>JAJTIW010000002.1:0-2529518 GCA_021365295.1 Tricladium varicosporioides
ATAATAAAGGTAATATAATAGTAAAATAGTTCTATATTAACTATAGAAAGTTAAATATTATAATAATCAAGAACTAATACTCCCTTTCAAGGATGACGACCTATAGGATTACCTTGAAAAATTCAAAGTTCTTACTAAACTCGATCTATAAGAAGTATATAACCTTGTGAGAATCAAAGAAGGTAAGAAATAAAAGATAGTATTTAGAATATATTATAAATACTATAAATACTTAGTTATACTATTTGAGTTAACTAATACCTTAGCTATATATTAAATAATAATAAACGATATATTATATCCTTATCTAGACAAGTTCTATATATATTACTTCGACAATATTTTAGTATATTCAGAAAACGAAAAAGAATATAAAAAATATATAAAGAAAATATTATAGATACTCAAAGAGAAGTTACTACTTCTTAAACTAGAGAAATATAAATTTAATATTAGAAAAACTAAATTTCTCGGTTATATTATTTTAATTGACAAGATTATTATAGACCTACAAAAAGTCTAAGTTATTCTCGATTAAAAATAATTTATAATTATAAAAAAACTCTAGTCGTTCTTAGAATTTATAAATTACTATAGGAAATTTGTTAGAAATTACTTTAAGATTAATAAGCCTCTTATAAAGTTAACGAAAAAGGATATATTATATATCTAAATACTCGAGGCAAAAAAAGTATTTAGAAAACTTAAGAAGTTATTTACAAAGGAACTAATAATAACTATTCTAGACCTCAAAGTTAAAAAAATAATAGAAACTAATATTTCTAATAATATTATTATAATAGTATTTAGCCAAAAGAGTAAAAATAAAAAATAATATTTAATTATTTATTATTCGAGAAAACTTTTATTTATAAAACTAAATTACAAAATTTATAACAAAAAACTATTAGTAATAGTAGATATAATATAAGAATAGAGAATATATTTATAAAAAGTAAAATACTCTATTATAATATTAATAGATTACAAGAACTTAATATATTTTATAATAATAAAAGAGTTAAACTAATAACAAGTATATTAAGTAAAGATTCTAATATAACTAGATTTATAAATTAAATATATAAAAGGTTTAGAAAATATAAGAGTTAATATATTAAGCAGGAAACCTAGCTATAAAAAGGACCTATAAATAGAATTATTTACTATATTCAAGAAAAAAGATAATAAAATTATTTTTAACAAAATTAAAGTAATAACTATTATAAAAATAAGAATAAATCTATATACTTTACTAATAAAGATAATATAACAAAATAATAACTATATATAAGTAATTGACAGAAAGTATATTAGAAAAGGCTTAATAGTAGGAGTATTTTATAGATATCTATATAAAATAAACTTTTAGAAGGAATTTTTAGAAAGAACTACAAGAAATATAAATAGACTATTATTTTACAAAAGAAAAATTTATATTCTAAAAGAAATATATATTAAATTTATTAAGATATAATATAGTCTACTAATATATAAATATTAGAGAGAAAGATATATACTTGACTACTTAAAGAGAATATATTATTTTTTTAGAATATAGAAAGTAGTAAAAAATATAGTCTTAATATATAATATTTGTATAAAAAACAAGGCCGCGAGATATACTTCTTATAAACAAATATAGAGCTTCGATATATTATATTAACTATAGAAATCTATTATAATAAATTTTATAGTAAAACTATTACTATTAGAAGAATTAATAATATAAATAAAATATAATATAATTCTAATTATTACTTGTAGACTTACAAAGTATATATATATATTACTATATAAGAAAGCTAGTAATATTATAGAATTAGCTTATATATTTCTATAAATAATAGTTATAAACTATAAAGTATTAGATAAAATTATCTTTGACAAAGACAAGCTATTTATATCGAGATTCTAGACTATACTTATAAAACTATTAAAAATAAAAAAGAAAATATTTATTATATTCTATTTACAAATAAATAAACAAATAAAGTAATTAAATTAGATAATAAAAAGTTACCTTTGATATTATATAAACTATTAACAAAATAATTAGATAGAACTACTACTAATAATATAATTCTCCTATAATAGTTTATAAACAGAAACTACAAAAGTATCTTCAAACTATACTAACTACAAATTCAACTTAGTAATATATAAGATATCTATAATAAAAGAAAGTTTGAATAAAGTAGCTAGAATTTAAATTAAATAACTAAAAATATTATATCAAGAAATATATCTCGAATTACAATTTGTCTTTGAGAGGTCAATAAAATATTATAACAAGAAATATAATATAGAATTTATATTTAAAGAGGAAGATAGAGTTTATTTACTTAGAAAAAATATATAAACAAAACGACCAAGCGATAAACTAGACTACAAGAAGTTGGGACTATTCGAAATTACGAAAGTCAAAGAAAAAGCAAATTACAAATTAGTGCTATCAAAAACAATGAATATATATTTAGTATTTTATATCTCGCTTCTTGAGAAAGTACCTTCTAGAGCCCCGAAAGCTCCGAAGACTGAAATCCAACCTGTCAATCCTAATAAGGAATAAGACGTCGAAGAAATCTTGGATTGTCAATATAAACACAGAAAGATTATATATTTAATTAAATAGGTTGACTACTCATACTCAGAAAACTCTTGGTAACCAAAGTCGAACCTTAGTTGCCCTGAGAAGGTTGTAGTGTTTTACCGCCAATATCTAGACTTGCCCAGAATTCCAGACCAGGGTCGAACGAAGGGTCGAGAATAGCCGGCTCGTGGCCGACCTCGAAAAACAATTCGCTAGTACCTAGCTCGCGAGTCGGCACAAGAGTATTCGCTTTTTCCCTTTCTTCCCTCTCTTGTTTCTCCTCCTCTTCGACAGTGTCGAGTTCGTCAAGAGTCTTCAAACCACGACAGAGTATCTCTATACTCTGTTCTCGCAACTCTTGTTAATGAAGCTCGAGCTTACAGATATAAGCAAGACTAGCTATTGTAGCCTTGAAAGCTATATCCCTTTTAAACTTAAGATATTCTTTTTCTAGGCGAAGGTCCTAGAGATTATCTATAGATACCTTGAGTATATTATATAAAATATTATAATATATATATTTATTATACTTTTGCGATTTTTTATTTAGAACTATATAATAGTAATAGTAACAAGAATAGTTAAAATATATTATAATAAAGTAATTATATACTTAAATTATTTTAGCTAAAAGTTAATATTAATAATATTTATCTTTCTTGTTCTTTTGTTTCTTCTTAGAATTTATATTAAAGGAAGGAGAGCTATATCTATTACAAGATATTCTAATATAGTTATTTATATATAGAACTTATACTAGACTATATAAGAGATAATATTACAATTTTATTATTATATATAACTTAGGCCTAAGACTTAGCTATCTTATAGTATAGAGAACCTAGAGTAGTCAGTATAAAGATTATATAATAGCTCACATAATTAGAATAAAGCTTACAGGAGCTTAAGCTCCAAGAGCTTTGAAGCCTAAGAGCTTAGGGCTCTAGCAGGACCTACGAGCAAAAAGGTTCTATATAAGTTATAGTATTTCCTTAGATAGAAGCTTTGTACTCAACTTACTTTAATAACTTCAATAAGTACTTTAATAAAGTATCTTTGATAAGACTTGAGAACATAATATTGACTCGCTCACTCGTATATACTCTTTAATATAAACCCTATATTCTACTCCTAAAGTATAGTAGCCCCGACAACTATTAGGACCGTAAGGATCATTATATTATTATTATCTAATTTATAAATTACTTCTTTGCTAATAAATATCTTGTAGTTATAATATTAGTTTATATATTTATAAGATATTTATAGCCTTATTCCTTTAACTTAGATATTATAATACTACTTATAGATTTCGTTATCTCGGAAGCTCTTTCTTGGTTGCCCTAAGTAGGTCAATTGCCCTTGGAATTCTCTATAACTGACTTTAGTAGTAAGTTCTCCAAATAAACCTTCTAAGAAGTCATTATAGCTTGTTATATTAATATTTGCAATAATTACTCTTTGAAGAGCGTATTCTATTACTACTTCTAGAATTTGTAGTTTATTTAACCCTTCTATTATTTTATCTATTTTCTGACTTGTTATTTTCCTCGAAGGCAAGTCTCTAGCTTTTATATAAATAAACAGTAGAATAGCTAGCCTAAGTTCTATAGAAGTATCCTTCTAGTACTTGCCTATAGTATATATTATATTAAGGCTATCAAATCTAGTAGACAAACTTCTTATACCTTGCTCTTCTACAAGGTTGTCTATATTCTTTAGAATAGTATAGCTTCCTTTAATAACCTTATAGACTTCCTGAAAAGATCTTATATTATTAGAGTCAAATCTAGATTTTATTATAGTAAATCTTATAGCTTTGATCTTTAAGCTCTAAAGTAGAATATATATAAATTTGAATATAAGAGCTTTTGTAAGAAGCCCAAATAGCAGAGTACGACATAGCTATAAGCAGGATAATTCAATTGATATTCAAGTAATAGTACCCTTCAGTAAACCAAGAAAACTAATTGATGTCCTTCTTCAAACCCCCTCCCAGCTATTCTTATACCCGCGTGGGGCACGACAGACCTCCGCCGGAGGTCTGCCAGAGACCTGTTTAGAATATATTTCAAGTAATATATATTCCTTTCGCAACTATTCCCTGATTCTATACTTACGTGCGATATATGTAACACGACTACTCGTTACATTACCTCCCCTTCTAAGCTCTTGTCCCCAAGAGCGACTTTAGTCAAGTCTAGACAAATACTATAATTCCCTCGTCGTAGTCCTAGCTTCTCCCAATAGCCTGGCCGAAGAGAGACAGCAATTAAGCGATCCTCCCCCCTTTACTTCAGTAGAACTATTGCTTTGATTTTGGGGATCTATTCGCTTCATCTTTTCGACGGCTTTATATATTCTTGTTGTTGAGTACTCCTGTCGTTTGTTTTTGTAGTAGTCGTTATATAATAGTTGTCTTACTTTTTGTAATTTATAGCTCTTGTAAATTATATATATATCTTCGTATTATTCTTGCTAAATCAATTGTTTTTTGCCCTTTCAGAGATTTATAGCCTTCTTGATAATTTATAGCCCTAGACTAATTCATTACCTGTAATCTAGGATCTCTATTTCCTCACGTCTATAAGACTAACTACTAATATTTATAAAAGAGAGGTTCTCTCTTCTAGTTCTTTTCTTCCAAAATATAATATTCTAGCGATTCTTTTATACAACAATAGTAACTAATATAATATATAATATATAATACTTTTTTTTTAAAATTTTCAATATATCTTAGGTTCCAAGCCGCGAGAATATTACTCCCCGCTCGGCTAGTACTCGTGTCTAGCTATTATACTCTTGCTATCTTTGCTATTCGAAAAATCTTGCCTATTACTCTAATCTTCTATATATAAAGCTAAATAACTACTCGGTTTGCAAGTACTACCGATATATAAACAAATTATATCACACAATAAGTTTATTTCTAGTCCAAGGCTAGCTTGACTCTAATTTTCCCAAGGTTTTATAGTTTTGTATATCGCAATTAAATCGACTTATACGACTAGTCAATTCTAATAGTAGAATAACTTTGGGTTTCCCTAGTCGGCAAGTAATAATAGCTACTATTACTACTACTTAGATAGTATATATCTCTCAGGTCGAAGTAGTTATATAAGCTACTCGGATCCCTTCAACTATCCAAGGAATAGGCCAAGCTATTCTCAGTTCCCTGGCCTAGCTCTAATCTACAACAGAAGATATTTTAAACATCCTTCGATATTAGATAAATATTAGTACTACCCCTTTTTTACACTTATTAACTCAAAAGGCAAACCTCCCTCTTATTACTCGAGATAATCCCGACAATAAAGATAACAACAATAACAACAATAGTAAAAGTATTGCAGTTATATCAAGTCCTAGCCAAGGTCGTAGTAGTAAAGTCTAAGAGAATTTAAATTATATATATCTTCTAAATTCTTGCGATATTTTTGAGTAATAGTTTTTATATTGATTTTTTATAATAGACTTTACCTCTTTTGTCTTTAGCTTATTATAGGCTTGCTAATATAATTTCGATTTATATATTTCTCAATCTCTTGTCTAGTATTAGCCAAGTTTTCTAGTAGCTCCCAAGTATTATCTATAAACAAGTAGCCTTTCTAGTGAACTAAATACTCTCTTCCTTGTCTCTTGTCTCTATAAGCTATAATTGACTCTACTTTATATTCTTCCTCTCCTGCTACTTCTATTATTTTAGGCTCTAAGACGACTTTAGCTTAGAGATATTATAGCTCCAAGAGCGAGATATAAAATATATTATAAATATAATATAAAAATAGCAATTTCAATTTATAAACTTAGCTATAATTACCAATAACTTCTAAAACTTTAAAAAGGCCTAGATATTAGTTTACAAGCTTTATACTAAGTTATAGCTAACGAATATTTTTGACTTATAATATTACTTGATTATAAATTTTAAATTATACTAGTAGACAATATCTATTATAGTTTCTTTTTTGTATATTGACTATATTCTATTACTACTATTCTAGCTTTTTTTTAACTTCTTTGATTTTTTATATCCTCTCGTAGATAGCTAATACCTCCCCTTCGAGAATATTGTCCTTAATATAAAATTTAATTAATAGATAAAATATATATATTACAAAAAAGGGCAAGGTTTTAATTGTCGAATAAAATAAATTATTATATATAAATTCTATAAGTATTAGCTTTATAATCTAGTTATCTTGCTAATAGATTATATAATAATATAAATATTATTCTAGGGTCTAATTTAGATTTTCTATTTGTCTATCAGTCTACGAGTAAAAAGCGATACTCAAGTACCTTCTAATCTTCAAATAAAAACAAAGTATCAACTAGAAGTAACTAGTAAATACTAAATCACAGTCAGATATTATATCCTTCGGAATCTCAAAATCCTTGACAATATAAACTATAAATAGCTCTACTAGTTAAGGGGCTATAATATCCTTAGTTATAAAAATATATTATATTAGCTTTATATATCTATCGACAATAACTAAGATCGAGTTATAGACCTTGCCTTAAAATCTCGATAGAAGTAATTCTATTATAAAGTCAAGTATAATTTCCTTTTAGAGCCTTGTTAACAAAAAGAACGAACTCAAAGTACTATAAAAAAGGTATTTTTTTACCTTTGTCCTCTAACAAATAGAATATATTTTTATATACTATTATATATTTTTTCTTATTTCTTTCCAAAAGTATTTCTACCGAAGTAACTTTAGTGTCTTCCCTATACCAAAGTAGCCTTCTAAAAGGTCGTTATAATTAACTTACAATAGTTCTACTTGTACTACTAAATCATTTAATATATATATAGTACTATAGTATTATAATAATCTATTTATATCAAGTTCCCAAGTCTTGATATCTTTAGCTTTATTAGGCTTCGAGTACTTGTTATATTGCCTGCTTTATACAAAAGAGTCACTCTTTTGTAATATAGCCAGCAATTCGACAAGTGTCTCTTTACTTTGAAGGTAAGCTATTTCGAGTTTAGCTGCCTATACTACTAAAACTTATAATATATACTGTTTACAACTAGCTATATTAGCAACAGGCTCAAGCAGACAGGTTACTTATATTACTCTGTCACCAAAATAGTCGACTACTTGCAGCTATAACCTTAGTATCTCGCTAATCAGAGAGTATTTACCTTCTCTCTCCTAGACCTTGAATTACAGTATCACAGGGACAGTATAACAACTAAATGCCACTACTAATAGGGCTAATTCTCTCTCTGTCGCTCGGAGCTTTATATAAAGGGTAGATAATAAAGTTTCCTTAAACTTATCCCCTATATAATCAGGGCGCCTCAATAGTTTATCTGCAGGGTTCTTTTTTTCTGCCTAATATTCTAATATAAAGTCAAAAGTAACTAATTCTTCTACTTATTACGCTTGTCTATTATTAAGCTTTCTCTTAGTTATAAAATACTTCAAATTATTATAATTAGACTTAACAATAACTATATAACAGATATATACTAGGTAATATCTTTATATCCTAAAAGCTAAAACAATAGCTAGTAACTTAGTATTATAAGTCTTATATTGAGATTTTATATTAGTAAACTTCCTGGAAAAGAAGGCAATAGAATACTAGTATATATCTAGCCCTCCACCAAATAGCTAAGATATAATCCTTATAACTATAAACCTAGAAGCGTTAGTTTCTACTATTATTTATAGCGTCGGGTTATAGTACCAAAGGATTAGCGCCGTCGTAAAGGTATCTTTCAATGTCTAGAAGGATACTTCAGCAGATATTGTCTAGTTAAATTTTCTAGTTCCTTTTCCTTTTAAGAGATCCGTTAACGCCTTCGCTACCCTAGAATATACTAGAATAAATCTCCTATAGAAGTTTACAAAGCCTAGAAATACTTGAAGCTCTCGAGTAGTTATTGATATTAGCTAGTCCTTGATTATAGTAACCCTACTAGCCTCTATCGTAACCCTATCGAGACTAATAACAAACCCCAAGAACTCTACAAAAGTTATACTAAATTCATATTTCGCCAAATTAACAAACAATTAATACTACTATAGTCGTTCGAGGACCCTTCGGACTATATTTATATACTTAGCAGAGTCTTCTAAATAAATCAAAATATCGTCAAGATAAACTATACAAATAACATTAACTAATCCTACAAGAGTATAATTAATATAAGCCTAAAAGGTAGCAGGGGTATTAGAAAGGCCAAACGATATTATACAATATTCAAAATATCTATATTATATATAGAAAGCTATCTTCCACTCGTCGCCTTCCTAGATTCTCAAACAATAATATATATCCTTTAGATCGAGCTTAATAAATAGCTTCGCCCGCTCGAGCCTATCTATTGTTTCGCTAATAAATAATAGGGGCGTTCAATTCTTGATTATAATCTAATTTAGACCTCGATAGTCTACACAAAGATATAAGCCACTTCCTTTTTTTAATACAAATATAATAAATACTCCTGCAGAGCTAGTAGAACAATAGATCTAATCCTTCGCCTTGCTAGTTTCTAAATATTCGCACAATACTTCAAGTTCCCTATTTAACAAGATATAAATTAACCTGTATAATAGTTAGGTCCCTAGTTCGAGATCAATATAGTACTCTATTATATAATATTCGAGAAGAATATTAGCCTTAGTTATTAAGAAAGTATAAGCAAAGTCTTGAAGTTCGAAAAGAAGGAAAATATCCCTTTTCGCCTTTATAGCAGCTACCCGTCATAATACTATCATAAGAGTAATATAAAGTATATAAACATATAGCTCCAACTAAACTAATTTTACAAACTTCTTGACTAGTTATATCTCAAGTTTTGCTACATTTACTTAATACCTCTATATTACTATACCAAAGGATATAATAGAGTCTACTATAGTTAACTATAGAAATTCTAGAATAAGACTAATATCGCCTAGTACAAAATTACAGAAAACTATATTAACGTCGGCCTCTCGTCGCTCCTTATATATATTAGTTATAGTAACCTGAATATAATAATTTGTATAAGAGTATATTCTCTCGCTACCTGAAGAGACTAATCGAGTCGTTCCCTCCTTTTTACCTAGAATCTCTATTTCTACTACTAGCTTCCTTTATATACAATTCACCTTAATATCTAAATCTATTAAGGCTTTTACCCTATATCTCTTCTCCCCTATATTTAATACTACTTCAATTACTATTCTTGTTTTTTGGTTTCTTTCGCCCCGAGTGTCTACGAGCGCTACTACTGCGGGGTATAGTCGTTTCCTAGTTTTCGTAATTCTAAGCAAGTATACGACTTATAGCTTACTTTATTACAATTATAATACTTTTACTCAGGGTATACACTAGTATAATGGCCCATTTTATTATACTTGAAGTATATTACTAATTTTCTATCTCGCCTTCGTTAAAGAGATATATTGTTAGATATTGTTACTATCTTGTTATATCGCCTACGCTTTATATCCTCCAAAGGCAAAGGACTTCTTTCTCTTTCTTTTCTTTTGTTTTTACTGTCGTCTCGCCGTTATTACTCATTTGGCCTGTCAGCTTGGGCTATTTCGCGATTATTTATAGAAAGGTAATTCTCAATATATATTGCCTAGATAATAAGGCAATCTCTGTTAATTAGAACGTTTCCTTGACAATTGATCTCTATATATATCTCTAGCTTTAGCTTTGCGAGTAAATAGTCCCTACTATATCTTTCTCCTATATACCCTAGCTCGTCCTCGATACTATCTAAATAAGAAAGGAACCCTTGTATACTTTGGCCTAGTTGCTATATAGCCTTTGTATACCTACTAATTATATCAAGGTTTCGATTCTCCGGGTTAGAGATTATATCTTTTATAAATTCAACGAAGTCCTCCTATACTGTTATATTGACTCCTACTATCCTTTTCCTCCGTTTCTATATATCCCGTACGATCCCTTCGAAGCAAAATATATAATATATAACCTTTGCTATATTAGTAGTTTATATTATATTGCCGTCTTTTTTCTACTTTAATTCCGCCTAATAAAAGAAATCCTAGGCTTCTTTGATATTCTTTCCCTTGTATATTAACAATTCCCTTGTTTTGGGGGTACAGCGACACATAGCCGCTAAGTACCCGCCTTGTGGAAGAACGACGTCTAAGATAGCTGTCTTCTCGAGTTGCCTAATTCGATTCATGACTTTAGCTAGCTCCGCCCTCGCCCTGGCATCTTGTTCTAGCTCTTGGATACAACAGTTAGCCGCTAGAAGCTTTTCTTCTAAAGTTGAACTGGCCCGACTTGGTTCTGGAGTTCCTGACCCCGTACTAATACTATCGGCATCCCTTCGTCTCTGCGTCTAGTCGCCTGCGGCAAGAGAGCTAGCTCGAGTGGTAGGTATTATAGTAACGTTTGTTGAATAGCTCGTGCGAACTGCCTTCCGTGGTAGATCGATTAGGATGTGAGAAGCCCAAATAGCAGGGTGCGACGTAGCTACAAGCAGGATAATTCAATTGATATTCAAGTAATAGTACCCTTCAGTAAACCAAGAAAACTAATCTATTGGATATTTTCAACGATGATCTTATTTCTATAGAGAGAAGTGCTATATATATAGACCTAGAGTCCATAAGGTTGCCTATTGCTGCCTATTATTATAACTCATAGAAGGCAATAGTTGTCCTTGCCTATCTTAGTTGTCTATATTCAACAGCCCCCTCACTTCTCACTATATCCTTAATAAACTTATTAGCTTAATAGCCCTTTAATACAGCGCTGGAACACTATATTCGCTAGAGGTTTTGTTAATATATCAGCTAGCATTTTCTCTGTTAGTAAATATACTATCGTAGTTTTCCCATAGGCTACTAATTGCCTAATATAGTAATATCGGACCTCAATATACTTGGTCCTCGAGTGTGCCACAGGGTCTTTCGCCAGCGCTATACACGCTATATTGTCGCTATAGATAAAAACACTGAAGTGATCTCCTAAATATTTGGAATATTATAGCTCAATAAGTAATCCCCTAAGCCACTGTCCTGTCTTAGCTGCCTCGGCGGCTGCAATATACTCTGATTCCCCTGTCGATAGTACGACTAATCGCTGTCTAGTTGAATTCCATACTATAGCTCCACTATTAAGTAGCCATAGGCCCCCTGAGCAGGAGGTTCTAGTACTAGTGTCTCTAGCATAGTCGGCATCACAAAATCCTTGCAACTTGGGCCCATATACCCCTTGGGTGCCGAATTGAAGCTCTCGCTTAGCTGATCCTTTTAAATATCGTAGAATCCTAATTAAGGCATTCTAGTGTCGTACTATAGGTTTATTACAATATCGCGACAGCTAGTTAAAAACATATATAATATCAAACCTAGTACCCCTGGTTATCCAGCCAATTTCGCCAATAGCGCTCTGGTATATTGCTTGATCTGTTAAAGCTTCTTCTGGGGATCCCTCGCTTAGTGCTGTCCGATCAGCTATAGGAGTCGTAACTGATTTGGCATCCTGCAGTCTATACTTGTTAATCAGGCCTTGAATATAAGAACTCTGATCAAGGCTTAGAGTCCTATTCAGCCTATCGCGTCGTACCCTTATTCCCAGGATTATTTGGACATCTCCCAGATCCTTGATTTCCCAGATCTGGCTAATAGAATTAATAGTCGCCTGTACAGCCTGTAGGTCCTTTCCTAGAACTAGCATATCGTCGACATATAGTCCTATAATCTGACTATTCCTAGCATTCCTGAAAATACTAGGTTCGCTGAACAGGGGCTCAAATCCTAGAGTCTTGAGTCCCCTGCAGGCCTCAATATACCATTCCCGCCCTGACTGCTTCAGCCCATATAATGATTTCTTGAGTCGTAGGACTTTCTAGTAGTCTTTAATTCCTAGAATATCCCTTAGAGCTTCAGTTGGCTTCATGAATACTGTCGCATGCAGCTTGGATCGTGGGTAGGCGCTGACAACATCTATTTGTCGTATTTCTAGATCCTCAATAGCTCCTATTGCAAGCAGGACCCTCAGCGACTCAGCTCTGATTGTAGGTGAGAAGGTTTCAATGAAATCCTCCCCAGGCTTCTGACTATAGCCCTGGGCTACTAGTCGCGCCTTATATCGATCAATCAAGCCAGTAGGGGTATACTTCAATGTATAGACAAATCTACAGCCAACAGCCTTCTTTCCTGGTGGTAGATCTGCCACTTCCCAGGTGTCAAGTGCTTGAAGTTTCGTAACTTCAATAGTCGTAGCCTCTCGCCAGTAGGATCCATTGACAGGATCGCTTATAGCCTCTTCCCAGGTCCTAGGCACAGCAGCTGTGCCTTCTACTGTCAGATAAGCCTCCTCATCGTCGTCGGGAACGTCTACGACAATAGTATCGTCGTCTATGACAATAGTGTCGCCAGGCTCTTCCTCAATAGTCGCTCTAGACTCAGGAAAGCCCACGAATACTGGTAGCTGTACAGCTTCCCAGGGGTCCCATAGGACTATCGCGTCGCCTGTTATTCTTTCTGAACCCCAATTCCATTGTAGTAGCTTATCCTCGTGGAATTCAGGCCCTGTAGCTTCTATTATTGTGCCAGCCACAGGCTCGTACAGTCTATACTGTTTTGAAGTCGTCTTATAGCCAATGAAGATAGTCTAGACTGCCGCGGGTTCTAGCTTGTTGTTTCTGGTCTCCTTAGGGACTCTGGCATATGCCAGACACCCCCAGGCCCTAAGGTGACCTACAGATAGCTTCTTTCCATCGTATACTTCAGTAGGCGTCTTTCCTTCTAGTCCTACTAGTGTTCTGTTTCTAATATAACAGGCTGTTTCAGCTACATCTTGCCAAAACTTCAATAGCAGCTTGGCGTCTAAAAGCATAGCTCTGGCAATCGTAATTAGAGTCCTATTCAGGCGTTCAGGGACTTTATTCTGCCAGGCTAAATAGTATAACGTAAATTCGAATTATATTCCATAAGGCGCTATTCTAGCTTTCAATGCCTTGAACTCGCGAGCATTGTCGTATCTTATTACCTTAACCCTTAAGGCTAATTCTAGCTTTACAGTATTCTTCTATTCAATAAATAGTCTGTGAAGATCTCTTCTGACTCCAAATAATACCCAGACCTTCCTTGAGGTCTCGTCGGTGATTGTCAGTATATTAATATATCCTTCCAAGCTAGGTACACTAAAGGGGCCCCACTAGTCTATCTATATATGCCCCAGGACCTCTGTAGTCCGCTCTGGGCGCGCCCTGTTAATGATTGCCACTGACTTGGCTAGTATATAGGCTATATAGTGTCCTTCTATAGGTTCTACAGGTCCAGCTAGGCCTGTGATTATAGTATTAATCCTATGGACAGTATTGTGGCTCAGATAGCCAAATCTCCTGTATAGAAGCTTTAGCGACACTTGCGTCTAGTAGGCTGTTTCTACCCTTGGTACTCTTGAGCTTAAAATATATACCCTGCCTTGTCTAGAAGCTTTCCCAATCAGCTTCTTAGCCAAGCTTAATAATAGGCCCTTTCCTGGAGATTCTGTCTGTACAGAAATATCCCTGTCCTGAAGCTATAATATTGATATTAGATTTCCTGATAGTCCTGGTACGTGTAAAACGCCTGTAAGAGTAATAGGTTCTAGCCTGTTATTTCTTAGTATCTGTAGTACTATTTTCCCTTCCGCGATGCCCTGCAACTAGACTCCTGAAGCTATGTTTATTACGACTGGCTCGTCAAGCCTGTTATAATCTAGGAATATGTCCTTATAATAGGTCATATATCGCGAGTACCCAGAGTCAATTATCCAATTTAATATATTTGATTCCTGTTCCGTGGTAGTCTAGCACGACTCTGTAGCTGTCTGGGCTATGTGCTAAGTAGACGCCTGGGTGCCTCCAGGCGTAGGCAGAGGCCCAGTACTAGCGCTCCTGTCACTGTTTTGCCTGGAGCCTTGATTCCCGCTTCTAAGCTTGCTTCAGTAGTCTCTTTTATAATGACCCTTTTTCCCGCAGTTATAGCACTCCTTTCCTGACTTAGATCGTCCGTAAGATCGTCTGTCAGACCTTCGATTGCCTGGCGAAGGGCTGTTAGCTTCAGCCTTCAGAGCTATCTGCTCTATTATCCTAGGGCCTATTTGTCGCTCAAATTCCGTTACCTGTGCGACTATAGTTTCCCAGTGTTTATTCATTCCAGACAGTTCTAGCTATAGAATAAGGGGTCCAAATAAGCTATTTAGACTTCTAACTGCCTGAAAGAATAAGCCTATCTTCAGGCTATTAGTAGGCCTTTCCTGGGGATCTATTTCCCCTATTTCCGCTTGAAGTGTCGTGAGTCCTGTCGCGATCTCAGCTATCGAGGCTCCCTCCGAAGCCTTATATCCTGTGAATGCTTGGATTTTGGTACTAAGCTATAATGCTCTAGCTAATGCATATAGTCGCTTAAGTGTTTCCCACTGCTCCATCACAGTCTCCAATAGTAGAATATGCTAAAGGACATCTGACGAGCATACCCCTATAATCATTGTAGCTGCCTTGACGTCCTTCAGAGGACTCCTGATTTTTTGCTCTGTCTTCGTGGGCTTCTTGACTTTTACAGGTTGGTCTGTACTAGTCGCCACGGGTGTCTCAGTATTTACTGGTGTCGTAAGTAGCCCCCCTATGCCTGGCGTAGGCATGTCTGGAGCATTAGGGTCGATCGGACCCTGTACCACCACCTCCCAGAGCTCCTGACTCTGCAGCCAACGCTTGACTTGTAAAGCCCATGGCCTGTAGTTAGGCCCCGTAAGCTTAGAAATTCTAGGCTTCTCTATGCTGTACTCGTTGTCCATGTCGTTGGTAGGTGCGTGGGATCGTTCTGAAAATATATATAAAGAGCAAATAGGTGTAGCGTATCAAGTGCTGTCCGGGCTTATAACCTGTTGGATATTTTCAACGATGATCTTATTTCTATAGAGAGAAGTGCTATATATATAGACCTAGAGTCCATAAGGTTGCCTATTGCTGCCTATTATTATGACTCATAGAAGGCAACAGTTGTCCTTGCCTATCTTAGTTGTCTATATTCAACATAATCGATGTCCTTCTTCAAACCCCCTCCCAGCTATTCTTATACCCGCGCGGGGCACGACGGACCTCCGCCGGAGGTCCGCCAGAGACCTGTTTAGAATATGTTTCAAGCAACATATATTCCTTTCGCAACTATTCCCTGATTCTATACTCACGTGCGACGCACGTGACACGACTGCTCGTCACAGCTTTGTTAGTAATATTACCCTTCTTAATATATTTTATTTCAATATTATAAAATCCTCTATAATACTCGTAAATTTGACTTTGAGTTATTTAACTATTGTCAACTAAGTATTTAAAGTCTTTGATATATTTTTCTAAATATCTAATAGTATAAAGTAGTTAGTCAGAGTCGTTATAGTAATATTCCCTTAATAGTACCCCCTGGAACTCTTTCTATAAGGTCGAATCCTTATACTCAAAGAGTCTCTCAATATTTCTCTTAGTCTAAGTTACTAAATATTCCGCTATATATTCTTTCTTTTTATTGTTGTTATTAATATTATAATCCTTGAAGTAATAGTTAAATACTTTAAGGAAGGCTATAATTTCTCTTTCTTCAAAGTATAGACTATTATATTTATCAGGGACTAATATAGAGTAATATAGAATTATCTTGGGCTAAATATTTGAGTGTCTTCCTTCTAATACTTGATTCCTTCCTTCGCGACATAAAGAGTTAGAACTAATATTAGAAGGTCCTAATATTAAGACTAATATCAAGACTATAAGCTCTTCTTGTAATATTATCTTATAAAAGCTTTTTAGAATAAAATATTCAAAGGTAATCAAGTAATCAATACTTGTATATAACAAAAGGACTAACGAAATAAAATCCAAAGGTTATATCTTCTTTTTATATAAGTCCTAAATATTATTTAGCTCCTTAGTTTTTTTTTAAATATAAAGGGAATAAGTATAAAAGAAATAAATAGAAACAAACTACTGTCGTCTCACTATTTCGCTTATAACATTACTCTTTATATTATATATATCTCCTGATCTCCCTTTATTCTCCTGATCGTTTTGAAACTAGTCGTCTTTATCTTGACTCGTTTCTTCCTTCGATATATAACCGGAATCAAAGTTATCCGTGTTATATAGAGAGGTCTGTTCTCTCCTTCGTGTTTTCTAGTACCTGAGGGTCTCCCACTTTTCAAGTGAAGTACTAAGTTCTGTTAGTTCCTGGACATGCTCTCTGGCAGAGAAAAACCAAGTAAATAGCTCCCTGGAAGTATCTCGTCGTTGTTGTTATATCTTTGCTCGTTGATTGCTTTATAGATAAGAGCGCTGATCTAGCTGCCTATAGTTCTGCTTTTATGAGGTCGTAATCCGAATAAATCGTAGGCTTCAATTTATACTTTCTCGTAAGGGGGGTTGTCTATTTTTCAATACTACTCTAAGTGTCTTTTATAACCTTAATCTAGTATTACAGAGCTGCCTGTTCCCTGTGTAGGTCACCAAAAAGATGTGGGAGGGAAATAACTACACTACACCAAGAGGGCAAGAACAATAACAGGATCTGATACGTAGAAAAAGGCTCGTCAAGGAAAGATGTTTAGAATAGTACGTTATAAGAGTTGTATTTGGATCAATAGTTAGATCAAGGAATAGTAGTCTTAAATTCTAATATAAAAATGAGTGTGTGTTTGTTAAGTGTTAGTGTTGTTGTGGTGGTGGGGGTAGTGTTGGAAAAATCAAGGCCTAATATACCACGCGTATATCACATGATTTCACGTGATCCCCACCACAATAATAGTATTATCATTCGATAAACTAATCGCTAAGGAAGGAAAGAAGAGCTTGAGTTTTGGTGGGGTGATAATAACCCCTCCAACGGGATAGAATATACAGCGTGACACAGGCTGCTCCCATGCTGAACCCTTACACTGCGTCAACCTCGCTAGACGAGGCTAGCGACATTATTATGCAAGCAATTATCAAAAAACTATCCAAATCTCTCTCGGCGATGCAGGACAGCACTTCCGTGGATACCAATATGCCACTGCAGATTCAAGGTGTGGATTCGCTGTTGGCTATCGAACTCAGGAACTGGATAGTGAAAGAATTTATCGCTGATATTGCGGTTTTCGAGACGCAGGGTGGGGCAACTTTGAAGACTTTGAGTAGGTTGACTGCAGGCAAAAGCACTATTAAACACGACAAGTGGATAATGTGAATAGGCAGAAATTGGAAGAGATTGGGCTATTAGATGCAACCCCAGTTGGCACGATGCACTGAGACTTTCTTTTTTATTATTTTTTTACGACCGTCCTTTCTTCATCAAATAACAAACCAACCATATAGTGTTTTACCCTATGGTTCCAAATTGTTTCAGAATTAATACTAAGCTCTTCTTGCAAGAAGGATGAAGCGAATAAGCCACGCCAATATAAGCACAGATCCCATGGACTTCAACGGGATGGAGAACAAACCAACAGCACCATGCTAGTAATCCTAGTATTATTGAATACCCACCGAGCACTATCGCCATCAGTATACTATTTAAATTTCGACTAAAAGCTCTGATTGACCAATTAATAATCAACATTTAAAGAGTAAGCATTAGTTTTCATGTTTTCGCTTAGGTGGTATATGGAAACATATACGACTCTTGACGCAGTAGTTTGATTTCGATTTGGTGGGGATCCATGACAAAAAAGGAGTTCGCTTCTTTCAACTTGGTAAATCAACACGTCTTTTAGTGAATGTCGATTTATTTTTTTGGTGTTAATTATTAAATCTAGTCCTCTCTAAGAAAAACAGTCTCACCACTTCCAACAGTTGTGCTACCAGATAGGCCTGACTGCCCACCTATTGTGTATGTAGTATTAAAGGCTGGCACAATTGTGCAGTTTGTCCCAGTAGGAGCTGTGACTTCCATATTAATCTTTCCATTAGAATCATACCCCCAGGCAGCATAAATGATTCCTTTGGGTGTTGGTACTCGTCCATGTACCCATGTAGTCTTGAACTTGGAGAGAGGCGCAAACAGAAATTTGTTGTATCCCCTTTCAGTAGGTCGAACACCGAGGACATACTCCGTTAGAAATGTGGTTGGGTAACTACCCCAGAAATGGCTTTGGCCAGTGAACAGGTCAAGCCCAGGATATTTACCATCCGTACTCTATACGAATAAGTATATGGCCATAATATATTCACAGCAGATAACATTGTACTTACCACATACTCCCAATATGCCCCAGTATAATTACTATCTCTTCGCACCATTGGAGACCAACAATCATCGAGGAGCTCTTGCGCAAGCTGAGTCTCACCAGCTTTTGCAAGCCCTTCTAGCAGAAAGCTTGTATAGTAGGGATTAACGATACCAGGTGTGTCAAAGAAACGAGTCCCGTTAATATAGCCTGCAGGAACCTTCAAGGAGGCAAGCTTTTCCGTAAATACCTTTCGTCGATCAGCAGTACCAATTTTTGCCAGAAGAACCTGAGCAATATCCATCAAGTCATACCCGCTTGCTCCGAGAGCCGCTGCAAAGAACCCACCCGTACCGTTCCAAAGCAGTGTGTCAATTGCTGTTCTAGATATTTTTGCTTGTTGACGATAAGCGGCAGCCAGGGCATCATAACTCAGATACTCTGCCATGTCGGCCATTCTTTCTAGACCAAGAATAAGAGAAACAGTACTAGCAGGACCCAAGGCTTGCCCTTTCTCGCTTGCCAATGGGATGCTCTTGGGGCCGCTCAGTGCACCGTAAAGTTGTGTACTCTCGTCCAAAGATCTGCTGACTGCATAGCTTGTTGCTGCAACCATAAGAGGCCAGTAATTGTGCAGAAATTCATCATTCCCGGAACTTTGACCAGCCTCTTAGTAGCTTCTCACTTTACGAATTTGAGAGAATGTAAACATACCTAAGCCAATAATTGTATATCACTTGCATGAAGTCAAAGGTGTAATCCACAAGGAGGGGATCGACGTTGGTTGTCCGGATCAACGCACCTTCTATGTCGAGAGGACTAAATAACGTATTAATTGGAACCTGACCAGAAGATATCTGTCTGGAAAAAGCTTCCACAGCTGGACCTCGAACAAACTGTTCCTGCCCTGTGCTGATCATTACAGTTCGAGATGAAATGAGACGATCGCCAAGCCAAGAGAACCGATCGCGCTTGCCAGAATCTGAGCAAGTATACATTTCATTTGTCTGAACGCCGTATTCGATAAGAACATCATTTGAAAGCATAGAATTGCTATAAACTTTCTCGCCAGAGCCGAGAGTCACGTTAACATTTCGTACATAGGCAGCTTGATCCTGCCATGGCCCAAATGCAAAGCCTTTATAAACACCTCCAGGAATGTAAGGATTGGAATTGCCAAACCCATACGAACTGGCATTGAAGTGGGCAATTTCTTGGTCATCAATAAAGACTGTGTAGGTACCATCCCCCGGTGATAAAGTTTTTATGGTGTACCATTTCTTTTCCGTAATATTCTGAAGGAAACGTCAACATCATGCGTTCTGTAGTGGATCTTTGCAGAAACTTACAAATTTCAAAGGGAATTTCTCTAGCACGTAACCAGGTAAACTCGTTTGGTTTTGGAGTGACCACCCCCGACCAACAACAAGTGTATTTGGCGGAACCAGCGAACGATCGATATTGCTAAAGGACCCTGTAGGATATTCACTTGTAAGAACAACTGGATGATGAAAATTAGCAATGAACATATCTAAAATTACAGGATCTTCACAAATTGGCCCCGTAGCTTGGATTGCGTCAATCTCAGTATCAACACGCCACCCCGTTCCTCCATAATCGATCATAGTTTCAAAGCTCAACGTATAATTCACTAAGTTTACGACACGAGCAGTACTTGCTGGTTTCTGACCTTTGATGTAAGCACCTTTTTCTGTTATCTTCCATGTTGATGTCTGGGTAGCAGGTGGAAAGCAAACTAATTGTTGAGTGCGGGGCCCAAGAGCCCAAATATCCGTAAGTCCCTGCACCCCCATTCCGGCCCCCCCCTCATTCCGGCCCCCCAAATAGGTCCGTGCACACCCCACTTTTGCCACCAACACTGAAAAATTAAAAATCCAAACTTAATTAAAATCCTTAGTTTTCTTAGTTCCATGTCCTTAGGGTTATAATGGTTCGCTACACAGAAGACGACATGGTCCAGGCTATCCTGGATGTTCAGAACGGCAAAAGCAAAAAGCAGGCAAGCCAAGACTGGGGTATTCCTTATAGTACCCTTAAAGATAGGTTCAACGGAGCCGTATCTCATAAGCAAGCTGCTCGGGATCAACAGAAGCTGTCTGAGGCTCAGGAGAACCACTTAACAGACTGGGCACTTGACCAGGAGGCCCTAGGGAACCCGTTAACCCATGCACAAATCAAGGAATTTGCCAACCGCCTGCTACTTATTAAAGGGGACCTTACTTCAGTAGGAAAGCATTGGCTCCAGGCCTTCTTAAGTAGGAACCCGAAGCTTCGGACCAAAAAGCAAATATCTATTGATTCACAGCGTGTCAATGGAGCTACACCTGACATAATTAAGGCCTGGTTCCAGAAGCTGCATATACCAGCTATCCAAGCTATTCGTCCTGAGAATCGGTATAATATAGACGAAGCTGGTATTATAGAAGGCTTGGGGGTTAATGGCTTAGTTATTGGAAGCTCAGAACGTCGTGGGATCCAAAAGAAACAGCCTGGTTCTAAGGCCTGGACCTCTTTTATTGAGTGTGTGTCTGCTACAGGGGTGTCGCTTGACCCACTTGTTATTTTTAAAGGGAAATCAGTCCAACAGCAGTAGTTCCCACAAGACGTCAGTCAATATAAAGGCTGGCAATTTACTGCGACATCTAATGGCTGGACGACAGACAGTACTGCCCTAGAATGGCTCCAGAAGACGTTTCTACCCCAGACCCAGACAACAGAACCAAGGCTCCTTATTATGGACGGCCATGGCAGTCATGAAACTACTGAGTTTATATATACTTGTTATATTAATAATATATACTTACTTTACTTGCCACCACATACATCTCATGTCCTTCAACCTCTTGATTTATCTGTCTTTTCGCCTCTCAAAAACTACTACCGGCAAGAAGTTGGATCCTTATCAGTTCTTACAGATTCAAGCCCTTTAGGGAAGCGGAACTTCCTTAGTTGCTACTATATAGCTCGTACAAAAGCCTTATCTAGTAGTAATATTATAGCTAATTGGAAAGCAACTAATCTCTGGCCTCGGAATGTAGCCAAGCCTCTTATAAGCCCTTTACTTCTTATAAATAGCAACCAAGGCCCTCAGACACCCCAGGAGTCCTTAGATAGTTATAATAGGTCTATTACTACTATAGAACTATCTCAGGTTACTTGGAGTACACCTAAGAAGTCAACTGAGGCCAAGAAACAAGCTAAAGATTTCCACGCCTTAGAAGACCCTGATTTCTACACCCAAAGGCATATATTTCGGAAGTTTATTAAGGGGTTTGAAGCTAAGGAGTCTTTAATAGCTAGCTATGAGCTTCAAATATAGTCTTTACAAACTAAGTTAGAAGCAGCAAGGCCAAAAAAAAGAAGGAAGGTTCGGACAAGCCCAAATTCCAAATTTGTAAATATCAGAGCAATACAGCAGGCCCAGGAACAGGCTAATAGGGATACTAGGCCCGAACAGGCAATAGAAGACGTAGAAGAAGCTAGTATAGCGTCTACTAGCTCCGATTGTATTGTAGTTGATTTTTAACTTTTAAGTGTTCTTAATATTTGAGGGTGTGCACGGACCTATTTGGGGGGCCGGAATGAGGGGGGGGCCGGAATGGGGGTGCAGGGACTTATATGTTGAATTACTAGAAGCAAAGTATCCTGCGAGCGACGAAAGCTAAAGTGAGAGACTATAAGAATTGGGAAAAGAAAACGGAGGAATGATAGAACTCACAGGAGTCTGATCTACAGTCGAAATGAACCCTACTGTAGATATAACCAAGCCAGTTCCTGCAATTAATTTGATTGACTGCCATCTTTGTGAACCTTGGATGAAGGTGCTCGTCAAAAGACCAACTACGGTTACGTTGATTGTTTCCACACGAAAGGTTCCCGCTAGGCCATTTGCAAATGAAAATGGGCCATCACTGTTGGGCATTAGTAGTCCCCTGCAGATCTGTGAGATAGTTTTCGTGAATTGACTTGGATATACTTACGTGAAAGCCTCACTATATTTTACTTCAATTTGCGCATACCCACCTATAGCGGAAATATTGAAGAAAGGTTTGCCAGCAATGTCAATTCCATAGTCCAGAGTGTATGAGTCTCCAACTGTATCGAATGCAAGTGGAACAAGTGACGTGGAATCGTTATTTTGCGCTCTTAACCCCAACGATATCGATGTTGGAAAAATATAAGATGGTCCTGTTGGAGTTGTGTATGATTCCGGAGTTGGAATAGAGGGCCATGGAACACACGCCGACGACGCCCTTGGCTGCATCACCGCAATGGCGAAGGTGGGCAAGGCGAAGAACACAATGGAGAACCTCATCCTACTTGTAATGATACAACTTAGGTGAACTTCTTTTACTATGGTAGAAATTCTGAAGAGGACGAAAGCTCGAGATATATTCAATTACACTTGTAATCTAAGTAGATTGGCACAAGCATTCAGTCATCTCCCCCACAATCCGTTAAGACACAAGCATGTATAGAAATTGTGATTTCGGTCATTTATGTTGAAACATTCTTGTGCTAAGAGCGGTTCGGTACAATTGTCGGCAGAAGACCTGCATAGTACCTTGACCATCGGGTGCTGCAAGATCTCAACGAACTAGGGTTGCCTACGGAGAAAATCTTCTCCCGGAACCCTACCTTGAGCTGGTTGGGTTGGTTAGTGTAGACAAGCATACCACTTTTTGACTATGACTGACACTAGACTAATCCTTGCTGCTGTTGTTAGGTTCACACGCGTAGGTTGGTTGTTTTAGGTTCTCAAATGGCATAGCGTGTGATCGATAAAGTAACGTTCAAACGCTTTCTGTCCAAAGAATATCATATTGTGGTCTCGTCTTCCCCAAAATTAGAAGTAAGAAACGTAAACAGGTTTTCCTTCACCACAAAACAGTTTTTAGGATATGTGAATATTTTAATTGTGCATACCAGTGCTATTGCGTGACAGCCAGTGCTTTGAAGGGGATTTCTATTTCATGCACTTTCTCCCCTCCACTCTCACTCTCCCGTTTACACCAGGCTCTCGCACCTTCGTATTGACAATTGTAGTCCATGAATTCTGCCGGGTTTAGCTTGACGCTCTTTTCACCCTTTTTGGTCCCAGGTTTTGCTTGCTGTCTACTATATGCCTGAATCAAGCTCGCCCGTTTATGCCTAGCATCAAAGACAGCCTTCAGGCATGCGGAAATATCTTCTTGTGAAGAATTTCTAGAAATATCCTCCAGGAACACTTGTAAAGCTTCTGCATCCTCAAAGCTTTGGCTTGCGCCTTGTCCCTGCGTTGGAAGCATTGCATGTGCTGCGTCGCCAATGAGGATTGCACGCCCACAAACCCAAGTGGCCAGAGGATCAAGATCACGAAGTTGATAGAGGGTCGGGGCTTCGCTAGTTGTACTGAGTAGATCTCTGATCCAGGGTGGGAATTCTGCAAAGCTCTCAAGTAATTTTATGTGTGACCCTTCGCAGGTCCAACTCTTCGCTGAAGATTCCTCGTGCATATAATGATCAGGGACGAGAGCAACAACCCCAAATAAAGTTCCATTTCTCCCGGGACCCATGATGATGCGCCGATCATGGCCCACAACCATTGTAGTTGCAGGCTCGCGTGGGTTAATGAAAGAGGTGAATCTTTCGGATTTTTCGAGCTCTATTGTTTCTAGCAGGATTCGGTATGCCGAAACACCAGTCGGCTTAGGTGTAAAGATCACATCCTCACCAAGAATAGCCCCTCGGACAACACTATGGATGCCATCTGCCCCTATAATGAGATCTCCTAGATAGGATTTACCATTCTCCAAGGATACTATTCCAGCTTCGCAATCGACGCTCGTAACTCTACTGGAAGGAATAATTCGCCCTGGTAGACCGTTTCCATCAACATCTATCACTGCATCTCTGAGAGCTTTGTGAAGATCAACGCGATGGTAGACAACTCTTGGCGCTCCGTATTTCTCGGTATCCAAGGGAATTTCCATCTGCTTCTTCCCATCAACATCGAAAACTCTGAATACTCGGTCTTGTATAGGGCCTTTGTTTGCGAGATGCTTGTCCAACCCCAGACGTGTGACGATTTTAGAGGCATTTGGTTGAAGCGAGATCAAGGCGCCTACTTCGCGGTTCATCTGTGATGCTTCTAAGACAAGGATGTCTCGACCTGGTGATCGCAATGCAAGTGCCTATTCACCCCATCAGATCATCACCAGGTAAAAGATCGTTGTGATTAGAAGAGGTACTTACTGCAGCTAGACCTGCAATACCACCACCAACGACGATAATTCGCAACTCTGCCATCACTGCCAAAATCCTGAGTATGGGGCGTGTTGCTCTGGGCTCAATGTATTCTGAAGCTCCAAAGTAGAAGGCAGTCAAGGGTTTCAAGCAATCTTTCGTTTAATAACCTAGAAACGATTTCCAGCAGAGTAAATTCACCATGTATCCTGCATCTGCAGACCAATGTTAGTTATGGTAGATGCAGACTGGGGCGCCAGCAAATTAGGTGGTTTTAGTCACATATCTTAATACATTAGTCCACCTCAATTATTGCATAACAACTACAAAACATGCGGCATAATTTCCCCGCATTATTCCAAGTGAGGCGAAGTGCAACAGTCATACGAACCGAACAGAGAGTTTTCAAAAACCAAAAATGTGGAGGCAACCGAACCGAACCGAACAGCCCCCTCCCCCCACACTTCCGTAGATATGTTCGAGAAATACCATGAGGATCTTCAAAATCGAATATGATTTCAATGATATTTAAATAAAAGATGAGTTACTAACTATGAGGGATTGGATTCAAAATTCCATCTTTCATAAAACTACCATCCATATTCAATCTCCAAACCAAAACTCAACACCAAAAACATGGCGCCTTCAGCTATTAGCCCGTCCCGAGAAGTCAGCATTAATGTTAACAAGAAATCGATTGCGCAGCTTCCAGCCACTGATCGCCTTGTACAATCCGGCATGAACGGTCCTATTGCCAACTGGCATAGGGATCTCATTAGGGATGGTTATGCAGTCGTGAAAGGTGCAATTCCCAGAGAGAGGGCGGATGGATATGCCAATGATATGTTTACTTGGTTAGAAGAATTGTAGGTTCAGATATCCCTTTAAACTACGGCATTACCAAATGCTGATGAATTCGAAGCAACCTCGGCTACAAGCGTGACGATCCTAGCACTATCCATAAGGACCACCTTCCATTCATTACAGAGAAGGGAATGTGCCTGAACTATGCCGTTACGCATGAAGATTTTGTCTGGAAAGTCCGCGCTGAGCCTGGTGTTGTTGGCGCCTTTGAGAGCGTGTACAACGACAAAGATCTCATTGTTTCATTCGATGCTGTCGGATTTGGTTTTCCCAACAGGTCAGACTTACCTGAGAACAAACCATGGCCACATCAGGATCAGGATCCAGATAGACCGGGTTTCAGATGTCTTCAGGGGTAAGAGTCTCTTCACGAATGTTTCTCATTTTCAGATCTAATGTATAGATTCTTAGGCTCGTGAACCTCCTTCCCAACGGGCCAAATGACGGTGGGTTAATTGTCTGTAAAGGCGCTCACCAACTGAGTGAGCAATTCCACCACGAAATGGCCCAGGAGACACGCATTCCCCAGTGGACAAACGAGTGGTATGGCTTTACTGATGCCGGGATGAGGTGGCTCGCAGACAAGGGATGTGAGTGGGTAAAAGTGTGTGCTGAACCTGGAGATTTGCTTCTATGGGACTCACGAACTCCTCATTACAACCTCTCCTCAACCACCAAGCAGCCCCGTTTTTGCATTTACACTTGCTACATGCCTGTCGCAGATGTCACTCAAGAAGACTTAATCCGCAAGAAGAAGGCTTTTGAAGGTTCGTACTTCCCAGAGCATATGAAAGGTGAGGATCCGAACAATCTAACACTTTGCAGACTATGTTGGAACAACGCATTGGCCAAATGCTTTGCATGTTGGTAGTAATGTGGCGAAGCGTAATGGGGAGATCGATCCTTACAACCGCGATCGACCAACAAAAGAGCCTGTGTTGAGTGAGCGAGCAATGAAGTTAACTGGGGGTCCTTATATCATATCCAATGTCTAAAATCGTGCTGATATGTGTATTATGGTTGACTAGGATTTTGTTTCAAAAAAAAAAAAAAAAAAAAAAATAGAATTATGTTCTCCGCGCCAACAAATTTGAACTCAG
Source organism: Tricladium varicosporioides (assembly GCA_021365295.1). Taxonomy (NCBI): domain Eukaryota; kingdom Fungi; phylum Ascomycota; class Leotiomycetes; order Helotiales; family Tricladiaceae; genus Tricladium; species Tricladium varicosporioides. Next base: position 26,989 of record JAJTIW010000002.1, read on the forward strand.
TTGTAAAGCTGAATCCCATGATGAGTTCAGGTATGTAGCACGTCCCAACTCAAGGCTTCCATAGGATTTCCCACAGCCTCGTCAGACAGTATCCAGTCCCATGGGCAATCTGATGTAAGATAGGAGTGGAGGTTTCCTTCGGCATGCCCCGCATCTGTGGGGGAGTTTGCAAAGGTATGCCTGCCTCCTGCCCACTGGGAAAAATCTCTTGGCAATTGTTCTGTGGCTCCCGAAATGCGAATTCCTGGAAATACATTTGTCGAGGGGCCTATATTCGTATTACGCACTGCACTCGCGATTTGAGATCGCAGCATGGTAATGGCTAACTCCTAATTAGGTATTATATTACAAGAAAGGGCCAGTTCATACCTTGGATAAATTCTAGTCGCTGTCCAGCAGAGGTATACTGTGCTTCGGCGAGCTGAGAAAGTGGTATGAGTAACTAGAAATAATTAGACTTAGACAGATAGCTTCAACATACGGTTCTCTACTCACCTCCATGTCTGAACCATTTCGTGCTGCATTCGGGTATTTCATCATGTTCAGACCTAATATTATTGTGGCCAATATTATTGGTGTCATCGTGATAAGATGCGACCTTATGCCACGATCGAAAAGGTCTATTTCTAACTCGGCTATTTTCCGAGCAGAATTCAAAAGGATTTTCTCACTTCCCAGAAGTCTGTTCCGATGTTGATTATTGCTGCAGTTCTGCGCTACTCTCTCCTTGTAGGTTTCAAAATCAATCATCAAGGCAACTTGGTGGACGGAAATCATCCTGCTAAGTCTTAGGACACGGTCATTTTGGAACGGTGAGTACACAAACGTCTGATGGTAAAGAATCGAGAGATGTGTTGCAAGATGAAGTTCTTCAATTGCACAACAGAGATCCGAATCAGGTCTGTGATTAAATATAAGCAGGATTCAACTTGTCATTCTAGAATTCATAATACCTGATATCTCGTGGCACTAATGCCGCCCATTCACACAAAGATTGGTCAGCTAACCCTATGTCATGCAACAAACTCGATGCATTCCTATTAGACGGGGGTCGATGGTAGAAAATATCAATCAAACGACTCTGTATTTTGGCAAGACCTACCATCGACGCTAGGAAGTGCCTTTCTGACAAGCTGCCAATTTGCTGGCTTGTAGGCATGATTTGAGAACAGTCAGCATCCCTGAGTGCTGCAGGGCGTCCCACTTCGAGACTCATTGACATTTCTAAGCTGTAGCAAGACCACCAAATTCGAGAGTCAAGGTGCTTGTCAAGTTTATAGTTATTATGACCAGAGGTACTAGAAATTTCTTCAAAGTTGCGGTGTATCCCTATTGATTGCGCAATTCTGATAGCTTGTCCCAGTGTCTGTCGTGCACAGCCATCCTTTTGGCGTGATCTTAGAGCAACGGAAAGCAACAGAGTTGCTTGGACAGAGGAGAGGTAAGGCAATGATATCAGGTATGCTAAGAGGCCATACGCGGCTGTTAGGAATTGCCACCCAACTATCGAGTAATCCCCTGCTTGTTCATCCGCTGCCATCCCAACCACAGAGTACGCCAAGCAAAGTAGTGGAACATCATGGTTTGCTATTAATTTCAGGTTCAGTGAAGAAAGCCTTCTTGCGTCTTCTCTAAAAGACGACAGATCCAGGACAGGATAGAATGGATAGATTTTTTCTTGGAAGAGACGTATATAAGCGTCAAGTTCCTTCCAGACCGGGAGTGGTGGCATGTTCGGCCCACTTCCAAGACTTGGGAGAGGCATTTCTTCTGCATGTTGCATTCCAAAAGGAAATTGAGTGTTAATTGGCTGTAGGCCTTTTCTCTCAAAGAGCAAATCGATCCGTTTTGCCAACGCTTGAAGTGTTCCGCCTCCGAGGAATTTCCTTTTGTACGATGTATGATCTGTGTTCAGAATTGTTTCTCGATCATATGACCCTAATTCATCTTGTTGGCCTTGTAGTGGGGCGTTCTCTATATCGCGGTTCCCGAGTTGCTCATCTCGAAAACTTTCGGAAGCATGCTGGTAGGGAAGTCCAGATATTTCCGATTTAGTTGACTGTAATGCAGGGCATGGCTGGGAAGGGGATCTTTCCGTAGAAACCGAGGGAGCTCTGCTTTCATGTTGCTGGACCGATAATATTTTTGCAGGTGATGCAGGCACTCTTACTGCTTGCTGGGAAGGGTCTTTGACATCAAACGTGATGCAGTCGTCTCCTCTCAAGACACAGTTCTGGCATTTTGGCTGCTGCTCATCACACCTCACTTTCCTTTTTCGACACTGGGAGCACGCTGTGGAAAGGCGTTTTCTTTTCGCGTAGCGAGGGAGATTATCCTTTCCAAAGAGTCAGTATTTCTAAAAGTAATCAGAAAGATTTTTGGGTTACCGTAGCTTCCATGATATCAATGGGTCAGAATGGAGACGAAGAGAGTGTATTATGTGTTGAAAAGACTGTTGACGTCAAGATCAAATCCAGATCAACGAATTTGAATAAAATAACTCTCTCGTATGGGATTATTTTTCAAATTATGGAGATCGTGTAGGGGGTGACAGTGATAACGATAGTATGCACGTAATTTCCGGGGGAAAGTCTAAGCTGAGGCTCTTTCACGACGATTTCTCTACAATTAACGTCATGTGACTTTCTCTCAAACCCGCATAGTAAACTGAGGTGATGCTGAAAATATTAGCTTGTTACTGTCAATAACTTCAAAAATCCTCTTCATCCTTTCACGAAACACTCTCTCGTGATCACTACTGCCAAGTCACTCACAGGTCTTCACGTTCGCAAGGTTCATGACTCGTATTTTCTCGTTTTACATCCCCCACCCCCACTCCCCGCTCCCCGCCCCCCGCTCCGGACTCGTCTCCACAAAGATGGATACCAGAACTTCGGTTCGGTTTCATTTTAGTTCTCATCTTGTACACTTGTCAATATACGCTTTTAGTTTTCAGCAAATTTCCCGAATAATTTGCCATATAAACTTACTAGTCAACGCTCGTTGGCTCCACATCCCATGATCTAGATGCTGGAAGCCCTTCAAAGAATACTAATATGTGTAGTCTCCCTGCTCCTGTTTCTATAAGAGTAGGGTGCAGCTGCTGATTGCCTCTCGAAATTATCCCACTATCTTTGGAATAATTCCACTTGATCTGAGAGTCGCATCAATTCTACCAAAGCTATGGCCGATCCCTCACCCACTACCGATAAGGCGGCTACCACGAACGTCGAAGATATTGAGGATGTCAAAGAAAGATATTCGGAGACTCCCAAGCATGTAGAGGGTAACGCATTTCTAATCAGCCCTGATGGAACTGTTCGCAAACTTCCTGTCCCATCCTCGGATCCTAATGACCCGCTCAACTTTTCACGATGGCGCAAATTTGGAATTGTAGTCGCTTGCTGTTGGTTCTGTAAGTCCTCTATATCACCGCCTTGACCTGAGTGGGAGTTAATCACTGCGATCTAGCCACTATGTCTCTCACTCTTGTTGGAGGACTGGGCTCGATCTTGGGTGTCTTCTTTGGAATGTATGCACCCCAGGGGAAGACAACTAATCAAATTGTCTGGCTTTCAACCATGCCATCACTTTTTGTTGGAGTTGGTAAGAGTTTCCACCGACGCAGCATAGCACAGGATATTAATTACTGATTCATCAAGGAAATTACATAATCCTACCCTTTGCACTTCTTTTTGGTCGTCGCCCTGCATTCCTGCTTGCCATTATAGTAACACTTGGATCAACAATCGGAGCAGCGCTTTCAAATAGCTATGAAGGTCATCTTGTGGCTCGTATTATACAAGGACTTGCAACTGGCTCAACAGAATCCGTAGGTATCCCAAGTTTCACTCCAAGGAACCCCTTAACTGACTAATCCAAAGCTTCTTCCGCTTATTATAAGCGACATCACTTTCTTGCACGAGCGATCATTCTACTTCGGATGCTACTGGACTTCTCAGAATGTCATTACAGCAGTCTTGAATATCGCCAGCTCTTATGAGGTTGCCGCCCTTGGTTGGAGGTACAAATTCTCTTTTTCTCCCAATCTGATTGCTTGTTGACATCAACTAGATGGTATTATGGTATCCTCACGATCGCTATCGGAATTGGTCTTCTCCTTGCCTTTTTCTTCTCTTTTGAGACAAGGTACCAACGGGCCCCAACATCTATAGATGGCCAAGTCGTCTTCACTGATGCCTTTGGCGTAACGCATATCTTATCTGATGAAGAAGGTCGTGAAAGGTTGGCTGGAATCCCAGAGGCCGACACTACAATTGACGCCCAAGTCCCAATGAAAAGCTACCTAGAGCTTATCAAACCCTTCGAGTCCATGACGCATGATGGCCCGCGCCTAGCAATTGTTTCTTATGTTGACATGGCAAAAGCCTTCATTTCACCTGGGATCCTATTTGCCGTCATGCTGGCAGCGATATCCCTCGGCGTTCCGATTGCTATAAGTCTTACATATGACACTGTTCTTCAAAAATCATATGGATGGCCCGCAAATAGTGTTGGTCTGATTAATGTGAGCTCCTTCCACTTCTATCGATGCAATAGAAAACAACCTAACTTTAGGTACAGCTTGGTAGTATCCCTGCTGCAGCATGTGCTATGTTCTATGCTGGCTGGATGGGGGATAAAATCTCCCTCTGGCTTGCAAACCGCAACAACGGTGTCCATCTCCCCGAACATCGATTGATAATCCTGCTTCCCGGCTTTGTTGTTGGAATCATCGGTCTTATGGTTTATGCAGCCGGCGCTCAATGGCCTGAAAGATACAGTTGGGCGGCACCAGTTCTCGGGTGGTCATTGTTTCAATTCACGTTTATTGTTGTCATTATTGTTACAACTACTTTTGCTGCTGAAGTTCTGCCAAAGAATCCCGGTTAGTTTTCCTATTCTATTTCAATGGTTGAAGACTCAATGATTATAGGTCCTGCCCTCGTCGTCGTGGTTGGAACAAAAAATATTGTAGCTTTTGCTGCAAGTTATGGCCTGGTACCTATGGTTCAAAAATATAATTATATTACTGCATTCTCAGTAGTATGTTCAATAATATAATACATATAGTCAAATTTGCTAATAGATTATAGCTGGCAGGAATCTTCTGCGCAATATGCTCGCTTGGCATTCCAGTATACTTCTTCGGTCCTAAGGTCTGTATTACCCTTGTGTTAAAACCCTCATATCTAACCTCCTCAACAGTGGCGAGCATACATTTCCAGACGAAGTAGCTAGAAGAAGGTGGATTATGAGAAACTTATCCAGGAAACATGTAACTTATAATAAATATTGTTATATAACTCATGTAAACCCTGAAATCTCTTATCCCGAGGCCGACAGCAAAGCCATTTAAATATTCTTGATGAAGTAATCCTGGTATTGCCTCACAACATCTTGAGGGGGGTATTTTGCCGAATAATTGCCACTCGCATGCTATGATGATCACTTTAGAAGATGTGCAAATATGTTAACATTGGTACAAGGCTATAATGATTTGATTTATGAAAATTATAAGAGCCATTCTATTAGTTTTCTCTCATATACACTCGGAGGTTTTATTCAAGTATGGTTAACAATATGTTTAAGGTGAGAAATATTAGTTGATCGAGATGCATCTACAGTACTGATTACTTAAACTTCAACGCATGCCTCCAGGTAATCTACTTCAGTTTCTACTCGACATTCGACAGATGCAGATTCTGTAGGTAACCATAATTCTTGCATTCCTGAGCATTTCCCAATTCCCGCCAGCCCCTTCTTCATCAAATCCTTTATAAGTAGTTTTCTCTATGACAGTCTTTGTTTCCATCCAAATATATGGCAATAACGTTTAAAATTCTACTACTCTCCTGAAAATCTATCTGAAACAAGCTGAGCAACAATAATTTAAGAGGATGTACTAAATGAGGACAGATTCTCATTTTTAATCATCTCTTATACCTGTATCCTCAAATCTAATGCTAACATTTGCCCCTCTATCAGCTCATAGTATCAAACTAGATCAGGGACCGCTTTCTAAGGAGAGCAAGCCTGCCATATTCCACGATGTTTCAATGGACACTGTTTTCGCGATGAAGTTGAAAGCTGTGGAGGAATTTTACATAAATGGGTTAACCGATCAATGAGGCGACTAAGAGAGAGAAATGCGGGGAGAATAAAATACTGGTAGGGCCCTTCTTTGATTGGGCTAGAAGCCATTTCCAGATGAGCCACCGATGGACACTAATTCGAAGTACACAAACAACCCCAGCTACCAACCTTCTCAAGACACTGCACCAATGAGGATGAAGCTGCTAGGCACAAACTACCCCCTTTGTCTACTAAACAACGAAGGGCATGGAGAGGCGGCTAGGAAAAGGGTCAGTTGGAGCACAATTTGTGTCAAGCCTGTGGTACTTGTAGTACCAATAGATAGAAATCGCTGCCAGGAGGACTGTTACGTGGTGGAGTTTCTTTCTGGCGAATTACTTGTAGATAAAATAAGGAGAAACGAAATGTGCAAAGTAGAAATTTTCTTGGTGTCTTTACAATGCCAAACTGAGTTCCAAGCTGTAAATAGAAAGTCGATTATACAAGGCTCGGAACCGCACTTGGATAGTTTAAATATTGGCAACTTTGCCAAAGCCCTACACTTACAAGAAGTGTCCGGAAGTCTTCTATCGGCTTCCTGGAGGAGTACCTTTCGCCTTTCCTTCCAGCGAAGACTTTAGCAATTATCCCGAGGTTTGCAGCCTTAGCTTGGTGTGGTGTTCGTGTAGGTGGGATGTTATTGCCCCTCCCGTCAAAGCCCGAGGTCATTCACCCAAACCGGCCCGTAAAGGACAAGAAAACCTGGAAAGCCGCGCCTTGCCGGTCGAAGAGCCTCCAATAACGAAGTGTGATTGATGTTAGTTGCATAAAAATGCATATGATGCCTGATATGCCGACTTAGGAGTAAATGACCCCGCGATGTGTGACCGTGGGGTCGCAATTCTTCCTAAAATCTTCATCTTGTTGCCTCCAGTTGAAATTTTGTTCCCAGTATCACCGACGACATCTCAAAAAAGTATTCCGGAGAAAGCCCACAGTAAATAAAAACCAAAACAAAAAGATTGATAATGGAGAATCCAGCTATTCTCCTGATTGGTGCCATAGACCACGTGCAGAAAGAATGGGAATCCTTTGAAGATATCGCAGAATTAAAGGTTCGTTGAGTTCCTCCACAACACACTAGTTGGATCTACTAATGAACGAGTAGACATATGGTGGTAAAAGTCGAGAAGACTTCGTACAAGAGATCAACCAAGGAAAATATGCTAATGTGGTTGCAATATATCGAAGTAATGCATCAACTCCAGTGGGTTTGCACGGTCCCAATACCCTCTAACATGATGCTGACGCCCTCGAGTTAACTGGTGCCTTCGATGCAGAGCTCGTAGGAAAACTTCCAGATGCACTGAAATATATCTGCCACAATGGAGCTGGATATGATAACATTGATGTTGAAGCATGTTCTTCTAGAGGTCAAGCTCCAATCGAGAGCACTGCTCTATTGTCCAAGGCGCTCTCTGACTTTGCGTCTAGATATTCAAGTATCACACACCCCAGTAGCCGTGAATTCGGCCACAGCAGATATTGCCATATTCCTTATGCTAGGCGCTTTGCGACGAATTCACATCCCATATACAGCAATCCGTGCCTCGAGATGGCGAGGACCCTCACCACAACTTGGCCATGATCCACAAGATAAAGTGCTTGGTATCCTTGGGATGGGGGGGATTGGGCGTGATGTCGCAGCAAGGGGGAAGGCATTCGGCATGAAGATTCAGTATTATAACCGTTCTCCTCTATCCCCAGAGCTTGAGCAAGGAGCCAAGTATGTGTCATTCGAGGAGCTGATAAGGACGAGCGATGTCTTGAGTTTGAATTGCAGCTTGACAAAGGCCACGATCGGTATCATCGGGAAGAAAGAATTCGAGTTGATGAAGACTGGTGTTATCATAATCAACACGGCGAGAGGGAAGCTGATAGACGAGGCAGCTTTGGTCGAGGCACTTAATTCTGGAAAGGTATTCAGCGCAGGTCTCGATGTGTATGAAGAGGAGCCAGAAGTGCACACAGGGTTGCTACAGAACCCAAATGTTGTTCTGCTACCACATGTCGGGACTTCAACAGTGGAGACTCAGGTAGGGCTTCCTCAGCGAATCTTCGTTCGTAACTGATCCTTGACCAGCGAAATATGGAACTGTTAGTGCTGGACAATCTTGCGAACGCTTTGAAAAACGGACAATTGGTTACCCAGGTCCCCGAACAAAAGACACAGGCATCAAAGTTATAAATATGTCCCATTTGTGAAGCAATTGGCGAATATTCTCGGTTACTCGTGGAAATATTGTTGCGATATCAATGACGGAATGAGAGCAGCTCGTTTTTGGCCTAGCCTCACTTTGATAATCTTAGCCTAGCACGTGACGATGGGATAATTATCTTCAAATGTCGTCTGTCCTTTTATTCCTTATTTCTTATTAGCGGAACCAGTTTCTTCCTCGACACATCTATCTAAACTCCATACCGCGGCCGTCTCGCTTTAGTATGTTGCAATCTTGTGCCTGCTCTTCGCGTGATCCTCCAGGAGCCACCCCCTGCATGCAAGTGCTGCGCCTATTGCCCAGGTTAGTGGCATCACCGGTTGGTTCATTTCTGCTCCAACTTTGATGGCGGGACATGAGGCTCTAGCTTTATTTTATTGAGTAAGGACACTTGTTATCCAGCAGGAATGGGACTACGGAATCATGTTCGGATACTTTCTATTACAACCCTAATATGAGAGTTCATGATAGACTGGGTGTTTTTAAGCTGGTGCGCATCTTGCTTACTTTACTTTCGAATGTGCATAAATCTTTGCTATTGTATTGATAAACTTTTGGCATCGCGTCACGAATGGGGTTTCGTAAATCTTGTTGTGTATCTATTACTTGTCTCGGTTTCAATCATGGTTTAGGTTTTAAAAGTGTTGCTTCACTTGCGACTTACGGGTGCAGGTCCCAAGCAACGAATTGAATCAGTCGAGATCAGTCGAGCGCTCCTGCACCGCGACCGAATTGTTTACCTTTTTATCCATACACTTTCAATACACATCTTTGGCCTCGGTTGTGGTGACGCGGGGTTATCAGCTCATGCAGGAACACCTGTGGGTTCGATGTGAGATTTACGACGCTGACAGTAGAATCTTCTTTTCGGCAATGGAGGATCAGCCTACCAGCGAACGGCCCATAAGCTAAGCATCTACAACCATTTGGTAGTGGCGAGCTTCCAACTCTTTGATCTGTCATGTTTGTCTCAAATAGTTGTACGACGATCATACAATATAATTTTATCTCGGGATTGATTGAGATGATAAACCAAAATCATTCAAGTCAAGTGGTCAGTGTGCTTCATTCAGACTACTACTCGAGCCTAAAAATCCGAACGAGCGTCCTTCGCCGAATGTTAAAAATGGCAGCCTGCGAGGAGTTAGGATTGCGGAATAGGAGTGGAAATTCGAAATTGAATGAGGTGACAGTGATGAGAATAAGCTGGGGGACCTGCCCTTATCTATCATCACATACGGGCTCTGAATAATCCTTTTCGCATCAAATCCTATCTGGCTAAAACTCACCAGGGCCCATTAGAGACAGGCGCGGGACGCCCCAGATTCTTGGTGGTCAGCGGGGTCCTCGGGGCCATCTGTACCCTGCCATCCCTAACAGGGCCTATGTGAATCGGCTATGGGCACTATTATTAGAGGGTTGCACCCCAAAATCAGCAAAACACGCCGCATCCTCACATTCAACCTCTCTTCAACCTTCTCACGGAATCATTGACGATTTTTGGCCGCATACCGGGCTTGAGTCTACCTTAACACGAACAAATATTGAGGCATGACCCGAGCGTGTTCGCGCAGCAAGGCAATATCACTAAGAAGAGAATATCGGTGATCAGAGGAGTTTTGCTGATATCATTCAAATCAAATGCATCACTGACATCTTCTAGAATTGGTTGTCACTTTCGGGAAGCTGTTCCTCATCCTCCTCGCTTAAGACTCAGTGCCACGCGACAGTGCTGCTTGGATGCGAAACACTGCCTTTGCAACTGCTGTCGTTCCTATCCGCAGGATGGGGGCGGCTGTGACCACACAGTGCTCATCAATTGGCAGAAATATATCTGAGTTTCCCTAGAAGGATCGGAAACTGCATAGTGGAAATGATACCTTCCTTCAAGCTCTTCGGACGAACTCGAAACGACATGGGCCCCAAGCGCCACGCCCACATGGCTGGAAAAACTTGGTAATACATCTCGATGCGATAGAATTTACTGGACATCATCTCTACGAAGGATGATGGGCTGCCGAAGGTTGCTTCCCTGTATTATTCCATTGCTGCGCCCAAGTAACGTTCTGTAGAATTCTTCACCAACACAACTACGAGCATACACCAACATCAGCAGGACTCTGATAGGCAAATCTAGAAGGATTCACCTTGTCATGCTCCCACTGTGCCGGGAAACCCTCAGTGCACTTGATATATGTATGTGTTCTTCCCTCCATCCATCCTTGTTTCTGGTCTTCCGCATTTTTCTGTCGTTCTTGTGTGTTATGGCCTTAATACCAATTCACTGAAAATAGAACATTCATTTTTCTTCCATAACACTCATTCAATATCAAGGTCCTTTTTGCAATTCATGAATAGGAAGTTGTTAAGATAGCCTACGCTGGCTTTTACATCAATTGGATGTTGACGGCTCATCATTGTTGTTAACCGCAATTGAGGATAAACTTTACAGCAGAATAGAGGGTATATGATAGACAGGTTCACTATGGGGTTTAAGGCTTTCGCCTTGGTGGTAATGGTTATGGGGGTACTGGGTCAACGCGAACCTACAAAAGACCTCTGCCGACGATTTGGGCATCAGGCGGCGGTAGTCGATCAAAGGCTGTACATCGATGGAGGTCAAATAAATTGGAGATCGTCAACAGAGCGTCCTCGAACAAACTTTTCAAGTGAGTCGAGTGTGATTCCGGATTGCCAATGGTTCTTCTCATTGGACTATAATCCAGCGTGGCGTACTAATACTAACCTCGCCGCAGATACGTTTCTGGGTTATCACGATCTCACGAAAAGTCCACTTGGAGTAGACTTCCCACCGCTTGTTGCAAATTTATCCAAAAACAGTTCTGTTCCAAGCGTTAGCGGTGGTCAGCTATGGCCGGATTCCGTCAACAAGAAGGTTTATTTGTTTGGAGGTGAAGTCAGTCTCGCACCAAGTGCACCAAATCTTTTCTCATACGATATTATCAACGACCAATGGGAATCATTGGGATCCCCCGATAAAAATATACAAAGCGTCTCCTGGGCTGCTAGTGTTGGGGTCTCGACCCTTGGTCAGGGGTATTCTTTGGGTGGTTATCTGAACAACGCCACCGTGCCAAATTGGGGTTCAAATCAATTTGCAACGAGCCAATTGATTAGATATGACATGGACACCAAGACGTGGACAAACAGCTCTGGCCCAGATGGTATTAATGGTCCTGGAACAGCTGAAGGTGCAATGGTATATGTTCCAGCAAGTAATGGTGGGATGTTGGTCCATTTTGGTGGGGTTCTAGTGCAATCAAACGGCACCACGAGTGCAAAGCCAATGAATACAATTCATATCTATGATATCAAGAGCTCTACATGGTACAAACAAACAGCGACGGGACCAACGACTGGTGGAATTCCAGCAGATAGGAGGAAGTTTTGTGCTGATGCTGCGTGGTCTGTGGATAAATCATCTTACAACATGTACGTCACCTGAATCTCGAGTGACACCTAGTATACTGACTTGGTACAGTTATTTATATGGAGGTCAAGGCTTTGGCACTAACGTTGGATATGATGATATGTGGATTCTCTCTCTTCCATCCTTCCAATGGATTCCATTCTATCAGTCAGACGCCAGTCAGGCCAAGCCCAAGCATTCCTTGTCTTGCAACATCGTCAACAGTGGGCAAATGTTAATCGTGGGAGGACAATGGCCGATGGATTCTGAAACTTGTGACTCTGGAGAGATCTGGGCTGTCCATAATGCAGATATCGGCAAAGTGAGCACCCGGCCGTGGGAGGTATACAAAACAAACATCACGACCTACGGTGTGCCACCCGAGGTCATCTCTGTAGTTGGCGGCTCGTAAGGTTACCCCGTGCTTTTAAAAGTCAATTGCTAATCTTTATAGTCCATTGGGTCAAGCAACCAACCGCAGCCCAAAAAATGGATTCGAAAATGCCGACCTCAATGTCCTCTTTCAGAAGCAGGCGATCGTCGCAAATCGAACAGCAACTCGCGCAATCCCAGCTGCTACAGGAGCAATTGGTGCTGCCGGAAGTAACGACTCTCGTCTACCAACGGGGGCAATTGCGGGCATTGCTGTGGGCGGAGCAATCTTGATCACTGCATTAATTCTCGGGATATGGTTTTTCATGTGCTACAAGCGCAGGAAGGTGTCAAATAAAGACGTACCTCCCCCAATCTCGAAAGATCTCCCAGCATATACCCAAACACCATTTAGTCCATCGACTCAATATTCCGATGCCCTTCCAAAAGCTCCCGAGCCTCCGAAGCAACACTATCAGCTGGCCACAACACCAGAACCAGTCGAGCTCTACGGGAGCCAAGGTAACCATTACCAGCCCGTACGGCAAAACAGTCACAACTCACACATACCTATGAGACAAGAAAGCAATAGCTCTCTATTCGGCTCGATGTATCCCCCATCATCTCGCTCTCCTCCGCCTTTTGATAAGCCATCTCCAAATCCGAGTACATTCTCAGATAAGCGAACCGAGCTCAGCAGTTCAAAACCAGAGACATATTACGGAAGTCCGACATCAGTGGTAACGCCACTACATGCGACTTTAAGTCAGGGAAGAAACTCGAGACCGCCGGATAGCTACTATTCTCCTTAATAATCAATAATGAGTGATGTTTCTTTTGTCTGTATATTGAAATAAGGTGTGGCATTATAGTGGCGCAGTTGGTATATCAAGCGTATTTTAGCATATCATAAGCAACCACACGGTACAATTTACAATGCATATTTATTACCACTGTTTCGTCTGTGAACTATTCTGTTAGAAATTATGCACCATTATTTCCCGCTCACACACGCAGACCCGGTGTCACTGCTGGACGTCCAGCGCAGAATCCCAAAACGGCAGGGTCGCATCTCCTGTTAACTCTCCTTAACATTTCTTGAGCCTCCTTCGAATTTCAATGGGATATTATCAGTTTTTAGCCTGACTAGCGGCTCCTTTTGACTGCTCAGGTATGTACCAAGTCAGACATCTTCCTTCCCTACATCGTTGCAAAACGCGCCACTTCAGCAACTTCAACTCTCTTGGGCTGCATCTCATACACGAGCTTGATTTTGCCGTTCAATCTCGCTGTCATCATCCATTTCCAACCCAACTCCGGAATTTTCTCTTTCATGACCAACTTCACATTTCTTCCTTATGTGGCTTCGTACTTACTCTCAAAGTTATCACTTCCAACTCGACCAAGATCAAGGGGCCAAAACCCAATATTCAGCCTTTTCTATGATTTGAGCTCCATCCAAATATGCCTCCACCAAGTCTGCCATGCCGACCAGCATTTCTGCTTCTTTTTGCAAGATGGTCACAAGCTCCGAAAAATCCTTTAATACCATATCCTCTACTTTAGCAATACGTGGTTGATCAATGATGCCATACATGATTTCCAGTACTTCTTGAAGAATACTTGTCAGATGGGCGGGAACTGCTTCCGAAACGGTGATGGCGGTTTATCAGGGAGTTTCAAGGAAAGCAACGGTGAAGAGAGTGAGAGAGGTAGAGGTTTGAGTTTTTGCATTTCAAATTCAATGTCATAACCAAAAGATTATTATAATTTTGATTTTTCGAAAGGGATTAGTGATTCTGGCCTTGTGGCTCCTGGATGTGGCGGGAAACAGTTTGGATACCTGTATCTGAAGGGGTGTGTTTTATTTGGCAGACCCGCCACATCATGTTGGGAAAGAGGGTGGGGGGTTTTTTGTTCAAAAGTTGCTTTGTGGCAAATTAGATTGCTGGATTGATGAGGTAAGTGGCAATATATTTTGCATATTCGTGCTATAATGGACGACATCATTTAGGGTCAAGGATGTTATTTAAGACGAAATATAGAAGTGTGCAGGGCCAGGATGCGTTTAGGTCTCGCTTAAAAGGGAGACCCATGATTTGCGTTGATTCTAGTAGGGAAGGACCTTATTCGAATATCACCGCATTGTTGGCGAGTTACGAAACTACGATGCTGTTAGCCATTGTACTCAAAGTTAATATTGTGAACAGTGACTAAGTAGCGTCATAGTTTTCATAAAACTTATAGAGTTGAAATGACAATTTTCTCCCATCTATCACCCTCATTTGGAAAATTCTTAAAGCTTATTTACGATCAAAAGAGGGCTGGCAGCTGGGATGATAGCCCGGCTGAATAGGAGGGTGTTGATAATTCCGACGTAAAATTCCTCTTAACTCTTTTTAATAATGAATTGCTGCTCTTGAAGCAGCCCGATTCAACCTTTCGTGAGTTACTTTTCGTATTCTAGTAAATCAGTGGCAATATATATAGCGCCGTGAATGTTCCAAGCTTATGTGCAAGAGCTATAACAGCAACACAGAAAAACAAGATTTTTCTAATTGAAAAGAACAATTAAAAGGCGAGACAGTAAGAACTAATCGCCCTTTTTAAAAAAGATACGAAATACACCGCTCTTTCTACTATTGAGGGAAGAGATTTCTAAAATTTGCCATCAAGTGAGGGGTAGCGGGGTAGTTGAAGAGCGCATGCTGTAAATTGACAAGATCTTCACAAAATCTTTTGCTTGATGCGGATCAAACATATGCATCTAATATGAAAATCTCAGTTCTAATTTTATTTGTCTTAAAATTCAAGGTGTAACTCCTTTTCATGATGGCAATTAAACGAAATTATTAAGAAATCTACAGTCGTTTTGAGTTTATAAGTTAGCGCAATGTGCCTGGAACTTTAGGCCATTAGGTGGTACTGATCCAACCTGGTCAAGGCAACCACCTACCTCAAAATCTAGTTATTCTAAACCAACGCCATCCTTCAAGTCCCGTGTTGATCGTAAAACTAAATCTCTCTTTCACAAACTAGTACTTCACTAATTCTCCATTTTTGCACAGAAATATCTATACCCACGAAAACTCCTCAAAATGCCCTCCCTCCTTGACCTTCCTCGCGAAATCCGCGACAAGATCCTCTCCTCCGTCATATCGACCCCAACAGCACCGCCAAAAGATCACTCTGTCATCGTTGAACGGGCAGAGCTTCACAGCCCATGCTCAAATGGGTGGTACCCAGACAAAGGCGTCAAATACGTCACCCGAATGAATAGAATCGAAGCTATTCCCACCCTCCTCGTCAATTCTCAATTATACGCGGAGACTATGGCCGCGATCAAAACCCTCCCTACGAAACATATATATCAATTAGACATTCTTATAGTCGGGGGTTCTGAACTATGGCCTACCTGGGTATCCGTTCCAGCCCTTACTAACCGGGTTGATAAAGTCTACACGACATTTCGTATCGATCACACTGGCGAGTTGCGGTACAGGCTCTTTACGCTTGGCTGCGGGGGACCGCCGAGTATCGTATGGTCCCTATTGAGCCTTCTTGATCGGTTCTTAAATGTGGGTCCAGTTATTAATCCAGTCCATAAGGCATCTGGGGATATTTCTGTCAATATTCTTGAAATCGACGTTCAGACGCCTGATATACAAGACAGCCTCTTCATCCCAGATGACCAATATCACGATATCATGCTCTCATTCACAAGGTCCCTACGTGAGCGTACTAGTCCCAAGCTCGTAGGCGTCATTCATCCTACCACGTTCATGGAGATCATCAAGTCCTATCTCAAATATCTGTTGTATATGAATCACGAGGCAGCAGATTTTGGCCCAATACTGTATGAAAGGGTCGGAGTTCTGAGGCTGATGATTGATGGAGAATTTAATTGTGAGTGGGATATGGCAGAGGAGCTAAAAAATCTCACATTCAAAGGTGATGTAAACTATACGAAGACTTACAAAAACATTCCACGAGAGGAGCGGCCAAAGATATTTGAGGAATGGAAAGCACGAGCATACAAAATCCGACAGAGAGCTGGTCTAAATGTGATTGCTCATGGCTCAGTTCAAGACTAAAGTGCTTAACATAGCTCGTGGCGGACCCAAGACGTAGACCTCTAGCACATCTGATAAACATTTTTCAACACAATCTGGGCAGACAAGAAAGTGAAAGGTTTAGGAGGAAACAGCGACCAAAGAGGTGGAAGTAGCTCTTAATGTACATACAATTGTGGCAAATTATTCAATATTCAAATTTAACTACAGGTGAGCCTCTAGCCCGCCTTCTTATGTCCACCGCGAAGATAAGGACCAGAGACATATCGACTAGGCACTACAACGATAGCGCTTGGAATTTCTCAATTATACCTAGCATTGATATGGGATGTATTAATTGGGATCAACACCACCTTCATCGTAGCTATTAATCACCCTTTGCGACTATCAACAAATGACCTGGTGCTACTGTGCTACCAGGCTTGCTCGCGATGGCTTGCACAATCGAACCTACGGCCTCATCCGGAACCAACACGTTGATTTCCATCTTCATTGCTTCCAGGATCACAACGACCTGACCCTTCTTCAGCCTCTCCCCAACTTCCACCTCAACCTTCCATACATTAGCATCAATAGGTGACTCTATATTCACTGGATTGGGGTTCAAGAGCATTATCTCCTTGAGCCGCTCCTCTTCTTTGGCAGCATTCTCGGCTAATGTGGTTGTCCACTTTGAAAACATCTCATTTTCAACAGCAAGTTCTTGGGCGATGCCTCTCTTTTGCCCCTCTTTAAACCTCATTACACCAGGATTCGTCTTTGCGCTCTCGAGTTCACCATGTATCTTCTGCAGATCGAACACATCATTACTGATCTCGAATTGATAACGACCAGCCACAAATTCAGCATTGATTTTATCATACTCCTGGACAGAAACTTCTTTGAAAGTAACCATATCGAAAGGCTCCCATAACCATGGGTTGGTTGGACTGAACCCTGGCTTGCTTCCAAAAGTGTCCCATGTTTCCAGCGTTCTTGCGAGCATCATATATCCTCCGGGTTGCTCAACTGGATATAATGAAAACAGCGACCCTCCTATACCTACCGTTCCACCTGGTGTTGAAACTCTCGTTGGGTTAAACTTTTGAGCCATGATCTGACTCATGGGGTTAAGGGGGTATAAAATTGGATTTCCCACCAAGAAGCCGACAGAGACGATCAGAAATCTAGACTTGAGGAGAATTTCGAATACTTCTCGTCTTGAGGAGAGTCCGTTCGCTTTCCGCAGATACTCCACGTTGTCTGGAAGATATCCGGCAGTGGGACGGATAGTGGTCATGTACCGAGACAGACACTGTGTCAAATCTGGATGATCCAGCACCACAGGCAGACAAATGGTCCGAACCGGAACAAGAACATCTCGGGTTGCCTTAATGGTACTCTCCAGCTCATTGACCTTCTTGAGAAGCTCGGGTTGAGTTATTATACTGGAATTGAATTGGATGGTCAAACCTATTCTGTGTTAGCAATATTGGAGCAATGGAGGTCATCCCTCACCTATAATTGATGGATTCATCACCATCTCTGGGATTTTCAGCCCAGCTAGCTTTTCCATTAAGAGGCGAATTCGACAGGTGATAGTAATGTCTGAGGTTTGATTTCCAAACTCGATTATTATGAACGAGTCGCCGCCCTAAAAAGACCGTCAACATAATTTTTATTATCTGAATCCAAAATGCATACCTGCCTATACTTCACTTCTGGCCGACCACTCCCGCCCCCTTCTACCTTGAGCAAAATCGCTCCGGTCTCACCAGGTGGAAGTTCAGGGTCAAGTTTGGGAGTGGTGCACATCATTTCGTTTTCGACCAACATCCCTACTTCCGTAACGAAGGTCTCCACACGGCGAAAGAGCTCAAGTGACAGGTCATACGTGGTTGGTCTAAAGCGAACATATTCGCCCGGCTTAAGTTGACCTAGCCTCCATAAATCAGCAGATATGACCGTGCTGGAGCAAATTAACCCTCCCAAGTTTGGGCTGTCCATCGAGAACACGACTGACGAGTCGCCTCCCCAATTTATACCACCCATTGGGTACCCATAGTCAAAGCAATTAGAGGGGTGAGCGCCTCCATCTCCACCATCCTTTCGGCTCCACTGAGGATTCGGACCGATCAGGCGGATACCAGTTCTATTCGAATTATGTCCTACTTTCCACTTCGTGCTGTACAGCATTTCTCGATCTGCTGCAGTCATGAAGGTGTCATCGTCGTGCGGCCCATGCAAGACATAGACCTCTGAGATTTCGAAGCTTGGAATACATTGAGCAGGAAGAGTAAACTCGGTAGCTTCAGCTGCCCATCTAGAGGTATCTTCCGATAGTATAATATAGTCGCTAGTCTGTAATTGTCTACCTTGGGTCCCTCCATATTTCAGACTTGGAGTGGCTGCCTTAGAGCCAAGATATATTGGAATATCTGGGAAACCGCCTTTCACTGCGATGTAATTTCTACATCCAGCTACTTTGGAGCTGCCGATCCTTAGTTTTTGGCCTGCCTGGATTTTTAACCTTGACCACATTGGCTTCTCTTCTCCATCAACAGTCACTTGCATCGGAGCCCCACAAACCGAGAAGACAGCAGCAGCAGTAAATAAAAGTTCTGGTCCTGAGACCGTGACCTCCAGTGTTTCCGCTCCCGGCTCATTCCCTACAAGAATGTTTGCTATTCGAGATGAAATATTGTCCATTGGTCCACCCCTTGGTATTCCATGACCGCTGGTAGTACGAGCTGGAAAGTCCTGTACCGTAGTGAAAGCCCCGCCAGAAAGCACATCAATGGCACAAGGACTGTATTGAAATTTTGTTGACAGATAATTCGTCAATGTTTCCCCATTCCTGAATCCCTGCGATTCAATAACTGCGCCAAGATAGTGTAGGTTGGTTGCAGGCCCTTGAAGCACGCAAGCAGATAATGTTTTCAACATATTTGTTAAGGCAGAAGCTCGGTCGGTGTTATGAACCATGACTTTGGCTATCAAAGGGTCGTAGTATGGAGCTATTCTTTGTCCAGTCTTCACCCATGTATCAATCCTAATGCCGTCGCCTACAGGCCATTCAACCTTTTGAAGTAGTCCAGGACTTGGTGCGAAATTCCGGAAAGGAACTTCTGCATACACTCGAGCCTCGATTGCAGCTCCGGTTGGCCCGTCCTTCTGCATACTTAGCAAAAATTCTGATGATATTCCTACTTTTCCACCTTTCTCGCAATCAGCTTGCTGAAGCATCAGAGACACCAGATCCACGTTATAACACAGCTCAGTAATTCCATGCTCTACTTGTAGTCTTGTGTTCATTTCAAGGAAGAAGAAATCGCCTGTGATATCGTCGACCAAGAACTCCACAGTGCCGGCTGACTTATACTTAAGCTTCATCGCATAGTTTGTTGCGCACTGGGTCAGCTTTCGGCGAAGTTCTGGGTGAGCTGTGACGAAAGGACTTGGGCATTCTTCAATGACCTGCAAGAAATGTTAGTCAATTACAATGACTTCATGTAGCAACGTACCTTCTGGTGTCGTCTCTGGATACTACATTCTCGTTCCCCAAAGTGAATCACTTCCACACCATTTCCGAATATCTGTACTTCAATGTGTCTACTTGAAGGATAGTATCTCTCCATGAAAACTCCCGTGTTTTTGAAGAGGGAATCGCCTCGCCCTTTCACTTTGGCGAATGCAGTCTTGATTGCGGCACCGTCGTAGCATACTTCGAGTCCCACACCCCCTCCTCCACCTGTTGCCTTGAGCATAATCTAGATATGTAAATGCATGCTACTGTAGGGCACCTTGATGTCAACTTACTGGAAACCCTAACTGAGTCGCAGCTCTAATCGCATCTTCTTCGCTCTCCAAAAGCTTTGTTCCTGGAACAACAGGGACATTGGCTGCTTCTGCCAATGCTCTTGCTCTGTGCTTCTGCCCCATCTCCAGTATTGATTCTGTACTTGGACCAACATATATAATCCCGGCTTTCTCGATCTTCTCCGCAGCTCGAACATCTTCGCTGAGAAATCCGTAACCTGGAATTACGGCATCGACTTCATACTCTTTGCAAATCTCCAAGATATTGTTTCTATCTTGGTCAGCCTCTGAAACGTTTTATGTATTATTGGGAGCACTACATATCAAGATAGCCATTTACGTTTTGGCCAGAAAGGAGTACACATTCGTCAGCCAAGCTTACATGCTCAGAGGTGCTGTCACTCTCAGTGTATATAGAAACACTTTTAATGCCAGACTTCGCGCATGCATTTATGCATCGCACGGCAATTTCACCACGATTGGCAATCAAGACCTTTTTGATATTCGTAAACTCGTATGCCATTGTTGCTTTTATCGCCGAAAACCATCCTACTACAAAAGATCAAGTTGTGAAGCTCAACAACACAATTTTGGGAACGCACTTGTTGGAACTCAAGCGACATTTCGACGTATGACGACTGTTCCGATAAAGCTCACCCCTGAACCCAAACCGGGAAGCACAACAGGAACAAGCTCCGAAGAACCAACAACAATGCCCAAAGGTGGGGTGGTGTTAGGGGTATTGTAGATCACTTTGATCCACACAAGATATCTTATCTTTCTTGGTGATCGGGCAACTCTATCTGACGCATATCTACCGCAGCGTATGTTGAAACTTTCCCATGTTCGAAAGATAAACAAAAAAAGATGGCCGGCGGCGAAGCTTCGGAGCCGAGTCAAGCATACACAAGTTGCCGTGGCGAATATGGTTGTAAACTTAAGCTTCATAATTAACTAAGTACCATTGCGCTCGTTTATCGGGTTGTTTTATTGGATAACTGTCTAAACTATCCCATATACCTTTCGTCCAATTATTTACGATTTCAACAGGTGACCTTTCCCTACACAGTTTCTAGGTATAATGACAGACTGATGAAACTCACTTCAAATTATCTATCCAATGTACTCGTTGCGGCATCCTGACGCCTCAAACCTCAGTCGGCTCCTGCAGAACTTTGTTAGGAATTATGTGTTCTTAGTTACACCCTGCCCAATCTGCAAATTCCAATGTCTTTGTCACCTCAATGGAAGTAATTCAAATCATGTGGCCGACCACCCTAACCTGAAAATGTATTCTATTATGATAGTGGATATGAAATGAGTCTATGCATCTAATCCCTGGTGCAAAGAGCGTTCAATAATCTACTCCCCTTTAGAGAAATTATTATTTATCACAATTCGATAGTTGTCAAGATTTGTGCCTTCATTGTTGGCATCCTTAACCTAAAACGCTCCGACTTCCAGCCTCAAACTACCGCTCTTTATTTCACCTAATATTACGTTTGAGATGTGGTAATCTTCTCTGAAATCTTTTCCGAAGTCTGTCCACCAATAACTTCTACACCAGAGTCGCTTCCATCTTCACCAACTCCTATAGTGAGAACTTTTGGCCCCGCCATGGAGATCTTCCCACTCGTAACATATCGGAAGAACTTTGCAAGGGAATCACGGCTTTCCCATATTGGAAGTAACGTGATGGTCATTGCTATAAGAGGATTTAGCATTGTACAAACGGGGGGCAGGTCATTGATACATACTTGCGAAGAATGCCCATAAAAATACAACTACAATCCAACCCTTGAAAAACCCTTTCGAGAATACTACGAGTTAATATTAGCACAACTCCTTACTTTCTGTGGAATGAAAAATCTTACCGTAGCTTGTTGCATACATGGGAATTGGCCACAAAATCAAATAAATTAAGGTCATTGCAATACTTGCATAGATAGCCCACTTTCTCGCACGGAACAAAATCTTCTCATTCTCTTCCTGGTGCGTCAGCGCGGCCTCCATCGCGATTTCTATTTCTGCCTCCGTTCGAGTTGGTCGTACAATTTCGCCATCGTCATAATCATCTGCTGGCCTGACCTCTTTGAACTTCTCAAAGTCGTAGTTTTCCGATTGGATGAGTGTGAAGAGAGGTGTCAGTACGAGTGGAGCACACAGCGAGCACATATTTCCAGCTACTAGAGGCAAATTAGTACTCAATGTTGCGATGGTGATCGTGCCTTCTGTTGATCGTGCTGTTAGGAGCCATGCAAGAATTGCGCATGCTGAGCTTATGACTGGCGATGCAATCACCGCTAACTTAGACTGTTTAGACCACATAATCGTGCATGCCATAGGTATAATAGCAGAGTCTACGAGGATACTAATATCCATATTAGCGGCTACTCCCATTAGAGAATGCAAAGTTAGACAAGGTATACCCAGAAATTGTGATTAGAAAGCTGACTGAAAACCCAGCATGGTTCATACCAACAGCAATACTAGACGCGACAATTGCAAACCCGGGAACAATGATATTCGAGAAGCGGAGAAGTTGTTTTCCGGTTGCCTTTGGGTTGATATAAGATTGGTATAGATTGTACGTCAGGAGGGCGGTCGTCGCCACCGTTTCCGAACTCATTGCGCTTGTCACTGCCATAAAGACCATCAGAAGAACCGCGAACGCCCCTCCTCTACCCATTACTGATAAGGCTGCATATGGCATTGCCAAACCAGAAGCAACCTCATAATCGTTCATTCGATGTGGGTAGGTAGGAAAAGATGGGAGATGCTCAGTGGCAGCCGCTGTGAGTCCGAAAGTTGTTGCAAGCACAAAAGGAATAGTGAACCAGGAGGTTCCGCCCAGGAGATACCCTCCCAGGGTCCCAGCAGGATCTGATGCGATTGCTTTTTGGAAGAGCTGGGAATCAACGGCCGCAGCAAAACCAGCACCAACGAAGACCAAACCGATGAATCCACCTTGTTCAGAACGCATTGTAAGGTACGACCCTTCTGCATTCCCAGCTACTGGGTGGAGATCGGTGGCTGTTGTGAGGAGCTCCCACATCTTGTCTGTGGAGCCGATCACAGAAGATGTTGAGTACACAACAAAGGCCGATAGGAGCATGATTATAAAAATGATCACTGTGTGAATCTGAGGTCTCATTTAGCAAACCACCAAAGATCCGTAGTCAGGGGAGTTACCCAATCCGTGAGGAAAGTTGCCTTAATACCACCGCACAGCGTATAGATGATCTACTTGCGTTTAGCTAAAGCAAATTTGAGCTTATGCGGTATCAATTACCACGCCAATGGGGAAAAGGAAACATAAAGCATCTCGATTAACTCCTGTCAAAATACTAAAGACAGCGCTGCCGCCAACAAGAAGACTGACTGTTGTGATGACTTGATATAGCAGGGAATATGAAGAGAGCACAATATGAGCTGGAGCTCCGTAGCGGTGCTTTGCGATTTGGAGGAATGTTTGCGCATATGGTGCCTTCCGTTTCAATTCAATTGCTGCAACGGAGAAGAGTAGAATTTGTACACTAGCTCCTGCTCCATACTGAACACCCCGTTAGTATTCTCCCAACAACATGGAATTTATACGGCACGCACCCAGAAAGGGCCTGAGACTCCATACGAATATCCATCTAGGTATTATATCAGCCAAGCTCAACTGAAAGGATTTTAGGTGACAACCTACATGAAGTTGAACTTAAAAGTGTTGCTGCAATTGTCCATGATGATACAACAGCAGATGCGGTCAAACCTGTTTTTACACTATGCTTTGCGGTCATGAACATTTCTGAATCTTGTTTTTCCGCAAAGTACTTCGACAAGAACAGTGAAACTAGCGACATTCCAATGGCGAAGGCTGCGCCGAGACCAATAACAATGCCATAACCAACTCCCTGTCCAAAAGGGGGCTCGATCTGAATTGTCTCCGCCATTTTCAAAGCAATTACTTGGCTATTAAGTAAAGACTTAGATGTGAGATGATAATTCCTTATTATGTATCTCAGCAGAAGAGCAACAGCACTTTAAGGATGGGCCAGTCATCTCATGGGCCATATGAGCCCATGTTTCCAAAGTGACAGCCCAACGCATGCTAACCTAATAATCTAGGATAGACCTCACCATATCTTATTTTAATCTCTCGTGCCACGATACTATTGCCTCAGAGTTCTTGAAGACCCTTACATATGTACAACCTAAAATAGTGGATCGAGTGTTGCCCTATCAGTTGTAAGACAGTATCCAATCATAATGGCCTCATCACCTGGATGAAAAGACAAAACCCGATACGAGTTTGGCCTTCGGAAATGAACTGCCTATCTTCGGAAACTAGCACTGATGCTCCATTTTTTGATAATCAACAGTTACATGTGCACAAAGGTGGGGTTTGCTTTCGCCCCTCGCTTAGCAACGTCATGTTTACCCCAGACATAGCACAAAAGATCTCAGGCAACAATTGATGTACTAGATATATTCGTACATGTTACTTTGGACCTCGCGAGTAAAACATTTGTGAGTTTACGGAATTAATACTCAACCACTTCCAAGTATTAGAGCCATGGAGAAATTTGTCGAGAAAATAGAAATAAATTGTGACATGGGGGAAGGTTTTGGAAAATGGAAAATGGAAAGTATATGCGTTAAGATCTCGAACAATGAATATTTTCTAACAGTTTTGTCACAGGGCCCAGACGAAGAACTCATGAAATATATTGATGTTGCTAATATCGCATGTGGCTTTCACGCTGGAGATCCAACCATCATGATGAAGAGCGTTCGATTGGCAAAACAACATGGCATCAAGGCTGGAGCGCATCCTGGACTCCAAGGTAGTTACACCCATTGAATCATTAAAAAGTTAAAATAATCTCATTTCTTGAAATAGATCTATTTGGGTTCGGTCGTCGTCAAATGGTCATAGATCCTGCCGATATGTTTGCTATGATTTTGTACCAGGTGGGTGCTTTAAAGGCGATGCTTGACCTCGAAGGGGTACCGCTGAATCATATCAAACCCCATGGAGAGTTGTTCCATTACATGCAGCGAGACTTGAAAATTTGCAGATCGGTGCTAGAAGCATGTGCTCTTTTCAAAGTTCCTGTTTACGGAGCGAAAGGAGCAAATGATGAAAAAGCGATATGTGAAGAACTTGGTATTGTGTACATTGAAGAAGCTTATGTGGACGTACTATACACGAAAGACATGAAATTAGTCCCAATTGCTCCAGACAAAATGGTTACAACGGAGGATATCTACAAGAAGACACTACTCATTGGGAAGACTGATGCTACCATTGACGAGCACGGCAATCCTCTGCCACTAGGATTTGATGGTGTAGCTTTTAGTATCTGTCTTCATTCTGATATGCCAACTGCTTTGGAGAATGTCAAAATCTGCAGGAAGGCAGTAGATGAGCTAAACTCAGAGAAGTTCACGAAATAGAAAAAATGATATATCTACTTGTCATTACTTCTCGGATCTGCTTTGTTCCACTCCTCGTCTGTAAATTTTAAGTGTTCCAGATGTGAACCGTAGCTATTGAGGGGGCGAATCCCCCACTTTTGGGCTAGGTGGCTTTCGGCCAAGATGTTGAACAGTGGGATCGTGTTACACGTCAACGATAACACAGGCCCTTAGTACACCATCAAAAGTAATAAAATAAAGCTTGACCAGGATACTCCTGGGAATCTCAGGCAAAACTGAGGAAACCAGCATCGAGATTTCAAGTTCTGTATTGTTGAATCAGTCGATTCCCGCGACAACAGAAACCACAAATGCAAGCATCCCACCTCTTGCAGTTTCACTCTCTGCAATAATCTTTAATCGAGGTACTTCTAACATATATTTTAAAGTTGTCATTCGAGCGATCAGTTGTGTTTAACTTCTCGATATGGCTCCTCATCCGCTTGATCCCCTGTCTCCCAAGGAGATCTCACTTGTAAGATCTTACTATAATTGAAGAAAATCCTAGCTTACAAAGACACAGGCTGCCAAAATCATTAAAGATACTTACCTAAATGATAAAATCATCTTCCGTGCAATCACATTAGCCGAACCCCCGAAAACGTTGCTGGTTTTGTATTTACAACTAGAGAAGAAATCACGTTCTGAAGATGGACGACTGAACTGTATTCACAATCCACCTCCGCCAAGAATAGCTTTCATCCAATATTATCTCAATCATGCCTCAAATTTTAAACAAGCTGAGGTCAATCTTGACACTGGGAAATTATTCAACCAAAAGGCATTGGAAGGGAAGCATTCCTATACCGATGCTGTTGAAATGCAGAAGGCTGAGATTGCTTGTCTTGCGAATATACGTGTTCAAGAAGAAATCAAAGCACTGGACTTACCAGAGAATGGAGTCGTCTGCGTTGAGGCTTGGACTTACGGAACTGATGGAATTGAAGACATGACACAGAGAATTATTATGGTAATTCCGTTTCCAAAGGATATGCATTAAGCTAATATCCAAAAAGTGCTACCTGTACATGCGACTCGGAGATCATAAAGATGCCAATCATTTTGCCTACCCATTAGATATTTGTGCAGAGTTGAATGGTGATTTCGAGGTGATGAAGATTTTGTCGCTTCCATCGGCGGAAAGCGATAGAATGGAAGAATGCACAAGCGAGAAAAAAGGACGGAAAAAGTTCGACAGGAGGAAGATTCACAATACCAGCGAATATCATCCTGACATTCAGCCAGAGCGGAGAGATACCACGAAACCATATCACGTGGTACAACCTGACGGACCGTCTTTCAAAACTGAAGGGAATCTTCTCACATGGGAGAAGTGGCGCATGAGAGTGGGTTTCAACTATGTGAGCAATGAAGATTCTTTATAGCCACGAAATGATTACTGACAAATATCAGCGAGAAGGTTTAACTATTCATGATGTCAGCTACGATGGAAGAGACTTGTTCTATCGACTTTCATTATCTGAGATGTTCGTCCCCTATGGCGATAGCCGAAGTCCCTACCCACGCAAAGCGGCTTTCGACCTAGGAAACAATGGTGCAGGTGTGAATGCCAACAATTTGCAGCTAGGTTGCGATTGTCTGGGAAGCATCAAGTACTTTGATGCTTACCATCATACCTTATCTGGAGATCCTGTCAAGTTTCCTAACGTAGTATGTTGCCACGAGATAGACGATGGGATTCTCTGGAAGCATACGAACTATCGCACTGATAATGCTGTTGTCACTCGTTCTCGGGTTCTAGTCCTACAGACAATTATCACTGTCGGTAATTATGAGTATATCTTCGCTTTTCAGTTCACCCAAGCGGCAGAAATCAATTACGAGGTCCGTGCAACAGGTATCTTGTCCACAAACCCAATCGATATTGGCGATTCCGTCCCATATGGGACAGTTGTGGCTCCAGGTGTGATGGCACCATATCATCAACATCTTTTCTCATTGCGGATTGATCCTGCAATCGATGGTCAAAAGAACTCTCTTCTTATTGAGGAGTCTCATCCCATGCCTTTAGATGACCCCAATGTACACAATCCCATTGGGGTAGGGTACATAACAACGAAACAAATCGTGGAAAAGGAATCGCCACTTGAACTAGATGTTACGAAAGCTCGAATTTTCAAAATCATAAATGAAAATGTTTTGAACCCAGTTACCAACACACCAGTAGGGTATAAACTCGTGCCACATTATTCCCAAATGCTTCTTGCTCACCCAAGCTCTTTCCACTCAAAGCGATCGGAGTTTGGTTCTCATGCTGTATGGGTCACCAAATACCTGGATCGAGAGTTATATGCAGCTGGAGAGCATACTATGCAGTCATTGGGAGGTGTTGGGATCCAGTCAGCAATTTTAAGCAGATCAGAAAGCGTCCGAGACGAGGATATTGTAGTTTGGCATACCTTTGGAACGACTCACAATCCTCGTGTTGAAGACTGGCCGGTTATGCCTGCAGAAAAGATGATGGTGACCTTGAAGCCGGTTAATTTCTTCAACAAGAACCCCGCCATGGATGTACCTATTAGCAGGCAGGAGGTGAACAAGAGTGTCCTAGTGAAGGAAAATTCATGTTGCCCAAAACTATAACGCTCATTCGAACCTAAGGGGATAATAATGTAGCTTCCAACAAAAATATACATTCGCTCACTAGATATATGTATAAAAGTAATAGGTCCTTATGGAAAATATAGTACTCAAGATGAACTCTATCAAAATATTACTTCTTGCTTATAGGCGAGAGTGTTAGTAAAGGGAAGAATTGAGTCTAGGGTCAGTTTTAGGTGGAGGGGATTTTGTAATTTCGTGCATGCCCAATTTCCGGCGTGCAATGACCGAAACTCAGTGAATGAAGCCTAAAACTTCAAACCTCACACTCACAAAACTCTTCTCTGAGTTATACTCCAGATCACGGGAAAATCCCTACCAGTCTTAGCAATTTCATTTACCCCGCGCTCATCGACATCAGCGAAAACAGCTCGGCGATACCGGCCCAGCAAATGAGAAAATTTTTTTGTCCAACTCCAGACACTACTCTTTGGGCCAGAGACTGCTTTATTAACCTAATTAAGAAACTTACTCTAATTACGAAGGTGAATTCACTATCAAGCTAGGTATAAGACATATTGTAGTGCAGTAGTATTTCGCAATATTGAAGATGAGAAGTGATATAAGAACGGGAATAATTTTATTGTGTCTGTCAATTGTTTATACGGAGTACTGCTAGTCAATGATTTTATATCTTATATACTTAGGCTGAAAACTAAATCCACGGCGTTTGCGCTAGAGAGGGGCAATTTTATTTTTTGTCTCTTAATTGTATGCATAATGGTTTTGTTTTCAACACTTGTTATCCTCATCAAGAGCGGAGTTGGATATCACGGAGTGGTAAGAGGATAGATGACATTGAAATTTGCACATCAAGGATATGTGTGACTTTTTATTTTGTGGAAAATATTTTTGAACGAGCTTAATTCCTTTCCAACGCATTATGTAACTTAAAGATATGATGCTTCGATCAGAAAGCCGACAGTAAACTAAAAATCTAGTTAGATCGTCATGATTTAAGAGCCTGGATATACCATACCTTTGAATGACGAAGAATAGCATCGAAACTTATAGTGGAGTATGCCTTATTATGTTAGAGCACATATTTTCTTGCCACGAAGGAAAGCGCGACTTACATCATTAGGGCTGTGGATATATGGGCTCGAAGTCTTGATAACCTCATCACACACATATGCAGCAGCTGCAAGCATGTCAGTGGTCCATAGTCAGAAATTGATTCCAAATACTCACGGAACCCGTTCGCATAAGCGCTTGCATGATCTGAGCACCCGTAGCCACAAGTATCCGTTGTGTAACTACCACCAGCATACTGCACAACCACTTTCCTGACATAGCTTACCAAACCGCTGTCGCTGTAATCTGTATACACACTTACCTTTCCACTTGGACTATATCCAGTCATGTCCTGGCATACAAATGCAAGAACAGTCTTGCCGGCGGAGGCGTAGTTGGCCATTACAGCCTGTGAGCCAAGGAGACCGCCTTCTTCTCCTGCATAAAAGTGGAACTCGATTGTGTTCTTGGGCTTGAAGCTAGAAGCGGCAATCACGCGTAGAGCTTCAAGTTGTGTAACTACGCCAGAGCCGTTGTCATCTGCGCCAGGACCACGGGCGGTAGAAGAACCGCCAGTGGAATCATAGTGTGCCCCAACAATGACTGCCACTCTTGTTAGACACCTTGGTAAAAATGTTTTAGAGAAAGAAACGCACTTAAGTTGGAACTAGTTCCTGGGACCCTGACAATGATTGAGGGTTGGCTGAATGAATGAGTGAAAGTTGTGACAGTGATGGCTGAGTTTGGTGCCGCGATCGACTTGATCTGGCTAAGCAGCCAGGTCCCAGCTTGTGTGCCATAGGTAGAACGATAATAGCGATTATAGAAACTGTAGTTGTTAGTGTAGCTAACACCAAATTTTGTCAATCACTTACTCTGTCAGCGTCTGAAGCCATGATTTCGGGCCCACAGTAGTAAGTTGTGCAATTAAATTATTTGCTTCTGTTGTGTGGGACAATGCCGAAGGATAGGTAACAGCTCGTGCTTGAATATGTGCCTCTTCAGGGACTGTCGATAGACGCAAAAGGGTTGTTTCATTCTATGCTTTGGCTTAGTTGGTTATTGTGAGAGCATTAAAAGGGCATACCTTGATGTCTGTGATGTCAATGAAGTATATCCCCTTTGCGACATAATTCTCTATCTTTTGGTCTTCTGTGACCCACACGCCCGGATCCAGCTCAGATGTTTTAATGAGGCGCAGCTCCTCTGCAGCTACATCAGATCGCGGACTTGATGGGATGGCCGCAACAAGGGACAAAGTTAGGAGTGCAGGGAAAAGTGTCACGAGAAACATTTTGAAAATATGTACTGATGAAAAGAAAAAAAAGACAGATTTTAAGTGAAATAAAATTATCTTGGATAATGCACTTTTATAGAAATGTTGAAAATGAGACTTGATACCTATTGACACCTCGGGAGCCGCCAATCTGATCGGTTCAAGTACTTGGAATAGCGGCACCACCACCAATTGTAACTTGAACTTCGTTTTTGCCACGCCCTGAGGTTTTGGGCCGAGGTACCTTCCATATCAATGACCAACCCCGAACATAAATGAGCTTCTGTATTAGGAAGAAAAGAAAGTAAAAATGATGTGCATATCACAAGTCGAGATCTTGGTGGAAGAGAAGTCATTATTATTGGGGGAACAAAAGAGGCTTTCCTTAGGTCCTGCCAAATACCGACATGAATTTCAGGGGAAGATGAACGATAAGATCTGATTGGTGCTGAAAAGAAGAATGCCGAGAGTGCCAAGGGAGATATGCGGGGCGACAAGCTTTTAAGATTTAAGGATTGACTTGAAGAGGGATGGTTCTATGAAGACAATCCGATAAGAAACATCACCTTTATCATGT
The DNA here is from genome assembly GCA_021365295.1 of Tricladium varicosporioides. Lineage (NCBI taxonomy): Eukaryota > Fungi > Ascomycota > Leotiomycetes > Helotiales > Tricladiaceae > Tricladium > Tricladium varicosporioides. The sequence continues at coordinate 57,974 of JAJTIW010000002.1, forward strand.
CAAGGTTTTTTTGTTGAATGAGGTAATTTCATAACGTCTGTAAGGCTGAAGAACAACTAGAATGGAAACACATGTTCAAGAAAGCAAAATATATCAAAACTGGTAAGACCTCCGAAGCCGTAAAATATATCACTGCCAATTATGATTTGTTCTCCTTTTGATCTATCTCAAGTGATTAGAAACACAGCCTGATCTTGTGGGGATAGCAGCACTATTATTTGAAAATTGTGTCAATGAGGTTTTAGTACAAAAGAAATATTCACAATCGGGCTTGCATGTATCGCACTTGAGATTCTTCTGCAAATTGCTCCAACTGATATTTGCAGGTACCCAAGAAAGTTCATATTATGAAGGTGCTTCTCTGAGTCGCTGATCTCATGGGTTGTTCGTGAACTATGTGAAGGTTCAGCTATTATGAATAAAAGCTATTGTGAGTCCCAGTATCTTTGATGGTCAACCTGTCGGCCTCTTCCCTGGGTTGCTATTATGGATTGGCCCGATAACGCATCGCCAGAGGCCCTATTGTGCACCGGCCTTTCTAGCACTCTGTTCAACTTGTCTCAGGTTATATCGCGTTCGGCAGATCAAGTGACGTCGACAGCTAGGTTATATTTTACCTATTGAGGATAGTTAGAACTGTTGCTTCCAGGTGGCGGAGAAGGTGGGGAGGGCTTTAATTTCTCATGATACATTTGTATAGAGATTTACTTCATGCTAGTTTAGCATGCTCGACGATTTATCTCTGACTATTTTGTATGCTGAAAGAAAGGCTGTTGGAGCATGCGAAGCTAACCTACTGGATTCCAGTAATCCTTTTAGCCTCAGGCACAAATTTCCACAGAGTCACTTTTCCCCAACTTCGCGAAGCCATATAACATCACAAAAAGCAAGCCATCCTTTTGCACGAATTCTTCCACGGGAACATCTCAATCACAGCTGCACAACCGCATACTTAATGCTAGCACACTCCATCATAAACCAAAATAGTTGGCAGCAACCATCACGAAATGGATGAACAAAATCTCTCGACTTTCATATCGAAGTCGTTCATCTCACGGAAGGATATACCTGTCTTACGAGACGATCTGGGGCTGTGGTCAAGCAAGAGAAGGAACTCCTCGTGTGTTACAGCCTGTTCTACCATTATTTTACCCACGTTCTTAAACACGAAGTAATGAGTCGACAAAAGAATAGAACCGATGCTCAATATATAAGAGAACCTTTCTTCACGCAAAGAACTATTTCTTAGATGAATATCGGCCGAATCTCCACGCCCGAGGAACAACGAGTTATTGCATATATACCTCAGGAGCCAACGACGGCTTCACTCTCCTATGTCTAGCCTCCGAGTTTTATTCTCTCGAAATATTCAAATATCGTGCCCACAACTCGCCGAATGACCTTCCTGCCCCTCGAGTCCTTCAACATTTGTCCACTCAATGGCTCTTACATCCATGCCTCCAAATGGCTCACTTCTAGAAACGGGAGTTTTAGGAAGCAATTTCACACCATCCATAGCTAGTGTCGCAAGAACATGGGCCGCAGTCTGTTTTATATCAGTACGAGTGGGAGACTGCAACATCGGAATGCATACCTTCGCGTTGATGGTTAGGACGGTGGCATTTGGGTTGGTATAGGTATCGCAAGCTTGGTGGTAACACGGATCTTCCGCTTCACCGGTTCCAGTGAACAAACCCCCAACCGGCTTCTTTAATGTTTCCAAGAAACCGACATAATCAGTGCCTCCGCTGAAGGCTGCTGGGGTTACCGTCAGACCCTTCGACGTTAGATCATCTACGAAGAGCTTCTCAATCGCCTCCGATCCTGCTGGTGCGACTAATCCAAATGTTGATCCATCACCATCGAAGACACCAAAAAAGCCTTTGGATACCATATCAAAATTGAGATACGCGATGAGGTTGGTCACATTTGTTGCTCCTAAATTCGAGGTATAGTACCTCGACCCGAGCAGGCCATTCTCTTCAGCGCCCCACCATGCGAAGCGCACTTTCAGATTTGTCTGATACGAATTGAGGGCCGTGAAAAGCTCCAGGATCAAAGTTGTTCCCGAGCCGTCATCATTGATACCTGGTCCTGCCTGAACACTGTCGAGATGGGCTCCGAGCTACTAAATTAGTTTGTGCTATATGTTTTCGAGCCTTTACTTACCATTAGTACATTATTTGGATCCCCCCCCTTGGTTTCCGCAATTACATTCTGTGTAATTTTCGTCTCCATCTTCTGCGTTTGCTGAAAATATGCAGTGATCTCCTCGCCTGCAGCAAGGCGTGCAACAAGAGCCAATCCATCAACTCGATCGATGAATCCTCCAGGGACAAAGTGCTCTGGGTCAGGTGCAGAAAGTGTTCCTCCCGTAACATGGGCATTCACACTGTTGTAAATGATCACGGCCGCGGCACCGGCCGCAGCAGCAGGGCGAAGTCGGCCAGCTAGTGTGCCACCAGTTGGACATGTTCCACGCTCTACAAGAACGATTTTGCCAGTTACATTGAGACCAGCATACCCGTCAACAGTGCAGCCAGATGTACCAGTCGGACCATGAACAAGTGGCAAGGTCAACCCCTCAGGTGTTGTCGATGGCGAATATGTCAATCCATATACATAATAACTTATATTTCCCACCTTGAATGAGATGGATGTCACTTCAGCGAATAGCGCTGGGAAGTCCTGCACGAAGTATGTCGAAGTAGCTGATTCTTTCTCAAGTCGCTTTGTGATAAATTCAACAGACTCGGTATAGCCTGGGAAGCCAAAAGCACGATTGTTGCCGTTTCGGTCCGCGATCTTTTGAAGGTTCTTCAGATTTTTCATTAGGCTGATTACTTGTTAGCATGAATGCGAATCCAATGTCCATAGTCTTGTGTACGCATTCTCAGAGATATCGTCTTGCAGATTTTTCGATGACACAAACTTTTTCCCCGCGCGAGGAGCATTGTATGATGGTCCAGAAGGAGTCGCAATTGCCAGTGCAGACAGCCAAATAACACCCAGAGAAAACCCTTTTTGAAATTTCATCTTGTAGTTCCGCAACCTTATCAATGTTAGTCGCACCAACTAGCAAGTAGTCCATACATCGTATTTAAATCATTTCGTAATTTCCAAGAAAATTCATGACCCCGCAATATAATCAATATTTTGTTATCGGCTGCCGTGGCGAATATGGCGAATATGACGTTCCACCGGCGGTGTCTCTTGTGACCTTCTGGAAAAGTGCATGGTAATATGCACAATTGGGTCGCAATTGGAAGGAGGGGTGAGCAGGATGCCTTGGTGTCTTGGGGCCAAGTGTACTTGGCCGCTGATTTATCCGTTCGTTAGGTGAGATGCAGGTACCTACTACCCCGTATCACAAGGCAGCGACAGTTAGTAGGCCATCACATATAAGAGAATAGCATAGGGAGCAGTTTGTGGACAATAGTCTTTATATTTGTATTTATGCTGAGCATTCGTAGTTCGGAGTGCTTTCACAGCCCTGAAAGTATCTTCTCCTGTGACTTTCCCCTTGCTAGTCCTCCTGTTACCCCCTCGCCTTATGCCTCTAGGGGAATAAAACCCGTAGTGTAATCGGGGATACGCTTGTTTAATTAATGCTGTTCCTCATGCCCCAAATTGAATATGGTATCTGTATAACAGGCATCCAAGCAATTTTCGAACCATGAAGAGCCCAATCCTTCCCCTCTTCAAAATGACAATATTTTACCGCAATCATAAATGACGGGTACCTTCAAAAGAACAGGATTTGTTTTTTATTACCAGAACTGAAAACCACAGCTGAAAGATTTAATATTAGTCTTGTGCATGACACGAGGGAATGGGAATTTGTATCTTTTCAAACATGGGATTCAATCTGCAACCTTGCCCACTGTAAAGCATCCTGATATAGCACACCCAAGCTTCTTGAGATCACACCAAAAAGTCCCTCACACCAGCCTTCCAGCCACCATACACGCGGTGATCTATGAAGAACCACGCAATAATGGGCCACGATCAACAAAGCCAAGCTGTGCCTTTCTATGACCAGGCGTATAAAGTCTTCTGGTACCAAAACTGCCCATTCCGACACAATGTGAGGATTGTCGCTTTTCTCTTCGGCCATCTTTATGAAAACTGATTTGAGAGAATTGATAGCGGAGGTGTAAACATCCCTGTCACAACCTTGGTTGAGTGAGTGAAGGCAATCAAACGCTCCTTCTATGTCTGGAGAAAGTGCATTCGTGTAGGGCCTAGGAGAAGGAGGGCTAATCAATCCAGCTCGATCTTTCAACTTATCTGCTACACTGACTACTTTGTGCCATCCTTTTCCTAGCTGGAAAATCTGCGCCAGATCGCTAACGAGCTCGATGCCTGTCGGTTTGGCTTCTCGAGGTCTAGACAAGCCAAACATGAACATCAACGTGATGCTTGAGAATGCAATGCTCGCGGCACAATTCTCTCCGTCAATATTGAGGAGGATATCGTGGAAGAGAGCGAGACCGTGAGTATGATGTGCTGTGGCGATATCTGTGTACTTTTGATGATCGGGGCTGGAGTCTGCGAGATGAAGTGCTGACAGTGCGAGAAGGCCATGGAGAAGAAAGTGATGTTCCATGGCTTGGTTGAGGATGACGGTTTGACTGACTTGTACAGCGGCAGGGTTGGCAACCGGATTGACTGTATGCACCGTCTTAGTGAACCAATGAATTATTAGATCTATGTTCTCGAGGTTGAGCGAAGGATGATCAGGGGGCACTCTGGGTAGTGCCTCGGTATATGAGCTATATGTAGGTGGTGATAGCTCAGTGTGAAATTTTGCCGTTTCAGTGTTTATTGAACGTGGAGTATCGTTTTTCTCCTTCCATACCAGCTTCGGATGAGGATAGTTACAGTCGACATCACGTGTGATACATTTCTGACATTTAGGCTTCTGCTCATCGCACTTTGAGGAGCAAAAAAAAAGCGTCAGTACTCGACGAAAAGAAGAGAACATTATGATAGATTTGGAGCTGGATTTTTGGAATAAAAAATGGGTGGAGAAAAGAAATGGTGGGCTGAACGTACTTTTACTTTCCTTTGTTTGCAATTGGAACAACCACTACGGGACTTCTTATGGGGTCTTCGGATCATGGTATCGTAATTCGCTCTGAAATGCGAAGTGCGTTCTGTCAACGGTTTCGCTCCGTCGGTGGCATTAACTAGTTTCCCCTGATTCAGGGGGGTTTTGCAAATAATAACGTCCAAGCGGGCACTTAATAGCCGTGTTGGACACAACTTTCATAGAATGTTAATTGTTGCTGCGGTTGATGAGGGTTCAGCCGTCGTCTTCGTTCAGATGATCCTGTTTTAGGAAAATAAATACGAGAAAGCTGAGTAAGGTACATGCACCACCAAACTTTGCGCTACCTCAACGCCGGTGCACAGGTGCACACTTTCACAAGTCTCTTGACTGTTAAGACAAAAGCATTTCTTCAGACGAAGGCGTTGCACATGTGTTCTATTGGTACATCGACAGTCTGATGTACTAGGTTGAGTTGAGTTGAGTTGGGAATGACGAAGTGATGGAAGTTTGAAAGGGGTTGCGCAATTGACCAGAGCAAAAGCTGGAGCTAGCCAAGTCGCCTGAGGGGCATCCGAGGCGAAGCGACAGTTAGCGCTCGCATTCGTTTTTAAATTCCTAAAAAGGAATAGTCATCTAGTGTGAGCCGTATGCCGAAGATTTCCCATGAAGTATCACAGCCCATTTAATAGGTGTTTGATTCATTCAGAAAGAAGTTTATAAATGCCCTTCTTTCTCAATGCATGTCTAAATCTCCTCGACAGATTTTCTAGTCACTTCTGCTACAATTCATTTCCACATACTGCTTTCAGAGGCCAAAGCATTCGCTATATCCACTTCCCTTTTGCTAGTTCTAGAATCTAATCCTAGAAGGGGGCTTTAGACACGCTCCTTACACTCATTTTCTTACATTAACTATAACCTTACTTTCTTCTCTTCAATCATGTCGAACTCAACAACAAACGTAACAATGTCGGGAACGGCGGACCACAACCTTTACGGCTATGATCCATCCAAAACTGCAGCTTTAGCATACGTCGCCCTATTTTCTTTGGCCGGTCTTGCACACTTCATTTTCTTGTTCCCCTATCGAACAGCATTTTTCATCCCACTCATTCTCGGTTCTGCGGGTAAGTGGTTACTCCGCTCCAAGTTCCATCCAAACTAACATACATACCAGCCGAAGCAGGTGGCTACTACTTCCGCTCCAAATCCGCCTCCGATACCCACAAAATTCTCCCCTTCGTCATGAACGGCCTTCTAATCCTCGCAGCTGCACCTCTCATGGCTGCCTCGATATACATGACCTTCGGGCGAATCGTTCGAAATCTCAAAGGCGAAGCATGCTCTATGATCTCACCAAAATGGTTGACAACACTGTTCGTTTTGGTTGACTTGATTTGTCTGGGGACACAGCTGGCCGGCTCCGCACTTAGGGCTGATGCGTCGTCTGCGGAGACAGGAAGCCATCTTTTGCTTGGAGGATTGATCTTGCAAGTTAGCATATTTATGTTCTTTGCTATTCTGGTTTATAGCTTCCACATGCGCTTTCGACGAGTGGGCAATAGCGGTCTTCGATGGAGAAGACATATCGCTGTTCTCTATACTCTCAGCTTGGCGTTTATTGTGCGAAACTTGGTACGCATTATTGAGTTTGTTCAGCCGGACGACGGGCTTATAGTAACCCACGAGTCAATGTTGTATATTTTTGATGCAACATTTATGTTGTTTGCGATGGTTTTACTGTTGGTCATCTACCCAGGAAGGTTATTCAAAGCTGTGAGACGCGCAGAGAGGGTTTCGGTATGGGGACTTTCTCATGAAATGAAGCCTTTGCAATTAGCTAAAAGTGTGTGAAGCAGGATTTTTAGTTGAGGTTCTGAGTTATGAGTAAGCTTTATTAGAGGGATACCACCAATAATATGTGCTACAGATATGAACAAGAGAAATTACTGATTGACCGGTGAAGGGTGAAGGAACAGACCTTTAATTCAAATTACTTAAATCCAGAATATGCAATGCTACCCGGCATATCGAGCACACGAATCAAATTTATGATATTTATTTTAAGCCTTCCGCTAGAGAAAAATCAAATAGTCTAAGCTAAGCCGTTACTAGGGAGATTAGACAGATTGAGTAGTGGTTCCTTGCTCCTCATCCCTTCCAGATACATCGTTCATACCTACATCCTTCTCCTTTAATCTACCCTCACTCTCTTAATCCCCTTCCTCTACCATCATACTCAGCTCTCTTATTCTCCCGATCTCTGCGCAGCGGCAACTTTACCTGTAAGAAAACGCATGATTCATTTTGAGAAGATGGAAAATGCGATTCTCTACTAGATCACCCATAGCTTCGTGTATGGAGAATAACAAGTCGACATTTATTCAAACCTTGTAAGTGAATCTATAATTATACGCATGAACATGATCCAGACAAGACTAAAACTTCCTCAACACGCCTTGCATTTCTACACTCAATTCTATAGCTCAGTACAAATTATTGAAGAATACCTTCCTGAAGATGCAAAACCAGAACCAGAACAGTTCGGCTATTTGCTCTTTATTGTGGGGGATAAATGGTGGGGGAGAGTATGATTTATGACTTAAAATAGTTATTTTTAGATTAGTGGCTGTTGCGTATTACGAAGGGATATTTCTCGGTCCCGAGTTATGTTTGCGTTTTCTTTCATAGAGATAACAGGAAAGGATTAAAATTTAATAAATAGCTAAGGCTTAATCATGGTAATTCATCTTACATCTCTCAAAAACGAATTAATAGGTTATATAGAGCACGTAACTGGCTTCAAGAAGAGCTGGCACTGCACGGAACCTCGACAACGCCATGGAAGAGATAGTTTTCCTGGATATGAGTCAAAATACAATTCTTGCAGAGCAGAGAGACTAGATAGTTTACTATGGAGCCTAATACTTGAGATTACTTAGTCAACACCTCACTTTGCACACGTCACTTATTACTTACTCCTGCTGAAATGAGTGAACAGGTTCAAGGAAAAATTTATACTAAACACCCTTTGTACATGTATGGAAAAGAATGCTGAGTGCTTTACAGAACTCTAATAATAGTGCAAATTAACCAAACAAGCTGAGCCTGCAGTGAAGCTCGATGACCTCGTCTAGATCTAGTGCCGTGGTGGGGCAATTGCAGAGTAAAATGAGCACTGAAAGGTTCACAAATGGCCCTGTATTTCAGCAAACGGGTCTATAAAGTACTGCTCCCCATTTTAATCTCGGGCAGTGTCACTATGAGATTCGCAAGCGCTGTAAATATAGAACAGGGAATACTTAGGCCGTAGCCGCTTAATATTTAGCAAGGTCAGAAATTGTCCCGGTATAGCCATCTTAGAGGAAACTGTTTCATATTGCATAACATGTATATTCATTGCCCTCAGTTCATAAAGTCGTTAAGTCTAATCTATGTCCCAAAACCCGCACATTCCTTACGTTTTCATTCCCACTCCCTTCTAACCAATTTTGTTGCTTGTTCTATTCGTAATCTTTTCGCCAAGGGTATCATCAAACACCAAACATTACCAATAAACCTATTTTAAACCTCCACCGAAATAAAAATTCACAATGAAACACAAGCCGCGCCTACAATAGCATCTAACGCTGAACTTTGCGTCTGAACGGTTGCCGTTTGATGCGGCCCACTCCACACTAAACCCAACTGGTTATCGACATTATCATTCGCCCAAATCGAATCCGCATTCTTGATCAAGAAGCTCTTGTAGAGCGCTTTTGTTGCGTCTGGGAGCACACTCGCACGGTTGTAGAGAAATTGGATATTTCTCCCGAAGATACCCTTGAATTGCTCCATGTCGGCGTTGCAGGAACTTGGCTCGCAGTACTCTTTCAGCACGCCGTTGGAATCAGTCATGGCAGCAATTGTAGCAGTTGCAAGTGTATTGGCGAGCTCATTGTACTTGCTCTCCCCACTTGCCCAAGTGAGCTCCGCGAGGCCAGAGAGAAGAATGCCTTGGTTGTAAGTGAAGACTATTCCACCATCATTTTTGCACGTGGTGAGATCAAGACCGTTGTTGATTAGATTGTTACCATTAATGAGGCCGGTGCCTACAAACCAATTGTAGGCTTTGATGGCTTCGTTGTAGTAGTAGCCTTGAGAGGGAGTTGATGGTAGTCGGTTGGCAAGCTTAGCAGCGGCCGTAAGGTAGAGTTCGTTTTCTACAGCACCGTTTTGGGTATGTGCTTTATCCCACCTGAGATTCTGTTAGTGATTGTGTTGAACTCTTAAAACAAGGTGACTTACCAGAGACCACCACAGGTTGCAACTCCCCACACATTTTTCGAATCTTCAAATATTGCAGCTGCTTGATTCAGGTATGTGACATTGCCAGTCACATCGTACACCTTGATCCAAGCCATAACCCACCAAAGTTCATCATCGTAGTAGCCATTAATAAAACCGGGAAATCCTCCGGCTCCTGGTGCTCTTGCCAATGTTGTCGGGAAAACTTGGTCTGTGGTGGGTTTTGCTTGTGAGGGATAGTATTCTTGAAAGTCAGCCAACATTGTAATGACATTGGCACTTGGCCACCACTGATTTGAGTATAGGCCTGTTGATGCGCTATACCAAGTTTGCATTTGATTGATGCCAGCGACAGCATATGCCAGATAGTCAGATGAAGTTGCCCGGCCGCTCAATCGCTTGCCAATTTGGTGCCAATGGGCAGCATTTGGCGATTCGGCTTCTGAGGAGGGATGAGGTAAAGAATGAGAAACATTGATGGTGGTGAATATGATCGCAAGGACCCGAACTGGAGCTAAGAGTAACATTATGAATATCACGTGAAGAAATTAAATATCTTGTCGGATGGGAGAGAAACTTCTCTCTTTTCAGAATGGGGCAACATCCACCTTTTGTATGACGGCTGACAAGATAGTTGACAAGACCAATTCACCCATTACGTGCATTTATCTTCTCATCACCTGGGAAATCATCGTTGGCATGCGAGCTGGCAAAGACTCGGCATGTGGATCGCCTTGAACATTGATATGGTTTCTTAATTGGCTTACTTCTGCCAAAAGAGATCCGTTTCGCATTGTTCAGCAAGAACTGACAGCACAAGCGAGCCGCCGAGAGACCACAGAGCCAGCCAGTAGATGCTACTCAGGGGTAAGCGCATGACAATTCATCTCTTGCTAGTCAACACCGGGACGACAACCGCCTGATTGGACAATTTGTGGTTTTTCAGCATTTGAGCAGGGCTCCTTAATCTTCGAAACAAATCCGAAAAGCCATTTTTGGAAGATCAAGGTTGATCTACCTAGACTTAGCCAGCATGATAGCTTGGTGCTCGATGCCTCGTCCCGGCCAACATCAACACCAATTCATAGAGCTTGGTTCTTCAACCACGATAACCCTGTTTGCCTAGTCGCCGTCAGCACTTTTCTTTTTTAAATCTCTCATCAAGAATGATTTTCCTTGAGCTACGTACTTTAGATGAACGTTGATCCGTACGTGGTGCCATAGGAAATAGGCCCCCGCCAATAATGTCAAGTGTTAAGCACCGCCACGTTTACCATGGAGAATCTGAAACGTCGATAAGATCCCCCATGTATACTGCGCCGAGCTGTCACCCTTGACAGAATCGTGACTTGTTGTCATCTGACAATCAACAGGGCATGTGGATAATTGCCAAAGAATTTTTGAATGAATCAATTGATGTGTGACAATGAAAAGTTTAAGAAAGAGTGAGGTTGAAATTAAGTTTGCAACAACTAGAATGCCACAGTGCCAAGACTCGCTAATGTTAAAATACCAAAGTTCAATGTACCCCCACTATCGATTCACGCCTTGTGCTTAACATCTCACACCACTATAAAAATTTCACGTCCATGTTTCTAAGATAGTTTGTGAATCTCTAGGTAAAATATTTCATGTCACACATAGAGGTTGGGCTTTACGGAAATATTTCTCTGTTTCTTGCTACTCTATTCATCCTTCGTGCCTCCGTGCCGTCTTTACGCAAGGAATTTGAGTCATCCCTGAGGCTTCAGCCATGGCAACCAACGGCACCAACGAAGACGGGCCCGCCAATGAAGGTCTGACACTCGCAATAATAGGCTGTGGTAAGTGTTTTGGAGCTCAATCACGACCTGATTTCTGACAACTTTGATAGGAACAATGGGCTCGGCCATTTTATCCGGTGTTCTTGTTTCTTGTGCTCGATCTGAAGGTGCTGGAGAGAGTCCAAAATTTACGCATTTTCTGGCGACTGTTCAAAGTGAAGCCTCGGCCGAGAAGTTGCGGACACGGTTTTCATCCTACGGTTCCCACTTGGAGGTCGTCGCGGGTGACAATGTTAAGGCGATGCAGAGGGCAGATGTTATCTTGCTCGCTTGCAAACCCTACCTTGCTGAGAAAGTCCTCACACAAATGGGTGTTGCTCATGCCGTTGAGGGAAAGTTAATAATAAGCGTGCTTGTTGGCTCACCTGTTGAAAAGTTGAAGAATTTCATTGTACATTGCCATGGTAACCCAGCATCATTCGTGATGCCTGGCGAAGTTGATAGGAGAATCTATAAAAACCTCTACATCAAGCGAGCGATGCTCAATCTTGCTGCTGAGCATGGCCAGTCTATGACTGTTATCGAATCAACTCCTATGCCAGAATATTACGAGGACATCTCCCAATGGATATTCTCTCAGGTGGGAAAAACCGCGCCTGTTGCGCCTGATCTCTACGACGTCGGGGGAGTGCTGGCTGGTGCATCAAGCGCATTCTTGTCGGTCGCATTTGATGGAATACTTGACGGGGCGGTGAAAGAGGGAATGAAGAGAGCAGATGCAAGAAAGATTCTCACACAGTCCTTGTTTTCTCTCGCGACATTGTTACAAGAAGGGGAACACCCAGCGGTGTTACGAGAGAAATATTCCAGTCCCAAGGGAACAACTATTGAAGGCTTACAGTCCCTTGAGGAAGACCGAGTCAGGTATGCATTTAGTAAGTGCATCATTGCAAGTTCGAAGAGGAGCAAGGACATTGGGAAATAAAGGGTAGAACAGAACATAGACACAGATGATACATGGAGTTATTGGTGGCTTTACTTTGAGAATCTTCTACCGTTATAGATATAGATATATGCAGGAATTTATCGGCGTGGCAAGGAATATATCAGCCTTCTGAGGATGCATACGCCGAGAATCTTCCACATGCGCCTGCTAGCACTTGAACTAATCGCCGAAATCCCAGTGCCGAGAAAAACTCAAGCTTGAGCCTCAAATGGACCAGGATTTTTCTCAACCAGTATGCTTGAGACGTAACACATATCTTTGTTCTCCTTATTTTCTACCAAACCTTGGAAGTCTGGCATCGCGTTCTAAACAGTATACATAATTCAGAGCATATTTCTGTCCTTGCTAACTACTATGGTTTTTATTCTATTCTTGTTTGTACCTATTCGCGGGTATTTTGCGCAATTGTCAAATTGTACTGGCTCTGGATTCTGGTTGCCTCAATATCACACTAGGCCAACAAAAAATCACAGCAATAAGACAACTTCCAAAGTCTTTCACAGCAATCTCACTAACTAGTCTCGAGAACAACGAAGGAAGTTCCTTCATATGGGATAATAAGGAGCGGCATGGTTCGTCTGAGTGCTGACTGGTCAGCATGCACCCAACTCCATCTGACGAATTATACGTGGCTTCAACAACACCACACTTTTGCGCCTCCTCACGGAATACCAACATCTGCACTAACTTTTCAGCCATCCAACAGGCAAAAAATTGATACCGAAGGAATTTCATTCATTCTTGCTCGTTGGTTGATAGCATACTCAAGTAGACTTGTGGTAGCTAAGGCGCATTAGCAACATTCCCGACTCCTCCTCGTCAAAGGCCGAGGCGGAGTCGGCCCCATGCGCAGGATGCAAATCTCACAAGCATTTGTTCGATACCTATTTTGAAGGTTTACTCGGCCTTGTTGGAAGTTATCCTCTCAAGACAAAATGTCGTGATTTCCTTTCCATTTTCTCTTTTCCACATCTTTCATACCATCTGCTCGTCGCGATCCACCCATGGTAACATGATATAGGGTTCAAATTATTGCACACTTAACCTCATTTTCTTTGTAACCTCATTTGATCAAGAAATTTCTGACTTCACCATGGTCAAATTTCATTTCGTCACTCTCATCCTGGCAAGCACCCTCTCCTCCGTTTCCGCCTTTCCCCTCGTCATCACACCCACACCAACACTCCAGGCGCGAGCATCAGTTGCAACATCCCAAACCTTTACACCCTTTCCAGTCCCTGCTGAAGGCGCCCTTCAATGCAGACCAGCTCATCCACCAGTCTCCCCTCAAACCCTCAATCCCTCACAATACTACTTTGCCCGCGAAGGGGCACTCTCAGCAATATCCAATTTCTGCGCCACTCTTGTTAAAAACAAATTAATAATGGGTCACGGCTTCACATCTTACCAAGAGTCTACCGGATACACAGATATGAAAGGGCAGGCGCTGGATTTGACTGTTGCATGGACTAGGGGAGGGACATGTGAGAGTGTGGATTTTGGGAAAGCAGGGATGCTGGAAACGTGTAAGAGTAATATGGGGAGAACGGTTGATGGGTGTGATACTGTGAAAGGGGCTGGTGGGAGTAATGGGCTGTGGAAACAAGGGGGTGGATTTACGATAGGGTGCTTGACTTGGGCAGTTGGGAGATTAGGACAGCCTTGAGTGATGTGAGTCTGAGTGCAGAGTATGCCGTGGGGTAGTTTGAAGGTGTCCTAGGGTGGTGAAGAGATGGAGATGGAATGGACTGAAGTCATGTCCTTCTTTAAACGGATAAACACCTGGTGGGGTTAAATTTCGAGGAACAAGATTCCCTAAACAGTTCTGTGCAGCGGTCCGCTTCCCGGCGCTGTCGTCAAACATTCCACACGAAACCAACTTCTGTTGGTTAATGGCCTTTCTCTGTCGATTCAACCTCTCCCACATTTCCGTTGTTGCAACTCTATCAACGCAAACGCTAGCGCCGCAAGAATTCTCTCCGCCAGCAGTAAACCTGTTTCCGATAGCTTTTGGATTCCTTCTCTCAACATAAAAATTTAGCCCTAACCTTCCACTTGGGAATGAGCTAGATTGGAAACTCGCAGAATAACAGGCCCACGATACCACCCCAATTGCAAAAACCTAATCCTGCTACTAAGATCCAAGACCAATGAGCGGGATGGCCTTCCGTCCACCAACGCTATGTTATTTTAGGGGTGCAGGACGCATCCGAAGGCACTGTTGTTGTAGGAGATGATGACATGAAGTTACTGCGAAAGGAATATGATGCAAAAGGATGTTGATAATTGTACAGAAATGATGTGGTAATGACATCAAATGTCAAGCCGTATAATTTTGAAAGATTCCCAAGATATCACATTCTTTGAGTATCATACGTCAAGGGCAATGAGGTTGAAAATTCGGGCATATGTGACACTCTTGGGGCTATAGGCTGTAGGCTGTAGAGTGGAGGAGGGTTTATCTTACGAAGGCTTCGAAGCACTGGGGGCGAGTAGATCGGCTGTAAGCTTTTGGACAATCTTAGACATTTCTGTCAAGGTGCGTATCGTATGTGGAATTCTAAGCCTAAAGGTTTTGATCATTGTAAAATTTCAGGCCAGGCTTTGAATTTGGATATTTCTGCAACTCTCGTCGTTGTTGTGGGATTGATTTAGTTGCAATATCTTGGAGCCCCCATATCCAATACATGCCTCAAGTGACTTTACTCCCCATCTCTCCTCTACCACCATCACCATTGCCTCTTTAACCCCTCCAATACTTTAAATAAGAGCTTCTTTCTATCTCTGTATTTTGTGGACTGGCCGAAGAACGCTTCAAACGCTTTTTGGAGCACAAAATAAGAGTATTGAGTTGAGGATGATGCTAAGGCAGTCAATGATGAACCAGAACCAGCGTTTGGGCGAGCCTTCAATTAACCAGTGCCATGATATTATGCTGGTGATATTTGCAATGCATTTTTTCGCGGATTCTAAACGTTTCTCACGTATTTAGAGTATTAAGGGTATACTGAGTATGTCCTTCAAATACAGTTCCCCAAGAACTAAGAAGCTCAAGTGAGGTATTTTGTGGTTATGAAATGATGAATTCAAGGACTATAGATTTTGTGGTGTCTAAATTATCCGTCTGCATTTATCAATCAACAAGCGCGGTGAGCATTGGTTCAGGAGGAGCTGGAAAATATTCGATTTGATTTGGGACATCACTAGTTAAAAGGATGCAGTGAACCCTTTTGGCTGAACAACTTTGAGAGCATTCTTTCACGTCTAGATAATATCGATCTCAGAGAGCCGTCAAAATTGCTTAATTTCTTTTCCACATTCCCTCAACGGGATTAACACTCCTCACAGTCGTAGCATCCCAGTCTCGTCTTGGCGGAGGTTGATCCCCCTTTTCCTGTTCCGTTTTCCCAACCGCAGCCTTGTTAACCTGCTCCTGATATATCTTTTCTTGCCAGAGCCACCAGATCCTCCATACTGCAACAGTGACAAGAGTGAGTGGATCGTGACGGCCCAATAAATCCAAAATTTTGGGGAAACGGTCGATAGATTTGATTTTGTAGTGTCGTCTACAATATTGTTACTGGGAGGCCAGGAGAACATAGACATGGAGAAAAGGGTCTAGCAAGGTCAGTGTTATTGAGAGTACAAAGAGAGGGCGAATATGAACTTACAGCTACGTAAGTCCCAGGCAAGAATATTGTTGTGATCAATGCCAATGTTTTCATGGCACTCGAGTCTCTCGCAGTAGAGACAGCTGTTCTAGCGTTAAAAGAGTTATCGATCTGAGCAATGAAAGAATACAACTAAGACCTGTAAGTTTCTTCCCAAATCATTGATCACGAATGAGGTGGCTTACCACACCAATTTGCGACTGTACTCTTTCCTTCAACGCCCGTTGAAATCTAGTATGGCTTTTCGCATTAGCCCCCAAGCTCTCCATAGCTTCTATGATTTCCTGTCCAGCTCTTTCCTCCGCTGGAATGAGCCGCGTTATAGCCTCCTGTGTTTTAATAAGAAAAGCAACACAATCTACAGTCCATTCCACAACCCTTTCAAAGTATATAATCTCAGCAAGGAGGCTATGCATATCCTTCGTCAACAACCTAATCTTCTCCCTTGGGAAGTCCTCGGGTTGAATTGTTGCCTCTTTTGTCTGTACCGTTCGGCCAGTGAACACGACACCTGTCTGAAGCTCAAGTGCCACTACTTGATCGTCAAGGTCCCATGCAAAGAGATTGGATCTTATCTGGTAATTCTCGAGTACAGTAATCGGTAGTAACATTGGGTGGTCCCAATAGGAGAAAGAAGAGCATAAATGATCAATAATTTGGGAGGATTGAGTCATGTCAAATTTATTAGATGTCGGGGTCGGGGGCATATGGTGGTGATAGTCCTGTCGTTGTCGGAGGGGGCTTGTTATTAGTGGACGAGATAGTAATGAGAAGGTCATAGTGGGAAGAGGGCTATGGAGAAAGGCTCCATAGATGAGGGCAGAAGTAACGCGTGTGGTGGTGTTATAAGATAATGCAAGCAGGTAGTTCGCGATAGGCATCTTTTGTGCGACTTTCATCACGATACCTGCCAGTGTGAGAACCTTAATGAGACAGAGCTACAGACAGGCATGGAATCGAGAAAACTTACTGATAGTCTTCAGCCCTTTTGGCAAATCTTTTGTTTCATATTCGAAGTGCTTGAAAAAGGTGCCCTGGTAATTGAAGCCAGCATCCAGTGTGTTTTCTGGTAATGAAAATGCCTTTTCCACTTCCAAGAATGACTTTCGGCTTATTCCAAACCCAGGTGGTCGATAGCGAATTCGCTCACAAAATCTAGGGAAAGGTGTCAGAGGTTCGATTTAGGTTGATGAAGGATAACTAACAAAAGCTTGATTCCTCCTTCTAATTGCGCCCTTTTAGGTCGGTGAGGAGGCTTAAAGTCTCCTATTCCAGCAAGCCAATCGCTAATATCCGTGTCGTTCAACAAGATTCTTCTCGAATTTTCATCATTACATTCATCGTCCTATCTACCTAGTTAGCCGTGGAAAATCATCGTGTCGCGGAAGATATCCCAATCTGCTCACCCCTGAATACTTCCACATTTCCACAGCCTGGAGTGCATCCGGGCCCGAGCCATTAATTGCAGAGAAGATTGCATGCTCTAATAGTTCTGTACGCCTAGCTTTGAACATATCTCGTTATTTTGCAAGTCTCTTCCTGAATAGTTATTTAGAGTTGCGAAATTGGGCTTCATGCAGCTGGGCCGCTGAAAAAATGGGCTTCAACTTCGTAGGGGTGTTCTCTAAAGGTGGAAGGAGCATCACATGACTATGACCACAAGTGCATGTGTTGTGATAATTAGAACATGCATCGCATATATTTTGGAAGTAGAAAGATGGAAAATCGGGTCAGAAACATATCAAAGTCGAAATACTTGTCCGAATACCCTTTCTCTCATTTTTGCATTTGAAGTGTTTGCTGACCTCCATACCGAAATCCTAGTCCCCGTGAGGAAAGCTGTCAAGGGCTGAACAATCGAGCTCTTAACTTGGTCAAGGAAAAACTAGTAGTATGAGATAAGAATTTATGAG
This sequence comes from Tricladium varicosporioides, assembly GCA_021365295.1. Taxonomy (NCBI): domain Eukaryota; kingdom Fungi; phylum Ascomycota; class Leotiomycetes; order Helotiales; family Tricladiaceae; genus Tricladium; species Tricladium varicosporioides. The sequence continues at coordinate 75,670 of JAJTIW010000002.1, forward strand.
TTTGATCTGATTGGCATTCTCAATACTAGGCAAGCTACCCGGAGAGAAACAAGTCGAGTATAATTGATCCTTCTCATCACGGGTTCTCCATTCCAGGGTATTTCTGGTGTAGGGTGCGAAGTCTTTGTTATCCGCGTGAATACGGTTTGAGAAATCTGGATTTGGTCCTGTGATATCTGGGGCTAATTATCCTTCAACAAAGGACAATGTCCTCGGCCTTTCTCAGCCCTTTCTCAACATCATCAATAGCCTCTCCACTCATAAAACCCTCAATATAACACTCTCCAACGACTCCAAAGGAGCCCCGTCCAACTTCACTGTCTTTCTGTCTCCTCAGCACAATAGGCATACTCGCCCCCATCACAACCCATACTTCATCACCTGGTCGCGAAACAGCAGGAACCAACCCAAAGTGGCCCGTCTCCAACACCACCATCCTTCTCCCCAGCAAATTCACAAGCAATAGTGAGATCTCTTTAGGACTCATAACTTTATCTGGCTCCGGCATCGATTCCAAGTCTGAATCCGTGGGAGGGAAGTATTCTTTGAAAGGCTTTCCTGCGAATCGAAAGGAGCCAAGTGCTCGACGGATGAATTCAATTTGTCCGACTGCCATGCCGATCGTAGGAAGTGCTGCCCACGTAGGCTGCGAATAAATTTTCATAGCAAGTGTCTGGAATCCTTGGCCAATCTGCCGTGTACCATTTTCAATATCAGCATCAGCTTCTGCACCACACCAGGGAACTTTGAACATTATTCGGTTACCAGGCGTGTCTTCAATCGCTGGGTTCATAGAAAGTGTCGCTAGCAGTGCTTTAATTGCGCCATCTGTCTCACCATAGGGATTGGTGAATGTCATAGGTTGTGTTATTTCGTCCGGTTTCTCAGATACTGGTGGGTAGCCAGGGAGTTTGAGACCTTCCGCTGATAGCCCCTCTACTTTACCTATAAATACGGCTTGGCAGTTCAGAATCGTACCATCATCGGATACAACAACGTTAAATGGCTGACTTTTGTCTGCTCTTGCAGAGAGTCGGTCTTTCCCGGAATTGGTGAATTGCCTAGCTCGTTCGTATGACTCGACATGAATATCGTAGTTGAATGATCTCTCATGAAAAGTGTAATAACGATCGAAGCCTCTTGTCCAATCAGTACACCAGGTAGGATTCATGTCCTGTTTTTGATTTCGTAAGAATAAAAAGTCAAGATCTTGTGTCTCCTCAATAATTATTCTCGAGAGATGGGCATATGCTTGGTGTACCGACATCGAGTAATCAATAATTATCTTATCAGACAGATATTTTGGGAACAATCCTAGGAGTCCATACATATGGTCAAGGGGATCTGTTGAGTTTGCCATGATGCCCAAGCTAAGAGTTGAAATTCCAAGTTCCGTGAAGCTCTTTTTGTCGAGTTTTGCTAGTGATCGATTTACAGATTTCGCTATATCGTATCTTCCAAGCAGACCTCCACTATTGATTGTGTGGTACTTCTCTCCTAGGCCTGGACTGACACCATCTGCAATGAGACTCGCCATTTCTAGGTTCATAAACAAATACACAACTCTAAGTTCATGTAAATATGCCCAAGACGTACCGCAGGTAATGATGACAGGATCCGGCGCTAAGGTAAGTTCTTGAATAACCCATACGCGGTTCCAGTATGGGTGATATGATAATTTTAGAACCGGCTCAGCTAGTTCCAGCAGAAGCTTATGGTTTGAAGAATTTTGTTGCTTAAAGGCCTGATACTGAATACCAGTTGCAATAGATGGAGATATTTCCCTCATAAGCTTGAGGGTTCGATTGCTGTCTTCAAAGCCATCTCCAAGCGATACTGTAATTGCATAGGCATCGGAGTAGATGCTACGCATTCTCCTCACTTCGTGTGATCGTTCGTCTGGGTCGTCCTGGTTGATGCATATTGCATCTGCCCATATTTTCGGGTCTGAATCTGTACCATTTCCATGAAAAAGAAATTGTAAGTTTCGAAGAGCTGAATAAAGGTTTTCCGTCACTCCAAACGGGCAACCGTTAAGAATGATTGCTTTCGTCCGTTCAGATGTGCCCCAAATATATGATATTGAGATGTAGTCTCCCCATTGATACCTGAAGGTACAAGGATTAAATGTAGGCTTGTCCTTGAGCTCGGCTGTATCACTGTCAGGTGTTTTTGAATTGGATTTTACGTGCTCAATCCACTTCGGAAGCAGGGTTTGAGAGGGCACGTGATCTCGAAGATCCCTTGACCACTCGTCGTACTCCGGTGTGTAGTCTAACTCGGAGTGAGAGAAATGTTCCATTGAACACCGAATTTGTTCTTCAGGATCTGAAGTTTTCCATGGAAGTAGGGTTAGGAGCCGGATTTCACCCCGTTCCTGGTGGAGTGGCTGATATTGGTGGTGCTATGTTTTGTCAGCCCCCATGTTTCACTGCCATTGATGCGAAAGGGGAGAAGGTGCTTACTTTATCACTCGGCTGAGACATAATTCGAGGGCGTGTCGTCGTTGGATACAATGTTGTACAAATTCCCCAGGCTTGGGTTCGATCCGAGGGACTTCCAGAAATCTAGAAAGAGGTTGCTTGACCCGGAAATTCAAATACAGGCTGCTCGCCCTTCACAACTATAATCACGGTTGCAAACTTCCTAGGTGCACTGCATTAGAAGAAAGCCAACGTGGCCTGGTAAAGATTTGAGGTTACCTACTCTTCAACTGGTTTGCCAAGGAACAACTTTCCCACTTTTACCATGCAGGAAGAGAATGTCACATGATGCGTTTACCATTCTTTCTTTGATATGTCTATTCTTTTCAAACCTACTTGAAAGATGAAGTTTGTTCATCTTAAAAAGGATTGGCTATGGCTCGATTCTATATATTTGACTACGGCGAATCAGGGCCAATTCAGGTTATAAGTTAAGACCCACCTTCTTCTTCTCTCTATTGTTTCGCAAAATTGTCCGGGAATAATCATCTGTGTTAGATATTTTCAGCAATAATCATTTATTTCTATAGAGAGAAGTGCCATATATATAGACCTGTTGTCTATAAGGTTGCCTATTGCTGCCCATCGCTACCTACTATATGACTCATAGAAGGCAGCAGTTGTCTTTGCCTATCTTTGTTGTCTATATTCAACAATCTGTATTAAGATAGTACCTTTGATAGGGTGAGCCTTGCGCCAAAATAGTGTGTCAACCGCCCACGAGCCACCTATTCCAAGTACGATTGTCTTCTTCAGAAGATTGTGATATTGTAGACCTTGTAACAATTGGCAAAAGCTATGTATTATTCTACGGTTATTTTCTCAAGAGCAATAGCCTATTAAGCGTCCGGACTTACGACCACACTAAGGCGCTTCTGAGAGTATCCTGCCACTTCCAAAGGGATGACCATAGCCAGCTTTGAACGGCCTCAAAAATCAGAGATATTGTCAGGGCTACAGTAGTCAGTAGTCTTGGACGTATTATATTTCGAAATCGCGGCCAGTCTAAAATGCGACCACCCATGCTGATGAAGTGACACTATACCAATTCCAGAGAGCTCCCTAGCCAGGCCGGTGCTTGAATTGATAAAGACACTATTCTGGTGACTTTTAGCTTATTTATCAGAGTGAAATTCAGGATCCCATTGCTAGAAAAGCATATCTTTGACCTCGAGGATTGTAATGCCTACGGGTATGGCGGAGAAGTATAAAGTTCCTCTAGGCATATAAAGATTACGTTTATTCAGAATCCCGGGGTTAAGATAGGGGTAGAAGGGTCCCTAATTCCATACTAGATTATATGGTTTTCTGAAAGGAAATCAAAAGAAGAATATTAAGTGATTATCAGAACAAGATACCTATACTTGCTGCTTAGACCCGTTCAGATGGCTACAAGTGTCAGGTGGGTTATGGCTTTAGGAACGGATATCCGCGATGATTCTATTGACATCTTCGATTTATTTACGTCTTTTCCCTCGTATTATAGTCATGAAAGCTTATAGGGTCATTGATTAAAATTTAACGAAGCAAGCTCTGTTAGTTAGCGATACGAATGCTGTATAGGAGTTGTTGTAAAAATGAGGGAATTAGAGAAATACCACCCCAGTGCTCCGCATTTTCCTTTCTACTTCTTTTCTTCCATACCAAAATAAAGAGCCCTCGGATCTGCTACCTCACTACGTGAAATTCCGTGGCATTTGTTTAAGTTGATCTTTTCGCTTACGGAAAGTGGGGTTTCCAAGCTCAATATTTACTTTCCACAGTAACTTCTAGGAAAAAAATAGGAGCTCGGCCAATCTGTTTCGACAGGGCGAAACTCGGGCGAAAGAAGGCCGATTTACGCATGCAACATACTAGAAGCAAAATAATTTCCCCCACATCGGCCCAGAAACGTGCCAGGAATCGCATAACCCCTTACCAAGTTTCTAAGACACTATCGTAAAGTTCGGGGAAAGCTCCTCTTTTGTTGCGGGGAAAGCGGCAGGGTATAAAAACATGGGTAACACCTTGAAGGTAAAAGATATCATCACATGGAGTATTTCATTATAATTACAAGATGCCGAAAAGGTTTAGTAAATGAAACGGAAAGTGGATGTTCCTAGACTAACTATACCAAACTGACTCCAAAAGTACCTATCGCCTATTATTTGAGAATGGGAATACTTAGAGTTGGCAAGGCACATCATTCATATATAAGCTATTGACCTGCTCTTCAAAAATTACATCTACTTTATTCATACAGTGCCAATCTTGACTCTCCCCGACAACTCTATTGCCAGAAAGCCCTCAGTGAAACACTTCAACACTACAACATTACAACATGCTATTTGATAAAGCTGTCATGCTCCTTGGGTATGGAGTTGTGTCTATTCTCGCGGCACCCTCAAACTCTTATGTCAACTGGAGGACCTTCAAAGCAAATGGCGTTAACCTAGGCGGCTGGCTCTGGCAAGAAGCGGTCATCGACCCCGTCTTCTGGGCCCAATCCGCCGGTTCTAGTGGTGCAACAGATGAATGGTCACTCTGTGCCTATCTTGGATCTCAGTGTGGCCCTGTTCTCGAGCGAAGATACGCAACTTATATCACTCCATCCGATATTGATGTGTACGCTGCGGCTGGAGTCAGGATTCTTCGCATTCCAACAAGCTATGCTGCATGGATTAAAGTCCCAGGCTCCCAGCTCTACTCCGGAAACCAGGTCTCATTCCTCAAAACCATTGCAACGTATGCCATCACGAAATACAACATGCATATCATAGTTGATGTACATGCTTTGCCTGGAGGGGTTAATGGAATGGGTCTCGGTGAAGCAGACGGACATTTCGGATGGTTCAACAACGCAACCGCCCTTACATATTCCTATGCTGCGATCGACGCCGTGATTGCTTTTGTGCAGAACTCTGGATTTCCGCAATCCTATACAATTGAGCCAATCAACGAGCCAGTTGACAACCCAGATATTACAGCATTCGGGACACCTGCTGCATTATCAGAAGCCGGTGCACAGTGGACACTGAAATATATTAATGGAGTCATTTCTAAGGTCTCTGCTGTTAATTCCAAAATCCCAATAATGTTCCAAGGTAGCTTTAAAGGCGAGGCATACTGGTCTGCGAATTTCAGCACTAGTACAAACCTCGTATTCGATGTGCACAACTACTATTTCGCTGGCCGCCCCACCGACTCTGATACTGTCTCGTCTCTTATTTGTAGTGATGCTATCTCTGGAGTTGGCGACGGTAAATTTCCTGTTTGGGTCGGTGAGTGGTCTTTTCAGACTGTGAACAACAACAAGTTTGGGAATCGGCGGAAGAATTTGAACGCGGGGTTATATGCTTGGGGGAAGTATGAGCAGGGGAGTGCTTTCTGGACTTCAAAGTTCTTTGGAAATGTGTTAGTGGATGGAGAGGGCACGCAGGGGGATTACTGGAATTACCAAACCTACATTGATCTAGGGTATATTAACCCTGCAGAGGGTGCTGCATATTGCGCATGAGGAAGGCTTCATGCCTCGAATGTACTGGTAGAAGCTGTTGGGAGCGGTTCCTAGGGTATGAGACAAATTTCTTTGTCAGTTTGGTATGGGGAAAGGACATAGATGAAAGATGGAATACATAAACGTAGTTGCTGTGGGTTTGGTTAAAAGATTATAGATTTTGAATCATAACTTATTTTCTCTCCTCTTTGATTCCAAAAATTTTGACATTTAAGAAGCAACAAAAGTACGACATAGTTAAGCTATCCTTGCGCTATTACCTCCACAATCCGCCGTTGCTCTTCTACAAAAATTTTCCATTTTGTTACCCAGTTCTAAAGATAGACTAGAGTGTACATGAATACCTCCAACAGTTCACAATCTCCATCTGCCCACTATGATTGCTAAGGGTTACTGATGTTCCAAAGCCCGACCTATGTCCCATTTTGCTACACTTTCAATCTCATATCCTAATTCCATATCAGCACTATTAGCCATGGTATGCAATTGAATTTCGTAATTGTATGTGGGTTTTATGCCTTCAGCTGAGGAGTCTTGCATGCTTATGCGCGAACTAGCTAACCTCCGCCTGATGCCCGAGATACCCGTAGACGAGATTTTTCCGTTTCATAGCGATCTGGAGTCTATCGTCTGAGTGATTTTTTCTGACAATAATAAAATGCAATTGTAAGACCCACTTATAGGAAGCCCAGAAGAACCTGAAGATATGAAGTCTATAGCTCAACTCATGAAATGGATAAAGAGATATTCAGCAAAGCGGAACGGTGATACAAAGAACTACACCTATAACCAAGCGAAGGTGGCGAATATTCCTTTGAGGACCCATATTTACCGTTGGTCCGCAAAAACACCTCCAACACTAGACTCTAAGCTCACGACGGATCCGGCAGTTAAAATTACTTCCTAGCAAGGTTAAGGAACCAATCCAATGCTTACTTGAAGCAGTTGAAAATAGCGCCTAAGCTTCATGAAAATGTAGAGAGAGATGCAGCTATCAAAGTAACGGAAGTAAGGATCTTAGACGCGTCCATTCTGGAATGAACATGTTATTTCCTTACAATCTTAGAGCCCTGTCACTGTGGGTGATAGAACTTATGGTGTTTCTCTTGCCTAGGAATCTCCATAAATGATTTAATATGGAATATCGAGACCGGTACACAAGAGGTTTAGGGTTTGCACGATCCCTGGCTGGTTTGTGACCAATATGGGAGGCCCCTCGTTTCCTGGTTACCATGTATGCATATCAAATAGCTGCCTCCTAAGAAGTTGCGTGTAAAATAATATGTAGAATGAGCATATCGTAAGAAAGTAGTAGAAATAGTACTTGTGAAGCTAAATCTCATTTTCTAAAAATGAAATTAGCATCTTTCACTTAAAATCAAGCTTCTTTCGTTTCCATCACAACCTCCACTCTTGTCAACTTCAGAAATGTTCTTATTTTTTCCTACATTATATATTTATACTAACTTTTATGTGTGTATACTAAGAATTGTAATACCCACCTGGCCAATAATATTTCCCTTAAATCATGGCTGCTCATCCGTCCAAGCATCACTCCCCAAATTATCCTTAAAATGCACAACTTGCGGCGCATGTGTTTCATTCCCCATTACTGATCCTCCATACATCAAATATCCTTCAAGACCTTGGACACCAGTATCATCCCCTTCTCCACCTTTGAGTGTAAGTACCTCAGAGCTGTTGCCGGTTACCCAGAGGGTTTGCATACCCATAACCATATGCTGTAAAATATGACAATGAACCATCCACACGCCGGGTTGTTCAACACGGTAGCGCCATGCGCGCCAACCTTGTGCGGTTCCGTTGCCAATGTTGGCAGTGGAGCGGTAGCGGTAGAGCATTGAGGTGTCGCGGACTGGAGGGTATACCCCTTCTTTAGTTTTGCTTTCCCAGAGTGCGTCATTGGCAATATGGTCGTATGTTCCGTTTCCTGATCCCAAGTCCCAATAATGCTGCCCATGCTGATGAAAAGGATGGACATCCTGCCCTCCACTATCCGCACCTGTATTCTGAACTATTACCTCGAGCACTTCCCCAATTTGTGCGGGGAATGCTCTGGTAATGGGGTCGATACCGTTGTTTTGGAGTGCGCGCTCCATACTTGGGAATGCTGCCGAGTCAGACTTGTATAAACTGACGAGATAAGGTTCCTGAGGGAACGTGTCCTGCCAAGGATAAGAGTTTTGTACCCATATCGTTGGGCCACCACTCAACACCGATTGATGAACAGTAATTGTCACTCTTCTTGTGACCTCCTCTGGGTTTGGGTAATGCTCATAATGTAGACTGCTCAGCGAATAATCCAAAAAGTCAAGTGTCGTGTTAGGAAGTGTGAGCGGCACTGTTACCGGGGGATAGAATTTCTGCTCTACAGAACTAGGCTTCTTGGATGTAGAATAGCGTAAGACCGCAAATCCGCGGGTAAGGGTAGGACGTTCGCGCGATTCGAGTTGAATTGTGTAGGTTTCTTTTTCTGGGTGGGCTTTAGTGGTTAAGAGGAGGGAATAGCGTTGGCCAGTGGCTATTTGGAGGTAGGTTATATCGAGGGGTTTGGTATATGATCTTTAAAGGTTATTAGCTTTGTTTAATTTAGACGATAAGTGAGGAAAGATGAGAGGGAAAGTACCCATCTGCTTCAATTACTTTCAAATCGTTGTGGTCTTCAATCCCGAGACTTGCGAACGTCAACGCCGTCCCACCAATGAAGCGAAGCCGGTACGTCTTGCCCGGCTCAACGTCAATTATTCCTAACGAGGCATTACAGGCCGTTCCATTTGCACTTCCCCCCCCTTTCCCATTCATCAGTACCATGGCCGTTTCCCCGCTCCAGGATAATGGTGTTCCCAAAAGTCCTTTAACCACGGCTGAGTCATTTTTTGTGAATCTTGGTAACAGGGGATTTAGTAAGTGCTTGAGAAGGGATGCCTTAGGAGAAGAGCATAAGGCATTCTGAAATGGGAAAGGATTTCTCTAATACTTACACATCTTGCAAAAACACAATCTTCTCCTTGTCATAATGGTAAGGAATCGTCGTCTTATCTTGCTCTTCAACAATCAACGGTCCGGCAGCAGAAATGGCTTGGAATCCGACATGAGAATGGTAGAAGTAGGTTCCTGCCATACCGACCGGGACGTTGATCTCATAGTCGAAGAAGTGGAGGGGCGGGATGGGCCATTGGGATGCGAGGGGAGTGCCGTCAGAGAAGGGGGAGAGGGCTTGGGAGAGGCCGTGCCAGTGCTTTGAATTTTCTTAGTGTTTATTGGTGAGAGAGAAGGAAGGGGACATACCATAGTAAGGTTTTGATTGGCCATGTTGTTATATACGCGAATCCAATATGTTTTCCCTTCCATTATACGAAGTTCGGGACCGGGTGTTGTCCCGTTTACTACCACGGTTTCCTTTACGGGGTAGCATGATTGCGAGATATTTTTCCAGCTTACTACTAGAGCTGCATCGGGAGTGAAGGAGGAATCGTGAGTTACGCATGTTCTGCTCGCGGTCACAATACTAATTGCAACAAGCATCAACAACACGACGGGAGGGGAACGATTGTGTATGAAAGCCATTGTGAAATGGGTCTACAGAAAAGAAAGCGTGAGAACATTTGAAACCATTTCCAAAGGAGTGAGAGGCAGGCGGGTACTTGAACCATAAGCTTATGATCGCACAAGACAGACGCGGAGCTTTAACCAAGGATCCGGAATAAAAATGTCGATCCATTTCCAGAAACTCAAAACCCACATGAAGGCTTCCCATTTCCCCACTAACTGGCACCAATCAAACCACAAAACTCACGTTAGAATTCCCAAGGATTCAAAGCTAGCTGGAACTGGATTTGTAAATGCAAGAATAGTAATGAATGACGGGCTGTGGGCGGCTTGGCATACGTTATGCTGGACTTTGGAGCCCTGGCGAGCAAGATCTAGACACCAGTAGGCGAAGAGGGTTGTGCTGACATGATCGTCATGCGTTGCAGTGTATACTGAGATTAATCTAGGGAAGAGGATGCATAGGCAATGAGGCTATAAGGATCTTCAGTGGATAACCGAGGAGGAAATTTTCTACTGCGATATAAAATGGAAGCACCGGAATTTGTGAAAGGAAGACGATTAGAAGTTCAACCTGGAACTCAAGATTGTCCGAGATCCGTACTCTCAAACTCTTCTATAATTAGTTGTAAACTCAGCCGGAGGTCTGCACCCGGGATCTATACTGCACCTACCTGATCTGAAGTGTCAGGTACCGCCTTACAACTTTTGCTTTAACATATTAATGGCTATGAGTCTGACTGCGACCAGGTCTATTTTTGCCATGATTGATAGTGGGATTGTAGGATTTAGACCGTTAGTCACCGATTCCCAATTACACCAAATTCGTTCACTGAGCAATTCGTTCACATCTCCTTCCATATAAGCCGGTTGAAAAGTATAGCTGCGATGCATTATTATAGTATCGGGTATCATGGCCTTACGCAATAAACAATCCGACGCCAACCCTTCCCACCAATGCAAATCTCCATGCATTTCCCTAAACTTTTCGCAAAGTTCTTCAGTAATAAAAATTCATGTTCAACCGAACCAACCTCTCAAGCCTTATCATTCTCTTTGTGATCTTCAGATTCGGCTTCTTCTCCTCTTTCAGCATCGGCAGAATCACCCCACCCTGAATTATTACGACTCAGTTTCCCAGTAGATTGGGCATGGGCATCTCGTGGGCTTGCCAGGGGACTCCCTGAGGCGGCAATTCCACCTATGCTCCCACTAATGCTGTCATTTCTCCCGTGTCCTAGAAGTCCGCTCTTCATACTTCCTCCATCTGCAGCAATTGATTGTTTTCCAGCATAGTAACTATTTCTCTCGCTCGGTAGGGCAGGTGCAACCCCAGTAGCTGAATATATGCTTGCTCTCTCATTGAGTCCAACGGTTCGTGGCTGATGTGGAGTTGGTGTAGTTGCCGTAGGATCAATATTCGCACTTAACACACTGAGCGGGAGAGATTCTCGACTGCCACCAAACAATGAAGATGGCGCAAGAGCACGAACTGAGGCATCTGTATCCATTGAACGTCTTCTCCTTCTCTTCGAAGAGCTTGCCAATGTGAGGATGGAAGCATTATCCGTTAGGAGGTTATTCGCAGTTGCGGTATTGTAGGTTGCAGGATGTCCGCCACTCCCGGAAGGAGCTAGATGCGCTGGTAGGGCCGTTGGAGGAGGTGAGGTCGGGAACTGATGGGTAAATTGGATGGTGGTATTGTTGTTGTTCGAATTATGGTGTTGTGTTGGTGCAGTCGGGGCAGCCGCAGAGTGTATCGTGGTTAATGTGGTTGTGAGGGATCGGACAGAGGGCGCTGGAGATGAAAACGTACTATCTGCTCCTCGACCTGTTGTGCTAACTCCGCAGCCATTCGTAGCATTTGTACCTTCTCCAGACGAAGGGGCATGAGAGGGGGCGATTTCAGAATGTGCTGTTTCTGGTTCTGTGGACACTGTCCCTGCCGTAGACTTGTTTCCTCCTATTGGTGCTGGATCCTCTCGCGAGGACTGAAAGGAGTGTCGACTACGATTGAGGGATGGCGAGCTCATAGATATGCCAGTCGGCCCTGTCGAAAAACTGTTCTGCCCATTTGGAATCGAGCCATATCCACTCAAACGACCTGATTCTGGGTATGGGTTATTCTTCTTCGATACTGCTAGTTTCTTCCCATTCGCCTTCATCTGGTATGGATTCCGCTTCGAGGCTGTAGGCTGTGAACCTTCTGCAGAAGAGCTGCCTTTGAAGTTTGCAAGCTTCTTCATCCATGTTGAGAAGGGCCGGCGGCGGCCGGGGCGATCTGAGGTTGACATGATCAGCTAGGGAAAAGCGGTATTTTGCGTGTGATGGATGAAGGTTACGAGCATGGCCTGACTTCAAACCTGCCAGCACAAAGGAATTGATTGGGCAGATCGCAGTGTGAATGGATGCATACCGTGGGGTTGTTGAGCTGCTTCTGCTGTTGCCATCTTCTGTGTGGCACCTCGGGGATGGTAAAGGAATGGTGTTGATCGCAAGGAAAGACAAAAGAAGAGAGGGGAGAGGTCGAGAGTAAAAAGAAAACAAATCGGTGAATGTCTTAAAGTAATCACGCTCGTTCCAGATCTGTGCTCTTGATTGTTTCTGGTGGTGATCAGTTTGCATTTGTGCCTGAATCTCGTTGCGGTATGCGCGAAAAGAGACGGCATCACGGAGCTTAAGCCAGCCTAGTTGAAGCGAAACTGTCACGTGCGAAGTTCTATTTGTGTCTCCAGGTCCGAGATGAACTTCAGCTTCTCCCTTTTTCAACTACACCAAGGATTTTATAATACTTATAATTTTGTTTTTATACCTATTCAATTTTTTTGGCTTGCGAAGAACTTCAAGAATTTAGAAAGGCTTTCCTTCTGGCTGCTTCCATGATGGATTTATGGTACCACGTTGCTTCGTGGGAAGTTGCCACCACGACTTTGCTATTGACTTAAGTTCCTGATTTGCTTTTTTTTGCTGCAACACCACCATTTGCATTCATGATGTCTATACATCCATTACCACCCGCTGTCATTGCTCAAATCAAATCATCTACAACCATCACTAGCCTTAACGGAGTGGTTTGTGAGTTACTGAAGAACTCATTTGATGCCGGGTCCACCAAAATCGAGGTCAGTGTGGATTACGCCAAGGGAGGTTGCACCGTTGAAGACAATGGCTTGGGAATACCACCCTCTGAATTTCACGAGGCAGGAGGTCTTGGAAAACTTTATCGTGAGTCAGGTTCAGTAGAGTTCGTGCTTTCCTAACCCAGGGTAGATTCTTCCAAATTCAACACTCAAACCCTAGTGCATGGTGGACATGGCACATTTCTTGCTTCGCTATCTGCTATGGCCTTGCTGTCCATCACTTCTCATCACCATGAACACCTTTCTCACAACACTATCAGCATGCACAAGTCTGAGGTTATTGCTCGACAGAATCCGGTTCTAGAACATCATCATCTTCAATACCAGGAGCACGGAACTAGAGTAACTGTCCGTGATCTCTTTGGAAACATGCCGGTTCGTGTCAAGCAAAGAGCTATTGTGGCAGAGAAATCCCCTGGTAATAGTAAAGATTGGCAAGATCTCAGACGAAACATTACAGCCCTTCTCCTTTCTTGGCCAGCAGATGTAGCAATTACAGTTCGAGAGGTTGGTACGTTGCAAAAGATAATTTATAGGATACCTACCGGCTGCGGACTGCACCAAAACAGTTCTTCCGAAAGTGTCAATATCTCCAAAGTTTGTAGTATTTTGTCACAGGCTTCCTTCATTACGCCAGACGAAAAACCTTCTTGGCTTCATGTCAAAGCATCAACGAACACAGTTTGTATCCAGGGTACGATCTCTCTTATTCCGTCAGCAACGAAGCATATTCAATTCATTTCTTGTGGCATCCAGCCGATCGTAGTTCAGGATGGCCAAAGTGTCCTCCATAGCGAAATAAATAGGTTATTTCTGAGTTCGGCATTTGGGAACGAGGAAGAGACGATAGAGATTAATCCTTCCGAGAAGATAAGGCGAGCCAATGATGCCAGGTACAAGTCAGATGGATTTACCAACAAAGAGCTCCTTGGAGGTCGAAAAGGAGTTGAACGGTGGCCGATGTTCTATATCAACATTCAACCCAAAACACAAAAGTCTGAACCTTTTCATGTCGACGATATCCTGGATGATAAACAGAATGCTCTTTCCGTGATCACGCAGTTAATTCAAACGATGATTACAGAGTTCCTTACTCAAAATCGCTTTCGGCCAAAAGGAAATCGAAAGAGGATGATAGAGGAGAAACCTGATGGCAAATCCGACGTCCTGGCAGGCAACGGTGATCAAGAAATCCTCCAGAATGTTGTCCGGGTGGAGAGTAACCAGCAGACTCACGCAATGTCAAGGAACCCGATTGAGCCTGGGGTTACTACAAAAAAGGGGGTCCCGAAAGACAGAAAGAGACAGAAAATTGATCATCTAGGCACAGATATCAAACTCCCATCCTTTCGAAAGCCTTCCTCTCAGGCTGGGTCGCCTTTTGACAGGTGGTCAAAAATTAAGACGGGAGCAACAGGGACAAGATTTCTAGGGATTACGATTGATGATACATCGATTCATCAATCCACAAAGCTGGGTGAGGTTTCCAGCATATCTAGCAGACTTGCGACAACAAACCTAAGCCAGGGCCATCAACCTTCTACACCTCTTGTATCATCAACAGGGAAGTTATTACGACGACCCTTTGAGGATGTAGACCTTTCCAAATCTGAGCCAATAAAGCTCGCTCACCACCCGATCAAGACACTAAATATAACCAACATTGACGTACATGAGAATAACGATGCCATTGAGTGGACCAACCCCATCACGGAGGTCAAATCATTTGTAAATCTACGAACAGGATTCACACTCAGCTCGGAGTCAAATTTGGATGAAAGATCAAATAGGTCATCCATCTCATCTATCCGGCAGAGTTTGAGACAACCTTTGATAGGTCGAAAAGATGAACCAAGTGTATGGGTGTCAAAGATTCTAAGGAATTGGGAGAACCCAATATTCAAACCAGCTGAAGCTACGATTCCCCAGGTGTCGGCTAACTGCTTTAATCCCTCGCCCCGAGACATTCTACACTGCCGCAAAGACCATTGTACGCAAATTGATATTGATCAAGCTTTCAAAGAGTCATCCACCAGAATTAATAGTCGCATATCGAAGAATTCTCTCCGGAATGCTCAAGTTATAGCACAAGTTGATAAAAAATTCATACTTGTCAAAATAAAGGCAACAGAAAGTCTACACCACTCTATCGATACTGATAATGATCAAGAAATACTTGTAATCGTTGATCAGCATGCAGCGGATGAACGAATTCGCACTGAAGATCTCATGGAAGAGTTATGTAGACCCGACTCAGCAACTAGTTCGCACTTTTCTGATTCAGAGTACAATACGTTGAGCTTGCAACTCGATAAATCTCTGGTCTTTGAAATTCCTGACAAAGAAGCGCTTCTCCTTCTGACTCACAAATGTCACTTCCAGCGTTGGGGAATCCACTTTGACATATCTCAAGAAGCTACAGCCCTTAGTAAGGACAAGGTGCGCCCACTGCAGAGGCTTTCCGTGCATAGTCTCCCACCCGGCATTTCTGAGAGATGTAAGCTTGACCCGAGACTTTTGATCGATTTAATTCGCACAGAGGCTTGGAAATGCTCTGAGGGTAAACAAACGAGTTCCACAAAACCATGTAACCCTCTGGAGGACCAATCCATTTCCGACCGTGCCTGGCTCCATCGCATCCGTAACTGTCCTCAAGGAATTATTGACATGTTGCATTCCAGAGCTTGTCGAAGCGCAATCATGTTCAATGATGAATTAACCCTCGGGCAGTGCGAAATCTTGATCCGGCGGCTTGCAGACTGCATATTTCCATTTCAGTGTGCCCATGGGAGACCCAGTCTAGTCCCACTCGTGGATCTGAGCACGGAAAATAACCCAGACAACAGCATTGCTTGTCTTGATGAAAGTCAACATTTTGGTAAAGCTTTCAGAAGTTGGCGAAGCGATGCTGCGAGCTCATCCCATGGTCCCTGATACCAGTGATCACTGTTAACAAGCGATTCATGATATTTGGTTTTCAATATTACACGTTTCAGTGCTTGCTTTCTATCGATGCTCGATCTTGCCCTTCGACATTTCTACGACTCTCCTCCCCCATATTTGAAGGATGCTCAGCTGCGACTACAAGTCTCGACCCCGCCATTTCGTCCTTTGCAAACAATCGATCCACATCTTCCAGTTCAAGTCCTCTGGTCTCAGGGAAAAACAGATAAATAATTGGTACCCAACATGCATTGAGGACAGCAAAAATAATATATGTCCGGTACCCAATATTGTCTAAAGCGATGGGTGTTACTTGGACTATCATGTAGTTAAAGATCCAATTGCAGGCTGTTGACACTGCCGAACCTCGTTGTCTCAATTGTAGTGGCAAAATCTCAGAGGGGTAGACCCATACGGTGGCCTGGAAACCGATAGTAAATGCCCCTTCAAAAAGGAAAAGCATTACTGCCGCGCTGATACCACACCCTCTTGCAATCGAGGTGTGATTTTGAACATTATATATTAGACCCGTTTGGGTGGCCATGATCAGGGACATGGCAGTGACCATAGATAGTAGCAGTGGACGACGCCCAACTCTATCGATTAAGAACCAAGGGATAAATGACGCTACGAACAACCAGGTTTGTAAAAACCCAGACATAAGTGCTGATAGGTGATTAGAAAAATTGAGTGAGCTGGAGAAGAGGGTGTTGGAATAGTATATCAACGCATTTATTCCACCGAGTTGCTGGAAGGATTGAATGCCACAAGCAATGAGAAACCGACGCTGAGACTGGATCTTGTCGTTATGCAGAAGATCTCGCCAACTTCCGGAGCCAACAGAAGATTCAAGTTCTACGGCTTTTACAATTTGTTGATGAAGAAGATTGATATCTTCCTCAGTCTTGTGATCCCTGTGGAGTCTTTGCAAGACTTCCAAAGATTCTGCTTGATACGAATGTGCTGCTAGCCAGCGTGGCGACTCTGGAACCACGAGAAGAAGGATAAGCATCGGGACGAGAAAGATACATTGCAGGGTAATAGGGATACGCCATGCGATTGTGGTTGTATAAGTCTGCGTGAACGCATAATCGATCCAGTATGCCAAGAAAATCCCAAGATTAAGTGTTGTGAGCAGCATACACACGACTACTGAAATATTAGCGTTCTTCATATGCCGGAAATGAGTGTACTCACACAGCCCTCGACTCCCTTTTTCACTGAACTCAGCCTGTAACACCGGAACAGTACTGTTGATAGCCCCCATACCCAGACCGCTTACAATTCGTCCAATAATCAACTGCACTCTTTCATAGGAGCTTGCTTGCAATACAGCTCCAATGGTCATTACAACTACACCGACAAAAATCGTTTTCCGACGACCAAGCCGCTCACCAAAGAATGATGTCCATACTGACCCAAAGAAACAACCAAGCTCGTAAATTGACACAACCAGACCGGTGATAGTCGGAGAAGGACTATTGAAGCTTTCCTTGAACGACGCCGAATTGATGAGGCCGCCCATAAGACCATTGTCATATCCAATAAGGAGGAACCCAAGAGAAGTAAGGGTTGTTACTGTCGCCATCAATTGCTGTCCTCGAAGTTTGACAGTCATGTTTTTGAACTCAAGGTGGAAGTTCGATGATTTTTAATGTAAAAGGTCGAAGATAAAACCTCCAGTTGCGCGCATTGAGTGCTGAGAGAATTTTTATGAATCGGGAACGGATGAGCGTTGTCGAGAGAGCTCAACAGAATTTTTACAGCCTTCCTTTGTTTAGGACAACCATCGAGGCATTGAAGGACGAGTGAGCCGAGCTCGAAACACTTACAATCCCAAAAATCCAAGACCCCTCACTGATCTACAGAAGTTGAGATTTAGAAAGAAGGGCTAGCAAATCTGGGGATTCTCCTTTTCGAGGTCGACTTAGTGGGGAGGAAAAGGTTATTTTTGTAATTAGTGCACTCGTACTTACTACATGAGGAATGACTCGAGTTTTATCTGGCCTAGGAAGGTGTGGTGCGAGTTTAAGTGGCTGAGACTCGGTTGTTGAAGCCGTGATCAAGTGGTGAGCCGGGTGAGGGAGTAGTTGTGATTGTGTCTACGGTGGCCAACAGTTTAGAGTTTTAGGATGTGGAAGATACTGAAGATGAGTTGGCTTCAGATGAAAGATAAAATTCTGTTCTTCAAGGATCTAGATAAAATGAAATTATTATAATGGCGCCTTAGTAGACTTGAGGCACTCTCAATATGAGAAATATTGAGATTCATCTTATCTTGTGTAACCTAGTGTCATTGACGAATGAGAAGAAAGCATTAACTAGATTTACCAAAAAATTTACAAATATTGAAATGAAATAGAAGAATTATAAGGAGATTATAACTCTGAATGCACCATCCAAGTAAGCATATCGGTCAATAAAATACTAATACAGTGGCAAACACAAATACCTGTCGAGATTAAATATCAAGTCTGATATAAGGTCACAACTCACTTCTCGGCCACCGTACTAACACCTCAACATACCCCGGCGTTTCCTGAAAATCCCGTCACTTCCCCTCAAAAAACATCACGCGTCTTGTTTGCCATCAACGCGCATATCAAACTCCTGCATCTTCATGCGCTCCTGATACTATAAATTCAGCGACCCGACAAGTGCTCGGAATAGCTTCATCGGTGTGCAGGTATCTCTAAATTTGGCGCATTTTCAACAGATCCGACGCTCCGAGGGCAATTGTGCAGTGCAGGACGGGGAGTGACGGCATCAACGCCATCATCTCATCTCCCAATTCGATACCCACAAACCGGTACGGAGTACTCACACCTATTGGAGCTCCATCAATCTGCCCTTGACTCTACCAACCGGGTCACTGACCCTCGGAGTATATCCCGGAGGCACAAGCAATATGGCTCAGCCTCAACCTTCTCCCCCAGGCCCAATATTACCCCCAATTACTGGAGGAGTAACACACCAAAATCCTATCACAGGCGTAACCGGTGTGCCGGTCTCTAACCTTGTCAGTAACACCACATCTTATCCACCACCTGGTCTTCCACCCCTTCAGCCGGGTATTCAGGATGATCAAAATGCCCAACTCAATCAATCTAGCAGTGGGGCAGCTGCTATGGGGATAGTAGCCGGGGGGAATCAAGCAGGTAGTGGCAATGGGAGGAGGCCTCCTCCACCACTTGATACAATGAGAGCATATAGGGCGTGTCTTAATTGTCGAAATCGGAAGAGTAAATGCGATTTAGACGGGAATGGGGGGAGGCCTGTAAGTGCTATTTTCCTTTTTGTAACAAGATGGTTTGTCGGAGAGAATTTGGGTAGAGGGGGGCAAAGTGAGAAAGGAGTGGAAAATAAAGTATATTGATGCTTTAGTCCCTTAACATTTTTAGAGTTAAAATGTCGCTCAGTGTAGGGGGGTATGGGGAGCGTGTCGAGAAGCAGTGCTTCTTCTCTTTCACTAAGTTGAAGATACACTCGCTGACATATTATAGCCATGTCGGCGTTGCCAAAGAGAGAATAAGGAATGCATTCTGGGAGAATCGCATCGAGGTGGTCGACGAGTAAGAAAAAAGCCAAAACTTGATGCTGATGGGGCTGGCAAACCAGAAGAGTCCCCATCAACCTCAAATCTTGGGTTCCAAGGAGCCACCAAGGCACCAGGCACTCCGAATTTAGGCTTCCCCAGCTCGGGCGGTCCAAGTCCAAATTACAGCCCCTATCAGAATCAAGGAGGTTTTGATGGAGGGAGACGTGATGGGTCTAGCGGAAATTCAGGGCCAGTTGGAGGGGTGCAAGGCAATGGGTATTCGTGGAATGCGGAGCAGAGGAACACTGCAGGATCCGATAGTACGAGCGTTTCGAGACATACTGGAGAGACTAACGTAGGTGTGTTTGGACAGTGAGAAGCGCAAAGCACTGACATAAACAGCTCACAAGCCCTCCTATTGACCCCACATTTCGAAATAGACAAGAGTCAACCATCAGCCTAGTCAATAACAAACCAGGAGAACGAACGGCAGTCCACGAAAATATCGCATCAGCTGACTTACAGAACCCATCAGATGCACTCGAAATACTAGCCCAGGTTGCAGATCGAGCTGAAGATGCCGACTCTCCTTCAAGTGGCGATCAAAATCAGGGCCAGTCGAAACAGAAGCCAATACGGCCAGCCTCACGAATACAAGATTCCAGCTCCTCAAAAACGGATGATTATTTGCATTACAAACCTGTACAGGATGGAGTGATAAGTCCGGAAATGATCTATCATCTATTTTCGAGCTACGAGGAATTCTTCCACCCATTTTTCCCAATTATACCGCGAGAGACCTTTGATCGGCATAGACTCCCTTGGCTGTCAAGACACGAGCCACATTTATTTTCTGCTATTCTTACAGTGGCATCGAAAGATAACGAACGAGTACACCAAGTGTGTTACGATCATATGCAACAACTGATCTCAATGATTTTGGCAGGAGCAGACGCAAATGTGGAGGCAGTCGAAGCACTTCTTCTCCTGTCACAATGGGTATCTCATCGCCCTCAAGCATCAATTGCTGTAGGGAGAGGCGAAGAAGACAGGGTTGCCTGGATGTATATTGGTACTGCTCTACGACTGGGTTACTTCCTTGGCATTGACCGGACGGCTTTCAAGAGCGATTCACACGAAGATCCGGCGATTTTTAATCGGAAGAGGCTCGTCTGGTCAGCATGCTATATCTGTGATCGGCAAATTTCTGTTAGACTTGGCAGAGGATTCTGGGCACGAGGCCCTGGCCCATTGTCAGGGTTGAAGTCGAGCGATTTTCCAACACTTCAACCGTTAAATCCAAATGCTGATAATTATGCGCTAATCTTTCAAGCGAATCTGGAGTTAACACAGATCTTTTCAAATGTGCATGATATTCTCTATGCTTCGAAGGGTCATGGGTGGAAGGAAATGCTTGAAGGTAGATATGCAAAGTATCTGGATGATTTCCGGACTAGTATTAGGAGCTGGAATGATATCTGGGGCACATTGATTTGTAAGTACTCGGGTACGCATACTCGAATAAAGGAACTGATAATCTAAAGGCTCTGCACGATTGAAAGCAAGCTTACTCTTAACTTACGACTACTTGCGCCTCTATGTTAATGCTTTCGCATATCAGGCTACAATATCTCGAGCTTTAACATTCCAACGAGACAGCCAACACACACCAAATCGACCCATGCCCTTAATCAATGCCTCAGCTCCCGATGCACGCTTCATTTATGAGGCTGTCGACGCTGCAAAATCCCTCCTCTCCACTTTCAACAACTTCGTTGACCCTCAAACGCTCCGCTACATGCCGTCACCCTATTACCTCTTCATCATATATAGCGCAGTATTTCTCTACAAAGCAAGATCTACCACAACAATGACAGAAGAAGAACGGACTGGTGTTAGACATATGATTAATCAAACTATTGAGCGGTTGCAAAAAGCTTCGGTGGGCTCGAATCATATGGGCTCGCGATATGCTCGACTCCTCCAGATGCTCTGGCGCAAAGCACCAAAACGGAGCCTTCATCGAGAAGCGCCCACAAGCCAACCACAAATCGATAATAACATCGATCCTCGCCTCTCCAACCCCCAATCACATCTCAACCCAAACCAATTCAATCCCGGCACCAGTGCCTACAGCGTCAACCCGGACGAAGGCATAACTTACCAACAAGTTGGCATGGGTCCTCGCCCATCCGGCACCTTCAGCTGGCTAGATCTTGGCGCGACATGGAATTTTGCTACACAGAATAATTCTGGGGGGAGTGGGAGTGCGGGCGATAGTCATGAAGGGGATGACTTTGGGGGTGGCGTTGAAAGCGGAGTTAGCCCTTTTGATATGGGGTTGCTTACGGATTATAGTCTTTTGGAGGGGGATAATCCGAATTTGATATTCTGAGGGGGGTGTGCCACAGGAGTTTCGTGATGGGTTGGTGGTGGGTGGCGTTTTGGTATGGAAAAGACCATTGTCTAGCTCTCGAAATGAATTTTTATCAATACTAGTTGCTGTAAGAATTTTAAAAGCTATGTAGATAGCAATATCTTGCAAATCTGAAATGATGACACTCAGCCGGGGTTCTACCCTTGGGCACTTGGTATCTTCTATTAGTACACTAAAGTATAGATGATATCTAACCTCACTACGAATTGAAAATTCGAATAGACTATTGACAGCGCTTGCCTTTTGCTTGCGATCAATGCGAGCGTTCCTGATAAGGATCTACATCATCACATGGATACATGAGGCCAGCACTATTGCTACAGGGCTCGTCATCGTACTTAGGCCTTGAAAACGCTCTGTGAAAGGAAGAGAAGCGCAGCCAGGATACAAGCTATCTCTAGTAATGTAAGTGTTCCAGAAAGATTAAATAAAGTTGCAATTCTCAATGGTGCAAAATCTTGTCAGTGCGTTGGATGCTATAGGAACAGTATCTTCGCTATTTGCAATTATCGCTCAAACTTGATGCTTCATGCATTCTTTCACTGAATAAAGCTCAAAGGCGAATGAATAGTAGACACAAATCGAGAAGAAGGAAATTTGGAAATTAGCCACACCATCTTTATGGGATTAATAGTTGCAAGACACTCCAAGACACACTTCGAGCGCCATCAACAACAAGGCCAACACCTGATTCGAGCTTTGCAGTGCAATGGGCACGACATTCCCAGTGCCGTGCCGTACCGTTTATTGTGGCGGAAAATAGGGACAAAAAGCTTAATTCGACGACCTCATGACCGGGCATGTTCCTAGACTTGTTCGCCAACACTTCACCACAAGCAATATACGTTATACAATTTCAAACCCGCATTCAATCATTCATCAACCATGCGAAATATTCTCCCTTTTCTACTTCACCAAAATAACGTTTTCTCTTATCTCGACAAACTTTTCTCCATGACGATCTCCTCCGTTTCAAGAACCCCCACTGCACACGCGGCGTTGCCCCGCTGCAAGCGCGTCGACTACGACGCGCGCATTCATACAGGTCTCGACAACCCATTCTGTATGTCTCCGCCGTGGTGTTTCTTCTTTTGTCGGGCTCGTTATCAGGTTTTCAGATCTGATCTTTCTCGGCTAGAAAACCGGATGTTCCACAGGGTGTTCATCACATGGTTGAGATGAAACGAAACCACGGGTTGAGGCGCTTTAAGATGTTTGTCCGAAAGTTTCGAGCTGGAGGGAAACAAGCGACGAACAGCAGGAGGCCCCTCGTAAAACCGCAAGGCAGACCTAGATTCTCAGGATGCTTGAGATGGGTAACAAGTGGATGGGGCTATTCTTAGAGCTGCGCGGTTCTGGAGATTGCCGCTGTAAATCTACTTCATTCAGGGGGGCGAGTACGGAATCGGTAAGCGGCTGAAAAGTCTTGATATCAAAACCTGATCTGGCATGGACAAAGCCACCTTGATCCACGTTGGCCCTTATTCGGACTCAGGTGATTCGAACTACGAGATATTGGTATCCATGAGTTATCGAGCTTAACAGCGATGAGCAATCGTGTCCTCGGGCCGCTGTCATGGGTCTTAGCAAATTCAGCTGCTTTGGCTTTGCTAGTAAGGCTTCTAGGCTGATCACTTCGTCCTCTTCCGTCGTAGTGGTATTCGTGGATCACCTCCTTATCATTCAATGATTAACTCATCCAGTGAAGTGTGGTCTGTGGGTTCTTCTCTTCAAAGTCGTCGTCTTCCCAGAATCTTTCTTTGATCTTTATCTCTTTCCCATGTTACTTGTCACTCGTTACATTGTTTGTGTTTAATTTTGTATTGAAAATGATTTCTTATCCTGCGAGAACGAGACAGAGCTCTCAGAATAGTAATTTTACGGATCCCTACTCGAGCCCATACGCAAGTCGGCCGGTCTCACCACTGCCTACTACGCCGATTCCTCAGACACCAATAAGTCATTCAGCAACTTCGTCAAGAGTACTATTGCTTGATCATAATTCCCCCACACCCTCGAGACCACAAACTCCTAGGCCATACTATACCCACGACTCCTTCGCTTCGTCCCAGTCAACACTTTTTGGAGCAAATGGATATCCTTCTCCAAATCCCGAAAAATACCTCGAGAATGATGATAATTACTCAACAGATACGACAAAGTCTCGACATGTCAACACCTTCGAGAAACGCCATGATGAGAAATCTTACACCATCGAGACACTAGCTACTCATGACGATGTGGAATTTCTTCCGCCATGGAAGCGAAATCTCTACCGTCTCTCACCTATCTTCACTTTCCTTGCTGTTGCTGCTTACTTCACATACTATGCTTACCGGATCCATTGTACGGTGTATGCTCAGCGAGCATACCACAAGATATATATAATGGCTTGGTTATTTATTGCCGCTGAGGGTTGTGTTGCTTGTAGGTTTCACCGATAACACTTCTTTACCTTTGGCTAAACTTTCAGGTCCTGCCCTTCTTCACCAACTATACCAGATGCTTTCCATACGTGGTAGATCCCGCCCCAAGCTCCGCATCAGGGGAGAAGAAGTTCCAACAGTCGATGTATTCATCACCTGCTGTGGTGAGGACGTCGACATTGTTCTGGATACCACTCGTGCTGCGTGCGCAGTCGACTACCCCCGAGAACGATTTCGGGTTGTTGTACTTGACGACGGCAAAGATGCTGAGCTCGAAAAAGCTTGCAACGATCTCAGCATTGAATATCCAAACTTATTTTACCATGCTAGGATCAAAATCAAGGCTGTGCCCCATCATTTCAAAGCTGGGAATTTAACGGGTGGGACGGATTTTGTAACGAAATTGGAGGGAGCTGAGGGAGAGTATATAGCTGCGCTTGATGCGGATATGATTCCGGAGCCAGATTGGCTGAGGGCTATTATTGCGCATATGGTTATTGATCCTAAGATGGCGCTTGTGTGTCCGCCCCAGGTAAGTCTTCCAAGTCTTCTGAACTTCGTAAATTCTGACCAACAAACAGCTATTCTACAACGTTCCTAACAACGATCCTCTTGTCCAATCTCTTGATACATTTGTGCACGTCATGGAACCTACCAAAGATGCAAATGGGGTGGCATGGTGCACTGGCTCTGGGTATGCCATTCGTCGATCAGCCCTAGAATCTATCGGTGGCTGGCCTGTTGGTTCGCTCGCTGAAGATACCTTCACGTCTTCCCTTCTCCTGGGATCTGGCTGGAAGACTGCTTTCTGTCACGAAGGCTTACAGTATGGGACTGTTCCCGACACGTTCACCGGACACCTAAAGCAACGAACTCGCTGGACATTGGGAACGCTGCAAACCGCGCTCAAGCTGAAGTTTTGCTTGTTTGGTGAGTTAGTCAAGGGTATGTCCTTCTTCGCCCGTCTCTCAGCCTTCGTCTTCGCCATCGACGCCTTCTTTAAAATCTTCCTCCTAATTGCCCTCCTCACAATCCCCATTGTGCTCATCTCCGGTGGTCAACTCGTCGCCTATTCAGACAACAACCAACTCCGCTGGCAAATTCGTCTATGTTTCACATCCTTAGTCCTCACCCGCTTCAACGAATGGATCACCTACCTCCCCTCCGGGTACCGTCTCGCCCAACGCGATACCGGCGCACAAATGTGGATGGCACCTTTCCACGCCATGACTATCGTTCGTTCGTTCATTCTACCAAGTTGGCTTGGAGGGAAGGCGATGGCATTTAGCAGTAGTGGGAGTATTAAAAGTGAGCTGAACGAGCGGGATCCAAAGTTGCGGGCTCCGCTGTTCACGCGGTTGAAGGTTACACTTTGGGATTGCGACGTTTACCTACATCTTCTTTATATCATATTCGTCATCACCGCCGTGACATATAGCACCGTTATTGGAATCACGAAAGCTGACGGGATACACAACTTACTGATCTACCTCCTCACGCATGCATTCTGGCCGCCCATGTTGTGGCTCCTTTGCGTCACAGCATGTGCTGAACCAATCAAATATGCGATTTGGCCACCGACGATGCCGGACAGAGAAGAGCTGCTTGATCGGGATCCGAAGACTGGGATTGCGAGGCCCAAGGAGAGTTGGAAGAAGACGAGGTATGGAAAACTGACCTTTTGGCATGAGACGCAGTATTCGGGGGTTACTATCTTTACCAGTGTTGTTTTCTTTGGGGCTTTCTTTGTTTAGGTTAGGAGATTGGAGAATGATGAAGATGGAGTGGAATGAAATAGATGGGAAGGCAATCCTAAAGCGGGGGTACAAGATACACATGACTATTAGCATTTTTCTTTAATCATTTAGGTAGAAGGACATCGGGGTTAGGTTCAAATATTTTAGAGTTCAGCAGGGCGCAGATCAGATGTAAAATTTTCATTACCAAACTATGCTCGAGAATATTATTAAATGTAATGCTAGTGTGCAATAACGACCGAATTCAATGGTCTTAGTCACTATTTATGCAACGATTTCCCAGCGCAAGAGTCCATAGAAGACCGCGAGAGAGCGAGCTTTCTCTACCCTTACCATTCATACAGTGCAAGGTCTGAAGGGTAACAATTGTAAGTCAACATCTAACCAGTGTCATTTACAAGGTCGCTCTTGCGCTCACAATAAACGGTTGTTGAAAAACTCTACCACAACTTCTTCATATCAAATTAAGGAGAGTGAGTGCAAAGTGTAGATCAGTCCTTCTTACGTACCAGCTCCTGTCACAACCTCTCATATGTCTCTACGTCCTATTTGTTGATAATAGCAACCTCAAGCGACTAGATGTGACCTTCACCCTACCAACCATTTCCCACTTCTCTTTCTAGCGATTCTGTCCACATCCTACCCATCCTCATCCTCATCTTCATCACCAGAATCCCACATCGGATCAGTAACCACAATACAGAACTCATTCATATCCGGCGCATACGCTTTCGCACGATTAAATTTTCTCTTAATATCATGGACCATTAGGTGAAAATGATCCTCATTGCCTCTTTCAATGATGCTAGATTTGGCGGGCAATGCATCTTTGAAGTCGAACTTCAACTTGGAGGGGCAGGTACCTCTTGCTTCTTGCTCAAACCATTGGAAGAACTTCTCGTTGGTAATTTTGGTGGTTAGGACGGATTTATCATAGCTGCGGCTGAGTCTGCCGAGCCCGTCAATCTGGATGCGGATTACGACCTTGGCCGTGGGAGGGTTGTTGCTGTCAATTTTGGTGCTAAATGGGGCATGGGGTTGAGATGCTTGCTGTGGTGACTGCCGCTGTCGATCCTGATTCAATGTAGGGCAGTCCTCCGCTAGTTTTTCATTAGATTCAGGGATGTTTCTTGTCATATTTGTGCCGTTAGGATTTAGCATTGACTGTGGTGCCGGATTTGGGGGACATATGTGGGAGGCCATGTCTTCAGATACAGATGTTTTAGAGAAACTGCTCTGAGGTTCTAGTGGTGCGCCAATAGGGGGTAGACCTCCGTTTTTACATATATCCTGACGATCATTAGATTCAGATGTAATGCCAGAATCATTTCGATTTGGTAAAGATACATGAGACGGCTGGTCAGATGAAATATTCGAGACTGTGTTCGCGTAATGCGGTTGTTGTGATTGCTGGTAATCATTTTCACTGATGCTTCCTGGCGTTGCTGAATAACAAGGTGTAATCACAATCCTGACTTTGGCCACTGCAGGGTCAAGAGACGTTATTTCACTAATATACCCCCATGCTATAGTTTTCACAGTCTCAAAGGACTTTGAATCACCTTGATGGAGAATCATTCCCCTTTCAAAATATGAATAAATGTTTATAAAATCAAGGAACAATGCTGGAGGTGGTGCGGTACTTAAGATGTCAGAGATCCACCGAAAAAAATCAACGGCCGACATCTTCAACACACTACCAGCAGGGAATACCCATTGTTTTGTAGGTCCAGGATTAATCATATTTGCATCGGTCTGTACACTAACTGGAACGATAATCATGACCATCTCATCGAGCTTCTTCCATACTAGATCACTTGTGGGTGATCTGAAATTAGGGAATGTTGTTCCAGGTGATAAACAAGACAGATTTGATGGAGCGCCCAGTGGCTGATTCGGGGTAACTAGAGGAGGTGGTGGATTGCCCACATTTTGGGATGAGTTCTGGGAAAGTAATGATGATTGTTGCTGATCTAAACTCGGAACATATTGCGTATACTTATGAGGGTGCTGTGGGCCCTGCCATTTGGTTGAGGAATTTGGAGGCGGCGGTAGTGAAGGGTTTTGATCGCGAGTTGAGTGGATTGGAGGGAGTCCGAGGGGTGGGCCTTGATAAGATGTGGGGGGTAGACCAGATTGCGGATGCCATTGACTTGGGGGAGATAGGCCTTGGGACACACTCAATGAAGGTTGAGGAGGTAGTGACCGTGCAGCTGAAGTTGGAGTGCCTATAGGATACGGGCTCTGATACTGTGTTGGGATAGAGGAGGGTGGTAAACCTTGGCCTAAGGCAGGGGACGGAGGGGTATTGCGATATGGTACCGGAGGAGGTGGGGGAGGTGGGAGGGGTGGGAGGGGTGGATTATATTGCTGAGTATGCGGAGGCTGGATAGGCGAATGTACTAGGTCCTGTGCCAAGGTTGGTGGAGGTAAACCTCGTTGTTTAGTAGAACTAGTCTGGAGAGATGAATTTCTAAGGTTCTGAGTCGAAGTTGATGGGGGCGGTGCTTGACATTGAGTTCTGGGAGGTGAGGTTTGATGCTGAGGAGAGAAAGACGGGAGAGAAGGCGGGGGCCAAGGGGCAGATGGCCTCTGGTTTTGGGTAGAGGTTGAGGAAGGCAGTGAGCCTGGTGGACCTCGGTCTTGGGATGAAGCAATTGGAGGGGATGATAGACTAGCCTGACTTTGATATTGATTTGAGAGAGGAATTGAAGCGGATTCCTGGTTGAAATATGAAGGCGGTGGGCGATTTTGAGAATATGGAGGTGGTGGGCATGGTGATATTTGTTGTTTGTTAACAGTAATGAGAATGGCAGGTGCTTGACATGAATGTGGAGCTGCTTCTGAGCTTTGGGAGGACTTATTGTAGGGAACGTGGCGAATTTCATTATTATCGGAGGTATTTGAAATGACTAAAGGGCCCGGTGAATGGGCATTTCCTTGATACTTAGATGGTAAAATGGAAGGCCTTGAAGGTATGAATCTCGTTGGTTCCATGTCTCCATCTTTGTCAGTCATTCTAGAGGGCAAAGACTGTTGTGTGATGAGCTCAGTTGTATTATTGAACTGGCTGTGCCGTGCGTCAAAAACAAGACGACTATTCTCGCCATTTTGGGACGAATTTTGATGCTTCGCCGCTTGAGGTGGGCCTACAACTTCATCCAAACATTTAGAATCTTCAGAACCCTCAGAAGGTGTTGATGAATATCCTTTCTCCCATAAAGTATCCAAACCACCAGGTTGATTTGCGGAGTCAAATTGAATGCTATTGGCAGAGGGTGACTGGTGGTTCTGCTGGCTCAAAGTTTGAGATACCGGAGCTGGGATCTGAGAAGTCAAAGGAATATCCCTGTTTTCAGCCTGGCTGGTTTTTGGTACATTTTTTGGCGAGTGATTGATGTTTTGGGAGATAGTGTTCGGATTATGAGGGCCGTTCCTCATTTCGTGGGGGATTGAAGACGAAATCAAAGGCCTGCCTCGGTCAATAGGACTACGGCACCTATCCGTGTCTACCCAGCCGGTAGTTTGACGAATTGGCGAGAGTTTTTCCCTGGAGGAACCATTGATTTGATTGGAATTCGGGAATGCTATTGGTGATAGTGATGCTTCTTGACTGGATCCTTCGTTTACAGCCGTAGGTTGACCTAAGGATGTGGGGTTGGCGTCGCTCGAACTCCGGCTTATGACCTTGGTCTGGTGGCTTTCGCGACTAGAACAAGAAGTAGGATTTGGGTCTTTGTAGGCTTCGGTGACAAAGCTTCTATGTGTCTTCTCCTGCGAAAGTTGTATACCTTCCTGGAGAGACCGTTTGTCTTTCTCCACCGGTTCAAGTGCCGAGAGTGCTTCTCGGGCGGTCTGAATAGTGGACTCAAACTTATTCACAGATCTCTTGTGAACTCTGCCATCCCAATGGTGAAAACCACGTGAAGGGGGAGCAGCTGAGACTATAATTGTGTCTCCTATATTCTCATCGACCACATCTCTGGTAGGGTTCGCTACACTAGGAAAGCCCCAGTTGGTATCCATAAACTCTCTCGTGCAATCTTTTGGTGTATCCGATTGCTTTCTGCATGCTCGTTTAGCATGACTCGATGGTAGAGACTCTTGTATGCTTTCGGCGCCCCTCTGTAAAAAGTAATTAGCATGATCTTATATATAAGGATAAAGTAAGACCTTTCGAGAATTGCTATCATCCGAAGGCAATCCAGTTCTAGTCATCAAATCAACGTCACTTGAGTTAGTATTGTTCCCCAGTTCATCTCTTGAAAGAGATCGCTTGGTGGGCTCTGCTGCCGAATAGCTTGCCCGAGCTGCTTGAATAGCACAGTCCCAGAGATATTGGAAAACCTCACTCTTCCTTGTAATATTGTTGTGAGTTACCAATAACCCATCCTGTTTCCAGGTTTCCGTTGACGTATCTATCAGAGTCCTACACTTTTCTGGGACTTTTTGTTGCCAATTCCTCGTGTTAGGTACTATCGCCTGCGATTTGACCAGATTTACCAGGTTCACGAAGATGCGATCGTTCGTGTTGACTTGGTAGAGGTTCTTATCATGCATATATTGGAACACTTGGCGTTGTATATCTGGCGGCCATGGAGAATCCTACGTTTTTGTTCAGTATAGATCAAACTTGGTGAATTAATTGGGTATAGTAGCCTTTACTTCCTTCAGCCAATCAACTCCCCTGAAACTTTCAACACCAGGCGGGTTCTCTTCGGTAGAGAATCGAATAGATGTGATATGGTCTTTACATCTTCGTTCCAGTTCTGGATTTTGTTGTTTATTGGCTATATACTCCTGGGCAGTGGGGTGGTTATTGCTGTTAAGGTCGTGGAGTTCTTTCTGTGCTCGTTTATGAGATCCAGAACTGAAAGTATATTAGTTATAGTCGAAGAAAGCGTTGTATATCTCACAGTTGAGAAGATTTCATTGCTCTTTTAAGTTGATAATCCTTCGGTTGGTCTGAGGCATAAAAATGATGTTCCTTTATTTATAGGCTCATCTTTGGACAGGTTCATAAGATAACTACTTAACGCTTAGTGAAGTACCAGACACAGGTGTCATAATATCTTCGAGAACCATCCTTCGTAGTTGTTTTGAATGACGTGGATCCACAGAAGACTAAGATAATCCATGTATAAAGATCCCAAGGGTGTTTCCCAAAAGAAAAGCCGGTTTGATTGGGATCCCGCGGTAATAGCATAAACTGTGCGATCGGCGATGGAGGAGGCTCTGCAAGGTCACTCCCCCCGAACGAGGCCTCACCGTGGCAGCCACTTCTCCAAGTTTGTCGCTCACGGGCCTCCGGGGACCGCGGGTGGTGCTGACTGGCCTGAGAACACCCAATTGACGAAAAGCCCCTCCTATTTTTTCCCTTCCGTCTTTAATCGGGAGTTGGTGGCTGGCCCGTATTTCTAATTACCGGTTCCTATCGGTTTCGTGATGATTTTTAAACCATTCGGCTGTTTCATTTCGGCATCTCCTCCAAGGGCCATTTTTTCTTTGGCTGGCGTGAGGACCTGGCAGAAACTATCAAGCATCGTTAACCAATGCGCTCTCTTTATTGCTCCGCGAGAAAGCAGGAAAAATTTCATGTTTGATCCCGTCCCAGCTTCATGAATATTGCAGCATTCAGGTAAGTTAGTCAATGTACACATGAGCGCTAAACTCAAAGAGGCAATCCAAGTGAACGTATTGTACAAAAGAAAGAAAGGTTAGCGTTGCTACACGGAATCCATGATCAAAATGCGTATTAAAAAGCCATCTATCTACCTCAACAATATTTTCTTCAGACTCATCACTTATTACCACCTCCGCTTCATCATGGTCACAGCGCCTCTTATCCTCAATGATCGTCCATCCCCTTATATTCTCTTCATTTCTTCTAGTGAGAGAGTTGTCGGCGGGCTGATAAAGATCCTCTTAGTTCTCTCAGTCCCTGCACAATTTCATAAGCTAAGACATCCAATGAATGGCTCTTCGTCTAAGAGCTTTTTAGACCAGCATTTACCTTCTTTTTCTTTGGACGGGCCTCGGAGTTTGTGGGTTTTGCATCCACCATTCTGTCTGGAGTTTTCGAGCTTGGGCGATGTGCTAGGAAGGCTAAGAACTTCGACGTATGAGGATATTAAGAAAGTAGATTCGGTTTCCTTTTCCATTTTTCTCTCCTTGATTTTATGCTAGTTGTTTGGAGATGATTAAGGAGCATTATATCGAGTGTTGTTAATGCCTAAGTGTATTATCTTGTGCATGGTTTTGAATGTGTTGAGCCTCATGATCCAGTACTCCTCTATCGTCGTCGTCGTTATCATTAGCTTCGCCCTTTCTATTTTGTTCTTTTTCTAGACTGAGTGCTATGCTCATCACCCTTTTAGTTTCGGTTCTCTTAGTAGAAAGGGCAATGAACCTCATTGATTTGTGTCATCAGGCATCTCAGAACCCATGTTAGACATTTTTAGTGTAGCAGGCATGGTGTAATGAAGGTTAAACGATCTGGTTTTTTGGTTGTTTGGTATGTCCCAGAACAGAAAATCTAGACCTATTTAGCTCTTCGTCAAAGAAAAGGGTGGACGAAGCGAGGGGATAGCATAGGACTAAACCCGGTGCTCGCTTATAGGATAGGAACAAGCCCTAGATTATTATCATTCACTTCATTAAATTTGTTAATATTGGTGTATAAGTGGGGATCAGATTAAACTTGGTACAGTAGTGCTAAGTGGAGTGAGAAATGTGTTCGCTGCCGGGTTGATATAGTGTTGACATGCGTCAACTAATACCCTAGAAATGAAATTTGCCTACGAATAGTAGTTCTCTCGGTCATATTAGGATTGAAGCAATATTTCACTGAACGATATTGTGTCTCGATTAAATTTGACAACGGCGACAGCTGCTTAATTCCCATAGTAAATATTTCAAACCTCACTTTTACTTCAGCGCCTGATCATCCACTCAGATAATTTCTCAATTAACATGGGGCTGTAGATTTAAGCTACAGTCAGTCACATTACTAAACAACCAACACCCATCATATCATCTAATTCTCAACCTAAAAGAAACAAAAACTCCTAACCTCCACACTCTCCCTTGCCTCTACTCCTTCTGTTCCCTCAACCACAAAACTCGTATGTGCGACCCCGTGTTTCTCCAACCCCCCCTCCACATTCTCATCCCGACTATCAAATATCTTAAATACAACCGCCTCTGTTTCTCCCTGTTGGTCAACAAAACACCATTCATGTCTCCCTTCCTCCCCTCTTCTTGGCGCTTTAATACTAAAATTCTCAATCTCACCAACATTAGGCACCGTTACTGCGCCCGGTTGCAGATCCTCAGATTTCAAACTTCTGGCATCGCAGAAACATAATGGGTCGCGCTTAATGGTTTTCAGCGGCTTCCAGATATTGTATATGCCGAAGGGACGGTCATGCAGGTGAGAGTTTGAGGGCTTAGTCCAGGGGAGGTAGTAATTTCGCTCTGTTCTGGCTGAGCGAGGAGTTTCATCGATATGGACGCGCCGGACTGGGCCGTTGATGTCAACTTTGCTCTCAGATGAGGTGGCTAGTGCCTCGGCGAGAGTCTTCTGCCGGACGTGGTGTTCGTAGGAATGCACATGAACTGCACCCGTCACATTTTTTAACAACTTAGACACTTCGTCAAAATAGACGGACTTTAGCTCCTCATCTTTATGCCAGTTTCTCATTTGAGATGAGAGGTAGCAGACTTGAAATCCCTGAATTGGAATGGTGTAGGAAGAAAGAGTTGGGCGGATGTTCCTGATCCGAACAGCAACAGGATTGATGTTTGGTGCATTGTCTGCACGGCGGGCGATACGAAGTTCGTGTTCTGTGAGGTTTGCTGCTTTCCCTTGACCTTCTCGGAGGATTTCACTGTCTTCTTTCCAGTAATTGAGAGTTGTGTGAATGTAGTTGTCTGCGTTAAGCGGGACAGAGGCTACCTCGGCGACAATGGTCTCAGTAGATGTTTGAGACATAATAGTTATTACGCCAAGTCTAAATCAGGTACTTTGAGTTCCGATTGTTGCGATTCAAGTGATATTTGAAGTCGTGGTTGACCTGAAGATAAATAATCACCGATAAGGGGGAAAGTGGGATAATTAAACGACTTATCTCACACTAGCGCTCTGAATCAATTTCTTACCATACAATAAATTATACACTTATAAAGTCCTTCCAATATCTACTAAACCCCCGCCGTTTCAATTCCTCAAAGTTTCCCATTCCCCACCTCCACCGTGGCCGCATCCTCGACCCTACTAACCCCTTTCACCTCACTACCACAACTTCCACTCTCACTCGCATTCCCAACCTTTTCATCCTTAACAAGTTGCACACATCCTTCAATTTCTCGATCATACACAAACGCATGTATCTTGACTCCTCTCTCCTTAATCGCATTTGCTACAGACTCTTGCTTTTTCAGCCATTCAACCTCTGCAAGAACATAGACTTCCTCATGTCGTCGGTGGCGGTCACGCTCATCGAGTTCGATGTCTCTTGAGGAGAGGTGGGCGTCGTCCAAGTGGTGGAGTTTAGCAACATCACTGCAAGACGTTAGGAATAATCTAAAATATGGTTGCAACAATCGCGGGGAAAAGGGGAACGAACCGGTACCAGCCGTGCGCAGCTTCATTTTCGTGCTGGGCTATCAATGAGCAGTCGTAGTGTCCGCAGACGACGATATGCTCAACCTGAACGAAAGTTGTAAGCATGAATATTTTCCCGTTCATTGTACATCACTTCGCTCTTCATTCTCCAACCCTCCAGCTCTTATTCTTTATTCCAAAGGCCAGCAGCATACACACGTACCTTCAACAACTCCACACTCCACTCAACCGCACTCCTACTACTCAAATCCCCATTGCTCAAAAGATGTCCCAAATTCCTATGTACGAACATCTCATCCCGCCCAACATCCAAACAATCCGTTTCGGTGACCGAGCTATCGCTGCACCCAACCCATAATATATGTGTTTTCTTTTCTTCGGCTGCTGATTCCTGTGCACAACCAGGAGTTGGCTCTTCGGATGGTGTTTGGGAAGGGATGAGATCTCGGGGAACAGGGAGGACGACGTAGGGAGTTTGGATGATGTTGGGGGCGTTCGAGAGCATTTTGAGGGTTTTTACCAAGGTCAATGTAAGAGTGAAAATAAGTGTAGTTTCGTAAAGCAAAAGCAAAAGCAACAGCAACACAAGAAAACGAAGTAAAATCAAAACCAAGAACCAGTACGGATGACAAGACTCCAGTTCATACCGAGTAACAGCACAGCCCAAAGCTTAACTGTCCTCTCATAGTCCACCATCCACTCAAAGTATTGCACAAATCGCGCATCGTGAACCCCTCATCCCAGTGCAAAATCAGCCTCAAACATCTTCACCACCCATGGGCCCCCGCCAAAGGTTGACAGGCAGGGGCTTACAAGGCCCAATATGGCATTTTCTCACATTTGCAGTAATCTTCTAGAAGTTCTGGAATGGCGATTTGAACTTCCGCATATGAAAACAGGTGACAACGACGCAACAATCACACCACAATCCATTTATCTGAGCGCCACCGAAACATGTGGACCTGTCGTTTTTTGGTGCCGTTGTAGTACCCGAGCAGTTGCCGATTTGGACCGCCTTGGCGGGGTTTTGGAGGGGTAGACCTTGCAGGTACGAGGAAACGTGGTGAAAATGTGGAAAGTGGGGTTGAATGAGCGTGGGATCGTGGTGACAATGAAGGAGTTAAATTGGGGTGAAGGTTGAGTTAAGATAGTGTTGGAGAAGTTCATGAGAGAAGTCCACTAGTTGCCGCAATAACAGGCTTGATAGAATTACCAAAACAAGTCTTAGATATAACAAGAACGTTCTCACTCCCCAGCTGCAACAGGACTAGATCCCAAATTACTAATAATCTAGGGGAGTAGAAATCAATACTATGACTTGAAGGATAAATTAAATTGTACAGCTGTATAGCATCTAGAACTAATGTTTACAAATTGTGAGGTCTATAATTACCTGAATCTTTCAACTATGAAAAGGGAGGGATATCAGCTAGTGACTAATGGCGAAAAGTACCAAAAGCATATACAAAATCCATCAAAGACAACCCTCAACTGAGTAGTCAACCCTCTTCTCCCAAAGCGGCATACTCTTTAGACTGCCTCTCATACTAACCCCCTCCAAATCCACCTCCGCCACCTCAGCATACCCCCACACAACCCTCCCCTTTCCATCAAAATGCGCAAAATCATTCGTACACTCCCCAAACTCTCTCCTATCCCTTACTTCCTTCTCGCTAATCCCCATCTCATCCCTAACAATCCAAGTTATTGGCTTCTCACACGTAATCGCCGGGCTAAAATATGCCACTCCTCTTCTTCAGGGTCGTAGATTGGCGGGGCGTAGTCAGGAACGGGTTCGAGGATACTTTGGTGAGATTTATATTTTTGTGGGTCGAAGAAGCGGGTTTGGAGAGTGGCTTTGCGCGGGTACATTTTAGAGGGGGTTGGGATGGGGGCCGCGCTGGGAGAGACACTTTGGAGGCGTTGTAGGACTTGTGGTTTGTGGTAATGAACATAGCCAATTGATCATCCCTTGTAAGATCATATAGTAAACTTTGCGTCAATGGATAAAGAGCGTAGCGCATAATAGCGTAGTAAATAACTGTTCCAGTCAAGAATATATCCTGCAGAATGATATGTCCAGGTGCGGTGTTGATCGCGAATATACCAAGAGGACAGACCTCACCGAAGTAAACACCGGTAATTAGTTTTTGGAGGGCGTGGGCGTAGGCGTGACCTTTATGTCAACGTTGTTTGAGAAGGTTTTATCTTAGCAATCAATCGATAGTTATGTATAAGAACAATGCTCGGGGTAGACATTACGCAATGGAGAGGAAAGCGAAATAAACTACCCTCCAATGGATGAGAGCTTGGTGACATTTACAACTCCTAACTTAGAATCATGTAAGCATTTCGGTCCACTTGCTTCAACTCTAGAATTTCCAACAAGAGGACCAAGAATATTGTAAGTGCTCAGCCATTCTAAAAGCTGTATCCAAGAGTATGCGAAACTAGAGGGAAACTGTAAATTGAAAAGAAAAGAGCACAAATAGTTAAGTCACGTGAAGGGATTTATTTTTGACATTCCGTTTGATCCCATTAAACATGTGCAAGATAAATTACCAATATGAAGAATCAGTGTAGCAAATATTAAAATGATTTTCATGGAGGGGGGCTCAAATCCAAACCCTCCACTGTCAATTTGAAGGAGTCATTCCTTGAGTAGCTCCCGCCAACATCAAGGTCCAATCTGCCTCGAAGGCAATCGTCGAAATCAATATCA
The DNA here is from genome assembly GCA_021365295.1 of Tricladium varicosporioides. NCBI lineage: Eukaryota > Fungi > Ascomycota > Leotiomycetes > Helotiales > Tricladiaceae > Tricladium > Tricladium varicosporioides. The sequence goes on from JAJTIW010000002.1 coordinate 112,808, forward strand.
ACAGCCAATAACCCATTTTCGTCATCCCAAAGAGGGCCAGCCAGGACTTCGCCAAGCGGTGAAACAATACAGGAACCTCCTCGTGAGATAAACTCTGTTGGATCTGGTTTTGGTCGTGGCTTTGCTGGTGATTCCTTCCTCGACGGACTTATGTCTGGCAAAACAATCTCGTTTCCTTCATCTGTAATTGTGGACTTCCTACGGAATCGGGGTACAGTAGGTGCATGGCCACTGAGACTATATTCTTCAAGGGGCCTTGGTTCATCCTGTTGTCCCGTAATCCAAATGGGTAGATTCGACTTTGTCATGCACTGGTTTGAGCTCAACACAACACATCGCCCTTCTACTGCTATAGTTCGCATAAGTGGCAACCATGTATCTCGACCATCCGCTGTTGGTGCGAGGTATAAATTGACATTTTGGCAATAGAGAGATTGTCGCAGGAGGGGCATGTAACTCTCCCAGCATATCGCAGCTGCAAGTGTTAACTTTACCCCTCGAATGGTGGTCGTAATTGCACGAAGAGATTTCGGCTGGCCTTGACCCCATATCAATCGCTCGCTGCCAGTCTGTGAAGCTATTAGTCAATGACACATGTGTAATTGGTGATGGAGAGCTTACAGGCATAACTTTCCTCCTCTTCCCAAGCACCCCAAATCTTGGACAGACATATACCACGCCGCAATAGAGCGTTCCACCACATTTTTCAATCAGCCCAGTAGCAATGAAAACTCCTGTTTCTCTTGCAATCCTTTCCAATTCTTCCCTTGTTCCGTCCCCACGAATACCACCCTTTGGCGTCTCTAACTGCTTGTCAACCCATTGCTGCCCCGCACCTTCAGGCGTATCTCCTAAGTCTACAGCATCCTTAAAGTAACGCAGAAATTGTTCCCTTCCTTCAGGCTTTCGTGCGCCAACAGCAGCTCCAAATGTTGCAGTCCGTGGATAGCCACCAAGGTATGCTTCAGGGAAGAGAATGAGGTCAATTGATTGTGTTTTCGCTTTTTTGACAGTTTTCTCAAGTGCGGCGAGCGTCGCAGATGTTGTTGAAAGCGTGTGAGATTGTGAAACCGCGAGCCGCAAAGTTTGCGGCATTGTTGAAGGAGTGAAGAATGATTAATGGTGGAATGATCGTGGTGAAGCTTGATATAGTTTCGCGGGGTACAGTAATTGCGGGGTCAGTGTTATTGGTCCGTGCATTCTCTTGTTTACTTACACATAAATGAAAGTTGTGTGAAACATTTCGAGCCCTGAATATATTTCGATGGAGCTTCCTGAAGTTCTTCTATGCATTCCAGCTCCTTATTATGTATAAAGCCCTGAACTGACCTAGAAAGGAGACACCAGGCCTCAAAGCCCGGATTCGGGGTTTGATCTCGGCGAGTCAAAGAAACGGCCAAGCAATCTTAATGAAAAAATTCGATATTTAGAAGGTTATGCACAGAAGTGGATTTGTTTAATTTAAACCCTGGATAGAAATTGTGACGATAACAAAATATATTGGGCCCTGAGGTAGAGAAATTCGTGAATAGAACAGGAACAAAAGAACACTTGAAATAGGTACCTATCTATGGTATCCGACTTAGAGATCATCGATACTAGTCTGCATCTTCATTTTTACTATGATAAAGTTCCAATATACTATCACTCTTTCTTTTCCATCTCGGCCATTTCGATATCGGACTTTGGCCAAAAGTGGGAGAGGTCTCCAACTGGAAGCTTCAGCGTTATTCGTAGCTCTGCGGCCATCATTACGACCGTAATGTAATATCCAAGCAGAGCGACAATGAAAAAGATCGCAGCACCAGCCTAGGTGAGTTAACTTTAGCCAGCCCAGAGTGGGTGAGCTAAAAGTACATACCTTCTGTAGTTTTAATGCCATGTCATAATCTCCAGTGCTGACTTTCCAATAGGCGCCTCCAATAATGAAGCTGCTCATAAACGCGAACATGAATATAAGCGCAAATACAGTATTTGTCTTCAAAGCAAAGCAGAATACTGTGAAGAGCCAGAAGCCCCACACCATCAAATACAAAGCAATTGCAGCGTTGTATCCGACCGAAGCCGCTCCTTCTGCTGCGCTCCCGGTTGTTGAATATGATGCTGCGATTCCCCAAGAAGGTGTTTGCAACACTCCAAACGAAAGCCAGAATACAGCGAACATACCCATTGCCATCATGGAGAAGAAGTTGCCCATTATCCATTCGAAGATGCAGGCGAGTGTAAGGAGTACCGGGCCAGTAAAATAGAAAATACCACTGTTAAGAGCAAGTGTGTTAGCAAATAGTTCTCACTATACACACCTGGTAGAAATAGCTTACGCGACACCAACAAGCGTAGTGGCACCTCCCCATCCCATTAAAACTGCTGCAAACGTGAGTGCTGAAATGACGAAACTTTGAAACAAGTCAGTCACTCAATCCAATTCGTAAATTATGTCTCTCCTACCCCATCATTCCCAATGGTGTTGGGTTTGCAAATCTCTTCCGGAAGTCCCCAACCGGCGCTGAGGTCTTCGGTGTCAAATACAGCTATTCCATTTTAGTCCTTGTTTCCAGATACGTGCGATTGTTTAAAGTCTCTTATACCTTCTCAAATAACTCTGGTGAGATTGTCATTCCCCCAATTGACTTGGTTTGAGATAGTGGGGCCGGCTTTGGGCCTTCGTCGCATTCAACAACTTCATTACTCCTCCTGGTGACTCCATTGGTAGCCGACATTGTGGTTGATCGACGAACTTAACAAAAATTTAATATATAATCGAAGCAAGTATTCTTTATCGTCCAAATTGCAAACCTTTAGCTTACCAAAGACCAAGGCAATTTCAACGGGCATTCAAACCTCTCTATATGCCTACCTCACCCCTATAATCCCCATCTTACCAACCATTGACAGACGTCCCCCATGACGCCCCTCCCCTGCGAACTTGCATCGTGGGGCCTAACACCCTGTCTCTTCCCCGCACACCGCAACCCCGCCTGCATCCACAACCACCGTCGAACCACTCAGATACGGCCCAGCCACTTAGAACGGGAAATTCTCCAAGCACCAAGCTGGATTAAGCCACGAGGTGATGGAGACAATATATGCCGAGGGTGGGTTTGGGTCGTGCTGTGCGCCATGAGGTGAGAAGAGTAGCTCAGAGCGGACATGGAGGTCGAATCGGTGATTTTTGTGTTGCGCATTTTACGCTCCGAGAAGCCGGCTTCTTGCTATTCAACGTCGGGGATGCGAGGACGGCAAGTGGGTACGAAAGAGGATGTTAGAAATGTTGGTGCCCAAGTCGGAGTATGTCAGTTGTGAACTCTATATCAGAACTCTTTGGTCAATATAAATGTTCCGGAGAAGCCATGACTACGCGCAAAACCCGCTGTATCCAAACAATAAAAACAGTCTCTAACCTTGATCTGTTATGTTTCTTTACCCATATCTTTACAAGTCTGAGCCGTTGCCAACAACTTCACGACTTACATATTCATCGGTCGCCGACCTGTCCTTACGCCCCAGGGTCACATACGAACTACGCCTTACAGAAAGAGCTGCGTCAATACACCCTGGAAGCGAGATGCACTTAAATGAATTGGGCGGGTTATTTAAATTGCGCATGTTAGTAAGTGCTGCCACGCGCTACCGAAATATGTCGATTTCCCACCACTTCTCAAATGTGGTTATTGCGCTCTTGCTTTGCCAGGGAACGGCTTTCTGTGTTCGTTTCTTCTCCCGAGATTTTGTGTTCGGATAGTTTGTTGGATAAGAATTGCGCAATATCCCCAGATTTCAGGGGGGTCGCTCGGCTATTTAGCGCTCGTCCAGTGGCTTCTAAAATTGTGCCTCTCATCTCCTCAAATAAGTGGCCTAGCCCGTCCATCTTTAAGACGGGTTCATTTTTACGAGAGATGCTTTGAAACTTTTCTCCAACACAAAGCCACCAGTGTTTCATAGTGTGGGATTGGGCGGCTCACTCAAGGTTTTAACCCCTCCACTCTTCTTACTGCTCAGCCTCCTACATTTGGCCTGGGGGGCTTTGTCTTTTGTTACATACTGGATACGTTGCTTTTTAACTTTCTCCCCCTGAATTGACTTGCACATCAAGACAGATATTCTCCTTATCTTTTCTCAACTCCGGTCATAAGAAGTCATACGATGAATAGTACAACACTTCCAAAATAGACAGATGAGATCGTTAAAATATATCGCAGCAAGTGCACATCAGGCGAGTGAAATATATTTATCTAAATTGAATGAACGCCTGAGAATTTAATCAGTACTTTAGAAGGTCCTTGGCTAGAATTACAGACTATAAGTTCGTTTTCTTTCCAGTCATGATACCGTCAAGATAAATGAAGAAAGGAGTAGTCGTTCTCAAAATGTGGACACTTGAGTAAAAAATGCGCTTCGGTATTACTTCCTATTCACAATCTAAATTCACGCGATTTCATTTTGTTTGATAGTTCGCATCGCCATAAATTTCTTTTTCAGAAGAGGCATCAGGGTGTATCTTCTTGCCTGAGCGATATGGTGTGGAGTCCTCCTCCGATGATCCTTCCGCGCAAGAGGGACAATTAAAGGTCACACCAACATTCCGTAGTATCTTTGTGTTCCAACACCAACCCAAGCGAGAACCAACCTCCGCCTCATTACATTCTCATTTTCAATCATAAAGGATTTCATGTCTTCCATTTACCACCTAGACAAAATTTTAACCAGCAAAATCTCTAGCCACCTCAGACCTTAGAATTTCCAGCTTCTCAGGGTTGAAAAAAATAATCACTCCGCCACTAAAACAATCATCATGTTCAACTATCCCATAATCTCCGTTCTCTTCACGGCCCTCCTCTTCTCCCAGACAGCCCGCGCAAACTTCGCATTCACCGCCCTCAACACCGCCATCCTCCCAAAAGCCCACCCTGAGGACGCTCCCATCTGGTCCTGTATAATCTTCCTCGAACCCTTCTGCTCCCTCTCTAGCGAAATCTCACACCGTCTCGAATTTCGACCCCCAAATCCCGATCTACTCACCCCAACATTGCAAATTGGTGACCGTTCTTACGTGCTTCGAACTCGGTCAAAGCTCAACTCACTCCCAAAGCAGATCAAACCCCTGTGCGAGGAAATAGAGTCAAGCAGGGAACCTTATGTAGTGACGGGTATTGGGGGCAATGAGAGTGCAAACCTGACGGTTACGTTTAACTTTCATGGGGAGGGGATGGGATTTACGTATGTAGATGGAGAGGGCTGTAGGAAGAGCTGTGGGATTGAGACTAGGAAGACTGGGGGGAGTTGTTCGGATAGTTTGTAATACCGAAGGTGTCGGGTTAAGCGAGCGAAGTGGAAAATATGGATTCGTGCAATGCGTTGAATACCTACAGGTTATAACAAATCTGGCTGCACTCACTTCAAAAAATTGCTGTCTCGTTTTATTATCGATCAAGATGTAAGAACGTGGCTGCAATTTTTTCAAAATATTCAAGCCTATACACCTTTCCAAGCTTCATTCTTCAATAGCAAAGTCCTTCTCGTTGGAAACGTGAAAGATACCTTTTGTCCTCATATGGGGCCGACATTAGGTCAACCGGCTGTTGATTGTTTGCTTTGGAGAGAGAATTGCGAAAAGGGAATAAGAATGGATGATTGGGAGAAAACAGCAGTGAAGCATGGTCAGCGAGACAAAATGCTAATGGCGTATTCGGCGTCTGAAATATCTATGGAATTGGAAGTGCTAAGTTCAGGAGAGGGTTGTTAGGTTACATCTAGATATCGATACCGTTATAATGGTGGATCTGGCTTTAAGGAGGGAGCAAGTTAAAGTGGCTGTTGCCTTTCCAGATACTTCCATTACTCCCGGAACAACGTAGCTAGAAGTCTTCATCGGTATGTTAAATATGTGCTAAGGAATATCAAAATCCATCTCACTACATGATACATTCGCGATTTGAAACACGTCGTAAGAAGTCATGGTGTTGATTGAAATAAAAGTGGGATTTGAGTGTGGAATCTCAGTTATGTCACGCTGTATTTTCCATCTTGTCTAGAGCGTGACCGTTCAGCAAGGCAAGCTCGATGTTAAGAGGTATTGTAAAGATCATCATTCCTAAGTCTTTGGATTGTCAAAGTGACAAGAAGTGTGAGTTTGCTTGCTTTACTAAGCCTGATGCTATGGCAAGATGTTTCAATATCTCCTGTGTACCAGTCATAGTGTTGATACCTCAGGCATCAATGACAATGAAACAGGTAGACAGAATGCTCAAGTGTGCTTACTCTCAATCGTTGTAGCACGTAACACTTGACACTTTGGCTTGCACATATTTGGATTAGCCATCATGTCTAGCTCCACAGAGGACAAGACACATTTTTCAACACCCTCCCAACCTCCATTAACGTTCTTCAGCCTCTTTCAGGAACTCCGTGACCATTGCTACAGTCTCGCTCTCACTATACCCACCCCTATTATTGCATGGTCTGGAGCAAGTGCTGGGAACGAAGCAGAATACAGAAGTTACTTCCTGAAAGACGATTTGCAAAATGCCAAAGAATATAAAGCTACCACCTCATCTGTACGAGCTTTACTTCCAAATCTTCTCCGGTGTAATAGTAAAGTAGCTTACGAAGCTGCTTCAATATTCTACGGCAGAAACCGGTTTCTCTTCCTAGGTGACTGGACATGGGAGACAGTCCTCAGCTGGTGGGAGAAAATTGGCCAAGTCGACCGTGGCTTTATTACGCTGTTAGAATTGCGTATTCGTCGGCCTTTGCGAGCATATGAGAGACCCGACAGAGAACGCATTGACGACCCGATGTCTCTAGAGCCGGCGTCCTCACGAAGCCCGTACTTATCTCGCTCATCAGATTCAACAGCAGATGGTTATATCGAGACACTTAACCCTGCTATTGAGGAGTTCTTTAAACTCCTTGACGATCCTCTTCCCAGTACTAGAAAGTTATCGATTACTATATCTCTACATACATACTCCCTCCCCGAGCTTCGCTTATTAATGGGTGAAATTTATCGTTGGGACTATTATAATACTATAGATCTTCCAAATCTGATGGAAAAACTTCGCGAAAAAACCTATAACGTTGAGGTACTATGGAAGGGATTTGTCAACAGAGACCGTTTCCTAGCTGAAAAAGCTAATCTTGAGAGGCTGTAGGAGATGCTGAGCAGAGTAGCGAGATAGGCAGTTCGCGGAAGACAAGCTGTAGTTTCTTTTCAGCTTTTGCTTGACCATTGGAACCGTACGTGGCACAAATATGTAACCCATTCAAGTTAAAATAAAAATAAAAATATGAGCCATCTAACAAAATTAAACTCGCAAACCTGATCTTACCTTGCAGGCTATTCTTCCTCCCTACCTACAGTAAATTGCGTGTCTAACGGAACACAGTTGCCACCAATCTCACTTAGTCCTTCCTTACGAATTTTTCCTAGGCTCGCAATTCTGATTCAGATATACTAACGTCTGCTGCCCTAACATGGCAACCGGGTATATAGAAGTATCACTAGTACTAGCATCGAGGAGGATGCAAAAACAGGGTCCAAGAGCGCGATGCCATGTAGGAGTATTAGAACAGTCTTGAGCAAGGCTAGCAGTATGATGAGTATTTGGTAAGTTAGCCCCAACATTAAATACCAGTCTTCGAGACTCCGGCAACATCGGTCAGAAATCAACTCATCGTTTCTGTTGCAACGAACCTAGGTACCGGTCTGGTGATGTTGCTCGTTCAATTCAGAAATATTTAGAGAAATACTCTTGCATTCTCCCACTAAGCCTGTCGAAGTACAAGTTTGCGTTCCTATCTCTCTTATCACTTTTGGTTTTCAGTGCTGGAATATGGGAACGAGGGGACGGTCTTGCATCTATCAAACTTGGATAAGAAATTTGATTTCCAGCGTGAGGCGCTCCCCGCCACCCGAACTCGGGGCATATCCGGTCTCCATTCTTAATCCCCCCATTCCCAGCAGGGGAGGCCTGACAGCGTGGAAACGAACAGTGGCCATCTCTGGCTGAGGGATGATCAAGGGTAGTTGCTAGGGACAGATGATCATCTTGCTTTACCGCATGCTGCTATCAATCCTCCCTTCATAGCCTATCTCCCATATATTCATGATTAGGAACTGATCTATTTGAACGCGAGATTTACCTGGCTTTTGCTGAAGATGCTGTCTAGGCGTTGCCACTCTTGACACAGCCGATGCGGTAATGCCATTGTATCACTCAGAGCGTCTGTGAATTACACGATCGAAAGTTGGTTTTAAGGGGTATGAGAGTTTCCACTCGGATAAGTGTGGTGTGGAGGTTATAGAATGGGTGCATGAGCTTGGCCGCCGCCATTTGTCTCTCTCTCATAGAGGTGGCGCATAATGTGATCATCCTACTCAACTGCCTCATAATGTGGCGTAAATTCATCACATCGAAAGTGGCTAGGGTTAAGATATTTCAGCTGCGGGGAGAATAGAGGCGGTCCGCTCTTGGGTATGGTGACTATGGCTTGCACTTCATGAATCATAGATTCTTACTTCCGAAACCCCTTTTGGGTCTAGCTGAATTTGCTTTTCAGATCCTTAATAATTAGTTAGTGGTCTCGCAAGTGCACTTTTCTCTCCAGCTGTTGTTCTATCGAGTATTCAACCGTTGATTGACATGTTCGGGACGTTTTCATTGAGGCCATTTATTGTCTTCAAGATAATCTTAGCCGACCATCCTCAGCTGCGGCTATAGATCGTATAGTGTAAGTTATCAGAAGTAGGTTGACCGTAGCAACATGGCTTGTTAGTTTCAACCTCAACTGCTTCACATCTTCTCAATCCATCAACCTCCATTATAATCTACTACCAAACCCCCTGTATCTATTGTCTCTAGAATTTAACACGCCCAATCGAGCTTCAAACTTTGAGATTTTGACTCGGAATTCTTTCCACGGTCGCTGGCAGGTAAAGGGGGTTGCTCCGATCACATTAAGCTGAAAGAACTCATTCCAGGTAGGCTGAAAACACCCAAGCTGGTGCAATGCCTTGTTAGGAGCTCCGTGTTCGAGAAGCAAGGAACGGTAATTTGGGGCCGCTCCACCGTTCTAAGAAATTACACGGTATTAGCAAAGATACATCATAGATATCGAAATATACCTATTAGGGTTCAATGGTGACCTGGCCGATTAGCTTCCCACCAGTGATGAGATCACCCAACCCCAACACCAAAAGGCACAGGCATGTTGGCCGTGGGAGAAAGACTCATGGCTGCTTTAGTACTAACCCTCGAGGCTTGTCAACTCGTCCAGGCTCAACAAAGCATTATTGATTACTTGAATTCTAGGTCATGACACGATATTTCCAAAGTTCCTTTTAGGCTCCAGCATCCTCCACTGTTGCATAACATTCACTAGCAAGGTCGATTTACTTTTAGATTGAACCATCGAAAGTAGAATTTGTTTCTTTTAAAAAAAAAACCTGTTGTATGCTTCCTACGAACAGCAAGTTTGAGTAGACCACCTCGCAAAGCAAGGTATTATTTATCTATCTCTATTTTCGGCATGTATATCCACTTAGTAGGTAGGAGTTTGACGCTTAGTTCGATAAATAATAAATATAAATGTGCTACTTATTAGATTCCCAGCGTGAGCAGGGGAAGATATCACCAATAGGTAAAATACGGGTAGGAATTGTCTGGGAAGCCAAGATGCAGCTTGGAATTATACCAGACATTCATCCACTCCACTTCTCTACTTCAAGGAAGCAAACTATTAGATCTGAAAGGCTCTATTTCACGCATTCATAAACTCACGTCCCCTTTTGGTAGAAAATAGGGAATCTGTCCTTGCATCCTGTCCATGCTCTCTCCCATTATTGAATCTTCTCCCTCGCTCCCTGACCAATTGAAACATAAGCCGCCAAAGCAGGCTGTAAAACTACAGAACCCTGTGCTACCGTTGCCCCAAATACCAAGGTCGAACTGTATGCTACTAGGAGGTACAGATAGAGCGGGGCTGCAAGAATTGTGGCCACGATAGCTACGCCAGTGAAGAACCACGTCCAAAACCAGTTTTGGGATGGAAGTTTAGAGATTTGCAATATCGGAACGCTAAGTGTGAGGAGATTTAGCACCTGCAAGATGCTCAACTGGACGAGCCACTAGAAATTAGCATCCTTGTGCGATCCCGGCTTGTACTCCGAACGAGACTAGGCAAGGTATATTGGGATGAAGCAACACAGCGTAGTACTTCCTGTGACGGCTATCAGAGTTACAGCCTACTTGAGAACTGTTAGTTTCTATGCGGAAATCTTCCTGACGGAAGAGTTGTTTGGGTGAGAAACTAGGGGCGAGATTGACTACTGACTTCGGACTTCTCTAGGCGTAGGCGTAGACTGGTGTATTAACACCTTTGCCGCGGACTTAGAGGATCGCCTCGAGAATTGCAGGCCTATAGTTAGGAATACAATTAGCTCACCTAAAGTTTGAGACGCATCTATACACTCACCACTTTTGCACCGGAGCAGGATCTCCATGGCGAATGTGTAAATATTCAGCGGCATCATCTATAATGTTCATGTGAGCCCCAATACCGGACAAGATCTCATCACTCAATAATCCACGCCTAGCAGCATTCAACAGAGGCATCTTTATATCAAACCCAACTTGCACGAGTTCTCGAGAATAACCAAACGAACACATCCCCGTCAATCGATGAACATCCACACTCCAATCTTTGTCTATGTTTAATAAGGCCTGGAAAATATCTGAGCCTAACCATTAGTATTTCAGGAGGAATCGATCCGGAAATAGTCTTTTTTTTTATCTTTGAAGTGTGGGACGAATTTTTGAGAAGGCGCTTTTTAACTGTGTGATCTCCGCAAATATCTGCTGGTGAGACTTTATAGTCGCTGGGTTAAAATTTTCTCCTTGTCTATAATATCCATAACACGGGACATCTGCAAAGTATCAAACTTGGTCATCTAAACTTACCCAGCCGTGGCTCACGCAGTGGATAGATGCTCGATCAATCTCGAGAAAATGGCGTGCAATTGTTTTGAGAGGCTCGCTACGGAGTTCATTTCCATATCGTGCTGTGAGGTGGTATGGGACATTCGCGAGTGAATCTTCCGACATGGGAGTCAGCTTAATCTCATAGGTTCAACACTCGGAATAGATCAAACCTAGCTCTTGAATGATATTGTACTACGGGGTTGGTCGTCGAAGCATCATCAAAGCTAGGGTCTGTGATCGGGTTCTTGCCCGAAGGTATTCTTGGGGAATAAGAGTAGCGGAAAGTGAGACTCAGAAAAATTATCTAACACGCAATCCTTGCCTACCCACAGTTGAGATAGCCTTGCCAGATTCTTGGAAGACAAAAGTAAAGTTGAGCACAAAATTACCAGAGACTACCGTTCTACACCCGAGATGTCTGCATAGGGATCGTGAACCTGAAAAATGAATAACCTGTAAACGATACATGAAGGATCCTGGGCCACAAGAGAAAGGGGAAGAAAATGCAGAAGGCTGCACCGAGTAGCCTTATCGAGTCTGCATTGCTTTAGCCACACCGTTACCACAACCTGACCAGTTGTTTGTTCAAAATTATAACAGTACACATGTCCAAGGCTAGAGCATATATCTTTGAGCCGCTTATTCGAGGGAAGAACTCAAAAGGTGCTGGAAGCTAAGAGTCGCGAGAAGTCGAAGTGAGTGGCGAAATGGTTCGGAGTAAGGTAGAATTCATGTGATGGTTTGAGCAGCCCCGGAAGTAGTAAGTTATTAGAACAAAGGCCGTGTGCATTACAGGGAGTATAATTTCTAGTATGAGTCACTGTTGACTGCATGAGAAAGTAGATCGGGAGAATAGCACAAGGAACGGTCTTAATAGTATAGTCACGTGATATGACATTCTTAAGATATTGCCATTTCTAAACCGTGGGGTCTCATGGCCGCTCCAGTAATCAGCCCTGGAGTTCTGCTTTTTGGTTCATCGTTACTGTTGATGGTTGTACTCTGTTCCAGAGCACCGTTCGAAATACAGTATTTGAATGAACACCCATCGGTTTAAAGAGAACAACCAGTATAAAACACCGTAATGTTGTCTCTGATTTACGACGCAAGCTCAGGATGACAGGTGAGTATATTTTATAACTGGAAGGTGAATAATAAGAATGTTGGAATGGTTTGTGTAAAAAATGATGGACTACGCGAAGAGTTACAGACAGGAGAGGAGCAATAAGCCGGGAAGCCGCAACGCAGAAGATCTAAACTAATAGAATACCACTCCGAATTCACAAAGTGAAGGAAGCTATCAAGGCAGGATATATAAATCTACATCGTGCTAAAGACGTCTTTTATTCAGGTACAGCATTATAGGTCATGAGGGGATGTAAATCCACTTTTATCTGTACGTGAATGGTACATGGGGTTCTATATTCTCAGAATTCGCACGAACAATAACAAGGTCAAGGTGAAAAAGAGATAGATCAATACGATTATAGTAAGTGCAAACCATACCGCCTAGAACGAATATCGTGATAGCGAGAACTCCTCAATTGCTTGCTACCTACTGTAACGTATATCTCATACCAGAAATAAAGCAACCTCGTCTCACCTCCCCTCGCAGGATTGCCAGTCACAAAATAAACAACGGAGGCTTCAGCAAAAGTGAGTTTGCAAGAGCGGCACCAGCATACTCAGCACGCTACGCATAGCCTAAATTCCAACGTGATAATAATGTGGCTCGTAAAGGCACTGCAAAGAAAAAGATCCGCAACGTCGCAACGTCGTACCGAGGTGTTGATATATGAATCTCCCCACCCACTTCTCAGCAAGCAACCTGACGTCATACAATACCGCTTCAAGAATTCCATGACCTAGAATATCGAGAGAGAACGGTAAATACCGTCAGCAGGACGTGCACAGGCTGAAAGTGAGCTTGGTGGAAACGAGGAAATGTGCGCGTCATCGTCTGATGAAAGGGATGAATCTCACCACACATTTTCCGACGTAAACAACCTTGTGTAACACAAGCTTCTTTCTCCTCTTCTGGACCTCGGACGATTTACTAGGGATTCAGAACGAGGGTGGGAGCTATGTGTGTCGGGCTCTCAAATATGAACAGGAGGGGAACTAGTACAGTCAGCACGGTGCATACTCAAGCACTCACTACATAGGCTGTATGCGAACGTGGTAGAAACGCGGCTCGTAAAAGCATAGCGAAGCAAGAGTACAAGCCCTCAGCGTCGCAACGAGATATATGAAGGGTTACCGCCTACCTCGATTTTGCCTTGATATAAACAACCTCATGTTGCACAGCATCTTGAATTGTCAACACTATCGATACAACATTGATTAACAAAAAGAGAATTATGTGGTAGCCTAGCGTATTTGACATGATGTTACCTGGATACAGTAAATATTGATTGATGCTCAAAATAGAATACGGGCGCAGACACACACTGGATACGGCTTGCAGAGAACGATTCGGCTACTCGGTGACTCGGGTGAGATACCGATATCGATCCCACTCCCATCCTGCCCTGTGCCGAAAGGGGCATCTCTCATGTCGATCAACGCTACAAAGGAATGAATATGGTAAGGAACGGCTCAGGCGGCTCGCTCATATCTCCCCTTACGCACCTCCTCCCGGATAAACCGATTCGACTGAACGCTTCCGTGAAATTCCCTGGTTTTGGTTTTGAGGTAACATATGGTTGATAAGAACCCTATCAGTACCCTACCGTATTCTGCAGGCGTTCGATCGAGATCCTCGGATTGGGCCGAGAACCGGCTGGTGATTGGATGGTAAGATAGCGGTCTGCTGAGTTTGCCAGCGAATGAACTCTGGATTGGGGTACGGCGGTAGCGATGAAAAACGTTGAGCTGCACTGAGGACCCTGCGTTTGTCTTCCAGGTCTCGCAGGGCTGTGGGATCTTGGGATGTTGTTCTCAATGGGCAGAAGGATTCTGCCTCTCGATCCACAGAATGTGATCGCGAGACGGGGAGGAGGAAGCTCCGGACTGACCTAAGGGAAAAGAGGGTGTGGTCGAGTAATGGGTATGGGATTTCCCTATATTACCCACCTTTCAATTTCCCATCTCCCCCACCACCATCCATCTCCATCTTCAACATGACCCTGGGATGGTGACGGAGAAGCGGGACCGTGATGAAGGAATTCCCGTTCCAGCCATAGGAATCAGACCATGGCGTTGCCGAGGGCGTTTCCATGGCTGCGTTCCATGCCGAGTCAGCCGATAGGTGAGGCGTTCTCACAGACGTCTCGGGTCCCTCTATTTCGGGGATGTCTTGCATTTCGGGCGCAGGTGCAGGAGATCGGCATGCCGGATGGTGCCGGGATCAAATCACACTCGGGTTGTGCAAACTCGAGGGGGATATACGGCGGTCGGTTGATTTGGGACCGAGTGACTGCGGCTGGTATATCCAGATGGGTGCAAAAGGAAGTGGTGGCTTTAGATGTGTACAGCGGATTTCCTCAACATTTCAACATTTCTCCTAGCTCAGGGCGAGCAAAAGGAATGTGCATTTCAATGAACTGACCATCTTACGATGGCTTTCTCACCTGTGTTTCTCTGCTAGTCTGAACCAAACCTACGGTCCAGGTGAGGGACGGCCAACTTGGGGTGCACGCGATAGACGGTTGAGATCGACGGTTGAGCTGGTCAGGGTGAGAATGCCATGGTGAACAAGCTGAGCCATCAACCACGATCTCGATGCGCGCAATAAAAATTCGGGCTGGGTATGTATGATCAACGGCCAAGTAAGTGTCAAGTAATGTAATGTATTGACGCATGTGGTGCCGCGGGCGAATCTATTATCGTCATGATGCGGCTGAGTACCGTTCTCGTAAAAGTAGGTTGATTTGACAAGATGATTCGGCTGGGTAAATCCGTGGATAAAGGTTGTCTGCGTGATTCCATCTAAACTGGAAAGATGGCTGCTTGATGAGGAAGATCTGATATCCGGCGTGCATGTGCAAAGTTAGTTGACAATAAAGGTTGCTGGATTCGGAAGGGGGTGAAGGTGGTGATCGCAATGCTTGCCTCGAAGCAGAAAGCGGTTGGCTGGCTGAGGAGAGATTGAGGATAGGAGAAGCGTGAGAGGATCCCATGTCCGTGGCTGTTCTTCCCGCTGCCGTTCCGGAGTTTTGAATATTGCTCACCTCCTCTCCTACACCCTCTTCATGTTAGCTTTTGGGAGCTAGTGCTCCGACCGAAAAGACAGGGTATTCTCCTATTTCCCTCAGACGCCTCGTCTCAGTATTGCCCATCCAGGGCGGATCGAAGAATTTGAGTTTCACCTTTCAAGTTTGAATATCTCAGATGGGAAGTCGGGGTGCAGCCAGAATGCAGTCTGGGACCAAAAGAAGAATCGGGCTCACTCAGCCTGGACGTCTGGCTGAGAAGAAGGCATATCAACAAGAGATTGATACTTGAGACAAGAAGGTCCCTCGGGATCCCGGAGGTTCAAAATATGACTTGCCTATTGCATTACACCCCTTTTCTCCTCGTCTTTGACAATCACCTGAATCAATATTTAGACAGAGACGAGAAGGTGGTCGAGGAAGTCAAGAGATTCGACCCACAATCCAGGTTCGGAGGATTACTCATTCACTTTCATACACCCTCTCCCTTCTCACCCTTTTGAATTCATACCCTCTCCAAGACTGTTCTGTCTTACCTTTGCCGCAAACGCTTGGTCTCAGCTTTGGAAGAGGGTTGTCCGAGGGAAAGCCCTCGACCGAGTCATCTGGGGGCAAGTGACTTGTAAATCGTAAGACTTCCCCATCGTATTCATTCGGAATTCACACATTTGATTCAAGGTAATTGCAAGTTGACATCTTGGCTTATCCGTCCTTTGATTTGCAAATCAAACACTCGTGTCCCTCGCCTCATGACCTCTGAGTGGCTATTGGATTGCGCAACGGGAGACTTGGCAAGAGGATATGTGTGGCGATGTCTCGCCTGTCTAGTGTATCATGGAGGAAAATCCGGGGTAGAGCAGAGGAGGGTGATAGGTGGAGGCGCCCAAAGGCTTGATGGGGAAGGGAGATGGAGCATGTGAAATGTTTCAGTCCAGCTCATTGACCCCTTCTGAGGCTGGGGTGGATCAGTCGTTGTGAAAAAGAAGTGAGGTGCACTAGGATGTGTTGCATAAAACAGCACGAGGTGTGGGAGACTAGGAAGTGTGGTTGGGTAGGGGTTTGCACTCAGTGACCAGTGAGTGGTTGAAGAATCATTTGTGCATGGAACATGGAAATGGAAGAGAGAAAAATGGAAAAGGGAAATGCGCAAACGGATTTTGAGGTCAGGATATGGTTGTACCGGTGATGTTCACAGTCATGTTGACTTGTGGCTTCGCGACCCTCACTGCATATTGGGCCAAGGGGATAGAGCGAAGGGAAGATACGGTTGAACACCTCACGAAAAGACCTGGGTACGGGTCCTCTACGTTTAGCCTTGGAATAAAGTTTCCCAACTGTACTATCCCTCACGGGACAAGTCAGCACCTAAATGCTAAAATGAAATGATTTTTGCCCCTTATGCACGCTGTCCGGATGGCTTGCTGAGAATCTGATCTTATTGCGCCTCACATATACCTCTCCTTTTTTCAGAGCATAAACATGTACTGATGTAGGGTTGAATGGCCCACCAGGTACAACGTCAACCAGATGCAAGCATGTAGCTGAGACTCGGAACTCGGGAAGGTCTCCGAAGAACCCTTACCTTCCTTACCTTCCTTGCCTGCCCGTCGATGTGGACGTGGTCGTGGCCGTGATGCACGTAACACGCTGCGTAGCTACGGGCATTGCCCAAACGTCGGTCTTTTGTTTGAGAGACGATGCTTGAAATCCTCTGATGCCAAGCGATATGAGCAGTTTCTTCTTCCTCGCCCTCTTCACGATCCCAGTCGCATTGCGGTTCGTCCCGCAAGTTGTGGGTTTCGATGCCAGGGTGGTTGAGAGAGGAAAGGCCGTTCTCCATACGAGAAACTTTCATGCACCTCATCACTTGCATCATCCCGCTCACCTCTTCGGTCTGGGACCCTACCGGCAGAAGAGGAACACGTTGTTCTGAATCTATCAAGTTGCGAGTGGCGAGGGGACCAGCCGAAGAGACGTTGGAGGGGAGGGAAGCAAAAGGTGCTGCACGTGAGGCCCGTTTCAGCATTGCGTGCAGGATGAGATTTTCTCTCTGATCTGGATGATGACTTGGGGGGGAGACACGGCCACTGAGTTCACGATCAGAGAGGGAGTTGGAGTTGGAGTTGGAGCTGCAGCTGCAGCTGCAGCTGGTATTGGCTTTGTGTCCTTGAACGTGTAAAATTGGGGTGGAATTTCCCTCTGCAAATTTTCTGATAGGACGCAGCGGCCGAGTGATCAAATTCACGATTCGTGACTTGCTGGCAATGGCTCCCGCCGATACCAGTGAACTCACGATGATTACCCTTCGTGCACCGTGTGGTGGACACTCATGTACTGTGACTGTGACTGAAAGTACCGTGCAGTGAGAGACAGAGGGGGCGCTGAACACACTGAACCTGCTCGAAGTCGGTTTGGTTTACATTTACAAGCACATGCAGTGCTGCCCAGCACCTCTCCAACGGACGGTCTAGGGTGCGGCAGTGGAAAGATGTGGCATCGTGAGAAGGCATGAAGAAGCTGCGAGGGAGGGAGGATCGTGAACGTCCACTCCGCTGACTCGGTCGAGGCTGCGTGGCCAACCGAGATCACCCAGCGGAGGAAATGAGACGAGACTTGCATCGTGAACGACGATATCGGAAGGGAAAATATGATGTGTCGTGTGGGGGATTCACGGTCTGGTTGAAGATCCGGTGCGGAAATTCTGGTTAGCTGCGCGAGAGGAACTGGCTGTATGGGTGAATTGACGATGGGCAATGCAAACTGCTCCAGCGAGCTTTTAAACGAATGAAGGATCATGGGATGGGTGTTTATGTGTTGTTGCGAGCTGCAAGAGCGAGAGAAATCTTTTTTTTTCTGATATGACGATGGGGGCGAATGCTGATAAGGGTACAGTGATTAACGCAAGGTTTCACAAGGAGCTAGAGCAGCGAGGTGACTAGGTCTTCTCGGAGCTTTGATCGTGAAATATGGGTAGGGGAGGGATGTGAAGGGAAGGGGAAGGCGAAGGGGAAGGGAAAGGGTGAACTCGGACCACATGCTGACACGCTGGAGGTCTGTGAGGCTGGTGGAGTTCGGGAATCTGGCGAGTTGGTTCTCATGAGGAGAGTGAGGAGTGTGTTGAGCATGTTGATTGAGTGTGTTGAGTGTGTTGAGCGTGTTCAGCGTGTTGAGCGTATCCTGCTTGATGACGGGAAATTCGAGAAAAAACTACTTGCGGTCACACTGGAAATACGATGCAGGAACTAGAGACGTGCTAGTCGACAGAAAACCGTCAACTGTCCGTGGAACCTCTCTTCATATCTTAGACATGAGGGTGAGGATGGTTGGCGGTGGCGTCAGCTTTGTAGGATGTCTCTGATTGTGAGGTCTCATTCGGAGTCATTCGCGGCCCAGAGCAGGATCTCCAAGCAAGTATCTGCTCATCTCATTCATATCCGGCCACGAGGGGAGGAGAGCAGGAAATGAGGAGCAGCACGGGTGGCCGCAGTCGTGAGCAAGATTACTTCCTCCATGACGAAGATCGCGAGGGTTCCCAAGTGCCATATCACTTTTGATTTCTTCCCGATGGTCAATCCTCCCCGAAGGAACCGAGGTGGCTGTATGGCACTCTCTCTCTCCCAAAGCCACTTTCGTCCCCTCATGCAGACGCGCGCAAGCCAGCAGCTGCAGTGAGCAAGATATCTGGGGAAAGCGGAACTTCGCGGCTGCTCAAGATAGCTTGGCTTCACGTTGATACCCATCACTCGCTGGGTAGGTTGATAGGGGAGGGGGGGGACACTGAATGATCATATATCAACATGCCGGTTGACCTGTGAGGATCGCGGCTGGGACGCAGGACGTGCCAGACGCCCAGGGACATCCACGCTGGCCGCTGGACTCAGTCTCCGCATTTTCTCAAGGATGGCCTCATGGATTGGCAGTCTCACGGCAACGCAAGCGGATGGGAAGGGGAAGAGAGAGCTGGGGGAGAGAGGAGGGGCAGCCAGGAGGTGGTCCTATGAAGTTCTGGGCGAATCCAAATGACAGAGCTTCAGGGGCGGGGTCAAGAATTGTCGCGGCATACAGCGGCTACCACACGGTTTAGCGAGAGACGGGCTTCGTGAGCTGGGGCTACGGGCTTTGGTGGGACCAGCCCATGACATGCACGAGAGAGAAAGCAGACGAGTTGAAGCAGGTGGCGTCGTGTTGACTCGGGTGCGATGCTCAAGTGGCATCTCCTTTGCCAGGTTGTGTGCACTTCTAAGTCGGCTCATGGTGTTGCTACTTGAGTCTCCTAGGCGGGCAATTAGGATTGAATCATCGGGGCCAGTGACGGGAAGAGAGCCACACCTAGCATTGATGTTCTATACAGGACCGTTGAATACTACGAAAAGTATGTAATGATTTCCCCTTCAGGTGATCTGCACACCCTCAGAGCTGTCTTCTACTCGTCTCTGGCTCGTCTCCTCATCTCGTCGGCCGCTATTTACAGACCGGTTGCATCATCGTCTTCGTCGTGAATGTGTCCGCCTCCAAAAGCTATTACGAGGATCCCGCTGGCGCAAACCTGTTGTCCTTTCCCCAGCCGGCTGCGTTGGTGGGCGTGGTGTCGTTGAAGAAGCCCCTCTCACAATTATTTATTTTGGGGCCCATCGGGAGCCAACGGACAGAGTGATTGGGTCGGGTGGGCGAACTGTTGAATATTTTTTGGGAGCTGTGAGGGCCCTAATCGCCTCTGCTGAATGGTGGTTGATTCGATGACTGCTATCTCCTCCAAGACCCCCCCCCTGCTCCACTGCGTCCGGGCCTCGCTGTGGTGCCCTGCTCGTGCCCTGCTCGCTCGCACAGCGCCGCCTGGAATTCTGATTCACTGCTGGTTCACCAGCCTACCAGCGTCCGGTCTCCCTTCCAGGCCCCCCTGCAAGCCTAATCGCTGATTCAACCGCGATTGCGCTAGTAAATTGACAGAATCCGAGCACAGGCAAGCTAACCTAAACCAACGTCGCATCCATCTCCCCACCACCAAAACTGCACCGTCCATTCACAACTCCTCCCGCTGCCATCCAGACGACCTCGACGTCGACATACATACTGAACAACACGCTCCAAACTCTCATACACATCGGTCGGGGATGTCTTCGCTTTGCTGACGTCTGCACTTGCTCTCACGCAGAGATCTCTTCCCTCAAACATGTCGACTCGAGCCGGTCTGCTGAATCTCAACAATGGATCCATCAACGGTATCGAAGACTGCCGCGAGCACGCCCTCCTCGAGTCCTGGACTCTTCTCCCCTACCATCGCTCCGCATAGAATCCCTCTCCCTCCTCTCTCATCCGATGGCACACCACAATCCAGCCCGTACCTTCACCCGTTGCAGATGCACAAAGTTCGAGAGTGAGTCTTGTTTTTTCCTTGCCGTCTCGCGCACTTTGCCCCCATTTCCACCCCAAATCTGGCAGAGCCGCCCCGTCCCACGCATTGTCGTACTTGCCTCTAGAGTTTTGCAGGCAATCAATTACGATCCCGTACGACCGCAGAGCATGCGGGAGGATCAATCTGCCCATTCAATTTTGAGATGCACGATTCTCGCAACGGGATGAAAGCTGACATTTGCAAATCAGAACCCACAAGGCCCAGGTTGAGCAAGACTTCATCACAGGTCGGAAGTTGATCAACCAATACGAAGTCATCGAGGAAATTGGCCGCGGGGTCCATGGCAAGGTCAAATTGGCACGCAGCTTGGAGACTGGCGACTATGTCGCCATCAAGATCATCCAACGTTTCTCCAAGAAGCGTCGGCTGGGCAGGGTCACCGTATCGCCCGAGGACAAGACCAAAAGAGAGATCGCCATCCTCAAGAAGATTCGGCACCCGAACGTCGTGGGCTTGCTCGAGGTGATCGACGACCCAGAGCTGAAGAAGATTTATATGGTGCTCGAGCATGTCGAGCTGGGCGAGATCACCTGGCGCAAGAAGGGGGTGGCACGGATTTGTAAATATGAACGAGCGAGGATCAACAAGGAGCGGAAAGGTGATAATGATACGGGGGACGAGGAAAAATTCTTCAAGATGATCGAGCGACGGCGCCTACGGAAGGAGGCCCAACGCGCACGGCTGGCGGCCTTCCATGCGGGACACATTGATCACTGGAGTCTGGAGCATGGCGACGATGAAGATGAAAACGAGTACGAGGAAGAAATGGCCATCATTACACGTCAGATCACCCACGACTCGATGCAGAATCTTCGATCCAACCGATCCACCGCGACCATGTCGACTCAAGGCTCTCGACCTCCATCCCGCACCCCCTCACGAGCCCCATCCGGGAACAGCTCGCGAGCGCACACCCCTCTCCCGATCGAATACGATCTTCCCACCCTCGACAGTGACAATGAAGATGAGACCCCAGGTCCGCTCCCATCGCTGCCATCACAGCACGGATCATCCGGCGCGCTGGATGTGTTTCACCACGGATCGTACGGATCATTCCAGGATCAAGGGCCGTATCGAGGGCGGTCTCCCAGTATGGCGGACAGTATCATCTCACACATGTCGTCCGTGGACGACGCACCTCACGACGTCTTCGAAGAGGACTACTCTTACGTGCCCTGCTTCACCATTGACCAAGCCCGCAAGGCTTTCCGGGACACCGTTCTCGGGTTGGAGTATTTGCACTATGAAGGGATCGTTCATCGAGATATCAAGCCGGCAAACTTGCTGTGGACCAAGGATCACCGAGTCAAGATCTCGGACTTTGGCGTCTCCTACTTTGGGAGACCGATCAGAGAAGGGGAGACGGAAGAAAATATCTCGGAAGCCGATGCTACGGATTTCGATGACGATCTCGAGCTGGCCAAGACGGTGGGAACACCAGCCTTCTTCGCCCCAGAACTCTGCTACACGGACCTTGATATTGAGCAACCCAAGGTAACCGAACAGATCGACGTGTGGTCTCTGGGTGTGACGTTATACTGCCTTATCTACGCTCGCATCCCATTCCTGGCCGAGGAGGAATTTCACCTCTTCAGGTGCATTGCCAAGGATGAGGTGTACATCCCAGCCCGACGGCTCAAGGCTGTTGATCCCAATGCACACACTTCGACGTCGCAGACCAACCTGGGCAAGCGAGCCGGTCCGTCGAGCGGTCTGTACAGGGAGGATGACGAGCTAGAGTACGAGGAGATCGACGAAGAGCTGCACGACCTCCTTCGTCGGATGCTCATCAAAGATCCTCTCGAGCGAATGAAGCTGAGGGAGGTCAAGCGGCACCCATGGGTCATCAAGGGCATCGATAACTTTATCGGATGGCTCGACGATACAGACCCATCGAGAAAGGCTGGAGGAAGAAGGATCGCGGTCGACGATCGTGAGCTGGAACGTGCAGTCGTCCCTATCACTTTCCTCGAGCGCGCTCGTTCAGCCGTCAAGAAGACTTTCAACAAGGTCATCAGTGTTACCCGAAGCGAAACCCGAAGCGAGGGATCCCGCAAGAGAGCCATCAGCAGTGCTACCAGTTCTGGCACGGAGAATCTTCACCCCCCTCTGACCCCGTTATCCCGTGATGGTCGACGAGCCAGCCTTCGAGGAGACGAGTCTTACTTCGCCAGCGCGACCGACCACCATGAGCACCGAGAGCCATACGAACATCCCCTAGCCCAGAGCCTCACGGCCAGTCCCGACTTGCCAGCCAATGTTGGCGATCCCTTTGCAAAGGATTTTGGCCAGCAATCTTCCTCGGTAGGAGCTACCCCCAAACGTGTACCGTCCGGCTCATCGGCAGATTTTGATACAAGACCAGCTCCGCCGGATCGTACTCACTCGACGGCCGCATCGATTCAGACGGTCGTACACCGAGGACATTCTCACTCAAAGTCGGTAACGACGCCGCTGACTGCCAGCATGGGCCACAGTGATGGAGCCGCTACCCCGGGTCCCTTCACCGATCACCAAGGCAATATATTTGGAGGGCACCTTTGGCATCGGGGTCGAAATACTTTGGCTGAAATAGAAGAGGGGATTGCATTACGAGCACGATCTGTGGATCGAAATCTGTTTGAATCGGAGAATAAGCATGCGCCAGCGAGTGTCGCTTTGAGTGATGCCACGGCCCCTGGTCACTTTGAGCATGGGAATTACGGATATTCTCACTCCGCAGAAGTCAGCCCAACAAGTACCGGTCACGACAGGCCTCTCCCTTCCCCTCTCTTCTTTGAGTCCTCAATGGTTCACGCTCATCAACTTCAATCAGCCCAATCGGCATCTACACCTAGCTTCACCCAGACTGCTTATGCAGCATCGAATCTTGAGGAGCGACCATCAACAGCAAACAAGACCCCTGAAGGCAAGACTCCGGCCCCTCGAATATACGGAGCGTCCACTCCAGAGTCGTTCCAGCGTGCCAAGGAGATCAATGCACGACGACGGAAGCTCGAGGAGGAAAATGAGAGGAAGAGGAAACAACTGAGCACGGTGGCTGTCCAGAAGGTTGAACCCGCTCCCGATTGCCCGCCGTCCCCTGATGATGAGGTGTTCGTCCACAACCAGGAGGACAGCAAACGGGTACAATCTTACAGCTCGGTCAACTCGAGTGGTTTCGCATCGATGACATCGCCATCGAGCGTGACCTCGCCTATTTCCTCCACCAACCTCAGCTCGCGGGAGCAAATATTCCCTTCTGTCCCCTCTCTGCCGGCTCTCATCTCTGGTGCCTCTTCCGTCTCGGCCGATCCCGAGGGCGATATGCTCCAAGCACCAGGTTGTGTCACTTACTATCCTGAGGCTGTCTTCACCGCCCAGAGCACCCCAGAAACCCTCACGCCACCTTCAATCTCCAAACAACCCACTCGAGATTCAGACATCACGCCAAGAAATGTAGAAAGTGATGATAGGATCTTGATGGCCCCGGAGGTGGAGGACGAGGGATATAACGGCGATGGGGATACAACCTGCACGGTCGACGACGACGATTCCGATAGTGACGAGGGGCTTACCATGTCTCGACGCAAGCCGAAGCCCAAGGTCGCTGCCGTCACCAGCATGCCTCGACGGGGGACAAACGCATCGGTTGGCAGCACCGAAACGGCAAAGAAGGTGGTAATGGATGCATGAGGGTACGACGGCGGTTTTCTGATTCAAAATTTCAAGGCAGTTCTAGGGTGGGTCTTTGTCACTTTACACAATCGCATGAGGCGATGGATGACACGGTTCCGGAAATGAATCACATCATGGGCAGTGTCACGGCGAAACGAAAATACGAAGCATGGGCATGGACGGGTTTGGGAAGGGAGGCAGGAATTTCGCATGCAAATGAGGCACGCACTCTCAACTCTGAACGGGCTGGCATGCCCGCATACAACTGAATTGAACGACGAACGAATATGGGTGGCGCACTGGATATGTTTCCATTTGTTGATTTGCAAATCAAAGGGTGGAATTGCGAGCAAGAACTCATCAGTATGCAAAATATGAGTGGATGGCCTGATTACTTCTATTGATTGATTTTGACTTGATTGAGCTGTCTTTTGTCTAGACAGCGTGGCGTCTTGGTGTACAGGGTCTGGAATGAACTTTGCATAGCTTGCATGCATGGATGGAAGGAAGGCCGGGTTGGCTGGCCTCTTGCTTGTGCTCTTTCTTGCTTGATGCTATTGAGCTTAGGTGGTCGGCTTCATTGTAGCATACTATCTCATAGTACTCTTTTTCTTCTTTCTTTGTTCGGATGCACTCACGTGGACGAACGGCATTTTTGTGGACGATCGATCAATCAGATCGGCCCAGCAGGCATGAGGTTGAGGGGATAGATGGAGTTTGGACAGATGAGTTTCTGAGAGCTAGACCTCAAGAAGGAGGCGATGGGCAGAATCGGAAAGGGTTATTTGTTGTATACAGACGCAAACACACACTCGAACACATATACATATGTATGTAATAATTGCAGAGCAGAACAGACAGTTCAGTCTATATAACCTTACCCCGATAATGGGCCTGGGTATCATTAGTAGAGAATATATCTGTAAAAAGCTTGAATTTCGAGTCTCCTCGGATGTGTGAGGGGGGTGTGTGAATTTTTGATAGGGCTGGAAATTTCGATGGGTTTTTATGCCCGTCTCGTCCACCTATTCCTTTCCTCGATCTTCCCATTCAGCCAAAGGTGAAGACACCTAGCTGTAAACAACCTACTCCTATTCCTAGCGCATCAACCTTTGTGAATCTCCTCACTTCTTCACCGCACGGCGACAGGATCCCCTTCCCCGACATAACGCCTCTGCCCGTGATACCTCTCTCATCTTTGCATACAGATTCCACCAAACTCGGCATCTCCCGACATCCCTCCTGCAGCTTCGGTACGTACCTTTTCGGCCGCAGCTGAGATCTCGATGCAGCAGAGCACAGCACTATGGTATTCTCCACTGCCGCGCAAGGCGCACACCGCTCCATCTCCACCGGTAGACACAGAGTTTCTCGAGCTCTCACGAGCCGATCGGCGATGTCCCCGGAACGAGAGGGAATGCGATCCCGGCCCCGTGCAGGATCGTTGAAGCAAGGAACGCGGTAGATGGGCGGGGCTGCAGAAGAGGTGAAGGGACGAACGTGGAGGAGGGAGAAAGCGGCGGGTGGGAGAGGAGAGGAGACGGGTTACAAAGCGGCATGCCGACCGGGTTGCTGCGCGAGGCCTCCTATAATTGGGACCGATACTACCGTGCTCTGGCGTTCATCTATCTTGGCTCTGCGGTAAGCAAACACCTCGCGGAGGATGAGATGCTAGTATCTCCCATCGCTGGACGGAGATGTCATTTGTTAGATAACGACGAAATTAATTATCCTCCTTGGGATATTCGCTGTGTAACGTCAGGTTGACGAATCTCATCTAAAAATTATGGCAGCTACTCTATCTCCCCCTTGATTATCTCTACCCTCTCATGCGACTTATGACAAATTCTCCGGTCCAGACCCAACTAACTCTCCTGCCATTTGCTGAAGATCTGAAAGCATTTGCTGGTAAATTGTTTTGTGCAACCCACGGTTGATTACCATTCTGCAGGTGAGATTTATAGAGCACGCTTTATACCCCTCCTTCGCACTTCCCCTCCACACCTCTTTTGCAAACCGCATGAATGCTACCAAGCGGCGTGCTCTACCCCTCCGCACCACTTCATCTACCTCCCTAGTATCCAAAGTGCGTTGACGAGGCGAGCGGTGGTCGTCTCCCTGGTTGCCTGTGTAACACCAGGTCGAGAGAGCCAGGTGAGTAAGACCCCTCCACACCTCGTCTCGTCCCGCGAGTTATCTTCAGCTCCCTCAAAGCATGGCTTCGGATATAAGACAAAAAGGGTTGTGTAACGCGAGGTTGATATCAAGGGATCGATATACCTCTCACACCTCTACGCCTCTACCCCTATAGCCCGTTGCCGTCCTGCTCATATACTACACTCTATGCTGCCTAGTGTCGAGAGATCTGTCGTTTTCCCAGAAGGCTGACAGATTTGGAACAATATTCTATTCTTATCTACATCACTCGTCTTCCCATTTCTTCACTTGATGTCTTTCTTGAAAGCGGTTGTGTGGCACCGGGTCGATTCGAAGGCGTTTCTGTAGGGCCGGGATGAGAGATGCTGTCAAGCGGCGAAGAACTTGGGGGTGAGAGCGAGGAGGGTTGTATTTTGAGATGGCTTACGGCGATCTGATCGACTCCCGTGGGTCAAGAATGCAGTGTGACGCCTGGTTGATAAGGAAAGTGTTTGAGGTCTCCTCCTGCCATATGCTATCGAGCGGCAAAGCAGACTAAATCACCACCAGTTGCAAACTGAGTTGGGGAACAGGGTCGCAGTCTTCAATGAGGTCGATTAGCTCAGATGAATACTCGTCAATGTGATGATTTGGCGCGTGGCTGCTTCCGAGCCGTGACCTAGGTGTGGTGTGGTGAGATCCATATCTCTATCCTCCCCGCCACACCCCGTTCATTCCTTTCAGATGGGTTGTGCGACTCGAGGTTGATCTGTAGGCTGCCTGCAGGATCATGACGGCGGGCGCTGTCAAAGCACCAGCAATGTTACTTGTGGGCGGTGGTGGAATCGATTCGATGTAAATGGGGTTGTGCTGTGTGACCCGTGGTTGTTCTTGTGTGGTGTAGTGGTGTGTGGTGAGGTGAGATTTCTAAGTCTTTCCTTTACATAGGGGTGGAGGAATGTCTGAGGAAGGGTCATATGTACAACAAATGATTGTTTGAACAAGGTGGCAGGATCCAGCCATTTCCACCTTAATCCTGACATGTGAAAGTTGACTCCCCACGACCGAGGCCGAGTGCTGAAGAAATTCAATATAAAGATATGGGGTGAAGCGAGATGAAGAAGCGAGTAGAACCTTTGCGGGTTCTCGGTATCTTGCGTCGAAGTGTGAGATGGCTCTTCCTTCTTATTTCTAGAAGCCGCTACTCTGATAAATGCCGTTATTTTTAGATCTTGTTGCAAGTGTAATAGATAAGGTTGGTGTGTACGTAAAATGATAGAGAGTAAGGAAACTCAGTCATTGGGGGAAGCTACTGAGTTGGTGTCGGCTTCTTAGGATGCTTATGAGTTCAGAACCACTGGGTTTTGAGGAAGGATACAATAACGACATCGCTAAGATGTAAAGGACAAAAGAATGATGCTATAGTAAGGGAAAGTAGATGAAAATACTTGTTTCTTGACTGCCCTTGTAGGCCTGAAAGTGTGGCGAGTTGCTGAAAATAGGGCATCTACGGTTTCGTAGATTTTTGTTCTACATATGTCAATGGTAATGATACATGCTTATACACTTTCAAAATCGCCCCTCAGGCCTCTAAAGGTAACCCATAACAGAGACGAGGCCAGAAAGCGACACTGGATATCTATATTTCCTTTCTCGGAATCGGCCGTAAGGGAAAGAAGTTTGGTCTTCTAGTATCCTCTTCATTTATCGACTTGTGTTGGGGTCATGTCGATGTGCCATTCCTATTGTTTGTTGCACTCAGCGTGGTCTTCGAAAAGGTCAGAGCCTAAAGCTGCACAATCGTTGACGCAGCCCCATTTCTCAGAATGGAGCACACCCTATTCTCGGTCCTGGTAGACAGCTAAGAGAGCCCGAGAGACTGTAGGAATTTGTCCCTAAGTGCTGGAATCAGACTCTACCTCTGCTTGGCGGCTGGCTCGTGGCTACATCAAATTACCCTCGTCAGTTATTGCCAAGGAGGCACATTCCCAAGACATCAACTCACTACTTCAATGTCAATGTGGTCAACAAGGTACCTCTCATCCTCAAAGATCTCCTTTAGCTTGTTCCTCACTGTTTCGAGCATTTCTCCGAATTCTGGGCTTCTTGCTTGTTTAGGAACGTCGCTACTTAAAGGTAATAATTTGTCCCACTTGACCTTATAGATGGGGAGCCTTGGATTGCTTTTAAGAAACGTAGCCACCTCAGCAGCATTGTAATGATTCCACCCTTGCCCTGGAGGTTGATTATCAATATTGCCAGGTATTCCCGCATCTACTATGATGCCGTTGCGTACAGTGAGATGGATTTCAAGCTGGTAGAGAGTTAGTAATAGTTCTAAAGGTTCGTACCTAGAAGCAATCGTGGAAAGTTGGAACTAACTGCTTGTGCCGGATTAGAAGGGTGCTCAACCTTGTAATCGAAGGTGAATTGCGGTGTCTGACCGTATATCCATTCTTTGGACTAAGCGATATGTCAGTAGTGCAGCACGCTTTAGGATTTCATTTTCAGATATACCATTAACTCTACCATTCCGTCCCGAATCTCCTTGATATCCTCTTCTATCTCACTAACAACAATAGGTTCCACATCCTCATACATACCTCTAAATTCGTTTACCACCGCAGTCTCAAAATCATCATTCGAAACGTTAACATTTGAAACGGGCGAGCTAACACTTTCTACACCTTTGGCAGTGATATACTGCTTAGCTGGCGATTTCAACATTCTTGAAATGTTATCCAAATTTGGGGAGTTCAAAAGACAGGTTCCATGATGTAAACTTCGCAATCGAGTAAGCTTGTATGCACTCCCCGAGACTTTCAATGGCCCTCCATTTGGTGGTCCAACGACAATATCGTGTCTCTCGTTGACCTTGACATTCCCGGCATTCAGCGTTTTTAAAGCCCGTACAACCATTTCCGCATGTTTGTCTCGATTAAATACCGAAGTTGGGCATATGACGCTATAATTGACATTCCCCTCATCGTGGAAAACTGTTCCTCCTCCAGATCGCCTGCGTACAAGGTCGGGTTTTAGAGGGGAGGATCGTAGGAGTGGAAGATTGACTTCGGTCCAAGGGTTTTGGTTGCGTCCGAGAATGATAGAAGGACGATTGGTATAGAGGAAGAGGATTGTCGACTCTGGGGCAGATTTCTGCAAAAGGTAATGTTCAATTGAAAGGTTGAGGTACGGGTCTTTCGTACGTGAAAGGTAGATTTGGGTCTTTTTCGAGGGGTTTGAAGTGGTGTGGATATGTCGGCGTGAAGGAAGTGTCTTTTTGAAGTTTGTTGGTTGGATAAAGGTTTGTGCCTTTCTTAAACTCAGAAGCCCTCTAGATGGCGCCATTTTGTACATCCAAATAATTTCTTGGTGTTGACAAGGAGTTTAGAAGAGCTAGGAGAAGAGCTAGGTGACGCTTGAGCGATTGAGCGATTGAGACCCGTACCGTTGGCCCGAGCTCAAAAATAATCGAGTCATCCCACCAGGCTGAGGAAAACAAAAGTCTCCCCTCAACAACAAATTCTCAGACCGCATCTTCCCTCAACCACCAAGAAAACTTTTCAAAATGTCGACTTTTGGGGAATATTTCAGGGTAACGACGTATGCTGCTTCCAATTGAGTACCTACAACTCCAAAAGCTAATTTATGTTGGTAGTTATGGCGAGTCACATTGTCGCTCGGTGGGATGTATCGTGGATGGTTGCCCTCCTGGTATGGAACTCACAGAAGAGGATATTCAGCCGCAGATGACACGGAGAAGACCAGGGCAAAGTTCGCTCACTACTCCTCGAAATGAGCAAGATTTGGTCGAAATACAGTCTGGTACAGAGTTTGGTATCACCCTCGGTACACCCATTGGGATGATAGTACGAAATAAGGATCAGCGACCAAAAGACTATGGCAATTCTACAATGGACCTCTACCCTCGACCAAGTCATGCGGACTGGACATACCTTGAGAAATACGGGGTGAAGGCAAGCAGTGGTGGGGGACGAAGCAGTGCGAGAGAGACAATTGGACGAGTTGCAGCAAGTGCGATTGCGGAGAAATACCTCAAGTTGGCACATGGAATTGAAATTGTGGCTTTCGTCTCGTCAGTCGGCAGTATTCACATGTTTCCTCCTACAGCCACACATCCTACACCCTCAACGAACCCGGCATTCCTGTCTGTTATAGACACAGTCACAAGAGCAAAGGTTGACGAGTTTGTACCAGTACGATGTCCAGATGGCCCAGCTGCAGATAGAATGGCAGAGGAAATCGCAGCCTTTAGGGACAAGCATGACAGCATTGGCGGCACAGTCACTTGTGTAATTAGAAATGTGCCAAGTGGATTAGGAGAACCATGTTTCGACAAGATGGAGGCTATGCTCGCACATGCCATGCTCAGCATTCCAGCTTCAAAAGGTTTCGAAATTGGCTCTGGCTTTGGAGGATGCGAGGTTCCGGGATCGATACATAACGATCCTTTCGTACTTGCTCCAGAGGTTCCATCGATGGAGACTGGTGCTTCGAAAGCTGGGTACTCAAGACCTAAGTTGACAACAAAAACTAACAATTCCGGAGGCATACAAGGTGGCATCACGAATGGAACACACATTTACTTCAGGGTTGGGTTCAAGCCTCCGGCGACTATTGGCCAGGCACAACAGACAGCTACCTATGATGGGGATGCAAGTGGAACGTTGGAGGCGAAGGGAAGACATGATCCATGTGTGGTTCCCCGAGCTGTCCCGATTGTTGAAGCTATGGCGGCATTGGTGGTGATCGATGCTTTGATGGCACAGCAAGCAAGGCAAACGTCAAGAAGTTTATTGCCTCCCTTGAAGAAGACTGTCCCAGCGGCTAAGACCGATGCAAATGAACGAGGCGTTAATGGCGAAAAAGCATAGAAAAGTTATGGTATTAGTTTTCCGGCTATGGGCCTCCTAAAACTTTGAATACCCGAACTTTTTTCCGCCATCCATAATTAAAACCAGTCTACTCTTTGTGCTGTGCTGATCGTCACGGGTCTCTCTGCTTGTGCTTATAAAATCCAAGCGATGATATCTCATTTCATACGACCGACTAGATGTTGCATAAAGGTCAAATATTATTATTGAAAATTAAAACCCTTTGTGAGTAAATAAGGTGCAGAGACAAAAAGTTAAGAGAAATAAATATTCAAAACCTTATCTTATCTCATTCAATTACTAATCATCCTTGGATCCCAAAAAGGTAATTCCTCACTTCAAGTGCCCCACGAGACTTGGCTCACGGGATCAGGTCTTAACCGCTTTGTCATGTTCTCCCATTATCAATATACTCGTCTCTAAAATGGTGAGCTTTGGCATAAACTTCCTTGGTTAAGCTGCTGAGAAGGACATATTCACAGCTTAGATTTATAAAGGGTAGCAAACAACGAAGTTGACCCCCACTCTTTGTAATATCCTCTCTACTCACCTTTGGGTGTTCTTATATATTCTTACGGCTGCGCGTGGTCCTCACGAAAGATCACGAAATAGAGATATCTTAAAATGGGTTCAGTTATCTCAAACACTCATAATGATTCTCTTGCTGACTGCTTCAGTTTCACCCTTAGGAGATAAGAGAAAGAGCTGGTCATGGAAGACCTTCATCTTATTAAACCTTTTTAAACAAACTATATGCTCACATTTGACGGCGCCGAATTCGTTAGGCGCGGTCGCAAGCGAGAGCAAAATATGTAGTGAAATCGGAATTGGTCTTTTGAAAAGGGGGGTGAGTTTTATGTCTGCTCAGGCAAGGTCGCGTCATTTCCGGCGAGTTTAGCTCATCATACCCCAGGGTAATGCTGCGGATGCACTTGTGGGTACGACGCTATGTATGGGTGTGATAGGTTCGAAACCCTCTCTCATTCCAGGTTCATGTACTTTATTGATTGTGCCTAGGCATGCAGCATAGCGGGCTAGGTGGCGGAGGGTTCATGTTAGTGCGAGGTCCAGATGGAGAATATGAGTCCATAGGTGAGCCACCTACCTTTCAGCCCTACGAAAAAAATTTCACTAACAAGGGTAGATTTCCGAGAAACAGCCCCTGCTGCGGCATTTCAAGATATGTACCAGGGGAATGCGATTGGGAGTATACGATCAGGGCTTGCTAGTGGGGTTCCAGGGGATATTGCGGGGTTGGGATATTTGCATAGGAAATATGGTGTAAGTTTATTCGATTTAAGGGAAATGGTGGTGCTAATGATGAACTAAGTTGCTACCTTGGAGGGCAATTTGTAATCCTGCTATACATGTCGCGAGATATGGCTTCCCCGGTAAGTGTTTTCACTGTAGTTTAGGCCTAGTACTCATGGCTTTCTAGTTACCAATGATCTGGCCCGATACATGGGGTATGCGTCTTCAGACGGTAATAACTTTCTCACAGAAGACCCGCAATGGTCTATGGACTTTGCTCCAAATGGTATGGATTCACGATTAGAAAAATACCTTTTAAGACTGATGTATGTCAGGGACACTTCTCGGTGAGGGAGATATTCTTACAAGAAAGAGATACGCCAAGTAAGTGTCCTACCTTTCTAATGATATATTTTTTTCTTCTAATTACCTTCAGCACTCTTGAAATAATAGCTAAGAAAGGTGCAAAAGTCTTCTACGAAGGAGAACTCGGTATTTCAGATCACCCTTCCTTTTACAATTTCCACTAATCTTACTAGCGAATTACACAATCGCCGCCGTTCAGGCCGCGAATGGTACCATGACCATTGAGGATCTCTCATCCTACCGCATAAAGACCCGCAAATCCCTCAAAACAACCTACAGAAACTACACCCTTTACACCACGCCCTCCCCTTCATCGGGCTCCGTAGCTTTCAGTATCCTCAACACCCTTTCTGGCTACAACATGTCTGACCCAAACCCAATATTAAACACGCACTTGCTCTCCGAAGCTATGCGTTTCTCCTACGCTGCACGTTCAGAACTGGGGGACCCTAGTTATTATGATTATATGGATGACCTTGAGGCATCTATGTTGACTTCTGACACCGCAGCTAAAATCCGCTCCCGTATCTCCCCCAAGAAGACCTTCAACGTGTCCCATTACTATGACAAGCCTCACCCCCATACTCATCCCCACCACCCACATCACAATTCATTCCTTCCCGAAAACGGCGGCACCTCCCACATCGTAACCTCCGACGCCTCGGGCCTAAGCATAACCCTAACCACAACCGTGAATCTCCTGTTCGGCTCGCACTTGGTTGTTCCGGAGACCGGGGTGATAATGAATAACGAGATGAACGATTTTAGCATTCCATATACTACCAATGAGTTTGGGTTTCCCCCTTCGCCTATTAATTATCCCGCACCTGGGAAGAGGCCGATGAGCTCGATTACTCCGATTATATTGGAACATCCAAATGGGACGCTCTTCCTTTCTATCGGTGCTGCGGGTGGCTCAAGGATTATCACTGGCACAGTGCAGGCCATACTGAACGTTGTGGATAGGGGAATGACCTTGAAAGATGCCTTGAAAGAGCCAAGAATACACGACCAGTTGATGCCAGATATTACCACCTTTGAGTATTCATTCGATAATATCACTGTCGCCGGGTTCAAGGCTAAAGGGCATAATGTGACATGGGTGCGAGAAGGTGTTAGTGCTGTGCAAGGAGTGATGTTTGACGCCTCCACGAGAACGTTTGATGGCGAGAGTGAACCGAGACAGAAAAATAGTGGAGGTTTGAGTTGTTGATATATAACGAGGAGATTAGCGGTACTTTACTCTTCCACGTGTATGAGCAAGATTTCACCGTCCACAGTTGAGAAGATCATTAGATGTAAGAGAATTTGGCAGGTGCTAAGAAATTTTGAGAATCAAAATTTCTCTGCTCGTGTAAGGGTTTAGCATAGGAGCAGCCTGTGTCGCGCTGTATATTCTATCCCGGTGGAGGGGTTATCTTCACCCCACCCAAATTCAAGCTCTTTCTTTCCTTCCTTAGCGATTAGTTTATCGAATGATAATACTATTATTTCACTGGCGAAAGGCCTACGTTATATTGAAGAATTCAGTAATACTCGATTGCCTAGGTAAACGTGGGTTTTAGCTGGTCGTGACAGCTCGCTCAAGACACCACCGATTCGGGCTGCTACAAACCCATTTCCAAATAAGGCCATCTGCTCTGCCAGTTATGAGCTTGCGTTCACGCCTTGATAAGAGGTTATATACGTTCCTAGCAGAAAGGTCTTCAAACGATATCGTAGTCTGGTTCTCGAAGCTCGCGCGAATACTGCTTAAGGGGTGCGGTTGATAAGGAACTCCTTGCGGCGGCGATTTTCCGAGATGGCTTTGCCATTTCGGATCTGCTGGGTGTAAGCCGGCACCAAGATTAATCCATCTTGTAAGACATCCTGCAATACCTCTTTCCCCAAGATCTATAGTGTCCATAACGAAATCCATTGGACATTTCATGCATTGTGCAGTCGAGGTACGGCATTGACCTCGTTCGTCAAGAAGATCAAGCCGACTTTTTATCAGGGTCGGTAGATTGTCCCCTGCACTACCTAGAGCCCATATATGATAGCAAAGATGATGGAAGAGACGTTCAGTAACTAGTTCATTACGCCTGTTGTGTGGGAGTAGTACCCACTGCTGGGATCGCATGAGAAGCTCGTTTGAGACAATCTGGGTATCGACAGATAGAAGAACCATATTCCTATAGAGTTCACTCTCTATAACCTCAGTGCTCTCAAAAGCCTCTAACGGGAACCCATAGCTAGGCCCAAGATAATGTCGATTCATTGCTAATTGGATATGGGGAAACCTTAGAAGTAATCCTGACTGTGAACAATGCTCAAAAGCAGGTTCTTTTCTTAGGCAACGAGTGAGGATTTTTGGAGTGATTCGGGGCCATTGAACTGCACTACGAGCATGTAGCCGAACGCAGTGATAGCAGACAAAGTACTGGGGAAGGTCCTTTGACAAATCAGAGAGGAAGGAGGCACGTATTTCGGGATTTTGAAGGTTTAGGTAGTGCCAGATATTGGGCCCTAGGATTTGGCACATAGCCCGGCTGCAAAGAGAAAAACATGCAGCTGATCGTGCTGAAAGCATGCTTGCTATCAAAATAATCAATTCGGGGGGGAGATCAGAGAGTTTCAGGGTGGTCGTGTTCGTTTTGGCGCTCGTATCTGGGAAGTCCATGAGGTCCTCCTGTTGGCGATAATTTTCTGTCATCCATTCTAAGGGACGCCAAAGCCGCCGCCATTTCATCGTAGAGCAGGGAGCATCTGCCGTTGAGTGATAGGGGGTAAGAGGGAAAAAGAATGTCGAGGATGATGTGCGTTATCGGGTTGGAGGTGATAGCGAAAGTAAAGGTGAAGATGAGGTGGTGTTGAATATAAAAACAGCTAATTATAAGCGAGATATACCTGCTAGGGTAGCTCGTTCAATAGTCTATTTTGCCGAGGACTAATTTTACAAATTCTAGAACACAAGTCCTATTACTCATCTCAAAAAGAAAAAAGAACAGAAATTTTTCGAAACCCGGGGCTAAAAGTGTCACTAAAAAACCTGTGATTAGCTACCTAATTTAGTGCACCTCTATCTGCGCCTAAACTGCATATTCCGTCATCGTCATATACAGCACTTAGGACTACGAATTACGTATAGTCACAGGGCCATAGACTGAAAATTAATAGGTCAGAGGCTAAAACGGAACTAGAAAATACTAATTCTGGGTATATGCGAATTTTCAGGAGATTTTTGTTTGTGTGCTGAATATTCGAGGCCGACGGTCTAGCATTTCTTTAGCCATTCCGAATTTTCTTTCTCAAATAATAATCTTATTTTTCGCCGATGGAAAGTTTGGCTTGTGTTTGATATACCAGTGGGATATTATCGATCTTGGAAAACTGCCTCTGCAACTCCATCACAAGTGTAACCAGGCTTGAGTGCAACTCTTCCAAAAAGTTCACACTCTATAGCCTATTCTTATCTAAACTAGCTCCCAACCCGGCATGATCTACAGTTTCACTTCCACTCAATTACCTCACTAATCTCCTTCAGTGGAAACCTGTACCCCCCCCCTTTGTGTACCCCCTCCCTTGAGCAAACAAAAAAGAGCTTTTAAAGCTCACTCCTATGCCCTAGCCAGGATGTATTGATTCCTTCCTATCTGCGTTTTCTGCTATGATTCGAGAGGTATGGTGAAGTGCATTTTCTGGTTTTTAAGTATGGAAGCAGAGCTGACAGAGCTTCAAAGAATCAAAAGGGAGAACCACTGTTATGTGAAGGGTAGCATTTAAAATAGTAGAAGAAGCTACTGCCAATACGCCTACATCATTCGGGATTGCCTACCGTCTACAGGGAATCTTCGAGAATATACTGCATGACAGCCAGTTGAGTGACATTTTGAAGCCAATACAAACACTCCAAGACTAAGTACTTGTGGATCATAAGGAATCTTTACACTGTTCTGGAAATTTCCAGACAAAAAATGTGTGAAGTGAGCAACCGCAAACGACCACCACTAATATGGACACATTTATTGATAGGCAGGGGAAAGACAGGAGGACGGGGTTCCTGAATTAAAGGGCACAACAAGAATGGAAAGAATTATGAGAATCAATACTATTTATCTGCTCTATCCCGCCTGCAATACATAACATACACCCGTCACGCATTCATACACTTCAATGCTACCAAATGCATGAGTTATCACCGTCACCGCATCAAGCGTACAGCCTTTCGCGCAAGAATGAGCGATATTACCAATAACTATCATATCCATATCATATCCAGAACGCCATCAATCACAAACACGCAAGAAAGAACACAAAAAACATATCAGGCGTGAGCGTGCAACCATGTATCCATCATCTTCGTACCATATTACAAGGCCAATCGAGGGTATTCTAACCACTGCACATCATGCATGCCTCTTTGTTTTCGATACTACCTATATGGGAATTAGTAAATGGTTGAGAGGGGTGAATTAGTAGGAAGACTTACAAGCCAAAACAGCATCAGCATAGATATCACCCTCTCGCTCTTCGCTCTCTTCCTCTGCATCTTCCTCTTGCTTCTTGGTTATAACAGCAGGGGCAGGAAGCTCCTCTTCCTTTGGCGGTGCTGTCGCAGGCTCGGTGACTAAAGCTTTGGGGCTGTTCTCCTTCTGGGCATCAGCCTTGAAGGCCGGTGTGACGGTAGGAGGAGCTACAAGTTTCTTGTTCTCAGAAGATGGTGGAGGAGTTGTCGTAGGGGTTGGGACACCATTTGGTACGCTTGTACTGTTTGGGGACTGCTTAATGTACATTGGTCGTGGGACTGACGACTGAGGTGATGAACTAGAGTTAGCGGATGGAGGAGATCGCTTTTTAGTTCCGCGCTCACGAGCAACGTTGGTGTCGACAACTTGGAGAGCTTCTTGATCAACAGTAAACTGAATTGGCGCCGAGGCAGCCATTGTACGGAGGTAGTACATTCCAGTCTTGAGACCCAACTTCCAGCCTGCGAAGTGCATACTGGTGATCTTGCCCATTGTTGGATCTTTCATGTGGATGTTCATGGACTGAGATTGATCAATGAAAGCACCACGATCAGCAGACATTTGTACAATTGTTCGTTGCGATATTTCCCAGACAGTCTTATAGAGAGCCTTGATGTCTGCTGGGATGTTGGGAATGTTCTGGATAGAACCTCCATCAGCAATAATACGATTCTTCATGTTGTCAGACCAGAGACCCATATCAACAAGATCCTTGAGAAGCCATGGGTTGACAACTTGGAACTCGCCAGCAAGGACACGTCGGGAGTAGATATTGGACGTGTATGGCTCGAAGCACTCGTTGAACCCAAGAATCTGACTGGTACTGGCAGTAGGCATAGGAGCAACGAGCAAACTGTTACGGATGCCGTGTTGCTTGATTTGTTGCTTCAAGCTGTCCCAATCCCAGAGATCAGTTGGTGTGACACCCCACATGTCATATTGAAGCTCCCCCTTGGAAGCCGGGGAACCCTCATATGTCTCGTAGGTACCATGAATCTTGGCAAGCTCAACTGAAGCAGTCAGGGCAGCGTGGTAAATAGTTTCGAAGATCTGGATGTTGAGGTGCTTGGCCTCTGGTGAGTCAAATGGGAGACGAAGAGCCAAGAAAGCGTCAGCAAGACCTTGAACACCAAGTGCAATGGGTCTGTGACGGAAATTGCTCTTTCTGGCCTCGGGAACTGGGTAATAGTTGATGTCGATGATCTTGTTCAAGTTCTTGACGACGACTTGACAGACTTCGTGAAGCTTCTGGAAATCGTAGGTGCCGCTGTTCATGTCAACATAGGTTGGTAGAGCGAGGGAAGCCAGGTTGCACACAGCAACCTCATCTGGCGCGCAGTACTCGACAATCTCGGTGCACAAGTTGGAGCTTCGGATGGTACCGAGGTTCTTTTGATTGCTCTTTCGGTTGCAAGCATCCTTGTACAACATGAAAGGGTTTCCAGTCTCGGTTTGAGCCTCGAGGATGGAGTACCAGAGCTTTTGTGCCTTTATGGTCTTGCGACCCCTACCCTCCTTCTCGTACTTCTCATAGAGAGCCTCGAACTCATCACCATATACATCTGCCAAGCCTGGGCACTCGTTGGGGCACATCAGCGTCCACTCTCCGTTCTTTTCGACGCGCCTCATGAAGAGATCGGGAATCCACAAGGCATAAAAGAGATCACGGGCGCGAACTTCCTCCTTGCCGTGATTCTTTCGGAGGTCTAGGTACTCAAAGACATCGGCATGCCATGGCTCAAGGTAAATGGCGAAAGCACCGGGGCGCTTGTTGCCACCTTGGTCAACATATCTGGCTGTGTTGTTGAAAACTCGCAACATGGGAACAATTCCATTGGAATTCCCGTTTGTGCCAGCAATATATGCACCAGTAGCACGGATTCTGTGAACATTGAGACCAATACCACCGGCATTCTTCGAGATCATAGCACAAGTTTTCAAGGTGTCATAGATACCGTCAATGCTGTCTTCCTTCATATCAATCAAGAAACACGAAG
This sequence comes from Tricladium varicosporioides, assembly GCA_021365295.1. NCBI lineage: Eukaryota > Fungi > Ascomycota > Leotiomycetes > Helotiales > Tricladiaceae > Tricladium > Tricladium varicosporioides. The sequence goes on from JAJTIW010000002.1 coordinate 152,164, forward strand.
AAAGTTGTGCTTGTGGTGTGCCAGCGGCGAAGAGAGTAGGGGAAGCATGTGTGAAATATTTGCTGGACATCAGGTTATATGTCTCAATCGCAGCCTCAATATCCTCGCCGTGAATTCCGACGGCAACACGCATGATCAAGTGTTGTGGGCGTTCGCAGATCTTGCCATCAAGACGGAGGAGATATGACCGTTCTAACGTCTTGAAGCCAAAATATTGGTAGTTGAAATCTCTGTCGTAGACGATTGCAGAGTTCAATTCATCTGCGTGCTTCATAACGACCTCGTATGTCTTTTGGCTGATCATGGGGGATAGTCTCTGGTTTCGAGGATTGACATAGTGGTATAGGTCTGAGATGACGCTCGAGAATTGTTTTTTGGTCTGCTTGTGGAGGTTGGAAACTGCGATCCGCGCAGCGAGAATGGCATAGTCGGGGTGGGTGACGGTCATGTATGCCGCAGTCTCTGCAGCCTGAGGGAGGCGTCAGTATACAATCCGGCAGTGGTAGGATGCGGAAGGTTTGACGTACCAAGTTATCAAGTTCTATTGTGGTAACACCCTGGTAGACACCAGAAATCACTTTTTGGGTGATAGCAGCGGCGTCGACATGGTCGGCGTCGAGGCCATAACACAGTCTCGAGACACGGGCTGTGATCTTGTCAAATTGGACACGCTCCTTGCGTCCGTCTATTGAACAATGAGCAAAGCTTCTGTGCAAAGGGGTAATTGTACATACCGCGTTTCCACACGTACATGATTGCGTGTGAAGATTCTGTCGATCGAGGGGTTCAGGAGGTAAACGTGAAGAGTTTTAACGTTGCTTGAGTGGAGTGGTGTAGGTCACAATGCGCGGGGGTGCAACTCAACACGATCAATCGACTGTGGCGGGGTAGAGAGGAGGTTGATGGAGTTGCAGAAGAAAGATGCAGAATGCAGTGGAGGAGGGAATGTTTTCTTAAAGTACACGAGCCAGGTACTTTACGCGACTTTACCGAAGTCGCGTTCCTGCTTTCTAATCTAGCGCGACACAACAACGCGAAACCACTTTAAGCAACCCTGACGAATATCACGTGAAACATGGCAATTTCGATCCATATGTGGATTCCCATTAACAGAAATGTAAAAAGTGAGTCATTGGATGTTGTTGCCTACATCTATGCAGAAAATTCTTTTTTCTAGTTATTTTTAACGCATAGTGTGGCAACATGGACAGGAGAGGCCATCATCACATCCACTTAGTAGGTATTTTCAGGATAAATTACTTAATAACATTTAGACATTCATGAATAGCTAACTTCATCTCCATAAAATGTACGAAAGAGAGTTAAAGTCTATAGAGCCTTATTTACTGCCCCGATCGAGCTGCGTTTAAGCGAAGAGCCCCTTTTTGGCGAAGTGGGCTAAGGAAACGTCGATGAACTCAAAGAACTTGTGGGGTGGTGGTACTTACGTGCTATTACTGAGTCACTTGCTGTCTTTTTTAAAAGATAGTTAATCTCCCAGGCCTACTCTTCTTTTATAACGTACAACAAGACGTCTAGTTCTTACCAAAGGGTTACTAGGAATACGCCTTCGTGGGAAATGAGCATCAGAATTAGCTCTAGAGAACTTGAAAAACATGTCTCAATATATACACGATCGTTATTTATATCTTACATGTTCTCTAGTTGTGGCATAAGTGCTAGGGCGATTCATTCTTCAACGAATCCCCAATCCTCAAAGCCCTCTTTGGCTTACATGTCTTAAAATTTGTAATCGGCATCAACTTCGCCAACATGTAGCCCTGTCCATGTGCCAGAAGACTGGACGAGATCCAATAAACCAACATAGCAGTTGGGACCTGAAAAGTCAATGGCCCTAGCACTAAAGCCACCAATCCCAAGCTCCTTGTGAATCTCTTCTGCCAAATCGTTGGATTTGCAGTTCTCCCAGACAGCACGCTCCACAAAACTGTTGCAGAGAGCATGAACGGTAGCCGAAGCTCTGGATCGGATGCAGTGAGATCTGGAAACCAGAGGGCACCTCCAGTTGTCAAACCAGGCTCGAATAATGCGGATGCTGCCAGGGTTGTTTCGGTGCCAGAAATGCTAGACATAACTAATCCAAAAAGGCCTTCATGTGTCCCACACATCATCCGTAGGGCTTCGATAGCGACCAGAAATATAGGTAGCTGTAGTAACGGTAGAAAGTTTTTCGATAGCTGACAATCCCATCTCTGATATATCTCACTTCTCTTCTTCCTCACCTTCCTTATCAATGCTGATTGTGTCGCTGCTGGCCCTAGGTGCCCCACTTCCTTCATCGCTTCCTTCTTTAATTGGTGATTCCATGATTCCATTAGAGGCTGTAGAGCAACTTGTTTCTGCATGTTGTAACGGGTGTAGATGCTGATCGGGAGGATGAAAACCGTTCGAATCGTGAGCGCAGCGAGTGGTATAGTGTAAGCCCATGGTAGGCCGGTCACGGTGTGTAGACCTTCGAAAATGGCGTGCGCTGAAGTGACAGTTGCTTCGAAGAACTGCGGTCGTGGAGAGGCATGAAAAGCGCGACAGCTGGGGGGGAGCTGGAGGAAGGCATTGGTGATGTTTGTTCTTACAGGCCTGCAAAACGATGTTCGTGGTCGAATGAGCATGGCCATATCGAAGTAGAAGCTCTATCTGAGCTTTAAATTTGCCCTAGTAGTTTGGTAGATGGGTTGCGCATCGATTGCTTGATATGCAGTTGTTCAACTGCAAATAAAGTTGTCCCAAAAACCATGTCATATTCGGGACCCGGCACAGGAATTGCCGACGTCGCGTCAGGTAGGTGACACCGTCGCGATATCCAGAAAGCAGGAAATCCACAATTCCTCGTACTGGACAACTATGTCGGAATCGTGCAAAGCGCCTGATGGCAGCGCGATGTGGACTTTCGGACTGGCGAGCAACAAATGGCTTACCATAAGTCTGGTTGCACTGATCGGATTTACCCCTCTAGGAATGGTTCTTTTACTGCCAAAGCTGGTGATGACCGTTGGTGGGATGCTGGGGTATTATCTGCGACAAAAGACCGCTGGACGGAGAGCGCAAATACTTGAGCTGGTGGAGGAAGACGAGAAAGCTGCGAGGAAAGTAGAAGGCAGTACAAGGAGGAGCAGTGATAGTGATAGTTGGGAAAAGGTGGACAGAGCTACTGTCGCATCTGCGAACAATGGGGACAAGGCTGCTCAGGACTTTGATGGAATAATCGGATTCTTCCATCCTTTCTGGTGTGTTTTGAATCCTCTATAGGTCTACAAACTTATTTTATACTAATATGATGTAGTAACGCAGGAGGAGGTGGGGAGCGAGTACTATGGGCAGCAATTCTCGCAACTCAAAGACGATGGCCGAGTGCCAAAATAGTTGTATACACAGGAGATCATGATGCGGATAAGGAAACTATCTTGAAGAACGTCTTGGTAATTCTGCTCCCGTTAAATATATTGTCATCGGTGCGCGAAGAGATTCTTACTCCAAGTAGACTCGATTTGATATCAAATTGCACACACCAACCATAACATTCCTCTACCTTACAACCCGTGACTGGGTACTTGCCTCATCGTGGCCAAAACTCACACTACTGGGGCAATCAATTGGGTCCATCAGATTAGCCTGGGACGCCTTTTCCCTCCTTACACCAGATATCTTCATTGACACAATGGGCTACGCATTCGCTCTCGGCCTAGGCCACATCCTTTTCCACGACGTCCCAACCGGGGCCTATGTCCACTACCCCACCATCTCAACAGACATGCTCTCCTCCCTGGACCCAAATTCTCCAACTGGTAGTCAAGGGGTCAATGCAGGAAAGGGCGTAGGTCTCCACGGGAAGCTCAAAAAATTCTACTGGGAGGCCTTCGCTTACGTCTATTCCTACGTTGGCGGGATAATCGATCTCGTAATGACAAACTCAACCTGGACACAAGAACACATCAATTCCCTGTGGGGTCCATGGCGAAAAGAAAATTTCAAGTTACCAGCAGTAGCAGTCTTCCCTCCTGTCGCCGTCAAGAAATTTATCGACTCCATCCCGCTTACACTCGAAAGCGAGTCCAAGCGAGAACCAATCCTCCTCTACCTAGCCCAGTTCCGCCCCGAGAAAAACCACAAACTCATCCTCTCGTCCTTCGCAAAATTCATGTCCACCAAATCCCCAGCAACCAAAGGCGCAAAATTAGTCCTCATAGGCTCAGTCCGTGATGATGCTGACTCCAAACGTGTTTACGAACTACGGCTCCTAGCAAATGAGCTTCAAATTAAAGATTCAGTTGAATTTCACCTCGACGCTACATTCGACGAGATAATCTCTTGGGTAGGGAAAGCTAGTGTTGGTGTAAATGGAATGTGGAATGAACATTTTGGTATTGGGGTTGTAGAATACCAGGCTGCCGGCTTAATATGCGTGGTTCATGATTCTGGTGGACCGAAACGGGATATTGTGACAGTGATTGATGGGGAGAGGACGGGATTTCATGCTATGAGTGAGGAGGAGTTTGCAGAAGGGTTTGAGAAGGCGTTGGTATTGGGACAGAAGGAGAAACTGGAGATGAGGATAAGGGCAAGGAAGAGTGCGGGGAGGTTTACTGAGGATGTTTTTGAGAGAGCTTGGTTGGGGCAGATGGATAAGCTGGTAGATATGAGAAGGGAGTTGCGGAGGTAAGTCAATTCATTATTGTCCAAAATTCTGATTATCGGTTAAGCATTAGATGAGAGCTAATCCGGTGTCGTTAGGTTACATCCAACAAATCTAGAAGCCAAGAAAAAGCAGTAGAGTATACAGAACACATATCACTGATCCGGACCAAGTTAAAACATCCCCTTGAGGTATTCAAGTGTCTTGCTATAACCCAACCGTGGCAAGTGCCACGGTCACCTAATTTCTACTCTGGGTGTTCAAGTTGTTTTCTCCTTCATTTCAGAAGTCATTGGCGTTGCTCTTGCCTTTCCCCGAGACTAATCTCGTCTTTTTCGAATAGAGTGACCTGGTCTACTTCCGCCCCCCTCTTGAATATGTCTTTAGGTTAACAGAAATCCCCAAGAGTGAAGTTCCAACTCATTTTCGATTAGCAAAAGCACTTTCTGGTATTTGTGAACCTTGAAACTACAAGTATAGCAATGTGAGCAAACTTGATACCGAACATAATTATCAGCACTTACAGTATTGGTGACGCTCAGAGTCACAGCGTTCTCTGTTGTGCCAACAATATGGCCAGTCACATATCCGCCAATATTTATCACCCCATCCCCCTGCTTGAAATCACCAAAAGTGATCACAGTCTGAGGAGCATTCTGCCCATACTTTTGTCAACTCTTTTACCTTTTGCTTAGGTGGAATGGGGTTTTTTTTTACCTTCAAATCCTCCCTCTTCTTCTCCAAATTCGCAATCATCATCTTTATAGCCCCTGTGACATCCCTATACCCCTGATCCTGGTCATCAACAAACTTACACATCATACTATGACTAGCTTGCACCGCAATCGGTTTATATCCAGGCAAACTCGCACTCTCACCAGTCACAATCTGCCCTAAATCTTTCTTGATTTTCTTCCATGTCTTACTCGTGCTCTTGGTCTCATAAAAACAAGCCACTTGTATTGGCTTGAGGTCTTTTGAAGAGAACCTGGTTTGTAAGAGTTTTAGGAAGTCGACGCTGATTGATTGCAGTTTCTTGGACGATTTATCGAGGTCTTTGATTGTTTGATCATTGCTGTCAGAGAAGATGCCAAGAACTTTCTCAGCAAGGGTTGCCCAAGAAGCTTTGGAGGAGCCTTTGAAAGGAGTTCCTAGAAATACTGCGCCGCACGTTTGGTTGACGACTTCTTGACCTTGAGTATTAGATGTGTAGTCACTTGCAAGACCGTTGGCGGTTACGAGGCCGCCGAGGGAGTGTGCGACGAAGATGAGTGGGCGAGTAGCCTGTTAAGCGAGCATCTTAGTATAATTGTACTTCTTCCAGGTTGGGTTGATGAGGTAAGAGCACCAACCGTTCCATCTTCACGTCTAATATTTCCCAGTTTGTGTATCAATGAAGTCGAATGATTGTCAATACTCATATGTGAAATCAAATCCGGAGTAACGATAGGATAGAATGTCGCGAAGTCGGTGGGATATCCATAGCTAAAGATTCGACATTCCTTGATCGTATTAGGGAGGAGGACTTTGGGCCAGAAAACTACTTTGTCTGCTTCCTCAGCATCGGGGTCGGGATTCACGGCTGACCAAGTATGCTGTGGGTGGCCCCGGAGGCCGTGGACGAAGACTATGCTGGGTTGAATTAGCGGAAGACAGAACAGAACCTGGGTTTGCAGGCGTGAGAGGCTAGAAAGGTCAGAATTCCTGTCTTACTCTACTTTGGCTTCGACACCAGCATCGTAAAGCTCGTTAAGACCTTCTGTGACCACTTTGGTGGTATCATTTACTGGTGTTGACGTCGACATTTGGGCGAAAAATACGGCAAAACGAAGTGAGTACAGAATTGATGCTCCTTCGCTGTCTGTTTATCTGTTTCGTTAAAATCAGTAATGGCGGGGTATGTGAGGCTGAAATACTATTCTTTTAAGCTGACTTCCTGGAGGCATCCTAAGGCTGGCTTCATCATCTGCCGATTAGACAGATATCGATGCAAGGCTCGCCATATGTTTGAGCGATTTTCTATACCCTGTAGCGACCACAGCAATTCGATGATAGGTGGGTAGGGATATTCTCATTGGCATCATTGTGCTGGGGTTGTCTGTGAGTGGAAATCCAAAGCGAGGCTTATTGGGGGCTTCGAAGTTAGTGCATATAACCAATGATGATGAGCCAATGAAGTTCTGGTAGAGTCGAGGTTAGCAAAAATACAGAAAATCCAGACACTTTGACCTGTATATTTCAGATCGCAGTCAGTTTGTTATTGACACATATTCGTCACGGAAATTTATGTCTCTCCACCAAACATTGCTCTGAAAAAAACCGAAACTGATATCAAGGCTGTGGTAGCTTATAAATCCTGTAGTGAATCCAGCCGTGTTATGTTGCAGCCGTTGATATGTTTTAGGACTTTCTCATCGCTTAATGCCGCCACCATGCAAGCTTCACACAAATAAGCAACGAATATTGGTGAGCACAAAGCAGTGGCTTTTGTTGTGCTGTTCAGCTGTCCCTGCTGTAATAATCATTTATGCACCTCTCTCCACACTTCAATTGTTAGGGTTGGCCATGGGGTTGGAATCCCGGACTTTGTGTTGAATTGCTCCTTCTTCCAGACACACAGCCTTCTCAATCACTGCAAATTTCTATCATTTTAAAATACTAATACTTGGTGTAATTCCAACTAGCCCGTCCCCGGTGTCTTTCCAATACTTAGAAAATGCCATGGACACACCTCCGAGTTCTGTGTGCTCCCCGTACTCCAACGATGTAAGACCGCAGTCAACTGAGCTTCCTCCAGCAAAATCAGAGATACACTTTGGCGACACAAAAAATGATGGCACCACCTCTTTGGTCGGTAGCCTGGCAACAGGAGGTATCGCTGCGCAAGATAGGGCACAAGTCAGTATGCATACCTCAGTAATTTTGAATTAATCAGTCACTAACTTGATGAAAAGCTTTTAATATCGAAAATAACACCTACTCATCAAAAGGTACGTTACAACGCTCAATATTGACCCTATATGTTTCACTATCTAATATGATCAAGATGCCACAAGATCACTACAACAAAACGCAATCCTGCGATTCTCGCCAAAGCAATTGCCTCACTTTACAGGAAGACAAACAGAACTTGATTTGATGTGCAAAAAGCTAAACATACCGTCAAGCAATGGTGATATTTCCCCGTTGCGCTTTGTCATGTGGGGCATGGCAGGCGTCGGAAAAACTCAGCTCGTGCACAAGTATCTAGGAGAAATACTAGACGCCAAGCCTTCAGAAAAGTCCGAGAAGAGTACGCTAGCATTCAACACAATATGGCTAAAAGCATCAACTCAAGAGGACCTCGATGAATCCATAGTGAAGATCTTGCATGATATCCAGGTGCACTGTAAAATATCACGCGCTTTTCGGGCATCAGATCGACGAGCAAAACTTAGAAACTGGCTGGAATTCGACTGTGTGGACAACTACTCGGACTGGATTCTCATCTTGGACGACGTTAGAGAGCAAACGCTTAGCCACTCTCGAGATCTAATTCCAGGCAGAGGTTCCAAATGCAGAGTAATAATTACAACGAGATCTGGGTCTATTGCCGAGGATTTTATGTTTGGCGATGATGAAGAACAGTGCTGTGAGATAAAGGTTTTTGATATTCAAACAGCTCAGGTGATGTTTTGGCGTGTTTCGAAAACCAAACCGAGATCTAAGGTGGAGGAGGATAAGGTTGCTGATGTGGTAGAAGCAGTTGGATGCTTGCCACTTGCAGTTGAAACGGCTGCGAACCGTGCGAGATGGTATACTCTGAACGAAGTCTGGGCAGAAAGGAAGACGGTAAGTTAAGCATGTCAACATTCTGTTGGCAAATCTTCAGTACTGACACCGAATTGACCTAAAGGCATTTGATTGGGAAGATAAGGATCTAGTATCATACTATGATGACCACCAACACTACAGCAAAAGTAGATTTCTGAAAAATGCGTTTGATTGTTTCTGGGATCTGATTGCAAATCCAGAGACGCCTGAAGCTGACTTGTTTGGCGATATCTCTTTTTTTGACCCAAGCAGTATCAGTGTGAACTTATTAGAGCGGCAAAGAGACCAGTCCCAAAGTTTTAGCCTCCTTGGGCTATTCGTAAGCAAAAATGATACCTGGACTTCCAGCTCCTGGAGGGATGCGATACACAGGTTGGAACGCACATCACTCGTTACTCGAAGATCAGAAGGAGAATCGCAAGTCCTCTGGATACATAATCTAGTCCAGGCACTAAGCAGGCATCAGTTAATTAACGAGGGAAATCTGGATAAACATGTCAACGGTGGTGCAGATAGACTTCACCAAGCAGTCCTTGCCGCGCACAAGCAAATCGGGCCTAACGAAAACTCCATATCATGTGAAGAAGTCTTACGGCACATAAAATCCATTCTAGAGTTCCTCAAGGAAGTGGAAAAGTCACGCACGGGTTTTGTGATCCTCAAAGCTAATCTTATGAATATTAGAGAGTCAGTCGTCAAACTATTGTGGAAGGGAGGATGGTATAAAGCTGCGCTAGTTACGGCAGAAGAAACATTCAATGCAAGGAAATTCATCTTAGGGAGCCGGCATGGTGATAATATGACAGGCCTTAATATCTATATCAGAGCTCTCTTGTATCAAGGGAATTACAAGAAGGCCGAGCCTTTGATTCAACAAGCATTCCACGAACTCAAGACCTCAAGAGATAGGCCTCCGGAATACAAAATCGAGTGCGTGACTTGTCTCGATAACTATGCGGCGATGCTGCGATATAAAGGGGACTTTGAGCAAGCTATAAATTGGAGTAACGAGGCGTGGATAGAAGGTAAGAATACGCTAGGTCCAAAGAACCGCTACACCCTCAGGTGCCTTTACAATCTTGCACTGGCATATCAAAGTGGTGGATACTATTCCAAAGCTGTAAAACATGGCCGACAAGCCCTTCGAGCATTCGAACAGAAACAAAACATTCTCCAAGATGACGATCTTGATACATCGACAAGTCGCGACCACTACGCCTCAGCACTATACCACCAAGGACTGTATGATGATGCAGAACGAGAAATAGAGCGAGCGCTGTACGCAAGGACACTCTCGCTGGGTGAAAAACATCCGGACACTTTGACAAGTCTCCAGAATAACGCATCTATTCTTTGTAGGCAGGGCAAATACGAGGCCGCTTTGGAAAACACCCAGAAAGCTCTACAGGGAAGGCACGAAATGTTAGGAGAAGATCACCCTGACACGATTGCCAGCCTCAATAGTCTTTCTTCAATTTATTTGTGCCAAGGCAAGTACGATTTGGCAGAGAAGGAAGCACAAACTGCATTTGCGAGAGGAACAAAGGCTTTTGCCCCCGAACACCCAGCTCTTCTTGCTAGCTTGAGAAACTTCGCTTCCGCTCGTCAACACTTAGGAAATCTTGAAGATGCCAAGGAGTATTATGTGGAAATTCTCGTGCGGAGACAAGAGAAACTAAGACTTGGACACCCTGACACTCTAATCAGCCTCGGCGACACGGCTTGGGGTGAATCAACAGAAGGATACTATATAGCTGCGGAAGACATGTACCAGAGGGTCTACCAGCAACAATGCGAAGAAGTTGGGAAAGGGCATCCGCAAGCTTTAGCTAGCCTCAATTCCATCGCATGGATACGCATAAAACTTGGAAAATATGAGGCTGCTAAAGATGCAGCGGAGTGTGCTTGGCTCTCACAAGAAGAGACGCTTGGGGTGGCGCACCCTGATACTCTAACTACGATGCATACCTATGCTGTTATACTTCAGCGCCAACGGCGAGACGAGGATGCTGCATCACTGAGCCAACAAGTTCTAGTGGAAAGAGAGAGAGTGTTAGGAGATCAGCATCCCGATACACTGGCCAGTCGAGACAGCTATGCATTAGCATTGTGGTGTTTAGGTCGGTATGAGGATGCTGAGGAGCTTTGCAAACAAGTGCTTCTCAAACGGCAAGAATTATTTAATGGATCTCACCCATATGTTCTCGCCAGCCTCGATACATACACATTAATACTCCAATGTCAAAATAAGGAATCCAGAGCTCAGGCATTAATGGCGTTAGACGGACGAGAAAGCCTTGAGGGCAATAACCCTGATAAGGTTCGAAGTCGTTATAATTATGTCTCGGTTCTTCGCATAGAAGGACAATTTGTTGAAGCCTCCAAGGAAATCGAAGAGGTGTTGAGGGTTCAGCGAAAGATTCTGGGAGGAAACCACCCCGATACGTTATCTAGCTCCCATGAGAACGGATTGATCAACCTCCAGTTGGGAAAATGGGAAGAAGCGGAAGAAGATCTCTTTGAAGCTTTCGAGGGTAGGAAGAAAGCATTGGGAGGAGAGCATCCTGATACGTTGTCATCTCTTTCCTGCTACTCCCTCACAATCGCACAGCAGAGGCCACTCCAAGAAGCACAGAACCTTCTAAACTGGGAGCTGGGGGTCGAGGAATCAACTGGCGGATTACGACGAATAAAATCTCTGAAGGATCTTTCTCAAAATTCGAGGAGCGTCTCACATCACGCTCGGGAAACGGCAACGGAGAAGCTTACGAAGCTGGGGATTGCGTGGCGAGAAGATGCGCTGCATCAGCAAACCGACCATTTGAAAATTAGATTGGCGAGGACGCTGTTGAAGCAGAAGAAGGGAGAGGAAGCTGTGAAGACTTTGAAATGTATTAAAGCGCATCCGGATAAGAGCACTTTTTTGCGATTGGCTTTTTTGCAGCTGGGGAAGTTGAACGAAGCACTAGAGACACTTAGCTCAAAGGTTAGCTTTGATGATGAGGGAGGGGAAGTGCTGATGTGAAATATTAAATGATAATCAGCCTTGATATCAGATGTTCCTGATTTGGTTTCTCTATGGGACATACCCACAATTGTTGGACTTGGATTGATTACTTACACGATGAAAAAATTCACAAAAAGATATTACTATTCCAATTAGTTAGTTACCAACCGCCCCCCCCCCCCCCCCACGCCCCAAAATTGTAGCAGTACTTGTGAAGCTAAAACCACATACCTCAACAGGCATGCACGATAGATGCAGTGAAGACACTTATAAAACCACATCCTGCAAGTTAAGCAAAGGTTGGTTTTAGATAATGTGTTTGTTGGGGTTTGGATATTGATTGGTCTAAAACTTTGGCACAAAGTTCAGAGAAGACCAATTCCAGAAAAAGAACCTTCTTAATTATCTTTAATTCAAATCTAGAAGATGAAATGGAGCAACGTAATGGAAAAGAGGTGGTCAGGCCCTGCCCGATTTGATCGTGCTGCACTCCGAACACTTGATTGGTATCAACGATGACCATCCTGAAAGGTAGGAACGATCACAAAATGATTCCGAATCATGAGCTCCTCAGATTTGCATTGGCTAGGGGGCCGGGCTAACAAGACATTCGACTTCGGGAATTTATAATATTGAACGATTTCGGCCCGAGGCTGCTTAGAGCGTGATGGGCAAGTGGGTGAGTGGACAGAAGATTTACCTGGTACCGTAGAATATGGCGAGGTTATAGTGGATCGTGTATCTGGTCGAGATAGTTAAGTGGACGTCCATAGCAGAGCTGGAAGATCGCCGCAATAGCCTCATCACTTTGTCACTGGTGAACTGCGATGCAACAAAGTGGAAATAAGAGCGCTGATCATCGATCACTGGCTGCCCTGTTCAAAGGCCCCGACCGCGCAGCTATTGAAATGTGGTACGTGCTTCTAGGTAATTAGTATTTGCGCGAAAATTTATTGTCAACGTTCGGTGTTGATGCGAGCCTGGCAGGACGTGGACAGCTGTGGCTGATAAACTTCGTTTTTGTCGTGATGGTTTTAAGATGGAGAGGCGTTCAGAATAATACTGTGAAGAATTAAATGAGTGGGAGGTAATGAAAAGTGATGAATATCATCGCAGCTCACCAGACTTGGGACTTGCTCACCCGAGAGAGGTTGGTTGCTAGGCCAGGCCTCGCGGTCAATACAACAAACGGGGCTGGTGAGCTGGGCGAGGCTGGTAGTAATATTGATTTGAGAAGCACTTCTGAGACCTAGCTGATAAGTAAAGTGAAACAAAAGATAAGTACTACGGGTGAGACATATGTGGACCGGGTCTTTAACCTTGTAAATGTGTTTTTTGTGTTTCATTTTGTATTTTATATTTCGTGGAGGTTTTAGTTATTCGGAAGGTGATGAGATCTTATGTTTCGGGGCTTTTGAGAGAGATATTGGTGAAGCGATAGAGATTATCTATTGAACAGTAGCAAGTGGAAAGTACTAAAGAGGTGAAGTTTATTTGCCAAACGAATGCTCAGATAGATATGAGCTGCGAGTGGCTTTTGAGCGGTGAACAAGCCTTGATGTCAATGATCAGCCGTGCAGAATAAATTCTTGGAGCCCCCACTGGTAGTTTCTAGATTCAAGTTACAAGTAAAAAAATAGTAGTGAGCTGTTGAAATTCTAGCTTACACAAGGCAGTAAACATAGGTGTGAAACCAAGTTGGACGCCTTCGTCGTCGTCATAATCATAAAGTTGTAGCAGTGGCGTGTTGGTGACAAGAATTTTCCATATGTGATATGCAGATCTTAAAGTAACATGCTAACTTGCAGAATCGGAGAAATCCTGGTTTTTGCTCGGTCCAAGCTTCGGTGATGAGGACTCTAGGCCGGTTTATGCATGTGTGCGTTTTGTTGATGATGTCTTGGTCTTCATCGACGTCTGCATCAGCTCGCTATGCTGGCCCAGCAACCCGTGAAGCATAGAAAGTTTTCAAAATTGCAAGCCGCAACTGTCAAATCTTCCAGATATGGTCCGATTGACGGGGTTTTTCAGCTCGAGGAATTAACGACTGTGTTTCGTAACCTTCTAGATCATGATGCATGAAATTAACTCAGATTGATGATACCAGCCCTGGGTCTGTGGCTGTCACGAACGACTAGCCCCTGTTGGCCTGAACTCCAGATCTAGAGCTTTCCAGTCCACCACTTTTCATCAGCCACAACTACCTTCTACAACCCGGGGCACTGTCTTGGGTTTGGATGTCCTCGGCGTCCTCTTTGGTTGGCGAAAATTGGAATTGCGACAGACTGCCGCCCACGCTATAGAGTCCGGTGGCTCGAAATCAGCACTTTAATTTTGAGGATGACCCATACCTCTTATGCGATACCTTGAGGAGGACTTGACTTTAAAATTCATATGCGCATTCTTCGTAGTTACCGCTTGAGACCCATGCCTTTCGCCGGAACAAAGGTAGAGGCCGGTTTGAATATTAGGTACAAGAGGTCACCAACTTCAAAAATTTTGGTATCGAGAAATCGTTCAGCTCAGCAGGGAAGCTTTCGTAGCGCCAACCGAAGCACGTCCAGGGCGGCGGAAAGAGACGTGGGTTAATCCCTGCTTGGTCTGGGGAATTGTTCCTGATTTCGGTTGCAAGCATGAATATGCTGTGGCATGATTGGTAGTGCTTCAAAACTTGATCGATCTCTGCAGATTGGGCGCGCAATTTCAGCCACTGAAAACCCTGGACCCGAAAGTCATTGGCAGTGGTCTGAGATTCAGGAGCTTGGACGGAAAGGACCCTGTCGGTAGACGTCACTCAAGAACCTGCTAGAGGAGTGGGACAGAGAAGGGCTTTCGTTGATGGGGAGAAGCTGCAGCCAGAATCATCTTGCTGTGTTGGCAGAGCGGAGTAACACGGTGGTGATCAGTTGTGCCGTGAATTAATCGTGAGTGATCGTATGTTTGTTCCCAAGGTTCATGATTCACAAACTCGCAACAATTTGAGGTTTGTTGGTGGTGTGATATTCGGAAAGAAAGGTAAGATTAATGGAAGACAGCATGGACATCTGAGATCCAAGAGATGCAATATCGGTGATGTCAGTCTAGCCAAAACACCTTCGTTCATCGTTCTGATGCTAGGCGATAACGTGGAATTGAGTGGTTGGTGCCTTGTTTCAGTTACAATCTAGCTGTTCTCCTGCCCCTCCACCAACCCCAACCTCTGATCAATGCATCATTTTGCATGCCATTGCAGGTCCCGAGATGTGGCTGGGCATGGAATCGTGTCGGGATGTGGATATTGACCAGGGTGGTGGGTGAAGCCAGCTCAAATCAACCAGCTCTAAGTTGCGGACCTGCAGGGTCATTGTGAACCCCTTCCAAGCTTGATACTGATATTGGATTTCTATATCGCCGAGTGAATAGCTTTGGCGCGGGAATCGGTCGTCTATAGCCTTGGAACAGAGCCAGCGCAGGCTTCAGCAAGCTTTTACGGCGTTGCCGTGCGCTTGTGCTTGAGGGGTCCTCGTCCATGGTACTATGCCTATCTGGAACATTAATTAGTGTTTTGTGATGCAAGATGCAGAGAAATGGTTCATGACAAACCAATCAATGATGGATGTGCTGTTCGCGCTGGGCTAGGGTCTATGAGTTGCAGTAATTACATGTGGTGAAGGACACAGTGGTGGTGGTACCCGGCAACATCTGGCCAAGACATCGTCACATTTGGTTGCGCCGTCCTCAAAAGCAAGCTCGTTTCCCGCCCTCTTCAATTAAGGTTCGCTTCTTCATTGACTACTTCAACAACAGAACTTCCTTCTATCTACAACCATAACCATCTGCCTACTCTCCAATCCATCAACTTCATCAACTTCATTCCACTCGCATACCAACCTCAATCCGTACCATCACCCCAGCCAATAGTTCAAGATGAAGTACTCAATGATCTATGTTGGCGCGTTCGCCTCCGTCGCTGTTGCGCAAGCAAATCTCCCAGCCTGTGGTGTAAGTTTCTCCTCTGCTGAATATAACTCGCGCATCTACAAGCTATTGCCAATTCTTTGGCACGTTCCCATTGTGCTTGATATAGCAATGGCGACGGCACCTCGAACTTCAAGCTTGAAATGAACACCCTGATTCGCAGTTGCTATGGGATATTATCGCAATTGAAGCAGGGGATACCATCAAGCAAGCACTCATCGATTGTGCGAACAATGGCTAATCCTCTATCTGTAGCAAACCTGCATTTCCAACATGCTCAGCTTGGCTCCATCTCTTGGTTGCTCTAGCACCGATGCCGCCTGCCTCTGCAAAAACGTCAACTTTGGCTACGGTATCCGCGATTGCTCCAATGCTGCTTGCGGCGCTGAGGTTGCAGCCACTGTCATCGCCTACGGAAATGGTTACTGTTCTTGTAAGCTGAATTCGCGAAATCGAAAGGGAGCAAAGACTGACACAAGATAGCGGCTCTCGCTGGCGCTGGTTCTGCTACAGGTTCTGGTGCAGCAGGATCTGCATCTGCATCTGCTACTGCACCTGCACCTGCAACTGGCACTGCAACTGGCACTGCAACTGGCACTGCAACTGGCACTGGTGCTGGTGCTGGGGGAGCTGTAAGCAATTCATAACCTTGAGGCACATTTCAGCCACTGACACTAAACAGGGTTCGGCCACAGCAACAGCTGGAGGACCATCTTCGGCCATCACAACATCTGCCATCATTTCTGTCATCTCTTCTGGGGGATCAGCTGTTGGTACATCGACTCTCGGCTTGACCACAATCTATGGTGCAGGAGCAGGTGGGGCAGGTGGAGCTAGCGGATCTTCTGCCATCTCAACTTCTGCTATCATTTCCGTCATCTCTTCCGGTGGATCAGCTGTTGCAACATCAACTATTGGCTTCAGCACCATCTATGGCGCTGGAGCTGGTGGAGCGGGTGCTTCTTCCTCTGCTGTTTCGACTGTCCCTATTCTTTCCACCATCTCTTCCGGAGGATCAGCTATTGCGACATCCACTGTTGGCCAGTCAACCATCTTTGGTATCGGCGGTGCTGGAGGAAGCGTTACATCTGCCGCTGGTGGTGCTTCATCAACAGCTGGGTCAGTTGCCTCTGGTGCCTCATCCGGAGCCAGCTCGGCTGCCTCTCACGCATCTTCAGCTGCCTCTTCCCTCGCATCAGGTGCTTCCAGCGCTGCATCCCGAGCATCTTCGGCCGCCGCAGGAGCTACATCCTCTTCCTCATCGGCCGGTGGTGCCCCAATGAAGACTGCCATCCCAGGTATGATGGCTGCCGCTGGTATTGCCGCTCTCTTCTTGTAGTCGACCAAAAGCCATCATTCCGGCAGAGCTTTCCTTCTTGCATACGAGGATATCACTGGAAAGGTGGGAGAAAAGAATCGGTGGAGGTAATTGTTTAATGGAATGGCTTATCGGATAGATGCGTATTGGTTGTCGATACCCTTGCTTTTCACTTCTTGCTCATATTTGCCCAATGGGGCCTTACGATTATTTCTCTGCTTTACCAACGACATCATGCACTGACGAATTGGAGGATCGGACACTCAACACATCTGGGAGGTTAATGCGTGCAAATAATTAGGACAACCTATGCTGAAGCATCTTTGGTTGGACCGGGGGTTGATGAGAAATGATGTTGCTCAAGACATGTTGCTTGTCTTGCACTTCGATAGAGGTGTAGGTCAGTACGATAACGCTGGGCTTGTGCTGCTCATGAATACAAACAAATTAAAAAAGAAAAAACACAACTTTACCTTATTTGCTACTCAGCTAGTGTATCTTGATTGTTCTGAAAGTGCTTATCGTGGAGATGAGGTTGAGAACAGGTTTCATATTGGTGTCATAATTCCTAGGATGCCGACTCGTGACTTCGGCTCGAAATTACCGATAATTCTGACTACCATTCTACTTGGATCACCTGCATCCCGATCCCTCCGTGATCAATCATATATATCCTAAATCATCCTGGATGATTTTGAACTTCGATAACCCCCCTCTTAAATTATTTTCTCGTTCTCGCACATTTTGCTCAACTTCTCTTTCGGGGAGTCCTCCAGATATCAAATTCCTTCATGTTTCACGATCAAGTGCGGTCGTAAGTATTTCCTCGGAGTAGATCAGAGTGGTAGAATATCAGTTCCTTATATTCATAATCGATCGTTGAAAGGAGGTATGATTTCGTGGTCACGCTCTTCCACTGTACCAAGAAGTTGTGAACCAACGGTATGGTTTGTACAACTAGTGAGGTGAGGAACCACTGTCTTGTAGATACTGCACATTGTCTCTTCCCCCTTGTGGCTCTCGTTCTTGTTTGGTGGGTTAAATTTTACTTCGTCTCCGAATGTCTGCGTTATCAAGAAGTCGCATTTTAATTTATCGGGAGTGAATTTTCAGAGATAGTTGAAGGGGGGATAGTGAGAGCATAGTTGCAGTGGAGAATTCAGTAGCTCAGTAGTAAACTATATCCTATTTTTTGGTGTATTTGTCGAGCTATTTCCTTTGGTATGTAAGTTGTACCCTATTGTTATCTCAATTGATTGGATTCCCATTAGCCTTTTCTTCTAGAAGTTAAAAAAGGGTGAGGGAATAGGTTAATAATTGGAAATATGGGCACTATGTCACTCCTTCCTCACAAAGCTCGGTATTTGTCATTCTTCAGGCAGGTCCGCTCTCTTCACATGTTCTCTTTTTCAACGTCAATAAAAAATACTACATCATCATTCAGCCCAATATTTCTATCGCCAATCCTTTCACTCTACCGCGGTCATTTCTATACGGCATTGATAGCTTACAACAATCGTGTGACACTACATTGTTGAATGGCACCACTTCACAATCCTTACGGCGATGCCACAGACAACACTCAAAGCATAACGTACGCACGCAATCGAATCATAGAGTTGCTTCGTATCGGCAGAGAGGACCAGCTCGCTGAACTCCCTGAGAACCATATAAACCGTGAGTATTATCTCGAGCAGATAAGAGAGGAATTGGGTATACCAAATGCTGTGGACACCCAACCTTCGAATATATTCGCTATTGAGGGCAGTCCACAGGATAGGACAGGTTTTACCCTAAGAGCGCTGCAGGGGCCTCTCCGACAAGAAACTATGGCATCTTCTTCAAGAGATATTCCACGGGAAGACTGGGAAGAACTTTGGGAGAGAGGATCGGACTGCCCACCTTTGGATACTTGGGTAGGAGAGCTAGACCGTCAGGATGCGTTTTTCATCTACACTATAAGTCGGCATGCGGATTCCAATGACGAGATGTGGGTGGCTGGCCGAGCGTTCATAGAGGACATACCGGATTTTTGCGAAGCGTACCGTCGCTTGATGGAGCAACAACTGTTGGTTCATTCCTCACAGTCTACCTCACAAGGTGGAAATGTGAGAAGGGTTACCAATGATGGCCGTCAATTCAACAACGCTTCCTCAGCCTTACAAACTCTGGTAAACCATAGAAATCCTATCACGCAAGAAGCCAGAATTGAAACCCGAAGGAGCAGTTCTCATTCGAGGCGAAGATATTCGGAACATCCAACTGCGCAGCCCCCGGAGAGCACCCAGCCAGCGGTGGCGATTCGACCGTATAATACTTATGACTATTATCACCCAACTTTAGGACTTTATACTACCTACAATGATAACAATGGGCACTGTATAGTGACAGGGGGTAATCCACGCGTTTCCGTCAGCTTTATTCTTATGTCAGAAGAGCCAAATTGGGAACGCAATGCCCCCCGTCTGGAGACATGGGCGCTGCGAGTAAATGGATACTGGCCATATATAATCTATTCAACACATCGATACAACATTGCAGAAAACATTGAGAGCTTCCGACGATTGCCAGCGTCTCTCCCTTGCGCAAATGCTTTCCGGTTACTCTGCGAACAGATGGGGCTTCCACAACAGAGTCAACCTCAACAATTGGTGGTCCTCGCAAACCATTCTTTAGAAACCCCTATAAACCCACGCATGCGACAAAACAGCTCTGGATCAGCTATAGATGGAACTACGGCTAGCCATACTCATACTGCCAATAATTTTCAGCCTTTTCTCCAAAGCCCACGTTCCCATCTTTTGTCTTCTCATCGACAGCAACTGAATCCACTCCAGCCAAATAGGTTAGGGGTAGGGCCCAGTCATCATTTCCTACATCGTGGCTATGATGAAGAATTGTCCCCAGCACCACCAAATAGTTCACCAGGCTTTGTTTCTCACACAAACCAAGAATATGCTGCGCAGCACATGATACAGGGCCAGCATATCCCTCCAGCCACCTTTGGCATGTCTCAGCCATGCCAAAATTTCTCAAGCCTAGGAAGTAACAATGTAGATTCCGCACAAAATTACTCGGCACCTGTCAATACTGTGATCAACGGACAGGTGAATAACTATTACGCACCCGTGAATAACTACTCTGCACCTGTATATAAATACTATAATTACGATGACGGGAAACACGACCCAGAAACTCCAAATAACCATGGCGATTTGAACGGCGGATCGGAACAGACAACTCGAGATATCTGGCAACATGAAAGCACTCAATCACCCTCAAACTTGGGCGTAGCTACAGGGCCCGACCCTGAAGGGTCTCCTGGTAGTATCACACGTTCTCAAAGTACAGCGAACAATCACCCGGAAAATAGACAGACAGCTAGAACAGATCTCCATACTAATCCATGTCGATCTCTCGTCATGAATCCTGGTAATGGTTTTTGCGGCAATGGTGTTCTACAGCTTGAAAATCCCTACAAGTCTTGGTTATCTAGACTCTATGGTCCAACTATGAACATTCGGCCTCTCTCGCTCCAGGTTTGGGCTATTAAAGTTTCAGAAGGTTATTCCGAGAAGTCGCGAGCACCTCTCTCTAAAAAAACTCAACGGTCAGCTGAAAGCAAGAAGCGCAAGCGAGAAGGAGCTAACGATGAAGATATCTTAATATCCGGACTACCGGAAGGCTTGAATCAGTGCTCAAGAACGGCCTCGTCTCCAGTTTCACAGACTTCAGGCTCGGCAAAGAAGTTTAAGCGAGAAGAGAATGACGATATTGATCTCTTCGTCTGTGAAAATGGTTCTTCTGTACACGGCAAGCTAAAGGCGAAACTGAAGCTTGAAAGCCTGAATGATCCATACTTTCAGTGCGGGAAGTGTTTAATGAAATTCCGAAAATCAGACAACAAGATTGGGGCTTGTCCTAGGCATACTGGTTCGTACCGTTACGGGACCCGTTTAGTGAACTTGATTGCTGATATCGGATTGATTATAGGAAAATTCGTGAATCGCGTGTTTGATACCGATAAATTGGATTGTTGTTGGGGATTGTACAAGAATCAACCATGTATGATGTCGAAACACGTGATGATACAATACGAGCATTAAAGGCCTTGAAAATCTTGTCGAGAAATCGGGGACCAGGGATGGGAAGGAGCTAATTGAGGAATGAAGGTGCTGTTGGAACTCAGCCGGAAAGATCCGTGTTAGCCCAATGAAAGTAACTACCTAGAGGAATATCTTCTTATTGCTCATTTCGTCAATATTTCGTGCCAAATGTGACGCTTCGGAAATGCGGCCCGCAGGCAACAACGTGTGATGCGCAGAGATAACCATTCATAAGAAATGGTGTTTATATTTTGATTAGGGGCTATAAGTTTGGAAATGAAATACGGGTAGGGTAGAATGAATAGAAGGGAAGACTGAATGGTTTGTTTGTTTTTCAATTTACTGTTCATCTCTGACTGTTTAAAGTGCATTCCGTGGTGAGGTGAGGATTAACCAAAATTTCTGAAAAGAGGAAAACCCTTTGAAGATGTAAATTCCTTTCAAGCACTACTCTTTGCAAAGTGGAAATATAATATTAGTTTCCTGTTCCATTTTCGTCAGAGTTCCTTTATCAACCCCATTGTTCTGAGACGACCAATTAGCCGATGCAGGGGTAAAGACCGTCAGAAAGCTCTTTTTCACGCACTCACAACTCTTCACACTTGTTATTTTTTATTTTATTTTATTTTAGCTCTTTGTACTATCGACAACTTTGTAGCGTAGAGAGTAGACCAACCGGCTAGTGGTGCAACCCAAATATTGTTAGTTTAGTTTCACTACTGCGTTAAAGATACTTTTCCCCTCCAGCTTCTCCCCTCTAGCTGATTCCTCACTTTAGCTGATTCCTCACTTTAGTAAAATAACGTGCAACAAAGGTTAATTCGAATAGCATGAGATACTGCATCAATACAAAAGATATTTGAAGTTCCCAGTTACCAAATTGCAGGTTGGGGAAGGGGGGGTTTCACAAGGATGAGAATATGCATTCAAGTAGTAGAGGAATTTCGTGATGGATGTTAGCTTCTATAGATCCCCCCTTTTTACTACACCACTACACCAATGCTCTGTACAAACCGACTACGCAAAATCATCTACTCTCCCCTACCAATATTCGATCAAACCAATGCCACGATTCATTCGACACTAGAGTGTATCCCTTGCTGTAAGTTAAGGGGTCTATTTCTGTCAGTCATAATAGGGAATTGACTTCGAATTATTTTCCTCCGTGTCTTCGGCTCTCTTTGAATCTCTAGGGCGCTCTTGGAGGAGAAACTTCAAACTATACAGCTTTTAGTTAGAACTCCGAAGATGCACGGCGACCTTGACCAGAATTCCCCGAGTCAAGTCTATAATTTAAGCGAAAGCCCAAGCAAATACCTTTTATCCTTAACTCTTGAGTACTGAATGAGCCCACAAAATCACACTCTTCTTCTCAACCAATCACTTTGCACTGTAGAGAGGGGCTTGAATATTGCTGAAGAGAGAAATATTTAACGAGAAATTCCTGGCTGAGTGGCTGACCAATCTAGGCAAGAAACTCGTTACACAAGGCAATCTCCAGGTCGAATTGCTTTGCTGGCAGTTCAGCCTTACCAATACATCATTTCGGGCGTTTTCATAAGTTATCAATTCGATCGGAGGAGTTACTCGGTGCAAGCAGACTTCGGCGTTCTCCAGCTTCATTCCATGAAGGCGTTTCGGAACTGTGAGGCTGCATTACCTACTCCACTAAATACTGAGCAGAAACCGCTGTATGGAACAATTACTATCTTCCATCAACACCCCAGCCTTATACTTCATTATGGGCCAAAGAAAATTTGACAACAACAACTATGACCCCCAAAGAGAGGCTCATACAACGTCGTTAATGGGGCCCTCGAGAGTATTGAGGGCAAGCGAGACGTCCACCCGTCTCTCCTTCCAGACTGCATTCTTCCCCACACTCCACCTCCTTAGCTGCTTGATCATTGCAATTTGCATGTTGCGTTTTCTCGATGGATATCTTGCGGTGTCTATCGATTCTCCACATTTTGTCGATGGTGGAAAATTCAAACTTCGAGTCAGCGACGTAACGACTCTCATCTCCGCTGCCTTGATCGTCGTAAAGCTTCTGGTGGGGGCTTGGACCGGCGCAATTGTTTGGACATGCGTCTTCATCCTACTCGAAAAGCGCGGGCTGTCCTTGGGGCAAATTACACGCATCATGTCTTTCAACATTCCACCAGTACCTAGAGGATACGCGGAGATTATCGTTGCTGTATTGCTCCTTCTTGTTATTCCACAGCAGTTTATCAGTCCGATCCTCTCAGGTGCGGTTGACTGGAGTCCTTCATTCGAATATGGGCGAAGTACGGTACAGGTTCCCAACAGCGATCGGAACGCCGACCCTACAATGTGGTTCTGGTATTATTATTCTCCAAATGATCGTAGAGCTAATGTTCGTCGAGCAACGGCTCTCGCAACTTTGGCTTGGGGAGAATCTGCAATTGATAAGGGTCACTGTCGACACGTCCTTGGTGCGGATGCCGGAAATATTCTTACCGTCAACTCAAGTATTTCAAATGTCGTGATGCCATGCATCCAAATCCACTCTATCACATTCCCTAACACACCGGCCCCAAAAGATGTCTATACTCTCCTGGACAATTCTCTAAACAATAAAAACGATGAACTCAGCCGCGTTGGTGACTCACCATTCCAGTACTTCACAGATGGCAATACAGTGCTGTTCGATCCGAAAGATCGACCGGGCATGAATGATGGCTTTCCTCCTATTCACGACAATGCTCGCCTCATGGACCGACCAACCAATTTCCTGCAGAACGGCGTCATGAACGCGGCAGTTATCGTAAGCTTCGGCCCCCCCATCGACGGCAAGAACTGCACGAATATCAACACGACTATATTTGGTAATAAAAGGCTCAACAATATATTCTCACCTATTAAAAGCGGGAATTATTACCGCTGCCTTTCCTGGGCCATCGTGAATTTCACCGCTGGTGTAACGACAAGTCCCACAGGCACATATATCTCAAATCGAGTGGTTGAAGCAGATGTGGCAGCTGCTCGTATGGATATTAGAGGTGGACCGTGGGTCAAAGAGGCTCTGTATCTCCTCCCAGATATCATGAGTGCACTGACAATGATGAATACCACCTCGCTCAATACTTGGGATGATCTAGAAGGGTACACGAGTAAAGTGATTCGGTACTCGTACCAAGCTGCGTGGGATATGCTTTCTCGGTCCTTCGATCCCATTCTCGCGAATGCCACCTTCTCAGCGAGGGTCTACAGACCAAGAGTTAGGGCTTCAGTTTCTCATGGGAGAGTGCTGGCTTGGTTGGCTGTGGGGGCGCTGATGACAATTTCGGCGGTATTGTTGACGTGGGGAATGAAGTCGATGAGATGTGTCAGGCAGAGAGTGTTTGATGGGCCTGTCGCGGCACTATTGACCGACCCCAAGGAGGTGATAGATGGAAACGGGGTAGAAAGAGAACTTACTGGTTTGTCGTGGGTGACAAGTGAAGATGAGAAAATAGGGATGAGATTGGAGACTAATGACCAAGGAGGGTTTTCCCTAACGCTTAAGGATGGAGAGGTGTTGAAGTAATAGGTAAGGCTTAGTGGCAATATGCGTCATTAAATATAGCTTTCTCTTTGTTAAATTCAACAAGTGCCCGGTTAAATTGTCCCGAAGATCGTTATTATTACAGGGATGTGCAAAATAAGAATTATTTCTTTATCGTACCTGTGTCCACCTCAGATGGGGAAGCCCCACAGTTCTTTGGGCTGCCAGCAAGGAAATGGCGAGTTATAATTAAGATTAGTCAGCCTGGTCTCTGAATAAATGTTATTACCGTTGACAATAATGCATTGGTTAATCGTTACATAATTTTTTTGTGTAGGTTGTTTTGAGATAGGGTATGATATACAATAGGGGATGTTTGTGTTGTGTTGAATAACCATTGGTGTTGTGGGAATGCAATGACTAACCTGTACAAGTTGTGGAATTTGGTATTGTGGAGTGCACTCCTCGCCCGCTAGTATCGAAGAGGGGTATGGGAATGAAGACTAAAAGAATTTAATGGTAACTTGTGGTATTTTTACACCAAAACTATTGACTCTGTCCCTGATACGTCACCCTAGTCCTTACTTTAAAGCATCTGGAAATCAAACAGACTAGACAATTCCGTCATGGTATGTTCGCGTACTGTCTAACCAAGGAAGAATTTCTAGAGTTTGCTCTATAGATATCACCCCATGGTGAAATTCAAATCTTTTTCTTTTCTCTGAGCATAATTGAATTTCATGCGGAAGCTCTCTAGTACAGATCCGGGGTCCGGGGGAAATATGATGACCAGTAAATGCCAATTAATTAGGGAACCTCATCTTTCTTAACGCAGGATCGGAGGTCAACCCATTTGTCAGTTTCCTTGAGTGCGGAGATGTTTCCATAGGAACTAAAGAGCACACAGAAAATAGGATGCTTTTTAGCTCCTAGGGGAACGCAAAACGCTTCAGCTTTTATAAGAACCGAAAATCATAGTGGAAGCTAGATTCTGGATACGTGCCCCCCAGGATGGCATTCAGGCCTCATTTGTAAGTTTCTCGAATGTTGGAAACACTACCTGCAGCATCAAATCCAAGAGGAGGGTCTCGTTGAATAGGCTTGCTTCCGAGCTATCGACATTAAGTCCAATCCTCCTTCCCAACTTCTCACTACTTCATGCACCCAGAAGCTCGCAGAAGTCGAAGGAATTCAAATTATGTCATTTAAATTCATCACCGTTTATGTCTCTAGTGCCTTGACCCAGATATACGAACAACTGTTGCACAATTGCATAAATTGACCTTATGAGTTTGATTTAATCCTCCTTTTCTCCGAGATCATTTTGATTAATATAAATTATATCAACCCATATACTACAGATTCTGCTTCCTTCCCTTGGAGGTTGTCAGAAGAAATGTTCAAATGGATCAGATATGGGCAGAGAACTTTCCTTGAGGATGAGTGACTTGGTGCATGAGTCTTTCGGTTGTGTCCCGAAGTGTAAGAAAATGCATCGAATACCACACCGGCTAATTCTTGGACAGGTGGGCCCCGAAGTCATGATTCGGTCTTGGCTGGGTGCTCCGTATAGTGTAGGCCATGGTAGGTGTTGGCTTGCCTGCCAAGTTTCATACACAGGTTACCGTTATTTGGATGTTATTTAGGTAGATTGATATGTAAATTTGGTGCTAGGGAACCCGTGTGGGACTTTATCATTAAAAGGGTGGGGTTGTAAAGAATCGTTTGTTCTCAAGAGTCTAACGATTGTTGCGCAGGAATGAGAAGTTTTCCGTTCGAGACCTCAGTGGATAATTTGGTATAGTTGAGCAACTTTGAGTCTTAGAAATACACCCTATCAGCGAGTTGTCATGAATACTCCGCACATACGCAAGCTGTAGTGTCTACGCTACCCAAATGCGAACAAGCAAACGGAAGCTTCACAGCTGACTGACCAGCTAGAACCTTGGAGTTGTCTTCAAAAATGCACAGCCCCTCATTTGGAAGGCCTGCAGTTATGCACCGACTTGTAGCTTCGGATTTCTTCACTGTGACAAATGTTCGGCGACTCTTCATATGTGGGTGTCAGCCACAAAAACATGTTGAACACATGACGTTCGGAGCCTCAAGGTGCGAAAGCCATATTAGAATCAATTAATCCCGTGATTAAGCAAAATTTCCTTGCTTCACCTGTAAGAAAAACTTGTTATCTTATTTAAAATGTGTTACTAGTAACTCGAGTTACCCATACAAGTAGAGCATGCTATTCAACAACTTTCTTTATGATAATTGCGGACGTCAATTTAAAAATCACGAAAACACCTACATTCTAAAGCGAATATCATATTACCCTCCTATTAGCGAATACCCTAAATGTTACTCAAACAAAGTGATATACCTGAAAAAAATGCTGTATCCATAAAATATCTGAAAAGGCCGTACTTCGGCTTTTGAGGTGGAATTTTCTTCTCGAGGCATGTGAATAAGGCCGTACGGACTATTCTCAAAATCATGGCAACCGTATTGGTCTAAAACATGAAAAGTGAGGCTATTCCCAACTGCTTTGATTCGGACCGACCTACCGAACAACCGACGGACGCACAAATGTCGGGCCGTTTGATACCTGAGCCTCAGCCAACCACTGGCCTTACCAAAAGACGGAGAAATGAAAATCCTAGATACTAGTAATTCGTGTATTTGCTGTTATTCTATGTATTCGAGACGTTATAAAACAATCAAGTGATATAGGTATATCATTGAAGTACCTAAGTACCAAAACCTGAAACAGACCTCATTATTCTCTTACGACGGTATCATCTAAGAAGTCCTCCCTCTGAACTTCAGGCGCGCGTTGTACAAAGTGCCGACAAGGTTATTCGGCTCCTTTCCTCTTGCTCGTACTCTGCGCGAACCACCAGACCGTGCTCATGCAGCAACGTTGATCGACGCCGGGTTTCCGCATGATCCTCCAGCTCTGGTGAGGAAATCTCGCTAAAACCGTTATCGTGAACTGCCGCCACTGCATAAATAACCGAGAAAGAGAAAATCTATAGTTCGTATAGACATGATACGATAGCAATATACAGGCGGCTAAAGGACCAAATCCGTGCAATTCGCCGGCCGCCTAACCCCCACACGACCGATTGTCAGGTTATCGGGATGTTCCACAGGCAGGCTTTTGTTAAGTGTTTTATCATCGTGTATGTGGGTTCTGCAGTTAGGAGTGTGCTGCGCTTTGTACTAACGCGTGATCACTTCTCCAAGATGGTAATCTTATCACCTTGATATTATTATGTCGAGCCCCTTAATCCTCTTGTCCGAATCATCGTTTCGCCAGTTTAGGCTCCAGAAACTACTGAAAAATCCTGTCTGCGGGCTCCCACGTGTCACCGTGTAGACGTGCCGAGTTCGCCTTCTGAATCCGGGGTAATCCGGGGTTAATTTGGATAATCGGTGCTTTTAATGGAAATTTCCTAGACCCACGAAGGGAGAGCCGCCTGGACGTAGCTGCACATATGACAACAGCGCAGGCTGTGGACAACGGCACGAGGAATGACAATCTAGCTTCGAGTATTTTCCTGATGACAGAGGTTTATTCGTCCTTGGCAGAGACCGGTATATCCACTTTCCCATCTATACGGCTATGCCCTGGACTTGCTCCAATGACCTGCAAATGTGGATGCCTCATCCTGTCGGGACTATTAGAGGTCATGTCTAACCCACCAACGTCGTCTTCTTTTAGTCACTGTTCGCAACAACCATCCATTCCCCCCCTCGGGTTTTTGGAAGCGAAGTTGCGGCTCTCAACCTAAGAACGTTGTAGGACTAGAGCGAGTGCAGTTTGCAAATATCCTTCTCTGTCGTTATTCTTGTCCACCCAAGTCACCTTACTTTATCCTTTATTTCGTTTACGTATCCAGGCCTTAAAATGTCTTCAAAATGGTCCCATGGCGAAGCCAACACCAGCGGCAACAACCAGGACTTCGATGATGCAGAAAAAGGCTTGTATGACAGCAGTTCGCAAACCTTGGCGGCTTCGCCTTCTCCCGCCCATGTATCTAAGAAGTCAGCAATACACATCGAGACCCTTCAGTTACCGATGTCACCTAAGGTTCACGAAGGCATCACACCGTCCGCAAATGTCCCGGTCTTATCCCTATCATGGCCCGAAGGGGAGAAGTCCCCCAAGGCTGAGGCACCCAAGATATCAGTAGCGAGACGTCGATGGATCATCTTCGTACTTTGGTTCAATACGTACCGAAAGTTCTTCACCTTTGTCACCTTACTCAATCTGGCTGGAATAATCATGGCGTCACTTGGCCGATTCAAATACGCAGAGAATCACCTCGGTGCTTTGGTGCTTGGCAACCTACTCACTGCAATTCTGATGCGAAATGAGTTGTTCCTGAGATTCCTATATATAATCGCCATTTACGGCTTGCGAAGCGTATGTTCCTCTCATTCTCATATACATGGTGAGTGCTA
The DNA here is from genome assembly GCA_021365295.1 of Tricladium varicosporioides. Taxonomy (NCBI): domain Eukaryota; kingdom Fungi; phylum Ascomycota; class Leotiomycetes; order Helotiales; family Tricladiaceae; genus Tricladium; species Tricladium varicosporioides. Next base: position 180,988 of record JAJTIW010000002.1, read on the forward strand.
ATAGATATTGGAATAGTGGGCTCCACTGTGCATCAAGCTAGCAGTAACATCAGTTTTGCAACATGTTGGTGGAATTCATTCGGGTTGCGCACTATCTGGCGCTGCGTAAGATGCCTTTGTAGCCCCGTAGCGAGTAAGACTGATAGGGTGTTTAGTTGGCTAGTATTCAAGATTGTCGATATTATACGGCATCGCTCAATCCAACACAAGGCAGTGATTGCCGCTGGTGTGATCACAAACACCCTTATTATTATTTCTGTTTTGAGCGCCTACCCATGGGTTCGCAAGTCAGTGTTTTGAGTCTCAAGGATATGTCAGCAACTGACTCATCAATTAGTTACCACCATAACGCATTTGAGAGACATCATCGCTTCATCGGGTGGCTTGGTCTAGGGGTATGGACACCTTAATCTGACCTCGAGACTGATACTGATAGGTAATAGGCTACGTGGATCTTTGTTATCTTGGGAAATACCTACGACATGACACATGGGGTCTGGAGATCCAACGCCCATTCTCTTCTCAGCGCACAAGAACTTTGGTTCGCCGTATTTATGACAGTATTGTGCGTTTTCTCCTGATTGGCTGGTAATCATTACTTATGCTCGATAGTATTCTCATTCCTTGGGTTACCCTTCGAAAGGTTTCCGTGGAGGTTGAAATAGTGAGTCCTCCCTTGTTTCTGGCTGAAAATGGACTAACATATGGCGTTAGCCATCCCCAAAAGTTGCCGTTCTCAAATTCGATCGTGGGATACAGCAAGGTCTTCTAGCCAGGATCAGTCGCACCTCGATCATGGAGTACCATGCCTTTGGAATCATTAGCGAGGGTCGGAAATCTACGCATCATTATTTGATATGTGGTGTTCAGGGTGACTTCACAAGGAGTCTTGTTGCTGATCCACCCAAATTCATGTGGACTAGGGAGTTGAAATTCGGTATGCTCATTCCCGCATTCCTCAAGAGTCTACTCGTTAACATAGGATAGCTGGGGTTGGACATGCATCCGCAATGTTTAAGAGAGGGATACGTATCTGTACTGGAACCGGTATTGGTGCAGCACTATCCACATGCATACAGAGCCCGAATTGGTACGCTACTATTAAAAATCTTTTGAAGTTTTTCTCACATTCTGCTAGGTTCCTTATCTGGATAGGCTCTGATCAAGAGAAAACCTTTGGACCAACGATAACAGGTCTAATCCACAAACACATCGAGCCCGAGAGAATGATCCTCTGGGACTCGAAGAAACGAGGGGGACGACCCGATACTGTACAGCTTCTGAAAGACACGTGGGCGAGTTTTGGAGCCGAAGTTATCTTCATTACCTCTAATATGCAGGGCAATGATGAAATGATGCAAGGTTGCCGTGCAGGTACGTAAATCACCTTCCTAATTCATGACCAACCACTAACTCTGGTACCCAGCTGGATTACACGCATTCGGCACTCTGTGGGACTTTTGATCAAATGGGATCTCAGATAGTGCATGGGGGTTCCTAGATTTATTGTTTTGTGGAGAGTCAAGCGGCATGGATGGAGTAGAGTCCTTGGAAAGGATGGCATAGCATAAGCCGAATAGAAGTTTTGAAGAAATAAGTGCAGCATAGTCGGAGTAGAAGTTTCGACATAGGACGGCCGCGTGGCTGGGATGTTGAATTACTAGAGATCAATCCAAAATCCATTCGCTCATGAGCCATCACCATGAGCAAAAGAGACATACCAGCTTATTCAATTTGCATGTTCTTTGCTTCTACCGAAGCAGATGTTGTGTATCGGAACCCTAAATGAGTTACTGTACTGATCCGGTTACCCGAGTCACCATCTTGATACTGATATGTTATTGACAACGTTGCCTTCACAGCCACCAGCTGTGGGCAAGGATGCGGACAAGGATATTGGCAGGTGTGGTGGCACAGTCTGAATATGCGAGGTCCATACAACAGAGCGAGAATGTGGGGAATGCCCGACCCCACATCAGGGATTCTTTTGATGTCGAACAAAAATCCGGGGTAATGGGAAGTATTTCTTGCTTGGGAAGTCATCATCATCGCGCATACGGCACTTTGGGCTAAACCCTGGTGGTGTGATGTTAGTAGGAGCTCGGGCCAATGAAGGCAGGGTTGATAATAATCAAAGGAAGTACTTACACGAGGGTATTGTGGGATCGGAAGCAAAAGGACGACGGCCGTCTCAGGGCCACTGTTACCTAGTCCTGGAAATTCACACCCACTTATCCAAATCCCATCCGGCTTATCTTTCCAAATACATGGTCATCCAATATGAGCCCGTTAATCTAATCCTAGAGTTTCTCAACACGATTTTGGATTTGATAAATTGAGAGCGAACGAACTTGGCGGATTTCGTCGCTTAGAAGAAGTGACACGGTTGTCCCCTTGGTGGACTATTAATTGAACATCTAACTACAATCTTATTGAGATTTATACCTTTCCACAAGTTGGCCGCCATGGAAAGAATTCATGAAGGAACAGCCCGTACATAGAGGGTGAGGCAAAAGCGGAATCATTCTCTCCAGTCTAAACAATCCCGTGATTTATGTCGTCCAATTCATCCCTAGGATTTTAAAACTAACAGGACTGTTTTATAATCGTACTAAAATTTCTTAATGATATTTTAGATAATCTCTTAGATGCGTCGTAGTTCCTACCTAGTTGGAGAAACTTTATTCGGTAGTGTAACCAAAGTCTTGCGCAGGGCAGGAAAATTCAAGTGAGAGATATATGGTTTTAGCTACCTCCCAAGGATCACTATCTAGTCTCATAGAAAGGCCAGAACAATGAAGCACCTCAACTCGTAGTGACCGGGCATTGCGGCTGGGCTGTGGCCTTAGATTCATTAATTAAAGCGAGTCGTGAGTAGAGCCTGGCGGTACCGCGACGTATACCAAACGGGAAATTTGCGAAGTGATGGAGTATGAGGCTATGGCGATAAATATGTTGGCGCGGAAATGAGCCTGAAGTTGACGTTATTGGAAAAAGAAGTCTTTTAATCCAGAGTAGTAGGACTGACGTAGATATCATATGGCGGGGCTTGCTCCCTTGATTCCTCGATTATTCCCATCTGCGAGAGCACAATAAATACGTCTGTAGATTCTCTTAGATCTTGTTAGTGCCTACCGGAGCAAGGGGAGAGACTGACCCATAGGTTGAAAACTGTCTGGTTTCCGTTATACCATCATGTGTTACAACAGATTGTTGAGCATAAAGAAATATTGGTCTTGCGCTATGAGTTCGAGATGACTTAGAAAAATAAATTGGTAGGTACCTATAATAATAAGAAGGCGAAAAAGACTTGAAAATAGGGGACAATGTAAGGGTTTAGCATAGGAGCAGCCTGTGTCACGCTGTATATTATATCCTGAGGGGGGGTTATTATCACCCATCCAATCTCAAGCTCTTTCTTTCCTTTCCTTAGTGATTAGTTTATCTAATGATAATACTATTATTTCACTGGCCAAATAAATGCCTACGTTATATTGAAGAATCCAGCGATACTCGATTGCCTAGGTAAACGTGGGTTTTACCTGGTCGTGACAGACAACTAGGTCAGATCCGATCGTCCTTTTTTGTTTTGATCACACGCTTCATTTATTAAAAAAATTTAGGTGCCTTATAAAGACGTTTATTGATGTACCTTGCAGCTTTCTTTCCTAGCCAAACCATTCTATTCCTCTATTTTCTTGAGAGAAACGCTAGACTTTGCGTATTTTGTAGCCTGCTCTTTTCATTCTGTCAAAATTTTCTCTGGAGGCGGCATAGACTCTTGAGCTCTAGAGATCATGATCGAAGGCAAACTTGAAAATTTTCCCAGAAGCAGAAGGTATTGGAAAGAGACATTCCCCTCCACCAAAATCGAATATCGAGATCGTTGGAGGTGTAGTAACCAAATCCGAAGATACAGGCATCCAAGCAACTTTATGCACCGAGCTAAGTCGACGTTTGCTGCGAGTATATCTTGTATCAGCCATTCTAAACCTGACACAGACTCGTGGCAGCGACTAGAGATTAACTAGCAATTTAGTTAGCATTAGAGAACTAAAACTGAAGGTCTAGATTGTGCTCGAGACCACGTATCATTCACCTTTTCATAATATGTGGCGTACATACAACAGACTCTTCGTGATTCTGCAACTGCTGGACAGTTTTACTAGTTTGCTTCTCCTTTCTGATATATTTTACTCGATCGAGGAATCCTTGTCTTAAAGGAGCTTGCTGGTCATCCAGAAGCTCTTGCGATTCAGAGAGTGAGTATGGAGTTCTAGTCAGGGCGAGAATGATCTGATAAGATGATATCTGAACAGAGCGCTCGTTAATGGCAGGGCTATGATGAAGCGAAAAGCTTTGCAATAGCGACTGAATGTCCTCTATGTCCTGGACTCTTGTAACATGATTGGAGCCTGCCGTAGTGCATCCCCGACATCGTGAATAGACCGTCCACAACGGTTGTAACGAATAGTGGATTTATGGTTGTTGGAATATTTTTTAGATACTTAGATTTAAGAGCAGACGTGTTTGAGAATAAGTTGGTATGCGATGTTAAGGGTGCGCTGATGAGGCTGAGAAGCTTATGCTCTGGCGGGTACAGCTACCTCAAAAGTCTACCCATAGCCGCGTAGTTCCTTGATTCGCTATCCGCCAATCATTGCATCTTGCCAAGCCTGAAATATCTTTCAAGGCCTTTGCATATTGGGCTGAGGACCAGTCAGTAAGTTGCCCAGCTGGTTAGCAATCCTAATGTTCTCCATTTTTCCAGGTCAGACGTTGAGGAGTGGGCTGAGTATCTTCAAAAAAGAAGCCTATCTCTGACGACCTTAGCCATGTTTAGGCCTTGCTTTGGGGATCGTAAATTCCGAGTAAGTCAAAAAACAACCAAGAGTCTCAAGCAGATAGCGTTCACGATACTTGAAACGGATATCCCCCATCTCAATGATTGTAGTCTCCGCAATTTGAACGAATCTCGGATAGCAAGCGCTGTTTGCGTCTAGCAGCCTCTGAGAGGTGATTTCAATCTCGCCCGCTAAAGGTCCAAGTGCCGCAATGACCAGTGGGCTGTCCTTAAGGAGTCGGGCGCAAAAATCTGTAAAAAGGTCATGGGAAACAAGAAACTCAAGGATTGACGCCATCGAGTCCGCATCGGGGACGATTTGGTGGAGCAGATCAGGAGGTGGGTGCTTTACTAGTTTGCGAAGAAAGATATGGATTTGAAGCTCTTGGACAAGAGATGCCTTATCAATTTGAGGTCGGCGTTGAAGGAGTTGACGATCATACCCGATTCTTGTCCGCCACATATAATTGCAGATAGCAGACATGATAATGCAAGGAACTAGTAATGGATATCCATACCAGAATTTGGCAGTTGTTAGAGATGCTCCACCAGCGACAATTCCGGATATACCAATCATAACCGCATGAGCTTTGACCCTTCGAGTTCGGCGTATCAATAACGGTAGAACTTCGTCTCCTTTGAGCTCACCAAGACCAGCATAGCGATGTCGATTGGCCCTTCTCCAAACGTATATGGACCACCATGCATTAAAAAGGCCATAGAGTGCTACTGGCGCATTTCCAATATACCCGGAAAGGAGATTGCTTGCTTGGTAGACTTTGGGGTTTGCACCACCAATTGCCATCAGAGTGCCAGTGCCAACCATAACTGCTCCGAATCCCATAAATATATCCATGCCCAATCGATCGATCATCTCTGTCCCCAATTCTCGGTGATTAACATCCAGATGTGTTTCCAGATCCCGTGTGGTACTTGACACCAAAGCTGCTCTTTGTTTTCGTAGGAACGCTCGTTCTTGTTTCAGAAGCACCACATTTCGCCAACTCAAAACTGCATCAATAGCAGCGAAAACAGATAGAGCCAATGCAAAGGTACCGCCGAGGCCCATGAGCACAGCCGCAAATGTTGGCACAGGTATTTCATTCCACACATTGGCGGCAAAATCCCCAGCATTTGCCAATTCAAGTAATCCCACACCAACTAGCAAACTATTTTGAAGTTTGTATTCTTTAATCGGAACGAAATCGTGTTTCCGTTTAACAAAAGTGGTAGAGTTCGTTGTCGAAAATTGTGAGGGATCTAGTTTTGACGGCATTGACTCCGTGTCAGATTCCATCTGTGGCATCGGTGGGCTTCCCGGACCCTCCTCATTCGACGTATGTTGGTTTTGCTCGACTTTTGTGATTATTTCATTTTCGGTAGGCATGGCTTGGGAGATTATACTAGAATATCCCGAGGAACATGTCAGCTAAGGACGGAATTTCTGCGTTGAATTGCAAGTTCACTCCGTTGACAGTCCGCGAAGGATTTTTAGCGTTGCCCTACAAATAGAATGGAATACTCTTAGGATTCAGATCATATTCTGGTCGGATAGTGTTGGGGTAAGGAAGGATGTAGGTCTTCGTGTTCTCTGTTCAGGGCCGAGCGTTGGGTTGTGTTCGCACTTGCACCTGCAACATGCAGGACCTTGCAGCAGCCAAAAATAAAATTGACTTTCATGACAACATGTTTACCGGTTTCGGCTCGCTGACGTTGGAGCAAACCGGCAAGCCCCACAGGACTGGATTCGGGATTCGGGGTCCTTGTTGGCACATGACTAGCCCCCAATGTTGAATGACACCGCTCCTCAGCAAAAGGTTCACACTCAAACACTGCAGAGTAACCGCTTTACCTGAGGAGAATAGATGATATGTATTGCCCAGACGGTGAGACCGACCACCATCAACAGCCATCGCTTGCTTTAAGCCTCCAACTGGCAGTAACGTGGTATTACGTTATGCAGTCATACGGCAAGCCGGTAAGGTTATGGGTATCGGCTTTTGTTTTTCCTCAAAACCAAGCTAAAAACCTATGAGGACTTACTTTCCTGCCTTCAACTGCAGATATTTTGACTCCATCTAGGCTCTGACGTTGGCTCTGAATTAGCCAAGCAGTGATCTGCATCTGAAGCCGGGGTCTGGTTGGCTGGCATGCAAAGGCCTTTGCATCGGTGACGAGGCTACAACACCTTCAGGACTTTGCAGCAGCACTACATATCAAGGCTGCCTATCGGGGCATTCGACTTGATGCCCGTTCCTTCGGATTGCGAGGTGAGGACAAGGATGCTGACCATTTGATCTGTACTTCCCGACAATCAGGATATCTCTCAGCTGCCTGTCACTGAAATCAATCTAGCACAACCTTAGAGAGAGTCATTTGCTCTTTTTGCCTTTGTGGGTAGATATCCGCATTGACTTCGTGTGACTGTTGACCGCTACTTTATATTTGTTTTCGGGTACACTGCGTCCATATTCTCTACAAACTCAAGTCAAATTCGTGATTATCAAACATAGGGATTGATATAAAACTGAAGACGACATACCTATCCTGAAGGCAATTCAAATCAAAATATCGCATCAAGAACTTCATCCAAATGACGCAAACTCCCGGGTCTCCTACTTCAACTACGAGCTCTGGCTCACCACCAGGTTCACCAACAGAATGGAATTCGCCCTCTTCATTCCGACCCGCGTTTTATGCACCGCCGTACTCTCTTTCTCAGAGAACAAATAGCAACCCACAATCCACCACATTACATCGAGAAGACTCAACTTTCAGTCAAAGAAGTACTCCTCGAACGCGGCAGCAGTCATCGCACTCTTCATACTATGCATCTAATGGTGGTATTCCGAGAAGGAGCACGAATCCAAGCCATATTAATGGGTATACGGAGTGTGGGCGACATGGTGATGATTGGCTGTTTGGGGGACTTTCGGTCGTGGGTATGGTGAAGGGCGTCAAGAAAGTCTTTGAAAAGAAATGATCGGGGAGGCGCTGTAGTATATAATTTTGGTGGACGGTGTGGAGGACGTGAGATGGATTTGGGTCGAGACATATATAGGAAGAAAACCGAGAGGGCCGATCGTGGAACCGGAGGGTGGCTGTGCTCTGGTATGGGCTGGAACTTCGGGTGACTCGGTGATGATGGCCGCCGTGCGTTGAAGCAGGCTATGGAATGGTTGCTTGCTGCATTGCTGAGTACTATTTTGCTGCGTGCTGGTCGCGTCTGGATTTTGTTGATACCCGTTTGGCTGTTGGTCGGAATTGACCGTATCAACAGATAGTAATGCTCAATATCTCAATCATCATACTGTACGTTAGTGTAATAGTGCCATTCATATCCATCAGAAAAAAAAGTGGTGATTGATATTTTTCTTATCATCATAAGGTGTATTTTAATTGCCCTTCTACCTCTGTTTCCGAAGATTTGCCACGGTTAATACATGTTAATGTGATTCCCTCCAAAATGTATCTTCGTACCTTTTTTGTCATCCAACGCCGAAAATTTAGCACAAAGCCGTCCCATCGGGTTTGTGGTCAAGCTGTGACACAAGGTACAGTAAGCCTTTATAAGTCTCTCCAGATCATGCGCAATTGGGGGAGAGCCACTTACCACGCGACACAACGCGTGGTTTATGGATGCGTGAAAGTGATATTGACGATTCCGTGCGTGATTGATTGTCCAGTTTGTGACAAGGCGATTTGAGAATACAACCGGATATATTTTGAAAAATCACAGATATCTGGGAATTGGTGAAGTTGTTGGACCAGTACAATGTAAAGGGATTGAGATGTTTTGGGAGGCCTATGCACTTCAGAACGAAAGATGTGACTCGAAACAAGGACAAGACAATGGTTCTGCCAACAGCAGAGAAAACTTAGAAACTCTACTTTTCATAAAAGCATTGAATCTTCTTCGCTGCCAATTTCTAGTGATAGTAATATCTCATTATCCATTTCTTTCCCACCACCATCACACCCAGCTCCCAACAGCATTTCATCCGTCCCCTGCTCTATCTCCATTCTTTCAATCTCAGATTCATCAAAATATGCCAATAAATCCTCTTCATCTGCTCCAAAAAGGTCCCTGAACTCATCTGTGTCTTTTTCACCTGTTTTATTTGTACCTAATTTTGACTTCGCTGTGGTCGAGCGTCCAATCCGAGGATAGAATTGGTTTTCTCCCCTCCCATTAGTTTCATCTACATCCCCATCTATGATACTCTCCCAAGCCAACTTCCTTGCGGCAGAAGGATCGTAAATTTGTTTGTGCATCATAGCCCAAAGCCTCGTCTGTACCACAGCTGCCAATCGTTGGACAGATCCTCTCCCCCAACACTCGCGGTCTATATTCGGAATCGCCGACTTCTCAGACTGCGCCAGCATGAGTAGATTCGATCTCAACATGGGGGATTGAGCGTTTCTTGGCAAAGTTATTGACAATGTATGAGAGATTGTGGACAGAAATTTTATGTTGTGTGACATAGTCTGCATTCTGTCAGAATTCGACAAAACTAACGAGAAAGATAATGGTACTTCTCGAAACCCCGGACTAAATATGGCGGGCGCAATCTTTGATAGAGATGTTTCAGGTTGCGGCCTTCTCAATTGTATGCCTTTTGTTTCTTGGTGGATACGACGGCCACAGCCCCCAATCAAGATGTGTAACCCTTGCTTCACAAGTGGCGAGAGTTTCAAAACTTGAAGGGACACACTCAGGTCAAGACCTCCTTGTGTTATATTTCTGATGGGTGACTCTGGTATTAATTGAGAGGTTGTGGACACTATAGAGCAGGTTGGTGATTGAGAGGTTAGAGAAGGAATGCCGCTTATCAGTTGGGAAAAGAGCATATTTTCCTCGTGGCTTTCATTTACCAGTGAAACTGTCTCTTGGGCAGGAGAATATGTTGTCAATAACATTTCCGATTCTTGAAAATGAGGCTCCTGCATATCTGATTCGAGGTCACCTATTGTTATGGGGACTTCTACTAGAGGAAGGTCTTCTTGGGCACTATCTTCCATATTTTCATGACCATTATCATGGTATGGAGGAAGCGGCTTGATGGGTAAAGGCACCAATTGCGGGGTTATAATATCGAGGAGCATTTGGTCTGGTGGAGAGAACTTAGATCTGACGGGTTCGAAACATTCTGCTATCGATCTCGATAGATGTTGTGATTGATATTGAACCGCGGCTTCGAACTCCTCTAGTTGATGATTATCAATCGGAGTTTTGAAGGGACCGAGAGGAATAAGCTCTGTGGAACCCAGATGCATAGAGCCTTCAGTATTTCGCTCATCGCTCTTAGCCACCGGCAGGCATTGCCTGGTCGTTGAAAATTCGAGCTTGATAAACAACTTCTCAAATTGGGCACACAAGACACTATCTGGTGGTTGAATGTCAATATTATTAGAAAGACATGTTCGTGGCGAGTCCGCCAACTCCAATGGAGGTTTCCCTTGCTTGAGTTGAATTGTGAACGTTGTTTTTGAGGTCGCAGTATTATCGTTTGAGAAGATCTGAACTAATGGAGAAAGAAAAAGGTGGGACCATAGCTTCATGGTATCAGTAATCCGTATGCAGGTCCAAGATTGGCTGGCAAAACATGTTTGCTCACCGTTGCATTTCGGATCTCGTTTCCCACACCCACCAATACCTCTTGATGGTCCCTTGTGTCCAGAAAAATTCCATCCAAGAAGATTTGGCATTCAAAGGCACAGTAAGCGCCACGACGTAGCCATATCCTGCCAGATGATAAAGCATCAAAAAATTCACTGTCTTCCAACTGTGCAAGTGTTTGCGGGCCGGAAAGCTGGGCGACGGAGGAGATTTTGAGCTTCAACTTATCGATGTGGCTGGTCAAATGTATAGGATCCAGTTCTAGAGACCTCGATGACATGGCAGGCATGAACCATTTCTATCCAAAGCACAACCTATCCCAGTGGACAACATCAGGCGCACTGTGAAATGAAAACTCCAGGTCAATTGCCGGCGGGAAACGCGGAAGGTCAAGCCATTGATGACTGCAATGGTAAGTGACGGTTATTAGTAAAGTATAGCATGAGATCGATATTTCGATATGTCAATGTATCAATTGTGCGCGTGCAAGTCGAGGAAACAATTGGAGAAGCACAAAGTTACGAGAAACGGGACAGATGATGTGAGGAGGCATTTCGGTATTTGGAAAAGCAGCTTCACCATGAATTATTCTGCCGTAGTTCACCGCCAATTGGATGCCCATTGTGGCATATGATTGGCTTAATTCGCTCTAGTTATCAAAGCCTGGGCTGCCATCGCCCGAGAAGCAGAATGACGCTCCGGCTCTAATGCCGAGTTCTATCCACCACAACGCACACGACCGCACAAAACTTTCTGCCATCCAAGCCACTTGCCATTCTACTCGTCATGGCACTCAGTAACCTAGGCTCTCTAGTCCTCAATCTCCTTATATTCATCACAACTCTCGTCAACTTCAGCTACGCTCTCACTACTCTGGAGCCCCTCGTTCTCCTTGCACTCTATGCTATTTCCAAAATCTTCGTAACGGCACCGGAGGAAGGGATATTTAGGAAGGTGCAACACAATCATTTATATCAGGACGGATGATGGGCGACAACACCATAATCAGCTATCCTATGAATGGGTACGAATCACCTCTACCAATTCCCAACCTAACCGGCTTCTTCGGCAATGGCACACCGGGAAACGAAGAAAGAAGAAGGAATACATATGCCGGCAACGATAACGAAGCAGGAGATAGCAAGAAGTTAGAGTTTCTGCCAGAAGAGAACGTGGAAGACAATCAGCCACCGAGTGATGGTGATGGTGGTAATGACAAGAAAGCGGAGAAGTATGGAATACGCGATCGGATTGGATGTTACACTTGGACATGGTTTACAATGACAATGGCAACTGGTGGGATTGCGAATATGTTGCATTCCAGTAACAATTAGATTACTATTTTGAGGGCTTTATCTGACTTGTATCAGTTCCTTACGGCTCAAACTGGCTTAGAATCATAGGCACAGTCGTATTCCTTTTCAATATTACACTTTTTATCATCAATTCAATCTGCCTTACATTACGATTCCAATGGAACAAAGGATCTCTCAAAGCGTCATTCACAAGCCCCTCAGAGTCTCTATTTGCACCCGCTTCTGTATGTCTACTCCCTGCAATTTCTATGTGGGTGCTAATCTGTTAATAGATAGTATCGTAAGGTTATACGCATGATCATCTTTAATTTAAGCTAATAGCAGGCAGACTTGGAACAATCTTGACGAATATGGCACAATATGGTCTTCCGCACACAGGGGAGTGGTTCCAAACCACCATGCAAGTCTTGTATTGGTTCTATGCTTCTATTAGCTTTATATCCAGCTCAGGAATGTACCTGTTGATATGGTCAACCCAGTAAGCCGACTCATTTACCCTTTCAGTTGGATGAGGCTTATAACTCAGAACCTTTCCTATACATACAATGACCCCTATATGGATTTTCCCAGCTTATCCTCTCCTACTTCTCGCACCTTTCGCATCGAATTTAATAGATTGCCTACCTGATGCGGCAGCTGCCGCACGAATTAACTCGGTTGCTATCGCCTTTAGTGCGATTTCCGTCCAAGGCACTGGATTTCTTGTTAGCTTGATGATATATAGCGCATTTATATACCGCCTCATGACCCAAAAGTTGCCGCGAGAGACAAGCCGTCCTGGCATGGTAGGTGGCCCCACGTATGTAGACTTTCCTCATACTAACATTATTAGTTCGTCTCAGTCGGACCAAGTGGTTTCACGGTCGCGGGCCTAGTCAACTTAGGCAACACCGCCATGCCCAAAATAATGCCTGGTGGCTACATGAACCACACAGATACAGCATTTACTCTTAAAATCGTCTCCGATATGATCGGCCTCTGGATCTGGGGTTTGTGTCTCTGGTTCTTCCTCGTCAGCGTTGGGGCCCATTGGCAACTCATGCAACCACGAGATAGCAAACATCACATTCGATTCGACATGACTTGGTATTCCTTCGTATTTCCTAACACAGCCCTTGTTACAGCGACCTTAGCAATTGGCAAATCGCTATCTTCCGATGCAATCCAAATTTTCGGTACTGTTCTGGCTGGCCTGATTATCATTCTTTGGCTCATCATCTTCGGGTTAATGATTAGGTCTATCCTGACGAAGCAAATCCTCTTCCCAACAGAGATAGACGGGTCGGAAATATCAATGAACAAGTGGATTGTAAGGCTAGAGGAAGGCATGAGGAACTTGAGGGTCAAAAATCATCATGGTGGCCACTCATGATGTGATATCATCTTCATTATCTTATCATAGATGAAAAAGCGCAAGCAATAGATTTTTTGAATTTTTTTAAAAGTTACTCTTAAAGCTCCTCAGTCAGCACAGAAAATCGCGTCCTCCAATCCTCTGCAGAAGGTACTAGGGCTAGTATCTAACGCAATAACACTATCCCTACACTAGACTTTCACCGGGACCCAAATCAAGATCACGGCACAAATACACCAAATCTTTTTTTTCAACGATAGTTGAAAACTGTTAGACCACTCCCCTGTTTCATTTCCTTGCGTCTTGTGATGCTGTAAAACTCACTTAGCTTGTGATAGTGGAGTCCAAGTTGACCTAGGTTAGGTCTATATAGAAGCACTTGTCAAGGCTTAACTGTGTTAGAAAATAAACACGAAAAGTAAATTGATGATTGAGGAGATAAGTATAACTTGTGTAAGGATAGGGTATTATGTATTCTTACAAGTTACAGAGTTGATTAGGGAGCCAGGTCTATGATACTGTCATTCTACACGTATCTAATAACGAAAAGCCCTGTTATCCGGCCAATTCATATCACCGCACATTCCCACATCCCGTCAACCTGATTTTGTAAGCTGTTGATTTTTCTCATTAAGCTTTCAAACGCGCTCCTAATACTTTTCACGTTCTGTTATTACACAGTCTTTAAGCTCCATCAGTTCCTCTTCATTCTTTCCTGGAGCCTAGCAAGCGTATCTTTCAACGATTTGCCGGCGGATGTCTTGTCTGCTTCATATCCTTGTTGGAGCTCCGGCTAGAGGGGTTATTATCACCCCAACCAATTTCAAGCTCTTCCTTTCCTTTCCTGAGCGATTATTTTATCGAATAATAATACGAATACTTCACTGGCGAAGAGTCTACGGTATATTAGAGGGTTCGGTGATATTCGATTACCTAGGTAAACGTCGGTTTTAGCTGGTCGTGACAGCCGATGCCTCTCCATTTGGACGTGATCGGTTTGGTATTGCTCGTATTTTCTTGTCTAGTACAGTTTTGGAGAAGTTCGAAAGTCCTTTTGCCAGTTTACCTCATGCGGTCATTGCTGATAGGACACAGATATATGATACTAAATAGACGAACAAAATTCTTAAGGTACCCGGAAATATTTATGAGAATATCGTCGCTTTTAAAGTCGTCATCGTTACAGCGGTAATGCGCAATTCATACCCATTAATATGTGAACCATAGAAATATACATTCAGGACCTCAGACCATGCCCGATCTCCATCCCGTCAGGTCCGGTAATTTGTTTGATAAATAGGTCTTCCTAGCTGCCATAAGGATGTATTTCTTGGTGAAGCTTAGAAATGGAATCCCCAAGCTCGAGGACCAAACCTCACTGGAATGACCACGTTAGAGGAAAGATGAGGTTGACCATGTTGGATCATGACTAAAAGGAAATTATGCGACGTAACAAATGGTAAGAGAGGCCTCAGAGTTGTTTCACAGTTTAGTTACAGAGATCCAATCAAGGACTTAGCACTACCCTACCCCCTTACTATTCTTCAAAAACTTGAAGCAAAGAATGGCGGTTTGCCAAGCTCTGTGGGAGTGTTATTCGTCAATGAGTGGCAAGATGGTTTCTATTAGTTTTGGTGGGGGCTGACTGAAAAGCAATGTCTAGCATGACGTGATACTGTGGCAGTTTGATTCTATTAACTGCATTACTAACCTTTTGCTACCAAGCTAGCTTATGATGCCTAGGCCACAGAAATCGTGTAGCCACAGAGGTTTGATACTTGATATAAATTCTTACGAAAACCTATTAAAAGGACTATGTAGTTAGGGGGTAGAAATTATTGGTACTAGATTACATTGCCTAGAGTAGGAGCGATGTCATTTTATATTAAGACTTTTGTAGTCTCAGTAAAATGCACGTTGTGTTGGGGGACTTTCGCAACACTGGCATGTGGGTGAATTCAGATCTCGCGAGGTCACGTTACTGCCCGCTACGTGCAAGAGTGTTGGAATTAACGACTACAGCCAATCGGATGACTAAGTGTCATCAACGCAACATGGTTTGGGAGGGCCTGAATCAGGGTAGATCAAGTCTGTTGTCAACAGCGTACAGTCTCTTGCTGTCATCTACTGTCCTGTACTGTCTAGAATAAAACTACGAAAGTCTTCAGGCCAGATATGGAGGACAACTAGTGAGAGCAAGCACTTGCCTGAGGCCTCCAGGCCTCACATCAACAAAGAGCAGGATAATAATCACGTCCTCTCAGCTGATCGTTATGACTGTATGAAAAATATCAGCACTTACATTGCGCATTGATTAAAAATAACATTATCTATTCTGATTGCGTACAGTACATGATTCAATTCATAATGCTAAGAACCCACATGACCAACCTCACTCACGCCTCCAGTCCCGAGCCTCCACAGCCTCGCCAGGAAGCTGAAAGAAACTTCAGGGCACAAACCTCAACAGCTGGACCTTCATACAATGTGCCCATCGCTGTTGAGCAAGTAGTCCAAACACTTTCGGAAACTAAACTTCGCTTCCTTATTCAAAGCCAGCTTTGCGACAATCCTAATTTCGTCAAAACAATTGAGAACTTCTTCCTCGTGAAGGGAAAGGACATCATTCGCTATCACGAAGATACTGAGAGTGAAGATTGCGGTGAGAGTGAAGAAAGTGAACTAGAGGAATTTCCTTCCGATGTAGAAAGTGAGAACAGTAATGATAAAAGGGAGAGGAAGAGGAGGGAGAAAGTGATTTTAGCAGAGGATGAAGAAGTTATACCGAAGAATGCGATTTGTGAGAATTGTAAGGAGGAATTTGAGCTAGATAGGAATGAAAGGGGGTGTTGTGTCTGGCATCTAGGTCGGTTTCCTCTTTGACTTAAGAAACCCAGATCACAAAGATGAGAGGCTCAATGGATTTGGAGCTGACGAGAATACAGGTCGCAAGGTGCTAAATGATGCAGAAGATTTCTGGGCGGATCATGACCCTAACTGCCACGGTGACCCTGAAATTTTTATCGATGACCCTGATCTTGCGGAAGGCTTCCTCTGGACCTGTTGTAAAAAAGCTGGCGATGCTGATGGATGCAAAAAGACAAAACATAAGAACAAACACAACATCGTCCGAGCAAGAGTGCCAAGTCCTTCTCCGGTTCGAACCTCTAGAAAAAGGAAGGCTGAGCGGGCAGTAGCAATGGTGAATTGTGCGACATGCCATGAGAGGTACGATGGTAATAATGAAGAAGAAAGTGAAGGCTGTAGATTTCATCTAGGTACGATACTTCTTTCAATCTTGATCTTTATCCTGCCCACTTATACTCACATGTGATCTTCAGGGTATAAGAAAGTTTCAAACAAATCAGAATATGCAGAAAGTTTTGAGTGGTCATGCTGCGGTGAGGTCGGTGACAATCCTGGTTGCGAATTCCGAGAGCATATTCCTATAAATAGAGGGAAAAGACAACAATAGTTGTCATCGCAATTTCGGAATAATGGCACCATCACTAGCATCTATATATATTTCACATTTTGAGACTACTGTAACTGCATCTAGGGCATGCTCTCTGAGAGAAGTTGATGAGATTGTCATGAGCTTGGCACTTCTTCTCAAATAAACTGCCTAGATCGGATTTAGATGTTACGGAGAAGAATTAGTTGCAGTAATAGAAAATTAATAGACTATTAGCCTATTAAATGCTACTATATGTTAAAATCGATGAGTACTTTAAGGATATTATAGATTCTTAGTATTACCAATAAATCCCGAGAAAGGAGCGGTAATAGGACCAGCTCAAGAGGCTTAGAGAATCAGAGTTCTACTTAGGGGAGGTTCAAAAGAATATTATAGTTGCGAGTTGGAGAGGGAAGGGCGAGATATCTTCGAGGTTGTAGATCTCGAGAATAGCAGTATACCTCTTTACAACTATCTCTAGACTATAAATTTGACTCTTCCACAGATAAGGTGCCACACATCACTAAAGGTAATTTTGGCATGAATAATTGACGACTTATGTTTCTTAGAAGTATAAGGAAAAGACAGCAGGTATTATTCCAGAATACATGTGGTTCAGAACACGAAATATCTCACGCTCATCTGAGAATAAGAACACAAACGAGATTTTTACCCATGTGAAGATGAAGTTCAACACAGATCCTGTACCCATATTGCCCTCTGATAAGAAGAACCCTTCAAAATATTTTTTTCTGAGTGAATAGTTTCAACAACCAGACCAATATCTGATCTGCGTAGCTTCGATGAAAAAATGTGCTCCGATAGAGGTTTAATCTAGCATTAGAGGCTTGACAATTTTCAGAGTATTATCAACAAGTGTAACATTCATGACCTGGTTATTTACAAAGCGGAATTTGATACCATTAATACCTGTATGCACCATGACCCTAACCATATGGCGAACTGCGAGATCCTTTGGAGGACTTTATCGCTCCAGAATAGGAAGGCTCTGTACAAGCGTAGTTAGTTTCCTTAGCTAGGGGCTATATACTCGAGATAGCGTAACATTTTAAAATATTTTCTATCCTTTCTACAATATGGGGATTTGACTTATTACTTTTACGCACACTAATCTAATGCTCCGACTTTAGTATGGTATTAGCCATGCTATAAACGCTATAAACCGCCATGGTTAAAAAATATGGCAACTAAGTCTGGTATGTATGAGACATATCTAAGGGCTATAATGCTACTCTAAGAGGACAATAGAGAATAGAAGTTATAGATAAAACCTATTTATAAGGGGCATTAAATGGTGTTGAAGAAAAGCACATATTGTGGCTGGAGCTAGTCCTAAGAAGAATTAACGAATTAGGATATTATATAGGCAGCAGATGGCATTCCGCTTGAATGCTTATATAAACCCAGTTGATCAGCTACCCGATAGTATGGGAGAGCAGACCTAGAAGATAGAAATGAAACAATCCGAGCAACAAATCTTATGCATCTGATCTGTGTGTAGCCTCGCGGACAAAAACCAAAAAAGGGGCTCGCTTCACTAAACGCCAGAAGCAAATTAGCAATCGCCAAGATCAGTGGAAATGAGGTTCATGCCCAAAGCACCACAGCCACCACACGGATTATTGACTAGCAAGAGCATTAGACAATTCAAGGTATCCCATATATGCACGGTAGTACCTCCAGCTCTAGGAGGCGCTTGCTAACAACCATATTATGCGCAAGTTTCGATAGCGCCGTATTAATTTAGTCGCCAGAGTACTGAGGGCGGGATATAGAGACGATGCGGCTGAAACAAAAAAGTTAAAAATGAAAAATCAAGAGTATAAGTGTGCCTGTCCTACGGGGTCGAGGAAAATGCGCAGACCCTTTTCATAGGTATGAGGAACCTCATAGTCCTTCAGTTCTGATTATTTTCCCCTCCCGCTTTTGCGTGACATTCTTTCAGTGCCTCTCCTCACACGTTTTATACCACCTGCTCCCTTATACACTCTTTGATCGTGAATTAATATCACGAATTACGCTCATTCACTATCATAGCTTTCTATCCCACATGTTTGGAAGGATGCGGGCCCAGAAATTTGTCTTTGCAGCTCTAGCTTTCACCCAGTCTGTAAATGCTTTCAACCCCACCTGGCAATACGATGGCTTTGGCCTCATCGGCAAACCGCATGTCGGAATCACAGAAGATGCTTTTAATGCTCGTAGCAATGCCTACTTCGGCATTGCCAACCCAAGCCAAAGTATGAAGACAGCGCGTGGGCAGATCAAAGATGGCAGCGCGGTAGTCGACAAGCACGGCGATGCTGAAGCCGAAGACTCAAAGTGCCACTTCGACGATGAGAACTTCTTCAATAGCAATGGCCGACTTATTGACAAGAGGGCTGAGGTTGTGACTGCGCTAATGGCTGATAACTTGCCCAAAGCCCGTAACGCGCTGGGGCGGGCGCTGCATACGCTTCAAGACTTCTATTCTCATTCAAATTGGGTTGAGCTAGGGAAGACAGATATCAGCCAGAATCTAGGGAAGACTTGGCCGCTGGAGATTGCACCGGCTGCTGAGATCGATCCGCTGATTCCTACTTGTACCGAATGTGCTTACACAGTCTCGAGGAATGTGGCGCTGGGAATAGCGGCGGCTTGTCGAAGCGCAGGTACTCTCGTCTTGGATCCTATGGGCGCCCTGGAGAAAACTAGCATCATCGCGTGCTTGTATCCTAATCCGCTGTTCGAATGGGGTCATTGCGATAAACCTAGCAATTTGGCCATTTCCCCCGATTTGAGCAGCCCGATTCCTCATTTGTTGACCAGTGGGTGGTTTGGGACAAAGGTCAAGCTCCACTCGGATAGACCTGTTGGAAAGTGTAGCCATGGGGGGCCGTTTGATCGAGATGCGGATGGGTTGGAGGGTATTAGCAAGGATACGAGCTCGCGGTTTTATAGCCCGCATTTCGATCGTCATAGCGACGCTGTTGACTTGGCCGGGAAGGCAACGGAGAAGTACTTCGATGACCTGAGGGATGTCCTTTGCACAACTGGCTCTGGAGCGAAGATTGCCGAAAAAGATTGTCTCCCTCTCAAGAAATTGTTTGGCGTTGGACCTCCGATGGCTTTCGCAATCGACACCACAGGGAGTATGGGGAATGTGATTGCGAGTGTACGAAAGGATGCTATCGCCATAGTCAACGCTAGAAGGAATACGCTTGATGAACCAGGATACTATGTGCTTTCGGAAATTAACGATCCAGCTCCTACCTCGGCAAGTGTATATTTTGATCCTGATTCATTTATAGCAGCCATTAGCAAGCTGGGAGCTTTTGGAGGAGGCGACTGTCCCGAATTTGCTATGACGGGATTGGCAAATGCCCTCAATAAGATGAGCTCCGGTGGGACCATCCATTTATGGACAGATGCTGCAGCAAAGGACGTGACAATGTCCCAGACAATCACCCAGCAAGCGTTCAAACAGAAAGTCAGTATCTACAGCTATCTATTCAACAGTGGAGGGTGTTCTACCTCTGACGGCTTCTCGTTCGTTTCTTTGGGTAGTGGGGGCCAGTCATTTGGTAATCTTAGCCCATCTGAAGCTGGAAATACTGCGAATCTTGCAGGGTCCCTTACGTTCGAGAACAAGGTCGAAATTTGGAAAGTCCGGGTCGTCAACGCTGTGAACCCATCTAACTTTAGACGTCGAGCAGCACGGCCATTTTCCTATAATGTTCCCGTGGATTCCACCATGGCCAGTATGACTCTATCTCTTAGTGGCGTCTCTGTTAACCTGACTCTGCTGCGACCCGACGGATCACAAGTCAAGGCCAGTGACACAGGTGTCACCATTACGACACTGTCAACCGGTGCTATATATACCGTTGCCAAACCCACTGTTGGAAATTGGCAAGTCACGGTTCTTAGTGACAAAGATTTCAGTTTATCCGTCTTCGGAACGAGCACATTACAATTCGATACTTTCGATTTTGTTGTGAGTGCCGGTGCACATCATGACGGCTACTTCCCGGTAGAGACCACACCTATCCCTGGAACAAGTGCTATAGGAGTCGCAGTTCTTGATGGCACTTTCGCATCTGCTGACTTCGAGCTTCGATCAACAACTGGAGAGTCTTTGGGAAAGCTTGGCCTGATAGCCGGGACCGGAGCATCCGAGTTTGAAACGCCTAGCAATAACTTCTGGGGAAACGTCACTATTCCCAGCGGCGCGTTTAATGTGTATGTATCTGGAAAAGACACAGCTGGTGCACCTTATCAGCGAGTCTTACCTGGAATTCTGACCCCTGTGCCTTCGAACTACACCAATCCAGGGAACTCTACTAAGCCAGCCAACTCGACAGCATTTGCAAACTCCACTACGGTAGTGCCCACATCTTCTAAATGGGCAAATGCAACAAGTACGGTAACACTTACATCTGTCGGAACTGTTTGTCCCTCCTGTCAACCTTCTCCAAACAATGCCGTCACAACCCTGACACAGTAAGTAACTTGAGCGCAGGTAAATCTATAGCAAAATCACTAATTACAAGATTTCTAGGACAATTATCTACTACACATGTAGCCCCATCGAAATATCTAACACGGTGTCGTTTGCAACGTCAACGATAACAACTACAATAGCAGTGCCTTGTTACTCAGGGTGCAATGCCCCACTGTCCACAATTTCACCTGGTTGCACAGCTTGCACAGCGATTTCTGGGGGACCTAGTGTTAGCAAAACGAGACCCTCAATCAGCGGCTCGAGCAATAACCCCGCATCGATAACTAGCTCAGCTGGTTCCATACCCTCTAGAGCCGGAGTGTTGGGAAGCTTGAATATATCAAGCCCCACTGGTCCTGTATCCTCAAGTGTAGGAATGCCAAACAGTACTGGTAGTGGATCGAGGGTGTTCAGTACTGTTGCACCTGGCCAAGGTGGAAGGGTCGCACACAATGGAGTGCTGGGTACGATTATGTTTGGAATTACTGGTCTAATAGGGTTCTTGTAGGGAATGAGAAATTCTTTGGATTGATGGAAGAGCGAAGACACGAGGGTTGCAAATCCGTTCTTTTCAAATCAGGTGCCTTGCTGTCAACAGTCCCCTTACGCAAAGATCTAAACAATCCAACTATACGTACAAATACAATTGATCCAATAGCGTGAAAAGATAGATACCTTTTTGACCTGTTAAGGCGTCTTCGAAGTGACAAAATCGAGTCGCTTTTGCTATCCCGGTGGGTCTCACAGGAACAAGTGTACTTACATGTTTTGATGTTATTTTTCCGCTCAATATAAGGTTAATGGTTTTTTATGCCAGCCGCCTTCGTACTCGGACCGGACTGTCAGGATGGGACGGTGCTGAAAACAAAAGTTGCTGGGTATTTAATGCCAGCGAATAAATTAGGCACCTGAAACAAATATTCAATACATAATCCTAGGAACAGGCGGCTCATCTGAAGTTGGCGACTTGAGATTCGGATCTAAGTCTGCTTCGTAAATATGGGATGTGTGATCGTACGTCTTGTGATGGACCACTAAGCCTGGGAGAGCTACTGGCGCCAAGTGTTCTTGGTAGGGGAGTGCTATTTGGAAACTCTCTAATCCAGAGCCACGGACACAAAATGAGCGGTTTTAAGAAAACAGAAAAAATTCGATTGATAGATATACCATTATATGTCATTTTTCAATATTGTAGAATTATTTTAAAAGAAGCGCTTCGGTGGCTGTATTATATGTTAGTAATTGATAATCTTAGATCCAAGGAGGTTAGGAGCGAGCGGGTTCGAGTGAGTATACCAGAATTAATATAAGTCCTCCTAGTATCAAGCTGCGTACCAAACCTCTTTTCAAGTTCACCCTTAATGCTCTTCTTGGTAACGGTCATCAGATCAACCGTACCTAGAATCTCGCGGATCTCAACCAATATCGCATCATCGCTGGGCAAACTGGTGAGATTGGTCATCTCAAATTCTTGATTGCCCGAGTATTGGCTACTATCAAGTCGACTTACGCGGTTGCCATGTACGGGCATCCTGGGATGTGCTAATGACATACGCGAGCTCGAGTTGTAGGAACTGGCATTGTTGCCGTTGATATCCCCCATCTTGGGGAGAGCAGGCAAAGGCGGATTGTCAAACTCCGAAGCAGTACGTGAGTGGAAGAAATTAGGGCCATCAGAGTAGCCCGAGACTTCATAGTAGCTGGCTCGCATATTTTGAGCCTCCCAGAGCTCGGATTGATACTCTTCCCATGTCTTATACGGAATGGACGTTGGATCAAAGGTACTTTCGTCAGTGATAATAAACTTTTGGCCTTTCTCTCCGGTAACTACACGAGTGTTGCCCCAGGAGAAATCGTCCATGTACCAGAAACTATACAATGGTAATCCGAAAGAGAAGACAGGTATTGCGAGAACATATAGAATCATCCATCCAATCATCTCCCACCTTCGGTGTAGGACAAATATGAGTGCTTGCAAACCATATGTGACACCTAAGATAACAAACGCCATCACAGGAATAGCACTGGAATTTCGAATGATGAGAATGATAAGGTAGATGAGATATACCACAGTAACAGGCTGGACAAGAGTAGAGAGCAGGTCGATGAGAACGACAAAGCGCATACCAAAACAGCAGAAACCGCAAAGCTGTGATAAGGGTATGAGCTCGGCAAAGTTGTGAACAGTAGAGTTGATCCAGCGACGCCGTTGTGATAAGAAGACCTTCCAAGTATTTGGGGCAATCGTCCAAGCGTGAGCGCTGGAGAGATACTTTGTCTTATACTTAGAGTGATGCTTAATAAGTAGTGTTGTTAAGTATCGATCCTCACCTAAGTGAAGCAAATTCTTCATGTGGAGAGTGTTGACACAGATATCAGCATAGGCTTCAACAATCTCGTGACTAACAAAGAGAGGCTTCCCTGACTCTGCTGCTCGGATACGATACATTGTAAAGCAGCCGGGAAGACATGTCACGCTACTAAACAGACTCTCAAATGTCTTAGCTAAATTATGAGAGATGTAGTACTCATAAACTTGGATCATAGTAACAAAAGAGGATTTAGCGTTCGCAAGGGCCGTCTCCCCACAGACACCAATAAGTCTTGTATCGTTCAAGAACGCTGAAACCATACGAGGAGCGGAATCGGGTGCAACGACAGTATCTGCGTCAATTTGTAATATAAACTCATAAAAGGTAGGGTTGACTCCAATAATGTTCCGGATTTGGTGATATATCTCAAGTTCGAGTGGGCTCATTGGAGTGTTGTAGTGAACTCTGTTCAGGAATCGCATCATGATCATTTGGGAGTCGCGCTTTCCTCTATTACCAGGGCGTGAAACTTCGGACAGTTTACCAATCTTAACGACAACCAAAAAAGGAACAAGGTGACCTTGAACTTCGTAAATTCCAGAATAGACTTTGCCTATATTATGTTGTCTCATGCCCTCACCCAAAGATTCGAAACTCAAAGGCTCGGGCTCGGTATTATCTGAAACACCAAGAATGTCGAGCACAATTCGAGGGGTTGGCCTGTCGTTCCCTTGACCAGTTATCATACCATCACAGATAATGACTAAAAGCTTGCGCTTATCATCATATTTCATTCGAGCAACTGAATCGATAGCCCGTCGGAGAGAGTCCTCGTCTTCGGTATATGCTGGCACCTGACAAATAATAAACTTGCCTGGGTTCTCGGGAAAGCTTCTGGTGCTAAACTGTAGAGCTGCAAAGAATTTAAAACAAATAATACTACAGAGAAGGACCGAAATGACTAGGGGCAAGTATTCTGAAAATTGACATTTGACCGAATTCCTAGTGTCGACATTCCCAACATAGAAAAGGTTGTCAAGACAACGCTGCATACGGCTCCGCATCGCATTGTCGATGGCCAAAGCATTCCAGTACTTTGTGACATCCTCTCCAGCCTTCTGTTGAAAGATATCCACGACCAAAGCGTCCATAAAATTGGTGTTAATATCATCAGGTAGAGGTTGGCCGGTGGCCGCCAAGACTTTCCGTCCTCCCTGGAGATATTTGGTGAAATCATAGACCCGGCCATTTAGGATAGCAATGGATTCAAGCTTGTCCGCCAATTTCTTAACATACTTAGGTGTGTAACCAATGTTTCCCACTTTATAGTTGGCTCGCAGTATCATCAACTGTTCGAGGAACCAATCGGGTCGGCTGTCACCAGCAGTGTAGGGAATAGTATTGTCAACCGTATACCACTGCCGTATTACGGTTGTAATACGGTATAATATAATACGGCCACCTGTAACCGTATAGATTATAGAATTAATACAATACGGTTTAATACGCCAGTGAGACAGTATTACGGTTGTATTACGGCCGTATTTACAGGGGTGTTTTACAAGGGTATTATTGAGGCTTAATATCACCTGATTTCCATTTTGCGATTTTAGAGTTGGGAATAGCTTCAAAATATATATTATATTATTTAATTTTTATACAACGTCCTATATTACTAAAACACAACCAAATTAGACCGGAGTAGGCTTATTTTATAGCCTTACCTTAGGGCTTACTAATTATATTATTATTTTTAATTTATATAAACTTGTTATAAAGTTATAAGCTTCGTAAGTTTTCTTATTCTAGTCTAGCTTTGTTTTGAAAACGCGAAAACTTAATCACTAGTATTCTTGTAAGGTGATCTATTTACCTATAAAAGGACGCGTTTTCTACCTTCTCTTACTCTCTCTTTTATTTATTTATTAATTAATCCCTTACTTATTTGATTGATTTCTCGATTAATTAATTATGTATTTAATTATAATATCTTTTAATAATTGTAATCAATAATCCTCTAGCTCTCCTTCCTCTCAATTATAACCTCCCTTTTAATTAGAGTCTTTATTTATTCAACTAGAGGACTTCGAGGTTTTTATATTATATAACAATCTTTTCTAACCCTTAATCTCTATTTTTTAATCTTTCTTTTCCTCGAGTATATATAGTAACAAAGTATATAAAGCAATTCCTCGACTATAAACTTGCTAGATTTATAAGTATATATTAGATATTAATATCGAGACAAAATACTTCAATTCTATAAATAAACTAAAGTAAAGATATCGATATTATTCTAAGAGATATATTATAAATAGAGATATATATTTGATCAAGATATATTTGACTAAAAGTTATAATATTAGTAAGCTATCCTTATATTAGAAAAGAGCAAAAAAGAGGCAGATATTAATTGAGGATACTCTTGTAACTACTCTTGCTAACTCTCAAAAATGCTATTATCTTAGTAGTAAGTTTGATTAATATAAATATTAGTATAAACTTGCTAACAAGTTATAATTTAAAAGACATCGATTATAATAATTTTGTTAGTCAATTAGAAGTTAACTCTGACTAGCTAGAGGTTCTTTTAACTATAATAATTACAGAGTATAATTTGTTACTAAGTCTAGTCGTGTGACGAGCAGTCGTGTCACGTGCGTCGCACGTGAGTATAGAATCAGGGAATAGTTGCGAAAGGAATATATGTTGCTTGAAACATATTCTAAACAGGTCTCTGGCGGACCTCCGGCGGAGGTCCGTCGTGCCCCGCGCGGGTATAAGAATAGCTGGGAGGGGGTTTGAAGAAGGACATCGATTAGTTTTCTTGGTTTACTGAAGGGTACTATTACTTGAATATCAATTGAATTATCCTGCTTGTAGCTGCGTCGTACCCTGCTATTTGGGCTTCTCACATCCTAATCGATCTACTACGGAAGGCAGTTCGCACGAGCTATTCAGCAAACGTCACCATGGTACCTACCACTCGAGCTAGCTCTCTTGCCGCAGGCGACCAGACGCAGAGACGAAGGGAAGCCGATAGTGTTGGTACGGGGTCAGGAACTCCAGAACCAAGTCGGGCCAGCCCAACTTTAGAAGAAAAGCTTCTAGCGGCTAACCGTCGTATCCAAGAGCTAGAACAAGATGCCAGGGCGAGGGCGGAGCTAGCTGAAGCTATGAATAGAATCAGGCAGCTCGAGAAAGTAGCTGTCCCAGACGTCGTTCTTCCACAAGGCGGGTACCCAGCGGCCATGCGTCGCCGCGCCCCCAAAACAAGGGAATTGCCAATGTACAAGGGAAAGAATATCAAAGAAGCCTAGGATTTCTTTTATCAGGTGGAATTAAAGTGGAGGGAAGACGGCGATATGACGTGGACTACCGATGTAGCAAAGGTTATATATTGTATATCCTGCTTCGAAGGGATTGCACGGGACGTATAGAAAAGGAGGGAAAGGATAGTAGGAGTCGATACGACAGTATAGGAGGACTTCGTTGAATTTATGAAGGATGCGATCTCTGACCCGGAGAATCGAAACCTTGACGTAATCAGCAGGTATACAAAGGCTATACAGCGACCAGGCCAAAGCGTACAAGGGTTCCTCTCTTATTTAGACAGTATCGAGGACGAGCTAGAGTATACAGGAGAAAGACATAGTAGGGACCACCTACTCGCAAAGCTAAAGCCGGAGATATACATGGAGATCAATCGTCAAGGAAACGTTCTAATTGACAGAGATCGCCTTATTGCTTAGGTAATATATATTGAGAATTACCTTTCTATGAATAATCGCGAAATAGCCCAAGCTGACAGGCCGAATGAGCAACGACGGCGAGACGACAGTAAAAACAAAAGAAAAGAAAGAGAAAGAAGTCCTTTGCCTTTGGAGGACACGAAGCGCAGGCGATACGACGAGGTAGCAACAACGTCTAACGATATGTCCCTTCAACGAAGATGAGACAGGGAATCAATAGTGTACTTCAAATGCAATAAATCGGGCTACTACGCTAGCGCGTGCCCTGAGCAGAAGTGTTATAATTGTAACAAGAATGGCCACAAGTTATATACTTGCCTAGAACCGCGAAAACCGGGAAACGACCGCGCCCCGCAGTAGTAGCGCTCGTAGACGCTCGGGGCGAAAGAAACCAAAAAACGAGAATAGTAATTGAAGTGATATTAAATGTAGGGATGGAGAAATATAGGGTAAAAGCTTTGGTAGACTCAGGTGCTGAGGCGAATTATATACAGAGGAAGCTAGTAATAGAAATAGAGATTCCAGGTAAAAAGGATAGAACAACTCGATTAGTCTCTCTAGGCGGCGAGAGAATATACTCTTATGCAAATCATTGTATTCAGGTTGCCGCAACTGATATATATAAGGAGCGACGGGAGGCCGACGTTGATGTAGTTTCCTGTGATTTTGTACTAGACGATATTAGTTTTATTCTAGGATTTCTATGGCTAGCTATAATGGACCCTATTATATCCTTCGGCACGGTAACATGGAGGTATCAAGTGAATGTAGCAAAACTTGAGATATAACTAGTCAAGAAGTTTGTAAAATTAGTCTAGTCAGAGTCACATGTTTATGTGCTTTATATTACTCCAATGACGGTGTTACGACAGGTAGCCGCTATAAAGGCGAAAAAAGATATTTCCCTTCCTTCCGAACTCCAAGACTTTGCTTACACTTTCTCAACAACTAAGGCTAGTATTCTTTCCGAATACTATACAATAAAGTACTACATTGATCTCGAACCAGGGACTTAACTATTATACAAGCCAATCTATACCTTGTTAAATAGGGAACTTGAAGTGTTGCGCGAATACCTGGAAACTAGCGAGGCGAAGGATTGGATTCGTCGCTCTACTAGCCCTGCAGGAGCATTTATTATATTTGTGCCAAAGAAGGGAGGTAGTTTACGCCTTTGCGTGGACTATCGAGGTCTAAATCGGATTATAATCAAGAATCGAACGCCCCTACCACTCATTAGCGAAACAATGAATAGGCTCGGGCGGGCGAAGCTATTTACCAAGCTTGACCTAAAGGATATATATTACCGTTTGAGAATCCGGGAAGGCGACGAGTGAAAGACGGCTTTCTGTACACGATATAGACATTTTGAATATTGCGTAATACCGTTTGGTCTTTCCAATGTCCCTGCTACCTTCCAGGCTTATATTAATTATGCTCTTGTAGGATTAGTTGACGTTATTTGTGTAGTTTACCTTGACGATATTCTGATCTACTCAGAAGACCCTGCTGAGTATACGAATACGGTCCGAAGGGTCCTCGAACGACTATAGCAGTATTAATTGTTTGTTAATTTGGCGAAATATAAATTTAATATAACCTCTGTAGAGTTCTTGGGGTTTGTTATTAGTTCCGACGGGGTTACAATAGAGGCTAGCAGGGTTACCGCAATCAAGGACTGGCTAACACCAACAACTACTCGAGAGCTCCAGGTATTTCTAGGCTTTGCAAACTTCTATAGGAGATTTATCCTAGCATATTCTAGAGTAGCAAAGATGTTAATAAATCTCTTAAAAGGAAAAGAAACTAGAAAATTTAACTAGACAGTATCTGCTAAAACATCCTTCCAGGCATTGAAAGATGCCTTTACGACAGCGCCAATCCTTCGGTACTATAACCCGACGCTATAAACAATAGTAGAAACTGATGCTTCTGGGTTTATAGTTGCGGGGATTATATCCTAGCTATTCGGCGGAGGGCCAGATATATACTAGTATTTTATTGCCTTCTTTTCCAGGAAGCTTATTGATATAAAATCTCGATATAAGACTTATAATACTGAGTTATTAGCTATTGTTTTGGCTTTTAGGACATGGAGATATTACTTGGCGTATACTCGTCGTATAGTTATTGTTAAGTCTGATTACAATAATTTGAAGTATTTTATAACTAAGAGAAAGCTTAATAATAGGCAAGTATGATAAGTAGAAGAATTAGCTACTTTTGACTTCGTATTGGAATATCGGGCAGGAAAAAAGAACTCTGTAGATAGACTATCGAGGTACCCTGATTACGCGAGGGATAAGTTTGAGAAAACCTCACTACTTACCCTTTATATAAAGCTCCGAGCGACGGAGAAAGAACTAGCCCTGTTGATAGTGGTATTTAGTCGTTATGCTGTTTTTGCGACGCCGCAATTCAAGGCCCAGGAGAGGGGAGGTAGGTACTCCCCGATCAGCGAGATGCTAAGGTTATAGTCGCAAGTAGTCGACTATTTTGGTGACGGAGCAGTACGAGTGACCTGCCTGCTTGAGCCTATCGCTAGTATAGCTAGTTATAAACAATATATACCACGAGTTTTAGTAGTATAAACAGCTGAACCCGAAATAGCTTACCTTCAAAGTGGAGAGACGCTTGTCGAATTGCTGGCTATATTACAAAAGAGTGATCCTTTTGTATAAAGCAGGCAATATAACGGATACTCGAAACCTAGTAAAGCTGGAGACGTCAAGACTTGGAAACTTGATACAAATGAATTATTACAATACTATAACGCCATATATATACCGAATAATTCAGCAGTATAAGCAGAACTATTGTAGGTCAATTATAACGACCCTTTAGGAGGCCACTTTGGTGTAGAGAAGACGCTGGAGTTACTCCGGCGGAAATACTTTTGGAAAGAAATAAAAAAAGATATATAATAATATATAAAAATATACCCTATTTGTCAGAGGACGAAAGTGAAAAGACACCTTCCCTATAGTACTTTGAGTTCGTTCCCCCTACTAACAAGGCCCTGGAAGGAAATTACACTTGACTTTATAACAGGATTACCTCTATCGAGATTCTAAGGCAAGGTCTACGACTCGATCTTAGTTATTGTCAATAGGTATACGAAGCTAGTACGATATATCTCTACAACTAAGGATATTATAGCCCCTTAACTAGTAGAGCTATTTATAGTCTATATTGTCAAGGATTTTGGGATTCCGAAGAATATAATATCTGACTATAGTCTAGTATTTACTAGTTACTTCTAGTCAACACTTTGTTTTTACTTGAAGATTAGAAAATGTCTAAGTATTATCTTCTACTCACAGACTAATAAATAGACAGAAAATCTAAATTAGACCCTAAAACAATATCTATACTATTATATAATTTATTAGCAAGACGACTAAGCCACGAAGCTAGTACTTGCAGAATTTACATATAATAATTCATTTTATTCAACAATTGAAATCTTGCCCTTTTTTGCAATATATACATTTTATCTATCAATTGAATTTTATGTTAAGGACAACGTTCTCGAAGGGGAGGCGCCGGCTGCCCGCGAGAGGACACAAAAAATCAAAGAAGCTAGAAAAAAGCTAGAGTAGCAGTAGCAGAATATAGTCAATATATAAAAAAAAAACTATAACAGACGCTATTTACTAGTATAATTTAAAATTCATGATCAAGTAATATTACGAGCCAAAAATATTTGTTAGCTACAATCTAGTGTAAAGCTTGTGAACTAATATCTAGGCCTCTTTAAAGTTTTAGAAGTCGTCGATAATTATAGCTAAGCCTACAAATTGAAATTACTATCTTTATATTATATTCACGATATATTTTATATCTCGCTCTTGGAGCTATAATATCCCCGGGCTAGAGCTGTCTTAGAGCCTGAAACAGTAGAAGTAGCAGGAGAGGAAGAATATGAAATAGAGTCAATTATAGCCTATAGAGACAAAAGACAAGGAAGAGAGTATCTAGTTCGCTAGAAAGGCTACTTGCCTACGAACGATACTTGGGAGCTACTAGAAAACTTGGCTAATGCTAGACAAGAGGTTGAGAAATATATAAATCGGAACTATGTTGGCAAGCCTATGACAAGCCAGAGACAAAAGAGGTAGAGTCTATTGTAGAAAATCAATACAAAAACTATTATCCAAAAGTATTATAAGAATCTAGAAGATATATACAATTTAAATTCCCTTAGACCCCGCTACCGCGACCTTAGCTAGGACTTAGTATAATCGCGATACTCTCACTATTGTCGTTATCGTCGTTATCTTTATTGTCGGGATTATCCCGAGTAATAGGAGGGAGGTTTGCCTTTTGAGTTAGTAGGCGTGGAGAAGGGGTAGCGCTAGTACTTACCTGATATCGGAGGACGTCCAAAATACCTTCTGTCATAGATTGGAGCTAAGCCAGGGAACTAAGAATAGCTTGGCCCATTCCCTGGATAGTTGAAGGGATCCGAGTAGCCTGTACAACTGCTTCGACCCGAGAGGTATATGCCGTCTGGGCAGCA
The DNA here is from genome assembly GCA_021365295.1 of Tricladium varicosporioides. NCBI lineage: Eukaryota > Fungi > Ascomycota > Leotiomycetes > Helotiales > Tricladiaceae > Tricladium > Tricladium varicosporioides. The sequence continues at coordinate 212,668 of JAJTIW010000002.1, forward strand.
GTAATAGTAGCTACTGCTACTTGCCGACCAGGGGAACCCGAAGCTGTTCTACTACTAGAATCGACTAGTCGTATAAGTCGATTCAACCGCGACACGCAGGACTGTGGGACCTTGGGAAAATTAGAGTCAAGCTAGCCTTGGACCAGGAATAGACTTACTGCGTGGTATAATTTGTTCATATGTCGGCAGCGCTCGCAAACCGAGCGGTTACCCAGCTTTACGCATAGAAGATCAGGGTGGCGGGCGAGATTTTTCGAACAGCGGAGACAGCAGGGGCGCAATAGCTGGACGCGAGCGCTGGCCGAGCGGGGAGCAATGTTCTCGCGGCTTGGAACCTGAGACATATTGAAAATTTTAAAAAAAAAGTATTATATATTATGTATTGTATTAGTTACTATTGTTGTGTGGAAGAATCGCTGGAATGTTGTGTTTTGGAAGAAAAGAACTAGGAGAGAGAACCTCTCTTTTATAAACACTGGCGGCCAGCCTTATGGGCGCGAGGAAACAGAGATCCTAGATTACAGGTGGTGAATCAGTCTAGGGCTGTGAATCATCAAGGAGGCTATGAATCTCTGAAAGGGCAAAAAACGATTGATTCAGCGAGAACAATACGAAGATATATATATGATTCACAGGAGCTGTGAATCACAAAAAGCAAGACGACTATTATATGACGACTACTACGAAAACAAACGACAGGAGCACTCGGCAGCAAGAATGCGTGGAGCCGTCGGAAAGATGGGGCGAATGGATCCCCAAAATCGGGGCAATAGTTCTACTGAAGTAAAGGGGGGAGGATCGCTTAATTGCTGTCTCTCTTCGGCCAGGCTATTGGGAGAAGCTGGGGCTACGACGGGGGAATTATAGTATTTGTCTAGACTTGACTAAAGTCGCTCTTGGGGACAAGAGCCCAGGAGGGGAGGCAATGTGACGAGCAGTCGTGTCACGTGCGTCGCACGTGAGTATAGAATCAGGGAATAGTTGCGAAAGGAATATATGTTGCTTGAAACATATTCTAAACAGGTCTCTGGCGGACCTCCGGCGGAGGTCCGTCGTGCCCCGCGCGGGTATAAGAATAGCTGGGAGGGGGTTTGAAGAAGGACATCGATTAGTTTTCTTGGTTTACTGAAGGGTACTATTACTTGAATATCAATTGAATTATCCTGCTTGTAGCTGCGTCGCACCCTGCTATTTGGGCTTCTCACAAGTCGAGTGCCCTTCTTTTAGGAACGTTCTAATATATCTTAATCGTCAAGTTGAACTCTAGTTCTCTAAAGATTACTATATAATATAAACTTGGATATTATATTAATTTGACTTCCAAAAAATACAGGTCAAAAAGTACTTACAAAGAGCTCTTTCTTGTATTTATATTAGTATTAATCTCTAAACCTCTAGAAACGATCTAGCACTTCTAGAAGTAATTACTCACTTTGTCAACTCTAAAAATAATTTAGAAGAGGTCTTAATAGCTTTGAAGAAAGTAGACAATATATATACTAGAGAAAATCTTAGTAAATATATATTAGTAGCAATAAACGATTTCGATATTACTCCTCAACTTGGTTACTTTCAAATGAATAATATATCAAATAATAATACTATAATACAAAAAGTATCTACTAGTAAGTTACTATTACTTTCTAGTATAATTCTAACTAATTCTAATATAGCTTTACCTTAGAAGTATAATTCTTGTTATTATTGTATTTGCTATTAAGGATATATTCTAAATCTAGTAGCAAATATCTTTCTCTAAGTTATAGACCCAAATCAAATCGACAATAATAATAATATTAATATAATATAATTAGAGTAGTAAAGGAAAGAAGGGCCTTTAGAGAAGCTATATAATATATATATTAAAATATATAGCTCTCCTTAGCTTTTAGCCAAGTTCAAGGTCCTTAGCAAAGGTTATATTTTATTTATAAATAACTATACTTGCTAAAGTTCTTGATATAAGTTAATTAAATGTAAATTAGCTTTACAAGGAGCAATTATATAATTTCAAGAGCTTTGACTAGAACCTAATAATATAGAGATATTACAAGTTAAGGACTAAGATACTATTCAAAAGATATATATATATATAATATTAATAGTAATTTTATATTAATCTTTATACTAATCTTATTATAGATCAATAGTATTCTTTTATAATTATACGAGATCCTCTTAGCCCTCGAATTAACTTCTTTTATACTTGATAATATATTACCTGCAATAAATTATATACTAGAGCTTTTTGAGACTAAGAAGGAGGAGTTTAAAGATAATCCGATTATAGGCCTATATATTAACTTAGACTAGTCAAAGCTAGACAAATATTACAAAATGACCTCAGATTCGCTAGTATATATTATTACTCTTGTTCTTAACCCTGCTTTTAAGTAAGAATATATCGAAAAGACCTGGCCAAAAGATTGAGTACTACAAGCAAGAGAGTCTATTGCTAGCCTTTGGAAATCAAAATATCGACTAATTATATATACTCAAAACCTTAATACTTTGACTACTGTTAAAAGTAATCACTTTAGTCAGTAAAAGGCAGGTAAATATACAACAAGGTATATTCTTAGTCTAATTATTTAAGGTATTCTAATAGTTATATATAGGAAGTCAATATCTAGCAGTAACAAATATAGTCGATATTTACGACTTCCTGCTTATTACAACTTTGATAACATCTGTAAATAGTAGCTTTTACTACAGCAAAATCGAGATTATCCAAACCTTTTACGAATAGCCCTTGATATACTATCAATTCCTGCAATGTTAGCCTCAATCGAACGGCTCTTCTCCTCTGCAAATATAACTGTATCTGATCGACGTAATCGCCTTATATCTAATACAATTGAGAGAATTGAGAGCCTGAAGTCTTGGCAGAAGATAAAGAAAGTATTATAAATACTATATAAGTATATAGATAGAATAGCAATAGGAAGGTAGCGACAGCAAGGTAGCGACGGCAAGGAATATAGACCCACTTAAATACGGACTGTATCACGGCCGTATAGGCCGTCCGTATTATATTTGTAACCGTACAAGATCTCAAATAAATACGGCTTACTAAGATACGGCAGTGGTAATTAATCCTCAAATACGACGTAGTATACGACCGTAATACTATTCCCCACACTGGTCACCAGTGAATACTCGGAAGTCATGGTATCTCATGTTAGTATCAGCGTTGCCAATCACAGAAGTAGATCCACCGGCGCCGTTGGTAGTATAGTCGATTTGTATTGAAGGATCAATGCTTCCGTTGACTCCTTGGCAGAGTGCTGAAACTTGGACCGGGAAAAGTGAAGTAGCATCGAGGCCTGCATAAGCCCGAATTGACTTTTGAGGAATAATTTTTGGATAATGATTCGGTGCGAATTTTCCTAGATCAAAGACTTGGCCACGAATTGCAACATAAGCAGATACACCTTTCTTGCCGTTGTGACTTGTTAATTCCGACAAGCTATAAAGATGTTGTTTCGGGCAAGTAAGCATTGGAAAGACCACAATAAACCATGCAACGAACAAGCAACCGAACCAGATCATCATATTAATGGCCAATTTCTCTCTCCATGCTTGACGGACGTCTTTTCGGGGTATTCGTCCAATCCATCGGATCCCAAAATCAGGGATAAGCCATGTCATTAGCCAGACAATGACAAGCCACCTCTTTCGACTTGCGCTAGCCCCGGCTTCCTCGACCTCCACTTCAATTTTTTCACCTCTCATCCCCGCTAGTTGTTCTTTAGTGTTTAGGTCCTTGGACATGTCCCCTTGATCAGGAGCTAAAGCACTGTCTCCACTGCATCTATCAATATTGCGAAGAACACCAAAATAGCCAGACTTCTTGCTGTCATAGATGAAGCTCCCGGGACTCGGTTTCAGAGAGCCCTCAAACAAGAGTTTCTTCGGGGCATCTACATGCTCCTGGATATTATCAGAGAGGAGGATACCCTCTTCTATGTCGTCCGAGGACGATGAGCGCCGGCCATTGGTAAGGCAGCGTTCACCAAGTCCAGCGATCTCAGCCCAGCATCGTTCACTCAAGAGGATACCAGTACTGCCAATTTTGGCTTCATTCACTGGCCAGTTTTTTTCCTCCACAATCACCTTAACAATCTCCCGTTCGTCTCCAACTAGGATTGTCTCCGCATCTGTGAGACCAAGGAATTCGCCGAAAGGAAGGAAGAGACTGAAATCAGTACTTCGAAGTCGTTGACTAATTTCTGTAATACCGAATGTCTGTATCTGCGTTCGCACACATTTGCTGTCGAATTGGTTCGCAATGTGATGATCATTGGACTTCAAGCAGAAAACAAAATAAGGATTTGTATTCTTAGCAGAGAGAGATTTGGTGATGTTGTCAAGGGATGAAAGGAATCGTGCAGCTGCTCCCTGGTCAATATTTTGACTCTTCTGGCTTTTGATTTCCGTATCGCGATTACTAGTTTTGGGCGAAACGTTGGTAGATTCAGATGGTCTTTTGGTATCTCGGAAAGTGGATGCAGAGGGATTATCTCCTTTCTTTTGTTTAACACCTAGCCGTTGAAGGGATTTAGAACTGGATCGTGTCTGTATAGTTGTCTTTTCTTGCGAATGCACAACAATCTGGAGCGTTTGTTGTCTAAAGAGCTGGCTTACGAAATCGCTCTTAGTTGAAGAGACCAAATTCATAATATCTGTCGAAATGACTTCTCTGTTCTCCTCTATAAGACCAGTAACCTGGTACTCGACTTCCCCAGCAAAATGCTTGACTGTAAAGGATGCAGTAGCATTGTGGGTAGCCAAGAAATTCCCTGAGGGCTTGGCCGTAGCACAACCAATAGCAGGGTTCTTGCGCTCAAAACTTTTTCGAAAGATATCCAGTAACTGTATATCGCTTCCATTGTGTCTTGTCTGGTAATCTAGAAGGCCAAGAAGGCCATGGCGGTGCTCCAACAGGCCGTTAATGGTGTCAGAATTATCAAAATAGCTAGTGGCTGGTGTTGAATATAGACAACTAAGATAGTCAAGGACAACTGCTGCCTTCTATGAGTCATAATAATAGGCAGCAATAGGCAACCTTATGGACTCTAGGTCTATATATATAGCACTTCTCTCTATAGAAATAAGATCATCGTTGAAAATATCCAACAGCTGGCACGGTAACCTCTTCTCTTTCTAGCGTCTTTGCCTTGCCTTCGAAGAAGCTCTGTACTGTAAATTGGTATAACAATTCAGTTGCAGTATTATTAAGGAGTTGATCTAGGGTTGACTCTGTCGATCGCTGATTGATGAAACCTGGAAAATCGACAATTGAGATTGTATTGGCGACTGTATCCTCAACCGCACTAACTCGCTGGTTGATGCTTTCGATCACGTTTTCCACAAGCAGGGAGTAAAGGGTTCTGGCCAATTCGTCTGCATTCTTCCTAGCACCCTTAGAGTCTAGTATGATAGTAACCCGTTCCCGTTGAAAGACCTTACTCTTGTAGCTAAGAGTCGTCTGTAAATCTTGGGCGCTAACTCCGAGGAACGCCGCTATTATGCCTAAAACCTCCGTGTTCTTCACAACTGTAAATCTCTGAGCTCTTTCGTATGACAATCCACTACCGCTATCTCCTAATGGTGTGGTGTCCTCACGTGTCTCGAACTCGAGTTGACCGATGTGCAAAATACTGGCTAAAACTTGGCAAATATCTGCAATTTCACTTCCGAAGAAGTCGAGTTTTCTCAAGGCAGTCTTGAAAAGCTGGAAGCTTTCAGCATCATTTATTCCAACTTTTATTTGTGTTGGGTGTCCCAGGTACCACCATTTCTTTTGTTGTTTTCCGCTCGAAGGATTGTGTACACGATGGACTGCGCTCGAAAAAGCGCCAGGATTATCCAGGCCAAGGTGGGCCTTTTCAGCGGCATTCGTACCAGCTAGGAGGTAATATAAAATATTGAATGAACGTTCTCTGGTCGGTACATCTGTTAACCTAGTTCGGTTTAATCTGTGATTGAGAATCCTGCCTCCTATAAGTGTAGGGTTGATAGTTGATGACGTATCATATTTGAGCTCGAAGAATAGTCCAGCTTTCGATGCAATTGGTGAGGCAGCGGTTTTAGTAGTCGTCAAGGTATCGAAAACATATGTAGCGAGTGATAATTTTGTAGACAATGGGGTAAAGGATTTAGCAAGCAGCGCAGAAAGTAGATGGGAACGAATTGTTGTTTTGCCAGATCCAGGCTCACCACTACGAAATATCAGCATCTAATCTCGGATTCAGGTCCCCTCTAGCCTACAGAAAAACTACAGCTTGATTTTCTGATCGTGCTCCAAGCCTTGTCCAAGCTCTGTCTGCCAAATCTTCTGCTCCCCCCATACCACTACCCTCCTTTCCTCCATCTGGGCCTTTTGTTGAAGAGGAATAGGTATTGAGAGAAATCAATGCGTGAGAGGAGAGCTGTGAAGTTGGAAGTGACACATGGAATCGGCTTGCAAGATATGCCGTAATATGTGTATCTGATTGAAGGTAGGCTGGCAGGGCAGAGAGTGAAGGCTGTGTATGAACCCCCCCGCTGCTGCCGCCTTGCTTGCTAAAGGCCATTGCGAGTTGGAAAGGGTGTCGAAATCCCCAGTTTTAGCGATTGTTTTAAGCGCAGAGTGAAGTAAGAACGATGTGGAAGGTTGAAGATAGTGCTTTGCAGAATTAGTGGTGCTTCCTCAAGTTGGTGCCCTCCTGGTAACGAAAGATGCAGAATTTTAGGATTTGCCTCTCAAAAACTTCTTCCAAAAAATTCAAGCAAGCACACTAAGATATGAATGTTGAGCATTGAATTAACCGAATTGATGATTGACGGTTTAAAAATGTGGTTACTAGAAAGGAAAAGTACGAATTATTACGAACCTCGTACAGTAGACAAAATTGTTGCGGTACCGAGAGCTTTCCGGTTTTTCCTAGTCTTAAACTTGGGTATTTTAGTATACGAAGAGTACGGTAGTCGCCGTAACTTGCTATTTTGGGACACTCTCACGGTTATGGACATTTCTATCATACTCCCGGCTCCCTTCCTATGAATAAATGCACAACAGCCCCGCAGATTCTACACTTGATAATAACATACTCTATAACAATATTTTACACTCGCATTGTTTACATCGTCCCAAATAAGGGTAAATTTCTAGCCACTTACCTAACCCTCCTTTACTATTGATGCTTTGCGGGGCCACATTTCAGATTAATCACTACTAGGTAACACCTCCAGTAACTATTTACCAGGATATATAATGTAGCTCTCAATTACTGCATTCAAGCTTCCTAAATAGTATTCTTACAAGAGAAACCCAAATCACGAAATTCCTTACAGACCCCGCCAAAACCTTCGACTATTTTTCTAAATCTTCGAGGATAGAGACTTCCAACGGTTCCCATGCCTAGGAAGTTAAAAACAAGAACTCCCAAAATCTCAAGCCTGATACACTTATGGCTACGTACGGAATATATCAAATTCAGGGCTCCGTACCTATGGATTAAACATTAGCATCTTGCCATACTAGAAGAATAGAGTATACTCACTCCACTTCGCATTGTAACGATATTACCCCGGAGAGGAGTGTCATGTCGCCAAAGAGCGATCATCTTTTCCACGCGCAATGTTGATAAGGGATGCGAGACCGATGAGGAATAGAATGACCCCGATAATTCCAAGAATAGTAAGCATACTAAACATTCTCAAATAACAGGAAGTGTGTCCGAAGTATATGAGGTGAAGGTGCAAAGAATTTTCGAGAGATTTTAGTTGAAGATAGTTGGATTGGATATTTGTATTTGAAGAAGAGGTGGAACTAAGTGCATTATATAGTGATAATTTTGACAAATTTAATAAAAATGATGCTCGAGTACAAATTGACTGTCCAAAACCCACTAGACATTGGTTCTGCTATAAAGACCGCCCAAGGAAATAGGAGGTACGAGAAGTTCCTGTTTCCAGCATATCTATCCTCGCTTTCTATATCTCGAATCGCATTCAAGCAACAACCCCAAGATCAAATAACAAAAGTACGAAGCGATGCGACAGTGCTAAATTTGATGACCCGAAAGTGGATGTCAAGCTTGAGAATGGGTCGTAGGGAGTGGTTGTCGGCTGCCGGACCAATCGGTTTGTATACGATACTTCGCGCTCGGTACGAAGGGGTTAAGGCGGAGTTAGTGTGCGTAATGCTTAAATATTGTTAGGTAAGTATGGATTAAGCACTCGTTTACAAGGAATATTGTTTCAAATCGTTGGTTGGTGAGGCTGTTTTTAGCCTTCTTTTTATTTCCGCTGGGCCAACGCCTGCAGGGCAGATAAATCCTCAACCTGGAACTGTGTTGAAGGACGCCACTTTCTTCTGAGCCTTTAACCTCGAGGACTTTTTATTTCAGAGCCTAGCTATCACAGGAAGATTGAACTAACTTTCCCGGGTAGTGTGTTGCCTCATATAGTTATTAGTTCTTACGGAAATCGCTATCGTTGAAGATGTAGACTCAAGAGCAACCTGGATGATATTTGAGGAAGAAATAATGAGAAATTTTACTCTCAGTGAAAACATGTATTAATCTCCTGTGATGAAGCCTCCACTGATCTCCAATTGGTTCATAGAAGTTCTATTTAAGTACTTTTATGCCAATGAACAGTTTAAGGGGTAGTATATTAGGGAGCTGCTTTTGATTTTCTCAATCTTGGCCATAACATTTATTATGTTTTATCTCAATGTGAACATTCCAAAAAAAAAAGAGGAAAGATGAGGCTTCTTTTAAAGTAAACTGAAAGCACTTGAGCATGGGAAATGACACTCATGAAAAATTTAAATACTGCATGTGCGTAAACGGAGGATCTCAAAGACAACATCTCACTTGCTACCGGCTTCCACAGCAAAGTTACAAAACTTTACAAGGCTCAGACTTCAATCTTGCGGGATTTGTCATTTAAGATATGGGTTGCGAGGAAACTATTTACGAAATGATCACCACCCATCGTGAAGATTCTGTACAGTACGAGCGAGATACGAGGGACAAGAGAGCGAGGCGCCCTCTTTTTATCCCTGTGTTGATCAGATAACTTGTGAAAAGAATTCGTACTAATTTATTAAAACTTTACTGATTAGCACGCAGTTGGCATAGCGCTTTTCAAATTTGTCGATTTGATCCCTGTTAGTCTCGTTTCCGGTGTCGTATTATGAGACATCGACGTATTCTCACATGGTGGCTTGATCATGACCAACGCGACATATAATAACCGCGCAGCCTCAGATCTCGCACTCTCTTAGATATACCTAATCCAAATCATCTACATTCGTACGGAAAGATTCGGTTCGAGTTCCTCCCGTCACATCCAATATGTCGCCTATCTCCCGGAAACCCCATCGAAAGACTAGAACCGGTTGTGCTAATTGTAAGAGAAGAAGAGTCAAAGTAAGTCATTGAGTTCTACAGCACATATTATTCTGCATGTTCTATAGTAGCCACATCTCAGTAGCCCCCTCTCCATCTTCCAATAAAGTTTCGTTTTGCATAAGCTTTATAAGCAAGGCTGATCGGATACTTTCTATAGTGTGACGAGCGGCAGCCATCATGCTTAAATTGCACGAGACGTAAGCTCCAATGCGAATTCGAATCTCGGTATCAACGTGTTGAGCCCCCTTCCACATTAAGCCCTAAGGTGCCACCTACGGCTGTTCCGAAGTCTCAACTATCACTAGCGCAAGATCAATCTCAGTCTCCCAGCATGAATATGGCCCACCTTGAGCTGCTCCACCATTTTTGCACATCCACGTATTACACATTGTCTCATAATTCTATTTTGAGAATAATGTACCAGACGACCGTTGTCAAAATTGGATGCACATGCGACTATGTCATGTATAGTATTCTCTCTATTTCGGCATTGCACTTATCCCGTCTCAATATCGAGCAAGAACAACGCTTTCTCCCGCAAGCATTAGATTTGCATCATCTAACTTTAACTACAGGATTGCCAGCTCTACAAAATATCACAGATGAAAACTTCACGTGCATCTATATATTTTCAATCCTCACCTTTATGTTCGACTCAGCTCGCCGTCGCGAATGTGATACTCTTTTTTCAGACGAAAACACCGGATTGGTAGAATGGATTTCGGTGCTTCGTGGGACCCGGGCCGTTATCGAATCATCAAGTCAAACCTTGCTACACGATGGGCCACTGGGCCCGCTGTTCACTATAGGTCAACGGCGCGTTCAAGCACAGGCTTCGAGCTCAGCACACACAGATTACCTTTGTGAACTCCAGCGCTTGGTAAACGAGGCTACTACTAACAGTGATGAAATTGACACCTACAATCAGAGTATCAACAGCCTTCGGCTTACTTTCAATGTTGTTTTCAATAAGCAGCCTGATACCTATGAGGACACAGATGTTTTTGTCTGGTTGTACAAGCTTTCAGATCACTTTCTAGAACTCCTTTCTCAGAAGAAGCCGGAGGCGTTGGTAATTCTTGCTCATTTTTCTGTATTACTAAAGCAACTGGACGACAGGTGGTGGATAAATGGTTGGAGTACACGCCTAATTTCTCAGATTTACAGAGCATTGGGTGAGGAGTATCGGCTGTGGATCGTGTGGCCGATAAGAGAGGTAGGATGGGTGCCCTAAAAGACATCAGTTTGATTTGATTATCAAATTTGCGAAATTTTTCGGAGGCCTATGTGTGAATTTATGAAACTTGCCGAAGAGTAATATCCTAGCCGTTAAGATTAGTGATTGCCTATCGTCCCGATCTCGTATTATATAGCAATGCGATTCGACATTAAAGCGAGGAGCTTCCTGGTCCACTAAGATTACGACATGTCTTGGCCACTTTTAATGTCTAATATTGGTGTTACTCAAGTGAAGTTTTATGTTTCTAATATTAGCAATTCTATATTCCTTGCAAATAAACTATGTCCTGTTGGTATCTTTAAGGCAGGTGGAACAATACGAGCTGATGGAGTCTGAACATTTTGATCGACGGTTTTCTCTCTCAAAGCAGACAATTCACACAACCTTTCCTTCCACACACCAGATTCGGAGTTATCAGGTTAGTCAATACTATTTTCGTGGAACCGGGTTCTCATTTATATTATCTCGACTCTCTCTTTAATTTGAAAGTTGCTGTTCGCAACCCTCTGGTGTTGTTGCGGGCTAAATTGCATAGTTAAAAGGCTGAAAATAGTACAAGCACTCCGTAAGATACCCTTTGTCTTCATTTCTCCATCACATGTCTGCAGCGAGGATATTGGTGGCGGTATTTAATCGTTATTAATTCGGTTAGAAAGCGAAATTGAACGTGAAAGTTTGCTGGACCTGATCTGATTCTCTTTCTTGAGCAACCTCGCTTCCTTGATGAACTATCAACCTCAGCACGACCAAACGATACTCCAACATACGGAAGCGGTCAATAATTTCCATGTCGCCTGTTGATGAGCAGAGTACCTTTTACTTTATCGTCAACATTTTGGGTATGGATCACCCACCATTAAACCACATGCCAACTCATTGTTCTTCCTCTTTGTCAACTCTTCACGAACCAAAACCACCTCATTCCCTCGGGCTCCCACAAAATTCTTTCCCAGCCATCGATACTAAGGACAACAATATTTCCATCCCTTCTTCAACTTTCCATCAAAAACCTTGGTATACCATCGACAATCAGAGATCAGGATCCAATGGAATGATCTCCTACTTAGATGGCAATCGGTTGAACCTTAACATTACCACACCAGGGATAATAACATCCACCCTAAAGGCTGGGTTGACTCTAAAGGCGTCTGCGGTTTGGCCGGGCCATAGAGTATCAAGGTGGACGGAAAGAGGGATGAGGAAACAGCGGAGAAAATTTGTTTGTGGTTGGATTGCTGCTTGTAGCCAAAGAACAAAAGTATTTATCAAAGTTTGGATTGTACTTTTGGTGCTAGGGGGGACGATCCTAGCGTGCATGGCTATTACAAAGGAAGCTAACTCGAGAGCTTATCGGACCTCACACTAGGCCTTAACTATTACTGTTACCTCCCCTTTATCGTTTAAGAGTGTATTTAGAATATGTTCGTTTTAATTAGATTAAGACCTTTAGAATTCTTAAATCATCTTCTCCGACCGCCTACATCAGCCTGGTCTAAACACAACTCTTTATGTCTCGACCGGTATATTATGGAGAGATTCTAATATTGTGCTCTAAATTACTCAGGCAATAACAAGTCGGTATGTTTGCACTTGGAAGGGCCCTAAATCCACCTCAAAGTTCCCTTCATCAAAAGAGACCTCTTCCATATCGTCCTCTAGCAGATTTGTTTTGAAAACTTTACTAAGTTTCCAAATCGTCTCAACAGTTCCTCTTCCATGTCCTCCAAGTGCATCATAAATACGGATGATGACACTCCTGCCCTTCCTCTTTGGAAAACTACTTACATAAATATCCTCATCATCCTCTCCCCTCTTAACAGTATCAAGGACAAGATGTTCATCGCCTTTCAAAATAATCGGGAATTTCGTTAGACTACAATTCCCACTTTTGGAGGCAGATACGAGCTTGAGGGGGTTGTTAAAATTGAAAGCTCCCCTAACAGTCTGAACACCGAGCCCGCCTTGATGCGGCATGATCGCCCACCGAATGTGATGTTTTCCCATATCCGCCGTATCATCAGGAGCTTTAGGTGATCGGAGGAGAGATAATCGCATTACGTTTCCAACTGTAGAAAACCCGTATTTGCTATCATTAAGGATAGAGACACCATAATTATATTCAGAGAGATCGGCAAATTTATGGCAGCAGACCTCAAATTTGGCCATATCCCATCTATGAAGTGTTAAATTTTATGACACAAGGAGGAAACTGGACAAGAGTTCTTACGAGGTATTGTAATGGGTTGGTCGTTTGGTGATTCCATATTGCGTCTCGTAGGACGCTTCGGTGTTGTGAATATCTACGGGGAATTCCACTTTAAGGAACTTCATTGTCTCATGCCAGATTACTTCTGCTCTACACTCGACATAGCACTGCTGATCTTCAAAGGCAGCAGATAGCGAAATCGTTGTTTTAATCGAGCTTAGATCGCTAATTTTGGCTTCAGTAACCACGCTCACGCGGTATGGCTTGTCTTCGAGAATAGAAGTTGTTGATGCCCTTAACTCTTTTCGCGTTTCAAGATGGTATATCTCAACATCCCAGGCTTGCCAGTAGATCGGCTTATCGTCAAATATCACAAACTTGTTCGCCTTCCCAGAGAGCACCTCTCTCCTAGTCCTTCGGTCGTAGAGAGATGTAATACACCCGTCTTCGATGGTGGCTGAGAGCTGACTGTTCTGTAGGCGGAAGACACCTGGGGAAATTTCCTGGATGGTTACAGCCCTTTCCTCCTGAGATGAATTGAACTTCTCTACAGAGAGTAGGTTGCTGTTACCAGAAGATACAAAGGACTCATTATCGGGGATCACAATGATTTCTTTTCGTGGCCATGGTAGGGTGTTGAGAGCCCAAATATTCTGGACTCCGGATAGACTAGCTCCTGCTTCACTAATGCCAAGAACCAGGTAGATTTGTTGAAGAAGGCTGGATCCAACTTTGTATATATAAGTATAAATCTAGATAAGGAGTTAGGAAACCTTAGTTTAGTTTGTGAGCCGAAACACTTACCTGATTTGAGTCGTCATAGCACATCTTGATCGCGCTTCCCGGAAGGCAGTCATGAAACTGACATAACAAGACACCCTCCCACATCTCGTCCAGCTCCTTCTTAGGATACTGGTACGAGCTATCCTGAATTGAAGCAATCGTTGCGAGAAGCTCAACATCTCTAAGTAGGAATTCAGACTTACGATTATTTAGCTTCTGCTTGGCTTGGGTAGTGTATACACCACGGTGCAGCTCAAAATAAAGCTCCCCGTACCAGGTGACGAGAGAATCGGCTTTCTGTTCTAAGTTGTCGAAAAAATCGTCCACTGTATCCCCAGAGTGAACGCGGGGAATCTGGCCAACCGTATCTGACATGCCTCGGAGTCGTCGAAGCCTTTCCATATGCTGCCAGGTCGGCCCGCCACCACCGTCGCCTTTTCCAAACTATTCGAAAAGCTAGAGTTAGTAATATTTCAAATTTATCTATTCCGAGATGCACAGCATGATTAAAATACCAAACACCTACGGCGATAAGGGCAGTATTGTCTTGATCTAGTGACTTATGATTTGCAATGCTTCTTTTGATATCGCCGAAGTTGACTTCCGCGCAATAAGTCTTAGCTGGAGGCATATGGCAAATGACTTGACTTCCATCAAGTGCTACCCTAGTTTGATCTAAAATCAGTGATGGTCTTGTATATTGTCGTGAGATTAGTACGAAAATCAATTTGGGGGTGATAAACTACCCCCTCTCCTACGATTACGACAGGGACTGCCTCAGCTTGTCAAGCATATTCCCAAATCATGAACATTCAAGCAAAAATAGATATCCACGTACCAATTAAATGTCGTATGTGGGAACTCATTGACACTGTTAAAACAAGGCTTTTGTGTAAGAAAACGATTCATACCAGCTTGTCTGCAAAGCTGTGGAAGCTGACTGGAAAAGCCAAATGTATCGGGAAGCCAGCAAGTTGTAGAACGTGATCCAAAGTTACTTTCAAAAAATCGCTGACCATACAAGAATTGGCGGACTAAAGACTCGCCTCCAGGTAGGTTTGTGTCATGCTCGATCCAGCAACCCCCAATTGGATGAAACTTTCCTGCTTTGACCTTTGACTTCACTCGCTCCCAGGCATGAGGATAATCTTCCTTCAACCATTTGAACTATCCGGAGTATGAGTAATTGATCTAATTTTTTGCTCTCTTACAAGGATTTGCTTGATTTGTTGTCTTGAGATGTGGGAGCTGCTCCTATTAATTACGTACCTGCTGGGCTTGCGAACATGCAAAATTGAGTTCTGGATATCTATCCATCAAATCACACTGATTACTCCATGATCGAACAACTTTTCGTCTTGTCTCTGCCCAAGGCCAGAGCCAACAAGTATCAATATGACAGTGGCCGATAGCAAAGACTGTTGGCTTCTTGTCGTTGACAGGTTTATGGACACTCGCTGAATTGATGTCCGAACCAAGGTACTCTTCTGCAATTTTCCGACATCTCAAGATAGAGCTTCTATCTGAAGCGTTGAAAGTATCGATTATTCTAGAAGCCACGTTCAGCGCCTCGTGTTGCTCCCATGTGTCTTCTGGAAGCTCGAGGGCTGCATCCTGTATTATCTGAAAGTCCACGTGAAGCATCCGGGCTTGCATATTAGGGGCTACTAGCTCGGCTTTTATAAGAGGGAAGTGTTTGTTTGGGTCCGGAGGTTGAATCGAGTCGCCTCCTGCATTGTTCTTGAAAATAGGCCGCCCAGGTCCATTGCCGAACATACCATTACAAGCCATTTCGATCCAGAGGATATGGCCCCTGCCGTCCTTGAAAGTGCTTGGTAAAACATATTCGACACGCTCTCCACGACCTGTAAGGCCTTGAAGAGGTTCGCCATTCTCGGACCAGACTGTTGCCTCATTGCCACAGTCCCAGTGTAGCTCAATTAGCCTCTCATTTTGACATAACTCCTCGGGAACGGTGATATTAACCTTGAACCAGTGAGTTGTCCAAGAGGGTCCAAAAGAATTGCCTACATGTGCTTCCTCAAACGTATTCGACCTGTCTGTGGCCTCCTTGAAAGTTGGGCGAGTTGTTCCAGGAGCGTGCCAAACGGATAATTTAATATTTTGAGGACCATTGAACACGTCGTCATTCAGAGCGCTACGAAATTTAGTTGACATCAGGTATAATATGGAATTTGGAGTGATTCTCACGCGAGAAGGTTGACCTTCTCCCATTGCCCTGGGGTGAAAAAGTTGGCCATACGCTTTTGGTAGATCGATGTAACCCGTTTTCCCACAGGTCCAGATGCTCGCATTGGATATAATTTTGTTGGAATTGAACATTCCTCATCATTACTCATGGTAGCAGCGTCATGGGAACACATTGTACCTAACAGTTGTAATATGAAGGCTTATTGCGTGTTTGATTTGGATATAATTGGCTACCCTCTCTTTCTCTCCAAACTTCTTGATTGATCAAAAGCTTCGAGAGTTTCTCCTGTGAATAATCGTTGCGTTATCGGAACAGTGCCACCGCATCCTGGAAGCCGAGCCCCAGGAATTCTTGAAGAGCGACCCACTCTATTGGTACTCCAGGGATCGGGTATAGAACCTTGAAGAGGGGAAGTGTTTCTCCACATCTATGCGGGGGAAAAGCAACTTCCCCGTGTTAGCCGTATACTTTGCCGGACCTTGTTCACAGGCCACCCTTGCTGTCACCCTAGATAGAACAAGAAGTCCCAGTTTCTCTACTAATATTTTAGCGGACCTAACGCTTAAAGGAACTATCAATTTTTCTGGTACAATTCCTTCTATATTAGAAATAATTTTCAAATAATCAATTATACTATAAACTATTCTGTTTATTATGTGGAGATAAGGGGGCAGGGGGAAGTTGAATTCTTAAGTTACAACCAGTATCTTAATTCTAAAACTCTTGCTTTATTCATTAATTTAAATTTAAATTTAAACAATTTCTTGCAATTATGAAGTAGTAATTGATAGAAAGTTTTATATTATAACTACTTGAAAGATATCAGGGATCCAGATAATCCAGATTTTATAGCATCTATTTAATACCAGTTTAATAGATATATCTAAAGTTCACATTTTTCTATATCATACCATGTTAGTAGATAATTTCGCATTTTTAAGAGGCAACTTACCCTATCAGTCATGTCCTCAAAGGAACTAGTAAACAAGGCATCTGCAACTGCTTCACCTCGTGCAATCTTGCTATCTCGTCTATTATTTTGCCAGATGTAGTACACTCGAAGCATAAAGAGATTCACCAGTAGTAGCACAAAGCATCCCAGAACGATGGCCAGCGCAAGGAAATAACGTGGGGCATCTTGGGAGCGGAATGTTTGGGGTCCAATGGCATTGCCGCTTGCCCAGAATACAAAGTTGATCGCAATGACAACGCTCTTCTTAGTCTGTCCAGCCACGTTACGAGTAACGAGAGAGAGCGCGAGGCCAGAGCAAGCCCAGAAGGATATCATGATATAGTAGGCGAAAAGCAACCCAACGCGCTTTTGATGTTCGAATGGGACAGTGAGAAGCACTACGGTGCCGCCGATGGTTGGCACAACAGACGCCATCATAGCTAAAATTGTTTGGTGAAAGCGCCTGTCGACCCAGACAGCTGACAGCATGGCAGTAATTTGTATGACACCTGAAACCATCTGTAGAAGCTGGGTTTGCCAGGTGGTGAAGCCAAAGGACTTAATGATGATGTTGGCAAAAGCACCAAGGCCGCCCGATGGAAGGGTTGTCAGAAGTTGGATGAGGGCGAAGGCATAGACTGTGCAGCAGGTCAGTCTAGTATTTAAGCGTGAAGCGGAAAGTAGAACTGCTGACCTTGTGGATCTGTGAAGGCATCCCATACTTGATCCTTGCGGAATTTTCGGTTTTGTAAACCCGTACGATTCTCACGAACACGTTCTACCATCAATTTCTTATCTTCTTCGCTAAAGCACTTGGCTTTCATGGGAGAGTCAGGCATCCAATACAGGACGAAGGCACCCCAGAAGACGGTGATAATCCCGTAGGTCAGGAAAAGCGCTTGCCACGAAACAATTGATCCAGTCGCAGGAACAAATGAGAACCCAAAGGCTAGAAGGCTGCCGATGATCTGCTGAACACCGTTCATCATGTACCTAGCAACCTGTTAGTACGATATGCCATACGTTCCAAGATCGTACTTGCTGCAGTTGAACCTACCAATAAATGACAGTTCCGGCTTGTTCTTGCCGCTTGTACCAAATGCTTGACAGGAGCACAAAGGAAGGTTGGGATGTGGCTTCAAAAGCGCCTAGTAACCCTCGAAGCACAACTAATCCAGTAAAGTTCTTCATTGCAGCATGAAGACAGAGCGTGATTCCCCATAAAATGATATTTATCCCCAGCCATTTAGCAATAGGGACCCTCTGGATGATATAGTTCTCTGGATATTCAACGACGAGGATAACGATGTAGATGACAGTTGTTAGCCATGAATATTGGGTCCCGTGCAAATGTGTGTCCTTGATGATTCCCATAATAGAAGCAAAGGACATTGTTCCCTTATCAAGCGTTTGAACGAAGTACGTGCAGACCATGATGGCCAGGACGCGTTTATCAACGAGTCGCTTCAGCCGCTTGTTGGTCTCTTCGTCAATCTCGACAATCGTTTCGCTGGCATACTTGGCCACTTCTTTATCGACAAGCTCGTAATTCATGTGCCCCTTCTTTATGTCTTCATCTTCCATAATCTCAGGGGCATCAGTGATGTCTCTCTGCTTAGGGCCCGCCATGATGGTCGATGATTTGTTTCTGTGTACTTTTCGTGCGTTGGGGGAAATGATTTTGACTAAGACAGGGCGATTCAGAAAACCCAAAGCAATCGGGGTAGATGAAATGTTGCAGAAGTCTTCGTCAGCTTTAAGCAATTTGTCGGCCCATGCCAACGCCTCTAATCATTGTCCATCCAAAGAACCATTCTCTTCCCCGCGTTACCCCGGCTATGGAGTATTACCTCGCATGTGGAGTGGGTAACGGAGTGTGCCTTCTCATGAAAGCTCTCCGGTCAAAGCGGGGCACAAATACTGTTACGTGGCAGGGTTCACTTTTTGGAATTACCTCCGAACATCAATACTTCAATTGATAACTCAGATCGTAAGGCCAAGGCCTTTGATTGGGCCTCTCCAAGAATTAACTCTAACAGGAATTGGGGTCGCCGATGTCGACAACTCCAATGATTTGCCCGTGGGACTATGTCCATGATAAGTAGGTTCAGCATATCCTTGTCAGAACCCTGCACACACAGGCCTGGACCAGATATCAAGCTTCCTCAATTCAGCCTCTCCCGTTCTCATTTCAGATTAGCATTCTCCTTTCCCCGGATTTCCAGTGTTCTAGGCGAAGTCTCGCCATCTCTAATCAAGAGTCACACCCACAGCTCACACACATCTTTCACGCTTGACTCTATTGTTAATGTTGTGGACATACTGCGGGGTAGCATACTTCAAAGTACTGCAGGGTTGAAAGCATTTGCAGAAAGTTTGAGGTTTAAGGGTTCCGGCCATCGGATCTCTGCATTAATAGAATTCATCAGGGTCAAGAGTGGGGTCTAAATAATAATCCTCGCTCTCGCTTGCTAAAGGAAATAAGCCTGCCTCTGGCTTTCCGCTTAACCAAGGTGAACCCAAACTACTGAGTACGAGACAATCAAGAATGTTCGACGACAGAATTGTCTGCTTTTCCAATTCCTCAACACTACCCAGTCTAGTCGGTGCGCTTCTTGTGGTAGACGGAACTGATTTCCCAGGCATTCACATCGCGATCCGAAACCTAGCAAATGACTTTGCCCGTGTTACCAAAGGGGATCCCAATCCAATCCAGATTTTAAGAGAACAGCAAAAAGGGGTTGCCAATAATGCAGATACTGCGATCATCGTAGGTAGTATTGAAAGAAGCCACCTAATTCAGCGTCTCGAAAAGAATGGAAAACTTGACTTGGGCAGGATTCGAGGGAAGTGGGAGTCATATATTACGGTCGTTGTTGAACAACCCTTTCTTGGTTGTCGCCGTGCACTTGTAATAGCTGGTAGTGACAAGAGAGGTGCTATTTTTGGGATATATTCACTCTCTGAGCAAATCGGTGTCTCACCGTATGCAAATTTCTTATTAAATATGTTTTTTTATGACAGGCTGATATTGAAGTAGGTGGTATTGGTGGGCTGATGTCGTTGAACAATCTCATTCAGAAATTTATGCATTGCCTGTGATCACAATACAAGGAGAGCCTAGCATTCGTTATCGTGGTATCTTCATCAACGATGAAGCGCCAGCACTCACAGGCTGGGTGCTAGAAAATTTCGGCAAATATGGTACCGAGTTTTACAAAAAGGTGTTCGAGTTGCTGCTCCGTTTAAAAGTAACAGCAATTTATAAATATTCTACTTTCTTTTGTGTCGGAAACGGCTAACGATAAGACAGGCCAACTTCCTATGGCCAGCTATGTGGCCTGGGTATCCCAATCCTGGAGCAACATTTTTCACCGATGACCCCGAGAATCAAAAGACTGCAGAAGATTACGGAATCTGTATATCTACGTCTCATCATGAGCCCATGCAGCGTCAATCGAATGAGTGGTTTGCCGATAATCCAGACGGAAGCTGGAATTGGCTCACAAACAAGCAGAAAATTACTCAGTTCTTTGATGAGGGTGTTCGCCGGGCGAACAGGTTCGAATCCTACTTTACTCTTGGAATGCGGGGCGAGTATGACAAGAAAATGGTGACTGATGACCCAACTTCCATTCTGAAGGAGGTAATTCAAACTCAGCGAGCAATTATCAAAGAAATCCATGGGCAAGAAGACGCAGTCCCCCGTATGGAACCTCTGATTACATCACCTTCCCCCAGCTAAACGTTTTCTCAGAGCTTTTGGCATTGTACAAGGAGGTACAAGAGCATTATGAAAGCGGTCGACTAGAAATCCCCGACGACATTACACTTCTCTTTTCGGACGACAACTTTGGTTCTATCCGCAGGCTTCCATATGGAGAAGAAACTGGGAGGAGTGGTGGAGCAGGGGTTTGTGCTAGGTAACCCCTTTTCAATTATTAATGGTAGCTAATTATAGACGGGATAGATCTACTATCACCTCGAATATGTGGGAGATCCTCGTAGTTATAAATGGACAAATAGCAATTCACTGGTAGATATTCCCACCTTTTTCACACACAAAAAAATAAAGAAGAGAATAGGCCAAGACATGGCACCAACTCCAGGAAGCTTACCACCGTGGTGCAAGACAAATCTGGATCTTCAATGTCGGCGACATCAAGCCACTGGAAACCCCTCTTACATTCTCCATGTCACTTGCCTGGAATATCAACTCTATCAAAGCAGACGGACTTGCTCAATTCTTCAGTGCAATAGCTTTGCGCGAGTTTGGTCCACGTCTCAGTACAGAAATCGGTGCAGCTTGGCTCGAATATGATTACCTCATCTCTCTCCGTCGTCACGAACACATCGAACCTACCACATTTTCTCTCCTGAACTACAACGAGGCGGAGATAATTCTCTCTCGATGGAAATATCTCCTTAATGCTGCAGAATCAATCCACCACCTCAGCTTAGAATCCCAACACCCAAGCATTTTCCAGCTTGTCCTCCATCCAATCAAGTCCTCCTACATCTTCACTACGCTCCAGATCACTCTTGCTCGCAACCAGCTCTTTGCGCGCCAGCGACGCAACTCAGCCAATACTCTCTTTCAAACAGCACTCTCCCTCTTCTCTGCTGATTTTGAGCTCTCGGAAGAATACCACGCCCTCCTCCACGGGAAATGGAACCACATCATGTCACAAGCTCATTACGGGTTCGGTGACACCTGGCATGCTCCTTCGCGGGATATGATTTC
Source organism: Tricladium varicosporioides (assembly GCA_021365295.1). NCBI lineage: Eukaryota > Fungi > Ascomycota > Leotiomycetes > Helotiales > Tricladiaceae > Tricladium > Tricladium varicosporioides. The sequence goes on from JAJTIW010000002.1 coordinate 234,212, forward strand.
CGGCTTATGTTATGTACAGAACAGGCAGAATTCCAATGCAGTGGTGGGGCAAATGGGCATCGCGGTTGAAGGACACGAGGGGGTACGACCAGGTCGCTGTAATGAGGAATCAGACCGCACCCACCCAAGTAGACGTGATCTAGTGCCGAGCGTAACGCTAGGGGCGATGACAAGGTACGGCCCGGAGAATCGGTGGTTCGAGATATTCACACGGGGCAAGCCAAGGATTCATTGGAGCGCGAGCACGCCGTTCTCTTGGATACACTTATCCTCTGAGTCGGGGGAGCTGGCCCCAGGTGAGGATGACGCAAGAGTTGAAATCAGCGTTGATTGGGAGCAGGTCCCTCTTGATTTTGAAGGCGAGGTTCTGATCAGTATCTCATCCCAAGAAGGAGACTTTGAACAAATCCACCTCCCGATCAATGGGCAGAAAATTCCTGACTCATTCATGGCAGGATTCATTGAAGGCGACGGGTATATATGCATCCCGGCCTCATCCTGCGATGTCAAGTTCCCATATCGTATTCTCCCCAGTACGGCGGTATCGTCTACTGACACTGATCCTACGCTCTGGCTTACCTATGATGTTTTTGTTTTCACGAATACTCCCACTGCATCTTTGATACTCTACTTCAACATGACGCTTGATGTTGACCCATCTAACCCCATGACATACGATATCCGCATCGCTGGCAAAGAGATACAGACATACCGGCTGTTGCCAGAGCCAGCCAAAAAAGGCGAATTACCCGTGGGATGGTGGGATGCGGTTCAGGATTGTGTTTGGGTTCGAAGGCATCAACTCGGGGAGGATTTCACACCCGGGAAGCATAGCATAGAAGTGCGGCTAAGAAGCTCAAACTTAGTACTAGAGAGGATAATCGTAGACTTGGGTGGTTTAATGGACAGTTATTTAGGTCCACCACCAAGTCATTGCCTCAAGAAGAAATAATAGATTTATATCATTCTATATGTAAAGAAGGCTAGAACTGCGTCGCGGCTAACTGAGAACGAGGGTGGGAATTGGTATTAGTAACGCTGAAGACGATAATGACACTCCGGAAGAAAGACTTTCATCAGATGACGGCATACTTAATGCCTATTGATTGGATAGTGAAATAACTAATGTACGGCCTCAAACCAGGCGTTATGCCACAGAGTATCCACACTTTCACTCATATGCCCAGCGCGCCTTTACCCAGGTCAGCTCAAGGACGGCTCAGATCTGCCCACCTTATCAATGCATCTCATTAAAAATAGTAACATTTTAACAAGGGGCCTCTCTGTCCAGCCAAAGGGTTCGAAACATGTTATTCCAGTGCGTTCACAACTCTCACTAAGTCAGTCGCTTTATCGTGGGGGGTATAGAGGGTTAACAAACCACGGATTTTATAAGCGCCTTATTATTGGTTGGAAAACCCGAATACCTATCCCTGGGTAAAATTGATATGCCACAGACTTGTCCTCAGAACCCGCTAGGACTACCTGTTGGAACCTGCCTTACGGTTTTGGGGTACCGCTGAGGACTAGCGCAGCCCTCAGATGGTGTTCCTTATATTGCATCTATTTCCGCCTTATTGGTGGATTGAGTAATTAATATCTAACATAGCTTAAGGGTCATATTTATACTACCAATAGCTACCTACACGAAAAAGATTCCATTACGCTACCCACAACACTCGTCCAGATATCTATCCCTCTGTAACCAAAAAATCGTCGGCGATATTAGGAAAGATAGCAATCTCCAACACAACAACCAGAGATCAAACTCCTAGGATCTAGGCGGCAGGGTGTCCAATACATTTAAAGGATCTATCTCTGCGAGCATTCTCTGGATAACACCAAGGAGCCTGCTCTCTATTCCCTTTTGGTAAATGACCAGCATCTCGAAGTTTTCACCCACTGAGTTGTGTGCAATCACAGTAGTTGAAGCGTCTAGGTCATTTTTAAGACTCTGTAGATCGTCTGTAAGTTCTCTTATCATATCGCATGACTTGAAAAGGAGTTCCCGTATGGTAAAATTTCGTTGTTGTACCTCAAACTCGCCTGACCTCAAATCTCTGCGCTGCACAACAACCTGAAAACAGAATTAGCTATTACTTTAAGAATTAGGTTCTATAATTATTTCTGTACCTGGGATCTGGGTATGCTCATAATAAGTTTCAGAGTTGAATCCCACTGCTCCTCCCATTCCATGATCAAACGTCGAACTGCGAGTTGAAAGATTATGACGCCAGCAAATTCGTGGCAAGGCCTAAGCTCTGTATCGTTCCAAGATATTTTATCTTCAACGTAGTCAAGGAGAAAGCCGGAGGTGTCTGTGAGGGTCACCATACTGTAGCACGGTAGCTGGTGCCACAATGAGGTGAGGATCGCAATCGACGACCTAGCCTCAGCGATGGAATATTCTGTGCTTTCTCCACATATTCGCCACCCATCTCGTTCAAAGCGCAGTCCCGAATATTTACACTTTGGATCAGAACCGGTGATGGCGCTCAGCTGCGGCGACAAATAGCGGACGTGAAACTGGACGTGTAACCTTGTATTACCTACGCAGCACCAGTTCGTCCACGTATTTATTGGCCATGGCCCTACATACCGTTTCGGAAAGACTATAGCACACTCAGCAACTTCGGCGATGTCGAGGTCATGTCCGAGGATCACTTGTGAGGAGGAAAAACCCAATGTTGACAAAGGCATGGTTCGACTACCAGGGCAAATTGTCCTATTATGCAGTCAGCCAGAATTCCATATTTCGCTGAGTACAAGTGTTGCGCGCACCAGCTCCTGCCTAAAATTATTGTTTCTTGTTGGGAGTTAGATGTTTGGGCTACATGTTGCCTTAATTTCGTCCAAATTTCCGTTGCTGAGCCATCGTTTTTCATATATTTTCTGGACTCAGACGAAGGAAATCCGAACCTGGTGAACGACAGCTCCTCCACAGCAAAAGAATCTTCTTCGAAGAGCGCCCAGTCCTGTGTAAAATGCAGTGGGTGCTCAAGCATACTAATATTGCATCCCAATACCATTTCCCACCAGTCTTCCTTCTCAATTAATATCTTTTTCAGCCAACTGTCGTGCAGATAATCATATATCAAATTCCAAATGTGCCATGTTTGATACTCATCATTCCATACAGTGGCAAGCGACAGTTCCATTGAGATCGAGGTTCCGGGAGTTTTTTTATCAATGATACAGAGAGGAGTATTTGGGTTGTCCTTCTTGCTTGCCAGGTCTGAGTGGACCCTGACACCGGGAAGTCTACGATTCGGTCCATAAAGAAGAACTTTTCGAAAGGCCTTCCAAAGCTTTTGCGTACTCTCATGGTTTGGCTGTTGGCTTTTCCAGAATCCTGGCCCTTCAGCGCCCGAGAAATTATTCAAGACCTCGATATTTGCGGCAGTGTTCATTATACTATAGGGTGATGATTTACTGTACAGAATGGCAAGGTCAGAGGATAAGCAGTCGCTCACGAGGGGTTTACTAACAGGCGTGTTGAAAATGGCACCACTCGCTTCTGTTGTCTGCGGGAACAGTCTTAGTAAATATCCTGCTTTTAAATCTTCTATTTCCAAGTATTCTTCAGCCTGCTTGTCATATAAATGACAGATATTTCTTTTGGATTCAGAGAAGTGGGACAGGTAAATCTCGTTGAGTAATAGCTTGTTTCGATTGGAATTGCCTGTTATCACCTTTATATTTATGTGCATCGAAATTGTTACGACTAGCAACGCTAGAAGGTCTAATGAAAATTTAATCTGTGAGGTTTCAAATGTGCCTGCTAATATAAACATATCAGAGCTGCGGCAATCATGCGGGAGCAAGAAAAAAAATGTAACAGTCGCTTAGCTTACAATAGAGAGGCTGCCAGCAAATAACCAACGACAAATATCAATGTATCGTGTGGCTTTCTGCATAACTAAAAACCACATAGAGTGCATGATTTCCCCGCATACACTCGTAGAGTCAACACACCGCCAGTTAACTCAGCCTTAAACATTGCAGCAGGTGTGCTGCACGATCCAACGAGATTTCTTTGCCGTGCACCTTCCACACAATGGACGGCCACGAGAGTAAGAAAAAATGATACGGAAATGCATTGATGATGATCAATTAAATTGATCTGTCAACTCAAATGGCGGCGGCTGGCCTCATCAGCAGAGTTTCAGGGTGAGCAACGATAACAGCTGGGGCCACGTCTATGATCTGAGCTGGCTTTCGGGTTTCTTGTCTCTGGAACTTTCCTTTGGTTATTGCATACAGTATTCCCAGCTTTCAAACAGACCGGTGCAAGGCCATTTGTAATGGAACTGCGTCGAACACAAGCCTATCGATGAGCAACATGCGGACAGCCATAGTAGCTATCATGCTGAAGCTGTCGTAGTGGAGAAAGTAGGGGATTAGCTACTCGAGTCGGCAATTTCCCAAGAATTCCACAGTTCCAGAAATTTGTTATTCAGTCTTATTACTTTACAAGTCGAATATTACTTTATAAGTCGAACGGTAAGTTGCGTTGAAGGCATTATTTGACCGACCAGAAAATATTTAAGGGGGTACAACTTAGGGAATCCAAGCAATTAATCACAAATGCATAAGAATGACTATTTCATCAATCATGAGTAATTTTATAATATATATAACAGCAGGTCAGAGGAGGTATTCCACACTAGCCATAACAGGCAAGGCGTGATATCACTAGAATCCCAGAACTGACATTCGAGTTGTTGGATGCCAGGCTACTTATGACTAGCCTGAGTTATTCACCGCGACAGGTTTTAAACCTAAAAATAGCGATCATTTTTCACCAAATATTTCTATAGGCTGTTTAGTAATAGCTAAAATCCAATTACCGTGAGGTAGCAAGTGTTGACGAGCAGGAAAATGTGATCACTTGTCAATATTAAACCAGCTCCAAACCCAATATAGAGCCTTTGAAAAGAGTTCCGGATATGATAGAAAACTCTCTCAGTTTCATAATAATAACCGCTCTTCTCTAGTGCAAGCAAATTTCTTTTCATAGCTGGACTTTCCAGGGACAGCCTTCCTTGGATTCCACCTGGAGCCCACGCACTAGTTAGTCAGCCATACCTAGTTTATGCGGGTTCCACTTGTAGGCTTAGCAAACACATAGCTTTTGTCCCTCACTCCGTGTATCACTGCATGGATTCGAACTTAGATCCAGCACATTCATCTTTGCCCCTCCTGGTTTCCTCCCGAACTCGGTGGATTCTCGCTTGAATATTGAACTTCTGGCAAGGTTTTTCAGGATCAATTTTGGGTTTCTAGTTTTGCAAGCTTCGGGTGGTAAAATCGATAACTCTGTCCACTTCCTCCTATATGCCATGCCTCACATTGCCGTCATCTACCCAAGATCCTTTCACTGGTTTCAAACCACGCCTCCTTAAATCCTTTCATCTATTTCGAAACAAGAGTATTGAAGGCCCCTAATTTTCAGGAGCAGTTCATATTTTGTCATACCGTAATGAAGGAGAAGAATTCCAGCGCCAGAAAGGCTATATCACGGTTTGAAGCGGCTCTGATATTGAAATATCCGATGCTTTTCAAAGGTTGTGACAACAATCTCAAATATTGTTTGCCCAAGTGAACTTCTGATGAAGGAGGGAATTGAGGACGAGAATCTGGAGGCAGATTTTTCTAAATGATATATATGTAGACTCCATATAGACTACACTCGTTTTCTCTCAAGAGTTCTCATTCAACTCAAGTACAACTTACCTTGGTCTATAGCTCCTCGATTCACCCATATTACAGCTACTATCTAAAGGAACACACGCTCGTGGACACTTTAACAAAGCCACTAAGGCTTTGGGCGTTTGGTAATGCATTTAGAGATTTGTTGGTCTGTTCTGAAGGAACCGTATATGGGGCTATAGGAAATACGTGGTGGATTGTGAGTTTGGGAGGTATATAACTAGACGTGAAGAGGCTGTTGAAATATTCCTGGTATCCCAAGGGAACTTGTGTATAGACAGCGGAAGTGGGTACCCGGGGGGTACCCACCAGTCCGAGCTTCTACCCTTAATTCTTATTAGAATTTAAAATGTCATCTCCTCCTCTCACAAAGGGTACCTTGAATCAACAGCGAAAATGGCTTCATAGAATTTGAAAATCGATAGCGTGCATCTCGAGGAACTAGATATATGGAGGGATACCATATCTCTTTAGAGCAAAGGGGGAACTTTCCTGATTGGGTAGAGATGACGTTCCATAATAGTAGTATGGGGCATGTTCATGAAAGATTGCATCCTTGGGGCTAGTAGAATGGAGTTTCATTTTTAACTTGTGCTTTCCAAGCAATCTATAGTCTGTTGGTCTATGGTTGTGGACTCGGTCCCTTGAACAAACATATCGATATTCTCCTCTCATATTAACTCTCCCCGCCTAGCTCAAAAACACTGCACGTGTTCCTCCACGCTGCCTCACAAACCTCCTCAAGCCCAATACCCCGAACACCAGCAACAATCCACGCCACCTTCCCAACCATACAACTCTCATTCCTCCCCTTGATCAGCGCACCCTCAATCCACTTCTCCTTCTTCACCCATTTCCACGCCCCCTCTACGTACCCCTCCAAAAACTTACTGCCTGCATGAGACGCCCGAATCTCGCACCATGGCCCATCAGTTTCTAACATTAGTTTATCAAGCGGGATAGCTTTGACGACGTCGAGGTTGTCTTCGGTTTTGAGAGAGCAGCCATTTACTCCGATGAACCAACCCCGAGAGACAAGATCTTGCATTTCGGAGATGGTACCTGTAAATGAATGCACGACCCCCCTTTTCGGCAACTTATCTTCCCGCTCGCTGAGAATCCTAACGAAATCTTCATGTGCAGCTCTCGAGTGCAAAAATAGCGGTAAGCCCACCTCTACGGCAATATCTAGTTGTTTCTCAAAATACTCCAACTGTATATCCTTCGGGCAGAGCATCAAGCGATCATAATCTAGTCCTATTTCACCAAATGCGACGCAATGTTTTGAGTTTTTGGCCTCAAGCGCGAGAGTGCGGAGTTGGTTGAGCATGTCCTGGGGATTAGGCTTATGGGCGGAGAATTGCTGCGAGGAGCAAGGATGGACACCAATTGTTGAGAATATCGTCCCTGCTGCTCATCTCAAACGTCAGCATTCAATTTTTAAAAGTAGTGGCATCGAGCGCACATACGAAACTCCTCAGCAAGCTTTGTAGCTTTCCTACTCTCCTCCAAATCGCTCCCCGTAACAATCAATATCCCACATCCCGCGTCTTTCGCACGATCAACGACGGCATGAAGGTCGGAAGGGTGCCGTTGTGTGCCGTGGTAGAGGCCACTATAGACGGGGTCGGTGAGGTTTATGCCTATCTACTAGGGTTGTCATCTTAGTGGGCGTACAGAGAGGGAGAAGAAGAAGGAGGTACATCTATGTAGCGGGGTTTGTATGCTGGACCATTTTGCTGGCTTTGCGCCGGGAGAGCTGCAGGCGCACTGGAGGACATTGCGAAGGCGCGGACTGGTACACAGGGGTATGTGAGTGCTCGAAGAAGGCGTGGCGTGTTGCGCGTGAGCTTTGAGGAGAAAAAAGTGCAATTCATGGATTCTTGTTTGGCGTCGAGGCCGGAGTGACGTTGATTTTGGGAGAGGAAGGTTTGGCGAAGCGACCAGGATTTCGCTTGGTTCGTAACCTAGAGCCTCAACATACCATTGATTCATCTTCGATATTGTAGAGCACGCTTTATTACTCTTGCCCTCTTTACTCGGGTGTGGCATTTAGAACGAGGAATAGAGACCAAAGCCCACACTTCGAATAATCGGCCTCGATCGTTTGTAGAACGAAATCACGAAGTATAATATATCTAGATATTTAATTGAATCTTGTATTTCTCAGATTACATTGAATGTGTTCGGTTATCACGAGCTATTTGACGAGAGGCATTTCTGATGTCTTCTATCCAGTAAAAGCAAGAATGTGCCACCCCAGATCACCCTCCCTGTTGCCCAAATCATCTCAAACATCACTCATCTCAACAATTGTCAAGTTCTCAAAGCCGGTATAAAACGCCAATTGATATGCCCCCTCCCACCACCACCCCGCTCCCTACTCTATGCACAAGAACAACGAATGGAAAATCAGCCTTATACTGCGCGAATCGAATCAAGCGCTTGTGTATGTGGCTGTATATTTGACAATACGGCGAGTACCCCGAGGTCATGCCTTTATTCCAACCCCGTCTTTTCGCTCGGAACCTTTCCTTTCAGCGGTCTCTTGGCTGAATTTTTTCCATAATGCCGCAATATCTTCTTTGTTGTCGTTCTTTTCAACGATCAAGTTCTTGAGCCATTTGTTCTCGGTCTCTAGTTGGTTGATACGACCTTCCAGTGCGGCAACTTTATCACCCATCTCCTTCGCAGAGCGCTCGAGTGCTTGCTCGCGTTGCTTCTTCTTTACCCGGAATCGGGCAGAAGCAGCGGTATTACGGCGGCGCTTATCCTCCTCAGCGGCCAGACGGGATGCTTCCTCAAAATCGACAGGCTCACTCGAACTCGTGTGTGAGATCGACTCAGCCTTACGCTTCTGACCTGGTTGAGGAACAGCCGACGGAGGTTCTGGGGATCCCGCACTGGAAGAGGACGGGTAGATTGGTTGATTGGTGTTGATCGGTGCGGGAGCCGTCACGTTGGTGGTGTCGGTGAACGTTGTTGGGTGCGCAAAGGCACTGAAATCACCGAAGTTAAAGTCTCCTATCCCATCCATAATGATGTTAGCATAGTTGCTTTTTGCGCCTCAAAGTGATACGGCAAGAGCGGGTACGAAGAATACGGATACAATCGGTAGGGAAGCCGACAATGTCAGACGAGATGTTGTACAATATCTCGAGGTTGTCTTTGTTGCGGTACTCAAGTGTTCCTCACGTGATATGTCGCCATTCTTGGCATTACCAAGCAATGTCGAAAACCACTCAACTCGGGAAGAGCAGAGAAATATGCAGACTGCTGCAGGGAAATGCAGAGGAGATGCACGTGCATAACCATCGAAAGTGATTAAAGAGAATGGTACGATTGGTTGAAGAGGGTAAATGGCCTATCAGTACAACCGCGGGGTGTATGATGGAAGAAGAGCAAGACATGACACCTTGTGCCTGTGGTAGAGAACGCAACAATGCAAGAAATAGTACTAGCAAGGAGGTAAAATCCAGCAAGAGAGCTCTTACCTTGCAAAGAGAAGTCCAGCGGCTTGATCTCTCCACCTTCCGTGGATGGCGCCTGACCTTGTCCTTCAACTCCAAAGCTTGGAGCCTGTAAATCGACGTCTTGTCCCAAATCGAAGTCGAAGAACTGTGTGTTTGTGAACATAGCTAGCTCGTCGTCGAGGTTGAAATTGTCCTGGGCGTTCTGGAGGTCCTGAGCCGTCGGGATCGCATTCAAGTTCGCGATGTACTCCGACACGTTCGGGCCCCTCCGTCCGTTGTATGCCATCGCGCTCAACGTCTACACCAGTCGCAAAGCCTTCAAATAATTCCTCCGTGCGATACCCAATACGCGCGCTCGTAGCAATCGTTCGTCGGGTCGAGGTGGTTGTGGTGGTGGTTTGAGGTGTTGAGGAGTGGAGGTGTGCTTTGTACTTTGGTGGGCGACAGAAATGGCTGGATTGAAAGAAACTCGCTCAAGACGTGACTCAATAGTCGAGGCCGTTCGTCACCCTTAGGACCGATCCGTTGTCTTACCCCGTACTACTTCAGGTGTTTGATGGGCAGATACTGGGGAAATTGTGCAGAAAGAAGAAGCAATTCGCAGGTCAGTGGAAGTAATGGTGGCACGAAGGGGAATTGATGTTGCCCCACTACCAGGTGACTAAATCCTTTTCGGAGCGAGAAGGCTTTTCAAAGCGTGGGATGAGTGGGAGAACCGCGGCAAAATCGCGAGAGGCAGTTGAAATTAATATATTGCTGCAGGTTGGGGGTCGTCTCAGCGGTCCATTTGGAATCAATTGACAAAGAAGTTGTAACTATTCAGAAGGTGGTTGAAATATTCTTTGTCTTGAATGATGTTGTTCTTTCTAAAGCCATGATCTCACTCAACAAAGACTTTTTCCCCTCGGCTTTAGGAAGAGTGGGGAGGTTTCTAATCCCGATCACAAATCAACGCCCTTCGACAACTTACGCTGCTTGAACTGGCGCATGCGGCATCGGAGGCGTCGGGAGAGCTTCGGAGTATTCGAGAAGCTGGAGATAGGTCCGAGTGAGAGAGAGAAGATAGATGACTGGTTGGAGAGAAAGCGGAGAAACATGTTGCGAGTGAGACAAATTGAAAGTGACAGCAAATCAAAGGATGGAACCCTTGTTCTTTATCCAACCCCCCACCAAATGCTAGATTTAGCTGTTCTTGGCATGGTTCGTGAATCGCGACCAACCGGAGTTTTCCCGCTCACGTGCTCAAAGACCTTTCAATTGGAAGTCGCGTCGCACCAGAGCGAGACGCGGTCAGCGACAACGTCGGAGTCAACAATTGCGACAACCACAACAAGTTCTGTAGGTTATGGTAAAAAGGCATGTAAGACCGATATACAAATCCTGTAATCATGTCTGGACTATCAATTCCTACGACTTCCGCCTTATCATCCTCACAAATCGTACCCTCCTCCAACCCCGCAGTAACAAAAACCTTAAATCGGCTCTCACGACCGTCCCTTCTCTCCCTGGTTCTCGACTGGCTTGATGAAAGAAATCAGGATAACACTTCACCATACCTAGTCGAAGAAGGAAGCGACGAGGATGGCGAGCAAGACTTGTACCCATCTGCGAGGTCCCTTGAAGAGTTACGGGAGATATGGACAGATCTACAGGGGCAGAAAGGAAGCAAAAGGGATGTGGTGGATAGGATAATAGAAGGTGACTGGCGGAATGGCCTTACACTTTACCAATTAGCTATGGTCGACATGCAATATCTATATGATCACCCGAATTCTCAGAAATGGACAGCCTTGAAGATAGTCCGCATAGAAGCGGAAGGAGAAGAGCAACACTCAAAATCAAAGACAATCCCACGCTTTCACCCCGCCACTTTCCTCCGAAATCTACAGAGGGAAGTTCTCCCAGACGTAAAAGCACATTACAATCTCGACCGACACTCAACACTTCCATTACTCATCCTTCGAATCTTCATCGTCGAAAGTCCATACAATACTTCCCTAGCCCTCTCCTCCAAACAAACAACAACTTTCGACTCAAGCAAAACTTTCTACATTGCCTTCCCCGACGATAGTCCATACGTCTACGTCTCCCTCAACACCACCACCACCGCACCAGGCCAGCCGGTCTCCCGGACAGACAACAAGAGTCTCCGGAAATTAACATTAGAGGGAATACCGAAAGCATTTTCTCGCCCAAGAGAAAGGTATAAGCTCGAGCAAACCAATATGTCCGCGCGGAACTTGAACGCATTGGTGGATAGAAGGGGTGGAGGACGAACGAATGCTGTGGGCGGGGGATGGAGTTATTATGCCGAGGAAAATAAAGATGGGTCGGATAATCCATTGAATCTTCAGATGCTTACGCCCGAGAAATCAAGTCCTGAGCCTGTCGAGGGAGAGGGAGCTCCTAAGGGTCTTAAAAGGACTATGAAGGAAGATCCAAGGGTGGTTAAACGGAGAAAACTCGTCGCCGCAGGGCGATTTGGAAATTCCGCGAAACCGGACGACGGGAAGGGAATCGAGCGTTTTGACGTCCGGATTGATGACGTTTTCCCATCTCTCTCCAGTTCTGAACAGCCAGAAGAGGATTACGCTTTAGCGGACGAACTAGATTCCGAACCCGTCAAAAAGAAAGGCAGAAGAAGCACCATCAGCCTTGCTCTTGAAAGAGATGTGGAAGATGTGGAAAGAGAGGGATTCAGACCGAATATTTGCGTGTCATTTTTTGGGCAGCATGTTTTTGCTGGGATAAGGGGGTTGGTTGAGATGGGGGTGGTAGATGGGGAGATGATGCCAGGGTGGATGACGGGTGAGGAGGGAGTCTCACTAGGGATTGTCAGAGATGGGAAGATCAGGAAGAGGAAGGCAATTTGATATGTAAGGTATCTTGTATCTAAAGCTCTAGGATTGGCGTTTCTGGTTTGGGAGGTTGGATGGCTTATGAGATGGAAAAGATACCCAGGTTTATTTCAAGGGTCACGGGGCCATTATCGCCAGAGATATTTTCTAATAACCATGAATCGGGGGCCGTGCTCCACTTGAAGACACCATGAGCAGAGTATGTGTGGTTTAGTGAGGTGACAATGCAGAAATTAATGTAGTCCAATATCAAGCAAAAGCTGCGACCGTATCAAACACTGAAGAATTTTACACATTTCACTGCCTTCAGGATTCGAAAATCTGCAACGTAGTGAAGCATTTGTTTCCTAACTCAATGTGAGTTTTCCTCTATATAAGTGTAAGACTAGGGTCTGGTGTCTTGAATATGTTCTGGGAGTAGTGTGTATTAGGTGAGGGTGGTAGAGCCAGAGGATAATGGATTTTGTTGCACATCGCATAGAACATCCGTAAGCACCCGTAAGCATCCGAAAATACATATCGGATCGAATACATTCCCTACGGCAGAAGTCTCAGCTAGCTCTCATCTCATCTAGCCCCAGCCTGGCAAGCCGAGCGGCGAATGCACCAATAAGAAAACAGTTTGATGAAGAAACCTAAAGGAAACTTGTTTCATATTGTAGCCTTCGAAATTCTGATAATTTGCGGGACGAGAAAGAGTTCTTTATTGGAGGTGTTACGGTTTCCGTTCAATCCGGGCATTTTCTGAATTACATAGGAGAAAAATATCAATTGGAGCGATAATGTGAAATTAGAAAAAGATGGATTCTGTTGCATGTCGCGAATTTCGACCGTTCGGGAAAGTGATTCTGACAAGGTGTTACGGAAAGTCGAACTTATGATATGAGGATCCCCTCTCTCATTACATCCCACACCTCGCATCAAATGTTGTAGGTCGGCTATGAGACATAAAACATATTAGAACAAAATATGGGGAGATTAGCGTGTTATTTACCTAAACTGCCGAGTCTTCATCTCGTCTCGCCATTCCACTTGAACACTCGCGGGATCTTAGACGGCTACAAGATTCGGAACTTTTCTCATATTTTGTTACATGTGGTTATTGAAGGGTGTCTGATGAGAGTATGAAAATTTAGTGTAACAAAGGGGGGAAGGAAGGAAGAGGAGCGGAGGCAAGGGGAGGAAGGAGAGGGAAGGTATTTTGCTTCCATACCTAAGCGAGAATAAGGGGGGTGGGGGGTATTATGTTGAATCACGGTCTATCAGACGCTATTGCTTGCTTATTGTACAGGAGAATTGGCTTAGAAATTGATTCTTTGATCTGTGCAGAAGAGTGTTTATTGGGTAATGATAGGTTGAGGCTTGATTGCAGCGCTAGGTGTAGCATAGCAGCTCCATGCGCACACTCATTCAACGTGGTATAAGGGACACTGAGTTTATGGATTGCTACTCTCTTTCTCATTGCATATCACAACTTCTGAATATATGTATACCTTTGTGGACTGCGGTGACTGCTACCAGAAGAGTATTGTTAGGGTCTCTTCATCAGGAACGTAGATTTTGGCTCAACTCCGTCAAGTGAAATTCAGAGAACCATGAATTGCAAAATTATTCTTTGATGAGAACTATGGGGATTCGTGTAGGCAGTAGAAGCATAAATTCTTATAACTGTAAATCTTATAACTGGTATCACATGGCTTCAATGTCAACGCTTCTCGAGCAGAGACATTGACTCTAGAAGGATAAAGACACGCAGCTATGTACATGTGCAAGAGCGTTGCTCTTGGTTACCTCGGGCGCTTTATATTCTGTGACATTATAGTTATAAATACTCGATTATGTAACTTGAAGAGCTGGGAAATTTGAAGTGTTGTAGAAGGAACACGTGACAACCAAGCATAATGTATTGCCTTGTCGATTCGTAACAGTTTTGTAATAGTTACCTGGGTATATGACTGATACAAAACTCAAGTGGTGCTCAGTTTTGCGGTAAAGAAAGAAGGCCAAGCAGATTCGTAAAGTCAAGCAAACTCAATCCTTATCCTTCCACGGCGGATTCCCCTCCCAAACCCTCTTTCCGTCTCGCTCCAGCCTCGCCCTGATCTCCCTTAGCTTTGCCCATTCCTCCTCCTCCGCCCATACATCGGGATTATCCCACGCCCTCACCATCGCCATAATCCTCGCTAACGCCGCGTCCGCTTGTCTTCCCTTCTCGATTACTATGTCTTTATCACGTGGTTTGCATTTCTTCAGTCTCCAGATCCATGCATCAAGCGTATAGCGTTGAAGAATGAGCTCATTAAGAGCTCGTAGATCAGAAGCCGTGACAATATGTCCGGCGGGAAGGATATACTCGTCCCCCGGGGCGAGGGGCCGGCTTGGGAGGCGAGGTAGGGGAGGGAGAGAGGAGGTCGAGGAGTCTGAGGAGACGTTGTGATCCGGACTGATTGTCGATACAGAGCCAGATACCGGGGGTGATGATAATTCAAGCGTGGATTTGGACGACAGGCTTAGCTTCTTGAAGTGTTTTGTGAGGGATCTTCGCATTTCTATGGCGATGAGGCTGTATAGTGGAAACTGCGGTCGGGATGAGACTGTTAGGCCTGGACTGATTCCTCAAGTACTAGTTGGAAAGGTTCGACGTTCGATGTTGGGATGCAACGGACAGGAGTGGATGATTTACTTGAATTGGTAGGTCACGATACCTACGGTTTTCGCAATGCTTTTGATAAATAGTGTTGGAAGCCTCTCTGATGAAAAGAGCGATCCGGGGTGGATATCATGAGGGGATTTTATTCTGGTGGCTTAGGCTGGCAGGTGGGAACCAATCAACCTTATCACGCTGCCGGACAGTGCAATATGTCTAACTATAGACATACCGGCTAGTCCTATTCGGTCACTTGAGAGAGCCTTGTCGTTCAGCTGGGGCGAAAATGCGGCTTGGATGTGAGTATGAGGTGACTAGCTTTTCCAGTCACTAGGCTCGTATACTATCCTTTCTTACAGGATCACCGTCAAAGACCAATATTGGGTTATTTTCCAGGTTTTAATATTATTGAATAAAATGCTTAGATATATCTCAAAATTAGTGATTAAAATTCTCAAATTTGGCGAATGGAGTTTCTTGTTATCTTTTTGGCAGAGTCTCATTAAACAGTTTCCTTCAGGTGCTGCACTCCCACTTGTTGTTACGTAGTTCAACTGAAAGCGATCTGTTGTGATCAGGTTGTGGGGAAAACACTGAAGTTCCCCTCCAATACTAACTCGTCCTTATCAAGTTGCTCCCCAAATGCATTTCCCATTCTACGTAGTTGTGGCATCACCACCAAGTTCAGCGTCCCGCAATGATTCAACCTGGTTTGGGCTGGCTCAGTCCCAGACTCCGACATGGCCAAAAACATTCGACACCGTTGTTGCCCTACCTCTAACCAGAACTTCGCGGCTTCCCTCAATAAAGTCTCTACCTGGTCCTCATAACAGCTAATCTCCGTTGAAACTTTCCCCAGCTCTTGCATTATATCATTCCTGATATCCTCCAAGGCTTTGTAATAGTTTTGCTGAAGACTGAAACTAGGATCTCCCTCAGCAAGGCGGTCACCAGTTACAATTATGCAGCTCTTCATGGTCTCGTATCTCCACCGTTCTGACTCCTTATTTGGTTGTGGACAGCGAGCAAGCCCCACCTTATAATTTTGAGCTTATGTAACTTTAGTAAGTAGACTTATATTCGAGAAAGTGAGCCTACCATCACCAGGTTGGTGTAGCCATTCGTTCTCCAGAATCTTCCCTTCTTTTCCCAGTACGCGAAAAGGTGTACAAAATATGCCCTCGTAGATAATGACCCAAAGATTGTTCTGTATCAGATTCTTCTTGGTTCGTCTTTCGTTTCTGAGCTTTTCGAGATGTTCCCCTGAGAATGGCCAGCTCGATGCTTTTTTCTCGTCCCATCTGATGCGAGCAAGTTCACTAACCTCGACAGCGATATCCCTAAAGCGATTCTTAAGTTCATGATCACTCATGGTGCTAAAACTCTCTCTAGCTACAAGTGCCTCCTTCAGCGCCTCCACCGTCTTTCTGATTCCGATGTTGTGTTCCTCCTTGTCATCCCTATGCTTTTGTACCATCTTTGACCTTTCCCTTTCATGAGCTTGTTCCATTTCAGCGATCTTCCTTTCATGAGCTTGTTTCATTTCAGCGATCTCCCTTTTGTAAATTTGCTCTTTTTCAGCCATCCTCCTCTCCTTGGCTTCTAATTGCATAATGAAATCCTGTTTCTGTGTCATGATCTCTTCATTCTTGGCTGATAGTTGTGCGTTTAAATCGTCTAACTCGAGTTGCTTTTGTCCTTCTAGATCAGTCATCTCTCCCAAATGAGTGCTCTCCAGGCAGGCCAAAGTGCTCTTTAGTTCTTTCAATATATCCTCGTAGTGTGTTTCAGCCACTTTCAATTTATCACTCGAAATCCTTCCCGCCTCCTCCAACTTCCGTTTGTTCTCCAAATCATATTGGATGAGTTTATTATCGAAGTCCCTCGATTGCGCTGCCAAAGCATTCTCGTGCTCTCTCGTTAGCATGGCGAGCCTTTCCCCGTGCTCCCTCTTCTTTTTTTCCAGCAAATTATCAGCGACCTTTTTTGCCTCCTCGGACGACTGTCGAGCGATAGCCATATCTTTCGAGTGATCGACTTTCAGGTCCTGAATTTTATCTTCACACTTTCGTCTCATCTCTAAAACATCCGCTTCCAATCGCTCTATCCGAATAATATCCTTACCCTTCTCGGATTGGTACTCTACTTGTAATTTATCTCTTTCGGACTGATTATCAGCTTGTATTTTGGCAACTCGCGCATCATACTTCTCTTGCTGACTGCTATACAGATCCTCCATATTCGAAAGTCGTCCTTCCAGTTTAGCATTCCCAACTTTCTCGTTTGTGGCTTGTTTTGCAGCCTCTGCTCCCATTATCGATATTTTCTGAGTAAGGTCCTTGTTTTCCCTAATCAAATCATCGTTGTCTCTGACCAGGTCATCTTTCTCGCTCTTCAAGCCATCATGGGCATTTTTCAGCGACTTGTAATTCTTGACCACTCTCTCGGCACGACTTTCCGATGCATCCAGTTCTCTAATCCTTTGTCCATAGGATTCGAAAATGTCCACAAATGCCTTTTCGATAGTTTGGAGTGTGAAGGAATTGACAATTTCCTGTTCAAATTGTATCGATGGGTATTTGGTTTTGCCATTATAGAGAAGTTGGAACATTCGATTTAAAAATTTGCGTAGCTCCTGGTTCTCCTCTTGAAATCGATTGTCTTGTGAACTTTGAACTCGAGATGCAATGTTTTCACTCTCTTCTTCATCTTCCACTGCCAGCGGTTCCGAGCCTTCGGATGACACACTCGAGGATGCCGTGTTTGGTACCTGGGGGAGGGGTGGAGAACCATAATCTACCGATGGCTCTCTCTCTTTCCGACGCTCATGTTCATGCCTTGTCCTCCTCCTCCCGAACCTCCTTCGTCTAGGGCGCTTCTCGGTAGGTTCTGCAGGAGAAGGTTTGTGGAGTAATGACGGCGAATGATTCTGTGGATGGACTTCCCAACCCTCTCGGTGGTTTTGTTGCATTTGCGGCCTATTTGCAGGTTCGGGAGACCCAAAGGCAGATCGCGCAGCCGCAGCCGCTTGCAATTGTGCATCATTACCTTTACACACTTGAACTTCATAGACTTCGCCGGGAAAGGAAGAAGGTTTTCTACTCCATGCTGGTTTTAGGCTTTGGACAGTGTGTCGGAGAAATGACTTTGTGCTGTGAGGCGTAAGTCCTATCCTATTGCATTAACGCTTCAAAGGACTCACCTGTGGTCCATAATGAAGACGATTACCACCAACGCCTGCGCAACAGGGAAAACTGGGGCGACAATGTGCTGAATTGATGAGGATTGAGGGTAGCATTCCGACCAGGACTATGCTTTTTCTCGAAGATCAGTCAGGAGCATATATACTTGGAGGTAAGGCTGCGTGGCGCTGCACCCTGCTTGAGCGCATCCCCAAATGGGAGAGAAGGTCTCTCCAAGCGCTCAAGCCAAGCCTTGTTCAATCCATAGTGTGGGTTGTTAGTATTTCGTCAAGAGATCTCTATGTCGCTTTATCTCAAGCAAGCTGGATTTACTATCCATCACGATGGAGGTCGCTCTTCCCGAGATCCAAACGCACCGGCTCGTTATCGCGATAGACTACGGCACCACGTTTACGGGTAAGTTGACCATCCCAAGGACAAGGCTCCCGGTCTTCCAGGGTTACCTACCCAGCTAACAATACGCTGCAGGCATCGCCTTCGACACTCCCCTCGGTAACGTGGTGAACCACATCGAAGTCGTCAATGTTTGGGGAAATCGTATGCAAAACCATGACAAGGTTCCCAGTGTTGTGTCCTACTCAGAATGCTCGTACAAGGAAAACCCCGAGGACTGCGAACAACAGTGGGGAGAAGACCTGAGCCCGAATGCGGTTGCGATGATACACACAAAGTTGCAGTTAGATGTGAATGACAACGATGCGGAACTAGACTTGATTCTGCAGGCGCTAGATGGGATGCGTGATTTGACATTTCAGTATATTAAAGATTCAGGAGGGAAGCCAATATTCCCGCGCAGGACCCCGGAAGAAATCGTCGAGTATTATCTCAAGAAATTGTTCGTCCACCTTCGCAATACCGTGGACCGTTTCTCCCCAGCATTCGTTAAGACAACACCAGTAGATATAGTAGTTACCATTCCTGCCGTAAGTAGTCGTTGGAAAGGCGAGAAGTTATGGGAAGTCACTCATTCATGTATAAGGAATGGTCCTATCGTGCCAAAAATTCGACATTTCGAGCCCTAACACGAGCAGGATTCAACCAAAAGAGTTTCCCGGAATTACAAGATGTGATCCTAATTTCAGAACCGGAGGCAGCCGCCATCCATACGGCTCGACATCTCGTGGAAAAACATGGTGTTGATTTCCTTGAGGTATGTACTTTGGGAAGAAAGAGAGTGATCCACCACTTATATTTATGATAGGAAGATGACTGCTTTGTGCTTTGTGATGCTGGCGGTGGAACAGTCGTACGTGAAACATAATAAGAGCAAGGCTACTTCTTGTCCTTACGCTAACGAGTTAAGGATGTGGTATCCTATAAGGTGACCCAGGTGCTCCCTAAACTCGAAATGGAACCCGTTACATATGCAACTGGTTAGTAATAATATTCTTTACTTCTATTACCACTCACTACATGCTACTGATGTACTTTGTAGGAGACAAATGCGGATCTGTGTTTATTAATCTGGCCTTTAAGCAGTGGCTAAGAGAGTTGATCGGGCCAGAAAATTATCAAAAATTGGATGAATCACCAGTCGTTCAAAAGATTACCGCGCACGACGCAGAGGGGCCGCATATGCGGGAGGTAATGGCAGAATTCGATTCTTGGAAGAGGAAATTTAAAAAAGGCTATCGAGATATTAAAATTGAGTTTTCTGAAGACTCACCTTTAGCAAATCTAGACATTCCAGGCAAGGTCTTTGGAGCAGAATTTACCATTAAAAGGTGCGTCGCGTTGCTTTAGATACTGCCCATTCTACCAGCGTGCTGATATATAGTAGCGAAACAATGGAAGGCTTCTTCGAGCCTCGTGTAGACAGTATACTTGATCTCATCTTAGGTCAGGTTGGGCAGCTTGAGGATAAACGCCACGAGGTCAAGGTAGAACTCCACCTCATGTGAGTTCCGTATCAAACTGATTATTTAATAGAAAGTCTTTCTAGTTGGCGGTTTTGCTCAATCCGAATATCTACAGCAATCTATCAGAGAATCCCTAACGTTAAGAGGGCTTGAGCTCTATGCCCCAGAAACCTCGTAAGTGCTGCTTGCTCGTCAAAGTAGATATACCATGGAGTATCACTAAATATAAAGGTGGACTGCCGTTGTGCGAGGCGCTGTAACCTTTGGCGTCGAGAAAGAAAAGAATACTATTACGACCATGAGTGCATGCCCTCGAAGTTATGGAATTGCCCAACATGTAGCATTTTCCGACGTTGAAAGCCACGTCAATGACCAAATCGAAGATCCGATCACTGGAAGTGCTCTTGCCAAGGACCAGCTATTATGGCTAATCAAGAAAGGCGATTTAATTTTATCAAGTCGCCCAAAGGATGTCACAGGTCATGTCACCGTACAATTTGCGGAATCAGGTCCAAGAACAGGCTCTATCCAAATCTATGCTTATGATAAAGAGAATAAGGGAGATTTGCCAAAGAGATTGATGAGCTGCGAGAATGGTTTGTCATGGCCTTCACCGTCCCAACGTGTTCTAACTTGACGTAGATCTCACGAAACTCTACAACCTGGAATACGATATGACAAGGATCCCGGTGGAGGAATTCGGATGCCAGAGAGTTAATGGCTTGCTGATTTACACAGCAGATCTCAAACTCTTCATGAAATTAGCTCCAAGGACGTTGATGGTAAAGTTAATGATGGGTGACAAAGAAATTTCTAGGAAAAGTATTCCCGATCCAATCCTGGTGAGCATTAAATAGGTGCAATTTCACCTCATGGATCTTTTCAACGATTATTAGAGGCAAGAGTGGTATCATACCGACCTCTGGTCCGATACCGCCAAAAGCACATCAAGTGCCCTGTTGAAATATAGCAAACGGCAGGTCTAAAATGACATTCAGTATATTCGTAGACCATAGAATCACATAAGTTTTGTCTTCCATTACTTCTCCCATTTCGCGCTTCCGATCTCTAGTATCTATCCTTAATCCGTTAATCACTCTTAGCTTCACTATTCATTCTCGACCACTCCCTTCTTGCTGCCAAACACTACATTCAAAGGCGTTTTCGTTCGAGCTGGAGCCTCACTTCCATTCTGCTGTAGAATCCCAGCCTGCCTTTTTCTTTCTTGTGCTTCCGCTAGCCTCTTTGTTTCTCTCTCTTTCGCGTCCTTAGCATCTTTCTTCCATTTTATCCAGCACCACAGTAAGAACCCTAGTAAGAAGAGTACCAGAGTGCCACCAATTGATACACCAACTGCCACCCCTATTTTCGCTTTTCCCTGAAGACCGTGTTTTGTAGCGATAGGACTTGGTGTTGATGTTGCTGAATGTGCCGCTGATGAGGTTATAGGGGAAGTAGCAAGAGTTGTGGGGGGAGGACTTGTGCTTGGAGAGGAGGCTGCAGGGCTGGATATCACAATTACGGAAGTTGACAACGTTGGGGCTCGCGTAGCATAGAAGGAAACTGGGTCGATACAGCCATATTGACAGCCATTGGATACAAAGCAACTATTCGCGCGATTAATCAGTGACAATGTTTGAATCGATGATCTATCAAAAGGAGAACGTAGAGAACTCAGCACGAGCCAAGGACTTGAATCATTGCAAATTGCCTGGATTTATCAAAGTAGTAATCACTCACTAAGCTTCCGTTGACCCACAGAATCTATAGCACCGTCAAGTAAGCATATGTTCGTTGTTTTTCCAGAGTTCGCGGGGTCACCCTTGTGACGCATATCAGACTTACCCATTAATACTACAACAAGTTTGTCCCTCCTCGGGCAAGCATGGCGTATTTCCATGCTGATATCCACATAACCCACCAGCCTTCGGAACCGAAGAACTGGTTGGTAATGCTGAATTAGACATGGTAGGAGCTTGTAACAGCCGTTTCCTGTCAGCGGGGATTGCGAAGTCGAGGGAACCTTGTCTGATAGCTCGGCATGTACCGAGATGACAGACAAGTAAATGTGAAGGATTGAAGAACTCGAGAACTTATCGCAACGTATTGCAAAATGACGCCGAGGAGTGAAGAGTACATGGATTGGAGAAAGACGAGGGAATTCATTTCACTTCTTGCTTGGGGCGTCAGGCTGAGCGGCGGTCAAAGTGAGCTACCGTCAAAGCCGCCTCTTGCGCAGCATTGAAGGCTCTGCCAAGGCAATAGCACTCAATCTCAGCTTTCAACACCATAAGTGGAAATATCGGCAAGGCTGTGGAAAGCCTGCTTGGGTGGAGTTGAGATAGCGGTTGAGACTGCAGAAGAAATCATGTGGTGGCAGTTGTGAGGTATCGCTGAGGCTTCACAACCAATCGATATACGCCTCCTCGCGAAACGTCCAGCCACGAAGCCAACGGCAAGTCTTGAGCACTTTTGGTCTGAGCAGGCCTTTTGAAAACGGGTTGGGGCAACTTTGGGGTTACAACATCGAACGTAATTAAATACATTCCAAGCAATCTACCAATATATAGTCTTTTTCCAGGTCATCTTTCTTTCGAGTGCTAAGCGATAAGTTCATAAGCGAAGAAAGGGGCGAGCTGAAGTGTGGGCAGTCACCTCGGATGATCGGCCCGAAAACAAAACTCGGGCCGAGCTATTCATTTTTGCGATTTTGAAGTCCGCGCAGGTAGGTAAAAGAACCCGGTTCGATTCTACTTTTCTAGTTGTTAGGTCTTAAAACCGTCTCCTTGTTTGATCCAGAACTTGTATCACAAGTCACGTGTTAGGCTACCACTCGAATTCTTTCCTAAGGTGGATCAGTAATGGGAGTTCGGGATCTCAGTTCCTGTACACTCGTAGCCGCAGCATGTAAAGCTTATACATCAAAAAGCATTATAAATAAAAGCTAACAAGATAGAAGAGTTGTTACATATCCTATTCTAAGCTTCGCTGTAGCATTGAATAAATACGTTTTTGAAAGAGACGTTTGATGGAATGTTTTTATTAATCAACGATTCCATTTTAATGACACTACTTTACTTTTATCTTAAAAGGGTGAAATTTGGGTATCTTGTATATAATGCTATGTCAAAGTAAGTTCAATCACGGCTCTAGGCCAAACTTGATCCACACTCAGTCTTGTTGTCAATGACTCCTCGCAAAACCCTCACAGATACCCTTCCACTTCTTTTTCACTCCACTCCCACAATCTCCCCGCCAATTCCATATCTCTACTTGCCCAAGTTCCCTGTCCTTCTACACCAACAGGCGTATAAAATTCCCCAGCCTCCACTTCCCCCGCTCTTCCCCCAATTCTAGCACTGGCAGCCCAAAGCGGATTCCTCGCTCCCTCCTCCACACTCTGAAATCCCACAACCGGAATTTTCTTACTCAATCCCACGAAGAAATTCGCGAGCCCAGGGCTCCAACCTTGCGCGAAATGGAAGACGTCTTTCCATAGTCCCGAACTTATGATTCCTGGGTGGACGGAGATACACGTTATGCCCGTGTGTCCATATCGCCGTTGGAATTCTCGAGTGAATAGTGCATTAGCGAGCTTAGATCGTCCATATCGATATAAATTTGCGGGGAACCAAGAAGACCCAATTGATTTGAGGGTGTTGAAGTCGAAGCCATGTGGGAAGACGAAGAGCATTCCTACAGAGGAAAGGGTAATAACTCGTACATCTGCTTCTGGCTTCTTTGCCGTGCTTTCCAGTAGTGGGAGTAACAATTTTGCGAGCAGGAAATGCCCCAAGTGGTTCGTTCCGAATTGTACTTCATACCCATCCTCTGTTAACCCTCCGCCCCCTGCTGGAAGCATTATACCAGCATTTAGAAAGAGCAGGTCTAATCGTTCTGTTTGCGCGAGAAGTGCAGTAGCGCATGAGCGCACGGAGGATAAGGAGGTGAGATCGAGGGGTATGTGTGTTATGGGTGGGCAATTGTGGGTGAACGTTCGGATTGATCGAATTGTGGTTGTTGTGGTTTGGATGTTTCGGGAGAGAATATAGATATGGGCTGGGTGATGGGAAGCGAGACGGAGGACGAGTTCTGCGCCTATGCCTGTGTTTCCTAGAGGGAGAATAGCTGTTAGTGGTAAGTCTAGTGGATAAGAGGAGGAAACGAACCGCCAGTGATCGCGATTACTTTCCCTGAAAGATCCGGTATGTCTCTCTTGGGGTCGAAACTGACTGGGGAACGGGAGAGAAGTCCATATAGCATATTTAAAATGCTTTCGAGCTCAAGTCCGGGAAGAGCTATATCTCCTTTCTATATTTGATACTTCAAGTTGTCGGAATGTTGGTTGCTATGTTTAAGGGGATGAGGGGGGAAGAATCCAGGCGGCAGATATGCAGTACGGTTGGAGGAGCACTCCACTTCGAGCGTGGCGATGGTAAGGAGAGCTGAAGGAGTGTCATGTTGTCTGGTGTTGATGTTGATCTGCGGACGAGAAACATGCGATTACGAAGCTACCGATAGAAGGCTCAATTAGCGATGCTGATTGGATGCAGGGGCTAGATGTGGGGCCATAGTTTCATCCGAAAGTTTTAAGTATTATTTCTTTCCTCACCTCAAACTATGACAGATATAATTTTCACTTGAATCCCTAAACAAATCGAAGACCTTTTTTCAATTTTTATTTTTATTTTTCTTCCCTTTCCCAACTACTCGCTTTTTCAACAGAAGTTTTATAGGTTTCCCCCTTTTGCTGTCATCCCCTTGAGGACACTTATCACTAATATTTCCATGATGTTCTGGACATTACTACTACAGCCTCTAGATTACGTTTTCTTCTCAATATAATAATACCTTTGCTTCAATAACATTTTTCTCGTTCCTCAGGTAATTATTCTACTCACTACTTTAGAACTAATCATTAAACATATTCCAAGCCCGCCTCTTCGCCTATGTTAGCGAAGAATCCTTCATCTCTTCCATGTCGTATTTTGCATCTAAATTCGGTACCAAGCTTACTCACTTCCTACTTAGGTATAACAGGCCGATATGAATAACAGAACAGTTTGAGCATGCGCTTATCAGAAGCGCAAGGTTTCGGGTCCTAATGTTTAAAGTCTTTCCCAAACAGTGCACCAAAGTTCTCAAAACAGACAACTTCAAAATGGCGTGCAGAGTGATGGAAGATATTACCGAGTGGTACCTTCCTGCAGATGAAGAATCAGGGTACGGCTTATCC
The DNA here is from genome assembly GCA_021365295.1 of Tricladium varicosporioides. Taxonomy (NCBI): domain Eukaryota; kingdom Fungi; phylum Ascomycota; class Leotiomycetes; order Helotiales; family Tricladiaceae; genus Tricladium; species Tricladium varicosporioides. The sequence goes on from JAJTIW010000002.1 coordinate 259,200, forward strand.
CATACAAAATAATTCTCCCCTTCAACCTACCCACCTAAAGCATTTCAATTTGTTTATCTTTGTTTCTCGAACCAGCTTTCTACGAAGGCTATTCTTCTCTGAAACGGCGTTCTTCAGCTTTCCATGAAAATGTCCTTCTGGGATATTGATAAAAAGATATTAATTGTGCCAACGGTTCTTCTCGTGCTCGCGTGGGTGACGGTGTTAACAAGATGTTGGATTAAGAAGCACGTGTTGCACGGATTTACTGCGGATGATTATCTCATTGTTCTCTCTGCTGTCAGTTATTTGTTGCAATGAAACTGAGTCCTTTCACGAGGGAAATACTGACGGTTTGATTTAGCTGTGTTTTACGGTTCTTTGTGTGCTTTTTTGCCACTCTGCAGTATTTGGTCTTGGAAAACATATCAATGATGTACCTCGAGAGCACATCAGAATATGCTTACGGGTAAGCAGTCTAAACCGATTTCTGCCAACCAGGCTAACAACAATAAGGACATTATTATGTTCGAAATAATGCACGTTGTAACAACCATCCTCATAAAACTGGGCATCGGTATTATGCTGCTGCCCCTCACTTCCTTAGGTTCCCTCCAACGCTGGATTATCTATCTCACAGTCAGCCTGTATACCTTCGCTGGCATTAGCCTCATATTCCTCCTTTGTTTCCAATGCTATCCTATCGAGTACTTTTGGGACCGAACAATCCAAGGATCCTGCCAACCATCCATATATATCGGAGCCTGCGCGTACGTTAATACGATTGTCGGAGGCGGAACAGATTTTGTACTGGCAACGCTTCCGATTTGGTTGGTCTGGGACTTGAAATTAAGCTGGAGAACTAAAGTTTCTATTGCAGTTTTGCTAGGCATGGGAAATTTGTAGGTCTTTCACACATCTCAAGTTGTACAATCGCGAATATTATATATTGGTACTAATAAAATATTGCTCAGATCTGCGGCAGTAAACCTTGTTCGCCTCGTTCATATTCCAGGCTTGTTAAGATCAGATGATATTTTATGTATGATTTTGCCAATCAAATACCATTCTTTCCCACCACATTGCTAATTGATCTCAGATGAGGGGTATCCTTTCAACCTCTGGTCAACTGTTGAAGCCGGAGTTGGCATCTGTGCAGCGTCCATGACAAGTTTCAAACCTTTGTTAAGGAGTTTTCTTCGCGCTCTTGGGATAAAGTCTTCTATTTCTGCAAGCGTAGAAGATGGTCTAGAGGGGTATCAAGCTCAGAGAAGGCAAAGTCAAGCGGTTCTGAAGAGACACAGCGAGGCCAAGTCATTTTTCCGCCCTTAATTTCTTTCGGAGATAGAGAGCTTAGGAAAATAATTCGCTACCCAATACTGACACAGTCCCTGAAACCATCTCGACATTCTATTGCCACTTGAAGTTAAAATAGCTGCCATCCACTAAGTTTTATTTCGTACAATTTTGTCGTCCTCAATTCCCAACCCAACCCAACCCCTCTCCTTTTTTTCTAAAAATAAATGGGAGCTTTTCTTTCCCCATTCCCAAAATGATGCCCACTATCATAGACGACGCCTTAGTTCTTCCCAAGAAATCAAAATTTACTTTAAATTTCGATCAGCCTTTCTTTCTCTTTTCCAATCTGACCCTAACTCCTATACCAATGATAAACAAGACCGAGGCAGGTATAGTTTGTGCGAATGTTAGTTCTTTCTATCTTTTATCAAGGAATTGCTAACTTTCACGAGGGTCCTGATTATGGGACTAGCTACGAAGCCGTTAGGATGGATAAAGACCAGCTAGGTGGGTATATAAACCCAATATTTGTCCCCAACTTGTTTTGGCAAGCCCTATGCGGACCCTAAGGCTGAGGGTATGGCTCTTACAATCTTAGAGCATTATTCTCCTACGATAATTTGACATCCTGACACTCCATTCAGGCATAATCACTCACAGGTAAAGAAACTTTCCGCATGGCACCGAAGCGTGACATTTATAAGCTGAGAATCCTTCCACAATAGAAGTTGTTTCCTTGTCCACTTTCAGGGAGACAGTTAGGAATAATCCTTGCGTTAGCGCCTTGCCATGTACAAGAGGTACTTGGATATTACCATCGGATTTAAGGTAGCATTGGTTGATACAGTCATATATATTTGAAACAAGCATTCTAAAAAGCTTTCAATATTAGTTGCATATATTGCTATGCCATGCCAGTTTTGCACCTCCGTAAAGTAACTCTCACTACGAAGCATCCATCGATACTTTACTAGTGTTGGTGAGAAAAATTTTCCCTTCAACGTAGACATGGATGGATATGGCTAAGCACTATCGTAAAAAGACTGGTAGGGGTAGTGAAGGACGAGCACCATAAGAGTATAAGTAACAAGGTGTAAAACTAAAGGGGCGTTATAGTCGCATTTCCAACAAAGGAACAGCCTCTCCTATTTACGACAGGGTCGTATGCATAATGCATATGTATTATCATTTTCACAGTAGGCCCCAGTGGTGCCAACAAGCCATGTGCCCCATTAATGCACCAAGCCCGGTCCTCATCATTCGGCTCAGGTGGATGTAGAGTCTATAACTTGAATTATAACCAAAAGACCCCTTCCATACTATGCAGAAGGGAAATTATGTCACTGGAGGACCCCTGCAATGGTGAAGGAGCGGATCTAAAGGATGTTGGGTGATGATCAATGTTGACAAAAAGTCTTAGTAACATGCGCCGGACTGACAAAAAAAAAAGGTTCAACCTCAACGAATCGAAACCAAGAATAATTGCACCACTAGGGGATTTTTTAGCGGCTCATGCTATGGGTTGTGTCATTTTTGGCGTAGAATATGTAAATGTGGCTCGCGATAGCCTAAGGGAACCTCTGGACTGAAAGCTAAAGGGTGTTGCACACGATATGGGATCCTCTATAGCACTTCAAACTGTTAATAGGCCTGAAGTGAAGACTGTCGAATTAGTAAAGTGAAAACAATCTTGAAAGAGGGTTAATCACCATAGAAACTCCCGTGCCGTCGTGATATATTTATTCACGAATTCTCCACCTGATTGTAAGGGGAGACATACAAAACTTATCTCTCTTGAATTTCTTCGGCCGTAAAAAAAGCTTCTCAAACGCTACTAATGATAGAAATTTAGTTTTCAAGTTATCTCCTTGTCTGCTCCAATTGGCGCAATTAGTTGGTATAACAGATATCACAACTTAAGAGCAGCACCCCCGTGCTCGATTTTCTGGTGTACTGGGCTTGTGCATCTCACCGTCTCATCTCATATTTATTTCAGAAGTGGGGTGGCCCATAGTGATCTGGAATCATAGAATGACTTCCCCTCATACTCACAAAAAACACATTGATCAACGGAGCAATCGTATAATTTCAAGGTCGGCCTTGACCACCTTGACATAATTTCTTTGACCCATTTCCACCAAGCTATTTTTTTCCAAGGCCGTGGGTGCTAGAATTTATGGTGTTGGTTGAGTCAGGTCTATTCTCAGTACATCGTGTTGTTCCGAAGTGGTCAAAGAAAATATTGCCGCACAAAGCCTTTGTTTTAGTGGAGTTGCAATGTTCAGTTCTGAAAAAAACAACTCAGTTATTAATCACATTTAATATAATCGCCTGTGGCTGGCAGAACTATATGAGCATCTTCACATCGTCAACTCAAGCTGACGATTCAAACTTACATGCAATCCATTCTGGCTAACAGGCTCAAACCTGATTCATCAGCTCACTAAATTTACACAAAATCACCAGCAATCCGCTACAATGTCCTCCTAGTTCTCGGGAAAATATTCTCAGTCACCCCCAACTGGCTCCATAGCCTGTGTCTTCACCGACATAATTGACAGCACAACCCTCTGGTCCTCCTTCCCCAGCACCATGTGTCTCGCTCTCAAATAGCACGACAGGTTGCTCCGTGCCTATTTACAACGTCATCACGGCCAGGAAATTAAAACTATAGGTGATGGTTTTCATGTCGTATTTGCGAGGGCAAGTGATGTGTTTAACTTTTGCTTGGAGGGCCAGATGGAGTTGCAGAATGCGGTGTGGCCGAGAGAAGTAGTGGGGTTTGGGGCAAAAGGAAATAATAGTTTGATTAGAACGAGCCTGAGGAGTAGTTTGGAGAGTTGGGGCAGTAATAATAGCGAAACCGATGCGTCGTGTTCGTGTAAGAGCCCGAAGAGGGGTCTGTTAGTGAGAATGGGAATACATTTTGGTAACACCTCATGCTATGAAGTTAATCCCGTGACGGGACGTACTGCTTATTACGGCACGATGCTCAATACATCAGCCAGAGTTTGCGGGCATGCAAATGGTGCCGAGATCGTAGTTTTCGAGAAGTTTATACAACACTTGTGGTTTGAGCAACGGATATGGTTGGCAGGGGGTAGGCATTAGATTACGACCAATGAGGAGCTCTTGAGACTCGTCTTGCAAAAGTATGTGAGAGTTGATGGAAAGGGCTTTTTTGCTCTCGAGTCAAGAAGGGAAGTTATCCTTAAAGGGCTGCCTGATAGGTTATGCTTAAGCCTAGTTAGAAGCATGTGTACATTAGAATGCGGTTGCTATGTAGGGAACCCGGCGGCTGATAATTTCATGAAGGCGAGGGCAGTGTTGACCATGTAGTAATGTAGAATTGTACTTACCAAAGAAGTGAGCGATTTTTGCAGATTGAAAGGATTGAAAGAGATCTTGCAGTATTGAGCTAAACAATGTTGTTTTGAACACCTTGAACACCCTGAATATGATAAAAGTGCACGCGTGGTGAGCGAAATAAAATCCTTGGAGGTAGTTAAGACATAGAAGTACGTGTGTCTTTCAACCTTGCTGACATCCATCCCTCGGTGCAGAGAAGCCCACCATGCCTAGAAATATGTGGGGCACTTTCACGTAACACAAATAACCGATATCCCTGCTTAAATCCCACCCCGCCTCAAATCCCACTTTAGCGAGCCCCAATTTTTTTCAACACCACGAATTAAAAAATGGCTAGAGTCGACAAATCAGCTCGTATCGAGGCGGCGATTGAAGCTATTCGATCAGGAGAGGTCAAAGATTACTCCAAAGCAGCTAGAAAGTACAATGTCGATCGCACGACCATTTCCAAGCGCATTCGTGGCCTAACCAAGTCAAAACGCGATGCCAGCAGCTTTTATCGACAATGCCTCACCAACGACCAGGAAGAGGTTTTAATCTCACATATCAACAATTTGACGAATCGACAGATGCCTCCAACAAGTTCTATTGTGAGAAATTTAGCGGAGGAGCTTCGTGGTGGGCCTGTGGGGAAAAACTGGACCTCGGAATTTGTCAAGCGCCATAAGAATAGGCTAAAGAGCTTATATTTACGGAATATCGATAACCTGCGGGCTGTTGCTGAATATGCCCCACTCTTTACACTCTTTTTTACGCGTGTGAGTAGTTCTATAGTCTTATTTACAATACAAGAGACTCGGTAGCTAATAATGTGGTAATTTAATATAGTTGGCTCAAGTTATCGAAAAATACGACATTACCCCTAATAACCTTTATAACTTTGACGAAAAAGGATTTCTAATTGGTTTTGGACGCTCTATAAAGCGTATTATGACATGCGAAGTATATCATTCTGGTCGGGTTACGAAAAATAAGCAGGATGGAAATCGCGAATTTATTTCTCTTCTAGCCTGCGTCAGCGCGATTGGAGCAACAATACTACCACTTTTAATATATAAGGGAGCTTCTGGCGATCTACAGAGCAGCTGGGTTGAGGATGTTACGAAGGATTCCGACACATACTTCGCGGCAACAGAAAATGGATGGAGTTCTAATAAAATGGGTATCAAGTGGCTAAAGGAGGTGTTTGAGCGTTATACGAAGCCCTCCTCACCTCGAGCACGACGATTACTATTAGTAGATGGCCATTCAAGCCACGTTAATATAAAGTTTATTAATTGGGCTAATCAGCACCGGATTATTATTATGATCCTTCCGCCACATAGCACTCATCGTCTTCAGCCACTTGATATTGGCCTTTTCCAGCCACTCTCTACCTACTTTTCTAATGAGCTTAATGAGCTTATGAGTAAAAGCGGAGGATTAGTATCAATGTCAAAGCGAATGTTTTATCCTATGTTTCGGCGCGCATAAGAGCACACATTTACAGCTACTAATATTCAACATGCTTTTCAGAAGCCTGGAATCTGGCCAATCGATAGTTCAAGGGTTATTGCTAGAATTACGATTCCACAAGTAAAACCAGAGGCTTCTAATCTTATTCGAACTCCAAAATCAGCTAAATCTATTCGCCACTTCAAGCAAGCGTTCGCACGAAGTCCAACAAAGCTCGCTATCAATAAAATATTTAGATCAACAGAGACACTCGCTTCTCAAGTCTCTATTCTTCAACACGAGAATCGCAACCTCCGACAGGCAATTATACTTGAGCAGAAAAAGCGAAAGAAGGGAAAGAGACTTAATCTTGTTGGTGAGATATCAGAAGGGGTTGAGATATACTCGCCAGCGAAGGTGGCACAGGCAAGGGAGTATCAAGCCACCAAAGAAGCGGAATTAGAGGCAGTGGAGCGTACGAAGGAAGAGCGACGCATTCAACGAGCTGTGAATGCCCTCAAGAAACAACAATATCAGCAAGAGAAGGAGGATAGGGCTGCTGAAGCTCAATTGGCAAAGGAATTGCTGTTAGTGACACCAGCTCTAAAAAAGTCAACTCCAAAAAAGGTCAGGATCACAACACCAAAAGCCAAAAAAACAGTGGTTCGTATGCCTAAGCCTAATTGGGATGTTTCAACACCAAAAAAAGCTACGATAAAAAAATATAAGAAGCCTGTTGCTTCTACAATTGACCCTGAGCCTACGGAGGAGGTGGTGCAAGCAAGTCGCTCCGGGCGCACGATCAGGCGCCCTTCAAAATTTCAAAAATAATTATGACTCACTATTTAATTATATCTATTATAGAACTGTTATATTCCTTAATTTTATAGAATTTGAATTCATGGTTGATTTAATCTATTAATAATTATAAATAATCTGACATGCCCTGTGCCTGGGATTTGAGGCGGGGTGGGATTTGAGCAGGGATATCGGTTATCTGCACGTTAATATTCACTTCAAATTTTATCAAGCACTGTATTATAACTACCTTTAAACACCTAGGACCCCTTTTACTTAAAAATTGCATTCATGTCGTCGCCATGCCTAGTTTACCAAGAGCCTTATTGTCAGAAGCCTAAATAGCAGGGTGCTACACAGTTACAAGCAGGATAGTTCAATTGATACTCAAGTAACAATACTCCAGAAAACAAGTAAACTAATCGATGCCCTCCCTAACTCTCCCTTCCAGCCATTCTTATACCGGGCGAGGCACGATGGACCTCCGCTGGGGATACATCAGTAACCTGTTTAGAGTATGTTTCAAGTACACACGTGCCCCTTCGCAACTACTCCATTTCCGATGCTCACGTTCAGCACACGTGACCCGCTTGCTCGTCGCACTTATTTTATAGTAAAATAATATTCCTTCACTATAGCACTCCTACCAAGCTCTTACCATTCATGATATTTATAAAAAGGTATTATCTAAGCATCAGAGCCTCAGTATAGTGTTGGGATGTCATTATTAGCCTTGTGCCTGCTGTGGTGCGCAAATTTATGTAGGGTTGCTATACTGATCAATACTTTTAATCTAAGCAATTACCTATCACGAATAGTGCAGAACCATACGTCTCACATAATAATTACGGTGTAAATTACCTATCATGGCTGTTGGGCTTGTGGCTCTGCAGAGTCTTCTCCTCTACAGCGAGACGTTCAAAATTTCCAGCACACGATCTTCTTATGAAGTACAGCTCTTAGCCTTTGTCTATGCTAGATCTGGCCTAGCTACTGCTGCTTCGTATTCTGGTAAAGGCCCTTCCTTTAAAATGCCCCCTAGCCGCCTCACGAGAAGCCTTCCTTTCAAAGCGTTGCTCGACCTCGATTCCTGTGTCTGCTGGTAACTAATTTGACTTTAATGAAGGCGCTGCTACTACAGGGTATCACTTGTGGAACCTTTTGTGTCTCGTTGAACTAATGTCCAACTTCATTCTCGGCTGTAAGATCTTGTATTGACGATGTCGAAACCTATCCCGCTTCAAACCTCTCTGACAAGTTCTTACGGAAAGCAGCCAGCACACTCTTCGATATCAGTCGATCAGGATGGTCATCTGCGAGCACTTCCGCCTCTATCGCGACAACACGCTCCAGCAGCGTGACCGCTTCCTTGACCTGTCCATTTGCTTGATATGCTCGGGCGAGCTCGTGCTCTGACGCCAGTCGTGAGGGATGGTCTTCTGCGAGCACTTCCGTACGGATCGCGACAACACGCTCCAGCAGCGTGACCGCTTCCTTGACCTGTCCATTTGCTTGATATGCTCGGGCGAGCTCGTGCTGCGACGCCAGTCGATCAGGATGGTCTTCTGCGAGCACTTCCGCCTCTATCGCGACAACACGCTCCAGCAGCGTGACCGCTTCCTTGACCTGTCCATTTGCTTGATATACTCGGGCGAGCTCGTGCTCTGACGCCAGTCGATCAGGATGGTCTTCTGCGAGCACTTCCGCCTCTATCGCGACAACACGCTCCAGCAGCGTGACCGCTTCCTTGACCTGTCCATTTGCTTGATATACTCGGGCGAGCTCGTGCTCTGACGCCAGTCGTGAGGGATGATCTTCTGCGAGCACTTCCGCTTGGATCGCGACAACACGCTCCAGCAGCGTGACCGCTTCCTTGACCTGTCCATTTGCTTGATATGCTCCGGCGAGTACGTGCTGTGACAATAGCCGATCCGTGTTATCTTGGGCAAGATTTCTATCCCTCCACTCGCAAGACTCCTGTAACCAGAGGACGGCTTCTTCCATTCTCCCATCAACGTATAAGCACCTTCCAACCTTCAGACAGAGCTCACTCTTTTCCTCTGTACCTTGGCATTGCTTATCTTTGTCTATGCGTGCCACATGTGGTAGATAATCGCGCCATATTTCACGATTCGTGTAATCATCAGACGGAAATACCTCCATGATATGTTTCAATGCTGCCTTACTCACCTCTGCTTCACGGCCATTCTGATTAATCCATATCCTCGTCGCCAAATGGACTAGCCTATGCATGTCAAGCTTCGTGCCATCGTCTCTTCTCTCCAGAAACGAATATGAGCAGAGTGTTCCAATGGCCCCTGCCAACCGTGCTTCAGGATAAGCTGCTGGTAAAATAGAATACGGGATTGCCTTCCATTCGATACAAGATATGAAAGCTAGGAGGTCTGCCGCTAATATATCCCCTTCAAGAATCTTGCTGAACGTTATTGTCCATGTCCTCGCAACTGCATTTGTCAGGTTCTGGTATCGTGTCTTATCACCAAAATCCGTGCTCATGATAACAATAGCATCCTGCTCTGCTTTCTTTAATAGCCGCAGATACTCTGAGACAGTGCTTTTATTTGTGTTAATATATGCCGCCGCCTGAGTAATAGCTAATGGGAGGTATTCTAGCTCTATGAGAAGATTCATCTCGATCTCATAGTTGTAAGGACTCTTTCGAACCAATGATTTCTCTAGCAAATCTATTGTCTCTTGCCCCGTCATCGTTCCTATCTCTATCACATCGTTGCCCGCTAGATGTTGCGCTACGCCTCCGTAACGCGTCGTGAATATGGTCAGGCCATCATCGCTCTCTGGCAAAAGGGTCAATAAGCCTTCTGTTTGCTTGAGCCCATGAAGTAAGTCTAGGTCGTCAATGTTATCGACGATTAGCAACCACTTTCCCGCAGTCTTTGCACATAGCCGTTGCCGTACTAGCTTTTTCACGTCTTCCTCGCCCTCCCGGCCCTGATGTATTCCTAGTACTCTTGCTAGCTCTATACAGCCCTGCTCAAAAGTCTCCATACTCAGCGCTTGCACCCAGAAAATGGAGAATTCTGGAAAGTCTTCCTTAACAGAGTATGCGAACTGTAGCGCGACTTGTGTCTTGCCGATACCACCAAGGCCACTGATTGCAACCTTCTGGCAATCTCTATTTATAAGCAGCTTTTGTTTTAACATGTTAAGCTCTATACTTCGACCGACAAACTGGCGATTTCGTAGGAAGGGTAGGTAGAAACTACGTATTTGCTCTATGGTGTATAAGCCTTATTTCTATATGTAGGACTGTGCTAGCTATACTAACCTCGCGTTACTTCATCGACTGTCTGTATCTTCACTACGCCTGCTGCCGGTATCACTAACAGCAGCTCCTTCGCGTATGCCGCCGCAGTTCCGGCCGCGTATGGCTGCCATCTCTTATTCTTATGCGAGTCAGCGTAGTCGCAGATCCCGCGAACAACCAAGCACGGGAAACTATTCATTAGGCCTGCCGCCTCCATCTCGAAGCATAGTACCTCTCCAAATTCAGAGCTGATCTGGTCTCTTGTAGCTCCGTCCCTCATTACCTGGTTTCCTGATGCAATTGTGCCATAGTGAACCGTCGGCGTATTATCCATCCGTTCCTTCCTCTGTATCTTCCTCGTGGCCGCGCACGATGTACAGCTGTCCCCTCCAACATGAGTGTACTCCGCCTCGAAGAGCTCATCACTCCCTGCTTTATCGCGGGTGAATTTGAGGAGATTGCCAAGCTTTGACAGGTGTGGCGATAGACTACTTCTCCCTCGGTCTAGGTTAGATCGAAGCTTTGTGACGGCAGCGAGGAGGATGGGGGGTGGAGGGTTGAGGAACCCTGTGCGCTCAAATCCACTTGGTGTTGATTTTCCGAAGTCGTACTGCACCACCCCGCCATGACCCTTTCCTGGCTGGCTGACAACAATGTCCCCAAGCCGAATATCTGCTTCTTGACTAGGAACTCCACCCCCAATTCCTACCATCAGCCCAAACTGAATGGCCAGAAACGTGGACTTCATCTGCATAGCGACTGCTGTAGCAGAATTGGTACCCGTCTGTCCTGCGGGCAGACACGCGAGGACGACATTGTGCTCGCCGATGCATCCTAGTGTGTATATATTCGTATCGTTGCCGTTCGGAGGGAGGTCTTGGTGTTCTTCGTCAAGCATCTCCTGTGCTACAGTGAACTCGTCCGGCAAGGCGCAGATCCAGCCAACCGTGTACTCGTTATATCGGAGGCGGCGAGCCATTTTGGTTAGGTGTCAACCAAAGCATCCCGGACTTGGCTCTGGACTTTCTGTCTGACTTGAAGGATGACAACTGGCATAAAGTGCGAAGAAAAGTCTTTTTGATGCGAGCCTCATTGCAGCTACGTCGCAGTTATTGCCCCTCTTCATATCCAGCCAGGGGGGGCCAACGCCCAGTCTGACTGGCTCCTTTGGGAAGGAATATAGCTATTACTTTCGCGTGGCACCGAATCGCAGGTAGCCTTGTCTTCCTGTCGAAATTAATTCTTCCCAATCGCTTCTCACTGCTCTCACACATCTTCCTTGTGGCTGAGTTGACGTACCATCCATTTTTGGCCGACGGCATATTGGGGTACGATGTGCGGATAAAAATTAATACGTGCCGCTTTCGTTGATCCGTGCGCTTAAAACTATTTAAACGTTTGAAGGGCAGGACATTGATTTCTCTTATAGCCGTATAATTTGCAAAGTACCCCAAAAATCATTGTTTCGGGTGGGCCACTATGGCGTTATTTACTAGCTCTAGTCCATTCTAGTTGAAGTAAAGCGTGATTCTGTGTAGCGATATTACTAAGTTAATTACCTAGTAATGAGCGATATGTAAATTATATGATAATGATTGTGTGGGCATGCAAGGCTGTTTCGCACTAGTCAAGATTAGTGACTCTTTTAACTAATATTACCAACCAGTGTAGCGACTTCATATAAATTTGCGTGGCATAGTAAATATAAGACTAATAGTGATATCCTAGTATTATATTAAACTAAGGCTCCAATGAAACTCTATAAGTATTATAAGTAGTAAAAACTTAGTAATAGTATTTTTTTTTAAAAAAAAACTACTATTATAATCTGTCCAATTAATATACTCTTCTGTCTATTTAAGCCTTTTATTATGCTCTTCAGAAAGTGATAATTTTCCGAGAGAGGCGTCGTACAGATCCCTCTTTAAAAGTAGCTCGAAGAGCTTTCTCAACACAATCAAGGCCAATGATACGTAGGATCTCTATTCGAGGGGTCTCGTGATTCTCCTTTAAGGCTATTCCCCATTTAATTGGCTTCTCCTTCTGAGAAGTATGAAGGAGAGATCTCTGGCTAGTCTTTGGCGTTGTAGGGTAAGGCGATATGCGGGAATATAGTGTATTTGGCGTTGGGGAAACCCATTTGCAGGAAAATTTGAGAGACTGTATAGTTTGCGTTATCAAAGAAAACTTGTAATTATAGTCGTTGGTCGCGCGTGGGATCTTGCGAGGCTTGTTTTTGTGTTGGAACTTGAAATTTTGAGCTGTGATTCTGGGTTTTACAGTAGGAAATCAGTGGCTAAAGGCATTGTCATGTCATACGAAGTAAGTAGTCTGTTGGTAGATTCCCCCTACTAGCGCCGAACGTGCTAGGGTCATATTTACAATTGTTACGCCGAGCAAAAAGTAAGTGAAATTACATCATAATTATGGGGCATGCGAGGTGATTCTACAAAAGTCAAAAATGATTAGTCGCTTTGACTAAGAGGTATCGACCTGCGTGGCAAATTTACATAGATTTACATGCTATAGTAGCCACAAGGCTAATGAAGATTTCCCGGCATAGTAGTGAGCTTTAAAGCTCGGATACGATCCTTTTATAAAGTATTAGGAGTGATAGGAGCTCGATGGTGGAGCTGCGGTGAAGGAACTGTTGCGCTACAAAGGGGGAGGGGTTCAGAGTGTTCAGGAGTAGCTATGGAACATGACCAATACAAAAATATAAGATATGTCTATGTATACACAGAGTTTGAGATGCTGAAAGTCAAGGTACTTATCAATTTTCCCGACAAGGTGGATTCTCGTCACCCAGGGACAAGCGCTACCAGCTTCAAAGTAGAAAGTAGAAGAAGCCTAGACAGGATAAATCACGTGAGAGATAACCAAGTCATCAAATTGCTGCCTCGCAGTTCGTCGTTATTGAATTCGTAAGACTCCTGAAACAAGATCCTAATAAGTGCTCGAATAGTCGTTTCGCACTTTCGTCAGTGAAAAACACCCGTCGCCAGAAATCAGGGTATAAAATAAAACAATTATGGCATCAAAAATCAAGTATCTCACGCTGTTATTCAAATGTCGCGACCAACCAGGCGAAATCCACATAACCCTTCAACCAAATCTCGACCCCGTTCACGCTTGGGGCCTTGATCTTATCTATCCTTCAATACCTGCATCTTCCTTCCAAGATCAGTTCTTTGGTTTTCCCGTAATCCACGCTGAGATTGAATACCCTACCTTGACACCTGAATCGCAGCATTCCGGATCTGGGTATGGAAGCTTGTTTGGTTGGATCCAGGTCGTCAAAACGGTAAAGTTGGATGATAAAGCCACAGATAATTGGGGAGAATGGGAGATGGATATATATCCAAGTTTCAAACAGGGGTCGAACAGTCCATTTGCGTATTGGGGGCACAAGCCTGCATTGTTCGATGCTCCGGCGAGGCTATTGAGAAAAGATCAAGAATATCAGGGGCTGAAGTGGAGAGCGCAAAGTTTTTTGTGTATTATTGAGGATGCAGGGCTGGGGAGGAGTGTGAGGGTTTGCCCTGGTGGAGGATTTGGATGGGGTTTTGACATTGATGCTATTCCAGGGAATAAAGGAGGCACCTCCCGGGAAATTCATATCGTGGACGCTAAACCATTAGACCTGGAGACTGAATGGGACGGTCGAGTTGATTTGCTGAGGAGGTTGTATCCGGATTGGGCGTTCAATTAACATTCGTATTCGAGATGGCAAGAGAGAGGAAAGTCTAGGACCTTTAGAGCGGGCCTCTATGATTCCTTGTCAGTCACCGAGGTCTTGTTATCTCTAGGCTTTGTATGATCTCCAGCCTCCAAATGACTGTACTGTGTACGTATTTGCTGCGACTTTATTTCATTAGCATTGAAATATCTCGTTTGATCATGCATGGACTAACCATCGCTAAGAGTCGGTTTCCTTTCATCATATGTCTCAATGAACCACATTTTCGCGCACCAAATCGCAACTAACAAATCAATGACCATATCATCAGTCCCTATCTCAAAATTCAACCCAGGGTTCCCCTCAACCCTTTTGTTCTTAAGCGAAATCTCATTCGTTTCACTTGCAACCGCCTTCCCATTTCCATCTTCCCACACTCCTTTCTTTTGCGATAATACCACTTTGTCCTTGAATTTGCATTCCCAATACTTGCCACGGAGGCCATGTTTCATTTGCAGAATTCCTTGACCCGAGTAGGTACTTTTGCGCTGCCCTTCAATTTGCAAGACGGCGGGATTGAATGGGGCGCGCTTGATGGCGTAGAGGTCTTTGTCGACGATTTTTCCAATCGTGCCGTTTGCACGCTTTTGTCCTGGGACGGAACGGCGGAGCATGATTGAGTTACCCATTGAGTTGAGAGTGAAGTTTAGTGAATATAAAGCTGTCGCTGGGATGGTATTTGGAAAAATTAAATCCTTATCCAAACTCAACGAAAGTGGTACACTTGCTGGAGTTGGAAGAGGTGTGGGAAGGGGTGATGGCGATGGTGTTCTCACTCTTGATGGTGCCAACGCTACGAACCCGCTTCCTTCTGAACTGTCAAAGTCAAACATTGATGGAAGTCCACTCCCGTAGTTCGGGATATTGCTGGGTTGGGATTCAGAGTAGACATTATCGGATCTATGATTATCATATGAAGGAACAGTGTCCGATTTCTCGTCGGGGTGTCCTTGCGATGCCTCCATTTCTTTTAACATCGATGAGTAATTTTGTGACATTTTGTTGTGGTTCAAAATCAGTGCCGATGAACTGTTTTCTTGGTGTTTTAGTTGTGTTTGATACGGTGGTTGTGATTGCTTCAAATTTGGCGCGGCATTCGTCACCTTGAGTTTGGGCTCCTATGAGACTTTATAGGGTTGGCACCACCAAGATTATCGAGGCATCTTTGAGGCACAGAAGGCTCTGTCTAGCTTTTCATGGACGTTATTTGGTGAGAGGATGAAGCTGTGCTCTAGAAAGCATGGCTGTGCTGTCTTGGCAGAAATGAAACAGGAAATCGTAGTCTAAACACGTGACATGAAAGAACTCAAGGCGGAAATAAATTACAGTGAAGCTTCTAATCTAAGGGGAGAGTTTTTATTTAAGGTCAGTAAAATAATTGTGCTATACTGCTGAATGTTGGAAGTATGAAATATGGTACAATCGTAAAGTGTCTCTCGTCCCACATCCTAGAGACCACCCTTCTAAAGCTAGGATCCCCAATACCAAACTAGAACGCCAGATTACCCCTGTCTATAAACCTAATTTGAATAATCTTAACTACTCATCTTCTACACCCTAAACAACAACTCCAGCCCACAAAATCAAGTCAACACCCACCACCCCCAGCACTCATAGCACAAATTTGCACCGCCCTCAACCGATCAACCTCCTTTTTCAACATAACCAAGCACGTGCTAACCACACATTCCTCATCCAATAGGTTTTCAATATCTCCAATTCCACCACCTCCCCATCCATCTTCGTCTTCAATCTCGGGTTTCAGATTAAGCTCAAGTACGCCCCCATTCCCTGCCCACGTCCTCCCCGTACCTTCAGTACGTAGCCCAAAGCCACGAATTAGACGCGCGATGGGGATACGGCTTTCTTTAGAAGTGGTATTAAGAGGAGAGGGTGCAACGATTTTCTCGAGGATAAGAAGATTCGAAATCTCATGGCCCTCCGGCCCAACAATCCCGGAAGCCAGCCGCTCACTCCGTCCAGCATACCGCCATCTAAACACCCCATAGCGTTGACTCGTAAACTCTATAGTACGGGACAATAAACTACAGGAGGTGAGATCGAATTGATCGACTACCTGCGGATTTTCTTCTCCATCTTCCTCGCTCACTTTAGAAATCGATTCAGCGGTGGCGAGCGGGATGCTGATGAGTTGATCTTTATTTTTTGCATCGATGCTGTCGTTTGTATTCGCTGCCAAAGGTAGAGAAGCCGGCTTAGACGGTATAAACACCCTTACATTCGGCGGTTTCGGCCCAAATTTATATGTCGTATCACCAACCACTTTCTCCTCTCGTCCCTCTCCCTCCCCAAACACTTTCACAAGGCTACAACTTCCACTCTTCCTCTTCGGCCTTATTGAAAAATATTTCTCAACCCCATTTTCGAGCACCGTGATCACTAACTCTTTCGGTGGAAACGGAAAGCTAATTGGGTTTTTGCCCATTGTCTTGACATCTAACCGTTTCTCTGGCACAAACTTCCCCCTATTTTCATAATTATGTGAAAGGAGAGAGGCATTCGTACTTGCGATTGTCGATGTCTCTGGGTCCGCGAAAGGATTCTTTGACGATGTGACGGAGAAAGGGTTTGAGTAATTCGACGAAGCGCTTGATTTCATGCGTCGAAGGGGGATTGAGGTTTGGTATGGGTTGACGGCTGTGCTGGTAGAAGAGCAGTAGCGTGGGGAGGTGGAAATTTCCATTTTGCTGTGCTTGTAGGTGGGTTCTGATTTGAAAGTCGGTCTGAGAATATGAAGTATATCTCGCGTATATAAAAGGCTAGCGAGTACCCCCTGTGATATTTATGTCGTAACTTGAAATCCAGTTATTCTTTACTGAATTTTCAAGGCAGATGTGATTTGATTGAGAATGGTTCTAAAAAACTTCCAACTGTCGAAAAATTCACCCTCCTATATATCAATCACTCCATCGAAGATCGAGCGGCGACAACGAGATGATATAACACTGCCTCAAAATGCTGCCCCACTTCCCATTGAAACTGACAGGGTTCTTCGTATTTTTGCTCGCACCCACCAATCAGCATAGACCACTCACCAACCACGATGTGTCTTGGCAAGCCAACATCTTGGGATGGGCATGGCGGGGTATTGATGCTCCGATCTTAGGGAATGCGATAATTGCTTTGGGAGATAGAATGCGAGGAGTTTTAATGGTATTGGATGATACAGTAAATAATGAGGCGTGCGATGTGCCATGAGGCATTTTGTAAGGTAGAATTTGCGTGTTGAAGGATTGTAGACAGAGGCTGTGGGATCTTGGATTTTGTGTTTTTGGGAGGGGAGTAGTAAGGAATGGACGACCGGTGAAATACATACAATTTTTAATTGGAAATGCTCGTTTCAGGGGTATGGGAACTTGAAGTAGATAGTATAAAGCAAAATTGAAATTGGTATCTAAATTGTAGCTATAAAATTGCCCCTAGAAATCCCTCTTCGTAACTTCGTCAATCATTCACGGCTCCCATGTAGGTACATCGGGATCGTTAAGCATCCCCCTCACACTCCCTCTATCCACAATCCCATTAAATACCCTGCCTTTCCCCGCCTCCCTCTCAACCCAAAGTGTCCATGCATAGTATCTCCTCATCTCCTCCGGAAATGCCCTATGCAATTTTCTAAACCACCCCCTAGTCTGTCCATCACTATCCTGACTTGTTTTTGCCCTTGGCGTATCCCTTCCCACCCATTCATATCGCGTAATGGGCGTCATGGTTATTTGAAGGGCGACGAAGTGGGCTTGGAGACACTGAAGAATAGTTTGGGCGGGGTCAGTGAGGAGGTTGAATTCGGACTGGGGCATGAAGAATGAAAAGGCTGCATAGATTTTGCGAAGTTCCATGTATGCTTCCAAATTATTAGCTAAATTTGAAGGTTACTGAAGGAGTTCATACCATCATGAGATGAAGTGATAAGTGCCCGAGCGGTACTTAACAACATCCCGTAGGTTTCTCGCTCAACCTTACTCTGGCAAAGCGGCTCAATCCTCTCTAAGCTCTCTAGGGCTAATCGTACCAGCCCGGGATCGATTAGTGGCGCCTTGAGCATAGCTGGCTCAATAACCTTCAAGTCTTTATCCTCAAATAACTGGTCAAATAATACTTGCATCCTCTTCATCCCCATTTGTATTCCTACTGCAACAGTACCTCGGATGAAAGACATGTACTCCGCCAGACCATCTTCAATCATTACAGATTGGAAGAGGAGAGCAAAACATGTTGCGAGCATGGCATTTCCATCTTCAGAGCAATTTATTCCTCGGAGAATGGCGGCATTGAGACATGAAATGGCTTGGACGCGGTGGGATAGGGCGGTGGTTGAGAGTTGAGTTTTGGCTTCTGGAGAGAGCGCGTCGGCGGATTCGGTGGCGAGGTTTTGGGCGCCGAGGGCGAGCATGGAGTGAAGAAGGTAGTCATGCTGTAGTAAATCAGCAAACAACTCAGAAACCATTTACATAACATATCTGGAGAAGGGTTCCAAAAGATATAGAGATCAAATACTTACATCAGCAGCAATAACAGGAATCTCATGCGTCCAAACCCAATCATTCCCAATCGGATGGTGTGGATAAGCAACCTGAATAAAATGATGGAAAAGCCTGAAATCTTGTGCATTAAACTCAACCGGATACTTATGTCCAAACCCTTTCGGGATATCAAACATCATCGGTAAAGGTAAGCGTTCGGTATGGACAGGGTAGTCTGTTTTCCGTATCATTGTCCCGAACAGTCTTTTTTCATGATTTACGCCAGAGGATATTTCTTGTAATACCATATCAGGCCACTCACAGACAAGATTGCGATGCGCGCAGTAGTCGCATGAGGGGCGGTTTTCTTTACACTTTTTCAAGGTATAAATATCAGCTTAAGCTCCACACACAGCTAAAACTGTTGGCAGAGATTGACATACCTTTATCCTAGCGCGTTTGCAGTTGAAACACCCTTTTCGTGATTTCGTATGTCCTTTTCGACCTCTTTTCTTGGCAACATTTGCGTGGTATGAATCATTGTCTGGTTTTTGGTTTCTTAGAGGAAAATCTCTTAGTCCATCACTTGTATTTGGGCTTGTGGAGGAGGAAGAGCCCAGAGGGTATGGTGATGAGGAGGAGTTTTCGAGTGTCTCGGACGAGCTGTCTGAGAAGTTGTAATTGGGAGTTGTTAGGAAATTTGACATGGCTTCGAGATAGTTCTCGTTCCTGTTGTCAGGTGATGGGTCTACCTCGTAGTATTCCGTTCTGGGGGTTAAGTGTTGACTTTCTCGTTTAGGTAGAGGGGCTTTTAGCCAGCAATGTAACTGTATTTGTTACTATCTCTTTCACTCGTTTCAATCGTTGTTAGAATTCTCAGTGATTTCTGCGTCTTTCTGATATTTGCACTATATTGCCCGATAACTGCGACGCTTTTCAGGTCTTGGTTGCCCAGAAGATCCTGGGGCTATGCTGCAGGGGTCCTTCTACAGTTGCCTGACGAAGGGTGGCAGAATGATGCTAGAATCGCACACCGCCCAATGATTGGCACAAGCACGTGTGTTGCCTCCCTCTTCATTCCCCTCTTATTCGTGGTGCTATGTGGGGTTATCGTGGCATTGAAATAAGGTTATTGGAGGCAGTGCACCTGCAATGAATAATGGAAAGAGTGGAAGAGACGTGACAAGTTTAATATTTGAAGACATTTCTCTTTGAGAATGGGTGCCACTTAGCGAGTCAGATACAACGAGGAAGAGAATTCAAAGTCACGAAGTCCAAACCAGTGGCAAATTGTTTGGGGTACAGTATTGTTTTTTCGTGTTTCCCAAAAATGCTCCTCCCATCTATAGAAGTGCAAAGCTATCTAAAGCCTCCAAACATATACACAGCGTTCACCGACGCCAAATCACAGAGAGCGCCTGGCTCGCATCATCTGCTTCAAATCCCTTAACTCCCGCTTTCAAACCCAGGATATCATAAAAGTTGCCCAAAAATAAAATTTGTTCCCTAACCTCCAATCACATCAATATTGTTTACCATCCTGAAGAGCTACTCCATGAGGAATCCTCCCAACGATCGTCGCTCGTGGAGTGACGTGGCTGGTGTCGTTGTTCCCAGGTTGGGGTTCGCCCTGGCTTTGATGGTTTGGATGGCTTTGACGACCGTGGCAATTCCTTGATGTAGCCCTCTGGCTTCTCCCATTGTTGGATCTTGTCATCAAAAGCATTGACGTATAGGACTTTCCCAGTCCCGGAGACGGCCATTTCGGTCCAGCTGTTCTTCATGTGTTTGATAAGGATATCAAGCTCCTTCAGCGAAATAATCGCCTGGTCGTTTTTTAGAGCAGGTTTTAGCGCAGGCTTAGGTACATGAGCCTTTTCGCTCTCGAATCGTTGGGCAAGGTTTTCTAATGTAATTGTAACGTGGTCTTCGACTGTTTGAACCTTCTTCAGTAACTGCTTGAATCCTGGCATTTCAGGCTCGTTCGATTCCCGTCTCTTGAATGCAACGTTGAATAATCTTGACTGTATATCGACTTGCACTTCCCGAATAGCAGCATTTATTGCAAGTCGTGCAGTGTCATCTCCAAGATCCATTCGTGTTCCGATGACCTTTCGTAGTGCATTGTATTCGAGCTGGATGCCGTGAATGCTCTCCTTCAAGCCGGCTTGCAGTTTGTCCAGTGCTTCGTGTGTTGATCCCAGTCGTCTGTTTGATCGGACTGCATCGCAGTAGTCGTAGCATCTTGTCAGCTCAGCATTGAGTTGAGTGACTTGTTGTTTGAATGCTGCTGGCGACATTGTGGTCGTCTTCTTGTAGTGGTAGTGACGAGTGTAGGTAGGAGACAGTTTGGCGGTAGCGTCTGTTGTTAATTGAGGTATGAATGTCTTTGTGGAAGCAGTTTGACTTTGTGTTCCGCTTTGTTTGAAAGAGAGTATGTTGAAGAAAGAAGTTTAGAAACGGAAAGATGGCCCGGTCTTAAATAAAACGAATTGGCAAACATCAGTGCAAGCTTGAAGTTGAAGGACAAGGGAAGAAATCGCATTAGTCTCAGCCACACGGCGAATGATAGGCGGCACGATAGAGAGTCCTGGGTGACTTGGGGGCCGTCTCACAAGCCACAGCGGCCATGACTCAAAAGAGCGCCAACGGGTGACCACCGGACATGAGAAAAGTGACTGCCTGCGTGCCATAAGGAGAGACAAGAGGACAGATCCAATGCTTGTTGGGAGCCAAACGGCGTCGTGGTGGATCTCGCGCATTCAAGACAATACACTTTGGCTGCAGAACATCGCGCAGGGTTGCAGGCAGAACGGGGTGAAGAGTCATCCAAGCATTGATCAATGACATGGCGGCCAGCTAGCGGCGAGAAGGCTGATTCGATATACCATCAGACATGCGCTCTCGAGAAAAAGCGGGTGTGCCCGCCCATCAGCACGTAAGGCAGACTTTGAGGTCCCTAGGGATGTGGAAATTAAGGTTGTGGTTGAGGAGGCGAAGTCAGAGAAGATGTAGAGTTTCCATTGGAGGTAGCAGCCACGCTTGTGGCTCAGTCCCCGCTAAAGAGCCCATTTCAGGTTACTGCGTTTTGGGCACAGTCCAGCTGGTTATCACGTGTTTGTATGTGGAGAAACACCGCCTCGATTTTCATCTCACCAGCAGTCCCTTGTCAGACTGTCAGATCCACAATCATCATCAACCTCATTGATTGAGAGTCTGAGCGAAATCTGATGAGAAATCGTGAAATACCCCTCGACGTCCAGATTTTGAATTCTGGATTTCAAACCATCGTTGATGATCTGACCACCTTACTTCTGCCCCTCCAATCCCTCATCAGCCTTGGGATGGACCAACCTCCATCAAGCTACTGAGAATCATCTCAGGACGCGTGTTTGATTGACAATATGAGTTATGTAGGAACTGATACTGGAGTCCAACAGTTTCAAAACCATCTCCAGCTGAGACTGAAGTCCTGTTGGGAAAACGGCCGCGTCACAGTAACGGCAGGTGCATCCTTCACCGAGATCTCTTGTCACACAAACTTCAGTCCCTGTCAGCACCTTGCAATGTGGCGATTACCAAAATTACATTGGCAGGTTGCTAGATTGTTGCCTTCACTCTTTCACGTCAGACTGATACTGCCAACATGATGTGCGTATGAAACTGGGCCGGCCACTCGTGACATTCGTCTTCGGGATTCGAAGTTAGTCTTTAACTTTCTTATGAACTACTAACCTCTCTACTCAATGGTTTAAACAAAAAGATATATTATCCTCTAAAGGTAGAATGAAGATATGGTTTCATCACGTGACATGTAACTAGTTACCCCATGTTGAAATCGGAATACACCTCAATTATTACTAATTTGCAATAAGGAATATTCCAGACAGCAGTAGCAAGAGAAGGAGAGCGAAATGATACAGGTCAATTCCACCCGAAGCTATTCCCCCCATCCTCGCCGACCATTTCAGCCATCTACGTTGGCACAAAGGCTTAATTGTTCTCAGTAGACATTTCGCCCACCATCAAAGCCGTGCTCGCAACCAGTCTCTCCATCATGGCCTTATTATCCCAATAGGGGCTCAAAACACTCCAAATCCACTGTCTCTACCCTAATGCCCTCTCATACCTCTCCTTCTCCAATCTACCCACACTTCTCCTCCCCCTGCCTAGCGCCTTCAAATCTTCATCATCTTCTATTGTCATCCCATTACAGCCCAGTCCCTATTTTCTTTTGAAATATACAATTATATATCCCTTAACGCTGAATGTGTACTAAACTGAGGGATCCACCATGATACAGCCTTAGCAGGTTGTACCGAATTC
The DNA here is from genome assembly GCA_021365295.1 of Tricladium varicosporioides. Taxonomy (NCBI): domain Eukaryota; kingdom Fungi; phylum Ascomycota; class Leotiomycetes; order Helotiales; family Tricladiaceae; genus Tricladium; species Tricladium varicosporioides. The sequence goes on from JAJTIW010000002.1 coordinate 281,914, forward strand.
CAGCAGCCTTGTAGGGCATTGCGATACCATAGTTGCAGTTATTTAGCACCATATTCTTCCCTTTATAAAATACCAAGGCGTTCTGTTCTTTAGATTAACAGAAGAAAAAGTAATTTTCTCCGCAAGAAAATCACATAATTGCTTTCCGAAAGTTTGTTCCTTCGACTAGAAGATATCCTTGGATAGCAGGATATGTAGGATATACATGCGACTGAGAGCCGGTGTCGATGTAGAGGAATGAGACGTGCCCATATTTTTCTTTAAGTCTAGGGGGGAACATGAAAAGAGGGCGTATATTCTTAGTAAGGATGGGAAGAGAACGAGGATAACTAGAAAATTCGCTGCATTAGCGTGGTTATTTGTAGATAGAAAGATGTGTGTGTGTGTCTGGATAGCGATAGAAAACTTATAGACAGAAAGTTTTTGTGACATTAGGAATGAATGCGTGGGCTCTATTGAAATTGACAGTAATTATACGTGAGCCTTTTACTCTTGCTTGGTAGTTATTCCCAGATGAGAATAATTAATCAGAGAGACTACCTTGGCAACTATGACTAGGGAATAATTATCAAGTGTGGTGGAAAATCGACTAGTAGGTGTAAAAGCGGGTGCTCCCGGAGGGAGCTGGGATTTCACTTATACTTTCGGGCTCCGCCACCTAGTTCAAAAATGCAGGTATTAAGTTAAAATAATACCCTCTCGACTGATTGTTACGTGAGCCTCCATGTCGGATCCATTAAAGAAGGACGGTTCTAATGTGAGGGTTTCTCATATTTAATATCGAGCGCACACAATCGGTTGCGGAGTTCCTACTATTGAAGTTCGTGAGGAAATTTGAGTTGTGGGCCACTTTGATGACGGCATTAGAAATAAATGCTTCTAGTGATAACCTAAGAGGATCGGTGGGTTTGGTATATGCCGCGTGATATGGAGATAGCTTCATTTTGATATGGACTCAGTCAAAATAACGTCATAATGCAGAAATTCTTTTTTGTTCCCTGTCTCTTGGTGGTTAGCTTTAGATTATAAAGTCTCGAGGGTAGTCATCGAGATTTAACTCATATTTTCTTTACCATAATAAATAACTTGTTACGGCCAAAACCCTCTCTCGCCAGATCATTCCCCCCTCAAGTAATTCTCCAAGTAGAGGCACAATTTTTATGATGAAATACAAATTCATCACAGGAACTCTCGCTGTGGGCTTCGGCTTAGTACCAGCCATCAGTGCTCACACCACTCAGCTCAAACTCTCCATTCGAGCTTTGAATTCACCAGACGACAATGATCTGCCGAATTGCAATGACCTTTATGCACCTAACAATACCGGTGTAATTTGGGAGGGCCACTGTTGGGAATGGAAATTAGCAGTAGAGGGCAACAGAAACAGCATTACCGTGGCTGCTGAAACCGCCTTCGATAGAAAACACGCCTTAACATTAAAGCTTGTCGATGAGCAAAACTCAGCAGCAAAACAATCTTCCGATACTACAGACGCCATCGCCTGGAATCCTGCTAAGCGCAACACCATCCCCTGGTTGGAGCGCTCGAATGATGTGTGGAATCCTACAGAAGACGAAGTGACATGGTGTACCCGAGGAGAAGGTATCCAGCACGCACATCCTAACGATATCGGACGTGTTTGCTGGTCCCTGAACAACGACTACCAGATTGCACGTACCAAAAAGGCCAAGACAGCGCACTTGGATGTCAATAAAATCTGCAATTGTGTTAAATGGGTTGCACGTACCGCTGCATACAAAGCTTGCAACTGCGACCTCTGCACGCCTCTTCAGCTCTTAAACAACCGAGATCGATGTAACACCTTACAAAGATCATGTTTCAAGGGACAGGCAGATATCCCTCCTGAGAGTCAGTGGTCGGGCGCGTGGCAGATCCTACAGGGTTCCAACAATGGCTGGGTTGGACTCTTTGCAAATGCTAGGAAGGATAAGGAACCGTTGGATACCAGATTGGAGGATACGCATGAATTGGGTCAGACATGCTTGTCTGGTACAGAGATCGCAAGTAGAGAGATGGACTATACGGGCAAGTTACCGGTTTTCTGTAACGAGTTTTTGGATTGGGTGACGCTGGGGATATATTGTAATGGTGCAGTGCCGGTAAGCGGCGGAAGTAGTGGCGGTGATTCATGAGTCAATTCTAAGTTGTTTAATGGCTGCAAATAATTGCGAAGTAAGATGTGCAAGCGATCCAGGATGTATTTGGCTGCTCCTGAGATTTACCTGATGCTGGAGGGAATATTCTTGTCGCCATGGAGATCTTATGGTTGCCAAACCAGGAGGGTTTAAGGATGGCACTAGCAAGTTATACTTTTCGACAAGCTACCCCGTGTGTTACACAGACCATATTGTACCTCCAGCACACGATAAGAAGACTGTACTGGGAAATTTTTGGCGTAAATGACCATGGTAAGCAATGAAAACTATATACCATCTCTCCAATATTTCAAAAGTGTTAGTATAACATCCACCTGACTGCATATCCAGGTCGTTATAAGACACTTAGTTTTAGAGTATCGGAGCAAGATCGCGGACATTCGTAGAGACGCCCAGCATTAAGACAAAGTGAGGCCCTAAGAGAGGCTAAGTATTATGGACTCGTAAATGATATATACGATAGGCGGAAGTGTGATCTCATCTTCTAGAATTGCATCAGACTTATTCTATTTAAAGCATCCAACCATGCCCACAAGTATTGAAACCATCTGGAGTCGTTTACCCTTGGTAGTATTCGACGGCTAGCTCCCGAGGTACGTTCGGTTGCTCTTGTTATGGGGCCAACAACTTTTTTGGTGGTTAGGATTTGTAGTTCTTGAACTAAGCCTCATTGAGATTGCAGCCTAGATTATTGTGTACGTACCTGCAGGGCTAAATCAATTATTCTATACTTGAAATGTCGGTGCTTACCTTGTGTGGTGTAGATATACACATGATGCAGGATTGAAGTTGGGGTCTGAATGACGATTCAAAGGTATGTCTTGAGGACAGGGAGACCATGCCACCCAAAGTAACTTTGTTCATTGTGAAAAAGGTAGTACTTCGTAGCTGTATGCAATTCGAACCCCATACTCGCCGGGTTGAACTTTGTGATGTTAACGAGGTTGTTGTGGCCCACCCTCCCCTGATAGTGTCACAAGCAAAGCCTAGTCCCTATCTGCAGGGACCTGTTGATTAGTCATCATTGCCCGAGCCATACCTCGGCTCTCCCCCGCAATTCCCCAGACCGTATCCGACATCCAACCTGTTGGAATTAAGCAACTTTTGTATATATCCTCGCGTTTCACTCCTTTGTTGCTTCACGATTATAACGACTCACGATTTACTGCGCATCTTCCCTTCATTACGCCCCTTACACGCCCCCATCACACATCCTTTGAATCTTATCTTGTAATATACCGCAACTATGGTCATCAAACGTAATGAACCATGCTACGTCCTCGGCGTTGGCATGACCAAGTTCATCAAGCCGAGAGGAAAGGTTGATTACACTGAACTTGGATTCGAAGCTGGTGTCAAGGCTATGCTCGATGCGCAAATCAATTATGATGATGTCGATCAAGGTGTTGCTTGCTACTGTTATGGTGATTCAACCTGTGGACAGCGAGTCTTCTACCAATTTGGTATGACACAAATTCCAATCTATAATGTCAACAACAATTGCTCGACTGGGTCTACGGGCCTGGCTATGGCTAGGAATATCATCAGCCACGGTGGCGCAGATTGTATGCTGGTCATTGGCTTTGAAAAGATGATGCCTGGAAGTCTACAGAGCTTCTGGAATGATAGAAGTAACCCTACTGGCACAACGACAGACATGATGAAGGCAACACGAGGCATTACCAATGCCCCAGGTGCTGCTCAAATGTTTGGAAACGCTGGACGGGAATACATGGAGAAGTATGTGTCTGGCACCTTGATAATAATATCTAGACTAATAGTTTGTTACCCTATAGGTTCGGTGCGAAAGCGGAAGACTTCGCAGAAATTGCACGTGTAAACCACGAACACTCCCAACGAAACCCATACTCCCAATTCAAAGATGTATACACTCTCGAGCAAATCATGAAGTCCCCAATGATCCACGAACCCCTCACAAAGCTTCAATGCTGCCCAACATCTGACGGAGGCGCTGCCGCTGTTCTCGTTTCACAAGATTTCCTCGATGCCAGACCACATCTGAAAGATCAAGCTATTTTGATTGCAGGCCAATGCATGGCTACTGATGCACCAAGTCTGTTCTCGAAGTCCGCAATTGACCTGATGGGATTCGAGATGACGAAATACGCTGCTTCTACAGCTATGAAGGAGGCTGGTGTTACCCCTAAAGATGTTAAGGTCTGTGAGCTGCACGATTGCTTCTCTGCGAATGAGATGATTGTCATTGATGCTCTGGGTCTAGCTCCTCATGGCAAGGCGCATGAGTTGGTACGGAATGGAGATATTACATATGGTGGCAAGCTTGTCATCAATCCTTCTGGAGGATTAATTTCCAAGGGTCATCCTCTGGGAGCATCTGGAATTGCACAGTGTGCAGAGCTCGTCTGGCATCTTCGAGGTTGGGCCAACAACCGCTTAATTAAGGACACAAAAGTTGCTCTTCAGCACAATCTGGGCCTCGGAGGCGCTGTGGTAGTAACTGTTTACAAGCGTGCTGATGGGAAGGCGAATGATGAAGTCAGCTCAGCTGAGGTAGGAAAGAAAAATAAGTTGGGCTATAATCCAGCTGTGGAGGCGAAAGGATTCACAGAGGCGCAAGCTACAAGTGTACGAAGTAGGACGAAAACAAGTGCTTGGGCATTGCAAGATACAGAAAAGAAAGTTGAGGCAAGATTTTAGGGCTGTAAGATTGTATAATGAAATATTTTGAAATCTTTCCCCATCTTGCTTCGAGAGTTTTCTGATGACTCGCTAGTGTACCCAATTATAAACATAATTACGCCTTGTATCACCGCGGTCTGGATAACATTGCAAGTGGTGTTTCGAGGACACATGCTAGCTCCTAGGCATTCCACGTGACTGTTAGCTCCCTTCCCAACACCAACCCCTAAAATATTTCTTCATCCCTTTCATCTCTTTCATCAGCTACTTTGCTTCTCGAAATCCAACATCAATGATCATTAGATCGCAAATGAACTTCAATGAAAGTAGTATCAACGGACCCTCTCCTCCCTAGTATGTTTTTAGGTAGGGCGGAGGCCTGAACTGTCATTGGGTGATTACTACATAGTGCCTAGGCAGCTACACAATCTATGGAAACATAAAAACACAAAAAAGTGAAAAGAAGGGGAGGCTAACATTGCCTACGAGCTAGTAGTCGCGAGTATATGTTTTGCCACCCAGCTTGGACTAGTTTGAGCTGCATGCCGCCCCAAAACAAATTATAAGTGTAGCAGGCAGTTTCAAAGCCCTATAACTCAGTCAATCAGCACCCTTGGACTAGGCCAGACAATTCATGTGGTAACAATCTACCCAAGGTGGCTAGTTCCGTTCGGAAGCCATCTGCACTGCAACCTGGTTGTTGGTTCTAGGGGCTCCCGGCTAAATTCGCCTGTTACCTCGGGTGGCCTGCAATAACCACCTCACATCAGCAAAATAATGCCTGCAGATGGAGACTAACCACTCTAAAAAGTTGTTTCTTACGGGTGTACCAGAGATCAATCGTGTTCAAGTGCGCACGCCAACGTAATAACTACCAATCAAAGCATGGCCCAAAATGCGAAATGTTGGATCAAACTGTCCCGGCAGCTGCCAATTCTTTGTCAAGAGGGCGTGTTTGATGACCGTCACTTTGCCATTGAGTGTTACAACGAAAAATTACATCCCAAATGACGTTTGCATCAGTTGATGGCATCGCCCTGGTCACGGGAGTAATGAAGACTATCGATAAGCTATTGAGAATATCTGCTAATCATCTGTTTTACAGGCAGGCGCTGGTATAGGCGCAGAAATTGGGTATGCCTTCGCGGAAGCAGGTGCCCTAGGTGTTGTATTTGCAGATCTCAATCACGGAAATGCTACTGCAAATTCAGAAAAGAGCAAAGAATTCGCCATAAATCCTAATTTCCGTTCACTAAGCATTCAGGTTGATGTCACCAACCCAGGAAGTGTTCAAGCAATGGTGGACCTCTGTGTAAAAGAGTTTTCAAGGATTGATTACTTTGTTCACAGTGCTGGCGTAAGAAGAAACAATTCTCTCGTCAAGAGAGATAGGGCTGACGAGCAAATATTTAGGTTGGAGCAACTTCACTCGCCCCTACGGCAGACTTGGACATCGAAAATTTCGAAAACACTCTCTCCGTAAACGCCAGGGGTACGATGTTATGCGTTCGAGCGGTCTCAAAAGCTATGGCTGCTCAGAAACCTCGAAGTTATAAAGGTCGTCATGGCCAAGAGCGAACCCTTGGAAGAGGCTGCATCATCAATATTGGCTCTGTGATGTCACATATTGCTGGCCCAGGCATGATGGCTTATGCAGCGTCAAAGCATGCGCTTCTTGGAATTACCAAAGTTGCTGGTCAGTACAATTATGTCTCGGTCATGGTTTTGTTTAACATTAAGTAGCTTTGGACAATGCGAAGAATGAGATTCGCGTTAATGCTTTATGTCCATCGTGGGTCGCAACGCCGATGCTTGAGCGAAGTATTGGCCGCTGGGCAGGCTTGGAGGGGGTTATTGCAGCTGTTTCTCCTGCTAAACGTCCTGCTTTTCCAGAAGAGGTTGCAAATATGGCTGTGTTCATGTGCAGTCCTTCCGCAACTTATGTGAATGGTACCGGACTCATCATAGATGCAGGATTGACTGTAACTGTCAATGCTTAGAGTGTTTGATTTTGAATATGATTTGAATTTCATGAAAGATCTCCAAATTTTAAAGACTGTCCCCTCACCCAAGTTTAATACGAGGGCGAACCCTTTGGGGAGTATACAATGACTAGATAATTTTGCGCGGTATACCCTCCCATACTTTGGACTGCTGTAAACTAAATCCCCTGGTGCGAGCCAGGCCAATAGTGTGCACTGGATTAATTATTCTGATACATTTCTCCGGTGTACAAAGCCAGGGCGTATACCAACCTCAGTTACATTTCGCTACATCCCTATACTATAATCTGTTTCGATTGCCACATCATGAATGATGCCGGAATCTGAGCTGCAGCAAATGCGATAAGAATTCGGAATTGCAAGTTATAACCACCAGCATAAATCACTCTGACCTGTTCTTGGATTGCTGGTGTCAGGGTTACGAGACTTTCCGTGGACTGTAGCAACGCATACTTCTCGCTCTCTGTCAAAATAATATCAAGCCGGGAGTTGACATAGCCTTTGTATACAGCAGTGACGATTGCAAGCCCAATCACACCTCCCATAATTCTAAATTGTGAGACAGCGCCAATTGCTACGGCTGAGAGGAATGATAAGTTAGCACTGTAGAATATCATAGGTTTACGATAATTCGTACCTTTGTCACGAGCCTCTTTAATGGAGTAAGGCGTCATGACAATGAGGGTTGAAATGTTGATGCCTACTCCAAATCCCGCAATGACTTGGTATCCATATTGCTCTGGTACCATTCTTGCTATTAGTGGGAGGGTTGACAAGAGTGCGAAGCCAATGACTTGCAGGCAAGAGCCCCCAATTACCAAGTAAATCGGCGGAACCTTAAACTTTCCAGCGATAGCTGCAGATACAACAGACCCAATTGGAGCCGCAAGGGTGAAAGGTACCAGTCTTATGCCAGCACTAAGCGCTGATGCATTATTGACGACTTGAAAGCGTTGCGGAAGCTGAAAAATGGTAACAAACCATGGTGCTCCGAGGAACAAAGCATTACTGGAGAGCAATCAGAAATAAATCGAAGCGCTGAGTTGTATAGGCCACCATTACTTACAATGTCATACCCATCCATGTTCTACTAGTCATGAGTCTCCAAGGAAAGACAGGTTCAACTGATCTTTGGTTTTGGGTAACCCTGTATTCCCAGAAAACAAAGACTAGCCATGAACACCCAGAAATAACTAAGCACACAACCACAAATGATGATTTCCAAGCATACTTTTGTCCTGCCTCCTCGAGAGGGGCAACGAGAAGCGTAGTTGCGATTAATAGCAATGCTGCTCCCAAAAAGTCAACTCTCCTAAATGTTTCCTTCGATGGAAGCGCTGCTGTCTGACGATATTGTCCTGTTTGACCATGATAGGGGAAGTTATTCGGGAGACATATTAGAAGAGCTATACCCGCAAGAACTCCTAGAGGCACGCTTTCCATGACAATTAGCTTTAAATTAGAACACCCACCCATTAAATACTTACTTCAGTAAGAAGATCCACCTCCATGTACCCGAGTTATTTAGAGCGCCGCCGATGATTGGGCCCAAAAGTAAGGATATTGAAAATACTACTGAAACGCTGCTTGTGTATTTTGGATATAACTCTGGAGGAACAAGCTCAATAAAAATGATAGAAGCAAGGGCAAAGTTTCCTCCGCCACCAAGCCCTTGGAATGCCCGAAGAGCAATCCTGTGTGATTATGAGCGTTGTTGCAACTTTTCGTTGTGAAGACTCACAGCTGCGTCATGGACTGAGAGGCGCCACAAGCTCCTGAAAATATAGTAAAGGTTGCAACTGCGGTCACAGCAAAGCATTTCCTGCCAAAGATGTCGCTAAGCTTTGCCCATATAATTAGCATACCTAAAAAAATATTGTGAGTATATCGCACAGCGTTCTAATATGGTGGAGTGAATACTTACTTACATATCCGAGCATATAAGCAGATATAATCCAACTACTTTCGCTGAAAGAATTGAGATCATTGGTGATCGAGATTAAAGATGTTGTGACGATAGGTATTTCCAAATTTGTGAGGAATAGCATGATTGAAAGTCTATACATTGCATTAACTTTCCAAGGTCTGGAATAGCAGAAGTAAAGGCCACCTCACGCTCCTGTGATGATCCAAAGTCTTGGTCCTCTCAAATACGTAATTTGTGGAGTATTATCTCCACTTGTAACTTCCTCGTTCTTTAAAGAGTTGCTTTCAGCTTCTTTCTTTTCCTGTTGTGGTCCATCCTGAACTGGTGGTTCGCTCTTTTGTGCCATGTTCTTATGTAAATCAGGTCCTTCTGAGTATATTGCAGATGTCGAGTCTGTCATATCCTTGAATGGTTTTTTGCTAAAGCAGTTGCCACTAAAGGACTGATGGCTAAAAGCTCGAAAAATTACAAAGTGCTTAACCTAACCAAACACCCATCTAACTCTCAAACTCATTGTTACTACGTAAAATTTCAACTTGCTACCCTTGCTCGACGGGAAATTAGATAATGTTGGTCGATGTGGCATTGTTGGTGGCTAAATACAGCCTTGTAAGTATCTTCCTTGCTCACCACAACATAGATTCATATACAGGGTGAAGGATGAGCCCCATAGGTGCTGTGTGCCACCCCCGATAATGTTCCTGCACCTCGTAACAACAGAACATACATATATCACAGACAACAGGTCTTGCTATCGGGATGTCGGACGATAGTGTGGGACAGTGGGTATAATGGTTCGCTGCGGTCTTCATGGCCTTCATGGATGCGCAGCTAGTGTGAGGCACCAAATGTTGGACTCAATGTTCTATTCATAACCCTGCCAAAATTAGGAGCTGTAGTTCGATACCAGACTGTCGGGTTTCATATCGGACCAAGCATCACTTTCACTTGCACTTTGCAAGAGAATTGCGGCAAGCCAAGTAACTCCGCTTTAATAATGCTAGTTGAGTATTTTGAGCTCGACATGAGGCCCACATTGCTAAAATGCTTTATGACAAGGAAAAATTCTTAAACGTGTCAAATTGAGAGTAGTCCCTGCAGCAGGTTAATTGTTAAGGTCTGAGCAAGGTCTGAAGAGTTTCAATCTTAGTTCAGGACAAATGTTTTGTTGGTGATCGAAGTGAAAGGACTTCTGTTTAGACACAACCATTGGAAGCCCCCATCGCACAACACGTTAGGAAGCAATCCTGAGATTGTTTACTTTTCCCGGAAATTAGAAACCCTTACACCGAAATAATATGCGGCATGGGGGACAAGCGACCAAGCATTTGCCGGTCGACAGATCAAGGAGACACATCCACGGCACTATAAGATATTCTACAGTGAGAAAAGTCCGGGTCTAGCAGCCACAGAATGCTAAACGAGTGTGGACGAGGTATCCCGCTCATTTAGTCCCTCTAGCTAAAGATTAAGCCAAAAATGCAGGGATTTAAACACTAGGATTTTGTGGATCACTCACAGTACGTTTCCTCCTTCCGTATCCACCCCCCCGGCAGCTACCGTCAACGTGTAGAAGTAGCTGGTTGCTTATGAACACAGCATATATTGCCATCCTTCGGATACATATTGATAGTGAACAAGATAAACCCCTACTACTAGATGTTGAAGATTTGGTAATACTGACCTCGGTGGATTAAGCTACGCCTTCCAACCACATCCTCTAGTGCCTGAAGCTATTCTCCCCCAATCCATTTTATAGAGTCCAAAATACCCCACAACTCTATGAAGGCACTCGATGATGTGCCTATTTCTTCCCCGTGATATGCCTTGACTGGCCTGGTTGACTAATTGAATAAGTCACGACTTGTTTTGCAAAGGTTGACCTCGACTATACGCTAAGCGCAAAGGTTGCTATATTAATAGAACCACGACTTCGGAATACGAGGCGGTAATAGCTAGCGCCTTGAATTCTCTTTGATCTTGCATCTCGGAATGGCACCAAACATGGACCCAGCCCAGATCATAGTATTACTCGAAGGTCCGGCATTATCTTCTCCACCTGGACTTGGTCATGATTATGCCAATCCTCCAAACTTTGGACACGCAATGCTAGTGGTTCAAATAATCTTTCTAGTTATACCTACGTTATGTGTTTTTGTTCGTGTCTATACGAAGCTACGAATTAACAAAAAGTGTGGTTTGGAAGATTGTAAGTCAGACGAGGACAGGTATTCCAGTGGCCAAAAGCTAAATTTTGATAGATCTATGTGTACTCGCATGGGTAAGAATTAGAACACGTGCTTTACCCAACTCTACTAATGAGAAAGGCAATATATATTGGCTTGTATATCCCAAGTAGAATCGCAAGTGAAGTTGGTTGTCGACACCAATGGGATGTGCAACTCAAGAATTTAAAACTTTTCTTATACGTTAGTACTTGTTGATTCCAATGCAGTTAGCATCTCACAAACATATTTCTAGCAAATTTATATAGGTTATATCCTTTACGGATGCGTGGTCTTTACGATCAAGGCCTCAATCCTCATCCAGTACATCCGAATATTCTCATCAGTTGAAAAATATATCTTCTACTGGACATGCCACGCCTTGATCTGGATCAATTTTGTCTTCTATTCGGTTGGCTTCTTCCTAGAAATATTTGCCTGTAAACCGATGGCCAAGGCATGGGATCCTCTCATCGAAACAGGCAGTTGTCTGGATGTTCACAAAGTTAACATCGCTGCCGCTGCTATGAATGTCGTTTCCGATTTCGTGATCCTTCTTCTCCCTCAACCGATTATTTGGCGATTAAATATGGGCTTCAAGCAGCGCTTAGGTATTTCTTCTATCTTTGCAGTAGCTCTCTTGTAAGTCTACAGAATCATGCACATGACTATTTCCTTTAACACTCGGACAGAGCCTGTATATCGGCATCAGTGCGCCTCTACTACTGCGTGAGACTTGCGCATAGCAAAGACTTCACCTATGATGTTAGCATGATGGCTGTTTACATTTCCCCGAACTCGGAATCGGAATCATCATCAGCTGCCTCCCCACCGTGCCAAAATTCTTCCGCACTCTCAGCGGCACAAAAGCTTTCTCACGCTTTAGCGCCCCAATGTGCTCACTCCGGGGTATAGCGAAAGACAGAACAGGCAGAAGTCATTCCCTAGAAACTAACAAGCCATCTAGGAGGCCCGTCGAAGACAGTACATCGGGGAGTTTTGATCGCTTGGCTGAGGAGCATGAGTTGCGATCGAATCTTAAGAAAATAGTTGCTAAAGAAGTTAGAGCAGTGACAACACCTGAAGAAGGGGAAGTTGGGTCGTCGACGGAGTTAATTGTGGGTGAGGGAGCGATTCTGAGGACGGTCCATGTTGAGACTACGTCCGAGGTTATTGGCGGGGCTGGTAGTAGTATCCCTCAGGTAAGAAAGGCGTTAGATCCGGCTGCTAGGCTTTGGCAAGGAAATTATAGTTATAACGTGGCGGTATCACACACTTTGACTTGAGGTTTGGACTGTAAGTACCCCAACTTCTCATAGGACGGAGATATGAGAAGAAATTTTATGAAATGATAAAGAAAATCATTCTAAGACATATGAAAATTTAAAAGCCTTCCAAGAAAGTTGTTCTCTGTGGAAACACCACTGGCCTGATTGCCCTACTAAAGAGCAGAAAGTTCAGATAGAGACATATCTACAGACTAAGAGGCTGAGATAATGGACTGGTGTCTATACGCTAGAGCATCCATGTACATTATGAAGCATGTTTCCCATCGATTGGCATGTTTTGGAAGTGTTAACCTCCCAAAAGCACAACCCCTTATCTGTAGACGGCTTTGTAAATGGTTATCTTGCTATGGCGTTACTAGCAATCAAAACCTCCTATTTCACCTGGGCAAAACAAGATTGGCGTGTAGTTGAATGTATATATGTAGGATACGGTGAATGAGCAGAGAGGTAGAAGCAGAGAGGGGTTGTGAAGAGAAAACGCAGGAAGGAAGAGCTTGCAACATGAGCTGGTGGACACTAAGAGGGACATGCTCACCTGGTACTCGCTAAGCCAAAAAAACAAAACAAAAAACAAAAAATGAGGCAGATCGGGAAGCTACAAAGCTGGAAGAGCATGTAAGGCTGAAAGGCTAGATTGATTGCCTCTGTACTCGTAGCGAAAAAGTCTTTGACGCGTTCGAATCTAGTACTACAAATGACCATTCGCCAATCTCAAAACTGGAAACAGCAAAAGATAGGAACAGCCAAATTTCAAACATATGCCAAGCAAAAAACATCTAAGAGCTGGGTATTTGTGCGAATTCATAACCTCATAGTTTTGGTTTAACATCCTTAGCGGATGCGCTAGCCTCTTTATTGACAACCACATCACCGCTCTTGTCACTGTTTCCGAAGAAGATGACCTCGACGGTCAAATCATCTCTGTGTACTATTAGTCATTTGTGTGAAATTGAGAATATTAAGAAACATACCTGTATCGTCTTGAATATGGTGATGGAAGTGTCAATAGAGCACACACCATATCCTTGTCTTTTCCTCCAAGAGCATTTCGGACCAAATGGGTTGCAACATTCTTGTCTTCCACCACGAATCTAGCATCCTCGCCACCTTTTACACCCCACTGCTGTTGTCTAATTGGTGTCTTCTGGCCATCCTTTTGTGTCTTAGCTTTGCTTTGCTCAACTGGTAATCCCTTTTGTTGATTTGAGAACATCTTGATCCATGAGCTTGCACCATTGCCGTTTGTCTCATTAGTCTGCTTTTCAATCCATTGACCCACAAGCCCAACGACTTCTTCATTCGTAAGCATTTCCCAGAGTCCATCCGTTGCCATGACCACAAAGTCACCTTTCTCAGGCTCGATTTTGGTCGTTGTAACTACAGGTTCAGCAGTGACATATGGTGGAGTCCGAAGTTGGTTGGAAGGCGTTCGCCCAAAGAAAGATTGCTTTAGACGCTCTGAAACCTCCCTAGTCCACTTATAACTTGCGTCTCCGAAAGCGCGCGAGGGTTCGAGACCTCCCAAGACACGACCGTTTCGAATGACATGCTCTTCTCCTGGATGTAATTTGCGCATACGTGCTTCTTCATCAGGATTGCTACCAGTCTGATCAACGGAAAGAGGGGTTGCAACCCACTTCCCGCTCTCACCTCGCCGTCCAAGGATAGCACGAGAATCTCCTGTGCATGCAACCCTCAGGAGTTTTGTATTGCTATCGTAGAATGAGAGAAGAGCACAAGACCCCGATAACGCAGGAGCTAAGAGTTCTGCAGCAACAAGCTTTGAACCTGCCTTGAGCACCTTTTCAACGGACTCGTGAACAATTTCATGATCCAAGCGGTTGAACCCGGTTTTAATTGCGGCCTCGATGGCTTCGGATGAAGGCGAATCGACTGAGGGATCAGCGAGCGCAGCCTTATAGGTAGAATTCAATTCTCTTGCCACAAAATTTATCAAAACTTGACGAAGTTTCGCGGATGTAGTCCAGCCACTGTTTGCTATTAGTATAACGCTCATCATAGCCAGGGATATACGCACGAATGACCATCAAATACACCCCAGAACATCCAATCGCTAGATGGGTTTTGGGCAGCAGTCGCAGTACCTAATGCCTTGGGTAATTCGATAATTTTCTCTGAATGGTCGTCCTCTATTGGATCATTGCTGGGTATTTGTACAACATCATATCTTACAACCCCATTTCCACGCCCAATCAAGTAGGATTCTTCGTTCCGTCTAAGCTTCTGTGTGGCTTGCTCTGGAGTCAACATCTCCAATACTTTTCGTCCTGAGTCGTCTGTATCCTTAGTTATAGGTTCGTTCCCCTGAATTGCTCCAGTATACAAGTTGTCTGGCCCAATAATCAACGCCTTTCTCTGCACTTCCTCTTCTGTCGGCGCTGGTTGCGGGAACGAGTAAGTAGGCGTGCTCGAGATACCTCGGGATTGCTGAGCTTGCGTGACAGAGGCAGGGTTCGAATATCCTCCGTTTGCCAAGTCCCCACTTTGTCCCTTATATGTATACCAAGCTCCATATCCCACCAATCCTGATATCACGGCTACGGAAAATCGGCGAATGTACATTGATGAAGGTCCTTTGGGTGTTGCCGCTGGTTTAGATATCGAATCTGGTCGACCAGATGCGTGTCGAATTCCTAAAGCATAGTTCGAGGCTTGAAATTGTCCAGCACGATTGCGAAGAACAGAGTTTCGAGAGGGGGGGAGACGTGCTGTCCGAAAAGCTCTGACAGTTGCTCGACGCATCGGATTGTAGTGATTAGAGCTCAGAGCGACGTCTGAGGCCCGGTGTCAGAAATGGCTTTGGCGACGATGAAGGGGTGCGCTAAAGGCGGTAACGGGGCTTGGAGTAGAGGCTATTTGAGTCGTGAAGGAGCGACGAAAGGGTAAAGAGTGTACCAGATATTACTACCGCATTATGTACTAAAAAGAACCCTCCAGCTATCAACTCTAGAGTTTGGTTTGGAGCGTTGTCTAGGGCGCAAACGAAAGCCTTCAAGATGTTGATGATCGCGTACAAGCTTGGAGCTCGGGACCGTTGGAGCTGGCCGGAACCGGAATTCTGCCGCTTCTATGCGTCATTCGCCGAAGAGTAAGTTTGAATGTTTTCTGTGATGTCTGTCCACCAGGCGCAAAGTACTTGAACACCTATTTATCTTCCATATTTACATTCCCCGTTCCTTGTCACCCTTTTTGAAAACCCTTTCCTTCTCTGGTACTATGTCAAGCCGACAATTAAGAAAGCTGCAACAACAGCGTGAGCTTGAAGAACAAGCTAGATTGCAAGTGCAGGAAGAGGAATCAGAGGAGGAAGTCATTGCAACGTCGAAGCCAAAGCCGAGTTTATTTGCCAACCTAGCAGCCCTCGAGGATGAGAATGAAGATGAAGATGACGAGGAAGCTGCGGAGAAAGAAGCAGAGGATGTGAGCGAACACGAAGCCCCACGAACCGCCCGTTCGAAGAAGCCCAAGAAATCCAAAAAGAAAAAGAAAGGCAAGAATAAGCTTAAGGAGAAGCCTGCTGAGGAAAAGACTGCTGGAGATGATATCGACGCTGCTTTGGCAGAGCTAAACCTTAAGAAGCCCACTGGGGATACTGAATGCCCCACCTTCACAGTAGATCCAGGATATGAGCGAATATGTGCATTGTTGGGAGTTAATACACAACACCTTAGGGTCGCGAATGAAATGAGAAACCTGTTTGGCAAGACCGCTGGCGATAACCATGAGGAGCCTGCTGGTCCGAGGAGGGGTGGGAACAGAAGGCAAAGGGCTCAAAATCAGCCTGTGGATCTAGAGACAGCCTTAAAGGGACACCATCTTCCTGGCAAAGGGCTCCCCGAGATTACGCTACGACGCAATATATTTATACAAGGCAAGGAGGATTGGCCAAAGGCGCCTACTGGCGGACTCACTATGGCAATTGTTGATGACCAGAGAGGAACAGATGGCACAGTGGAGTTCAAGTACGAACACAATTCACAATATCAAGCCTTACAGCAAGCATTCCAAGGCTTTGTAGAAATGGGAGATCCGCAAAACCTTATTGGTTTGCTTCAGAGAAATCGTAAGCACACATCACTTCTGCAAGACCAATGTGCTAATAATTGTTAGCCTACCATATATCACTTCTTGGACAAGTTAGCAAAATCGCGAAAGATCAAGGAGATCATTCATTATCCTCAGATCTCCTCGAGCGCGGATTGTTTAATTTCGGTCGAGCCTCCATGTCGCTCTTTGGAACCAAAATAGTCGAAGGCAAAGCCAGACTTGATTTTACAAGACCCGAAAATAGAGAGATATGGTTGATTGGATACCAATATATCAAGAGCTTGGTCATGAAGGGAACCTATAGGACAGCACTAGAATGGGCAAAGTTGCTTCTTGCTCTAAGTCCTGAAGATGACCCTTATTGCATGCGATTCATGATCCATCATCTCGCCCTGAGAGCACATGAGTTCAATTGGGTCCTTGACCTTTTCGAGAGTGAATTACCGCATGTTTGGGCTGAAGATCGAGACGAAGAAGGTCGAGAGAAAAATTCAGTTAACCATTTCAAGCCCTCCCTGGCTTTCGCAGCTATGCAACTTCGCGAAGGCAGGCAGAGCAGAAAATTACTTTCAGAATCGATGCAAGAAGTGCCTTGGCTCTTCGTTCGATTATTTAAAGAGCTCGACCTCACGGCTCCTCCATCAATATGGGGTATCGAACCACGAACAGATGCCGAGACTTTATTCTCAGAGATGTATATCCTCCAAACAAAGGATCTGTGGAATTCGCCAGAAGCAACAGCACTGTTGATGGAAATAGCACACACCATTCCAAAGGTCGAAATTGGCTTGGTGCCTCTTGTTCAGAATACAGAGATGAATCTCGATGTTGTCAGATTTGTATATCTAGATAATAAACCCGAACTTATGCGTTTAGTACCGTCGGACCTCTTACATCGACGGAATAACTCAGATTCAGATCCCTTACCACCAATCGTGAATATCTTCTCTTATGAATCTCAAAGAACAGCAATTGACGGGCCTCAGCAACCCCAAATGGGAGGTGATTTCTTTGATCCAATTGCGGCTTTAGCACGACTCCTACCTGGACTTAGAATGCCTGATGCAAATGGAAATGTGAACGAGGAACAAAATGAAGAGCTAAGAAGAGAATTTGAAGAAGAAATTGCTAATAGTGGGGATCTTGAGGTCCAGAATGGACCAAACGGAGAACGAGCAATTAATATGCCAATGTCGTTGGCGAGACGATTAATGAGTATGATCTGGCCTGGCGGTGCGCCGCCAGACTTGGTGGATGATGAAGGAAATGATGAAGATGAGAATACGGATACTGATGATGAGACCCCACAGCTCACGAACCAAAACGAGGATGAAGTGGACAGCGAGGATGAGATGCCGGAGTTGATAGATCAATAGAGCAGTTTTGGCTTTAAATAGCATATGAATTTATGACATATATTGTTCATGGTTAGTAGTCACTTATAAACCTAGCCACGTGAGATTCTACCCAACTACAAGATCACGAAAAATCACACCATTGCATGCGCAAAAGACGTGCATAAAAATCGCCTGTATGGATCTCCCTCACGAACACTCTTCTTGGCACCTCTAAACCCCTTTCCTACAGGCTGAAACATTCCTCAAACTTGCTCATAAATCGCTCTTAAAACACCGTCCAAATCACAGTCCCGTCCCCTATCTTCCTCCTCGGAGACAACCCGAAATATTAGACTGGTCACATTCAAATGTGCGGAGGTAGATCAGATAGCGGCACGAGCCTTCTTTGCTTCTTCCAGCCGATGATCAATCACTCGTAATAAATAAATAGATTGTCGTGAGCAGGTTTCGCGGTGATGGGGTGAAACGGCTATGTGGCGGATCTGACCCTCATGTCCCGAACGCAGCTTAGAAATCCGCTCCCACTGCCGCTGACAAGACAACTAAACACCTTTGCACCACCACCGTACCTGGATGCTTTTCGTCCTGTGTTCACATAATAAATACTTCCTATTCCCCGCGGCGCACTCACCTCTTTCTACATTATTCACGAGAAAAGCTTAGAGGAAAATAAACGCAAGAACTAGTGACGAACCCCACTAGAGAATTACCGTCATCAAAAAATACCCCGCGATCGCAATCAACCGTCATCCATCACAACATCAATATCAGCGTTAACGTCGCAAAGTTGCACAAACAACCCAGACAAGTTTAAGAAAGACAATATATAGCAAAATGGCAGAACATAACTACAAATTCGATGTTACCATGTCCTGCGGTGGCTGCTCCGGCGCTGTTACGAGAGTGCTCACTAAACTCGAAGGTACGCTCGTCCTCTCTCCTCTTGATCTCCTCTCCAATCTATCGCAGCAGGATAGTTTTACTTTCGCGAAATTTAGGCAGCTGCGAATATGAACTAACAAACCACGAAACAGGTGTCAAATCCTTCGACGTCTCCCTCGACACACAAACCGCGACAGTCGTCGCGGCCCCAGAATTGACATACGAGAAGGTCCTACAGACGATACAGAAGACAGGGAAGAAGGTCACAGCGGGTGAAGCGGATGGAGAGAAGAAAAGCGTTGAGTTGATTGCGGAATAGAAGGAATTGTGAGGTGAAGGGGTTTGGGGTTGAGAGAACGGGTGGTGGAAGACTTTAAGTGGGAAAATAACGTGATACACTTGGAGAACTGTGAGACTCTGACAATACAATTCATTGATAACATGCGGGTGTGTTACGAGCTTCATACTATGTGGTGAGAATTATTACTAAAGCACAGTCGTGCATTACCAGATGATAATCTTAGTCTATCAAGATGCTCTGTGTTTAGAAGGTCATGTTGATGCTCCAGTGAGCTACTTTTTTCTGGAGCCCTCAAGCCCTGATCATATCATAGACTGTGGCACTAATGGTTTGTCAGAAACTAGGGGTAACAAGGAACCCTCAACGTTACTTTAAACTCTAGTTGTTTGCAAGCTCAGCAACCCGGTTTCTCATAAGGCGTCTTAAATAATTCAGTCTCCTTTTACGCCACCACTTATGTTACGATCAAATTTGTCTCTTATTTGGTGCTATTAAATACTCAATCCTCAATGTTAACATCTATAAGAAAATAGATTCCTTCAAGTCGGTTCCCTTCCTATACTGCTACCTGAAATCTGAATTTAGGTTACCTAGCTCCCCCATCTAAATCAGTAGTCTTATTCTCTCTCCTAAAAACCCAATTCATCCCGTCATCGCAATTCCAGAAGATGAAGTAGACAGCTGTTTGAAACGCAATTTTAAAGTAAGAACTGCTAGAATAAGATCTCAGCAACTACATCATCTGGTAACATTGCGAGAACCTCCACAGTATAGGTAACTCACACCACTTTTACTCTCATTTACTATGTAGGGACAGTGCCGCTCGGCCTTATGTACTATATGAGAAAGCCTCGGCTCTGACTCCTATTTCTATCCTTGTTTTTCCTTTCCCATTTTTTGATGGTAATGAAACCCCATTGTAATGAGTATGATAACTCGGTATTTTTTGAAATATTTATCACGAAATACCAGGCTAGTCATTGGACTGGATATATGGAGCGGAGCTTGTATAAGGTGTGGATCGTCACCAAATATCTACTGTATCACCAGCGGAAAGCTTTCGCAACTCCACGAATCAGCCTCCTAATGTTCCACGGGGCTTCTCTTGATGGTACCGCGAGCATCGCCCAAGGTTTCAAGGACCAGAAACGCAAGGACATCTACATTCTTACTGATCTCGAGGCTCTAGCGATCCTGAACCATTCAATCATCAATCAGCAGAGGATTTTCACAACTACTACAATTAAATCATCACATGGGAGAAGTGGGACCCCCAGAACAGCTGAGTTTTCATCACTTAAAATTAACCACGCCTGGATTGTTACTGTTTTTAAAATGGATTTAAATTTAAATGGGAATTGCATTTCTTCAGCACAAGCTTCGATTCGAATCGGTTCTAACTCAATGTCTACCAACCACGGCACATTCTCCAACTCCCATTCCTTCCCAGTAACGCAGCATTCACAAACACCGTTTCCTCTCCCTTCTTCCCTTTCACAGTTCCAATCCGCCTCACACCATCATCAGCGAATCTCTTAATCCTCTTGCTCGCCTTAGTCCCACTATCAACATCATCATCCCTCTAGCATCTCTCTCAACCTTATTTACTTGACCAAAAATTTATAACTTCGGCCTAGTTCCTCGCGTTGTTCTAAAGAGGTGTAGACAGCTAAAGCTCTCAGAATTAGATCAGACACCGAGTCAATACTTCGCTAGTCCATGCGTCATAACTACATCTACTTTTATGTCCCCTTCCAGTGCCCTTTTCTCCGTTCCCGCTAGCATTCCATATGAGACTGCCTCTCTTTCGGAGTTAACCTATCTTCCACAATCTTGTATCCAAACCCCCACACCCTCATCCCTTGGCTACTGACTGTGTATGGACTTGCGCATATTTTAAATTTCGCGCCATTGTCTAGGACGAAATTATAGATTCCTTCATCTAAAAGCTCAAGGCCTGCTTCTTTAACCGAGAGGAACTTGGCCATATTGCTTGAGACTCATCGTGCAGCCTCTTTCTCTTCTATGCAACTTGATTCCTAGATGTTTTGGTCAAGTGTAAGGTCGTGATTTTTAGGAATTACAAGCTGAAGTGGCGCAGGAATTTCTTCTAGTAACTCAGTTGTATTATACTCTTACAAAGCCCCACTCTCTGAGAGATCTCCACAGTGAAGAATAATATCAATTTGCTGGTCTTGTGATTTCAATATAGGCCATAGAAGGGTGGAGAGGTCATGGGTATCTGAGATGATGAGCATCTAGCTCTGAACCATAGGTTTTGTCATCGAGGGGGAGGTGGGATGGGAACGCGCAACGTTTGGTGTTGGTAAGATGTAAATGCGTTCTGGTGGCATTGAAATGGGTGAGACTGAGCGGCGCCTCTTTTGGGCTGCAAGTGAGAAAATGAGACCTCTTTTTGGGTCAAGAGGGGTGTTTGAGCGAGGACATTAGCACTATATGTGAGAGGGTGGGGATGTGAAATTGATGAGTCTAGGGCAAAAAGTCTAACCTTTAAACTCAGGTCCGCTTGTATCAAACCCGTAGGACTGAAATGTCAGGCCTAATAAGTGGAAACCTAGAAAGATTCATGTTCTAAGAACTTGGGAGACAGACTTAGAAATATAAGGTCATGGGGTAATGAAGAAAAGAGTAATTTATTGTCTGTAAAGCAACTACCACTAAATACACCCCTAGCGCCGTTGCCTTATCCTTTGTAACTAAGATCGTGACTGCGGACTCAAAAACTCTCCATAATGTTAAAAACTTGATTTAGGGTTTCCAAATCCAAAAGCTATGTTTCTCGCGATAGGTCTACCGCAGGGAGAGGGAATGTTCGAGCTTTTAGTTTCCATACCTGCGAGAGATTTGAAGGGAGAAGTGCAAACCGACCTTTTCTGCCACCAATCATGTCATCAGCTCTCACTAAAATTCCATCTCCAAAGGAAGCCGCTGTAGCATCAGAAAACATAGTAAAAATTCTAAAGGTAGTGCTGGCCACGTAGGCCTAGAGAGACATTCAATAATATGCAATAAATTCTTGGATCCACTACCGTAAAACCTATCCATCGGATTATTTAGAAGTCGTTAACCCCAGCAGATACGTTAAAATTTCAAGAATATGTGACATTTATATTCTTAAAAGTCAATCCGTGCCTCTCTTGCGCTCCTGCTTGACAATTTACCAGCTCGCCCAATGATCATACGATCAACCTACGACGCTGGATGTCAGTATTTCAAGTTAACAAGCTTTTTATGAGTAACTAGCCATCTTTCATGGTTAAGTCTCAGTACCTTCGCATTTACGTGAATGCGTTAACCCTGCCATTAATGTAGTCAATTATGGAATCAAGAATATGCAAAGGGAGTTCTGAGAATTGTGGTCGCAGCGGAATTTGGGCTAACGAGACTTGTCGACAAGATGCTAAGGTTAGGAAATAGTATAGAGGGGTGGAAATTATGGACGGCGTTACATGAGGTGGTTATAAATGGGCACGAGGATACAGTACGGCTACTACTAAAGGGCGGGGCAGACATCGAAGCGGATGATGACGGATGGACAGTGCTACATCGAGCGGCTCAGCAAGAGCATGAGAATTTAGTACAGCTGCTTACCTCTTTAAATCTAAACTCGTAGTCATGTATCTAATTTACACCTGGCTATCATTCTCACCTTCTATTTAATAGCTATACGTGTTTGCATAAGCAACTTGGACAGCACTTTCGCTTTGTACGAACATTTCTTAAGCGTCATCAAAGATATCCTAGACCTCAACCTATCATTTGATATTTAGAGGTAGACCAAAGACAGAACCAAAATTAAAGAGAGACGAGAATGGTAAATTATATATGCAAACCGAAAGAATGACTACATAGAGCTGTATTATTTAGTCTGAATCGATTAACACTAAGACTATCGTATAAGATATATGACTATTATCATTGCTTCAGAAGAAGAATGGAAGTCATAATAGTATTACCCTTTTCACTTTTAAGGTTTATACTGGCTCTGTGATAAAATGAAAGAAGGGGGGATAATAATGCAAGATTAAGAAGTAGAGAAGTAGTGATTGTACTATCTAAGATACACAAAATAGAGACTATATGAAACAGATGCTAGGTCAAACGCAAAATAATAGAACATGGTGTAATAATATCACTTAAAATCCTCAAGAGGCTGACTTACCTACCATTCAATCGAGGGAAGGAAGCTGAGCATAAGCAGGGCCTGGCCTTTGTGACTCTTGAGCACGAAGGTGTCTACGCATAGATTTTTGCCTTTTTTTAACTATAAAATAGCTGGTATTTCTCGTATATAGCTCTACCGTAATATGATTTTGCTTGGCTAGATTTTGCATGAGCGCCCTGCGGCGCTACAATATTATACAACTCCTCGACATAATATTATATTCAGCAGAAGCATCCTCTTTTACATGAAGATCACAAATAGAGCTTTATCCAACTATATGGCCTTCTTCTAGTCTGCTTCTTGCCTACCATCCTCTCTCCAAGCCATATAACCTAATGCCTTCTACTACTAGGGTATGATACAGCAAACGCGACGGCGTATCTCACCAACGGACATTAATTAGGGCTTCAGGCCTTCTTTCTACATAATTAATAGCTTAATTCCTGCCGTAGAATCGTAAGAATTGAACGCCGTGAAGGGATATCTCAAGAACAATCCGTTGCTGTGGCTTTCCTTGCACATCGCCTATTCAACATGCTGCTTGATAAACAGGGGCAGGCCATTCGCCTTATCTTTCCCTTTTCCAGGGGGGCGGGGTAGGGGACTAAAGATAAGACCATTGCCAGTTGTGATTCATAGATAAAAATGATCATTTTTAATGAGATAACTAAGGCTAAAAAAGAAGTGTCGAAAATTGACACATAGATAGGTCTCGCTTAGGTGGGTTGTGTGTATTTGTATTCTGCATTGCCACGGCTTGCATGAATCTCCCAATGCAACTGGTCCGTAGTTTAATCTGGTCGATACTATTAAGCTCGATAAATGTTCTACTGTTCTGGGCCTTCATTTATTGGTGCAAAAGGACCTTTTATACACTAACATCCGAGAGACATATTGAGAGAAGGGTGTATTTAAGGTCACGTGAGAGTCCAAAAGCCACTTCGAGCACGCTAATTCGCTTGCCCACTTTTAGATTTGTTCTCCCTCTCCAACTCTATGCAAGAAAAACTCTGATTTCCTACAATCTGACCTCCACCTGAAGCCCCTTTTTATCCTTCGCTTAAGCTCGCTTCTTCGAAGAACCTGAAAACTTGTACTTTTTTCCACTCCATGATCATGGAGAAGCCTCACATCCTGATGGGTGCTATGCCCATCTACGGCCACACGATGCCACTCCGTGCCGTTGCCCGAGGTCTCATCGAACGTGGCTTCGCTATATCATTCGTAACCGGCTCGCACTTCCGCTCCGCCATAGAAGCAATTGGCGCAACTTTCCACCCCTTGTCTGGCTATTCCGACTTCTCCGAAACCACCATCAATACGCGCTTTCCGGAGCGTCTCAACCTTGCTGGCGAAGAGCTCGGTGCATACGATAACGAACATTTATTCGTGCGCTCGATGCCGAGTCAGTATGGGAGTATACAGAGCGCTTTGGGGGAGCTGAAGAAGGACGGGAGGAAGGTAGTGGTTATGGTTGAGAATGGATTTTTGGGAGGTGTACCGGGCATGTTGAATGCGCCTGGTATCAAGCCTGAGGCATATATCACAATTGGAGTGCTACCTTTGTCACTATCGAGTGTTGATACTGCCCCCTTTGGAACGTGTATCCCACCTGATGCTTCTCCCGAGGGAAGAGAACGAAATAAGAAGCTTAATGAGAAGAATAGAGAAGAGCACAAAGAATTACACCTGACTTTTCAAGCGATGTTGAGTGAAGCGAATGCAGAAGTTACGGATCTGCTTTATCACGATGCAGCAGTCGTGCTGCCGGATAGGTACATTCAGATGTGTATACCTGAGATCGAGTACCCACGGTCGGACCTCCCATCCACATTGAAGTTCGCGGGGTCTCTTCCTCGAGGATCAAGGGACCCAGCACAGTCATTCCCAGAGTTTTGGCCTGAGCTCCTTGAGAACGAAAGGTTGAAGGGGGAAGGGAAAAAGGCAAGGAAGGTAGTAGCAGTTTCCCAAGGAACGTTCTCAAATTCGCCTACTCAGCTGTTGTTACCCACCATGTCAGCATTTTCTGGTAGCTCCGATATTCTCGTTATCGCGGTCCTCGGAGCTCGAAATGCTACTCTTTCACCTTCATATTGCACACCCTCAAACGTTCGAGTTGCAGATTTCGTTCCCTTCGATGAACTCCTACCATTCTGTGATGTATTTGTAACGAATGGCGGGTATGGGGCAGTCCAACATGCTGTTGCGAATGGTGTACCCATGGTAATCGCGGGCAGTACCGAAGAGAAACCGGAGAATGCCGCAAGGGTAGCATGGGCTGGTATTGGAGTGAATTTGAAGACTGGGACGCCAAGTTCAGAGATGGTTCGCGAGAGTGTCGAGGGCATTCTAGGCGATGAAGGATTTAAGAAGAGAATTGATTTGATGAGGCAAAAGATGGAGACGTGTGACCCTATTGGGACGATCGCCGACAGTGTGCTTGAACTTAGTGGGCGGTGATAGAGGTAAATCATTCCTTTCACATTAAAAATGAATACTTAGAGAATAGTTCCTATTTCGCAATAGAAACGCCGATTAAATCAATATATATTTCGTATACCACTATTCTACACTTGAAGCCTTGGACGTTATCGAATAATAAGCAGGTAGAAGTAATCTATTTGGTTTAGAAACGTATAGTAACCAGGTGGCAAACCTACCAGCAAGAAGAGAAGAAGGTGTTATTTCAAGATCTGGCTATGGGAAACATGAACATATTTACAACTTCTAGATATTAAAATATATTTTCTTCAATAGTGCTATAATTGCCCGAAAACCAAGACGGCTTAGTTACCGGGTTATAGCCATGAAAAACTTAGAGCATCAGACCAAAACATTGAATATTGCTAGGGATGCTACCCAGGACAAAAGTATAACACAACATGGTTCCGACAAGTCGACTTGTTCTTGATTTCTCTTTTTCTTTCTTCGTACAGTATTAATTAATACATCATTAGTGACTAATATTGCATTGAAAATATTAAATATAACCAAGACCGCACTTCGCACCCACAACCTTTATTGCTTCAGTATTTGAGTAGCTCGAGTAAATTTTCAACAGTATTGTCGATTCACCAGTAATACAGAGCAAATCACGTAGGCGTACGTGACGTGTTGTTTATATTTGTTGGTTGAATCGTTGTTGTTTTGTGTTGTAGAAGGAGCAGGAGCTTGAATACCCCTCCATGGCTCCCGCCACACTAACCTAATCAGGACTAGTTACATCATGTGATGAGTCATGTGACTATAGCTAATTATTTGTACCAACAAGTATAAAGGGCATTTTTAATTTATAGATCCTACTATATACTAAAGTGTTATAGTGGTATAGACTTAGAACCAAAAGAAATGACTAAGGTTGCTCACTTTGTATATTACTACTCTAATAACTCTAAATACTAAGTTAGCCTTTATAGGAACAAAGACAATGACGTGTAGGGTATAGAAGGTCACGAGCTTAAGGAGCTATTAGGAGTTTATAGTTTGTTCGAGTTATTGACAAGTCTGGGGTACAGTTTGGGCATCGTATATAATCTTACATTCTAAATCGGCTTGTGGTATATGATAGCATATAAATGT
Organism: Tricladium varicosporioides; assembly: GCA_021365295.1. Taxonomy (NCBI): domain Eukaryota; kingdom Fungi; phylum Ascomycota; class Leotiomycetes; order Helotiales; family Tricladiaceae; genus Tricladium; species Tricladium varicosporioides. The sequence continues at coordinate 308,570 of JAJTIW010000002.1, forward strand.
CGAATTAATGGGAACATCAAGCGATGTTTGTTTTTTTTGAAGGGGTTTACTTCCACTCAGGCTCAAGCCCCTATAATGGACGGGTACTGAGAGAACCACCACGTCACCCATTCCCACATCATATCGAAAGGGATAAATAGTAATGAGTCTTTTTACCTCCTTGTATAACCAATGGAGGAAACCAGAGAGATAAGAAATATGTATATAGATAAGTAGAAAGTCTCACGCTTGGAAAAATTTTGAACTTCAATTTTTTCAAGCTTATATCTATTGTTGCTACACACACTTGTGACGAAAATTAGTAATATTAATTGACCTCAGTAATAAAAAAAAGCCTATGCAACTTTTGTATGTTCATACATCCCGCACAATTAAATAAGTATAACCAACTTGAGCCGAAATGAACGCCACGCTACTCCGATGTCCTCCTGTGAACTTGTACGTCCGGGCCGATGTGCTTCTGGTTTCAACGAGCCTGTCTCACAAAGAAAATCGTCACCTTGTTTCATTGCGGTTCCTTATTCCACCATATCCAAGATGAATCCCATAAATATCCACATCACAAATGATCCAATAGTGCATTCTCAGTATATTTCACCATCATATGCCCGTTTCCCAATTGACTCCCCAAAGTGCTACCTCGTCTTCCCCACTCATCGTAAAGCCATCTCTGTTTAGCTGGGGCAGATCACCAACCGTGCCCGAGGCAAGGAGACTCGTAATGTCCATGTTTTGATTGATGTTCCTGTCAGGCACCAAAGCCAAAGGGACACCATCACCATCATTTGGAAATGGTGTCCAGAATAGTTGCTGCTCTGCTGGGTTTTGTGATTGCTTAGTACTCTGTATTCCTGGGGTGACTATATTGGCGTTGGGACGACTCATACCCAGTGGCAGAATATCGGGAGCTGAAGCCTTCCTTTTATCGATCAAGTGCGATGAGCCACTTACGCTTTTCCTAGACGTTGAGTTGTCATTCGGAAGGTTCGAAAAGGTTGAACTCGGTGAGCTAATGTCTATGTCCGACACAGCCATCTTCACCCTTGGTGGGATGATAGTACACCATTTATAAGTCAGCCCTTTGATGGCCTTTAGGTAACGGCTTACAATTGGGAAAGCCTTCTCCATCTCTTGGAGGTATCGTACTGCGCTAGCTAGATACATGTCGGTCTGCTCGAAAATATCGGGCGCCACATTCGATCCAGATATAGTTACTAGGTGTATAATAACAGCGGTCATCACGGTATGTGTATGCATAAATCCGATCCGTCGTGAGCCGTACGTTCGTTCATAAATGGACATCAACTCCGAAATTTTATTTGCTGACTCCACACAAATCTGTTTTGGTGTTTTAGCAGATTGAACGAATGAAACACGTATAAATGGTCGGAAGAGCTGGATCACGGCATTATGATAGTATATACTGGACATCTGTCAGAATCGAGAGATCGGCATGCTATTCGCGACTTACTGTAAGCATATGATTTGTGGCAGAGTAGGGCCATGCTCCTTTATCGCAAGTGTGCTTGGGAGAGCATTGTACCATTTCTGGAACTTTTCATGGTGTAGCTGCAATCTGCGGCTTGTAATCCGATCCCTCGGTGCGTAAAACATTTGCACAACATCGTCAACAATCTCACAAAAAGAGCTGCAGTGAAAGAGAATTGTGTATCTCAACCCTGGTTGCTCGAGGTGCTTTCCTTGATTTGCATCAAAGTCAGGATGACCATGAGGTTTCCAGAGCTTACTTTCCAGATCATCTATCAATGCTGGTTTTTCCATGCGGACCGCTGTCCTTGGTAGCAATGATAGACGACCCGCACAAATCGCCCAAGCCGACTGAAAGAAATAATATCCCCAGAAAGTAACTCGGCGAGCCGCAATCTCCGACTGTGTAAGTTTACCATTCAGCTGGCCCGGCTGATCTCTGTGTAATCCTAGCTCAATTACCATTCCGGTGGTTTGACACATCAAGAGCCACCCTGCACTGTCCCTGTTATTCATCGCCTGGTGAATTGACATTATAGCAAGAGCCTGAACAGTTGTTAAACATGGACCTTTGTCTTCCTGAAGAAGGCGTTCAGCTTCATTAAAGAAGTGATCTCCTAGTGTCGAGGGATCTTTAGGATCCGCTCGAGCCTCAACACGATCGGAAAAATGACACCCAATAGCTAAAATAGCATTTACCAGTAAGGGTGTACAATATTTAAGCTTTCGATCTTGCATACCATGCATAAAAACCTCTTCCGAAAATGCCATGTACAGTGGGTGAGCCCAAGTAAAATAACAATCCAGCAGATGCTGGATGAAATCATTATCACTCGTGATATTGGTCCATGTCCCAAGTTGATTGACTGCCGATGACGAATAATCTTCCTCGTCAGCAAGTAAAGAGAGGTTTGATGTATGGCCATACTGCCGTATATCTCCGGACTTCGCAGTGGCCTTGACTGAAAATTCCGTAAGTTCCCCTTCTAAATACGAAGATGGAGCAGCTTTCTCATTGCCAGCAAGACTGATTCTCTTGACACTTTCTGCAATGGATTCCCAGCTTTCGTCTGGATTGGAGCGAATCAACTGAACGATATCATCAACATCAGCCTCTGATCCTTTCCGTATCGCGTCCAGAATCACATTTCGTGGGCCAATTTCATCTTTCAGCTGGGCAATATCGCGTTTGAGAGCACCCTTCCTTCGATGGTCACTATCAATGTCGTAGTAGCACTCGGAACTGTAAACTGCGGTACAAGCATGGCAAGCTGGTTGAACACCATCGCACTGATAGACGTCAGAATGCAGCTCGAGATATGCGAATGAGAGGAAATTTAATATATGCAAGAACAAGACCACAAACCTTTGATTTCCTTTTCCGACAGGGCATGCAAGCACTCGAGATGCAGCGGCGCTTTGAAGGGCCCTCGCCACCCGAGTTGAAGGCATCAAGGGATGGCGAGGCCGACGATGACAATGCTGGGTCAACCTTGGGAAGCAATGACCTTGGCGCACCTTTGGAGGTCATCATGTAGACATCAAAGATTGGCGCTGTGGTTGGTGGTTCTGCGCCTCAGCCTCGTCTATACCGTGTTGTGATTGGGGCGGGTGTTGACGTCTTCCCGTAAGGTTACCGCAGCAGGCCGGAGATGCAGAGATGCCGATTCGGATGTAAATGATGCCCTTCTCCCGGCTGGCTCGATGAGAAGATTGAGAGCATAGATGAGCACCCCAAAATGCGTGAGAAGGTAATGAGTGAAGGTCTAGAGGTTGTGAATTGACTAGACGTCGAGCACGAACGAAGCGCGTGAGGTTGTTGTTCTAGACTTGAGGATTTGGAGCTGCCGACGCAAAAGCCGTTGACTTAAGTGAAGTGTGGTTAGCTTCATATTAAGGTTTCTTGGCAAATTTCACGTGATCCAGGTCGAGATTCATCACTTCCCACATCATAATTTCACCTTTTCCTCTATACTCCGTAACATAGCACCTTCTCAACAGTGCAATACATCCAGATACTTGCTGGCAGCCTCTAGTTCCATCATTGCGATCCGCATCTGTCTCTCTACTCACTAATTGCTCAACTTAATGACCAACTGATCAATCTCTTCTGTCAATATCATCACTTGATGGGCCCGACCCTCGTATTTTCCTTGGAACATCTCGGAAACAGCCCTGGAACAAACCTTGAGAGCCTGGATGAAATTATTCAGCTGAGGAGGATGTCTCATTTACACCCATGATGTTGGTACTGTTGGGATCATCATTTGAGACGTTCCAACACGGGTACAATATCCCTTGAAGGAATTAAGCACACGTATTGGGGCCAACATGCGGCCTACCTACATGCACTGTTTGGGCGGCAAAGCCATCGAATCATCTTTGAGAACACTCCAGAAGATTCTGTCAGAACTTTGTCAAGTAATGAGCTAGAGCAATTTGTTCCCTCGGTATGAGTGCTGGCAGCCCGGCTGCATCTAGGCCGGCGGCAAAAGTCTATCTTGCGGTATGTTGATCAATGAACCATAGTCAAAATGTCGACTCTGGACAATGAGGAAGAAACGACATCCAAACATGTTCCTCGAGGCATCAAATCAAAGAATTAATTTCGTGGCGCGTCGTGTTGTTGGGGTACGTTTCTACTTTCCGTGTACGCAATGCTGGAACACTTCTGAATCACCAACATCTCCGATTCCTCATTATCGATAACCTCAAATTGAATATTCCTCTTCAGAAAATTTTAACATGACTACCTATCTCATTTTGAATCACTGGGGAGCGAGTTTCAAACAATGATGATATGTGATACAGCAATTACATGACCTTTCAGTGTCAAACGTTGGTTTTCTGTAACGAGATATTGGCATGCTCCCAATTACCTATGCCTTATCAAGGAGGGAGCTAGGGGTACTGGAATCAAGTTACTGGTACAGAATGGTCTCGTCGGCGGTCATCATGCACGTCATATGCGCCTGTCCAGCTGCATTCATACGGCGTGGTATGTGATACTGCGGCCATTCGTTAAGGTAGACCCAGGGTAGCTTGTTGCTCTGCTACCGTGCGTTTTCCTAGTTACTAACTCCGCCTAGTATTGTATTACTTTTACTTGACCACCACACAGTGTTCTTTTGGAAGTATTTTGTGTTTCCACAGCGTCCGTTAGGTCATTTATCATACATTGTGCTCCCTTTTCTCCAATTTTCTGTCCTTTTGTTCATTACCCAATACGCTGATATGCCGGCTTTGTCCACATCTACCTCTGTTGTTTGTGGCTACCTTGGCCGAGAATTATGAGAGATTTGCGCCGATCTAAATCTAGCCAGTTTCGTACCTGATGGCGACATTCTCGCAGATCGCGAAGAGGTCGCCCCAAGCAAGGGCATCTACAGGTTTAGATCGGAATATTACCACTAAGCAGGATATAACCGGTCACGGCTGGTTGATCAACGCTTCCTCGTGGATGCAATCTCGATTGTCTCTTTCACCACAAAGACTATTGCTTCTTTTGATTCTGGCGAATGTCGGAAAATCGTCAGCGGATGTTCATTTTATCTCTCCTTCGGCACACGACGATACCTGGCATGGCAATGTACCATTCCTTGTTACTTTTTCTGAGTCTAATGTTAAACCCTATCTCGCAAATCTTGCTACCTTCTCGATTTCTCTCTATACCGGAGATAATGCGGCTGGGAGACGTATTGTGAGTAGAACGCGACCTATTATGAAGATAACTCTTCTGATACTCCTAGACCGAGTTATACTCGTGGCCGGCAGAGAACTACTCTGGACGTACTAGAGGTCCAATTTCAGTGCCCCTCACGATACCACCTTCTGTTGCGGGAAACTCCTACGCTTCATAGCAAGTCGTCCCATTTTGGCACCATGGCCCGATACCATACCACACTGGCAATGCTAATTTTTTGGTCAGCATATTAGGAATTCGCTCTACGTTGATGGAAAAGCCAACTACAATAATGATCAATTACTCTGATAGATTTGGATTGACAAGCATGACTGGCAATTTGACCAGTGAGCAGCGGTCTGCAAATAATATAGCTCCAATTACAGGCCCGAGTAGGGAATTTGAGTGCAATGCAAAAATCACTACGAAAGGGCTTCAAGGGGATATCTGCCCAGAGAATGAAGCAATTGGAGGTCTCTCATTCTCTAACTCAACAACGTCCACAGCGACTTTGAGTGTCACTATAACTTCAAGCAAGCCGATAACCACTACAGAAGTACTACTCAAATCCACATCTACACAGTGGACAACAGCAGTGATGACAGTGTCAATACCTACTGCAACCGCAACGTTGGGGACGACAAATTACAAAGACCTTGCGCAAACCACAACCAAATCAAGCCCTCCACCGGGGCTCATTTTTGGCATGGTTATATTGGGTTGTGGTGTTTCGGCGATATCGATAATGATTATGTGTTGGTACACAGGCTGGTGTCGTCGAAACTCAAAAGCGACACGAAAGCAGGCAAACAGACGGCAAAAAGTTCCATTGCCAAAATTTGGAGCCCGAGAGCTATCTGCTAGCCCAGGTGTTTACGAGCGGCCTGAACTGCCGGGAAGTTCTCATTCACTTTACGAACTGTCTGGCAGAAATGCGAGTCGTGAGGTGCCCCGAGAATGCAGTATCATCGAAAATAGTCAGGTGTCTAACACGATTTGCGAAACGTCAACACCATGTCCAGAGAACACGAATGGAATATCAACAGTACAGGATGATTCTCCTCTAAATTCACAACGTCCTATTGATGGCCAAGACCCTATTGATGGCCAAGACATTTTAATTCTTAGAAGTTTGTCACATGACCCAATTTCGACATGGATGAGTCAGGAACCACTTGCTGTGCCCCTTTTCCAATCTAGGCAGTGTGGAAAATCAAGAACACCACCATCAAGTCCACTTCTGATCAATAAACAAAAAGGAGAGCAAGCCATTTCGAACAATAATGTACCTGATGCCAATCGTGAGTCTATCGCAAGACTAAGCATAGATTTGCCGAGCTCGTTTACCTTCCTTGCATACAACACATCCAATGGGGTGGCTGGGACCCCTAAAGCGGAAGAAATCCAAACTTCCAAACAATCATGTTCGATACCCATTACCCCTCGGCATCTACCGCTGACTGAAAATTATATAAAGTCGAATCCGGAAATCTCAACCACGATTGAAAATGGTCCAGTTCCAACTTCGCCAACTATAGCACGTGAGCAACCTCTAGTCACAAGCTCTTTCCAGGGCGATGCGGTCAAGACTATTTCTTCAAATTAGACTTCGGAACCTAATTTAAAATATCTAGAAACATCAGGACCAGAGAATTCATCAAAGAAAGAAAGGACGAGAGTAGCAAATATTTTCCGCTCCAGATCAGCTGATCCACCCACCGCACCAGCATCCTCACAACCAAATCCGTTATCGGGGTCATCTCCGGATTCTGGACCATCGTCGAGAAAACCTCAGCTCAGCAGAGAGTTCCTCGCTTCACTCCCAGGGGCAAATGCTCCTCGGAATCCAAATCTCACATACGCTTCCTCCGCATCCCTCGCCTCAAGCTCCTCCTCAGGCTCAGAAACAAACCCAGCACTAAAAGGCGACTATGCACCCTACACCGAAGCACCATCATCTGCAGGTCCATCGAATCCACGCCTCTATGGGCGATCAATAAGTCAACAACAACTCAATCAATCCAACCCCTCCTCGCCCTACCAACCTCGCCATCCTCAACCATCATCTTCAGCCCAAAGCCCAGGAGCCGTTACCCTAACTCGAGAACAACTAGCCGAGCTCTCAGGAGCTTTTGCTCCTGCTCCCCCTCCTCCACCGAGACCAAACCTTGGACACTGGCCTGCGCCTCCACTACCCCCAGGAGAAATGAATAGACTTGCTGGTGCATTTGCGCCTCCGGCTGAGAGACCATTGATTTTGCAGACGAGGAATACACCGCCGCTGGACCCGAGGGACCAGGGACCCGTTTACGCGGTGAGGTATGGATAAGGTGCTAAGGAAGTGTGAACTTAGCAGATGTGGAGGTTTGCATTTTATATAGATGTTCGCTAGAGGTTCGATGTTAATACCCTGTATTTACTATGACCATATATATCACTTAAATTACATGCTGGGTCGCCCGTCACATAATGCCTAAGTTTCTTCCTTGAGTTAACGTGTGTAGTTACTCTATGACTAGGAGATATGTTGGGACTTATACAAGCAGGCGGATTGTTTAAATCCTTGTTTCGTGCAAAGCTAAGTGATCCCGCTGTTTGGTGTCATCTGCGTGGATGCCAAATTCTGATCCTTCTCATAAATCTCAATATCATGACTCATTACCCTTGGCTTATCCTGAGGAATCTTTGAACAATGAGTCTCATTTAAGGCGAATCATTGACACTCCATCACAATTTCGTTCCTAACGTTGAAGTGCGATTCCTTCGCCAAGAAAAATCCATAACCTCGAGAAGGTGGCCAATCAATAACTTTGTAATTGGTGAAGCAACCAATAAGAAAAGTCCAAATGTGAGAGAGGCGCATGTAACAGTGCTGTAATTTGTGATATTGTTTCCATGTCCTGAAACTCCACCCTGAATATTCGCGCTGTTTCGAAATGCAGCTTCCTCGAAGTCTGGAAATTTATCTTCAAATGAATGGCTTGTGGTCTAAAATACTCCATTTTAAATCCCACAACATCTAGAAGGCTGATTTTACTCATGTTTGGTTTCGACGTTTCCCCACGGGGTATTACTTTGAGCTTTGAGAAACAGCCAACCCTAGCCTTGGAAGCTCCAGTCCTTCATCTTGTCAAGCGGTCTACTGTATCATGGCGAAAGCTACGATCCTTTGGATGAGAATCATAATAAGGCATTGTGTAAGTAACTTGCCAGAAACTCGACAGTATGTTTGGTATCAACATACCCACAAAAGGTGAGACACCTGAACAGCTCCTCAAGATTCTCACCTATATACTTGCCAAACAACTGAGGTGATATTGCAAACTCTTGTATTTCGTCTTAGAAATTCTGATATTCAATGTAGACGATCATTAGCTATGGCTTAAAAGTTTCACTCTCTTACTGTCTTTTTAATAACTTGTTTCCATTTCACAAGCCCTAGACAAATTATCTCAGCTAGAAATTTTGATTTTAGACAGCGAGTTAGTGGTACTGAGAGTGCTGGAGACAGTGTTGGCAGTTGGGCATATTCGCGCTGGTGCTACGGTTTGCTCAGTTATTAGTAAACACCTAAAGGACTGGGCACGCAGTGATGCATTCCTCGCTTCCACGGATTAGAATATTGTTGTATTTCATCTCTAGATATTAGCGCAGGCTCTTGTAAGCTTTTGCTATTGTTATGTTTTAAGTTCCGAAACATCCTCAACACACATTTGTTGTGAAGCTGGCCAAAAGAGGGGTAAAACTACCAAGCCTGAAAGTGCAAAAGTATTTCTGATCAGGAACAACAACCCGGTAGTATCACAATACAAGGCAAAGACAAATGGGAATTGCTAAGCGTAGTTTTAAACGTGGAGAGTTGAACAGCGCATTGAAGGCGATAGTGCTTGAGGCTCCACAAGGGATTAGAGTTCAAAAGAGAGCCTACACGGCCCTAAAGTTTTAGCGAATTTATCGCTATCTCCAAGCGATCCCCCCTGAAACTACCCAAGAATCACAAGCACCTTCTTAAAACGCGCGAGGCTCTCTATGAAGGCCGCGAGTCCTTTCAACTTCGTCACAAAATGTTCCATCACTCACAACAAACCAACCATTCACGATGTCCTCCCCAAAACGCGCATGCCATCTCTCCTCTCACGGATAGGTCAAAAATGCCGGATCATGGACATATCCGCCAAGGCCGTCAATCTGTACCCCACCTTCACGACGGCTGACATTACAAGGCCAACCCCTGAGCAAGCCGATACCCGGCCGGCAATCTGCCTCGTTCAGCCACCCGCCGAGATCCATAACGTTGTTGATATATCCCTCCCAGCTCCCAAACAAGACATATTTCCGCCTCGCCAATCATGCAACGCATCCACTCATCACGTTTCCTGGCTCCCTTCAAAAGTACATTGCGGAAACGCACGCTTTCGGTATGCAAGCTGGTACAAGTGGAGTAAGATGCAGGAACAGCTTCCAGAAGAGACAGCTTGCGCCGCATTGAAGGGATGGTTTAAACGTGATCAGAGCTTGATCCCCGATTGGAATCACCGAGATGAGGGGCTCGTCACTCTTGCGATTGAAATCCAAGCTTCTGATCATGATATCCATCCGGCCTATACCCACTGCTCTCAACTTAAGAAGGCTGGGATTCCCCCTTCGTTTGGAATTTGGATTTCTTGGCTATCCACGAACTTCCTACCTCTGGCGCATCTTTAATTACAATCTTCCCGTATCATAACAATCGTTAATCTTAAGAACATGGCTGTCCTTTCGAGGTTCCTTCAGTTGTCGGCGGGACTTTTGGCGGGTGTGAGTGCAAGTCCACTCGGTCAGTTACAAAGCCGTGCGGTTATTGCCCATGATGCTGTTGTTGGGTTTGCAGAGACGGTGCCGAGTGGGACAGTAGGAAATGTGTATGAAGCGTACCAGCCATTCCTGAAGGTGGTCAATGGTTGTGTCCCCTTTCCTGCAGTGGATGCTTCCGGAAACACTGGGTAAGACTCCCTTTTTCTAGAAAAGGTTTCAAATGCTAATTCATTGAGTAGTGGTGGTTTGTCTCCAACCGGCTCATCAAATGGTGGATGCAGTAGCAGCACTGGTCAGATATATGTCCGTGGCGCTACCTCTGGGGGTCATTATGGTGTTATGTACTCCTGGTAATTTCCTCAGAACTCCAAAGTATTAACAAAAACTAACATTTCCCAGGTACTTTCCCAAGGATGAACCGTCCGATGGCCTCGGACACCGTCACGACTGGGAAGGCGTGATCATTTGGCTCTCTTCGTCGACTGCCACTACCGCCGCCAACATCCTCGCAGTCTGCCCGTCTGCGCATGGTGGCTGGGATTGCTCAACCAGCGGATATACCCTATCCGGCACTGGGGCCGCGATCAAATATGAGAGTATTTGGCCTGTGAACCACGCTTGTGGCCTTACAAGCACGGTTGGAGGACAACAGCCATTGATTGCGTGGGAAAGCCTGCCAACCGTTGCTCAAACTGCATTGGCTACGACTGATTTTGGAAGTGCGATTGTACCATTTATTGATGCTAACTTTGCGAATAACCTTGCGGCTGCTACTTTTTAAGTAGAAGATGTGGGTCTGGGGTAGGAGCCTTTATGATTGAACGACATGTATATAACTTAAATTCGAAACGTAAAATAAAAATCAATAATCAGTCCGAAAAAATTATCATGTCACATTTTCACTATCCTTGAAAATACTCAATAGAGGTAATCTGAAACATTATGAAGTGAAGCAGCCACACCAAGTGCGAATATCTTTTTCATCGGAATATCCTACTTATGGCATTTAACGTACTAGTAGATATGGCGTAGTGCGATATTGCTCCGTTATACTGATTGTGGATGGCGAACCTTTTCTCAGTTTCATCGTGAGTCCAGGAAGCTCGCCTCAATTTGGTGAGCTCCGGATTGTAGTTTGCACCTTTATATGCAGGCTTATGTGCGGTTTTCCTTTGAGAGGACGTTGAACTAATCTTGCAAGCTAATATCTGGTTTAAAGTGAGTATGAGGGCAGGTGCTCGATCTTTCAATCGATCTCTTCGTGGTCCTGAAACGGCCAATTCTCCATCAAGTCAGCTCTCTCTTCTTCGGTCTCTGCTGACTCCAGCATTTCGCCTTTCAAAATACGTGCTTTCTCCTGCGCAACATCGAACTTATCTACTGGCACCCATCCATCAATATTGATACCAATGAAGTCGCGAATTTGTTGCATTTGAGCATCAGCTGCCCCTTGTTTAGCATCACGGTCCAGACATTCTTGGGTTTGAGCTGGAGAGTAGGCAATAGGAGGCTCGGCCAGCCTATTTTCACCAGCGACAATCTCAGGCCAGTGCTCTAACGTGCGAATTAATTGAGCTTGTAGAGAGGTGTTGTCGCCTTCCCATGGGCGGCTAGCCACATCATAAAGCTGGTTCCTCAAGACAAGGTTGTGTTTGCCCATTGCGTGGAAGTGATGCCGGTTAAGCTCATTCGTGAAGCCAACATAGAAGTAATGAACCTGTCGTCGTCGATAACGTTCCATCTCCTCGGCCTTATCGCTCTCTGTCATGAAGTCAAAGTTTGGTGGGAGCTTAGGCTGACGAAAGTTCTCAGAGTCTTCATCGCCATAATTTTGGAAATGCTTCGGAATTTTAGCTTGAAGAAATATAGGTAGAATGATAGTGTGCTCCCAATCTATCACACCAGTAATTTCACCGGTATCAGAGACTAATATATTAGAAGGTGACAAGTCCGGATGCCGGATCACTGGGACGTTCAGGTCATCTACTTGTGGGACCATGCAAGGTGCAACTTTAAGGTAGTCATCCAAGTATGATATTTGGGTTTGGGGATCAACTTTTTGGTGTCCATAGAATTCCTTATAGAGAGGCTCCCGTGGAAATCGGGGTGATCCAAACTTCTGAAGCCATAACCGCTCTCGTTGACCCACGGATTTCAACACTTCTTCAGATTTTGGCCCTGAACAGAGGTGGGTGGGTTAGTGCGCCACGACCATGCGAAGATGAGTGAACATACAAGGGCCTCGGTTAACAAACAAGCTGTTTCTCTGCCTATACCACCATAGATACTCGGTCGAGGGTCCGATGCAGAATTTCGCAACGTCAACAGTGCTATTGTCCGTTGCCATGCTGACGGTATTTATTTCTGGACCAAGGGAGTCTTTGTAAAAGATGCTTCCACTGGCAGGAAATTTGATCGCAAAGAGCTTCCTCTCTATATTAATGATCTTCTCCATCATATTCATCCTCTGTTTAACACCCATTGTATACCAGGAATCTTCAAGCTCTTTCCCCGGGACTTGCTCCATGATGATATATTCGGACCTAATAGCATTTGTCGTAGAAGAGCTCCAATCCAGAACTCTCGGAATCGGTATACCATGAAGCCTTAGAAATTCCATTGTTGCGACCTCACTGGCGATACCGAGTTTATGTGGTATGGTGCATGGATATGGCAAACGTGCAATAACCTTTGTGCTATCGCGGAATGTGGCCTGAAAGATCCGATATGATCCTCCTTCAGCAATTTTGGTGAAAATAGTGATATTTTTGGAGGGCTGGCCAATTGATTTTGAGATTATGGTGCAGAGCTGCTCGGGATCAAAGTGGAGGCGTCGCTCTGAAAGTCGTAGCCGTTCATTGTATCTGCATGTAAGTCGACGGTGGTTCAAATGACGGTGTCGAGGAATAGAGGCCTTACAACCATCTGCCAGATGTATAATTATGGAGCGAATGCATGATTGGGGTGACGTCCAATGGTTTAGATGGAGTCGGATTTGTTCGACTGCTGTGCTGTCGTGATCCGCAAGTACTCTGTCCCATTGGAAATAATTTGAGTTTGCGAGGAGCGGATCCTCGGAATATATGAGAAGTATGAATGGAAGAAACGTTCGTGGACATTGTATGAAAAGATTGCGACAGCAAGTGCAGAGCTACTAGAGCTTTCACTTGAAGTTGAGAAGTTGCCAGTCCAGTGAACAGAGCTATGTCTGGGATAGCTTCTCACCGCCTCAATTCTGCCGTATGCTTTCCACCAAGTGATGTGGGGCACAGGAGATCTCCAATCTCCATACTAAAAAGCATCTTAAAGAAATCAATGTAGAACATCAGTTGCTGAAATGTTCCTGGCGAAGAGCCGTGTGCATTGCACTAACCAAGACTAGCATATGCGCATGGTCGCGTGTATGCAGCAGATTATAGTGTGTTCTTTGCTTATACCAAATAACTCATCGATTTCGTATCTCAGAGAAACACGCGCAGCCTATACGAAGCCGTCGAATCATTGGAAAGCTTTTTCGCGGCCATAGGCGGAATTTGCTCCTCTGATACTCACAGATTATTAGACCTCAGATGCCAATCTATGATTCACGGCAGGCCTCTCTCTTCAGACAAACCTTGACCGAAGTTGCAGATATTGATTGAGATTATGTTTGAGAATGTGTTTGCAAAGCAATTAGTCGGATAGCTTCTCTGAAAGGCTCCTTTAGACTTGGTTGTAATAGTTCAAGGCTGCCTGAAGTTTTGAAGTCCCACATATATCACCGATCACCAAGCTGGTATAAATGCAAGACCGACAAAACTAACAAACTCTCATATCGGGAGTTCTCGATAAAGGAGAACTCATGGACTAGCAATGGATCCTTATTAGATCTCATCATAGTTATATTTCTTCAATTCTCTGTTTATTATATTTCTTTCCATCAGGCTTTTGCTTTTGTATTTTCTCTTTGAAATTTAATTGTCTTAATCCTGATTCTCAGGTATGACCTTTCGAACTTTTTATAATTGATTCGGTACTGACTCTGTTTTTTTTTTTATGGAAGCAAGTTGCAACCTCCTCCACTTACCTCCATCATGAAATGGTTTTCGGAAAGGCTTGGAATGCTGGCTATTAAGCTGGCAAGAAGTTTACAAGCATCTCTGTCTCTCATTGCAAGACTGTATGTCCTAAAGCATCAAAAGATCTTGAAAATATCAGTCTGTATTAGGATTATAATGACGAGCTTGAACGAGAAGTCAAAGGCTACAACAAATTCAATCCAATGTGGTAACACCCCAGTAGCGGTCCGCAATTGGTGGGACGAGAGCGGTAGCGCACAAGCCGTGATGAGTACGATGTATGTGAAGAATAGATCCACCGAGGATACCTTGGGAGTGTTCTCTGACTTGAAGACCAAGTTCAAGGAGTAATTTAAACCTCAGGTATGCACCTAGCAACGCTCTACATGGGAATAAGAGAACTGGACAAACATTCAAAAAGCACTCTATCGCTTTCCGCTAATTGGTCATATTTTGAGATGCCTGTTTTTACGTTGCAATGTCACCACATACATATATTTTTTTCACTTTGCCTAGTAATGCCCCATCAGTCAACAAATAAATACATACTAGATATCATATCCGCGTATCATCTATCAATTATTGTTCTCCACTCATTCCTATCTAACTCGCTTCATGATACTTGCATCCCACCAGGGAGGGCAGACAGCCCTAAAGAAAACAATTGTCAGCTGAAGGATCACCGACGTAGTACGTTTGGAGAAGGGTAGTAACCTACATCCATCAATCTCTTCCTTAACAACAGCCTGCTGAGCACACTTATTCATGTCGGCCATCGACTGTGTCTTGATGACAGGACAATTCACGTTACAACCCGAGTCCATCACTTTCTGAAGAGCGTCCCCCTTCCAACCAAATACATAATCAGCATGCGTACCGAAGCCGGTCCTAATAGCGAGGTCAGCATGATGTACTCAAGATTTATAGAAGATACCAACTTGTCACCAAAGCTCCACACAAATGGCTGAGACCCATCAGCAGGCCAGTCAGCCTTGTTATTGAACTGCTTGGTATCCCAAATAACCTCGAAGAATACTTGTGGAACTTTAACAGGGTGCGTAGTAGGGCAAGGACCATTGTTTTCAAACGTCCCTGAAGTTGGGTATGACATGTGATCCATATGATTCGGGGTATCCAAATTCACACCGTCCCAGCAACTAGGTTTTATCAGCGGCGCCTCCAAGGCAACGAAGCCGTGGATAACTTACGTTGGGAAGCGCATATTTGCCATGATTCCGGCTTTGCATGGCTTATTAGGGAAGTCCTTGGTCTCAGGAGAGCGAGTGCTCAATGTTTCCAGGCAAGTATAGGTCAGCTGCCTGTACTTGTCCGCTTCTGCCTTGGTCCTAGCTAATGGGTCGCCAACGAACATGCGGAAACCCTGGCGAGTTAGTCTGTTCTGTCAAATAATTAAAGATGCTACAATCACATACTGGCTTAAAAGCCGTAATTTTGCTTTTTGGTTCCAAATAATAGACCGTCATTCCACCTCCACGTGCCCCTTCAAAGCCAACATTTCCAGCTTGGGGTACTCGTTTGTATGTTCCATTCCTCGCTTTAAAGTACATCACTGCAGTCCAATAATTTGAGAAGTCGTCAACATATTGGCAAGTCGTACAAGTGGATAGCTTTGGGAGGTCGAGCTTCGGGTCCATGGACACGTTGAAAGCGTTCTGTTTCCATCAGTCGAATTTTTTAATCTAGGAACCAACGTACCCCTCCAACAATCTGGTGCAGGTGCGGGGATGGAGTGACGCCTGGATTGACTAACGGGTCAAGCCTTTGTGTAACAAGCTGCGCACATTGGAATCGAAGGAGCGCCGTTACGGGCGCTACAAGCGTCGTGGCAAGTAGAGGCCACTGCATTTCGCAAGTCACTGTAAGATTATCGAGGAATTTCGTAGGTATCAGCGACCGTGACAGGTTATGCTCAGAAACAGCATAGCTGGGACAAACTTATAATACTCGCCATGTGGGATCATCAGACCTGTATACATATGCAGGCTTCACTCAACTGCCGGAAAAGAAGCAAGCGGCAACTTGCTTTTACCACAAGTTGTACTTTGTGTTACATCGCAGCCGTCGAGAGGCGCAAAGCTTGACCAGTTAGTGAACGTGGGTCGATATCCTAGCTTCCCAACCAAGTCAACAAGTTACTCTCTCGGCGTTTCTTCTATGATTTTGCCTATTCGGGAAACCACTATCCTCCGCGCTCTCTTGCTTAATGGGCGAAGATCAAGTGAAGAAGCCAATCAAGAGAGGCGAAATGGTCGATATCTAGTTATATGAAGCTACAGATCCTTATATTTCCAAATTTAGACCGTCAGTTAAGAATGCGTCGTCCTGTACGTTGGAATGTGGGGAAAGTTAAAAAAACACGTTGCTAGTGGATAATGATCTTGCTTGTGACTGGTCAGTCGTACTTCCATGGTAGTATAAATACTATGGTTAAAGTCCTTCCATTTCTCGTCAAATTCGCAGCCCCACTTTGTTCTCGGCAAGTGCTATCATGACTTCCGGTATGGGTTGGGTTGGTGGGCGTCGACCAAGTCTACTTTCTATCAAGAGTAATAAACTTACTAAATTCCCCACTTCGAGGGACAAAGGTGACTATGAGTAATTCCCATGGCGAATAAAACAAGGCACAATTGACGATATGGGGGTTGTTTTCATCTCGCCACTTTTAATCATGAAGTTTTCATTTCTAGTCGAGATTATACAGGTTCCTAAGACACTAAAATGAAATTACGAAAGAACTATATTACGAATTTCGAGAAAGACTTGGTATTTGCCTTTAGTTATCGAAGAAATACTACGAGTCAATGATTCTAAATGCATTATTCAAGTCTTGCTACCTTTAACAATTACTTAATGCATCTGGTAGAGCATGCCCCATAACTAAGAAAGGTGGGTAGTGTTCTCCTCTTCAAATCTTGTGCCTATTACACCTAGTCTCAATATGTAGTCGAGTTGTCGTGGAGGACCCAATTCACCTGAAACATACTCGATAGTAGAATTGCTAGACGAATCAAGCTGATTAAAATGTTGACTTAATTTTCAACAACCTCATCGAAGCTGTCTCTGGTATCCCTAGGGGCAGTTCCAACATGACCGACACTCACATCAGGGGAGAGGAAGAGAAAAGTGAGAAGGATTTTAATTAGCGAGGATAAAATTGAGCGGAAGAAAGTATTTATTTTTTTTAGGCCAAACTAAGTGCTACATGCAGATCTCGGGATGCGACATGTGGCAACTGTCCTTGGAATCTTGGAAGGTGTCTAGCAGAACTCTCAATTCTGTGACAGCAAGTAAATGGAACGATAGCGAGCCAATACGAAAGCAGTTTAACAACCTCCACTAAATTCACGAAACCTAATGAGACATGACACACGCTTTTATTCAGCTTGCAGATTTACATTTACGTATGAAAGTGACGTAAGGCATATATGTAGCTGCTGGTTCCAGACCGTACAAGGTCATCCCAAAACTTTAACTGGAAGTGAAGAAGACAGAGGCAAGGTTCTTTAAATATAGGGAGAAGTACAGTGAACCCTTCGTTCCCTCGATGCCTGTGTTGCCGTAGATGACTCTTCTCTACCCTACTGGGTATATCTTCAAGTCAGACACAAAGTAGGCGTTGGTAGTTGGCTGTATTCAGGGGGTAAGCTTGTGGATTGAACAGTGACCGCTGGTAATTAATATAGACAAGAACTATCTTCTCCTCTTACTTTGTTTTGATTATCTACAGAATTGTGCCTCCAACAAATGCATCCTGTCAGCCATCCAACCCAATGCATAATGTCTACCCATCATCCACACCTATGACGAACCGGTACTAGCGCTCTAGCTTTTCCGCCATTTCTTCCCCGATCACTTACATCCTAGAGCTCTATCTCTTAGCAGGACTACCCCCCTTAATCCCCAGGGATTATTTTCTATCACCCTCGGTCTCATCTTCTGGTGCATCGTTTCGCGAGTACATCTTGTACTCCACTGAGTCTTTGAAGTTGAGCTTCCCAGCTTCCACTTCCTTTCTAGTAGCTGTAAGCTTAGATTTGGGAAGACCCATGGATTCGAGGAATGCGACGCCTGGTTACCTGTTAGAGGCTGTATTTCTTAGAATTGAATGGGGGAAAACGTACTGTCTTTCCACTCAACCTCCTTTCGCTTATTGTCCCATTTCAGCTCGCCAGCCATGATATCAATGACCTTTGGTAGAGCCTCTAACGCAGCTTGAGCATTCAAAAATGCCAATCTTGTTCTTCGAGCAATGACATCGACTGCTGTTTGGGCATATTCATGTCTGACTGCGTATCTTACTTCACCATCAATGAAAGGGTACAATGGGCTGATCCTCTCTCCTCGGACTGGGAAGCGCTTCTCGGTTGGGCTGCTCAGGGCTGCTACTGTCCATGCTCTATCACCGTACGATTCCGTCAAATGCTTAGCAACATCAGTCTCAACACCGAAATGTTGAATCAGGTTGATAAACAACGTCTTTGAGAAGCCGTGTGCACCGACTAATTTCACCTGATGAGTTTGGCATGATCCATCAAGACGAGCGCCATCATCGATTAGTTCGGTACCACTGACATCTGGTGCATTGCGAACCGGTTGAGTCTGTAGCTTGAAGTGGCTAACAGCCTCATCGACAGCTTCCTCAGCCATTTGTCGATAAGTTGTCCATTTTCCACCAGCGCAGGTGAGAAGGCCAGACGGCGAGATATTAATAAGATGATTTCGGACTAGTGATTCTGTGTTCTTGGCGTTTGGATCCTTCACGAGAGGCCTTATTCCAGACCATGCTGCTAGGACATCGCCTCGGCGTACGTTGATATCTGGGGAGAGGTAATGTCTAATTTCAGACAAGATCCAGTCGATTTCCGCCTCCTTCGCAACTGGATTCTGAGAGATCTCAGTCGGGGCATCAGTTGTACCAGCAATTGTGTTTCCTTGCCAGGGCAGAAAGAAAATGACACGCCCATCGGACGTTTTGGGATCAATAAGACCCATCTTCTGAGGGCTGTAATAACCCGGAAGAGTTATGTGGACACCAGAACTTGGTGCAACAATCTCTTTCACACCAGCTTCATCCATCTTTCTAATGCCATCAGTGAAAGGTCCAGTAGCATTGATAATACCTCTTGCGCGAATGAGGAATTCATCCGCTTTCTTCCCATTCTTCTCTTGTACAAGATCTTTGACGCGCGCCCCACAGAGTTGACCATTTTCATCCTTTTCTAAGCTAGTGACCTCGAGATGGTTGACCACGGTGCTGCCATAAAGAGCTGCAGTCATTGCCAATGAGACATTCATTCTCGAGTCGTTGTGCGCACCATCGTAGTATACCAAAGCTCCAACTAAATTTGTCTTTTTCAACATTGGGAAAGCATCCAAAGCTTTGCTCTTTGTCAAGAAATATGATGTTTCGATGCCTTCAGATCCAGCTAACAAGTCATAGCATTTGGTACCAACCCAATAGTATGGAGCTTTCCACCATTTATTCAACGGAAGCATAATTGGCAACCACATCGATAAATGGGGTGCGGTGTCCAAAAAGTACTTCCTTTCCCTCAATGCCTCCCTGACAAGCTTATATTGGTTGTAGTCCAATTCCCAGACAGCTTTTTCCAAGTATCGTACTCCACCATGAACGAGCTTCGTACTCTTCGAACTTGTACCACTGCTGAAATCATCTCGTTCAACAACCGCGACCTTCAATCCTCTTGTTGCAGCATCCAGGGCAATTCCAGCGCCTGTAGCTCCGGCACCAATGACTAATAGGTCATAGATGTCGCCCTCATTTTGCGAAGTAGCCTCGTCGCCCTTCAACAGATGTGTAATAGAGCCTTTTGATCCTCCGCTACGTTTTAAATCCGCAATTTGTTCATCTCTCGTCTTGACCTTAGGAAAGCGTGGTGGTCGGAAGTTTCCTCCCTCACCATAACCCGGCGGAGGTGCGACGGCGGGGTCGGAACCAGGTATATTTCGGGGTCGGTAAGATATATAGAGGAGACCTCCTCCTAGAGCTACAGCTCCAGTTGTATAGAGGAGGGGTTTTGCGATACGCTGTCGGAAAGCCATTGTTGTTGAATTGAAGGAGAAAGAATTCGAATCCGCGGGGTATAAATTCGAGGCACTAAAGGTTGGAAGCGGAAGAAGAGCTAATGCGATCAGCCCGCTCTAGATGACATACGGAGAGCCAAGGTGATCTTCATTGGCAGAAAATTCTTGGAGAGGAAGAAAAGAGAATTGAAATTTCCAAGTTCAAGCTGCGCAAACGCTCCGAGGAGCGTTGAGCAAAGGGGTTGTCGACGCTTGGAGTCAGAAAGAAGCAATTGCAGGGGAGTAAATTCACAAAGAGCTCCCGCGAAGCTTGCCAACGGGAAAGCTATTATTCCGCCAATGACGCACCGAGGATAAAAGCCACGAATCTTGATGCCTCAGGCTTGAATATTGATAAATGTTTTCCGCTTTTTCTTTCTGATCAGCCTCAATCCTTTTTGCAATTAACGACACTCACAACACCAATAAAAGGTAGTTGCATCATCACGCCTCGGGTTAAAGGGAAATTTAGACAAGTTCATGCCATCTTAACTATCAAAGAACAACTTCCGAATCGTCCCGGGTTTACAGGAGCAACGCCACGTGACCATCAAAAGTACATATCATCCATCAAAACCTAGATCATCTCGCATTGCTCTCTTGGGCTTGATGATTTCTAACATACTTGTGATTTTCAAAGTTATTTTTGACTAATACTGTTAGGATCCGCAGTTCTGCGGCAGGTATTGTGCGAGCTTTGCGATACTTTCTCAATTTGGGACGAGAGGTCCAAAGAGCTTCTTTAAATATATAAGTGTGTAATTATTAGTAAATATTCACCAAACTTTGGATCTAGTTGGAGCTTTCAATTGGTGCAGATCCTTCACATGCGAGTTCCTGTAATCATCTTGCTCAAGAAAGCTCACGTTGCCAATGTGTGGGTTTTTTGATGTTGAGCAGCTAAAGTTGGCAACAAGCGCTCATCACTTTTCAGAATCGACACATCTCAATAATACTGATACAAAAGGCTCTTTCCCTTTGTTTTTCTGATCGTCGTCATTATGTTTCTCTTGGGGCTTTCCTACATGCACTACAAATGTGTGAGATGCTAATTCGGCAGGGACACAGCATCGAAATCCAATAACAAAACTAAAAAGGTCTGTCTTGCTTCATTCACAGCTCGATTACATCGCGTTAAGTCCTTCAACTGCAGCTCTTCATCCCCACGATTTGGTGCATCTACACCATATCTCTTGTTGTGGCACTTTGCATAAACCATGGTACAGTGGTGGGTAGGTAGGGCTCCAGCATCGCGGTCTTCTCTACCCCTTCTCCAGCAACATACCATTGTCGAAAGGCCTCGAGTCCAGCCTGTCGATCTCTGTACAGGATGTATCGTATGGCTTCCAAAAAAAGAGCCAGATCGCGATGAGATATACTGTAATTGTGGCTGGTGCGAGTATCCCTTCGAACTCAACGAGGATGGCTACAATCACCCTGTTGTCGTCTTAAGAATAAAGCAAAGAAAGGGGTCATCTATTCCAGGAGACGTACTATGCGATGTCGCTTGCGTAAGTCTCCTTCAATGTTCAGATGAAAACACGCTCACAATATCCTAGATCACCACATTTAGTGATACACCTTTGTCAATCTTTCTCCAATCACGTAATCGTCGTAACAGAAAAGCTACCCCAATTTTTCATCCAGACTTTACGGCGAATGAGGAAGGTGAAGCTTACACCGTCCAACTATACCTCGAGAACGACCGAAAATTGCATAAACAGTCATATGTCCGACTATCCCACGTTTATCAAGTTCCTGCATGCTTTCTCCAATCGCTAAGCTTTCAGTCACGAAAATCAGCAGCATATTTGACAAGGCTTGATTATGAGAGTTATGCCATTCTGATGAATCAGTTGAGGCTACCGAGGGATGTGGCACTTGGCACACGCGAGGTTGCTGAGAATGGACGAAGCAGACTGATGGAGCTTGCTAGCATGGAAATTGGATTGGAGGTGGAGGTGGAGGAAGATAGTTTTGTGAGTAGTCTGCTTGCTTGGGTCGCGAAGTGGTTTATCGGATTTGCTTTTGGCAGTATTGTCCTCTGGGTGCTTTTGGGGGAATAATTAAAGGATCTGTTTGCGGGAACCCTAGTTACATCTATGAAAAGTTCAAATTTCTATGAAGGTTGTGCTTTCATTAAGTGATGCAACGAGAATTTATGTGATTGCTAAAGGAGGAGGCTCTTAAGCGCTGGTAACAACCTGCGGAGTGGTGAGGTGTTTAGTACTAAAGAACCCGGCTGATGCAAGTAACAACGGGGGTAAGATCAAATATCACTATACCAGCTTCTGTGAAGTTTAGCTATGAATTATGTACTATGGTAATTTCAGAAATTAGTGAGCAGTCGAGAAAATTTGAGAAACAGGAGAAATCCAGTGTGGATGGCATAGACGATATGCAATTTTAGGTAATTGAGTCAAAAGAGTGTATTCCATTCAAGGAGAAGACGACCACGAACTTGCAGGTAAGCTCCCAGAGCCTATAATATGGGTATAGCGCTAGGCAAATGCGTACTCTTAAAACAGGTCTCAGACCTAGTTGCAACGGTGAGGTTGAATACGATAAATCATGACCTTCGTCATAGGCAAGTGTTGTTGGAATTGATGACTTCCAACCAATCAGATGAATCACGTTACCAACACAAGGTCTTGAGGGCTTCACGCAAGACACAATAGGATATATCAAGAATGTTGTTGGCCGTTTCATTTTTCTATTACTGCAGAGAATAATCAAGCTACGGTGGTATTTAAGTCTTCATATGGTCTACCATAAGATATAGTTGAAACAGCTAATAAAACTTGGTGCTTGTGAAGCCTTAGGCTACAAGGCTCTAATTCAACACTTGCTAGCGTTGAATCAGCCGCATCAGCCTAGCAGGTTCCAATATAGATGTTATATCGCCCCTCATTACAAACAGCCTCTACCCTCTCAGGCATGAAATCCCGAATCCCAAAAGTCATCTACATACCCACTGACAAAGCCTAGTGAGACTAATGTTCATCGCCACGAAATACAATCATCAAAGATGGGACGAGGCTCTCGGGGACGGAAGCGGATGCACTCACCTGACCAATGTCCGAGCCCACTCAAATCTAGCAAACTTAGTGAAGCTGCCCATACTTTAGAACATGAAATTGGTACTTCTTCGGCCTTTACGAAAGAGAACAGCCACGACGATAGCTCTACTAGAGGGAAGGAGCCCTCAGCCTCGTGGCGGACTTCACCACTTTGTTCGTTTTGCAATGCGATATTTGAACACTGGGAACAATTCCTTCGGGATCCGAAGTTGCAACTTCCACATTACGGATACATGACTGACCTGGAGGCCTCAGCAGCCAATGGTTGTTCCCTCTGTGTGCAGTTTATGTACGGTTGTCAATCTAAGGATGGTGGTATGAAGTCTCCCATCGTCGGATAACCACAGCTAATGGTTCTCAGCTTACTACAAGCAAGCGTCAAAACTTGGGTGTAGTCCTGAGTTAATAGTGGGCCCTGGTTCTAATTTATTGCCACTTATCAAAAATCCCAAAGTTGGGATTGCTTGGTTTCCCATCTCTGACTTCATGCCCACAGAGAAGTCCTATCTCTTGGAAATCGTTCTGTCCAGTAAGAAGTACCCAAATAGAAGATACTACAAAAGCTGGATCAGTATGGTTCCTGCACGAGATGAGCATTCCATGGACTTTGACTTCCAGTTGGGCAATAAATCTTCCCTAAGTACGCAAGAGTCGCTCCAATTATGCAAACAGTGGCTAATAGCCTGCCAAAATTGTCATACTCGCTGCAATTTATCGTCATCATCCTTTATGCCGACTCGGCTTGTTTGTGTACGAGGATCTCCCCGGGTGGTCAGCACTAGCGAATGGAGCGATGCACAAAGGTTCGCCACCTTGAGCCATTGTTGTAAGACTATCTCAATTCTTCTCTTCTCTCTTACTATTTGTATAGCTTTCTATATTGATTGGGAACTTAAAGCCATCTCATATATGCTCATTGTCCGCTGCCCGCAATTAAATTGAATAGGAAAACACTAAAACTTTGTAGGGGGCTCATGCTCATTTCTCACACTAACAAAAAGTAATATATGGGAATTTGAAGAAAGTATCCCTGCGAAAGCCCTTTCAAAAACATTCTTAGATGCTATATTTGTTTGCCAACAGCTAGATGTGGATTACATTTGGATTGACTCCCTTTGCATTATTCAGGATGATGTGGAGGACTGGGAGAGAGAAGCTGCGCTAATGACAAAGGTTTATGGGTCATCCTACGTCAACATTGCGGCTTCCGGTGCAGAAGATGGGAGTGTGGGCCTCTTTTTCCGTCGATCAACTGCCTGGCAATGTCGAGTCAAGGTTCCAGTCTCTGGAACCGGAATGCATTACAACTGCATCCCTTTCCGTATGCATGAGGAGAGTATTCAGCATATGCCATTGTATCGACGCGGTTGGGCAGTTCAAGAACGGCTCCTACCATCCCGAACCATTCTTTTCACGGCAACCCAGATATTCTGGGAGTGTTACGAAAATACTGCATGTGAAATTTTTCCGAAATCTTATCCTAAAGAAATTCCTCATGAGTCCGACGATGACCACGACACTAGCCAAAGGATATTTCGCAAAGAACATGTTCAAGATATTCCGTGGGATGAGATAATTCGGCAATATACTAGATGTAATTTAACTTTCAATCGAGATAGATTGGTTGCAATCTCTGGTTTGGCACGAGAAATACAGTGTCAATCCAGTAACCAATACTGCGCGGGATTATGGCGCGACGATATAGAGGCCCAGTTACTCTGGCTCATTGACGAAGACAAGTCAATCATATCTCTAAAACCTAACAAAAGAGCACCCACCTGGTCATGGGCCTCGGTAGATGGTCCAGTGCTGATGCCTCCAGTACTAAACCCCGTCTTCTGCGCCAAATATCTGGACCTGCACACACCACCTGGTGAAGACCTGTTCGGCCCAATATCAACGGCACAGATTTCTTTGAGCTGCTTGAATTTATGGAGACAGGCGATAGGGGAGCTAGGGGGTTCTCAAGACGAGGGTTCAAGCTGGTACCACAGGTTTGCATATACAGAAAGAGGGGTCAGGTCTATCGAGGTCAAATTCAGCTGTACCATTGGCGTTGATTGGACATCTATATTCTTCCTACCTGTTCTCTTCACATACAACCAGACTGTCTCCTCACGAAAGGCTACCTTACATGGACTCACCCTTCAATCCACTCGTAATACGAAAGGCTATTTCAGCAGGATCGGCACGTTTCGAAGGCACTATGGGGTGGAGCCTAGAGGGGACCAAATAGAGGATATCGAGAAGTCAATTCATGAGCACTGGAAGACTAAGGTAGAGGAAGACATGTACGTTCGGGTTTATGTGGACGAGAATGGAGAGACACGGAAAGTCATTATACTCGTATAGTTTCTCTGAGCAAAGCTCTAGATGACTAGCTTACTCAAATTTACAATATTTAAAGTTTCATAAACAGACAAAGGCAGCTAAAACTACTTTATGCTAGACTTCGAATGACACAAAGCATCAGATGCAGATTAAAAGATCTCATTCTGTGAATTTATGTTAATATTTTAATGAGAAATGTCATTAAAGCCATGAGTAGGTGAGGACTACATTCAATTTTTTAGGAGCAGGGGAGAAATCACAACTCCCACTATAATGGCGATCTGACTTTTGGTTAAAATATAGACAGCCTGTAAAGTCAGCCAGTAATTTAATGACTAAATTTATGTTCTCAGCCCTTCCGACAAATAACTTGCCCATGCAAAACCCCAAACCACCCCTTCTCATCCTCAACCCACCTATTCCACGCTCCACTTATCTCTATCAACTCCTCCACTGTGCTCAGCCCCTCCCTAATCGCAATCCCACCCCACTGCGTCCCAGGTAATACCCTCTCTGCAAAAGCACCACCCCAATACCGCCTCTCTTCTTCTGTATGGAAACACCAACTCCCGGTCGAACATTCCATTTCCTCATCCGAGAAGCCTGCAGCTTTGGCCCAGACATGGAGTTTGCTGCCTGGATCAGGGTCTCCTCCATTGGCTTTAGCGACGGAGAGGTAGAGGTCACGCCAACGGGAGAAGAGGGGGGAAGGTGGGTACCAAGACATTTGAGATGACTCCCTGATAGCTATAATACCTCCTTTCTTGCACACTCTTCGCATCTCCCTTAGGCCTTGGATTGGGTCACGAATATGCTGGAGAACCTGATGAGCGTTTACTACGTCGAAAGTCTCATCCTCAAAATCGAGAGCGTGGATATCTCCTTCTTGGAATGTGACATTTGAGATAGATTCTGAGGATGCGAGAGCACGTGCTTCGGTGAGGGGAGCGGAAGTGTATTCGACACCTGTGACATAGGCTTTTGGGAGGAGTTTGGCGAGGGATATTGTTATGGAGCCGGGACCGCAACCTATGTCGAGGACCTGGGATGATGATGGGAGAGACGAGAGATGTTGTAGAAGATGAGGCAAGCTGTTTTGGGCCGTTCGCCAATTGTGAGTGTTGAGAACTGCAGCGGAGTGATCGGATGCATAAACCGAAGAGCCTTGCATTGATTTTGACATTTTTTTTTTGGGACTGTTTGTGATTCGAAGTGAGGTTGTATGTTGATTCAGTGCTTGATGGCCCAAGTATATTATGTGTAAATTATGCGCGGCTTGCGAATTCCTGAGGATTGTGAATAGAAGAAAGCGCTAGGTGACGTCATGTGTTGTTGCTTCGTTCCTCCTCCCCATTGATTGGATATAGCTTTGAACCATTATTAGGCCGGAAATATATTTCCAGAAATACTCTTTGTGGCTAATGGATACGACTCGATCTGGAACAGAGATATCCTCACCCAAGTCTAATATGTTTCAGTTTGCCACTTAAATCAACAAACGGCTTCTCGCTCTCTTTTCTGTCCCAGCCTAACGTAGCCCAACCAATACGCTCGTAATAATCTCCCATATTTTCAGCTATCAAGATATGATAACGGCTATTGGATCTTGATGGCCATCCTTTCTTTTCAACGCGAACGCTTTCTGCTAGGCCCATTCGTTTAGAAGGCTTAGTATTTCCGACGTGTAGCCCAGTGTATCGAGCTTGAATATCGAGGGGCCTAGTTGTTGTCAAACTCCACCTTTTAACTGTCGCTGATGTATCGTTCTCGCCAAATATGCGCAGTATGTATGTTTCTGAGTTCTGTTCTACTTTGTTGAATTTTGAGTAGAGCTCTCGTGGCTCAAAGCGAAGGGAACTTGTGTAGATGGAGAGGTGCACATATGTGGAAAACAAAAATTCCTTGTTGAATTGTTCATATCCTTCCTGGAACTCCTCCCAAGAACTAGTACGACCATTTCTGAACTCCAGATTAACGGTCATTTCCGCATCATAAGTGTTCGCATGGATTTGATCAAACTCGACGGGACCAATCCAACCTGTCCACGACCAGCTAGGGAAACCATTACGTCGTGGGGAGGGGGTTGGAAGATACCAAGTTAGTCCGCGAATGAAACATGTATAGTCAGGGTAGAAAGTTGGTCTACATGCCGAGCAGCTAGCAGCATGGGTCGAATTATTAAAATCCAGCAGTAGAGGCACTCCCCAGCAGTGACGGACTTGTAGAGAAGATTTTTCGAAAGCTCGCAGGATACCAAGAAAGCCGTTTAATATATCTCCCTGATAGGAAAGTGATCTTAGAGAGTATTCCTCTATTCTCCTCATAATGTCAAAAGGGTGTTTTCCAATGCCATCTAGGGGAAATATTCCAATCATTGATCTGTTTTCACAGAACTTCTCACGGAGTCGTTGTTGATTTTGAGTGTGGAGGTTTTTTAGAGGAAAATTGTGTGCTTCACAGTTTCGCATGCCATTACACTCGAAGTATACCTGGTAATCTGTGAATATCAAACGTTGACGCGAGAGTAAGCCTTCTTGATATGTCCATGCCCTTGACATCCAGGTCGACTTCGCGATGTCATACCGAGGGTCATGCAATGTGGATATCAATTTACGTTCGCCAAGGCACAGTGAAGGCTGAGTGACGCGATCTCGACTTCCGACCCCCGGAAGTCCATAGTCAGGACTGTCTCCCGCGGCAGCAATGATTGTAAGCGCAGACTTTTGATATACAAGATCCATCTGCCTGACCTGCGTCATAACCTCCTCAGAGTTATCTTGATCAATACAATACCTATCAACCCAAAGATATTGATAGCCAAGTTTCTGAGTAACGGTAATTGCATCCTCGATTGTCTTTGGAAGAGTTTTTGGTAGAGTACCAGAGTTCTCTGCGACACACCTATGTCCTGGCTGAACATTGTTGCTCATGGACCCCCACACGTAGCTAAGCGAAACGTACGGTTGCCCAAGGGCTAAGGTGATGCTTTTGGACCTGCAGTCAATGACTTTGAGATAAGGGACACCATGTGGTTCAATGTTCCAGCCACAATTTTCCTTATGCAGCCTTTTGCATAGTTGAAGCCAATCCTTGACGATACCGAAATTCGTACCATCCGTACTCAAAGGTGCCAGTGCGTTATTTGGATACTGAGCAATTGGAACTATGCGAGGAATATCTAGCAAATCGAAGCTCTTTCGGTTTCCAGGTTTGTGTTCAAGCCAAGGGGGCGTGGGAGAGTTGACGTCGATCATCAGGAAGATCACTGGAATCGAATGCCATTGCCCCCTGCTATATTCTGACTGATAAGACTTCAAGTAAAAAAATTCCTTTGAGTTCTTCTGAAGCCAGTTAAGAGATTGGAAGAAGAACCTGCACATATTGCAAGACTCCACTGACCACGTAGAAATTAGCCCAAGCTCTTTCTTTGCTAACGGCATATGACCTAATCGTTTTGTCGTAGTTTTCGAAAGCATTTCATTTAAATTAAGTGCCAAACACCTTGTGCAAATAGATGGATCTTTCCCCTCAAGAGTGGAGGCACTTAATGGAGCTAGCGGAAACCTAGTATCATCTGAAGCCCACCGACTTCCAGAGCTCGTACCCGATCTCATGTTCTGAACAAGTAGATTGGTGCTTCTAGAAGTTGAAGATAGCGGTAGAGATATTGCTTCCATATTTGAGAGAATTGATAACTTTCGGAAGATGACGTCTTGAGTGAGACTCTTCGTTGCGCGGGGTTCTTTAATGGCTGGTAAGAAGGTTCTACACACCAGTCAGCCTTCCAATCCAATAGACGGTCTTCAACCCACCTGGATTACTCTCGCATCACCTTATTTATAGTATCTTGATATTGGTAAGAATTCTGACAAACAGATTGGCCCAGGCGAAAGAATGTTAACTCTCTTGGAACACCCCATCACTCCTATGCGGCTTAAGAATTCCACAACTTAGGAACGAATAGGTTGTGCTCAATGGAGTTGTAGGATGAATAAACCAGAGCTGAAGCGTAGTGCTATAAGGTTAAAGTATCGTTGTGGTTGCCTGGGGAAAGCCCCGGCAGGGATCAGTTTTGCCAAGAAGCCCAGTCAAATAACCCTAGAGTGAGAGGAGTTGTCAAGGTGTTAAAGTATTCTTCTCCGAAATATATATTTAATATAATATTGAAGTGAAATTCTTCCTTGTATTTTTAAACCCACAGCGTCCTTCGGCCGTTGCTCCTTAGCATTAACAACCTTATCAAATGAAACAGAAATTATGGTGCCAGGCATCCCAACGGCTTTTATTTCCAGTGCTTCAAAGCAGCGAATATTATTTCTTACCCAGGAAACTGCTTGTCCTAATATAAGTGGTTTCCTTAATGCTAGAAATGAATGCCCAGAGGAAAAATGTCTGAAGCTGGTTCCTAAATTGTGTCCTACTGGTTTGGTCATAGAGGATAGCTCTTGATAATTAGCGAAAGGATATAAGGGTCAAGCAACAATTAATGACGATTGATTACTCAATGGACAAATGAGAACAATGCCTGTGGAGAATCAGAATAGTACTGCCGCTCGTCAACGCTTGGCTTCAACGCTAGGGAGTCTGACACTGGACTGTAACAAAAGTATCGCAAGCCTGTAGAGGAGTGTGTGCAAGCCCGGTAGTGGACAGCACCTAAATTAACAAGATCAAAATTTTTTAATGGCAAAGAGAGGTTGGATGTCGTCAAAATAAGGTTCGCATTTCAATTTTGATGCTCTAGTTGATCAGGCAAAATGTTCCCTTGTGATTTCAAATTTCTGCTATGGGTGGTCATTGGCAGGTGCGGAGTATTTGATTCTCCTATTCCGATGTATCATAAAGAGACCTTTGAAAGGCATGCAGTACAACACCAAAAACAACATTTGTGATGTGCAAATGGTAAGCTTACAACTCACTATGCATGATCGAAGCCAGTAATCTCCCTTCATATCACGTGCTTTTAAGCTAAACCCCACCAAGAGGAGCTAAGACAATTTTGCACCCCTCGCAAGCCAAACCCCTCCTTCCACACAAACTTTCTTCCTTTCTTTCACACCGCTGCTTTCTCTCAACAATCTTCCCCCAAGAACAAGAACGCAGCTTTAGAACATATCAGAGCGTTCTGTTCTTACCCTTCATCTATTTTCTTTCTTTCAGCTCGCACATCAGGTCCAGCAATCTCTTGTCTCCGATCAACGGCGACTTTTTCTAGCACGCAATCGTTGTTGAAACGATCTGCTCTGACTTTTCACTTCCCAACACAACTTCCCTATCCGCAACCATGGTTCAATCGTGAGTATCAATCATAAGAGATCAATATCAAAGAGCTCTAAGACTGACAATCAATCCTACAACAGATCTATCCTCGGTTTCCCTCGCATGGGTGTCAACCGTGACCTGAAGAAGGCAACGGAAGCCTACTGGGGCGGCAAGATCTCTCAGGCAGACCTCCTCGCAGAGGCTAAGAGACTTCGTCTTGAGCATTGGAACATTCAGAAGAATGCTGGTGTCGATGTTATTCCTAGCAATGACTTTGCCCTCTATGATCAAGTTCTCACTCACATTCAAGACTTCGGTGTAAGAATTTTCCACGCCCAATCTACCTCCACACGCTAACGTTTCTTTGTGGTACAGGCCCAACCTCCTAGATATACCGAACACAAGCTCGACCCAGTCGATGAATACTTTGCTATGGGTCGTGGCCACCAGAAGGATGGAATTGATGTTCCCAGTTTGGAGATGGTGAAATGGTTCGACTCGAACTACCACTACGTCAAGCCAACTCTCCAAGACAACCAGACCTTCAAGCTCAACCCCAACCCAAAAGCTGTTGTTGAGTTCCTTGAGGCAAAGGAAGCTGGCATTATCACCAGACCTGTTCTTGTTGGCCCAGTCTCCTTCCTTGCTCTTGGCAAGCCAGACCGTGGACAGACTGTTGCGCCAATTGACTTGCTTGAGAAGCTACTTCCAGTGTACGAGGAGCTCCTTACAAAGCTCAAGGAAGCTGGTGCTGAGACAGTTCAAATTGACGAGCCAACTCTTGTCTTCGATCTCCCTGCCAAGACCAAGGCAGCTTTCAAGCCAACATACGAGAAGCTTGTCGCCTTAGGTGACAAGATCCCAAAAATCGTCCTCGCAACCTACTTCGGAGATATTATCCACAACATTGACGCTCTCCCAACCAACGTCTACGCTGTTCATGTTGACTTAGTCCGAAACCCTGAGCAACTTGACACTGTTGTCAAGGCGTTGGGCGACAAGACCGTCCTTTCTGCTGGTGTTGTTGATGGCCGAAATATCTGGAAGACCAATCTGAAGCGCGCAATTGAGCTTGTTGAGACCGCTGTTCAGAAACTCGGAAAAGACCGTGTCATTGTTGCTACTTCCAGCTCTCTCCTCCACACCCCACACACCTTGGCTTCTGAGAAGAAGCTTGACCCAGAAATTGCTGATTGGTTCTCATTCGCCTGTGAAAAGGCAGTTGAGGTTGCCATCATCGCTAAGGCGGTTACTGAGGGCCCAGCCGCTGTTCGTGCTGAGCTCGAGGCCAATGCTAAATCAGTTCAAGCTCGTGCCAGCTCAAGCCGTACCAATGACCCAAAGGTCAAGGAGCGCCAGTCCAAGATCACTCCAGATTTCTATAACAGAAAGTCTGAATTCCCTGTTCGTATCGCCCAACAGCAAAAGAACTTGGGTCTTCCTCTTTTCCCCACCACTACCATTGGTTCATTCCCTCAAACCAAGGAGATCCGTATCCAGCGTAACAAGTTTACTAAGGGTGAGATTACTGCTGAGGAGTACGAGAAGTTTATCGAGAAGGAGATCCAAGATGTTGTCAAGATCCAAGAGGAGCTTGACCTTGATGTCTACGTTCACGGCGAGCCCGAGCGTAACGATATGGTGCAATATTTCGGCGAGCGTCTTGATGGTTATGCCTTCACCACCCACGCCTGGGTTCAATCCTATGGTTCTCGGTGCGTCCGACCACCCATCGTTGTCGGTGATATCTCTCGACCTGCACCAATGACTGTCAAGGAGTCCAAGTATGCTGTCTCGATCTCGAAGAAGCCAATGAAGGGTATGTTGACTGGTCCAATTACCTGTCTTCGATGGTCTTTCCCTCGTGATGATGTCCACCAATCCGTCCAGGCTGAGCAACTTGCCCTTGCTCTTCGAGATGAGGTTGTTGATCTTGAGGCTGCTGGCATCTTTGTTATTCAGGTCGATGAGCCTGCTCTCCGAGAGGGCCTTCCTCTCCGAGCTGGCAAGGAGCGTGAAGCATACCTTGATTGGGCTGTCAAATCTTTCCGTCTTTCCGTTTCTGGTGTCCAGGACTCCACCCAGATCCACTCTCACTTCTGCTACTCCGAATTTCAAGACTTCTTCCATGCCATCGCTGCTCTTGACGCTGATGTTCTCTCTATCGAGAACAGCAAGTCTGATGCTAAGCTCTTGAAGGTCTTTGTCGATGAGGCTTACCCACGACATATCGGCCCTGGTGTGTATGATATTCATTCCCCACGTGTTCCAAGTGAGCAGGAGATTAAGGATAGAATCGAGGAGATGTTGCAGTTCCTTAAGCCTGAGCAACTCTGGATTGACCCTGATTGCGGTCTTAAGACTCGCCAATGGGCTGAGACCAAGGCTGCCTTGACTAACATGGTCAACGCTGCCAAGTTCTATCGCCAAAAGTATGCTTCCAAGTAGATGATTCATATTTATATTTGTTTTATTGAGGCGTTGGGGTTGCATGAAATAATGAAATTGTATGTGGTCTTTAAAACCTGATATTGGAGACGATCTCAACATCGGCGTTTCGGGTCAGGGCATAAGTCAAAAGCTTGCCTATTTGGTGTCGCTAGGGAGCGTTTCTGTGGTTCAACAGCATCGGGTGGGGATGATCCATCAACCGGACATCTATTGAGATATGGCGTCTACATGAGCGATGATTTTATGTTTCCAACGGAGATCCAAGACTGCGCATCTTGATTGTAATCAATCTCTGATCTGGAAGTAAGATAGATAAAAAGTTTAGAAATATACCCAATTCAACCGGGCATCCTGTTCTTGCATTCAAAATTCAAAATTGTGAATGAGAGTTTTGCGTAGCTAGTTGCTTAGACAGTATCCCGGGCCCCGATATATTCTTAGGTGTTGGGAACATCCTTCAGCTTACTATTTTTCCAGCCTGAATGCCCTCTTTTTCCACTTCGCTGAAGTTACGATATACTCTCTTGAAAACCACACAAGCCTCCAAAATCTGCCTGTTCAATCCCCACCGTGAGGCCCAGGGTCGGATGTAATAATATAAATCTAATCTAGCCTAGTTTTACCTGCTTCTTGACCTTCTTGGTATTTTAGAAATATTCCCCGTCAGAGTCCACCTCGAAATATTTGGTAATACATCGATTGCTTAAGTCTCTGCGTAAGGTTGTTTCTTAGTCAGTGAGTGACTCTGCGGTTCGGGTTGCTATTATTAGTACGCCATCTGGTTTGCCTAGGTGCTCTCAATTTTATGAAAGGAGCACAAGAAAGGTTATTTGTTGTAAGATTCCACTTTAGTTTCTATTATCTTCAGTTCAAAAGTCCAACTTGGTATCCAAGTCCCAAACGCCGAGGCTATGCTACTCCAGATTCTTCCCCTGAATTCCGATCACAGCCAATCACCACCTACCACCCGTCACCCCACCCATCATCGCCGCCATCATCCTTCGGCTTCGTATCAATCTTCTTTGCAACTACTGGCTTAGCTGTCACCTTCTTAACAGTCGCGGCACCAACACTTCCGGTACTTACCACCCTTGAAGAAACCGCTGGTCTCCCATTGGCAGGCTTTGCAAGACCTTTTGGTAAAGGCTTAGCACCTGGCTTCTTACCAGCTTGTGCCGCGAGCCAGCCAGCGAAATCCGGCTCGCCGTTGTCTTCGAAGGGATTTGCTGCTGAAGGGGCAGGTTTACTGCTTTGTTTTGGCGCTTCACTGGGAGCGTCGAAAAAATTGTCTTCTTCCATGTTACCCCATGCGTCGTCCGCGTCTTCATCGGCTTCGTCCTGGAAGTAGTCGTTTGCGTTTGAGGAGACGGCTGTACGGTCTGAGATCGCAGGTGGAGAAGCAACTGCTTGCCGGTGAAGTGTTGATGCAGAGGCTGTAATGGGGTTCGGCCGTTTGGTGTCATTGGCTGCTGGGGCAGAGTTGGAGAGTGGGTTTGTCGGTGGAGGGGTAGATGTGGATTGGATCTCGCCAACGGCAGTAGAAACTTTATTGGTGAAGGAGGAAATGGCCCAGCCGGCCCATGAAGCAGCTTCGCTTGGCTGGGGTGTGCTCATTCGAGGGGCACCAGCACTGGCCGAATCAGTTGCAGTAGGAGGCGGTAATACGCTCTCGGCCATTGTGCTAGCATGTTTTCTAATTCGTTGTAGGAAAAGATCCATGGTTTTATTTGCTTGGTCCCGAATGAGCTTCTCCTTATCGATCAAGCTAGGACAAATGGCCGGTAATATTCTATTAGCAACATCGTCCTCACTGAAGGAGTCAGAAGTAGCGCCCAATGCCATAAGAGCAGCATTTCTAGCGTGAACAAAAGGATCACGAAGTGAACGTGTAAAGGCGGCTATCAAGACCTTCGATCTGTTACCAACGCCTAGGTTCTTCGCAATCTTGCCAAGGCAAATTGTTGTATTTGTTCGAATTCCAGGTTGTTCATCATTGGACGTTTTCGCCAGATACTTTAATAGTTCACCGTTGATAGTCCTATCAGAAAGTTTTCCTATGATGGTCAGAACAGCCTTGACCGTCTGTTCGCGAACTACTGGAGCCACATCCGTAAAGCCTGTGACCTATTTCCTTTAGTTAGTAGATGATTCATGTTCTAGGAGCTTCTTCCAATATACCATTTGAGGAAAGATTTTATCGTTCACAATCTTTTGTGGCAATCGGTCTATCATAACTGGTAGATTGTCTAATAACGACACCCGAATTGCACGGTCTGGACTGCTGAACAAACGCACAACAGCTGGCGTAACCTTGGCTTCGAATTCATCGTCTGTAAGTTTCTTGCTGATTTTCATGACAACGCTGAAAACCTTTGGCCCTCCACCGCCAAACTCAACAGACTTCAGTAACTCAGGAAGTATTTTCATCTTGAAATAATCTTCTGGAAAGTCATCTGATAACTGATCGAGATCACTATAGATGATTAGTGGCATGATATAGTCTTGGTTTGACCAAAGCTCACTTCAAGAATTCTTCTCTTTCTTCCTCCGTCTTCATGCCAAGACTATCGACACTTTCCGTTAGCTTGATGAGAGGCGTTCCAAAGAAACCCCCATTTCTTCGACCTTGCTCTAAGAAGTTGGCTACGCTGACTCTTGCCTTCGGGTTGGCATTGACCAATCTTCGGTAGCTAGAATGCATGCTTGGCGGTATGCCTTTCGTCTGACCGGCTTGATCGCCACCTATAAATTCACCATTGAAAACCTCGAATATCAGAGTTCCAAAATTAAACGCATCGACAGCATGTAGAGGGTTTCGCTTGATCGCATCCCAGCCGGATTTCGCGAGCTCAGGAGGTGTATATCGTCCAGCGTCGGGTACTAAGCTTCCGTAGTTCTTCAGAATAATTAGAAATGAGAAATACATCATAGAAAGTGTTATACGTACGTATATTATAGCATCGTCTTCCTTCATGCTGCTCAAAACCTCGAAGCCTCCAACCTTCCACTCCCCACTTTCACTTGTGTATATTGATCCAACTCGAAGTGCGCCATGTACAGAAGAGGCTTCATCATTAATGAATTTTATAGTTTGCTAGATATTGCCGATTAGTTGAGCCCGTATCAGTGTGGAGGGGTAATCCTACCGCCACTCCAAAAAGACCCCACTTCAACGTCTCCGCACTTATACTTTTGCGTTTAATATGCCATCGTAAAGGAATAATTCTCTCAGTAGCGACATATATGTATGTTTCTGTCTGTCCAATGTTGGCAAATCTGCTCCCCGAACACCAGCTCGCGTGCCTACCTCTACCGTATCGAGGACCTTTACAACCCCAGGATGTCTCATGGTACGGAGCTTTCGAACAGCATTTCTGGCCATTGGTAGGCGCGATTTATTGGCTGTAACATCAAAGGAGAATATGCTGCAGTTTGAACTATCTTCCTAAGCACGATCAGCAGTTGGAGACACGTTTGCGATTGCAATCATACACGCTTAGTCCCATTATATAGTGTCCAGATGCTCGTATCCACGTCCACTCGATCACCAAAGGTGTATGGGAATGGGGGGCCCTTAGATATTGCGGATGCTACCGCAGATTTAAAGAACTCCATGATGCATAAGAAATCAATAACTAAGTACGAAGTGTTGTGATCTCTAAATCCCCTTTCATGTGCAGTGCGGCAGAATATCTGGCGTTACCGCCCGCCATATTCTAACTACGCTAGCGGCCGCATCAAGCCCTTGTCATCAAGTCGCGTCAACCTCCACCAGAACATTTCCTCTAACTTCATAACATGCATCTAATCCTTTTTCCTGACGTTAAAGCTTTGCCATCGTTCTGTCAGGCTGAGATGTTGTCTGCTCTCACTAACATCGATCAATGACTGGCGTCATCCAAGTTCTTATTGCTCGCATCAACCTACTGGAAGGGGGCGTCACGTGGCGGCGATTCCTTTTGCTGTATCGTAGAGTTTGCTATTCATCCTCTCATCAGCCATGAGCCGCATCTAGGAATATACGTTCGATCGGGCGGTGACTCACAAGCAACTTGATAATGGAACAAAGGCCATCACCTTCTCAACCGACATCGAGCCACCCTGCCTATATGGTGCCTGCTGGAAGCTTCGATATGACGAATAATGCTTTGGGAAAGGTGCGTGCTTTTTCGTGTGAAGTTTCGTATATGTCCATGATGATCACCTGGTAAAAGGTCCGACTGCTTAATGAATTCTGCTGGTTTTGGCGAGGGGTTTGGCGCTCTGCTAGCAAGGTCGAGGACGCTATCATTTTCAAATTTCGTCGTTGCGAGGGCATTTCTCCAAAATTCGGGCAAGACTACACCAGCATGAGCTTTTGCTGAAGTCCAGTGACTTTGGAGAATATATCAATGTCTACGACAGTTCTGCTATCAGGAGTTGCGCATCTTCTTGCTCCAGGATGTGCAACCAAAGGCTGCGGTGCAAAACATCCGAATACGTGCCAAACTCGTGTTCGTTATTTGAGGAGATATTTGAGGCAGCTATAGTTGCGCTAAGCAATGGTCCGAAGCCGCAGAGCTCAGCAGGTTGATGACTATAAGAAACTGAAAAGACCTGAGACGTTACTCCCCGTTGTTATCATGTTCTTAATCACTAATGGGACAACTACTAATTTATGACAGAGGCAGAGCCGAAGTTGGGATGTTACTGATGATTCGAGTTCAGTAACGTCGATGACATCCTCTGCAAGAACCAATCTCTGCCACGTTTGCAAGGAACCGGATGCGCCACCAACGATCAAGTTCGTGAAATGTACGAGGTGCAAGTGCTCATGGCACCCGTTTTGTCATACCCCAAAGATACTGGATAGCAGCGTGTAGGTTTATTTCTCCTAACCCACCATCAGTTTGTCTAACTCCTGCCTGCGTGCGATGATGCTAATTTGTTACAGCTCAACTTTTACTTGTGCCCGCTGCAAGAAAAAGGAAATTGCATCATTAGCACCTTCCATGTCGTCAAGTATGCCTCCACCTGCCCACCAATCCGCCGAGGACCCAGCGAGGAAGTGCGAGGAACCCAACTGTACAGGAATTCCTTCTAAGCATCAAGCTTCCGGTAAGCAGCTTTGCAAAAGACACCAGATCACTCTCGATCATCGAAGATCCAAAATGAAGCCACCTGTTGCTATGAAGACCGGCTCAGTACCTAAGCTATTCTCGAAGGGTAAACTCTATAACTTCAAACCGGAGGACAAACAGTACCTTAGAAAAGACGACAGGCAAGGGACAAAACGCAAACGTGTAGCGCTCGCCCAGAAGAGTGACAGCTCAGGTCTCCACCTGGGAAACTCCGACAAAATACACTTACATCAAAATGTGGTAGATGAGTCTACTCATATACAAATATTACCGTCAAGGGTCGAGTTCCCGCATCCAAACGCTTCAGGCCAAAGCATGACTAGCTTGGCAGATGATGAACCCAACTCCCCTAAAGAACTGAGATCCAGCATTGAACTTCGCACTACAAATGACTCGATGTAAGACGAAGGGTTCACCTCCAAAAACAAGGCTAACATACTCAGGACTGACAACTTACCGAGGATAATTGATAACAGGATAAGCATATCACCAGAATACGAACCACCCTCCGCAATGCCACTCAGCAGGACGAACAGCCCGTTTATCCCAACTATCTCGGAACAGATGGTGGGGCGAGGCAAAACAAGCCAAATACCTGCACATTTTGAACCAATGTTTTCCTCAAATCGACTAGCCAACCTGGGAGTCTATAAGTCGCCATATGCTGCCTCAGATGACTCGGCGCCTCCGAGTGTTGGCCAGCCAGATAAACATCATATATATGAAGATGGTGATATGCAAGATATCGAACCTCCTGCCTTCAATAGCAGCAATGACAGAGCAACAACAAATGCATATCAAGACCACCTTCAAACCCTGTCTTCTCTTCATATTGAATCCCTTGAACCGCATGCACAGTCAAATTCCCCCAACGCTAATGCGCGACAAAACGGCGCAATGGATGACCCTGAGAGTGGCGATGATCTGCTTCCAAAATATCCAACGCCATGGATGCTAGATTCGATGAAGCCAGGCTACGACCCAGAAAACGATCCTAATTTCGGATACTCTACCAGATACCTCCCACATCCGCAATCCCTCGAGTATAAACGTCGCCTGCGCGCACTGACTTATGATCCAACGGAACTGGATAATTGGCTTGCAAAATTAAGGAAACCAAAACCCAGATTTCCACCTAGCGGAGCTGACTTATACAAAACCCAAAAATGGGGACATATCGACCCCCGAGTTGCATGGCCTAAGAAACAAGATCCGGAATTCCTTGCTGAAAAGCGTGCAGAAATCGAAGCTCGTCCGAAGAGGAAAGCTAACTTTGGTAAAGTGCTCACAGAACAAAATATCAAGGAGAGATTAGAAAAAGGGTGGAATATTCACCAAAACACAGAATCTCGAAGTAAAGAGGAGAAGGAGGCTTTGAATCAGACGTACGAAATTATATACGGCATCAGGGGCCTCGTGACGGACTACGAGTACAAACTCATCGGGGGCCGGGAATCATGGGTGGAAAAGGTCGAGATAGTCGATGAGGAAACCGGTGTGGTTCGAAGGAGGAAAGAGAGTGAACGCCGGATAATACCAATCGAAGGGTAGGCTTAGCCTTGCGGCTCATCGAGGTCCAAGTCTGAAGCTGTTAAACCACCAAATGAAGTGGTTAGATGATGTACGTGAACGTTTCCCAGTCCAATAGTTCAAAACCACATCGTAATCCTGCCTTAAACAGGCATGGTATTTCATGTTGTCAGGAAGCTGATATGTGGAAAGAAGTTTGTCTTCCTCAGCAAATCACAAGTATGTAGTTCTACTTGGCGTTGCAACGCTTCCCCGGTGCACAGCGGACTGTTTTCGGCTTGTGAAGATTTGAATTTATTGGAAGATAATTCATCGCCACCCAACTTCTGACATACAGATACAATGCCATGATCTGCGGCTGGTTTCCTACAAGCGCGCGAGGCCAAGATTGTTCCGATGCGAGCCTTTGTTGTGGAATGTTCGGTCAGAAAGAAGCTGATGCAATTCCAAGATATTAATCTCGACCACTAAAGACTTTTCTGCCCAATGCTTTACGGAGTTCGTGATTCTGTGTGGCTGCGGGGGAAAACATGCATTGACCTCCTCAAACAACCGAGGCTGCCCAACATCTTTTAAAAAACAAGGTTAAGTGGACCAGTGTTTCAAATAGTAATGCTTGGCTTCAAAGCTTCAACACAAATGAGTTTCACAGACATATACCAAGCATTTACTATGAGCATCAACGGACTTGGCCACTAGTCGGATTAACGAGATCCGCGCAAGGAGAGCATTCCTTCCTTCTTGGCCATCATTGCTCTCTGGCTGAAACAACTTGTCACTGTTTCGATCAGCACAGCCTCGAGAACTTCCTTGGGATGATCAAGTCGATCTGATGAATTTCATTGGGCCGAAAAATGCTTGTCATAGCTAGGCAACCTAAAGCAATACTTTTGTGTTGTTTCTTTTCCCTTGAAGGCTGAATCTATAGTTCTCCTTTTTGCCCAGATATCGTCACAAGGATCATTGTTTGTGAAAAGCACAGACTTCCGGGCTGTTTTCCGTTTCCCCTTGGTGTTTTCCGAATGAGTCTTTCAGAACCAAAGAGAAACTCCCGTGTGCTAGGTCGAGGTCTATGGCACCTCTTGGAAATGCGGCGCCCAAGCCTCCAAGCTGAGATCTACCAGTATAAGAAGAATGCCAAAGTCTTAGTAGTCGCTTCTTTTTCATCATCACTTCAGCTTTACTCATTACAACCACTTCACTTCTTCACTTCACTTTCATTCTTTGAATTATTTAATATTTTAAGACTTGCAGGTTCTTGTCTACTCTAATCAAAATGCTTTTCAAATCAGTTCTCCTTGCGGTTGCCGCTTCTTCCACTCTCGTTGCCGGTCACGGTGCGATCATCAAGGCCACTGGAGATGCAGGTGGATCTGGAATGGCTCTTGGTGGTAAGTCTTTTATCCCGATGCAAACACCTTCCTCGTCCCGAGCCTGGCATCTTCGTCCTGACTGCTCCTAATCTCCTTCCTCCTGCCACGCACTCCAGCCTCATAAACTGTATCTAACATGCTTCTTCTACAGTTGACACCGCCACTCCACGTGACGGCTCCAAGCGCGATCCCTTCCAACAAGACTCTACTCGCTTCAAGAACGCCGCCGCTGATGCCTGTGGCGAGACCCTTGGAGGCGGAACCAACGACCCAGCTACCCAAGTCCCCAAGATGCTTGCAGCAAACGGAGGCAACATGCCTCAGATCACCCAAGGTGGAATGGTCATGATGACTCTTCACCAGGTCAACGGTGATGGTGCTGGTCCTTATGAGTGCATGATTGATAGCACTGGAACTGGAACCCAGTGGGAGACAATGCAGGTTGCTACCAATGTTCCGGGCCAGAACAGCAGGAGTCAAGCTAAGGCTCAGGACTTCGTAAGTTTTACTTGCCCATCTTCTCCTCATTTAGAGTTATGGAGTGGTTTACTGACAATCAATACAGCCATTGACTGCCAAGGTCGCCGCCGACCAAACCTGCACGGGTACCGCAGGAGGCATGACTGGTGTCTGCATGGTTCGCTGCAACAATGCCGCACGAGCCGGCCCCTTTGGTGGCTGCGTGCCAGTTCAGATGGCGTCTGCTGGTGGCAATGCCACTGCGACTGCTGCCCCAGCAACCCGCAAGCTCAGACGAGGAAACAGAATTGAATCTTAGATTAGCATTGGGGTTGAGGACTCATTCTTTTAGTTTTTGCAAAATGAAGTGCAATTGGTTGCTGGAATAAGTAGTGGAGTGGTTGGCTGTCTTTACACCCTTCAAGAGTGGATCATGTAGATTATTGTAAAGGTGACGAGATGGAGAGTAGAAATAAAATTGTTCGATTTACTGAATAACCTTATCTTTGTGATAGATTCATAATGATCTCGGTGGAGCGTAAGATTTTCAGTACCTCTCTCTGTTCTCCTCCCCAATACTCGCGGCTCTGAAACTTTCTTGAGGTCAGACTGCCAAGGCCGCCAAGTCGTCAAGAAGTTCGCGCCATCGATTAGCGAGCTGAACCCTGAAACTTGACCCCAGAAGCCAATGCTTAGCGTTTCGTCTCCGCTGCTCTGCAAACATGGCCCTGTAAGCTTATTTCGACTTCCTCGATCGTGATTCCCTTAGCTGATGAAACACGCATTGCTCCATACTTTTCTACCTTCTTTTGAGTTCTCTCAATTTCTATTGATATTTGCATAGTACATTAATACGACACTGTGAACTTATGAATGTTTAAGCTAGTACTGGAACAATGCCACATTCTAGCTTGGTGATCCTGCATAACTAGTTGAGGAGAGCTTTGAAGTGATTGAACTATTTGCGAATTTTGCAGGAAGCGCTATTTATTAGAATGTGTGAAGATCAATTCCATATAAATTATTATTACCATGAATTAGTATTGCAGATTCAAGTGAATTCATTGGAATCAATCCCTAATTGTTCACTAATTCCTAGTTTTACTGATGAGACTAACACTTCACCACAACTTCACTACAAATTAATTCATAGAACACCTATGAGTTCAAAAGGATAGGTACTCTAGCTTTAACTCTAGCCTATATCCACGCGTTTCTAAATAATGCACATGCTCTTGTGAACCCTCGCACAAAAAAAGCCCTTGTCAACACATGAATCTATTTACCTAGTTTTAATAGACCTACATTCTAGTGAATTTCACTCGCTCATATTTTTTTACTATCTATAAAAATAAGAACCATGTTATTCTAAATATTTTCTCCAAGAAATGTATCTTTGATTCAAGGAAGAGTTGTATGTTTGATGAACGTGAAATAAGTGTGTCTGAATGAACGAATTTAGTATAAAGACTGAGTGAAATGATGAAAGGGGCTACTCGCAAAGAGCATGATGAAGAAAATCAACCGGTGTACTAACTTGTATAAACCAACTTAGTCGTCTCTTCTGAGATATTCAATATACTTATAATTCGTGACTCTCAGTCGTTGTCACAACCAGCTGAAGCCTGCACTTACCTAGCCAATCGAATATCACTAAACTCGTCAGTATTCTTGAATGCTCCCTCGCTCTCCTCCCCTCCCCTCTGCGTGAGATATTTTCACATCATCGTATTTGCGCCAGATTTATACAGGGCTTCCTTTTATAACAAAACAGTATTTCTCCACAATACCACTATCAAGCTTGTTCCACGGTCGGAACTCGCAAATGACCCTTGTCCAATTCTCAGAACCTCATAGCAATGATAGGAGGTCCTCGTCAGTCTTATTAATACCGCGGCGCCGATTTTTATACAATATCACAATGCTCGCCGGTACCTCCAATCAAAGAGACCGATGGTTGAAATAACTCCGAACATCCTGCAAAGTTATTAAAGTACACTTTATTTTAGCATGCTTTCCAGATCCGGGCTTGAGGCGATGGTAACGGTAATTATAAATAACGAGAGGAGGTACTGTATCCTCATACTAATTATCACTCTTTAAACGGAGAATACTATATCACCATCCTATTGTTTAAGCAAATAACTAATCTTATCCGTCTGAGCAACTTATCACAAAAACATGCCTGCGCATTCAGGATAATTCTAGTAAGGGACTGTACAGCTATGCGACCTACCATGGAGCCGGCCAACGCAATCACAGCGACTCCATACGGAGGGCACAAAAATGATCCGGCAATAGAGGCTCCAATCTGTCGAATAAGTGATGACTCCAAGCGTCATGTCGAATAAGTCATGACTCCAAGCGCAAGCTTAGCGCCCACAACCACTATTCCATAATATAGATAGCAAAACACACACAGATAGTTTCTCAATCAATCACATATTTTCCCAAGTATACTCACCCGTGCAATTGGCAAGCAACGCGGCCTTATATATTCTCCCTGATTCAACACAATCATCCATCCTAACATGTCCCCACTCTGGCCCATCGTCTCCGTAAACAACTCCTTACCAAACTCGGTTCCTCTGATATTCCCATTGCAGTATCGGATGAATAACTTGCCATCATTGTAGACCATTACGCCAAATGTCGAAATTCCATGGCTGCGGGCAATCTTGGAGACATGACTAATGGCAGGGGCACCTTGGACTGACTTATTCAAGGAGGTACTAGTGATCTTATTGATAAGAGTCCTGCCAGTCGAAGTCTTGTAAACCGCGCCCACCCCTTTCTGGACAAAAGTTGTTGCCTGTCGTGCGTATTTTCCTTTTAGAATTTCGTCTAAAAAGGCCTCTGTTAT
This sequence comes from Tricladium varicosporioides, assembly GCA_021365295.1. Taxonomy (NCBI): domain Eukaryota; kingdom Fungi; phylum Ascomycota; class Leotiomycetes; order Helotiales; family Tricladiaceae; genus Tricladium; species Tricladium varicosporioides. Next base: position 353,166 of record JAJTIW010000002.1, read on the forward strand.
GATATTGGCAATGGTGTCACCTGAAGGGGGTTTGTTCTTTTCAAGCTCTCGCTGAAGGTAGCGAGGGGCATCCTCGAGATAGCTATAGCCTTTGGGCGTTGATTTCGGTGCGAAAGACATTCTCTGTGCGCGTATAAAATTAGCGATTTTAGCTATTTCGTTATCAGCTGGTCTCTTTCTAACTTACTACTGACTTTGCTCTAGATCAAAAACTGTTTTGAAAGTTTGAGGTTTGGTCTATGAACTTTCGTACCAGTATCGATTCGATTTTTTCAAAAGTATTTAAAATTCACACTGATCGGAAGCGGTGAGTCGGCAGTGCAGCTATACGTATGACAAATAGAATGTCGGCATAGCAGCTATGTTGTGTAACTGCGACTTAACACCGTCGTCCAGTAGCCCAGTGACAGATAAGCTCCCAAAAATTCTTTCCATAATATAAAAGTCACAAAAGATATTAATAGCACTCGAAAGCGGGAATGCTTCACACGGCGAAAACATCTTGCTAAACTAGCAAGAGATGATCCGTAGCTACTTCCATTGCAGCGGGAATACGTGAAAACTAACATTAGCGCGCTGGCCTTTCCTTCTAACAGAGTAAGATATTATTGACCCTAGCCTTTCTGTTCTTTCGAGGCTGCTTATATGCAAACTGCCGGAGGATAGAGAGGGAGGCTTTTACCGCGTTTCAATATGGCATCGTATGTATCCGGCTTTCTCAGCAGAAATACCTCTGCAGGAGTTTTACTAGCGCGATTACTCATAATTTACTGCGATAGTGATAGAAATGGTGATAAACATGATTAAGTAATAACTCACACTAGAACAATGATAAGCAACGTAGCTATTCGAGGAAATTTTTAGAGGAGCGCCCTACTTTATACGAATTCGGTGTACTGTATAATACGACTAGCGTAGCACTCGATACGATATTTTGCAAGCGCGGTAAATCCTTATCACAATGCTTGACGTTTTGTGTACCTCGCTACATTCAATGCCCACAATTCGTTGTATTCGCTCAAGTATAATAATAGAGGTTTGATGAAGGTTGAGAAGGCATATAGATATAGACCAAGAAATTCACTCTTGGATTTAATCTAGAAATACAAAGGGTGTTGGAGGGCTATAAATTAGTTATCATGAAGTCTAAGGAAATCGTAAAGGGGTTGTTAAATTTGTGTTTCTTTTACATTTGTTTGAGTCTGAATTTTGTAAACTAGTTAGGTTTATATATTATTATAAAGAATTTTAGACCTATTACTAATAGTAATCCAATCTTTTCTCATTCTGACTCCCGCTTCGCTATAGATCATATTTTAAAGGCACCAACACAAAGAGAGGTGCTTGTTGGCAGGCCTACCCCGCTGTGACATATATTTCCATTAATATAGAGCGATAGGCATAAATTGATGAAATAGTGAGAAACCTAAAACGCTTGAATTTATAACTTAATTCTAATTTCCTCGTTCTTGAGAGGGTGGCAATGCTATGGTGGCAATGTTAAGATATTAGACAGAATGGCGAGGCAAAGATGATGAGACTAACACCATCACTTACGAAAGCACGTGATATTTTGCTAACCGTAATAATGTTGGAATTTCAGGTAATTGGGGTCAAAAGAGTGTATTAAATTCAAGGAGAAGATGACCGCTAATTTGCAGGTGGGCTTCCAGAGCCTATAATATGGGTCTGGCACTAGGCTAAAGCGTACCCATAAAACAGGTCCTAGACCTAATTGCAACAAATAACAACTATGGCTAGTAGCATAAGATGACAGTCTAATTTGGCGATGGCTAAAAGAATAACTCAATTGCAGCTGGGAAATTGTGCACATATCTTGCGTGAAAGAAAGTTTCAAATAGACCAGCGTCCTAATCAATCGTTTCAAAAATTTGATGTAGTTTTAGATTGCATACGTACTTAAAAATAGACATAGAATAAAATTTGAAAATTTGGAGAATTGACGAGGCTTGCATCTGGGAGAGTTGGTATCTGCTGAAATCTACCCTCATGATCTCTTTTCATGAGAGCCCATGCTTCTAACTAGGAAATATAGTTAGGGTAGAAGTGTCGTGTTAAAAAGACGATTGCCAGTGTCTGTTGTACCTCTACCAGAGAACTTGTTTTCAGAGAGTCGAAGTGCAACCAAGCTGAATTCTGTGGGGTAGGTGGATACTTGAGTAGTGAAATTGCTCCCAGAAATGGCATTGGTCTGAACAACGCCAGCAACAACAACGACGCGAACACTGGCATGTAGATTACGGATGTGTTGCAAGAACTGCACCACCGTCCTACCACTGTTCACTACCGAGTCTACCAGCACTATGGTGTGCTGTCCCTGCAAATGGTGGGGCATGATATCGTTAGGACAGTGAGCATGGAGGAACGTAGCAAGCGGAAAGGCTTCGTTTACCCCTAAGGCCATAGGCTCTCCGCCACGCATCAGCGCCACAATCAAAGTCTGCTGCTCGTGAAAAAGTCGATAACCGCTTGTATTATGACCCTGGACGTGGGAAATCAAATACTCTTCAGTACCAACCAAGCCTGGCAAGAACTCAGTCGCCAGATACCATCCCACACGGCGGTGAGCTTCCCTCAAGGCCGGACCGGCAACCTTTGCATCGCGCATCGGCGTCATAAGCAGTTTAGCCACGTTGTTATCTGCTGCATGCAAGACTTGAATGCTAGTATATCTGCTGCGGTTGCAGATAAGCGAATCAATGAATCCGTAATCCGTGAGCTGGATGAGCGGAAGCTCAGTAGTATCTAGCCGTAGTGACGCATTGCTAGGTAACACCGTCTGGCGTGCCCGGAGACCGCCTTTCCTAATGGCATTCATCAAAGCCCCGTCCATTGCCCTACTCCTAGTATGCTCCTCACCCACTACGACGACAGCTTGGTCCGCTTTGCTCAACATTTCCAAGTCTAGCGGGCTATCTCCGAACGCCCAAACATATGTCTGGTGGGCTTGCAAACGAGCGACTAATGCTGCTTTCACAGCTGCTGTAATGATAAAGCCGTCCGAAATGCGTCCTCCGCCGATGACTTTTACAGTTTCGGAGAGCCTTTCTCGCTCTAGGACCTTTTCCCAAACACGACGGAGCCCACAAGTGATAACGACCGCGCCAACATGTGCTTGGTCTGCTACTCGGTGCAATAATGACACAAACTCGGAGTGCATAGTCACCTCTGATGCCACATCTTGACAAAGGGCATCAAACTCCTGGTCGTCGGCTGCCTCTTCATATAATAATGTAGCTTGGCGAAAGGCGGTATACGAATAACCCAACGGGCCGCTGAACAACGTTTTCAGTGGATCACCTTCATCCCCTGGTCGCCGAAATCTGAGGGCTCTCTTCCAGAATAGCTCTCCAGTATCTTCTGCAGCCAACGTCCTGTCAGCATCCATGACTAGCACCGTCTCCCGCTGGCCTTGACCAACAACCTCGTCCATCTTGCTTTCGGCGCGAGACAGGTTGTACTCCTCAGTATGATACTGAAAATCACGTAGCAATGTCGAGATTTTGCCGAGTGGCGCCGGCTGTGGGGATATGAGCGAGAACAAAATGCCATGATGACGGCAAAGATGGCGCAGCTGGGTCTTTTCGGCCTGCTGCCACTTGCGTAAATGGTTGATGGACACAGGTGGGCGACTTCTTCCTGTGTCGTCTAGAGAGCGCTGCGCGACGAGTTCAGGAGGGAAGTCCAAGTAGAGAATGTGCGTAAATGTGTTCAAGTCATTTCTCGTATACACTGGTTGTCCAGTTTCTTCCTCTTCGGGCCAGAACATGAAATGCCCAGCGACAACTGCAACTCGTCCGCTGTCTACGCATTCCTTTTTGATTGTGTCGATGGCAAGTTGGCGCCAGTGCACTTTTTCTTGACCCTCCAGTTTCTGGAATGCGTCGAGACCACCGGGAACGAGATTGGCAATCATTTTAGAGCCCTCGTAGAATTTGAAATGCTCCTTTTCATGTTCTTGCTCCCTTAGCCGAGCTAGGAGAAAGCTTTTGCCGGAACCAGGAATTCCGTATAGACCAATAACTATGGGGTTCTTGTTGTTATTATTGCTGCTGCTAGAGCCAGGTCGACTTCCGGGAGTAGTCGATTGGTTCGGCTGAGGCTCAACTGTTAAGCTTGACATGCTGCTGAATGCGTTTTGGCAGTTAGTGGCTATCCCGAGTGTTCACGAATGGTAGATATGAAAGTTTCGAGGCTTAATTTAATGATTGATGAAATATGTTACTACTAAATGTAGTTGGTGGAAGGTGAGTTGGGACGTAGCAACAACTAGCTATATATAGCATCTTATAGCCAGGCTTATGTTAGGGGACTCTTTATATGCAATCAAGTAATTCACAGAGCTGCCTAGAGACCAATCAAGCCACAAATCAATATTGCCATATGGGCTGCGGAGGCATGTTGTAGAGCTTGCTTTGGAAATACACCCGATTGCTCAATCAGTTCATTGACTCAGGTGGTAGGATAGCAGGAGCTGAAGCACTTTCCCTTTACTCCCAGACTCATACATCTTGATAAACATATGCCTATCAATTAGGCGGGTTCACGCATCGCCATATGAAACGCCCTTCTTCTGTGGAAAGGCTCCCAACCTGCCATCCGACGGGAACAAGTCCTTAGTTCCCCACCTGAGCGCTCCTTAGGAATGATTTCCTGCAATTATCAATTTAGTAGAAATAGGGATGAATTCAAGGATACTAAAAATCCCAGAGTAGAATAGAGCCCTCGAATGTTTTGCAGAAAACCCCGTCTTGCGTTGAGAATTATTGATGATGTGATTGTGTGTGTTGGTTGTAGTAGATTTTAGGTTACACGGCCATAATCATCTTTCTGCCATGGCCCACCGCCATCACTTCACTTTCAGTCACCACCCGGATCCATCTAAACACACCAGCGCTGCCTAGGTAGCCTGCTAGCAAAAACTATCACGCTTTGGGTGCCAATTCGTTACTACCTGTTTGCTTCCATCAGTCCGCTGCTTTGTTTATCTTGCATTGAAGCACGTGAAGAAGCAAACCTTCCTTAGCAAACCATCACGCAGTAGTCGATTGCCAAACAAAAATGCGTCTAACCGCCAACGCGCTTCTGAGACGGTGGCATGGAATGTTGGGTCTATCACGGCAATCACCACCGTCCTGGTACCGGGACCGACTCCGCGAGGAACTACGGGAACGCCAGACCGCAAAGACACCCTGGCAGAAGCTCAGCGAAACATCGGACGTCTTCTTTTCCATCAGTCGAGCTCGGTACGATGGGTTTCCCGTCCGGAGGTTGCCCCCCTTTGTTGTCTCTCGCCATATCATGCTGTACGTCTATATGTTGGCAAAATACACTCTACGCTGGAAATTCTACCGAACGGCTGCCATCCTTTGCAGGACTCCTCACTACGACTTAGTGCGCGAGGTGGTGAACCCAAGTAAAGACCACAAGCTTGACGAAGTTGCTTCCCGTTACCAGATTGACCCAGTGGAATTTAAACAAGTTTGCCGCCGGCTGCGACGGGTATGGCCTCTTCTCCCGTAGGCATTTGTTCCAGGAGGTCGTCACGCTCGGCCGTAGAAACGTAGTCGGAAAGTGTGTTGAAGTGTATGTGTATACACTGATGGCCACCTCTGGCAATTCCAGTAAGGAAGGCCCGTAGCCATCACGGATATCCCTTAAACATGGTTATTCAAGGCTTCAAGACTCTTTACTCGAAAAGGCTGAGCATTTTAGAAACCCAGTCCTTAGATTAGCACTTCAACATCACAACCAACGCATCTGAAACTTCTTGGGCGCATGAGTAATGTTTTTAGAATGTGGTGGGGGAAGTAGTGGATAATCAGTACTGGCATAGTTGAGTGCATTGATCAGCGTTGATCTTCCCTACCCGGCTGTCCCTATCATCATTGCATGATTCTGATTTCCATGGTTTATAATACAATGTAAGTTGTCCCGATCCGTTCTATCCGCACACTGTGTACCTGTGCATTCACAGCGCGCTGGCTGACAGGAAAGTAGGTGTGCCAGAAAAATGTCAAATTAAATATTAAATGTATGATTTTTGTTGGATATATGAGTCTGGAATCAAGTCTGTGACTCTGGAGGCTCAGCTAGTTAAAGGAAACAGACCAGCTACTGACATGTGGTTCAAGAGACTTAAGTCTTACAACATCTATATATAGCACGTTCCTCACTGTAGATAGAATGAAGCGCCATCACTGAAAGTATCCACCAATGTTTGCCATTATTACAGAGAATGGATATTGCTGCAGCTAGCCACATTTCATTTTTTTAACTATAGATAAATCTGTAGTATGTAATTATCAAACGTGTTTTACCTATGTGTCATATTACATCTAAATTGCATGAAATCAAGCGAAGTTGAAAGTGCATTCATTGCTCATGCTTGACGAAGTGCTTGAAGAGCGCGATTTTCCTAATGCAGATGGGTGACATCACTATCATCCACGAAAATACGGTCACAACACGCCTGGTTCATTTAAACTACGGCGGTCTGCAGGAATACCGAAGAAAATGCATCACTGTCATAGATATGGCTCTCACAGCCCCACCCTCAAGGGTCAGCCCGACCTTTGCTACCGTACCACACTACGTCGACACTGCTCATTTCCCACTCTTGTTCACGCATGCATCTGTGGGTTAGAGAACAATGTGTCGTGAGGAAATACAGGTCAGAGGACACGTAGAGATAAAAGCTCAAAGGGATCAGCCACACCAACAAAAGGTTAGAAGTTTTGCTGGAAGGGGATCTACAACAACATCAAATTACAACTAAAATAGGAACCAGAGTCACCATTTTCATTTTGGAGGCAATAGATATCCTGGCGAATGTGTTTCAAGAATACGATGTGCGCTTTGTTCTGTTTCGGAGTCTTTTTGCTCGCAAGCATGGTCTAGGCTTTCGTCGTGTCAGATATAATGGTGCCCGTAGAGAACAATTGGACATGGGATTATCAGTGGAGGTAAGAAGCTAAGAAAATATCATAGCCCTTTTATTACCACTCCGTGCTAAACTAAGACCCCTTTAAAGCGGGTTTCTAAGCATACCAATACAAGCATATGTTGTAAAACCCCCGCCATCTTCAATTCCCGTCGAGAAAAACTACGCAGCAAGCATGCATTAACATACACCCACTCGAAAAGTATATGGAAAGAACTCAATTGAATTTCGCAGTGTCCTTCGTGAAAACACTTATAATAGGTCCTCAAGGAGAGTGAAAATAACGAGCCCTTGAAAGTATGAAGAACAAAGAAGTCAGTTTGAAAGTTTCAATTCAATTCCCTCATCAGACATAAACTAATACAAGCAGCCGTAATAGTGGTATCATACAAATCCGTGTCTTCGTATGTCACTTTGTTATAAGAGACTATCCCCATACACCAAAGCCAGACCCCATTCCATTAATTCATTCCCACCATATAAATATCAAGTTAAACAAAGTAGCAACAAGCAAGTCTATAAGCCATTTTCAGGTGTGTTTTCAAAAGTCTTCCGTTTCGAAAGCATAGCTCGTAACATGATGTCAGGAAGGAATCCATATCAATTCTAGAACGCCATCTCTCTCGAACATTTTGCTTCCTCCTTTCCCGTATGTCCAACGAGGGTCGTTAAGTTTTCGTATGTATGTTTGGCGTACCATACCTTCGCCCTGCACCTGCGACTCTTGTAACTCCCAAGCAGCTTTCTTACCCGTCCATAGTAAATTCTTTCGCTGCGGGCCGAGCATGAAGTCAAGGTTCCAACCATAATCGTCCGGAGCGGCACCAAATGTCTTTTCCATCTGATGTAGATTGAAGTCGACTCCTTTCGGATAGTATGCTATTGAGAAACCATTGGAAATAATAAAGTCGTCACTAAACTGGAACCGCTGGAGGAAGCAATCTTCGCCACAGGCATGAATAACTTGGGCACCTTCCCAAGGATGTGCTTTGTGCCATACTCCACCTTTGAAGTGATGCAAGGACAAGGGTGCGAGGCCAGCCTCGTAAAAGCCTGCAGGGTCACCTTGAATATCCAACTGGTGAAGCTCACGGATCATGGTGAGGGTGACGTCTGTATGTTCGTAAATGCATTTCCGAAGAAGGATGTCTCCCTGAGGCCCCCAACCAGTGTCAGATTCATCAATCTTCTCTTGCGTACTACATTCGTCAAAGAGGCCGGCAACCTTCTCCGCTAGCGACAGAGAAAAGAAGACACCAGCACCACCAAATGCTTGTGATCCATGTCGCTGAATGTTATTTATATCTTCGGAGAGTGTGCCAATGTAGAGATCCGTTGTGGAGTCAAATTCGGAGAGTCTATTGAGAAGAGAATGCATTGAAGGGTAGAATGTATCGTCGTCGCACATGACAAGGAACTTACGCTGTCTAATAGACGTGTCGCTGTAGAGAGCTGGTAGGAGGGAGAGGTAGCGTTTTGCCATTTCGATAGAACTCTCGGCGGCGTAGACTTTCACGTCAATACCTAGAGAGTACATCTTATGTGTTGCTTCGTCAATCTCTTCCTGAGACGCGTCTATCAGGCGAAGTACCAGCCCAGCGCCATTTGATTTTCCTTGCCCATCTGTTAGCCAATGTGCCCATTCCTTCATAGGTCCAGTTTCTGGGTCAGTGAGCCTGTCATATGTTGTCGAAATGCCAAAGAGGAGATCAGATGCGTCGACTGATCTTGGATATGGTGATCTGGGGACCGAAATATCGAGAGGCTTCAGGCAATGGGTGGTGCGTGGAGGATTGTTGATATCGATTTGCTCGAATCCTTGCGGGAACAGTTCGTGATCTACTTTTGTTATGGATTCTCGTTCAATATCTTGCCGATGAAACCGGACGTAGCGATGACCGTATTCGATGCTATCCCCAAGATTATAGCGTTGCTGTAGGTCGTAGAGGTGGCTGCCGTTGAATAAGCAGCTATATGGATGCCGTTGTGTTTCGTTGCTTGCATGGTTGACATGCGGTCTGAGAACCTCCATTTTTGGAGGGCTGGAAGGACGGAGAGTATATAAAACGAGCACCACACAGGTGATTGTCAAGTAGAGTGCCCGGGTAAAAGAATTGCGTGGACTGAGCCTGTTGCCAGCCTTCATTGAAGAACCCATAACGAGTGAGGATCTTCACATGAAGCTGGTGTAGCAAGTGAGATGTAAAGGACTGTGTCGCGAAGAGAGAACGAGAGATTCGCGGAAATACGTGGTGGAAGAGGAAGAGAGAGAGAGAAAAACACACCGTGAAGGAGAAGCAGAGACGTGATTGCTTGCCGAATGTACTTACTCTGGTAGCTGTGATGGAGGAAGGAGCGTGTTGGGTTCCACGTGCGACAGTAGATATACTCACGATCTGATGAACTTTGTACATAGGCTGAAGAAACCCTAACACTTCTAAAGTAAAAGTGATTGAACATGGAGAGGTATATTTATATGAATAATGCACTGATAAGTGAAGCTGCAATTTTCTCTGTCTTGCCATTCAAAATTGGTGGTTGCCACACTGTCAAGCTTGGTAACGACGATCCTGTGAGCTGCGGCTATAATTTCGTACGAAATCCGGTGCTGCATCCAGGAAGGAACGTAAACAGGGTTGTTTATGAAAGGTTCCCACGAGCCGCACTAACATCCAATTGCTGAGTGTGAAGCGATGAGATAACGAAATTTGATGATATTCCAAAGAATCCGAAGCCAACTCGAGATCTATTCTATGAAAATATATTTTACTACAGTCTGAAATAATGTACAATAATGTGATTCTAGTTTCCCCTATTTACCAAGTAGCAGCTTCCCTCATTTATCATCATAAACTATGTTGCAACACCAAAAATAACCGCAAAACTTTTCTTTCGCCCAGATGGCTGCAATCTTCGAGCGCTACCAATATGTACCCCATCCTCTGCCAGAGCCTTCTGAATTTCGGATAACGGTGGCGTAGTAGGAGTAGGAGGCTCACTCGGTGGGGTAGACTTGTTCTTCTCACTTGTCGCCGCAGAGGTCTGACTTGGTGATCGTGAACTTCGCAAGGCACCTACACTCTGCTTGCGCTTATCAATCCCGAGACTCCATAAACGTGCAGTCCTTGGCCGTGGATTTTCATTCTCGAGGTCGGCGGCAACATCAGCCGCCAGTGTTGTCCCGCCCAGCGCCGTGTTCTCCGCTCCCAGAGGCACAAATCGAAACAATCCTCGATTCGGGGTGATTCCTAGAACCTCCTCTAAAGACTTTCCCAAGAGATATGCGTTTCTTCTGTTGGTAGCAGGTTGTAGTTGTGTTGGAATCGCTGTGAGGGTCATGATATACGCGGGATCAAAGCTCCCGCCGAAGAACAAACATGCAGGCTGCACCACCGTAACCATTATCGAGGTTTCGGGTCGCTGGTAGCGGGTTGAGAGTATCTGAGAAAATTTGGTGCAAAATGCGTATTCATCACGAATCTGTACCTGGTAAGTTGCTAGGTGCGAGAATCAGAAGTGGACTAAGCTCACAGTGATATTCGTCTTAATTTCTGCCATGATGACCGATCCCTTTTCCGCCCGCACTCTATCCGTACCAAAGGGGTCTCGATTCGTGAAGATATCGTCATAGTACTGGCGTTTGATATTTGCTAGCTCCGATTGTTGAGCGGTCCAATTCTGGAAAGGTTGTTCCTTCTGGCCTGGGAATCCGTAGTCACTCTCGCTCACTTCCGGATGTTCAACATTGGTGGGGCTCCATAATGCGCTCGGGTCGTACATAGTCCCATCGCTATCTACTGGAGACCCGGGCCACTTCGAGTTCGGTGTGGAAGCAGTTCTTGGTCTCTCGGACGCTAATGTAAGGTGAAGTGCCTGAACATTCTTTTCTCGTCCAAGGCGAGGATGTCCCCATCCCTGTGTTCTATCGATATCAGTCATGAGGGGCAAATTAGTTGGTGTTTGTATGAAAGAAGATTGTGATGGTGCTGCTTAATTGCGAATTAACGTCGTCGACAACACATGGGGAAACGACGTTTAATAGCAAGTCGACGGCTGGCACAAATCCAGATCTATTGTCCACACATCTAAAGGCATCCTCACCATGAACCATCTTGATGTTTCCCCGCCCCAGTAAATGGCCACAAACTATTGTCTCTGGCCTCCCTGGAAACTTGCCGAGTGGACAGGGAAAGACTAGTTTCCCCCTTTGACCCCAATCGATCAATTCCAAAGCCATCAACACCTATTTCAATTGTCTCCTGATTCACATCATCAAATGAGAGGCTCTGAGCTTTGGAACTACTTCCCTTATCTAACATATTAGATGTATACTCTGAGACCCAGTCGTCCGATTTAGCTGCAGCTGATCTGAGACGGGGTTCATTCCCCGGGGGAGCCGATCCACGCGGGGAGCACAGACCAAGCCCCGCAATATTAGATGCCGATTTGCAGGATGGCTTCGGTATGTCCATTTACGGTCCTGGTTCTAGAGCACTAGGTCAGATTTGATACTGGCTGGATCATCTTCCCCGGAAAAAGAAAGTAGGAAAGCGAAACAGCGAGGGGCGAGAAGGGTCGCCATGAAATGGCCATGTGGTGTCGTGTTAACCCCTCCCCAACTGTTCGGTTCATGGTTTACCAACCAATAGAACTATCACTTTAGGTCAGCCACATCTAAGAATCTAAAGTTGTCTTCGCCTCAACTGCATTCACATGTTGGCTCCCCAGATTCAGGTAAGGGCTCGGCGAGTCTAGGGTGAATTCCGAGATTCATCGGTGATTGCCAGCTAGATATACAATGAGGATATACATTCGAACAATTAAAGAAGGGTATTTCCCCCTGGACGCCCCAATAATCTAACTCTACAGTGCCCTGCCCTTTCTCGCCCATATCCAAACGCCCTAATAGTTAATGTTACAGTCCCCCAACCCCGTTCTAAATGTTACCCCAACGCCGTGATAGTATAATGGTACAATTTCTCGCCCCGCTCAAGATGTTATGGAATTTCAAGAATTTTCTGCTTTGCGTGCATCAAAGAGACTGGTCGTGCAATATGAATGGCGTATTCCCTATTCAAACCCTCCTCTAATCTAATTTGTCGTCGGTCAGAAAAATCTTGGTGCAAAGCTACCTCAGTAGTAGCTTCCGATATTTCACTGCTGTTTGCTGTTTTGGCGCCCCCTATTCGCGATGCTCTATACGGGTTCCCAATTGGATTTCTCGTGTAAGTATCAGCTGTTACATTACGGCGGTGATGCGCAGTCGAAGGGTAAATAGTTCGGAAATGTCCTGGAAATAATCGCACAAATAGTGGTTTAAGCGTAGCGAGGGATGGGCAGATAATGGCTGCGTTCATCTCAACACTTGACCATTGCAAGATCTTGACGTTGTCCCAAGCGAGAACGGTAGACTTAGCTGCAACCCCCACAGAGTGTAATCGTAAAACAGAGATAAGGCAGACTCTGATACAAGAGAGAACGGGTTAGCGGGCGTATTATTTAAAGTCCAGGACGAGTAGAGAAATGAATATCTTACAAGAAACCAAGGGAGAATAGAATGTAGAGCCCGGCCTTTTGCGTCCTTGCCAAATTTAAGTGCTTTATTACACATAATGGCATTACGAGGATGCTAATGTCTGTAAGGATGTTCATAACGGCATTGGACAACCAAACTGGTTCGTACGGTAAACAAAACCCTGATAAAGATTTGTCCCAAAAATAGGCTACAGGAGTGCAAATGAATATGTTGCTGAGGAGACCCCAGAGACCGACAACACCCACGATTACTAGTTGGGCATAGCAAGCAATCCTTAATTTCGAAGCAAAAATCCGCAAGTATAAGAATAAAGTCGAAACTTTCGCAAAGGTGAGGCATGAATGGTAGCATATGGCAGTTACATAAAGAGCCTGGTCAAGGTTAGCTAGGTTCTGCAAAGACAATGGCGACATGGGTATATACTTTGAAGAAGGACTTTGTTTGTGCTGAGCTAAGCGAGTTAACTTTAGAACCTAACTCCAAGTTGGCCTCTGAATTATACTTTCGTCAGTACGATATTCATTTAGAAGAAATGAGTAGCGGGAGGCTTACGGAAACCCATGCCAATAGTTCCCACGATAGAAAACAACTGTGATCGAGAGATTAGTTTCTAGAATGAAGCAGCTCAGCGCCAGGGGATAGACCATACTAGAGCCACTCCTATACACCAGTCGTCAACTTGAACACAGCGAAGAATTTTGTGCCGGGTCACCATACGGATTATGAACACCAAAGCTGCGATGCTCACAGAGGCAACTGCACACTTGATTTCGGCGCTGGCAGGTGTGAGGGTGGGTGATATTCCGCTTGGGGTGCCGCGTGACAGGTGCATATCTTCTGAAGCTATTGCTGCAGGTTCGTTGCTGAAGACGAGAAGTCACTCTTGCAGTAGGAGGTGCATATGTGTGCATTCTTAGATGCGGATGCGGCCCGTTTTGAGCAATGACATACATGCCTTTGCTCAACTTAGGGTGCATCTAGTTGCTCGTGCTGGCGTTGTCATTTGCGCCGTGATAGCATAGAATTCCACCCCGTAGGTGTTAGCTGGCCGTGGGTGGCTAAAACATTGCTATCCTAGCAATCATATGGTACTCAGTGTGGATTGAAAGCTCAATGGTATGTCCATTCAGGTTGGAGAATCTTGAATTGTGACGTATAGGTTGTATGGGAGGGCACGAATCAGCATCAGTATCCGCACCTCTGGGCAATCCAGGAGATCTAGATCTGGGGGCGTTGTTGCGGGTGCGGACTGTGGGGCTAACCGATAAGGTTACCATGTCCTTGGGTCCAATCATCCAATAGAGGAGCAAAGAGGGCACCAGAAATAAGGAAGCATAGGCACTAGAAAGCCTCTAGAAGACTACAAGAAGATTTAAAGATGAACTAAAAATCTTATCGTCTGATGACTCCCTGCAACGAGACATCGCTGACTCTCGCTCAGCAGATATCAAAGGGTTTCAGGTCGTCATCGGTAACACCCGTCCACCCATATCCCCCTCCACCATATCGCCAACTCTTCTTTCTGAATTGGCCCCTCACTGACTCGCCTATATTGTGCATGTCACTCGGGGTTTATTTGCTGTGCTTGAAGTTGTCCCTGTATCAACTCAAGTGAAGTGGAAATTTCGTGCGAGCTGAAGGCAGAGGCTGGTCCATGAAAGGAGCCGACCGGACATCAGGAAGAGGACGTAAGATGACTCACTGTTAGGGCCGCAGGGTGCCCGCGAAGATGAGGAAAGATTCGAGGAAGTCCTGTCATCGCCGTTCATCGACGTATTTCTTCTCCCTTTCCCATTTGTCTCGTCGGATAGTGGCATAATTACCTTCACCCATGCTCTATACTCCGTTGTATCTCTAGAGTCTTACCATACACCCATTGTGCTACTTATGATGCCAGAAGTAAGCTATAGTTAAGAGTTGATAATGAAATTAACTACATGTGAAGTAAACTCGCATATAGCCTTGAAATAGTCCATACCAAATTAAATCACATATTCTCTTCCTCGATTACATCCCATAGGACATAGTAAATGTCAAATGTGAAGTGATCGTGGTCATGGTATCCAAGGGAGCTTAGGCCGATTACCAGTTGGAGATTTCGCGATATGTTGCCATTTGTAGTTAAATACTGGTCAATGCTTATGAATATTTCCCCTTTCACGGTAAAACCTCGTAAGACATAAGTCACCCGACCTATACCCCAGACCTCAATAGACCATCTCATGTACTCTCGCTTAAACATCATTCCATCTCCGGGCCGACCTTTGTGTGGTTTGTTATGCTCACCCTCTATACTCTAATAAATTTACTACTACCACAGGGCCTTCATTACTAAATAATAATGTAAATATACTTGTAAAATATTTTAAAATCTGCTATTAATATATTCTAGGGAAATTACTAGACCTATAAGGCTCTCGAGATGTGTCCCTATAGTGTAGTTGTGAGTGGTCAGGCTAATAGGTAGGAAGGTCACGTGAAGGAAGTGAAGTTTTGGAGACGGAACTAATCTCTGCCCCTTTACGGGTTAAGGAATCTCTATATTTGTAGAGTTATCACAGAACCCCTGAGTAGCATAAGTACACACGTAATATTTAATGTATCACAATGTGTTATATAGTGCGATTCGGAAATCTTCCAATCCGGAAGGACCACAGACCTGTTAGGGTGACAATTCACAGCATCATATGCTCTAATGGGGTGCACGTATCACACAGGAGAGAAACGTTAAAAGAGTGCATTGTATAAATGGTTTTCTACTCTGGTTGGCTTAAGTAGAGATGTTTGTAGCTACACTGACCCTTCTATAGTGAATTTTTTTTACTTAAATAGGCCTTAGCGAGGGGTCTGCTGAGGCCTTGGGTGTGGGTCGGTTGATTTACATCCTGAAACCTCGCGTTTCATGTGTGGGACTTTCAAGCGCTCCCGGCCTGAGTTGAAGCCTAAGGACTCAGGCTCAGAGACGTCATCGTTGCCAATGCCAGCTTCATAGACAACGCGCGAAGAAAACTGAACAAGGCCTGTTGCGGAACATATTTCACACGGAATCCGATGGCAAGGTGAGAATTCTACATTTTTTCAGTTCTATTTTAAAGGGAGGCAGCTGCTAACACTTTGCAAGCAATATCCTCTTCCTACCTTTTCGTAAGACGAATAGTTTGGCCCTTTCCACAGCCATCAAACAGTACATTTCCAGCAAATATGAGCAACACCCGGATATGTTCAAGCAAGACCTGGAGGTCATCGATGCCTTACGGAGGGATGCTGTCCATGTGCGAGAGCCTCATACTAGTGGGATCAAGAAAATAACAGCATATGCGGGGCAACTTGCTTGGATGGGGGGTAAATTTCCTATAGACGTGAGAAACAAGATTTCCTTTGGCAGAACTTCGGTTACTAATACTGGCAGATTGGGGTAGACTTTACGTGGTACCCTGCGCTGGGATACAATACAGAACGACCGATATCCCAGAATAACCTCAAGTTCGAACTCGCAAATACCCTCTACAACCTTGCCGCTCTCTACTCCCAACTTGCTATGTCCTCAAATCGTGGCACTACGGAAGGACTTCGATCAGCATGCAACTACTTCTGCCTTGCTGCAGGAGTTCTCTCCCATATAAAAACGGATATTCTTCCTGAACTTCGGACTACCCCTCCTGAGGATATGGATGATAGTACGCTCGAATCCCTGGAATATTTGATGTTGGCGCAAGCTCAAGAATGCTTTTGGCAGAAGGCAGTCATGGATGGGTATAAAGACGCATCAATAGCCAAGCTTGCTGCGAAGGTCTCGGATTTCTACGGAGCAGCAGGAGACTGGGGAATAAAGAGTGAGGCCATAAGTTCCGAATGGATACACCATACAACAGCCAAGCACCACCATTTTGCTGCCGCTGCACAGTTTCGGCAGGCTTGTGATTGTCTTGAGAAGAGAAAATATGGAGAGGAGGTTGCTCGTTTACGAGATAGCATTGCTTGCGTAAATGAGGCATTGAAGGAGGCGAGGTATCTCAATAAAGTGGTTCTCGGTGATTTAAACGGGCTGAAGAATAAGGTTACGGAGGATCTAAAGAGAGCGGAGAAAGACAATGATTTGATCTACTTGAGTAAGCTTTATACCTTTCTTGGTAATAACTTGCTAATTTTTCAGATCCTGTTCCTCCCAAGTCAGAACTCAAGACTCTTGAACGAGCCAATATGGCTGTAGCCAAAGTCCCAAAAGAAATTTCGGATCCTGCATCATTTATTGGAGATACTAAAGAATTTGGGCCTCCACTCTTCGCTAAGCTTGTCCCGTTTGCTGTTCATGTTGCGGCAAGCATTTATGAAGAAAGGAGAGACCGTCTTGTGAACACAAACATCATTGACGAACTCGAGATATTGACCACCAAAATACACGATACTTTACGCTCACTAAATCTGCCAGGGTCTCTACAGGCACTCGAAAAGCCACTGGGGTTGCCACCAACCCTTACGGCACACGCAGAGGAAATAAGACAGGCAGATGCATTGACAAGATTGCAAAGATCATTCTCAGATACTGCAAAGCTAAAAGCCTCAGATGATGCTATTTTCGCTGAAGGGAGGGAGCTCTTACAAGCGGAAGCAGGAGAAAACGAACGACTCCTGATGAAGTACGGAACTGATAGGTGGACAAGGCAGGACTCTCGCTCAGCTGCAACGAAATTATATGCTCAAGTTGATGAAATTGACGGATATCTGAAGAGTGCTGCGAACAGCGACTCACTTGTCCACACTAAATTTCAAGAGTGTGAAGAAATGCTACGCATACTATCAGGCTCTGACCGAGATTTAGGAAACTTCGTTCCCAGCAGTCGCCGTGTCGCAATACCTCCAAAATTAGAAGGAGAAGTCTCCAAGTTACGGAATGCACTCAATGAGGTCTCTCGTTTGGAGTCTCGTCGAAGGCGGAAAATAGAAGCACTTCGAGAAAAGGCTAAGAAAGACGATATCAACAGCAGCATCCTTGCCGAGGCCGCCCGCTTGGAAAGAGAATATCCGAGTCAGACTGTTGTCCCTGCTCATTTCGAAGACTTTTTTGAGCAGAGTCTCGCAAAATATGATGCTGATATCGCATCTGTTAGATCTGAATCAGACGAGCAAGACCGTCTTACGCATCAACTAGAGCTTGCCAATGCCAATTTCGTTGCTGCGAGAAAGGGCGACACTAGTTCAAGAGAGCGAGAACAAGCTTTGCAGAAATTAGAAAATGGATATTTCAAGTATAAAGAAATAGTCAGTAATCTCGAGGTCGGACGAAAGTTCTACAACGACTTAGCCAGGATCGTGGGAAGATTCAGAGATGGATGCAAGAGCTTCGTCTACGAAAGGAGAGAGGAGGCCATGAGATTAGAGAAGTGGGCTGCCCTATTCAACTCCCCTATCATGCACACAAAACTAATGAATCATTTAGCGAGCTATCGCTCCCACCTCTCTCCTCCCTATCCATGCATTCACCCCACGAGCTTCCTCAACCACCGTCTCAGCCCCAGATCCCTCGCACATACAACACTCGTGCTTCTGTCGCAGTTTCTACGCTCTCTTCAAACTCCTCTAATAGTCGTAATTCCCAACAGTTCCCGCATCAAGAGGTAGACATTCCCGCTCCCGTTCCCACAAGAGCGATGCAGAGTCCTCCGCTACCAATACGGCCTGGTGTTTGGGCGCCAGAAATGGGATTAAAATTTGGTAGCGGGCAGCCAGGTAATGGAGGAAATGGCCAGCAAGGAGGGCAGCCACAAGGCGGAGGAGGCACTTGGGATGCTAATAGGGGACTGAGATTTGGCTAATACCCATGGGATCGGATGACGGAAGAATATAGCTGGCGAGAAGACAAAGCAATGAATGGCGGCTTTAGGTCTATATACTTACCTTTTAGACATACTAGACATTGAGTAAGTTCGACATTCTCCTTATTCCATTCAACTCAGCTTTTTCAGATACTAGATTTACACACGGGACATGTAACTTTCACGTGATAACCTAATCAAGACGGCCGGGACCTACGGTATCTAATCCGAGCGACGCTAGCGGCGAGCTGAGGTTCGTCCGACATGTGGAAACATCCTGTCTCATTAAACTCGAAGAATTTCTCAACCCTTTCTCATTTCTTCCATCGTTTCGTTTCGTCTCGCTGGAAATTCACCACAACCGCCTACTCCAAACCAAGTCAGGTCTCAAAATAAAACCAACATCAGCTCGGTATGCAGTCTCCATTCTCGCATCGCACTGCATTGGAAGTAAGGCAGAGTAGAGTGGTGTCAAATCCTCCAACAGGAAAAGACGCGCAAGCTCAAGCGGAGACACGGAAATAAGTAATTTTAAGACATAGCATTTCGACCCCAACGGTTAATTGGTATCCACGATATCGACGCGCATGGGTAGATAAAGATGCAGGAGGAGGGCACAGCACAGAAGCATTACTAGCTTGAATCACGCTTAACTCTTCTCGTTCCACGTGCTGTGTGAATGGCCAGGCCCAGGGGGATCGCCTTTGTGGCACAAATTGGAAACCAGAGGCTCTTGGAAGGCTTTTCGGTTGTTCGTGGGGAAAGAAAAAGAAAGAAAAATAAGACAACAATCCTAATTCTGGTGAGTATATATTTTATGATAGCCGTTGCACAATTGAGTTGACCCGCCTGAGAAACTTATATCATTGTGCTTCG
The DNA here is from genome assembly GCA_021365295.1 of Tricladium varicosporioides. Lineage (NCBI taxonomy): Eukaryota > Fungi > Ascomycota > Leotiomycetes > Helotiales > Tricladiaceae > Tricladium > Tricladium varicosporioides. The sequence goes on from JAJTIW010000002.1 coordinate 372,355, forward strand.
CCTCGATCTAACTGTTCGGTTGATGTAGGGATATCTTCAAGTGAGGTTCAAAAGCGGCAAGCGTCGCGGAGATCTGAGGCAATGGTCCCTGTTCCAATCCCTGAAACTGGAACGTGCAACAAGAGCCCCATGTAAGGCTGATGTCAAAATGCTTGAAAGATCCACTTCTTCCTCATAGTAAGTTGCCATTCTGGGGAGCAATATGTCGTAGGTGGAGTGAACTCTTTCCAATCATCTCCTTCTCTGGAATTGTTTATCCACTCACATCAATCCGCTCGTAGAAGGAGACATGGTATATCCTCAAGGGCACAGTTCACCCCAGAGTTGAACTTCATAGGACAGCCTTAGCGCTTCAGCGCTTGCACCAGCTTACAGATACTCATCCTGCGGCGCTCAACCTAGTTCTCTCCTCTTCCTTTTTAGATCTAGAGATCGTGAATTTCATCAAATATGTCGGCAACAGTTAGTGTACAAACCAGAAACGGGGTCACGACATCATGGTTGCCAATAACATCGACCTGGCCAGCAGTACGGGCATGTTCGACTCTGGTTTACTCACATTCTGGTGATGGAAAGACGTTTTCAGGGACGGTTTTCGACCCTTGGTATGCGCAACATTGGAATACGGCAGTTACTTGTTTACCACCTCAAGTAACATCATGGTGGCAACAAACATTAGCCACGCCTCAAAACACTATAACGAGTCTTGGGCCTATGGTCTGTCCAGAATTATACACTACAGCGTCGACAAGTCAAGTCGATGCCTCTAGTACTTTCATCGCATGTTGTCCATCGTTCGTCTCCGTCTCACTAATGAAACATGGCAACAAAAGTACTGACAAATACTAGCAACTATGAACATGTCGACTTCTTTACAACCTTCGACCTCGCAGCAACTAGGCAATGTTTCTCACGCATGACCTCTGGACAATCAATATCCTTCTTTGTTGAAGCGACACCGCGGCCAACATCACTGTTCACAACTACTATCGGCACAAATGGTGGCTTCCTCTACGCTGTACCATTCAATGGATATAAGATTGACCAAGTCTCGTCCTCATCCTCCGCTGTAGCGACTACCACAACTGCAGGGACAGCTGGCGCAGCAAGCACTTCTTCAAGCACGGCCTCCTCAACACCAGCAAACACATCCGCGGTAGTAGCCCACGATACCGGTCTTTCCTCCGGCGCGAAAATCGGTCTCGGCGTAGGGGTAACCCTCGGGGTTCTCGGGATAATCGCATTAATAGCAGCTGTCTTCTTGCTCCAACGAAATAAGAAGAAATCACAATTCAACCCCGATCCAGTTGTGGGGCAATACCAGGACTCAGAAGGCAGGCCAGTCATGCAATCAAGTAATGACTCGAAATCTGCAACAGGACACTACACGGGACCAATATCTATACCAGCGAAAACGGATAATTATCCTGCGGAGACGAACAGCAATGGAAATTATGCGCCACTACACCAGCAAGGGGTCCATGAGTTGGGGGCGCCAGCGGAGGTGCATGAAATGGCGGCGATGCCATTGAAGCCGGCAAGAAGTAGGGATGATAAATATGTTATGACATAGGACATGTGAAATGGAAGATTGGAAGGAATCTGGGGATGTCAGCAAGGGCGTTTCGTAAAATGAGTCGGGAACCGGACGTCAGGAGAATTCATATTGAGGTGGAATTAGAGATTCTGGTTCAAAAGTAACAATTTACCTAAAGGGTGTTCGGAGGAAGGTAACCGGTCCAGCATTTCCTGGTGTCGGTTGGATTTTTGGGCTCAACACAATGTGGCGTTGGTGAGTTGTCAAAGCGACTAAATAGCAACGATATTGTAGATAATACCAATATATTAATAGATGTAGACAGCCATTTACGAGCACTATATTCTCATCAAGTGTACCTCCTCATTACTAAACAATCTACAATCTCACACCCCCTAATTAATCAAATAAACCTACCTTTGTCAATTTCTTACAACTACTTCAACGAACTCCTCATTAATGTTGTGTCAGTAGAAATATCCTTACCGATTTATAATAAGTCTGCATCAAACATACCCTGACATTTGTACGAATCGCACACTCATCACCAGATTAGCGAGCAAGCCCCCTAGCTTGAGCCTCCAACAGCTAATCTCCAGCGCTAAGTTCCTGGTTTCGGGTACCAACACGCTGAAAGCTTATTTCGACAACCCCCAACATCAACATTACTGAGTATTCTGTGAGACGGTTAGCGGGGCGCCGTTTCCAGGGGGTCGGGCTCGGCTAGGATTAGCGGCGCTCGCTTCGTCGAGACGCTGCCTTTCGCCGTCGTCTATAAGAACCCCTCCTCTCTCCCTCCCTCACCTCGCTCGCAAGTCTCTCTCCTACTACCTTCACGCCCAATTGATCTTCTCTCGTTTCTGCCTTCCTCCCTTCCTGCGCCGCAACGGGTCTGCCTCACCTCAGCCTCGGCCTTCCCTCCCTAGACTCGATCCTCACGATTGCCGCAACGGCGATCACTCTAGATCAGACCGCATGGTTGAGATATGAGTATGGCCCCGGTTTCAGCTCTCAGCTCCCTCCTTGCCTCCGTACTATCACGCTCCTCACAGTAGTGCCTCTCGGTGACTGCGACTGGTGGAGGGTTACTCTTGGTATTCCCTTTATACAGTATAATTTGGCCAATCGAAGAAATGCCTTACGACGATATAGCTGGCCTTTGCCTAGATGCGCTGTGGAATTACATGTCGAGAATATCGGTAAGCTCCCTCACGCTATACAGAAGTATAATATACCCTCTGCCTTAATCTGTACAGATCTTACAACAAGAAGGGTCAATAGCCCTGTATATATATAGGTGACCGATTCGCAGATTGTATTATTAAAGCTTCAGTAAAGTATCCCTACAGACCCCAATACGAAACGCTTATAGTAGAAGAACAGATAAATATAGAGACATAGACGATTACAAGAAGGCAGATCGTATAACCTCGGAAGGAGCCCGATCTAAAGCTGTTGTATATTGGAAAGGATAGATCTGGCGCTTAAGGGCCACTCGAGGATTCTTGGCTTCAGGACGCTACTGTCGCAGAACTACACAAGCCGCCAGAATATATACTATACAATATACACGATATAGCCTCACTTCTGTAAAGGGCAGGTCGTTTAAGCTCAACTATATAAAGATAACTACAAACTCCGCTAGATAAGTATAATACATTAGACTTCAAAGCAATATTAGACCGATTATAGGCCGATTTCTTGATCTTCGGTAAAACTGAGGAGGACTAGCGAATATATAATAAACGAGTCCTAGCTAGAGCTTTAAAAGTCAGAATTTTATATACAGGACCAGATCATTTGGTTTTAGGACAGTATACAGCAGTTACAAGGGGCAGAACTGATATATAGACAAGATTAGTCCAATTCTAATAAGTATACACTTACAAGTTACTACTTAAGTCGCTTAATTTCTCTCGCTAAATACTCTATATATTCTCAAACTAGTTTACTCTGCTCTACTCACTTCATTTCGTTATAATAGCCCTTAAAAGTACGGGATTTGTTCGATTTATACTTCTTCTATCAAGTATATCATTCTATAATCGTAACACTCTCTATCCTGCTAAACTTATTTGTGCTACTCGTTCGCCTATAAGCAGCTAGAAAGGACGTAGACCTGCGGCCACTCCCTCTTGTTCTAGATGTTATACTAAGGCAGATAGAAATACGACAACGAGTAAAGTTATGCGGAAAAGTCCTACCTAGAATGAATCATTCTAATCTGTTAATCTAGGTCGTTAGCGTGCTCTTGCTGTCAGCGACGATGAATTAGACGACGATCTTCTATCCCTCGAGGAGCTTTCTCGGACGGCCTCACGCCCGAAGATCTCAACTGAAGCCTCGAAGACAGAGTCCACCGCTCAGCGTCTAGAACAGCCAGCTCTTGACGGGACTGGACTGTAGGTCGACCGAACATAACTAGGGTTAGGTGGATGTTAGGGTGATAGTCGAGGTAGGCGCACCGGCTGTCCTTCATGCTAAGAAGCGGTCCGCTGATCACACGCAAATCAACCAATGATTCTTGATGATGACTACCCAGATGAGCCCGAAGAAGGCACTTCTAGTGATGTCGATACTGGGCGTATTGGACGGGATGCGAGTCCACATAACACCCTCGCACGAACACTGAAACATACGACTGCCTGTGTACCGATAGCAGATGCACGAAGTGTAGCCTACGTGAGACGTGCTTGTTTGACGGATTCTGGAACTGTAACCTGTACCCGCCGTGTTCAATGTGCGACTTCTGGGGCTACTTCTAGCGGACTCTTGCGCGTCGTCGAGTCATGCTTATATTGTGGTGGGGATCGCGTGGAACCACGTGATATGCGCGTGGTGTATCAGGTGTTGGAATGGCACTTTAGCCGCCCTTGAGAGACGTTATATAAGCAATGTTAAAGGATAAATAGACCACGTACGACAGACTAAATCAATTAAGTCGTCAACTCCAAAAGTAATTCCAACAGGTTATGAGCCCGGAAGCACTTCACTGTGCAAAGGAGTTCCCGAATCAGGCTGTTATTGTCAAGGGTCTGAAGTTACAAAATGAAGGACGATTCAACTATCAAGGGAGTTGGAACCGCCAAGCTGACTGGCACGAACTACCGGTCTTGGGCTGCGATAACTCAAGCTGTGATTGAGGCGAAGGATGCCTGGGAGGCCATAGAGTCACTGGATCAAAATACCGAAACGTCTATAAAGGATATAGGCGATGGAATAGTAGAGGAGAAAGCAGCGGACCTGGGTAGGCCTACTATGACAAGGGTAGTAGTAGATCGGCTGAAGGATGCAAAAGCCAGGATAGTTATTATGGGATACTGTGGGCAAGAAGTATTGTCAAGAATACTTTATTTACGGACCGCGAAAGAGTAGTAAAATGCGCTTAGGCGTGTATATCTGCCCACAGGCAGGCAGTAGCTGTCCACTACTCTATAGAGGTTTTATGGATTCGTACTAAAATTAGACGCGACTGTGAATTCTATTGTCACAAGTCTACGAGAGGCGCGAATAGATATCTTCAATATTGACCCTCTATAGAAGCCGATAGACGAAGCGACTATTGTTATTCTATTCAATTTACTATAGACGATTGATCCTATATATAGGCCAATCATGCTTTAGCTTGAACTTCAGGATATTCGCGATCTAGATATAATTGTCGGACACTTGGAAGAAGTAGAGCGAAGGCTAGCTGCTCAAGCTCCGGTGCTTGAGATAGCTTTGCAAGCTGTAGACAGGAAGAAGGACAAGGGAAAAGGTCAGGAAGGGGGGAGGTGTTGATATTGTGACAAGAAGGGATATGTGAAGGTCAAGTACTTTAGCTAGCTTAGAGATATAGATGAAGGTTGTAAATATACTACTGAGTATTTAGTAACTAAGGGAGCCAGGACAGGATTACTTCTAACTTTAGGAGCCAAAGGAAACCTCTCTCCAAGAGAAAAAGTCTAAGTCGCAGGCAAGTATACTAGCGAGGCCTGTTGATAGACGTCTAAAGACGCCTACAATAGCTAGGAATAGCAAGTCGACTTAGGAGCGACTAGTTATATAATATTAGATTGTATAGTATTTATTGAATATACGACTTTGAATACAAGGTAGCCAATACTAGCTATAAACGGATCAATACTATCTAAGATTAGGCGCGGAAAGGTTAGAATACTTATTTGTATTAATAAGTATACAAGGAGTATAGTCCTAACAGATATATTATACGTTCTGTAAATTAAAGGGAACTTGATCTCAGTAGCAAAGCTACAAGACAAGGGACTAATAGTAGAGACTATTACTTTACTCGAGAGGAAGGCTTTGATTATTAAAGATCGAGGTCGCAAGGTAGATATCGCAAGTAGAGTAGGGCAATTATATATATTGGATATATTAGTAGAAATCGCGATACCTACAGAGCTTGTTACAGACTACTAAAAAGGGTCTACGGACCAACAGGAGGGGTTAACAGATCGACAGAGGTCTAAATATACTTGCTGATATCAGAGATTGGGCTACCTTGGTTTATATCTTATTGGGGAAGTATATAAGGTCGTCGGCGGCCTGCTATAGCTAGCTAAGCTAACACAGGACTAGCCAATATACGACGTCTGTGCCTTGACGAAGAAGGTACAGGTAATTAACAGGTCAAGCCCTAAAAGAAGTATAGAGCCCCTAATACGAGTATTTTCGGACTTCTGGGGCTTATACAAAGAATTAGCGCTCACAGGCAATATATATATATTAACATTTATAAACAACTATACGAGAAAGTCGTAAGTCACACTAACCAAGATATACTCTATATTGCCGTCTATATATACTTACTAAAAGGTATATATCGAGTTACAAAGTAGCTTCAAGATCAAGGTTATTCGATATAATAATACAGCGGAATATAAGGCTATAAAAAGACCTGTACTTGTACCAGAAGGGATTATACTAGAGCTAACTACTGTTTATTCCCCTTGGCAGAATAAAGTAGCTAAGCGGCTGAATAAGACACTAGTTACAATAGCCAGGTCGATATTATAGTACACGAAGCTTTTACTAAGGTTCTAGGGATTTGTAGTCAAGATAGCTTGTTATTTGCGGAATCGTATACCAATTAGGCCTGCTAAGAAGTGCCCAGAGGAGATATTTACAGGTTATAAAGTGTCTATTAATCATGTCAGGACCTTCGGCTATATTATATATACTAATATATCCAAGGAGACCCGTGGCAAGCTTGAGCCGACTGCGAGGAAGACTATCTTCGTAGGATATTTAGCGACGTCGAAACAGTACAAGCTATACGACCCTGTGGCCAAGGAGATTATTGTCTCTACAGCTCCCAAGTTTGCTGAAGACAAGTTTTGGATATAGTCAGACGAGCCTAAAGTGCCAGGCATCGACGTAGATATTCTAAATCTTATAGAACTAGTCGATTTTGACTTGAATAACCTACTTAGAGCGCCCGTAGATCAGACAGACAGCCCAGTAGCTAGGCCAGAGGAAATCCAAGGCCAGGAACAATTGCCAGAGGCGATAGTAGATATCATATAGCCCCAGGAGGGAGCTAACGATAATTTAGAGCCCCAGGAAGGGGCTAGCGATAATTTGGGGCCCCAGGAAGAAATTAGCGATAGAGCACAGTTTTAGGGGGCCAGCGAAGGCAATCTCGCGGACAAAGACACAATTATAGTCGACGTCAGACCACAGGCTACTAAAGCTAGTAGCGATCAGGAAAGAAGTGTTTCCCCACAAAGCAAGGGGGCTAAAGTACTAGCCAGACAAAGCAGGCGTGAGAGACATCCAAGAAGGTTCTTTGAGCAAGTATTAGCTATCCAGGATAGGCCTAATATCCCTGGCATATACGAGGATACTGTCAGCGACAGGCTATACGGGCTATATTAAAGAGATACAATCGAGGATGAGTTGCTTAAGCTCCAGGCGTTAGATATCTAAGAATTTGTCGATTTGCCGCGTGACAAGTAACCTATAGGATCCAAGTAAGTATTTACAGTCAAGTACACCCCCACAGGCCTACTTGACAGATTCAAGGCACGACTAATAGCCCAGGGATTCACACAGGTTCCTGGCGACAACTTCACAGAGACGTTCTCGCCGATAGTTCGCTTCGAGTCCTTACAGACACTTCTAGCTATTAAAGCCTATCTAGACTAAGAAATCCACCAGACAAATATCGCGAATACATACACACGATCAGTACTACATGCGAAAATATATATAAGGCCACCGAAGGGGCTACAGGCGCCTGCAGGGAAGGTCTTACAAATAAAGAAATCGCTATACAGCTTGAAGCAGTCAGGTCGCGAGTAGTATCTAAAGGCCTACAAGGGCCTAAAAGAGCTTGACTTATATCCCATCTTCGCAGACACATATATTTTCGCCAATCGCGATCACAAGCTAATCATAGGCTTATATATCGACGACATAGTTATTCTAGAGAATGACCTAAAGACTATTCAAGGCTTCAAGGCTAGAATAGCCAAGCGCTAGGAGATCAAGGACTTGAGGGAAGTCAAGAGGATCCTCGGGCTTGAAATTACAAGGGATAGGGCCAAGCGAACAATTAAAATCGCCCAAACAATATATATAGACGATCTAGTTATAGAATACAGTCTCGCGGATACCCGCGAAGCCAGGACACCGCTAGCTAGCTTCGAGCTACTTGAGCCCACGTCTGAAAAGAATAAACTAGCTAATATCGACTAATATAGGAGGGTCGTAGGCAAGCTAATATTCCTAATACATAAATCACGGCCAGATATTTGTTTTGCGATCACGCGACTAAGTCGCTATATAACTAGGCCTGCTAGAAAGTACTAGAATGGCGCAATATAGTTACTCAGATATATCAAGGGTACTCGCAAGTATAAGATCTCTTTCTCAGACAGTGAGAAAAAGAGAAAGGTCGAGGGGTATATTGATTCAGACTATACTAGAGATCGTATAGATCGTAGGTCGACTTACGGATCTGTATTTATGCTCCTAGGCGGTCCGCTATCTTAGTTCTCTAGAAAGCAGCGATCTATATCTACCTCGACCACAGAAGCAGAATACGTCGCATTGTGTCAAGGATGCAAGGAAGGAATGTGGATTCACGACTTGCTTAAGGAGCTTGGGTTTATACAGTTCCTAGACGACTCAAGGGAAATCCAGATATTCAACAACAACCAGGGCTATATTGCCCTAGCTAAAAACCCTGAGAACCACGCACAATCCAAGCACATCGACGTTCAGTACCATTATACTAGACAACTAGTAGAATATAGAAAAATCAAGCTAAATTACTATCCAACAGAGGGGATGCTAGCGGACGTCCTAACGAAGCCACTTGGGTTTCGGGCGTTTTATATATACATTCAAAGGCTTGTCAGCCCTTAAGGAGGCTATAGATAAGGTTATAGGAAGAGGATGAATTACGGGTTAATAAAGGCCTACAGTTCGACATGAGGGGGCTGTTAATATAAGGCCTAAAGGCCTCAGGCAAGTGCTTGCTCCAGCACGTACGTTTCAGGCACGTCTCACTAGTTGTCATATATATATGGCCTGAAGACTTTTCGTAGTTAATTCTATACAATAACAAGACAAGAGAAGACAGCAGGATACTATACGCTGTTGCTAATATACTTGATTTACCCTGATTCAGGCCCTCCTAAATCGCGTTGCGTTGATGACCCTTAGTCATCCGATTGGCTAAAGTCGTTAATTCCAACAGGTTATGAGCCCGGTCAGCGTGTGTCAAGTACGACTACTTCCGCTGCCTGTTATACTATGGCGGCTTCCCTTATAGCTCTCGCAGGAAGAGAGTAGCTATATTGTACGACATGCGACGCGATCGCGAGGGCGACAGTACGAGCTACTAGGAGCAGCTAGGAGCAGCTAGTTGCTACGAAAGTCTTTGCTTGAAACCATTTTTACGACCTGTTACCTAGGGGAGCTACACGGGCTCGAATACGGTTTCCTTATACCTGGCAGACAGAGATACGATCGTGGACGGCCCGACAGCACTGAGGCAAGAGATGTGTCCGGCAGACAAAGGATAGGGCTAAGAAACGAGGGGCGGTGTTATAGCTAGGAACGGGAGGCGTCTGTTAGAGGTTAGGAGGGCAAGACAGAGACTTGATTCAGGGGCGTACGGTGGCGTCTATGGGCTAGTTGAGGGCGTCCTCAGTGAGGGGCGTGTTGGAATGGCACTTTAGCCGCCCTTGAGAGACGTTATATAAGCAATGTTAAAGGATAAATAGACCACGTACGACAGACTAAATCAATTAAGTCGTCAACTCCAAAAGCATTTCCAACATCAGGTCCTGATTTTTCCAACACTATACCTACTACCACAACAACAACACTTAACAACCACACACTCATTTTATATTAGAATTTAAGCTTATTATTCTTTGATCTAGCTATTGATCCCAAATATAACTCCTATATCGTACTACTCTGAATGTCCTTCCTTGACGAGCCTTTTCCTACGTATCCGATCCTGTTACTGTTCCTGCCCTCTTGGTGTGGTGTAGTTATTTCCCTCCCACAATATGACCTCTCTGGCCCAGTTCTAAGGGAAAGAAAAAGCAGTGGCCTGGATCTTCGCCAAGGGCAATACAGAGAAATTCTACAATTCTTTACATATGGCTCAAAGAAGACTCTTCGCCCTCCACACATTCGTTAGCGAATGGTAATTGACACGACAACCTTTTCTATTCAAACCCGTCCACGTCCCTGATATGTTCGACTCAGCGTCTACAAGTATAAGGACCTCGCCCTCGCGCCTCGTGATAGAACGTTCTAGAGAGATGCGACGCAGATCTGTGCCAAGCAGACTGCCTTGGAATTCGGACACACCCGTTCCCAGCATGACACTCATACCACAATCACGTGCCAATAAATCCCCTGTTTTGTCCATCGACATCTCTAACAGCCTTACCCAAGGCACTTCTGGGCATATCCTGACATTTCTCTACCGTTCAATCAATCTTGATCTTGCTCTCCACCACCTTATGCATTCACTCCATCTTTGTGGAACACGTGAGCAGAGCCTCTTGGCAACTTCACATAGTCTTCTGATATCAACCTTCTCTCTCAATACGTCATTTCTGGCCACAATGAATCTGGATTTGATCATGGGTTGAGGCGCAGCATTTTGGTTGGGCGATACACATTATGCTGTCGTACAAAGCTTCTTGCATATCAATATCTATCAACTACACAGCAGATAAAACTCTGGAATACTGACAACATCACAACATCAACATGGCCAGCGATACTTCTCTCAACCCGCTGGATTCCGGTACCACACCAGAAGTATCGTCCTCCTTAGAAACCAACAAAGAGGAAACTCGTCACACCACAATTGTCCCAATACCTCAAGATGAAATGCCAGATCCAATACCAGGCAACAAATTCGCTTTCACGCCAAAACAAATGCTTGATCTTATTGATCCTAAAAGCCTGGCCAACTTCTATTCCATTGGAGGGCTTAATGGATTAGAAAAGGGTCTACGAACAAACCGAAAGACTGGTTTAAGTTCCGACGAGCAGTTCCTTCCCGACGACAACTTGGTAAAGACTAGATCAGCACACTCACAATCCAATGTATCCACAGTGGAGAAACCACTCACTGAAAAACAACGAAAGCAATCTGTCATTTCGCTGCCAAAACTACTTCTCGGAGGCCAGGACCCAAACCATTCCTTCACCGATCGAAAAAGAGTATTTGGGGAGAACAAACTACCAGAAAGAAAACCGCCAAATCTGTTCCAGCTTGCCTGGCTAGCTTACAATGACAGAGTGCTCGTGCTCCTTACCGTAGCTGCGGCGATATCTCTTGGTGTTGGCCTGTATCAGACGTTCGGACAGCCCCATCCAGCGGGCCAAGCAGCGGTGGAATGGATTGAAGGCGTGGCTATCACTGTTGCGATATTGATTGTTGTCATCGTTGGAGCAGCAAACGATTGGCAGAAAGAACAACAATTTGCCAAATTGAACAAGAAAAAGCAGGATCGGGATGTGAAGGTCATTCGATCCGGGAAGGAGCAGGAGATCAGTGTTTACGATGTACTGGCTGGGGATGTGATATGCCTTGAGCCTGGAGATATGGTGCCTGTAGATGGGGTGTTTATTGATGGTTTCAATGTTCGTTGCGATGAGTCTTCTGCGACTGGAGAATCGGCTATGGTGAGGAAGCACTCTGCGGCGAGTGTGTTCAAAGCCATGAAAGTAGGAGGTGATCTCACGAAACTCGATCCATTCATCCTTTCCGGAAGCAAGGTCAGCGAGGGCGTGGGAACCTTCTTAACAATAGCTGTCGGGGCGAATTCAATATACGGGAAAACGATGATGTCCCTCCACGAGGGCCCACAAGCCACGCCCCTACAAGGAAAACTTCAAAAACTCGCCAACCAGATCGCGAAGCTAGGAAGTGTCTCGGCACTTCTTCTTTTCGTGACACTATTGATCAAATTCCTGGCACAACTTCCAACGAATCATGAGAATGCCTCTGCCAAAGCGCAGCAATTCTTGCATATCCTTATCGTTACGATTACAGTTATTGTCGTGGCTGTTCCGGAGGGATTGCCGCTAGCTGTCACACTGGCGTTGGCATTTGCAACGACCCGAATGTTGAAGGATAATAATTTGGTGCGGTATTTGAAAGCGTGCGAGACGATGGGAAATGCGACTACTATTTGTTCTGATAAGACTGGAACACTAACTGAGAATGTCATGACGGTTGTCGCCATTTCGATTGGGGAGAACGCAATCAGCTCGAGCACATATGTGGACCATATAGATGCAAACACTTCAATCATTTCAGCCTCTCCTTCTCTCAAAACCATACTCAAGGACTCGATCGCAATCAACAGCACAGCTTTCGAGTCTAGCGAGAAAGGAAATCTGACATTTACGGGCTCCAAAACAGAATCTGCTCTGTTGACATTCGCTCATACATCGCTAAGCATGGACTCCCTCGATATTGAGCGCTCAAATGCCAACACCATCTTCGTCGTTCCTTTCGATTCAGGGAGAAAGTATATGTCCACAGTGATTTCAACACTGGATGGATTTCGGGTGTTTGCGAAAGGAGCAGCGGAAGTGATGCTTCATCGATGTTCATCAATCACAAATGCAGACGGATCCACTTCTGAAATTACCACTGAAGGAATGGACAACCTCAACGAAACAATTAACACCTTCGCCACACATTCCCTCCGTACCTTAGCTCTCCTCTACCGCGACATCCCCCTCTCCAGCATACCACCCTCCCAATCACCCGCTGAGTATTTCCAAACCTCATTCGACACAGAATTCCAAAACATGACACTCCTAGCAATAGTAGGGATCCAAGACCCTCTCCGCGCCGGCGTTAAAAAATCCGTCTCCCAATGTCAAAGCGCCGGGATAACCGTCCGAATGGTAACAGGCGATAATCTCCTCACAGCTACATCCATTGCGCGCGAAGCTGGAATTCTCACACAAACCGGGCTCGTGATTTCCGGACCAAACTTCCGCTCTTTCCCTCACGCCAAACAGCTCCGTCTGGCACCAAACTTGCAAGTCCTAGCGCGGTCAAGCCCTGAAGATAAAAGGATACTGGTGAAGTGTTATCAGGAGCTTGGGGAAGTGGTTGCGGTAACAGGAGATGGGACGAATGATGCGCCAGCGTTAAAGGGGGCTGATGTAGGGTTCTCTATGGGGGTAGCGGGGACGGAGGTCGCGAAGGAAGCGAGTGATATTGTATTGATGGACGATAATTTCTCTTCTATTGTCAAAGCCGTGATGTGGGGAAGAGCGGTCAATGATGCTGTGAGGAAGTTTTTACAGGTGCGTTTTATGCCTTTCATCTGTCTGGTATCTCATTTCCTTTAAGTGAGAATTAATTGCTAATAGGCGCTTCATGTCAGTTCCAAATAACAGTCAATATTGCTGCCGTAATCCTAACCTTCATCACAGCCGTCGCCTCCAACACCGAAACCTCTGTCCTAACCGCCGTACAGCTCCTCTGGGTAAACCTCATAATGGACACCATGGGCGCCCTAGCCCTCTCCACAGACCCCCCATCTCCCTCTGTCCTCGACCGCAAACCGGACTCCCGCAGCGCCCCCTTAATAAACACCACAATGTGGAAGATGATAATCGGGCAGAGCGTGTATAAACTTGTTGTCTTACTCGTGTTGCATTTTGCGGGGATGAGGATCTTTGGGTATCATACTATGGCGCAAAAGGCGCAGTTGAGGACCGTGGTCTTTAATACTTTTGTTTGGATGCAGATTTTCAATATGTGGAAGTGAGTCTTGCCCCTTTTGCCCCGCCATGATAAGCGAGGTGGAAAACTGATACGGAAATAGTAATCGTCGCATCGACAATAAGCTAAATATCCTCGAGGGAGTAACCCGCAATTGGCTCTTTGGTGCTGTAAACATCTCCATGGCAATTGGCCAGATCCTGATTATCTTTATCGGTGGAAAGGCTCTGCAAGTCGTCCGACTCACAGGCGCACAATGGGGCATCTCCCTCGTTCTCGGATTCTTCTCCATCCCCTTCGGTATGCTGATCCGGCTTTATCCAGACAAATGGTTTGAGCCTTTGATGCCAAAATGGAATTTGCCCTGGAAGTGGAAGCCAGGTAGCAAGGGTGAGGAAATGGCACCAGCAGAAGATTGGAATTCCGCTCTGGTCGAGGTGAGAGAAGAAATGATATTTATATCATGGATTCATGGCGGAAGACTGCTTGCCTGTAATCAGATAGGAAAGAAGCGTAAAGCCTCGAGGACGAAACTCGCGACAGTTATGGCGGGACTTGTGGCGGGGAGTATAGGCGGTTGGCCTGGAATTGAGAGGACGTTCCGGTCGGCGAATAGCTCGCCGCGGAGGAGTAAGACATGACATGTTGTCTTTGTGGTGGAAATGGTAATAGCATTAAAAGAGGTAAGAGGTAAGAGGAATCTTTAAGTAATAGAGATGCCTAATTAAGCAATTACAAAACAAAAGCAAACGGTTAATTCTTATCTCGAACACGTTTTTACTGCTCTAATCGGCGGCTGGTATGAGCGGGGCGTGGTGTAGAGAGCAGAGGGTGCGCGGTTAGCTGAGAACTGGTTAGCAGCCCCCCAAAACAGCAGCTCGCTAGCCGTTACACCGTGTAATGGAGTAATAATTCCTTCAGTCGCTTGTCTCCAAACTTCCATCTTACCTCTAGGCGGCCAACACTTGAAGAATTCTTCCCATTCAAAAAGTTGTCCTGATTTCGTAGAAAAGTCTCCGGCCAGTGACATATCAGCTGATCGGCCAACAGTTCCTCCTTTGTCACCCATCACGATCTTTAAGGTAACCAATCAAAATAAAGCAGAGACGCAACTACCCGCAATATCAGATCAGGGTCGTGAATGCCTAGTGCGTGGCTACCGCCGCTTCGGAGGAATGAAAAGCCCTAGGGGCAACTTCTTCCTTTAATTGAAAGTATAAATGCAGCGCTCGTCTCATCCCAGTCTACAATTCCAATAGACTCAAGCAACTCATCGTTTAAGAATTGGGAATACTAGTCACTTAAGCAGACTTCAGTCATTGAGCGGACAAAATGACAACACAGATAACACCAGACAGGGTGGTAGAGCATTACTCGGCCCTTGTTGAACAAGACCTCTCAAGGAATACAGAACATATTAAACAAGTGGCTGAATCCTTCGGGTACAGCGCTGAAGACCTAGCCGCTGTACCTGAGGGTGCCAATTTGGGTGTTAGTTGTGGGAATCCGTTGGCTATTGCTGGGTTGAGATCCGTAGGTTTTCACTACCAGTTCAAGTTTCAGTATTAAACATGCCGCTACTCTTTTCATAAAATGAATCATAAATGGAAATCGCTAACTGTGAAAAGGGAGAAACAGTCGTCGATCTCGGGTGCGGCGCTGGCTTCGATGTCTTCCAAGCTGCAAGGAAAGTTGGACCATCTGGAAAGAGCATTGGAATTGATTTGAGCGACGCAATGC
This sequence comes from Tricladium varicosporioides, assembly GCA_021365295.1. Classification (NCBI taxonomy): domain Eukaryota; kingdom Fungi; phylum Ascomycota; class Leotiomycetes; order Helotiales; family Tricladiaceae; genus Tricladium; species Tricladium varicosporioides. The sequence goes on from JAJTIW010000002.1 coordinate 387,870, forward strand.
TTGCCAAGGCTAGGGGTAATGCTGAAAAGGCTGGTATTATGAATACAGAGTATGATACCCTCTCTTCGTCTAAAGTGGAGCTCCTTTTGCTAAATCCAGAGAAAATGGATATCGTGCTCTGCCTCATCCCAATCAGAGCCTAACCCAAAAATAACATGCTAACACTTCACTCTCTAGATTTATCCTGGCACCAATTACGGCTTTACCTCTCTCCTCGAACACCGTGGACTGTGTAATTTCCAACTGCGTGATTAATCTCCTCCCTCCTTCCCAAAAACCCGTGTGCTTCGCTGAAGTGTTTCGTATCTTAAAACCCGGAGGACGACTTAGTGTAAGTGATATTTTGGCAAAGAAGGAGTTTGGTGAGGAGATGAGACAGGATTTGGCATTATATGTTGGTTGTGTTTCTGGAGCGTCACTAGTGGAGGAGTATGAGAGTTGGTTGAAAAGCGTGGGGTTTAGTGGTAAGTAATTTGGCTCTTTGGAGGGTGGCGGTCTAGAAGAAAAGAGTTGCTAATGAAAGTTGAAAATAGATATTTTGATTGTGGATAAGAAGAGTGATCTGAATATCTATAAAGAGAGGATTCTCGATCCTGAGGAAGCGAATGCGAAGCCAGGAGAATCAAGTTTATGTGGTCTTTCTGCACCGGCAAGTGCTTGCTGTGGCGGCTCGGATGAGTCTCGAAAAGCGGGTACTTGTTGTGGAACTGCGAAGAGTTCGAAGAAGGATGGACTTAAAGAGGACATGGAGAAGAGTGCAAAGAGAATTGGGGGGATGGATTTGAATGAATGGGTGAGTTCTTTTAGTGTTTATGCCGTTAAGCCGATGAAATGATTGGATTTTGGGGTTTAGGGGTAGAATGAGAGGAACTTATTAATCATTCATGTGTACGCTCGAGAATAAAAGTTTTAGTGCAGCAGTTTGAGACCATGTCCGTATCTGATACCATGACACAAAACAAAATAATTGGAGGTTGTGACCCAACGAGTGAAAGCTGGTGGCATTCATGTAATGTTGAAGTATTCAACCCACACTTTCATCCAAACGATGGGCTATGTAGCTGTGTATAATCTAAAAATATAATTAATTATGGCTCTCAGAACTCCAAACACCATCTAAAAATACCAAATAGCGACAAATGAGTGCTAAACAAACTCATACGGTACTCATCTGAAAAAAAAATTAGTGAAAGACAGTGATAAATGTGACAACTTCTCACACTGCATCCAGAAATCAAGCAAGATACCTAAACTTCCCTTTACCACGGACAGCGGGTTCGAATTTTGGAGCTCGTGAGCCCTTCGGGGTCGTTTTAACATAAACTCTATTCACTGGGTCCTTTCCACCCTTGCCTTGCTTTGCACAGAACGAATTACGGGAGGCTTTACTGGCCTGAGTAAGTTTGCCCTTGGGGAAGGCTCCCTTACAGTATTTGCTGCCAAGAGATAAGTATGGTATCGTGAGGATCTTTAATTGTGAATTACTTACGCGTTAGATTTGAACATCAGATCATACCAATCCCCTTGACGAATTGGTGACTTTTTATTGCCGAGCTTTGCATTGGCATATGCAGTTTTTAGCGCTCTGCCTTGGGCTGTTGGACTGTTAGCATGCCAGTCGAAACTCTTGTGACATGGAATAGCTCTTACAACTTTGCCCAGATTGAAGTACGCCAGCAACAATAGCTTGGTGATTAAACTTAATCGCGTCCCTTGTCTTAGTTCCCATTAATCCACTTCCGCCGTTATTTGTTGAAGCAAAAGGGAACTCCTCTGGACTGGTGTAACTAGCGCCAAAACGAGTCGTTTTGAATTTTTTCAAGTTTGCGGATTTAAAAGGTTGCAGGTCATGGCCGCTGGTCACTCGATTTCCACGTTGGTTGCTTTGAACGTTGTTGTACTGTCTATAATGGGATCATTAGAGGAATCATTTTAGGAGTAACTTGGATAACAAACAGGTGAGTGGGCCTCTCAAGACATAAAATTGCATAGCAGTCAATATTGCAGATGTCCTCCAACGATCCTTGTTTGTCGAAATGAACGCAATCAATGGTGACTTTTTTGACAGGGGTACCAGGCTCCATTACAGGAGGACTTGCTCGTTTCTCGATTAAGTCGAAATCGAAGGAATCATCCAGAGTGCTGTTACTCGTAGTATTTGAGAAATCGTAGTCTGAAGAGTCGTCTAAAGTCAAATTGCCAGTAGCGTATAAAAAGTCGATATCTGGATAATCATCAATTCCGTCCATGTCATCGTAGAAATCATCATCTAAATAATCTTCTAGAACCGTAATATTCATGATATCAAAGGTTTCTTCAGGTGTTGGCAGTGCTAATAGTTGAAATGAATGAGAAAGCAATAGGAAAAGAAGCGAGTGAGAAATAATTCTGAACATAATTAGTATAGGACAACAGTTGATAACGAATGACTGTTAAGAAATAAGATAAGTGAAGAAAGTTATGAAAAATGGGAGATAAGGGATGGTAATTGAAACTGATAGCTAACATTACAGGGAAGCTTCGGGATTTGTAGAAAATGAGCTGTCCCTCATTACCATCGGTGAAGAATTTTCCACTTGGATGTCGCTCAATAGAGGAAAGAGGTCTTCAAAATAGCCAAGCCCCCCAAAAGGCCCCTTGAAGGCCTTGTAGAAGACTATGTATGCAAATCAGGAAGGAAAGAAGAAATGGGTCTAGGAAGGATTCTAAAGTAATAACATAATTTACATAAACAAGTCTCAGGTCGGCGACAAGAGCCGCAAATTTGCTTGCCCTTAGGTAAGCACATTTCGTATGAGGAGAAATGAGTGCTGGTATTATGCCTTCGCCACAATTTGGGGGCTACTGTTCCTCCAATGTGCTGGAAATGGATTCTCGCTTACGAACCATTGGCGCTCATCAACCCAGAGGTTTGAACCTCGTGGCTGAAAGTTGCTCCTTTTCTATTTGCGACACGGAGTAAATTTCTTAGAAGAATATCGGAAGCCAATGAAGCCGAAGCAAAATCAGAGTAGTTTTAAGTATGACTACTGTAACTAGTCTAAGTCCACCAATATCCTGAAATCGTGCATCAAAATTTTTCAAACGGATAAAGATAGAGCCGCTCTAGGGTCGACACTTTGATTTCATCGAGCTGCTGTCAAGCTTGAAAGAGTGATGTGTGCTAACTAATTCTACAGGAGATCGTGTTGGGGTGAGGGCATGCAGGTCATCTTGTAAGCGAGCCTGCCGGATAGTGTTGGTGGAGGCAGAGTCGCATAAATATCTCAGAAAAGAACACTGCGGCTCATTTCAATATGATAATTTCGTTTCCTTGAGTGTGATTTGTTGTATGATAAAACTGCACCGGTAGCGCTTTACGACGAGCCATAATCAGGTGTCTCGCAATGCTAGTATTAACCTTTCTCCTAAGCTACAAGATTCCGAATTCCCTCCTCAATCTAGGATTCTCCGAGCCGGATATATAAGAGAGAACTGTGCCCAAGACTATTGGCCTGGCTTTCATAGTAGCTCCTTCATGACATGCTAGGAGAACGCTCCTTGTGTTAAACACTTTGTTAATATTTTCATTGCAAGTATGCTAGAGGATTTTGTTGGCCCTTCGGTTTACACCAGGGAGATTTGATTGATGCTTGAGACCAATGGCATCCCCATTTTGAGTAATGAGATACCCACTTCCACCTTTATTCGGCGATACAAAGGGATATTCTCCAGGGCTGACGTGGTCGAACTTGTACGGATTGTGCTGTACAGGGCTTGCTTGTTGGTTTTGAATGGCTATAATCCTTACCTGCTGTTGATTCGTTTTGGTTTTGGGTTTTAGAATCTTCTATGTAGCATCTTTTTTTGTAAATTTGTTAAAAGTATTGCGGATACAATAAAAAGGGGCAAAACAAACTTGGGAGAATTATAGTGGAGTATGCCTTACTAAGTAAGAATCGTAAAGTAGTTAATTCATCCAAACCGCTTTCCTACTAAACTCCTGCCGCTTCCTAGAGGAAGAGCATTTGTTAGCAAACTACCTCAAAATATGTCCCCTTAATAACTAATTGGATAATTACTTCCGGAAAACGAAGCTCAGTAGATGATTGACCCCGCAACATCAACACCCGTCGTGATTCTGAAGAAAGGGTTTGCAAAAAAAGAACTTGGGCGTCTATTGAAAGGCATGGTTTAATCCTACATGCACAGTATAAGAGCCCGACGCTCCTGTGCAGCAACAATCCCAGATGCTTATGCCGTACTAGTTGAAACTTGAGCTTTCATACTCGTTAATAAGATGGGTGAAGGATGGGCACGACTTAGAAGCTTGAAATAACTGCTATACCAGTATTAAAGTTTTGGTCCCATTGAATAATGAACAACTCTAAATCCTAACCTTAAATCCTCCTAGGCCGTAATCTATTGGTATTGCGGCGTGCAAGTGTCAGTGTTAAGATGAGAGACTGAAGCTGACCGGAGTTTAAGACTCTGGGAGGATTTTTGTGCTCGGAGATTGTTGCTTGGACAAACCTTGAGAATGTGAGTTACATTCTTGTGTATGGTTTGACCCCATACAATCACGAGACAAGTCTTCCTCATTCTCCAGTCTGCACAAGCAACGAAGACTAGAATTTTATAAACAGCATCCACTTTATTCCCTCACCATCAGCGAATATGAAAACTTCATCTAAATTACCTGCCTCCACATACCGTCCAATCCCGAAACTTTTCCATACCCGAAGTGATGCCGGATTTTTAGCAACAACCATTCCAACATAGCCACATACAATATTTCCTACATAACCTTCTGCTTCAACGCTCATGTACAGCAGCACTGATATACTCAATAAGATATAGATGCGCCTGTGCCTAGTAATCAAGTTAGATGATGGAAGCCCAGAAATCGGATCTCTCGGCATCCAGCCGCCAGGCACTCTCGGTCCTACCCCGGACCCCACTATTTACTAACCCATCAATTGAATCATGGTGATCTTCAAAACCCATACTTCTGTGTCAGTTGGAAGAGGAGATAAGCTTTCTCCACAATCGTTCCTAAAAGCGCCGCGTCAGCCACCCCGTTGCTTTTCAACCTTTTAACGAGAAGTGACTGGAACTCAGAAAGTTCCGAGCCGGACATACTCAAAATCCAATGCATTTATTCTAATATATCCACATGATGTTTGGCCGGAGTAGGCCCAGAATCTACTTGTGCAGCCTCCTGTATGGCGTACAGGAAGTCTTTAGTACGTTGATGGAACGAATGTGGGTTCTTGGACGATAGTGAGTGGGGTTCTTAGTGGATAATCAACTTCAAAAATGGGGATTTGGAGAATTCTGTATACACACCTGAAGAGCTGGAGTTTGGAGATTGGAGATGAGGAGATTTGGGGACTGGAGAACCTCGACTAGCGGTGTGGGAATGTTCTACTCTTTCGGTATTTTATCCAGTATTGTACAGATTGTGTAGTTCCCGGGTTATCGTCACACTAGGAAGTGTTAAAGTTGTTTTCGATGATTTGGTGTGTTCATGCTATTTCCTAGCAAATTTTAATCTTCCAAGAGATGTTAAGTTGAACTGATCTTGCCAAGGAAAGCTTAGCTTGCTTGTCCCGACGACATCCTCCAGCCTCCGCATCTAGTTCACAATGGTCCGAGGGGTGGAACCAAGTGGAGATTCCACGTTTACGAATGCTTTCCAAGCAACTTCGGCCTGATAGCTCGGTCAAAGTCTAGGAGAACCAGACTGGGGGGGGGGGGGGGGATTTTACACGTATTTCTCCTAATTCCTGGAGTTGGGGAGTTGGGGACAGCCTATTGGTACTTTATAGAAGGCCCGAATTTCCGGTTAGTGTTGGAGTTATTAGTGGACGGTGTGTGTTTGGGGGGTCTCCATGGGGTCCTCATGGTCAAGTGCAAGCCTTTTGTAATAAGTTCCCGCTTTTCTGAACCTCCTCGCTCTTGAGAGGAGACGTATTAATACCTGAGCTTCTGTCTTCCCTAAGGTCCTTTTCACCATTCTCATCCTCTTCATCTTTTCAATTTTGGGTTTCTTCAAATCACCACCTTGATAAGATAAAGTCCTTCACAATGGTGGCCATCCTTGCTAAGAAAGTCGCAGAGGCCAAAGTCAGTCAGTCAGTCGTTGGTCGCAACAATGCCGAGAAGAAACATGGTCTCATGGGTATGCTTGCCAATCCATACGTCTTCATGACTTGTCTCTTTGCCTCCCTTGGTTGTATGATGTATGGCTACGATCAAGGAGTTATGGGTTCTATTCTGGTTATGCAGAATTTCGAAGCACACTTCCCATCGCTTACTGGATCGACAATTCAGGGTTGGCTCGTAGCTGCCCTTGAACTTGGCGCTTGGGCTGGTGCACTCCTCAATGGCTACCTTGCGGACAGGATCTCTAGAAAGTACAGTATGCTGGTTGCTGTTGTAATTTTCACAGTCGGTACTGGACTGCAAACAGGTGCTCAGAACCCGGCAATGCTGTTTGCTGGACGTGTGGTTGGAGGTATTGGAATTGGAATGTTCAGTATGGTGTAAGTCCCCTCAAATAGAATATGTAATAATCAGTGTGTATAACTCCATTGACCATTGTTTCTGACCTCATTGCCAAAAATTCGTACTGATATGTAACGTGCAGAATTCCTTTATACCAAGCTGAGATCGCTCCGCCTGAGCTCCGTGGTTCTCTCGTTTCACTCCAACAATTGTCCATCACAATTGGTACCTGTATCGCCTTCTGGCTTGACTACGGGATGCATTTTGTCGGGGGATCCGACTGTAAACCAGCAGGTGTGGCCAATGGTGCTATGGATTCAGATGGAACATTCCTTCCATACGCTGCTCATGGTCACACTTGTCTAGGCGAGAAGACTCTTTCGTGGAGACTCCCTCTTGCTCTTCAACTCATTCCGGCCTGGATTTTGTTCTTCGGAATGTTCTTTCTTCCCTTCTCCCCAAGATGTGAGTAACTCCACCCCCCAACATTGAGACATGTAATTTGACATTTCTCTTAGGGCTCATGATGAAGCATCGTGATGATGACTGCATTGCTTCCCTCTCCAAGCTCCGCCGCCTTGCTCCAGAGGATCCTCTCCTCCGCGCAGAGTACCTCGAAATCAAAGCCGCTGTCATGTTCGATGAAGAGACCGAGGCAGAATACAATGCCGAGAACAAATTCGGAGCATGGCGCGCACTATTTGGCGGCTCCATGCTTAAACGCCTCGGAATAGGCTGCTGGATCATGATCTTCCAACAATTCACTGGTATCAATGCAGTCCTCTACTACGCCCCACAAATTTTCGCTACCTTCGGCTTCACAGACGTCACAACACAACTCCTCGCAACCGGAGTGACTGGAGTCCTCCAAATCATTTTCACCCTGCCAGCCGTACTTTTCCTCGATAACTTTGGAAGAAAGTCTTTCTTAATCGCTGGTGCAGCAGGAATGTGTATCTGCCATGTCATTGTCGCCGCGATTGACGGATCCTTCGAAGATTCCTGGCCGACTCATACTTCTGCAGGGTGGGCATCAATTGCATTCATCTGGCTCTTCGCCGTTAACTTCGCCTACTCCTGGGGTCCTGTCGCCTGGGTGCTAACGCAAGAAATCTTTCCTAACAGCATGCGTTCCCGCGGGGTTTCAATCGTCGCATCAACCAACTGGATGTTCAATTTTGTCATCGGCCTTACGACCCGTGATATGCTTGGTAGCATGAAATACGGGACCTATATCTTCTTTGCTGCTTTCTGTGCAGGGGGAGGATTATTTGTATGGTTGCTAGTGCCAGAGACGAAGAACAAGACGCTGGAGGAGCTAGACGTTTATTTCGGTGGTGATAATAGTAGTATTGCAGCAGCAGATCGTGCGAGGATGCAGAGGATTGAGGAGAGTTTGGGCTTGGCAGGTGTACAGAATTTGGAAGATTTAAAGAGGGAGAAGGGGCTGGGGAGTGAGGAGCATGAGGAGAATGTTGGGAACTAATAGTCTCATAGCAATCAGACATTGATACAGGCAAGAATCAAATCATATTAGAAGCAATATAATGCCGAGAAGAGGCTGATGAAATAAATTGAGATGCTTAGGTTATAAATAAAACAAGTTCCAATGTATCAATTTCGCAACACTGTTTTCTTCGACTCTATCAACTGATCACCATTTGTGACGCAAAGAAGCGAGCTCCTGAAAGGCGGGTGGAGGCCCCCTGAGGGGACTTTGTGTCCTTTATTCAATGGTTGTCTCTTAACGCAAAAGCGGACAGAAAGAAAGAGGTCTCTACTTCTGATGGGGCTACAAAATAAAATATTTTGAAGATACAACACAAGACCGGATGGGAAAAAGCTATTTTCAGGTGAACAAGCCCCACTTTAACGTACCTTGCCGCCAAAATACTACTCGCTAGGCAGATATCCAGCATAATTCTCCAAAATTACCAAAATCAAACTTGCAAAAAATATGTTCGAATGAGATCCCTCAGGCGCGAGTCGAACGCGCGACTGTGTCATCTGTTAGCAGATGTCTGAGAGCAATTTATAGGGTTAAACATACCATTCCGGTGAGACTGAACAATTACAGCCGGACGCCATAAACCAACTAGACGACCGAGGGATGGAATGTTAATCACTATGTGATTGACTTGATTTGTTGCAGCTTGCGCTTATTTAGGTTTATGAAGAGTTTTTGCATAAAAGTGGGGACTTGCAGATATTTCCCGAAGTAGCCCCACTTTAGCTTCGGCACGGGTTAACGTTAGAGCGAGACACTTATCGACACTGTTAATTTGGGACTGTATTAAGTTACTTTAACACCACCCTGAACTCAAATTTAGGCCATATATTTCATTCTCTAAATCTACAAGTGTTACCATTGCCATGGCCTAGGGTTACACCTAAGTGACTCTTCTCGGTTATGATAACAAACACCGAATAGGGGGTGATCCTTGCTATTGGGGACTGTGTACAGTGAGGAATAATGGTGCAATATCAAGAAACAGAAAATTAGGGATTGTATTGTGTTAGGAGCAGAAAGCAGAGCTCGTACAGAGCGCAATATATATATACGAAACAGACGCTAGCTGAATATAGGACTAGAGTATCAGGTAATACTGACACTTGAAATCCTTGACACTTGTACATAGGTGTGATACTTTATGAAGCTTAAAAACGTAACAATACTCGGAAGAAAATAAACTATAGTCCATCAAGAATAAATGGTGTGGAGGAGTTTAAAACTGCTCTGTTAAAGAATCCAAGAGTCAGTATCACCTGATCCTCCAAACTGTCTATATTCAGCTCAGTGTCTGTTCCATGTGTATATATACCGCTCCGTACGAGCTTCGTCTTCTACTCCTCAGACAATATAATAGTCCTCTTGAGAGCCTCCGTTAAAAAAAGAAGGGGTCGAGGTTTTTCCATGCATAAAGATGAAGTTGCAGATGAACAATGCTCTGATGGATGGCAGTAGTATGGGTTGAGGGGCGAGGTTCGGTGATTTGAATATCCCCGCCCAAATCTAAAAATTTTTAATATAACTTCTACTTTGGAATTTTTCTTATTCCATCAGTTCGTTATAAGGCCAACTCCTACTAGTAATTGTGTCACCCCTGCGATGACTCTTCACAACTTTGCTAATTTCGTACAGTGCTACTAGCAGCTTCTCGGCAATAAGGAAGCACGGAAATTTTGACAGGTCTTATTCTTTAGCACCCTTATTTGAGCCCTCATCAATATTCTGTGGCTGATCATTTGTTGCTTCTACTACCATAATAGCATTTCGTATACTTCGTCTTTTGAACAACATCTTAACCCTCAGAGAAAAAAAGAATCAGGAAACAACCACGCGAGGCCCCAACAAAAAAAAGAAATCGCCATGTAAACAAAGGCGGACAAGAGAAATTTCTGTCGGAACTCTTATTTAGGCTACCATGGCAATAACCTAATAGAATTTATGAGCTTGTCGCATTTAGCGTAGCCTGTCTAAAGTATTTTGGAACTACAACTTACAGGCAGCATTTTCGAAGAAGACTCTACAAGGTGGAGTGTGCCAATTATCTATTTACATGAGGTACTCAAAGGCCAGTGGACATTTATGGCAAAGTAACAAGACGTATTCCTGACCAACGAGTATATTTGACCAGTTTCGCTATATATTTGGTTTCTTTATATCACGAACCCCTGAAACTTCCCTGTCCTGATCCAAAAGAGGTAGTCTACAGGCACCTTCACCTTCATCTTCATCTTCATCTTCATCTTCATCTTTATCTTTTCGAGAAAGACAGCTTCAGGATCACCGCCGCACGTTGCATATTCTTGCCTCTTGTAGTTTTAAAACGCTCTAGAAGCCAGGATTGATGGATAATGTCGTCAGTTTCTAAGCCAACGACAAACATTGGCCATGCTACCATCCACATATAGCTGTTACCCTCGTGCTTGTGGAAATAGCTGCTTCGATGAGCGAGGAATATTTCTACGGAAATCATCAATTAGACACTCCCATGCAGATAGGATCTAATAAAATACCTCCTCAAGCTGTTTAAGTTCTCGGCCAATAGATATGAGATCTTTAGCATCCACGGTCGTATCATTGCGTTGCATGGCCAGAGATATTTCATATTTAAGCATAATACTCTCATGTATTGAATTTTGAATAGGGCTCATTTTGATGTCCGAAAGGTCTTCCTCCGGTGGATAATTGTTGCCCCACGCATCATTGATAACCGTGTTAGGTCTCGGTCGTATTCGTTCAATCACGGCAGGATACTTCTCTTTTATAAGTTGTATGATGCTTCCACCAAAGCCAAACATTGTTGCAGCTGCATCATGATAGATTGTCCAAAGTGCAAGTCGGTCCAAAATCTAGCGCGGAATTTCTTATCCAGCAACGTTTATTGTAGTGGATCCGCCACCAAGCCCAGGAAATAGTGCGTAGCCATGAGATTCAACAAGACCTCTGACTCCTTCGAGATGCTTCTGTAGGTGTTGAGGACTTTCACCATACTGTTGTTCATAGTGGATAAACAGCCATAAGGCTGGAGATATTGTTGGATATTTTCAACGATGATCTTATTTCTATAGAGAGAAGTGCTATATATATAGACCTAGAGTCCATAAGGTTGCCTATTGCTGCCTATTGTTATGACTCATAGAAGGCAACAGTTGTCCTTGCCTATCTTAGTTGTCTATATTCAACAAATATCATCCATAGTTCCCTATCAGATGACCTAAATGATCTATAAACATTTTCAAAGATTTCCGGTAATGCTCGATAGCGACTATGTTTAATTCCGTATCGTTTTCATGGGTCATATCCTGCACTGAAAATGCAATGATAAGATATGCTAAGAGAGCGTGCTTCGTACATAACCGGAGAAGGATGGCATATGAGGAATATTGCGGGGTTTTGAGAACTATACGAGGGATAAATTTCTCAAAGAAGTGACGGAATGCTCGGCATTCTCCAGGACTTAGAGGTATTGGCCAATCACTACGAGTAAGTTTGAGAGGGAGTTCGAAATGATCACTGGTGCTACAAGAGATGAGTGATGTTGAGGCATCTGGTATTACGCTACATTCTCTATAGTTCGAACTGCAGGAGAATGTGTTACGGCCTAAAAGATTGGTAGGTGATCTATAAGATGATTCGGCCGAGGGTTTATTAACCATGGAATTCTCGAAACAGAAATCATAGGTCGCTACTAGGGTTACAGTATCATTTGCTCCAGCAGGCCCCTTCGTGAATCGGCTCCATAGACGACGTCGAGGCTTTGGGCGCGGAACGTAGTCACATTCGAGAGCCCGCTCTTTACAATTGATACAGATAGGCCGATACTCGTCACATTTGATCTTGCGTGCTCGACAGGTCCAACAACCTGCTCCAACAGTCAGTATTGCGTGGAAATAACATTTTGAGATTAGCTGCGAGACCATTCTTGCTCCGAGTACTGCACCTAGACCTCATATTCCATCAAGTCACACGATGATACTTGCGCATAACCAATATTTTCAAGCGACTATTAACACCAGTCAAGATGAAGCAGGGACAAGTCTGTGCAAACAAACAAAAGGGCTGGCGAAAATCCGAAGAAATAGGCGACAAATTAGCCGAAAGTGGGGTGACGAACTAAGACAATGAGTTAGACGAAGAGGTTTTTTTTAGACAGCCTCGATCTCGCGCTAAATGAGGGGTAATATAGGTTGTCATCATGTAAAGAAATACTATATAAATAAAACTTGAGTTGCTTTTAATGATCTACACAGCTACAATCTTGATCACAATAACCACTCTACGGAATCAACTCTTTCAATTAAAAGACGACGATGCCATTCCCCTCCCCCATCCGTGCACCCCAGCACATCCTGGACCTCCTTAGCCAACTCCACCAGGAGTCCCTAAAACAAGAAGCAGCTATAAACCCCAAGGGCAAATTCACCTCCACGGACAACTTACCAGGCGATGCAGAGGACAAGCGGTCGGCCTTTGCAAGGCCTGACTTCGACGATCTAATGCGTGACAAATTCATTGCCCTGGATGAAGACAAGTGCCACTTTGTTTACCAACTCATCGGCGCTATGGGAGCTACAAATGTTGTAGAGGCCGGGACCAGTTATGGTGTGAGTACTATTTATCTGGCACTAGCAGTGGCTCAAAACAATGCCGCGCTGGGGAAGCAAGGAAGGGTATTTGCCACGGAAAAGGAGCCTGAGAAAGCAGCTAAAGCGAAGGGATACTGGAAGAAGTGTGGGGAGAAAGTGGAGGAAGTTATTGACTTGCGCGTGGGGAACCTCCTAGACACGCTAAAGTCTAGTTTGCCCGAAATAGACCTTCTCCTACTTGATAGTAAGTGTTTTTGCTTCTAAGCCCAACATGAAGAACTTACTGTTCAAGTATTCATCTCTATGACATTCACGTTATTAATACCCAGATGTAATATGCGTTAGAGGATTCTTTTAAACATGCTAATATATCGATGATTTAGTTTGGACCCCTTTGGCTTTGCCCACCCTCAAGATAGTTCAACAGAAGATGCGACGCGGTGCAGTTGTGTTAACAGATAATACTATCTCCGGTGCAACAGGCTACAAGGACTTACTAGAATACCTTAATTCCCCTGATAGCGGATTCCAGAATATGACGGTTCCCTTTACCAATGGTTTTGAGATGAGCGTCTACCTTCCTTAAGAGTAGATACTGTAGTGGAGTTTGCTCCAGTCACGTATACCTTCTCTTTTGCTCAGGACTTATTTCAGAGCTTTCCAAACCTTCTTTTACAGTGCAAATTACTAAAACTTAACAATTGACTTCTTCCTTTATGAACCCTATGCCTGTGATCTATTTAGTTTAACTATTTGCACCCATTCTCTAGTCTTGCCTATTCCTCTAGCTGCATCATGTAAGATTACCTACTCATAATACCGGAGTAATTAAATAGCATCAGGAACACTAAAGATATCTGCTATATACCCCACCAACATACGCTCAGATACAAACATTTTCTTGTTTTTTATGTAAATATTAATAACTCCTTTATTAATTACTGAAGTCGTTAATTGCTCGTAATACTACATTTACATACTTATATTATCCTTAGTTACTCTACAAATACACATGTCATATATCAGTAGAAGGTAGTAGTTCAAGAAACGTGATGCATAGCTTTTATAGAATATTTGCCAAAGGAGAGTTTATATAGTTAGGCATCTTTTACACTTTGTATATGATGAGGGAGGCTTCAGTGCAACCAAACCTTGGAAGCCTTTTCGGAGTTCAAAGGTGACCTTAAGATAGCAAGGAGTTTACAAGTTTTTAAAAAAATAACCCAAGTTTATTTAACCAAACTAATTACTCAAGTGCTCCAAATTTCACGCAAAGTCTGAATAATAGGTGCTATCAGCTACTCGATCTTCACTGCCTCAGGGTAAGGCGTTGATGCATCTGCGACAGTCATATCATTCATTCTCTCATTTATTCCTCACCCAACCTGCTTCCCCGCAATTTCATCTCAAAACACCACGACCTAGTATCTGCATCATCCCAAACAACCTACCACCCTCTTCCCCGGAATTCTCTCCCAAACCAAACAAACCTGCATTTGTATTCCAAACTTCCACACACCGCTCCTCCCCTCGCCATTTTCATCTCAAGTTCTTTCTTCATTGCCCCAAAATACTCTTAGACCTTCTGCTGCTCCGTGCCAGCACGTATTCAAATACGGATGTGTCACTGCGCGCAGATGTCATATGTACGCACAAACACAATCTTTAGCACTTGTGCACGATGAACGTTGGAGAAAGTGGAGAAAGGAGCCTGTTCCTCCGGCTATCATTTCTGGAGACCCGTGCAGATGGGTGCTGAGGATTACCAAAGATGAGAGCAGTTCGTGATGGAAGTGCGTTGACAACAGGAGTAAGCAAGCACACCTCGGCTCGGTAGCGAGGTCCACAGCCAGGGGAGCTACCCCTCTTCCACGTGGAAAATTCGCTTATTTCTTCACTGTTTTGATAAGAGCGATCACTTGACCTGCACTGTGATGAGATAGTTGATAAGAGCTTCGTAATAGGAAGAATAAACGATAAGGATATTGTTTTGAAAGAAAAGCAGGGGGAACTATGATTGTTGAAACTAACAGCAGGAGGCTGGGGATGCCTTGAATCTCGATCTCACAATAGAATCAAGAAGCCGGTAGATACCAGTCCTGTACCCCGCCGGCTAATACTAAATTGAGGCCCCAAGCTCCGGATCCTGCCTAAAGTCAGCAAGGCTTAGAACAACCTAAGCTAATGACTAAATCGAAGTCGCAAACTCAAGAAAGAAACAAGCAATATGTCAAGCATAAAAAACCTTAAGAAAACTCAAAAAGCATCATGAACAAGAAGTGATAAGAATCAAGGCTGAGCCACCGGCCAGTTCATGATCCGTTCCTCTCTCCAAGCTTTGTGAAACGTTGCGCGAAGACTTAGGAAGCGAGGAGTCAATGATGATTGGCGAAATTCAGAAACGAACATAAAACGAAACAATATATAAATATCAACTTATACCTCCTAAACGTGAAGAAACTCTGTCACAATCCTGAGCTATTTTCGCCACCCGTCACAAACCCTATACTCTTCTCAACCTTGCTGCCTGTCTACCCGGGTTCTGACGCGGGTGGGATTTGAAAGTGATGGCGATGGGGGGGAGGGCATAGTGCGCACGGCCCGCGCCGGAATGACCCCTCTATTTGGTATCCTTATCCGATGCCGGGGGTATGAAGGTGGTGATACTGCACGTGGGAAGTCAGAAGCACAATATGTGGCTGCAGGAGTTCATGCGCAAGGAGTTGAGGTGCAGCGTGCATAAATTTGAATCGATTGCTGTGTGTGAAAAGTTGGCGGTGTGGCGAGGTGATAAAGAAGAGGTGTTGGTGGCGTACGAGGGCATTGGAAATTGTGATGAGTTCGGATGGTTCGGAAGAAATTCATGGAATCGGGGGGATGATGAAAGATGAGTACTGAAAAGCTGCGGAAAGAGAGTGGGGGAGAGAGCTTCGTAGTGAAAGCAGAAGAAGGGGTGGCCAAGTGGGAAAAGAGGCTTCATGATTCTCGTGGATTTTCTCTTGAGCTGAAAATCGTTCTATATTCCCGACGCATTGTCGATTTGTAGATCAACCAAGCACTCAGGTACGAGAGTGAGCACATTCAAGATCTTCAGTTTGGCTTGCCGCCTTCGAGCCTTTTCCAGCCAGACGATCTCGGCGAGTTTTCTTGGAGCCATCGAGAAAGTCTTGAGTTGAGGGCTTCATAATAGAAGGGGGAATTTTGTATACTAGTTTATGCTGTAAGCTAGTGATATCAGGGTCCAGACCTTTAATTTCGGACAATTAAAAAATAGGGCTTCAAGTTCAAGTTCGAGTTCGAGTTCGAGTCGCTCATCGCAAAGCACGTCGGAGTTTTTTGTCTCAAGATACGTTCGCTCTTCCCGAAGTAGTTCTTTGCGATTGACCGATATCGCCGAGAAGGAGAATTTTGTATCAAGTTCTCTTGCGAGAATGTGCCGTAAAGCATACCGGCTTAGGACCATCTATTATTTTATTCTCCGTAATTGAGGGTGCTCAAGTCGGAAGATATTGTTTGGGAAGGCAGTGCGAGGCACCTTCCTTCCAGTGGCGAAATGATGACTCTTTGAATAATGGAGGTGACCCTATCTATTATCTTAGAGATCTGTGTACGTTTGAAAGTCTAGAATTATTACAACTTTTGGTAAGGGAAAGTGTTGAAGTAGAGCAGCAAACACGGGGAAATGCTTGGCTATGAGTGATGATGTATGAATGCTAGCTTGAAACAATGTTTCAATAACCTAAAAGAAGCCAAGAAATATTTCTCATATGATCGCATTCTTTGCTTTTGAAAACGCTCTATCAGAAAGGCCTAGACTAGTTGGCCTGGTTTCAATGATAACTCAAAATTGGAGCCAATATCAACTTATCTTGACAGAAGGTGTTCTATAAATGGACACAAGCTACAGCCCTGCTTCAAGCTATAACACGCCCCTCTCTTTCGATGCGGAAAATTACTCGTTCTCTATTCTTGTCTTCTCATGGACAAGAAAACATTTTGGACTGCCAAGGGCCACTTTTTCGTTATCTGGTGCCTCACTTTCCATGGTCAATCGGAAGCCACATTCTAAATTTCAGCATGCATGCCATGGCTTGACTAATGTCCTGGATTACTCGCGGTTTTTTTTGAGTTGTGATGGAGCTGAACGTGAATATGGAGTCGTCTATCAATAACTTAATACAGGACCTCTCGCTTCCACGAAGCGAAACGAAAAGCCCGCTAGTTTCGCCACCACAACAATATACTCTATTTTCGTAGTGCGGTAGGACAGAAGACAACACAACTAGTATCTACCAGTTTTCTCCCAAAAATTCGAAAATACATCCAACACGTGCAAGATTCTCAGTTTAAGCCAGCTGAAAAACTTCCGAGACCGGTTGCCTTAAGCTATCCATAGCTGAAGATATCTTTAGCAGATCCTGTATGCTCTGACATAAACTGGCCGAATGAAGTTGTACTGCATATATCTCGAAACAGACCAAGCCGAAGTGGCTTGTTTTGATGTTGCGATCGCTTAACTTGGGTCTGGTTAGGCCTGGGCACTGTACCTAAATAGAACTGTAGTTAAGGAAATATGTAAACATAGCCTGGCAGATGGCTGCTGTCTAACATTGGCTTTTGATTCAGATAATGCGCGAAAGTGCAAAAGGGGTAGGTCGAAGAGAGATTCCCTTCTTATAGTACATGACTTGGCATGCACAACAGGGCTAGCAAAAGGGGTAACGAGAAGCATTTTGTGGCAGTACTTGTCATATTACTATAGGGCATTTGGGTAACTAAGACCAGAGGTAGTTCGCTGTCCTTAGTCTTGGGGTGGAAGGAGGGCAACGAGGGCTGTTATTATTTGTTACGATGTTAAAAGCTATTCGGAAATGAGGCTAGAATACTAGGTCGGTTCAAAATACTTACACATCGACCAGGCACAGTGAGCACTGCAAAATCCCAACTGCTTGAAGTTGGATTGAGCATTTAAGATCGCGGATTTCGCTGCAAACTGCAAGCTGAACCCTCCTACATGTTGCTAATCGTTGGGTGCTTGGGTACGTAAGGAGTCAAGAGACTGAATAGACTATTAAATATGTATTATACACTTGAAACGCTTGCATTCCACCTAACATTGGTTAATTTTCACCTCCAATGAAGGCTTGCTGGTGGCCGATCGAATTTTATGCCATAATTCCAATTAAGGGGAGGTTGGAAAGTGGAAAAAGAGATTTTAAGTGGCAGACTCAGGCTCAGGCTGAGTTTGTTATTGCGTCCCAGGGAGTCGGGAACGAATAGGTGCGGTGAGAAAATGAGAACGTGATGAGTAATGCGGGTAATGGATAATGGCAAGAATCTCTTGATAAGTTGTAAGCGGATGAGGAGGAGACAAGGTTTAGAAGAGCAAATACTAATAGACTATACTGCTCGTGTCTGATAGTAGATTTACAACACAGAAGCAACCTGAGCCATTGGAGAAATGAAAGTATAACAAAGGCCGTGGGAAGGTTTCCAACTTTTCTTCCTCATGATGAATTAAAGGAAACCTCATGCCTTTCACATGGAAACCACGACCAGTTGTTGTGAGGAAGAGCATTCAAGTGTGATGAACATTGAAAGAACAGTCAGGCATGTTAGTATTAAGACACCTTAGCCACTAACACCTAGCATTTCGGCACCAATACGCCACAATGATGGTCTCATTATCACGTTCAGCTATAAGCCTCTCCACATGTGACTTGCTAGTCAACTGTGAAGGATTTCCTAATTTTGTTGTTAAACGCGTCAAAACCAACGAACGCGTTCCCTTCAAATGAGCTGAGCTTCGCGCGAAGCGCTTCCACCTCTCGCAACACCCGTCAGCGTGGGGCTGAAAGATAACAATCGATAACCTCGTATCAATCTAGACCCTACAATCACAATCACAATCCCCCACAAAGTGCAACTAAATTTAAGATCAGGACCCCGCAAATGACCCATACGAGCTTTGATCTCCTCCAGCTAATGGCTGCTTACCCATTGAAATTTCAGGGGGTTTGACTATATTGAGTTGCGGGAACTAGAATAAGAAATCTGGTGCACGCACCCCAAGTAAGCTGCTGAGTTTAGCACTGTTCAGGTTCAGCATGGCATGGGAATTGACTTTTTGCCGTAGACATTTGGTAGGCATAAGGCTGATGCTTGCAAAAGAGCACTTGGTGAGGGAAAAGCAAAAACAAAAGTGAGGCGGCACTTCACTTGCACCGACTTGCGTGACCAAGAAAATCAGACGTACGGCACTTGAAAAACTGGTGGTGGCGATATCGCACCTTGGTCCTGACCCTGAAAATTGCCGGTAGATGCATGCAGAAAAATCACAGATGGTGGAAGCAAGGAGGGATGGAGATCAATTAGATCAGCTGCTCCCACGTACGATATGATGGAACAATGCAGACTATGCATAAATTATTCACGAAATTCTTCTCTCCAAGATGAAAAGCAAACTCCTCATGATTCGAGATGTGGAAAGCATGAATGGGAACTCCAATCCCAGGCGCGCAGTCCGGAAGGGGATCCGACCCATATTGTGCAACAGCCCAGACCATATCCTGCGCCGCACTTACAGGCCGGGGTCAAACTCTCGGGTCTGCACAGAGCAGGTGATTTGACATGTGTTGCGTGAGAACGTCATATAGGGCATGGTGATGATATCGGTGGTGTTTTGTTGCCTTGTGTGATAAAAAACCAAGATTTGAAAACGAATATGGAAGCGGCCTGCCGGTAGGCCCCGCCGGGGAAGATGACAGCAGGCGAACCGGGTGTTCTCCCCGCATTGTCCTCGGTCGAGAGTTGTGATGATCAAACCGGCGACATCGTGTGGCAATGATGATTCAATAACGGTGTGGGATATTTACACCTTGACTAGGACAGTCAAGTTCGTGTTTTGATATTGATGAATGAAGATGTCAATGATTTTCGCGATAAGAGATCACGTCTCACTTTCGGAATTCCGGGCCTTGCAGCGAAACTGTGTTTGTCACTTGGAGTATTTGTGCTACTATTGATATAAAGAAAGATACTGCATGATACCTTACCCGCTTGGGCTTTGTGGTTGGATAGAAATAGGGTGCGCACAGACTTGAGTGCCATTTCTGAAGTTTGGTGCAGGGAGGCAACACGTTTTGACCTGTTTGCCGAAACTGTGACAAAATTCTCGAGTGCTTCCAGAGTGTCAGAGGAACCAATTGAAACATGCAAGAAATGATACAGAGGTAGGGAACACCATTCTTTGACTGAGGTCACTCGCCTATCCGTGGGATATGGTATTGATATTGATCATATAATATATACTCTATGGGTCATCGATTGAACGGAAGTTTCAATACAATTGTTTCGAGAACATGGAGGTTTTGCTAAATTTGGACGGGAAGGAATGCGATCGATAGTTCATGTGGTATTGATAAAAGAAATGGCACAGACGAATGAGCGGGAGCAGAAGAGAAATTCCAAGCGATGTGCAATAAATGATGGAATCGGGCGTGCGAAAAAGGAAATCGCCCAATGGGAAGATCATGCAAGAGTACGCGAATGATTTGGGGGACGGGATCCTTTAAAGCTTAAGCTACTATAGAAACCATTCGAGGGTCTTTGTGGCTTTTTGCTTTTTTGATCAGCCAGTATGCAGGAGAAAGTTGAAGCTATTCAGAATATTGGGCATTGGAGACACTTCTTATCCAGAATAAGTCGCTTGACGCATCGTGCTTGACACTTAGAAGATGAAACATGCAGGCTGAGCTTGATCTGCAAAAATTGTTGGCCTTCAAAGTTGAAACGAGAGTATTTCCGTCCGGAGTCCGTACACAAATAGCGTCTCGTGGCTTTCGACCAAAATCTGGCAGATTCAGCCAAGGCACATTGAATATGATAACTGCGTCCGGGACGGCAATTATAAATTTCTTACTAGAGGCCAAAAAGACACAAGCTCTTGTAAGGCTGAGGGTGCGTGTGTGCGTTTTTAGTGGTTGTTATTGGTTTTCGTAGATATTATCGCGACTTTCATCCTGCTTGTTGCCGAATACAAGACCTGAGGTCCACGTTCTCGTCCAAGGGATATTATCCCTTGATTGAGCTCTTCCAGCGCTCTGAAGGTTCGAACAGAACTAAAAATTGACGCCTAGTGCACGGCCTTCACGAGGCAGAGACGCGCATATCAGTACATGAGCAAAGCCATCCACGGGATCAAGCATCTGCCAAGAGGGTCCGGCCTGTTTTCGCTGCGTTTAAGATGAAAACTCTTACTTTTTATGGTGTAGGACACGCGGGTTGGCTTCGCAAAAGCAGGTTTATGTGGAGATAAATTGGGATTGTGAGATCGGAGTCTTTCTGATAGAGTTTCTTAAGAAGGTTGTTGGTGAGACTTTTTGAGACGAAAAGGCGTCACTTCGGATGAGAAGAAGACAGGTCAATTCAAATTGTCAGGTCTACCTGCCATGGAGCAGGAGAGTCTTGTGGCATTGAAGAGCTGCTTACGAAATCGGACGTTCTTGCAGAATGTTCTATGCAGGTCGACTAGGCTGCTTCCGAGGTTGTTATCATTGGCCCTGCCGCAGGCTGACTAGTAAACTAATGCAACTTGAAGCCTCTTGTACCTCGTTACCAGACATTTGGACGAGGCACAGCTCCGCATCAAGTGTTTTCCGTTATGATAGCTTTTCCTTGGTCATAATTCCAACTTTCTTTCCCACACAACTTCAACGTTCAGCTTCTCGGATGATCCTACGGTGGCGACTTACCGTATTTCGAGGATAGGAGCTCCCGAGCCGCGTGGCGTCACCAAGAGCATAAGAACGTAATTTGACGGGTGAGCCGGCGGGGCCCCGGAACCCTTGCAATCAGGATCTCCAATTGGGATTTTAGGGTTTTGCTAGAGCACGCGCTCTGCTATGGCCAAAATCCCAAGCAAAGATGCCGGATTTACTAGCGGAAAGCTTGGAAAAGTCCACAGCTTCCCCGAGAATGGAGCTTTCCTGCCCGACGTTTGGCCAGAGCCCAGAGCAACGAGTGGGATTTTTATGGAGAATTTGGGATCGATAGGAAGGGCAAGGTTTATGATTTGACGTGATAAATGCCGGCTCAGCAACGGTTCCGTGCCTTGCGGCACGACGGATGCGGTCCGAAAGGTGCAATAGGTCGAGCTTTCCTCCAGTCAACACCAGTCACATGTCTGTTGTGCGACTCAATTCGTGTGTTTTCATTGAACGGTGTGATGAGGTGCAGATTTATAGTTTGACAGGTGTAGCACTTTTCGTAGAATAACAAAGCTCCGAGTCCTAAATGCAAGCGATAACTGAATCGACCATACAGACTGGACTCATGTCTTATTCTCGTAGAGGTGCATTGAGTGCTTCCTGATCGTACGGGTGTCACAGATCATAACTAAATGAGGTAAGAGCGACACTGTAGCTATTAAGCTTGGAGCAGTGTGTAGACCTGGCAGTTGATCGCGAGACAACTCCTCAATTAGGATAAGAGCTAGAAGAAATTTCTTCCATTAGCATTTCTCTTACAAACTTAAATTGGTATTTTGTAATTGCTGAATCAAAAAGACCATTGTCAACCACTGAGCAGCTGTGAGCAAATTGAGTATCTGATCCCTCAAAGTTGATGCTGTGAAGTTGACCGCCAAGGGGAGAATTCAAGCGAAGCAAGCACTAGACGTGTTCACGCTTGGTGGTAATTCCCCATTGGCGATCATGATTACCCAACCAAGGGAATGCTTTATCAGTTGCCAGCTAAACTGGTCAATACGATGAGGTCGCTTCGAGGGAATATTAAATGTCCAGGAGGTGGTGGGGAGAAATGCACGGATTGGGACATTTCAGGCTCGTGCTTACCCGCTGTCAGTATTATTGCTAAGCATAATATTGCATATAATGTAGGACTGTGCGCATGCGAGCTGCACGTGTTGAAACCTGAAAAGAGCCCGATTTGTGTTCTGTGTAGCTCGTGCAGATGTGTCTGCTCTCTGCTGATTTTTATCAGCTGTCACAACGGACTCTATTTTCTTTGCAATGTGATGAGATCCTCGCCGGTCAAAGAACCCATCGTCGGGTCATCGCAGGCTCGGAAATCTTTATCGCAGTGCATCGAAATCTGTGCAGCTGCCTGAGCCCGCTGTCTCGATCCGAACCATGTCGCTGGGTACGGGGTATCTTGACTCTCCTGAATCCAGAATGTCTTTGAGCCTTCAAGTCAGGAAGAACTCATGGGAAGTGAGACTTCCAATGAGGTGGTGATGCGCCACAATGCCACAAACTGGATAACTTCCGGGAACGTGCTATGCGCAGGTCCAACGGGACTTGCAGTGAACTCGCATGTCCCCATGTCGACTTCAGGGGTCCCCATCAAAAACCCCACGTCGGGAGCTCATGGCCCCTTGTCCAAGCTATGAAGCCACCACACAGGGTCTGAGAGCGGTGCATCAACGATGAGTGACAGTGTTCAAAAGCAAAACTATGTGAACTCTGTGTATCTAGACGTGCTTCTAGACCAAGGTTGGAGTCATTGGTCTTGCATTGCGAAGAAACAGCGAAATCTTCAACAGCCATGCCGCGGAATTGAGATGATTGAGAGTGAAGAAAAGGGGGAAGGAAAAAGGGCCGGTCAAAGTAGTATCAGCAGATTTAATCTCCAAGAGGGGACGATCGGCGCTCTCGTTGGCCGAGGAGACGCTTGTTCAACGTGTGGATGACTTCCTTGAGGTTTCTTCCGACCAGCAATTGAAGAACACGCAGCATGTTATGAATTTTGCCACAGATTGTGCAGACAATCGATATCGAGCGTCGATGAGATTTGATGGCGATGGGAATTGCAACGCTGTTGAGGAGTCGGATGTAATCCGGGTATGCTGCCACACGTTCATGAGTAGTAACCACGAAGCGTCACATCAGGTACCTCGAAAGGTTGTCGCGACCTGAAGATCTGAAGTGCGATGAAGATATCGTGGTGATCTTCAGCAGTAGATTGTTGTTAGGTTCTGCCGTGTTCAACGATCCCTCTGGGTTCTTGGGTATTGGAAGCCCCATCCGAGCACGTACAGATATTTGAAGCCTATGAAGATAGTCTCCTGCCGGAGTGCGGGACGAAAGCCCTAACAATAACGGCATAGGAGATTTTGCTGGTTAACGGTCTTTTGTCTGGGTCCGCATGCCTCTAGGAAGATAATCTAGTGTGTGAGGCCATAGGTGATTGTAGGTTTTGAGGTAGTGATACCATGGCCTTTCGTATGGTATTGACGCAAATCACGACTGCTACAGTACTAGTCAATTGTAAGAATGAGAGGGCAAGAGGTGAGGTAGTGGAAGGAGTAGTGAAGCTGTTACATATTTCCTTCAGGAAGAAAGAGCACTCAGAGCAAATATTTCATGATAGTGCAATTCCTTCTCGAGCTCTCATGCTTCCCGCCAATCTCTGAGCGAAGATCTCTCGGAGCAGTACCGCTGTCCCTGAACTGAACGGGTCGCCTCGCAATTGAAGTCGCCTTGTCCTGAGCGTTGCTGTGATAGGCAGTTTTCGACGTCTCTCTGCACATCATCGCCGAATCTGAGCCAGTTGAAGCTTGAGCGAGTAAGTGCCAAGTTGGGGGGAGGAAGGATCCGGATGGAGGGCATGAACGGAAAGATGGGTACGGAGGATTGTGAGCACATTGGAGTCATTGAGGGCATTGAGGGCATTATAGATAGGCAACCCCTTTCTCTTGGTGTGTACGTCGAGGGTGAACGCTAGAATTCTTGACCCGCGCGCCACCAACTTCGAGAAGGAGCTCTCCCTGGACGTGCTTCAGCCATCTCAAATGCCCCTGTCAACCACAAGACAGCCCAGCGGCGCCAAACACCACCACCACGACAGAACCTGCCCCCGTTGATTGAGAAGACCAAAACCTCCGACCATCTTTCTGTATCGAAGTCTCTGTGTTCCTCAGCACGTTGCGACTACGGTGCTTTTGGTCTCGGGTTTTGTTTTGTTCCTCCGAGTCCTCTCCACTATCTTTCCACTCACGCCCAACCCTCACATCGACATTCCAACTGTGCTTCTTTCGCTCCATCTTGCTCATTGCTCATCTGTTTCGTCACTTCCACTCCTTCATTCTTCGGCAATACCCTTGCATTATTGCACACCAACAGCCCTCCCCTTCGACCCTCGTCACATCCTGGACCCCAGGGGTTGAAGGTCCAAGCAATCTCTCGCGGCCTGTGTCCACCGTTGCCCTACCCAGCTCCCCAGCCGACCACGGTACTCGTATGAAGACCACTGGAAGCACGCGAGGAAAGGAACATTGAGTCCACTCCCCAAAATCCTTGCGGTCGACCAACAAACATACAAACAACTCTCGCCCCAAAGTCTTCGATATCACCAACGTACGTACCACCGCCGTCAATTAATCCTGCGGCGTCGCCCTGCACGCAAACCTCCGCGTCCTCTACAACGGAGTGGGGTGTTTTTGTCCGACTGCTTGAGCGCCGCAGAAAAAACACAGCTCCGGCCTCTGCGAGTTTCACGCATTGGCATTGCTCGGTGCTGGTGCATCACCACGAAAACTACACTCACATCCGAGACCGAACGCATTGGCTCTTTTCCACCAGCTCAGCTGCCTGACACATCATCTGCCTGGTCATCCATTGGCTCGACTACTACTTCTTGACTCGATCCCAAAGCATAATATAGACTTCCTACGGTACCTGGCAGCTTCCGAAGGACCTTGCAAAAGTTAGACCACGCTTCCTTGTTAGAAAGAAGTACGCTTCGTGGGGAGAGAACAGAAGTACTTGGACACAGCAACGCAGTATCAGCATCAAAACGATCGGCATTTGGAGCAGGCGCCGGCATAACCTGCGAGGGGTGCATGACAAAAAGTTGAGAGTCTTCCCGAAACTTGAGAAGCCAGTGGATTTGGTATGCAGCTGTCCGCGAGAATCGTGGCATTCCTTGAACCCCTCACTCCATTCTTCCTTCTCGTTTACACAACAACATCGAAACTTTACCGCGAACTCTGTTGCTAATATTGCCTTTTTGTCAGATCCTATCTCGATTGTCGAAACTCAATCATACCCCAGACCGGAACGAACAACAGGCGGAAAAGGAAGCAGCATTTTGAAAATTGTTTACGGCTTGGTCCGAGTTGACACTACACACATTGCAATCAACAGGATCACCCTACTTCGTGTCAGCCGATACGCCCACACTCCACACGACTCCAAGGCATTGCATATCTGGATTCCATACAGGACACCCATCGACAAGAGCTGCCATAGCCGAGTCGCGTCGAATCAGCCATCATCTCATGGTAGGCTTTAAGGGTGGCCCATCATGGTGACGGCCAGCGAGCAATCTGCGCGTTCAAGCGTTCACGTAGCTCCTCTCACCATTAACAAGGAGAGATCTAGGGCAGGAAGTGAGGATTCTAGACATAAAAGGAATATGTCATCGCGCAGCAGCAATACTACTGGAGGCTCAACGAGCAGTCAGTCACAGATAACCCCACCGGCAACACCAAATGGCTCCCAGGAGGATCTCAACAGCCAAATGGAGCCTGCTCAACCCGTATTCCATAACTTCCTACGAGCGTTCTACCCGTTCCATCCTACTTACGCTATATCAGACTCGACAGTCACCTTACCTCTAAACGAAGGAGATGTTATCCTCGTCCACTCGATACACACGAACGGTTGGGCCGATGGTACCCTCCTCATCTCTGGCGCCCGTGGGTGGCTGCCGACAAATTATTGCGAGGCCTACGATCCCGAATCGATGCGAAACCTTCTAAAGGCGCTCTTAAATTTCTGGGATTTATTAAGAAGTGGGTTGACGAGCGATAGCGAAGTATTTGGAAATCAAGAATTTATGCGAGGAATCATCGCTGGAGTTCGGTACCTATTGGTGAGCGTGCTTCTATTATCACGTCACGTTGGAAGCTAATAGTGAATCAGGAAAAATCAAATTGCTTGACACGAGAGTCGCCGATCGTCCAGGGCAACGAGCAATTACGACGAAATAGAAAAGCACTCTTATCAGATCTCTCTTCGCTAGTAAAAACAGCAAAGCGCTTACAGGAATATACCGCCGGGCCAAATCAGACGCAAGCTGACGCTGATGATGTTAACAATACGATTGATGAGATGATATTGAAGGCTTTCAAGATTGTCATTCGAGGAGTGAGATTCTTAGATGTGTTAGAGGACGACATGCGATCTCGACTACCAGTACACCGAGTGATGGCAACTGTGGCAGAAGAGGTATATAATCCTCCAACACCACCTGCGGACTCGACGTCATTTGATGGTTCACAGCATGGCGACCCTGCATACGACGCAGCGTCCCGTAGGAGCTCGACGCGCAGCTCGGCAAGCGGGCTGTCTGGCTCGCAACGATCCGAAGAACAAACAAAGCGACAGTCATACAAACGGATGTCCAGCGTTTACTCGTCCAATACATCAGCTTCGCGCCCACTCTCAATGACAAGGCCAGCATCAGTACAGTTGAAGAGGCAATCTTTCTCCCATCGACTTTCACTTACCGCCTCAATTCCAGCTGCCCAACGACAGAATCTCGTTTCCGAAAAGCTGAATGCCAGCCATGATACATTTCTCTCATTCCTAGGCTCGTTCATCGGGCGACTCCACCTTCAATCACAGTCTGCTGCAGAACTTCTCGTATCTGTTCGACAATCTGTTACAGCAGGTCGGGAGCTTCTTGTGGTGGTAGAAGCGATATGTGCACACGATAATCAGAGCGCCGAGGCTTTGGAAGCGTCACGAAACGCCATGCATGACCGGATAAACAAGTTAGTCGTCGCAGCAAAAGATATCATCAAATCCTCGGGTATTGAGGACGAAGATGTGGTAATGCCCCAACAAAATGGGGGCCTCCTTACGGCTGCGACGGGATGTGTCAAGGCTGCAGGAGAGTGCGTCGCTAAGACAAAGTTTGTTATTGAGCGAATTGGCGATTTTGAGTTCGATTCTCAGTATGAGGGTCTTGGTATTGACGTAGCGTCAATTGGCGTGGTACCAGAGGAGCGCGAGGAGCAGGTTGAAGAAATTACCACATCAGCAGCAGCTGAGATCGAGCCTACCCCGCCAGAGCCCGCCAGTCGACCACCGCCACCGCCCCTAATAATTCCAAGTTATGAAAAGCCGCTCCCGGATGTTCCAATGGCATCACCATCTCCTAATGTTGAGGAGTCCACCACCAGGTTGCCGCCTGTACCTGTTGATACCGTGGATGACAATGAGTCGGCTGAGAGTGCGAACATGGATTCTTCGAATCGATCATCTCGAAAATCACTTCTACCACCTTTGCCGAAGATGCACAGCCCATTGTTGACCAATGATGATTACAGTCCCTCCGAAATTTCGTCAGCGAACGATAGTGAATTCCAGCCTTCTTTCAGGTCGGGTAGCATCGCAATTTCGAGCTCTGGTACCAGTAGCACATACCACAGTGGAATCCGCGACTCAGAATCAAGTATGCTCTCACAAGCTTCCACTCGTGCTACCACCCCAGACATTTCAGTCTATGTCCCCCGCAGCCAACCTTCCATCTCAGACCTCAGCATAACTGGTAGCCAGTCAACTCTTGCAGATGATATTGATGACGGCGAGTCAAAAATGCTTGAAAAGACATTCGCTCACGAATTACTTCACAACAAGGAGGGCCAGATTACAGGTGGTACTCTTCCAGCTCTCGTCGAAAGGCTTACCACCCACGATTCTACTCCAGACGCAATGTTTGTTTCAACCTTCTACCTAACATTTCGATTGTTTGTCACGCCGGTCGATCTTGCTAGGGCTTTGGTAGATCGGTTTGATTATGTTGCAGAAAGTCCTCACATTGCAGCTCCAGTACGATTACGGGTATACAATGTCTTCAAAGGTTGGTTAGAATCACATTGGCGTGATCTCTCGGATCATGATGCTTTGGCCGAGATTGAACCCTTCGCAACC
Organism: Tricladium varicosporioides; assembly: GCA_021365295.1. Lineage (NCBI taxonomy): Eukaryota > Fungi > Ascomycota > Leotiomycetes > Helotiales > Tricladiaceae > Tricladium > Tricladium varicosporioides. The sequence continues at coordinate 416,414 of JAJTIW010000002.1, forward strand.
GAGAAGCTCTCCAAACACCTCCCAGCAGCCGGGCGCAGATTACTGGAATTAACCCAAAAAGTTGCTTCTACCAACGGTCCTCTGGTACCTCGCCTAGTGTCATCTATGGGGAAGACATCGACTTCGATTGCGCAGTACATTCCTGCTGATACACCTCTCCCACCATCGAACATGAGCAAGAGCGCGATAGGCGTGCTGAAGAATTGGAAAATGGGTGGCAGCAATCCTACGATTCTCGACTTCGACCCTCTCGAGCTAGCACGCCAATTGACGATCAAGGAGATGAATATTTTCTGCTCGATCATGCCCGAGGAGCTCCTTGGATCAGAGTGGACTAAGCGATCTGGATCTAATGCGGTCAACGTCAGAGCGATGTCTACACTATCAACTGACCTATCAAATTTGGTTGCTGACACCATCCTCCAGTATGAAGATGCTAAGAAACGCGCAGTCATCATCAAGCACTGGGTAAAAATTGCGCACAAATGTCTTGAACTCAATAACTACGACTCATTGATGGCGATCATATGTTCGCTAAACTCTTCGACTATTGTCCGCCTAAAGAGAACTTGGGATATGGTATCCCAAAAGCGAAAGGATATGCTGAAGGGTCTACAAGCGGTTGTTGAACCTGATAAGAACTACGCAACCCTCCGACGCAGGCTTCACGGCCATGTCCCACCATGTTTGCCATTCGTTGGCACATACCTTACCGACTTGACTTTCGTCGATGCTGGCAACCCAGCCACCAAGCAGCTTCCCGGTGTTGGTGATGGAGAAAGCATGTCAGTCATAAACTTCGACAAACATACTCGAACAGCAAAGATCATTGGCGAATTACAACGATTCCAGATTCCATACCGATTAGCAGAGGTACCGGAAATGCAGGAATGGCTACAAGCACAAATCGTGCGCGTGAAGTCTTCTTCAGAACACGAAAATGTGCAGCAATATTACCGCAAGAGTCTACTTCTTGAGCCTCGGGAGAATATGCACCCGAGACAAAGTCCGATTGAAGGACCCAATGGTTACTCATCTTCGCAAAAGGAGAAATTCGACATCTTTGCGTGGACACACTCGCGGGACAGAGGTCACACTGTCCCAGCAACTCCTATTTAATATCCGCCTGACCGGATAAACCTTTACGAAAGCACTCGAGACACTTTTACTACCCTCTTCACGATGATCGACCGATTGATTTGATACCCACTTTGAATAGCGTTTTAGCGAATGATATTGGCATCCTTTTCGGGCCCGGCGAACACAGGCGTTACACCGGACGGCGCACTTGATCACACCTGATCCTGGCCTTTTCTTGATATTTTTTTCTTCGTCGATTACTCCTATTGATTGAATACTATTTGGCACTCGCGGTGCTGGCTTTCTATCGCAATGCATGCTTTGGCTCTACTGGAAAAAAGAGCTCAAATGGAAGAGAAGGTGGATACGAATCTTGAGAAGCTTGGGATTTTGCAATGCTTGTGGCTCTTATTGATAATTGTATACACCATCATTTTCTTCTTGTTATTGTTGTTTGTTGGCCTGGCCTTGGTGCTAGCTAATGCTTTGCTTCTGCTTCCTGCTTGAGCATGGACTTGCGGGCTGGACGGACGGACTGGACCGGAATGGAAAAAGCATGTTGTGTTGTGCGAATTGTGGTGGTGGACAAAACAATGGCTTGGCTCACGCCTGAAAACTTGATAGTTTTGCTGCTTTTGTTTTGTTGAACTGGACTGGAATTCCCATACCGCACACTGTATAGATGTATCAATTGGGCAAGCGGGATTGCGAGCTCTGTGGTTTTTTATAACGCATATGGGGGAGACTTTAGCTAGCGGCAACGCGGTGGTATGATGATGGTGACGTGGGGAAGCATTTATGCTCTGAGCATTAGTTGCAAGAATAAGAAATTCATGATTCAAAAACAACCATTCCTCTCCCCTACTTGGTGATGTGCAAATCTGATGTGTCTCTTGAAATCGGCCTTAGTAATTCCAAGCAATTTCATGCATTCCACCTTAGTCACTATCCCACTTGCTTACGTATATTATGATCCGTTGCTTAAAGCTCACCTCAACATAAGATAGAAAATTGACACTGAATGGGACTCTATGGAGATTCATCACAGACTTAATAATGAAACGTGACTTTGTGTCACTACATCACACACCTTTAGGGCTCGAAAATATCCCCAGATAACCTGGATTGCTTAGTTGCTTCTAAATCAAATGGTAAGTCTCTGATATCTAAACTGGTATAGAAGGGGATATCTAACGAAAATAAGGGAATGATTATTTATAGCTTTTAAGTGGAAAGGGGGGAGGGGGAGGGGGAGGGGGAGGGATTTCATCCAGAGGACTCTCGTGTTCCATTACGTTAGTGCTCGTAGGGAATTTCTGAAACTCAGGCCACTCATTTCGGGAACAATGATTTCGCCTCAGGAAGGATATTGATTCTTTTTCACAACGAGGTGGTGATAATATATACACCCAAACTTTCCGTAACAAGCGCCACCAGGTGAAAACCTGCTTGTCATCTTTCAACACTATGAGTACGTGACCACATGGGTTTCTAGTTGACCTTTATTTGGCTTATGCCCATGCTATTTTGTTGGCTTAGTGGAGGTCCTCGCTGATGGACAGTGAAAGCTAAGGGGATCATAGAGGCATTACGTACTAGGGTTTTGGTGTTATTTGCAACTCGTGTTTTGATATCATCTATACTTTTGTTGTGAGTTGTTCTCATCTTAACTATTCCATTATTCGAAGACTCTATCTCACCATGCCATTACGACATTATTGTAAACACTATCCAATCATAAATTATATCGCTGCCAATAAAAACACAACAATCAGCTGGGTACAAACAGCACTTATGACTCTAAGCTACTGTATCGGCATCTGACTACTAAGGATCCCGTTCATCTAATGAGCATCTTCCTCAATTTCTCCTCAAAAGTTTTCTACAGCCCCGCCACCCATTACCTTATGAAGGCAGCAGACATCCACCAGAGTATACCCAGCATGGAATATGAGTCTTTTATCACAATGGTAGCCTCAAGAAATCATGCTAATTATAGGTATTTTAGTTGCAACTAGAGGGAAGGCGTACTAAACCAAGCAAACAATCAGTTCAATTACACTATTAAAAAACTTAAGAAATTAAGCAGCTGAAACATTCAATTGATTAATTAACAAACATAGTAGCTATTTCATAAAATTGTATCTCTATGTCATTGGAACTGTACCTCATTTATGGGATTCGACACCTCTATTCATACAATTCAACGAATGGAGGCTATAGTGGAAAACTTGGACCTAGATGTAAAGTATTTCACTGCGTATTTCATGTCCCCATATCATCTGATCGGCGTTTTTGTACATCTACGGGTATATTTTTGCAATCCAGCATGTTCTCCTCGCTAAAGTATTCTTGCCAGTTTTGAAGAACAATCTTGTCATCTGCAGACCATGATGGTTGGCCCTGGACTCCATTTCTACACACGCCAAAAAACTTATGAACACGGATTGCATCATGAAGCAAGAGCCGCAGTTTACCCTCGTTATCAAAATCCTGATCAAGTAGAACGAAGAGGCAAAATCGAGGACATTCTTGTGGCCAGGAATCTGCCTTTACGGCCATGAGAGCCTCTAGCTGGCCGAAGTTATCACCAAATTGCAGAAGCCTCAGGGGGGTATTGGAAGGCTGCTGGTCCGGGAAGACTTGAAGGAGATTGTGGCTCTGATATTTGCGTAATTGAACTACATCTCTACCAAGTGTTAAATCGAACCAGCCGGTCAACTGTGTGATTATGGGAGTTGGTTGCCCTCGATCTTGTGGGGAACTCCACTGAACCTGACTCCTATCTAGAGAAACATCATGAATCGGCTGCAGGGTGAAGCTGGTACAAAGTAGAGCGTGTGCCATGGAATGTTTGCCCGATAGGCCTCGAAGTTGTTGAAATGTTTGAATAACTTCGGAGGGCGGTACACATTGGAAAGCGCTTTCACCAAAGCCTAACTCGACATCTTCGCCATAAAGGTTTCCAAACATTTTCGCGGCCTCTAATGACCAAACAATACAATACATCTCGCGCATTGGTTGCCAATTATTAGATTGGAAGTATGATCGAAAGAAGAAGAATGTTCGGACTGCCTCGTCAGAATTTGCTATGTTTGACCAATAGGAGGATTGTGCATTCGCCCCAGTCCAACTTTTCTCTATCTCAGGTATATTACCTCTCTTCAAGACAAATGTGTACGGGTTCTCTTTTATGAGTGTCAAAAGATGTGACATTACTGCTGGAGCACCCTCATAATCTTGTAATGATAATATAAGATCCTGCAGACCCTCTTTGGTATCGGGAACCTCGAAGACGCGGAATGAGAACATTACGATGTCAGAATGTCGAATACTGCTCTTAAGAGCCCAAGATTTGGAGAGATCACGACAGAGTGCCCACCGGAGAAAGGGATAATAACTGGTCTCTTCAAAGTTCTGCTGACCGTAATTCTCTGCTCCCTGTCCCTGTATAGAGCTGTTTTCGACTTCTGCCACCGAATATTCTTCTTGCACAGAATCGAATGGCGGTTGAGAGAATAACTGGGCCTGTACGCTTTTGTGCCCCGGTTGTGAATGTACAATCCGATCGTCAAAACTGGGTGATCGTTTATAGGGATTGGGAACGCCGGCCAGGCAACGGCGAATCTGAGGCCGGTACACATCGCGGGCCCATGTCCAAATAAAGTCAACAATTTGGAGAAGTTGCAGTGCACCATCTTCTGACTCTAGTATTCCTAGCCAAAGTTGGAATACTCTCTGTATCTATTGCGTTAGCTTAAACCTTTGAGAGCATTTAGAGCGGTAATCGTACAGTCTTCCCATGGTTGATAACCGCAGCATAGAGCCGCCATTCGTCCCCTTGGTAAGCAAAAAACCAGACCAGTGGATCAAAGTCACCCTGGCAGGAAGTTCGTAGGTCTTCTTGAATTCTAAGAAATCGACGTATAGAGAAGGCAGTCTGCGCCTCGATGGCCCTAAATCCCGGAGGATTTCTCTCCCGCTTTGCTTCTAGGACAAGAAACGGATAGACCATATCATCACTTTTCACGGGGTCATGGACGAGGTTCATGATGCATGCATCAATGGACCCTCGGAATTTTTCCGTCCTACTTAATCCAATAACTCTATCGGGTTTCATGGGAATTCCTGAGTTGGCGAGGTTGTCTTCAGGTTCATGGGATACTTCTTGTCCGACCACAGACTGGAAAATGGGTTCTCCTTGTTCTTCATCGCTAGTCATAATTAGCTCAAACAATATTTCGAAAAGTGATGATGGGCCCCACACCTATCTTCGTCTATAAATATTACAGACTCGTTAAGGTGGTGGCAGTTACATCGACCCCGTTTTTGAGATTTTCTCTCCAATTCATCCTTTTGGTATTTATCATGGGGGCGTGCTTTGTATTCCGAATCCCACAGCTCCCGTCCACAGGATCGACTAGCAGAGAATCAGCTTAGAAGAGTTATGCATTTATTGAATAAACTAACCATACGACCTCCTCAACGAATAACCCAACGGTAGCATTCTCAATGGCATCCCTCCATGTATCCTCATGGCTACCAATATTCTTCCTGAATCTAGTAGCTTTATCAACAACTGTCCTTACGCGTGTCATTTGCTTGTCGATGGTTTCTCGGTCTATGTCAGTTCGTCTTGTATATTCGTCATATCGATTAGCCCATATATCCCGTATCACTTGAAAAAGGTGCCTGTATCGATCAGGCCATTTCCTTGGTGGAACTGGACCCTCAAATAGGATGTCATATTTTTCAATCTGGTTTCTTAGCTTTTCTGGGGGAAGCTTCTTAGGAGGCATGGCAAATCTGTATTCAGGAGTCCAGTTTCCTATCAAGCTATCATTATGTTGAATCAGAAAATGTTACCTGAAGAAAATACGTGATCGTTAACGGTTCGGAGTGGGAAAATACAGGGGGGGACTGCCAAGTGTTGGTGGCTCATCACCAGGCAACCCACCCTAATATATTTCCTCGCCGCTTCAGCTGTCCTCATCACACCTTCCCTAATCGACTAGTTTCAATAGTTTTTCTTAGGGGCGCTAAATGAAACAAGGCAGTGCTTGAAGTCTCCCTGGTAATGTGGATGACCCTGCTTAGTTGCAAGATTCGACGCCATACGTTCCAGCTTTGTTGTGAGAAAGTGTAACACATTGACCACAGATGGAGATCACACAGCTGGATGGGTGCTAATAGTCTATCTAGATTAATCATTTGGTACGGTAATCAATGAGTTATGACTAAAGTGTGAGCTACAAGTTCACCCTTTCCCAATACTTTCTCTTTGCCCGATGTGAAGTTGCAATAATCCACGAATTGCCTCTCATAGCTATATACACGAAGTCCCGGTACGAGGGTCAACAGCACTTTCTTGACCTTTTTATCAGAATTGCCTCTGTCGCTGGTGTAACTGCCTAATACTTCCTCTGTCATTGAATCACTTTCAAAAACCGTACTCTGGGCTGGCCATATGAATTCGAGTACGTGATTAACTGTCATCCCAAGTGTTTTAATCTCGAGCGCCGAGCGAAAGATAGCCTCAAGATCCTCTTCAAAGTCTTGTTCCCCAATTAGGTAATTTCCCTTCACCAAGGGGGCTAATACGTTCAAGAGGCGTTTCGCAAGTCTCTTTGCTGTTCTTGGGAGGAATACTTCCTTGAAATGATGGCTGTCAACAACAAACTGATGTGCAACAGAGTCTACAGTTCGTAAGATTTCGTCATTACCTATCGTACGTTAGCTGCCATTTTCCGTAGATTCATGCGACTGAAGAAGTTGATTGCATTGGAGTTGCTCACAAACTGTACTTAATGATCTTCTATACCCATCTAAAAGTGGTGTGTTCATCATAGCGGTACATTGGTAACTTTCCTTGAAAATCCATTCGCAGACCGCAGCTCCAGTCAATGACTGTACCCATATATCCAAGGAATGGGATACATCGTCTAGTGACGGGGCTTGCGCGATATCGCTAAGAACTACGCCCTTTAAAGTATTCAAGTCTTCAGAGTTGACACCTCTAATTTCATTTGCAGTATAGCGGATGTCTTCCAACACAGAGAGACCCATAATATTTTTTCTCATATCTCCATGGCTAGATTTGATTTTATCTCGACTTGGCAGCGCCTGTTTGCCATCTCCGTTTCCAAGCAGTCGTTGGGCGAATGTTTGATCCTTCAACCGTTGCTTGAGTTCGGCAATTGTTTCGTTCCGCTCTTCGACTATTCCTGGTAAAATCTGTGTCTGTATACCTTGCCGGACACGTTCACTCTCGATCATGTGTCTACGCACTTTCTCCAATTTTGACAACTCAGCGCGAAAGTATTCGATATCGTTGAACAAGTCTAGAAGGGTCTCGTCGCCATGAGTGAAAATTTTTGTATTGGAAATACGTATTGTTAAATTTGTATCATCGTAGTCTAAAGCAGGTGTTCCCCTGAATTTGTCCAGGTAGAGGAACGATTGGGATGGAGTTTCCGAATATTGAAACCCATCCAGAGTAGAATCTCTATAGTTATCTTCCTCGAGCAAAGACGTGAGAGATGGAGGGCTACTTAATGTTGATTCTGAGTCTGTTGGACTTAAGCGCGTTGTTCTTGCTGCTGCTCGAAGTTGCACTTCTATCCGGCCTTGGACAATGGGAGCAGCTTTTGTCAAGAGGTCCTAGGGAGGGACAATGTTAGTCGTTAGAGCTCAAAGCTTAGCCTTTATTAATGAATTCTTAGTTTCACGAACCTTGCTTGCCAAAGACTCCTGTTTAATTCGCTTTCGCGTTGAATGTTGTGGTGATTGACTCTGACGCTTTCGTCGGCTTTTGGTTGGTGTACACTCACTAGAAGCCACTCTGACGCTTTTCGCGTGGCTCGATTCTGCAACAGTTCTCGACTCACTTCTTGTCTTTCTGGGTGTACCCACGGCCTTCAATCTCTGATTGCTCTCAAGGATGTCTAATTCTTCTTGAATTTGATCTTTGAGATCAGAACCAAGTGTATCCAAAATGCTGGTCCCATAACGATAGAGATTCTCATGCGTATTCCACCATTCTGGATTTGTAACGTGGTCCTTCCAGAATTTCTTCAGTTTCCTGTCGATCTGATGTTGACTGCGCCTTGGTTCCGGTAGCTCAGATACAAGGTTTTGGAGAACAGCTTCATTGGTGCCATATCGGCCAGTTTCGTTATGGATATTTCGGATGACAAAGTCTAGATTGGCCAGAAGGTCTATTTCATTCTTCTTACTCCATCGAATCGTACTGCGGCCCATGACGAGGGATTCTGATATCAAATTAACAATTTTGTATGCGTATAATCATTGTAAAGTGAGGGCAGTTCAGGTCGCTGTTGAATGAAAGTTGGCTGTGTGGAGACGACGAGGGTGTGGCGCGGCTGGAGTCTGCCTCGTGCCTTGCCAGGGGCAGCTCTTTGCGTGCTAACTTCTGCATGATACTGTCTTCAAACAATGGGAGCTTCCTAATAGGGATTTATTAATAAAGGGAGATGTTGGTTCAGAGTGATGGGTTGGCTCAGACTGCACAAAAGATATCCCACGACTGCAAGGGTCTAGGGCCTAAAACTGCCAATGCCGCAGCCATATACCTACTAGGAAGGCTCCGAGGTCGATGGCGCAGCATTATCGCCTCTTGTGCAATAGGCTACCCACCGGGCGTAATAGATATTATATGTAAAGTGATCGTGACACCGTATTCAATGGAGGTTAGACCAATCACCTGTGCGGATTTCGCGGTGAGTTGCAATTTGTAGTTAAATACTGGGCAATTCTTATCAACATTTTATTATGATCTTGGAAAAGTACAGAGATACAATGGCCTGGTTTTTAAATAATGCTAGCAAGGGACCCATACTCCTCTAAATACTTAAACCCAATCAGGTACTTCCATTGTGCTGTTTGGTGTTGCTCTTTGGCCTATTGCCCAACTAAGTTTAAGTGGCTTGTGTCATTGAGACCTCTTGCTAGAATTATTTAAAAACCTAATCGCTATCCTTTGCTATATGGGAAACGGAATTGCTGATTTTGTGTTGAAGGATAATACTGACATCGAACTTTTATTCAACCATCCCAACACCTACCTACTCATGAAATTTTAGGCCCCTTAACTACTGTAGTCATTTTTGCGGCGAATATTAATGGCGACAGGTACTCCAGATTCATATGCCCCATTTCAGATGTTTGATCCAGGACCGATCGATGAGAACCGTCCCTCCGACAGAGATGTGGAGATGGCTGAGGCCCATACAGTGGAGACCGAGGCGACAATAGAATACTCATCAGCATCAGAGTGCCTAATAATTGCAGTCGATTTTGGAACAACATTCTCTTCTGTGGCGTACGCTACAGTCAGCACAGATACTCCGCGGGATGCCCTGGATATTAAGTGCATCTCTAGTTACCCAGACAATCGCCACATAACTAATAGCACCTATGATCCGGAATCCAGCCGTGAGGATGTCCCCACTGAACTATGGTATAATCTTAATGCTCGAAAAAACGGCAAGACTACTGCTTCTCATACCAGTGGCGAATTATGCGATTCGGGGGCTGACTATTCGAACGATTCTGAGATGGATGGCGAATTCACCGACGACGAAGATAGAGAGTACGATCGCTTGTTCTGGGGTTTTGGAGTACAAAAACACCTCAGGAAAATGGACATTCCAAAGGACGGAACCACACGCCTTACTCGTTTCAAATTGATGTTGGATGAAGGAAGTAGCGAGACAAACGATGTGCGCAACGAAATTCTCCCAATACTCAAAAAACTAAAGAAGAAAGAAGTCGTCAGGGAAGTTGCAGACTTGATCAGAGACTACTTAGAGCAGTTATTCATACACACAAAGGCAGAACTACAAGGTTTGAAATTGTTAAGAAACAATACATCCATCGAACTTGTCTTATGCGTACCAGCAGTTTGGCCAGCCAAAGCATGTCGTATAATGCAGACGGCAATGTTTGAAGCTGTCCAGTTATCTGGTCTCGGTAGTTGGATGAACAATAGACTTGACAACTTATTTATCGTTTCTGAACCGGAAGCTGCTGCTGCGTGTGTTCTGGCAGAAGACAACAATGATATATATGTAAGTTAATCGACGCTATACTACTCCCTCATTTACATTTAATAGGAAAACGAAACAATTGTTGTTATTGACGCTGGAGGGGGAACAATTGATGCGGTAACCTACAAGATTACCAAGTCAAGACCCCTGAGATTATCCGCTGAGATTGTTCCATCAACTAGTACGTATTTCTACCCCGTTCTAATTCCAGTAATACTTATAACATCTAGCTAAACTATGTGGGGCAAGCTATATAAATGAACGGTATGAGGAACTCTTACTAAATAGGTTACAAGACGAGACGTACCTTGAGAAGAACGGTAAAACAATAAAGAGTATTGTTGAAGCCAAAGTCATAGAATTTGAAAACGGAGAGAAAAGACAGATTAATACGGTTAAGGAAAGATTTGGGGTTGAAAGAGTATATATTGATGATTTGAGAAGAGACGACACAAAAAGGTTTAGCCAAAATAGATTGGTAATTTCAAGGTAAGGCTTTATAAATTTTATAGAAGGCTATACTGATACATGCCTAGACGCGAAATGAGAGATGTGTTTGAAATGTCTCTGAAAGGTGCTGCTGATTTGCTTACCGAGCAACTTGAGTTGGCGAAAGCGAAAGAACACCCTGTGCAAGTAAGTTGAAGACACCTTTTGAGATTTAATTCTGTGGCTTTGATGTTACGTATTTTTTTTAGCTACTTAGAATCGCCGCTAACTCTTACAAAAGAAAGTGATCCTTATTGGTGGCTTTGGACAGTCACCTTCTTTACGGGCCCATCTGAGAGCAGTCCTTGCATCTGAGAGAAATTCCCTAGACCAAGAGATCAAATTTCTAACTCCTCATGTCCCGTAAGTTAGCTATGTCTTAACCACCAGGATGATGCTTTAAAATAACTATGTTCAAACAGATCAACAGTAGTAGCGCGAGGTGCTGTTCTCCGAGCTCTTGATAAAGATGACGGCCCAGATAGAATCACATCCTGCAGCTATGGTTTCTTACGAACGGAGCCATGGGAACCAGAGCATATTCCTGCACACAGCAAAGTTAAATGTCACATTGATAAAACAGATGGTGAAAAGTATGTTGACAACACCATTAATTGGCTCATTCAGAAGGTATGCATACTACTTATCAGTCATAATCGTTGACCTGATAGAGGTCTCCTCCTTCAACAAAGACTAGCTAACACTCTTTGAAGTATCAAAAACTACCACATCATATGGAATTTGATCCAATCACTGTTAGGCATACTTTCCCACTGTATAGGAGAGAATTAATCTGCATTGAAGAGGTTTATGTCTCTGATAATGTGCATGAGTCTCACTACAGAAAATCGCACGCAATGAACAAAGGTATTTCAGATAGTCCGTAGCAATAGGTCTCGCGCTAATAAATTATAATTTATAGGTGCAGAATTTGCTGGGAAAATCGAGGTGGATATGACTTTCCTCAAAGAAAAAGGTTATATACAACCCCAGCCACCGTCTGTTTTCAGCACGTACTCGGGACGTAAGGCTTTGAACTATTGGTCAGTGGAGTTCCAGCTAGTGATGATTGTTGATGGCCGGAATTTGCGGTATGAGGCACGTTGGCCAATTCCTCAAGATAATGACCAAAATCACCACGAACAAAATGTGCAGGCAAAGGGTCAAATTAGCATCGCAGCAGCCTTCAAGCCTGGCACTGCATAAAGGCTTTTCGTTAACTCTAGCATATACAATACTACGAAATACTTGTTGTTCCTCTTGAACCCAAGCTAAATCAATTTTCCCATCCTTCTTAAAATCAGAATATCAATCATCCTGGATCTCAAAGTTGATCCAGCAGAAATGTGACAAGTCATATATATTAATGATATACTGGAGGTTTAAGGAGCCTCAAACGCATTATATCTAGTCTCTAAATAATATCAATTGCAATGAAGAGTTAAATGGGAGATACTACTCTATATAACTGAACCCACCTCTCGCGCGCAGGGGGGCGGGGGGGGGGGGGATTTTCAAAATCAAGGTGCAGGAATAAATTTTAACTTAAGATGCTGAGGAACCTTTATCAGCAGAGCATATATCCGCGTCCAAGGTTTCCAAAGATTCATGGAGACGCTAGTCACACAGAATCTGTGGGTGACGGGGCATCTACCTTGCTTGGTTCTAATGATGCGAATACTGCCCACTTATCAGTAGCTAATGGTAATAACTAATCTGTTGGCCCCGTTCTTTTTAGAAGTACAGCCAGTAAATTTGTATCTTTCAATGAAAATTAATATTTTAGAGCACATCCCACCAAAAATATCCCATTTGATACGCAAGAAGCTGAGCGAAAAAGGATATTGGAGTTACTAGGTGCCAATGGATTACAAGGGGCACTTCTCACAGTACCACTAACAGCAAGGACACGGCATATGAAGAACTTGAAAAAGCCCCGGCACTCTAGACCCACTTTAAAAAGGTCAAATACTCTCGAAAAATTTAGAAGTTGCTGTGTACGGCTAGAGTTATTAAATTCACGTGAATAATTAATGTTGGATATTTTCAACGATGATCTTATTTCTATAGAGAGAAGTGCTATATATATAGACCTAGAGTCCATAAGGTTGCCTATTGCTGCCTATTATTATGACTCATAGAAGGCAACAGTTGTCCTTGCCTATCTTAGTTGTCTATATTCAACAGCCCCCTCACTTCTCACTATATCCTCAATAAGCTTATTAGCTTAATAGCCCTTTAATGCAGCGCTGGAACGCCGTATTCGCTAGAGGTTTTGTCAATATATCAGCTAGCATTTTCTCTGTTGGTAAATATGCTATCGTAGTTTTCCCATAGGCTACTAATTGCCTAATATAGTGATATCGGACCTCAATATGCTTGGTCCTCGAGTGTGCCACAGGGTCTTTCGCCAGCGCTATACACGCTGTATTGTCGCTATAGATAGGAACACTGAAGTGATCTCCTAAATATTTGGAATATTGTAGCTCAATAAGTAATCCCCTAAGCCACTGTCCTGTCTTAGCTGCCTCGGCGGCTGCAATATACTCTGATTCCCCTGTCGATAGTGCGACTGATCGCTGTCTAGTTGAATTCTATACTATAGCTCCACTATTAAGTAGCCATAGACCCCCTGAGCAGGAGGTTCTAGTACTAGTGTCTCCAGCATAGTCGGCATCACAAAATCCTTGCAACTTGGGCCTATATACCCCTTGGGTACCAAATTGAAGCTCTCGCTCAGCTGATCCTTTTAAATATCGTAGAATCCTAATTAAGGTATTCCAGTGTCGTACTGTAGATTTATTACAATATCGCAATAGCTAGTTAAGGGCATATATAATATTAAACCTAGTATCCCTGGTTATCTAGCTAATTTCGCCAATAGTACTCTAATATATTGCTTGATCTGTTAAAGCTTCTTCTGGGGATCCCTCGCTTAGTGCTGTCCGATTAGCTATAGAAGTCGTAACTAATTTGGTATCCTGTAGTCTATACTTGTTAATCAGGCCTTGAATATAAGAACTCTGATCAAGGCTTAGAGTCCTATTTAGCCTGTCGCGTCGTACCCTTATTTCTAGAATTATTTAGATATCTCCCAGATCCTTGATTTCCCAGATCTAGCTAATAGAATTAATAGTCGCCTGTATAGCCTGTAGGTCCTTTCCTAGAACTTGTATATCGTTGATATATAGTCCTATAATTTGACTATTCCTAGTATTCCTGAAAATACTAGATTTGCTAAACAGGGGCTCAAATCCTAGAGTCTTGAGTCTTCTATAGGCCTTAATATACTATTCTTGTCCTGACTACTTTAGCCTATATAATAATTTCTTGAGTCGTAAGACTTTCTAGTAATCTTTAATTTCTAGAATATCCCTTAGAGCTTCAGTTAGCTTTATAAATATTGTCATATATAGCTTAAATCGTAAGTAGGCGCTAACAATATCTATTTGTTATATTTCTAGATCCTCAATAGCTCCTATTACAAGCAGGACCCTCAGCGACTTAGCTCTAATTGTAAATAAGAAGGTTTCAATGAAATTCTCCCTAGGCTTCTGACTATAGTCCTAAGCTATTAGTCGTACCTTATATCGATTAATCAAGCTAATAAGGGTATACTTTAGTATATAGACGAATCTATAGCCAATAGTCTTCTTTCTTGGTAATAGATCTATTACTTCCTAAATGTCAAGCGCTTGAAGTTTTATAACTTCAATAGTCATAGCCTCTCACTAATAGGATCTATTGACAGGATCGCTTATAGCCTCTTTTTAGGTTCTAGGTATAGTAGCTGTACCTTCTACTATTAGATAAGTCTCCTTATTGTCGTCGGGGACGTCTACGACAATAGTATCGTTGTCTACAATAATAGTGTCGCCAGGCTCTTCCTCAATAGTCGCTTCGGACTCAGGAAAGCCCACGAATATTGGTGGCTATATAGCTTCCCAGGGATCCTATAGGACTATCGTGTCTCCTGTTATTCTTTCTGAACCCCAATTCTATTATAGTAACTTATCCTCGTAGAATTCAGGCCCTATAGCTTCTATTATTATACTAGCCACAGGCTTGTACAGTCTATACTGTTTTGTAGTTGTCTTATAGCTAATAAAGATTGTCTGGACTGCCGTAAGTTTTAGTTTGTTGTTTCTAGTCTCCTTAGAGACTCTAATATATACTAGATACCCCCAGGCCCTAAGGTGACCTATAGATAGCTTTTTTCTATTATATACTTTAGTAGGCGTCTTTCCTTCTAGTCCTACTAGTGTCCTGTTTCTAATATAACAGGCTGTTTTAGCTATATCCTACCAAAATTTCAATAGTAGTTTGGCGTCTAAAAGTATAGCCCTGGCGATTGTAATTAGAGTCCTATTCAGGCGCTCAGGGACTCTATTCTGCCAGGCTAAATAGTACGACGTAAACTCGAATTATATTCTATAAGGTGCCATTCTAGCTTTTAATGTCTTGAATTCGCGAGCATTATTACATCTTATTACCTTAACCCTTAAGGCTAATTCTAACTTCACAGTATTCTTCCATTCAATAAATAGTCTATAAAGATCCCTTCTAACTCCAAATAATACCCAGACCTTCCTTGAGGCCTCGTCAGTAATCGTTAGTATATTAGTATGTCCTTCCAAGCTAGATATACTAAAGGGACCTTACTAGTCTATCTATATATACCCCAGGACCTCTATAGTTCGCTCTAAGCGCGCCCTGTTGATAATTACTACTGACTTGGCTAGTATATAGGCTATATAGTGTCCTTTTATAAGTTCTATAGGTCTAGCTAGGCCTGTAGTTATAGTATTAATTCTATAAATAATATTGTGGCTCAGATAGCTAAATCTCCTGTGTAGAAGCTCCGGCGACACTTGTGCCTAATAGGCTATTTTTACTCTTAATACTCTTGAGCTTAAAATATATACCCTGCCTTGTCTAGAAGCTTTCCCGATTAGCTTCCCAGCCAAGCTTAATAATAGACCCTTTCCTGGAGATTCCGTCTATACAGAAATGCCCCTGTCCTGAAGCTATAGTACTAATATTAGATTTCCTGACAGTCCTAGCATATATAAAACGCCTGTAAAAGTAATAGATTCTAGCCTATTATTCCTTAATATCTATAGTACTATTTTCCCTTCCGCGATACCCTATAGCTAGACTTCTAAAGCCGTGTTTATTACGACTGGCTCGTCAAGCCTATTATAATCTAGAAATATATCCTTATAATAGGTTATATATCGCGAGTACTTAGAATCAATTATCTAATTTAATATATTTGATTCCTGTTCCGTGGCAGCTTAGCACGACTTTGTAGCTGTCTAGGCTATATACTAGATAGACGCCTAGGTACCTTTAGGCGTAAACAGAAGTCTAGTATTAGCACTCCTATTACTATTTTGCCTAGAGCCTTGATTTCCACTTTTGGGCTTACTTCAGTAGTCTCTTTTATAATAACCCTTTTTCCCGTAGTTATAGTACTCCTTTCCTGACTTAGATTGTCTGTAAGATCGTCTGTCAGACCTTCGATTGTCTGGCGGAGGGCTGTCAGCTTTAGCCTTTAGAGCTGTCTGCTCTATTATCCTAAAGCCTATTTGTCGCTCAAATTCTATTACCTATACAATTATAGTTTTTGAGACGATATAGCCTACTTGCCTTAGAGAAACTCATAGAGCCTCTGCTAACCCAGGTTGGCAGGTGCCACTGGAATCCTCGCCAACCTAGGTTAACAGAGATGCTACAAGCTAGGAGGCTATTCGTCTCGTGATTCCTGGAGTCACGTGTAGATCTAATTTCCCCGGCCGGGCCAGCGAAATCTACTAGAGCCCTAAGGGGCCTAGTACGGGGTTATTGGATGTATATATACCTACTTTGCTCCTTAAGAGCTTCTTCTTCTCTCCTTAGCTTTAGATCTTCGAATAGGATTTGGTTCTTGCACGCTTGACTGCCTGTGATGCCTCACCGCCGTCTCATTATCTAAAGCTCACCTTTACGCCTGGGAAGGCCTCGAGAATATCCAACGAGCAGGACGCTCACCCGAAAGACGCTCTCACAGGAATTGAGAAGCGCGACGGGCACGTCGCCTAGAGTTCTTTAACTCAGAGTCACCGCACTCAGAAGATCTTAATCTTTATTTCCACCCCCAACACATACAATAGCATGGCACCAAGGAGACTCTCTCGAGCTGAGAGTTCCCATCAGGAGACGCGAGCATCCGGACAGTCGAACAGCGGCTCGCCCCCCCAAACAGCCTCGCCCGCCAATATAATCCCAGCTCCACGCGTACCTGACGCGCTAAAAGCAAACGTAGCTCAGGAGAACGACGACCTACGCAGACAGCTAGTACAGATGCAGGCCCAGATCAATCGCCTAATTATAGCTCTATTGAATTCTAGAGCAAACAGTCGAAAGAGCTCTTACGTGTCTTCTACGTGTTCACGACGCTCTAATCCAGTTACTGGTCCCCAAAGACACGACGCGTCCTAACTACCGCAGCTTCAATCTATAGTAGAGAAGAGTCCAGTACCTAGAATTACAGGCTTCCGACCAAGCTATGAGTACTATACGATAGCGACCTTAGCTTCTATAGGAACCCCAGGAGCTTACGAAGATAGCTATCAAAGCTTCTCTAGAAGGTCAACGAGAGTCAAGGACCCTGAATTACTCTCTGACGGAATAGTCTTATCCTTCTCGACATAGAGCAAGGAACTACACAGGAAAATGCTCCAGAACGGAGATTGGTATCCTACAGAGGCCCTTAGAATAGCTTACATTTTCTCGATTATTATAAGAAAGGCCCAACGTAACCTAGATATCCTGTATCTCTCTGACTATCCCCTGGCTTTTAAGTCAATAAAAGACATAATAGAGCACTTGGCGAGTTGCTTTGAGGTAATCGACGAACAGGCAGATGCGCGAGACGTATACTCTCTATTGCGTCAATATCCGCAGGAACGCTTTCGAGACTTCAAGATACACTTCCTGGATATAGCTAATCGAGCACGAATAAGCCAGGATACTTAGCTTGACGACATCTTCAGAAGGTCGAACCTGGAGCTACAGAATAGGTTGTTGCCCGTCCGACGAACCTAGAAAACTCTTCAAGACGCAATTACGGCACTTGACGCTCTGGACAAGGAACTTGTCAGCTATCAACGCCGACTCCAGAAACGCCCTGCGCGCGGATCCCTCTATGATCCAATCCCAGTCCCGGACCAAGAAGCTGCTCCAGCGCGACAGAACCGCGCCCCTCTTTCCTTGGTACAAGACCTTACTCCAACGCAACAGTATAGTTCGCAACCTGCGGTACGAATCCAGAGCTAGCGCCCTAGCGCTCCCCCGAGCGCGGAGCCTCAACCTAGAGCCTCTCTAAAATACTACAACTGCCACGAGAGCAGCCACTTTGCGAAGGAATGTCCGCACCCGCGCAGGGAACACACAGTTCAGGAGATTGCCTAGAATATAACATACGAAGCTCAAGAGCTCGACGAGAGCAAGGAAGAGCACTCCGACTACTAGTCGGGAAACGAGAAAGCCTAGAGGAAGACTCCGCTCTAGACATGGCATACTCGATCCACGAGATCGATATGTAGAAGTTGATGGGAGGTGTAGCGTTTACTGTTTCCTGTAATTTAAGTCTAAATAGAAACACTGTTACTGATATCTACGCCCTCCCTGATACTAAAGTCCAAGGACTTGGCTTTATTGACACGCACTGCGCGGTAGCTATCTTCAAGTTCCTTGGAAGCCGCCTAATGCCCCTACTAAGTCCTATTGCAATAAAAGGGTACAATGGCAAGAAGAGTAAAGAAGTAAAGTACTTCTTGGAATGTACTCTTGTGATCGACGGACGCCGACTTACCAAGCTTCTATTTCTAGTGCTCGACCTAGAGAACCACGATTTAATTCTAGACTCCTTATAGTTCTCGTACTATGACGTCAAGCCAGACATATGCCGGCGACGCCTGATCTGGCCTCCAGCGCTTCCTCTGCGCCCCCACTTTGCCCGGGAGCTTAAGCGATCCCTCTCTGAGCTCCACGACCAGGAGCCTACTTCTTAGTCCGCAGAACACCAAAAGGAGGTACACAAGCGCGACAGAGCGTTCCAGAAAGAAGACTCCCAGCGATCAGCTAGTCGCCACTCCCGCGTGTGCGCGATTTCCCCGGCCGGGCCGGCGAAATCCCCAGTATCACCTACTTCCCCTACTTCGGCTACTGCTAGAAATCTCGCGATCGACATCTGTGAAATTAGTGCAGCAGCTTTCTATGTGAACTTGCGCCAGAAAGAAACAGAACTCTTCTCAGTCAGCCTCTACGAGATCGACAGAGAACTAGAGAGCCGCAGTACGCCAAGCGACGACCCTACAAACTTAGAAGAGGTACGACAGAAGCTCCCTCAGGTCTACTAGAACTACGAAGATGTATTCTCCAAAGCTGCCTCAGACGAGCTTCCTCCCCATCGACCAATCGACCACCGGATCCAGCTAGAGAGAGAAAATACGCTGAGCCGCGGACCCCTATATTCGCAAACGACGGCCGAGCTACTCGCAGTAAAGGAATATCTGCTTGAGAATCTCGACAAAGGGTTTATCGAGAGCAGCCAGGCCCCCTGGAGCTCCCCAGTACTCTTTGTTAAGAAACCTAATAGCAAGCTACGATTCTGTATCGACTTCCGAAAGCTCAACGCGATCACACGGAAGGACCGGTACCCACTCCCCTTAATTGATGAGATGCTTGCTCGCTTAAATCGCGCTCGCGTTTATACCAAGCTCGACATCCGCCAAGCGTTCCACCGAATCCGCATGCACCCTGATTCCGAGGAACTCACTACCTTCCGGACGCGCTACAGATCGTACAAGTGTAAAGTACTCCCCTTTGGCTTAACGAACGGCCCGGCTACCTATCAGCGATATATAAATAATATCCTGTTTGACTACCTCGACATATTCTATATAGCCTACCTAGACGACATCCTTATATACTCGGAAGACCCTCTAGAGCACGAGACGCACATACGCAAAGTACTTGAGCGACTACGAGCAGCTAAACTTCAGGCCGACATCCAGAAGTGCGAGTTCAGTGTGACTTCGACCAAGTACCTGGGATTTATAGTGTCAACGAGCGGCATAGCGGTAGACCCAGAGAAGGTCGCGATTATCAAGGAGTGGAAACTACTACGCTCTGTGAAAGGAGTCCAGTCCTTCTTAGGCTTCTGTAACTTCTATAGACGCTTCATTCCAGAGTATAGGCGGATCGCGAAGCCTCTGACCAAACTCACCTATCTAGATATGAAATTCGACTTTAGCAAGGATTGCGATACTGCGTTTGAAAAGCTTAAGACCTGCCTGACAGAAGCTCTAGTCCTCGTACACTACGATTACTCCCGCCAGACGCGCCTTGAAACTGACGCCTTCGATAGAGTACTAGCGGGTATACTCTCACAACTAGACAATGACCAACAGTAGTACCCAGTAGCGTTCTTCTCTAAGACTTTGGTACCTGCGGAGCTTAACTACAAGATTCACGACAAAGAGATACTAGCGATCGTCCGCTCGCTTAGCCACTAGCGCGCCGAGTTACAAGGAGCCCCGCACCGGCTTGAGATCTACACAGATTATAAAGCGCTAGAGTACTTCATGACCTCGAAGAATCTTATAGCTCGCCAGGCCCGCTAGAGCGAAGCTCTCTCCCAGTTCTGCTTCTATATTATATACTGCCCTAGAAGACAAAACAAGCTAGCTGACATACTATCCCAAAGGGAACAGGAGCTCGACCCACAGACAGCCGTAAAAGAGCAACTCCACTATAAGCCCCTGCTCACGAAGGAGCAACTCTCCCCAGAAGTCGCTAAGGAGATAAACATAGCATTCTTAGAACCAGTGTCTCTTATAGACACAATCCTACGACAGAACAAGAAAAGTACGACACTCAACACTATACACCTTCAAGCCAATAGCCAACCCCAGGGGGACTATACTCTTGAGGACGAGCTTCTGCTATACCGAGGCAGACTCGTGGTACCAGACGAGGAATTCCTTCGTACCAAGCTCATCCAAGAGGCACATAGTCAAGTGTCAAGTACTCACCCTAGAGCAGCTAAGACAGTAGCGCTACTATCCCCTCGCTACTACTGGCATGGCCTAGTAGAGGATTGCAAGCGCTACGTACGAAACTGCGCTCTCTGCCGACAGGCACACCACACGCGCGACAAGACCCCTGGGTTATATCACCCACTCCCAGTACCTGAGCACCTATGGCAGCATATCTATATAGACTTTAAGAGCTTCCCAGAGGACAAAAAAGGCTTTGATACTATTTGCGTATTTATTGATCGTCTAAGCAAAGCAGCTATATCAATACCCTGCAGGAAGACGATCACCGCCAAACAATTAGCAGAGCTCTACTACATCCACGCCTACCAGTATTATAACCTCCCCGACTCTATTGTCTCAGATAGAGAAGCACAGTTCGTGTCTAGTTTCTGGAGTGCCTTATATATGATCCTAGGCGTTAAGGTCAAGCTCTCCACTGCCTACAGCCCCCAGACTGACGGACAAACTAAGAACTTGAACCAGTATATTGACCAGCGCCTAAGACCATTCATTAACTACTACCAGAATAACTAGTCTCAGATACTCCCGGCTCTCGATAACACGCAGCTCGCCTTGCCGCACAGCTCTATTGGTATATCCCCTTTCCTACTCTCACGAGGTTACTCGCCTAGGCGCTCGTTCGACTAGCAAGCTCCCAAGCTCGTAGCGACAGCCAGAGAGAAGCTCTCCTTAACCGAGACCACAGAGTTTGCAACCAAACTACAGGACGGCTGGGTCGTAGCTAAGAGGATTATAACAAGCACACAAGAGAGCAAAGCAAAACTCGTGAACCAAGGGCACCGGGAACTAGACTTCAACGTAGAAGACAAAGTGTTTCTCTCAACCAAGTACCTAGCACTCGACAGGCGTAGCCGAAAGCTCGCAAAGCTCTGGGATAGCCCATTCGAAATCCTAGCACAGAAGGGCTACTCCTATAGGCTCGCGCTACCAGACAATATATATATATACCCAGTGTTCCATGCTCGCTACCTGCAGAAGAACCCAGGCGACCCGCTCCCAGGCCAGGAGAACCCACCGCTAGTACCACTAGTAATCGATAGCAATGAGGAGTAGGAAGTAGAGAGTATTATAGCAGTTAAGCTAGTACATAGGCGCCTAAAGTATAGAGTAAAGTAGCTCGGCCAAGACGAGGACCCTGAGTGATACCCCGCTGGAAACTTCCTATATAGCCCCCACAAGCTCAGGGACTTTCATCTAGCCTACCCAGAACTCCCAGGACCGCCAGAGCGCTTGTTGGACTAGATTAAGGCGTGAGAACAGGAGATTGACTGTTACGATGAGCTAGAAGGAGCGTCGAGTGGTAGTGTACCAATGACAGCAAGCTCGAGGGCGAGCTTCTTTCGGAGGGGGGGGTAATGAGACGATATAGCCTACTTGCCTTAGAGAAACTCATAGAGCCTCTGCTAACCCAGGTTGGCAGGTGCCACTGGAATCCTCGCCAACCTAGGTTAACAGAGATGCTACAAGCTAGGAGGCTATTCGTCTCGTGATTCCTGGAGTCACGTGTAGATCTAATTTCCCCGGCCGGGCCAGCGAAATCTACTAGAGCCCTAAGGGGCCTAGTACGGGGTTATTGGATGTATATATACCTACTTTGCTCCTTAAGAGCTTCTTCTTCTCTCCTTAGCTTTAGATCTTCGAATAGGATTTGGTTCTTGCACGCTTGACTGCCTGTGATGCCTCACCGCCGTCTCAGTTTTCCAGTATTTATTTATTCTAGATAGTTCTAGCTATAGAATAAAAAGTCCAAATAAGCTATTCAGACTTCTAACTGTCTAAAAAAATAAGCCTATCTTCAGGTTATTAATAGACCTTTCCTAAAGATCTATTTCCCCTATTTCCGCTTGAAGTATCGTGAGTCCTGTCGCGATCTCAGCTATTAAGGCTCCCTCTGAAGCCTTATATCCTGTAAATGCTTGGATTTTGATGCTAAGTTATAATGTTTTAGCTAGTATATATAGTCGCTTAAGTGTTTCCCACTGCTCTATCGCAGTCTCCAGTAATAGAATATACTGAAGGATATCCGACGAGTATACTTTTATAATTATTGTGGCTGCCTTGGCGTCCTTCAGTGGACTCCTGATTTTTTGCTCTGTCTTTGTGGGTTTCTTGACTTTTATAGGTTAGTCTGTATTAGTCGCTATAGGTGCCTTAGTATTTACTAGTGTTGTAAGTAGCCCCCCTATGCCTGGCATAGGCATGTCTGGAGTATTAGGATTGATCGGACCCTGTACTACCACCTCCCAGAGCTCCTGACTCTGCAGCCAACGCTTGACTTGTAAAGCCCATGGCCTGTAGTTAGGCCCCGTAAGCTTAGAAATTCTAGGCTTCTCTATGCTATACATGTCGTCCATAGCGTTGGTAGGTGCGTGGGATCGTACTGAAAATATATAAGAAGTAAATAGGTGTAGCGTATCAAGTGCTGACCGGGCTCATAACCTGTTGGATATTTTCAACGATGATCTTATTTCTATAGAGAGAAGTGCTATATATATAGACCTAGAGTCCATAAGGTTGCCTATTGCTGCCTATTATTATGACTCATAGAAGGCAACAGTTGTCCTTGCCTATCTTAGTTGTCTATATTCAACAATTAACATTAAATACTCCTCCCAAAGTCCTAAAATTGTACAGGCTGATCCCAAGGCTGATCCCCTTAAATATATATATAATGTATAAGTAATAGTATAACTTTTATGTCTAAAATATGCCTAGAAAATGTCAGGTATATACGACTTTGCTTAGTCACTAGTATACAAGTAAATGTATATACAAAGTACATGCTAATATATTAACCTTGCTTAGTCAATAGTGTAAAAGTAAGTAAATATGATAAGTATATGCATCTATAAAAATTAGATCATATACTAAGCATTAATTTTATATATACAAGTAAGTTTTCGCAAAATAGATAAGAATTAAAAATATATTTCCGTTCCGTGGAGGAACACCTTGGCCTTGGCATAGTCTTACCTAGCTGGCATCCTCTTTATACCCATGGCTATTCTCACCTTCCTCTATTCCCTCAAGTGGCCATTGATTGCGATATCTCTCTTTGTTAGCTTTTTGGATTAATACTCTTGCTTATCTCGAGCATGTTAAATAATCAGGTTTTGATGGCTACTCCAACATTTGGGGCTGTTTTACCGGTGTTTGTGACGAATAAATTGCTGATGGGGATTAATAATGACGCAGTTTAGAGGAATAATATGCTTGAATTAAATAATTGGCAGATTATTAAGCTTTGATGAAATACCTATTATTCTGCAGGTAGGGTATGTTTCATGTGGTTGATACCTATATACTTGCTTACCTCGGTAATAAACTAGAATATTTCATATGGTTATTTACCAGGTACAACTACTGATAGAGTGAAGGTACTCGATTTAACTGCTTTTAGTTTATCGATTTATGCAGATAATTTTATTTCAAGGGGCTTTCATGAAGCGATGCCCTTGGCTATATGAGGTCTGAGTGCTATTTTCTTTTTCTTTTAACATTAAAGTATTTACAACTACTCTACTAAAACTTCATTATTATTTATTCACTTTTATGTTTTTTATCTATTAATAAGTATAATTAATAGTCATACCTTAGATAAAAATAATATATTAGTAGGTTTTTCGAACCCGCCTTCGGGCAACTAAAGACTAAAACTCAGTACAGATACCTCATAATCATAATCTAATAAGTAATAACTATAGGAAAGACTATAGTATTGAGAATCATCAACTTTAGTAACTAGAGCAAAATAAAGGGAAGTAGAAGCGGAACTTAGACATTAAAGCTTAGGGCAATAGAAGATAACGGAGTCAAAACACAAATAGGGAGGAAGCCGTGTATGAATAAAGAGGAAACTTTCAGAAGCAGTGAAGAGTCAGAGCAGTGGCTCTGTATGTTAGGTGAGGTGTCATCCGCAAAACAGCTGCGTTAAGTTCAAAGGGGCAATTCATCTAAAAGTAGGTCTGAGATTGTAAAAACATCGGCTTGTAGCACCATTAGCTAGACTCTTGAACTCGCGCTACTATACCATTATCACATTTACGCCAAATATAGATGACACCAAAAAACCTTGTGCAGATTTCAAGGTCAGAAATCTGATATTTCCTCCGGTTGAAAGAATGAAAGAGATGTCTCAGAAGTAGGTAGAGATATAATTTTAGTGGCCCAGGTTCAAATTACCCTTAAAGAATAGAGCCTTCTCACACTTTTGCCACTCTAATAAACGTTTTCGAAGTGAATTAATATTTGCGTTGTGAAAAGGCTGTCACCAAGAGGAATTTCGATGGAAGATTGATAAAATCGGGAGGGCATTTCTTAGCCCTCCAACTCTCGGGTGCTTATATTGGTTCCAAGACCTAAGTTTCAAGATTCAAAGTCGTATTCAGGATAATTTTTTGAGGCATCAACAAAGAATAGTAATACTGCTCTTAGAGATAATGTATGTTGCTTGATCAGGAAAGCGAAGAATGGAGGTACTAAACAGCAAGAGCAGGAATCAACTCTCTGAAAACCCTCGTAAACCTCCACTCTAGCAACCTTACAATTTCGTCGTACCACTATTAGCCCACAGCCGAATCAGAACTTTAGACACTCTGTACGAAGGCTGCTGCAGCTTAACGCCGTGCTTCTTATGCAGCCCCCCTGTTTTATTCGCAATGCTTCAAGCGAACATTTATATACACTCATAGGACCCAGAAGAAAAACATTAAGCCTACAGGGGGTTAATGTCTCTGGTGCACGATGAGGCATTCGCTCTTTCCTCTGGAGGGAGTAGTTATGAAGGGCTCGCTGTATAATTGACCCTGGCTGGCAAGACCATAATTTTTTAGGGCTACTGCATTGACTTAGGAGGGGTTTTTGTTGTGAATTTCTAGCTGAAGTGCAGTAAAATCATCAATTCATTGATTGGGTATGGTAAATACAACCATCAACGCCTTCTCATGCCTCCACTAGCAAACTTCCATAACGCCACGCGCATGTTCATAATCTCTCGTTCATCAAAAATCCGCCAATACATCCATTGAGTTTCCGAGAAGATCAAATCTACAAGTACGAACGTATCCTTAGTTTAAGCCATCTTTAGAATGCCTAACGAGCCTCAGAGTAATCATTGAGAGCAACACAAACAAGACCACGGTGATGACCATTGTATTGTCGTATAATCTGCTCACTGTGAAGCTCCCACAAACGCGCGTAGTGATCCGAGCAAGCAGTAACCAGATACGCAGAATCCGCACTAAAAGCACAATCCCAGACCCATCGTTGATGACCAGTCAGAGTGCTCTCGAGCTTAAAAGGTTGCTCTGGCGGTGTTGTATCTTGCTGTTGACCAGGCTTTGGAATCATTGATTCGAGGTCCTTGACTTCCCAGATTTTGGCGGTACAGTCCGCACTACATGTTGCAAGATGCTTGACATCAGGAGAGAGGAGAACTCGAGTTATGTAAGAGTTGTGAGCTTTGAAGTGGGTAATTGGGATGAGCTGTGTTTTTTCACGGAGTTGGAGAAGGTGCCACACGTATACGTTGCCCTAGAAGAGTTGTTAGTCGAGCTAGCGCAAATATATGATAGCACTCACGGAATTGGTGCTTGCGCACAGGGTTGAGCCATCACTTGCGACCGTCACGCTTGAAACGGGTTGATCCTCCTCGGGAATCAGCTGGTGCGAGCAGTTATTCTCTGCCAAATCCCAGACACGGACATTTCCTCCACGATCGCAGCTTATAATCTCCCCCTGATTTGGGTGAATGACCACATCATTGACAGATGGGCCATGCGTATAGCTCCGCTGGACAGTCCCACTACGCGTCTCCCAGATCTTGACTGTGCCATCCTCAGAAGAGGTCACCATCCACTTTCCCTCGCAATGAAATGCAACACCGGTGACATTTCCTGTATGACCTTCGAAAGTAAGGATCGGATTAGGGTTTGAGGATTTGATATCGTAGAGCTTGACGTTATGGTGACCTGCGGCTGCGAGAAAGCGCTTGTCGGGGGAGATACACAACCGATTGACCTGCGATTCCGAATGTTGAATAGTTCTTGAGCATATGCCTGAAAGAGCCTCCCAGAATCTGTGATGGAAAGAGTTGGTTGTTTTCTTCTAAAGAAGCACTCAATTGGGTATATAGACGTACCTTATAGTGTGATCGTAGCCCGCTGTTGCCAGAATACACATTTCATCTTTAGCCACGTTCGTTCTATATGACATTTTGAGAGGGATTGGGAGATAAGAAGCTTGACTGGAGAAGGTATAGTGGGGAGGAGCTTGGTGGAGGGAAGGGAAGGAGCAGATGGCTTGTTGGGGAGTAAGTGAAAGGCTGTGTGAACTCACCTGTACACAAAATCACAGACATCCCAGCTGCGTCTGATTGCAAGGCCAAAGCAAACTTAGGGCACTATTGATATATGTTAGAGCTAGCACATTAACATGGCCATATATTGAGGCTTTGTATAGAAGAGAGATGGGCTTTAATCTAGGAACACACAAGGAAGGCGCTCCAGACATTTCTGACGTCGCGGCGACAAATCAGAGCCCCTCACTAGTGATTCTTCTCACCAATCATACCTCACCAGGGATCAGCAATACCGCCAAGGCTGCTTCGTTTGCTGTCATCGGAATATCGTCCGACCGTTTCCGATTCACGCTATTCGATATTGGGACTAGAACAGCCACTTTACATCAGGCAGAACTTCATTTTCGAATCGCGACTAGTACCACAACTCCATCTTCAATGTTCATGCTTCTGAGCAAGCAACAACAAAATCCATCTGTCCAGAGGCGTGTGCCTTTAATTCCTCTCCTCCTGGCAGTTGAGAGAAGAAACGAGATAAAAAAGTCACCTCGGGCATGACCCACAGCCCAGGGAACTGGGTCTGAGGATCGCTGCCGTGTTACAGTAGCGGTTCTATTTGTGCTACTCGAAAAAGGTCGTCAAGTAAGAGAGTTACCCTATTGAGTACAGCAAGGAGCGAAAGAATTCGTCAAGATCCCGGTCTAAGCGGTCGGTTTGACTTCGAAGCAAACAATGGGTCCTTTTAAGGATAGCTCTGGGAAGGCAATCGGGACTCAAGGAGAAGGTAATTATGCTTCTACCGCGTTTCCTGAAACTGGATCTACCAGTATAGATCATGGGCTTACACTACCACCCAGTGATCGCGTGGAATTTGACCAAGCGAGCTCCGTTCAAGATGGAGATCTCGAATCCCTGTGGGGTGAGGGGCAATTTAACATGACTGAACAGAATCCTCAAGAAAATGGGGATCTTTTACATACCCTGTTCGACGATGATAGTCAACTGCCGGAACCACCGAGCAGCATACAAAACATTACTAGGGGAACCTCACTGCCTGACCAGTCTGCTCCAGAATGTCTCCCTCGGCGATTTGAATCTCCTATTCGAAATGACAGATCAGTAAGTCCCCTAATCTTGCTCAGGAATACTGCTAACGGGCGCTTCCAGGCGGCACTTTCAACATCTCTGGATAAACCTGGGGGTCTGGTTACACCGCCGCATATAACTATATATAGGCCCACCAACTCAGAGCATGGCAACGAGCTGACAAGCTCTGACAGTAACTGTGCTTCAATAGAGCCTACACAAGTAAATAGGTTGCACTTGCAGCTTCCTACGCACGCTCTTGGTAACGCTGTGGAGCCCATCGATTTCGAAGTAGGGAACCCTCGATCACTAGATTCGGAGGGTGTCAAGGTATTGTCGCTCGAATCACGCTCGCAAGTATCTACTATACAAAGCAGCAAGCTCTCATACTCATTCCACAGCCACGATATCCTCAATACCGCAGCACTCACCAGTTTGGCCAACAATGAAGCATCGCAATTTCCTCTCACCTCTGCGGACCGTCCCAATCTGCAATCCGTTGATCATCAATCTCTTTCGCATTTGGCCGAGCTTGATAGTGGTTGCAACGGCTCTAGCACTTCAGTCTATAGTCGAATTCGAGATAGAAACAGCTCGAGTCAACCTTGTTATGGTGATCACGATTCCCACACCACTTCTGCAAGTAACTCCGATCTGAAAGCCCCTTCGTCTTCTGGTATCATTCAAACCTCCTACTCAAAGCAGTACGAATCACCCTACGCGCCAATTTCTTTGACCTCAGAAGCGCTCAAGCCTGAAGTTCCTCAACTTTCACAGCCAGAGGAAGGAATTGACCTACCAACTCAAGGGGGTCTCCCGGCGAAAAGAGCTTCATCCCAAAGTTCGCCTGGTTGTGTCAGTGAGTCGACAATTAATGATTATGATGGTGGGCCATGTGACGCTTCCGATAAAGTACCTCAATGTCCCGAGAATAATTCCTCCGGTAAAGAAGGCCAAAACCGCGCTAGTACCATCATAAAAGAGGCATCAGGACAATCACCAGAGCACTATCCGAAATACCTAATCACGCAGCTGCCTCTCGATATCTCAGCCTGTATAGCATTGACAGAGCCTGTTCGACAAGCTCACGTCTTCCTAACAATTGCCAGGATTAGAGACCTTTTGCGTAATACTCCACACGAGGGGTGCCTGACTGCCTCATACAATGCTCCAGAGATCGTTAACGCAACATTCAATTTGCTTAGGAACAATGTATCATTCCGTTCACAATTTCTCGCACTGGGCGTGAAACAAATGGAAGCTGACACAGGTCAGTCCACTTCCCCTCATTTAATTGCACATTCGCTAATAGCACTTAGGTGAACCCTCTCGTGAATCAGCACCAGAAAAATCTCAAAAATCCGACATGGTTCTTCGTCTACTCGAAACCCTGCAAGTCGAGGCACAAAGAATCACGGTCCCCCCGCCTGTTGGTCCAGGTCCTGAATACGCCCTCTGGCTTGCTTTCACTAAAGGCAACTTGATGGAACGCGTTAAACAACTTGTCGACTTTTGCGCTAGTATCAACAGAGTTCAGGTAGCTACAGAAACTATGGAAAAATCCCTACAGCAAGAGACTGCCAGAATGGACGCAATCATCAGATTCCAACGACAACAAATCGAGGTACTGCGGAAAACTGCCGAGGCCTATAAGGGTGCTGCTGATACTGTGCTTGGGAAACCACGCTATGTCAAAAGATCCGACTATCCAGAAAACTACATACCGGAGCATATCAATAATCACTTGTGGCTCTGTGGGAACCTGTTGGAGGCTGGTGTATGCGCAAGCCTAAATAGAGAGTATGTCCAAACCCGGGATGTACAGCAGACCTGGGTCAAAAGATTGCATTGCGTGGGATGTCGCAGCTATACCCCAGACTATCTCCGGCACCTAATTTCAAGTGAGGATGGGAACCAAAGATATGATCATTTGCCCCAGAATCCAGCCTTGGGGTCCTCACAAACTTCATCACCCTCGACAAACCCCGAACTGCCTCCATATGCTGCTAGCACAGCTCATTCATATCAGGCTTCACAATCCCCGCAACTCTCAAAGCACCGTAGAGTATCTTCAAATACTGGCGGCGTCCGTCCCCAATATCAGGCTTTTGGAGCTTCACAACAGTCACAGAGCATTGGTTCGCCTTCGAATGCTGGGCCAGCATCTCCCGGAATTCCAAATATCAGCCAAAATGGATTACCACCTTCACAAACATGCAACGCTTCCACTTCAACCCCTACTTTTCAATATCCCAATTCATTCGCACCAGATGTAGGCAGAAATCCTATCTTGCTTAAAACATTACCGTCTCTGCAAACAGGTAATTTAATTCCAACAGTTGCGACTAGTCTTCAAGCTCCGCCTCCGTTTAGCCCACCATCTGCTGCCAAAGGGCACATGGATAATCATCAAAGCGTTGATCAAAGTCGGCCCCTTCCACAGACACCAAACCCTGCGTCAGCTGGCGCAGGTTTTGGCACAGGTACCAACCCCATCATAAGTCATATAGCTCTGTCGAATTCAAACATACAAGAATCTACGGGAAAGTCTAGGTCGTATTACCATCCACCGCCACCTACACGAATAGCCAATGACCAAAAAGCCTACGATACAGCAAATAATGGTGTAATTAATAGTATATCCTCCCACTGGGATACGTCTGGTAAATTCAATAAGTTCCAAAACATTCCTCAACTAGCTCCGCTTCCAAGTCTATCGCATGACCCTACCGAAGAACAAACACACCCAGTTGTGGGGTTACACACTTTCTGTGGATCAGACAACGGATTGGGAACACGGTCCCTTGAACAGCAAAACCCCATGTCTTTTAGTCCTGAGTGCCAGGCACCAACTTATACCACCCAGAATCCGGCTCCCACAATCCATAGCCCTGCAATTCGAATCAATAGACAAACGCCAACAGTCATGATGCCAGACTCTCCTGCAGATCAAGCTTACCTCTACGTTCCTGGCTCACATATGCTAGTTAATCTCCCACCGCTATCCTATGCACAACTCCAGATATTTACTCGGCAAGCAATCAAGAATGCCCCAGGATTCGACAACGAAAATTCGATCCCTGCACTCCAAGTTCCTTTATCCGCAGAGTGCCGACTGCAAAATCCTACTCTGAACAAGGATGAGTTCATATTTAATGATACAGCCAATCAGACAATATCTATCCCATCTCCCTCGCCGACAGAGACGGTGTCATCGACCGAACAATTCTCAGGGCTACGAACGCCGACAACTCGTTCCATCCTACCAGCGTCGGATTGGAAGGTACGCAACGCCTCTAGGGCAGCCTTGAAACTGCCAACCAACCCTGGTATTGAAGAATCGGAGCAGGCACAATCACAGCAAGCTTACACTCAGCAAGTTAGGTCTCGGCTTGTGGAACCAACTATAAACTCAAATTGGAAGCGAGGGAGACCTTCGGTGAAGAGCGTGGCAAAGGAATTGTCACTCTTGCTAGATCCAGAGCCACCACAAAAGCAGCGAAAAATCAATCCAGTGGCAGAGAGTACCCAAACCACCCTCCGAAGCCAATTAGGGCTGAAGGCGCATTCTTGGATGTCGCCAGCGGGCCAGGCTCCTCCCCTTAATGCTCCTATTGTCATTGCTGACGACGATGATGAGCAAGACTCTTCAGATATGTCCTCATTGTTCGGGAATAACAATGAGCCTGTTTTTATGGAGGAGCAGGCTATGTCACCCAGTGGTAGTAACCAAAGAGGTGGTGGGCCGACTAGGGACAGTGGGGCAGGTGTCCTCAGCCAAGAAAACTTATCCGCAGAGGAAGCAGAGGCAGAGCTTGAGGCGGATCTGGAAGCGGCACTGGAAGCAGGGGATGAGGGTCCGGACCTCGAAAAGGCCAATGAGGTTGAATTGGTGAGGGAAGCAGGAAATGATGTTCATGAGGCTGGAGCAGTGGGTGACGTAGGATTAGGAATTGAAGAGTGGTGGGAGCAAATGATGGAGGAGGACAATGCGATAGCAGCGGGCAGTAGTCAGAAGAGCATGGAGGAGTAGATATGCAAGGTGTGATATGGGGCTATGATTAGCATATGGCGTATGGGCTTGGGATGTTTTGTTTTGTAAGACTTTATTGTGTAGATACCCTGCTGCGTACGCATCGTTGCCATTTTTGCTCGTCTATCGGCGAGAATCAATTATGAGAAATGAGATATGTTGGAACTCAACCTTCCAGGTCGCCTCTCATTTATATAGCGACCAGTGTAGCGAGTGTCCAGCTATCATATCAAATCTTGGAGCCCTTGTTGGTAGTTAAGAAAAATTATTCTTTTCTCCCCGGGTTCTTTTCCCCAGGTCGGACATTCAAAGGATTGGCGAGGCTCTAAATTTTACAATCTAGAATTTTAGTACTACGTCAACTCGCCCACGGATTATTCCCAAGGCGTTCCATATGCTGTGAGTCGGGAGTACTTTAAAAGTAGAAGGCTGTTACTTAACTTAGAGGAGAGCAGAATGGTATGATCCATGGCAGCATAAACACTAATTGCTACGGAGAGCTTTTTCAGTTTATCAGGCTTACGATTTGGGCTCAACTCGTGAGACACTACCTGGCATGGTAGCGAAAACATTGAGAGGGGGTGGGTGGGGGTACGAGAGTGTTCAAGGTACTTGCTGTTAATACCAGTTTCTTCTTGTGAAGGCCCGAGCACTAAGGTATGTACAAGGCTTCGTCTGTAGATTACAAGACTTGGAATATTGAAGCGGGATGTGCTGTTTGTCGAAGGGAGATAGTAGAAATTCTTCAGACAGGCTCTGGATTGTTGCATAACGGGGACAGTAAAAGGATCTTGAACCTTAGAATTACGAATTCGAGACTTGAACTCACAAAGCCTCTAGAAGTGGGAACAACGAAGCTAGAAAACCGTATATGGTATATTTCCTTTACTTTTACATCCCACACAAAACAAAATATTTTCTCCTAACACAATCACCTCTTCATATTAGCTAGCACATTCAACGCACTGCCCGCTAGCACAAAGCTCGCTTGGTCCTCACTGAAAGTGTGTTTAGTCTTGATTTCTTTCACGCCATCCTTACCCATCACCTTTAGCGTCACCTCCCCCTTCCCGCCATTCACCAACATATCATACAACCCCACCGTCTCAACCTCGTCACAAGCCTGGATAATATCGTAATCAGATTCATTCGCAAACGTAAGCGGTACAACACCTTGTTTCTTCAAATTTGTCTCATGAATCCTCGCAAAGCTCTTTGCAAGAATCACACGTCCGCCAAGATACCTTGGTTGTAAAGCAGCATGTTCCCTTGCCGAGCCTTCGCCGTAGTTGTCCTCTGCTACTACCAACCATTCAATACCTGCATCTTTCCATTTTTGGGCGAGTTCAGGAATTCCGGAGGTGGAGCCGTCGGAATCGTATGCGACGTTTACTTCACCTGTAGCAGCATTGACGGCAGTTATGAGAGTGTTGGCGGATATATTGGGAAGGTGGCCTTTGTATTTTAACCAGGGGCCTGCGGCAGAGATAGTGTCCGTTGTGCATTTGCCTGTTACTTTGTAGAGGACCTTAAGACCTTTGAGGTCTGAGTTAGGGAAAGGAGCGAAGGGTTCAAGGAGGGCGAGACGGTCAGAGGTTGGGGAGACAATTACTGGCGTTTCTGGCGAGGGAGCGCCCGAAGTGGGAAGGAATGCTGGGTTGCCGACTTCGAATCCTTCGGGTGGGAGTTCAGCGCCTGTAGGTGGGGAGAATTTGAAGAGGGCTCCAGAGGGGGTAGGGAGGGTGTCCGTGAGTGGGTTGAAGGTTGTGCTGCCGGCGTAGGACATAGCGGTCACGATTTCAGGGGAGGCGAGGAAGTTCATAGTTTCCGGGTTGCCGTCATTGCGGCCGCGGAAATTGCGGTTATAGGAGGTGAATATGGCGTTGTGGTCGCCTCTTTCGACGTTATCTGTCCTCTTCCATTGCCCGATGCAAGGCTAATGCACGTTAATACAATGTTCCTCAGATACTTTGTCTATGTAGATGTTTTCAGGAACGACAGTTGGGGGTGGAAGGGAGAGTACTTACGCCGCAGGCGTTGGCGAGGACAATGCCACCGGCTTCTTCGAAGGTGGACAGTGTTTGGTCACGGTCGAGAGTTGCACGAATCTGTTCACTGCCTGGGGTGATATAAAAACCTGTTGCTGGTGTGAGTCCTGCTGCCGAGGCTTGCTTGACAAGATCTTCAGCGCGAGCCATATCTTGGTAAGAACTGTTTGTACAGCTCCCAATTAAACCTGAGGAGACTGTTTCGGGCCACTTGTTTGCCTTTACTGCATCGGCAAACTTTGAGATAGGTGTGGAAAGATCGGGAGTGAAGGGGCCGTTGATATGGGGCTCAAGAGTAGAGAGATCGATGGTAATAAGCTCATCGTATTGAGCTCCTTCGTCAGCACGGAGAAGATTACCGGGAGAGGTGACACTGGCAATTGCTTGAGCTTGTAGGGCAATTGACGATCTGTGTGTTGATTCAAGGTATGGCACGTGTCGGTTTGAGAATGGGAAGAGAGACGTTGTAGCGCCAACTTCCGCTCCCATGTTACAAATGGTAGCCATCCCGGTACAACTGAGGGAGTCGACACCGGGGCCATAGTACTCAATGATAAAACCAGTTCCTCCCCGAACAGTCAATTTTCCGGCAAGGTGTAAGATCACGTCTTTTGGAGAAGCCCAGCCGTTCAATTCACCCACGAGCTTCACTCCCAGAACCTTAGGAGCCTTCAACTCCCAAGGAGCGTCTACTAGGGCGTCGACAGCATCAGCTCCTCCAACACCAATAGCAATTGCTCCCAAGCCGCCAGCATTTGGGGTATGACTGTCTGTACCAAGCATCATAAGACCAGGAGCAGCATAGTTCTCCAAAACTGTCTGGTGAATGATTCCAGCCCCCGGAGGCCAGAACTCGATACCGTATTTCTTTGCCGCAGACTCCAAGAAATCAAACACCTCCTTATTTCCTTTAATTGACTCTGGTAAATCAACATCTGCTCCTCTTTCTCCAACAATCATGTGGTCGCAATGTATGCTGGCTGGTACAGCAGTTGAAGGCAGATTGCAAGTCATGAATTGAAGTAAAGCCATTTGTGCTGATGCATCTTGCATGGCGACTCTATCTGGCTTAAGCTTGAGGTTTGCATTTCCCCGAATGTTGAGTCCATTGTCCGTATTTGAAAGCAAAGATTCCTCAGGGTTGTCCAAATGTGAATATAAAATCTTCTCAGCTAGCGTGAGCTGTCTTGCGGGTCCAAGGATTCGTCGGACATCGTAGAGTCTCTTCAAAAGCTTCGGGTATGGCGGTGTCCGAGACTCAATGTCTGGGTTGTAGTTGTGAGAGGGCTTGGTGGTGACTGTTGCAAGCGTTCGAGTGTATCGCGGGCGGGGGAGAGTTAGAGGATGCGAACTCTAGATAATGTCAATTGACTTCATTTGGTTGAATTTGAACCTAAACCTACCCTAATAGCAGACCTGCTACTGCTCAGAAGTCCAGCCCTCATGATTGTTGTGTACAGAACTATGTTTGCTCTTGTCCTTGGGGAAATTTTATGGCGGGATGCGATTTCGGCTCTGGGGTTTTCAATCGAATCGGCACTGTCCCGATTGGCTGGGCCAACGACCTCCTCTCCAACGACACTGCTTCGACCATTATTTTAGTAAATATTGCTTTTATCCATGCAACATTCGATAAAACTGACTATGTATAAGGCCCTCCACTACAGTAAACACGCCATAAATAAAACACTAACGGGACGGGGCATATAAATCTTTTTCCTCTGATATCTCTATCAACAAAATGCCATCTTCTTGGACGGGTTGTGCCTTAGGAAGGGAGCGTACTATTCGACATAGGCCACATTCATTCTTCTCAGTATACGTAATAAGTAGTGACTAAAATCTAGCACAGTTCTTTCTTGAAAAGCACCGACATCATGAGGTGTATTATGGGTAGGTCGATCACAGTCTGAATTGCAGGCATATCATCCCCGTCAAGTGCCAGTAGAGACGCAAAACCATCACTAGTATACTCTACTCATCTGATCAATACTATATCTATTAAAATATTAGAATCTCAAAATTCTACGGTGTCTAAGGGCTCCCATAACGATTCCTAGCCTCGAAGTTCAAACCACTAGACAAAGAAGCAGAACCGTCAGGTCATATCATCAACCCAACCCAGAAGATTAAACTAGACATTCTCCATCTAAAGACTAGGCCTTTATAATTTATAAAATCTAAGTATATCTCCGCTCCGGATCTTACTCTTCCAGATTATGCTGTCACACCTGATCCTTTAGAAATTCACCCAGCCTGTCAGTATAGTTGGCATTAGTTGACAGAAGGGTCTGCGCTCAAATCCCTTGGCAAGATTACGGAGGCAGGTATTATATATTCACCTTAGTGCCATCCTCCTAGAACTTAACTATCGCCTAAACCTGTTCTTGCGAAATAATCTTGGTCCTGGTCTTTGCACAGTTTCTCTTGCCCCCTTTCATACAATGAGTCCCCATGTTGTAGATACTTTCATTTCCTAACTGCGTCTAAGTTGAAGGAACAATAGTACTATAGTAGGAGGCTCAAACTACAACAAACGAAGAATCACCATGTCAGTAGGGCTTCGCACATTAAGTGCCGGCTTTGTCCGAGCGCGATTCAACTAGAAGTGTGCTCTGGGCTAGCAGTGGTATTAATGATTCGTTTACTTCTCATTGGCATTTCTGAAGCCTATAAATAATACAGCAATTAGGTCTACGTTACGACTGCATCTAAAGAACAAGGCCATATAATGAGTGCTAAATCGATACTAGAACCCGACCTATAGTTGATCATTTTCACTTTCCGTCTCAAAGGCAAGGATGCAGGATTCACTGTTGCTCTTAAATTCAAAGGCTGGGAAACCGTTTTGATGACGCCCTACCAGTCGTTCCTGCCTGATCTGCCAACTGTACTTGCCCAACTCGCCAAAATCAAGACCATATCCTCGTGGGCTTCCTTTCCCTACATCAACAAAATATCATCACATCAAGACCTTGATATCTCATCAACACATTTGTTTTCCATCATCCAATTCCTTTATCGCAGTAGGTTCTTAGAGCTGCCGCACCAGACTGCGCAGCAAGCGCTTGAGACTCTCAAACCAGGTCACCCAGGTCAGTCACGATTTCCACCAGAAGCCCCGTTTACCTTCATCTCCATCCTCTTCCCTATACATTGCTATCAATGTGCATGATGAGGTTCAACTTCACATTCAACGGCTACTACTCGTGGGTATGCTATCCTTAAATCCTCTACGTAGATGAGGTTGGCATTGCAGATCTTCCATAATCAGTTATCTAAAAGCACTCGCACAAGCACGCAAGTTCTCTTAGTGATCCTCTACTTCACAACACGTCCGTGTCTCTCTGTGTTTCAAAGCTAACCGTAGTTTATATTAGATTATCTAACTCGGAGCACAAATACTTTATCACAACAATCACGTCAAAATGGCGGACTCCGATAGCACTAGCCCGGAGGTTGTGGAGCGCCTTCAGCTCATTCATGCCGCGATGATGGTAAGGGGATCTCATAGTAGCACATAAAATATTCCTAAGCAGGAACGATAAATGTTCGAGCTGCTCATACTCACTAAATAGTACTATCGATCTCTGCTTTGCCAACATGTTAGATATATGCTAATATATTTATAGGAGGAGCTTGGTATTGGCCGACTTGATACCCTATCATTGGCAGATAATGGCCCTGTAATAGATATTGAGAGCGCCAAAGCAACACTAGGAATTGGTTCTGCTAGTCCAAATAATCAAGTTGCTGCTCATTGGTCTAGCAAGTTTGCTAAATTCAGAATTCTTCTCGAAACTAACACATCCCAGGTGCTCAATTTGATGATATAAACCCTGCTCTCGATGGTCTTGACAAAATTGCAGACGGGCAGCTCTATAGGCTTCGAAGAGGAACTTCCAATGGTCTTCAAGCTCATCGAGGAAGAGGACGAAGATCTGGTAGAGGCGGGCGAGGCCACAGTGGTGGCCGTGGAGGACATGCGAATATCGGTAGTCAAGGTGGATATGCTCCCATGCCGCCTCGAAATCAATCTAGGTAAACCCTATCCATCATCATTTCTAAACATTTGCTTATAATCTCCTCGGCAGACATTCTAGCTCAGTTCCCACACCAGTCTATTTTGGTCGAGGTAAGCGCCAGCAAGTTAGAAGTGACGCGCAACGAAACGCGCTCGTCGAAGCAACTATCACTCGCCTTCGTGGCCCATCTACAGTGAAGAGCTCTCGAGACTCCAGTGCACCCACTGCCTCTATACGTGCATGTGGAGGAGTGGCACGGGAAGGAACTGAAAAACACAATAACGGATATCTTCGCAGGACACTCCCTCTACTGAGCGTACCCTCAAGACTTTCATATACCCTAACAGATCCCGAGAAGTTCCTCTCAGTGGTGAAACCAGCACAATCAAGCGTGCCGATCGCTCGCCGGCCTCTTGCTGCACATGGAGCTTCGGCTCTAAACACAGTGGCAGTATCCACGAGCACAGCTGGAGAGAAGTTGTCAGGGCCAGTTATCTCTGAGGTTGACGTGTCAAGCTCTAAGCATGCTCCTCTAAAGCCGCTCAGTAGTGTTTCAAGCCTTCCAGCTTCCAGCTCAACAAATGTGGGCCTGACAGCAAGCAAACCATCTCATTCTGAAGTATACAAACCTTCCGTTGGCCCTTTGGACGGCGAATTGATCACTCCTAACCCTCAAACGTATCGACCAACCCAATCTCTACCACCTAGGGAGCTAAGAAGTACTAATTTCTCTATACCGGAAACGAAGGAAATTACCACCGATACTATCCATAATAACGTAGAGAAGAGCCAGATGCAGGACCGGTCCGCTACACTACCCAAAGCGGGCTTATCTCAGTCAAAATGGGCCACAGTCGCAGAATCTTCGAGTCCACCCATAACATCTGGAGCATCTGAATATGAGTCTCGGGGAGTCCCTGCCGCTGAAAGAAACCCGGCAACTCCGACCAGTGCATGCTCTTATAATATACCCCCTCTGCGCCAAGTTTGTTCGACTTTCACCACGAAGGTGCAGAAAAATGGAGGAATTGTCATACCCCGCGCTTTTGTTCGAATTTGTAAGACAGGCAACTCTTCTTCCCTCGTCGTTCAAATTGATGTAGACTTCAACCGGATCTTTGAAGGCCCTATTCCCAAGGATGCAAATCTTACACTCGAAGAATCAAGTGTGACATTTGGAAAGAAGGATTCTCCTTCCTGGAATATAATCTTTCAGCTTCCAGGTTACGCCCTCAACTTTTATAACAGGATTACTGAAGATGAATTCCGTCCAATTCAAACATTAGAGAGCAAGGTTAGTGAGAACTCATCTCATAATAAACAACCCATGTCTACTCCACAGGCTATGACGACCAGTGGTCCAGTGGATGGCAGTAACATAGAACTTTGGTCATTGGCGCTGGAACCACAGCCTCTGCAGAATGACTACTTCACTTCAGTTCCTGCAATTACAACACTAGAAACCCTTGGCTTCCAAGGCGCTTTCCAATATATCGAGAGAATCAGTAGT
This sequence comes from Tricladium varicosporioides, assembly GCA_021365295.1. NCBI lineage: Eukaryota > Fungi > Ascomycota > Leotiomycetes > Helotiales > Tricladiaceae > Tricladium > Tricladium varicosporioides. Next base: position 456,160 of record JAJTIW010000002.1, read on the forward strand.
CAAACGCTGAACGATCTCCAGCTCATCGAAGGCAAGGGGACGTTGATCAACCTTGGAGAGGGTGAGGAACTGCACAAAGATGACGCACAAGTAGTACCTTCTGCACTCAATGACCTCGCTTCCTTGAACGATGACTACACAATTTGTGGCTTTTACGAAGCCATCGACCTTTATTATGGCTCGTTCCTAGATGCGATATCTCGCGAGCTTGGTCGAAATCTCAGCGAATCTGCTCCAAAGCTGTTAGCTGACGAGAAATGTATTGTTGTCACCGAAGAGTTAGTGAAGCAATTCCTAAGTTTATCGGAGATCTTCACTCTATTTACGAAGGATGAGGAAGATTCTTACATTAGAAACACTGCTAGTAAGATCTTTGCGAAAGCTCTTTTCACGCGAGATAATGGAGATGAAATAGTCGATTTGGCTGGGACTACTATGATAGTTAACACGAACACACCAGCTGAGATGACAACGGTAACTGAAACAGCTCCACAGATTAAGGTTACTACACCCATTGAGCGTGTGGTAGAAGAGGCGCAGGTACCAAAAGGACCATACTACTCTATCCCGGAGCTCTTCGCGCTACGTGATAATGCTGTACAGGTTGAGACGGTTCTACTCACTAAGGAGGAAATGCTTCCAAATAACCTTAGACCTAAAAATAAGATTGTGTCTCCTACATCTAAGCCAACAACAACCATCAAAGGATGGCAGTCGTTTTCGGAGAAGGAAGGGGCAGTCCTGGTCCCAACCGACAAAGTCAAGTCTCCGAAAACTCTTCAGCTCAAAGCCAAAGCAGAAGAATCTGTTCCATCTGAGCAAATTCCGGCGAATACTGCATCACACTTTCTGACCGAGAAGTCTACTCAGCAAATATCTTCGAGCACTGGTCTAAAAGCTCAACTCAACCTCTCGATCATGTCAAGCCCGGCTTCTCAGAGCAAATTAAAGGGGCAGGGTTCTCAAGACAAAATGGGCACCACTAGCCTAGCCGTAACGAAGCCTACTGTAACCTCAATCCAGGGATGGCAAACATTTGCTAGAAATCGGTCTGAGAACTCAGACCCAGCTACCACTCCTTCTGCCATTGCGAAGCCTTTGCTTCAGGATCCTCAAATTCCATGCAAGGATGTTGAAATTGAAGCTGAAGAGGTCAGGCTAATTGAGGCTATCAGACCAACCCAAGACCTCATTCCTGAAAAGGTTTTCATACACTCTAAAGGAGTCGAACAAGCAGAAGAAAAGAAAACAGACAGGACAGTTCATAACTCCATTTTATCTTTGGTAAAGAGTGGTCAGGATGCCAGGCCTGGTTCCAGGGGTAGTAAAGATGTTCTCACACATTCTAAGTGCGATCGTCTTGCTAAAGTTTTGGAAGGAATGACAGTCAGCGGTAGTAGTGGCAAGATGACATCACGGAAAGATGTCGATATCACTACGTGCCTTTCCCAGGAGCAGAGCTTTGAGGAAAATACCTCCAGGGGCGTCATAGTATACGAGCAACTTGAGAACTATAGTTCTATGAGTAATCTTCCTGGAGACAAGCAGCCAAAAAATGTCGGAGCACCACTTGATTTGGCTAATCGCCCAGGTTTGAAGGCATCACAATGGGCCAATGATGACGACAAAGTCCAGTTCAAGGATCGACCACAACCAAATTTTCTTGTCCCTCACCCACTACACTCAATGGGTCCTTCCCTAGTTCCCAACCCACCAACTTCCGCTTATACGCTTCATCCACACCATGCTGCAATAGCACCTCCATCTTTCCAAGGTTGGACAGCGCCGACAGAGCAGACGATGCAAACCATGGATCGTAATACCGGCGAAGTCATTGAATGGGTCCGCAAGACACCAACCATGATACCAACAGTTATACCAACGAACATTCTCCACACTAGTTTAAATGCCTTGCCCAGTGCTGGGTTTGTTGCTCCATTTTCTACCTTCCCACAGCGCCTAGATTTGCATTCGAGACATGATTCTAATGCATTTCCCACCACCGATGTCTACTTCCAAAATGGGGGGTCTAATGTCAAGCCAGCACAGTCATCAAAAGTCGTGACGTTACCAGCCACAAGAAGAGCTCTTTCACCAGTCTGTTCAGGTGAAAACGTCCAGACTAGGTTGCAGAAGAGATTAGATGCCAGCATAGCAAATCGAGTCTCCTTGGCGCGCCCGTGAAATGGTTTCAAATGTTGCTGTGTTTCCGTGACTTAATATAATGAGATAATAACATTGCAGGATCTGAGCAGAATAGTCATAGGGAAGAGTCAAATAAAAAGGGTGAATAGGAAAATCACAGAATCAACAGTGATGAGGGCTTAGTAGCTAGTCTCTAGATTGACATTACAATTTTTTACAAACTAAGAACCGCCTCTAAATAGTGATATTTGTTTGAATCAAAACTAGAAAAGATATTCGTCGATATCTGAAATTCTATTCTTAGCGGCCGCTATCTCGAACATTACAGCTAGGATTTGCGATTGTGACCTTATGTAGTACGCCTCGTCAAACTCAGTGTGTGGGCTAATGCGTTTTGAAGTATAGATTTCGTTCCCTAGAACATAATTCGAGGACGTACACTTCGGTTCAGCTTGCAAAACAAATAAGGAATGAAATGTTGCCCATTAGCATACAATTCCATCTCTCATGGGTTGTATGCGAATTTTCTTTCAGGAATGTGTGAATGAGTGTGGGAAATTTTCAAGGACTTTTCATTGCTGTGGGGGAAAATAGATAGGAGCCTTTTGTGCTTGTGCTTTTGCTTGCGCTTGTGGGACCGGACTAGAGGACAATGGGGCGGGGATAGGAGGTGGGTTTCGCACAAGGGGGCGGGGTTTCACAAAGAAAAGTGTGTATATATCTAGAAGTTATATGGGAAAAAAAGAGGATTTTGTCTGTCCTGTCCGGTTTCATTCCAGTGCCGATGCCAAACCAGAATTAAACGCCGACGATATTCATTGCTTCGCATGGTGGAAAGTGAAAAGAAGTATATACATCCGTCAATCTATAACCATCCGAGATTCAGGTCATAATTCCTCATATTCTCTCCTATGGTGAGTGAGAGTATAGGAGAGGAGGCGAGCAATGAGGAAGGGTATTAAGCTTCAACTTCCGTCTCCTTCCACCCACCAACCTTCCTCCCTCCCTCCTTCCTTTTAACCCTGCACCTCATCCCCACCTTATCATCAAGTATAAACCTCCAAATAACCCCCACCCAACTTTCGCATCTTGGCAAGTCACAGTAAAACTCATTCGCAATCTCATTCAGCTTATGCAACCTGGTCCAGGGAATAGCGGGAAAATCATGATGTTCATTATGAAGACCGACATTGTAGGTAAGGAAGTTGAGAACACCGTAGTAGGAGAAAGTTTCTGGGATGGGCGTGTTGGTCATCGGATCTTTAGCAGTGGGAGAAGGCGGGTCGAAAACGTAATGCTCGGCGATGAAGTGGCCTGCGCATGGGTGCAGACTTCCGGCCAAGAACGAGCTTAAAATTAAATACCATAATGCATGCCAGCCGCATGCTTTAACCAGGACAAAGTCGAAGAAAACTTGGGCGAATATATTGGTGAAGTGGATAGAGGTGAAGGGGACGGCATAGATGAAGGTTGGTCGCAGGGCGTAGAAGAGGATCTGGAAGGTACAGAAGAATGATTTGCCGAGGATAGAGTCGAGGAAGAGAGCTTCAGCTGCGGTAGGGAGATCGGTATCTAGACCGTCGACGCCGAGGGATTTGTGGTGGGTTAGGTGGTAGGGCTGAGGGTGTATGTCAGTACTTGTTCTATTCATCTAACCTCACGCCATTTCCTCGCCTCCAATAAAACCAAAATTGGTGAAGAGAAAATTACACACCCGGAAAGAAGCACTATAAGGAATCCCAATCGGCAAATTCGCAACAATAGCAATCGCCCTATTTGCACTGGCGCTTTTAAAAGCCAAATTATGTGATATTTCATGGATAGCCAAGAACAGGTTCTGGTTCGCGGTGGCACCAATTATATACGCTGTGAGGAAGAACCTCCATGAGAGGAACGGTGTATCGCGGAGGAGGTATGCGCAGAGGACCTGGAGGGAGACAACAGCCAGGACAACGTATTTTGTGAGTGGCTCTGGCCCGCAGAGTTTGGTAACCTGTTGAGAGAATATTAGCCATTGTCATTTCGAATTTGAAGTTGAGAATAAAATTTACCTCAGGATGCGCTTTTATGATTGCCATTCTGCGTGTGCGGTGCGGTTCTTCGGTATATGTCCAGAAGAAATCATGTTCTTTGAATTCTGGCAGCGGGGCGGTGTCCATCTCTGTCCCTTTTGCAACTCGTGATTTTGTAGTGTTTTTAGAATCATTATCATCTGGGAGGGCCGTCGTAACGGTCATTGTTGAGGGAGGCATTTCGAAAGAGTGTGTATGCCTGGCGGGGGGAGATATATACAATTAGAGGTGGAGGAAGTTGGACGAGGTACTTTGTACCGTTCGATATTCATATTGCGAAGTGATACGAGGTGATGGACAGGGGAGGTTGATCTATGACCCCTGTTTTCAGGATCAAGGTCGCACCAATCATTGATCGCCTCGACGCCACGCTAACCCACTATAGTAGAAGTACCAGTTAGTGATACCAGAGCGAAATCCCAGATAATTGTCGATTGAGAAGTAAAATAACTAGATAAATGCGAGCTAACTAATTCAATAGAGGATTTCAAACATCCTTTACAAAATAATTCCTAGGCACTTTTCTACCTTCCAAAGCAGTTGAGGCTATTCCTATTTGATTTCTCCTGGCTGTAACATCCATTTAATTTGGGGAAGCACTTTTAATCATCTTTCATATCAATTTTATGAGTACTCTATCCTACTTTAATTTACTATATTGCTTTCAAGAAAATTATCAAAGCATTATAATGACTCTAGGGGTAGAGATAAAGCTCGAAATATATCCCAAATCCCTGAAAAGTAGGATGAAACCAAAAGACAGGTGTCCCTAGTAATGAAAGCTAAGAAGGATGAACTGAGACAAGATGCGAGAGAAATTGTCTTAAAACCGTTGAACTAGCCGAAATCCTTGGGGGCAAAGTGAGTACCATTCGACGGGAAGGCGATCTCGTTGGTGTGACTTGGCGAAAGAGACTTGACCATAACCAAAGCTTCGGAACGGAGATCGGGCAGGTAATTGCGTGATACATCGGAGAATTAACTAACAAGACAGAGAACTATCCGCCCTAGCCATAGACCGGCAGGGAAAAGTTTCGAAATGGTTGGTGTTGTAAAATTATTGATGCCCCTGAGTAAGAGGAACAATAAGGGATAAAGATATTAAAAGATTCTTGAACTAGAGCATAATAGACAGAAATCGAAAGTGAGGCAGACAAAATTTAGCGGTTTAACGTCACAGTATTTTCGGGATCAAATTACCAGAGCAGAAAAGTGGAAGGTCATCCGCATAGAATTCAGTTTAAGTGCTTGCAATAGAGGTACATCCCACCATCTCAGTAGTAAGTAAAGCCAGCCAAGATGATTGATAAAAGGAAACAAAACCTAATGTGACGCACCGCCTTCCATTCCTCTTCTCTCCACATTCGTTATATTGTATGTTCTCTCATTTCGCATCATCCATCCTAGAAAGATGAGACAAATGAGACACTAGCTCGTCCGGTGCTGTGCTGTGCGCCACGCCCAGTACAATAAAAAGCACGAAATAAATAAATGCATGCTATGCTCATTGCCTACTTCCCCATCTGATACTGATTGTCGCTTCCATTAAGTCGTGAGATGTATGCAAATACATATCCCCAGCTCCCTTCTTACACGCCGGATCCTCTCAGAATATCGCCATCGTACAAACACCATTGGCGGCGGTTTAGAAGAAGAGATACGCGAGCAAAAAGCTGAGCAAACATAACGCGGCGGCGATTTGCAAGGGAACCCCCTGCGATCCTTGTTGTACCCGTTGCGCCATATCGTTGACAGTAGTGTTCGATGCCTCGCCCGCAGCACTTTTTCGCATCCTAAGCCCTCCATCTTGTGCGTAGCTTGCAATCGTAGCTTTTGCTTTAGCGAGTTCGGTCTTCATCTCCTCGTACGACTGTGGGATCGCGGAGGAAACTGCCGAGGTAGCGGAGGATTCCTTGACCGGGTTGTGGGTCGATGCTTTAACATCACCAAGTGATCGAGTATTCGAGGGCTCATCTTGGAGCTTTGCGGCGGGAACTGCGTTAGTAGTTGCGGGAATTGAGCGACGGTTGGTTTCCGGAGTGAACGTCTCCTCAGGGGAAGGGGATCGAGCATTAGTGTATGCGGGCGGTGCGGTGTCTGGAGTATCGATCTACCAAATTTATTAGCTTAGAAAACTGCCAAGGGAAAATTCTAGAACTAACGGAAGCGTTGGAATTGCCGTTGATTCCATTTCGCATTGGCGTAACCGCGCCAGTTGGATTTTGTGGTGCCAAGTAAACAACTCGAATCTTCTTCTCCTGAACTGATGATTTCTCGGCATCGTCGACATGTTGCCACTTCTCAAAGTCAGAAATGGATATATATGTAGCATCTTAAGTCTTACAATAGAACCAGGGTTTGTAAACTCTTTATCAGCAGTGACTGCGACGGACTGAACCAAAAACTTGTCTCTACATTTGGCCTCGAGGGGGGGTTCTTGCTTCATGGCCTGTAAAAGGACTGCAAGAAATTTTTGAGCGCATGGAAACTTATAGTCCATTCACAGAAGCACATACCAGTCACCTCAACCTCCTTTCCTGGTTCAATCCTGCCTGAATTTGGCCGAACGCAGTATCTACACAGCCTTGTCAACATATGAGTTTTCGAGTAAGGAACAAAAGTGGGCGTACTGCTTTGGGGCTGTAGTCTTAACCTGTGCAAATATAAAAGTTAGAATATTCCTGTCAACTTATGGTATGCGGATATATTGCGTACCTTGAACGCTACAGGAGTGTGGTTCGGATTTCTAATCTTTAGGATTTGCGACACCTCCTGCGTAAATGGCCCTACTCCCACATCAGAAGCGCTTCGAACAATTGGCAGACAAACGTACGGTGAAAGCCTAGCTCCAAAGGATCGATCTCGACCGACATGATGGCAGATTGTATTGAGGATGTAGATGTTGGTTGTCTCGTGCTCGAAACGTGGTATTTGGGATGTACGATCGGAAGCTGCAGCTGAATTCGAAAAATAATCGCAGACAAGTATATGCCAGGACACGTGGAGAGCTGCGGCAAGCGACTTTATGTGTGAGAGTGAATTATGCGGGGGTTAGCAGGAGCCAGATATCTGTTGTTCTACATTGATGGCATTCGGAGCTCGTGAGAGTCGACACCTTGGAGCCTCGCTTGCTAGCACAGAACGTCATGGGCTCGGACTCTAATAGATGCACACCGCCTTTTGTTATTTTGTTATTCTAATACTTATACAATATCAACTGTGATGCTAGAGCATGTTTCTGAAGCTTTGCGCTATTCTCTCTAGAACCTCAAATTAGATTTCAAAGTAGTCAGAAGTCAGTCAATATTTATATTATCCTTATTTTTTAAAGATTCCCTCAGAATTCGAACAATTTTGTTGCGAATTGTCTCTCTAAAGACTAGCCCCACCCATGGTTCTGCCACCTACACCCTAGCTTACCATAGTGGCATGAACTTCCATCTGTAAATCAAGACCCCTCCTCAGTCTATAAAACATTCCGAAACGGCCAACTTCTTCAAGGTCACTGCAAATCCCAAATAATCTAAAATCAAAGCCTTAACCATCACTTCCAACAAAAGCAGAGAGGCAGCATCCCACCATGACGACTTCCGACTTGAACATGCTCATAGAGATGGGCTTTGAGAAGGAGAGAGCTGAATTAGCAGTGAAGAAGACTGGCGGATGTATGTGATCATACTCTTGCTCTGCATATTGTAGCTAACGGAATCGCAGTACAAGGAGCATTGCAGTGGTTAGAAGACAACCAAGATAAATCGCTGGAGGAAATAAATATGCCTGCATCCAAGGCTGCAGCCGACTCCGATAATGAAGATGCTGCACCAGCATTAAACCCAGGCGAAGAAGCAAAATCGATGATATGCAACGACTGTGGAAAGAAGTTCAGAAGTGTAGCTCAGGCAGAGTTCCACGCTTCCAAGACGTGAATACCTATATATCATGGGGCAATAAGACCACTACTGATGGAGAAATAGTGAGCATGTCAATTTCTCAGAGTCGACAGAGGAGATCGCACCCCTTACTGAGGAAGAGAAGAAGGCTAGGATCGCGGAACTGAAGGCGAAGTCCGAGGAGAAGAAGGCTAAGCAGGCAATAATTGACAAAGAGGAGCAGAAGAGAAATGAAGTATGGAACTACAAATACATTACCTCCCTTTCATATATCGCGACACCGAGGTTACCTCAGATACTAACTGCTCTCTCCCCACAGAAAATTCGCATGAAGGCCACCAAAGAGATCCAAGATCTAAAGGAGAAAAAGGCTAAGGAGGAACAAATCAAAGCTGCTCAAAAGAAACGCGAGGAGAAACAAGCCGACATTGCTGCCAAAAAACGCATCCAAGAAAAAATCGCTGCCGACAAAGAAGAGCGCCGTCTCAAGGCCGAAAAGTTAAAAGCAGAACGCCAAGGCCTTCAAGCTCCCATCGCCGTCACTGAACATCCAGAGCCTCCGAAAGCAAGTGGAAGTGGACCGAAAATACATACCGAAGCAAGATTGAGATTACAGATGGCGAGTGGGACTGTGATGAAAACCTTTGGAGCGGAGACGACGCTGTTCGAAGTTGCGCAGGCGATCGAGAGTGAGGGGAATCCCGCCGTGGAAAGCTTCACGATGACGTTTCCCAAGAAGGTTTTCACCGGGGGGATTGACTTTGGGAAGACGTTGAAGGAGGCTGGGTTGGTTCCTAGTGCTGTTCTAATTGTCAAGTAGATGCTTGGTTGTTGGAATAAACTTGTAGGAACACTCCTAATCGGAAATGGCAATAGCATGGGCGGAGTTCTCGGTGTTAAAGCGGTATAAGAGCGCTGCCTTCCTCATACGAGGTGTCTATAGCATCTGTCACCGCCGTCATATGGTTGGGAGGCTTATGAGATGTGGTAGCATCTACAGGGATCTGTGAGCATAACGATCAAGCTGTTAAGCTAACTCTGCTCGGCTTACCAAACCAAGAAAAAGGATATTTACCCAATTCTAGATTTCAAATAAGATGCCAGTAAAGTTTATCTTTCCATTGAAATAGTACCCACTCACTTATACAGTCTATCAATTACTTCCACCCCTTAATCAAGAATCGAGTCACTCTGGACAAAGCAGGGGAATGGATTGAAAACCAAGCAAAAAGTTTGCGAAGTTCTAAAAGCAAGCTATTCTATGTGCTCATAGCCCCAGGTACAAACTTACAGCAAGTCCAAAGCCTTCACTTGTCAGTAGAAGGGGAACCAATGTTCTCATGTACCCGGCCCCCTCCCAGGCCATACCACCAATACGCCAGACCTTCGAGTAAGTAGGCAATTCAATAAAAATAGGCCCAAACGCCACACGTAACTTCTGCCAGTACCCAGGGCAAGTGACTCCTTTTCATCCATTCACCCGCTGCCTCTTAACCTCATGCCCCTCCCCACCCCCACCAGCCAAACTCCCGTTAGCATCCAAACCCACCAGCGGCGTCCTCCCATTCCCCCCATTCCCGCCATCCAATGGCCTCTTAATAGTAGGCGGCCGGTATTGATTTCGATTAGCCATCGGGCTCATCGGGCTCCCCGGAACCCCAATCCTCCTCGTCCCGTCGAGTTGTGGATTCAAAATATTGCCCCTATTCACACCTCCAGCACCAGCAATAGGAGCAGTGACGGTAGCGCTCTGACTAGCAGGTACATGTTTTCCCTCTCTTGTTGTAGGTTTAGAACTCTTATGGTCTATACCTGGCGTTTTGCGTATACTCGGGCTCTCAGCGTGCGGATTGAAGACCGGCAGGTTATTATGAACTGGGATAGGGGCGTCTGGGGGGAGGGGCTGGCCATCCGTTGTAGGGGGAGGCGGAAGCATGGTTGCTGCACGGGCAGAGAAAAAGCCTGCGCCTTGGGGTGGGAGTCCGATGGGTGGTTCGTTGTCGGTTAGGTCTAGGGGGGGGCGGTTGGGTTGATGGCGGGCAGGGGAGTTGGGTGCAGAGGCAAGACCTCCTCGGCTTGGTTGGTTGAGGATCCGCCCTGCTACGGCAGGGGGCTTGCCTTGCAGTCCATTGTTGGGACGAAATTGGTTTGTGGTGTCAGAGGGAGGGCGAATGTTTTGGCCTGCTGCGCTATCAGAGCGAGTGAAGCCTGTGTTGGGAGTTTGAGGTTGCTGATTGGGATTGGGATTAGGGATGTTGTTATTTGGTGGTACTACATTTTGCTGGCGAGCTGGTGGGCCGGCCATTGATTGCTGGCGTGTTTTAATGGGAGGTCTGTTCTGGTTTAAAGGATCTCCGTTGTTGCCTGAGTTACCGTTCCGATTTGGGTGACCTCCATTCGAGTTCGAGTTGGTACTTCGAACGCCTCTGGAATTATGTGAGGCAACAGGTGGAGCCGGAAGAACCACTTCATCTGGGTGTGAATCTGGATCTACTACACTGAAGTCTACGTCATCAAAGTCTGAACACAGTCAGTTGGCATTCCTTCTGGGTTGGTTCTTACAACTTGCCTCCAAATTCATCCTCAAATGTGTCTTCAGATGCTAGATATGCTTGTCAGTCATGGTCTCGTGATAGTAGGAAATCAAGCTTACTTATACTTGCCCCAGCTACTCCATTCTGTATCTTCTCCTCTAGATACTTGGCGGGTTCCACCTCCTTCTTGGTTGGCGGAACAAACGAGTGGTGCCGATGCAAGTTATCCACATCCCACTTCGTAGGTTGGGCCTTAACTTTCGTAACCTTGCTCAAATACTCCTTATCATAGATGCAATTACCCAGCACATTCCCAAAATTCCTCAAAGCTCTCTTCAACGCATCCGTGGTGCCTTCCTTCTTTGCTTTCTCAAATGCTGCAGCTTTGCCCTTGCAATTCTCCATATGTCCATATCCCACATCTTCATGAAATGTCCCATCCCGGAGTGTAACCCGTACTATGACCGAAAGACCCAGGCTAACTTTAAATGTCTGCGGATTCTCGTCGACAAAATCAACTTGCACTTCCTTGATCTGGCTCGACCATCCATTAAACCCAAAGACTTCGTTGGCCAGTTGGATGCATTTCTCTGCTGCCAAGTAATGGACTTTGTTCCCTGATGGCCCTGCTCTTGATGATATGTATTCCGGTCCCAATTGCTTCTCTAGTCTAGCTTGTAATGTGGAAATTTCTTGAGCGGTGTATTCTGATATTCGCGGCTTAACCTCCTCGAATGGATTTGTTATTGTTGAGCTTAGATGCTGCTCGCCGGGTCTATGGGTGTCAGTGATTGCTTGCAGCTTTGGAGGCCATGAAATACATACGCAGGCATTTTGTTGGCCGGCTGTTTAACAATGTGGTGACTCGTAGGCTTTCATAACTGATGGGCTGTGGATATCTGATGGCAGGCGCGTAGTTGCAAGCGCGTTGGGGAATCCTAGCCTAAAAGTTCTAAGGCTACAAATCGCGGGGTCACGTGTGATAAAGTGGTTTTAGGCAGCGCGCCCCCTAAAGAAGCTCTTTCATCTGATCTCGTGCCCATTGTAAAATGTAGAAACTGTTCGAGTATGTTTTATGATTTATAATTGTCTTTTGTAATTTATGTTGTTGCTTCAAGGAAATGTGTCGCAGACACAGGGTTGGAGTATCCTGAACTCTAACAGCCCAATACTTCCAATGCGCCTGGTATATCCGCCCAATAGACATGAACCCATAATACTGTACAGTAGTTTCGTTTCGAGAAAAAACGCCCGTCCCACTCAACCATCATCATGCATTAATCAAACACCTAAATCCTTCATTTTCCCTCCGCAAAGTCCCTTTCATCGAATGGCACCTCATCACAAGCCAACTCATCATCCATTTCTCCCGCATTTTCCCAATCGCAAGGTTTTTCCGACCCAGGACCTCTCACTTCCCATAACTTGACAAATACCCTGGCGCTCTCGCCATTCCCGACATCCTCGGCGGCCCAGTAGATTGTCCCGTCATATTTGGTCCCGTTCTCGCATCCTTCAGGATCAACAAAGTCATTGGCGAGTCTCCGAACGGCGTTGTTAGCATCCTCGAGGTTTGAATAAACACCTTCTATGTCCGTCGATGGCGGTGAGTATGGTGGCTCTGACTCGACCATGACGATGTAGATGTGTTGATATTGTGGTGATCTAGGAGGCGGCGAACTCCATGCCGGAGCGAGAACTTGGGAATTTTGTCTTTTCGGCTTTGGTGCTTCTATGGTGATTTCAAGACCGCTGCTTGTCCGTTTATGGGAGGGTAGACTGCAACTTGGAGGAGTAGAGGCCATTTTGAAACACGAAAGTCGACTGTTTGAAGAAGATTGAGAGAAGGACGAGAAGAATTAAAAGAAGAGTTCGTCCGCGATCACAACGACTTAAACGTGGAGAGCAAGGAAACACCATGGGACTCCATCTCAGCTTATGAACTACAAGTTTGTGCTCTAATAAAACGGCATTACAATACTATAGAAATATGGGCAGGGATGTCAAACGTAAAAAGTCGCAACGAACAAGCCCAAGCTCCCAATTGCACCTTTCGGAAATTAAGAAAAACAAAACAAGCCGAAAACGTTTCGCAATTCAAGACTGAAATCGTGAAGGCATGAAATGCCATAAAGCGTGAATTAGAGAGGCCCCACTACTTAATGACAACGCACTGGCGAGGGCTGAACATGTGATGAGAGATTGGTGGGAAATGAAAGTTCATCCAACGACACGCATTTGTTATTGCCATTTTCGGGGAGGAAATAAGATTGACCGAAATATAATATAGCGACACGTCTTTAAATGCTTTATTCCTTCAAGCATCAACTGAATGCAAGATGAATCTCCGCTTCATTGTTATGATGAATTGTCTTCGTCACCCCTCTGATTATCTTCTTGACCAGGGTATGGTCTCTTCCATATCTGATCTGGTTCAGATCCAGGAGGCTTAGTCGTCGTTGGCCTCATATACATTTATGCTCTCCTGTTGCTCATTAGGATCGAAGGGGGATAACCATGAATTGTCTCTACCATCAAAGAAAAACTCGATATCCGTAAAATCATCTAGGGAGCCGTCCCACTCCTCGAATTCACGACGAACCCAATTCCTCGCATCGCTCTTGCTCACGTATATATCGAGGACTTCTTTGTGATCATCATCCGTCTCGTAGCTAGAGGCGCGTGTTCTCTGCTGTATGGTGATCGTTTCCTTTACCACGGCATAAACATACAACTCATGTTGCTCAGGTTTGACAGCAGTTCCCGTGTTTCCTTTTTCCTCAGAACATTGTTCCTACTGTTTGGTCGCCGATGGCTTATTCGAGGTTTCCGCTTTGCTACTCATCCTCTTATGCGTTGTTGTTCCAGGCGTTGGTGTAGACTCCCTCGCTGCTGAAGACGCCATCTCGCATTTCCCACAACCAAACTCCCACTGCCGGTTCCGAAACCAAAGTTATGCCTGGGCAAATCTACACTCTACTCCAATCAAGATCCAAGAAAAGCGGCTGATCCTGCCGTCGATATGCAAGGTGCTGCATGCAGCATTGAGGAAAACCCGGGAGTGTTTGTTGATCAAACATAAGGGAAGGACGCGACTTGGGGAATGCCCGAGCGCGATTTGGGAGGCCCCTAAGTAGTCCCGGAGGTTCTCCGCTTGGGGATTGTTCATCGCTGGAAATTCTACTTTTGGAGAGATCATTTATTTTTAGGTTGTTAGCTTGATGATAGGCAACAAGAAAACCATTGTTCGCATTGTATACTCATACTTTTAGGGGGACAGTTGAGGTGTCCTGCCTAATTTTTCGACGCATCAAAGTTGATGTTACATTATTATCATTACAAACCCACAATAATGCACTTGTACATTGTTTTGCTATGCCATATTATCATAATGTTTTGCCTTTAAAATTTATGTGCCTTGCTGGACCGAGCTCATAAGGGCATTGAAATCTCGATGGCTCATGCTAGCAAATTTGACCGTCATGATGATGGACTATTGCTGCTTTGCAGTCAAAGTACAATTTAGTCTTCTTTTTGATATATTCGCGTTGCAAACACTCTATGCCTTTGACAGAAAGTAAGAGGCTTTCCGCTTTCCTGGAGTAGAGCTGGTTCCCTGAAGAGGTGGAGATGCTGTTTCCGAGTCAATAGCGAGTCAGTGGCCCAGTACTTACTATTTCATCATCACAACGACAAATTATACCACTCTTTCATCAAATCTCATCACATCTCCTACAATAAAGTCCTCATTCGCCAAAATTGCAACTCTCATGTTTCGATCCAGCAACAAGTATACCACATTCTTATTCCTCTGACCTCTCCTCAACCCTCCCACAGAGCTCCTTCAAGACACCACCAACCCACTCGAAGTCACTCAGCTCAAGATAGATCTGCCCGCTCAATCTAACCCACAAACTCCCCGCATGGTATCCAATCTGTAAATATGTATCATGTTCTTCTAACGCAGTCCGATTTAACCACGATTTTATTGTCCCCGCTTTACTACTTTCCCACTCCCTCCTCGGCACGTCACCGAATAGTGAAGATGAGATAGGAAGACGCACGTTGGTGAATGCTGTTGGGGAGGTGGTGGCCATCACGTCTGTCTCAAGGATTTTTGCAACAGCCTCACCACCCGTGCGTGCCAGGTCGAAACAGTATGAACGAATTGAATCCTCACCGCCGCATTGTTCTTCTCGGAACTTTAACGCAGAGGGGACACTAATGTATGGAGACCAATCCTGTGTTGCTACGAACTCAAAGAGATAGGTGAAGGGAGTTTGGGAGTGTGAGGATGGAGAGGTGGAAGAGGGGTAAGAGTAGCCATGCCCGGTGGGAATGCTGGTGCGGATTAGGTGTTGGTTTCGGAGAGGGACGTGAAAGATAGCGCTGCCGCGAGGAGTGAAGAGCCATCTTAATTGGTGTGAGTTGGTGGGATGGCAATTATGATTCCCCAAACCTCCACTTATCAAAAGGGGCGTACGGGAAGGGTGAACTCACTTATGACAGTTAGTGACGAAGAAATCCGGACCAACATCTCCAACATGCGTCAAATCACTACGAGTAGCTAAAGTCAGTCATCATAATACTCTCAGAAAAATTGGTGTTCAGAAAATCTCTGGGTTTGAAAGCAAAAACGAAACCGAAGAAAAGGAAAGAAGAGGAATATCACAAACATCATCCCAACACCATGCGCCCCATCAATCAAGCTCAACACCCCCATCTCCCTACATGCCCTTACTAACTCCTCCCACGGCATTCTCGCACCTGGAAACGTCAAAACAGTATCAAACATTGCAATCTTAGCATTCTTTCCCTCTTTTCTTACTGCCTCTATGGTCTCTCTCAACCTCCTCACAATCTCCTCATCACTGATCGGATACTCGAGCTCGATACATCTCGCTTCCAAAGGCTGGATCTCAGCTACGCTAGCAATAGTCTTCTCACATGCTGCGTAGATGGTTGAAAAATGAACTATTACATCCTGTTGTTCGAATTTCAGGTTCCGAAGAATGATATTGATTCCAGTTGTTGCGTTGGGGATGAATACTACTTCATCTGTTCGAACTCCTAATAAGGGTGCTACGGCAGTGCGAGCTTGGTCTATCAATGGTGGTAGATCGTAGATTATAAATTTGGTTGGGCGCTCAAGCTCTTGTTGTTGGTAACGACGTTGTTCCCCAATTACGGGTAGGGGAGAGGTGCCATATGAGCCGTGGTTGAGGGGAGTGTAACTAGGCGAAAAGCCAAAATGGGCTTCCCGCATTTTGTGGCCAAATCGAACTTTTTGCGTCATCTTGGAATAAGCTATGTGAGATTGATTTTATGATATGATGTTGTGATTACTGCGTCTCAGGTGTCTGGACGAGATACAAGTACAACGAATGTACCCCACTTTTGTCAGTTGGCGTACACAATATCATCAGCATTACTTGTAGCTCTTAAACATCACATCCAGTTCATTTGAGAAGAGATTTCACGGTGGTCAAAACCTAATATCTTTTATACCCATTTCCATCCCATGATAAAGTGCAGATAGAAGAGGAGGCTTGATATCGGGTATAAGCTTTGGCAACGGATAGCTACCCGAAGCTTATCCGGCTTAAGCTTATCAACCTTCCGAACCATCTTTTCCATCACCAATAACAACCAACAACAACAACAACAACAACACCAACACCAAAGTTTGTTATCTAGAAGGTCCCCAATTTATTTATTTTCCCAGATTGGTCCAAAGCCATCCCAGAGACTCTAGATCGACAACAAACAACACGAAATCTGCCTCACATCATGCACACAGCCCGAACACGTAGAGAGGCCACTCTTCTAAGCTCCAGAGTCTACTAGGCTATAATACTCTAGTACTCAACACGGCAGGTGAATATTACAAAACAATTGGTCTTCAAAAGTTTTGAGCCTCTCACGTGTGCAAATATGTTTCAAGTTAAGATCCTTCCCGGCAAGCCCTGCTTATTAGTGCTTGTTATGCCTTCAATTTACGCAAGTTTTACGAGAAATTGTTGATGGCAGGGGCCTAGGTAGTTTGCCTTGGCCAAATTTCCTGTCCATGCGGCACAGCCACTTGCGGGGAAAACACATCACAACTGCCTGGTTCATTTTCTTTTTATCTCAAAGTGCTTCCGCTTCTTTGGTTGCTGTTGAGGGTTGAATCGCTGGGTCTCTTGCCTGTGTGTTTGGGTGTTTTCATCGCAAAATGCGTCTCGTCACCCTGCTCTCCTTGGCCTCGGCTGCTGCTGCCGCCACGACGCCTTTATCAACAGCGACAACGACAACGTCAGTTATAGGGGCACCCGTGACATCTATATACTTTACTACTAGCACGGCGACTCCTACTGCTTCGTCGCGTAGGACATTGTCCACGTCGTCAGCTATACCTCAAGTTAAAAATGCTACAGGCGTGACGACTATTACTTCGCCAGGGGGAGTTTCCATTCGCTATAAACAACCTGAGAAGGAGGGTGTTTGTGAGACAACGCCAGGTGTTAATACTTATTCTGGATATGTTGATTTAGATAATGATACTCATATGTTCTTTTGGTTTGTGGAGTCAAGAAAAGATCCAGCTAATTCGCCTCTTACCTTGTGGTTGAATGGAGGACCTGGTTCAGACTCACTTATTGGTTTCTTCCAAGGTACGTCTTGAAATCCCAGGGCTAAGGATGAGCGCTGATATTCTTAGAACTTGGCCCTTGCAATGTAACTAAGGGTCTTGAAACAATGGTTAATCCATATGCTTGGAATGAGGTGTCTAACATGCTTTTCCTGTCACAGCCAATTGGAGTTGGCTTTTCTTACTCAAATATATCCCAAAGCACCTACTCTGGGGCGTAAGTTTAATCATTCATTTTTGTGTAAAAATGAGAACTAACAATCTTCCAGACGCCCAATAATCGCCGACGATGACGCAGTAGGCACAACTGACCAAGCCGCAGTAGGGGCCTGGCATGTTCTACAAGGCTTCCTCGCCAACCTACCAACACTTGACCCCAAAATAAAGGTCCAAAAATTTAACCTCTGGACCGAATCATACGGCGGACATTATGGACCATCATTCTACTCCCACTTCAAAGACCAAAATATTGCCATTAAAAACGGCAGTCAAAAAGGTGTCCCACTTGTCATGGATACGCTCGGTATAATTAATGGAATAATTGACTCCAAAATCCAAACACCATATTACCCCGAGTTCGCCGTAAACAACACCTATGGCATAAAAGCCGTAAATGACACCATCTACAAAGAAATGAAGGCCGCTTTCACCGACCCCGGGATGTGCTCCGACCAAATCGATGCCTGCGCCGCCTCTGATCGCACAACTCTAAAAGGGAAATCCATCTGCATGAACGCCACCACTACTTGTCGCGAGTATGTCGAGAGCCCATACTACGACTATAACCATGGCGTCTACGATATCCGACATCCAAAAAATGATCCTGAGCCGCCGACATATTTTATTAAGTTTTTGAATTTGGAGAAGACGCAAAATGCCTTAGGGGTTAGTTTGAATTATACAAGTCAGAGTAATAGCGAAGTGGCTAGTAATTTTAGGGCTACGGGAGATTTTGTGTACGGGACTTTTAAGAAAAACTTAGAGGCACTGTTGGATGCGGGCGTTAGGGTGGCGCTTTTTTATGGGGATGCGGATTATATCTGTAATGTATGTCCCTTTTCTATCCCTTCCTTTCTTCCCCCCCCCCCCCCCTTACTCAATCTTTTGCAGTCTTACTAACAATCCCCGCAGTGGTTTGGTGGCGAAGCCCTCTCCCTAGCCCTCAACTTTACCACAGCACCCCAATTCCGCGCCGTCCCCTACAGCCCCTTTACCGTCTCTGGAAAGGAATATGGACAAGTGCGACAGTATGGGAATTTCTCCTTCGCCCGGATTTACCAGGCTGGGCATGAAATTCCTTATTATCAGCCGGAAGCGAGCCTGGAGTTTTTTAAGAGGGTGTTGAATGGAAAGGCGGTAAGCGATGGGATAGCTGGCGTCAGTGGTGTTGTTGTTGCCGGGACCAGTACGGGGACGGTGAAGCCAACGGGAACAGGGACAGGCAGTGGGGTAGTGAACCCAACAAGTAGTAAGAGTGCAGGGAGTAGGAGGGTGAAGATGTTTTGGAGGCGATGATAAGTGAAATAATGGTGGTGGTCTTGTTTATCTAGAGGAGTTAATATTGGATATGATACCCCTAATGGCATCTTGGCTATACTGCTCTCACCGTTTACCCGTCCATTTTTTTAGAGGAACTTAGAGGTAATGGAGTATAATGTCTACGGCCTTGCTAAGATATGTTTCCGTAGTGGCACCCTTGATTCTTAAGGCGCAGGAACTGCTGATTTTCTGCCTCTTTTTAACCCTCGGTTGGATAGAAATCTGTCTTGAAGCAAATAGTATTTAACGCTTTGAAGCACACTATACAACCCCCCTCATTCGCCTGCTTGTAATGGACTAAAAAATGTGAACCTCCTGCGCTCTTGAAATATTACTTGATGAAACGGAAAGCATGGAAGGGGTGGGTAGGATGAGATAAAAAGACTCCATTGAAGAGGCAATGAATGCCGTAATGTGTATATTAATATGGTACATTTTAGATTGTTTATTCCCTCTATAGGTGACTGTCAGGTTCGCCCAGTTGTGCTATTGCAAGGCCTATTGCTACTCTTTGCGTAAACACTCAATCTAGATGCTTAGCTGATGTGGTGGTGATTTAGTTTCATACAAGGTTTCTCTTACCATTTCAGCATGTTATAAAAACCGCCACAGCGTCCGTTCTATCATTCTATGACTTTCCATCTTCGGCTTTAACGCCACCACTTCTCAAAGGAATCGCAAGGCGACACTTAGACAACACTAGGCTGACTCGTCAACCTCCCTCCATCACTCAGCACAACACCCCCATTCATGTACGCCCCGCTTTTCCCTGCCATCATCAAAATAATCCCCGCAATCTCCTCCTCGCGTCCCGCCCTTCCCATGGGACTAACAAATGCTGGAATCTTAACATCGCCCCCTCCATTCTCCTCCTTCCCTCTCTCCCTTTTCCCATTCATCCCTTTATCTTCAAACATCTCAATAGCACTCGCCGTCATATCACTCCTATAGAAACCTGGACTAAGAACATTGCACCTAATATTATTCGGCGCGAGATAGAACGCTAAGGACTTAATGAGGTGCGTCTCGGCAGCCTTGGAAGCGGAGTATCCGAAACCGGAAAGGGGGTTTTTGTTGAAGGCCTGAGCAGAGCCGGTTGCGATTATTTGAGAGGAAAAGGGGAGATTGGAAGTGGCGTTGCCGGATTTGAGGAGGGTGAGGAAGGAGAGGCAGGTATAGAGAGTTGAGGTGAAGTGGATGTTGAACTGCTCTGTGTATGCTTCCCACTATGTAAAAGTTAGAATTGGGGATCGAGGTAGAGGGGTATATGAGGTAAGTGAAGGTAAGATGAAATAAAATGAGGAGTTGGAGTGGGAAGTTGAAGATCAATATACATACCGGCCTCGAAAGCATATACTCGGAAATCTCCTCAATCGAACTCTGGGGGCTTATATCAAAAACCAACTGCCCTGGGGAAGCAAGGCCAGCATTTGCAATTAACACTCTCAAATCATTAGCTTGAGCAAAAATACATTTTAAGTAGATCTTAAAAAGAGCAATGATTAGTGCAAAGAACTCACAATTCACAAACCCAACCTCCCCCTCAACTCTCTTCGCAATAGTTGCTAGCGACTCTTTACTCGTCACATCCCCTTGCAATGGGATAATATTTCCGTATTTCTGCCTTTCATTAGCCTTCACCCGCCAACCCTCCTCTTCCCCCTCCCTTCCCCTCCCTACCCCCTTCTCCAGATCAAATTTAAAGGCGACTCACGCTCTGCTTCGCAGCCTTCTCCAATTTTTCAAGTGTTCTCCCCACAATATAAACTTTTGCTGCTCCATTAGCTTCTAGTGCTTTGGCCATGACGAGGCCAAGACCTGATACTTTGTTAGTTTTTTGAAGTGAAAGGGAGGAATTAAGGGAGTGTACCACTTCCTCCACCCGTTATGACGGCTACGAGGCCGTCTACGTTGTATAGAGATGCCGCGTCCATTTTGTCTACTACTCCGGCGGCTTCAAGTTTGAAATTTGAAAAGAAATCCAACGCGTGAGTAGCGCCTCACATTTATAGAAGATGAGACAAGTCTCTGAAATTGGAAATGAAGCAATGTCGTTCATTTAAACTCCACATCCACATACAGTAAGCACCAGCACCTATAGTGCCATTTCTT
Organism: Tricladium varicosporioides; assembly: GCA_021365295.1. Taxonomy (NCBI): domain Eukaryota; kingdom Fungi; phylum Ascomycota; class Leotiomycetes; order Helotiales; family Tricladiaceae; genus Tricladium; species Tricladium varicosporioides. The sequence goes on from JAJTIW010000002.1 coordinate 477,083, forward strand.
CATCTGCATTTGATATCTTATGTCCACTCACTACCGGCATTGTCGGACTTTGGACAGGATAGCTTGGATGAGTAAACAATAGCTAGTTTCCACAACATAGCTTCTAGCGCTGACTTTGAGTAAGCTTACATTTTCGTATAGTGAAAGAAACACGAGAACTGAATGCCGGACTTCGCATAACCTATCAGTAGATAGACGTTGATCGATTTGTGTGCGTGATGGTGTAGTGTTAAAGAGAGAAGGAGTTGGGGAGGCCCATATGACATTGTGCTTGGTGGGGTTTCAGGGGTCGTTCAATGACTACACTACTGGAGAACCCCTGAACAGGGGTTTTCTACGGGTTTATCATGGCGCGTGTATCACGCAACTGCCTCTATTCTTTATATTTCGTTCTATGGGCCTATTCAGAAATGCGGCGGCAATTTCCACCCTCAAACACTCTTCTTTTCCTCTGCCCCCTCAGGAACCCTTGTACCCTTTTCACCCATCCCCTCGATACTCCGCTCAATCTTCCGCCACGCCCAATCAAAGCTAGGGTATAAGAATGGTCGCATATCGAAGCGGTTATCGTCAGGGCTGTATTGTTCGGCGTGGTAGCTGGGTGTGAGTGTTGTCCTGTTGTTTGGGGAGTTAGGTAAGTTGGGTGGGTTAATGCGTGAAGTGTGTGAAGAGAACGAAATGAGGCAGAGGGGATCTGAATTTGAAACTTGGAAGAAGGAGTGTAGAGTCTTAGGAGATAAGGCATACATCTTATGTCGATTGATGCTATAACACCAGAAGAACCAGCGGACTTTATCGTAGATCTGCTTTGGGCTCAGGCGATCTCCCCATACTAAACGTAAAGGCAAAGTTAGTGCTATTTGAAGAAACGGAAACTGGGAAATGGTGTGAGATATCCAGGCTGCGTTGGAAAAGTCTGAGGACTATACGGTATTGGAGGGAATAGATAAGCTCATACCATGTAGCAACTTTGTCCACATTCCCCACGGACCGAGATGGTCCCGCTTTCTCAAATTTCCATAGATACTCAGCTCCGCATAGCTCATACCCATATCTGCCTCGTCACTTTGCGAATAGGCCTCCGTAATCGGCTCCAACTCTGCGGTCGGCGGTGCATCTATGAAAGTCTGTAGAATAGGGAGATCATACGCGGTAGCCGCATAGAGAATGAAACGCTTCAAATCATTTTTTGATATTCCGCCAATTGGGTTTATATCTGCAGAGCTGGCGTCATACTTGGTGAGATAGCCACGCAAACTTTCATCTACATTTGCGGACCCAAGGACGAGGAGGCCGCCGGGAGATGCGCCTGGGTTTTTAGAGTTGCGGCCGCGAACCGTGGGGAGGAGTTGGGCAAACAGGTAGGCAAGAACCATTCGAGTGCGAGCTTGGATATTTTGGAGTGCAAGATTAGAGGCTATGCTTCCACCATACATCTTGTAGGCTGGGGTGAATTTGGTGACAGTAGTAAAAAGTGTTACGACTTGTAGGAGTTAGTTGGGTAGTACGGGATGGTTATTTGTGAGACTCACTTGCGTTCACGACAGTGTCAATATCGAAATCTAGATGATAAGAACCTATGTCTTTCGCAAGATCTTTCGCACGTTTGCGAGTATCTGGTGAAGAGTTCTTTGCCATTCCCATGTACGCGCTATGAAACATGCGTGATGTAATGTCTTGCGGTGAACTTGGGCGCCAGTCGGAATTTGCAGGCTCCCCAGCAATTTGTAGCAGGTCCTTTAGCACTTGTGGATCTTGTTTTACGGTAACATCATGGTATACCAATCTACACATAGAGTGCACAATGACACTCGTGGCACAGCTGTCTATGCCTCCGGATAACTGGTTTGAATTAGCAACGGGCGAAATAATTGATGGTGTTGGGGGTGAATAGTGAATATCACCTACTGGTATGAAAAACCCTGCTTGACGACTACGGCGTAAGTAGTCCCATAACCAACAACTGTGGAGGGAAAAGTTAGCGATTTACTATTTCATAAGTCCGCCAGATCAACTCCGAATGATAATCCTCATTTATGAGAGAGCCAAGTTGAATGGAGGGTGTTCTTTGAGAGGAATTTGCTTGAGAAATCCATAAAACTTACGCAGGACCTAGAGCGATTTCTATAGCAATGTTAGTTGATGCTGATTAAATTTATCAAAAAATATTCTCATCCGGAGACTCGCCTTCTTCAGGAGTGTGGTATCTCGCCTCGAGGACAGGGCTGGGTCTAATCAGAGGATCGAAATTTTCAGCTTCACTCGAAAGACTCATGTTTGCCTCAATCCGCTCATATGACGGCTGTGTTGTTGCTTGCATAGCACGAGACTTTGAGAAGCGGTAACTCCGAACATCCTCAAGATCAACCGTCGCGGTGACGACTTCGACATCTGCAAGTGAGAATTGGCTTCCTTGTGCAACAATATCGCCATTAATGATTATCATGGCACATCCCTAAAATTAAGGGGTCAGCCTTTGATCTTCTTTGATGCCAAGGAAATGGCAAAGCCATGTAGGTAGTCATCGTGAGGATTAGCTTAGGAGGAGAATTTTACATCATAATCTGTAACAAAATATTAGCCCAGTTCAAATACAATATACTTATACTTCGATTTGACAGACTTACATAACCGATCACCATCGCAACCTTGCTGATTTGAGTACCTGAAGACTCTTAGCACCCGTGGAAAAACTTTTTGACCTCCGAAACTTGACATTAGGCACACTTACAGATAGATCCCGCCACTTTTCAGAGTTGCCTCTCTGATGAGCTCAATTCTGGTATCTTCATAAATCAGAAGTGCTATATTTAAATTCAGGATTAGATTGACCTACGAAGTTTGCGAAGTTCGTGATGTGATCCAGAGCTGTTTGAGAATATTTCGCAACCGTCTAGTCCCGCTCCAATGCCTGGTGCCCGTGGTGTGACTGCGAAATCCAATCAGTATTTCCGGTGATGCATCTTACTTTGTCAAGTCTCAGGTACTGAGGTTGTCTCAAAGCATAAATTGACGTCCATAACTTACATAACTCTTCACAGGTTTCTGTCCCCATACAAGAACTAAAAAAGGGAAGGCTTAGCCAAGCGATTACAATTCTGATTGCGGTACTCACTCTTTCGTGGAGATCAATGCATCACCGATACGACACTACATAGAATGTAAGTACCCAGATTTCAAACGCGGACAGAGCCCATTACTTTCTCTTGACCAGCAATTCTTGCAATGCTCCTTGGTAGATAGAAATCCTCCACAATCCTTTCGCCTTCTACAAATGGTGTCAGTACTTCATCCCATCTTCAAGTCTATCAATGAGATCTCGGGTTAACGAACTCCAAGGACTGAAATATCTCATCTCGTAGTAATTTCCATCACTAAAAGGCACGGATTAGCATTTAATTTACAAAAAAACAAAGTGTAAAATGAACATGTAGAGAAGGAACCATGATTGGATCCTGAAGCAGGCTGGTAATAGAGCACTTACTTAGCAAGTGACAACTTTGGCCGAATCAAAAGTATCCCTTATTCTGCGTCAATATTTCTCCTGTCAACTTTCATCACCAAACATACTCTTATTGTAGGAGATCACACGACAATTATAGAGAACATTCCGGTGTTTGACAGGCTGTACAATATATTAGCATATGGACAAGCAGATTTAAAAGGGTGCAAACCATGCCAACATCGATGAGCATTCCTTCGCAAATTGGATCTGCAAGTATCTCGGAAAAGGATTCCTAGTTGAGGATATTAGCTTTAAAGTGGCAACCTTCAGACAAAATGTGCCTGGGAACATACCCAAGCATGTAGACAGGTATCACTCTCTAAGAAATCTAGTATTTGAATAGATCCATGAGCCTTTTATCGCTAAGAACTGATTTTTTTTATATAGGAAAGACCTACGGTCCAAACAGCCATACCCACAAACCTCCAACTCGGGTCCAATCCTCAACGAGCATCCGGCCTCTTTAGCAAGCCGGATACTTTCCAGTATTCTAGCTTTATTCCCAATGAAATCGAGAGCCCACTGGTTGAGCGAACATGTTGCTATAGTAATGAGATGGCCCATTGCTCCGAGGCGAATGCTCCTCTTTGCGGGGTCGAAATCTTAAAGACAGGGATGATAAAAACTGAGGCAGGTGGAGAAGAAACAATTGCAGTATCTTGAAAGGGGAAGATTTCATACGAGAAGATCAAGTAAGGTCGGGCGTATGACTATTAGTCGGGCGTGAAACGTGAGAGGAAGATGAGCGGTGGCATTCCAATGAATGAAAGGTTGGTTTTGCCGAGTTCCAAAGTGGGGTGGTGGGGTTTGTGGCAGTAGAGCATTTACTCGAGCCGCACCACTACTGAGCCTTAACCTTTAGTCCGAATTATTATTATAACTCTATCACAAGTTATAATTAGAGGTATTCTAGCATGAATTGTAAATGGGAGAAATTGGATTCCTGAGTATGTCATTGATTTATCATATGCACAGCTAATTACTATCTGACAGCGCAACTATACCAAGATACAAACAGGGTATTCCATTTTACTAATATTCCCTTTCTTCTTTGTGCAATCAGAAAAGCCATCCAAAAGTGTATCTGTACACTTTTTCCATAGTGGTCTCAGGTCCACCCTTCTTCGCCTGCTCAGCGGCAATAAACTCCGCCTCTTCGGCATCAATCCTCGCCTTTCCAGAATACAAATCTGCTGTCTCGGGCCTAACCATCTCCGTCTTCATCGACCACTTGTATCCAAAGATCATAATTATATACAACGGAATCCCAAGATACGTCGTAATAAACGTGCGCCAATCAAAGACTGGCTTCGTACCTTTCGTCGCCGTGACCTTGTAACAGAATAAAGCGAAGCCTTTGAAGAAGGCGATGAGGATGGAGAATATGAGTGCACCCCAGGAGCCGTAGACTCCGAGTGGCGCAACGTACGCAAGGGCAGAATCAGGAATATTCTGCGCGCGGCGCGCGCGAACAAAGTAGATGTGGGAGACGAGGAGGGAGATCCAGGTCAAGAGACCGAACATAGTGACGAGATTAACGAAATAGCCGAAGACGGTATAACTCGCCGTATTGACGCCCAAGAAAGCCAATAAGCAGAAAGCGACGGAGAGGGCGAGGGCGGCAATAGGGACACCTCGTTTGTCAGTGTAGGTGAAGATCTTAGGCGCTTTCTTCTCATGCGCGAGACCGAAGAGGGTTCGGGAGGCAATGTAGAGATCTGAGTTTGCGGCGGAGAAGACGAAGATCAGGATGCAGGCGTTCAGGATTCCGGGGAGAGAGTGGATTCCGCTGAGCTTGATGGCGACGACAAATGGGGAGGCGGAGGCAGTGTTAGATTTCTTGTTGCTATCGATTAACTCTTTAGAGTTGTAGGGGACTAGCATGCCTAGGAGGAACACCAAGACGACGTAGAACAACAGGATTCGGTAAAAGGTGAGCTTGATAGCACGAGGGATAACCTTTCTTGGGTTTGCGGCTTCACCAACTGTAACACCAACCAGCTCAGTGCCCAAGTAAGCGAAGACTGCAGTAGTGAAGGTTGACCACACGGCCAAGAATCTCCCAGCTGCGCCCGCTGTATAGCTGTCAGTAATGTTACCTGTCAGGATAAGATAGCACACTCACTCAAGATATACTCATGAAATGCTCCAGGATGCTTCCAATATTCAAAGCCAGTCGCATGATGATTAGGTCCTCCTCCACAGGCCAGAATCAAACTTAAAAGAATCAGGCCAATAATGACAATGACTTTGATACTGGAGAGGTAGAATTCAAATTCTCCAAAAAATCTGACGCCAAAGTAGTTGATGAGGACGATGGCCACAAGGAAGACGGCAATGAAGGCTCCCGGGTTGACCTTTTCGCGAGGAACCCAGTATTGGATAACAAGGGATGCCGCGGTAAGATTGTTCGGCGTGACAATGATATACTAAAAAGCAATTTGTCAGTCTACCTTTATTTAGACAACAAAGTTATCTCCCACCACCACCAAGTAGCAGTTGCCACATGGGTGATACATGCGTGACAATTCCGGCCAGGGATAATTTCACATACCTTAAACCAGTAATTCCAACCCAGCGCAAAGCCTAACGCCGGATCTACGAATCTCGTCGCATAACCAGTAAAGCCCGAAGGAAGAGGCAACCAGCATGCCATCTAATACGCCCGAAAAGGTCAGCATGAATCTGGAACAATGCAAGCTTTCGGCATTGGGGGACAAGGCTGAAGGGTGCCTCCATCCGACTGCCAGGTCTCGGAGCATAATATAGGAAGGTTACACAATACAACACAAAACAGAACAGAACATACCTCTCCCAACGCCGCCATCACCAAAAAACACAAGAAGCCAACGAGCGTGTACCCGATGAATAAGGGCGCAGGACCAGCTTGAGCGAGAGACTTGCCACTGAGAAGTTTAGTTAGCTGACTGTGTTTGCGGGTATTGCACTTGCTTGAACACTTGAATATTGATTACTTACGTTCCGATAATCAATCCAGTACCAATTGCACCTCCGATCGCAATCATAGTAATCTGTCTTGCCTTCAACCCTCTATGAAGATGGTGATTCTCATCCTCAGCGTAGACTTCCGCGCCCGCAGCAATATTGACCTCTTCCTTATTGTAGTATTCCTTTCCTCGGTCTGGCGACTCGGACGAGCCGTCGTATCGATTGATCGCTGCCATGGTGAATCTCCTCCTGTACTGATCCGCGTGGATAGGTTGACAACTCGAGTACAAAATGGACAACAAGGTTGACGAAAGCAAGAGAGGACAAAGAGAGGAGATTCACCAAACCTTATATACTGGTACCAACCTCTCGCCCGACAGTGCGGATGCAACCTACCCATACCCTACATACCACGGGGCACGATCCTCGTTGCAGTGCGTCTTTGCATCGACCAGGAAGTTCACACCAACAACTCTCCAGGGAGCTGATTTCCCAGTGCCCAGGTCTGCATCACGTTGCTCCTTCCCGAACAGGCCTTGAAATTGATAACCTTTTGGCCGCTACCATCTTGGCGCCCAGAGTATGCCCAGTTTCTTATCATGACACTACACGATTTGGCAACAGTAAAGAAGCCTCGAGGAACTTAGATGGCGGCGAACGAATTGTGTGATTTGCTCTCCACCAGAGTAATCCGCCCAAAAAACGCGCCTCGTACCCCGCTAGAAGCTCTTTCCAGCCGCTAGAAGGCAGCCCGAGCGAAGGTCAAGGTTTTAATCTGGGGCATAAGCCGATACCAGGCGGGGGTTCTATGGTTTCCTAGCTATTACTCCAATCAACCCATTCGAGGGAGCCTGGCCGCTGTGGAGAGGGAGGCTTGGCAAGATTGTAGGGATGTTTATTAGTGGTTGGAAACAGAATTTAGCAGCCTGGGTGATCTTTTTGGAGGGGCTTTCAGGGTTCATGACAGGCCGAGAACAGGGCTTTATCAAGCTCTAGGCGTTATACCGTGGCGCCATGTGGGCGGCGACACCGACGTAAATTGTTTGAGATGGGGGCTGTTTGGGCTTTGAGCGAGCCGCATAGGGATTCTTCCGGGCGACATCCATCTGTGAGACTTTGGAAGATCTGAGGCAAATTCCATGTCTTGCTCTTCGTTCAAGTCTACTTAGGTTATTGCTTACGCAGATTGGGAAAGTGTTAAGATCATTTCCGCACGCCAAGGTTCAAGGGCAGCCACTCCAAACTCTATTACGAGGAGAATTGTCATAAGTTTCATTTTTTTGAGATGCACGAGGCTGGTCTCTAAGGGCACACACTTTACGGCATCCGTCCCGTCGTTAGCTTCCCGTAGTAATTTAATGGTATGCAGATACTTTTCTAAGTTTTCATGTTCATATCAGTAGTCGTCTCCACGACTGATTACCTCTTTCACTGTTGGTCTGAGCAAGATCGTCTATTACCAGTCAGTAAACCTCTTTATGCACGCAGAAAATTTCGATTGTCGGTGTATGATTGGGTTTTGACAGAGAGAATGGTGAGGTGAATGGGAGAAGCAGGTGATGATGTCCGGAGATACTCACATGTTCAAATTGTGCCGTATACGATCCTTTTTTGTCCACCAGAGGAGGATAATCTTCCACGATACCACTCTGAACAAGATTGTTCAACTAACCGGTATTAGTAAACTAGCTTGGCATGAGAGCAACACTCCACTTACTCCAAGCAAATACTTTTCTTGACCAAGTCGGTCTAAATATCTCCTGCAAAATGGCAGTGTTCCGAAGTTCTTTTTGATGACCTGAAGGAGCTTCGAAGCTGATGCAATTCTTAATGGAACATTCGGGGCATCTTGTCTCCATGCATAATGAGATGTTTCAAGCTGCGAACGATTAGTAAAGTGCGGGGTACCAGGTCAGAAGAACGTACATCATCCCGAACATATCCATTTCCAGTACTACCAAAGGTCTCAATAGCAAACACCTCCCCTTCCTCCATCTTAGTTTGATCATTACTCTTGACAATCGGCACACTCTTTCCTCCATGGATTTGCCATTGCCTAATGTCGTGTCCATTCAAATTCCGAATACATTTAACCGGGAAAGTCTCGCCATTGATCTCAACCTCATAGCTCTCCATAGTCTCCTGAATAGCTGCCCCGATGTCGCCCATTCGCACATCGATCCCGGCTTCTTTGATACCGGTATTTGTGCCCTCTCGGACCGCCTCTAGCAAGTTGTCATACATTGGGTCGAAAGACATGGTGAAAGCACTATCCACAATTCTTCCATTGATATGCACGCCGAAATCCACCTTCATGACATGTTTTTCCTCCAGGATTGTCTTGTTTCCAGCATTCGGGCTGTAATGTGCAGCGATATGATCTAAGTTTAGACCAGTAGGGAACGCAATTCCACCCTTAATATTATCACCCTCCTCCAGCCCTGGATGTCCTGTCAAAGCCCTAACACCATCCTCAATACCATTCGCAATCTCCGTTAGACTTTGGCCCGGCTTAATATTCTTCTGCGCCCACTGTCTAACTTGTCTATGAATCTCAGCCCCCTGTCGATACTCTTGCAAGAAATCATTATTCATGCGGTCTAGATGTCTCTTTTCCTCATTCGTGGTTCGATAAAGATTTTCGTCGGTGTAGTCGCATTCTTGACCGACTGGATATTCGCCACTAGGGAAGAGATTTGAGAGGAGAACTCGAGGAGGGTCTGATTGTTTGGTTGGATTTGCTCCGCCAGCCTTCTTTGGCTTTCTCTTCCGCTTGCGCTTCTTCTTTGCGGCTCCTTCTGTTGCACCTTCGCCAGCTACTTTCTCCTCTGCATCGTCATCTGAATCTTCACCCTCTGCTTCTACGGCATCTTTGTTCCCATTTGCTTTCGCTGCGGCCGCAGATGCCTTGACCGCCTCTGGATCCTTTACTATTGGTCTTGGTTAATAAGAAATTCAGTATCATGAGGTTTCGAAACAAACCTTTCAGGTTCTTGAGTGCATCATTTACTTGTGCCGCCATATTGTCTTACTAGGAGCACGGCTCCAAAGAATTCTCGCAGAGTATGTGCCAGACTAGTAGCTGCGTTTTTTCGAGGAAGCGTTGACAGCTGACCCAGAGATCGAAACTAGAAGTCTCACATAGCGGGGTATCAAAAATACGCCCTTGTGTGCAAGTTGGAGTTTCTTCGGCCGTGTCGCTAGTGAAACGGCAGGGGTGAAATGACGAGCAACTTAATGCCGTCACTGGATCTGGACTTCAAGCACACGAGCATCTCAAGCTCCCAAACAACATTCGTGATGAGGGATGCCACTCCGTCCTTCTAACTCTCTTCTTGCCCTGCGCTCGGTATCCTTTCCACGGCGATTCTTTCATGCCAGTATAATCCAAAGGGATGGTGTGCGGACGAATCATTATGAAACATTGCAGATATCCACGAATGCCACTCCGGCTGAGGTAAAGAAGTACGTTATATCTGATATTCCCAGGATGAAAGTTTAATTGCGCTTTTGATGATTCTCAGCTATTAAGCTTCCAATTCTAAATCCCCCCCCCCCCCCCATCCATCAGTACCTCTCACTAATATCTCTTCCCGCAGGTCATTCTACGCCCTCTCCAAAACCCACCATCCTGACCTGAACCCCGATGACCCAGAAGCACCCAAGCGTTTCGTTAAGATATCAGAAGCATATCATATCCTAGGGAGTCTTGAGAAGAGGCAGAAGTATGACCGCGAAATATTGCCTCGAGAACATCACCATGGACAGCATGGTGAACACCATCGCGGTTCATACCACTCTACCAACAACCCAGCGGGCGGCCGCCCAGCCAGCGGCCTAAGTCGCCGCCGTACACAATTCCGTGGCCCACCACCTAGTTTCTATCGCTCCGGAGGATGGGGCTCACAATCTGAAAAGCGCAAAGAAGCCCACGACTCCTCCGCGCATCCAGATCATGGACCAGCAACCTCAGCGAATTCACAATACGGAGGGATGGGGCCAGGACAAAGCCCCTACTATTCCTCTGACCCATTTGTGAACAAACATCATTACAATAAAGAAGAACACCTTCGGACACATGAAAATCACGATAAGAGGCAGAGGAGACGGAGAAGAGCAGAAGCAGAAGGAAGAGGGATAAACCTTGATATTGAGGGGAGTGGGAGTATGTTGATGAATTTTTTGCTAGTTGGGGGAATTATAACGTTTGCCATTGGGGTACCGGTCCTTTTAGTGGAGAGGGTGGTGGGTGGTGGTGGGAGTGGTAGTGGGGGGAAGAAGAAGGAGAAGTGAGGGAGGGAAGAGGGAGGGGGGAGGGGGGGGGGTTGGCCAGCTTGTGCTGGGAAAGCAAATACATACCTCAAAAGCTTTTGTTTGAAAACAAGCAAGAAAGGAAAGATTGGGTCCAAGGCATAGCTTCATCAAGTCAAAGCATTTTGGGTACCTTTGCCAGGTGAGAAGTTGTTGCTTACCAAGAGGGTGTACAGAAGTAGAGAGGGAACAATGTATATACTTGTTTGAGTAGTTAGATGTACAAACTAGTCTCATGAATTAGACTATATATATTATGGATATATCACAATTACAAGCAAATCAACATATATAAAGCAAAAGCAACAGATATGTGTTCAAAGCAGCCTGGCATTTTAATACTACATACAAGCCGTTCGTCACCACCCACCCCAAACGCAATGCAATACCAATAAAACCAAGTCGCCATGCTTCACATACACCCGCTCTGTTCTATTCCGCTATCATACCAACCATCCATCAAGCTTCCCGTTTTGCCCGATGAGACAATCTAAGAGTCGAAAGTGAATGAAGCACCGATCTTGTGAGTAGCTTGGTCAAGCTTCTGGGTATCAAGGGAGGCGCCGAGGCCGAGGGTAACACCGGGACGGAGGAGAACGTTATAGGCGAGGGCAGCAACACCACGGTCGTTGATCTTGACCTGTTTTTGTTGTGTTAGTACTGGTTTCTACAGAGTAGAAAGGACGGAAAGCTTACCTTAGCGAAAGAGACAGGGTCCAATCTGTACTTGCTAGCAACCTCAAGGCCAACCTGGTTTCCGCTCTTAGAATCCCAGGTAGCCTTAGCACCAGCCTCAACCTGCGAGTTAACTTTATGGTAATACGAAGCGGAGAAAACGCTCAAGTTGTTTGCTGCGGTAATAGAAGCGGTATATTGAGGAGCGGTATATCCAATAGCCGCACTGTAGTTAGTAATAGCCGCCTTCTGGACATCGTATCCTGCGGCAGCACCAGCTAGGAAACCATCTTGGCCGATGACAGCGTCGACGTTGGCGGTTGGGCCCTTGAGTAGGTCGAAGAACGCACGGCCATGGAAGTTAGCCTGCTGGAAGTGCAAGTTGAACTTTGCACCTTTGGCTTGGGTGGCAGGGAGGAAGGAGCCTAAGACCTCAGCTTTAAGTCCCTTGGCGATGGCATCCTTAAGCTCGATCTTGGTGTCGAGGGCGTTGGCGGTGTTCCATGATTGAGTGAGTGTTAAGCCTATTGCGCGGCGGTAGAACATTAGCAATTGCCCTTGACCTGATAGAGGACATATGTTGAGAAAGAAATCCTGCCCATCTCTGCCTAAAAATTGCGAGTGGGCTTGAATTCGGAGGTGTGAGAAGTATGTACCGGTTGGTTTGTCTGTGTACTTGGCTTCCAGCTGTCAACGAAAACCCCCCTGTCAGCCCGACCTGTTCCCAATTATTGTGAATGTTCTAGAATTCGTACCAGACCGCTTGTTGCTCCCTCATGTGTGCTCTTGCCAGTCACCTTGAAGGCAACATTGTTTGGGGTGTTGCTCTTGACCTCGAGCGCTGAAATTTAATTAGCACGGGAACACGGCAATTCATGGCATTCAACTTGCCTGCTTTACTCAGATGATAAAAATCTTTATTAAGCAACTAACAATATATCAGCTTTATAGCTCCTCAAAGTTGGTGATAGCTGAGCTTGGCGTTGGGGGGGAAAACCAGAGCTCCATAGCTCCGGAAGGAGATGTAGAAGAGCTCAGAGCGAGAGAGTCACTTACGTCGTTAGAAGACTTAGCAATATCGGCGAATGCTGGGACAGACATATTGGCGGCTGTGGAGAAAGGAGTTGATGAATTGAGTTTGGATTGATGTTGTGGATGTGGAAGTTGTTGAAGTGGTTTGAGAAGTTGTTGATACATACGGGAAATTGTGCCATGCGACGGGTTAACCCGGGCCGAACAAAACGTGCCGCTTTAATTGGTTAGAATTTTCAATTGGGAGCACCTGACCTGAGAACCCTTGAAAGGGGCTTGAAGACGGCTTTTCACAATATTTGCATGAAGTTCATTCATGAAACATTCCTCTTGGGTTGATTTCCATAACATAATATGCCATAGCGACATACTCTCAGCCTAGTTCTACCGTCTTGAGCACCCTTTCCAGCTTAATTTTTTTTTTTTTACATCTTTAAAAGGCCCCAGGAAGAATATCAAATTGCAAATACCTATCTTGGTATGGTGAGTGAAATATTGAAGAGAATGGCCCATATCCATATAGGCATTAAAGAGGATCCTACCTATCCATATATTATTTTCACCATATCTCCCGTCTTTTGAAATCTCTAATGCGCTACAGCTTGACAACGTTTGCATGAAGCTCATCCATGAACTAGTTTCAGAAGGAACAAAGAGATATGCGTACTGATAGGTTGATTGAACCTAGAAACAACATGCCGCATCAGTGTGCGTATCTACACTGCTTTGCCTACCTAGGTGGTGCCTTTATTTATGCTTTTCCTTTTCTTTCCTAGTTTTCATCATACTACTTGTAGAGAGTGTGATAGAGAATGTGAGCGATACATTATCCTTCATTTATGATAATGATAGGTACATATACTTAATCAACAAAACATCAAACAATGAAAACTCAAGTAAGAACATGAGATTTAATGGAAGCAGTCTATTATGGGTTTACTTCTCAATCTATATACAGATGTCTATGCGCCTTTTTCTCAAAAGCGGTTGCCCACTCACCCGGCACGAAACTCCAATTGATGACAACCTCCAGAAAATCTCAGGCAATGAAATCAGCGGATCTTTCACCATATGAATCCTCTATTCTATCTTCTTTCCCTCTTCGTCATATTTGTGCTCATGGATAGCAATAGCTCTACTTTATATTAGCAATAGTTTTTTGAAACCCCCCCCCCCCCCCCCATGAACATGTTACTAACCGTCCACTAGGATCCGTTTGTTTCGACCATGTAGGAGTCCATCGCAAGACTGTATCCGCACAGTATGGTGGGAAGTGCTCATCGAACATCATTCTATACCAGTATCTAAAAAATGGGTCAGCCATCGTTAGATTCCTACAAGGGATATCAGAACGCACGCTTCCTTTGTATCTGGAATATCCGAGCCCCACTCAGGCTTTGGGTTCTTCATCATTTCATCAGTAACGTTGAGTTCAGCATGGTCTTTAAGGGCATCGATCCAGCCGTATCCAACACCATCGCTAAATTGCTCCTTTTGTCTATACAGAATCTTCTCAGGGAGGTATGGTTGAGCTCCTGGCTCATCTGAGGTATCAAAAGCTTTTCGTAGGATGTATTTTTCGATCTTCTCCTTGGTGATCATCTTATCCGCCGGGTCAATGTTCATGCAAACCTCCAAAAACTATAAAAGTTACTACAATTCTCCCTGGCATGTTTATGGGATTCTTACCTCCTTATCCAAAAATGGCACACGAGCTTCAAGTCCCCAAGCGGAAGTCGATTTGTTAGCTCTCAAGCAATCGAAGAGGTGTAAGGCCTTGACTCTGCGGATAGTCTCCTTGTGGAATTCCTTTGCGTCTGGCGCAGCATGGAAATACAAGTAGCCACCAAAGATCTCATCACTTCCCTCTCCACTCAAGACCATCTTAACACCCATAGCCTTGATCTTTCTCGAAAGTAGAAACATAGGTGTTGAAGCACGAATAGTGGTAACATCGTATGTCTCCAAGTGGTAAATAACATCTGAGAGAGCGTTCAATCCATCCTCAATCTCGAAGGTCATATCGTGGTGCTTGGTTCCGAGGAATTTAGCAACCTCAATAGCAGCCTTGGTATCTGGAGCGTTGGGCAGACCAATTGAGAATGAGTTGAGTTGCGGGAGATATGTGAGCGTAGAAAGCTTGTTCTCGTCATCAATACCAACCAAACCCTCCCCGTGATCAGCGTCGAGCTCCTCGGGTGTTTTCGTCCCATTCTCCATTTGCTTCAGAGCAGCAGCTTTCAAACGGAGTGTTTCCCGTTGAGCAATTGCAGCAACCAAACTGGAGTCAAGACCTCCAGACAACAATACACCATATGGGACCTCAGCCATCAACCGTTTCCGTACGGATTTCTCCAATGTCTCGCGGATTTTCTTCAGGTCGACTGGCGTGGTTGGTACCTTTTCAGGGTCCCACCACGAAGGCTGGTAATATCTTGTTGTCTCGTTGGTTTTTGAGTCATAAACATGTCCAGGGGGGAATGATTCAATTTTATCGCAGACCGAAATCAGACATTTCAGCTCAGAAGCAAAGAATGTTGCCCCTGGCATTTTGCTGGACCACCCCTGATAAAAGGTTGTAATGCCGATCGGGTCACGGGCAGCAATTGTTCTGTCCTGTTCCTTATCATAGAGAACGAAAGAGAACATGCCATCAAGATGTTTTGGTGCATCGATACCGAATTCCATGTACTACCCCAGTATCAGCTCCGCCATTCATACCATTGTGTCCGCATAGTGAATCCTTACCAAGGGTATTATAACCTCGCAATCGGAGTGCGTCTTGAAGTGATAGGAAGTTTTAAGGCCTTTTCGGATAAGTCTGTGGTTATAGATTTCGCCATTGACAGCTAAAGCAATAGACTCATCCTTGTTGGTAAGTGGTTGCGCTCCACTGTCGACACCAACAATACTCAAACGCTCATGAGCAAGAACTGGAATGAGTCAGTCACATTGTACCCAATTCCGCGAATTCTGTTCCATATACTTGTGTTGTTAGCCATATAGCTTCCCGACCAATCTGGACCACGATGGCGACACTGCTTGACCATCTTCAACGCTGTAGGCTTGAACGCCTTTGCGTCTGGGACGTGGTGGCAGCCAACGATTCCGCACATCTTGATCGCGGGGCGGTGAAATTCGGGTAGGCGTTGGGAGTTCTAGGAGAGCAATTGGGCCTGAAGCCAAAAAGTAGGATACAAGAAAAGGGTTGGAAAATAAATTCGAGCGATTGACCTCTTTAAGGCCTTTATGCTGTCATAGAAACCCGTTGTTGTGGCGAGTGATAAAGGTAATGGCAGGGGAGAGTGTGACTCGAATAATTTATTTTGATAGTGGGGTTCTATGAGGGCCGATCTTCGGCCCACCAGTGTTCTAATGCAGGGCACCAGTTTCCGATAAGCTTCAGTGAATCAATGCGACTTTATTAGAATGCAATAGTCATTGGTGCAACGATCTCCTTGGAGAGGCCAATGTTGCTCCCAAAAAGAAATGCAGAAGTAGCTATTAGTCGTGAGTTGCGCTCTCGTGCGGGGGATGAGGGGTATCGCCTGACAATGGGCAGCATTAGCACCGTATTGCAGCTCGCGTGCACGAATTTAAAAGAATGGTTTCAACACAATACCCAGCCTCATTATTCATACGTGGGGCAATCATAAATTCATATTCGTCCTCCCATACCATATCCGATCTACCAGTGCTAGAGCCACTTCAAAATTTGCTACTTAGCAATCATGATATTGTGAAATCCGTAAACGCCGTGCTTGATCTGATCCCATCCGCCCATATGCAATTCGCTAGTACTATCTTAGGGGGCCGGGTTATCTCGCACAATCCGTTTGATTTTATTCTCATACGCCGCCCGGTCCTTCTTGTAGAGGTTGTATGCATCAGCCTGGGCTGGAGAGTCGGGATTGGGGTCGTCAAGGAGATCTTGGACACCAAGGAGGATCTGTTTAATGGTGATTGCTGGTTTCCAGCCTTCTTCTTCGTTCAAGATTGACAGGCAGACTGTGCCGGATGGGTAGACATTGGGGTGGAAGAGAGGTGGTACAAATTTGCCTGTACAGTTAGTTTCACATTCCAAATCGTGGAAGAAAACGCGTACATTTTGGTGGTTTCGTGGGATATTCTGTGACAAATGTTAAACAAAATAAACTCTATATCATGCATGACTGTACTCACCATCTGGGAAAATCACATTCAGCTTGAAAAGCCCTCCCTCCCACAGAGTCTTCTCCTTGCCTGGTATACCACATTCCCAGACCTTCAGGTCAAGAACTCCTGCTGCATTGCGCTGAGGTTTAGCGAAAAATCCAAATGGATGATCTCGTCGCCATTGTTTTCGCTCCTCCTGGAGCCTATTCTGACAGAGCGCCATGGTGATGGATTGTGTTGGGGTTGTGAAAGGTTTGTTGCGATTCGATGTTGAGATAGAAGACAGCGATTGAGGGGCACGCAAACTTCTACACGGAAATATGAAAAATGAAATGGGAGGATTCAATCCTCTAGAGGTGGGTCAAGATTTCCTTACTATGAGAGGGTTTGCGCAATCGGAAATTGTGAACTGATGAGGCTGAGAAGAAGTTGTTGGAAGCCTCAATCTCGAATGTGAGTCGCGAGTTTTGTAACCATGAAGATGATTGGCGTAGCAACAGTGACCCTTGGCCAGACTCATGCCTCGGCCTTGCTGCGAATTCCGGCTTCTTTCTTAAATATATCTCTAGGAGCTTGCTCCTTCTTAACTTCTTCATGACTCTTCTAAATCAAAGACATTCATAATCACTTTGGGACTTTTTCCAGGTCCTCCACTAAACTATTACAGTGCAGTAAACAACCCCGCTTCAACAAGGACTGTCACAAGCATTCACACTCAAATCACATCACTGGCAAATACATCAACAACGCAGCTATGGAGACAAAGCTGGGGGATCTTGCGAGACTTGCAGAGACATCTGCAAGTACCCCAAAGATAGAAGCAGAAAAAGAATCCAACATAGCTACAGCATCAACATCTAAACCAGCAAATCCCGCACCAGAAGCAACAGTCTTAGCCCCAATAGAGTCTATCCCAGACCCAGATGAAGATGATCTAGATGATTTGGATGGTGCTTGCTTTCTCTACTATTTCTTAATCACCTACTAATATATGCTCTAGACATGCTCGACGAATTCACCCCCTCCAGACCAGAACCAAAAGCCCCTTCCAAACCTCCCTTCCCCGCTGAATCTTTCTCCGACGAAGGTATCTCAGACGAAGACTTCGCAAAGCAACTCCAAGCTGGAATGGCCGATCTCCTTGGCGAGCTGGAAACCTCCCCAGACATGCAAGCGCAATTTGAGAATATGTTAAAAGAGCTAGGTGGGGCAGCGGCTTTGGGCGAAGCTGCTGGGTTAGATACCCCTGGTCCTCCCTCATCCTCGTCATCCAAACCTTTAAGTAAGGCAATACCGAAGAAGAATAAAGAGCCTAAGAAGGAGGAGGGTATAGGTGCTGGGTTGCCAAGCGAAGAGAGCTTTCAAGAGACGATCAAAAAAACCATGGAACGCATGCGTGCCTCCGGGGACTCAGCAACCGCAGCTGCAGCCTCCGAACCTACCGATGATATCCTCGCCGAAATGATGAAAGCCATGTCGGCTTCTG
The DNA here is from genome assembly GCA_021365295.1 of Tricladium varicosporioides. Classification (NCBI taxonomy): domain Eukaryota; kingdom Fungi; phylum Ascomycota; class Leotiomycetes; order Helotiales; family Tricladiaceae; genus Tricladium; species Tricladium varicosporioides. The sequence goes on from JAJTIW010000002.1 coordinate 495,196, forward strand.
GTCTCGACGGAGCCGAAGGCTCTGAAGAAGATTTCTCGAAAATGTTACTGGGTATGATGGAGCAATTAACAAACAAGGAGATTCTGTACGAGCCAATGAAGGAATTAGATGATAAATTTCCAGAGTGGATGAAGAAGAATGAGGGGAAGGTGGAAGAGGGGGATATGAGGAGGTATAAGGAGCAACAAGTTTATGTTAGAGAAATTGTGGGTAGATTTGAGGGGAAGGGGTATAGTGATGATAATGCGCCTGATCGAGAGTATATCGTGGAGAGAATGCAGAAGGTATGTGGTTTGATTCTTCTTTGGGCTCTGAGGAAATTACTAATGCAGTTGGACAGATGCAAGCGGCTGGATCGCCGCCTCCTGATTTGGTTGGGGATATGGCAGCTGCACAGGAAGCTTTTGGTGCACCTGAGGAAGGCTGCCCTCAACAATAGACTTGTAATACCCTTTGAGCACCATAATCTGACAAGTGACTGGATGCTGCTGTACCATAACTACAAACTCGCAATATTTAGGTATAAACCCCCCCAACGCCATCGCTTAATGTATAAATATCCTTAAAAGCCCCCCCTCCTCTTTAAAAAACCCCCCCCATATCTATCACTCCAAAGAGAACCTCAGCTCATATCCATCATCTCCTCATCCAGTAAATACCCCGGCTCCTGCGGTTGCTGCCTCGTTGGCTCCGCTTGACTACTTGCCCTACTCTCCTCAAGTATAACATCCATAAAGATATCGTCATACTCATCATCACTTCCGTATACGCTTTCTTCCTCTCTTTGAGTCCCTTCACCCCTAATCATCTCACCAAATCTGAGCTCCAACTCTTCTTCCTCACTCCTGACAATATCGAGACTATCATTCATGTCGTCATCCATCCCCATTCCCATTCCTATCCCCAACTCTGCCTCTCTCTCTACATCCTCATATGCATCCCCAAACTCAGCTTCAAGACTCGAAACATTCAACCTCCATTCTTCCCTCAACCTTCTCTCCCTCTCTTCACCCACCCAAATAACTCTCATAATCTCCTCATCACCCCCACGATCACGCCACCTTTTTTCCTTACTTTCCTCTTTAACGCGCTTTAAAAAAAGCTTCCGCCTTGTCTCGGCACCATCGTTTTGTTTGTGGAATAGTGGATTGGGTTTGGAGGGACGTTTTGAGAATGACGAGTTGCTGGGAGCGGATGAGGGGGGAGAGGGAGAGATGGCTGAGGGGAAGGACTTTCCACGCGAAGGTGGTGGACTTGGGAGTGATAATATGGGTGCTGGCGTTTGAGTTTGTAACTGGAAAGGATTTGACTGAATTGGTGACTGGAAGATCGATTTCAATTGAGATACTGACGATTTCGATGGCGAAGGTGTAGGGCTCGTCATCATCTTATCATCTGCATCAAAATCGGAATTGCGCGAGAGTATATTCCCACTTCGAGGACTTAGAGGGCTTGGTGTTGGACTTGAGCGTAGTGGGGAGGAGGATAGTGGCGAGGGATGGTGGGGAGTGTAGTTATAAATGTGTGGATTGAATTGTGCTGCCGGGGTGGGTGGGAGCATACTGAACATTGTTGCTGTTGAGTTGGAGGTCGTGTAGTGGTAGTGAGTGTGAGAAGATGGTCGGTCCTGATGAGGATGAGGCTCGGGATGTGAAGTCACGAAAATGACGGGGTTGGACGCGCTTGTGGACGCGACTCAGCTCATGTCTGTGCGCAACTTTCTCTAAACTCGATTCGTCAATTCATCTGATATTTCGCACTTCTTTACATCTTTTGTAACAGTCAATCAATAACCTCATGTACCAAACTTCTCGCTTGAATTGCTTCCGCTCTTTCTATGTCAGCTACAACTATCGCGAGTACTACTTGACCCATTTCTCCCTCCTATCTGATTACCTGGCCATCCTTCCTAGCTCCTAATCCAGTAAATATCGTACAACAGCAGGTGCCGAAATTGGCCGCAGTGCAAGTATATATCAAAAACAAGATGCCACAACACCCCAAATTGTGGCCAGATTCTACCTCCTTATGTTGATCTTATTCCTCTGTTTCAGTCTCAGCTGCAACTCGTAGATCGTAGCTGAGCTCAAAACACTCCGAGAGAAGCTCGTTGACGCTGCCTTGACCTTCTGGGATATCATTACCAACCATAAATTTACCGTCGACTCTCATATTATCAATCGAGTTGAGCTGAGGGTCTGTTAGCGTTGGACCGTTCTGTGTATGAAACTTTTGCTAACCTTCATGCTGTAGGGATACAGCTCTCTTGGGGAGCTTACTCCCCCAGAATTCTTCACCTCAATAAGACATCTTCGAAGAGTCATAAGCTGATTGTAAACTGGTAAAAGTGCTTCGGAGACTGGTTCCGAGGAGACCATCAGATAGTAAATATAACCATAACTGCGACGAATTAAATAAAGTAGTGTCTATATTGTGTCAGTACGTTCTCCAGCGGTATCCCCGGAACACTAACTCTTTGAACATAAAGCTCGGCAAAATTTCCTTCAGCGTCGATGAAATTGCCATCGATGCGGCCCTCATCAAATTTGTCTAGTTGTCTCTGATAATCATATAAATCTGTTTCTCGCAAGGACCATGCCTGCGTTATCGACAACTTCTCGAGCTTATTTCGGATTTCTACCAGAGTTTTATGTTTGGCAGCGAAAGCCTCAGGAAATATTCCCTTGCTAGCATAGAATCAGCACTCTTCACTTCAACATACTTCATATTCCTTACCGCTCCAGTACGATATTTGACCATAACAAACACTTTTTCAGTAGCTCGCATACTTCGTCATTTCCTGCAGGGACTTCCCCACTAGCTGTGACAAATTTTCCGTCCACTCGAAGAGTGTCAATCTCTTTTGCTTGCTCCTGGAGCTTCTGAACTTCGGATGTTGAAAACTATGCAAAAATCAGTATCACCCAGGCTCACCAATAACTATCAATAGCCTACCTTTGCTTTGGTATTGGCGAGAGAAATTGATCGCAAAATCGAGATCAGTTTCTCATGTGTCGTTGGCAAGTCTCCTCCAAGTCGGTTGAGTCGATTCTGTAGGGTATCTAAAAGGGTCTGGCAAACCTCAATGCGGTTCGCAAGAAGGGTGACAAAATACTGCGAGTGGGCTGAGTCCGTTTTGACAATTTCCCGCAATCTATCGAGGGTGTGTGATATATGGGCTACATCCTTTTCTGAATACAAATCAACTTCGATTAGATGGTCCAGTAAGCGTTTAATCGTTGAGGTCAAGGCATAACTAGCGGGGGCTTCGTTGTTTCTACCAATTGTCATGAAGAACAAAGACAAAAGTTGAAAGCAACCATCCAAGACTCGGTCAACTACCGGCAGGATAGTTAGTAAAAGCATCCCGTTCCCTAAATGGTAACATTGACAAATTCGAACCTTGATTATCTTCCTGTGGCTTATCCGCTCGGATTTCATTGAGTTGTCGCACTTGCTCGACTACTTTCTCATAAAGTGGCATAACATCAGAGGATTTGACATAAGTTGTCCGGTCTTGCTTCAAGAGCGTCAATTGGTCTCGTATCCGGGTGAGGCTGTCGAGGATGGGTTTCTCGCGAGGATCGAGGGGCGGGGGAAGATTAGGTGTATCCGCCATGTTGACGGTATTAAATTTAGTCGCCCTATTATTTTTTCTGTCTGTATGCAATTGTCAAGCATGTATGCAAGTTCTTCGTCCTCAAAACTTCTTTTGTGCCGATATCAGAGGTGTTGCAGAGATGCACAAAATTCAACAAAGGATCCATCATGAGGGCGATATAGGCGGGGAACCTTAGAAGCAGGCGGGGCTTATCTTGATTAGGGACTAGCCACTTTGTCCGTGCCACTCGCTACATCGGCCAATCATAACCGCCTCGAACTTTTGGAACGCACAAGCTGGATTTTCAACTGGCTAGGGTAACTTTTCAAAATTACAAGCGCCATCTTCAACTTCTCGACAACCACGAAATTTACACACAGAACTTGACGTTTCAGTCTCCGCCCAACTCGCGGTTAAATTGATTGATTCTCCTGTTCATTTCAAATATCAAATCTCACAAACTTACAAAATGTCTAACGCCGAGCTCGCTGTCTCTTACGCCGCTCTGATCCTCGCTGATGATGGCATTGAGATCACTGTACGCTTCCCTCTGTGCCAGAATCATTTCTTGGAACAGTCGCTAATTTTTTACAGGCTGACAAGCTTCAAACCTTGATCAAGGCTGCCGGTATCGAAGATGTCGAGCCCATCTGGACCTCTCTTTTCGCTAAGGTACGAAAATACATATATTTGGCGGGAGGTTTAGGGTAATGCTGATTTTGAGAAACAGGCTCTCGAGGGCAAGGACGTTAAGGACCTACTCTTGAACGTTGGATCTGGAGGTGGCGCCGCTGCTGCCCCAACCGCTGGTGGTGCCGCCGCTGGTGGTGCCGTAGAGGAGGCCAAGGAAGAGGAGAAGGAAGAGGGTACGTTGTGCTTGAGTCCGAAACTCTCTGGGGTATGTACTAACACCTATCACAGAGAAGGAAGAATCCGACGAGGATATGGGTTTCGGTCTCTTCGATTAGACGATCTCAACAAATATCGTGTTTATATCTCCAAATGCATAACCATGGTTTCCTCTCAGTACATTGTATGGCTGGATGAGTAGCTTCCATAGATAAGGCAATCTCATGAGGATTTCTGGGGCGACTATATGTGGGGTCCATAATTGCAAATATGTGAACATGCATGCGGCACGAGTTTATTTGCCTACGTACTCGTTACCCAACATACCTCCACCTTTTTTTATGCGATGTCCGAGTATCCTGTCTCATTTTCGCCTCCTACAGTCTGAAGTAATAGGAATTTTGCAATGCAATCACCTACTTAGTGATTTTCACGCAACAATAGCGGCACCAGTCACATCCCTCGCACAAGTCCTGCTCCGAATACAGTTGTTATTCTAATCATTATCACTTATACCTTCCCAGGAATACATCTGCGGTCTACTAGACTTCGACTGGCATTGCTCTCAACGGAATAGTGGGGACTCAAGCGTTCAGTAGTTCTGAAGATCCTCGGAAATCTACCATCGGAAATCTACTATGAATGAATTGAAACAATTAAATAGTCTTCATTTTCAGGGAGATTTTGGAGTATTTACAGCCGTTTCTCTTCCCTGAAAATCGTTCAGGTTGCATGTTTCAAGTGTCCTAAGATCGGTAAAATCTACTAGTTTTATATCTTAGAGACCACAGCGTCTGTTAGGCTAGTAAGGCAATTTCCAAATTAAGCTGTATTTGAACATCAATAACAGCGTATAGTATTTAAGGCGTAAGAGTGAATACCCATCTCATCTTTCACATGCATCTTTCACAACCTTCTTAAACACTTTCAATTTAACATCCTAAGTGCAACCTTTGAATCGCAGCCTCTCAACCACAGTCTATCAACCTCAATCTTCCAAAGTCAGTTCTGTGCCACCACACTTAATACCATCAACTCCACTCTACCCAGAACACTAGCCCTCAATCACAATGTCCACTTCTGCCGAAAAACTCCACATCGTCTGGTGTGTCCTCAAGCAAATGAAGGAGAAAGAACAATTGACCGGTATCAACTTTGAAGACATCGCGAAAGAGATGGGTCTTCCAAAGAAGGATGCTGCTCGGTACTAACCGCCTTCTCCTCCTTCCACTTTCCCCCCTATCCCTCTTTCAACACGCTTTTAGACGAACGAAATATAATATTCTGACTTAGTTATTACTGCACAGGATGCGCTGGCAACGATTAATGAAGGAATTTGAGTCGGGCAAGCTGTGGGATGATGCTGCTCTTGCTGCGAGCTCGACCCCAAAGAAGAAGAATACATCCGCAGTGACAACGCCTAAGAAACGCAGGGCTGAAGAGGGAGATGGAGAAGGCGAGGTAGTGGTGGAGATGGGTGGTCCGGTTAAGATGCCTAGGAAAGGAAAGGGAAAGAAGGAGAATGATCTTGTTAAGGCTGAGGAGAGCATTTTAGCCATGGAGGTCCATGAGGGATTTGGCGGCGAGGAAGAGGATATGTATGTATGAGGGATCGTCTTTGGCTTCATCACTTCTATCTTACAGGTTCTACATTGATTCTCGGACGATGGTGGTCGTATTAAAGCTAGGGGATTGACAGTGGGAGGTGTTTTCGGTTGATGAAGATAGCAAATATCATAGATGAGTCACAACAGCGCTTCGCTTTTTTGAAACAAAATCCCAAAAATGTGGTTATTTCTGTATCCTCATAAGCAGGTAACTTTTGGAAATCGAAGGTCCTCTCATAATGGCGTGTTCCCAGTGCGAAAGTGAATATCCCATATTACTAGACCTCATCTATTCACCCCAACCTTCTCCTCCAACAACTCTACAGTTATCTACACTGATACACAACTTCAACCCTATAATTAGTTCTTTCCTTGCCCCCCAATATTGAGAGAAAGTCAATTTCTTTCACACCAACACACTACTTCGTCTTCGAACGACATCTTTTCAGCAAATTTCACTGCTAACATGATAACATGTCTGCGATCTCAGATGAACTCCGACTGACGGGAGCCGCCATCGAGCAATTCAAAAATTAGGATGCCTTGGATATTAGATTCCAGGGTATTGCAAAGAAATTCGACATTTCTCAACTTAATACTGCTCGGTATCTTTTATTTACTTCGCCATTGTATCTCTTTATATCCTTTGACAATCTTTCTGGAAAGAGAACGTATAATTCACCCACAGTGATTTATTGAATTTGATACATAGTTAACTGGTACCGTCTTATGAAGGGAATGGAAGTGGAAAGCCTTGGGGTGAGTTGACTTCCCCTGCTAGAGCTACCGGGAAGGTGACATCAACTCCGGCTACCAGTACTCTTAAGAAAGGCAGTAAAAGCAAGCGCAAGCACGAGGCGGATGAAGACGAGAACCAGGCTGTAACAGAAAATAGGAGGCAAGGACGGGCAGTCTCACGAAGGCTCCAAGTAGGAAGACCAAAGTTGAGGGTAGAAGCATCAATGCTAAAGCTGGGGTACAAGTTCAGGACGTTAACCGATTATGGCGAAATCTTCTATGAGGGTAAGCCACTTGCATTGTGATAGACCTTATACCATTACATCTGATGGGTCTGAAGGAGTTCGAGAAAGGCTGCAAATTAAGACAAGGATAACGATGAGGTCAACATCTAAGCAATAGCTGATATTGAATCTGAAAATGAATCACCTCAGACTACACTTTCACCTTTTACCTTGATTTCACTGCGTGATACAAGAATTCTCCAACAGTTTTCCCCTCTTCCTTACAAACTCAACTCCTCATAATCATATTGTACAGCAACAGACTCCCACACCACTACACATCCCCAGATAAACCAACATAAAACCCTCATTCACAAACCACACTCAAAACCATCACAATGTCTACTGGTGAGAAATTCAAGTTAGTCTGGGCTATCCTCGATCAATACCGAGAAGAAGGTCAATTTAAGGGTCTCAAATGGTCAGCTATTGCTGAAAATTTAGGTATTGACAAGCCTGGCACTGCGCAGTACGTCCACTCATTGCCTGTTCCTCTACCCCCGGACACATTCCCCTTGCTCTTATTAAGATGGTTAGGTGTTACATTACTGACATTTAGGCCTCCTTCTAGAGTCCGTTGGCACCGTCTTCAAAAAGAATTCGAGTCTGGAAAACTATGGGACGGATCCGCTATCGATACCACGCCTAAAAAGGGCAAGAAGGCTGCTGTTGCTTTAAACACCATTACTCCAAAAAAGGCGGTGAAGGTCATGGTCGAGACTGAGTCTGAATATGAGGAGGTCGTCTCTTTAACACCCGAGGGCAAGAAATTCTCTCTATCAAAAAAGACCCCAATGACCAAGACTGGAACTAAGCGTAAGCACGAAGAAGCTGAGGAAGAGGGCATGGGTGGTCCGGCCAAGACCCCTACTAAAAAGGGGGGTAGGACTACTAAGATCGTGGAGGTAGGTGGTTTTTTTGAGAGTGAGGTCAAGAATAACGAAGAGAGTGAGGGTGAGAGCGAGAATAAGAACGACTTAGAGTTCTGAGTTTCTGTAGGCACCGTTGCTTCTGTTTTGAGAGATAAGATAGCATAATAGGGGGTGTTTGGGGGGGGGGGGGGGCGGGTAGTTGGGTTAAACTCGATGCTTAGGCTACGTTGGCAGTGTAATACATCAAACTACAAAAGGCTGTGTAAATGGAAGGCATTCACACAATAGCAGCGGAATGCACAAAGTATAAAACTTTAACCCGCTAAATGCTTTGTTATTTCGCTTGTGGTAGTCGAAATAGATATGTTGTGAGGTTTTGTGTCTAAAATAATATATCTATACCTCTAAGTTTCCGTTGTATCATTGAAATACCCCCCTCCCCCTTTCATTTGAGTCCCTTCGATGTCCGGGCGTTACTGATGTGACTAGGGAAATATTAGAATATAGTATAATCGTCAATCTACAATATTCTATTATAATTACGGGTGCCCAAGCATCAGATCTTCCCATGAACTTCTGAAAACACGCTCCAGGGTATAAAACGAAGATATTTTGTTTACACCCCTTCCCACAATATCACCACTCCACACATTCATTTCACAACACGCACCCTCCAATTTCAAACCAACCATTTCAACGCCCAGCACTCTCGTTTAATCTCTTGATCCCTCATCATGCCAGCCATGACTTCCAAGCTCCTCGTTCTCGCCTCTACAGCCCTCGCTTTGGTTGCCGCAAGCCCAATAGACCTTGCTCCACGCGGCTGCCATTCCCTCACTGCATCAGTGATTCAAGTCTTATCCTCGGCCTACCCCCAAGATACCCGCGACAATACCGCCCCTCTTGCTGCTCCTGGTTCTGAGGGCACTATCGCCATCAACAATTTCTCTCCAGAGAGTACGTCGCTGTTCCAACCCATGCCCTCCCACCTCAAGGCCTAAAACTAACACATTTCCTAGATCGCAACCTTGCCTTCTTCCGTTTCGAGATACCGACTGGCTCTACCTGCTGTGAGCTCAATTTCTGGGACCCCCTCGAGAGCGTCAATTACGACTCCCCTACGCCTAACCCAACCCTTAACATCATCGCCCTTAAGCCCAACTCCCTCAGCGACCTCTCCAGCCCGGACTACCTCATCACATATAACAATATCCTCTCTCGTAACCTAAGCATCATCGACAACGCCTCCTTCGGCCAAATCAAGCTCAATGCTACTATTGGTACCAACAGGACTGGGTTTGGGGTTGGAGCATGCCCTGAGAGTTATGTGAACAGTCTGGGAGGTACAGAGTGGGGGCATTTAGCTTATGTTGTGGAGTTTGGGGAGAATGTTACGAGCCCTACGAGCTTTAGCATGACGGATCGGAGAACTGGTGTGAAGACTCCCGGAGGTGAGAAGAGATGGGATATTAGCCAGTTTGCGGAGGCAAATGGCTTCTTTATTACTCACTGCTAGGGTGGCGTATCTAGCCTCAATGGGGGATTTAACTAGTTCCCTGGCGGTCACTGAAAAGTCTGATACAAAGGTTCCTAGAATAAAAGACTTGGTGTTGGTTTGGAGGGATAGTGATTTTTCCATTTAGTGGTGTTAGTGGGTAATTGCTTCTGCCTTTAGAAAACGAATGTATACGACATCATACACATCACTATTCTTTCCATTGTAGTGACTCAAAGCATTTTCTTCATTCCTATATTGATACCCTTTACCTATATCCGTTGTCTTACAATGGCTGTCTAATAGCACACTTGAAAGGGTAGATCTGAGCCTGCCACGCCGTATCAGTACCCCATCTCTAATTAACACTCCCCTCTTCACCTTCCTGCATGGGGTTTGGATTAAATCTTACCTTGCTAAAATCCCAAACTCCACTTTCACTGTAAATATCCTTCTTCAAAAGCTCAATCACCTCTTCCTTCGAGCTGGCAAGTGCCACCATAGCACTACCTTGAATCTTCAACCCTTCACCTTCTTTGGGAACTTCCTCCAATAGTGCACCTAAGGCTAAATATCAGAAATCTATATTTTCCGGGGTTCGAAGACTCTAAGAAATGAAACATGAATACAAAAGAATAAATATAAATAAGATTCTCGCAAATGCAGGGCCGACCCCTCCTCTCGCCTTTCATACCTTTCCGCCCACGAAACAACCAGTCATCAGACGACCAAGAGTAAAAGAGAATCAAACATACCGCCCATCTTCCAAAATCCACTATCGATTCCCTTTTGTAATCCCTCGAAATGCTTCCTGGTCTCCCATCAGCCCCTTCTTCCCTATCCCTCGTTCCCACAACCTCTTTCTCAATTTTGATTGAACGAAGTGAGAATCTCAGGCAGAGAACTCACGGTCTAACCTCCATCCTCTTCGCCAACACGCCCTCGTGATCCGGAAGGATGACTAGCCATTCGAATTTCCCTGCGTCCGTGGTTGATGCCATTGTTCTTGTAATTCCTCTTGTTATTCCTCGGGACAATGTGAGCGATTGAGCAGGACGGAATAGAGAACGTGTGAGAAGAGAGGTTGACATGGTCGAGCAAGATGGGTGGGAAGAAAGGAGTGAAGTACCCGGATGTGGGGTTGAGAGGTGTGCATGGTGGGGTGATACAGGCGCGCCTTGTGGGCGACATGGACGCGTTTTAATGACACACCTAGATTTTTCTACAGGGCATGTTTCACAACAACAACAACATTTTCTATTTCCTTCCTACGAAGTCCTCGGGTGTTGGGCCACGATTTTTGGCCACGGGTCTGTCTCAAAAGGGCGAGGTGCAACAAAACTCCTCGATCCAGTGTATCTACTGGGTGGAGGTAGGAAAGGAAGCACAACGGTATAGCAAGTCTCACTACGCTAGGGTTTTGACCAGATATTTGCGCCTCTGATTCTGGTTCTCCCATTTGAACTAATCCACAAATGTGCACAGGATGTAACAAAATTGATTTAATTGGAATTCCTGCAGGCTTCTCTCCACGTTCACTTCTAATAATACTTCCTTCCATTTCCATGAAAAGGCAACAGCCTCAATACTGACTAATGCTCCAAATCAATAATAGAAAATCATCATAGCAATGCCAAAACTCTACTAAATACCCACCTATACAAATTCGAGTAACCCTGTGTCCCATAAACTATGATCCTCTTTTCCTAATTCTCCTCATTCTCCTAGCATCCATGGTCTTTCCAAATAGTTACTTTTATCATTACTCGCGCCTCGGGACTTGGCGGACGACTCACTGATACTTGAGGGAGCTATTCCTCAGATCCTTTCTATCTACCATAGATCCTTTCCTAGATCCCGATAAAATCTCAAACTATCAAATAAAGAATCGTAGAGTCAGTACGCTATTGTAAAGAATTTAACTCTAAATTTCATCATCTTCTAATTATGATATCTACTCCGCACTCTTTGCTCATCCAAAAGCCATGAGCATCCCACCGAGCCACGACCGTTTTTATTTCTAGAGCATTCGAAGTGAGTATGGTTTGAAGCTTTAATCATTAGTTAGAAGATGAAATACCAACTCCGTTAATCTAAAGGTTGATCAACTATCCACAAGCTTTGAGGCTTCCATAGCTTGTGAACAGCTTCCATCATACGAGCGGGAAGTGAAAGGGTATTACCAGTAGCAATTAACCAAGATGGACCCAAACGAATCACCGATTATTATCCGAGAATAGTTGGGAAACCCAATACCTCGTATATGGAGGATTAGCAATGCTACTTCTCTCCTATTCCTTCTTCCATGTATGGGGATTGACCTGAGACCAGTGATAAGCAAGGTGGATATTAATTCAATTCGGAGGACCTTTAAATTTTCATTTCTGCTCTACTGTTGGCTCTAAATTTAAATAAATATTAACAATTGATCCCCGGGTAGTTCCCAACTGATTTATGAGGAGCAATTTCTAATTGATAGAAAATTATCAGCATATGAAAAGCCCCTTGTTTATAACGTAGCCCCACTTGCTGACTTTTTGAGGTATCTGATACTAGATCTACCACATCAAGGGTAACTTCAGCACCGCCAAAGGTCAAGCTCTTCGGATCAAGACTTGGAGATTTTGACCAAACCCACCGTGCCTAGATCGCTCCCGTTAGCGCTCTCCCAGAATTAGATTTGGCTCTGCTGTGGCTTAAAAAGCGGTCCCTATCCCCCAGGGCTTTCTAGCAGATCTTTACTGAAAGGAGGCATTTATCCTGGAGGCCTATGGCTTTTATCGCTAGCTTTGTGTCGTGTGCTTCATACTAGTTGGAATAGTAAAAGAAAAGCTCGCTACGGCAAGCAAGCTGGTTATTATCACATCTCCTTTGCTTGGTAATAATTTATCAACACAATACTATGAGTAGTTCTCCGGCGAAGGGCCTACAATACATTAATGAGTTCGGTAATATTAATTGCCTAAGTAGTCGTGGGCGCAGCAGCCTCCTCCTAGAGCACACCTCGCTCCAAGATAAATAAATCAGAGAGGAGAAGAAAGAGATAGCACAATTCAAAGTTGAATTAGAGGTTGCCCCTAAAATTAGAAAGCAAGAGGAAGAGGAAGAATGATAAAGATGTTCCAAATGAATAAAATTGCAGCTTAAATTCCTCGGGCATAAACGGAACCTCAATCATACCATCTATATCCCAACGATACCACAAATATTATGCCTGAAATTGAACTCAGGGCTATCACCGTCTCTCTTAACTTCTAGCGAACCAATTTGACTCGGGGCAGCATACTTGATTTTCAAATGTCGAAGAACCACAGCCTAAAGAGACATAGACTTCCATAGGCTATCACAATAACTCTTCCGCGCCTATATGGGTCCAACAAACGCATAGAAGCAATGGATAAACTAACGGAATTCAGAATTCAATGTCAAACAGCAGTGTCTCATTGAGCATGAGTGGCTGTCCGGATTCTTCCCAATATTTCGTCGGGACTAGTAGCAGTGGTTTAAGGAAACAAGACCGTGAGGATTTATACAATGTTTAATATAGACACTGAATAAATGGTGGATTGGCGACCTCATAGGAGTAATAGAGAAGAAAAATCCGGGGTTCGACATAAGGGCACCAGCAACAGTACCTACTCCCAGGCACTTTTAGGTTGAGCTGGGTTGAGAGGGGGGTTGAAGGGAGGGGTATGTGTATGTGTGCGTTTGATCTAGGAGTTTTGAGATAATTAGTATTCATATTGATTGATCGAAAGGTTCAAAGTTGCACATATGTGTTTCGGAGTTCGGAGTTAAGATGAGGCTTTCGCCATTGAACCTTTGGAGAATCAACCCCTCAACGAAGCTTGGTATCGCCTGCTTTTTGCCTTACAAAACCCAAAAATTATCGTCAATTGTTTGGGTAAGCCATTCACTTAACTCCATACTTGAACAGATTTCCAGCACCTTCAATGTACTATAACGGAGTTTGATTATAATACAGCCAGCAATCAACTGCAAGGCGTGAGACGCCAAGCCTGGCTCTATCAAACCTCGGAGAATACTACTACAGGTCTTGTGAGTCACGATCTTTATTCTTATCACCCTACAATCTTCAATTCAACACATCCTTTACAAGTAACCTCAATATACCATGACCGACTTCAAGCATAAAATCACTGTGCGTGCAGCAAAGGAATCCGACATCCCAACCATATTAACCTTAGTTCTTACGTCTTTCTCAAATTTCCCTTTCTTCACTTATATCTACTCTCCTCTTGCTACAAATCCAGATTTTGCACATGATACAGTATACTACTGGCGGAAACGACTTCTTCTTGGACTGTTGGATCCCCAAACCAGTATTGTTGTTGCAGAAGCACCCATTGAAGTTCTTGGCGATGTAGATGAGGAAGGAGAAAGTTTTAAAAAAGGAAAGGTAGCCCAAGACTGGTCGGAGAGAAATATACCAGGCGTTCGTGGTAAAGGGGATGCGAGTGTAGTGGTAGGATTTGCGATCTGGCAGTTCAATCAAGGCAGTGCTAGCTCGCAAACTTTCAAAATCAGGGAGAAAACACTCTACGAGAAAATTAGAAGTAAGTCCCAGCTTATCTCAACTACGTCTAGAAGTAGCGACGAAATTGAAATAATAACAAAAGAGAAGCATATTTAATTGTCCTCGAAGTCTCAGCGTGGAATAAGGTATATCAGCGAAAGGATCAGGATCCTCATCGTATGGGGCTCTTTCTGGATGCAATGGGAAATTTGTGTCAAACGTATGCCTTCCAGTTTTCCATCGTATACTTATCTTCGAATTCCAAGATCATGTCAAACTCACATGAAATCTAGAGAACTCTACACTGCCCCGCACGTCTATCTCGATAACCTTACGGTTGATTTCCGTTGCCAGCGGAAGGGAATTGGCAGACTCCTTATGGATGCGGGCGTTTCTCGAGCTCGAGAAACGGGGGGAGAAGGAGTAAGTCTCGTGACGGAGGCAAGCTTGATGGGGCTAGGGCTATATTTAAAGGTTGGATTCAAGGAGGTTGGCAAGTTTGTTATTGGTAACGAAAGCGAGGACGGAAATAGAGATAGAGAAAATGAGGTGATTATATTGCCTGTTCTTCAGATGATCATGGGCGCTGAGAATAGTGCTTAAGTTGCACATGGTAATACCTGTCTCTTTATTACACTGATAGTCTTTATATTCATATTAATAAAAGAGTCAGAGAGCCTTAGTTAGGAAATTATTAGTTACATTTGTTTTGATGAAGCTAAACAAACAGTTCATGTCTCATGGTGTTGAGTTTCTGCGAAACTACTCGAGAGAAAGTTACCATCTCTATCATGTATTAAGAGAGCTTCAGAACCACTAAATGTTTTCTGAGTGGAGCTCTCTACCTTCCGTTGCGGTATTCTCATATGAATAATTTGAAGACATTAATAGAAACCGTGTCCTTTAACGAATGTCTATATCTCAGTGATTAGCATATGCAGTTGTATGAAGTTTAATGTAGAAAATAAGTTACAAGTATGTGACATGCTGTTTGAAAAGTCCATTGGTTTTATCTATATAATGGCAGTGTAGCCAAGCTTTGTTGTCTTCCACGCCTGTCATCCTCAGCTTCCCCCAGCCCACTCACTTGTTCTACCCTGCATCTTGCATCTACCCTATACTAACCCCTACTTGTACTTACACTAGGAACATCTATATGACCCTGTCTAACGACAACCACCAAAACCAAGTTTCGGGTAGCAATTACCAGATCCCCTACCTGGTATAATAAGCGAATAACCACTAGGGCCAACACAAAGAACATATGGTCGTCCACTTGCAAGATTTCCACCGCCGGGAGCATAGCCACAATCAAAACTAACATCATTACAGCCATAATAGAGTGCACTAGCCCAAGGACCTTTCCTTTGTTGAGGGACCGTTGCCCGTAGTCGTCGTATGCCTCTAGGGGGTTTTGGGCTTGCTTGGTGTGAATTGATTTTAGATTTTGGCTGGGTATTGTAAGTTTGGAGTTTTGTTGATAATGGAGGTAGAGAAGCTGGAAGAGAGGTGAGGTATTTATAGTTTTTTTTTTTGGTTTGGGAATGGTGCCATAGTGCTGAATTTTGTTATTTTGGAACATCAAAGAGTAAAATTTCATCACGTATCGTGAATATAGAGAAGAGTAACATCTAATTATTTTAGATTCGTTCACCCTTTGGCATTCCAACATATGATAATGCCTCGCTGTAATTACACATCATCTTGAAGCAATCTTATGACGAAAAGTTTGAATGGGAGGCTAAATGAAGCAAACATGCTCAATTGTAAGACTCTCTACACTAAGGCAAACAAATCAAAAACAGTTTCTTCGCCAAATAAAATAAAAAGGAATTTGTAAATGTTTCAGTCGTAGATAATATAGTGTATCTCTAACCATAATAAGATCAAACCCCTAAACTAGAGGCAAGCACAAAAAACCAGGCAAATAATACTTAGCCAAATGAAATTATCTCCCCCAATATCAGCGGATTTAGTAACGTGGAGGAAAAAAAGATTATCATCATAGCAGGAAATGACCACTCAACTAAATTATCTCTAGGCTACTGGGTCAGAGGTTCGTCTGTAGCGGTCGATAATATCCTTTTGATTGTAACACGAGAAAACAGTTGCCTGGAATCTTGGCCACACCACCCTGAAGTTTAAATAAGCATAAAGAGGTCTTGTCCTTCCTTATGTAGAGCCAGAAAGAGCCGAGGGACAACCCGACAAATGGAAGGTGCATGCAGCAATTACCATCGCGATTAGCAACAGCAGATGACGAAGACTGGTAAATGACAAAAGCTGACGCTCCGCGGGAATGATAGGTGCAGACTCGCGGCTGAGACCAAAATGCAGGAGGCGCCATCATTTATAGAAGATCGATGCACAAAACAGATTCTAGAAAAAGGCTATTCTCCTACGAACATGGGGTTGCTCTTTGAAACAAGGTCCTGCATCCTCAATCCCATGGATGCTTTGTTCGCTAGAGAGTGACGGCCCCTCTTTGGTGGTGAAATAGAAATGCGCGTGATGAAGGAGTCGCACAGCGCATATCGCAGGTTCACACTTGATCTTCGAGACGGCGTCGTGGTGAAATGCAAAAGAATCCTCAAGGCTGTTCACCAAATCTCAGCCCCTGTCTGCGTTGTCAGTGCGCGCTGTGTTGGATATTTAAAGTTGATGCCTTGGAGATTGTTTTGCTCGTTTCCAGGTCACATTCTGCGCTAAAGCCGCTCTAGTTCTTTGGCTTGCTACCCGACTTCATAACCTTCAAGAAACAACTCGAGTCCACGCAAAACACCATAATTATTCACGATCCCCCTCACCCGCTCTCTACTCCGAGGCTGCAGCTTTCGCTCGTCCTGACTGGCATTGCACAAGCTTCCCAGTAACGATGAATGTTCTGCTTCAGCCAACGCACCCGTCGTCGTTCTCAGAGTTCCACTTCGACGCACACAACCCCAGTAGGACCTTCAGAATTCCCGTTTCTCATGGCAACACTGACATTTTTTTCGCTGCACAGTTTCTCCTCTCACCCCGACCTCAAGAATGACTACTCGAAAGCGAAAGGCAGACGACGATGCCTTTGACGATAACATGTCGATCTCGCCGCAGAACTCCCCCGCTTTTCAACCCCGTCCCATGGCTCGTCCCTCGAAAAAATCAAGAGCCAACGAAGTCACCGGCCGCCCTCTCGCCCTTCCTCGCCTTCTGGAAACCCTTGATGCACAGTCTCTACGGCAAGTGCTCCAAACAATATGTGAACGTCATCCGCAAATCGGTTCCGAGGTAGTTTCGTCAGCACCAAGACCCTCAGTCGCTGCAACCCTTGACGTCCTTTCACAATACCAGGAAAGGTTACGAGAAGCATTTCCATTTGGCGGTAATTCTGGTTCAGACTATGCATATAATAGAGTCAAGCAACCCCTAATAGATCTGATTGACGCTTTGACCGACTTCACGCCTCACTACCTTCCACCAAACGAGAGCCAGACCACGGTCTCTCTTGGCTTCCTCGATAGCGCTACCAAAGTCGTTCACGATCTGCCGGAATGGGACAGTCACTCTCACAAACACCATAAAGACAACGCATATGATGAGATCTCGAGGGCTTGGGCGCTTGTAGTCAGCGAGGCGTCAAAGAAAGGCGGTGGTTTTCAGCTGCACTCAGGAGGGTGGGATCAACGACTGGCTAAGCATAATGAACAGAGCGGAGGACGTATGCAAGTTGCTGTGAACGCTCTCGGATCAAACTTGGGCTGGATGGGTGGGAATTCGGGCTCGAGCTCAGGGATGGGTGGGAACGACCGCGAGTCTATCCGCAACCAACTACTATCTGGAAGCTATGGCACTAATCTACCTGTCCGTGTAGGATGGTAGACGATTATGAGAAGGTATAGATTTCCGAGGATGCAGATACAGGCAACAGTCGATGGAAAGGTTATACATACACGAGTGGGGGAGCGATGTCATATTCAACGGCATAGAGGTGGCAGCTACACGGCGTCTTGTTTATTGTGATACCAGACCGGGTGGTCGTATCAGTTACGGCCTTTATGACGATCGTCTTTCTTTGATTTTGGGTTCTTACGCAAGCATGTTTGGGAGTCGGGGCTTTGGTGGATTTGACTTCTGCATCGGGTCACTGCAAAGGCGGCGAATAATATCTGGCGTACACTCTTTTTGATCATAACCAATATGGTCTCACTATTTTGAATTCTAGGGAAGAATTCTATTGGCCATATTTTCTTCTCGTGTGACCTCTTTCAGTTGGCCTAGACCATTTCCCAGCCCCTTTTTGACCCCTTCCCCCCTACCTGTTTGTTTGCTTTGAAAATGCCTAGCAGTTTTGGTCCTCTCATCCAAAATCATTTGTTTACCCAAAAAAACTGGTTGAGCTACCTCAGCTCCCGCTCCCAGAGTGATAAGAGTCATTACCAACAAACAATCTCAGCTGATCAAGGATCCAGGGCCTTCAAATTCCATGCTTATCATTCGCCAATAAAGTGTGGGGAAAACGCCACCACTTCATGCAGCCTCGCAGCATTTTGAAGACTCACATGCAGCTCGAAATTTCTTGGGTTCAGAACCTACAAATATTCTGCAAGTAGGTTGAAAATTTTCTAGAGAAACCCTAAGTCGCCTTATTTCTGAAACATTCGCATTGAGTTTGACAATTGATTGATGCTAATTTCAATCGAAAGAACTAAAAGTTACAATGCGTCTCTCAAGTCTCCGCCCCGCCTGTCGAGCTCTCCAACAGCTCCAGGGAACTCAACTCCGAACATACGCAACACCCTCAGCAACAACAAAACCTCGCCATCTTCTCACAATTGCTGACCTCTCTCCTTCCGAATTCAGCCAACTAATCCTCAATGCCTCCTCCCACAAAACCGCCCTTAAATCCGGCAGCATGCCCGCGAGCCTCAAAGACACCCTCCGTTACAAAACGATCGCAATGATGTTTTCAAAACGTTCGACTAGGACACGAGTCTCGACTGAAGCGGCTGTAACGGCTATGGGTGGACACCCTATGTTTTTATCGTCTGCAGATATACAATTGGGTGTCAATGAGTCATTGTATGATACCTCCGTTGTAATTTCAAGCATGGTATCTGCAATGGTTGCGAGAGTTGGAGCACACAGCGAAGTCGCAGATCTAGCGAAGGATTCCTCTGTCCCAGTTATCAATGCATTATCTGCAGATTTCCACCCTCTACAATCAATTGCGGATTTTCTCACCATCCATGAGGTCTTTGGGAATACAACTGGGAAGGGATTAGGGGTTGAGGGGTTGAAGGTTGCGTGGGTAGGAGACGCGAACAATGTCCTTTTTGACCTCGCAATTTCATGCTTGAAATTGGGGGTTGAGATAAGCGTAGCTACACCTAAAGGGTATTCAATTCCAGGACCGATGAGAGAGTTTATTTTGGCATCTGCGTCTACACCAGCAGCTCGCTCCCTCCTCACTGAAACGCACACGCCAGAAGAGGCAATCAAGAACTCCGATATTCTTGTAACCGACACCTGGATTTCCATGGGCCAGGAGGAAGAATCCGCTAAGCGATTGAAGGCGTTTGAGGGGTATCAGATTACAGAGGAGTTAGCGAAGAGAGGAGGGGCAAAGGAGGGGTGGAAGTTTATGCATTGTTTGCCCAGACATAGGGAGGAGGTAGCAGATGAGGTCTTTTATGGAGAGAGGAGTGTTGTTTTTAGGGAAGCGGAGAATAGGCTTTGGGCTGCTGTTGCGGCGTTGGAGGGGTTTGTTGTAAATAAGGGGAAGATTGTGTAGAAAAGAGTAGTGATGAACAAGGCGTTTGAAAGGGAAAGGAAAAGTTAGGTCTAGCTTCTGCTATTGAGTCTGAAATTTGATATTTTATTGAGCTAACTAATATCTTCTTTCTATTTTGTCGTCTTGTGTTATTCTCAAGTAAACTGTGCAAGGAGTAAGGCTTCACTTCACCCACTCGGTGCCTCGATTTGGATGAAGGTCCATCTTCGAAGTGCAATATATAATAAAAATTGTGCACAATGAGCAAGTCTCTTTTTGTCTCATGTCTCTACAAGCGGTGAGTTTCTGCCTATGGCTACTTATCGTTCACGGAGCTGTAGTGAGTTCCTTGTGTAAAGTATTTATTGAGAACGTGTCGCTAAAGCAGGATCGAGTTTGATCGAGTTTGATCTTTTAAATTACGACATGCCACAAAGCTTCTCTATTTCCAAATCAAGATGCTTTCGTCTAGTATCTCGATATAAAAGAAATATCTTCCACCGAAGCTGCTGTGCGTCCGCGCCATATAATATTATGCTAGGTTTACTAAGTGATGTGCCTAGTGCCAAAACTTCATCGCTTCAGGCTCTTGAAGTTTGATGTGCAACCAAAAATTTGGGTCTCTTAAATATAATTCTTTCATTGAATTATTGGCCGTTAGAGGAATTTATGCGAGGAGTTTATGATGTTTACGCTGTTGTGCTACGGCTAGAATGTGAAAATCCCACTTAGTAGGGTGTCACCTGAGCCAGCTCGAGGGTCGAACTTAATTCTCCAGATGCCATGTGCAGCAAGACTATCTCTGCTCTCTACAGATGATAGTTTTAGTCCGATGTACTGATGTGGTCGAAACTCTGAGAGACATCTTTTCGTACCGGCTCTAGAAGGCAATGTCGAGAATTTCGTTGGTTAATAGTTTTCAAGTGCGACATGCAATCAAAATCTCGCAATTCTCATATGGGAGATGTTTTTTATCTAATGTCTCAACCAGTAGTGAATGTCATCAGAGAGCTAGTGGTAGATTATCAAGCTATACAGGATTTAGCAAGTGAAGTACACGCTGGATGAAGCATTAGAAAAACTCATCGCTTTGATAGTTGGAATTGCGATATGCAACAAAACTTCTGAAAATCTTGAATGTGATGCTTTTATTTGATGTCTTGACTAGGAATGAGCCTTGTGATGACCACTCGCGCCTATGAAGCAATGCAAGCGGGCTAGCTCGACGGCATATACAGATGATGCGACACACCTAGACTTACATCTATGCTTATGTGTGAAAAGATAGTAGCATGTTCTCATATCTATGCGTCATAGGTCAAAAATGCACACTAGGCTATAAAGCAAATAGGTATATCTCCTGTAACACCAGCCCTTGCTTTCACTAAAGAAATATCGCGCTACGTCTTCGCATCCTGTACATGAATATATCAAGTCAGCCGCATAATAGCATTATCAATAGCTATAGCCGCGATCGTAGCCGCTATACTGTCTCGTAACCCATGGCTGATGGTAAGTACTCATATCCCTCTGACCACTCAATCCCAACTCGCCAGCCACATTAACATACCCATCCGCACCGACCTTCCCGCCCTCCGCGGACTTCTTAACACTGTCGTCGTCTCCTTTCCAGGGTGTCCGACAATAAACACACTTCACCTCACTGGGTTTACTCTTCGCCCATTGCTCGAAGCAGTGACGATGGATGTTATTTCCACACGCTGCTCTGCACCATATTATATCTTCTGGTTTGTCTGACTCATCAAATTCCATGGCACATACGGGGCAGCCGCCTTCGATTGGTTTACGCTTTCCTCCTGTATCTGTTGGTAAGGCCGCTTCCAAGGAGCTGGCTTGAGGTGTCACTGGGGCGTTTGCGAAGATCTCGACGAGTTCTGTGGTTAGAAAGGCTAGTTGGTATGCTAGGTGTGCCGGTGCCTTTAGAATGTTGACCATGGCCTCCTAAAATCAGACCCGTTTCATAATATATCATATCAGGGAAGTGACTTACATATATGATGTGCTTGCACTGGTTGCCCTTCCCATTATCAGGACAGGTGCAACTAGGTACTTTGTTCACAATAACCTGATAGACGTTGCCGGTCGTGCCCGCAATATCAAAACTCTCTTCATCATGCGTTCCATCCTCACTCATTGTTCTACTCCTCTCAATCAGAAACATTCGCTGTGTCCTAGCTCTTAATAGTCGTTCATTGTACGAAGTGGGTGGCTTAGCACGGAATCTTTTGAGACGTTTCTCTTCACCTTTCTCTCGCTGACACTTCGCAACTAGGGAGTTAAACCCGCAAGGCGTTCTTGTTCTAGTTGCGCCATCCATTCGTCTTGATCTTCGTCATTTTCTATTACTTTACGCTTCTTGCTAGGTTTTTCGCTTGATTTACTACTACAAATGGCGGGAGTTGAAGGGATGCCCCTCTTGGCTTCAAGGTATTTCTTCATAGTCTCAGGGCTCGGGTTTGTGGGAGGTTGCTTTGTAACTGTGCGATCTTGGGTTGTCTGTGATCTATGCGCGTGACGCCATGTGTGGTTCACGAGACAAGATTGGGTTTTGGAGAAATGAGAGTTGGCAGGGATTCAATTTGAGGGGTAATCCACAGTGGGCTGAGAAACACCAGGAAGAAGGTTTAGAAGTTCTTGAATGATATTAAAAAATTGAAGGGAATGTTGCGATTGACCTGGAGTTCAATCTACACCAAATCAACGCCCAGTCACGTGTGTATTCCAACTAGACTGATCAGGTCTAGTGGCTTTTCCCCACGAAATCCTCAAAAATCCATTTCGCGAAATGAAATCTTTTCCTTTTCTCCTCATAGTCTTTACATATAACGCGGCATTCTATATACCCCTGTTCTGGCTTACATTGTTATCGAAAGATGCAGTGCCTTACAAATAGCCTTTTCATATTACTGAATAGCCCAGAACGATAAACGCCTTTTAAAATCCTGGTGATTGCTCTAGTTTTTTCGGAAGCTTGCATGAGTTCAGCGGGTTCGCTATGTGCGTACATCTTCTAGGACTTTATACATTTACAGTTGCGTTATTGAGTCCAGTGATTGGGGAGTATGGTGAGTCTCGGGAACGTGCTGGTTCAAATAAGAATCAAGATATTACCTCTCAGCGAATGAAGAAGTAAAGAGATTTTAAATACCCACAATAGTTGTTTCAAATCTTCTAGGAAATCGTCTTTTGAATGCCAGGAGTCATTAATTGAAGTATAAAAGCTCATTATGCACATCGCTTGTTTCTCCCATCATATAATCTTATACCTCAATATACCCGCCATCAGGAAGTTGGTCAATGCGTGTCACATTAATTCCCTTCCTTCCACCCATCTTACGGAGAAGTGCAGCGCTGGTTGGGTATACTACCTGGAAAAAATATTCTTCATCACGGTTGCAATAAAATCCCTTCGGCCACTTACTCAAAATATCAACTGAGTGTAAGTCTGACTTCACGA
Source organism: Tricladium varicosporioides (assembly GCA_021365295.1). NCBI lineage: Eukaryota > Fungi > Ascomycota > Leotiomycetes > Helotiales > Tricladiaceae > Tricladium > Tricladium varicosporioides. Next base: position 518,409 of record JAJTIW010000002.1, read on the forward strand.
TTTCCTCACCCTGCTTCTTCCAGGTGTCGTTTAATGGGACGAGTCAGTACTTCACAACATAATCACCGGCGCGGTAGCTGCTTGAGAATGCTGTCGTGTAGCCCGGATATTTGTTAGCGCGGAAGCCTTACCCTCTACCATATATCACTTACTAACAGATAAGTATTCTTGACTTGATTTCGACCTTTTGAAGATCAGCATATTTCTTTGCTACGTAGTATTTAGAGAACCCCTTGGCGTTTCCATACTTGATTCAGAGATCGATATTCTCCTTTGTGGTCTTTGTAGATACCCTAGTAACTTTTCAACAGCGATCTTCCGCTTGACAGCACGATGAGTTCGTGCATGGGTCCTTGAACTAGATCTAAGCAGAAATTTGACCCTTGGGCGACAGGAGTATATACAACTGCAGCAATTTCTGTGGTTTTTGTATTGCGCTTTCTCGATTTTGGTCATATTTGTAACTGCTCTGCTCCACGCCTTAAGCATCCCGGCGAATGTAGTTCTTGGTTATGGAGGTATGCCCGTTTTTGTGGCCATTGATTCTATTTAATGTTGTGTTGATAGCAACTAAGGTGGAGAACAAGAATATCGTTTCATAAAGCAGAATATGATAAACAGAGCCAGAATTAGAGCTATCAGTAGGGCATGCCAGACGAGAGGAAGGGCAAAGGAAAACTAAGACAAAAATTGATGCTCAAAATAATGGCAAAAATTGTGCCCATGTGGATCGTAGTCATGTCCACAGTATGAAGTTAAGACATGTAATTGATCAATGATTATTGGTGAATTAACCATGAGGCTACAACTTCGGGGCATGAAACTCTTCCCTACGGTTGTTCGGGTTCCACTATAGACCTAGTCGATAGGGGGCTCGAAAAATATGTCAAATCATTGTAAAAGATAGAGTGTGAATGGTTGCGTCTTGACATGAAACCCAAAATTTAGATTCAGACTGAAAATGTTCGGGACGTGTAGAACATTCAAATATGGAGGATAATGTGGGGTAAGTTTACAGGGCCAGGGTGTGAATGTAACGGCCGACGCTCAACCTTCAAGCGAGCCATTACGAGGCCAGAATGTTCGCAGCTGGCCATAACTGTCAAGAGGAATAATTGAACCGTGCCAACTAACAGCACACGTTCTTCAACCACCCATCCAGTATGTCAGCTGTAGCACCCTCCGATGCCACTTTATCAGGTAGGTATCTCCCTCATATCAATTTGCAGATCTTCAGCACTCATTCCCGAGCTTGCTAACACATTCCAATAGCTCCCAAGAAGAAGAGTAACAAGAAGAAAAAGAGTAAGGCAAAGCTCAACGGCGATCTTTCTAAATCACAGGATGTGGGTAAGGAGACGCCGGCAGACATCGGGGATGGGGAGGGCGAACAGGACGACTCTGAGCAGTCCGCTGTGGTACGAGTGACACCTGTTCAATTCGTGGCATTGTAAGATGAAGGTGGAATTTCATCCTAACTGGAAATATTAGAATACACCGAGGGAAGATAGATTCCCAGAGAACCTGCAAACCCAATCAAACGGTCATAATCATGATTCTGCGAGAAATGGGCATGCAGTGGATCCTTCTATACGAGGTTCTGCCCCCACGCAAGGAAAGGCAGATCGCAGGCCAGAAAACAAGACTCCAGATACCTCAGATACCAGTAGTCGGCTCGAAGCAATGTCACAGGAACGAGAGGCATTGCGGGTGGAGGTTGAGCAATTGCGGAGGTCGCTGGAGGATATTCAAGGAAGGCACTCCGAGGAAATATCAGCCATAAAAGAACAGCATGCGGATGAGATGGAGACTGTCAAGACAAAGCATACGGAAGAAATTTCGACGATCAAAGACCAGCTTACAGAGGAAGTCACGTCCATCCGTGCAGAGTTGCAAGAGACCGAAACAGCCAAAGAACATGCTGAAACCCAGTATCAACACCTTCTCGGACGTGTTAATACGATCAAAGCAAGCTTGGGCGAGAGGCTGAAGGCAGATAAAGAGGAACTGGCTGAAGCAAAAGAACAGATTGACGAGCTTGAGTCGCAGAATGAGGAACTCCAGAAACGTGTACAGAGCCTCGAAGCCGACGCCAAACGGTTAGAAGGGGAGACCAGCGATTCATCGAAGGAACTTTCAAGTTTAAGAAACCGTCACAACCTTTCTCAACAAAATTGGGTACACGAAAGAGATGATATGCAACAACAAATTAGGCAATTACGAGACGAGGCTGAAGCGGCCAAGGAGGCAATGGGTGATTGGGAGGTCCTGGCTATGGAAGAACGATCGATACGAGAAGGCCTTGCGGAGAAAGTAAGAGACCTTGAAGAGCAATTTTCTTCCCAAAAGGAGTCATACGAAACAGCTGTGTCTGAACGGGACAGTCAATTACAGGCTCTCACTGGCCTACAGCGAGCTTTACAGGAGGTTCAAGATGCCCGAAAACGAGAGTTGCGAGAAATGGTCGAGTCCTATGAGGAGCAGCTACAAGCTTTGAAGAAACTCGTCCATGACTCGGATTCTCGAGCTATGGAAGCTGAGCAAGCTAAAGAGTCCTTACAAACGGAACTGGACCGACTTGTGCCGTTTGAAAAAGAGGTCAAGGAGAAAAACTTGCTAATTGGAAAATTACGGCATGAAGCGATTGTCCTAAATGACCACCTCACTAAAGCCTTGAGATTCTTAAAGAAAGCTAAACCGGAGGACAATGTTGACAGGTAAGCCATTTAACTTCGCCCTATGCAGTAAACCATGCTCAAAGTTCTAGGCAAATCGTTACAAATCACTTCCTACATTTCCTTGCCCTCGATCGTACAGATCCCAAAAAATTCCAAATCCTACAATTAATAGCAGCCTTGCTCAACTGGACAGAGGAGCAAAAAGAGCAAGCAGGTCTTGCAAGACCAGGAACCTCAAGTAGCAGCCTACGACTGCCGATGTCGCCTTTCCACCGAACACCAAGCACACCGTCACTCTCCTCAGAATTCTTCACAGAACCAACCGCAAACAAGGAATCGTTAGCCGAGTTGTGGACTGGCTTCTTGGAACGAAGTGCTGAAGAAGGCTCAACTACTGGGAGCAGAAGCGGGAGCGTAAGCAGTTCTGCCGCACCGAGACCAGATACCAGGGGGGGAGTTTAGATAGAGCATGAAGATGGGATGGAACAAGGGAGGAGGTGTAGGTGTGATAGATTCCAATTTGGTCTTCCTGTATAATATGAATGAACATTGCGAAAGGCGTTGATACGGACATTCTAGGGCGATTGGCTGGATGCCTCGCATGCATACTTTGACAAATTGATACTTTTTGATGTACGTTTATCTAAACGTGGAAATTTTCTATGCACTTATATATCATTTCAATATCTTTTCAATTCAGGCCCTTAAAGCCTCGATATTTCCAAAATCTTAATCTAAACAACACAATCATCTACAGAAACATCACACATCCTTCAAATTATTCCATTGTCGCACAAAATTTCTGTTCCTATACCATCCTGCTGTCATTTTCAGAAAGCAAAAATTTCCACCACGAGTGTCCCATAGAAATAAGCCAGAAAAAAATTATCCCAGATCACACAAGCCACCCCACCTTACTCAACCACCAGGAACCCAGAAGGGAGTACTCACCAATCACTTATTTCCACTGCATTAACCACCTCGAGCCTACGTTGCTAAATAGTCATATTTTATACTGAACTGTTACTAGCGAAGCTGAGCCACTTGACTGTCTTACTAGCGACGGCGTACCATAAATTTCTACATTAAGGGTGAACAGATTACAAGTCTCTGTGTTGAGATTCTCCCGAGTACAAAGCGGCTTTGGTCCTTCAGCAACAAGGAGTCGGCGCGCTGTGAAGTTTTGGAGAGCCGGAGGGGAGGAGATCTCGCCAATGCGTAGATGAGCAGTGGGTGTGCCACTGAGAAATCGAGGGGCGAGGATTAGAGGGTTGTGGTCATTGAATTAGGAACTAGACCAGCTGGCTCCCAAATATCAAGCCTTTGCTCCACATTGGCCTTGTCACTAAGGAAAGATGGCCAGGAAGTTGTGGTGGTGAAGGAGCTGGTTCAGCAGGAGGTCATAGTCAAGTTCAGACCTGTTCGCTCTATGTATTCTCAGAAACTATAACCGCTTCCCTGAGATGGTGGATTGCCGCATGGTTGGGTTTCAACCTATTTGTGAATGTTAGGGTTTTGAAACTGAAAATCTCTTAAATGAGGTGAATCAGAGAAGATGGTTTGTGATATTTACTTCTTGACATTCTTTTGGTGGTCTACATCAGAGGTGAGAGAGTAATCAGAGCACCTACGGTTGTAAGAGAGTTGTAGATTGGCTGAGAGTTCTATTAGTTCAGTGGAAGGGCTATGAGGGTTAAAAGCAGAAAGGGGAATTGTGCTTGAGGGGTCTAGAAAAGGGGAATCTGGGGATCTCATTTTGTGAGAATATTTGCACGAGGTGTATAATGTTAAACAATATTTGAATACCCTTTTTTCAGAAAAGACTTAGACCTGTGGTGATAGAGTTAAGCGAGCTGCTTCTCGCTTGTTTGTTTATAAACGATCGCTTTTGCTGCCAGCTTTTCTTATATAAATAGCTTTATAACAAAGAGGTTGCAAAATCCAATCTCTCCTGCCTACAGCCGCAATTCATCCAAAACTCCCACATCTAATAAATTGACAAGTAAGCCTGTCAAGAAGCAGAGACATTACAAACGCACAAGCTCACCTTAATCCACTAGATTCTTAATTCATCTATCCTCATTTCGGCAACGGCAACACACTTATCAGATATTCCATTAACCTAGCCATCAAGTGATAAGAAGGATAGTGGGAAATAGCAGCTTGGTTTAATAAGAACTACGACTAAATTGAGTATCGGTTGTCCCATCACTTTCATTCTTTCTTCAAAGCACATGATAACAGTGTCCCCAGGTTCAAACCCTCTAACAACTATTGGACTGTTCACCCCCCCCCCCTCCCTACCCCCCCGCCCGCCTCCAAGGCAACAAGGAATTTTCTATAAATAGTCGGGAAAATGTAGTTAGTGAGCTGGTCTCTATTGTCTTGAGGAGATGTGCAAGCTTGTGGGTTATTTGGTTTTACTTCTTAAATGCTTCCATTCTCCAGCGTGGTATGCGGTAACATTCACGCAGATATTAGGAGTTTAAAAAGCCTTTCAAAAGATAGTAATACTGTAGTGTTGAGAACGAAAGCTGAGAGGATGGTGAGTTGATTTGAAGAACAGTGGGTTCACTGTGTAAGCGACATTTTTGTTCAGAGACCGAATACAAAGCATTCGAGATGCGTATTATGTGATAGGAGAGTGTAGCGATCTATAATGCCGAATTCATTTTCTCTCTTATAGTTTTGTTGCATATCATACACTAGTGTATAGTAACATGCTCTTATAAAGATCAGATGACTGAAAAGCATAGTGGTCTACAGCAATATAAGTACTCAGGTCCTTTACTTTGTTGTGTATTGCATCATCGCATATTCTCATGCAGATAAGACAGGCTATAATGATTCACAACAATATAATCATTCAGTATTCAAAGTTTGCAGTATATGGCGGATATTCATACATTACAAACTATCCCCCTCATATCCTTATCTCCCCACCAACCTCAAAAGGCTCCATAACATTCCTCGCATAAGCCTCCGCATCCCCTTGAATAGTAGCCATGTCAATCCTATTCTCCAGCGCATTCTGAACTCCCTCCAACACCTCCCTCTCCTCCATAATCTCCCCCATCAGCCTCCCCTCATGCACCCAATATCCATTTACCTTCTCCCTTAGCGCTTCATTCCTGCTTATCGTATTCTTGAGAATCGCTATAGCGCTCATTTTTGACCGTGCAACATCGAGTATGCGATTTGATGTCTCAATACGTGATGCGGTTGAAGGAGGAGTAATAAATGCGCGGTTCGTGGAGGAGAGATAGAGGAGCCAACCTAAGAGACCATCGAGGGCGGCAAGGGAAATCAAGCGGTAAACTCTCATTTTCCAGAAAAAAGTATTGATATCCTCCAATCGTGTAGCCCTAGCATTATCACCATGTTTAAACGTCGCCACGATGTAAACATCTAGAAACGCTAGTGCGACAGCAGCGAGCGTGGCAGGTGTTCGCCAGCCTGTTGCCTCGGGGCCGGTGAAAAGACCAGAGGTGACTAGGGCAAGGGCGACGAGGTTAAAGAGGTGCGGGGCAAGGAGAGCGGGGAGGAAGTAGTAGAGGTAGGTACTTGGGTCTTCGGCAGTGCAGAACTGACAGTTTGCTAGTACTTCAGGACCGAATTGGAAGTATAATAACCTTGACTCTAAACTTGAGATCTTCGTCCTTAACACATTGTCGAAAGATGTTAGACCGCCAGGTCGGAGAGCAAGCAGGCGCGTGAATAGAACATCAGTGGGGATTTGCAGACGCGAGGAAGTTCGGTTGAAGATGTTCTCGGGTGAGAAGGGTGGAAGAGTGTAGACTAAAAAGCTAGCAGCGACTATGAAGAGGATTGTGAGGGCGCGGGAGACGTGAGGAGGGGTTGGACGGATAGAGACGCCATATACCTGGGGAGCTGCGCGGACGGAGCGGTAGTATGAAATCGCTTTGGGGAGAAGTATTGGGCCGAAGAATAGAAGGAGAGACTTGATTCTATGTCCAGAATTGTCAGTATAATTCATAAATTTATTTGCAACTTTACTTACGTCCCCCAAGAGATTGCCATGGTAATGAGCGTGTTCCTTCTGAATAACCTAAGAGTGGACCATAACGCTGTTGGTGTTGAGTACTAGACACGTTCGTGAGGTCCAGAAAGCGGCGGATTCTGCCGTTGTTGCCAGCCTTTGCAGTTACGAATGAGGCTTAGCGCAACAGCTACCATAGTAAAGTTTTGGATTTTCCTTCAGCCCTTCTTGAACACAATCAATTGTAATTTTCATCAATACGTAAAATCCAAACTGCTACACTGTACTTTGTGTAAGACAGAAGATACATTCACAGTCTTAATCGAGGTGACTGTCTAGCTATATTTAGCTATCACTATCTTCTCCCTCCCAGCCTTCGAACCTTATACTTCCTTCCTCGTCAATAAGGTGGCACTTTCGAAGCTTTAGCGATCCTCTCTCCCATGGTCACTCAAAGTCAAAAAGAATGCCCAGATTGAGCCCCAAGTACTCTGCCAAGAGTCATCTCACTCGTGTTGCAAGGTCTCAGCGAAAGCTATGATGACCTATGCGTCTTTTTTGTTGAGAGACATCCATTGTCCTTTCCATTCCTATGTAATATAGCCCAGTGTGCCCTTCCCAATTTCTACAGCTCCTTCTTCTCCTCCTGTGATGCCGGTGTCGCTTTTTCCTTTTCACCAGAAGGAACCTTCATTGGTTTACCCTTCGACGCCGCAGATTTTGAGGTCATAACCAATGCCACAGCTGCCACTATCGCATCGCTGACCAGGACAATAATCGCCATACATGCTAATGACCATGCTTGGATACTGATGCTTCCGATAGGAGCTCGCGGGAACGACAATAGCCACTCGGCATAATATGGCGCCCAACCCTTCGGAATCCAGAACATAGGCTCCTTTTGAAACCAAAATTGTAGGAAGATGCGCAGACCATTTGTTCCTAGCCATCGCAAAGTAGTAATTGCGCTATCGAAAGTCGTTTTTGTAGAATCCAAGGTGGCTTCTGCATTGCGTGATCCGTCAGTTAGCTACTAAAACATGAAGTAGAAAGTAATGATAACGGTAGGACGTACTATTCTTCTCTACTTGCTCTAGCAATTTATCATGTTGCCTCCGCAACTTCGCCCATTTCGCAAACTCGTCCTGACTACTTGTAGCATTAAGCTCCTTCCGGACCTTCATGAACTGAGTCTTCAAGGCTTTTTGTTCGCTCGCAGACTTTGAGGTAGGAGTAGGGAGTCGATTATAGATGTTCCATAGCTATGTACCCTTAATTATTTGTATATATCATGTGTGGCATGAGGAGTGTATACCAGACTGTTAATTGTTGCTGCACCAAACGTGTTCACCAAATGAATGGTGAGCTGCAGAATAAACACCACAATCAAAATAGAAGGCATCTTAGACTTTGGCAGACGGTTGGTACTCTCAATCAAAGGCCGTGAGATGTCTGGTGTGAAAGCTACTGAAAGCTTTGTATAATGTTCAAGGCTGGGCTCAGGTGCTTCTGTGTGCTGGCTTTTTGACGCAACATGGCTCACTTAACATCCGTGCGCTAGGCAAGGCTGTAACCATCTTTCTAGAACCTCACACCCTCTAAATGTACAACCTTGTGCATAGCTCCTACGGAATATATATGGCACACTCAATACCTCGCAATGTCGAGAGCCATCGACAAGGAAACAGTTGCGTCTCTTCAAAGTGATGATCCTACATCAGTCTACGAAGACATTTCATGCACCTTATGTTGGGACAGAGGACAGCTGCTTGAGATTGAATTCCTAGGGAAAAGTCACCCACTCCCGCCAGGAACAAATTTCTTGCTTGATGGAAACAACATTGCCATACCGAAAGCCAAACTTGTCCAAGCCTTCGTCACTGCTCGTCAAATTTTCTTTAATCTTGCTAAAGATTGCCCAAAGGATAAACTTCAGGTCCTTGGAAATGCCGCTGCAGTTATTCTTCTGATGGATCCTGAACATATCACGGCCGCAAACTCTCGAAAAAAAATACTTCTGAGAGCTGGGTCTCTATCGCCGGAAATTTTCAAAGCGATGTTAAGGAAGGAACTGCTGTTTGTCAATAGCTTCTTGACGGCACGATTACACCGGCACACCAAATCGCCAACGTTATGGGGCCATCGTCGGTGGGTTCTTGAAAAGTGCAAGGCTATGGGAATGGGTTACGATATACACCAGGACTTGCACAGCATTATTCTGGTTGCTGCAGAAAGACACCCGAGGAACTACTATGCTTGGTCTCATTTACGATGGGTTATCCAAAACCTATGTGTTGGAGAAAAAACAAAGTCTGAGATATCGCCATTTATCAAGAACTGGTGCTTGAGGCACCCAAGTGATACATCGGGTTTCTCGTTCCTCTTATTCTGTCTTGCTCCGTTAAAAACCCCAGAAAACGTGCCTCGAAGTGATGCAAGCACATTTGTCTGCGAAGAAGTCCTTGGTCTTGCCGTATCATTCAAATGGACGTTTGAATCTGTCTGGGTATTTCTCCGGACGATTGTTGCTACTGAATTGGTGGCGAGTTCGCAGAGACTCGTTTTCCTCGAAGCTATCAATAACCTTCTTACAACTTGTGAAGGTGAACCCAAAGCGAGATCGAACCTCCAAAATGCGATGCAGTGGTTTGAGGAGAATCAACAAGCAAATGGCTCTTGAAATGTAAAAGATAATGATAACGCGTCAGTTCAGAGTTAACTAGGACACATATTCGTGGCAGCACCTTGACGCGTCCTTCTTTCTGTGAGGTTAAAAAGTGGAAAGTGATGATAAAAATCAAGGAAAATAAGCATTACTTGAATCTTTGACCCATGCTGTATATCATCTTGGGTAATAACCACAAATGGATGGGTGTCAAATTTGCAATGTCGATAGCACAAGCGAGAAACAGGGGCTATTAATATCACGGCCTGTAAAGCGAGACATCGTCATCGGCAATATTCACGCCATGCATGAGAAAGTGCCTAGGAACTCCTAGCAGAAGGACCTGTCAAGTTCGATGTTCTGATGTTTGGTGTTCGTGAGGCTAAAATCAGACCATGTTTTCGTCGCAATACAGTTTCTGTATGAGGACAGCTTGAGACGTGAAGTTGAGACGAGCTCGAGGCAACCTCTCTGTGCCACCGAGGTAAAGCCACAGTCACTTGGAACAATTCAATATATCCATGTGACGGAAATCCGATTTAGGGTACTCTAGCGGGTTGGGGAAACAAGAGGCCAAGCTTCCCGATATCGATGCCGTATCGGACTCGTCGTACCATAGTGTGGAGGCAAAGATACGGACGATTTGGTCCATGACCGCTATTTCGAGCCATGGTTCCCCTCGTATTGATGGTACCTACTGGGGGGTTGAAAGTCTTGTACGCCTTTTCTTGCAGGCTCACAAGCCCAAAGTAGAGGCAGGATAAAACCCAAATCTCAGAGCCTTGAAGCATCTCGATGTTGGCGAGAAGAACAATGAGTACCGAAAAAGCAAGCCTACTAGAAAAAAAGATACCAATGAGAGACCCTGGGATTGCGGTTGGCTGGCTAGTTTCTATGAGGGCTTCGATGGCTTCCACCAGATCCAGAACATCTAACTAAAAAGCGCCTAACGCAGAACTTGGACCACAGAGTTCTGCAGAAGATTGCGCACACATGCGAGCAGCGACTCGACGACCATGGTGAGATGCAAGCACAATTCGTATGCAGCCTCCACCCGAGCGAACAACTTGCTGAGTTCCTCTCAGGAGGTGCTGCGAGACCTGTTGAATTGGCGTGCTGTACTCAGCTGCACCCGAGACATTTTTTCCGCTGGACAAGTATCTGGTGCTGGCAGTGCAGATTTCTCATTGGTGTATTCCATAGTTTCTCAGGTAAACTCTCCGGTGTCAACGTCCACCCAGTGTCCAAGATTTCCAAGAGTTTGCAGGAGCATGTGTAGATGATATCAGCGTCACCCAGGCTGGATTCGCGAGAGCTGGCAAATAACGGCGCCCAAATGATCTATCCGTTGTAGGCCCTGGTTTCATAACGCTACACCCCGGCTGGGATTGGCGCAGGCCCATGGAAATCTTCACGATTTGGCTCCCGCCTCCGCCGGATTGTTATCTGCAAGAGTTATGGGATTTGTTGTGAAGGAGGGGGGGGGGGCGTGAGGAGGATTGTTGGAGATGAGTGCGCAGTCAGCGTGCCCGAGCAGTTGAGTCCAGTTGTGCGTCGATTCAGGATGCACAGGTCGCACGTCGCAGTGGGCAACTCTAGTAGATAACAGGTCGCCGTGATAATTTCGGTGGTACCCGCTGTTAATGTTAAAAAGTGTTTGCTGATCAAATGTTTCCTGCGTCTGTGGTGGTCAGGGTCGCCGAACACTGAATAATGCTGCGCGGGAGTAAATCACCCAAAGCCTGTTGGTGGTGCACTGTTGGGTCCTGGTCGGGCCTAGCGTGGCGCCGGTTGTGCTAGCCACGGTCGTTGGCGGCTTCCCTGGTCCACCGTGTCCAGGGCATCCTCATCCCTTAAAACTGCTGCCGCCTCTTCCTCGCATCCTCTTGATAATACTGGTCGTCCGCAAAGCCACTCTTCTTTTGAAACTCTTCTTCAAAAGTTCGGTCTCCGTGTGTTCCATTGTCTACTTCACCACTGTCGTTAAGGCCCTTTTCTGTTCGTCGAGAAGTAAGGATTGAAAGGTTTAGAGCTCGTTGCCCCCAGTTCCTTCCACCAAACAAAAAGGTACGTACTTGCTGGCGTGTTTCGTGGCGTCCATTCCTGCTTCGTGTCAACCTGCTCCATCCCTCCTTCTCCAGCAACATCGTCAGACTTCAGAGGAAAGCATCAACTCGAGTGTGGTGGCCAAGCTGCACTAGGCCCATAAAACAGGCGTCGCCATCCCAGTTCCCGCTTCTCAAAACAACTACGCGGCTCTTTTCCCCCATCATCCATCAACACCACTTCAACACTTTCTCACACCTATCTCTTGTCGAATCTGCTGGCATCGAATCGAAATCATTCAATTGAGCTGGGCTGACGTTGAAAAAGTTACCGTAACAGCATAATATCCCTCACCATGTTCGCCCAAAAACTCCTTCCCGCTCTCGCGGTTTTCGGTGCTGCAGCTGGTAAGTCATCAACTTCCATCCCTCCTTTCCTCCTCGCACATCGCTTTGGATGGAATAAACGGGTGGAATCATTGTAGAATCAATTGGGTCGTAGGCTGTGTGCTGACTCGTCGAATTGTAGCTCAAACAGCATCAGTCTGCTCTCAGGCCACTGCCACCATCAACTCCGCCGCAGATGCCACTGCTCTTGCGAACTGCGCGACAATTGCTGGCAGCGTTCTCGTCGGGCCCAGTGCATCAGGATCCATCCAGCTTGATGGCCCTCAACAAATTACCGGTGATTTAATCTGTGCGGATGCTGGCGGATTGACCAGCTTGAGCAGCAGCACAATTGGTACGATTGGTGGATCTTTCACACTCAACAACTTGACTTTATTGTCTACCCTGGGCATGTCAACATTGAAGTCCGTCAAAACCATCAATTGGTCCGCCCTCCCTGCTCTGTCGCAGCTTTCATTCACCGCTGTCGTCACCAAGGCCACCTCCGTCACTATCCAAAATACCTTCTTGACTTCCCTCGATGGTATCAATCTGCAATCCGTTGCTACTCTGGACGTCAACAACAACAACCGTCTCAAGACCTTTAGCACCCAGATCGCCAACGTTACAAGCTTGCTCTCCATTGCCTCCAACGGACAAGCCCTTGACCTTCAATTCCCCAACCTTGTCTGGGCCGCGAACGTGACATTCCGAAATGCCTCATCCGTCAGCATTCCATCCCTAACCGTTGTCAACGGCTCAATGGGCTTCTATGGCAACTACCTTACCAGCATTGCTGCACCAAACTTGACTTCTGTTGGTTACACTGCCCAGAACAACAGACAAGGTAGTTTAGCAATTGTTGCCAATAGCAAGCTTGAGAACATCTCCATGCCATTGCTCAGCACTGTCGGAGGTGCTTTCCAAATTGCCAACAACTCTGCTCTCAGCACCGCTCTCAGCTTCCCATCGCTTACCCAAGTCAGTGGTGCCATTGACTTCTCCGGAAACTTCAGCACGTAAGTCTTCTATATTTAGTCCATTGGTCAATCATATACTAATAGATTGCTAGTCCTACCATGCCACAACTCCAGAACGTCAATGGTGGTTTCAACATTCAGTCAACTGCCCAGATTGACTGCTCAACTTTCGACAAGCAAAAGGGTGGTATTATCCAAGGCTCATACACTTGCAAGACCACTGCCAACGCCCAGAGTGGTGTCGGAAGCGGATCTTCTACAACCTCCGGATCAGGTTCCAGCTCAACCAGCAAGGCTGCTGCTGTATCATATGGTGTCAGTGAGGCCGCCGCTGGTCTCTCTGTCCTTGGTGGTATTCTGGGAATGTTGTTGTAAAGCATTGGGACGACAGGCGTTTTTCCTTTTTTTGACCACACTAGACCTAATCTGCAACGTTTCCATTTTTGTTTTTCTTTGACACAAACTCAGCCAGTGCAAAATTGAAGCCTATTGTCAATGGATTCGCGTCGGAGCAATTGAGCGTTTTGGTTCCAGCCTTCATTAGGATTGTATGGATGGGACGGGGGGAGTGATGAGGCAAGCTAGTATAATACCTATGTTGTTCTCTGGGAGGATTGCATACTACTCACGTTGATGTGGCTGCCGTTGAGTGGGTGGTGGACATGTGCTCTTGAGTGATGGAATATGGCTAGGGAGCAATGAGTCTAGGACATCCAGATTCCATACAAACTTGTACATTGATTATTATGAGTTTTAATGCCTTTTTGTGACGCTGCTGCTAAACAGGCTAATATTTGCTTTGTAAATCGAGTTCGAGAAATAAGGGAAGAATAGTATATTCAAGTTTGTGCTCGGATCTTCTGAGACAGAGTCTCCACCTTAAACGTTTCTTCCACTTCCCGGTCCAGCTTTTATCTCCAAATTTAGATGACTAGAAATTTCTTTTTCAACGTCGAGAGTTTAACATCCGACATTTAACGCCTTATGCTTGATGCTTGTCCTTAGATTCGAACTAAAACAGACGTCAGTTTTCGGTCGGAAGTCGTAGGTGGCGCCCGCTGTCTCAAGTTTGTACCACGGACAAGCATTGCACGCATTTGACATTTGAGGCAAAGCCGAAGACCTGCATTTGATTTGCGATGCGAATTGCGGGGTGAGATCCTGGCTTGGGGCTGGCTTGGGGCTGATCAAGAAGTGAGGCTGAAGGGTTGGCTGCAGGTACGGAGGAATACTACATAGATGATTGGCACTGTGGAGAGCTTACGAGAAATGGCTGATTGCTGGTTTGTGTGACAGTGGAGAGATTGGCTGGGTGAAATGTCTAAGATGCTTATTTGAACTCTGGAATCTGATCTATCTACTTCTGTCTATGGTACGCTTCTAGCACTCTACTCTAGATCCTGAGGTTCTTCTATTTCGTGGTGACCTCTTCTTTGCAGGTTGCATCATCTAGGCAAAACTCAAATCTGGGTATTGGCGACAATATTCGTGTATGGTATCGTTCTATCATAACTGCTTCCTGGTGGTCGTAGAAGGTGTCTACAACTTAGCTCTTGGCTCATCTTGCTTCATCATCGTATCTGCTACGATTCGGCGCTGGATCTTGCCTGTTGCGGTTTTGGGCATGTTGTCTGTAAAGTAAATCTATGGTTATGTTAATTACGCCCACAAACCACCTTATATAACAGCAATTTTCCTACAGGGGCGGGATAGCATACCTTCTTAGGAACCTTAAACTTGGCAACCTTCTCTGCAACCCACCCCCTCAACTCCACCCCATCAAGTTTTTGGCCGCTCTTCACCACAATAGCAACACCCACCTCCTGTCCGTACATCTCATCCGGAATAGCAAAACTAACAGCCTCGCTAATCTTTGGATGTCTTGCAAGAACATTATCAAGTTCAATCGGACTAATCTTCTCTCCTCCCTTGTTAATCAACTCCTTGATTCGTCCGGTGATGATCACGTAGCCGTTCTTATCTTGCCTTCCCTGGTCTCCTGTTCGGAAAAACCCATCCTTGGTGAAGGAGGATTTGTTTGCTTCCGGATTGTTCAAATATCCCTTTGTGACGTTCTCACCACGGATGCAGATTTCGGCTTCCGAACCTTGCGGTACTCTGTTTCCGTCTCCATCAAGAATTGCTACTTCAACGCCTTGACCGATTCCTACGCTCCCTGGCATACGTTTTCCTGGTGGAAGAGGATTTGAGGTCATTTGGTGAGCCGCTTCCGTCATAGCATAGGCTTCTAGAACTGGTGCACCATAAGTCTCCTCTAACTGGTGGAAGATGGTGGGTGATAAAGGCGAGGAGCATGATCTTATGAATCGGATCTTGGGTTTGGTAGTTGGAGGAGGGTTCTTGAGGAGAATTTGGTGAATTGTGGGCACAGCTGTGTACCAATTGGCCTTGTGTGTTATGAAGTCACCCCAAAATTCAGAGGCTGAGAATTTCAGAGGGACTATGACAGAGCCACCTGAGTAGAGTGGTGCAAGGAGGCCAGCGAGGAGGCCATGGACATGAAAGAGGGGCATAACAAGCATGGTCCGGTCTGCTGGTGTAAGATCGTAGGTCGCTTTAATATTTTTCATTGTCCGAGTAAGGTTCTTGTGTGTCAATGGCACTGCTTTTGGCCTTCCCGTTGTGCCACTAGTATGTAGGACGAGAGCGATGTCATCTGGTTGCGCCTGCTCAACCTTCTGGTTTCCCTTTCCTTTAAGCTTTCCCTCGTCCTTGATGTCCAGTACGACTTCTCGGCCATTCCAATAGCATTCTGCGATTGCAGCATTGTATTTCCTGGCTGCTCGAACGGCTGCTCCATTTTTTCCATAGGATCCTTGTGGTACAAGAGCTACCGCAGACTTCAGATCATCGATATAGAATTCGAATTCCTCCTGCTTATATGCCGAATTGAGAGGGGCAGCAATCCCTCTCTGCCAGGAGCTGGCTAAGAATGCAACGATAAATTCGTAGGTATTTGGAAGCGCGATTGAGACTGCAGCTTGTGGTGTAAGTCCTAGCTTTGCCAATTTCTTTTGGAACGAGGAAACCTCAGTATAAAGGTCGGTATAAGATACAATCAAAGGATTTGATTTGTTTGGGATAATAACGGCGGTTGAATTGGATCCCGAGGAGAAGGAATTAGAGAGTGTGGCAGCCATGATAAATCTGAGAATATGCAGATAGCTCTATGTTGTACAATAGAGGGCAGAAGTTAGCCAAGCAATTGACAATTGATATTCAACCTGCGAAATCAATAAAAAGGACGCTATGGCGTGCTTCAGCGGAGAATTTCAGACTCCAGCTCAAACTGTTTTTGTCTGGTGACATTTGACAGATCTTCCCGTGTTTCTCCTTATCGCCGAGGTCGGGATAGCTTTATCTTCTCTTCTTGGCTTGATAACTTCACACCTGTGCTCGTAGCCTCACCCATGAGGCTGTGGATCGTACAACTTCAAAGCGCATCAATACCAATAGCTTCACAATCAATATGTCGAACCCGAACTCAGGATCGGCGCCAAGGCCAGGGGGACTTTCGTTATACGCAAACCTCCTCGATCCTAATGCAGCTACAACTTCAACGACGGTCTCCAGAGGGCCAGTTGTCTTCAAGAATCCCTCCATAGAGAGTGCAGAGGATGCTTCAGCTAAGAAGCCTGTAATTGATGCCGGTAGAATTACCTTTCTTGTTATTAGAATCATAATAAACCAATTGCTTACTCTTCCCGTTATGGTTAATAGCTGCTCTACGATTCCAACCTACAAAAAGGCCACAACTCACTCAAAAGTCGAAACCGAAAGGTGCCTTTCCAAAAGCTGCACCTACAGACAGGCCAGGTCTAGGAAGCTCCCCAGCTTCTAACCCTCCGCCTTCCGCCGCAGCTAGACCAGCTACGAAGAGCACCTTAGCAGATTGGACGGGTACAGGTGACGATGACGATGTAAACGGCTTTTATGGTGGGGGCGAGAAGCGTCAGAGAGGAGGTCGGAAACGGAGAAAGAATAAGCATAAAGAAGAGCATGTTGCTGTGCAGGATTGGGATGACATCTATGATCCAACGAGACCGAACAATTATGAGGAGTACAAACATAGCGATGAGAAGATCCGCGAAATTAGGGAGTGGAAGGACAGACTGTACGCTCACCGAATGGCTCGAAAGTCTGAAAGTGAGAAGAGCAGTGATGAAGGAGAGGATTACCGCCCGCAGATGAGAAGTAGAGACTCCCAAGAAACACTATTAGAATGATTGCTAATGCTTGTAGATCAATTTGCGCCTCCTTCGAACTACTCCTTTGCACCACCGCCTATGGATTCTCCACCACAAAAACCTACGGAAGAGAAGAAAGAATCAAATTCCTACAGTCCTTCACCAGCTACAAATACTGCACCGCCACCTCTACCTCCACCATCTGAATCATTAGCACCTCCAAGTACTCCTCCCGCATCGGATGTTGCAGGCTCGATATCACGAGCTCCTGTCAGATATAACCTACCTCCAGCACCAAGTGAGCTTCCAAGATCGGAAGCGGAGTTAGAGAAAGCACTAGCTACAGAGCCGGGCGAAGAGGAAGAGCCGGAAGAAAACAAAGAGGAAGAGCCAAGATCACGTCGTCCAGGACAAAAAGGATTCGCAGAACGTCTTATGTCCAAATATGGTTGGAGTAAAGGTACAGGCCTGGGAGCCGATGGCTCTGGCATGGTGACACCTCTCCAGGTAAAAGTTGAGAAGAGAAAGAAGAAATCAGATGCAGAAGGCGGCGGGTTTCGGGACTCTGGTGGAAGGGGAAAGATCATTGGTGGCAAGAGAAATGTCCCGAAAGGAGAGGAAGCTGGGAAGTTTGGAGCTATGTCTGAAGTCATTGTTCTTCGAGGTATGGTTGATGGTATGAATCTCGATGAGGAAGTCGAAGGTGCTGGGGATGGAGGTTTGATGCAGGAAATTGGCGATGAATGTGACGAGAAGGTAAAAATAACATATTATGATGTTGTATAATCGCTAACACTTCTCATAGTATGGTCGAGTGGAAAGAGTCTATATCGACCGTCATGAAGCTACGCCCAAGGTATTCGTCAAATTTACGAATCAACTTTCTGCTCTACGGGTAAGACACATCATGTTCGATCAATTTAAAGAGGACAGCTAACAAAATCCCAGGCCGTGAATGCCTTGGAAGGACGGATATTCAATGGGAATACAATTTCTGCGCTATTCTACGAAACCGAAAAGTTCGAGAACGGTATTTACGAGTAGATGGGAATGACCCCTCGTTATCACCTCAAGGAATTCTATACAACTCGGGATTTTTAAGACGAACTAAAATTATCAACACCTTTCGTCTTTTAGTGAATTTTAGATGTTTTGAATCGTGCTTGGTTTAAACTGGGAATTTATGTGGTGAATTCTATGATAGATAACGGATGCCTTGTGAATTAACTTCGTCACTGCTCTGGAACCTCTCAATCTTTATCCTGTAGTGAATTTTTATGATTTTAAGTCCAAATATCTCCCCTAGCTACTTTCTGGAGCATCCTGCATGACTCCTCATCTTCTCTTCGTGACCAGTATAGTCCCCTTACATTTTTTTGGCCCTGGCCCCCCATCTAATGTTGGCTATCCGCTGTAAAACACACAGGCTCTTAGGTCTGCACCTCATGTTGCTCTACAATAACCGCCTTTTCGCATGTCTCTTCAATTCTGTTCCAAACAGCAGCCTAGTGCATACCTTCCCCGTGCGAAGCATACAAAATATTGACAGCCATATTCTCTCTCAGAGTAATAATGGGTTTGTTTCTCCTTGCGAATTACGCCATTAAAGCAAAAATGATATTTCCCAATTTGTAGCTTCAACGTCCTGGAGTACGGTCATTGTGTTTGAATGATAGCTTCTGAGAATACTGGTCACGGTGATGGCTATAGTCCACATATGATGCCTCATCTTTTCCTCGCTCTTCTGCTTCATCGCGGGATTCTTGTTGACACTTGGACTCCTGTTTAACTTGATCATTAGTTACATCTATTTTTCCCCGCCGGGTATCAAAATCTGAGTTTGCAATGAGCGACCTTCATTTCTGTGAGGCTCGATTTGGTGATAAATAATGTTGTCGATATCTGAACTGTGTCTAAACATTCTGTCAATTGCGATTCATACCTGATGGAGATCGTTATACCTTATTTTCCTTCACCTCAACGTTTAGGCCGGGGGGGGGGGTTTCCTTTCCAAAAAAAAAAAAAGTTATTAGAGTGGAAACAGAGGGGGTCAGAGAACTATATCTGAGATGTAAAGTAGCTTGCGAGCTCAGATTAAGAGAAACGAGCTGTTGAAGGTACGTTAAAAGGTAAGATTTTGGGCATATGAGTGATTCACAGCAGTGAAGTCTTTGGAGTTAAAATTGCGTTTAGATTGATTTTGAAGTTAGCTGTATCTGAAATAATAAAAGACAAACTACTTAGCGTGTCTACCAAGATAACTACCAGGAAGGGTAGTTTATTTTATTCTAAGCTAAATAGCTGGTCTTCATATACTAACGGTCACGCCTTCGTTGTGCCACTTGTTGCATCCTAATCTAAATTCTGGTCGATATATAGTATTGGCTTCCATGCCTCTTTGCATCATAAGGTAGCGAGAAGTTTAGACCGTGCTATTCGAGTGTGTGAATTAATAGTATCAAAGAAAGTTCGCGTGTCCCTTAAATTACATCGAAACCAAGCTCATCCCATTCCACATTAGCATCGCTGTCAACTTTATCCTCATCCTCGTCACAATCAAAACCCTTCAGCTCCTATTCTCGGACACAAACAAAGAAACCGTCCCTGCTTTTACTGTTCCACTCAGCTTTCTAATATACTCCTTCGTCTTGTTCGTATCCGCTATCGAGGGTATAAACCTTCCCGTTTCTCGCCATTATCCGAACAGACACTTGGAGGTATGATAACGCCTTCTTGTTCGCAACTTTGAGGTTGTAATAAACGCCGATCACATCAAGCGTGTTCCCGCGTGTGTAACTAGATGTCTGCTCATAAATCACAGCAGACACTGGCACAGCGATATCCTCCTCTTCCCCTCGTTCACCTGTTTTTTCTTCCTCCACCTTCAATTTCTTTGCTGGATTATTATTAGGGTTACTGGCCAACTCTGGCAGCTCTTTAACGTCCAGCCTTTCTTTCCCCTGTAGCTGGTAGCTGGTGAGGATGAATTCACGGCTAGAGAACTTGATTGCAACGCTTTATTTGAGAGCTGTAGAGATAGGGATAAGATGTGGACAGTCCAGTTTATTGTGGTGAACTTGGTTGGGCTTTGCTTCATATTACTTGCGAAATTCTCGTTTGCGTGAAGGAAAACAACTACCTCAAGTTTCAAGAGAGTACACCACTGTTTCTTAAGGAGCAGGGAGGAGGAGCTGAGCATAAAAAAGGGTTAGTAGATCTAGGGAATCAATTTAATTTTATTTCTGCTATCTCGTGAGGCTTTGGAGAATTAAAATAGAGACAGCCAATGCTTAGCATATGAGGAGCCACTAAGTGGGAATGTTATGGATAGAGTAGAGAGTAGAGAGTAAAGCTGGTTCTTTAACTATTCCTGTAGGCCTTCCATGTCATGATCTCTTTCAGCATGAACATAGTCACCGTGGCTCAAACCCTACGGCTTGGCAGACTTACTTCAACATAGAAAAACACGCTAGCAACTATTTTTGGGGCAAGCTTTATATCATGGCAAATATTGCATTGGTAAAATCTGGGGGAGTATCGCACAGATATATTTGGACCCTTTTTGCATCTTCAAACCATCTACTTGGATTTGTTTGACTTTCTTCTTTACAGAATAGATCCGTTTAATCAAAGCTATGCTCCTCTTCGGTTACACACCAGGCCATCACTACGCCACTCAGCCGAAGATCGACTATCTCGAGTTTCAATAGATCTAGTTGCCCAACCCCAGTTTGTAGACCAAAATTTATTCGGCAATAGTACTTTTGCGGCTCCACTGAATCATGAAGGCTGATATCGGCACCACTGAAGGTGGTTGTCATGCTTGGAGATTCGGACCTGCGATGATACATACCTATTTCTTTTAACTTTGGCAACATTTTTGTGAGAATTTCAGCCTCAAAAGAGCATTACAGAAGAGTATTCGAGTACAGCAAAGGAATTATCTCCCTCAAGAACGAGATGATAGAAGTTATTGTCTGACATGAAAGCTAGGAAGGGTGATAATAGTAGAGCTGAGGATGAAGTTCCATTGAGGATTCGCCGAGTTTGGAAATAATTGACTATGGTCTGAGACAATAAGGGAGGGGAGGGACAACAATAGATACAGGAGTGTTAGTATTGGTGTGCTGATGGTGTTGGTGTTCTAAGTGCACGAGGAAAAAGATATAACCAAGCTCGGCTATTCCGCCAATGATGCGCAGGGACCAACCCAAAAGGATCTTGCTTCGCTTAACCTAAGTCAACAAACAACAAAAAATTAGACAAGTTTCTATTACTGCTAATCTCCCCCTCCCCCCTCCACGGACCCCGACAGCTACCACGTATCAAAAATCAAAAACTCCTCTCAACACTCATCTGGATCTGTCCTACGGTAGTACCAGAGAGGGTTGAGAGTACAAACACAGCTTTACCTGTGTTATTCCGGGGTAACTCATGCAAGTGAGATGCGTAGCAGCGGTATTAAACCGAACCTGACTTGACCATCACAAAATACATGAGAAAACCTGTGGACTAGCAATGCGTAGCAGTAGTACCAGACTAAACCTGACTTGACCATTACAACAATCCACGAACGAACGTGGCTTATTTGGCAATATATTATTTAGTGGTAGGTGCCGAGGTTCTGCCAGGAACACCCGCCTAGCCTAGCATAAGTCCTCCATCCTTATATTCAGATACCGGGGCTCAGTTCCCAACCCATTCCTCAAAAGTACAAGGAGTCTACGCAAATATGGTTCTCGCAACTTCTCGCATTCCAGGAATAAATGATTGCCTATCGGAACCCATCTTTCCGGACTACCATCAACCTTTCTCTTTACCGTCGCGGGTACAATCAGCTTTTTCAGTTTGGATCTCTGTTTCCCCAACACCTTGTGGTACTTCTCGGGCGCTTCAAATGCTTGGTCAGTGATATTATCACTCATGGTGATAATAAGCGTGTCACACACCCCACTACCCTCATGGGCTACCTCAAAGTCTGGGTATTCCTTCCACAAATCGATCTTCACACTCATTCTCTCAAGATTCCAATCTCCCATCTCCTCCCCCCCTCTGATCTTGTGTAGATCGAAGCACCAAAATCCTCTCTCGTCATTCAAGCTCAACCGTGCAGTTTTCCAAATTCCATCCCTAAGACTGGCTATAGGATTCTCGAATCCGACGACGAATCTGCCTTCGACTTTGAGTTCATGAATGATGACTTTTTGGCCATGCTTCAAATCAAAGACCATGTGGATCAAGTATAGCAATTTGGCAGAAGCCCACAACATCGCTTCATCAAGAAACTGGAAGGGTGTCGAATAACCAACAATCGGGTGGTCAACGATGCCAAACTGTTGAAGAGGTTGCAGGAACTCAACTCTGAAGCGATATTTGACCTTCTTTTCCAAACTCTTGAAAGCTTTATCCCACTCTTCGTAAGTGACAACACCCAGCTTCGTAACCCCGGATACCACGAGGTCAACATCGGCAGCATTAAGCGAGAACTGTGGGCTCTCTACTGGTGAAAGATAGTATTTAAGTGCCTGC
This sequence comes from Tricladium varicosporioides, assembly GCA_021365295.1. Classification (NCBI taxonomy): domain Eukaryota; kingdom Fungi; phylum Ascomycota; class Leotiomycetes; order Helotiales; family Tricladiaceae; genus Tricladium; species Tricladium varicosporioides. Next base: position 540,901 of record JAJTIW010000002.1, read on the forward strand.
ATGATACGGCTAGGAGGATTATTAGCACCTCCGATGCCGAGAGTATTTGGTCTCGGGAGAGCATATCTGCGACCATCAGGTGCGGACAATTTGGGAGGCTTCGCGGTCGTAGTATACGGACTATCAACCTCTTCTTTTGTCGGTAGTTTCTTCTCCTTTGATTTTCCCAATGCCAATGAGCTATTTTCTACCCAACTGCCACTCTCAAACCCCCTACTAAACTTCGGAATTTTGCTCAAGCTAGCCCTCTTAATGGAAACCGGCACTGAGTGGCGAAATGTTTGCATCTTATCTCCTTATATCTCGCAAATACTGGTCCGGCCTTTCTAAAGTTCAGGAAAACTATGATGTTAAGTATTAACTCTTCTCTTTTTCCATCGTTTCCAGTTCTGCCCAAGGAAACTTCCAGAAAGGACGACGAAGAGATTGCCATTACCTGCAATCATGGTGTAGCCTGAAATTCAAAGAAACACCTTCCTTGTACTGTGTGAAGCTCACCAAAAGTAAACATAGATACTCTACAGTAGGATCTCAGTTGAGCATCCAGGATGCATATTCTCGTCTCTCTCATACCGCCTTCCGACTTCCAACTGACCACCACCACCCTCTGAAAGCCTTTTCAATCTGTTCGATATATTGCTTAACATAACTTCATCCGGGAGGTCTTGAGTTCGGAGGCTTAAGGGTATCAGGAAGCTTACTTATTCTATGCACATCAAGGGCTAGCCTTAAGCTTCCGAGGTTGGTTGTAGACACTGTGGTTGCTTTCTAATGACTTTCAAAAATCAACTCAACCTGGGAAGTGAAACCGCGCACGGATAAGGAGTCCTTTAAAGTTTTGGAAGCAAATTATTTATCATTAGTGGTATCTTATACAGGTTGCCCAATCCGTTCTTTTCAACGCCCCCAAACAGGGTATCTATGCCAGCCAACCCAAGAATCCTATCTATACCTTTCAAAGATCATACATGCGCGCCTTCCTTTGTCTTGATTGTAATAGCAAACATCTCATCAACAAAAGTCTTTCCTTCTTTCTGAGGTGGACCAGTCCCTGGCTTCTGGCCCCCAGGTAGATTCTTCATCTCGATACCCTTTTCGCCAGTAGCTTTATTGCTCGCAAGACTTCGAGGGCGATTCGTTGCAGTAGTTCTCGGATCTATATTGGCATCTTCATTCTTCGGTAGGACTTCCTCGGAGTCGTTCTGGATGAGGTTTTTCTCCGAAGAGTTATCTCCTCTCACAACCCGTGGTGATGAGTCCCTGTCCCAGAATTTAATCTTTGGGGATTTTAACACGACTTGTGGCTGATCAACCCGATTACCAAACATGTCGACTTCGTCTCCAATTCTGGCTTCCAATGCAGTTGGGGCTGGGGAGCGACCTTTGATCTTGAAAGACAATTTCCCCATCGTACCCTTTCTGGTTTCCAAAGGCTCGGGTTCCTCACTTAATTCTAAAACTCTTGAAAACTCATTGAATGTCTCCTTTGCAAAAAATCGATGATCTGCTGCGTTTTTGTAAACACGTTGTTGCATTCTGAATAAATTCAGAGGAGCAAATTCCAGTTTCTTCCCAGGAGCACGTGCGTGGATAGGCACAATGATCTTGTAGGTAATGAGCAATGCAGTGCCAGGAGGTGAATTGGGAGTAGGCCCTCGACAAGGCGCCTCCATCGGCTTCGCGATCAATTGAGCGTCGTTGAAGAAAGGGTCATCGATTTCATCTTTGATCGCCTCTAGTGTCTTCAGCATCTTCTGCGCAAATTCACGTTGCGTGGCCGAGGGGTTGTTCTTCTTCGATGCTTTATTGAACATTTTCATTGTAGCCGCAACACTCATCAAATCCATACCTTGGAGGTATTCAAGTTGCCAGGGCTCTAACGTATCAAAAGGTAGCTGCATAGTTGGTAGTTGATTCTTAGCGTCTTTTCGTGCAAGGACATCAAAGCCTGCTCCGATTGAAGCCCGGATGGCAAAGCAGGCAATATGGACACCTGGCTCGAGCATGTGGAGTGAGTCTGTAGCGTAATCGAGCATCATATCAAAACGGCGGGTGAGATCTTTCTCGCTAACTTGTAGACTGGTTGCTAAAATGGGGATTACACTCTCTGTTGGTGCAAAACGGTAACCGGCTGTTTGTAGTTGTTCCGCCTCCTTTCTTTCAACTCTGTTGACGAGGAAAAGTAATTGCCCTTTGCCCATCATCGGAACGTCGCTATCTTTGGTCTTCTTAGTTTTCCGCTCATCTGCAACTGTGCTCGTCGCCGTGAAAATACTCTTCCTCCCCCCGGCTGCTCCTTTCCTACTTTTATTGCCTGTGGTGACAATCTCATCGTAGAGAATCCCCAGGTCGTCCATTGGGATTTTGAAACTATTTGCAATTTCCCAGGCTGCGAGACAGAACAGCTCCCGGAATATAACAGAGTAGTCCTCAATCGGTGTCCCTTCTTCGTTAAGTAAATTGGCTTGCGATTTAGACCTTAAGTGATGATGGGTCAAACCAGCTCGTGTGAGGTGAGTCTTCATTGCAGGGACCAAGCTAGAAACCCCTGCCCAGTAATACGTTGTCCTGTACATCCAGAGAAAGGAAGGGTGAGAGGCATTAAAAACATCATTAAAAGACTGTACCTGTCAGATATTTTCAGATTTATCATCACAGGTGAACTTACCTTCTCAAGATATTGATTGGTAATTTTCCGGTTTGGAAGTAAACCTTCAGGGGTGACCAGGAGTTTTCCTTCTTTGTCAAATACGGCGGTAGCCAACACAACTTGCTGGGCCCTGTTTGCAGCTCGAGCCTTTTGAGCTTGCGCCAGGATAGATAGAAATATAAGCCCGATACATCCAAGTACAGACTAGCCGACAAGTTAGATAGAGTTGACGAGTCTAAAAACTGCACTTACCAAGGCTATGACAACAATAACAGTGGTGCTATTTGCGAAGGCGCTTGCAAGGCTAGGATCCGCCCTTTTCAGGCGATATCGTGTCCCAAGCGTGGCAAGCCAGTGCATGCCAGAAACACCGACAGATAGGATGAAAGCAGATATCGCTCTCTTCCACCAAGTCGAATTCCAAGCTGCTCGGAAGAAGAAGAAAAGACCAAGTGCTCCAATGCTGGCTCCGCAAGCGACAATTGCTGCAGCAACAACAAAAGCAACAACATATACACAAGTATAATTTGACACTCCAGCTTGGCCTAGGTAATGCATCCCAAGGAATCCAAGGCCTGCAAGTGTCCCGCCCAAGGAGACTCGTGCGAGACTCATTCGTTCGTTCGATCCAACGGTACAAAATGCTGCAAAAAGCACACTTACGGACACGAAGAAGGAGAGCGCGGTATATCCTGGGCTGTATGCGATTTGAATCTGAGGGTTGCCATCTCCAAGAATAATTGCACGATTGCCAACAAAATGCATGCACCAAGTTGCCACTCCCCCCATAGAAATTGCTGCGGCAAGAAGAATTGACCTGCGGAAGTGTCAACAAAGATGCTTAGACACCTTTTAAGGAGGCTACCTACCAGTTCCAAGAGCCGCGCAGAGTCGTCCTTTTGTTGATAATCTCAACAGTTGTCCAGGCCCCAACGTAACTAATCAAATATGAAAGAACCACATATCCTGGGTTGAATGTTCTTTCCACAATATGACCGTCGAGTAATGTGTAATTCTGCACACCATGGAGTGGATATGATATGTTCGCCATTGTGGGTCGTCTAGAGGCGTCTAAGAAGTAGGTCAATGGGAAAGATCCTACGATCCTACGATCCAACACTCCCTAGCAAACTCTGAAAGGTCGGAAAGAGTTTGTGATATTATATAAACCTTTCTTTGCCACCAACGGATCTAGGATTATATGCCGAGAGACATCGATGTAAGAGGCAATCGAAAAGAGGGGATGAACCAAAAAGGGTAATCAGGCGTATGTGAACGCCCCCGGCCAACTGTGACTAGGGTTTCGGAATCAACAGGTTTGCTTTGACGGTTTGTGGCGTATAGACATGAGCTCTGACCTAACTAACAGTTTTCCAAAAAAGAGGGGATTCAGCCCACACCTGAAGGTCCAAGCTGCAGAGCTAGGTAGATCTGACAGCGCCTCAGAACACAGTGGGAACTATGAACAACCTCGGAAGCCTGGTAGTTTGTCGTGGGTCTCGTAGACCCCACCGCAAGTTTCGTTGTATGAAGCACTTATCGACTTAAAACCAGGAAGACGTCCGTGTGAGCGATGCAACTTGAGTCTTGTTGCTGAGTTGTGAAGCGCTCTGCTTTGCACTTGGCAATGGTTAACCTGTGGTGACAGTGTTGCCAGGGAGCTTGGGCTATGGAAATTGAAAAGAATGAAAGGTAATGAAATTATGAGATGAGCTCCGAGGTCTCAATTCTTGTTCGGCACGACTTGAAAAGAGGAAGGAGCCTTCCTGCCGCTCGTTCTTCCATTGCTGGTTATTGTTGTGTTTATAAGCCCCAATTACTTGAACATCGATTTGGTCGAAGGAGGAGCCACCGCTACAATACCGCCTAAGACAATGCAACTAAGAAACTCTACCACTTGGTAGGCCGGAATCCTTACCAACAACACGGAAAACCTACATTAGATTCGGGGTCCGGCAGCGTCACTGCTCATGCAGAACCCCACGTACTTCGATGTTGATAGGCTGTCGATTGAAGCAATCTTTATCGATAGTTAAGACGGCACATGAACTTCTCTGTCTTGATGGAGCCTCACAGATACCCTTGTGGAGAAATGAGGAGCGGAGCCTAGTAAGCCACACACGGCTGACGTCCGAGCAAATAGCAGAAGCTGCAAGCTGTTGGTCTGTGACCAAGTACACATTTTAAGGTGGATATAATAATCTGGTAAGCTTGCTATAGAACATTTCGACTTTTCAACCCCCCCCCCCCCCTGAGCAATTTATTGGCAATTGGGATCTATCGAGGAAGTCTCTTATGATCTCAAGGTTATTCGACCCGAGGTCTCGGAGATACTAGTGGCCAAGACATGGACCAGCCTGTGAGGTAACCAGCTCGCGGACTCCGAGGTTTCCTTAGCCTCTGATTCCTGGTATTTGGCAGGGCTGTCGGCACATGAAGGATGTCGATCATTATGACCGAAGTTCTACGAAAGGAGCATAGACACGGCTCGAGAATGCAGGAGACAAGGGGGGAGGGGGAGGGACTGAAGAGGGAGGTGTTGTTTGTTATTGGCGATTGCCGAGCAATGATTCTCTTCCAGGATTTTACATGCCAAGGGCTTTAAGCGATGGAGATCCTCTGCAAGCTGGGATCAAAACATGACAAGGTGCAGGAGGAGTTATGTCGGGTCTTGACAAGTCACACTTCTTTTTATTGACATCCGAAGGCACGGGATCCGGGAATGATCCGCGCTCTGTAGCTCCGCGTTGACGAACAAGAAACATGGCCAATGCACGATCCAGAACTGTGCTGAGATTGCGCACGGTTGGGTTGGCTGAAGGACTAAGTACTTCGGGGGGCAGGACCCCCCGTATGGTGTACTATTTCTGCTGGTGAAAAATACTAACATTTTGTCTAACAAATAAGCCATTTCATGAAATCTCTGCTCTTCCAGAACGTTGACATCTCTAGCATGGTAAGAGGCTTGCAACTTATCTTCATAGCCCGCTGCAACAGAATCATCCTCCACCTGGTCTCCGAGTAATTTACATCCACACCAACTCAATCCTATGAACTATCCATCATATCATGACTAGATTTTTATCTTGGACCTTGATTTGTTCGTGCATAGATCTTCTAAAAAAGACTCAATAATTCCTCCTTTTGCTTGGCTAGGCCCTCCTTTAAAACGTTTACGCGGATATTCTCTCTATCCTGAAATACGAGCCCCTGAGTGTCTGCCAATTTTCGAACTGTGCTCGCCTCCCCTTCTTGCCGAGCCTTCGCCTGCATCACCTCTGACTGTTTCACCACCTCGTCACTCTGTCGAAGAGTTGCCTCCTACGTAGTAAGGTCTTTCTCTTCTCGCTCGAGTTGATTGCTAAAGTCCTCGGGGCCTTTTACCCAGTTTTCAAATTTTCCTTCTCGCTTCTATGAAACCTTCGCGGCTTGATCTGTTCGAGCATTTTTCCTACTCAGGTTGGCCTGTAGTTCGGGTTCGAAACGAACCATAGTTATCTCTGAGCAGAAGTGCACAACTGTGTTGTTTGCCGTCCCTTCCATTGCGGGTGAGCTTGGGTCTTCTCCAAGACGCTACTGGCTTTGAAATTCCGTTCGTTCCTGAAAACCTGTGCTGCTTCAGACGATAGAACAACCTCCTTTTCTTCCGTCATTGAGAAACCCAAGATTTTCATGGGTGCTCTTGCTAACTCATTACTTACTAGAGATAAAAAGCCTTCAATTTCGGCTTGAATGACCGGTGTTAGATTTCAAAGCCTACTAGTTGTTACTAAGTTTGAATCTAGCGTTCTTGTGCTAGCTTCATAACCCTCCTTGTAGCGCTGGAGTCGAAGCTCTTCTCCAGAGAAGCATTTGTAAGCATCACTATTGTAGATGTTCCGATAGTTCGAAAGTTGAGGCGCAACGGACTTTTGGGAAGATTTTCACTCTTAAGTGCGACAAGTGGGCTTCTCCTTTCACGGCCAACACTTGTCAACAATCAATCTGCTGTGGACCCAAACCTTCCAGCGTGTTGTTTTATTCCCCAATGAAGATTTTGAAAGAGGAGATTCAATATACAGCACGCAAAATCATACCAGAGTTGTCAAACTTTACGTTGCTGCCTCTTCGGAAAGTATATGCTGAAAGGAGAATGTACCCCCCCCCCCCCCCCTTTCATTTCTCTTCCCTTTACAAAATTGAGTTTGTTCCCCACCTCATTCCCCACTCCATTGCCCTCCTCTCGACACTCACTTGCACACATGTAAACCCAAATAACCACAATATTTTCCAAAGCGGAAAGTTATCAGAATAGTTCAAGGTTCAAAAATTTGGCTGTAAGACCTATTTGTCGTTCTTTACTACTTTTGGGGTTTCTTCGGACATCCAGGTCACGATAGATATTCTGAAAATGAAACATGCTCAACGCTAAATGCTATTCAACATATGCCACGCCCATCTAGGTGATCTATATAGTTTCCAATCTGGTTTTACTCCTTCTAAACATAATATACATAATCCTCATTGGTGTTACCCATCAACTATTCCTGAAATTCTTAACCCCAAGTCTTGATCTTTCTCATACTGCCCTCGGTATCAAAGGCTTTATGCATATCAAAACTATTCCATAGAAGATGTGGTTCATGCCCCCATCCTCTCTTCATGCAGTAAAACTCAGCTTTATCGAAGTAGTCTTGCAGAATAGGTCTGTATTCTGGATGTGCGCATTTCTCAATGATAACCTTAGCACGTTCTTTTGGGCTCAAGCCTCGGACATCTGCGAGACCTTGTTCTGTGACTACAACGTCGAGGTCGTGTTCTGTTTGATCGACGTGTGTACACATAGGTACGATGCAAGAGACACCAAGAGGATCTGTTTTAGACGGGCGGGTAGAAGGAGTATGCATGATACTGTACTTGGAGGAGCGGAGGAAATCAGCTGAACCGCCAAGTCCATTCAACATTCGCGATCCCATAACACAAGTTGAATTGGCGTGGGCATAGATATCGACTTCGACGGGGGTGTTCATCCCAATAACGCCAAGTCGGCGAATGATTTCCGGTGAGTTAGAGACTTGTTGAGAGCGGAGGAGAAGCTTGTTGTGATATTGTTCCCATCCGTCGTAGAAACGCTTAAAGCCATCGGGGGAGAATCGGATAGATGTTGCAGTTGCGAAGTCCAAGCGTCCGGAATCGAAAAGATCAAGAAATGTATCTTGCAAAACCTCAGTCCAAACCTTGAGATGCTCAAATTTCGATTCTGCGAGACCACCAATCACAGCATTTGCGATGTTTCCGATTCCAGATTGAATTGGAAGGAGGTGTTTAGGAAGACGATCATGCTTGACTTCATGTTCAAGGAATTCAATGAGATGGTGAGCAATTGCTCGGGAAGTTTCATCCTCTGGAGCATTGGGCTGTGTTTGGTCTTGGTAGTCGGACTCAATAATTGCTACAACCTTCTCTGGATCCACCGGAATTGAAGTTGTGCCAATTCTGTCTTCGGGAGCCATGATCAGGTATGGTTTTCGACGTGGTGGGAGTTCCGTCATGGTAATATCGTGGAGACCTTCGAATGATGGCATGGAGGTGTTGACTTCAATAATAATCTATAGTCAAGTTAGAATTACGATTTCGGTTGTGCTCCATGCTAATTTTTAGGGACATATTTGCCTCACCTTGTCTGCCATCTGGATCAACTCTGGAGAAGCTCCAACAGAGGCACCCGGAACAATTCCACCATCCTCTGTAATTGCAGTAGCTTCTACAATAACTACGTCAAGCTTTTTGTTTGGCCGGTCCTTAGTGTAGAATCCCTATTCATCATTCAGCACATAATCTTTCGAGAGGTTTGGAGCCAATTGGGCCACGCACATATACTAAGTCCACAGGAAACATAGACAAATGCTTGTCAAAGAACTTAATATTGCCATTGTTGATGCCCTTCGCAATTGCCTTTCCAACCTGGTGCGGACTTCTCCTCTCAATCATATTTAGATCTGCCCATCGGTTCTCCGTCTCAGCCCCAGAGCTTGCTCCCACGAACAGCGAGTACTTTAATTGGCCCTGTAGATTGTTCTTTTCAACGTGGTTCGCGAGCATAGTCGGCATCTTCCTGTACAAAGAGATAGATTAGTACAACATCATTCCTCATGATTCCCTCAAACTAACACTCACTTAGGATACCCAACACCTGTGAACCCCGACCACCCAACATAAGCCCCATTAGGAAACAAACTGATCAAATCTTCAGCATGTGCAAGCTTATTGAGCATGCTAGGCCGACGAACCCGAGCTTTCAAAGCTGCGGAAGCTGTAAGGAGTCCTGAGGAAGCCATCGTGACAAACAGAAGCACAAACGACCACACCAGTGTAAAATGAAATGAAAACAAAGAGGGGGGAGTTTCTTGTATGAAAAGGAGAAAGAGGCTCTTAGAAACATACGATGTTGCATCATGGAGCATGGAATTGAGAGCTGGGCTAAACTTCGGGCCATGGATAACCCCTCCATATCGGTTATCGTAATGTGATGTGGGTCTAGACCGAAGCTTTAACTCCGAAATACGGAGCACTTTAAGACTGTACCGGTTATCGGCTCTGGGTGTTGGTTCCCGGATGAGCCTTGTTGCGAAATCTGTTGATCTGGATAGTCTTTTGCTACCGTTTTTCTTCCCCTTTGGTTGGTGCTCTCTAAATTGAGTGTGTTTAACGTGTATAATGAATATCGAGCTTAGGAACGCATCAAATTTATTATCATTTTTGCTTCATAATCCCTCATAACATACAATACTTTTATCTAGTCTGTTGCATCTCCTGTAGCCTTTGTACGGGGACTGTTGCTGCATCCCTGGCCTTTCTCAACTCTGCCTGGCTTAATTTCAAATCTCCAGCATAACCTCCAAAGGCCACGATGAGTCCATTCAGGCCACTTCTCAATGCCGCAAGAATGGTGTCAACTTCGGGGCTCTCTTGCTTTTTCTCGATATCCGTCCAATGGATTCCAATTCCCCCCTTGAATTGCTCCAATAGGAGTATAGTTTTTGTGAATGTAAGGATGATAGCCTTTACATCTTTTTGGACATTACCATACTTGTCTTCTGTCAGACTGCATACTGCGAGTCTTGTTAAAGCATCCACCGCATCAACAAATATTCCAACATCTCCATAAGGGGTACCCAACACTATAGCTGCTATCCTCCTCCTATATTCTTGCCTGAAGGGCCAACCAAAGCTAGTTTGTAAGAATACGACGATTCTTTCACGGAAAAGACCTGTCACTCCCCGAGAGGAAAGTGCGTGCTGTTGTTCTGGGGTGAGTAATGCACCTTCTGCTTTCATCAGAAGTTGCTTTGATTTCGGTGAAAGAGTGCCAGGAGGCGATTGACCATGTCTTTTCGCAAATCTGCCAACGGCTTCGACTCCTCGTCCGGTCTCTGTCTTGGGTTTTGGTGTCGAGGTAAATATATCTCCGGGCTGATTTACACCATCCCTAAGCGGCCCACTCAAACGAGGCAGTGGTTCCGGATCAGGTAGAAGTGCAGGATCTTGTACTCCCAAACTTCTTGTTTTAGCACCCATGACAGGCAACTTAGGCGTTTGAAATTCAGTTACTCGTGTATCTATCCCGTTGATTACCTCTAAGCAGATAGCAAGTATTTGAGACCAAGTAGATCCGCCTGATCGATCAATGTCCTCAAATATGTTTTTTCTCCGACCCTCATATCGCTCTGCAATATATACTAATTCCCAGAAGGCGAATGCCTATGGATTATTAGCTAAATTTTCCGAAGAGGCCTCGAGACTTACTCTAGTCTGCAACTTTTTGCCTTTTAGGCCTGTTAGCAAACTTCCATTGGGATCACGAGATTCATAGGTAATCGGTCTGTCATTCTTCAACGGCTCTTGTGCTACATAGATTGAGAATGCAGTATTTCCTAGTTCCCAGAGCATAGTAAGGAGGAACCCAGATGTTATGGTTCTACTAAGAACGTCTATATGGAACGGACGTTTGCTTGGGAGGGAACTCGACTTTGGCAGGCTCCAGAAAACCTTTGCCCAGGAACGAGTAAAGCTCCATGCAAGACTCCGAATGGAGTACAGGTAGATTCCCCAGCTTATCGAATAGACAATTGGTGACATGAGAGAAACACCAATAGCTCGTTTGAGGGAACTCAGCACCAGATACGGGAATGTTTCCTTAAGTTTCGTGGCCGGAGGAACGACCAAAGTTTTATCTGATCCTTTAATGTTTGTTTTCGCAACTGGCATGTCGATACGATCGTAGTCGTAAAAGAGGTGGAATCCAGATTGGACAAGAGCAAGAAAGAACAGGTAACTCGTAAGGTATATAGGTTTCTCATTTAGTGTTGGGCGGTCGGTTTTGGGGATGAGTTTGATCCTATTTAGATCTGCGCTCTTGGACGCTGACCATATATAGATCTCGCTGAATAGGTAGGCTGACAATAGGTACCAGGCAATCGTTTGCACAACTTGGGTTTGCAGAGAGTATTTCCTGAAGGTCTCCCATGCTGAATATGATGTTCGAAGCCCCACATGTAGTTGTCCAACCCGTAGAATAAATATCATGAAGGCCGGAATGAAGAGAAGACCTGCACGTATGCCTGCTCGCCCAAATGGAAACCATGACCAAATGTCTGAAGATATTAGAGACGGCAGTCGCAGATGAAAGTAGACACTTACAAGAGTTCCATTGCCCAATAAGAACGGATTCAACATAGCAGAGGGTAAATAAAACCGCAGTTGCCATTGCAAATCTTCGATGCAAGGCTGGCGTAAGAAAGTCCTTATAGGGACGAATTCTTAGAGCCTTTGCCATCTTGGGCGCGGCGAATGTTCTTGTCGTTAAATATAATTGTAAGGACAGTCAGAGGTAACCTGGATATTCTTCAAGTTATGAGTTTTGCAACTTCATGTTGGGTGTTTTGCAGCACAATTGTTCGTTTCTTGTGTTGACATTTGATCAAAATAAATGCACGGAGCTTGTAGACGCGAACAAACTAACGCCAAGACATCCGAGACCAGGGTTCAGGGCGGGTACGTCAACCTCCCATCACGAGCCTTCTCCGTTTATAGCAGGCAAACACAATTGTACAGTATATTACGACTGATTATCGCAAACATCATCCAAACCACACTCTTTATTCTTTGTTGCGAACATGTCTTTCGATCAGTTATCGTCGCTAGAGTCGCAGCCGACTACTATGAGGAGGCAGGACGATCCGCAGTATGCCGATGATCCAGAGTTCCAACGGTTGTCCCAGGATCTTATGACTCGCCTGTTCGGCTTGACTGGCAATATCTCACGTCTATCGAATGAAATTGCATTACTGGGTACGAAACGAGATACTGAGAGGGTTCGTGAGCGAGTACATGAGTTGTTAGAGGAGTCAAAGGATGGCTTCAAAGATGTTGGAGAGGGAGTTAAAAAGATACAATCTTGGGAGGATGTGAGTGTAAGTACAACAATTCCCCGAATATCCTATCGTTATAAAGAAATGTATTGACATGTTTCTAGCCATCACAAAAGTACACACAACAGAAGCTCGCAAGAGAGTTTCAGAATAATCTCCAAGCCTTCCAAGATGTACAGCGACGAGCTCTGGAGAAGCAACGAACTTCAGCGACAGCAGCAAGGCATGCTTTGGAGGAACAGCAGTCGCCAACTGGAGAAGAGAGTGGCTCATTCGGTCAGCAACAAGAACAAGAGCCACTCCGGTTAGCTTCACAGGATGAGGTTGATTTCCAGGACTCGCTCATCGTAGAACGAGAGGCTGAGATCCGAAATATTGAGCAGGGTGTCACTGAATTGAACGAACTTTTTAGAGACGTTGCACATATCGTTAGTGAGCAGGGAGAAGTCTTAGATACGATAGCGAACAATGTGGAGAACACGAGATCAGACACAAGAGGGGCGGATCTAGAGCTGAGAAGTGCTGCAAGATATCAGAAAAACGCAAGATCAAAAGCTTGCTGTTTACTCCTGATACTTTCCGTAATTCTAACTATCGTTGTGCTTGCAGCCACACTAGGATGAGCACTCACTGGTTGGGGTATTCTACCTTTTTTTTTTGTTTTGGGAGTCTGGAGTCCTGGCCATTACCAGTCTTTTTGTACACTGTATATCAATTTAACCTCCAAGAGAAGGTCCCACCAGACTTAAGTGTACGAATATTGGGTCTATGGGGCAGAATAAATAGATTAATTTCAGACCATATGCTAAAGATTGCCTTATCAAACGAAGCTTCTTGTCACTGTGGTCGCGTTTATATTAATTACAAAATCTAATGAATCATTAAATAGTCATGTTTCTACCCATCGCCAAAGATTGCCTTGAAGTAACTTAAGAAATTGATAAAGCGCTAGTTAGGCAAGTATCTAGTGGGAGCGGGGTGTTGACGTAGTCCCTGGCAAGGCTGACCTCAGATCTGCCAGAAGGCTCCAGGTTTCAACATCCGAGCGCGTCGTCTAAAATCGCGTCTCCTTTCTCTCGTTCGATATTTTGTACCTCCAACTAACAAAGTTCTAGATGTCAACCGTCAGGATGGCCTCTAAACTAGATGAAAGAAGTTTAGCGCTTGCTTTTGATGGTCGCCCAGATCTTCAAAATGCTATTCGACAAGCAGCAGGTATGTTGGTTCCAGAGCCTTGCCCCCGTTTGTTTTATGGAAGCTGCCCATATATCCACATTTTCAATTGATTTAATACTTTGCTATTCCTAACTAATTTCTCATAGTTGGTGATAATTATATCGAACTATTCAACCATATTTCGCTCCACATCTGTAGTCTCAGTTCCCCGTCTTTAGAGCCAGCCTCAAAAAAGCGACGAGTTGGCGAAGGTGTCCCCTCACGACTTGTTAATAGCAGCACAAGTGGAAAGCCGACCCCAAATGGAACGTCCACAGCAATTGAAGACAATCCTATTTTGCTTGAAATAAAAGACATATCTATCGTCATACCTCAGAGGAAGAAATATACATTATGCTTCACCTCCTCCCACATCTACGCACGGCTAGGAGACTCCTTAGAACCAGCTGCGGGAATAAGCTATGCTTGGAAAGATATTGGTAATATCCCCCAAAGTTTAGCGGAACCATGCAACCACTAATGAATTATAGAATATGTTTTTTGCCTCCCAGTCCCAGAAAAGTCCCAGAAACAATACAACTACCTATTATTTCCTAAAAACTCTAATATAACACCTTCGAAACCAACACCTGGAGCACCTCAAATACCTGAACCACTTGTTTTTACCATTCCAGACAGCGCCCCGAAACCAGGTACTATATCCGGTAGCGAGGCTGCTAGAGCCTCAGCGGTATCGGACGATTGCAAGGCATTGCTGGATTGGGCTTTGACGACGAGATTGCAGGCTGCTGGAAAGGGCAGTCTCAAGATTATGCAAGCCGATCCGAAGCTTTTTGCTTCGGAACAAAAACAGCCGCACAGACCTGGTGACAAAGCTGTTTTTGTGAAGGCGTTCAGAGGATCGAAGGATGGATATCTGTTCTTTCTTCCAAACGGCATATTGTGGGGCTTTAAAAAGCCTTTACTATTTCTACCACATGAGAGGATTGCAGCTGTTAGCTATACTAGTGTACTACAACGCACATTCAACCTAAGTGTGGAAGTCGATACCAGCTCTACAGAGGGTGTAAAGGACATAGTGGAAAGCTCAGAAGAGTATGAATTCAGCATGTTAGATCAGCTAGATTTTGATGGCATCTCTGAGTACGTCAAACGGTACGGGCTAGCGGACAAGAGTATGGCCGAACAGCGAAAAGCGAAGCTTCATAATGTCAATACGGTTAAGGACGAAGATGGTAATATTATCGGTAATGCTGAGGCAGGTGAGCTGGAGAAGGCTGCTGCTGAAGCTGAGCAAGCTGCTATGGACGAGGAAGATGAGGATGAGGAGGACTATGATCCTGGATCTGAAGGAGATAGTGAGGGCTCTGGGACGAGTAGTGAGGACGAGAGTGGGGACGAAGACGGGGATGCTCAAGCAGATGATGACGAAGAAGATGATGAGGAAGAGGCTGACCAGTAAACTACTGCGATACCCCGTTGGAAGCCTCTGTTTGCACGTTAACGCGAACGATAATGTCATCATTTTCGACTAGGGGAGATTCCCACCTGTCTGTCATCTGAGCGCCAGCAAACAAATAGTCCGATATATCCCTCGATACATTAGGAGTAAGCCTGAGTCTCGGGCTCTTTTTACTGAGTGACCCAAAACTCCAAGCCAGAAATGATGCTATACTGTCTTCGTTATCAGAAGGAAGTTGCTTCCCTAACATGCATTACAAAATTTTGGGGTGTATGAGAACGATTACTCCCACTTGCTATTTAGAGTATATTTGACCTTTTCAAGCTATTCGGTGAACCGCATATTAAAGGCCTCCATTCGAATCTCTTGCTAGTTGAATTCTATAGTGTCCCCACCAAGTGGTGCCATACTGACCGGAACGCCTAACACTCATCATGCAAAGGACTGACTGATCACATGATTGATATTCCCAATTTGATTGACCGGGTTTTGCTGTGGCTTTCATGGCTCTCTCTGATAGGCTGCTTGAATTCCAGGCTTCAATATTTCCTATTTGGGTCCACCGGAGTTTTAAGTGGAGCACAAGCGCAAGGTTTGAAAACCATATATTTGGGCTGTATTCCTGGTATTTCAGTCAACTCCATTTTTCAATCACCTTAGTATACCTTGACCCCTATATTTCCTGGTGATGAGGCAACGAAGTCAGTTTCTCATACGATGGATGATTTTAACCTCTATGATTTCCTCTCGGATGGCTCTGACCTTCTCGGCTTGGGAGATAGCTTCCTCGATGTACTAGACATATCCCAATACATGGACCCGCTAGTACCATTGAACCAAGAACCAGACCTCGATCTTGGCATGACTTCTGAAGCCTTGTCGTTCTCCGACGTGGACGAATTACAATCCGAGACCCCTCCTTGGGATTTACCGGGTGAGGAAGAACCTCTTGGTTACTTATCTCTTCCTTTAGATCTCAACCCATATAAAATGGATATCCCCCAGGCACCAGAAGACTCTTGTGTCTATCTTCCGGAAGACTACGAGAGTATCACACCAAACCATACACATTCTAGGACGCTCAGCAATGCATCTGCTAGTAGCCAAGAGTTTGGCACTAGTATTAAACCCAGACCCTCAGCCAATGCTAAGAAGCGGAAGTTCGAAGACGGTCTCTTCGAGTTTGTTGGAATCCAGAATCCAAACAAGAAAGCCCGCCGACGCACCAAGCTTGACATAGAGAGACGAAAAGAAGTGGACCAGCTGCGAAAGGTTGGAGCATGTATCCGTTGTAGATTAACCAAGACCCGAGTAAGTAGTTGACTTAATCTTTCCAACGATGCAGTCATGACTTACCGCTTGCGGCCCTTCATTTCCCATACTCTTCCAGTATTCGAGCTATGCATAGTCTCTTTGTATTCCATGCCTTTTCTTTTATATCAACCACAAGTGCTGATACACCCTTTCAGTGTAGAATAGATCTGCCATGTGCAAGCTGCTTGAAAGTTGGAAAGTCGCCGACCCTCGGAAGAGCTCTTTGTGTTCGCCAGACTCTCATGGATGTCCGGTTTACAGCAGGTCAAAATTTCTCACTCCCTGCCGCATCCATTGGCTTACAAGTGATAGATATTTTGGGACAAGACAGAGATGTTTCATGGTTGAAAACAGAAATTACAACTCTGTATGGCCCAAAGAAAGTGTTACGGATTTCACCAGTCAGCTTTTGTGACCAACCAGCTTCGGATAATCCTCGATACAAGGCAAATCGACAGTGGCACTACACCCGAGCAGGTGGTGAGGATAAACCGTGGAGAGTAGCAGCTCCACTGGAACTAGAGATTCAGGCATTTCAACCAAGATCGAACCTAGACAATGATCTCACAGGTTCTGCAATCCCTTCTCTGACCATCTCTGATGACCCAGAATTATATGCGATACCAGAGAAATCACTTCCAAGTTTAGAAACTCTAGAGGTTTGGGCCCTTAACACAACCAGACAGCATAGACGTGCCTTAGTGGGAGGGTTTCAAGGGGCTTTTTTATCTCTTGCTCGTCGGTACTGCGAGTGTGAGAGAGACTTACCAATGGTTCGATCGTCCATGAGCACTCTTATTGCTACATAGTACTGACGTGTCAATTTTGTGTAGAAAGAGCTAGTCTGGAAAGCAGTACGCCTAAGCTGTCTCCACGGAATCTGGCATTCCGGCCTCCCACAAGAGCGCAACTCCCGCCAAGAACCAAAACGCTACGCCCCACCCGCAGTCCAACGCCAAATCGCCATTATTGTCTCCAAAGGAATCGTTGAGCTTGAAATCGCAACATTATCACAGCTACAAAAGACGATATTTGACCATAAAGGTCCTGGGAAGGGAAATATGCTCCCGATTTGGACATGTCTATGGCTGTTATTGCTTACTTACAGAGAAACGAATGAATTTTGGAGCAGGCAAGATGGCTCTGGTGATGGGCTGCCAGATTTGAGCCAGCACATGTATGATATGCTTGTTTCGATATACTCTGGACTATTCGGACCTTCCTCCCCATTAAGGCTAAATTGGTTGAAGAGTGATGTGTTTGATCTCTTTGGAAGAGATACACTCATTACTGAGCGAATGGGAGCTTTGAAGTCTGAAATTAAGGCTACATGTGAGTGATGTTTAATTCTGGAGCGCAAACTTCTACTAATATCGTCTAGATAAGGAGGATGGCAGATTTAACCACCCCCGAGATGCGTTATTGAGATCTCTTATTCTTGAGAAGGAAGCAAAGTGCCTGAAGTCGATTTCTGATCCGCTGGCTGTGAAGTATATCGAGTCACACATGTCTTCACCAACAAAAGCTTACTATGACCTCCGGCATGAATCCCATACTCAACACTTGCCTTCGGGAAATGAACCAATCATCTTCATTGAGTAGTAAAGAAAATAGCTAGATTTGACCCGATACAGTTCTTGCTAAAACGATACTAAAGTTATAGAGTCTCTTGGTTAAATGCTTATCTTGCCGATTTCAGCATTGCGTTTCAGCGCTTCAACGATTTAGCGACCAGGCTGCATGAGTTCTTCTCTGGTGGATTAAAAGCTAGAAAATATTCAGGGTATCGTTTATTGTCATTGGAATACAGGAAGTGACTGTTTTATTGCACCTTCAAGCCTAGGAAGATCACAGGTTCGGGAAATACCCGCAGGTGATAAACAGTGCTTAGTGTAATGAAAACTGGTATCCATGTAAGAATGTTCTAAAACGGAGTGACTCTTAAATCAAGACAATGAATTATTGGTCGTGGTGATAGAAGCCTAGTAGGCACTCGTTTCCAAAGCCATGCACGTGCTCACGCGCTTCGCGATTTGATGCGATAACTTAAAAATAACTTCACGCGTCTACTATATAACCACCAGCAACTAGGACAATATTCCCAAGCAAGTACTCTGGCTTTCATATTCAGACGCAGTTCCCTTACCCAAGGCATTTATGCAAGGATGCCAGCCTCGTCAAAAGCTGTGAAGCGGAAGCGTACCACGATTGATGCTACGATATCTCCACCTCCCTCACGTCGCAAGATAGAATCAACGACAACTCGTGAGTACTTACTGCCTTCATGGATATTTGTAAATTCTCACTGATAGATTGAAGCTGCTAGTGTCTCCTCCTTCTTTACTCCTGCATCCAAGAAACCACCAGAGAAGGTCAAATGGCATGAGCGTGCGCCCAACGATAATACCCCGAGCACCCTCCTTGTGGGCACATATACGCCGGCAGACTCCAAATTGGAGACAGGGTCGAAATTGGAATCAAATATTAAACATGGTATAGGGAATAAGATTGCCGCATTCGACATGGTACGTTACTGGAGCAAAGATCAGTGTGAGGGTATATCTGAATTGTTTCACAGGACTCGACTCTCATCTCAACCTCTTCAGGAAAGAAATTTGCCTCCGATGCTCAAGATTGGAAATGGTGGCATTCTTCTGTCCCTGCAAGACTTCAGAAGCTGTATTATGAAGAAGGGTATGTTGTGGGTTTTACAACCATGTTGATAAAGCAAGAAGTGGTACAACATGGACTCCCCAACCTTGGTCGAGAATCTCGGCTGTCGAGGGCTATCCACGATTAAAATTTCCTGGTCCGGTTTTGATTACTCAGGAATCCAGAGACTCTCCTTTGCCGTCTTGGATATTTCACTTCTTTACCATAACCTGGAGGAACATCGCTGACATTGCATTAGATACAGGGTTGTGGTGATCAGCAATCAAGGCGGTCTATCTCTGAAACAAGATACAAAAGCTCCAAAATCGAAGGTTGGCTCGTTTAAAACTAAGGTATCCGCAATTTTCAATCAGCTGGACTTTCCACTTAGCATCTATGCTGCTACAGAGAAAGATATATACCGCAAACCGAGGACTGGAATGTGGACAGAAATTTTAAATGATTTCAACATCCAAGCGGCTGACCTCGATCTCGAACACTCCATTTTCGTTGGTGATGCTGGCGGACGTCACGCGCAAGGAGGAAAGCCGAAAGACTTCTCATGTTCAGATCGGTACGCTGAGACTGTATCCCATTGTGGCTCACTATGCCTCCAATTTCCTACTAACACACGATCGCTAGTAACTTCGCAGACAACATAAGGATCATGTTTCATACTCCCGAAGAATTCTTCCTTGGTGAGGCACCGCGCCCGTTTACACGGGCATTCGAACCCTCGGATTATGTTTCCGACTCTGCGGCTGACGGTATGCATCCTTCTGAATTTGTCACACAGGCATGTTTGACGAGCGATAACTTATTTTCGTATAGCCGATCAGCCTTTCAACAAGAATAATGACCAGGAAATTGTTATCTTTTGCGGCAGTCCTGGGGCTGGAAAGTCAACGTTCTACTGGAAGTACCTAGAACCGCTCGGCTATGCAAGAGTTAATCAAGACACCTTGAAAACAGTGCGTACCACATCCTTTAATCCCAAAGGTCACTTCTAACACTCGAGAAGCGTGAGAAGTGCCTGAAAGTTGCGGGCGAGTACTTGAGCAAGGAGAAGTCTGTAGCTGTTGGTATGTACCGAGTCTCTGTCCGTGGCGAGAAGCATATGCATACTGATAGTTTCAACTTGCAGATAACACCAACGCTGATGTAGAAGTTCGTCAAAAGTGGATAGAACTTGCCAAAAAACATACGATTCCCATACGTTGTGTACATTTCACAGCAGAAGCAAAGATCTGCGAGCATAACGACGCAGTTCGAGCGTTGAATAAAATTGTATGTAGTCCCCTGTTCCCAACCACGTTGTTAGTTTTACCACAGATTATTGTTCTGCAAAGCCTGGTCACATCAGAGTGTTGGCATGTGAACTTTGTACTCCAGCACTATATACTGAGTGGTCGTACAGATGAACCCTGAAAATCGCAGCATCCTTTCAAGTTTAGCATTCAGAGGTTTTGCTTCTCGTTATCAACAGCCGAAAGTTGCCGAAGGCTTCCAAGATATTACTGAGATCGTTTTCAAGGTATGTGGTCTGATATCACCTGTGGGATCGGTGTAGTTAATAAGAATCTTGCATGCAGTTTGAAGGAAGTGAAGAGGAGAAAGTAATATGGACTCGACATTGGACTTGACGCACCCACTTCAGTACATGTCATACAAAGACTTTCCAGCCGCATAAACCCCAGATATAGCATGCAAGGCCAATCACGGATATTAACGCACCTCCCAACGTCGTATGTGCTTCGCCTCTTTTCCTAATTGATGAGGGGTAATTTCCATTCTGGCGCAGGTCCAACGACTTTCATTTTGAGATCGGCCATTGTCAATTCCCAACAACCTCACTTGATAGCATATCATTCCCACGGTGGTGTCCCCCAAGCTGCACAATCTGCTACAATTCGGATTCACTGGGTTACACGTCCATCAGCCTTTCCCTGTACCCCGCTAAAATGATTGGCCATCATCGACGATGAGAAGATGCAGAAGAATGCCGACCATGGCTGCTTATTGGGTTCCGTAGATGTCAAGAAATTCATATGAACTTTTCCAACTTTTCTCAGGCTCCGGTCAATGCAATGTCATTTCAATCTCCACTATTGTTGTGCCTAACCAGAGCACAATTTTCACGGCCTTTCATAGAATTAAGTAACAAGCTGACCATGCAGGAACTGACGAACGACTAATAGATTTTGGTTCTAGTGCATGGAAGTGGGTAGCACGACAAGAAAGATGAAAATATCTCAGTTTAGATGACTGATGATTAGAAATTTTGACGACATATGGCTAGGCTGCATTTCCTATCTCTACTGCTTCTGTGATACATCCAACAAGTTCATTATTTTGATGCAGTGTTATTACTGACTTTACCCCATAGCTTTCAAGGTACGGCTTTCAAGTGAATGCTTTTCATGTCTGACTCTCGATTGATTGCTAAGAGTTTACCGGTGGATCAAGTACTGAAATGATAGTGACCCCACTTGTTTGATGATACTCTGTAGGCGAGGAAAGTCCATTTATTATAGTGGAGATAAAAAGAGGAGGTTGGGGTCTGGACTTCGACGATCCTGCTGGAGCACCAGGTCAGAGTTTCCACTATTTTCGTGCAAGAGTCGTGCTTCGAACTACGGGGTAATTCGAGGGCCAAGAGCGCCATAAACATTCACACGGAGCCCTAAAATCTCAGGCCTCCCGCAGAAACACCGGTCGCATCAGTTCCTCGTGGCTTCTGCAAGGTTTTGTGTGTTTGAGTAGCGCTACTTATCCAGAGGCGCAGTCGAGCGTCGCCACGGAATTGCCACAAGTTGCGGCTTTGAGCGACATGTTGAACGCAGGATTTGGGACACCAGGAGTTTAGTTGCGACTACCTCGTCGCGACTCGCGAAACCCCATTTGTGTAATTCGGCGAGATTCGGTTCGTAATGCGGAGGATGATTTTCGTTCGTCCGGTTGGGGATGATGTGTTGTTTTCGACAGGGCTTTTCGGCAGGGGAGGAAGCTTTCTAGAGCACCGATTATTTGTTCCTGACCCTGACAGATGCCGGCGTTGACCAAGCCAGACCAACAAAGGCACAGGCCAATCATAAGTCCAACGGAATGGAAAGATGCAGATTCCGCAACATTTAGTACGTTGAGATCAGAGAGAGGATGGTGTGCTACAGAAATTCCAGAGGGGTCATCGCAAGTTCTTGCCAGCGCTCAATGTGCGATGAAGTCATGAACTTTGCTGTAGAACCTCCCGACGCCCACCACGATCTATTTTCTGCCTGTCGCATCTAAGGTTGCATCTCGGATTTGTGAAAAGTGATCAGAGGAGCGGCACGGTGGGCGGAGGTGGCAGACAGCCCCTGGGGCTTGTTGGGAAACTTTACAGTACTGGATATCATTGGCTTATATCAGCGAATCCGACAGGCGCAGGTACCCGACTCGGAGGATGCTCACAAAGCAAACAGGCATCAGATCCTGATTGAGCATCTTTCGCAACCGCCCGCCCGTGACTTAGGGTTGTGAATTGGTGGTTGTGGCTGCTCATCTGAATTTTCCGTTTGCCGTCAGAACTTCTCCCATCACGAGGGAAGCAATAACACCTGGCTCTCTCTGACTCTTTCTGGCTCTTTCTGGCTCTTGTGCTGGCTCCAGTAGGAGCAGGTAGTCGAGTGTGGAAGAATACATCCCACTCACAGTGTTGTCAATATTGCGCCGAGGCACAAACATGACAGTGAGCTGCTGTCAATTTACACCTGTTTGGCCACTCAAACCTCAGAGCTCAGGCAATACTTAGGGCACGTCACATCAACAAAACATGGGGAGTGGGAGGGCTGGAAAGGCCGGTGGGGGAGGACAAGAACGGAGGCAGCTTTAAGCATACGAGCGCTAGACTTAGAGGGGGCATTCAGCCATAAACGCCCGGATATGGACCTCAGGGAATCCTTCCCCGTTTACATCTCATACCTGTCTTGGGCTAGAGGCCGCCACTTTCTGAGCAACTGGAACCTTGTTCCCCGAGGTGCTGGGTCTTCTGGAGCTTCTGCGCACGCCTGTCCTTGCTGCTTCACAGACGCGCAACGATGATTGGGATTTTCACAGGGCAAAAGGAAAGCTCTGGTTGTTCCTCGCGAGCGGACGGTTACCCTTTGGCCCTGGAGCCCTGGAGTGCTTGGGCAATGGGGACGGCTTTGCCAGGAAGGCGGCCCGTGGAGACTCTAGTGAACCGTCGTTCGAAGCCTCCGTGAGCTACCCATGGTCTACGTGCTTTTGCTGGTTGAGAGCACGGGTTCCGACGACCCAGCGCCGTCGTGAACCAGGGCAAAGGCTTGCCAAATCGTCTGAGTAGCCTGGGAAGACCTGGTACGCAAAGAAAAAAAAGCCGACATGTGCTCTGTGCCCACCATGGTTTTGGTGTTGCTCCATGCTCGCCAAAAGTTAGACGCAACGGTCCCGTCGAGCAAGAGTGCAGAAGCAGAAGCAGAAGTAGATGCAGCCCCTGCCTGCCACAACACAAAATCAGAGCTGCTCCCCAACCCACTCCCTCTCCCCCTTCCGCGTCCTCCATTCATTGCTCCTGTTCCTGTACGCAAACCCCCCTTCTAGCCTCAGCCGACTTACCTCGCCCTTCCAGTCGCATTGCATTGCACAATCGCTCTTGAGATTATTCCCCCAGCGGTGCAACCCGAGTCCAATCCTGTAAGTTGTGCTTCCTCTCTCACTGCACGTGAGGACTTTATCCGCACCCTTGTTTTGTTTCTTGGCGAATGCAAAATCTGATTGGAAGCACGAAAAAAGTACTCGCAGCGCGCACCACAGCGAGAGTCAGCACCCATTCAATTCCGACCTACGTGGACCATTCGATATCACACGACTGCACTCCATCAGACCCTGACCACGTATGACTGCGAACGAGCAACGACATATCAACGCTCTCTCGCCAAAAAAAGAATCATACAAGATGTCGTCAGTTGCTGTATAAGCCCACAACAAGCCTCGTACCGAATACACATTTACACGAAGAGCCATCCCCAGGAAGAAACAAAATGTCTCCCAAACTCAAGCCACTTTTATTACCAGGAATCGTTGCGGAGCGGAGGAAGAGAGAGAGTGGGCATGGCATACTAGACACCGATATGGATATGTCGTCGTCGTCCTTCTACTCCCAGACCTCATCCGCCTCGGATATCCCCTCACCGATTACACCAACCTTCTCTGGTCGAGGACACTTACGGTATCCAAGCTCAGCATCATCAATTGAGTTGAGTCTTCACACGCCTGTGGGGGAGAGCCCATCGTCACCGTCCTTCACGAAGACGGGCAAACGCTCGTTACCAGACGTGCAAGAGGAGCCACAGGAACGAGAAGAAGACTTTGATGTGTTTGACGACGTGGACGAGCTCTATGACTGCTTGTGTAAGTATTTCCTGACGCGGGGTGTGGTAAACAAAGCTCTGGGAGGGTAATATAGCTAATGCCTGTAATAATAGGCGATAACCAGCAATGTTTGCACCGCGAACCTTCAATGGCTCAGAGCTCAGAGCAATTGGCCATGCCACCAAGCTTCGATTACGATTTGGCAGAGGGATTCTTCAGCGATGGGGAGTTTGCGACGAGTCCTCGGAGCAAGAGGCGAAGAGCAAACGACTCGCCATTGAATAACCTCGCAGGTCGATTTGGAACCCGATTCCCCTCATTTTCAAGAAAATGGCGGCTCAGGAAAGGAACGAGTTCGACGTCGGCCATGTCGGAGGCGCAACGAGATCTTGCTGCGTCCCGCGCAGCCTCGAGCAGATCGTCATCCATTTCCGCTTCAACACGGCAGGGGCAGGAGATGATAGCCTTTGAGCCTCAAATGCCACCGACGCCCACCAAGAGCATTTTCGAAAGCCGTGAAGAGCACTGCTTGGCTGCACCAATTGATATCGAGAGGGCGAACAACGATACTAGTCATCGAGAGGAGAACTTTGCCACGACTCCACTCCTACCCCCGCTGATGACGGACGCCGCAGCCAACAGCAGGGAGGTCTCAATGCAATCGCCATTGCAGTCACCATCAGTAGCTGAACCCAACGATCCTTTCTCTGGAAATATCACACCGATTGATGCGATTACCACACCTCAATTACCTGGGATGCCTTCACCCCCTCTCAGCACTAAACCATCCATATCATCCTTCCACCGCAACGCCATCAGTCGTCTTTGTCCTTCCTCGGAGATCCCCCCTATTGTCATTGCGAATGAAAATGACGAGTGGTCGATCAAGCTTGGACATGCCAACTTTACCATCCACCCTGAACCCTACCTCCCAGAGAGCTTTGATCTCGAAGCTTGTCGTCAGCTGAGAGCCAATTGGGACCTTGCACGGACTAACTACACGAAACACCTCGTCCGGACAGGGGAGCATTACGGCGCAACGTCAAAGACCTATAAATTAACCGAAGAGAAATGGGCCTCTGTAGACGCCCGATGGAGAAAAAACAACGACCTAACAATTACTCATACTGTCGAAAGCGGCAGCGACGCCTTTGCAACACTCAAACACACCACCCTTGGCGACCCAGGAAGCAACAACATAATGACCAAAATCCCCTCGCTGAACGACCCACGAAGCGAAGGGAAATTCCCTCAACTAGGGGATGAGGATATCGTCGGGCCCATGGTTCAGGTCGCGGCCCAACTTCAACGGAGCCCATCCAAAAAAGCAAAGATTTTCAAGTTCTTTGCGGAGAAGTTCCCAGTTGGGTTGGGCAAACCATGATTTCCACGTTGAACCCGTTGGCGATGGACCCATGGATTGATCAGATCTTGGTTTCAAACCCCCACCCTTCTGAAATCCACCAATTATTACGTCTCCGATCTCCACATCGGTCTCCGAGAAAACAAATCTTCTCGATGAAATGAATTGAAACGAAATGGCAAGCATTGCGAATTTTCGACAGGACAGAAGAGCAGGCGTCAGACCTGCATGTGCCTCACGGCTTCTCCCGATATCAACATCTAACGATATCCCTATTATTTTACATAATTTTTGGCTTCTTGGCCTGTTATCCTAGTTTTTGCTGCTTGGACGTTATATTCGTCACTGCACTTTTGTGTAACAATACCACATGCGCGCGCGAATCGCAACATCGAATTATAACGACCCTTCACGACGATATGGCTGAGCTTATCACTCTCACCGCTTCAGCAATTACAGTTTGGATACCCAATAATTACGCTCCCTAGCAACCTACATTCCTTGGTCTTTCTCTTTTAACTGTCTATTACCTTATTGATAAAGTCTATATCTTACTGTGTGCTGTCTTCTTGTTTAACACTTAAACTTTTATTTGTCTATTGGTATTGGATGTTATGGCGCAGAGTTGACAGGGACTTGGAATGTTAGGAAAATAGACTTTGGGTGGACGGATATAGACTTGACGGTATGGACACAGGATGCCCTAGCGACGCACTCGCGAGATAAAAGGTTGGAAAATGGAAAAGCGCTTAATCATATACTGGCTGCTTGTTTGAAAACGGCGAGTGTATATTATTGGGCGGAACGCAGGTGCGAGGTGTATGGTGTTCTACGCTCTTGTGGGAGTGAGAGGGCGAGGGGGGGAGAAGGTCTGGGGATGAACGAGCCAAGGGGACCAGAGTGGGAAGTGAAATGGCGGCTATTACCTTCAATCCTAGAACACGGGTTCGTTTGGGAGAGCGCAGTCTTGGAGCTGGCGGCTTTTGTGGACTCTAATTAGTCTCGCAGATAACTAAGAATACATCTCAAAAATATCTTAAAATGCCCCCCTCAATCTCCACTGAAAATTGGGATTCCTGTGAACTTCCTTGACAACTGCACATCTCGGGGCTTGACAATGCACTTGTCAATTACGGGTCCTTTCTTCCTCCTGCCAACCGTCAGAGCCGTCTTTCGGCATCTTCCTTGGCAGAGCCACCGGTGGACCGAAGAATCGGGGAGGATTCCTTCTGAGAGAGCTGAAGATGCTCAAACCCAGCACGTGCATGCGTTATCTCCTGCACACCTACTACTGCCAGGGACGGGGAGGGGAGCTTCCGAATGTAGTAAGGAGCTGACATTGAAGGTGGTCTGATATTTTCATCATGATTCAACAGCTCCAGGGACCGGGTTCTTCGTTAGCAGGTTCTATTGATGTGAGGTGTGGAAGTTAACCTTGCGTATTGTCGATGTACATGTGCATACATCGATGTGGCGCGGATATCATTTCTGACCAGAGCCATGCCTCTTTTGCGTTTCATGTTCAGAGTATATGCAACTGATACGTAAGCTTTCGAACGGTTTCCGCCTGCAACCATCTTTTTGATCCTGTAATTTCAATTGACTTTGAGATGTTGTCTGTGCAGAGTGAAGTCATTGCGTTGTTTATCTGTGAGTGATAATTTAGGTTTTAGGGGAGGGGATTCCCCGCTCCCCAAGGACACCAGTGTCTTGGTACCTTGAACCCTCAGGTAGTGTTCCTTGCGTGTACTTCTTGCTCTGACACCATGGGAAAGGCGGATCGAAAAGTTGTTGAGCTTTGACTTCAGCCAGGGTTCCATCTCCCACACTTTCTTGAATATTAAGCTTCAACAGTTCATGTACACTTTCTAATTGAGTTTAAACGTCTAGAGGTAATTCGGCTTCGGTAGTTGATTAGGGTTTGGAGTTCGAAGGTTTCGCGAGCTGGATATTCGTTTTCATTCGTAATTCGTCATTCGAAAATTTGCCTTTCATCGCCATATTTCCTGGGTTATACCCTCCTCCTACTAGGTATTTCTTAGTTTGAGGGCCCTAACTATTCATACCACTTCCCCATGCTTTCTCACCAGCCCTTGCCCAGGGCCCTGTCTTAAAAATATAGGCCAAAGATTGGCGAGACCACAAGTTTAGGAAATTCCTTGAGACCACTTTTCCAGCCGTCTTCCCAACCGTATCCGCAGGCATGGAGAAGTAGTTAGGCCGAAGTCTCACTATCTCTAAAACTCTCTAAGCGAACTCAACGATTTAAACACCACCACTCGATTAGAACATCCCCTACCTGTGATCTTCCCAATTGATTTTCAATATTTTATACCAAGCGAACAGTAGTGTGTGTTCGGCCCTAATGTGAACCTAGTAGGCCCTTTACGATTTCCCTCTTGGCATTTACTTTCTTATATTCCCATAGAGCTATTATCAAAGTGAGATCCATGCTCCAGGATTAAACTCCTATCTCTTCTCTTCGGCAATATATGAGAGGGAGGTGTGAAGCTTTGAGATATACAATGCGTCAGGCTTTGTAGAAGGCAGCACTCCTGAAAGTCCCGGAATCGAATGAAACGAACGAGTAAACATCAAGATCATTGAATAACATCGGACAAATACATTCTTTTCAGTAGAGCAATTCTTTTGTTATATATCGCACTTGATTTTTCGCCCCAAAAATAGCTTGCTATATTTGATGTGTGAACTTTAACTTCCGGGTTGGAAAATCTACCCCGAGCACAGGCTTTACGAGCTCTTTGATGAACAACAAATCCACGGGTTCATAATACTAGATGAAAGAGCATATATCTACTAAATCAAAAGCTTTGCTACTTATCAAATCTTTCTAAGGTCTGTGTCCTTTTCAGAGTGAGGATCCCTTGATGCGGAATTGCATATCAATCCCCTCATCTCACCGTAAACAGAGGTGCAGAGAAACCCCAGGACCTTAACTTGTAGTACATGGAGCTAATGAGTTGCTTAAGTGCTTGAACACATTTCTTTGGGTGACTTCCTTAAATCTAAAGTTATTGCTTATGGCTGTACATGCACCCGAGGCTCAAGCAGGTTTGTGTAGTCTCAGTTGGACCGCTAGATGAGTCGGATCTACCAATCTAGGTTCGCAATTAGTATAATGGTACAGGGTGAAACAAGGCTGCCATACCCTTTCATTAAAGGTCGTTCGCAGTGCCCAAAGCTGATAGCTAAATAGTAGAATATGATGTTTATTCCCTACGATCTGCCCGTAGAACATTAGACCACACTGCCGCTAACATCTTAACTCTTTCTGTCTCCCTTTCTATAGCTATTATAGCTAGGGTCCCCAAATCCATCAAGTGGCAAACCATTTTGAAAATTTCCTGCAAGCAAGAGGTTACTCTTTCACTTGAGAGCTATTCTCGTGTCAGAAGGACACTAGCAATTGCAAATACAGAATACAAGGAGATCACAATAAGCAAGTATATTTACAGTAACATATTAGTTATTGCTTATTGTAACATATCTCAACAACACCTTTTAATACATGGCCTTCTCCAAGAAGCCATCATAATGCACATATACATATCTATCTAGACCCCACCCATAGCTTATCATATCCTACAGACCCCCTAAAGCCCACTCCCTGCCCTCTAACTGCTTATCACTCTCCGCCTTCATCGTAAGTCTCCTCAAAACCTGCATTATGAAGTCCAAGTCCGCCCCTTCCGGTTTCCACCTCTTCCTTAAATCTTCCCAGACCTCAAGCATGCGATCCTGGCCCTCACACTTTGCGAACGCATGCAGAGCCCATGAGGCCGTCCAACGGGAGATGTAAAGATCTGGCGTGTTGACGTCTAAGGCATTGAGGTAAGACCGCCACACGGACTCGAGACGTTTAGTAGTCCAGTGCGTATATCGCACTCCGCCATGGAGAGCGAAGCCCTTCAGGAGAGCAAGAAAAAGTGCTCCATGAACAGGGACGTTAAACCAAGCCATCTCAGCTAGAAATTTCGATACCTTATCAAGTTCTCCTGCTTCAACCGCAAAGTAGTTGATTAGGATCCGATAGGTATGAAGATTTGGTGAAATGATAGATTTCTGCTGGAACTCAGCTATCCTGATCTGTTCAGGATACTTATGGCACAGGAGGGCGATGCGTTTTAGATTTTGGGTGATTGCACGTTGTTTGCGGAAGTTTGTTGGAGGGGTTGTAGTACCTTTGTCCCCACCGCGCTTTAGATGGGCGGCTTTCATGCGCTCGTAAATGTTTTCTGCAGCGTTAGGTTCGCGAGATTGTACGAGGGCGGAGATCATAGCATTGAGGACGATCGTGTCAACTATTTCACCCCGCTCGACCATGGTTTTGTATGCTGCTCGAGCGCCGTCACCGTTTCGTCGGAGTCCTTGATAGTGGATTAGGCTGACGTGGTGGAACCTGTCGTATCTCAAGTTGCGACTTTCCATCTCTTTGTAGATCATATCGGCGAGGGTGAACTTTCCAGCTTTACAGGCTACATCGAAGAGAATGTTGAAAGTTGCGCTGTTTGACTTGATCTTTGCCTCGTGTTCCATTTCTCTCCACATGTGAAGTGCTGCTTCGACTTCAACTTCTGTTGACCTGTTCACGTAACGAGCTACAAATGAAATAGCGGTGTTCCACTCATAGGTGTTTAGCGGGATAGCTGAGTTTTTCATATCATCCACAACGGACATGTACCTGAGCATTGAGTGCTCATCCTTCTTTTCTACTTGAGCTAAAGCCCGGAGGAATCTATGCCTCGTTCTTGACTCGAGGTAGGGGGCTCTCCACCCAGGTAGAAGTGCATATAGCTGATAAATCGCTTCCGGGTCATGTATGTCTTTCATATGAGGTTGCAACGCTTCATCAAGAGCATTGAGTTTGGCTTTTGTTTCTGAATCCGCAGGCCAGGCCTTGAACGGAGGTGGCCATTCGTCCTCCACTTTGTCAGAGACTATGAGGTTTGGCCCATCGCCGGGTTGGTATAGATCTGGAAGCTCGAGCAGTGGCAATTGATCTGTATATGACTCTCCGCTATATTGGTCTACCAATTCCATAAGTTCTTCTTTTGTGCGATTTGGCTCTCTCCTAGGTATTGCTCTCTTTTCATCTCCCTGTTCCGAATCTCGTTCTGCGTTCCATCTTTCATCCCGTACTCCGTCTTGTTCCCACTCAGCACTGTGAGTGGATTGCTGTCGCTGAAATGCAATATTATGGCCTTGCTTCTTCTTTCCAGCCAAAGCTGGCCTCTGCGATGTTAAAAAAGTTGTAGGCCGAGATATTCTCGATCTGTGTTTCTGACATTTGCTGGCACTGGCCAAGGATTTTATGAACCAGGCTTCGAGACTTGGGGCGGTAGTTGATACCATCTGCACAGGAGATTGACTCGTATGAACGCGTCTTGTCCGAGGGCGAGATTTCTTTAGGCATTCGGAAGGATATAAGAATGGAAGTAGTTGTCGTGATGCTACCTTTGTGATGAGAGAGTTTGCCGTCGAGGGGGAAGAGCTGCAAAAGACGGACATGAGCCGTCTGACATTGTGGCCTTTTTGTCACCGATCTCGTAGATGCATTGAAGCTGGGCTTGGTGTATATCTTTACAATCGTCTTCGTGCGATGTCGGAGAAGTATTTGGGCGCGAAGGAATGTTCACTCAAAATTATTTCTGTTGCAATTGTCGAGTTGCTTGCGCCAAGGATATTTTGATCGGATTTCGGAAAATGCCTGTGCGACCCCTGTTAAAATGTTCTGGTTGCAGACAACCACACACAAGAAGTTCATAGTTCAACGTACCATATCAAAAATGTAAGCTACGTTTTGTTAATCTTCGACCTTTCTAAAGCTAATAGTATGTCTTTTTAGCAATAGGTCACTTGCCACCATGGGTGGTCGTAATCTCAATCCTGCACGGGTCTACCAAACCGCCGCAGCCCTTCTCGAATGTGGTAGCATACAACAACCACCAGTATGGTTTAAAACCATAGGATCGATACCCCCTAGCGAGATCCTAACTCGAACGCAACCTCCTATTCATCGAGACCGGAACTCTCGACCTATTAGCTCGAAACGCCGGAAGCCAAGCAAGATGTTCAAGCCGCTACCCATAGAGTATGAAGAAGATCAACTGCGACATGAATTCTACCGAGATCATCCGTGGGAGCTGGCGAGGCCGCGGATTGTGTTAGAGAATGACGGGAAAGATGGTCAGAAGTGTAATTGGGCGCAGATACAGCAGCATGGGAGACAGCTGAATGGGGAAAGGTATGGATTTTACAATATGATCTGATTATGAGATTGCATCACTAATGGCTCTATAGTGTAGTACAAAGACAGCTCTACCTTATAAATGAAGAAGGCAAGGCTAAAACCGAAGCGTACGATATTGCGCGGAAGGAATTCTATGCTTTGCGACATGAGGAGGAAGTTGAGCAGCGAGTTGCGAGAGAGGAAGCTTTGTGGACAGGAGCGTACTTCGGGATGTCGAGGTTGGATATCAGTATGCAGTTGGAAGATAAGACATACGAGGGGTGGAAGAAATGGGCTACTGAAAAGATCCAGTTATTTGAGCAACAGAAAGATGCTGCTTATACGAGTACACCGGATACTGAAGAAGTGGCACCCACCGAAGACTTCTTGGATGAGGCGCCAGTGCCAGAGGAGCCTCCAAAGACTACGGTTGTGTAGAATAAGGGACCTGTGTAAAAGATACATCTGTATAATTATAAGAAACTGTACTTATACTAGTACGAATATATCAGACAGACTCTGTTGCTTGAGACGATACACAGAATTATTAACTTTCCTTGGCGACGTGATTAGAGCAGTCATTTACTTGACAAGCGACGTGTGACTAGATATGGGTTATGAAGCCGAACTTCTCGGTATTTGCGTGCTTATATTCGTCAAATGCTCGCATCTATGATATACACATCTGCACAATATGAGTCGACATCTAATTATCAACCCCTTGCCAGCGCTTTTGTTATTCAACTAGAAATCCATGCCACTCGACTTTCTCCTTCTTTCCATTATCATTAATGATTTTAGCTAACGCCTCCCATTGCACGACAAAGCGATCACAAATCCCAAGCTTCAACAGTACCTTGCCACTCAAGCTCAACGTTTTTACCCTTGCCCAGCTTTCAACATAAATGATCTTCATCTTCCATACTGGTGCCAGAGCAAAGTATTTCAAGATCGTTGCGGCGAGTATCACTATTACTGCTGTAGCTGGTCCATTCGTGATGATGACATCTGGATACTGTCCTGGTGTAGCTTTTGAGTCCCTAGCTGTCTCATACAAAGTTCTCAAGCAGCCAAATAGGCACCATAGCGAAGAGAATGGTGTGGTGTATAGCGGTTGGTGAATCTTCCTTGCCCGTGGCACAACTTTCATATCCCATATACCCGTGATATGATTTTCATTTCCAGGACCCGTGGTGTGTGACTGCGGAGCGTTATGCTTGGATTGAATTTGTGTTTCGATTTCTAAGGCCTTGCTTGAGGAGAAGTTGTCACCAGAGGACATCACATAGGTTCGATGTTTATATCTTGTTGGATCAATCTCGCGCATTAGAGACATCATCTCAGCGGTGTGTCCACCAGATCCAAGCACAATCACCATATGTGACGGGGTGGTCTTCGGAGACTTGGCTCTGGGGTGTCGACGAGACCACGCAAATGCGGGAAGGACATAGAGAAGTCGCAACTAGAGATATTTTATGAGTTGATGCTCACCTTATCATCTAGCATTACTTACAAAAGCTGTGGTAGCAATGACCAAGAGCGCTGCTACGAGCAGGCGCAAGGCTGAAAGAATCGCCATGTTGAGGACACGAGGCTGAAACTGTCCAGTATAATTCAGTTCTGCGAAAATGACCTATTCCTCCACTATCCTGAGTATGTTGGTATTTCAGATTGGAGGATTAGATAACATGCTGCTGATTACATCTCGTATTGGTGGTGATGGTAAATTCGGCGCGGGCTCGAAGTTGTTATGGTGTTGCACTTGTCGAAACTCGTCTGCTTCACTCACATTGTGAAAGTGTTCATGCTGCTGATTCGTGACGCTTCACCTGGGTCAATCCCTCCCTTTTAAAGCGAATGAGCGTATCTCTAGGTCTCTCACTCTGGTGCATTGTAACCCGTACCTTTTTCCTCGATGTGTCTGAATAGCTTCTTCTTCTCCCGCTTTCCTCCAATCGAGGCTGGCTAGCAATACTGTGGATTTTCCTCTTCGTGCTTCCGCAACGTGATAAGTACTTCTTTACTTCAAAGATTCTTTTTTTTATTAATTAAATAACAGCCAATCCTTACGCGCATTGTTCCGTGACGCTCAACATACATTCCCTTGTTGTGTTGGTCGCGGTGATGGCCGGCCATTGTCATACACTCTCTCCTTCCGCACACTATTTTCTCGAAGGTCCGAGTTGAAGTCAAACGCCAAGAACCAATCAGCCGATACGTCAACCAGCGCCATGTTTTTGCTTGGCGGCAGAATTATGTCGAGGTCAGCGTCACCATCTGGAGAACCTGGAAATATCTCCTTTGTTGTCTCTCCAAATCATGGCCCCATGGCTTTCCTTAAACGCCAGAAGAACCTTCTTGTATGCTTTTATTGCAACAAGAAATCTGGCATCCAGTACGATGGCTTTATTACTCAGTGGGAGTGCGCAAACTGCGGCGCGGAGAATTATTTGGACCAGGTAAGTCAACCCCAAACTTCGGTCTGTAGACAACAAACTAATCGACGCGTCAGAATGGTGAAATAACCGATCCTCCCGTTGCTACTGAATATACAGAAGTGGAAAAAATAGAAAGACCATACGTTTACGATAGATCGAATGTCAAAAACCACCTAGAGCAAGCCAAAGGCAAGGAGAAGTTTTGCTCAGGATGTGCCAGGAATCACCATCTTTTGGTGCGTGCTTTGGCCGAGTTTGATGTGATTATAGACCAGATGGACCCAAGATATCGACAAAATGAGAAAGAGTTCCGCAAATATAGGAACAGCATGGAGGAGCGATATCCTCAAGTTTGCGAGGACTGTCTTCCTGGAGTCAATAAGGAGATGAATTTGTCCCGGAAAATTGGTTACACCTCCGTGATGGATCGCGGGATCGAGAACACTAGGAAAAGAGCTGCGGCTTTCAGACCAGGTCGCTTTCACCATGGTGACATTGGGAAACTTGCGTGGTATGGCAGCCTCTTTGGGCAACTTACTTTGAATGCTATGGGCATTCTCCTTGCTTATCAACACAAAGTCGAAGAATTGCTTCCTACATCTTTTTACAGTTTAATAGCGCCATTAATAGTGTGGGCTACTGGAGAAACATGGGCTAAATATGTCATTCGAGCTAGCATTTTCTCAATATGGTGGAATCCACGCTTCAGGGAAAATGTACGAGGTTTCACAGCACAACTTTCGGGGTTTCAAAATTGGTATAAACTCCAGGGTATCATGGTAGTCACTCGGTGGCTCTCGTACTGTATTATAGGTACTGGCCTGCTCGCAGATTCGACTAGTGATATTACTGTCGTGGCTCACGTATTTTTTCTTGTGGCCAATTTCATGGTAAATCTGGCTGCCCTACAATCACTAGTTTTCACGCTGATCTTTCACAGTTGTATTTTGCATCTAAGCGGCCTATAAAGGAGGAAATGCGCAAGCTTTTTGTTGACAGCCCGATTCAGTTTAAACACATCGCTCCTAGTTCAAGATCAAACAGCCCGAGCCAACCCTCCAACAGCATTACCGCTATCTTAGATGAGATAGCTGCAAAACCTACTACAAGAAATCCTGCATCCCCCCCTACGCCTTTATGGGACGAGTCACCCTTGGTGAGAGATCACAACAAAACTTCTGCCTTGAATTCAAACAAAGACCGAAGTATTGGAAAGCAGTCCTCGAACTATATACCTTCCACTAGTCGAGGGTACGACAACTTATCTTCCTCTTTTAAAAATCTAGGAACTGGCAGCTTCGGTGCCTATTCCACCTCACCCAGAGAACCGACGACTGGAGTATATGATAATAGCTCCATCAAGGATAATACACGGGGCTATGGTACCTCACATACATCTTCCTACAACGATGACACTCGAGGCTACAGAAAACCGTATACCTCCATGCATAATCGCAAACCCCAAGGCTACAATAATTCACACACCTCTTATGGCAAACTTGCTTCTCGAAATCAACACGACTTCCAACCAAGAAACGACTTTTACGAAAAATTCACGGCAGAGCGAAAAACACCAGCTCTTCTTAGCATGGAGCCTAAGGAAATCAATGCTTACTTTGCCAATGGGACAATACCAGAGAGAATGCGTGGCACTCTTAAAGACGGAAACGACATGGAATGGGACCCGACTCCCCAACCAAAATACCGTGCATTTGCACCGCGACCTAAAGACTCTGCTGGAAGCGCGCTAGTTGGTTTCCCTGGCTCAGGTAAATTTGGCCAGACCCCTGTTACAGATAATCCAAATCCGTTCTGGTACAAGAACCTCCCTCCAGCACCTATCACTCCAGCTCATCGATTAAGGAACCCACCCAATCAGCCTCGACTAAATATCTCTCCGAATGAAGTTAAAGAGAACCTTTTCAACAAAGCTACTCGGGGAAACTCCGAACCTGATAATGCAATTAGTAATGCAAACACAAATAACAACAAGTATGCCAATTTTGAGTTTGCCCAGCAGCGACTGTTTGCAGGCGAGCAGCAACGAGAGAGCCCGGGTCATGACGACCTGGCTGATCGAATGGCTAGAGGCTGGTCTCTCAATGACGCTGAAGAGACTGTACAGCCAACTCTGCAGGAGCAGTTAGATCAACAGGAACAGCAGGTGCTGCAGCGAGGGTGGGGCATTAACATGTACCACCTAGTGCTAGCAATCGTTCTCACTATAGGATTCTATGTCTGGGGAAACTATTACAACGGCCGGGTGAAATTCTCATCAAACGGAACGCTAGCAATTTTGGTGGGTTGCGTTTGCATTGGATTCCGCACCATATTGGAAAACACAATGTGGTCAGATTCCGGCCGGTCATCAGCTATTAACCTGGCACTTGGTGCCGTTGTGGGATTTTTTGAGCTAGCTGGATCAATGTATACTATTCTAGAGGTTGTTTTTGGACGGGGCGAATTAGCGCTGTGCGCAACACTTGGGCGACTTCTAATTGGTGGGATGCTCCTACAAGAGCTGTGGCTTGCGTTCCGGATGTAATGATAGCACTATTGCTTATCGACCATAGAATACATGGCGTTGTGGGCGGTTTTTGTTGGAAATACGATACCTGGATTGTGGGAGATGGAAGTGCCCCATAGATGATTTACAATGAAATTGACACTGTAAAAAGTAGTAAGAGCACCTGCTGAAGAAATTCTGTTTTTATTAACGTAACTATGACGGTACTCACTATGAAAACTGGTGCGCTGGTTTTAGCCTAGATTATACCAGCTTTATATGCAATAACTGCATATACTACCAGGGACGAGTTGGAATGCGAACCTTCCCCTTGATGGTACCCGTGAATACCTACCCTAACCCCACATGAATTATGAAATGATGCTGCAAGGCGAGCAGTGCGGTCTAGGTTTGTTGTGTATGAACTAGACGGAAGAAAGAGCGACACCCTTGTTTGAGGGAATTGTGCTGGAGGAGGTGAGAGGCCAGGTTCAGAAGAATATCTCCAAGAGCCCTTAAGATCTAGGGACTTTGAAGCTATGACTAGCTAAAACGATGCTATAGGATGCCTAGAATACCACTTAGTAACACTAATAACCTTAAGCCCTCCCCCAAAAGTACCATTAAATTCTCCCAAAAGATTCATTCCCTGGTGGATCCTAGATATCGCAGGAGTCAAGGTAGAGAATGTTGTCTTAGTACGTTAACTCCACGGACTCCTGAAGGATCCGATTGCGCGGCCGCAGTAGTTCTCAGGGAACTACTCGATTATATAATTGCTGGGAGCAATATACCTGTGGTGATCGATGGGGAAGCGGGAACTAACTCTGTGGAGCCTATGTGATAAGTTGTGTAGCCTGTAGGAGATCTGAAGCTTCGGTGGAAATCCGGATCCTTATTTTAGGTAGAAGCCTGGGGATAGGGCAGTGATTGGAAGATATTGCTAAGAAACAATAAGGGGATATGTGGCCATGCTGTGGTTAAGTCGGGCTCAAAAAGTTGTACAGACGTAGGGATACTTTTCGAGTGATAAAAATCGAAGGGTCGCGAGGCGAGATTGATTTAGAGTGATAAGTAGATACGATGAGATAGGATCTGTCGAGAGGAAATGAAAATGACAGGAGTCATTTTTGCTATACACCTGCAAGGCCTAAGCTGAAGCCAATGAACATCAATTGGTCCAATAAAATAAGACAACACCTTCTGAAATCTTAAGTCCTCCCGTGGAGACCAGTTGGAAATTTAGGCGCGCATTACAATATGCTCAATTCCTTTCTATCTATCCCGCAAGCAACCCATTGGAATGCTTAAAACCACCGC
The DNA here is from genome assembly GCA_021365295.1 of Tricladium varicosporioides. Lineage (NCBI taxonomy): Eukaryota > Fungi > Ascomycota > Leotiomycetes > Helotiales > Tricladiaceae > Tricladium > Tricladium varicosporioides. Next base: position 578,812 of record JAJTIW010000002.1, read on the forward strand.
CTCGCTTCTCCAATTGATTGAAATACCAAGGTCAGAATATTTTCCTTCTTTTCACTTCACCCCAGTACTCCGATTGATCAATTACGATGGCTTACAAAACAGTCTTCCCTAAAACCATCGTCCACTATCCATCCGTGGTGTCCATAGAGTCTTTCGCATCTGCTCGGGCCTGCTTTGCCTTCGCTCTCATCTCCACCTTCCAGGCCATGATCTTCGCCTTCAGCCCTGGCTGTGGTATGACGTCCTCGATTTTTAACGGTGCTCGATTGAACGGGTCAAGCGGATCGCTGAGCAGATGACTGCGAATTGTGCTTCGATCTACAATAGCCCTGCTGATAGGTAATAGAACAGGATCTTCCATCAATGTAGCCAAAATTGGATCCTCGAACTCCTCAGGGATTTCTCCTAGATCTCCTTCGTCTTGGTCTTCAAGTTCCTTTGCTCGAGCGATTCGGTTCTTCAAAGTTTCCCATGCCTCCAACTCTTGAGCCGACTTCAATGAGAAACGCCCAAGAATGCGAGCAGCTGCATTGAAGTTGGAAGGTTTGTAAGATCTTCCATCTCCGGCCACAGCTTCCACAAAACGATCTGAAATGCCTAGGTTTAGGTAAATATCGACAAATTCGCTCAGAAGCATTCTTGGGTCGAACTTGTATCTCTGTGGATTCTTTACTTTCAGATCTGTAGATTTGGGCCCAACAAGCGTGTCGAGCGTATAATCCAACATTGCTGCCACTCGGTCTACAATTTCGGGCATTGTGAAAGACGCGCTCAAGTTTTTAGTGAACAGCTTCATCATAGAGACCGTCTCATTTGTAAGTTGCATATATGACTCAGCCTGACTTTCCGCCGTCTTCAACTCATCGGTTTTCGTTTTCCGATCTTCTTCAGACAGGGTTAGGCTTTCAAGCTCTTTCTCTAAGTCATGAATCTTTGGGAATTTAGTGAGTGCCTCATCTAGCACATAGGTGACGTCGTTCAAGAGCAGGTTTACGAATCTTAGAAAGAATTCGGTGTTCGTTCTGGGGCATTTATTAGTGTTGTGCTGGGTAAATAAAGTATAAACTTACTTGCTCTCCTGAGCCAATTTCTGCTTGTAAACATCATTGTCCCATATACATTTGATAACCTGGAAGATCTCAAACCGAATATTGAATTTATCATAGAACTGTGTGTGCGTTCCTGTCGATTCAACCTCTGCGAACAGTTTAGCTTATTTAACTCAGACAATTGACTTCACAATAGATTACCAATATAGAACTTCATCAATGCATGAAGCAAATAATTATTAGCAAATTTGGAGCCCGTGAGTGTATCGCCTAGAACACCCTTTTTTCGATGATACACTTGCCAAGTACCGTGAAAGAGGAGGGAAACAAGTTTAGCTTTCAAGTATGGATTTTTGATAAAGTCGGAATTTGTTAAGAATGTAATGCATAGAGTCATAACCTCGTCGCCAACGGCTGATATCATGACATCTGGGATGAATCTTCAATATTCTTAGTACTTCTCATATAAGGCGAGAGGAGAACCACCTACCTGTTTACAAAGTTGAAGTTCGATACGATATCTTCAAGAACGTATTCTGGTAAAAATTTGAATATTTCGGGTTCTTGTGTCAGGGGAAGCCTATATTGAAATCAGTAGGTGAGGGCAAAACGTGAAGCTCACGACTTACTTGATTGTCTTGTCGGGAGTATAGTCTGTTTTTGAGGCAACTCTTAGTAGCCATACGGTAACATATCTCATAAACAGTATAGACTTTGTCTGCATCTGTTTATCAAATACAACGCCTTCAATTGCGAATTTTTGTTGCATGGCTTTCTCTAGAACTTCATTATATCTCTTCAGAGTTTCATCGAATCTGGCCAGGTTGAATGGATTCTGTAACGCGTCAGAACAAGTTCTAGAGTTCACGTCGATAGTCAAGTGCTCACGCCTGCAACGTTTGGTCGCTCAGCTTCCATCTCCTCCAATTTGCCCTTTAAGTACTTAATATCCTTGTCTAAATTTTTCAGCGTCGCATTTGTCGCTTCACTTCCGTAGTGGTGTGCGGCTAGTGTCAAGAAAAATACTTCAGAGATGAAATTCGATGTGCCTAGCACCTCTGTCTTGTAAAATTCATCAGAAGCATTTTGGTCGGCATTTAGCTTCGTCTCTTCTGCTATTGCGACTCGAGGTTTTCGACGTAGATAGTCTACCTCTATTCGCGAAACCTTTGAAAATGTAGAGTCCATAAAAGGCTCACAAAGACCATCTAATACCACTGTGACGTTCATTAAGAATCCATCAGAGGATAACTGTGCCGGATCAGGTCGTAAGGCTCGCCTCTTGTGATTCGAGTTCACAATGTACGCGAACCAGTCTAATGTTTTATTCTTTGCCGAGGGACTGGCGCGGACGAAGAGGTTAATTATATCGAGCAAATCTCTTTGGTGAGCTTGTAATGTTAACCGCATAGCTTCTTGCGCCGTGCGAATAGAGCTCTCGTGCATGGTCTTCGGAGAAAGGAAGTATTCTTTGCTAACTGAAGCTTGAAGCGGAGAAATCCGGAAGAAGGGCCCAAGAAGTGTATGCTTCTCAATTCCTGGAGCTGATGTGGCCATTTGAAATAGGGGATCTTCGGCAATAGCGGTAAGTAGAGGCGCAAATTGAGACATTTGCTTTAGTGCCTGTGTTCACTGTTAACAACTTCGACCTTTGGGGGGATACAATGCGTACAATAATGTAAGGCTTGTAATTGTCATTCATAGTCATGTTCGAAAGTTGTAAGCTCAACCCAGCAACAGCTTTTGTTAACATGCCTTTTACCATATCATCTTCTTCAAATCGAGAGACTGCCTCGACCAAGAAGTCTGGACATATCCCCTTGTCTTCCCCGCCCTCGTTGAGCAAATATGGTGTCAGAGAGTCTGTGAGAGGATTTGGCTCGCGTCTGAAATAGATCAGCATATCTCCCCAAGTTATAACCTAGAAATCACCAACGAAAATAACTCCGGCATCTCTACTGCGAAAATGCAGTTGCTCATGCACAATCGCTTTGCCTCCTTCAAAACTACATCCTTTCCATTAACATAACCTCGTAATTTTTTGGTTTCTTTGGTGATCCGCTTCCAACAGGGTAGTAAGTAATCCAGTATTGATCTATTTCCCGGTATTGACGAGGCTGCCTCTAATATGGCCGAGTCTAATCGATCACTCGAAAATCGTATTGGTGTACCCTCTTCCTCAAGCTCGCCTCTCAAATTTGGCAGGTGGATGAGTCTGTGACCTTGCCCATCAACCTTCACATTCGGTTCTAGAGTAATTCGAAAGATATTCCCTAATATCCTATGCGTGTAGTCTTCTAGACTCTCTGTACTGGGGGTTGCGGCTGGTTTTCGAGGCTGTGTACTTGGAGTTGTGGTCTGCTCGTCTGATTCAGCTCGTGAACGTTTCAAAGACTTTGTTTCTAGCACTCTTACGGCGGTGGGAGTATTCGTGTCATTTGAAGACCGGGATGTTAGTTTCGCGAAAGGGTTCTCAGCGGCGGTACTGGGTGTTGCGGCGGGTTTGGAGATATTGATTTTGACAACCGGTGCGGGCTCTGGGACATTTTGAGGAGTAGATGGAGCTGGAGTCGAAGACGGGGACGCAGAATTCCCTGAATCTGCTGATTGTTCAGTCTTGGGTGTGGTTGTGCCGGCCAACTTCTCAAGACGTCGCCTCCGAATCTATAGATCCAAAACAGTTAGCCACTTCTCGATTGGTGGGGAAAATATCTTAGATCTAACCTGGTCCATCTTCTCCTTATCTGGAGCTTCCGGTGGAGGCGGAGGAGCTTGCTGATCATTATCCATGATGGCGTTGGATTACTTGGAGGTCGTGGGGGAGAGAAAGTTTAGGTAGTCACGGATATATGTTGGTAGCCTTGTGCTTCAAGTCCCACGAGTGACGTTAAGGCAGTTTGGTGGAGCTTAGCGATAACGCTTGCTAATCGACAGCTGCCGCAGGGGTCTGTTCGAAGCTCTTCGAAGCTTCTGCGGAGAACAACGTTATTACAGAAGCAACTATTACTGACTTTGGCAACAAGAGAAATTTCTCATATGTAGATAAATATTTTTCTTGGGGATTGTTGTTTTGAAAGCTCTCGACATGGAAATAAGTCAACAGAAAAGGAGCAATCCCGATAACGATACACCCTGTGAGCATATCACGTGATTCTACATATTCAAAATTGGCCTGCACTAGGGTCTAATCTACTCAACTTACATATTCACATAGTGTTAGGAAATAGCCCAATGCTTTGGGGTTATGCCAACTTGGACACTCGAGAAAGGTAGACTACAATTTACTTACTAAATTTCAAAGCCTACCTGGGCAACAGCATCTTCAGATAAGAATCTGTTATGTAGGAGGGTTGAAACTTATTCTTCATAATAGCCCTGTGGCCAATATCATACATTCACCCCTCTCAGTCTCGAGCTATATCTTACAATCATTATTTTTTCGTTCATTGCGCCGAACTTTTCAGGCTCTCTTCAGCCACCATAACCTCGATATCAAAACAGATCTTGTTTTGTCATATGACTGACTTAGCCTTCGTCAATGTCAAATAATTCAAGGGCTTTCTTCCCTTTTTTCCCTCTTCCCAAAACCATATGCCGCCCCGCATCCAATCAAATTTATTCCAGCCAAGCCCATTGCAGCTCCCCTCGTCATCCCCCTAACATTAAATCTACTCCCCAGTCTCGCCCTCATACCATTCCCACTAACTCTTCTCCTATTTGCTAGTAATAAATAAAGACCAGACCAAGCAGCCGTTATACCTGCCGAATCGGTCTTGAACTCGCTAAGATTGAGGTATGTGCTGAAGAGGAAGACTGGAGGGAACAGCATCGGAAGCGGCTGGAAAGGGCGTGCGTGAAGGGCAGTGACGAAAGTCGCGAGAAGCATTGGCGGAAGAGGGGACTCTGTAATGGTATTAGCGGGCTGTAAATAGAGTCTACAGTTTAAAGAACTCACTGCCCCAGTCTATTACATAGTTAATAGTCGTTCCTTTCGCATCTTCGGCTAGTTTCTCCTCTTTAGACATTTAAGATATGTGCTCGAATTCTGCGTGGTGCTGTGCGCCACAAGGAAATAATGAAACACAATGTGAAGCGCTCTTGCAGCTCTATTTTGTGGTTGTTGTCGATGACGAAGTTCTCGATTCAACATCACGTGCCTAGCATATGATCGGTGATAAGATATTCCGTGCCTTAAAAGATAGCACGTTTTGACGGGGGTAGCCAACCTCAGAAGTGCATCTTCCCGCCTCGTGGCCATAACAACTAAGGATAATCACAACAAAACACTACACATTTAACCCATCGCCCATACTTATCCCTCTCCTTCCACCCCAAAGCCTACAACCTGAACGAACGATAATATTCCAGCGGCGCAATGCCCGCCGCAACCGCTTCAGGCGCAGATGCCAAATCAAATGGCTCTGCTCAGAACCGATCACACAACCAAGGAAACCAAGACCGCTCTTATACTATCGAACAAAAGGCAGCCGTACTACGAGTCCGAAAATGCCAACCTACTGCTTTTTATGATATTCTTGGACTCGAATCTGTAAGGACGACAGTTACAGATGTGGAAATAAAAAAAGCATATCGGAAGATCAGTCTGTTGACGCATCCGGATAAGAATGGGCATGAACACGCAGACGAAGCATTCAAGATGGTCAGTAGGGCGTTTGGAGTCTTGGGTGATAAAGAGAAGAGGGCGAAGTATGATCGGTATGGAGGAGATCCAGATAGTAGGTTTGGGGGTGGACCACCACCTAGTAATCCATTTAGTGGATTCGCTGGAGGGACACCTAGGAGTAGAGGGCCGACGGGTGGAGGTGGAGGCGGTGGAGCCAGTGGAGGTGGAAGCATGTGGGAAGAGGAGATAAGTCCCGAGGAGATGTTTAACAGATTCTTTGGTGGAGGAATGGGTGGTGGGTTTGGAGGGTTTGGCGGTAAGTCCTCAATTGCTTCAAAACTATTGAATGCATAGATTCTAACCCAATAACAGGTGGGGGAGGCATGTTCAATGACGGTCCAGGTTTCATGTTTAACCTTAACGGCGGGCCCGGCATACGAGTACACCAATTCGGTGGTGCAAGACCCAGGAGAAGACCGCGCGACCCAAACGCGCCTGAAGAGACGGCATCGCCAGGCGACGTTCTAAAAGGCCTCCTACCGCTCCTCCTCATCTTTGTTCTCCCACTTATAACCTCCTTCTTCTCCAGCTCTTCATCGACCGGCCCTTCAGTACGCTTCACTGGTCCGGAGCCCCCGATAACACTCTCCCGGTTTTCAAAACCACATAATACCGAGTACTGGGTGAATCCTGTAGAGGTGGAGAATTATACCCCCAAGCAATTCCATATGTTAGACCAGGAGGCAGACAGGATGTTTGTCCAGGAAATGAGGATAGGTTGTGTACAGGAAGAAGAGGCGAGGCAGAGATTAGTGCAGGAAGCTCAGGGGTGGTTTGGGCAAGATCAACAGAAGATGATGCAAGCCCAGAAGATGGAGATGTTACATTGCAAGAAATTGGAGGAGTTGAAGATGAGAGCTCGAAGGAGTTAGCCCAATTGAGTGAGGAGAATAATGAACATGAGCGAGCATCATGAGGTCAATAGAGCGCCGACACGATTCATATTGGGCAATCGTATGCGTCCTCATATGAAAACAACCCAAGACTTGCCTTAGTGGGAAAAAGTGAGGGTACGAGTTAGCAGGTCGATCTTTCATTCTCTGTATAAGTTGTGTGTGTCCAGACAAATTTCTTCCCAGTCAAAGCATGGCGTTTGGGATTCCAGCATTTTCTGGGTTGGTTTAAGGTTGTATCTTACGCTGGGTGTCTTCATCAGAACGAGACGAGAAAGAGCGGAATCATAAAGAGATCATTCGTAATAGAGAAGCCGCTATGCTGCACTTGAGTTTGAGGATTTTTATTCTACCATCTATTAGAAGTGATAACTGTAGGCTATTCCTTGGGTTGATTGCCGGTAGGACCCAATTCGTGGAGTGAGTGGGAAATAAATTTCCATAACGAAGAAGCTTTACGAAGTGGACCTCCAAAATGTTGAGGCTATACAGTGATTCAACTTCGTTACTAAGTTAAATTCTCAATGTCTAGAGGTTCGATGCTATGGTTTTGATGCTATGGTTTTGATGCTATGGTTTTGATGCTATGGTTTCGATGCTTCTGTAGCAGAAACCGGGAAGATTGAGGTTTTGTTCATGTGATCTGGATGTGTGACATCATATTCTCTCCAGTTGATGAAACACGTGAAATGCGAACCGAATTTCAACCTCCTGAAACCACCTACCACATCATCTCACCTTCCGTTCCATTTCGCTCTATGCTTTCTCCCGGAATGTAAAGCGCCGGTTGCTCTGATGGTTGCATCGCTAGCTAGACTCTGATCATTGTGGATTGCCGGTGCGGGGACGGGAGGGTTTGGACCCTGAGTATCGTGGTTACACAACACAGTGAAATTGGAAAATGAAATGTTGTGGAGGCCACGTAGTGACGGGGATGTGCATCATTATTTACTGTAGTCAGGAAATTAGAGAGGTAAGTTTCAGAGTGAGGTTGGAGTGATCAAATGGATTCTGAGAAAATACCAATTTACATCCTGGCATCAATGTCCTATACTATAAAATGAATTGAAATATGTTCGTCAATGCCACCCTAGAAATGAAAGATGCAGCATCGTGTTATCAGAAAGGAAAAGGAAGCAAATTAAAGCAAGAGTGAGATTGGAGTGATGATTTATTGATGACTCAAGAAAATAGTAATCCTATGCGTCCCCTCGAAATTACAAAATTCGTATTCCCAAACGTCACCATCAATCCCCAACTCAACCAGGCCGATCTCTCTTCGAGCGGCATGTGTCACACCTGTAGATGCCATCTTGATGTGAATAAATCTCTTTCCATCAATAGGACCAGAACTCCCAAAACTACCGCCAGCTGGCCTTTGTCGCTCTGCATTACCGACTGGCATCCAAAACGCACCAAACATATGCCAATTTTTACTCTAGGAAGATGTACTACAGACATTACCAAAAGACTCTGTACAGAGTGACCAAACGCCTCTCCAATCTATCTTTGCGCTCCATCTTTGATACATTTGATGGCGCCTGACTCCAGAATCGAGGTTAAAGTTAAAATAAATAAGGGGAGCACATAATCGTAGTCAACCAGATAGAGAGGGCGATAGCAGCCATGAGAAGAAAGCGCATCATTCGTGGCGTAAGAAGAACGGGTCGGAAGTCGTGGGTGTGTTCGACTTTGGCAGTGATGGCTCGTAGAGTTGAGATTTGGTACTCCGTTATATACTTGACATCACACTCTCGAATTTTCGGCTCCGCATAACCCTCATACTCCATAATAATGGTATCCAGAGCCCAACCATATGCATGGCGGATAACAGCAACGGCGCAACCAGTGCGGTGCTACGGACAAATTAGCCTGGTCTTTCCGGCTAGTGTTGAAAAACATTACCTTGCCATGGTTGCAGTGGATCAAGAGGGGGTAATTTTCTTTGTCTAGAGCAATTTCCATGATCGAGTTCATAATAGTCTCGGAAATTTCGACTTTCTTTGTGCCGGCCATATCGACGACCCGGTGATTGATGCCTTGGCCTTTCATGAAAGCCTTGAATTCGGGTGGGAAGTCTTTGTTGACCAGGGAGCTGTGGATGAGTGTCAGCGGATTTCCAGGTGGGGGTGGTGTGATGATCTACTGACACAATAGTTTTCAGTCCGAGGCTTTGGAGGAATTGGAAATCTTCTGTTTGGGGAAAACTGCTGCGATAAATCATGCCAGGGAGAACGACGCCAAAGTTTAATGGCTTGCCTTCTTCTTTGGCCTTTGGCTTGGATGCCTGGAGGCTCTTAGTGACTGTGAAAGGTGTTAGTGATGGCTGTGTAGAGATTGGAATTTTTTGGATTTATGGAACTCACCCTCGTGATCGCAACCGTCGACATTGTTAGATAATAAGCCGTAGTCTATGCCGATATCTGGCATTGAACCTTTTCTTAGGTCTCTCAGATCGATATTCTTGCTCGAAGAGTTGGAGGACCACGATTCTCGTTTGGAATCCTCTAGACACTTCTCCTCGCCATATGTGACAGCTTGCATCTCGTTCGTCGACTGAACACTCTTCTTGATATCCATTATATGATGCTCGTGGTGTTCCTCTTTGAACGTTCTCGTTGACCGCTTCGAAACCGCGTTTCCTTCTGTCATATTGCCCTACTGGCACTTCTCCGTCCCAATCGATATTTTCTTCGTAAACAGAGGGTACAGGGCTCGTTTTAGAGTGCGTGCTCTCTCGCTTCGACTAATTCCAAGCAGTTCACTTGGCCGAACCTCAAAGGAGGCCACGACAAGCGTGCTGGTTAGAGGTTTGGAGGTGGGAAGGCATGTTGTGAATGTCTTCTCGATTCCAGGTTGAGGTTGTTGAGTGTGGTGTGTGTAGAAGAGGGAGAGGAGGAATCGCAGGCCTTGGGCTGGCAATTGTGCGGGTTATTTGTGTAGCTTCATGGTCGGTCCCAAATTTCCATTGCATTTGAGGTCGGTAGCTTCGGTTCTTTTAAGTTGGTCAAAGGAGGCAAAGCGCGGACACCAAGCCTAGCGGATTATGAGACCACGATGACAGGGCAGCCTAGACAGGCCTTAGTAACACAGGAATAGAGCGACCTTAAGTCCGCTTTATTTTTAAACGTTGACATCTTTTGATGGTAAAACATGACAATCCACTTGCGAATGTGTTCATCGTTCATCGCTGTGGTTTTTTAATCATGCGACCCCTTTCTGCAACCGGCAAATAGGGCTGACAAAGGCTACCTCTCAAAATCCGGGGAAAACGTGAGGCACACACAGAAAAGCAAACACCACATGCAGGAACCTCAAGTTGCAGTTGCATGGCGGGCCACTTACAAACTCACTGGTTACGATTGCTCAATACTTGCTAGCAGTGTGTAAGTTGGAGCACGGCCATGACTTCAGTTTGTGTGATGTTAGCAATCATCATAGGAGAATCTGGAGTCAGAAATATGCATGGATATGAACAAGGTAACGTGCAGAGCACGCGAGCATTTCCTGCTTTTAGAATCACCCATGCGACCGTGAGACATCATAAATGATGTCTCACCATTTACGAGATTGACAACTCCGACTTCATGGAAGTCGCCTACTCACAACTATATGTCAAATTATCGTGAAACCATTTATACCTCCATTAAAAAGTCTTGAATAACAACATCCTGCTACCTCACTTCAAACATCAGACGAGAAGTGTTACGAAATGCGTGTTCTCCATTCTCCAAGAGCTTATTTTTCCGAGGGAGAACTGCCAATATATAGGTCTGCGACAGTAAACTTTGAGATATTTTCTCTGACACTGAGTTATTTCGAGACTGGCACGATCTATTCCACCATAAAAACATCAAAGTGAGGAATTAAAATGCCTTGGTGGATCACATTTTGTCCATTGACCTTATCCACAAGCCAGATCACGACTTCCTTGAGACAGACAAGATACTAATCTGACAATTCCAAGTTCTAGGCCAAAAATAGACGGTGTATGTTAGGTCGAGTCTAGAATTCGTGACAGAAATACTAATGATAGACTCAAAACAACACCTGACTTTATTTTAAGCTACGATTTTTCAAGGTCATATACTTGAAGAAGCCAGCAGCGCTATCGAGACATTTGCTTTCCCCCAGCAAAAATTAGGAAAAGAATCTTAATCTGGCGGATCTGGTGCTAGTAAGCTCCCAAGGCGCCAACATTCTCATTACTATTTGTGAAGATTTTGAATCGACAACCGTCCCCATTGAGAGAGACTGCACACCTACAGGACTTTGGTCATCTCCCTAGCACAGGATATCCTTCACAGAAACCACAATTGTACAACGCTCAGTGCATAAAGTGTAATGAATGTAGTGCTTGGCAATTAAAGCAAGGGTGTACTTTATGGAGGTATTCTTTTAGCCAGTCTCCTAAAACAGACCTTCCAAGAACGATCAGTTCTTTTGAAACATGAATTTGTAGTAAAATTAAGTAGATAGATGATTAATACTCTTACTTGGCTTCACTAAATGGTGTTAAGAATATACTGTCTTCGAGATAGAAAAGCTGAAACGGGGTATTCTAGCCAATCATAGCCAGTAAATCTCTCGCTTAACCATACCCGCCACTTCAACCTCAATTGCAGCCTCCACGTTGCCCTTTCGAATTTCCACCACCATTCATTCATTCCCATCTCAATTACCTTTCCTCTAGCCTCCCCCAAATTTAAGTTTAAACGCTTCCACAGAGCAATGTGACAACACCCTTCTTGAGCTGCAACAATGGCCCAAACTCCCCTCAAACACTCCGCATCACGTGCATTGATCGAAATCTCTGAAACCGACGAATCAAAACATATCATAGCTACATACTTCGTTAGCCCTCCTTCTAAATCCAATTCTAAATCAGAGGCCGATATCAAAGGCGAGGGTAGAAATGGGAGGATCGACGTCGTGATACCGAAAAATACGAATAGCTATGCACGAAGTGTATTGAATGCCTTCTTACCAGCAGGTTATCCGCACAGCGTCACGGGAGATTATCTAGAGTGAGTTTTGGGGATTTGTGACTGAAATTTTATGAGGCTAATTGAGATGTTAATAGATATCAGATTTATGTGAGTGAAATGAGGGTGGAAATGAAGTCCGAGAGTGAGAATGGGGCTAATGAGATGACAAGGACTCATTACAGGCTTTTAGTAGTTCTATTGCGGGCATGCTGAGTAGTAGGGCAGTACTTAAAGGTGAGACTTTCAGGTTATATGTAGACTTTCTCAATATGCTATGGTCCCCCGTCTGCTCTCTTCTCGTCTCAAATTCGAATTATCCATTTGCCATCTCATACTTCCCCATCCTTGTCATTTTCAATAAATTCTCCCCATGGTTTCTCTTGAATCCACACTTACCACCAACACAGGAATCGGCGTAGGCGATTCCCATGCCTCTCCAACCGCTGCCCTCCTCCTAACCGTCCTCCAAGAGTCCATGGGTCGAATCGCAACCATTCTCTTCGCGCACCGCCTTGGCACCTCCCTTGAGCCCGAATGCAAAATGTACCGTCTCGCCGCTGACATCTTCAACGATTCTGCAATGATCTTAGATTGTTTTTCGCCCGCGCTACCGAAGGCGAGTAGAGTTGTGCTATTAAGCGCGAGTAGTGTACTGAGGAGCTTATGTGGGGTAGCTGCAGGGAGCAGTAAAGCAAGTTTAAGTGCTCATTTTGCAACAATGGGTAATTTGGGAGAGCTGAATGCTGTGTGTTTTGCACTCCCTTTTCAAAATGATTTGTACTAACATAAGGGCAGAAAGATTCAAGTCAAGAAACCATTATCTCCCTCCTTGGCATGCTGGTAGGCAGTCTCGTTGTCTCCCGCATCTCGTCGAAATTCGCAACTTGGACCACTATGATCTTCCTCCTCGCTATTCATCTTGGTACCAACTACCTTGCTGTCAGGGCAGTAAGCATGCGTACACTAAACCGTCAACGTGCTAACTTACTATTCTCAAACGCTATCGAGGGTATGGAGGCTTTCAAGGATAAGCGACCACTGCCGATCATGACGCCTGACAAGATATCAGTACAAGAACGGATCTTTGAGCAAGATGGAGTGCTGAGATGGAAAGGAGGGAAGGTCTTAGGGTACTGTAGGATTGGGGTTGAGCTCCGCAGCATTCTTTCGCTTTTCTCAAATCCAAAAAAACCCAGTAGGAGCTACTCTGATTCTGCAACTATGGAGTTAAAAAAGCTGCTGGAACTCTATCGGTACGACAACTACATCATGTACTTTGATGAGCCACGCAAAGCTTGTCTAATAGCCCTCAAAGATGGCTCCACCTCGATAACGCAATTAAAAGCTTGGGCACATGCACTTTGGACCGTGTCTCAAACAAGAGACGGTGAAAATACAATAGCACTTCTTGAGCGGACAAAGGGGCTAGTGGATGAGATGTTTAAGGGCAATGGAACTGTGGCGTTTGAGGAACACTTGAGAGATGCGGGGTGGGATATTGAGACTGGGGCACTAGAGACGAGGAGTGGGACGAGGATAAAAATTAAAGATAATAAATGAATGGGTAGCCTGATCAGAGAGATGAGTATTTTTGGTGATATATTCGAATTTTATTAGTTTTATGACATCGTTAAATGGATTGGGGTTGGAAAGTCGTTGCTTGCTTCGTGATCTTGGATTTGAAGAACATTTTCTATACTCTCAAAGATAATTTACAAAATCTGAAAGTCCAATATGTTGATATTTAATGACCTGATCTAGTCTGTTGAAATAACCAGTCAGTTACTCGCTCATGCCGCTTAAATAGGGATATCATTTCTATGCATGTATACACAACAACCAAACTTTTCCCTAACTTATTGCTCCCCTTCTCTTCCTTATTTTTTCACTGGCTCTCCATCCGCCCCGATCAAGCTTTCCTCAGTCCTGACTGGACCCTCACCAACGCCTGTCAAGATTACCCTCGATACGCCATCTTTCAATACCTGCACAGCTCTGGGTTCTAAATCTGCACTACTTTGTGCTGTAATTTCCCGCGATGACCAACCGTCTAGTCCCCCCAAGGCACCCTTCACTACACCCGCAACAGCAGCAGTATTCTCCTCCTCATAGTAGATAACAGCATTTGGACCAGCATCAAATGTATAAGCCGCGATGATCTTTCCCGCCTTACGATTTATATCTTCGACAACCCTAATAGCCGCCCTGCTAACATCATTCAGGTAGAAAATAGGCGGGAAGGTATCCAAGCACGTAGCATGGAAACTGTTACTCTCCATCATCGTCACCTTTCCAAAATTCTCAAAATCCTTCGCCAATATAGCTTTCTCCATTTCCTCCATATGTTTCGGGACCACTATCTCTGCTCTTCGTGCGAAGAGCCCGGATGTCGCGACTGTGATTTGCATTCCCGATGTCGAAGAAACGCCTTTCTTCTCAGCTGATACGACGAGGATGAGGGCGCGCATGGTAGGCCAATGAGAGGCTGGTGCAATCTCGACTGCAACGCTGTCTGAGCCATCCACCTTATCGCCCATTTGCCATGCTACATATCCACCAAACAAACTTCTACATGCGCTTCCGCTTCCCTGCCTCGCGATCCGACTCAACTCAGTTGGGCTTGAAGGCAGCTCATACAGATTCGCAATAGCTCTGACTAAGGCTGCGAAGCCAGCAGCTGAGGATGCAAGACCGGCTGCGGTAGGGAAGTTATTCTCTGAGACAATTTTCAATTTCAGTTCCGAGAGTTTTGGGATGGAGGGATTCAAGGATTCGAGATCAGAGCGGAGAGAGCGTAGTTCACGAAAGCAGGCTTGTGTTCGAGCGCCTGAGACATCTTGAGGGGAGGAGTTGAGGAGGAGGGTATCTTCTGAGAAAGTGGAGGAGCATGCTGCTGTTGTGTGCGTTCGCAGATCATCTTGGGAGAGGGTGACTGAAACAGAGGAGTTGGTGGGGAGGTTGAGCTTGGGGTCGCGTTTTCCCCAGTATCTATTGAGAGGAGTGATATGTCAGGGCTGTGATCAGAGTAAAAGGGGGGTACTGTGAATGCGGGGGAATGAGGGGCACAAACTTGACAACTGCGATATTGACTGGCGCAGTCGTGCTGGCTTGGTAAATTTTCTGATCTGCCATCTTGGAAGCTGTCACGACTTCTGCGGAGGAGGAAGTATTTACAACAGGGTTGTAATATGACAATGGCTAGGTAATGAGGGTAGAAGTTGTTTTGATGGTGGGCAATTATTTGGAGGCGGTCAACACGGACCAATCGGCGAAAAGCCAATTCAGACATCCCGACTTCAGGGACCAAAATTATTGTGCATGATGTGATGCCATCGACATCTTCTACCACTACTTCAATGCTAGACAATAACAATGGCGAAAGAGAAAGGCATATCAGAAACTCCAACAGAAACATGCCCGGTCGATCATGCCACCCGCGAAGCATGGTTAAAATCGAATAGACCCTCTCATCCCTTCCCAGGCGCAACAAAAGAAGCCAGCCTCGCCAGCAAAGGGAATAGCTGCGATTCAAACGAAATAGACCAGTCCCCTCCACCCAAAGGCGGTCTCCTCTCCAAGTTTACTGCACCTCCCACTGCTGCAGATGTTCCAGCATTCCTAGGCCAAGATCGCGAGGTGTCTACCATTCCTCGCGCATCACCAGTAAACCAAGATGAAGGGGTAAAACCGGCAAACAGCGAACAAGAAAGTGGTGTGAGCAAGAGTGGGAATTGGATATATCCTAGTGAGAAGATGTTTTTTGAGGCGATGAAGAGGAAGGGCTATAGTAGCGAGGCTGCGGATATGAAGACGATTGTGCCGATTCATAATGCGGTTAATGAGAGGGCGTGGAAGGAAATCAAAGAGTGGGAACGGCCTTGGGGAAGTGAACAGAAGTGTGTATTTCTATTTTTTCCTCTGAAAGAATGAGTTGTTCTAATTCAAGAATTGCAGATGTGGCGGTCCAAAACTATACTCTTTTCTTGGACTATCAACGACCATGAGCCCGAAAGCGAGATTCAACACATTTCTTGGATACACAGCCCCATTCGACAGACACGATTGGGTTGTGGATAGATGTGGGACAAAAGTCGACTACATAATTGATTTCTACGCGGGGAGAAATGAAGGTAACGGCGGAAAGTTAAATTTCTTTTTAGATGTGAGACCAAAACTAAATTCTTGGGAGGGCTGGAAAATGAGGGTATCGAAGATACTAGGACTTGTTTGAGTACATATAAGGTGATGTTTAGAATTGGTGGTGATACATGAGTAGTTACGAAATCCCCGCTCTAGGAAGAGCTGTGGCATGTAAAGAGTAGAAGTGAGAAAGTGTACGAGTATACTATACCATGCCTTTTCATGTACTCTCTAGGTTCAGAACTCAGACACGCGTTCTCAGGTTCAAAATTAAATTTGAGTACGCTCTCGCATTGGACAAAGGGTGAAATAGCCAGAGTTCAGAAATCCTTCACGCTGCAAGGTCATCTGGATTGCTGTCGTCTAAGTGAGAGGATTTCTCACTTGGTCGCCGATAGGCTGCCCTGTTATTAAAATTTTAGTTATCGAACCACTCTCGGAGCCTCATATTCAAATTGACGTCTCTTCTTAGACATTTTCAAAGCGAGGATGACATGTCATCAGGAGAGCTTGAAGATGTGTTGCCTTGGCTAGGCTATCTCCAATAAGCAAGGATTTTAAAAGAAGCTATGCATCATAAAGTATAGGAAGAACTTTGAGCTATCTCGGCTTTCTAGCGGGTATAGCCGCATTTCGAAAGGCAGGGAGATATTTCTGGACTGTGCTTGATGGCGTAACTCTGACTGAAATTACGTCGTCTCAAGAAAATCGTAGAGGTCATTCAAGTCATCGCGACTATAGCCTATAGTTGGCTACCAGGGACAAATCTTTTTGTGTAAATTTAACAAGTTATCTAATTAAGTGTAAATGCTCTGGATATGTGCAAGTAATACATTGTTATGCCTGTAGCATATGTAGCTGCATGCCTGTCGAAGACTTAAATTATTCTTCAATTGCAGTAATGACTAACAACTGTGAGCTTGCTCTCGTTGAGTCTGTGACACTGTTCTTAAATCCGGCATCCTGCTTTTGCTAAGAGATTTGGATGAAGATGACGCAGCGAAAACTTTGCCGTAGTTCTTTTGAGGTGTCGAGTTCTGTTTCAAAGCCTTGAGCAACCAATGATTGAAGAGGCTCCAATTCATCTTAACATAGATGGATATGAATGTTCAGGGATCACCTCATATACAAGTATTTCTGGCATTTTGTCCATTCGTCACACTTTCTCGTACTTTTTGCTATTAACCCTTAGCTGTAATTGTTCTTCAGCCATGATGTAGACTTTCAGTATCCAGTTTGGAGATCAGAGATCATCTTATACATATTTTGTATAATCTTAGGGGCAACAAGGGGGATTTTGTAGGAAACACATCCACTCAAGACAGGCCGGTAATTAGCTGATATGGTGTAAATGGTTAGTATACTGAATTATTTACTGGACTTTGTTTCAAGAATGAAGAAGGTGAAGAGCATGGAATGACAACCTTGAAAGAATTAAGAAAGCAAGCTATAAGTAAGAGTTAAGGCCATACTTTAATTAGATTACCCCAATGAGGACGAACCTAGAAGGAAGGAATGATGCATCCCTAAGCAATCAATAAAACGAAGTCATCACATCTAAAAGAAGTTTTAGACAATGGCACTTGCTGCCAACCTATAAAAGGTGGAATATTGACTGATAATCTTCGTTGGAATTTAGTTTCTTTGGAATTCTAGGGTGGCTACTTCCGAGTAGGCTCTCTACGCTATGTGGCATCTCGACAAAGTAGTGGTATTCGAACTACGCGGTTCAAGACGATGCAAATTTGTCAGCTATTAAAATAAATTGAAGGAAACTCCGAGCTTCTTTTGCCTGCCATAATAATGTAGTACGCTTTGAACGATTCTCTCCACTCCCAATACTATTTTTATTAAAGAATTGGTTCAACCTTTAGTCCAACTTCATGAATTTCTCCTCTCTCCACCCAGCTACTTATTCAATTCCTCAACGGTCACACTCCCCATCTCCTTAGCCTTAGCATGTTATTCACCAAGGTCATACAACATCACACATTAGTTTTTTCCATCTCAGAGATCATCTTCTGCAGTTACATAGCTCTGCTCTTGGCCGCGACCTTGTGTCTTGAGATATCCTTGGTTGCTTTCTCGTCAATAGAATGCTATTGCCTCAACCTTGCCAGCCCATTCTCTACTCTGTTGCTCTTAACGGGTTTTCGAGCCAGGAGTTCCTAGTTTATGCCCCCATGGGCATCTTTCTGAAGTTTCTTGATGTTGGGTTGGGAGTCACTCGGTGGGGTTGGTTTGCTCTTCTTCAATTTCTCGTACTCTTCTTTCCATTGCTTGAGCATCCCCCCCTGGCCTCCTTAACATGAAAGCTAAGACGCTTGGTACTTTGAACGCAAATCTCCTATAATACCGCAAAGAGTAGGCTTTAGGACTAAATCTTTCCATTTAGTGAGAGCTCGAAGAAAGCACCGGGTAAACTATGCTCGAAATATTGATTCAGTGAGTAGAGGCGTGACAGTGAATTAGTCTATTTACTTGCCCATTTCGTCGTATTCTCTTCTCTGGTATTCCAGAGACCTTCTCTCCACTGTCACTATATTTCATTTGTATTCCAGTAGAATTCATTATGGAGAAGGGAGGAGACCAGTGTAGCTCGGCCCGAGTAAGAAAGGTGGAAGTGGCAATGTCAGTAGTTGTGTATACATACGGGCTGGATATGATGGAGATGGTGGGAAGCAAGTGTGGTCGGAGGGATTGAAGCGTGATGCAAAAGTGAGGTTTGGAGTTGTGATACTAGATTTTAATATAGGTGCAAAACAGTGTTAACACCCTACGTTTACTCATCCATAAAATAATAGGGGATTGTTATTTGCGTACCCTTTGCTGAATGTTAAATAATCGCATAACATAGAAAAGTGTAATATAGTAAGAAGAATAAGGGTTTAGTTTCATAGCGTGAGAGGAAATAAAATGAAGAGTCCGAGAGGAAGAGGCATACGATTATTAGGCATGACTGCAAGTAAATTATTACAAAGCAAAACCTATCTTTCTCAAATTTAAGGTATCGTATTAGCTAAATCTACATAACTTTTGCCATCTATTCATTAACCCCATTTAACCCATAGAATATCAAGACAGCATTTTCTTCAACATCGCAATTTGTTCCTCAACAGACTTGCGAGCAGTTCCCCCTTGAGCTGAGTGTTGTTCGACACTATGCTCATAGTCGAAGATATCGAGGACATCGTCACCAAACCGGGAGTCAATTTTCTGGAAATCAGCGACAGAGAACTTGTCCATGGATACTTTGGTCTTTTCTGAAGCGGCGACACATTGTCCTGAGATGTGGTGGGTCTCTCTAAATGGGACTCCCTTCTTGACGAGGTAATCTGCGAGGTCGGTTGCGAGCATGAAAGGACTATGTACGGTTAGGGTGTGAGTTCGGAAGGGGTTAAGGAATCGGCCTACTCTAATGATGCCTTCATCTTTTCAGGGTTGATGGTAAGTGTGCTCAGCACCCCAGTGGCAATTTGGATACTGTCAGATACTGTTTTTACGTGATCAAACATCGGCTCCACACTCTCTTGTAGCTGAGATTATTCATTAGTCGGTTTCGATGAAAGAATATTTCGGTTAATAGGCGAAAAGCCCCTTTCTCAAATATAACAATAACTTACGTCTTTGTTGTATGTACTGTGAAGCATCGAGTTAGTATTCAGTCACAACACGTAGTGCTCGGTATAACATGCCTTGGTAGACCCTTGATTGTCATCATCAAGCCGGCCATTTGACCAAAAGCACGCCCCGACTTGCCTCGAAGTAATTCTAGAGAATCACTGTTCTTCTTTTGTGGCATCAACGAACTTCCAGTGGAGTATGCATCAGCTAATCTGACAAAGGCAAACTCTGAAGTTCCGTAGACAATCAGATCTTCTGCAATTCTATAGTAGCACATTAGTCTCGAACACTACTATATCTCCAACTGGACAGTGAAAGATATTCAAGAAATTCAAGAAATTCATGGCTGACTCACCGGGAAATATGATTCATCAAAAAGCTACCCCACTGCATCGTCTCTAGTACGAAGTCTCGGCTCGACACAGCAGCCATACTATTCATTAGCAGACCATCAAATCCAAGTTCTTTTGCCATGGCCTGTCTATCAAGGCCAAAGCAGTTTCCGGCCAAAGCACCAGCACCAAGAGGACTCAGGTTGACCCTAGCAATAACCTCTCGCAGACGATCAAGATCTGAAGCGAAAGCCATTCCGTATGATAACATCCAGTGGCTCCATCGAATTGGTTGGGCACGCTGTAGATGCGTATATCCTGGCATGATATAGTCAATTTCCGCTTCGGCCCGTGATGTGATCACTTTAAGGAAATCAACCAAGATTATTTCAATTTCTCTCAGCTCATCTCTCAACCACAAGCGCATATCAGTTGCAACCTGTTCATTCCTGCTCCGGCCAGTATGCAACTTTCCACCAATCTCTTTGCCAATGATTTCTCCCAACCGCCGTTCGTTCGCAGTATGAATATCCTCGTCAACCCCAGAGATAATTTTAAAAGTTCCAGCTTCCCATTCTGCCTTCACCTTTTCGAAACCAGACTCAATTGCTGAGAACTCGGCGGCGGTGAGGATGCCTGCCTTCAAGTTTGCACGAGCCCAAGCGATGCTACCACGAATATCTTGTGCGTAAAATTTACAATCGTAATATATCGATTCGTTATATGAAACCATTAGGGGATCGAGGCCACCTGCCAATCAATTAGTCTTGTTTACTGCCAAATTGACTAGCATGAGTCAAACCAGTGAAACGTCCCCCCCATAGCATATTCTCTCCAGGCTTGCTGCCTGGTGCTCTGATTTGTCCGGACGCCATAATGAGACTCAATTGGACCAAATTGATAGTAATTGAAAAAGAAAACAAAGTGGTGTGGTATTTGGATGGTGTTTTATCGTGGGACGTTGTTCAAATTCGATAAGCAGCTGATAGCAAAATTTACCTGCGAGATGAGAAATTGTTGCAGGGATTCTGTGCTAGAGTGGAGCTAGCAGCCCTATAGTCACACACGTGACCACATCGGACAACACTTCATGGAAGAACATCAAGTGTCAGCGACAACAACAATTCCACAACTCAAATTACAATCAGCATTATTCAAAACAGGAGGGTTTGTATGGTAAAGCTTTTTTACGATGGCATCATTTCCGAATAGTTATACTCATAGGAAAGTGGCCGACACTGCCTCGAAATCTTGTGAGATATGCTACAAGCCTAGCACGAGTGTTCTTGTCACCAGTGAAAATAAAGCGAGTTATTTATATACAACGCAACCGATAGCACTATACTCATTCATTCCTAGGACTTTTTCTTCGTATGCCCCGGTCATCTGAGAGACAGAGGTTTTTGCAAGCCCATTATTGACGAGGCTGCAATCGCAGCCAAAAGGAAGAAAGAAATGGAAGCTGAAGTTGAAAGGGTGAAGCAAGAATTCGAGGAGAAACAGAAAAGGAAGAAGGAGAAAGAAAAGGAGAAAGAAAAGGAGAAGGAGAAGGAGAAGGAGAAAGACAACAAATCAAAAGATAAAGACAAGGTTGATGACAAAGATGAGAAGACGAAGGAGGAGAAGGCGAGTACACATCATTCTACTGGTATCACAGCCTCGCTTATAACTCTACAGAAAAAACCTGAAGAGCCCGACCCGGTCGAAGAAGAGCCTCGAGTATTTGCTCTTACCAAAACCTTCTATCAGCAGCGGATCGACAAGAAAAGAAATGCGGAAATCGCCAAGCGAAACCGCGAGCGTCTCCAAAATCCAAATCTGTTTCCTCAAGTACCGAAGGGTCTCCCATAAAGAGCATATATTTTCCCCAGCACCATATTTACCTGCCAGCTTTATCAAATCCACAATCACGTGACGGAAATTATCCTGGAATCGCCTCCTGGATAACTAAATTTCAGAAATATTGCACCTTTGGGGGGATCCGGAGTTTCGTATTCGAGTATTATTGAAGCCGAAACATGGCGCTTGAAACGTCTTCAAGGTAAAGCCGAATGTTGAAATACAGTCAGCTGCGGTAACTTAACCTTTTCCTGTCTCGACAATCGCTATTGTCACAACGCGGACAGTACCTAATCAGTACTAGACCTGATGTCTTGTTATGCGACCTGTCGGAACACGTCAACACTTGAAGACCTCTTAGTCGTACGCTCGCCCTGCAAGCTGACCGCAGACAACCCATGATGATCGACCCGCTGCTTGCCTGGCTCCCGATTCAGACATGGATGATGGTATTGGTTAGGCATTACCCATGCACATTATATACCCTGAGCTGATGATAATCGATCAATTTTTTTTGACGCTTTTAAAGTTGGTCATGTCAAGGTGTTTGTTTTCGGCGCCACTTAACGATGGTCGCAGTCAGCAGGTTGAGCTCTAACACCACAAGCGCTATCACAAATGGATAATTCTTTTCGATGAGCCATAAGCACATATTTGCACTTGGTGACCTATCACTACTTTGGTCACACTCAGCTATCCCAGCCTTACAGGATGATGTCTCACCGCACATCCGAAGACGCGCTTCCGCTTCGTGTCGTTAGTGCTTACTTGTCCAGCCTTCACGATCCCTGAGAATCAGCCACATCTAAACCGACAATCTGCGCTTTACGACCCCTCCACCAAGGCAGAACACCCCACTTTGGTAGCGATTTCGCTTGATTCTTCCGAATAGAAGTAGCGCCGCAAAAGCCCCCAATTCGCCAATCTGACGGAGAACATCTCCTTCGAGAACTGTGACGGGAAACACTTCAAACAAAAGCCACCGAAATTCCTTGCCAGGTTCTTAAAACCAGTCACACAAAGAAATTTGCACTTCTTCTTCAGCCAAGGCTTGACATCGTACATGATTACTTTGTACTTGGCCTCTGGCTGCCTTGGAATCATTGCCTGGTAGGCATGGTATGAATCAGCTTACTCCACGTAACTACTCTATTCCTCTCTACCCCGCAAATTTACATTTTGCGATTCGGTCTTGATGCAGTCATACTTCACCTACCATCCCCTACAGGTGACCTAGTTTCCCATCTCATAGGTTGATCGCATGCACATCCTCGCCCGAGGTCATCAAGGTGTACGTTCACAGAGATAAGGCTTCCTTTCTACGTGCATTTTCCTAACCAGTCAAATCATGATCGCTTCCCAAATAGCTTCAGTGGCCCTCTTTTTTCCCAAGTGGGCACTTTTAGGTTCCTGAGCAATATCCTAACTCGTTACCAATGCCCTGGGTGTCTCGAGGCGTTCATGCATCAATGACAAACGGCCTCGGGCCGGAAAATGCGACAACAACAGTGACTGGGTTTCTGATTGATCTAATTATCTTATAGTTCACAATGCTTCTTCATTTGATACTAGAAGGAGAAAAAAGCTAGATATTCAGTATTACTTGATTTGCATAAGGCTATAAACTTTAAATTCGCCTGAAAATATGCCTTGTAGGTTGTTTTCAGGCAATATATGTGTCGCCTGGCTGATGCAATAATTGGTGCATAGAGGCCCCTCAGTTTCGAGGACAGGGCTATCTGGTGGGCTAACCTCAAATGGAAGTGGGAAGGGCACTTCTGGAACTTCTATGGGCCAATCGTGTCTTCATAGACATCCCGAGCTTGATGTTGGGTACTGAGGGCAACTGCCTATCGAGTGCCTACCTAGTACTAAGGTATGGTGAACTGCGTCGAGTTAGGAGGCTCTGGAAAACCTTCAGCCGCAAAGCCTAGATGTGGAAGATATGCCATAGGAGCGCTTGACACTCTAGGCGGCACACTTGAGACATATACGCGGGAAGACTTGTGCCCGATCGATAGAGTGGTGTCTCAATGTAGTGGTGTTGTAATCGTGGAAACGAACAATATATTGTGCATGACATGAGTGCGTCCACGAATAGTAAACCTTCAGTACTAATGTGGAAATTACGCGATAAGAATGATATCCTATCAAGTAGTAGGAATTCGTCATCTTCAGTTATCAAACCTAAGGCCACAGCCTCACAGGCTTGGCAATTCGGTATGCTTGGGAATTGCCCTTATGTCCAATATGCTGATTGCATTTGTCGCTTTCAAATGGTATCGAAGGATCGAAGTCACACCCGGTCACGGCATTCAGTTTCTTGTTAGGAGAATCTCACTGCCGTGTATGCTGATGAGATCGGCAGTGTCCCCAATCTTTGGCTCTCGGAATACCACCACTTCCCATATCCATGTTACCGATATCGAAGATTCCCAATGATAAAACTCTGTTCGGAGGAACAATATTCTATGATAGGCCCGGCGATCAGGTTTCCCCTCTATATCGGCAATTGCAAACCAACCGCAACATAGCTAACAAATGATTTCGTATCGAGAAGATCGCTTGGGTTAAGTCTTTAGTGAGACTACCACTCCACTATAAGCGGTATTGCCAGTCACTATATCCAATACAAGCATCATTGACACTTTGCTTCGAGCCTGCGAATTCTTTCCAATCAAGTTGTCCAAAGCCCGGAACGTCTTGCATCAGAGTCTCAGTCTCCTTTCACCCCGCATCTCTTCAACCCCGAGCAACGTCAAAACAACATGATCAGGTTGTTTAACGGCAAGGACTTGCATAGACCATGGCCGCATTTAGTTGCCTATTCATGATCACTGAAGTTTAGTACCATTCTTGTCGGCCGCCGCTCGAAGTTTGCCATGCATGATGGAAAACTGTGTTAGAGCTTGCATGACCAGGCTTCTGTGCTGACAACTATTTCCATCAGGAGATCGGCGATATGGAAACTTGCTTTCGTTTGGATTAAGCCCGTGAACAATGTGAGTTATATGCATGTATCTCTGGTACCAGCTCCAGATGTCGTTACTTGACATCCACCATTTGATTGGCCCTGGTGGATTTGCATGCGAGCGAATCCAATAAAGCTTCTGGAACCGTAAGGACGAGCACTGCGAACTGCAGACTGCAGTTGGTTGCTCATGCTGTCAGCACAACGACACCGGCAACTCCCTCACCTGAACCGGTTTCTGCCACCCAACCGCCTCACATGAGAAACGCTCGCCGTACACGCCATTTTGGTGATATGCAAATCACATGTGCAGGAGCTATATCCATAACCGCAGAGATACATATTCGTTTGCTCGCAGTACATGCCCTATGTACCAGTCGACTGCGTATGTACCCCAATGCATGCGCAACAAGGTGGTGCTGACGAAGAAACCCAACCCAACAATTAAATCTCACACGAGCATGGAAACGAGGTAATCCACTTGCAGGTCGGACTGTCTACCACTCATGAGTTCTGGTTCGGTCTCGAGAACCCTCAGCCTCGTCCTTACAACGAATCTCGCTATGACGGCCGATTCTCGCACAACCTCGTTCATGAGACTGCGTTCACACCCTTCTCGCTAACTAAAGATTCTCCTTTCCCCTCATCCCAGGTGGAAGTCTGATCACCCCTTCCCCGGCCATACCCTCCCTTGCCCCAGCGCCAACAGCAGCAACTCTAAATCCATCCCCCACTCCCGCGCTTCCCTGTCCCTGCGATCCCTCCCCCACCTTCGTTTTAGTAATCTCATCCACCCGGCCTTTCTGCAAACTAAACGCTGGACAAACCCAAACACCACAACTACAACGCATACCTTGCCAAGCATATCGACCTACTTGGGCCAGGCATTTAGGGTTTGGGCACTCAAGTCGGCCATTTAGTAGGCCTTGATCAAGGGCCGGGCGCATCCAGGAGAGCGGGTGAAGGAAGTGGTGGGTGCAGGCGGAATGAGTTGGTGTTGGCGGTGATCCAGGGGATGTGACAACGGTCGGGACATGCGGGGCGAGGTATGGAGTTGCGGCTAGTGTGCGACTGTTGGATGTCAGCAAGAAATTTCTGGTTTATGATTTTGCATCTCACTCCCAGGCTCCAACATAAAAATCAGCATCTAAGAAAGGGATAGTCATGTGATGTGCGTGGAAAAGGGGCTGCCTGAGCCAAGACTCCCAAAGGGGAAAATGCACAATACGAAGTCGCACGAAAAGAACGCAACGTTCAGTCTCAAAACTAGAAACAGGCAACAACACAAAGATGTAACGTACCGACACTTCCTACACCTCAACTCGACTTCTTTTCCCTTATTACCGTCAATCGGCCCTTCCTCTCCAGTCTGCTCATCCTCAAACCTTACCTTATCTGGCGCCATACCCGCGGCCAGTGCAAGATCCACCTCTTTCTGATACACCCAGCGCTGATATTTGATTTGTAAATCAATATCCCGGGGACAGCCCATTTCTTTGTACAGCTCCAGCTGTGCCATGAAACCATCATTCGGTTCGGCTATGGGGCGGGATTCGCGGACCAGGGCGAGGGCGGATTTGACGGTCAGATTGGGGTATTGCCGGAGGAGGTAGGCTAGAACTATGGTTACGGAACGGGATTTGCCCATTGCGCTGGGAATTTGGTTAGCAGAATCTCAGGCATTCCCATATGAACACGAAATAGAGGCGTGCTGAAAGTGACGACATAGAGGGGAAAGCAGGAAAGAAACAAAGCACTGGCAGAGGCGGGCTGAAAAGATAGGATATCGCAAAATCTCAATAGAAAAATCAAGGCCTCCGTGGATGCGGACTGGGTAGCTTGAATGACGAGAGTAATCGGCGACCAAAACGTGGTGCCCTCGTGGCTAGCTGAGTAGAGAGTATTAAAACGTGGGGAGTATGATTTCCGCTCGGAGATTAATATCATCAATACATGAAGTCCTGGATTGTGGGGATTTGAACATGACATCAAATCTATTTTCACTACAAGGCATGGCGGTCTGTACCAAGCTGAGAATTTCCCAGGTGAGATTTAAGCTTAAACGGACTCCGCTCTAGCTAGCCTGCGGCTTGATTTAATTTAGAAATTGCTTCTGCCAGGAGATAAAGTCTCCGGCTTCTGGGGTACAACATGATGACATCAACTCTATTTTCACAACGGAGAATAGCGCTCTGTGGATAACAGAGTTAAGTGTAACGGGATGCGATCTCGGCTAACCTCAAGCCCGCGTCAACATTTTCTCACCAACATAATAAAGTTCCTTACTACAACATACTTGAACAGGAAAACTGTAAAGCCAGAAAGGATTAACATCGAAGAGCGAAAATTATCAAATCAAATATTATGAAACGATTCTCGTTTAACGAAACCCCAGCATCCACGGTAATGGGTATACCATCTTAGGGGTCACATTCACTTGAATTTGTACTTCGTCACTCAAACACCCATCTGTAAACCTGTGGTAGTTCATATCGACCCTCATTCTGGGCTGACAATTGACTTTCAGATGACTTCCACGTGTAACGCAAATAAAGATTAATTTGAGATAATAAAAGAAAATTTTGTATTTTGAAGTCAGGTACGGCAATTATCGCCGAGGCGAGCACTCTCTCGGGGTGGTTCTAAATTTACAGCGTTCATTGTGCTTATTTTCGGTTATCATAAGCCTCATCTGCACCAATTGTGGCTGCTTACAGTGCGCTCGTGTCTCGAACAGCACGATGATGAAAGCATCACACATAACGCAGTAATTTAAAGAAGAGAATGATTCTTTAAGAATATTTTGAAAAGATGCGTCATAAATTTGCGGAAAACACCAATGCTCGAAAGGCGGAAGCCTATAGTGAGGAATGAAATGCCATCTCAGCTTATTTTTGTCATCATCAGCCTCATTGACACCCCATGTGTGGCTGCTTACTTTAAGCTTCAGGCTTGAGAGTCGTCAGTTCAATGCGACGTTAGTCGTAATGTGAGCAGAGGCATTGAATTGTAAGACTGGGAATGATTTACGACGCGGAAAGGAAGGAGTTGAAAATGTCTAGGAGGCGCTTGAAGCGCTTTCCACGAAGAATCCGCCTCGTTTGAGCTTATTTCTGTCACCGCCACCTTTATCCCCATGCTGCTCGTGGCTGCTTACTTTCAGCCTCGTACCCAAGAAGAAAGGTAAAGTTTGATCACCACTTATTGCACATGATCACGAGAAGAATCAATCTGAAAGAAATATGAATTCGTGATATAACATTTAAATCTGAGCGCTGTCAAACAAAATCATTGAGCTTTCGGCCTCACTTGGGGCTAATCCCATAAACCTTTATTCCCCATTTAACGTCCTATGAACTTGAAGGTTATTCAAGTTAACTATAATTGCTTGAGGTTCTACTTGAACTGTAATTAGATGCAACACGACCAAAACTGACTGAGGAATAGCAATGTCCACTAAACTGCTGACATCTTGCTGAGCTGCTGTCAGCATCACTTATCCCACTTCATTGATTTGTTGAATTGTGCTTGTGCTTGTGCCTGTGCCTGTACCAATAACGGGAGGCGCGTTGCAGCGGCAAATAGATAATCGACACGAAAAGCTATCAAATGATTTGTACAGAGATTTAAAAATGATGGTGTTCTTGGAGCCTGCAAATAAACTCGCTTGTGCTCATCTCAGCTGCTACAGCCTTGTCTGCGCCTGCGAGCTACCCCTCACGACCTGCTCGCTTGTTGTATTGAAATTTGAGATAATAAATAGAGATCATGATGCAAGGGTGAGGCTTTTAAATAGAAATGTATTCAGGGAAGATAGGCTTCGCACTGAAAATGAGATTACGATATTGGAAAAGGGATTATTGGGATTCTAGGCTCACTCGAGATAACTTATCTCAGACCTCGTACCTGATAACCCCGTGCATTCACTATAAAACGACATAAGTAAAAACTCCGAACTCACCAATGAACAAGCACTTTCCCTCCCTTTCCCTCTCCCCCACCGTCCTTCAGTGCATTCTCAATCCACTTCCCACTCCTCTCAAACTCCCCAAGTAAATTTTCATCCTCTACATCATCTACCTCAATGGATAAGTGTTCGTATTTCTCCCAGTCGTCGAAGTCTTTGAAGTCGTATTTTAGGACAGAGACGATGTGTGTTATTCCAGCGGCATTGAGGGCGTTACGGCGGCGGAGGGTGAATATTCTGTAAGGATGATCGTTAGTTTGGTGCTGAGCGAGTATTGAAAAGTGATCGCATGAGTTATGAGCAAGTGGAAGATGAGCAGAAAGGAAGCATAGGTGATTATGTAACAGCAAGGTGAAAGCAACATGGAAACAATGCGCCTTAAAATACTGAAATAAGATGCACTGAAGACAACAATCAAACAACTTCTATTTCTTTATATCAACACAAAGAGCCGAAGCAAAAGGGGAGTCCATCACGTGCCACACTCAAACGAGGCTCATAGTGGGGTAATCGTGGTCCCGCTTCCAAGAAAATAATATACATACCCACCAACATAAAGCTCATCATCTCCCGGAACTCTCGAGAGTGCCATATTTGTTGGAGGGGGTCTGAAATCCAGTTTTCTTTCTTTCCCTCAAGCCCGAGAAATTTCTAGCACCGGCTCGTTGATATTCCCCGTCTCACTGATCGAGTCACACCTTGGACGAATCGCACACGTTTGATATGTCAATGCTCAATATACGCACTAAGAAAGGAGAGCGCGCAAGCGATGAAGGGATTGGGAATGTTCTCCGGAAAACAAAGATGGGCGGCTTCTAGAATGTTGTGTTTGTTGTTCGTGCGGCCGGGGTCCAGAACAAATCTGATACAGTGTGTGAGATTTCGATATTCCAAAATTTGCAATTAAACCTCGGCGACGTGAAGGAAAGTTGACACCTTAGCAGCCTCAGGTTTCAAACGTCTTGGCAAGCCTTACGCCAGTGCTAGTCACCATGATTCGCCGGGGCTATTGCGCAGCAAGGCGGGAACCTCATTTAGCGCAAACAGAGGGAACCCCATAAGGTGAGAGGACAAGAACTCCTGAATATTTCTGAGACAGAATATCCCTGTGTTTGCCGTGCCACGCGTGCGTGCTTGCTTCTCACCTTAACTGCCGCCACAAAACGTTTCTAAACATGAGGTGGAGCGAGAGAGTGGTAGGGATGAACCTATCCAGATGAACAGGGCTACTCCGAAAACTCCGGGGCGGGGCTAGTTTGGAAGAGAGTACGAGGCACGAGTGAGTAGTCTCGTTTCAAGCGACAAGTTGACGATCTCCGCGATGTGCACAGCAAACCTTGTAAAGGTCATGGACTTATGGGAATTGTCCTGGAAATGTCTTGCTTCTCCGGTGGGCTTACGCATGTGGTTGGTGTGGGATATGATGAGAGGGGATGTGTGGTAGGATGCCGAGCCCTAGCCGTGATAATTCCCGAGTATGGATATGGGACGGAACGACATGGGATGAAATCGGGCCATTCGGACGGCTCCTTGTCAATCATTCATGTTGCATCGTTACATCTTGATGATGTCGTGAACTGTAAAGGAAAGTTCGGAGACCAGTGGAAAGAGGTTAGGTGTCGGACAATTGGGTTGCCAGCTAAGCTGGGAAATTTCCGAGGTTGGTGGAAAGGGGAAGGTGATGGAGGAGAAGTGGAGTTCTGTTGTGTTCAGGAGCCAGGCGGTTGTGCTATGCATTCTGTGGGCTCGTTGGTTTTCCTGATAGGGAGCTGCTCCTCGTCTCCTCAATATTTAAACTATTGCTGCGTACACCCAGTGGTGAAGGCTAAGTGGGCTGTGGAGCCCACGAGGATGAGTACGAGAACATTCAAGAATCAAAATTCATGGAAGTCATCAAATAGCGGCGAAACCCACGTGGTAATGCGTGTTTATGCTGCAGGCTAAGGTGACAAAGCTCGATTCCAACCTAGATTCCATCAATGGGAGAGTCATGTCCAAGCTAGCTGACTGAGTCAAGCCCGTGATGACTCGCAGGTCGTATCACCATGATGAATAATTGCTGACACGGTCAATATTTGCTGACCTGGTTGCGAATTCTGCGACAAAAAAGCATGTTGATATGGTAGAATGGTTGGAGTGTTGATGTCTTGGAAATCTGCTCAGAACCCTTAATAAGCTGAGAAAAGGGGGGACGAAAGGTTACCCGAGGGCCAGCCACACTTGCTCGGGACGCTGTGGCGTCGGAAGGTTTCTTGAAAAGCAACTTGACGTCCCACGGCGGATATCGGTAAGGGGAATTTTCAGCTCTCTGGAATACCTTCACCGCTATCAAAGTTTTTAGAATGCATGCCACACCTACCTGATTCTTGCTGATCACGTACCAAGCTGGCAACCATTGAAATCTCTTGTAAACGCCGAGAAAAAAGGGCCTTTTGAACCGAGAGCATAGAAAACTCTGGAAAATCTCTGCCAACTATAAACCGAACCTTGAGAGGCTGGAGCCGAATCAAGGCTACTTTCGAGAGGCACCAATGGTATACTCGGCGGCACGCATTGACGCCTCGAGCCGGGTTACTGGATATTCCTTCTTAGATCGGAATAGGCTTCAGCCCGAGCAAGACATCTGAACACACCAACCTCGACGTATTGGCGTGCGAGTCGTCAGCCTTGTCGTAGCTTTACGTTTGTACAAGATTTTGGACTGGGCTACCAAGCTCTTGATTCGCTGCCAACTTGCCAACTCAGCTCGATTGGCAGTTTGCCCCTCTACCGGTGAAGCATGAATATTGGCCCGAGTTTTAATAAGATCTCGGTTGTCACAGCATGTGATACTATTGGCTCCGAAATTGGTTTCTGGCGCCCGACCTATGAAGATATCGGCAAATGTCACTTCCTCTCCCAGTCGCCGACTTTACAAGTTGCATTCGGGTAGGTCATGGTAGATCTGTGTCTAGATGCCCACCCCTCCGAGTATTGATTCGATGTGAATGTTTGCTTTCTAGTCTAACCTTGATTCCCTAACCTCCGTTACGTTTTAGAATGGGAGAAAGCCAGGCTTGCTCAGGAGGCTGAGCGATCTTCGTCATCTCCGTAAGGTTTGGTTGGTCTGTAGTCTGATCTTGTGCCTCGGCAGTTTTCCATCTAGGATTCTCAGTTCTCCTAGTTCAACGGAGTTTGTTCTCTGGGAAAATCCGAAGAAGGTTCCCATGGAACTTAGAAGGGTGCCCAGGTGTTCCATGCCATGGCTGTTCCAGGCTAGATTTGCGACACCAGCCCATTAGTGCCTCTGGGATGTGCAAGGCGTTGTGGGGGGAGCCGATAGGGTAGTTATCTTGGCCTTGAGAGATCGTGTCGCTAAGGGCCCTGGGGCCAATTTTGATATTCAAACTCAAGGAAACTATCGCGTTTTCGGCGGTGTATCGTGCCGGAGACCTAAACCTTGACGCGTGGAGAAAGACAATTCAGTGGCGGGGGTGTTCGCAGTCACAACATCGACGCACTTGCCCGCCTCCTTGACTACCTCCAGCCTTATGCGCAATCATTGGAGTGGAAGAAAAACGGCTCGTATGCACCACATCGTCAAGTGTGGTTACAACGAACTTTTTCAGCCCTTTTGTTTTCCTAGCTATTTCTGGAGTTGAATTCCCAGCTTTAGCCTTGTGGCGTCTGCAGCCTCCAGTGATTATCCATAGTGCTGGGAACTGTGGGAGCGAATAGATTAACCATGATCCCTTTGACATTGGAGTGGTCGCCTAGGTCATTTGGCATCAAGAGATTAGGACCAAAAAGTCTCCAAATGATCAAAGCATGGCACCAGCAACAATTGCCACAACCTTGGAAAACTTACTCGCACAAAATTCTACTCTTGTTTAAACCTGTAGAGCTTGTGACTCGTGGCAATAATGATTGGAGTCTTGGCAAGACAGGAGATGGGTTGGGTGTGGCAGCCTGCATGTCATATGCACCAGTGTTGGTGTGGGAGCCGTTTTGCGGTGTGGTTGCAATGATCTATAGGGCAGAAGGACGATCGGATTGCGGTATGATCGGCTCCAGAAGGACCGAAGGAGGTTCAAGAAATGTTGTTAGATCTGCTCAGTAGAAAATGCCAGTCAAGATCATGGGTGACATAACAATGTAACCCTCCCAATATCTTTCGAGGACGTTGCATAGAGCAGGATTATACTTGACTTCACCGATACCAGAGACATGTTGCAGTAGGATTGTATGAACTCAATCGTATTCTGCGTAAGGAGCGAGGCTGAGGGGACAATCTGACTAAAGCACCATTGAGGATCAATTGAATGCATCACCACGTTTCGAATAAAATTTTCGAGTACCGCCCAGTGTGAGCCCGTAATGTAACTTGTGGTTGACACAGTAAGGCAGCAAGGCAGCAAGGTCCGACAATATGTAGACTTTGGTGGTTGGTATGCAAAATCTGCAGGTTGCCTTCTGTTGTCCAGCCGCCGGGTGTGAAGCTTGTCGACATTTTGGTTCCATCCGGAGATGTGTGTCCTCCAATTTTGTGTACCATACAAATGTGCTACAGGAATGATACCTCGCAAATGAAAGCGTCTATTCGAGATAATTAATGGTTAACATGAAAGCGATTCGCCGGTCCCCTGCCTCGATATCAAGTGACAAAAAACCGAGGATGGAGATCAGCGCAAGCTTGGAGATGATACGCGATTGAACCGCTGATCGAGCTTGTTAGATCATTTTCAGATGTTGCCTAACCATAGAGACACATCGTGGGATTTTCGACGGCCCGTAGTGCCAGCCGCGATGGGTACCCCAGATTGCAGTCTGAGCCCACAAACTCAGTAAGCAACACCTCCAGTGCACATCTGCATTACCGACGCAAGACAATAAAGAGTGGTGTCCCTTAGACGAAAGTAGAGGTCTTATGTTTAATGACTCCTCTAGGTTTGCTTTTGAAATAGGAGCTAACCTTATGATAAGCGAATATGGCGGGGCAGCCATGGCATATCCTCTTTCAACTACATCTCTACAAACGTTCCCGTTAACAAGGAATTATGGTTTCAAGACCTCAATTGTCACCATTCCCATGGTTTTCACAGGACTCTACTCGCCATCTAGCTATCTGTCGGAGGGACTAGAAACCCGCACTAGTAAAAGATGTGATGGAGACTAGGTCCCCCATATTGGGACCCCGGTATTGCTTTTCAATGTACCTCTGGATTAATAGTTCTTTTGTCTTTGTTGTATGAGACAACAGCCCATCCAGGCGCTGTTTCGCCTCAATGATACCCAACTCTAAAAGGGCAATCTCGATACCAGTCTCTGTCTCTCAACCCACTGGATTAGTACTTCGCATTTCGCAAAGAATTAATCTGTATTTTTTTTATTGGCCATCTCATCGGTGGTTTCTGGAAGCAGTATAGTTACTCCTGACGAGAGGTCGTGGGCCAGAAACTCTGTTTCCTGGGGCCAATCATCGTTTGAGCCAAACAATAACACTGAGGCCTTACAGTACCCCCATTGTCCTCTACTTCCAATATGTTGTAAGGCCATGGAAAACTCGGGTGATAACAGCTTCAGCGTCGCCCAATTGTTCTGAAGCATTTGAATCTGATAACCTTTGAATACGAACCATAATGGCATGCTTTCTGGCAGTATTTCGGGCTGAAATTTAACAGAGTTTACTCATGATTCGTAACCACAATTTCCCACCCCATCTTCAAAAGGTGTCTCGGACCCTGAAGCGGGTGGTGGCGCAGCAGAAGGAAATCGTGAGTCTGTGAGACGATGTGATGCATTGCAGCAAGAACGCACCACGCAGCAGCCCTCTGGGAAGGCTGCAATAAATGATGCACAGCAGAACATGCTATGATGCAAGTAACTGCGGCCCTTTGAAAGATTATTGGGGGTTCTGAGGTACACGTCGTTGCCTCGTACCATGGCCAATGACCCTTCTGAACAGGCTGAGTGAGAGGTGCTTTCGAGCGGTTGCCTTACAGTCCGCCAACAAAACCCAAATGATCCTTCTTGTATAATAGATGGCTATTTGGACTCCTTTGAGGGTTTTGCGACACACGTTTCTGCATCCGCGAGGCATGGAATCGGTCCCCTCCTTTGAGTGAGGAATATGTCATCCCGCCGAGCCACGCAGAATGCACGCAGCTTGATACCGGCAAATTGCGCGCTGCAGCTACTCTGTTCAGCTGCCCTGCGCCTGGAAAAACGATCTGGATGACCACAAGCATCCCAGGACACCGGCACTGAGCCCACTCAGGCAGGTTCTCCCAGCAGTACATGGACTCAGTGATGCTCAGCAGAGTCGACACCACTTGGAGCCAAAACGACTAGTCGCCTGCGACCGGTGAGAAGAGTTTGTGCAGGTGAGTGGCTCGAGAGGGAAAAGGCGACACCGGGTGCAACCTTGCCAGCAGCAAGCCGCACGAAAGATGGCTTGAACTAAGAAGGTAGGGCTGAAGATGTCGATTAGTGCACAGAAACGCCCTGAAAGGCCAAAGCGAGGGTGATCCCCTGCCAAATGAATCCCAGCACCCACCCTGGGTTTGGCCGCCCTTGGTAGGTCGCCTTTTAAACCCCGCTGTTTTGAGAGAGCGGTGGAGGGTGGTTATCACTGAATTGATTGGGTCACTCGGCATCACGATGAGGACCATAGAATTGCGAAGATTGCAAGCTCTAGGCGAGGAGGGGGGAATTGACAATAAATCTGATAAAGAGTAGTAATAGACCAGAGACGAAAGAGGAATAAAGAGACGTGAGCACTGTGCGATTCTCCCAGAGGGCCCGGAGATGGAAGTGACATCTCAAACCTCTCCAGACCAGGCCGTGGAACTGCTAGACACTCCAGGCGCTGGCCTTGGCCTTTCTAATCTCAGATCAGCTGTAACGAGAGCTCCCGTATGAGACGAACGATCTCACGAGAGGCCGAGTCATTCGATAACGACGAGGGATCATGAGAGGAGGCAGAAGAAACAAACACTAACCCACGAGGCGGGCATTTGCTTAGGTTTCTGAGATGATTAACCAAGGGACACTAACAGGCTCGGGGAACTAAGGGCTCGAAGACTCGAAGACTTGAAGACTTGAAGACTCGAGGACTCGAGGACTCGATGCTCCTGAAGGGTTGAATTCAATACATGATGGTTCACTTCCTTAGAAACGAAGTCAGAGGCCTTCTGGCGCCATTGCGTGTTGCCGGACGACCTGGAACCTGGAACTTGGCTTTCGAGGTCTCTTGCGCTCATCTAAAATGAAGCAACAATGAATTAAAACACCCGTCCTCGATGCCTCCCTGCTACCCGTGGCCGGACTCCACAATCAACTCTACTACCCACGAATCCACTTCCGTATGCCTGGCTACTAGGTTTACCCTCCCCTCCCTTTGCCTTATTGCACGCCCACAGTTCCGCGATGGTCACTTTGATACGTGTGCGCCGGCGCTGCTCCAGACACGAAGCGCCCGCGTCTTCCATGACACCTCTGGGGCACTTTCAGCCTGCCCCCCTCCCGCTGCCTGCTGACAGGGTTGATACTCACAACCACCATGCTACTCCCACTCTCCCAGAGCTCCTCTCGCACTCGCAAGCGAAGCCTTGTGATACGGGCGTACATTGATGCCCGTGCAGCCATGTAACTAGACATGACTGAGACATCTACTGACAGCGCTCCGTGAATACTAGGGCCTAGTAACTAGTAGCCTACACCCCTGCACAGGAGCAACCAGCTACCTGCCTTACACTGTCTCTCTAGTCGTCTTTATTTTACATAATGTGCCCGCGCTGTTGTCTCCTTTGCCTCCCTTTTGCTCTCACTCTCTTCCTCTACTAGGACGACTCCTCTACCCCCCCCCCCAGCGGTTACGTTTTTGCCTCGCGCACTAGCAAAGGAACCTAGCTGTCCCTATCTCGCCCCGTCAGCCGCCTGCGATTAGCTGGACAATTCAGGTGCATGCGTACAGAACTTCTAGTTCGGAATTTCAGCAAACCTCTTAGGCTCTAAACGCCGATGCCTCAAACATCCACATCCTCACGCTCACCCCGAAGCTTCATTTTTCCACTTCGACCTCAGCGCCTCCCACCGTCTCACTCTTGAATCAGATTGGCGAGCACATATTTCTTCCTTTCCTTCCAGCCGACTTTCGAATGATCTAACACCACTACTTGCACATACGGAGGCCCTTTCCTTATTGTATATTTGTTACTAGATTCTGATGTTTCGTCTTTCTTCACTTATACCCCTCGGTTTCTCCGCTCAACCATCGCCACCAATACTCTGAGACCTTCTTGGAGTTCGATTAAAGGACCCGCAATCTTCTTTAACCTCCGTTCTTTCAGCTAGTGGCAACTTCGGCACAAACCCAGCGCAATATGGAGATACCTCATCGAGGAAGACCTGGCCTAGGGCTGCCTCCACCCGAAATACATGTCTACGAATCGAACCCAGATCGATATCGAAGGCCAGCAAGCAGGTCAAGTTCTTACAATTCCTCCACCGCTTCATCGACGTCTGCCAGGCCAATTCATATAATGAATTCGAGGGACCCAATTCCTCCACCCCTTCCACCACCAAAACGGATCGCGGATATTGAGCCAGGAGGACACGACTTGGCTTGGAGGTTTGGAAATCCCAACGATGATCCAAGTCAATTGGGCCGATCTACTACATCTGTAGCACCCAGCTCGAGTCTGTACGGGAGTTTCGCTAAGAAGAGTCTCATGCACGATCGACCAGAATTTCCGCGCGGTGCCAGTGCCAACTCAATACACAAGTCATTTCGAGGATACACGAGGGAACATGATTACCAAAAGGACGAAGGATACCATAGCATTTCAACCATGTCGGGACCTAGTTTCGGGCAATACGAGTGAGTACCTTTCTTCCTCCACAGAAGTCGGGGATTAGCACAAAGCAATTGCGTTTCCCAAAAACTAAATTTAAAAAAAAAAACTTGGGGGCTCAATCCATTGATTGCAAGTACTCAAAATTGTTCAAAGCTGACCTCAATTCCCTACCTCTAGGCAGAATTACCAAGAATCACCTTCCTCGAGATCGGGCTTCCAAAGCTCAGTTCACGACCGATTCCAGACGAATGCGCAAGCATACGATAAATCATTATTACAAAAGTTAGATGCCCGGAGAACAACTGATAACACAACCCCTCCTCGAGGCTTTTCGAAGTCAGCTTTCAGCGCATCTGCGAACGACGCATCACCGCCTTCTCAAGCCGCTTTTGAACACAGGCATCCGAGTCAGCTGAAACCTCTTTCTCTTCCGATCCTCACCGGGCGGCCGGGACTCGTTGAAAGTCCGATAGCCTTGTCTCGATACGGCGGAGATACTCCTCTCTCATCAGCAATTTCTCCAGGGAACCCGTTCCCAAGGTTCGGCTTACAAACACAATTTGAATACAGATCACCGAGCGATACGGCGGAATCTGACAGATCACCTCATCCTTACGCTCGAGGATCTGGGAGCAGCTCTGCAATGAGCGCAGGGGACGACACTTCCAGTGTAACCAGTCGGTCCCGAGAAAGTTATGACCAAAGGGTGTCTCCAGACCACGAGGGAGATTTTCATATGGAAGATACGGGATTGAGAAGGCTTTACATAGACGAGTATGCCAGTCGACCAGACTATTCACCTAATGCAAGGACAGGGGAGAAACGACGAGCTTCGTCGCCACCAGTAGATGATGGACCCTCGTTGCACACTGTGGGTAGTGCTAGTGATCTGTTTCGCAGACGCGAATCGGCGTCGCGCAGCTCACCCACGCCGCGCCTTCACTCAACCTCTGGGTCTGTATCGTCAATCGCCTCAGGGCCTAGAAATAGTTCGTATGCTTCTTCGACGCTATCAATTGCTGCTAGCAGCCTGACAAGTATGAGCTCCTCATATGGACGTTTATCTCCAGGTGGGGTATCGCCGGGAGGTGCCGATAGTTTAGATTCGCCATATGGTCCTTCTCACTCGTTAAACCCTAGTCCGCGAGGTTCTTGCTCTAGAAGCGCCCATCAGCGAAACTTATCCGAAACTCGGCCATTAATCCAGTCACGCAAGCTTTCTGATAGCCTGAGCCAGAAGCCAAGTATCCCAAAGATTCAAGGAATATTCATGTGTGAATGTTGCCCCAAAAAGCCAAAGAAATTTGATTCTCAGGAAGACTTAGAGTATGATTTACAATATCTTTCCTCCTATCCTGCAACAGCTAACATTTTGTAGTGCTCACGAGCAAGAAAAGCAATACCAGTGCGCTTACTGCCATAATCGATTTAAGAATAAGAATGAGGCGGAGCGTCACCAAAATTCACTTCATTTACGACGCCATTCTTGGTCTTGTGCTGCCCTCTCAGGTTACCCCGCAGCCTTCCATCCATCTTCGACACGCCCCAACGAAGCAGATACATGTGGGTATTGTGGTGAGGACTTTCCACGTTCTGGAATTTCTTCACCTTCTGCAGGCCCTCATGTTTATGTGGCTACGGAACGGGATTGGGATCAAAGAATCGCCCACCTGCAAGAGATGCATAAATTTGGCGAGTGCAACCATGCCAAGAAATTTTTCAGAGCAGATCACTTCCGACAACATCTGAAGCACAGCCACGCCGGAACTAGTGGTAAGTGGACGAACATGCTTGAGAATTCATGCATGAAGGACGAGCCACTTCCAGAGCCGATTCGTGGCCCTGAAAGAATCAGTCCTGGGGGTAGAGTTGCAAGAATTAGTGAGGAGGAGGAAATTTTATGAACATATCGAATTTGGGCGGGACGAAAATCAAAAGGAAAAACGTGATTAGATGCGGGATGAAAATTCCAGAAATTGGAAGAGCCATGATTGGAGCAGAGAGGGGACGATTGAAAAAACCTTAACGGCCATATACGAGATACCCGGTTCGCTGTTTTCTTCAGGCATCGCTTGCATAACATCATCTTGGTGGCTTTTTCAAAGGGAATGAATTTCACAGGGAACGAAACGCATATCATTTTCTCATTTTTCAAATATTCCAGTTATTCTATACACCTCCCTAGATGGAGGCCGGGCATTGGCACTACATCGGCGTCGGGTGTCTTCGCATTCATCATCATAATTCATTGGGTAGGGCAAATTAGGGATTGGGAGGAGGCTCGCGCTGCTTTTATTTTTTGATACAGGACTTGGATTTCAGGTTTGAAGTTAGGAGGAGTGCGGGGACTTATCTTTCGGTGATGGATGTTACAATTGGTGCCTGGGAATGAAAGAAGGCCTACTAGCTAGCTACTTGGCTACTTGGTGGGCGAGAGTAGGATTGGGTTTGAAAGTGGACAAGTAAAATACCTAGCTGATCAATTAGGCTACAGCCTAAACCAGACAGCTACAAGAAATAATAATGAGAAATGATTGCTACCATGGCCCCCCGGGAAGGAAGAAGCTTTTTCACAAGTATTACCTATTCATCTACCCACAGTTTCTTCAGATGTCGTTATACGTGAAGCAAGCAGATAGGATTAGCTGATCTGATCAAATAGGCAAGACCAGAGAACTGGCATCTGCTTTTGGAAATCGGGATCATTTAGATTTGGACTTGGATTCCAGCCCAAACACATCGGCATTCGTATCACACCTTAACACCTTCCTCCCAAATTCACATGCATGTGCCTCCAGTGCGCATCGCGGCAGTGAAGTGCGCGTCCTTGCGATGTTTTACTTCGCATTGCATCGACACTCTACGTCAAAATCCGAGAGGCTGCATTATTCATCCGACATCGTCAGATCCGAATCTCCATCCATACGTCCATCCGAGGCGTAATATTCATCAACATCTTCGTACATGTACACCTACTGGCGAGTTCGCTAAATTGCTGACCAACCATGCGCAGGATGTTGCCTCAATAGGGCAGAGCTACGTGATGGAATCTTACCCGATTTTGGGAGTTAGGGGAGTTAGTTTTGAGGTTAGGGCTGAGAGGCGTGGTGTTTCGAATTAGTGCGAGTTGAATCAAGAGGGGCGAGAGGGAGGCTGACGGGAATTTTTGGTGTGGTTTAGTTTGAAGAGGGATTGTGGGAGGGCTGACGGTGGGTGGGTCTCTCTGGAGGAGGCTGACGGGGGGAGGAGCCTCAACTGTCAGACCGCGGAAACACCAAGAGCCGAGACGAAAGTTGATTATTGGAAGGGGTACGACCACCACGGACGCATAATCGGACGGATTGGAATAGAGAAGGAAAGTAACAGGAGAAAGGCGATACCGTAGGATCCTACTCCAAGAGCCGTCAAATGGTCAAATCGGAGTGATGTGATGCGGATATACCGAAGGATTTGAGCCGCATAATCAGGAAGTTTTTGTTTCGATCCGGCCGTTTCGATGCACGCTCACTAAACGTTGTTATGAGATCTTGGCCACCCTACGGTCCTCCCGTAGGATTTGGCACTTTCCTAGGGAAGTGGTTGGATAGGACCCGAAGTGGGATGTGAGGTCGTGGCGTGGATTTTAGGATGTGGAGTGATGATAGTGGATGTGGTTAGGGAGATCTTGGCGAAGGATCATTTGGGTTCGCCTTGTAGGGTTTTGGTGAGTTACTGATTGGGGGCGGGTAGCGAGAAGGATTTGATCTGATGCAGGGAAGCGGTGTGCTTTTTTCATGGGGAGTGGAATGAGAATGTGGGGTGACCGCAGTTACTTGTTTGGATCGCAGAGGTTTCTACTCGTGGGTTGTTTTCGGGGTGAGCGATTACAGCCCGGGGGAGGGGGCGGGGGCGGGGGACGGGGGACGGGAGAGCATAGGATTGATATCAATTCGGCCGACAACAAGGCATTTCATGACACTCTTGCCTCGGATGTTACAATGAATGGTTATATCACGATGGTCGGCATAATATAAGTCATATCATGGAAGCATTTCTGGATCGATATACGATACGCTTGACTAGGGTAGAATCGCTCCACAATATGGTATTTCACGCCTTGCCTCGGACGTCACGATTGAAAGCTCTATCGCCGTCTCCGGCATGATGGAAGTTGTATCATGGAGGCATTTCTGGATTGATTTACGATACTCTTGCCTCGGGCAGAAGAACTCAAGATTGGTGTTGCCATTCCCGCCGAGGCATTGTAGAATTTACATCAACGAGGCAATCATGGAATTGTGGAGCGGTTTATTATACTGGTGCCTCAAAAGACTCTCCAGGGTTCCGATCACGATTTATCGCATAAGAAACGCAACGGGAAGGTACTCCTGCACTCCACGATAACAGCCTCACGACATGGTATCTTTCTCGTTTAGGAAAGTGCTGCTTGCGTAAGGCCTAGATGTTAAGCTTATGAATGACCTGCATTTCACTTGCATCTAGCAGTCATGCTTCCAACGTTCGCACATGTAAAGAGGGCATTATAAAAAATGTCATTAGCGGCGGCGAATCTGTCAATCTCACCCACGTGTCATGGGCCTACCATGAATGAGACCTCTCGGTTCTGCTTCTCGGCCGAAACCTTAGCAAGAGGGCCCTAAAACTGTTCGAACAAATATTGTGAAAGCCGTTGTTGTGCAACTCTTATCATGGTATCATCGTCAGGACATTAGATGATGTACCCGGATTCCCTATAAATTATAAGAAAAGCACGGAGTTTAGCGAGTATGAGGCAGGAGAGGCCACATATACAGGCGCAGATGCAAATGCAAGTTAACGTGGTGACAACTGCTATTTATTTCGAGTCAGAGGGTTCTCCCGGCGTTTGAACTGTATCGTATGGAGATGTGCAAAGTGAATCAATGTCAGCCGACGTCAGCAAAGTCACTTCATCTCATGTTCAGAAGTTCTTGAGGCTTATCGACGTACAAACTGATGCATAGACATAGAAGAAACATCTCTCCGCAAAGAACGGCCGAAAGAGTACAACACCACGAGGTGCATCATCTACCCAGGATACGCTACTTCGCTCCTAGTAAGGCTCTATTAGACAAATGGCCAATAGAACCCCCAAATACCCAAGAATAGGCTATCGACTGCAACAATAATTCCCGCTAATTCATGCACACAGAAATTATGCGTGAACGGCAACGAAGAAACAAGCCTTATCAAGGAATCATAGGTATCATTGTATATTATTCCTTTTGCACATGGTGTCTATACATCTACGCACGTACCACCACATATCCACTTATTGTTTCCGGGGAATAGACAGGTAGTAAAGGAGATGATCTGGTAGTACGGCATAGAGCTAGCCCTGCCGAGCCTCCCCAGAGATCTACGCACTTCAAAACGCCTTATTTGTGCGCATGAAACGCATGTGATCACCACCTGCTAAATCAGTGTAACGGTATGTTACCTCAGGACATCTCCTAGGAGTCATGGAGTTCTGCAACTGCCAATTTGGGGTCCTACCTCGCCCTTGTTCGCCCTCCGCAAATCACATACACTCGCAGTCAGGACAGAAAATCTCGGAATTAAGCTTTACGCGTATAGCCCCACTTCGAGCAACTCTTAATCCTCAGGTCCATTTTAGTACCAGGCCAATTAGCTCTTGGGTTGAAAGTTTAGTGGCACCCCTAAAAAGCGGAAAACGACCTTGGTTCGTACAGTAAGGCTAAACTTAATCGCTATTGCATGTCGCTCTTGTTTAGCGTTTTAGTTATGCAATAGAGCGTGTGGATCCGCGGGACTTTATGACACTTATACCATTCGCATGTCCGTGTGGGCTCGAGGTTTGGTGGTAGGTGGAGGAGGAGGTGTAAGACCTAGTTTAATTGCCGTATTTTGACGCAGACAACTGAGACTCCTTGCTAACTGCTGATCTGTAATGACACTGATTGGTGCACGACTCGAAATCTCGAAAGCGCTATCGCACGGAACGGCCGGGGAATACTCCAAGTTACGTTGTGTGAGGAGTGTTCCCGCACTTTAGGCAATTGGTGAACTTCGGCAACCTGTTGATGGGCTAAGAAAAAACTAGTTGTGTAGCTTCGGAGGTGCTGCTTTTTCTAGAATTTGATATAAGGGGAGTCTCGTGAGAGGGACTATCAAGAATTCTGTCTAGAACGAAATCATCTTCCGTCATACAAGCTTTATGACAACTCTGATATGATTGTTGTGCTTTTCACTAGGCCTGGTGTTGACGAGGCTCGCTTGGAGCGAAGCGAATACTGACTAGGAGTCTTGCTCATACTTTATTACCCTATTGTCAGCACCTACTATCAAGGAAGACCCTCATGCTAGTCATGAACTAAGCCTTTTCGAAAAATTAAAAATTAGAAAAATTGATTGACAAGACCTCAAAATTGCATTCCCGTTTCAAAGATCTACGCTGACCAATACTTCATTTTCAGTTTTATCTAATAATTTCTAATTTTTGTGGTATAATTATAGCATCAGGTTTTAATTAACTTACAATAACTACCTTGTTGATTGATCGAAGAGCTATGTTTGGTGTCAAAATTCAAGTTGTAAAGCACCTTTGTTGATGTTGTCTTCTAGATGGTTCTCGTGAACCCAACCCATTTTTACCCTCGTTTGATGCGACCAGAGGAGGTCTCGAGCATCCAGACTTACCGCAAGCTTTCACTTTGGCAGCCATGGTTGGGTTTGAGCTTTTGATAGGTCAAAACATCCGAAGGCATCCGTCATATGAGTCTAAGATCGTATTTTCAAATACCCGAGACTGTCAAATGAAACAAGAAACTGACATCTGACAGCTGTGATAAACCATGTGGAGCATAGAACCTATCCCATTGCCCCGGGTCATCTTCTCT
Source organism: Tricladium varicosporioides (assembly GCA_021365295.1). Lineage (NCBI taxonomy): Eukaryota > Fungi > Ascomycota > Leotiomycetes > Helotiales > Tricladiaceae > Tricladium > Tricladium varicosporioides. The sequence continues at coordinate 623,014 of JAJTIW010000002.1, forward strand.
AGGGCTAGCCGGCAAATAAATATAAAGTGAGCTCCTACGATATGCGGGATATTACTTATCAGTGCATCATTGATTTCATCAAACCGTTGCAATACGGTGCCGATGTAACGATATCTCAGTTCTCAGGAGCCACAACCATGGAATATTTTGCCAAATATAGTATGCCACAACCAAAATGGTCTTCAAAAATATAGGGTGTTCTAGGGGAGGATAGAGCGGGCGAGAGCCATCTATCAGACAATAGTGCTATCGCAGAGCTATACTGTGAAAGCAGAATCATCTATTAGCGGTGCTCGATATTCCTAGAACTCCATATTGCTAATTAGGTCTGGTGCACCAGTGTACATCCCGATTGGGATTCATTCATGGTGTCAACATGGATACGGGTTTGGGCCCCTGTTGGAAATCAAGATTTTCTAGTTGTTGGGGGAGAGGATGTTTTCATGAGGGTACTCATGAGAGCATCGAAAACCAACGAAAATAGTAGTTGGGCAACCCTTTTCCTTAGCGACCACGTCCCTGATATACATATATATATGCTAATATTATACTTGGGGACTCCTAGGAAATGAAATTTGATTCATTTCGACCTCATTTCTAAAATATCGAAAGTGGAGACCGTTGTGTGAACATATCTTCCTTTCTCATATTGCGTACTGCAGGTAAATCTGCTCATGGACCTCCGAGTCTCCACACCTTAGCACTTTTCTTCCATTTAGAAGATAAAACTTCTACAGCTATCAGGCACATCTATTATTTGGGTGTCAGTAGAGGCGATTTCTATGAAAAGGGGATTTTTCATGGCAAATCAAGTAAGCAGTATTTTCTTGACTGAAATCAGCCCGAGGACGAAACAGTAGTATTTCCTTACCGAAATACCAAATCCGCATTAATCGAGCCTATACCATTAATAAATTTCTAGCAAAAAGGATCTTCAAGTGTTCTTATAAAGAACCTAGAGTGCTGGTGATGCGAACAGCACCAATCGCTGAGTAACCTTGCAAAGGCCAACATATTTTGTGCTCACTTATTAGAAGAGTTAGACGTGAATTCTGAGTCGCTCTTGCTGTCAAATGTATATAAAGGTGGGTTCTCACCCGCGAAGGTTATTTATCAGGGTCATCTGAATGGTTATTGCCCAACCTCTGACAGACTTTGTTGCTCCTCTCCCGGAAGCACCCAATCTAACAGAGATAATTTTCCAAAAAGCCTCCACTTCAGGAGCACATCATTATCGCATAACGCAGAATCAGTTTACCCCGCATGCGTCTCGTATTATTTCGATTGTATGGTTCTCTCTTTAACGGATAATTGAAAATACAGCTGGCACATATTATGCTATTTCTCAGCACTCATTGTCACGAAGGAGGGCACGGTCCTTAAGCAAAGCACACATTAATTTCTACTGGCCATATAGATCTACAGAATTCTAACAGCCTCTCTGTAAGACACCGAGGCCAACTTCCGAGCAATGCAAGAGTGCAGTGTTGTGGCATGACGATAATATTGAGAGACTCTAGAGACAGTTAGAATGAAAGGATAACGAGAAGTCGGAGGAATATTTGTCATTAATATGGTTACTGCTACCCCTATTTCTGGGACTATAGACCAATTCTAGGCAACCAATAAAAAAGCCCTTGTTAAAGGTTTTAACAAAGTAAATTGAATTTATTATGCATTTTGGGTTTTGTTCTATCACTTTTACAACCTACCACCAAAAGTTTATGGCGGTTATTCTTTCTAATAAGAGAATGAGGTATTCCAATAAATTACGATGAGGGTGGTCTTTATTTATATATCATTGGTCATCTCTTCCGATATATGTTGTTCTGCCTGTTTGTTATTGTAGTCATCTTGGCTTCCCCGATGACGAGGTTCCGCGACTACGATAGACTGTCACGACCAGCTAAAACCCACGTTTGCCTAGGCAATCGAGTATCACTGAATTCTTCAGTATAACTTAGGCATTTCGCCAGTGAAATGATGGTGTTATCATTCGATAAACTAATCGCTAAGGAAGGAAAGAAAGAGCTTGAATTTGGGTGGGGTGATGATAACCCCTCCACCAGGATAGAATATACACTGTGATACAGGCTACTCCTATGCTAAAACCCTTACATAGACTAACACTTCCAATTTTGCATTTTCTGCATTTTCCTGCCTTCTGCTGTGCCTCAAGTTCTACCATATAAAAATTGTCTATCAACATTGCGCAGAGGGTACAATGTCAATGTGACTCGCGTTTCATCACTCCACTAGAGACAGAAAAACAGAGCAATGATCCTTTTTCTGTAGCCGTCTACCGCTACCTTTTTCCATCCTTCGCAACAAAATACCTTGAAAAACTTGCGTAAATCACACAAATAACCTTTCTAAAATTTGCCGGCGCTAGCTCTTAGTGGCATGAGTATGCTAGCTCTTGTCGAACTGGCAAAATGATGAATGAAGAATTACCCGATATCAATATAAATGATCTTGAAATAAAAGGCTACTAAGTAGGTTACCGTGGAAAGATTCTGCCAAAAAAAGGAGATGTTCTATTTTTGGGGGGGGGGCAATAATATCCTATATTATCTCACGAATCAACACCTAACGCCTTCATTTTCGTGGGGGAGTAGTATGTTTAGGGTCTCATAGGTGATGAGGCTCTTGAGGTACTAGATAAAGGTAGGCTGTCTCTATTGAGTTGGAACTTATCTGATAGTTCCGATTTCAAGGGAAATACAAGAATATTTCAGAGTTTAGATAGGCACTGAAAACATAGACTCTATGCTTGTACTCACTATAATTCCTTTTCTTTTTGGGTTTTGGTTTTCTGAAAGGGGCCTGTTGTTTCAATGACCCTGGTTCTCAACGCCCCCCGGTTTAAACAATAACATGTAACTTTAATAGCTAACAGATTTCAATAAAATAGTTGGATGTTGAGTCGAGATGAAATAATGCGAAAATCCAAAAGATAATTCTGCATTGTCATATTCATAAGGCTCCACCCCACTCTTGCTTATCTAGCGTTTCCTATCTCTAGCTCCTTTCGCCTCAAAGCGAATTTCCATATAGGGACATAAGTCAAGGTTGGGACCAAGATTTTTCTGTCAAGGAAACTTACTTATTTGACTGAAAGGTGATAAAGAAACCATATAATTTCAACATCACAGCGTCACAGCATCACGTGCTAACATTCACGTTCAACATGCCGAACAGCAATGTGCTACTGGTAGGCAGTGGTGGTGTTGGGACAATGGCAGCATACAACCTCGAAACAGGGGGTTTGGCAGCGGTAACTTCAATTCTGCGATCAAATTACGACGCAGTGGTTCAAAATGGGTTTACTATTACTTCCCTTGATCACGGTTTCGTGAAAGGATGGAAGCCCACAAACAGTAAACACTCTTCTTGAAGTCCCCATCACTTTCGAAGTTGACAATATTGCAGTTCTAAAATCCATTCCAAATGTTATTGCAGAAGGATTAAAGCCATTTGACCTCATCATCGTAACAACAAAAAACATAGCCGACGTACCCCCCACTGTCGCCGAGCTCATTGCTCCAGCAACAACACCTGGCCATACCTCAATCATGCTTCTCCAAAACGGCCTCAATATCGAGAAACCGCTTATCGCCGCATTCCCACAAAATCCCATATTATCAGGCGTCTCCTTAATCGGTGCCGCTGAGACATCACCAGGCTGTATCCTCCATGACGATCGGGATAGACTCATAGTAGGTGCCTTCGAGAACCCCAACATCCCATTGAAAACTTGTATCGACGCAGCCCGCAACTTTGTGCAGCTTTACAGTGCATCAGGCAAAGTTCAATGCACCTATGATGAGAATGTCGGATTTGTCCGATGGAGAAAGTTGATTTACAATAGTACATATAACGGAGTGTGCGCCTTGACAGAAATGGATACGAGTAGGATGAGGTACGCGAAAGAGCCGATTGAGGATGTTATTCGGCCGTTGATGTGGGAGATTTGGAGGATTGCGAAAGCAAAGGGACATTTGCTGCCGGAGGAGATTGTGCAGAATATGATAAATTGTGACCCGGAAGATACGTTCTTTAAGCCGAGTATGCAGCAAGATATTGAGAAGGTATGTTTTTATTTCGAAATTCTGCTTGAAGCGATGGCCAGTCCGGCTGTTGACTGGAAATAGGGAAATTACATTGAGTTTGAGAATATTGTTGGCGAGCCATTGAGAGAAGCGGAGGCGATGGGCGTACCTGCACCAGGATTGAAGATGGTATATGGATTGTTGAAGATTCTGCAACTGAAGATTAAGGAGAAGAAGGGGTTGGTCAGTTATCCAAGCTTACATGATCCTACAAGGCCGATGCTGCGTATGGAACCTGGGTCACACGTACCCACGTAGGCACTGGTCCAGGACTTACGGGATTGATTTAAAAGAGAGGTGTGAGAGCGAATAAAAATAAAAATTGGCAAATAGACCGATACCATGATTCGTTGTATTTTCTGACGCCAACCAGTAACTCCTAGCAATGCCATTCATAAAATCCATCAACAGCAAGTGAATATGCCATGAGTACATGCTATGAGTGAGGTATCTCGTTATTAGCAAATCTGTACACCAATTTCTCTAATAAATCAGGACTTTTCCTTCTTAGCTTTCCTGATCTTTTTAGGTTTGCTGGGTTCTTCAACAGTGGTAGGAACTTCTTCAACGGCAAGCTCAACAGCTTTCAGAGCCTTACTCTTCTTGGCTTTCTTCTCTTTGGGCTTCTCTACCTCAGCCTCCTCTTCGATAACAGCTGCTAGCTCTTCAGCAACAACTTCCTCGATAACTTTCCTAGCCTTTGCCTTCTTTCCCTTCTTAGGTTTGTCGGTATCTGCCGCAACAAGAGCAGCTTCGGTTGCACTTGGCGCTTCCTCGCCGTTCTCGATGGCTGCTGGTGCCTCGACTTGCTTCTTTGCAAGACCCTTGGCAGATTTGATCTTAGGTGCCTCAAATTCATAACCAATTTCCTTCAGCGCCGCAGCTTTCTTGCTCCGTTTTGCCTCTTGTTGCTCAATGCGCCTCTCCCAGACTTCCTCGGTTGCACCTTGCTTAAGCTTTCGGCCCTCCAGCTTGTTCCAAGGGACCTTCTTAAATCGTCGGTTGGCACCTTTGAACAGCTCTTCCGGTACCTGCTCATCAGGAACGATCTTAACCTTCAAGAGGTGTCCAAACAGTAGATAGTTGTCCATAGTCTTCGAAACAATATCGGCAACCGTGGCTGACTCGAATTGGATAAATGCGAAGTGCCTGCTAGCACCAGTCTTACGGTTGCGGGATAACCGGAGCTTGAGTATCGTGCCGAACTGCTTGAAATACTCTTTCATTTCATTCTCGTAGAAACCATGGGGAATACGTCCAACATATACAACACCTGGTTTGTCACCTGCTGCCTCTTCGGCTGCCTTTTGGAGCTTTTTCTTGTCCTTTTTGCTTAGCTCGACCTTTGGCACTTCTTGACCCGCAGGCAAACCCTCCTCATTCGTATCGTCTTCCTCATCCCCATCACTTTCGAAGCCCTTCAGCAAAGCTTCGGTCTGATCATCAACTTCAGAACCGTTATCATCCTCTTCTGCACCCTCTTCAATAGGTTCTTCGACCTCTGGCTCAATGTCGGCCTTCTTGGAAGCTTTGCTGGACTTCTTGGTGACTTTGGAAACCTTTGAATCGCCGTTCGTAGTCGCCTCGGCCGGCTCTGTGGCTGCTCCCTTCTTGGATCTCTTGGGAGCTTTAGCTGCGCCATTGGTGGAAGTCTCGAGCTCGTCGGTAGCTGCAACACCCTTCTTGGTAGGTTTCGCCTTGGATGGCTTATCGGAAACAATTATGGGAGTGGTCTTAGGTTTCTTAACCTCAGCCAGGTCGGCATCTTCAGTAGCTGTGGAGAGGAACAGTTAAAACAAGCTGTAGAAAGATGTTACAATTCAAAATACCTTTTCGCTTCTTTGCCGGAGCATCAACTTCCACCTTCTTAGCCTTCTTGACCTTCTCAGCCCCGCTCACTGCAGCTGAAGCTATAGAAGAATTAGAATCAATCCATGAATAATTGAGTTTAGATTTATGCCAAAGGCTTACCTTTACGCTTCTTGGTTTCAATTTCCCTCGCCATTGCGTTGCCGAACGTGATTGTGGTTTATTTTGCGAGTTTGGGAAGTTCTATCGCAGAAAAGTCTCCCGCCAACTTTTTTTTAGGGTCAAAGTTATTTTGCCGGGATTCACCGCCTTTAATCACAATCCCCGACCTCCTCACTTTTCACTTCGAACACAGAGCTCATAAATATGAAAGCCGGAAAGGTGAATGCAGTTATAACTTTTTTTGTCCATTATAAAGTGTTCATTTGCTATCAAGTTAAAGTTGTTTGCTTGGGCCTTCTTTGCATGTTGATAACAATCAACCCTATTTTCCTTGGTTCTTGTAAGAAATTATCTTCGTTTTTATGTCCTCCGCTCTAGCCCCCATTCCAATTCTTCATATATGTTGATTCAGCTTGCTACAAGGGTCAAGGACCCGGGTAGTCTCATGTTCTTATTTTTTTCTAAATTTACTGCTTAGGGAAATGTGAGGAACCTTTTTACCGCTATGAGGCAATGGCTTTGGCGATAAATTAACAGGTCACCGAACTTACATTTCCTCCCCCTTATGAGATAAGGGATGGCGCTCGTAGGCATACTATTGAGAACCTCTCTTCTATGGTTGCTGATCAAATATAAGGCCTGCGTAGTCTATTCGCTTTCTCAGTGTTAACGAGAAATCTAGGTTCTCTAGAAAGCACTAATTTGCAGCCCCCTCCTTAACATAATAAGTGGGATTTCTCTGTGTGATTAGGCAAAAAGAGAGAAGGGACTACATAAAACGACTTAGATAGATTAAATGAGGGCCATTACAACCATGCTTCTTCTGAGGGGTTGAACGGGTTTGAAAGCGAAAAAACAAGCTAGAAGAAGCGCTCTGCCAAGTTCTCGCATTTCAGGGCTTACTTTTTGTGTAGAAAGTAAAGACCAATTGGATATATGAGCCAAGAAAATGTACTCCTAAAATCTAGACTAAAAATTCACAAGATCAACCTCATCCAGTTGTTGCTTTATCAAGCTTGAAATTGGTGCACCAAATCATCCCCACCAAAGATACCTTAAACCGTCATGGATGTACTTCCCAGCTGTAAAAAACCCGATCTTTTGCGAAAGGAAACGATAGGAAGCTAGCTTCAACAAGCCCTCTTTTTGCACGTGACTCCCCACTAGAGGTTGGGTTGTTTCGTTGGCTAACTATTACAATTGCGAATTTTGATACTAAATACTCATGCCTTAAGCAAAAAGTGAAAATCCACAAAATAAAATGGAATATAGGGAATAAAAGCCTTAGACACGTGATTGTGCAAAAGAAGCTCAACTTGACTTCGCTTGATAGTTGACTCTAGCCCTTACTAAACAACAAAGTACATTGAACATAGTAAATAAATATCGCCAACCACACAACTTACTGGATATGAGTTCGTCCAATCATGCTGAGATATGGGACGATTCCGCCCTTGTGAACTCTTGGAATGACGCGTTGGAAGAATATAAGGTCAGCACATCCAAGGCTGGATATATATTCGGATGTTCCAAACTGACTATGAATAGCGCTACCATAGTATTCAAGCACGTGGCGAGAGGGTAGAGGACATTTTGAAAGCCCAAGAGAAGGAATTTGAAAAGTAAATTTTATTATCGGAAATTTAAGCCGGAAGCTTACTTTCCTTAACAGCGAGGAGGTGGATTATGAAGACGGAGAGCTCGACGAACAGTCGCATCTTGAACCTGAAGCCAAGCAAAACATGTCCGGAGAAACGGTTGATCATGACACAAAACCTCTCGGCACAGATACTCCAGTAAGCATATCAGATCCAAAATTGGGACCAGCGAAGATCAGATTTCTTGGCAATTTAAAACAGTCTTCATGCGATCCGTGGTTGACTCTTATCCGTTTCTAGGTTCAACTCAAGCCTTCTGCACCCGTTCAAACATCGAGGAGTGGAACGCAGAATGGTGCTCCGGCACTGCCACAACATCTCATCGGTCAAGGTGAGACAAACATTTAAACAGCCGGTTGCCGAGTTGTTCATGGGGATCTACTGACGCGTGGGTCTTTCAATGCAGTTCACGACGAAGGCCTGAAGAATCTGTTGATGTCATGGTATTATGCTGGGTACTACACCGGATTGTATGAGGGCCAACAGCAAGGGACCGTCGGCACGGATGCCAAGCATGACAATTGAGATGGAGTTTACTAAGAAATTGGGAGGAATCTACATGGGTTTCTGTTACGCTGATAGTTTTGGCCATCCGATAAGAGTCCATCCCGACTTTGCCGTCCGAGCCCCCCCCCCAGGTATAACAAAGGTCATTATTGGCAGGTGTCAGAAATGGGATAGGCTCGACGAAGAAACAAAGCGCCCGAAAGGGTGTTTCAAGATCGGATTGTGAGGGAGCCGCCTCCTTTCAGATGTTTTACTGAACTCAGCCTCCAGCTTGGTGTAAGGACAATGACGATCCGACAGAAGCGCCGTTTGCAGTCTCTTGAAGAGAGTTGGTTGAACCCAGAAAAGCAATTTTCAATTATTCTCGAGGTTCATTTCCCAAAGAGAGATTTCCCCTCGTTTTCTCGTGATCGGACCCTCTGGGCATTTGATCCTGTGGCTGGCCACTCTCCGGCCGGAAAATGCTTCTTGCGAGAGCTCCCCTGCTCGAGGTTTTTGGCTTCCCGCAGAACTCTCAGCAAAATTGCAAATATCCCATGTTCAGGTGCCATCTGAAGAATCCCGCGTTCGAGAAAGCAAAAGCTGCATTTTTGGCGCTCGTTCAGGCTAGTCTTTTGTCGTCTGTCCTGGTCTCGAGACGCTGCACTGACATGATCCGAACATGAGACGTCTCTGGGACGAACTCTAAAACGATGTCTGTCAGAGAAGCACCGCCAGAAAAGCAGCGTCCCCTTGGCGCACCGTGCGCCCACTCAACGCAGCTCGCTTCTTCGGTGCCGCTTTCACGACCCACGTCTCGCTTAAGTGCAACCTCCTGCACGCCTCCTGTGAGTCGTTGACGCGGGGATGGATAACCTCGTGCGCCGGCTCGCCATCCAAAAATTCGTCCAAAGCCGCAATGCCGTTTGGACAGGGCCATGTCGATGTCCCATGCTTTCCATGGCTGGGCGAACGGACGAGCAGCCCTCCGAGCAAGAGCTTGTACCTATGAACCCCCGTTTCGTGCTCCCCCTGGACCAGCCCTGTTCCTGCAATGGACCTGCAGGAGGCTCCCAAGAAGATTGCCGCTGGGCCTGCTTGGGTCCATCCGACCCAATTTCATGCTTGATTTAATATCTTCACCTCCCCGAGATCGTATTTCTCTTCTCCTACTCTTCTGCATCCGTTTTGTTGTGAACACGTTCATTCATTCTTTATTTTATTTCACTAGCTTTCATCAATCCCGAGCAGGCCCTCGCCACTGGCTATATACTCTATCAATCTCTACAATCTTTACAGTACGAGCCAAGACAACTTTGATAGTTTAGCTACCCCGCAGAGCGGCTTCATAAATCACAGCGCCTCTACGATTACTTATTCGACTATTTTAATATATACATCATGAGATTCTCCGCAGTTGCAGCTTTGTGCGCCGCGCCTTTGGCGTTGGCTGGTTCTTTCGACCTACTGAGAGCAAGAGAAGCCGGCTTGATGAGAAGACAAGAGACAAAGGGTGCCAAAGCAGCAGAGCCGGCGAAGGGAGGCAGCGGCGCAAGCGTAGAGGTCAAGCAATCCAACAATGGGAATACGCAAATAACTGAGATTATCATCATCTGGGTCAACCAAGGAGGAAATGCCGCAACCAGCACGATTAACTCAGCGATGACACAAACAGGTGGTGCCGCCGTCTCAGGTGCAACACATACTGTGAGTTTTCAGATATTCACAAGCACAAAAAATACTAACATCAGCATAGGTTGTTGTTGGAGGTGCCGCTGGTCTCGTCTACAGCCCAGAATCGATCACTGCCGCCGTTGGTGATATGGTCGTTTTCACCTTCATGAACGCAAACCACACCGTCACACAATCTGCTTTCACCTCGCCCTGTGTTAAGCTCGAGGGAGGAATGGACTCCGGGTTCATGGCAAATGTCAACAACAGCATTACCCCAGCTCCTCAAATGGCTATGCAAGTCACCGTCGCCACCCCAATCTGTAAGCCCCCCAGATCTCGTATTTGAAGACGGTCTAACAAGTCAGGGTTCTACTGCAAGCAGAAGGGTCACTGCGGTAAGGGAATGGCATTCTCAATCAATCCAACTGCCGACAAGTCCCAAGAGATGTTCAAGCAGATGGCTATCGCTCAGAACGGAACTGGCGCAACTGCAGTTATCGTCGGAGGTCAAGCATCTGCCACTTCTGCCGCTGCTGCTCCTCCAGCCACCAACGCTGCTGCCCCACCAGCACCAGTTCAGTCATCCGCTGCTGGAACCATGGTTGGAGGCACTGGAACCAACACAGCTGGCGGTGCTTGCTCTTGCTCTTGCCTCTGCGGTGTTGCTGCTTTCCCCAACGCTGCCGTTCAAGGCGTCGGAGCTTTCGGTGGCATGTCTGGTACGTGAATTAAATACCTCAAATTATCTCAGTTCTAACAAACGATTAGGCGCTATGCCAATGGCTGCTCTCGAGGCGTAATCAACCAACACCCCATCTTCCTTCAGTCCCGGTTTCCATCAGAGGATTATACCCCGGTAGATGCGTTCAAAAGAGTCAGGATTCCATGTCCGTGTTGTCGCCGTTGAGAGGCTTGACGCATGCATGCTTATCTTGACGGGCGTTTGAGTTGGTGTTGTGGAGAGTTCCAGGTTGATATCTGACCCTTTATTATGATGGTATATATATAGTCGACTGGATCGTTATTTTTTGATGAGGAGTGCGCTTTAATAGTCCGCCGAATGGATACCTTTATTGCATTCCGTATCGGAGTTTTTATTCATATTTATGAAGAGTTCTGTGGTTTTTATACTTTATAGACGGCAAAATTACCCAATCTTATTGTTTACAACTTATTGTACAGATCTTGAAAACATCCACCCTACTTGACTTTTGAATATGTTGAACTTTGGATGGCATTTGCTCAGCGACTGAACTCAACAAGAGGGTCAGGCCCTTGGTATTCCCCTCATTCTTTCTTTTCCATGCCCAAGGCCCGACTTAATCCGACGTTAAGCCAAGCTTTCCTGCCCTGGCTCGGTGGAACTTAGCTCGAAACCCCATCCGAAATCTCCATCCTTTCCCATCCAAAATTACCCACAAAACGCCACCCCAAACACCCACAAATACCCGTAAAACATCCACAATTACCCACCGCCAAACTCCAAGCCCGCCACCGAATTATGCTTACAATGCGGACCTACTCCACGCACGTTAGCACGTCGACTGATTACCCACACGTTTGCGTTACAGATTGCCACACAAAAGACTAAAGTTAGTTATGGATATAAATTTATGGAGGAGTGGCCCATAAATAAAGGTTGATTTTATGCTTGTGATGCCCCGTATAGAAGGCTCGCACGGGACAAAAGGCATGAAATTTTTGGATTGTAGGATAGACAAGAAGGAAATAGGGAAATAGGGAAATAGGTCGGAAACAGCTCCCGGGGTAAGAATGTTCCTACTGTGCACACTATTGTGGCACATTGTATGCTGTTTTAAAATCCACCCACAGGTGAATAACTGGGTCCTCGTTTTTGTCCACCGTGAGAGACCGTGGAATTGAGATATGCATGCACCTGGAGGTAGGTTTAGAAGGGTTATGCTTCAGATACATCTCCGATGATATTCTGCTATTGTAGGTGATCCACGCCTGCATCTCGGGATATATATCCTAAGTATATGTAGACTAATCAACCTAATAGCATACACGTTAAGCATCCAGAAACGCTCTAAGCATGCTAGTCGTATATCCACAGAATCGCCAAACCCTACGAGGGAGTAGCGGAGTTCGCTGCTGCCAGGATCCCTCTAACACTAGCATACTTCTCCTGCATATTTGTAGTCATTTCCTTCCCCATAAACTGCTTCTGCACTTCAGACAACATAGTTGCTCAATAACTTCTTTATATGCACTGTTCGTGTTAATTAACACTCACCGACCTTCAAGAAGTATGGTTGCTTCAGGTTCATCAAGGTCATGGTGTCGTTACCTTTACTACTAGATACTAATTGCTCGGCTTTCAGAAATTTACAGTTCGTATTTTGCATCACTAGTATATTCTCTTCCAAAGCTAGCACACCTTTTCCAAGAACTTGGTACCTACTCGATGTTAGCACTGTCAGCCGTTCCAGCGTGGGCTGTATGTTAATGCCCTTGTTTCTACTAGCAGGGAGTTTTGTGGCAACTGCATGGTGCTCAAAATGACACAGGAGACCCAATTTATCCCGTTGATCAGCACTATGATTCAACAGTCAACTTCGCAACTGTTAAGCGCTAGTACTGAAATGTCTTCTATGTCTCTGGGGGGTGCGTTTGCAGCAACCGCCATCACGGGAGACATCGCGTCAGCTGTATATTTTCTGTACTTGCATGTGCTAACCACATGTTTGATCCCAGCTGACATTGCTACGGATAGTAGTTGTGATGTGCCGCTGTAATATGGGTGTAGCATAGTTGATGTCGAGGTTGTAATAAAGAATCATTAGGTGTATTCACCTTGTGAGCCCATGCGAAAAGCAGATAGAATGTTCGAGCAGAAACAACATTCGGGTCATTCCTAACTAGTAACCCCAATAATCAAAACAACATCCTCGACGGCTCTCGAGTTATCCCACGACGATTGCCAGGAATAGTCCAAGCCATGCTACCTATGGTATTTTCTCATCTGTATAAATCTTCTCGGAGACATGTACAACTTTCGGCGCCATCTAGGCGCAACACGTCGTGGAAGTTTTTGGGTCTAATCGGGAACAGTCATTGAAGGCCCTAGAGGAAATGATATTGTTTCGCGAAGTGATAAATCTCGATCGTATTGAACTCCCTAGATCCCTAGGACACCTGTGTCCTGCGAAATGAAATTAGCTTAGGCCCTAAAGATAAAATCTAATAAATTTCTAATTCTATTGAATTAGGGGGGGTATACGAGGCTATATTGTTTACCAGTTGCACAAGTGAGTATGATTGGAAATATGTTGATTGATTCTTCAGAAACTATGTGTATATTTTACTATTTATATTATGGAATGGTAATTGTGTGCCCTAGACTGGCTAAGACGGCGCTTGGAGTCATCACTTGTTCGATAAATTGTTTATTGCTTATTGTTTTATTGTGTTAGTATGCCTCAAATATATGTAGTATATTCACAACTTATTTGAAGCGGGGGGTGTCCTGGTGAGGCTTAAAGCACTTTCCAGCTAAATTATATATAAGTCTAATCACCCACACTTTTACTCGTAGAAAAGTAGACGGTGGTTATCTGTCAAAGAGACTCTTGACTGATGACCTGTAAATGGGTTTACTACTCAGGAAGCACGTTCGAAGGTCGTTAGTATGGTAGGGTCCTATAACATGACAGAGGAAGCCCTCTTCTCGAGGGAGACTTCTTGAAGTATGTACAAGGATTGGCATAAAAAATTATTTATTTTCCGGCTCCGCTTCATAGCGTATCGAGGTTTCTGATTTGTCTGCCCACCGAAAACGAAATTGACCAGACACTGTCTTTTCAAATATTTTGATTTAGAGCTTGGCATTTAGTTAGCATGCTTTTAAAACGTTTACTTTACTAGATAATGTGCTCGAGCTATGCGGGCCTGTTTGGGGCGTATCTTAGAGTGTAGTCATACTTCTGGCAAGGCGCTAGGAAATATATATCCATGAACAACCTAACCAATTTCCTAGCCGCGAATTCAAATGAGTCTGTGATATTATCCGTGAAACACTCCGGTCTCTGATTCCATATTTTGGAGTTAGGCAAGCAATAATTTAAATCCACCCTATCGCCTGTACAAACAGCGTAGATCCTCTCTTTTTATAATCCTATATATTAATTTCGAGATAATTTGTTTCAGAAATTAGCAGTTCCTCCTGGTGCGCAAGTCTCTAGAGATAATAGGTATTACCTAAATTCCTTCTGTTCGCTCTGGCTCACACAAGCAGGGGTAACGTCCACTCAACCCACTGTTCCCTAACCCAACTAAACTTCCCGTCCGTCTTTACAACGTCAGTTTGCACATCCTTTCCGCCCAAAAACCTCCCAAAAAAGGCCGCAACCTCAGGATTCTGGCTTGCCGGCATAGAGCAATGGCTACTCCCATGGCTAGCCTGACTAACCCCCATACTACTCCCCACCCCAAGACTTTCAAATACCATCCTCGCTGCAACACTGCACCCGTACGTACTAACTGGTCCTAAATAATCAATACCAGAATTCTCGATCACCAACAACGCTCTAGGGCTAATAAGCGCCATAAGCATATGATGATCATACGGCATAACATCCACGTTTGCGGCATAGCTTGAAAAATTCGTAGAGAACCAACTATCCCCTTTAACAATCTGCGTAGCATCCTCAGTCTTCGTCCCATTCGCTTTAATGCTTGCAACGATTCTCCAACAGCCAGGTCCGCCGGATCCGCCCTCTTGGGGGATAGTGAGGCTGATGCGATCATCGAATGCACTTGCAATCAAAGCACCTTTGCCATTTCGTGAACAGCCAGTTATGGCGAGGCGTTTCGTGTCAATTTTCGTTAAGGCTGGGCCGAGGAGCTCAATGGCATCGATTACTCGAGAAACGCCCCAGGCCCAGGCCATCAGCGCGCCAGCAGGATGTGAAGTCCCATACAGATCGTAGAATTTCCCCTTTCCCCGTGGATCGTCGGCCGCGATGTCGTGGTTGGAATAGGTTATTGTAGCGACGTCTGTAGGAACAGGGATGGAGCCGCCTTCAAAGGCGATAAGAGCGGGAAAGGGGCCGGCGCCAGTTGGGAGTTTGATGGTGGCCGTGAAAGAGATATATTTGGAGGCATCGGAACAGCTGATGTTGAGTTTGTTGCCGGTCATTGTTGCAGATACTGTAGGCTTCGCCGGTTTCCTCCCGAGTTCGTAACGCTGGATTTGATCTCGAATTTCGGCTCGCTTGCAGACCCATTCGTCCTTAGTGCTCAGACGTTTGCCGTTGGCTAGAAGGAAAGGATCTGGAAGTTTGGAAGACGTGGGATAGGCAGCATTGTTTTGGATTGTGCATGTGGTTGGAATTGGTGATATCTCTTGAGCTGTGGACAAGCTTGTAAAACTCACAAATAAGATGACGAGAAACTTCATCTTGAGAGGGGATGTTTGCTGAGTCGCGATTGCATCTAACACAAAGATAAAAGCCAATTATGGAACTCAAGAATTTCCAACGACAACTGGCACTTATAGAAGAGAAGCCATATTTTTTTTGCTTAGGGTTTCAGATGATCGGAGAGTTTAAATACAAACTAGGAGAACCCAAGCCGTTATGTGCTTAGTGCGCAAGTATGATCATAAAGTTGAATTGAAAGTCTCAAAGCACAAATGAATATCAAAACCTAATTTCAGTATCCGCCAATAAGAGGAAGCAAAACCCGAACGCGGAAAATCTATGCCTAGAGCCACCAGTGATAAAGCATGGCGATACTCAGAAGTTGGGTGGAAATCGTAGGCTAAAGGAGTTGATTTATTTTATCTTTTAACCTAGAGCAAACTTGAGCCGTATATATGTTTTCCCGCCCTATAGATATGCAATGAAATAAATTGACAGACAACAAAAACAGACTAAGAGGCAACTAGCTTTTGCTAGTTGTGTGTCTGGGAGAAGTTGAAGTGGTTCCCTGGTTGAATGTGGACATTTGATAATTGACACTTCCCGTTCTAGAGGTCGGGCATGCCTCCACCCGCTGTCCCAAATGCAACCGTAAAATAGAGCTGTCAAAGCATTGGGTACGAGGCCTCGCAATTATTTTAGCAGGAGCACTTCTAATGCACTGTTAATAGCGAAAAGAATATTCATCCTTGTGATATTCTCTCTGTGATGCGTCGTCTTTAGCCAACTTTCGGCTATTATACTCGCTAAAGTAGAGCACCACAAGGTTTTATCTTGATACTAAGGTATTGTAATTCTCATAAAATCAAATCAGGTGCGTTAAAGATGTCTAAACCCTTAAACATTGTTACTATCTTCAAATGCCAAGCAATAACATACTGGGGAGACTAAACCTAACATCCCAAACACACCTGGAAGTAATCGACTTGATGAGCTAGGATAACATGGCCAACATGATAATGACGCGTGTCTCCGCAAAACAATCAATAGATTAGAACTCACTTCAGACTTTACTGAAACAAATATGGGTGCAGAAGATCGGATGAATTGGTCGGCTTGTTACCAGTGCCGAGAGAGTGCACGGATTTCGCATGAACAACATGGACAAGTTCAGTGGATGCAGGATATTTAAGATAAGGAGAGATATGATATATACAATGAATAAAAGGAGTTTCGCATACAAGCGAGATGACAGGTATTATTTGGATATGAAGAACCGACAGTAGGAATTGGAAAGCAATTACCAAACAATGCAAGTTTCTTGCACTCGCAAAGCGATCGAGACTGTCATACTGAACTCCTCACCGCAAAATCAAATATACTAGACCTTGTTCCTGAGGTAAGTTTGTAAGGCGCAAATCTTTCATACAAAAATTTGCAGATACCATAAAATCTCCTTGTAGATATATCAATTGCCAAAACCCCGCTGTCTAAACACCACAACCCCGCAATCCATGCTCAATACAATGTGTGCCGTCCCCGAAACTCCATCATAAGTAGACATCTATCCCCGTAGGGTGAAAGTTTCGTGCGGTCGTATCAACACCCATCTATTTCTTCTTGCTGGCAGTGGCTTCTGCAGCCTTCTTTGCATCGGCTGCGCTTCTCTCAGTACCTCTTTAAACCCAGAACCCTGAAAAAGCCTTACCAGCAGCCTGCTTCTCTCTCATCTTAGCAGCAACCTTCTCCTTCTCACGTTGCATCTCAGATCCGGACATGGCGTTGCTTTTCTTCTAGAAGTACAATGTTGGTCAGCGAGCTGATTTTACCGGTTTCAAGGGCAATGCGACAATGGACTTACCTGCTCCGCCATCTTCTTTTGGTTGGCTTCCCGAGCCTTGTCTCGTTGATTACCTCTGGCCATTTTGAATGGATTTGACTGTCCGCAATTCAATGGAGAGACGATGAAGTTTTACGTGCCTGCGTGGCCAGAGCTGGTGCTGATTGAGGCTGAGGAAGTCCTAAGAGGGCAGACTGAAATAGATTTCGCTTAACGGGTATGAGAGAGTCACGTGTGACCCGGGCTCGATAGCCGCCATTTTGGCGCTGAATTTCCCGACTCGCGCGCTTCTTTTAAGTCTACGAAAATCATTGGGACTTTGCTTCATCTGTGAATCACGAAATGGAGGTGAGATGATGGAGGTCTCTGTCAAGAGTCACCTAGCAAAAGAACTATATCAGTGTATATGAATGGTTGGGTCAGAGATGCGCATAGGACAGGACGATCTTGAAACGAACTCCTGAAGAGCCTCCATCCAATGGCTTGATGCGACTCACTGGCCTCGAAACTTTCACGGAACCTCTTCCCTTCATAGGCGCATGGTGAACGGCCCCTTGGCGACCATGCAAGCGCTGGTTACAGATGTCATTGGCCTGCCTCGAAGATCTCTCGTGGATAATCGCTGCTGGCCACGTCGTGGTGCACATGCGACGGAGTTCTGGATGCTCGCGCGTTGCAGAACGCGGCGGCAGAAGCTTTGCGATGAGGCTTTTGGAGTTCCAGCATTCTTTAGCCCTGTGGACGTGGGACTTAGGCCAGCAATTCATCCAGTTATTCCTTGCGAATCTTGACTGTGAGTGTTTGTGCCAGAAGTATTTTCCGACCATGGTCAAAGAGCCCTTGTTCCAGAGGAACACCATTGGATATCCTCCTCGCATTCTCCAAGATTTGCGCGCCAAGTCAAGGAACAGACGCATATTCTCCCCACAATGGTACTGTTATAGTTGGATGTGACCGTGGCCTCGAAGGTTATAGGCGTCTCGACTTTTCACCTTCATTGATCCTTTATAGTCGGGCCTCCTTCCAATTGTCTCCAACAAAGACTTCCCATTGTGCTCTTCACGGCAATGGGCTTTGGTCCATAACATTGTTTATCTCGTAGTATATAATATTTGCCAACTCTTCTGTTAATCTATTTCCTGTTGATTCACGGTCTTTCTACATCCCACCAATAATTCAGAGTCAAACTCAACCTTTACTGCAGGCCAGTACAAACCTTCTGCCGCTACAATCAATCACACACACTGTAAGTCTCGAATCAACAAACGATTTCTAGGACATATATCTGATGCTGTAAAGCTTCACCAGATTTCTTTAATTCAACATCAGGATGTTTAGCTTCTCAGAAACTAAGCTGGCCGGCCCAGGCTACATTACACTCAATATTATGCGAGTATTCAATATTATCGCCCTACTCCTCATCGCCATCGCCAGCATGATCATGCTCGCAATGACCTTAAAAACCTCGAATTTCTTCTTCTTCGACGGTGTTTCACACTTCATCTCCTGCGGGGTTGCTCTCTTTCTTATTGTATCTGAGACTGGCTTCTTCCAAAGCTACTTCGTTCGCAACTGGCCCAATTTTGGCCCCGAAGCTGGGTTCACATACTTGGGACTTGCAATGATCGCACTTGGATTCGATATTCTGGGGAACCTGAACAAGACTGCCACCAGCCAGGAAAATCTTGGTCTCCCTCTCTGGCGTGAGGTCATTGCAGCAGGGATTCTATCTTCACTGTTTGGTCTCTTCAACATTATTCTCACCCACGTCTTCTCCAACTCTAAGCTCGGAATTTCAGGCCGTCAAGTCAGAGGTCAAGGAGCATCTACTTTCCCCAAGAGTACACCAAAGTCCAACTTTAGTGTTTCTAGCGGTTCGATGCACAAGTCAGAAGGCCTCCCAACATACAACACAAGACCCTCAACCCCAGAAGAGCGGACCAGATCGAAATTCGGCATGAAGCTTCCAGCACGATTCTCACGCATCTCCAAACCAATACCAACCAACGATGACCAATTCGCCAAATGGGAGGATCGCAGCTCTCCAGTCGTTCCACATGTTCAGAGACCACCAACTGCTCAACACCCAGCCCTTCACCCACCCGAACCTTCCTACAATTCGTCAAGATATAGCGAGGTTAGTAACATGACAAGATTCTAAAAGGATGGAGAAACATAAGGGGGAGATGAAGGGAGGAGGGGCATTTCAAGTCTGTAATGGCGTTTGGGGAGTTTGATTTTGCCAAAATACCCACTCCTTTCGAGGCACATATCGGTTTCACTTTCAGGACAAATGTGGAGTTACAGATGTGCGCCTGATGCCTGGCATGGCACATAGATGGCGTTCTCTATGAGTTTCGAATTTTGTAATAATAAAAATAAAATAATCAAACCAAACCCAACCGTGCCAACTCTTGTAAAGAGTGAAAAAGTTAGTCAAGGTGAAATGTGAATGATCGACACGAAGAGAGCGGATAGTCCCGCACTTCGCTCCACAACAATGCGACACCATCCACACCTACACTCCTTTTAATCCGTGTCTGGCTTTGCCACCAACCATATGCTTTTGTTTCGACCGGTGCGTGCTTCTTTCGTACGTAGACAACTCCATCGGCCAAGTCAAGCACACCACACATACACAATGGCTCCAGGTATTTCCCCTCAATCACATTGCAATTGCAAGCTCACCGCACCCCTCTGTCTCACCCCCCCCCCCCCCCCTCACTCACCACAACACCTCAAAACACTATTCTAACTCTCCCCTCAGTACTCTCCGACCTCCGCCCCATAATTATTTCAGGCCCATCAGGCGTTGGAAAAGGAACCCTTTACAAACTGCTCCTAACACGGCACCCCTCGGTCTTTGCCACCTCTATCTCACACACCACGCGGGATCCACGCCCGGGCGAACAACGAGATGTAGATTACTATTACACAACAATGGAAAACTTTGAGAAGATGATTGGAGAGGATGGGTTTGTGGAGCATGCGATGTTTGGGGGGAATAGGTATGGGACAAGTAAGGCGATGATTGAAAAGATGATGAAGGAGGGGAAGGTTGTGGTTTTGGATATTGAGATGGAGGTTTGTCCTTCTCTGAAATCACATCTTCTCCCTAAGCCCCTTACTAACTCTACCCCAAGGGAGTTAAACAAATCAAAACCTCCCACCTCTCTGCGCGCTATGTATTCATTTCGCCCCCCTCCCCAGCCATGTCTACTCTCGAATCTCGCCTCCGCGGCCGCGGCACCGAAAAAGAAGAGTCTATTCAGAAGCGTCTACAGCAGGCAAAGAATGAATTAGAGTACGCGGAGACACCGGGTGTGCATGATATTGTGATTGTAAATGATGATTTGGAGAAGGCTTATACGGAGTTGGAGGAGTTTATCTTTAAGGGAGAGACAAAGGGTGAGGGGGCAAAGGATGGGTAGACTACGGGGAAGAGCGTTATGGACTAGGGGTAGGAAGGTGGTAAGTGGTGGATGATGGAAGTTTTCTATACGGGAAGCGACTGATGTTGGATTAATCGTGGTGAAAGCTGATACTGGCGCGAGAAGCACTAGATTAAAAATATTACTAGGTTAAAAAGCAGAAAAGTCGTGGCGAGAGAGTTTATAGAGGTGTTGATAGGTTAATAGAGGTGCGTACGTGTTTAGCATTGCACATAGACAACAGTCACAATATCATAATATGAGGCGACTGAAGCTCTATTTCAAAAGTCCATCATCTCATTCTGTGTCTTCCATAACCGGTCTTAAACTTTAGTACTAGTGAAACGAATTCTCAATTAGAGAAGGCTATTAAGCAAATGAGAAATATGGAGAATTCGGAGAGACAAAGTAAAGCCAGCCATTAAACACTCTCCTTGGCCCGCTCAAGGAAACTGCGGAAGTCGCTTTTGCACAGATATCGCTTGCTATCATAAACAACACCCTGTACCCACATCCTCCCCCACATCCATACATACCACCTAGTAACCATTCATGGTATTTCTCTGAGAGTTTCTGCTCAATTCCCGATCAGCTGCTGGACTGATAGGTCGGCTACCAGCGTGTCCTCCTTGAGCACTGCTCTCCTTCAACGCCAGCAATTGCTTGGCACGGAATGTCTCGTAGTGGATTTGCGATGTGGTTTCGATCAGGTCTTGGAGATGGGTGCGGGTGAGGAAGTTTCGAAGGTAGACAAATTCACAGTGGTTCTCGTCCTCCACATTGATCACACCCCATCTGTTTTGGCGTCCTCGAACTTGTTTGCCTCCTACAATGATTGACTTCTCGGATCCAACAACGGCAAAAGGAATTATATTCTAGAAAAATTAGCCACTTCTCTTAAAATAAGATTATCCGGGCCTGACCTTGATTTGAGCATTCAAGGCACGCTCCTCCTCATCGAACTCATCGTTGTCGTATGGGTACATCTTCAGGTTGTGGAATGCAAACTCCTCCTTTATGCGCTCCTTGAAGGCGCTTCTTTCCTCAAGGGTTAGAGAATCAGATTTGGCAATGACTGGAACGACGTTGACCACATCTGAGAGCTTCTTCAGAACCACAATATCGATTGGTTTAAGGGCGTGGCCTGATGGTTGAATGAAGAAAAGACAGCAGTGGATTCTGGTGTCTTGGATGTATCTTTCACGCTGAGCGGTGAGCTCCTTTCGGAGATATGCTGAGTGCTGGTCCTTGATATACTTGACGATTGGATCCCAGCATCTCTCGTTATTGACCTGGTCACCATAACCTGGTGTGTCCACAATGTTCAATCGCAGACGAACCCCGTTTTCCTCGATAACGTGGGAGACAGTTTGAATCTCAGTTGTTGATCGCACTGGCTCATCTGGGGCGAGTCTTCCTTTCGAATCGATCAGGTGCGAGGCGAAGATAGTGTTGATGAGAGTTGACTTTCCAAGGCCAGTTTGTCCTAAGTATTGTTAGAACGGCGCAGAAGCAGATCGCAGCAATTGATATTCAGCATAGGGCGACGTACCAACACAGATTACGTTAAATTGGAACCCGCGCTTCAGGAGCTTGCGCTCAATTTGAGTTGTGATACTGTCGAAACCGACGTGGCTACGGGGGTACACCGACTGTTGGGGGGCGTGTCGGTCCATAGCTGCCATGAAATCTGCAAAGGGTATCAAGAAGGTAGAAGGTAGGAATTAGAAGCTTTATAGTTGAACAATTCTCCCAGTTGTGGTTGTTTGTAGCGACGTTGTCGAAAATTAGAAGGGGTTCCTCCACAATTTCGTTGCTTCCCCTTTTGCGAACGCGACACTAACCGCACTAGTCTTTGATAGGCCTAGCAATCTGCAGGCCTCTGGCAGTTGCAGATTAGCAAAGGTTGATTTTGGAGATTTTAAAGCTCAGCTGTTTTCGAGGTTATTTGGTCCACATCATCAATTCAATCTTCTAGGAATTTCGGGCACACTTCAGTAATCACAATGGCTTCAGCTCATGCAACTACACGCTCCGTTCTCTCAAGTTTTCTCCCACGATTATCCGCATCAACAGCCTCAAATACATCTCGATACACCACCTTATTTTCGCGACAGCTCTCTCATCCTCTCCTACCATCAATCAGCTTTGCGATACCGGCGGCTATACATCTTAATGTTCCGGGGATACTAGAGGGGATTTGGGAGTCTGTGCTTCGGGCTGTGCCAAAGAAGAAGACCTCTCATATGAAGCAGAGACACAGGCGGATGGCTGGAAAAGCGTTAAAGGATGTTACATCATTGAACAAATGCTCAGTTTGCGGTAATGTAAAGAGAGCGCATTACTTGTGTCCATTTTGTGTGAAAGGTATGTTCTACGCTTCCTAGATAGTAAAGCGATTATTGACAGGATTATAGAAGTTCAAGATTTCTGGAAGGGAAAGACGACACAAGAAAAGACTACCAATGAGAAGGCAGTAGATCAGTAAATATAGTGGCGGTATGGGGGAACAATGCTCGTGGTATTTGGTTATATTGCATTTGCAAAGGGCGTTTGGGAGATAGAAGAAGTTATGCTAGCCCATAATAGGTCGAAACTGTATAAAACGATGTATATTGCATGTAATATCATGATCATATCCAGAATTATGCTTGTTTAAATGCGGAGGTTTATGATGAATAAAAGTTGATTGTGTTTGCTCCTTAAGCATATTCTGGATCTTCTGCCCCGCCAAAATTCTTGTACTCTACATCATCAAGCTCACAACTAGCAACTACACAACAGTTTCCTAATGGTTCGGTGACAATGGTAATTATGCTTTCTGAAATCCTTGAATATATCTAACAAGGTCTAGTCTAAACAGTATTTGACTACGCACACGGTCGATGATGGTGAGCCCGGAGCTACCCCTCCACGAACAATCAACGAACTGACCCTTTGCAGCACACATCACTGACATCTTCTCTATTGCCGTAACGCCCACTCAAATTCTCTCTGCTTCAGGCGCATCCTCCATAAAAGTCCACTCCACAACATCCCCAGATATACCTCTTGCGCAAACGATAAGCGGTGCGCACAAGCTTGGCTGCCACCACATTGTCACGTCACGGAATGGTCGCGTCGCAGCAAGTGCTGGGTTCGGGGGTGAAGTAAAGGTATGGAGCATATCAGAATCCTCTGAATGGATAGAGCAGGGGAAGATCGTGGATGGAAACAAAGCTGGGGAGATCTGGGCGATTGCGCTCAGTGAGAATGGACAGTTTCTGGCGAGTACAAGTTATGATGGACGAATAAATATTTGGGACTTGGCTGGTGGCCGAAATAAGATTAGAGAGTATGAGACGAAGGGGAGCTTTGGGATGTGTATTGACATGAGTCGAGACGGGAAATTTACAGCCAGTGGACATGAGAATGGTGGGGTTTATATCTTCAACAACGATACAGGGAGGATGCTGTATTCGCTGCCAGGTAAGGCTATTCAAAATCGTAATAACTGTATTCTTGCTTACAGTGTTAAGGACTGGTCAAGCCCGTGCGAACAGTATCGTTCTCACCTGCTGGTACTCGTTTAGCAGCAGCAGGTGATGCGAGAGTCATTGCATTATACGATGTTCAGCACGGAGAACAAGTCGCCAACCTTACAGGACATTCAGCATGGATTTTCTCAGCAGACTGGAGTGATACTGGAGAGTATCTTCTTAGTGGCTCATTCGATGGCAAGGTCAAAGTCTGGTCTATTGACCGAAGACTCTGTGTTGCAACCCACACAGAAACCGACAAGACCCTGTGGTGTGTAAAATGGCTACCGAAAACTGGGAAGAGCGAATCTTTTGCAACAGCCGGTGCAAACAGAAGCATCTCCTTCTACAGAGAAGCTACTGGAGGGTGAAGAGCCAGTCTAGACCGCGCCAAAACTCACAGGGAATCCTCTTAGAACTTTTCTCTCGTAGATCAAAGCAATACAGGAGAGTAGCCAGGGAAAATATGTATCTAACTTTTTAAGTCTCTCTGTGAAAATAGGAATGTTCCGTCCCATAAGATATGGAATGACCATATCACGTGATACAAATTTAAGTTCCTGGTATTTTGCAAGGGTGTTTCTGTTCCTGGCTAAGCCCCATATGGAGCCCCTTCTGGAGTTGAAGGATCGCGACTTCATCTTGACTTCACCCTCACTTCGTCGTCGACTTCTCTCTTCCAATTTCTTCAGTCACTCTTTAGACACCACGCTCATTTAGAAACAGCCGTCCTTCGACATTTATCACGCCCAACCTTCTACCCAACGAACTTCGTTTCAGCGTTTCCTCGATACCCAGCTTATTTCCAATCGAATCAATCAAATAAACATGTATACTTCTACCACTTTTGTTTTTGGTGCCATTATGGCTTTGGCCCGCGTTGCTGTTGCCACACCGCCTGCTTGTCTCCTTGCTGCTCTTCAGTGAGTTCTACAAGTCCGCTAAAACCGCATGAGTCCACATGTTAACCGTCAACAGATCCCAATCCAATCCCGCCGATATCAAGTCCCTGTGCGGCACTCTTGCTCCAGCTATGCAAGGGAATATCACACAAAAGTGCTCGGGTGACGCATTCTCCCTCGCTGCTTCCGCTTACTCCGCTACCTGCCTCTCCTCCGCCTCTGTCACAATCTGTAATTCTCCCTTCAGCTGCCAAGAGCATACAGGATAAAAGCTAATTACAACAAATAGCATTCACATCTTCCTCCTCCTCCGCCTCAAGCACTGGCACTGGATCTGCGAGCACAACAAAGACTGGAAGTGCAAGTGCAACGGCTACTGGAGCAACTAGGTGAGCTCTAGTTGATGCGATGCTTAGGGAATGTTTGACTAACTTGTTGATAGTGCTACTGCTACTGCTGGAGGAAGTGGCTCATCTGCTACAGCTAAGGCAACTGGATCCTCCACATCATCTGGCGCGAGCTCTACATCAACTGGTACAAGCGGTGCTGGCTCAACATCTCCTCAATTCGCGGTTTATATCGCTCCTATGGTCCTGGCTGTTGGGATTGCTGGTCAATATTTGTTGTAAGCAGTTATGGTGGACGAAGTGAACAAAAATTTTAAGAGAGTATGTTTGATTGTATCATATGGACTCTGGAATATGATGATATCTTTCGGTTCGAGGGGTGATATTACCTGGATTTTAAATGGAATAGAATACCCGGAATCTGTTGGACTAGATAGCTTGATGGTTGGATAATTTACAATGACCAAATTATTCAAGATGACAATTACATGTTCTACAATTTTTATTTCCGCTTATACATAATTTCTTTCATATACCTGTCACTTAAGGTTCTAATAAAACCTCCACACCTTTCTCAATGGCAAGCCTCTTATTCTCCTCCCACTGTATCCAAGCCATTCCCTGCAGCAACGAATCTGCTAGATCATCCAACTTCCCCATCTTCCCCCCGTCTTTCTGTTCACCCCTCTTTGATCCTTTCATCGCTCCAGGGCTTCTGCTCCACCTATCCATATATGCCTTCCCTACACTCTCCACCCCCTCATTCCCCAACCTCATCATCTCTTCACTATTCAACCATTTTCTCACAAGATCAATTTTAGCACCTTTATTTTTCGCCTTCGTATTCTTCGTAACCCTCACCTTCTTACTCGCACCATCAAACTCTTCCACCCCCCTATCTTCATCCTCAGCGATCCAAAATGGCCCCACCTTCCCCGGCGCAATCGCTTCTATATTCCCATTCCACACCCCCTCTGCCTTCAATGTACAAAGTGTCGCATAAAGCATACTCTCAAACATGTTCACACGTATAGTCCATTCCAATATATGTTTCGAGCCCATGCTTCGGAATCGTTGTCGCTCGATTAAGATATAGGTTGGGTTGTGAGGGAGGAGACGGGAGCGGAGAAGGGTGTAGCATTTTTGGGAGAGGGTGAGAGGGGAGAAATCCTCTTTTTCTTTTGAATTGGTTATTGTTCCTTTGGAGGTTTGGGGGGGGGTGGAAACGGAGAGACGATGCCATTCGATAACCGTTGGTAATTCTGTCTTGCTCCCCTTCTTCTTTCCTGGTGAGACGTCAAGAACACAATAAGCTAAGTTCCGAATTCCCACATCTATACTCAAGATCCGAATCGGCCTCGCAGAAGCAGTTTTTGAATTAAGTGTTCTCGTTTCCTGTTGAGCAGTGACAGAGAGTTCATCATGTAGACGCTGCGTGAGCAGAGTTTTCGTGCCGGAGAATAAGATTCCGCATTTGTAAGCTATTTGACGAAGCTGGGTGGCCTTGAGGGTGGTGGGGATGTGAATTGCGGCCATGCCATGGCGTTGAGCTAATTGCAAAGTTTCAGGGAGACACAAGGCTGAAAGAAAAGTAAACAAGGCTCGCGCTCAATTAGGCTAGGCAACCTAGAGTTTAGTGGATTGGGTTCCCTCTGAGCCTTCAGACCAGTATCCTCCCAAAAAATTTATTACTTTTATTAAACATTGAAAAAGCGATCTTCGGTAGCGAAATCTATTAGATAAATCACTATCTTCAATGGATAGAAGTAGAGCCTTCCATTCTGCGTGCTTGGTCAACCCACCCAATCACCTAAGTGTTACCTGGAAATCAACCCCAATATTTGCCTTCCCTCAACACACTTAGGCAGGTTTGAAGTAAACTTCCAGGCTGCTGAAGCTAGGCCTTCAAGATAAATTTAATTCATTAGCAGTTTGATGAATGAAAATATATATAGATAAGCCGCCGAGACAGTCTTTTGCCTCAAATAAGAGCGACCAGTCTAGAAATAATTCATGTACAGCTGACGAAAGCTTTATTATCTTTTTCTCTTCTCTTAAAGAAATACATATTATTTGTTACTCGACTTTTATCCTCAGCGTTGTTTATAAGTTATGGTAGACTGAGGTCTTTCTCTGTCCAAGTGGCACAACCGTTGAGGTTATTTTTCAAGCTAATGAATTAACAATGAGGCGCCGACAGCTCCCAAACCCTAAATAATGCCCAAGCTATAACTCATATTGATTCTACCTACAGTATATGTTTCGCCATAGCTGATATGCCTCTCAGGGTAGGGGCTCGAGCAGGATAGCTGGAAAACGCAGCAGTATTGATCTAGAAATCTCAATTGCAACACCAGAGGAATCAAAATCAACACATGTTGATTGGCTTAATAATAGAGAACAATTTATACCATGGCTATCGCATACGGTACATGACAGAATGGGGGATGCAATGAAAGATCTTCACGTAAAAACAATGAGAGGACGTTGGATACCTCCTGTGTGGGATATATTGAATGTCGGGAAGATATGTTTCAATCCAACAATATTAAATAGACAAGTCCTAAAAAGATAACTGGCTGCTTCTTCCAGAGGTTGGGTAAATGTGATAAAATTTGAACTCGGGTTTTAGCATCAATGTATGGGAGAATTTCATCTGTTGCAGCCGAGCAGTTATGACAGTATTATGAATGTCAAATCCTCGCTGGGGGTTTCTTTCTACCACGTATTCACACTCTTGGACTTTTTGCAGTTCTTCACCAAAAATTCTACTTTCAGGATATGGAACCTAGTTTCAGAAGAGATAGTGTAGGGATTTTCGAATACAAAGTTAGATAGCTTTGTATACTACAAGATGGAAAAGAAGATGCAGGTCGTGAGGTCTTTTGGTGAGCGATTGGTCAATTAAATGTGAGCTACAAAATGGTTGGTCCTCAAGATAAAGCACTTATATACGTGCTAGTAATTTGGTCCTGATTGGCAGCAGCGAGATCAACCATACCCGTTTCAATATCAATAAGGTGACCCTACTTTTCTAGGATAAGATCAATCTTTTGCTAATCCTATTCCAAGATAGCAGATTTCTATTTAGCTTCGAGGATACCTATCATTCAAACACCGCAATATGAAGAGAACGTATCTCTTCACACCTCCCATAGGTATTTCAAACGAACTCTACTTAATATTACTAAACGCCATGCTGGAACGACCAACTCCAAGACGGCTATTTAAAATATCACGAATTCCACCCCATGATTGGAAAGGAGCTCCGAATGAGGATATCTTCCTTCCTCTGCGAGAGGAAATCATCATAATGATGCCAGATGACAACCGGCTGGTCAGTCGTCAATAAAATCTTTGTACCAATACCAGGCATTCTCTCTCAATTACCACTGCTGGTCCTGAAATTATTTTCACCCATTCTTTCTGTAACTCTACCATCACCAAGGCCCCCACAATCTTAGCCTCCAGCATTCGCCCACCTCGACAGTCTATTCCTCCAATATCCACGCAATCAATCCTAATTATAACTATAAGCGCTGCTAAATCCACCCAATTCCAGAATTCCAAAACTTGTCACAATACTTCATATTGTCAAGAGGGTGTGATTTTATGAGCTCGGGCGCTCCCACACCTGCTTTTTTGCTTTGTTTTCTTATAGATCCCTCCGCCTGATTACTTGAGTAGATAACCCGCTTACTAGCCAGTAATCTTCAAGTAAGCGATTGCACAGTAAGTTCAGGATACCGAACTTACAACTGAGCCAATTGAGCACTCGACTGAATTGAAGGTGTTTATTTGAGTTATATATGATGTGGTGATGGGGGCTAAGGTCGAGCAGAAAGAGAGGGAGTTATAAAGGTGGGATAAGATGATGGCGGAGAGCGAAAGTGAAAGGGTACGCCAGTAAGGGAGAGATTGGTAAACGCTTCAAATTAGTTTCGTGCTACCACCGTATTAGAAGTTCAGTACACTATCCCATTTACTACTTCAAAAATGTCACGCGGGGTCACAGAACGGAAGTGTTGTTTTGCTACTACTTGCATTTGTGAAAATTTCTTATGGATATTAGCTTGAAATAACAGCCGTTGCATTGATGCCATACGAGCTGTAATAAACACCCCTATACTTGCATCAGATTTAGAATTGCAAGGAGTTCTCAAGATGTTATGGCTTCTTTTATACTTTGATTTATACCTCTGCAACTTAGTTATGGTTGTGCGAATTTACATATCGAACTCCTTACTCATCACGATGCTGTCCCTATACTGCTAACTCTTCTGGGACACAAGAGTTCGTAGCACTATTCTCGTACCAAGAGCCAATTTTTACAATAGAATGAGATTAGACGAGTACTAGGTGGGAGGAGGGGGGGGATTATCTCCGTTGTCTCTAAACTACTAGCAACCGAAACTAAAGCGAACAAAGAAAGGCAAAATCAAATGCATAAATCGTTTTCATATTGCGATAATCAATCCACGTCACTCTATGATCACCATCTGACTCTTGATTGATTCTTGATGAACTTCGTCGTCTCTTCATTAATTACTACTTTTATTGATGGTGAATAATCTCTCCTTGAAATACCCGAAATGAGATCGCTTCCGAAAAACATCGAACATGCAAGCCACCACTATGCACCTTTTAGGCTCGATAACTTTCATTTCCATTAATTCCAGCTCCCATCATTTCGGGCCACTCCGTATGTGCATCTCACATGCAAATTGATTTTACTTTTAACTCATCGCTTCAAATAACTACACCCATTTTTCCCATCATGAACCGGATCAGGCTGAGAAGTGTCGCCTCTTCTTGTAACACGCACTTGGTTTGGCCAAAGCACTACTTGTTGATGACGATGAATATGGCGCTGGGGTGACAACTGGTGTTGGTGTTGCCGTGGCTGGAGGTGTTGTTATCGTGGTGCTCGTACTCATGCTCGAGGTTGTCGTTTCTGGATCTGGTTCCTCCGTTTGCTGGGGACACGAGGCCGAAGTTGGCAAGCTCGGCGTACCAGAAATGACAACTTGGTCGCACAAGTTTGTAGCAAAATCGACTACTGTTTGCTGATCCGCAGCGTTGCAGTTGCTGAAAATGCAGCATGAGATTAAGTCGATGAAGGTCTTGTTTGTGCAGATACAGGCAACATCTTTAGTAGCACAATTGGCAAACATTGTGCTGTTTGAAGTGAAGTAAAGATTTGCACATGCTTTCTAGGATTTTATCAGCTTTAGAACTTTTTGATCGAGTATGTTTTGTTGAAAGTGATGACTTACTCCACAATCCGGGAGTTCTGCTGGAAGATCCTGAGCTGCTGTAAATGCAGAGACTGCAAGAAGGAGAATTGACGTGGCCTTCATCTTGTAGTGGTAAAATTGCTTGATTGGAGGCTTGACAATTTCTTTGAAAGGCGAATCTTTGCGGAATACTCGACGTCTTGTATTCTAAGTAAGCAGAAAGAACACGTTGAGGGGAAGAAATAAATGTCTCAACTATTTGGAAGTGATACTTACATGCTTACTATTGCTCAATTAGCCAGACCTGGTGGACCTCTCACAAGTACACATGATGTAAAAAGGGTCGGGATAGTATCCTGGATCGCTGCGACGTTGCTTTCATCAGAAAGTAGCCAAGAGAACAGCCGCATTGCTATATGCAGGAACTCTGGGGAAAGAAAACAGCCGAGCAATCGCGAGGCTGAATTTATACTACATTGTCGATCTTCTGCGAGGCTACTGGACCCTGTACACCTTGTGCATATGAAGTCATACGAGTGAGGAAGTTGCAAATATAGTGACTTCACTAACTCTGGGAGCCGAAAGCCGGCCTCACCAATCAGACCCTGCTTTCCAAGTTGGAGTGACAACTTTACTGACTTCTTCAAAAGCTTCAAGCACAGCCACGAAGTTTATGTCGAGTAAGCCTCTGTCCAATAGCCTCTGACAACAAGGCCGGTGTCTGCAAACATGTTTTGTGCATTTGATAATTCGATGTAAGTGAAAAGTTTCAACACAGAAGATCCCCGCTACGGCAGGTCATAACTCGTGTATGCTGCTTATATAAACGTTGATCACAAAAGCCAAGGACTAAAACTTCATACATTGACTACAATATCCTTCGGCTTGAAGCTTGCATAAAATGACAGCATTATAAACGTCCCAATCGATCGTTGACCCCCCTATCTCTTGAGATATAAAATTAGAATGACCAGAAGATAAGCTCGACCGACCTGGAGACAACCGATAGAAGATATCGTTCTATCTTTCCTAGCATGATGAATAATAGTCTATCATCTTTACACTGAGTATCCAGATAGTAAGGTAACTTGCGACATATTACCTATGTGCGAAGAACTCGCGACAGTTCATCTTGAACTTGAAGTCGATGGCATTAATTTTATCTTAAATATATTAGCAACTGACATAGGCTAAAGCAGACATGAGAAAAGCCATTTTGCAACGACTACTAAGAAGAAGAATGACTGAAAGCTAGATTTTTATAAAAATGAGGGAAGTCGTTCGTGGCATGCTTAAAGAAATTGTTGATGAGGATATTGTGCATGGTAGCATGGCATGGAGGTCCATTTTGTTTGACATTTGAAAGCTCTCTTCTTTGGTGAGTTGTCAGCACTAGTTTCGTAGGCACTTTCGGTAGATCCTTATTCAAGCCGTTGATGCTCTCTTTAGAGGAATGTTGTGTTTTACAAGTGCGCAAGTGCAAATATTTGCAAAGATTACATCTTGTTACACCTTTCAGGCCCTGATGTTTCGTCTCTAGTAGGGCACCGTAAGGGACAGTGGACGGATGATCTCCGTTTAATCAACTCAACCAACCCAAGTAACTTGGATCCTGTCGGCCACAATCCCTCTTCAAGATAAGCTTAACAATTTTGTTCGACCCTGGAGAAATTTGTAAGCTCTTCTAATTGGCTCCCTGACCGAGGGTGTGGTGTTCAACCCATGTCTGACAGTTTGTCCAAGCGTTCTGGAGATCTCCAAAAACATGCGTTTTCGCCGCACGCATCATATTAGGTGCATGAATATGGTTTTTGTGTTGATAGGCTTTGTAATTGTATGGTTTGAACTAAAAGATTTTTATTTACAGTGTTGGGTTCTGCTGTTTGTTCTTATTATCAAAAATACTGGGCCATTTTAACATATACCAACGAGGAGCTCCTACTCTAGCATTCACAACATGGATTTTAATTGGAGATCAGGGGTATGAGCCGCCCCCAAGAACGTGCCGCTGATGAAATTGCGAAGTGGAGGGTGGCCCCCAGGTCCTGTAGATACAAGAGTGACAGCCGACAGAGCCGCTTCCCTCCTGTCGAATCCTGATGGTCTTTCCTCTTGCTTCTCGATTTCTTGCGCGAATACATCGTTTACCAAGCTTCCTCTCAAGGTAATTACGGTTCTATAGTGTCACTATGAGTGTGTCGGAATCTGCAAAACCTACGTTCAATACATTCCAGTTGCCTGAAACGCCTTCGTGGACGGATGTGCCTTCAATAATAGAGGAATCTTCATGGTCGATTGTTAAAAGGCAGGGACGTGTACCCGTTTCTGGAGTTTCTGGAGTTTCTGGAATTTCTGGAATTTCTGGGATAAGTGCTACTACCAGTGGTATAACTTCCTTGAAAACGTCTAGTACTGCTTGTGTAGGTCATTTCTTTGAATCGCCCTTTTGACGGATATGTTGCAGCCTTTAGGAGTGCTCAGCAACTCTTTCATTGGATTGGTGCTTGCAAATAAATCAGCAACAACTAATAGTTCGGCAGAGTGCTGCCTCCTGCATTTCTGGCACACAAGGAGGAATAACATCCTCCCCATCGCAGACGTCCAGCGCGACGGTCAGCCCTACATCTTTCAATAATTTCACCGACTATGGACAGTCAAGCGGGCTATCAGGGGGCGCTAAAGCCGGCATTGCTATCGGGGTGATCGCAGTCGTAGCAATCATATGTGGAATCGCCTTTTTTATATGGAGGCGTCGGAAGGCAGGACTGGCCGCGAAGACTTCTGGGAATCAAGACGGTTTACCTGGAATGGCTGAGATGGGAACTCCAGCAAACGTACACGAGATTGGAGCAACTAGAGGCCAGAGCGTGAAGAAGTCTGGCGTTGTAATGCCTCCTGAACTCGGTGGGGATGATCAGAGTAAAAAACCTGAATCAACAATGCCTCCGGAACTAGGAGTTACAGCAGAAATAACCGTCTCGGAACTTCCAGCCGAAAGCGCAATACCACGAGAAGGAATCAGTACACCGACACAGAAAACAGACTCGAACTTGCCTCCAGCAGAGATAGTATTTGGCCAATTCGCGAAACCAGGAGCAGATGAGACGGCATCACGTGTGAGTGGAAGCTCAGACAACGCGGCGGGCTCAAGTCAGAAGCTTGATTACCTGAAGGAGAAAATGGACAAGATTCGTGCTGAGAAAGAACGACTGCAGAAATTACAAGAGCTGGATGAATTGGAAGCCGCTGTGCAAAAGGAGATAATGGACGAGCAGAGAAAGACCCTGGGAAGCGGAAGTTGATAAATGACTGGGACTATTTATTCTGGTGACGATACATAATGGGAACTGTTGGATATACTAGAGTTATGATACCTATTTGCGATTTTACAATTTCGAAGAATGAACCCGGATGAATCACTAATGTAGTTGACTTCTATTTCCACCGAGATGCCATATTTGGGACGGAAATTCACAACCAACTCACTCTGCTATTATCAATAAGAGCTCACTATGGTATCTATATCCATTACTTTGCGCAAGCGCGTGCTATTTGCTAAGCTCTTGTTGTTTGTGACATTATAGCTAGCCCTACGCTCATTTCTCAGTGTTACATTTTGCGGAAGACAGTGATTGTGCCGCAAACACTTCTTTTACCTTTATTACCCACAGTTTGCAAGTGCAACTCAAACTAGCCTTTCTTTTACTATTACTCTCATCTATGCACGCGAAGATTCCATGGCTCGCTGAGAGTGTTTGTGACTATGTGATATCACATTACATTTGGCTTACAAGAATATTCTGTCTTTTATCCATCGCTTCTATCCTTGCTTGCAATGGCACCTTCAATAGATGTAACGAAAACTGTCAAGAATTATGTCAAGGTTGTCTTTGGAGGGTTACATTCCTAGTGGGGTATGTAAAATTGTGGCTCAGACACCGGCTATGCTAACGTTTGCATATCCCACTGCATCCTCCATTTATTACTGGCTGGATTTAACACTAGCCCATACTTTTCATTGGGTTGATGGAAGCAAACATTCGTCTTGATAAATTCAGAGTTGCCCCCCCTTAGCTGCGTTTCGATGTCAAGTTTTCAGAAATTTAGCTGCTGATATAGAAAATATTATCGGCCTTGGACTGCTTTATTGAGCTGTTTTGTCTAGCATATATTCTTCATATAAAGCTGGTAAGATCTTGATTGGTAGGGATTATACAAACACTTTATTTTGATCCTAATCCCACGTCAAGCAGGTGTACATCGAGGAGGCGAGGCACCAAGATCCTGCACATCTGTCATTGAAAATCTAGTCAACGTTTCACATTGAAATCATAGCTATCTATAGACAGAAAATACCATAATTTCCTTCTGACTCCCACATTCTGCTTCAGCGTTTTTCTTTTCTTCTGCTTCTCTCGCTGACCTTTGCGCTTCCCTAATATTTTGAGCTTTTATGTGTCAACTGTTATGTTGTACACATGGATCTAGAGTCAGTTAGTCATTTCCATCCTCGCAATCCTTTATATGCCGGGTCAGCAATACTGCGATCGCCGAGTACTCGCCGCCCCCTCCGTCATCCCGCTGCGCTGTCGCAATTACCCAAGCTAACAAATCCTAAGGTAGGAACACAAGCCTCGTGTCCCAACTTCACCAACGCGCCCAACCTTCATCACAATGTCCAACCCCGTCACCTCAATTAGCTCACTCCTACCCAAGACATCAACAACATCCGAACTTGGCGATCTAACAACCATAACCTCAAAATCCCTATTTACAATCACTCATTCGCGCATAATAACCCTCTCTAGTTCGACTATCAACCCAACCATAACAACCTCTCCCGCACCCTCATCACAAATGACTTCCCTTGACACCGAAGCAACCAATCCCACATTCCCCGCCTTTCCCACGTTGCCAACTCTCACCGTTCCCGCCATCCAGTTTGGTGCTCCATACACAGAAAAAGGTCTCTCGGCGGGTGCGAAAGCAGGGATAGCTATCGGTGTTATAATTGCTGTGCTACTGCTTGCATGTCTAGGTTTCGCACTGCTAAGGAGAAAACGTGGCAAAAGCGCGATCCCAAGTTGGCGTGATCGCCGAAAAGCTGCCCATCCGGCTGGAATATCAGAATTACCTACAACATCGAAGAGGGAGGATACACAGGATGTTCCCGTCTTCACGGGTATTGATGCCGTACCTTCCAAGAAAAAATGGTGGAGCCCAAGAGATATTATTGCTTCTCCTGTTTTTGAAAAGCCTTCCCGGTCGGACACTAAGAAATTCCCGGCAGAGAATATCGCAGAGCTCGACGCTGCTCCACCCGAGGCGCGGAAGGCAGAACTTCCTGGCAATGATGTACCGAGACCTAAAGGAACTACTAGTAGCATAAGAGAGGGGGATGTAAGGATACTATCTCCCAACTTCTACCCTGATTTTGGGGACATGACTGTCGGAAGAGAAAGTAGGGTTACGATGATTGGACTGGGGGACGAGATAGGGGTTTACTTAAGAGAGATGGACCGGGTGGAGGAATCGAATGGTGAGGTAAAAGAATATGGAAATGGGGATAAGGCGCTAGGTAGGGGAAGAGATGTGTTAAGTGAGAATATGGAGATGTTGAGGGTGAAGAAGGAGTTGGAGAGGAGGGAAGGGGGGACATAAGTATATTGGTAAAGACGAGGGGCAGTATTCGATGACACCTCCAGGGAGTGTGAACGAGTGCCAGTACTCTCACCATACCGCAGCTACTTCACGCCCAGCCCCCGAACAAGCAATGCACCAGCTAATTGCGTCCCAAACCTACTCATTCGCAATCCCAAAATCAAAAAGATACACTGCGAAGACCCCAAACGGTCAAACATGGCCCAAGGAGAAGGGACAAATAAAATGGATTTGTGGAAGGGGGCTAATAAGTACGATATGACTTTAACACCCATATCAAGATATTAATAAAGAATGAGGCTCGAGGCTCACATGGGATGTTTTGCGAGCAAGGATAGAGAAGGTATGAATGGAGAAGGAGCGTTTGACAAAACCACAAGAGCTAGAGGAGTTGGAGCTATCATTAAAATGAGATAATGGTTGAAGAGAGGAAATAGGTAGAGAAGGAAGGAAGGTAGACTTAAGTTTGGTTGAGTCTAAAAATCGATCTTAATTAAAGAGGGAGTTGCACGGAGAGAGTGACGTTGATAAGCACGGTGCGCTAAATAGGCTTGGCAGCATCACAAGGCTTTGTAGAGATATTGATGCTAACTAGAGGCACTTCCAATCTGAAATTTAAAGCGCTTACTAATAAAAGGAAAACAAAGCAGAATGACCATGATCATAAAGTGCATTCATAACATTGATCTTTTCCTATCCGTACTCTTGCAAGTAGTTCTGGTCGAGTCACATTAAGCTGCGGCTAGATACATGTTGTTTACACTGCTGGTAGGAATCTAATGACTGGAGTCTTGCATTGCAGGATAGCCAGGTTGCCGTTCTAGCTTGATAGTGACCGCATGCAACCCAAGAAGTATTTTAATTTGGGTATTGACCATGCCTTGCTGCAACTGCTTCTCAACACTGTCAAATTGAATCTTCCTAGCGAGACACCTTGATTATCCTGAAGGCGAATGTGTTATGACTGCCATTGCTACGCATATGAGTTTACGAAAGCACGGCCAAAGAACTGTCTTCAGCCAGCATACCAGTCCCTACTAAAACTTGCTATTATGGGTTTTCTCGCTATTCTTCCTGCACACCTTTCACAAAATGTAAATTCCCTTTGTAAGCTATTTGACACTTGACGGAATTGATATAATTATGACGAAAATTCAAAGATATCGCAACAAATTGGCTCAGGGTCCAATTGCCCAAATGTTGTGGGTGCGCCAGCAGGTATTACAGCTATCATTGAAGAACAGCAAAATACCAAGCTAGAGGTCCTATATGCAAAGATAGACAAGATACGCGCAGATAAAGAACGCCTCACCAAGTTACAAAAACTAGACGAACTAAAGGCAATAGGACAGTACGAGATAAGGGTAGAACAGAACAAGAAATTGGAAATGAAAATGTAGGCTGGCACCAACTCAGCTAGAGTCATTTCGACCAGGAACAACATATTCTCTAAGAGGTGGGTACGATGACAAGGAACGAATGTAATTATGGCTGATAAATACTGTCTCGAGAATTCGGTGATGCCGCATATGCCGGGCTGATGTTCGAGATACTTGGTGGGAAATAATTCTACTGGGCTTGCTGCACAGGCATGACAAATGCAGAGGTTGTTAAGAAAGAGGCAGTATGTATCTTGGCGTAAGTATGTGGAGTATACTCGGACACCATTGTCGAGCAGGCTGAAGAATAGAAGCTAACACAAATGACCGAATAGTATTATTGTTAAGAGTGGTGCTTTGGAGATGAAGGTGAAGGAAAAGAAGTTGAGATGTGAGAAAGCTAAACATGGGAAGTTTGGCCTACCGTACCTCCGCTACGGGAACCCATTCGGCACTTGAGTCTAACCTTACCAAGCCGGATCAGATAAAAGATGAAGGCACGGTTACGGTCCGAGAACAAGGTCAACAACTTCCCGGAAAAAGCTTAGAAATCCGATTTGCATGATTCCACATGCATAGAATTTGATATGCCCTTATCCAGTGAGCTGCAGTACTCTGTTTCAAGTACACCTCGGCGTTCTAAAGATTTGGCTTATGAGCAATTATCTAGGATTCTAGGCCCAGAAAGTCATTGGTAATCCACACATCCAGCACTAACGAAGTAACTGTCACAGCCGCAGTGCAGCGAAGCACGTCACTCCCCTCCCAAAATAAAGCATATTAGGCGCCCCTTCCCCTCCGTGGGGTAACATCTACTCTGATGCTCAAGCTTTCAATCTTTACTCGAGCTACCTCTATTGCCGCTTCCAAAACGGCATCTTCAAGACTTTCTTCTCTATCCCGCCAATTTTCAACATCTTCGTCCACTATGGCTCCTACCCCAAAGGAATGCGATTATTTGGTAATTGGTGGTGGTAGTGGAGGTCTGGCTTCTGCGCGAAGAGCAAGTGGCTACTATGGGGCGAAGACGATTGCTGTCGAAAGCGCCCGTCTGGGAGGAACCTGTGTCAATGTTGGGTAAGACGACCTACAGCCTATAAAATAAATCCTTATGCTAATACAATAATAGTTGTGTACCAAAGAAGCTCACGTTCAACGCTGCCTCAATCGCCGAAACCTTACACGAAGCCAAAGCCTACGGATTCTCAGTGGAGCAAACAGCACCTTTCGATTGGAATACCTTCAAAAACAAAAGGGACGCATATGTCAAGAAGCTGAATGGGATTTACGAGAGGAACTTGAATAATGACAAGGTCGAATATATCCATGGGCGAGCACACCTCACTGGGAAAAACGAGGCCGTGATTGACCTAGACGATGGCTCAAAGCAAGTGGTTAAAGCGAAGAATATACTGCTTGCCACTGGTGGGCACCCCACGATACCGCAAAATATCCCTGGGTCGGAATACGGGGTAAATAGTGACGGCTTCTTTGAGATCGCACAACAACCAAAGAAGGTAGCTCTAGTCGGAGCTGGGTACATTGCAGTTGAATTTGCTGGTATGTTCAATGCTCTTGGAACGGAGACACATCTTTTCATCCGACATGATAAATTCCTGCGAAACTTCGACCCGATGGTCCAGGATGCAGTTACCGCCAATTATGAGAGACTAGGAGTCCATATTCACAAGCAATCAAGTCAAAGCAAGATTGAAAAGGATGAGGAGACCGGCAAGCTCACAATACATTACGAAGACGTAAATGGTGAGGGAAAGCTCGAAGATGTAGATAACCTGATTTGGGCCATTGGCCGCTCTCCGGAAGTCGACGATCTCGGCCTGGACAAGGCTGGTGTCAAACAAAATGAGAAGGGCCAGATTATTACAGATGAATATCAAAATACAAACGTTGAAAGCATCTTCTCTTTGGGGGATGTCGTCGGGAAGGTCGAGCTCACTCCAGTCGCTATCGCCGCTGGACGTAAACTCAGTGACCGTCTTTTCGGTCCTGAGAAATTCAGAGCCTCAAAACTCGACTACAACCTCATCCCCTCTGTCGTTTTCTCCCACCCCGAAGTTGGCAGCATCGGTCTCACGGAACCGGAAGCTATTGAGAAGTACGGCAAGGATAACATCAAAATTTACACGTCCAGCTTCACAGCGATGTACTATGCCATGATGGAGCAAGACGATAAGGGACCAACAAAATACAAACTTGTGTGCCAAGGACCAGAGGAGAAGGTCGTTGGATTGCACATTCTAGGTTTGGGGAGTGGAGAGATACTGCAGGGCTTTGGTGTTGCGATTAAAATGGGCGCTACAAAGGCGGATTTTGATAGCTGTGTTGCTATTCATCCTACAAGCGCCGAGGAGCTGGTGACGATGAGATAGATTTGTATGCTAGAGTTAGCGAATTTTCATAGACATACTTCTAAGGGAATTAAAGAGTCACGATTTTGTATCTTCACATATTTATTGGTTCGCTTATGTAACCCCTTTCTTACTCCGTAGTCATCAGAGAATGGGAGAATGCCTAGGTAATTAAGCTTTCGATTAATGTGGAATTCACAGTTGAAAGTTTGTTGAACAGTTTGAGAATCGATGCTCCATGAATCTTCATATCCACACTTGGCCGCGCAGAGGTAAAAATTATTTCACCCTAACTACACCCTCTAGTTATTGTTAAGTGGATTAGAGGTTGCGTTATATCGCCATCCTTTTAAAATCAGGTGGGTAAGATGTGAGTATTACAGCATGAAATGTGCTGTATGAAGGGCATGTTTAGGAAAGAAAGCTGGCTAACTACATATACAGATTGCAACCAATAAGTGTTTGGTTGTGTGACTTATTGTTGTGGTCAGTGGGAAGTTATAGTATCGCGATGATGAAAGTTACAAGCGTTTGATGTTGGGTTTAGCGATCCCGAATGTAAGTTACTAATGATGAAATTATTCTGATTGGAGAAGGGGAAGAAGCCTCAATAGATAAATCTCGAGAAGCAACATGAGCTGTGCCAATGAATCCATCGCCAGCGAGCTGTAAATAAAGATATGACTGAGACCCGAGCTTCTACAAAAATTCTAAGTTTCTAGCAGCACCAGGTTTCCCATTGACTTTTAGTAATCATCTATAGAGATTTATATCTGACGACTCTGATATGGGGGGGGGGGGGAGCTCAATCATAGCCATCATAACTTTTGAAGCCACCTGCGTCGAAAGCCCCCAAATCTCTTTGTGTGCTAACCCAATCTTCACTCATGAGCCCTCTATCCTTTGCTCTTTTCAAAGCTTTAGCATCCTTATGCCAGTCACAAGCGTAGTCGCACTCTGGAATCTCTTTCTCCCCAAAATATGTGCAGATCATCTTATGCCGGCAAGTTTCTGTGTCTTCACAATACTTTATCAAGGCCTGTAGACTTTTCATTCTAGCTTCCAGGTTGGAGTTCTCTTTTTGATCTTTGCTCAATCTGTTGTATGCACGATCCCGGTCTTCGCGGCTGTAGTACATGGTGCATAAACTTGCCTTTCCATCTCTTCCAGCTCGCCCAGCCTCTTGGTAAAAGCCTTCAAACGATTTGGGAAGCTGCCAGTGGACGACAAATCGGACGTTTTCTTTGTCAATCCCCATACCAAATGCAGTAGTAGCAACAATAACATCATAGCCTCTGTCATTATCCACCCACTTTTGCAGCGTTTCGTTCTTTTCTTCATTTGAGAGCCCTGCATGATAAGGCCTAGCGCCGATGCCATCTGACCGGAGGCGAGATGCAAGCTTTTCACAGTCTGTTCGGAAAAGAGCATAGATGATTCCACAAACATTGTCAATTCGTTCATTATGGCGTGTGAGTTCCCGTTGGCGGGTTGGATCTTCCGCACGACGTTTGTGGACTCCTTTCAACCACTGCAAGAAATCATCATAATGATCTTTCTCGCCATCATCGCTTTTGAATTTAACCTCGTAATGCAGATTCTTCCTGCTTGTAGTCATGGTGAAAACCTTGAGGTTGGCTTCGAGGAGCCCAAGAGTGTTGATAACATCCTGTCTGACTTGAGGTGTTGCAGTTGCAGTCAAACACATGATAGGCACATCGCTGAAGTTCTCCCGGAACCATTTCAGCTGTTTGAACGAAGGACGAAAGTCATGACCCCATTCTGATATGCAATGGGCCTCGTCAACTGCAATACGAGCAAGCTCTCGTTGTTCATGCACAAGTTTCAGGTGCCTTCTAAAGCTGTCCGTAGCGCATTGTTCTGGTGTGACATAGAGGAGGCGGGTCAGAGGATGACCTGTGGCAAGATCCTGGAGAAGTCGTTGTTTCTCTTCATATGGCGTTTTACCATTAATAGTGCCAGCATTAATATCAGAAGCTCT
The DNA here is from genome assembly GCA_021365295.1 of Tricladium varicosporioides. Classification (NCBI taxonomy): domain Eukaryota; kingdom Fungi; phylum Ascomycota; class Leotiomycetes; order Helotiales; family Tricladiaceae; genus Tricladium; species Tricladium varicosporioides. The sequence continues at coordinate 664,985 of JAJTIW010000002.1, forward strand.
CAAAGCGTTCACTTGGTCTGTCTATAGGAGTCAACTACAAGTTTAAAAGGAATTTAAATGGCTTACCATCAAAGCCAGCAGTGGCGAGATGACTATGGTTACTAAGAGCAATCAGGAAATTTCGTAACCTAGAAGACAAGAGATATACTTACTACCGTGATCTATGACTGCAGGGAGTTGAAAACACAAACTTTTACCGAAACTTGTGGCTGCTTGCACAAAGATATCATGACCATCTAGTGCTGCAACGATGACTTCCCGCTGCAGAGGTCTGCAAACACAATTAGCTAACTGCAAGACATGATGAGAATCCACCTACCTAAATGTGGATTTTCTGAACTTTCTCTTTAAGGTAAAATCAATATCCACACAAGAATTAGACCGTGAAAGATCTGGTGGCATTGTGACCTCGTTCAAAGCATTACACATAACCCAAAAAATACGACGATCATCAAAAAAGAGGAGAATACAGATCTTCGAAAAGGATAAATTACGAAGGCAATCATCCTTCAAACTTAACTGCCAAGAGACTTATGAGGGAGAACTGAGGAAGCTGCAAGCTTAATACCTGGGAAGTTACGCCTGAAAGAGCCTGGCGCGTATATACATACAATACGGCAAGCGAGAGCGACTAGAGGTGTAACCGTTAGGATTTTCACCATTTTGTGAATTCCTGATCTGCCAGGATCTACAAGCGTGCACCGTTTTCAATTTCAATACCAATACTTCCCAAAACCTTAAGGATCCTATATATGGAATAAACATATACTGTTCCACCGCCAAAGTTGACGTTACAAGCTCCACTCTCTTTCTCAATCAACAGATCTTGCACGCAAGACTCGGGCATGAAGTTGAAACGCAATTCACCCTATATGCTAGCCATTTTAAATTTCGGCTTTCAGTTATTGTTCAACGCTGCAGAGTGATGTGATTGCTCTGAGACCCAAGGATTACAAGGCTCGTCCGCCTGAAAGTTCACCATTTTAGGTTTAAGGAGAAGGGCGCTCTAGTCTCAGGTTATACATTCGACAACCATAGTTCAATCAAAGTTCTGGTACATGTCTAATAGTTCTAACTGCCAAATAGCTTTTAGTTCACGAGCACGTGATCTACAAGATGGTTAAATCTTGGAAGTCTTTTTGCTCAAGGTGTGAAAGTCAGTCGAGCCACTGAACAATTGAAAACCTAGCTCACTTGTGCCCCTGCACGGTGAAATAGTCAATATGTACCAGTGCCCGGAGAGAACGGTGGGATCTTTTCATTCTCATTGGTAAACCGTACCGGTTAATGACGCAACCTTCTCGTGCATTAGCTAGTGCTGACAACAAAGAGAAAAGCAAGAGGTCAAGTTGTGTGCCTTGCTGGCACAGGAAGCTCCCTCCAGAGGTATACTCTGTAACCGTTCTGGGTATACTCTTGGCGGTAAGGTCTATGTGCTTATAAAGAGGTTTAACGAGTGTCACGAATGCATGATATTTATATACATCTTCCGGTTCAAGTGGAACATATACGATGGCAGACAAAACCCCAGTCATCCAGGTCCTTTCTAGGAACAATTATGAGGAACAGCACTTGGTGCCCCTACCCAATGCTTTACCGCTAGCAAAGCTCCCTCCCTCATCCCTTCGCGTCAAGACGAGCATCATTTCGCTGACCACCAACAACCTTTCATATGCACGACTTGGTCATCTGCTGGGTTGGTGGGGTGTGCACCCTCTTCCTGTCTCGATTCCTGAGAAGTTCTCAGATACTCAGAAGTATGGACGAATATCTGGCTGGGGCTATGGCGTTGTGACTGAAAGTACAACTACCATTGAGGTTGGCACCTCAACGTATGGCTATCTTCCCATTGGAACATTGCCGGTGGACTTACAAGTCCGAGTAGACGAAGATGTTCCTGGGCAATTTGTGGAGATCAGCAAGCAGAGGCAGAAACTTCTTCCGATTTACAACCGATACATCTTTTTTCCACCCAATTCAGCAAAGATTCAATCAATAGAAGGTCTTGGAATCGACTCCCTCTTTCAAGTGCTCTTCGAGACTTCCTATTTAATCAACAGATACGTCTTGGCCTGGGAACACAACAATTTAGCGCATCCCTCGAATAAGGATGACGGCTGGACATTTGAAGATGGACAAATCGGACCTAATACTATTGTGTTGATATTTTCTCCCAGCGGTAAGACGGCATTATCATTTGCCCACCAGCTGAAAAACGGACGACCAGCCGCGAATCAACCCCGTGAAATCATCGGTATTGGATCAGATTCATCCCGAGCTTTCACAGAACAGACAGGCCTGTACGACCGTGTGCTAGGTTACAATGACGACAACAACAACGATTCGGATTTAAAAGCCATTCTTGCCTTACCAGCAGATCCGAAAGTTATCATATGTGACTTCGGGTCGAGAGGAGGTGCTGGCAACCGCTGGGCAGACAACCTGAGGGTATTTGTTCAGAATATTGTGCAGATCGGGGTAGGAGGTGAGGTTGTGGCTGATAGTCCGGAGGTGACGCTACAGAAGCTTAAGATGAGCCAGACAAAAACTCCGCAAAGGAAACAGGTGGATGCTTCGTCCGTGAGAACCCAGGCTATGGAGATTACAGGGCGAAAGAAGTACTTCGAAGACTTTTTACAAGAATGGGAGTCCGTAAAGGAAAATGGGTTTGTGAAAGGAGTTCGTCTTGTCTGGGGGGAGTCGATGGAAGATGTTGGAAAGGGCTGGGACAGGCTTTGCAGAGGAGAAGTCGGGCCGGATGAGGGACTGGTATACATGTTAGATGGCGAAAATAAAGAGAAGCTCTAAAAGCCGGCTTGGAAGAAATATTTAAACACGAGAACGAAGATCAAACTAGTGGTTCCGTTGCCGGTTGAAGAGCGTGAGGGTAATGCGAGAAGCGGGGGATCTGCAGGTACAGTACATAGCTTCAACGTTGCTTGGAAAAGAGGCATACCAATTCTCAAGTTGCACAAGTGACAAAAAGTTCAAAGTATTGATCACAACCGAAGTTATTCATATTTTGAAGACTGGATTCCACCCATTGGATATTTTTTCCACCAGTTTGTTGGCGTACATATATTATGCAGTAACGGCAAGTGTCGTCGCTCCACCTGTCCGGCAGACCGTCATCGATGTACTCAATGTCAGAACAACCCGTTTGATATATATTATATCAGCCTCAAGCGCATGCCGATGTCACCCACACCTTCCGCGTTGTCGTCGCAGTTGTGGTCCGTGTGGTCCGTGGCCGGTTAACCGTATCCCGATATAAATTGTGGTGGTTGCATTCTTCTGTAAGTCAGCTCAAGCCAAGGCGCAAAATACGTAGCTTGCAGCGGAGTTTGTCCGTGGATTATAGACTCGTTTTCAAAACGCCAAGAAATCCTGTAAAAAGCTCTTGCACCTAGAATGCCATCGAAAGGTTTTCTCGTCATTTGATCTTTGCTTTTAGTTGATTCTCTCTGTTCATTCGTGAATTTGGGTGCGACATAAGTGAAATCCGAGAGCGAATAGATCCATGTTGTCTCTCGCCCAACAGGCACACACCTATTTTTGCGTGAGGGGCGAAGCCCAATTGGGCAAGCTCAAAACCGAATGCAGGAACAAGCGACCGATGCTCTTTCGACGGCTAAAGTACTGCGCGCCCAGCTTCACACTTCAACATCCTCCACATCAGCTCCCAAACGACGATGTGACTGGTGATGGTGCGACACATGACAGCCATGCTCCCAGTCTCTCTAGACGCCCTCGCAATACTCGCCCATGAGTGAAATTCTTCGACTAGGAAGCGCATTCTGCTGGAGGTCGGTACAGCGACTTTCGCGACAGGAAAGTTGAAACATTGACTGCTCCAACTCGCAAGCTCGACATCAAGGACGATTAGGGCAACAAGGAAGGCATTGAGATGGATAGGCCAACCGGACCGCCGCTGGGGCAAGCAACACAATCAAGCGGTCGTCTACCGGCAGAGAATGGACTCCCTCCCCGACCTACGCCCCTCAGTAATACAGTTCGAAGAATCCCTAATACAGCGGTCAGACATGAGGCTTCAAACTCGGGTTCATCGTCCTCATCGCAGGCCCCCATATCTGCAAGCCAGGTTGTCACTCTGGCAAGAGAGGCTATGAAAAATGCACTAGAGGAGAATCAGAGAAAGGCATCCGAGGCCAGCGGTGTTAGTAATGAATTGAAACCAGGGGTTACGATTGATCTGAGCCACAAACAAATCCAGCGGTTTCCTGATGAGGTGGTTGATATAATAAAGAATGAACTTGAACGGTGAGCTGTCATGGACCATGGTTCTCGATGTGTTAAGGGGCCAAGCTAATAGTGATCTCTCCAGATTAGCATTATCCCATAACCAAATCTCTACGTTTCCCTCAAGATTCGCAGAATGTACCTCCTTACGATATTTAAATGTTCGAAATAATATAATTCGCGAATTCCCACAATGTGTAAGGCTATTGGGTACCACCTGAATAGGGGTGATTAAGCTGATCAGTGCCGCAGATATGTCAATTAACCTCCCTCGAAATTTTGGATCTTGGACGAAATAAACTTAAGATACTGCCTCCGAACCTGGTTAAATTGACCTCACTGAAGGTCTTGTCCGTCCAGAAAAACAGGATTGAAGTATTACCTCTCTGCATTGGAGATATGGCCTCACTGCAGGTACTCAAACTTGACGGCAACCCGGTTCGATTCCCTCCCAAGGAGACACTCCAGCCTCAATCGACGACCCCTCCAAATGGCGGGTTTCAAGAAGCCGAGATCGACGATATAGCAATCACTACGGCCATAAAGAAATTTTTGAAGGATCAGAAGGCAATATCGGATAGGTCAGAGACGGAGTCTGGAGGAGAAGAATCTAGTGAAGGTACTGAAACCCCTCGGCCTATGAAGCGTGTGATGAGTGGCCGCTTCCCAATCAAGGTCAATGGCACAGACGTACCAGATTTACGATCACCCGCTCTACCTCGACCCCCACCTATCCCCTCCCGTTCCCATTATAGGGGACTTTCGCAACAGAATGCGGCACTACGCCGACCAGGGGTGATGCCTTTGACAATTGGAAGCACAAATGAACGAGTTCGTAGTAATAGTGAAGGTTTGTTACAGGCCGCCCGGTCGTCATCGGATCGTTCCAGGAGAATGGGAATTGTATCCAGGAAAGCATCTGAACTTGGCACAGTCGACGAATCCAAGTCAAACCGATACAGCCATTATAGGGGCTTAAGCCATGGATCTGCTATGCAAGCCGGTCCGAATGGTACTAATGGAACGGCTAACTCTAGAAGTCCTGCTAGCCCTGCGGATTCTGCTACACAAAGGGCAACATATGTTCGACGTTTGTCAAGTCTGCCAGAACGGAAGCGGGAGTCAAGTTCACCGGATCCGGTCATTGAGGCTGCGAAGGGAATACTATTCGCGTTGTTCCAAGTTCATCCTCTTATTCAAAACCTCTTAGGCCTTGCTCGGGATGGAACAAACAAAAGGACCAGTCTGGAAAGAGTTTTTTATAATGCAACCACCCATGTTGAGGAACTCGATAGACACATCCAGAGCTATATAACGTACTCTGAAGAGGATGAAGAGGTTTCTCCACGCTCGAATGAAAATGTTCACAGTGCTTGTTTGACAAGTGTACAAGCCTATGTCCATGTCCTAGGCCTCCTTTCAAGAAATATCGAAACTCTGCTCGATAATGGAGATCCTCGCTATATCCGGACACTCCTCTTACTTATATATGGAAGTGCAGCAGAAGTTCGCAACGCTGGCGCCGATTTCTTCCGACATCATGGTCGACCCCAGCGCTCAAGGATTCCAGAAGAGGCCGAAGAAGCTGCCCGGTTTGCCACGAGGGATAAGTCCGTTACTCCAACCCGTGAGAGGCCTGGCACTAGTCTAAGATCTAGAAGTGCTACAGCTATTCAGACACCAGCAAATCTCCGGGTGGCAACGGATGCACCACACCCACCATATGTAAACGGAGCTGGCCGTTCAGCAACAATGACAAGTGCTACTCCGAGATCAGGGGACTCATTTGCATCATCCAGCACTAATAGTGGACTAGTCCGAGGAGACTTCACAGAGGAAGACCGACTGTTTGAAAACATATTTCTGCGTCTCCAAGAATCCTCCGAGATGGCCATTAGAACGCTGCCCAGCGTCAATAACCACTTCATAAGGGCCAGTAGACAAGCAAATCCAGATCAGCCAAAACAGTTCTGGCAGGCCTTGATTCAGAAATGTACTATAGCACATCAGACTGCAGAAACACTCAAAGCAAGGCTATCGCTCATTAAACTCAAAGAGCCTGGCATTCGGACACAAGGTGCATTTTGGGAGCTTTGCAGCGCTTTCGTCCATGTAGGTTAATTGAGAGATTCCTACATAGACTTTGCTAATGATAAAATAGGCATATACAGACTTGGTAGTTAGGGTAAAAGAAGCCAAGAGCGCCACCAGTTTACTACCAACAGAGGTTATTGTATTACTTCGACCACTTCAGAGAGTCATCAAGGATACCAGCCAGTCCATTCAAAACTCGCCTTGGTCTTTCCTTGCCGGCCCACAGAGTTCAAACGGCATGTCCAATGGTTCATCGTACAGTACACAGTCACCGGCCTCTCAGGTCCCTTTGCCAATGACTCCACAAAGTGCAGCCCTCGGGCCTGCTGTCCAAGCTACCGTTCCATCAACCCCTCAGAGTGCTACTTACAATGCGAGTTCAATGTTCAGCGGTGGCGTCTTTGAACGTGCTGATGCATATTTGGCCATGAGTAACAGCTCAGTAGCTTCCTCTCGAACGGGCACGATGTCATCAACTCTTGGCTCGAATGATGGGATGATGACACCAGCATCAATGCTAAGTCCTATGAACTCTTTCAGTTCGTCAAGATTCAATGGAAATGGGAAGCTTGCTTTTTGACGGATCTAAGATACTAGTCAGGTCGTTCAGGGTTATGGGATTTCCATATGTGAAATTACGTTGTTATGAGCACATATGATAAGCTACACGAACCATGAGCATCAAGGGAGTTCAGTGCATCACGGCATTTGCAGGCGTTAGCATATGTGTTGGTTGTTTGAAAGAGATGGCAGGAGCTCTAACAGAAATGTTGTATGGAATTGATGGGTTAATAAATAGTAAATGTACTACTGTAGATCGGAATAGCTGTTCTTTAACTAGAAAGATTCCATATTGAGGATCACATTCTTGTCGAATTTGGTCGAATGCTCCTGTGGTCCAGATCGATCGCTGGCTGAATTTGGAAGGTAAGGGAGAGGTTCCTCCCACTTTATTTGAGCAGTGAGACTAGCAGGGTTTCCGAACGATTTACCACAGCGACAGACCGACTCAAAGCATTGCTCCTATCTCTCATCACAGTTACGCCTTATCAACTTATTATTCAGATCAGCTAGATACCCTTCTGCCTTTCTCAAATATATTCATTATGGCAGGATTAATACAATCAATAGAAACTTCAACATGTTTATCCTTTCGGCGAATTTCTACTGGCATGCTGCTCGACGGTCTGCCCTCGTCGCCTGATCTACGGTCCCCCGCACAAGAGACAATTTCAATTGCTTCCTCAGATGAGCTGACCCTCTATCAACCATTTTCAAGAGAAGAAAGCCTGCCTTCCCTCTGCCTTATTGATTTCGATAAAATTGATAGAGATATACGTCCTGGTACACCGGTTTCGAGCCCTCTAGCCCCACCTGTAAGGTCGAATGCACCAAGTCCTGCCTCTCTTTACACCCAGTATAATACAGGCATGGCTGAAGCTCTCGACGGCCATCACAACTCGCCCGTCTCGGGGTTTTACCTCGGACGTCCTAAAAGTGCTGCACCACCCCTTCCAACAGAGATCCTTTCACTTCACGAACGTTTCTTCAATAGGTTAAAAGAAGAGGAAGCGATCATAGAAGGGGTTAATGGGCAGTTGAAATTGGCGAGGAATGTTCTGGATACCTCACACAGTTTAAATGGGAATCAAGGTGCAACTACGAGCTTGAGGCCACTACGAATGCCCTCTCGAACTGATAATCCGAACGAGGTCAAGTCCACATATGCCCATGGTAATTTTGCCGTTTCTGGGGCTACCAGGGAATGCATATTGGAAGATAATCGTCAAGTTTAAGACAAGACTCTACCTAAAACACATCTCCAGGGGGGTCTGACATTCATTCTCAGCTCCCACACATTTTTTAATTCATTCTTCCACAGCGTTTGGGCTCCTATGGAAATGAACGACCTTTGCCGCAAGAGCAGCTTGGAGGCTCTCCTATACAACGGGTTTACTAGGGAGAACTGAACGAATCTTCCTTCGGAATCCTTTTCATAGATCTGAGAAATACTCGATCATGGCCCTTAACCATATAGCAACTCTAGCCACTGTCGCTGGTAACAAAAAAGGAGGGTGATTGTTTTCCAATATTCGAAAACGAGTAGGCCGCATAATTACTGGCAAGCACACTTACGTAAATGGGCTTCTCTGCTTAACCGACACGCAATTGGAGATATCAGTGAAGTTCTTGAAGCGGATGGATACCTGGGTGTGAATCATCCTATTCAAACACAAAAACAATCACCGCCTATATCTGGTGGAGAATCTGCACGGTAGTGTCAGATATTGAGAAAGTAGCCATACCATTCACAGATGAGGATATAATCGTGGAGGGTGAACTCCAGCAAAGCGTATACCTACTCTTAGAATTGTGGAGTGAGCTAGAGACTGCTTTGTGGGAGGACCTCCGCAATTCATATAGAGTATATTGTTTTGATCCCACAGCTTAATAGTATGTCGCTTTGGCGATTACTCCTGTAGCAAAATATTAACGAACTGAAAAGTGGTCCCCAAAAACCAAAAAAATTACTATCTGGCTTGTTGAAAGAGGAGCTCTTTCGGGAAATATTAGATATCCGTGTCTTCCCTGACCTGGTAGCCCGTACCTGTATAAATCCTGAGTTCCACAAGATTTAAACAGAACCTACTACCGAGGCCATTCCGGTACGAATACAAAATCGAGGTCGAAAAATTTCTGCCAGCCTCCAACTATTTTTCAAAGACAAACTGATTATCCGAAGTGATTTCGAACAACTAGCTCTCATCTCCAAATTTACCTCTACCAACCGTCAGGCGAGCCCAGGGATCAGCAAACCCTTTTTCGAAACCTAACGTCCTATTCGCCCTTTCTTCAGGGTACGGAGAAACAGGACTCGCAAAGAACTCAATGCCTCCCCCAATTTCGATAGAAAAGTAAGACGGATGCATGAAGAGCTTTTCAACTATTCAAAATCGTGTCATGGACTCTACGCACCCCTTCGCCAAACACACTCAGTGGTCAACTAAATTCCATTAGCGGCTCATGTTTCTCATGCCCTAGGAACGCTATAGAGCCTGAAACGCAACCGCGAGATTGACAGGCTTTGGGCGTTGTTCGAAGTGGCTGCAGAAGGGATTGACTAAACACTTAGAGATCGACAACGAGAAGGAAGTCAAGAATGTGCCTAGTGGAGGGATGTCTCAAATCACAACTTTTTGTAATTCAGTTCGTTTGGATAGAGAAGGTCTCCAAGTTAGCTTGTTTTTGATTGAGAGATACAATATTGATGTTGATTTAGATATGGGGATGTATGGTGCTATATCACAGCCCATTTATGGTCGTTAAAGCGAAAGTGAATAGATGCGAGATATATTTCTGGGCTTGTTTTCATTCAAAATTTGGCTCGGTGAGTAGAAAAGTGATACCTGAAGCTCTAGCATAGGAAAGTATAGAAGGCCATTCATAGTTGAGAGATATAGGGTAAAATATGTGGGAATCATCGTATATTGCCGAGTGTACGTATAGCTTCTCCTTAGATTTATCTACGTATTTCAAATGCGAAGCTAAACAATACACCCCATATATACCTATATCCGCTGCCGTTGCTGTGAAAATAATCACTGTCCCGCTACGCATTGTCTGACCCAGATCCAGCAGAAGATGTTGCCGATATTATATGAAATTGAAAAGAAATATTCTTGGGGTATTGTAAAAGATCGTAAAATCCCCAAATTTCAGATGGTTTCCAGCCCACCGAATCTCCAGCGCCAAAATTGCAGATGATGTGATGCAAAGTAATGTGATTGAAGTGTTTATCCTCACAGTGCCTGTCCCGTGGATGTGATTGAGGTGTGCTTGGCAGACTATTTGTCTGCTGTTATCATGATTCTAGAATATATTAGAATTGTTATACGGGTGGTAGAAAGACGAGTAGAAACCCACGGTAAACTATCAAACACGACTTCGTTTGCTTCGTAATGGACAACAAATCCGCCGCCAAGAAATCTTCGAAGCGCTTGAAGCCTATGTAACTTCCACCATTTATCGATTTTCATGCTTCCAGTCTTGTGGATTCGGATCACTAGACGAGACCCAAATTCTCTACCGGTATCCTTGTCGCGGGCCATAGAGTATCTTGGGCCTCGTGGCGGGTGCTCAAGTGTATTCAGGATATCAGTGAAGTTGATGTGAAGCGTTTTCCGGTCTTTCTTGGCTACTCTTCGTGAGGATTCGTTTGCGAGTTGCGATAAGGTGTGTACCAGTTGACTTTTCTGACGATAAACTTCGTACCGCTTCACAAATCGAGAATCTAGTTCACATCCATCATCGCCTTCCGCTTCACTTGGGCTTGCGGGTCCATCTTCCGTCTCTCGGGGTGTAAAGCTCTTCTCGTATAATAAAGCAATATTCTCTCCGGCTGCGATTTGAACCGACGTCTCACTGCTTTCTAGTTGCTCCACAAATGCATCCATCGCTGCCTCATTTTTCTCCTCTACGTCATCTATCGATGTAGCAAGAAATCCCCAGGCTTCGCATGCTGCTGTGACTACTTCTCCACTATCCGCAGCTTCTACCGAGTTCCCGTCGGACTCGATGATTTCCAAAAGTTCGTCCATGATATCCAGGATCTCGTCGTCAGAGGCTCCACCGTATATCGCTGCTGCGCTTAGAGAATGTATAGCTGTAGCTTTGACTGCGTGAAATTCAGAATCGGTGTATGTATTCTTCAAAGTTTGGAATATAGCATCATAAACAGTCTCTGACGGGTTTGTAATGATAGAAATAGCGATAGCTGTCGATTTGTTAGCGCATAGTTTACAGTGGGATTGTGGAATTTCTTCAACTGACCTCGCAAAGCTAAGCAAATCTCCTTCTCACTGCTTCCTGCTTTGACACTTTTCAGCAGGGCCGGGAAAAGTTCCGATGTTTTTGAATGTATTTCATCATATGCATAGTGGCTCATGAGAATGTAGTTGTATTGGGACAAAGATGTTTCTCGTCCTTGGACACTACTTCTCTTCCTATCTATTATCTCCTCCATACGATCGGCGAGATCTTGTCTCCATACTTCAGTCGCATCTTCGGGTACGTCCAGGGAAAGCATGTCGTCAATCGAGTTAACACTTTAATTCCTGTCAGTGCTCCAGTTTTCTCGTCACAGCGGGAATGTACACATACCTCCAGTTCGTGCTGTCGCTCATATCCGCATCCTCATCGTCTGAGGCGTGGCGACTCACATTTCTACTTTGGACCCGCGAATTCGCTGCCGAGGAAGCACGCGAAGACATTCGTGACTGGGCCTTCTTAGAGACGGTCTTTCCGCTCTCTAGAGCCTGTCGTCTTAAATCGTGCATGGCGGCGGTATTAATGCGCCTGCAACAAAGGCGCAGCGAATATTGAGTGATGTTGTTAAATTCAAGTGTGTGCGGGGTACGAGAGTACTATTCGGGAATTTAGGGAATGTGACCTCGGGGTGCTATCGCAAAGCTCTATCGAAGGGAATCTGGGGTGAGAGATGTATTAGTTGCTCCATGTGAGTCATCAACGTGGTAGGTGAGAAGGCGGTATTATAAATGCAACAAAACAGGGCGAGCAAGAGTGATATTGGATTCTAGGCGCACAAACACATCACAAATCCTGAGTGAGAAGAAAGATGCAAAATAGAACTATGGGGCGACCAACCTTGGAATCTCTTGGAGATCCCCGGCCCAACGAATCATCCGAGGCGGCTAGAACGAAATAGGCTTGGGAAGTAGCTTAAGTGGGACCGCAAGCGGCGTGTTCAGTATGTGGGGGATTCCGTACATCCTTCATTCTAAGTCCGCTTTACTACTTGGAAGGATAGATGAGGTATCAAGTATACTCTAATTCGTACATCCAAAGGCATTCTATACATACCAAATATCTCAATATTATCTCGAAATACCATAAATATCACAGTGAATTTGGGGTGACTCAGGTCCCCGGTACAACAAGCCAGCGCCGCATTGGAGGGGCACTCTGCCTGGCCGCCCTACGAGTGACTATCCTATCGCCTTATCGATTGCTTCGCTTGTAATCATGAGCTGGTGCTGCCTACCTTGACGACAACCCCTCCTTCTACCTCGTTCCTCTTTACAATATCTCTTCCTTTCTTTGCGACACCGACCATCTTATTTACTGAACTTTTCCTCACACTGCTCAGCTGGACGAGCACCCCTTCTGTGGCATTCTCAAAGCACCGATTCTCTCCCTTCCCCTGTTGCCAGTCGAGCGTCGTGTTTCACCCCCAACTCCCACCCCTACGATCACTACTGAATTCATCTCCCACCGTCAGCTTTACAAGCCCGCCGAGCGCCGACTTCTTCTCGAGCATACTAGAGGATTACAAGCAGTCTCGATATTTGCATCTATCGCTGCCATGGAAAAGCAAGGTATGTTAGGTCTTATCTCCTGTTGGTGTGAGAACGAGGCTGCCGTTGTCGGTTGAGATGTCTGCTGGAGCCTCACATCGTAGGATTGTTTGAATCCTATGCAGAGGAAAGTCAAAGGCTCATCTCACACTCTATCCTTCCCATTATATACGCCTTACATATTTCGCGTTGTTCGGAGCTGACTTCGTTCAACAGCAGTTAATATCACCCTTACGGCCCTCTCCGGCGATGTCTCTATTGCCGAACGCACCATCGAGCTGAACCCGAACCACCTCACAATTCCTATCGGCAGAGCATCAAAGAGCCCTAGTAAGGGATTATTAGGTTCTCCGAATAATGCCTGGTTTAATAGTCCTGTCATGTCACGAAATCACGCTGAGATGTGCCTTCATCCGATCACAAACGTATGTTTGCCACCTTCACACATTCTTAGATCCTGCTAATGTAATCTAGAATATCACTATTCACGATATTGGATCAATGCATGGAACTTGTCTAAATGGTAGAAAGCTGGCTACCAAAGAACCGACTGTCATCAATAATGGAGATGAGCTTGTCTTCGGGGCAGAGGTCAGGCGTGGGCCGGAGGTGTTCCCGGCTTGTGCTTTCCGGGTTAATATCGACTTCATACCATATAAGTATGTTATGCCGACTAATCCCCATGCCTCTACCGGCATGCTAACAATTAGTTTCGATAGGGCTGCTAATACCTTTGCCTTTCCTGATTCTTCTGAAATTGATGATGAAGAGGAATATGGCTTCAGTGATGCTGATATGGATAGTCACGACCCATCGAGTGAGGATGACGCCTCCATTGAAATGCAACCAGCTGTAAAGGTTTCTGCTGCGATTAACGCTATCGATCTTACCATAGAAGACTCCCCGGCTCCAACATCATCTGTTAGAATTGATCTCACAGGTGAAACTCCCGTAGAAGATCTTAACGAGACTCGATCTATGGATCAGATGAGTGGCTGTGTACCCGAAAACAACACCGCACCAGGTCCGGTAAGCAGTGCCTTTTATGCGGGCAATAGTCCAATTGTTGTGGACAGCGATGATGAATATGGGCATTTCTCTTCTGACTCCGAAGATCAGTCCGAGATCATGGATTCCGATGACTCCGATTCGATGGAAGAAGATGAGACACCGCTTGACTCCGACTCTGACGATTCCGAAGAGAATGAAGAGAACGATATTATGGAAAATGTCCTAGATGCGGAAGAGCACATCGAGCCTCTTGCTCAGCATGAGATTGAACCTATCTTTAGGGCCATAGAGAAGGAAGTTAATGCAAGTGATGATGAGAGCGAACTCGGGCTTTCTGAGGCTGGCGCTGCCGGACTTCGGGCTCTCTTCGCGGAAGATGCCCCTACAGGCATGTCTGAAGACTCTGATATTAACCTAGATTCCGGATCTTTGGCTGAGCTAGACGAGCCAGAGGCTATTGACGATCTCTACTCCGAAGAGCCAACCACAAATAGTATGTTTTCCGGGGAACCTCCGGGACTTGGTCACTTCTCGCCCCTGGCCCAGAATCCAATTGCGGAGGTCGCGCCAAAGGTCACAGCGTTTCCAACAACACATACGAATAGCACAACCGCTAAATTACCAAGCTCCACACTGAATGACTCCTTCGTTGCTGCTAGACAACCAAGTCCTTCGGATGCTGCGCTAGTAAAGTCTGCTGCACCGCTTCGCGCATCGCAGGCTACTCAAGAGACTCCATTCTTCCACTCTCAAGGTCAAGAGTTTGGTGGGCTGTCCCAGACACTCGGTGACAAGACTGGCAAGCATGCTTTCTTCGAAGCCAGAGAAAACAACAAGGCTAAACTTTCCGCTGCAGCTGAAAAGAAGAGCGAGAAGGTCTTTGAGCCATTTGCGCCGACTTCATTTTCTCTATTTGCTGTGGAACCGAGATCTGACGACAATAACCAATCCCCCAAGTCAGCTTTCTCTAGACCACCTTGGGCAAGTGTGAATCGAGCACGAACAATATTTGCTGGCTCGTCGCCTCCATCGAGTACGCCTAATCCTGTCAAGGTCGACGACTTGAGCATTCCAAATCTGACCAAATCCTACGAACCTCCTACTACGGCCTTCCCTCCACACCCCGTCCCCGAGGTAGCCCCACCTACTCAATTTTCAGGCCGCATCCCAAGTCCTGAGTATGACATGACGAGTGCTGTTAAATTTAATGAAAGCAAGGCGAAATCCGTTCGATCAAGACTTAGCATACACGACCTTATCGATGTTGCTAATCGAGATCAAGCACCTCGAAAACCAGAAGCAAAGGTTGGAGACAAGCGGAAGGCAAGTGAGATATCAAACGTGAATGAGGATGAGGTTAGAGCATGGGCTTCTTCACAAGAAGCTTCCAAGACCCGAGAACCAGTCCCCTCAAAGATAGACAGCACTTCCACACTACAACAACCTGATTTTGCTACTAAACCGGTAAATATCGAAGACCGGCCTTCAAAGCGAATGAAGACTTTTCTCGAACGGGCTGCATACGTTACAGTTGGAGGGCTCGTTGCAAGCGCTGGTGTTTTCTTGAGCTTGGTGGTAACAGCTCCGGACTTTTCTTAGTTGCGATGTACACCCCATTAACATAGCACACATTTCGTTTCAAGAGCTCCTCGTAGCTATCATTGCTTTAGGGAGAAGACCGGGATCAACCAAGGGCGCAGGAGTATCGCAATGGTGGGGGAATTTGTCAGGATGGTTATCATATTTTCTTCCTGCATTTTGGCGCTTCCAGGGACGGCGCTGGCTTATTTGTGTAACGGCTTCTTGTCTTATCCCTTGGCTTCAAGGCTATAGTTGCGGGAAACAAATGCTTCCATAATAATGTGTTGCTGCGCAAATCGTATGATGTTTTGAAGGTTGACCTTGCAAATGGTGAGCGCCACAATAAGTCCATCCGGTGATTTTGCAATACTCCTTGTCAACAGGCTTGAGGACCTATGTGCTGCATAGTACCAAGTTTGATTTTTCGTCCCCGAGCTATTCCCTTTTTTACCATTCACGAATAACCGGTCATTGCTCCTCACCATAAAAATTGACTTATTACCCCATCAAATTTTGTGGTGCAAGTTAAGCGTACTTGGCCGTGCCTGTCGCATGGATTCTCCACGGGCAAGTGCAGAAGGGGTTTCCACAGCTGCCATGTCAGGTCGCACACCACTACAGCATTGCACCTTCACCAGAGGCTTATATCCATTCTTTGTTCTTTATTCCACATGGGCGTCACCAACCTGTCACACCTTTCAACTTCTGCATGTGATACTGGCAAGCCCTCGCTTGGTATGTCTTCTGAATGCCCTAATCAATCAGTAGGTTCGGTTCCTGTTCTCCTCACCTCTATTCCACAGCCGGTAGTTGAGACATGGACAAACACCCTCGTGGTACAGCTACAGCCGCATTTAGTTGTACCTCAGTCTTCTCGTGTCTTCCTCTGTCAGGAACACTCGAGGTCTCAATCGTCTTGATAATGTATGGCTGATAGAAGACTAGCACAAACCCGACAACATATAGCCTAGAGGCAAGCCGTAAACGTGGAATCAATCCCTCAGAGGCTAAGTTATGTGTCTCGTAGCACCCGTTTGGACTTATCTAATTGCTTGACAGTGCTGCCTAAGCCTTAATGGACACAGAGTTTTGTGCCCTGGGATTATCAATTCGGGAAACACAATGCTAGCTGACACCTTCCGCCGAGTCCTAAGAGCTTTTATCAGAACACAACCAAGCCTCTCCTCATACCAGAAAGGCTTTCTTGCCTCTGCTCCCGATCTTCACCAGGGTCATATCTTCACGACGCTCTACTTCGCAACATCTTTACCGAGGGCTAACACATTTGCCGTCAAATTCGGCCAAAGTAGTCCAGGTTAGTAGAAGCATGACAGATTGAGTTTCAGGGTTGTAGGATTTCTTCAAGACAAATGGTGTTACACAAACGCACAGGAAACCTGCAGCTAGCCTTTACCAGCGAATACCAGGCCTCGAGCAAGCTCCCGTCGCAAAATGTCAACCATACAAATGAGCCTCGAGAAAGCGGGATCCCACAGAATGAAACACAACCACGACTATATTGGCTATTGCCCTTACCTAACCATCAGAGGCCAGCAAAGAACACAAATACAACAACGGAAATTGTCTCACATGAGAGCACAACAGTAAAAGCGGGCCATTGTGAGCTAACAATGGTATCAGTAATGATCCGCACACTCTTTTTCGAAGCCCGTGAGACATACCTTCCTGTCTTTCAGCAGCACTAGACAAATAAGTTTCCGGGCCATGCTGTCGGGAAGAGCTGACACTGGCACCCCACGAGTCCCTCGACGTCTTTCGGGAGAGCCTAGAGCACCTGTACACCAACTGGTTCTTGCCTGCGAATCTTTCACTGGTTAGTAGCTATCGAACACAATCCTTCGATTCGGCTTGAATCATATCTTTGATATCCTAGTGCTGAAAGCGCCAAGGAATCAATCGTGCTGGTTCCTTTCAACGCATATCTAAGAATCAGCAGACCACCTTCTCATATAACTTCCTCATACAGAATAGCTTTACTGGCGGTCAATTTTACACAGTGCTATTTCCACTTCGAGGCGGTGTGAGACTTTCACGAGTGAACGTTCCCTTCTCGCTACATGGGTGGTAGATGTCGACCCGAAGCGGTGCCCAACGTGTAGCATCGTGAGATTCTCTAGGTGGGCTGAGAACAAGCTACGGGATTTGGTCACTCGGAGTTAAAGACGTGGGCGATATCAGCCAGGTATAAGTATCGCATCTCCCCAGGCTGATGTTCGTACACGGCACCAATTTCAAGAACCTCCTTAGGCTCTTCGTCGTCAAAGTCCAGACTTGTATATCATACATTACTGAACACAAACATATCTGACGAATTTACACCCTACCTTACCTACTACAAGACTACAAGTTTTGTAAGAGGTTTATAGAGTCTACATACATTTATACATCAATTGGCGGCGTATCTACAGTAAGAAATATGGCCAACCAAACTGGATTGCAGTCTTGTGGCGATTGTGGAGTGAGCGGAAAACATCTTATCACTTGCCCTAGTTGCGGTGGTAGCCCAAGGCTGTAAGAGCAATCTCTATTTCTTGTTAAATTATCTTTCACCTTATGTATGTTGAAATTTAAAACTGCAAGACTCTTATCTCAATCTCGTAACCTCATCAGGACTAATCTACCCTCTCCTATAGGCGTGCAAACTGCAAAACATGCCTTGGGTCAGGATGCACGTGGAGCCCATGTAATTGTACAACATACGGAACCATTATGACGGTACCTGCTGTCAGCCCCCGTGATGGTAGCCACGGTGGAGGTGGCTATCTTCAGAGCGGAGAAGGCTCCGATTCAAATGCCCGGTCATGAATAAAACCTGGGAGTGGCCTAAGACCTAGAGATCACTGTTTAGCGCTTCTGTGTTGTCAGTCTTTTTGTCTCTCGTTGCATTCCCACCTGTCCCACCCACCTCCTTCTAACCAGGGTCACCAAATAAATTGGACTTGGAAGCCTTACGATATACTTAATTTCAGCTACTGGAATTCTTTTCGACACGTTCGCTGTACTACAATTATCGGTTATGCGGACTCAGCTTGTATGTTCGGATACTCGGACGAGATGCTGCGGTCTACTCATCACTATTTTCCTTGAGGTGTTCTGATTGGAATTCTTCTTGCTTTTTTCCTGCATAGGAGGAGGGGTTAGGCTTGACAAGGGTGAATGAGGGGCAGGCGTTATGCGCTGCACTGCGCGGGGATGTGCGGTGTAAATGTTGCACAGCATGGAATCTTGGGAAGGGCTGGAGGGCGTCAAGGGGTTGGATATATGGTGCTGGATTGGATGGGCAGAGAACTGCTGACTTATCTCTGTAGTGTCGATCGTTGTTGCGTTCTTATATCTGGCACATTTTGTATTTACTGGGATACATATTTAAACTCTTTTTTATTGAAACAGCAAAGATCTATTTGTGACAGGGATACCAAATTATATCAAATCCCGAAACTAAGTTCTTGGTTTCTAACGATTATCTATGTGGTCACAGAGGGACGGGCCACCAATCTACGTCCTGCAGCAAATATGCTCAAAGCTCTCGTGTGGGGGTTCATGTGCATTTGGGCACAGTGCGTAGTGGGAAGTGCGCGATGCGCATCGCAGAGTAGCATTTCGGGCAGACGGTCACGAGCTGGTTTTCATTTGTTATGGGTACTTTTCCTGGTTGGTTGTACAGGGCTCTGCTTGGGTGGATTTCTTTGGGCAAAACATTGCTGATGGCTATCGTCGTACGAATTTTTTGTTTTGTCTAGTTGAGGAGGATGAACTAAAATGAAATGTTGTTGAAATAGGCGAATGTTCGCTTAAAGAGGGGTAAGGAGAAGGGGGCGTAGAGGGGAGTGTGCTGGGCATAATTTACGGACGGATTCGGGTGTGCGTTCGGGAAGTCTCAAGCTCGGACATCTGATGATCACGATCGCGATGCCGGATAGCAGAAGAATAGCGGTGAAGCAGAGCTGCGATTGGATGCTGGAGATTGGGGGAAACACAGGTCTTAGCCTAATTTTGGATCTGGTGTTGTTGATGTTGGCCCGACGATCTCTCGATCGCTTCTCCTGAGTTGTAGCGAGAGACAGAGTGCGGTAGCACAGGGCTGAGACTGACTTCGGGCATACGAGCTGTCATCCAGGTGGGGGTAGAAGGCAGACATACTGGATGAAGATCTTTACTCTTGTCAGGAGGAGAGTGAGCTGTCATTTCTTGGAGGGGTAGTCCTAGATCGCGCTTGTTCCCTGCTGGTGGCAGAAGTGGGCAAGTGACTGCGTGGGTAAAAGCTGTGAGTGGTCAATCACTTGAAGATTACCCAGCATCTGATAATCTGTTAGGAACCCTAAATGTGATTAACTGATAGACAATGCAATGGTACCTTATCTCTACTAATTCAAATCTTCAATGATTACTTTTGCCCGCGTACCACGTCATATAGTTGTACAAGAATGGTGACGGCACTTGCTTCGACGCACTCGAGAAGAGGAGATAGCCATGGCCCCACACCTGACCCTCGATATCCCATCGGACTTTTGATCGTATGTTGTGCACTTTCTAATGTGGGAGCGTTGGGATGGCGATGTGTTGTTATGTGTAGATTCATGGTTGCTGGAGTTCGTGTAACCATCATGATGGCATCATTTTGACACGGCGGGCACTTGCTTCTGCACACGTGGTGACTTACGACTCGAGGATAAGAAACACCTCGTACGAAGTTTGTAAATAGGCAAGAGAAGAGTAACCGAGCCGGAAAATGGCACGTCCTCCCATAGTCTTCGTTAAACAGCGAGGATCCTCCAAAGTTGAGCTACACCCGGCTGCAGCAAAGAAAAACGACACACCGTGCTCTCTTGAAAATCTTGCACGGAAAGTGAAATATCGGTGCATCCTGAATTTTTAAATACTCGAGGCATACCGTTGAAGTGTTGTACACCCCAAATCTGCCGATCGCTTAATGCCTTTAGACACTTAGGCCTTTATTTCAACTTCAAGTTGAGCCGACTGGAATAATAAATTATTGCCTTGTTAACCGTGATGATATTTAAGACCTGGAAGGAGAGTACTAGAACAAAGGGGACGCTTCAGAGCCGTAACGCTGATAGTGCTTGGCAGTGTCGTTCGGGTCTTGATGTTTCAAAAATTCTACCTGGCCGATAGTATTCTCACAAGCTGAGAAATACGATATTCGCTCATTCGGTCCGAACAGTGAGGAATGTTCTTGACACACTCATAGAACGCTGTGCTTTGCTTTCGTTTGTGCAACTAAGTCTATCCGAGAAAGTGTATTGAATGATGGACCGGGTTTTTCAAGGTGTTCTGAACTCGCTGGGGAGGCTTTCGATGAAGAAATCTATCAGTCCCACGCGAGAATATTTAACTCTACTTATTTTCTTTTATAGTTTCCTCGAAATTTCTAAGTGGATGCTGGTAGCATTTCGTAAGCTAAGTAATACGGAGCTTGAAATCTAGTGCCTGCTCTGCTCTCTTCGGCAATGATTTTGTTACGAAAGTTTAGCACCAGGTTTAAATTGTCGACCTAGAGACAGCAGAGATACCGAGTGGTGCCTATCTTAAAGAAGATCTGCTTCCTGCGATCGCGTTGTGAATAAAGCACCGGTGATGAGTAACACTACCAACCGGGAGATGTTCCGTATTAGCCTATGTGGCGCCTAGGTGTTCATTGTTGATCCTCCAAAATAATCGTTGGCTAATGCTTTGCGAGGTATCCATTTTGTAAGGCCTTCCACCAAAGCATGACCAATGGGTGGTGCAGAAAGGTGAGCCGCTCCAAGTGCTGATTGAGATCAGGTAGATCGGTGAGTTAGTGGCAGCAAAATGCCTGCTTACATATTCCAAGGACACTATCCTTCGCCTGATACCGTTGTTCAGTCCCTTCTTTGAGAATGTCTGCCCGAATTAAGCCAAGTGATTTTTGTGGACCTTTGTGTTTTGAGATTCGGAAGAAGTAATGAGGCGGCTCCGAGGAGCCATCAATAGCCTCCAGGTACCTTTTTAGTTGATGATTGACGGACTAAGGAGGTAGGCGGATACGAACTCTGATATAAAGATCTCTATCAGAATCGTAATGATGTAAAAGTGCCATTGAGCTATCTGAAAACCACTCCTTTCATCTTCTTTTCGTTTAGTACTACGTCGTAGAACAGGAAGATGAAGACGACATGCGTATAGCGTTACTCACTTAACCATTGTTTCTCCGGTGACTGCAACATTGACTGGGAGGAACAAAGTCGACGAGACGCACAGACTCGTCCACGAATTGGCAACTCACCTATAGACCTAGCAGATCGTCGCTGCATGGGTATTTCCGAGGGTTTGGGATTAGTGTTCTTAAACCCGGGTTGCTTGGCATCTGGTGTTGTGGAGTGATCTTGGACTAGGGCATCCTAACGTAGGGCGATCTGAGCGACAGAGTCTTTCATACTGTGCGAATATACTTCGTACATGGTCAAAATAACGTAGTTTTTTTGTCTGTGCACCCTCTGGAAGGTTCCATATAAATTGGGCATTTCAGCCAATGACTACTTAATGATCCAGCGCTGCTTTTCTACTGATTTCACACTCTGTGATTTTGGTTGATGGAGGCCACACGAAATAGTAGGGAATTATATGAAAGCAGCATTGCCAAGAACTATTGGTGCACAGACAAAAAAACTACGTTATTTTGACCATGTACGAAGTAGCCCCCGAAAATGTTTAAAAATGTCTTTTAAAAGTTTTATACCAAGCACCTACCTACCCCAGTAAAGTCGGCGCTGCTGCCGTGCATCTCATCTCGATCTAAGTTTGGGTGGTGCTAACAAATGAAGTTATGGGAAGAGAAGAGCATATTTTCAAGTGTGACAACACAAGGTCAGGTTTTTTTTTCCTTGATGGGGAAAGTACGACAAAGATGCCATTGTGATTGAGCAGGAGAGCAAACATCTCTTTCCCATTTAGCAATACAATTCTCAATGAAGTTTGGCTAGGGCCTCAATTGACAACTGTCTTTAGTTTTTGAAATTGATGTTGGTGCAACTCTATGGGACTCTCGTGCGACTTCGATGCGTACTCTGTCAAAGGCATGCACCGGAGCCCATGAGCTGTGTAGCATGGTGCTACCCACTGTCAACGGGATTGCCGATGACAGATTGGAAATGCGATGAGAGCTTAACATGGACATTTCCACCTCGTTGGCTATGGAACGGGTATGTTGCCCCTTCCCCCAAGACCCCTCTTTTCTCATCCTGCTTCTTGACAGATTGACAAGTTGTCAATGACGGTCACTTTTCCCGTTGTTGGTACCTCGTGGTCCCGGCATAGCGAACAAGCGCTTCGAAGCAGTGCGGTCCTTGAACCCTTCTCGCTCCAACGGTCTCAGTCCAGCTATGCGCCAGAGCAATGCAGCCGTGTGACCACTACCAAAAAAGGGGGTATTCTTCCAATTCGTACCAGCTCCCAACCGAAGCCCGAGGTCCTTTTCTTCAGCTTTGTTACACGACCCTCATGACCTGCGCTGTTGTTGTCACGGTCGTCGCGATAGGCTAGGCTTCGTTCACCGCCGAAATGCGAAGTTGCAGGCTCTAGGACCGCCCGAGACTGCGGGGAAATAGGGCGAAAGACTTCGCAGAACAGCGCCTCTTGGGCTTCTAGATTGAAAACTGCTTGAAAATGTCAGTTGGGCGTCTTGGCCTTGCCTCAGCAGTGCAAGAGGGGCGGGAAGGGCTTTTGCCCATTGGACATGAAGCACCGTGTTTCGTACCAGGAAAATTCCCCAGAAAATTACATCACCTGAAAATCCTTTTCCAACCCCGGCTACCCGCGGGCGACTGGTCAACTGCATAGATTGAAGCAGGTACCTGAAGATCCGCAGCAAGGAAAGGCTCTTTCAGAGTTTTCAGCGGCCATCAGCCAAGACCCAGTCGAGAGCTGCTAAATTTGGCGCATCGCAATCTGGGGAGACCAGAGTGTGCAGACGGACCTTGCAGGCGCTGTAAGGCTGGTCCAGGTAGCTTTGGGTTGGTGAGCGACTTTGGGTTAGGAATCAGGGTATCTCTGCTCTTCGAGAAGACCTGCTTGCGTGATCAGCATCTGGAGCCCAGGCTGAATGATGTTTTCCAGAGCCACGAGCACGTTTGGCCATGGCCCTGTCACTCCTGGAACCTGACGTGTGTGTAATTAAGGCACCGGACAGGAGGTGTCATGGGCATAATTGCGGTGTCGTGAAGGTGTCATGGACCCAGAAAGAAATTCTCACCGCAAGCGACGGAAGCAAGGAGCGCGAACGAACACGCCAGAAACGCTGACGAAATCTCACGATGCAACTCGAGACATCCAGTGGTGAATTTCCTGGGGGTAACAGATATTGGATCTGGGACCGCGTGATGTGTGCGCAGTGAATGTGTTACGAAATCACCGACCCTTGGCGAGCCACTCACAGGCTTTGCCATCGGCACGGCTCTTGGTAGACCCTGACTGTCTGGCTGCCATTGTCAAACTATGCCCGTTAACTGCAAAGTGCCAAAGTTGCGAAACATCGTGAAGGAATAATGCAAGAGTTTTCAATGTATGACTGTGCTATGAAGGAGGGGACGTGAGTAAAGGCTATAAGAGCCTACCCTCCATCACCCCGTTAATGAAGAATCATCATCCACACATCTCAGCAAGTAGTACCCAGATAGCTTCTACTCATATTATCTTCACGAGTCCTCTCTACAACTCACCCTTTCACCTATCAACTTTTGTTTGTCACTTTTCAGACAAAACACATCTTCAACAATAATGCCTTCCTACCAAATCACCGAGCCACACCCAACCGTCCGTGCCTACACACACGCAGGACGGGGCGGCGCTGGTAACACCTTCAAGGCCCCCAAGACTAGCAACGGTTCTTCTGCTCATGGTCCTGCCTCTCTTGTGCCTTTGGAGTCCACTGCACCAAGATTTAGCTCAGGAAGAGGAGGAGCAGGAAACATCCGCAACAGCAGCGAAAAGGCCATATTCTCCTTCGATGAAGAGCTTGCACGTCAACAAACCCGGGACGCAATGGACAAGAATGGCGCAGCATGGCACGTTGGGCGAGGAGGAGCCGGCAACCTTGCCAGCGCTATTGCACCCTCTTCTCGCAAAGACTCAACCTCCTCCGCTGGCAGCAACGCATCAACACGCAGTGGGTTCTTTGGTCGTCTCAGCCACAGCTTCGAGCGTCATTGAAGGATTCTTTCGTTGACGTCTCTTTACACATCTCTTCGGTCTAGCGATTTGGGTTCTTCATCCTCGGTTCACATCATGTTGTTATCATAGTGTTGGGCGGAGCAAGCGGGCTGGTTCTGACTCCTGCATACTTCTTTCTGCTCATAACGATAACGGCCTCCTTCACCTCATCTCTTTTGTTACATCATCAACTACAGCGCGGATGAGAAACTCAGAAAAAAAGCATCATGCATCACACGGCGTTTATACCACCTGTTTTATCATTATTGTTGCAATAATACTTCTCGTTTGGTGGCGGATGGAAAAAAAAGCTTGGGACCTCAGGACAAGATCTGGCTGGCAGACTCCAGATCTCTTTTGTCTTGGTGAATATTTGTTCTTATTAGCGGCGAGAGCGATGCGATGGATATACCCCAATACTTTTTTATATACCCGGAGTCCTTTTTGTGTTTGAATTAGAATTTGGTCGTCTGCATTTTGGAGGAATTCTTCTGTGGGATGGAGGAATGGTCCACTGTCACGATTGCATAGCGGATAGTAGATTAATACATCATTGCAATATTTTACCACTCACTTTAAGTTCTCGATGTCAATGTGATCTCTCTCCTCAAATCCGTCCTTATTGACATGAAACCAAACAACTTCAAATGTTCATAGTGTTCCAATACTTGATCATATCCACAACAATATCCACTGGTTACTTGCCTTCCAAGAACGCTTTCATTCCGACATCATGATTTCCTCCATAGCGCAGCCAAGTACTTCACTCACCCAAAAGCGCTCGATAGCCTCGCCATTTCCCAACGTTCTCAAAAACGCTCCTCACTGTTCGCATACGCACTGCCGTGAAACAAAGTGCCTGTCACTCCAACAAATGTCTCAAAAATCTGCAAATATACCTCACAAACATGTCTTACAGCAAATACGAAAATACTTTCACAGCCTAGTGACTCGAGGCTTGCAGCAAGAGAAAAGCTTTCTGCCAGCAGAAAAGTCTCATAAGCTCGGGGTTTCGGCACAATCCAGTGCTCCTGATTTCTTTGCTTTTTCAACTTCACGAGAAATTTTGAGAACGTGCTTGAAAAGCTCATCATTCTTTGGATTAGGCTTCTAAATCATCCTACGGATTTCGAGAGACACGGTCAGATGCTTTTGCGAGGGAAATCTGCGCAGAAGGAAGGTGCGAGAGGCTTACTATGGGAGAATAGTTAGCATTTATTACGAAATCTCACGCAATACACTTTGCGCCTCCCTCCCTCCTTTGCTTCGACACCGATTTCTGACTAGAGAGGACCTCACTCCCGGCTTGCTCTGGCTTGGAAAACTTCTCCCATCACCCATTTCAAAAATCCACCATCTTTTCCATTCAATATCTTCTAAGCTTCACTAAGTTCTCCTCTAACCTAGGTTCTTGGATGTCTAAAGACTTCGGCCCAACACCGTTACCAACCTTACTGCACGATGTGTCAAAGCTCCTTAGTCTCGCATGAACCAATGCCTCCAAAGTTGTCCTCGAGGGATTTGCTCAAATGGTGCAAGGACGATGCCGTAACAGAAACCATCCGGGTAGATCTTGAGATTCCCGCTAGTGCGGGGAAGCTTAGGTAGCGCATGGGAAGGTCACTTGTCACTTAAACCTCCCTTTTCAAAAATCCCGAGTGAAAGGGGAAGAGATCTAAAATGGTTTAAAAAAATAATTAAAAGGATAAACTAAAAGGGTAATGTTCTTTATAATTAAAATGGAAGGAACGTGTTGTTACTCCGACAACGGGTGGCTGCGGTTCGGTGGTGTGGAATGCAGGTGAGGGGGAAATGGCCGAGAGGGGAATCACTTGATTTGGTTTGAGGTAGGAGTGTTAGAGCTGTCACGTTATCCCTCGAGGAGATGTTTACTTGAGATTAAAAGATCAAAAATATTGTGAGCACTATAAAATAGACATGATACTGGAAGCGTCAGAGCAAATAAATATTTGATGGCTGTGCAACCGTTAAGATTGAAAAGAATGTAGCAATTTGTTGTGATTTTCATTGTTTGTCCAGGTCTACCCTGCTTGGAATAGTCATAATAGCTCAAAAAACAGTCTTTAATCAGGGGGAGGCCTTCAAGCCCGAATTGGACGTTTTTGAGGGTATTGATCCTGGTCAGAAAAGGGGAAGGTGGGTTATTTGTTAATGCTGAGATATTCTGTCGGAATATTATTCTGCGCACATCTCAGCACCGGTAGTGGCTGGCACTCCACAGACCGTGAAGCTACCCCTGTCCACGACAATTTAGAGCACAATCGCGTCCGCCAAAAAGGTACGCGAGCATCTTCAACTTCAGGGAGAAACCATACCGCGACATCAACTCTTAGAGCTCACATCCACGACTGTATTCATCTATCTACACCCTGCCTCTGAACATAGTGCCGCGAGATCTCAAGAGGTTGACATAACAGCTTTGCCCTGAGCCCCAGGGTCTCCCATCCCATCCACACCTTCAACCACATACACCTCAACCATGACCGACACCCTCCATAATGCGCCCATAGTCCTCGATAATGGCAGCGGCACTATCCGTGCCGGCTTTGCAGGCGACGATCTCCCCAAATGTTACTTTCCTTCCTTCGTCGGCCGACCAAAACATCTACGTGTGTTGGCAGGCGCATTAGAAGGGGATGTGTTTATAGGGCAGCGAGCACAGGAATTAAGGGGATTACTGAAGATTAGATATCCGCTCGAGCATGGAATTGTGACGGATTGGGATGATATGGAGAGGATTTGGGAGTGGGTTTATGGGGAGGGATTGAAAACGTTGAGTGAGGAGGTAAGTTTTGGAGTGGTTTTTTGGGGTTCTGTTTGTTGGGGCTTGGGAATGGAAGTCTGGAAATCCAGGAACTCGAAGATGGGAATTGAGGATAGATGTTAAATGTCTTGAGAGAAATGCTGACAGGACATCTCAGCATCCAGTACTCCTAACAGAACCACCCCTCAACCCCCGAAGTAACCGCGATACCGCCGCCCAAGTCCTTTTTGAAACCTTCAATGTTCCCGCCCTTTACACCTCTATTCAAGCTGTCCTCTCCCTCTACGCCTCCGGTCGCACCACGGGGATAGTAATGGATGCTGGCGATGGCGTATCCCATGCCGTCCCCGTATATGAAGGATTCGCCATGCCGAGCTCAATACGAAGGATAGATGTAGCAGGACGGGATGTAACAGAGCACATGCAGACGTTGTTACGGAAAGCAGGTTATGTTTTCCATACTAGTGCGGAGAAGGAGGTGGTCCGGATGATTAAGGAGAAAGTTAGCTATGTGGCGGCAGATCCGAAGAAGGAGGAGAAGGAGTGGGCGAGTGCGAAGGTGGGTGATAAGGTAGTGGAATATGTGTTGCCGGACGGCAATAAAATCAAGGTTCGTTACAACCCCCTTCCCCCTTTTTTGGTTGGAAAATGAGTTCTCATCTAATATCAAATGTGAAGATTGGTGCAGAGCGTTTCCGCGCCCCAGAAATCCTCTTCGACCCTGAAATTATCGGTCTCGAATACCCTGGCATTCACCAAATCGTTGTCGACGCCATCAACCGCACCGATCTTGACCTACGGAAATCTCTCTTCGGCAACATCGTCCTATCGGGCGGCAGTACATTGACGAAAGGTTTTGGTGATCGGTTGTTGCACGAGGTGCAAAGATTGGCGGTTAAGGATATGAGGATTAAGATTTTTGCGCCACCAGAGAGGAAGTATAGTACTTGGATCGGGGGAAGTATTTTGGCAGGGTTGAGTACATTTAGAAAGGTATGTTTTGCATCGAGGATGGAAATAGGTTGGATGAAGCTAATGGTGGTATAGATGTGGGTGAGCATTGATGATTGGCATGAGAACCCTGATATAATCCACACAAAATTCACATAGTCTCGCTCTATGGCGTTTGTGCTGTGTAGCATGTCAGGGGCCTCAGATTTCAGCGTTGGGGAAGTAATCTAGCAAATCGTCACTCCGGGGTCTCACTACTGCCGCAACACAAAATTCTACCAAAGTTGACAGAGCTCGAGACTTCCGTTTTCCCACATTATCTCTTGAGACAGAATCCAGCCCGCGTCGACCTCTTATCGGGCCTGGAACCACTACTTCTTTCAAACACTGTATTATACGTCCTTTCCTGTCCCAGCATTTAAGCGCAGTATGGTATTGCGCTCCGTCACCAAAATAAAATCTCGGGCAGACGGTTGAGCTTGAAGTCACTTGTGCTACAAAAGTCCGGACGAGCCTGGGAAGGTGTGGGATAGGATTTCATGAACAGGGAGACAGTGTTGGTATATCAATGTAGGGAAATGGGCAGCAGATATGAAGAGAAGGAGTGTAGAAGCAATGATACCCATATTGATCAATGATTAACTCCCATAGTCCTCTAATCAAACGTGCAATGCATAATCATTGATGTAGCTATAAGTGGCACTTGCAAAATCCCATTCCCTCTATAGTGGTCAATCAGAAAACCCCCATCAGAGCCAGGTTAAGGAAGAAAGAAAGCTACATAGGTGGGGTTGGAGAGCCAAAGCGGTGATTGCCGAGAATTGTGTAGAGGTTATACCGGGGAAGTAGAGGGATGCAATAAAATACAGCTTTAGAATAGTATTTGAACATGTGTGCCGGGGACTTGGCAAATATTTGAGATCACCGTCACACAAAAACCTGTCAATAATTTCCACAATTTATGTCATTATTATACCCAAACATCATATCTACATTGCATTTTCTTCTTACTTCTTAAACACGCCCCCCTTATTCTGTGCCCAAGGCGTACTAACCAACAACAACTTCCCAAAATCTGGCGTCCCCAACCCCGTAGCCGCATCCCAACCAACTGTCGCATTCCAGCTCGCCCCCGGAATAACTGGGCTCCCATTCGGCGCAATGTTAAATCTACTCAGACCATTACATCCTGTCGCTGCACCTTTCACAATATCTGTGAGACCAAATTGACCAACGGTGTATAACCATGGATTCAAGAAACCCAAGGTTGGAAGACCAGACTCTATGCGTGCGGAGTTGAGTTGGGCGATGATGCCGTTGAATGCTGGTGCTGAGCAGGAGGTTCCTCGGTAGCCTTTATCGGAACCTTTATCAATAACGCGGAAGTTTTGGGCCTGGGCAGCGACGTCTGGGAAGCCGCGTCCGGTGGTGTTGAAAAGGCCCTTGTTTTTGTCACCAATCTTTTCGAGGTAACCCGACACGGCCTTCTCTTGATACGCTGGTCTCGCCCAGATATTTGAAAACCCCCCTGAGGAGAAGAAGACTGCAACTTCTGGTTGAATATAGCGGGTGCCACCTACAGAGGTGACGTATGGGCATGAGGCAGGGAATTGTGGTTGGAATTTCAAGGTGTTAAGGCCATCGTTGGAAAGGCAATAGTCTCCAGTCCCGCTGTCACCAGAGGAGAAGATAATGGACTTTCCTCGTGCACCAAGCTGAGCGAAGAGCTGACAGACTTGGGTAGCATAGGAAATAGGAATTTCCTGCTCGTTCTCACCATAGGATATGGAGATAGAGTTGGGGATGTCCTTGTTAGGAAGCTTGGTTAGCGCAAGGAGGAAGTCGAGATATGGCTCGTTGGTGTTGTCAGCTTGGGTGGGAGAGTCACCGTCCGGAATGAGGAGGCCGCGGCCTGCAGTGGTGAATTCGGTGATCGGAGTTGGGAAACCGACCGCTAACGCGTACTGATTATCGAGATTGGCTTCACCAGAGTCGTCCGTAGAGTTTTGATCGTTTAGCCCCCCATTGAAGGATACCACGGAAAACTAAGTGAGAGGTCAGTATGCAAATGTAAATCGTGGCTCACTGGGTGTAACTTGCGTTCTCGCCAATAGCGTAAGGAGCATAGACTTGCTCGAACTTAGCCAGGTCAGAATACCTCGCATATTCTTCCAAGAAAGAGGCATATGCAAGGCTATTCCCATTCTTGGCATCACCCTTGTAATGAACATTGTAGAGATCGAGTAGACACTCAGGTGTGATTGTCAGGTTGCAGGTGATGTTGACAGTTGGGTTTCCAGAAGTAGGTGGAGACCACCACTTAGAATGTCCCTGCGTCTTAGCTCCCTCGTCGATGACTTCGGCTGTTGAACCGAGAGGCTTGAGGCTACCAAATCTGATTGTTGGCTGGGAAATGTTAGTGATATCCGCTTTCGATAGGGGAAGGTTCCAAATGCACGGATCATGATATTGAAGAAATGAGCTTAGAGATTATCACATACCTGAATAAAGTTGATATGTCCTCTGACCTCATCGGGAACAGAATATGCCAAGGTTCGAAGTACTTGAGTATCCGAGTCCTCACTCACGTACCAGCCAAACTCAGTATCGAGCAATTTGCTACCGGTCTTGACGTCAGTCTGGAAGAGGAGATAATCTCCATCATCTCGAATCGTCGTAACATTGTTGTCCTGGAGCCAGCTAATAGCCATTGACGAGGTCTCGTCAGTAGGCTTGAGTAGACTTCTCAACTCATGGCCCTCGTAGTGCATCCCATATTGCTTGTGGTCAGGTGTAGAAACCTCCATCAGCTTCTCATACAGCGAATCGACATTTTGCTGCTTAAGAGAAACACGAAGCTTGAGGATTTCGTTCCCTTCAGCGGAGCGGACGAACTTCCAACCACGAGGAGCTGTTCGAATCGACTCGAAGACAGCTCCGTGTGCGATGGTCGTCAAGGACAGAAGCTGTACGAAGGTGGGAAGGGAGAACATCTTCACAAATAAGGCCGGCGATTGAGTGACAATAGCTGGACGGACTCAATTGAACTGAGCTGGAGAGGAAGGAAAGAAACCTCGCGCGCCGGGTGGTATAGGAAATATTTATACTTACCAGAATCACTTATCCCAATCTACTTGGGTAGCTGCAGCATATCCACAGCTTTTCCAGGCCGGCAGGTACGACTGTATGAACAATCCAGGAAGGAACTTGCGTAAGTGAATTGATCCCGCTGCCATGGCGTACAGACTGCATTACCCGGCCGTGCTTCCAGGTACAAAAAGTCTTGGTACCTGCTTGATCAGTCCTGGTTCTTGCAGCTTAATAGCAGTTGCTATGAGGGACGTGATATGAGTGGAGAGAGGTTGCATTGGTAGTGAGGGGTATTTTGCATGTTATCTTCCTTCCCATGCTGGACGAAGTCGTCCCGTGCCAGGATAAGCTCATTTAAGCTCATTTGTAGCTCTTTACTAGCACACGCGGTTGGAGGCGCGTGGGCGGGGCGGGTTCAACGGGCTGGATAAAGATGGGGAAGCTGATTATCGTTAACGAGGATATAATAACCGTGGTCAAAGCGGAATAAGAAAATCGTACGTTCTATCAAGGGTGATAGAAGAGTCCTGACCATTTACACAATAAATGGGATGAAATAAATGTTGTTCAAGGCCATTATGCTTCTTGAGAGTTCTGGAAGTTGCTTGTTCCTGATGAAAATTCAACAATGCTCACTAATCGGAGATGACGAGTTTGTTCTGGTGGCGCCTTCCGCCGAGGCGATTTTGACTGCCAAGCGTTTAGCTCCTGCCTCTTTGGCGTAGTTAAGCTTCCGCCATATCTGAGATCGTCGTTTCTAATCTGGGGTTAAACCGCTTGAAGACCGTGATGGGGATTCTGAACCTTTTCTTATTTTCCTCGTCGAAGCGGAATATTTCTATAAAAGGGGCTGTTTGTCATTTGAGCGGTTGTTTGATTGTTGGATATCAACCTCTGATCTTTTCGCAGGCCTTCATGAAAGTCTTGAACGAGAATCTCGTGAAGAACTCTAATGCAATGACTCTCTGTAGGGAGAGAGGGGAGTGACTGAAAATATGGAAGAAGGTTTGTTTTGCCTCCTTCATCAGTAGGTGTATGTTTAGAGCATAACCTTATTACGGGTCAGACCGCCTCCTTTGTACATGGGATGGTGGCAGGCTATCACCAGGTTATGAATAGTGGTCGAGCGACAAAAGTGAAAGAATGTGCGAGGATCAAGTATTTTGACCGCCCTTGATAAGGGTCTCCTAGAGTCCATTCTTGATGATTACAGCTAGTAGTGTGTGTACAGATCAGGTTGGAAACAATATGAGGAACGTACCTACTACTTGATGGGGGCATTACCACGACTTCCTCCTAGATTGGGTAACTGAAGGCGTGGTTGCAGCTGCATTTTATTTGGATCAAGTACATCTCATGATACTAGGGTCATTCAACTCTCTAAAGTCGATATTAGGAGGAACATCAATGTTTGGCATGTCAAATCGAAGAGGGTGACCACAATGTAGTTTTAATCGGATGGTCTTTCTGGCGCAGCCTCTATATAAACTCGATTCCCTTCAGTAAGCTTGGACTTTGATGACCAATGCATAGGTAGTGAGTGGTATCGGAAGAGAATGCTGTGCTTCTTCAACAAGATGGGCGATTATCTCTACCATTCTCATTTGCACCTTTCAGTAACCCTGCATTAGTTTTCAAGCCTTTAGGAATGTGGAATTCTAGTTGAGTCCCATATGCAAAGTATTGTTTTGAAAGGAGGAATGTTGGATTTTCCCTTGTGGTTTGAATAGAACGGCTTCTAGTCTCGTGGACTGCAAGGATGGTCTATGGCGCCTTGTGTCTGAATGCTAATTCTGGGTATTGATAGTAACGATTTTATCTAGTGAAATACCTGCAGCAATTTCTGCTTAGAAAGTGTGTCCGGGACCGAGCTGCACTATTCTGTTGTATCAAGTCATTTCGTTTTAAGAAGAAAGATGTGTTTGTCCTCAGAGATGAGATCCCGAGAGCCGTTAAAGAGGTGACTTTGGATGAAAGCTTACCATCAAAGTCTAGTGCTCAAGAGAGATACTAAATAAAACTGTTTCTAATTAGAGTATATTCCTGTTCGAATACGTCTGTCAATGTGCTATACTTAAACTTGGTTGTAACATTTCTAAATGGCAGTCTTTCTGTTTAGTAACAATGTGCATTGACTAATATTCAAATCTGATAGAGAAAACCTTTCTGATGCTTAGGCCATAGCCAAAAGGCATGATTTATTGACCTAAAAGAGAGAGATCGATAAATCGCCATCAACAATTGTCCGAGCATTGGAGAGTAGGCAGCATTGAACGGCTTGCATTGTACAACAGCTGTGCCATTCTCATGAGAGCTTCAGAAAACAGCATAGCCATGAATCAGTTGCCTATTCCAGAATTCGCAACATACCAACATGAAGTTATTCGTATTTTCTTGCGATAGCATGGCAGGCTGTGTATGATCTGCGACGCAGAGGTTTTTGTTTGATCACAGCAAGGAGAGAATGCCCGCGCCACACTTTTGGGTTTCCAGAAGATAGGGAGTCGTGTCATTTCAAATCATAAAACGGGACATATGATACCAAGCCGCTGTGCCTTGCAGAACGATTCAGCGATCAAACGACAGAAATTTCCGGACATTTTGATAAGATTATGGAATTTATGAGGGTTCCAGCAACTCGACGCCTCATCTCGGGACGCTGTGCTAGCAATCGCAACTTCCCGAGTCCCTGAATCGGGTCATTTCCCGGAAGTAAAATCATTTGAAGAGTCGAACTCTTTGAGTGGTGATGGCTGGGGCAGAGTCCAATCCGAGTCCGAGCCTACCCCACCGTGAATCTCCGGGATGCGTCGTGATGCTGATGATGCTCACTGCACCGATCAGATGAGATGAAACAGGATCACCAACATAAAAAAGATGAGATGACGGTAAAGTTCAGCGACATTGCGGAAGGTTTCCAAGCTGCCAAGGGCTTGCTGCAAAGTGCATGTTCATGTTTTGTGTCAAGAATCAATGCAAGGGGATAGAAAGCCATGTATGTTTAGGGCTTAGGACCAAATTGAACAATTTGATAGGAAACTCGTGGAATCATGGTAACAATCTGTTTCACGTGGTCCGGAATTAAAAGGCATGGGAGGCATGCTGAGGCTTCCCGGTCATTAGAGATGAGATTGATATGACATGATCGGGTGGGGGCAGTTCAAGTCAAACAGACGTTGAACACAGAGTCGAAGGGCTTGAAGAGCTGGCAGTGGATGCGATATTCTTAAGACAATGACACGTTGAATACGATTTATCGATAAGGATGACGGGGTGGTCAAGCTGGATATGCGAGGAGCCGCAGAAAGGAAGCCGTCTAACAGCTGGAGAGAAGTCTGTGGACAGGTTTCTCTATCTCCAAACCCAGCTCACGTTGTTGTCAAACATCAGCGGCGGTCAGGTCCTTGTGGCGCCCAGATGAGCCAATGGCCAATACAGGTCTCCTGTTTCGAAATGCCCTTTTGCCAATTCTCCTTTCCCTGGATGCCCTAGCGCACACCCTTCACGATGCGCCGGGAGAACACTCTGATCTTCGTCTGATCAAAACCTACCAGTAGGATGGTGATAGTACGCCCGCGGTTTCAAAGGAGCAGGTGAGTTGTGCTCAGGAACAATTGCGTTTTCCAAGCTCTGGAAAGCTTCCTGGCCGCTAGGTTTCTATCAACCCAGGATATGGAGCATCTCTCTGCAGAACTTACGGCAGATTCTTCACGGTGCAGGGGAGCAGGGAAGGGACGAGTAATGCCAATTGAGATCCAACATTCTCCTGATGTTAGTATGCATTCTTAGTGAAGCACCGACCGCCTCTGCCGACTTCATGTTGTGTTGCTGGTGGCGATGGTGTGCGGATGGGGCGCAGATTATATCTCTCAAGTTCAATCTCCGGGTCGTCATCAGCAGCGGAGCCGTTCAGGATCAACGGTGAAATTACGCCTATGATGTTTCTCAGCATCATAACGGTGTTCTGAATTTGGTGTTTGTGTGTTCTAATCGG
Organism: Tricladium varicosporioides; assembly: GCA_021365295.1. Classification (NCBI taxonomy): domain Eukaryota; kingdom Fungi; phylum Ascomycota; class Leotiomycetes; order Helotiales; family Tricladiaceae; genus Tricladium; species Tricladium varicosporioides. Next base: position 700,332 of record JAJTIW010000002.1, read on the forward strand.
AGGGCATCGTTGACCAAAAGATGCAGTCATCCAGCTGTCATGTTGTTCCACGGTTCCACATACTTAACCAACACATTGAGCTTGTCCATTGTAGGATTCAAGGTAATTTTCGTCGCTTGGTGTTTCGCGAATCACGGTCATTTTCTGCTCCATTTTCTGCTCTCTTCACCTTGGTGTGTTTGAAGTTGACTGCGTCCACAGGGGTTGAAAGCTAGGCAACGCCAATCAAGATCCCTGAGATGGAACCCCGAACGCCCAGCGGGCCCGTCCAGCCCCTAATCAATCTAAAATGACCCTTTCTTGGTGCCCACGGCGATGCGCAAATCCACCCCATCTCACCCTCTTCCACCACAGCCTCTCGCCCTCCCTGCTGTCAACCCCCTTGGCTTCTTCACGACAAGATTGGCTTGCCCCTCGCACCGCCGTGCGTACCTGCGTCAACCGCTGGCGAGCAAGGTCTCTTTTCCAGGCCCCCCTAGGCGGCGCCTGTACGATCCTGAATTTAGTGTCAAGCACCCATGGCCGTCGTAATCCAAACCTCCCTTTTGTTCGCCGCTCCCGCTACTTTTGCTTCTTCTTTTCCTTCTCTCTTCACCAAGATCTCTCTTGACCACCACAGTCCTTACAGTCGTTCCTTGCATACAAGTTACGTTCTCATTTTCAAACTTCAGTCATTCTTTTACTTGAGATATATCTTTTTGCGGAATCGACTTTCGCTCGCTCACTCGCTGTCCATACCGAGAATCTAAACATCCCACGATACCCCAAACGAAAACTTTTCGACAAGTCATTGTTAGGAAACTTGGAAAGGAGCATTGATTGCTTTGGAATTCATTGAAGAAAGGAATATCTGAATTGTTTATACAATAGCATCAACCACCAACTACCACAATGCAGTTCTCCACCCTTGCTGTTGCCTCCTTCGCGGCCTTGGCCACCGCTCACCAGCACGCTCAACACTTCCACCACCGCCGTCAATTGAACACCACCGACTCAGGTGTCTCTACGACCTTGACAGTGTTCCAAACTCAGATCCACACCATCACCAGCTGTGCCCCAACTGTCACCAACGTAAGAAGAATTATGACTTCTAAAAATAAATTTCACATACTAACAGTTTTTGATAGTGCCCAGCTCGCAACTCGGCTTCTGCTGGCATGGTTGTCACTGAGATCGTTGCCCTTACTACAACTGTCTGCCCAGTTGAGCAAGCTGCCTCTGTCAGCTCCGCTATCCACTCCTCAGTATCCGCTTCGCTCAGTGCTGCCTCTAGCGCCTCCGCTATCCCAACCTTCGTTCCTTCCGGCCCCAAGCCAACTAAGTCGGGACCATCTACCACTGGTCAAAATGAGGGGGCTCTTACCAGCCCAGTTGCTCCTCTCTCCACTGGTGTAAGCGGTGCAGGATCGTCTGAGGGAGCTGGATCCGCTGTCCCAACCAAGGACACCACTCTCACATACACCATTGGTACCGGTTCATCCACCACCGTTATCACCACCACCATCAAGCACACCAACACTGCCACCGTCTATGCCACCAAGTCCGCAGGTGCTGCTGGAGGTAACAATGCCGCTGAGGTCTCTAGCGCTCAACCAACTACCACCCTTACAGGAACCTCCACATCCACCAAGTACATCACCGTTATTGCCCACTCTTCCAAGGCCTCCACCGGAGGTGCCAACTCTGGCGCCGTTGTCACCGGCGGAGCTAACTCGGGAGCTGCTGTTTCTGGAGCTGCCAACTGTGTCCCAGTTACTGTCACAGAGACTATTGCTGTCTCCACTGTTACAGTGGTATGTCCCCACATGATATCGATCTTTTATACTCCATCACTAACTTGGAAATAGACTGCCAGTCCAACTGCCGCTGCTGCTAACGGGGCTGCCGCCGTCTCTGTCCCAGTTAACAACGCTGCCGTCTCAGGAGCCGCTGCATCAAGTGCCGCTGGAGCCTCAGATGTCATCGTTAGCACTGCCACCGTCGTCCCCATCCCAGTGACCACCGCTGGCCCATACGGAAACGGCACCATCGCCGCTGTGACCAGCAAGTCCAAGAAGCCCTGCTCCAGTGTCTTCCCTTCCGGCTTCGTCTCCAAGAAGAAGCACACGGGAACTGCTCCAATTGCCAAGGCCACCGGCGCATAGATCATCAATTCACTAGTTGATTGATGGAGAAGAAGAGAGGAGGAATCTACGTTCTTGTTTCTACTTTAGACAAATCTTTTTTTCATTGTGGACTTTTTATATCAAACAGTGCTGGTCCTTTGTTGCTTTGATTGATTGAATGACGAGCTTGATGAATGGAGAGAATGGCGAGGCGCACTGGTTACGCGGCGCATGTCCAGGCCAGGCAAGGCATATTGGGAAAAGCCGACCTGCGCAATATCTAACTTACTCAAATGATAGTTTATATTGTGTAACTGTTTCTGTCCTAAGCTTTTCGTGGCATATCTTATTCTTTCTAAAAGGCCAGCAGTGGCGGTGGCATCTAGACCAGCTGGTATGGGAACCTTGGGCGTTCAGATCAAGAAAAATGGGACGGGCATTTTGGAAAGCGAAAGCAAAAGTTCAACGCCATGACAAAGATTTATTGAATTATATGTATTCAAACTCCAAGTGTTCGCTGTTTTCTGAGATGGATATGTGGAGCGATGCGCCGCGGTTACTTTCTTCCAACCTATTTATGCTTAAATTACCCCTTGGTGGGTTTCTGTATTCATACTAGAACTAGAATTTAAGCAGTACTTTCAACTTATTGTTCGTGAATACGCCGCATGACTGCACGAAAGGAGATCGTCTAGCAGGGGTTCCTTCGGTCAATGAACAAAATGGTAACAATTTTGACGAGCGAGTGTGGCTCTGAGAGATAATTTCGACAACAGCCTTGTGTAAGATGAACGAACGAGGGTAACCGTGGGGGGACATGATCTGTCAACAATACTTTTTTGGAGCATGACGGAACCTGGAGAGAAACTATTCTTCATGATATATTCAAGAGTAAAAAAGAGTATAAATGTATTAATTATGAGTACTAATGCTGGTATTGGAAGAATGAAACAGTATATGATGGGAACTCCCTTTGTCAAACCTGAACCTGCAATGAAGATATACTTAGTCACGTGCACCTATGAAATTCCTAACCACCAATTAAATAGCCTAGTAATTCTTCACCAGCTTTCGACATCTCATCTGATTTCGTGGCACTTCCGTGGCACATTCATTTCCAGATGATGAGATGCAGAAGGAACAACCACACCTCAATACAAAGTACTTTTAAAGGCTATATTCAGTGTTCTATTTCCAGACTTCTGAACGCCTCTTTCTTCCATGGAGCCAGCGGCGATCCTCGCTGCAGCAAATCCTGGGCGCTTCAAATTTGGCAGAATCCGGGCGGGCTGTCCGTGTCGAGGGGTTCGTGGAAGCCTCAGAACGAGACATGTTTCTTCTCAGCCATCGCACATGATAGTTTCAAGCACGGTCACAGAGTAAATACGATGCAGACCTTGCACCAGCAATGCGATTGGAAACTCATGTGATTTTAAATTTGGATCAGGAGCGGAAGATCGTAAAAGCAAGCATAAATTGGAATGGTTCTGGCTGCTTCTTTTTGCCCTCAAAGTGATCTGTCACGCTGAAAACTTGCGACGCATCCAGCTTAGCGCCTGTAGAGTTCATCATCCCGCCTGCCTTGTTGCGTGCAGAGATCCGAGTCAGCATCTTCTTACGACATTCCCTTCTACTTACACTTCGAAACGTTCGCGCCCTTTCACCAACCTCCTCCATTTTCTTCCTCGGCGCTGAACTTGCATTATTCTCATTCTATGTAGACTTGGTGACAAGGCTACTCTCACCATTTTCAGCCGTTATTGTGCTTTGTCGCAAGCTTCCTTCTTTCATTACTTCGATCATTAGAGTTCGTCCACTTCAATCGGATTTCTGCCAAAGATAACCTGCATACGCCGACATACTCCCCCGCATTGTGTATTCCACCAGATATACCCCTCTCACACGGACCTAACGATCCATTCCAATACTATTCATGATGCGACGCGCTTCGGAGAATCTGAGCGATCCAGATCGTAACCTTGCCGAGTCGATGGGTCAACCCGACATGTCCAAGAACCCAGATATAGACCTTGTTGATATAGCCACCAACCCAGACTTGGATCTGATCAACGAAGAATCGAATGATAACAGAATACATACTCCTCCACCCCGCATCGCGGCGCGATTCTATAAACCTACGAATAATCGTCGCAAGTCTTCCGCGGCCTCCTCCCGCCGAAACTCCATATCCTCGGTACATTCACATCAGTCGCATGCCTCAAGCAGCCATCGCCATGGAGGCGCATCACAGAGCAATTACATTGCGCAACACTTGCGTCGCGCATCAATACTGGAAGACCGTAAAGCAAGGCTGGCAGATAGAGCAGCACATGCAGAGAAAGTTAGGTTACGGGCAGCCCTAGCAAAGGCAGCTCCACGGAGCACGACAAACAGCGAGGAAAGAGCGCTAGCTGCCCAGCATGCCAGAGAGAAGAATCTTGCGGAGATTGTGGCAAGTTGTGCCGAGGAAGTGAAGAGAGCCAAGGGTATTGCGGAGAGTATGAAGGAGAAGAGAGAGGCTGAGGGAAAGAAGCTGAGGAGAGAGATGGAGGAGAAGCTTGCGGAGGCCGAGCGCAGAAGGGAAGAGATCTTGAACAGAGGAAATTCGAAGAGAGGCCGGTCCCTAAGTCAGCCTCGAAAGAGTACTTCCCCGATGCCAAAGATCCGCGAGTCAGTAAGTGAAGCAACAGCTGTTGCAAGGATTCAACAGAAATGGAGAATACATCAACGCTGGAAGGCTCTTAAAGAATTCTCGAACTTAGGCCTGACAATCGACGGGGTGAGGGAGACATCTTTTGAGAAAGTTGTTGATTTACTAGCACAAGAAAAAGTCCTAGTGAGCACTGCGCAAATACTAAGAATATGTGGCTTGAAGGAGGGTGAAAGCGGCTCAGTCAATGAAATGACTGCTGTTAGAACTTTCCTCAGCGCATTCCTCATCCTGGGACATCCAACACAGGTTCTCAGCAGTAAAGGTGACAGTGGAGAGCAGGAGCAGGTGGGAGTATTGCCATTGAAGAGGGATGATCTGGCTAATCCACAGTTGCAGGACCTTGTAGCAAAGGCCCGGGATTTGCTAATATCATTCGAGAATGTTTTGTCGAGGTTGAACGCGGGGAATAACTATACACCTCCACCGGCGCAACTTTCGAGTCTATCAGAAGTTTATGCTACCTTCTACAACGCGTTTATCGCATGGAAAGCACGCGACTCGAGCACTTTAATCGATATGATGGTTCTACAGTTTGTTGAGCTTGATTCGATATGGCAAACTGTCAAGGACAGTACCGAGGAAGCTGTGACCGACTCTTATAGAGACGGCATTCGAGAAAATCAGCTCAAGTTGATGGTCCGAATCAAGAAGCTTGCTGGCCCCACCCAGGGGAAGAGGCTGATCACAAATGCCATCCGAGAAGCACGCAAAGCGCGCGCTGCAAAGCAACCGGCAGGAGACTCGCGACCCCGTGCCGCAGGCTCTGTACCACCGGAAGCACCTCCAGCACTAGAAGATCTCTCAGTATCTGAACAGAAAGTGGAGACACATTTACAGACCCTGACGCCCCCATCAACGCCTCGTAGAAATCAGCAGCAGCAGCATACCGCTGATGTCGATATTCTCAGAAACGCCATCACTATCCTTCCAGATAATAGAATCATTGCCCACGAAATTGCTATCAACAGAGAATATCGGATCGCTGATGATGCTCACGAGCAGGGTGATCTACTTATGGAGGCTGTCTTTGAAGCAATGCGTAGAGATGTTGGCCAGGGGAATAGTGATCGTTGGGTACTTGCCATGGCCGAGAACATCAAAGGAAAGTTTCAGCGCCTGCTCAAGCCAGGCAACTCCATGTATACCCTCATCACTGAAGCCTTGGACACTGATTTCGTTGCACGGGAACTTCGTAACGGCTCTTTCTCTTACGATAAGTTCTTCTCTTTTATGGCAAGCATTATTCCACGTCTCTGTGCCCCATTCCGGGACGCAGAAATGAAAGAGTTAGTCGAGAACCGGATGCAAAGTGGAGATGTCGTGGATCGTCTTCAAGCCTTGATGCATGCCACACATCTCATGCAAGTGGACTATGCAAATTTCATGCTTCAGCAAGCGGCTCCGGAGCTCATTAAGCATGCTCCAGCTTACGAGACCACCCGTTTTGCTGAGCTTATGGAAACTTCAGGTACCGACAAACTTCCAGCAACTGAGGCAGCGTGGCGTGAAGCTCGGACGAAAGTCCTTGCTGAAGTAGCCAGACGAGATCCAGACAATGTACAGCTGGCAAGGTATCGGCCAACTCCAGAGAAAATATATAGCAACATGATTGTCGATGTCTTCACTGGACTGGATTTGTCAGTTGGGATTCCTGAAACACTCAATATTGATAGCAAGCGCATCTACCGTATTCGCGCCGATATCCTTCGCATCGTCACTGCCGGGGCAATCCTGCTTCAATGTAAGAACATGCTCAAGCGTGATGTTCGTAGCCAATGGAAGACAGAAGCAACTCGAGTTTTGTCGGTTCTCGAGAACGCAAAAGACGCAGTAACGGCAAGTCAAGGCATTCAAGCTGCATTAGAATCCTCACGCAGTATGCCAGTTGCTACAAAGAGCCATATCAAGGACCTCGTCTCGAGAATCGTCACAGCATCTGCTTCGATTTCAATCCTTCCGTCAGCTAATCAACAAGCTACCAGCGCGGAACTCCGGGATCCGGTCATGCGTCTCCTGATGGCTCGTCTGAGGGGCCACATACTTGCACGTCTCACTGCCAGTACGGAGAAAGAGAAGGTCAAAAGTGCTAGTACCGCAAGCGAAAATCTTGCTACTCTTGGCCTACCCGAGTTTGTTCACAAAGTTGGTGCGATTGTTGATGAACTTGGAAGAGTTAGCGCGTTGGATAAAGTATCGCATAGGATTTGGTATGAGGCTGTTTCTAAGGCTGTTGAGGAGGAGGACGCTGCTTCGTCCTCGGTAGTAGCCTAAGGAGGGTTTGGGGGGATGGGGGAGGTTGTGTGCATATTTGGGAAACACATCACAAATTTTCATCTCGGCGTTCATAAAGGAGAGGTTGTACAGGTAAGGCGTTTGGGGTATCATTACATGGTACATTGGTTGAGCTGGAAGAATGGTTGGTAATGGACAGGAGGACATTGGGACGATAGATGAATCCCCTTGGTACGATAGGAGTTCCTGTATGCTCGCTTGGGTCTGTCACTGGCGTTTTGGGCAAAGGGCGGTTTGGATTTACGTATTGGCATGTATCTGACATATGATATGGTTTGGCTTACTGGGAATGCTGGATATCACGGTGATAGCAGCGAGCGAGCGAGCGATACTGATCCTGGTTATGAGCTATATTCTATTTGAGGAATTGAGCGTCCTCTTTCAGCGTTGAAAGCTACTCCTATGGTTTTTTTCTTCTTCTTTTCACGGCCGTGTGTGATCCCTACGTGAGTGTCACCACAGTATTAAACCATATTTAGCCAACAAGTGTCGATAAGTCACTTATTTAAGGCTACTCAGTCCCTTTTCCAACTCACTCTTGTTGCAGAGGTGTGCTGTCTGATTTTCAACACCGCACTCCCACACTCTTTACACCCCCAACAGATATTCGTGGTTGTATTGGGTTTCAGTTAACAGGTTTTAGACAAACCTGCTCGCTAGCTAAGGGACAGGATTCACTCGTCAAGCTCACTTCAACTTACTACATAAATAATGATTTAGGCATCACGACCCCAGCATCAGCCTCTCTAGCACATCGGTAATGATAACTCCCCAGCAACCCTTGATCCGCTGAGCTTGAGCCTGGTGCCACAACTAGCTGGTTCAAAGAAACTGTACAGACCGTGAGAACTAGTGTTCCGCCTAACGGTGGGAGTTCAACACATGAGGATTGATAGTATATCTAGATAGGTTGGGATTCTTGCTCTGAAGCGGCGCCTACACATATTTCTTTTTGCGTTTTATTTTAGCGGTGTTTTTGGTTTGGAGGGGGGGCTGGCAGGGGCGAGTCTGTTGTTTAGCGAGAAAGCGATGGGGTTCGCCTCCCCTCGGATATTTTCACCTGGGGTGGCTCGTTCGTGGTGCTAGGTGTATTTAGGAAGCAAGACGGTGCCAATTTCCCTTCGCCGGCCGATCGTCTGCGCGTCTCTCTAGCATGCCACGCTTTGCACTTCGAAAGGTAACTCCAAAGTGTCTGGGTGCCGCCAGAGTAGTTCGCCACGCAAAAGGCTATTGCTTAGCATCCTCGAGCTGGATGTTGGATTTGCGTTGCCCGCCTTCGTGATAAGACTAGGGTCAGAGCGATCAAAGGGAGACAGAACTAGGAATTTTTAGCCTCAGGGAAGAGTGTAGCTTAGCCCGGTTTTGATCGTCCGGGTTTGGATTAGACAGAGATACTAGTATTTTAGATGTTCAGGCACAGCTGATGATCGAGCTATATTGTATATGGGAATTTCCTGGTACCTGTAAGGTAGGAAACCCTAGAGACTCGTGCAGTTGAGGAATATAGGTTGATTTAGCAAAACTAGTCTGTGTTTGGAAAGAGGCTCGTAAAGATGGCAACTAGTGAACGGGCATTTGCACGTGAAGTAATTGGGGCTGGCATAGCAGGATGACTGGGAAATGTGTAAAGTCTCCGTATACTGACGCTGTATAAACTCTTGGCTTTCAAAAGGGCCGCAGACTAAATGGTAGCTATCCAACTGAAGCTATCAAAAAGCTTCAGCATACCAGAAGCCTTTCTAAGCAGTGTATCAATAGAATTTTCAGGCTCCTTTTATTGGATAGTATGAGCCAAGAGTAGGAAAGCGAAAGAGTAGTGGAGGAGGATGTGATCCTGTTTAACTCGGGTCTCTATGTGAACAGGGATCGACGATCATCACGCATTAACATCTTTTGTGCCGATTTTGATTTGGCATTACATTCGTTCTAAAGATAAGAATAGAACTCGTAATCACACTGTAACTCGCTACAGGTCCATACATCATCTAATCTCGGAACGCCTACCCATGATATATAATGACAAACAGCTGCAAATTCTCTTTCATGACGAGGCTCGTTATCATCATTACACTGTCCTTTTTATCTGTCAACTTAGACGGTGTCAGAGGTAGTCCTCCTCCTTCTAAATCGAAATCTACTTCCTGCCACAGGTCTCTCCTTCTCCTCGCTCCTTGCATTCCCATAGGCCTTCTTGCTCCCCTTCCTCCTTCCAGTCCTGACATCCCGCCTTGAGGCGCAACAGCAGCTCAAGCATAAGTGGATTAACCATCCAAAAATGCTGGATGCTGCACCAACCCACATGAACGCAAACATCTGGGTCCCAACACTAGCACCAATGTTCAACCCACCCTGGGAAGTTATAACGTTCCGGAAGATGATGAACATGGCTGTTGCGATGATAGCTGCGGCTGTGGTAAGCAGCGCAGAGATGAAAGTCCAGATCGCGATTGGTAGTGACCACCAGCGAGAATAGAGCGGGAGGAAGGCGAGGAAGATATTAACGAAATTCATGCAAACACCTGTCAAGAAAAATCCAAACATAACATGACTGGCAATCTTGATCAAGTCAAGAATATTATTAACCTGCGCCGGCAATGTAATCGTCGCTCCGGCTAAAAGCTCGTCGAGAAGAATTTCAACAGGATTAAACCAGTAGAGCATTTTATTTGGTGAGCAATATGTGATTCCTTCATCGTTGTACCCTTCGCAGAAATTCCAGAGACCAATTTGATAGAAATCGTGGAGGCCGAGGGAGCGAGCGAGAGAGTTAACGAGGGTTATACTGCCACCGGTGGAGACAGGGATTATATTGGTGAGGTCGAGGTAAAAGAACCAAGTGTCGCGAACTACGGCCTTTTTGTTGATGTTGCCGATTATGGTCTGGACTCTCATTAGGACCCTGATTGATGAATCCATTCATCGAGGTGGAGAGGACTTACGAGGATGAGGAAGATGACTGAAATAAAGAAAAAGAAACATGATATTAGGACCCACGTTTTTCGTGTCCTAGTTGCCCTTTTAATATTCACTCCGGGATCGTGATTATGTGTTAATGTTCGATCTGAGGATGCTTCTCCTGTAACTGGTGCTCTGGGTGCTACTGGAGCCGCATCAATCACTCCATCCGAGTTCTCCAGATTCCTTTCCCGTCTCCGGGTCCCCAACGATTTGAAAGAGGGAAGGACCATAATTGCTACTGGCTGCTATGAACAAAGAGGGAGGACCAGCAGAGTAGAGTCAGGGAGGGAGAGGAAGGGAGAGGAAAGAGGAAAAGGTGAGGGTATCAATTGATGGAATTGGAGAAAATAACATATGATCAGTGAAGGAAGTAAGAAGTGTATATCAACCGAAGTGCGTTAGCCTGCAAAAGAGCCTGCGACGACATCATCGAATAGCTGTATCAGGGGTGTTGCGTGTTGGAACGTATTAATAGCGGCAATTGGAGGGAAAGAGGGGTGGAACCCGCTAAACCACTGATGCTCGACCTCCACTGCTAGCGTTGTTTAGAACTGCGGCTCACCCACAGTCGTAAGCAAGTTGAACATCACTATTTAGTGGGAGTTAGAGGATCTTTTTTTGAGCTCAGAATTTCTTTCCCAAACTCCCATAGAGTGAACGTCATCCACGATCTTTGGTTTCTTTCGCCTGGCGCTTTGCAAGAGTGCTCATTCGCTGGGGTTGATCCAGAGACTAGGTATAGCAGCCACAAACGCTTGGTCCTTGGATCTCTGCCGGAGGCGTTCCCTTGAAGTGGAGCCTTTAGACAACACCATCCTTGGGTAGATCTTAGGCGGTTTGCTTTGCGAATCCACTGAAGATGTCACAGTTTGTTTGTTGGGCCTTGACAAGGTACCTTCATATAGAAATGGAGACGTCTTTTAATACGTTGCCATCTAAAATACGACTCATGTACTTACTCCAGACCCGTATAGCGATTGCAGAGCTGAAAGAAGGAAGCTGTCAGGCAATTATACATGGGGGTTCTCCAAGGGTGAGGATGCTCAGCCTCCCCAGTGACGAGGAATCCGTAAACTTGTGTGAAAACCTCTGCAACGAGATGTCGGGAATTGCAATCGCAGCTTTGGAACATTTGTAAATTGGCATATTCTCAAATCCTTCACTTTTTCTTTGATAATTCCCAATTCCGTTGGCAGGTTCATGTGATTTACATCTGAAACTTTGAAACGATTCGGCATGAAATCATTTCCGGGTGCTTGGAATTTGCTCCGGCTAGCACTCCCCGGCGCCAACCGACGTCATATGTTAATGGCTCCGATTATTTTCCACATTTAGAGACGAGAAATTCTCTTTATGTATCGGCCTTTGGGGTGCCTTCTTAGGATAAACAATGTTCTAGATTTGATCTAGCTTGTTGCCTTCGACCGTCGACACGCTCTCCAAATCCTCTTGAAGATCAGTATCCCCATAGACTTTCACTCGTAGTCGCGTTGTCCAGACCTGTCCCACTTACGCCGTGTTGAGAATTGCGTGTTCGTTGTTGGATACGTTCAGCATAGACATCAACACCGCAACCATGCTTTCTTCTATGCTCTTACATGGACTTCTATTTGCTATCAAGGCAAATGCCCAAGACGTTCTTACTTTATCTGGAGGGGACACGAGCAGTTCGAGCCACTCCAGCTTGCCCAGCGGCAGTTCAACATCGTTGACCGGAATCACTGAAGCAGCCACTCCTACTGGAGATTATCTTAGCTTGATGTCGACCATTACCGTATCTACAGGTACGAGCCAAAAGTCCTCAGCAATATCGACCAGAGCGATCGTTTCAACAATCAGCAGTGGATCAACGACAAGGACGACTACCATTGGATCGACAACATTATTTGGTATTGGCACTACCATTGGAGGCAATGCCACTGGCACTCCGAGACAGTCAACGACCTCATCTCAGATTGTACTTCAAGGCTCTGCGCGAAGTTCTTCGATATCATTGAATGGCACCGCGAACTCGACACGTACTGCCACGTCTTCATCCGCAAGACCAATCAATACAACGCCATGCAACAACTATCCGGAATTCTGTGGTCGGAAATATGGCAACATTACAGAGGTCTCGGCACACAATTCTCCTTTTGTCAAAAAGGGAAATGCAGCAGCAAACCAAGCATTGACAGTTACCCAGCAACTAAATGATGGAATTCGATTGCTACAAGGACAAATGCACTTTGTGAACGATACCCCTCACTTCTGCCACTCCTCTTGTGACGTACTCGATGTTGGACCAATTACAGACTATCTCGGCCTGGTGAAGAATTGGGTCCAATCGCACCCGTACGATGTTGTCACCATCCTGCTCGGAAACGGAGGGTACGACAAGGTTGAAAAATATGTCCCATTCATTGAAGAGACTGGTTTGGTACAATATGCATACACACCTCCCAAGATTCCAATGGGTATCAACGATTGGCCAACTTTAGCAGAAATGATCTTGGGTGGTCATCGGGTGATCTTTTTCATGGACTATGACGCCAACCAGACTTCTGTCCCGTGGATTTTGGATGAATTCTCTCAGATGTGGGAAACACCTTTCGACCCTACCGACAGCTCATTCCCTTGCACCGTTCAACGGCCCCCGGACCTTTCTCAGGCAGATGCAAAGAATCGCCTGTACCTCGTAAACCACAATCTTAACTACGATATCAACCTTCTGGGAAATAGTATCCTCGTGCCGAATATTCCAATGTTGAATGTTACTAACAGTGTCAACGGTTCCGGATCTCTTGGGTTGAATACCCAAAATTGTAACACGTCTTGGGGATATGCTCCCAAATTCCTCAACGTTGATTACTACAGCGTTGGTAATGGAAGTGTGTTTGAAGTTGCGGCGAAATGGAACAATGTTACTTACAACCGACCTTGCTGTGGCATTGCTTCAAGAAGTGGTGTTGAGAGGACCTTGAAAACTGCTGGTAGAGGAGCGATGGTTGCAGCAATAGCTGCGGTGGGGCTAAGTTGGATGATGCTGTGATGAGGATATATACTAATGGCTTCTCGATGAATTGTTTGAATAAAAAGGGATTTAGTCCATCTAGAGGGGTCTATTTGCGTACTATGTATGGAGAGCACGGCATGGCGTTGGGGACATCATACCTATGTAAGGGACTGGGGAATTCGTACAATGAAAATAATGTCTCAGAACTGTCTAAGACTATTGTGCCGAAGCAAGAATGAGGACCGAGTACGGAGAATTCGAGGAGAATTTGCAATCCCGAATATCGGTAGCATTGATAACATTGTCTTGAGAAGTAAAGAAACGTGTCGCGTATCATTCTTATCACACTCAAAGACAGCTTTTGTTTCGTCACTTGAAATGAGCTCACCCTCTGCAGCCAAGCTCCTCGCTGACCGAAGCAGGACCTTTGAGACAAATCACGTGGTCTATCAGGAACCTGCAGATGCAGGTCGGCCGGTCCGAGGCCATTCGAAGTGTTTCTCAACTGCCACTCAGCATTTTGAAATAGAAAATCAATTGATCATGATCTTCTCCTGAATAGAGGCCGACATCATGCATCAATTGAAGTTGCCCAATGCTTACCTCGAAGATGACCATCTCCATAGCAACAACGTAGCTCAACTTTGGTCCAAACCCCGGCGCTTGCTAGACCGTAAGCCAGGCTTAAGCTTGCCGCTTTCACTTTGGTCCCTTGAATCCCTGCCCCAACTACCGTAATAAAGACCAAGCAAATAGCCGTTCCTGTATTCCCTCAAACGGTACGAAGGTACAACTGCAACAGAAGCATTTGATAAGCTGAAAGTTTCCGAGGCCGACTTACGGTTGGACTCGATTGCCGTGGTCGAGGGACAAACTTGGCCCTTAGAGCACGAGTGGGCTCAAACCATTCTGCAGGTGAAGACCAAAGTTGCTGCATGGAGCCGCAGTCCACGCCAAATCTACAAGGCCACATGACGATATTATTGGCTTTCGAAGCCTTTTGAGGGGCGAATACAACACTGCCACAAAGCAGCCAGTCTTACGAGGACGGCAGAAACCGCAGAGAACTGAGGAACTGAGAGTGAATTGGGCTCTGCGAAGAGAATGAAGTTGCGACAGGTGAGAGAGAGAGTGAACTCATATAACTTCGTTTGTGTTTGTTGTGAATGTGTCGCAGTGGCTCCACGACGGCACCGAATAGAGCTAAATAGAGCGAATAAGCAAATATATATCGAATCCACCGTAACACCCCGATTAGAGTGGGCATCCCGCACTTGATAGCGTCGCCGCCCGAGCTTTCAAAGCAAGAAAAACAAAAGGTCGTCTTGATTGGCTGTGCCCCCCCTGCGATCAACAACTTGCGCCAACGCACACCGTTCTCCCCAGCCGATTCCTCTCCATAACACTGCTGATATTGTCTGCTCCAGACTTGCAGACAGACACTCCTCGCAATTCGCCCTCACCACCGACTGCAGACGAACGCACTCGCTGCGGCTTGGATGCGTGCGAGGACAAAGTGCTTCTTTTTTCGTCGCCTGTTGCACCACCAGGGACGCTCAGCTGGCGAATCCCAGTTGCTGGGGTAGATTGCCTTGTCTTTGAACATTTCTCCAGCCTCCTCCGAATTCTGTACTCTAGCATAAGCAGCAGCCCACCTTACACCCCTGATGCGTTCTTAGGGCATCTTCTTCGGTCTTCGAATTTTCATAATGGGTGTCGAAGGTCGCAGAGCTCCTCCGTTGCCAGCGCCCACCGAGACAGATACTACCACTGGAGGCAGCGAGATAGGCTCGCGGGTTACAGAGAAGAGCCAGTATACACTACCCGAGGACGGAAGCCCCGTCACGATTGCTACTCGGCGCAAGGACAAGAAGGACGGCTACGGTAATCTATCATCCAACAAGTCGCAGACATCGCTCTTGATCGAATACTTTGAAGGAGGAAAGGACGGCAAGTCAGAGTCTCGGCGTCCATCAGTCAGAGTCAAGGTCACACCATCTTCGAAAAGTAGAAGTCGATCGGCAAACGACCACATCCAAATCACCGAACGAAAAGGCACCAGGAAGCCATCATACACCAAACGGATCCAGCTCTCGCCGAGCAAGTCAATCGAAGCAGACGGTGATGATAGCAACAGTCTACACTCCTACCGATCAGCCACCGAGGAATCTAACGTCACATCTCGAGGAGGTGGGCCAATTGAGGTTGAAATCATGCCTCGACGCCATGGAAGTCCTCTGATTCCCAGCGACAGCTCCAAATACCATCAACAGAATGCCTCCGACATATCATCTATGCCTGCCGATAGCTTTCTTGATGGCAAGACCACGCACACAAAAACACCTGAACGAAAGCGGAGCCGGAGCTTGTCGCGGGGCGAGGCTCTGGCTTCGGGTGCTGCCGCTGGTTTGGCTGCTGGAGCTGCCGCGGACAAGTTGGGAACACCATCACGGAGACGAAGCCGAAGTCTCAGTCGAGAACGGATAGTGGTACAAAAAGCGGCGGAGAAGGTCCGAGGAGAGAAATCTACAGGTGAACGTCGACGCAAGCATCGGAGCAGAAGTCGGAGTGTGAGTGCAGAGCAGGAGAGTGGTGTTAAGTCTCCTAGGCGGCGATCAAGTCGAAGCCACCATGAAGACTCGATGCTCTCTGGCGGAGATTCTAGTCTGCTTAATTCCCACCTCAGCGGCAAGTCGGGTGATGCATATTCTTTTAGGTCTGGCACCTCGAAGTCATCAATCAACAACCCCAAATTATTAGAAACTGTCGAAGATGCTATCCGGCGCCTGATCTTACCAGAGCTGACAGCCTTAAAGAGAGAACAAAGCAAACACACTCACCGGGATAGGGACCGTAGAGGATCAGTCACATCAGGCAGTGCCTTGTCACGAGATTCACGGGAGGAAACATCAAGCACCCGGCGGCTTTCCGAACGTGGAAGTGGGACAGATTTGTCAAGCAAGCCAAAAGTAACCCTGAATGACTCGGAGGTTCTCTCTGGAAATTCTGTCAAGCATCGCAAAGACAGGAACATCGATCGCGTAAGGACGGAGGATTCTCCTAGGAGTTTTGAGCGCGGTTCCTCAGAAGAGACGGCTATTCAAGATGGTGAGCGTGTGCGAAAGAAGAAAAGTCGAGGTCTTGAAGCTGCTGCCATTGGTGCTGGAATGGGAGCATTGACTGCCGCAGCTCTTCACAAGCATCAATCACAGGACTCACTGGAGGAGAAAAAGGAACGCCGACGACGCAGAACTAAGAGTCGGAGTCGAGGGGAGAGTTTGGCTGGGAGCTATGACGAGCAAGAGCATGAAACCTTACCCCCCATGCCGCTCATGAGCGAGATCAATCCCTCCGAAATGACAAGGGCTTCAATTCTTTCGGCAGAAACTGATCGACCACACTCAGCAAGCCAAGAACATAGATCCACACCAATTCGCGAGGTTCCTCGCGGTGTTGCATCCCCTTCATCCCTAACTCCAACCCGAACACCGACAAGAACACCTGTAGCTCTCCAGCAAGGTTTGGGAACTCAGCACTCCAACTACTCTCGAGGAAACTTGAGCCTCCACAGCCAGCATAGTGAGCAACAATTACGTGGCCAGGAATATGAACTGGATGAACATGGGCGAAAAATTCCCATGCACAGCTCACTTGATGAAGAGCATGAAAACACATATGTTGAAGATCGGAATCAGAGCCACACATACAAGGAGGCAGCCAGTCTAACTCGAGCCGCAGTTGGTGCCAGCGCAGCATCTGCCGCGTACCATCCTGGTGATGATGACCATGAAGATCCAGAGCTCCTTGAGGACGATCAGCCAACCTACTACCAAAACACTCAAGAAGTTCCTCCCCCCCTTCGATATGTGCCATACGGACACGAGAGACGTGGCCTGAGCCCAATCCAGAGCGTATCTGGGTACACGGAAGGCGACCCAGAACCGCAACAACGATCTTCGAGATTGACACGAAGCTCTGGCTCCTATTCATCGCTTGGCAAGTCAATTCAACAATCACCGGGAAAGTCCATGAGATCTGTTGACTCTGTTGGAAATGTGCATCACAATCGCCACGACTTCCCCGATGTTCGCCAAGGTGGATTAACTGAATCCGAACTTACACAAGATGGTGAATATTGGGAGGAGCAGCACCAGGAAAATGACCGAAATCGTGACCTGGATGCAGAAAGCTATCGCAGCTCCAATCCAAACGTTGACTATCACCGGATGACCAACTATACGGATGATAGCATGGACGTGGATCGTATTGCTGCGGGCCAAAATGTCCGTGGAGTGGCTCAGAATGCAGAGTTTGTTCATACTCCTGTAGCCGTGGAATCTGCTGTAGCTTCACTGGTGAATGCGTCAGATTTGACGGGATATACCGGTAATAACGACAAGTATGGCCGCAGATCTTCGCTTGCGTCATTTGATGACGGCTCTGAGCGACACTTCACTAGTCGAGGAAATAGCCCCACAAAACATAGGATGTCAAGAGAAGTGGAATACAGCTCGGATCGGGGCTCTTCTAGTCAAAGAAACAGCCCTTCAAAATATCCTGAGTATGATCTTGATGAAAATGGAAGGAAAATTACCATGCCAAAGTATGGCAAGACATCAACTGAGAAGGGCGCATTGGCTGGAATCGCAGCCGGTGCTGCGGCAGCTGTTCTCAGAGGACGAAATAAAAAGCCAGAGGCCGACAAAAGCAGCTACGAGAGTGTTTCGGAACATACTGGTGCACCATTACAGAAATCGTTCAAGGAACGTGCTTTGGAAGGCCAGGGACAAATTCCCTCGCCACGCCAGAGTGTCGATGCGCACTCACTCAATCGGGCTGAGAGCCATGAACAGGTTAAGATGAGTGCAAATGCAATGCCCCTTGCGGACAATCCAGAGCCCGAGATTGGGCATATTTATGATGATGCATCTGATTTAACAACCAACCCGTCAGTTATCAATGGCCCAATTATGGAAAAAGATTCCAGAGATCATTGGCCAGATCACCAAACTTCCCAGCCAAGACTCAATACAGAAAGCCGTTCTCAAAAGTCTGACTCGCATGCAAAAGGTGCCGAAGCGGTCCTTGGTGCGGCAGCTGATGTAGCTGCTTATGCTAATCACAGCAGAGAGACGAGTCGCGATTTCCAGGATGAGGAGTGGCGGAGGACTTCCGGGGAGCAAAAGAGAGACACCCTTGTCACCAACCCATATGAAGGCACAAGTCCAATTGCTGCCATTGGCCTCGACCCAGGCCTTCTCGCCCAATCAGGCTTTCAAAGTCCTGGCCATGAATATGGTCCGCCTAAGATGAATTTCCAGAACAGCAGTCCACTGTTGAGGGACGAAGGGTACATTTCCTCGGCACCGAATGCTCGTTCACCTGGCACTGGTACCCCTGAGCCGAAGCTAAAGAATGTTGGGTTTGAGGATGAAGAGATTGGAGGAGCCGCTAATGCCCTAAATGGCGGAGATCCCTTCTACAGCCCTAAGCACCAACGGCATCCCAGTGGCATGTCCCACGGCATGGGTTCGCCAATTTACGACAGTGCCACGGGAAATGGCATTGACCGAATTCAGTCGAAGGATATTGTTGCTTTAATGGATCACCTCACTGTTCGCGATGCTCAACGTAGTGCCCGCGATACTGAAATTCTCGTCACACTGGTTCGAGCTGCTGCTGAGATGCGGAACTCTTTTGAAGACATGAAGCGCCTTCTGGCTGATACCGAAGACGTTATCATTACCGAGGTTCAGGGCAACACTGAGAAGTCTGTCCAGAAGGTCATAAACGGACCACGACCATTTCCACAAAGCGGTGCTCGTTCTCTTCGCCAAGGTTCGCAGGATGAGATGTATGATGATATCCGTGCCAAGAAGAGGAACGTATTCCAGCGAGCACTCAAGGGTCTCAGCATGAGGAGCTCAAATGATCTAGGCAAGATTGAAGAGATGCTGGTAACATTGTTGGGCGAGGTCGAGGGATTAAAGGCTGCTCAGGGACTGAAGACTGACAGCCAACATGCTGGATCATTCATCGACTTGCACCAAGAAGGCAATTATGGCGACGACCGGGGGTATGAGCCAGAAGGAAATGCCGGGACCTCGACAGCTAGTCATGGAAGCCAATCTGGCCATCTTTCTCTACCGCTACCACTCTCACGAGGCCCTAGCGCAACGAGAGGGTTTGATGGTAGAAAATTCTCTGATCATCGGATTAGTACGGTCCCAGAGGGGGACGAGGAAGAGCATGAAGTCACATATTCTCACCATTCTCAACGATCGCGACATGCACAATCTCCACATATCTCCATTGATCCCCATAGTCCTCAAGACCATCACGACCCGGCTATCATAGGAGCTCAATTTGAGGACTCTGATCGCCTTCAAACACCGACTCGGGAATTCACCCGGGGTGGTTCTGCTCCTCTAGGCACACCTCCTCAACAACAAGTTCCTCAAGCGTCGCTCAGTAACGAGAACACCCCAAGAACAGAAAAAAGCAAAAAGCACAAGTCAAGTAGCTCATCTGGTTGGATTCCAAAGGTTTCCCGCTGGTCTGAGACAACAGCTTCAACGGTTCTAAGGGGATTCCGAAGCAGCAAGGGTAGTGGCAACAAGAAGGGTGAAGAGTACATGGAGCCACCCTCGAGGTCTGGATCTGATCTTGGCCATTATGCAGAACCTAATCACAACCCATATGGTGAGGACAAGCTTCACTCTGGCTTCTCCCAAGATCAGATACAGCAGTATGATGAGAACGAACCGCTGTCGATGTTGCCGCCTGAGGATCCCAAGTATAAAGCTCATCGAAATTCTTTGAACCTTCAGCACCCTCAGCCTCGTCCTGGCCCAACCGTCCGCTACCAGACAGCTCTCGAGTCTCAAGCCCACAACTTTGACCAGCCAATGTCACCAAAATCGGTGGATTGGGGATCTACTACTAGTCTCAACAATCTCCCACCTCAGCAGACCAACCGCTACAGCACTGGCACCGGTGGTACTGGTGGTGGCGCCCTCTCACCAATCACTGATGGTGGCTACTCCAATGGCTCTGCGTCCAACCAACAGGCGCCCGCTCGTCCCCCAAAAGAGCCCCTTGCTCCAGAGCGGCCACCAAAGATTCGAAGTGGAAAGCTTCAAAAGCCAAGCCCACTGAGTCGTGAGCATCTCCAAACCGAAGAGGACCGCCCATACAGCCCTAGCTATGAACCAGGTGGATCGCCACGATCTGCAGCAAGAAAGCTCTCTGGAAGCATGGGAGGGGTACCAACAAGAAAGCCAACTGGCCCAAGACAGATGTCAAGTCCATCGAGGAGTGGAGAGCTGAATAGAGATGATGGAACAGTCATACGAAGAAACAAAAATCGAGGTATGTAACACAACTGCCGCCCCTCTAAACTGAATATGTGCTAATTCACAAAACAGACACATTTGGCACAGTAGCAAGTAATAACAGCGCGGAGTCTGAAACCTTCTGATCGAATAGACGATTGGTTCCTAATAAGATATCTCACGATACATACCATACCACTCACATACTTCACGTCTGGCGCACGCTACTGGCTAGCCTATGCCATTTACACATTACCTGCCTACTTACCTTTATTGCCATATTCACCAACATAGCATAGCATAGCCATATGGGAAACACAGGACAGCATACCAACGCTAGGATATTGAAAGAGGATGGCTGCTTAGCACATGAATGCAAATTCTTGTCTATTTTCGACATCTCGATTTTCGGTAATTGATTTTGAGGATAGAGTCTGGATATGCCAGAAGGAGTGTACACACATTGGAATTTTCTGCTTAGCGAAGGAAGGAAGCAAAATGGAGATTTGATGATGATACAACGATGGATACGACCTGCCTTTTTTTATCTGCGCGCGTATTTTCCCTCTCCGTTTCTTCCTTTTGCGAGGTCTCTCTCCGTTGAGTGGGAGATTGTGTATGCATGTGTGACTAAAAGCTGATTTTGATGCGGAGGGTTGAGAAGTGGGAAGGGGAGGGGGAGTAAAAATGCACAGAGCAATGTGCGGTGCTACTAAGAGAGTGCATTTACATTATACTACATACGTAGTGGTAGTCAAGTCATATTTTATGATGAGAAATGGATATAGACTTTCAACTCTTGAACTATGTTGGGTTTGCTCTAACTTGTGATACATTATACTGTTAAATTTAAGGATAATATGATACAGTAGCTTCCGCGGTTGAAACTTGGAACGCTTCTATGGGCTTTTATTACTATTCTCAGCTATAGGAAATCACAACTGAAGTGGTATAAGACGAGTGCTAGATGTAAGCAATGAGGATAAAACCATGTTGGGCCAGAAGTATACACAGGGGATGCTTCTTGGGAAAGGGAGTCATACTCAGAGGATAGTATACAGGCAAGCCAAAGATAGAATATAAGTAAGGCCTTCTTAACCTTGCTCAAGGAATAGAGCGAGGGGTTGGAGAAGCAAGCAAAAATAAATAGAATGTACAATAACGATAGTGTGGTATGCTGGTTATCCCCAAAAACGCAAGCCGCAGCAAACATGTACTAACCTTGACCAAATGCACCAGGATAGTCACCTAGATATTTGTTCATTAAGTTTGCTTTAAATGAATTAGATAGAGATTTACTAAAATCAGTCAAGATGTTATTAAGAGAGAGACCCTCCCCCCCTCCACCGAGAGGAGCGATCAGAATCGGCTATGAGGAATACCGTCTCTCTAGATGTCTCCCTCTCCCATTGTTAGTGTAATTATCCAAACCAGGGCCCCCGCTTGCACTTCTCTCTTGTTATAGTCAACCTGCTGTGGTGTTTGGAGTGTGCTAGAAATCCAATTCGTATACTCCGTAAGACTTCTGGTAAAGCGTGGTATGTGTTGACCGACAAAGTTCGATTATCCAATTTATCTCCCACCTTAGGGGCCATATGCCAATCAATACATCGGGAAGACTCTGGGGCCAGCTTGTTGGAAAAAGAAGTACAGGATAATTGGATCTTGACTAGTGCTTTTGATGTTTCTTGCCGGTGCGCTTGCTTGACGAGGTAATTGAATCCGAAGAGGTCCACCGTGAAATATGTGCGGCTAAAGAGCTCCTGCTACAACCCACTCCAGCGGTGATGATGAGGATGCTTACGCCTGATTCACATATCCCTTTTACACGCTGTGAAGTCTGGTGAAACCACGAGAAAGCATCTCTGGGACAGCTTAACTGCTAAGAAACAAGGAACATCTGATTTGTCCGGTTGATACTTGCCAATAGGAATTTACTCCTTTGTCACTTAGTGTTAGCGATGTCGTTCTTAGAGGCTGCCAGACCAAAAGGGGCAGTACCTGTCTTTTGGAGCACGTCTACGGAAATGGTCTATGTCTTACTTAAAGACTCTCAATAGTGGCTCTAAGCTTTAGTAATTTATCAATTGTGCTCTAAGAGAAATTGTCTAGATTCCGGTGTAACTTGGAAATTTGTAAAGTGATCTTATGGAGCAAAACCTTATATTTTCTCCCACCAATATTCAGTACCTCGTATGAGGGCTGTAAGAGCTGAGCACTTGTGAGTCTATAGTAATCATGGCCACTAGTAAGGTACTCTTCTCCTCTTCTAAGCGTCGCCATGCTTCTATAAGCCTCTTTTTCACTATAGCCATACTAAATACAACAGTGATTCTCTGAAATCACTTCCCAATTTCGGGAGGTTTAGTGATAGCACCTTTTAGTTTATGTTCTTTCAAACACCTCTCGAGGCTTGAATCTATCTCCAGAGTTTGAGACTGTGAGTCTCATCCAACAGCTTCGACAATGGCAATTATATTCTTCAATTACTAAACACACCGCTGAAATTGCTACGGAATTCTTGTAAATGAGTAATCAGCTCTTTGAGAAATATAATCAACCAAAGTCCAAGCCTTGCAAATGCAGTAGCAGCAGCTACAGCTCTGACGACCCCGGCCATAACTTCGCGGGGAGGATTTGAGGCATTTGATGATGATATAGTTGATAGTAGAACGGTTCTCCCTTGACCAAATCTATGTCTCCAGAAACTGTTGAAGATATGCGCAATTGATTTCGTGTTCAGCCTCCCACAAAAATACTGATTTCAATATATGTTGTGGCTACAAAACATACCTAACACAGCAGCCAGGTGGTTGTGCAGCTGTCACCACTTTCAAAATTTCGGCTATTTGAATATGTCTTGCTGTATAAGCGTAGTTTTTCGAGATAATAATAGCGCAGAATTTATGTTATTTTTACAAATGATTTGGTTTCATCCATTACAGAACATAGCTAGGGGAGAGAAACACGGGTGTGGACTAAGGTACCCGGCCATTCGCGTGAACGGCCCATAACCACCGACATATACGAGGCTCTTCGTAAGTTCGTACACTCTCATCCAAAACCAACCAACCATGTCAACCACCCAAAAGCAACAGCAATCTCCCAAAACCAAATCTAAACACCTTCGTGACCCTCCTCCCTCGCTTTTTCTTGGTCCCCCCTCCCAAAATGCTTCCCACGTCTCTTTACCAGGTACTATCCCGCCTGCAATACCAAATAACCCCTCTACGTTGAATCCGCAACGAGCACCGATGTTTCGAACGAGATCTGGACTAGGACCTGGAGGAGGGGTCGGGGCCGGAGCTGGGGTGGGAGGACAGGAGATGGGAGGTGGGTTAGGTGGAGGAGGGGCTGCAACTGGGAGCGGAGTTGGCATGACGGTGCCAGGACGGTTGGGAGTGCCAGCATTGCGACATCAAGAGAGTGAGGGGAAAAGACAAGCTGATCGTACGGATGCGCTATGGGCTGAGATGCAAAGTACATTGGAAGAAGTCGAGCTTAGCGCAGTCAATGGCACACATGTGTTCGGCCCAGAACATGCGAATGCGCTCGAGGAATTAAGGGCAGCACAGATTGAACTAGCACAAGCTTGGGCGAGAAGTGAGGCAGATGATGTGGTTGAGGGTGCAGATAAAGAGAATAAGCCCCTTACTGGATTGGCGGCAGGAAGCAAGGGAATTGGAAGTGAAGGGAGGAGTGCGCTTGATAACACTGCCGGGAGTACTGTGTCTGGGACTGGGAGACCAGGTAGTAGTGGGGTTGTAGGAGGAACTGGGGCAGAAAAAATGGGGAGTAAATTGGAGGAGGAAACGGAGGCCGATATATTGCTTGCCAGAAGGAGGAGGGAGGCAAATGATAAGTACTTCCAAAGGGTTAATGGAGGAGTGATAGATGTGGTAGCTAAGTTGGAGGAAGTTGCGGCTGCGATGAGAAGAGTGGAGCAGGAGAGTAGAGATATTTGGGGAGAGACTGAGAGTACGGGAACAAGTCTTCATGAATGATGTGAAAGCATATTTCGATATTAGCGTGGGTGTTAGGGAAAAGGTATGCATTCATAGAGAGCCCATGGAAGCCTCGAGGCGATTTGGTACACTAGATAATGTAATATTTCATCAGTTTTGCTTTCATGATCCGCCGTTCCTGGATGTCCTAAAAACTTCTATGTCATCCTATATCTTAGCCCTCGTCGCAGCACAATTCGTTGACCCTTGTCCTTTTGTACAATTATTGTATCGTATCATATGTGTCAGCTTCCCCGAAGTCTGGCTGGTATCACCATTCCCAAAACGCCGTAAAGCTCCCACGACCTTAATTGCCAACGAAAAGAGAGACCTATGAGTTTAAGCAGCTGCGAATGTTATAGAATTCAAGAGCACCCACTGCCATAATGACACAGCATACACTTATGTAGGGACTCAGTCGTTCTCCTATCCTCGCACATTTCCAAAAAAGACCTGTAACAGCTCTGCAATTCAGTCAGCCTTGACTGCGCCAGAGTACTTTAAATTCTGAGGCATAACCTACCCATCCTTATTTCTATCCATAAAACCGGGGAAAAGTTGGTGGAAATATGCGCTGGTACAGATGAGGAGGAGGAGCACAAGAAGTGCAGACTGGAAGTTGAAGAGTGCGGACTGTAATAGAGTAAGCGAAATGCATTAATGAATCCCACGGTCTTAGAGAAGAAATCTCAAAATACTTACCATACTGTTGACGATTGCGCAAACCCTTTTGTTGTGAAGTCGAGAATTCAGTCAACAATATGAGTTTCCAGCAATCAAAGCCAGGCTGTCACATCGGCACCCGGAATATCTTCAGCCTCCGATGATACGATAGGGGTGAGATTATCCGAAAACGCTAGTGGCGCTCTTCAAGAGCCGTCGGAGACCCTGGCAATATATTGTCGACACTCCTTGGTGTCAAAGAAACCTACAAAGAGGGTTCGATAGTAGCTCACAGGAACAGTGTACTAGTTCTCTAATTTCTCTGGGGACCACCTTAACAACTCAGACTACGAAACGGAAACTAAACACCTCAATTCCACAACTCTCTGAGTCTTCCACCAACCTCCTCCAAACCTAGTCTATCCACAAAATCATGGAGCCTAGAGCGCGTGTGGGAAAGAATCGTGGACAACAGAACTTCAATGACGCAGAACGTCAGTTCAAGTTGCATCTCATCAATTTTGCGTTTACTAACAAGCTACAGTCCAACTCCTCCTCTTTGCGTTTGGTGATGTCAACCAACCCCTCGAATCTACTCGCAAAGTTCTCGATGAGCTTCTCACCGACTTCATCACTGAGCTCTGTTTCGAAGCCGCACGATCTGCCCAAATAGCTGGACGCCAAAAAATCAAACTCGATGATATAAAGTGGGCCTGCCGCAATAACCCGGTCTATCTTGGAAAGGTTGAAGAAATGTTTACTAAGAAGGAAATGGTTGATGGTCTTCGAAGGATTGCGGATCCCAATGATGATAAGATTACGGCGTCAGGTGTAAAGCAGATGATAGAGGAGCCTTTAGGTGATGCCGACGATGACGCGGATATGGATACTAGGACTGCTGGTGGAAGGAGCAATGCTGGAGGTCGAAAATGATTGCATACTTGGGAGGATTTCTTTTTATATCTTTGATCATTGCATTTCTGGACTTCGGGCATTGCAGGGCGTTTGGCAATAATACCCGGCTGAGGCCAGTTGATTTTACAACCCGATGGATGAATAAATGTGCTGTTTTCTGGCTTATATGAACATCTACTAGACTAGGGAGCTCTTCTGATCTTTACGCTGGACTCGTGTATACCAAGCAAGCCCCAAGGCGTGAATGTCCAATGGAATTAAATGTTGTCCACAGCAAGTCAACCTTGCTGGACTGGTGTGGCCTATCCACTTGGAAAGCTTGGTTCTACGTAACAGTAAGAGAAGAGAGTATGACGATGCCGTTTCCCTGTATGAAGTCTAGGGATGAAGGGTATTCAGATCAGAGTTTCTGAGAGCAAATGGTTAATCACGAGGATCACACGTGGACATGCTCAGTGGTGAAATTTAGCTACAACCACCTACTCGCTGGAATTACAATCCTCAGAAAATATTTAAATATCCTTTACTCTAGTCTAAATGAGGTATATTCAAGACCTTCGAACTCCGGTTCCATTTACTAGAGTGAATGAATGAAGAGGGTTTCCCTTTACATCTACTCGGACCTCGGAGTCAAATCCCTCAACCCCACCAACTCTCCTCTTTCCACATCCGCAAGCACACTCTCACAACCCCTGCTATCCCTCTCATCATCCTCAACGCCCAGCCGGCCCATATCTCTTCCCCTCAAAATGCCCATCTCCTCTTCCTCCGTGCCGTGTTCTCCGACAACGCCGTGCCTACCCTCACCTTCTTCACTTTCTTCTATCCTGGGAACTTCTCCTTTACCCTTTCTTATTGCTATGAAAACTGCACTCCCCAAAATCAACCCACTCCCAGCCAAACTCCATACTCCGGGACTAACACCAAAAACCATTTTATCTAGCGCAAGCGCAAATAACATGTTCGTATAAATCATATGCGTTGCCTTGGCCCCTCCCCCGCGCCCATTAACCGCCAACCCCTTGGTCAGTAAAAACTGCATTACGAATCCACATATCCCCAAGAAGATCAACATTGCCCATTGGCGGGGCGATGCTGGAAGCTTGAAGGATAGAGTGGGGGAGAGGTGGAGGGGTCGGGCGAGAGTGAGGGATAGCGTAGAGATGAGAACGCAGAGGAGAGAGAAGTAGTTTACGCTTATTAAAGGGTGGGCTCTTTTGCCGATCCAGCGGATTGTTGTGAATGCTCCTGCGGCACCGAGGACACCTACTAGTGCTACTGCTACGGCGGATGCACGTTGGGCGGATGTTGGGATTGGGAATGTTGCATCCATGGGTTCTGAGGAGGTTGAGTTGCTCAGAACGGGTTGGGGGACTGTTGTTGATGGTGAAGTGAAGAATGAAGTTGGACGAGCTATCAGGACAACACCCAGAAGCGATATGAGAGAGGCATATTGCGCAGAGCGAGGAAAGGGTTCCTTGAGGAAAAGGTAGCAGCCATAGCTCGCTACCGAAGGTGCCAGGAAGGTAATCACTACTGCGTCGGCTACGGGGAGATATTGTAGGGAATCTAGATCTTGTTAATTCTACCCTTCTTCTACAACTGCCGTATCATTTATTGTTCATAGTGCGAATTGAAATCAAGTATATAAAGATTAGAGACTTACAATACATCCCAAAAATCCCAAAAAACCCACTCGCCCCCCTCGCAACAAGCAACCACCTAATCCCCCTTGCCCCAAACGGGAAATCCTCCACCCGCTTCCACCACATCCACCCGCAGCAAAAAATCATTGTTAGAAACATCCGTGCAAATAGTACTTGTAGTGGATGCATCCCCTCCCCTTCTAATTCTAATAGTCGAGTTGTGACATTCATTAGTGCTCCGAAGAGCTGAGAGAACGAGACAAGAAATAGACCTTGGTTCCCTCTCCAGAAACTCAATAGCCGGGACTGGAGCGTTCTGGGTGTTTGGGTAGCGGGGGGGACGGGGTATGGTGAGACGTTGCGGGAGTGGTAGCCTCCTATCGAAGAGATCGTACTAATCGATAGTCGTCGGAAGGTTTCTGGGTCAAGGAGCTGAGTTGAGTCTGGTGTCTTATGTATTTCTGGCGAAAGGAATGTTCGATTTGTGCCGCCATTTAGTGCTAGGTCGAAGTTCGACGGTATATTCTGAAGGGATTCCAAAAGGTCGTCGTCTGGATCATTGAAGCGTTCTTTGGTCGTCGAAGAAGGCTGTGGCTGGTTGCATTCGGGTGGGGACATGATTACTAGGCCTCATGGCAGTTACAGCTACAGTTCTCGAACTTTAATAAGACTATATATGTCTTCAAGCGATGAAACTTCACAGGAGGTATGGAAGTGTAGGTAGAGACTTCTAGAGGTGATGTTGCAATCACGGAATCAGATTCAGAATAGTGGGATGTCAAGTCAGCAAATCGTCTTCCGCTTTCCAGCTTGTGGAGTGGGTCAAGTCTTGATATGGACTAAGTCAACAACAAGCCACCAAGAAGTTTTGGAGAACCTCATGAGAATACATATTTGTTGCACTTGTAACTTATATTCAACATCCAGAAAATCCGAGAAAAATAACAAATGGAGGAACTAAGTAAGTTCTTGGATTTTCAGATACTTTGGTGGTTAAAATATTAAATAGAGGTATGAGATTTCATGGAATCTTTCAAAGTTCTTGGCTTAAAGTACAGCGACGAGGAGGCAGGGAAGGATATCCGGGGCAAATCGTCATAGGTGCGGGTAGATATCGAAGGTTAGGCGATTGGCTTGATGCAAGCACTACACTCCGTTGTCGGCCTCAGTGTCGTGTGTTCACCGAGTGTGTGTGTTGCAAGTGTCAATACTCTGATGCGACGTCGTTGGTACTTATGGATGTGACTGAAGTGCAGATAGAGTTGCAGGTGAGACATTCGGGATGCCGGCTTTGGTTCCAATGCTTCGGATGAGAGCCGGTCCCAATTTTCTGGTCTACCGAGTTGTACACTGCTTGCCACATGGCTGGCGTTGAATCCTGGGCAAGACAAATGACGATTGAAAACCCGGATGCATATTATCTATTTTTGTTTCTGCTGATTCTCATCGATTCAACTCTCAACAATTGTTGAAGTCTTCAGCCTTCGCTCTCTAGGTCTGTATTGGACTTAGTGCATTGCACTGCTTCAATATATGCTTACGATCCTTGTGTAGGGCGGTCAGCCACTTACTCCCTGTTGAGTGGTGAGAGGGCTTATACCAAAAGACTTCGAGAAGATGAAGACCATCCGATTCGTCAAAGTCAACCTATTTCAGGGTACTGTGCAGCTGCATCGTATTCTGTGTGCAGCTAATTTCGCGCCGTTCCTGTACATTCGGTCCAAGAATAGGATGCAAGAGCGGCGTGGTATAACATTAAAAATTTTCGAGTGACAAAAACACTTGCTCTGGGAATTAGAAATGGGTGTGAGAAAGATCGGGAGAGATGGATGTAGATGGGTGACAAGATTTAAGATAGCAAGGAATATATTCTAATTTGACAGCCAAATTCCCAGAAATTTCCTTCCAGCTATGGTACTCAACCCCGAGTTATGGCGAGAAATCTTGTCGAACTAAACACTCATGTTTCTACCCCTCTTGTCCTTGCTAAAGACAACGAAAAGGCCGCCTTGCCAATGTCTCTTTCGCTTTCGGGTCGGCCCTGTCCTAGACGATCACATGTTTTGGGAGGTGCGTGGCCACTCCCTCATCGAGGCTGCAATCATTGCGTTAAAAATGTCTGTGGATTCGATATGCCGAAATGGTTTTATTGACCGCATTGGAGCCCTACGGTGTTGTTTGGGCTTCGCCAGCTACAAAATTGGCAAATGCCTGACCTGTCAAGGAAATGTTTCTTCTCAAAGAGTGCTTAGTTTGCAAATATGACATTTGCTCCACTACTTTAGTGACAGGAGATGCGTCTGGGGATATTGATCTTAGGAGATGTAGATCTTACGTTATTCGGCTCTTTCCGCCTTGCTTTTCGACCTGCATACCAGTGCCGTGAGTTCCTTGAGCGGCAGTTTTCAGGCGTTGAAATGGTCCGCCTGGAGAACTGGTTGGACTCCGTCGAGTCTGCTTTTCATTGTCGATCACAAATAGGTCTCTTTGAGAGAGGAGGGAAAAGCCTCTTTGGGGACGAGGCTGTAGCTATTTCGTTGGGATAGTTGCTGATCTCCTGCAAGACCATCGCCCATAGAATTGTCAAATTCTTGATAGTACTAATGCCTTGTGTTGATTTTAGGGTTCTAGACTTCTAGTAACCCCAACCTCAAAGGAATCACGAGATGCTTTTTAAGCAGTCTTCCATCCACTCTGGAAAAACCCCGGACCCAGACCTTGGGCATTATTAAGCGGCAGAAGAAGTAATTCAAGGGTTCGTATCGAAAAAGGAATATCCTAGAAAGATCTTTCTTGCTTTTGAAAAGAACATTCGATTTGCGTTCTTTGTGGAGAAGGAACGCCATCCGTCTAGATCATAAGGCGTCAGATTTGTAGTCACCGTCCTCGGGAATGCCTTTGCCACTCCCATGTGCCCTCCTATGTCCCGGAATTTTGCCACGTGACTAAGCGGCAATCTCGCTCGCTCGCCTCACTTTTAAATAAGTGCGTCAGACTATTCTTGTTACAATTCCTGCTCACTAAAGCAAGTTTCAGTGCCAATAGTGCCGGACTACCGCTCGGGGCGAGTGCTGATGTACTTCGTTCTTGGAATATCAAGTGAACACTTGGTGTTCCTAGAGCTGAGATTGCTCGGCGACTCGGCGATGGACCCTCGAAACATTGCTCAAACAAATCTCGTTTGTCGCATAGCTTTCTTCCGAAGTCAGCGAGGACAACACCGCAAAGATAGCCGTCTTGATGTCGCGGGCCGTCCGAGGAATTAGTACGGACAGTCTGTGAGAGACAAAAAAGGCGTTTGATGGCCTGCAAGTGAGACGATTGGGATACCCGATGCTGTACATGTACAGACTATTCATCCCTCGGGGCTTATGTCGAAGGAATTTGGACCGCTCCTCAAGACTGGATCGGGGTTATCAAACCGATTGTTTCCCGGATTTCCAGTGGGATGGGGTTGCCCTTCCATCATGAGGCGCAAAATCCCACTGTGGCATCACGGAAGGTAATTCTGTTACCCCAATTCAGGACAAAGCCTCCGGAAGTATTGTATTAGCCTTTGGAATACGCATGTAATCATGAACAGGATTTCTGAATGACCTTGGTGTGTACGCCCGACACACGTAGTATGCGGTTGTGTCGAGTCTTAGGTGGAAAGCTCCTCGCATCGCATGCTAAAGTGATGGATGGTTGCAGAGCGAACGTGTGTTTGCAGTCTGCACCTTGCTGGAAAGGCTAATTAATGCTTTGTGCAATGCGAGGAGGGTGAAGATCCTGTGGATCTCTAACTCGGAAGCGAGTATTTACACGATGAAGTTGAGAAGAGGGGTGATTGATAAAGTACTGGGAAGAACCCCCCTATTATAGATAATCATTTCCTGAGTTATCACGACGGATGAGGCTGTGAATGCAGCAACGGCACTGATTGCCCGTGGTGTTGGTCACGGTTGGACGCCGCAAACAAGACTCCATAAAAAGGAGATTCAGGGGCCGGCTACCTGCGCGGTTGAAAGTCGCTTGGTAGCGATGAATATGTGAGGCGACCCGACCTAACTGCTGGGATGCACGCTGGCCATGGAACGTCTGCCGATGCATAAGATCCTCGACCATCAAGGGTTGCTCCCATTTATGTCACCGCCGTTAGGGCAACTGGAATCTGTTGGCAAAACTTGGAGCTGACCCTGTACGTGGTGTTGACGACGCTCACCCACCTGCAGCTGCACCACCAACTTACTGACGTCCTCACCTCATCCAGCTCATCAAGTGCTCGGTCGCCTCTAGGATTCCGGTCTCGCCGGAGGAAGCATGAGCTTCATGCGCTGAGTATTTAAGCACTGGCTAAGGATGGGCAGTTACGAGAGGTGGTCAAGTGGCTGCAGGTGTATATTATATGAATGCTTTTTAGAGATTGGTGATAAAGGTGTGCATCAAGCGCAATTTGTTGAGCTCAGTATCAGTAGATCGCCACGATCGCCACCCCACTAACATCGGTCTTTGGAAAGTCTTGGTTTGATCGAACGGTCATAGAATCCGCATGGAACGAGGCGTCCACTAATATATTAATGGTAATTCGCCTTACTCGACTGCATTCCCGCAGTGCTGGAGACGGAAGAGGGGAGCCATCATACTTCTTACCCACTATAATTTGCTTTTGATAACGTGCTCTCGGCAGCGTCTCCTGAGTTTGTCTTGCCTCAGCAGGCATGTCTTCCCGTTTAATATTCCTTCTGTGGCAAGGTTAGTGGTAATCCATTATTCGCATTGTGGCTAGATATTAAGCCAGACAACCCAGCGCATTTTGGTCAATTTTATTTTGTGAAGGGATACCTGTCATATCTACGCCAGTGTAATTGGATCGTGATTGAATGCACGTCCACCCCCCCCTGCGCTTGCCAGATACCTGTCTCACGCTCTGTACCTGCCTCCTGCCCGCAATTCTTTTTGACTCTCGTCCCCAGTCTACTTTCATCTTTCTTCCTCATATTCTACCTTTCGGTTCCTTGTGTCCTTCTTCCATCCAACATTTGTGGGCAACTTCACCCCGTTCCAGTCCTTTCAGTCGTTCATTGGCGGGTTTCGAGAATCATACAACAAAAGTCACGGTCACGGTCACGG
This sequence comes from Tricladium varicosporioides, assembly GCA_021365295.1. Classification (NCBI taxonomy): domain Eukaryota; kingdom Fungi; phylum Ascomycota; class Leotiomycetes; order Helotiales; family Tricladiaceae; genus Tricladium; species Tricladium varicosporioides. Next base: position 733,069 of record JAJTIW010000002.1, read on the forward strand.
TCACGGTCACGGTCACGGTATAAAATAAAATCGAAAAAAAAGGGCATCGGCAACACCAAAAAAAAAAAGATGTAAGTCGCACGCACCCGCATTGCAGCATCACAAACATCGAAGTTCTTTGGTCAGTGGTGGCTACCCGCAAAGCCTCGAGACGTCCTTTCACAGCTCGAAGGATACTGTGGCACAAATGCTGTACTCTCCCGTACCAGAACCCACGAGATCATTGAAGTTGAACACAGACCCGACGACCATTTGTTTGTCAAAAAGAACTATACTGATATCTATGGGTCCCAGATTCATCGAATCCTCTGCTCATTGCAGGAGCAACATTCCATTCAGAATATTGAGCGGTGTCCCAAATCATCTGATCACAAAATCAGGGCATAGTTGATCGCAGCTGGTCTGGGAGGAATAATCATAATGGAGCAGGATTCAGGAAGGAAGCGGGAGAATAGCGTCGTGCGGCCGAGTCCAACAAATAATAACGGCGGCGCCATATCAAATTCACAGGTGGAAAAGTCAAGGGCTCCAGTTGATGGATCAACCTCTAACACTAGAACAACAACGCCCGAGCCCGAGATAAACCATCGGGGTGAGGATATCTTGGCTGATACACAAGAACAAGTGTACGGAATTCAAAGCCAAAAGAACCAGCAATTTGCAGACAGCCCACCTCGGGACGATAGATTATTTCCAGCAAACCCTTCAACCGCTACTGAACGACACTCGAGGCCGAACACGGCCTTGGAACCACCCGTTACTAAAGGAACATTGAGCGAGCTCGACGTGAACAAGATCGTACACAATCCTAAACTCAGACATGATATCAATTTCGATCCAGACCTCCATTTCCGGCCGAACCTCGATGGCGACAAGGGGCGGAGAAAGACTCAGAAAGCAAACCACTTTTGGGAAACGATGCGGAACCAGCTTCGTGAATACATCATGAATCGAGATCAATTTGAAGCCCATCTCGGCGATACCGAGTGGTCTCTACCTGCAACTTTGAAGGCAATTAAAGGCATCCTTGAAACCCTGGTGCCTCAGCGAGATCGTGCGTCGGTGGAGGAGACTTTCAACGTCGACTTGCTCATGCAGCAGTTCCGAAAAGGTGTTGCGGATCTTGTGAAGCTGGCTAACTGGCTCTCGCAACTGTTAAAGTGCCATTGTGCTCCGATGCGTGATGATTGGGTTGACGAGATGGTAATGCAGCTCAGTAATGGCGACAGGAATGGCGATGTTGTCATGCTCGTTGCGGGGATGCAAAACTTATTGGGTGTTTTGGAAGCTATGAAACTCGTAGGTCTCTCGACTACGACGCCACGTTTGTACAAGCTAATTAATATTTAGGATGTGGCTAACCACCAAATTCGCTGCTTACGGCCACTTCTGATAGAAGATACCGTTCACTTCGAGCAAAAATTCTTTATGAAGAAGATTGCTTGCCGCAGGGTGGATGTAGCCCGAGCACATGCTTGGTACAAGACCGCGAGCAGCTTACCAGATATCGTTCCCTTAGACGCATCCATGAGGTCTCAAGGCAATACCTGGGATTTCATGAAGGCTCTAGTCAAGCTTACACTACCAACTTCCAGCCAGCAGGATGTCCCTCATACATTCCTCTTCGACGAGGAGCGACTGACGAAACTTCGTGGGGACCTTCTGGATCTGATTAATCTTGAGATCTGCATGCACCTATATTGCAGTCTCGAGGCACAAACTAGACAGGACACGAGGTATGTGCGCGACGATACGCCCAACATGTCGTACACATCATCTCCAGTCGACCGATCACTATCTCCTGTAGACAGCAGCATGCTCTCATCTCCAACGATTCCACTCCCTCATCATTTCAACGGCAGAGCTAAATCACTCTCACAAGAACGTGGGCACTTCATTCGGACTTTAACAGGCAGACAAGTATGGGTTCCTAATGTTGATGAAGACCAAATCCTTTCCTCGGCAACATCCAGCCCAAGATCATCACCGTCTTCAACTGCCTCGACACCTGAGAGCTACCCGGAAACTCCATTTTACCTCTCTGCGCCTGCATCGGACTCCACTTCCCAGGCCCGGACCTGCTTCCAAGCCATCCTCGCGTCGGTCTCCTCCACAGACAAATGGAAGACACTTTCACCTTCTATTGCCCTCGAAATACTACGTTTGACAAACACTCCTCTAACCCGTCTTCCTCATTTCGAATCGCATCTCGCATTCCACATCTCCAACAACCAATCTAGATTGTATGGAGAGGCCGAAACTAGGGTCCTAAGCCAATTATTCCCTATCCTGCAGAAGCTGGTAGCCCAATACACCCCTTTAACGAGCTTGCAAATATTCGAGGCTGCCACTGGGCCAAAGAACCTCCCTGGGAACGCGAATGTCCAAACGGCTGGTGCGAAGGAAGAGGTTACAGAAGTTGCAACTAGAATAGCCCATATTGCGATTCTCCATTGGAGGGTGTGGGCACCACTGGCCTACCTTGTGGATCCTGATGCTGAGGAGGAGGCCGATTCTTCGAATACTCGCGCAGCGAGTATGCCTTGAAAATTTCTTCGGACGCCAAATATATCATAAATAATTAAGCGCCGAGCCGTGAGGCATACGTTATCGCCAATACTGCTGGAGCAGTTTGGTGATTTAATTGCAGGGACGGAGTAGATTTTTGTCTTTTCACACCAGCTGAATGTGAAGATCCCACGTGGATGCTCTAACTGCTGGGTTGGTAATGGAGGAAGAGAAAAGAAGGGAGAATACCCCCCACCACTATCATTCACGTTACAGGTACTTTTCATTTGTCACTTGCATTTTCTTTGGTGTTACATCTTGCATTGGTTGTTCGTTCTGCTTTTACTGATAGATACCCCACCGACGTCGCGAAAGACACGTATTGTAGTATAGATTGATATTTCTTCTTGGAGAGCTCACGCCTGGGAATGAATGAAGGAGAGAAGGGATTATAAACCGAATTTGGACTTGTTCACTTGGCTTGCATTGAAATTTGGATTACTGCTGGGTCATGCACAAAGTGCTTCAAAAGGGTAAAGACGGTTTAAATATATCTATGCTTGCGCCGTCGCTATATTGTATCTGTTTTTCTTGATTACTTTTATTGAATGCGTGCACGGGATTTTATAGACGGCTTTGCTTAAATGGAATGGGTGACCTGAGGGAGTTTCAGTCGGCATTAGTTGTTACTACCGAAAAGTGTACGGGGTTGGCTACACACCAAAATGTAGCGTAATAAGAACTTGTTTGTGTCATATTTGAGATCGAGGCTGCGCTGTTCTTTCCGATGTGTTTGTGTCTTCGGAAGTTGTGAGACGATCGGTTGGTAATGCGTGATCAATCATACGTGGACAAATATTCGAGTTGCACAACTGGTAAAACAGGGTGAATTGTGAACGCAGCTGATAGTATTTTGGGTTGGGTGTGTGTGAGGCGGTCGGGAGTAAATATGACGAGGATGCCGAAAACGGGCATATGCGAAGGAGCACACTTACTTACTCACTTGTGATGACGAGAGACTAGGTGCGGCAAGTTGTTTCGAGCTATTTGTGAGGCAATGTCGCATCCATCAGTTGACACCAAGCCATCTTACATCTTGTACCACCAATTCAATTCATACCTCAGGACTTCCTACTGTCAGAACGGGACACCATTTCTCTGCAACGTTCCCGGTGATTTGAGAATAAAAATATTGATACTACTTTTGAGATGTAGGTGGCTGGGCTGCAATTCTGGGTGCTTCTATGATACACAGCATCGCCATAATAAACAAGAAGGGGAAACATCCTCCAGATTGTTAACCACCCCCCTCTGGACATTTCCTTCATACCTGCGTAATCACTCTTACTCTATCTTCGCTCTCTCCAAATCCTGCGTTTGATGCTTGGAACCCACTATATAGAGTGGGCTAACTTTATGCAAAAACTGCGGAGAGTCTGGCAGATCAAGATCAGATATCAAGGTTGTATCTGTAAGGTTCTTACATGAATCGGGCCTGTGTTACGCTGTTTCACAAGGGCCTCACATAGAATCAGCCTATGTCATGCTGTATTTTCTATCCTGGTGGCGGGATTAATATCACGTAAAGGGGCCGAAATTTTTTAAGTAGAACTAATTTCTGTCTCTTTGCGGATTAGAAAGCCTTTGTAGTTACAGAGCTACAATAAGCTACCTAGAATAACATAGTTCTTGGTGCATTAAGGTATGTCATAGTGCCATTAGGGGAACTCTCTAGTCTAGAAAAGTAGCAAATCCGTCAGGGCAACAATTCGCCTTCTGCATGTGCTCTGATAAGACGCACATGTCACAATAATATACCAATAATTATATGCATACTTTATGCTATTTTAAGCAGTTTATCATGATCTTATAGATGTAAAGTCTGTTTGGTTTACAAATATATAAAGATTATTTAAAAACTTCTCCGGAGCGTTTCTTTGATATGTACGATTTCCCTCATGTATACAATTTGTGTCCCTTTGGATATCTTCAGAGATAACTGGCTATTTCTAAGATGCTTAGAGCTGCCGTGGAATTGGGTGGCCTCCTTGCTTCCCCCCCCTCCCCGAGCCCACTTGCAATAATCCTCTAGCCAGGTAGGCAGAGCCGCTCCAACAAAGCCACATATCATTGACCCTCTGAAATGATCATAACTTCTACTTGCCAATCATATATGAGTAAACTAAGAGTGCTGTCTATGACGATAATGCCTCCATGTTAGAGGTAGAATAACTAAGTTTAAACACTGGGTGAGGAGCCCTTCTATTCTTTCATTTAGTTGCTGCTAACCTCCAAAGTAAATCTGTATAATTATTTGCGCTGGTGACTTGAGTTGAAGCTCTAAAGACCGACTTAATTATTTTGCGTATTTACTCAATGTTTATTTGGCTATACCCAGTCCTGAATATTAGCGATTAAACCTCGTAAAGAGGGATAAGAACCTACACGCGATAAATCTGTTAGTGATTGAAATTCAGAATAATCCGATGGAACAAGGTTGCCTCACTACTGGATTTCTTCGAGGGCGTGCTAGCTATCGCAGAACGATCCTTCAACTCACAATCTGTCTAATTTCCTATATATGCTCGAAAATAATGCATGGATTTTAAATTTCCATTCAAACCAGGGAAACATTTAAGTATGCTCGAAAGGACAACAGTACATATTTTCTTCTTTGCAGTATATTGCTATTTTCAATCCGGTATATCAAGAATTGAACTGAGTTGAATATATATAAATTACTTATGTACATTAGACCACAATGAAATAAACAAGATAATATCGTTACCAAGTGGCACAGATAATTATTTCTACAATATATTATACTGTTTGGCGGATCTAGCCCAACATCACATCTTACACTTGAAGCAAAAACACAATGAAATGAATAGTATCTCTCTGGTTCATAGAGATATTGCTTTTAGATGGACTCTACAATGTAAAGATTCATTTCAAATCGAATTAAATCTCTCAGAATGAAACCTTCTACTGGCCAATGCAGAAACCCAAACATCCCCACCTGAAGACTTAATCGCCTTTTAGAGTGTGAAGGAACAAAACATAAGCTTTATTGCCTCCTATCTCAGTATAAATGTATATTAGTAATAAGAGTACAAACATATTGCCTAGGTTGCTTTTTCTAGTTGAAATCTAGTCACAACTGGGAGGGAGATGTGGGATGTGGAGGGGAAGGTTCGGAGATACTTTTTGCCGAAAAGAACCGAACCACCTACACGTGATCTTGATACACTTCTCGCTAAACTTTAGCGCAACCAGCCGCCCACCAAGGGCAATTTTCAAGAATCCAAATCGACCTACAATTTTCCGCCGACGACAACGACGACCTTAATTCACGACAACCCCATCATCGCATAAACCGGTACGTTGCCCAAATTACCCTCGCAGTCCCCATCTTGAAAATAATTCTAACGAGTCGCCTTTAATAGCAATCATGGGTAAAGGAAAGCCTCGTGGTCTCAACGCCGCCCGAAAACTTCAAAACCACCGCCGCGAACAGCGATGGGCTGATCTTTCATACAAGAAGCGTGCGCTAGGAACTGCTTTCAAGTCCTCGCCTTTCGGTGGCTCATCTCACGCCAAGGGAATTGTTTTGGAAAAAGTCGGAGTTGAGGCCAAGCAACCTAACTCTGCTATTCGAAAGTGTGTGAGAGTGCAATTGATCAAGAACGGAAAGAAGGTCACTGCTTTCGGTATGTTTGCATTGTTTTAACTTCGAATATGCGCAGGAAGGACGTTACGCAAAGGACAAGGATAATATTGGATGTGTGAAGAATGAAAGATATAGTGGCTAATGACACCAATCACAGTACCCAACGATGGTTGTCTCAACTTCGTAGACGAGAACGATGAAGTCCTCCTCGCTGGTTTCGGTCGTAAAGGAAAGGCTAAGGGTGATATTCCTGGTGTTCGATTCAAGGTCGTCAAGGTTTCCGGTGTCGGTCTGTCAGCGCTGTGGAAGGAGAAGAAGGAGAAGCCAAGATCGTAGGCTCCGAATCTTTTGCTGTGCTGTTACGATGGGGATTCTGGGATTTGGTGTTCATCTGCGGTGCGATTGCTTAGCTCTCAATCAGATAGAGGGGTTTAGCTGCATTTCCGGAATGTTCTGACAAAATGAAATAAGAGCATATCACACCACACAGTACCTGGATGTCTTTGTGGCTGTATGGATGATTGGATATATGCTGTTGAATTGTGTATTTTTCTCTGACCCGAGACCCAAGCATTGATACCCTATTCACCTGGATACGTAATGTAGGTCAACATACAATTTCATGTCAAATCCTCAGTAACTCTAGATTCCCTAGACTTAACTTCAGATATACTGCTTTCAAAAAACCGATAATATATGAAAGCACGAATATCATCACCAACAAGGTTTAGAGCGCAGACCTAAGGCTAGTGACAAGGATACAATACTTAGAACTACCCTAACGTAATTATATACACCACCAGCCTGCAATTTCTCAGAATCCAATTTCCATTGTCCACACATCGTATCTAAAGTTATGCTTCTTGTATGTAAATGCAAACCCAGTGAACCCAAGAAGTATTATTTCGGAACTTTTTGTAGTGTCACAAAAAACCTCATTCAATCCTTGCTGGTGGCTGAAGACTCAGGAAATTTTGAATTTATGGGCAATGTTTTCCATCCATTCTACTGAGGTTCGGATATATTCTTGTAGCCAGCGGTTACTGGGCGAAGGTGTCAGTCGGCGAAAGCTAATGGGACTTCAATACTTAGGTATGAGAAGTTCTCAGATGTTCTAGAAAACTAGCAAGCTTCTTTTTCAAGGTAGAAAACCAGGAATTCACGGATACCATTCAACCTTCACCACCGATATATTTGTATACACAAGAGGTATCACTTCAAGGGCTTTGACATCGAGACGCTGAGACTTTGCATTATATATTTCCCAAGAATTAAACAGAGCCACCCATGAGGTCTTGTTACCCTTTCTTCTCAACCAAATTCCAATCCTTGAAGAAACTGCACCAAAAGGTCTCGAATGCCCACCATATTTCTATCAGCCAGACTCATCTCCATAGTGGTCTGGTTCTGAGTGCCTTATCACTAGGAGTTCAATCTTATAGGTATAAAATATGTGATGATGTCCAGTTTTACATTTAACACCGCCCACAGATATTAACCCCAAGGAAAGTAGACGCTTTAAGGTTCCTTGACCCTAGTAACTTAAAAGGCCGTTTCGACCTCAATTTCCTAATGAAAGTTTCAGCACCAGGGTCTTCTAGAAATATTTCCAATGGCAGGGCTGAGAATCAGGGAGATATCGACGGCGACAGGATACAGCCATACGTCATGTAACTCAACCCGAAATCATCAAGATGACAACGAATTGTACTAGGGTCCATAGGGCTCGATACCAACTAAGGTAGCAGGTACTATTTCCTGCCTACACATCCTCCGAGCTGAGAATTAGATTTCAGACCACAACAAATGCCAAGGAATACTGAACATTTTCCTTGGAAGAGAAAAGGTGACCTCTTACAACGATCAATCGCGGATCGTGGTTCTCCCCGAGGTGGGATATCCTTGCCTGGATATCCTCAAAGCCGAAAACCGGCTCAGCCCAACAACTCCGCTGCCAAGATATATCGAATCATCACAGATGCCAAGTAGTATACATGTAAGTGGTACTCGGCATGTTGAAAGATGCAATATTACTCGTTCACGATAGGCGAAGATTCGACATCCTAATGGTGGTAGTATTTCTAGGCTAGATAGAATCTGTAGAGCGTGACTTGAGCCACACAACATGCTAAGCTATATATGTACTCATCCATGCAAAGAGAAACAAAAGCAAATATCGTAAGGGCGGAATATGCCCGCAGGATTTTTGAAGTCCTGCAGTCTGCTGAATTCGGGAGATAATGCATGATTAAGGTAAGGGACCCTGGGGACTGGAAGGATGCTGTGTTGTGAGGTGGTTGGAAGGTAACACTCCGAGAAATCGAAAAAGAGCAAGTTAGCTAAGAATTATTATGTGTGGTGCTTGCCAAATATCCTAGTCATCTTTGCCTAAGGGCTTAGATGGATCACCTGAACACCTCTCTATAACAAGGACAACAAGTATAGAGAGAATAGGAAGGGTAGAGCAGATTTACACTATACCCGAAGGTTTCCCAGAAGCGATTGTGGGGTTTGAACTATCAAATCAATGCAATTATGTACGTGTAAAGTGATATATATATCTACATCTCGAATCAGAACACCTCCTCATCCTTCTTTCCCCAACAGGTACTATATCCAAAAGGCTATCTTCTTTCGAAGAAGGAATGACAAGAAAGGTATATTCGTAATAAAATAGCACAAAATTCACCTCTACCGAGAAGTTAGATCCTCACTCTCGGCTAGGCTGAACAAGAGCCTGCTTTGGCTGCCCAGGCCCTCGTCCAATTGCTTCCTTGGGACTGAAGTAGCCTCGAAGGGGCTGAACTTTCGGCACGCTCTCTGCAGAAACTCCATAATTACCCACTTCCTTCCCAACAAGGCTCTCCTTGTCCCTCGTTACAGTACCGTTAACTGCCTTCACACTACGAGAGTAAAGTTCTACATCACTCGTCTGCCCATTGACACCTACGCCTTTGAAAACGAAATCTTGCTCTGTGCTCCCGAATCCAGAACTTGTTCCTGTCGGCGGAGAACCGAAGTAGTGTGCTGACCCGGATTGGGTGGTATGGAGGTTTGTGCCTGAGAAGCCGGGAACGAGGGAGGAAGATGCTGGGACATATGCAAATGGTTGAAGACCAGAAGGGAAGACGGGCGAGCCTTGGGTTGCGAGGTCGAGACCGAAGGATAGTGTTGCGTCGATGGTGAAGTTCCCGCTAGGTTGGACAAGATAGGTGGTGTTTGCGTAGAGGGGGTATGAGTAGGATGATTTGTAGTATGTGCTACCTGTGCTTTGGTCAAGGCCAGTTGTGGTCTGGTTGTTGAGTTGGACGGCGCCGAAATCGGTGTATCTGCCGTAATTCTTGACGGACAGGGATTGTGTCCATGTTACTAGGCGAGTGCCCGCTTGGGTAGTGAGGAGGGAGGAGATGGAGAGTTGCCTGGTCACGTCTGTGGTATATTCGAGGGTTTCGTTTGCACCAGTGGAGTTTTGTGTGAGTTTTTGAGAGAGTGAAATCACGGGGGCTGGAAGGAGAATGGTTGGTTGTCGCCCGGTGGTAATAGATGAGGCGGAGTCTTGCCAAATGAAGATCTTTCCGGTCACATACCAGGAGCTACCAACGGTTTGGGTGAGTGTGCCACTGGTCTTACCATCATCGATGATACCAACAACTCGTATCTCAAAAGAGTGTTCCTTGCCATCGCAGAGAATTGGAAGCCAAGGAGTGATATCAATTTCATGCTCGCGAAGATCAAACGCGTCAATGCCGACTATTGGGCGCCAAAGTCCCGGAACAACACCACCAGTGAAAATGACTGGGAAGGGCCATTGGACACCCGCCAATTGACCATCGATGAGGACTTGCACTTCTCGGAATGGAGAGTATCCGTAGAGTGTCCCATCAACAGGAACGAATGTGTTGATGTTTGATTGTAAGACATTACCCCACCAAAACTCTTCTGTGGCTTGACCACAGGCCGAGATGGAGAAGACAGCACGATTGGCATTTCTTGGTATAGATACTGTATTGGTTGCATTGTCTCCGGGGACCATAAACACACTTGCAGAATTGGCTGAGCCTTTTCTGGCTGAGATAGGGATAATTAGAGATGCAGGATCGACGATTTCTTCGCTAGTAAAAAATGTAGCAGTGAGAGTAGTATTGAAAGGACCAGTGTAGATATCATTTATAAGGTTACCGAGGTCGAAAATAAGCGTTTGAGGAGAGTTCCAGAAGTAAAGATACTCTGTCATATCTTTGACATACTCCCATCGTATACCATTGACAGTCGGCTCCGCAGTTGAAGTCCTCCACACCTCAGTGTCGTTGAAGTACATCAATGCCAGTCGATCGAATTGACGCCCTCGAGACGTCACAGTAAAGTTCATTACTACTCGGTTAAACTTGCACTTCGGGGGACTGTAACTTCCTAAAATGATCGTCAGTCTGAGCAACAGTTCGAAACAAAAGCTTGGCGAACCTACCAACAAACGGGATGCCGTAAGAAAAGCCGAATGAGTGTTCCATTAATAGAACTTTGCAGCTGCTTGCAGTTTCTGTCACGGCAATAATGGTAGTGTTTTCAGAACCCTCGCTTGTGGTAGTGGTGTCAACAACCCCAGACGGGAAGAGAACAGGTTGGTGGACTTGGAAGCATTCCAAAACACCCGGGGATGGAGTTGCGCTGGGAGCCGCCACGGCGTTTTTAACCAGATTGTATGATGCCGGTACCACCTCAATCTCATCTGCTTCTGCACCAGCCGCATATTTGAGTGCAAGAAAGTTGCCGAAGAGCCATATGACGACAACGCAGCATCCGATGAGTGCCAGACGTAATAACCTCGTCCAGCCAAGATGTTCCGAAGTGGGCCCATTCCGCGGGTAATTCCAAACATCCTGTCCCTTTGACGTGTAGATAGGAGCTTCTGGGTCTTGCCGAAAAGAGATTGATTGCCTTCCATCACCGCCGCTGCTAGATTCTTGAGAAGTGTCCGGGTGATCCATTTTGCGATTTCGTGGAGTAGAATAGAGATGATGTTGAATCGTTCGATATTTACGAGGAAGAGAATAGGATGCTCCTTACGGACGCCCTTGAGATGGTGCTTGGTGATGTTCGAGGTTAAGCCCCGTTGTTAACCTCCAGATGGTCCCAATAACGCTTTCTTGCTGCTGTGGCGACCTCGTAGCCTTCGAAACGGCGTTGGAAATAGTTGAAGACAGCGAATTCGTCCCGGGTCATAACATACGACTGTGGTTGATCTTGAATCCTGGCCCAGATGGCAGCAACCGCGTTCTCGAGGACGTTGGCAATGGTTGGATCTCGAGCTCCTTCCTCGCTATCTCGAGCGATCTCGAGTGCTTGAGTAACGCTTGTGGCACCAGAGCCGTGGGAGGGATGCTGTCTTGTACCTCCATTGTTACCACCCATACTGATTGACGATAAGATAGCAGAGCCTTGGGTGAAGAAAGAGGGGAGACGGCTATTATAGTTGAATGACAGAATGGGAAGGTCTGGATCAAAGATGAGGGACATTGCGGGGAAGAAAAGAGGATTATCGGGAAGCGGTCTGATGTATATGTGTGGATGAATTATATAAGCATGCAAGTGCAAGGTGAGAAGATGAGGGAATGCGTGTGCAGTTTCGGAAGATGGCGTATAAATCAGGTTGTGTGATCCGTTGCAGGCAGCTCGACTGGGTAGCCAAGTAGTAGAGCGATGGGGGAACGCCTCTTATTGTTTCTTCTGGCTGAGGACATCTTACTCGGAAGGGGATGCATGGATACGACGAGAAAGAGCTGCCCACTTACCTTCTATTCAATGCACCCCGGTTCAAGCAAACGCAATATCCATGGACTTTCTGGAAGCAGCTTATGGTTTGCGGGCCCTTGTTTCACACAACCTGCACTCCCGCTGAAAAGTGGCTTGAGGTTACGGAAATAGCGTTCAAAGCGCGACCTTGGGATGTGTGGGGACCACGGAGCTCGAAGAGATGTATGAGGCGAATCCAGCGTGGAGCCTGTCCTGTGTCATTCTTCTGAGCATCACCACGGCATAATTGAGTCAGGGTGAGCTGATCTAGAGGGGGGGTACCTCGGGCAGCTGATATCGAGCAATAGATGCTTCTCGCCGCCTTGATGCAATCGTTGTCTCAAGCGCAGAGCGCAATTCGCGTCTACAGAAACTCCTGTCAATCTTGGTCTGTCCAACGCTCAACGCCTGTGCAGAGGATTGGCAGGTGGTGATAGTGATCTTACCGTGCAGCGAGTGCTGAGAAGCTCAGCGTCCAGGTTCTAGCAGTGAGCTGTATGGTCGCCGCCCGAGTAATGATAGAGAGTCTCGCGGGACCAAGATGACTTGTACTGGAGTAACTGGCGAGCAGAGATCATTAGCTTCGTCTAGCGCCTGTGATCGGGCGGCGGAACTGTTGAACATCCCTGAACTCCAGCACCTTCCCTACCAAAGGTCGCTATGATCGAGGGGTCGAAGGGCCTAAAGGCCTGAAGTTCACGCCAAGGTCTGCTTTCAGGCTGCGGTGCATCATTTCTGCTAAGTTCGGCGGCTCTCCGATTTGCTACAACATCTCCAGTGCGCCAACTCCCTGTTGTCTTCTGTGCTCCGTGAAAGACTATCTCCCCTCAGGCTTCATCACGATCGCATCATGGAGCCGAACCTCCTCGTCCACCCCTATTCAGCCGGATTACACCGTCGGACTCGGACTTGAAGGCGAGCTTTACACTATGAGACGCGCGCCTCTGCATATAAACTTCAGACGGCCTCATATGACCCGTTCAGGACATTTCTCCGGCACCCTCACGGCTCTGGTTATATCCGGTAAAGCTTCGATGCAGACCGCATTCACAACAACGGGCGAGAGAGGCTGAAGTCCCCACCCCAAAACCTTCCCCCCCTTCCCGCCAACGCTGTGGCTGTTTTAAGTTTCAACTGGCACCTGCTGAGATCTAAACTCCAAGATCGCAACCTGCATCAGCTCTGTTGTGGTCGCCGAGAGACGGCCTTCCGATCACATCCGCTACCTCTGCGTCTCTGGTTAGCCTTGACAATCGGCCTGAGAACAGGCCCTTCCTACTCCTGACTCTGCCCCGTGGTGTGGCTCAGGAAACTGGAAACTGGAAACTGGATACCAGACACTGGAAACCGGAAACAGGAAATAAGAAAATGGAAACAGAAAATACCATTCACACATCTCATGGCAAACATAATTCCCTGTGGTGGTTACGGCTATCGAAACACGTTGCCAAAACACTAAGTTTGCTTGCTGGCCGACCGAGATCCAGTTCACAGATATTTGGCTTTGCAATTGCCGGTGATAAACCTTTTTTTTCTTGGAATTCGAACCAGTGGTCATGAGGATATCCCTTGACATATCTTTTACCTTTCCTTCTGGAATGAATCCCTTGGCAATTTTCAGATCAATATTCAGAATCCACTTGTGCCCACAGTGGCCCCTACGGAACTACCCAGGTCCCGCTTCTTCTGTCAATATCATGACAATGCCCTCTCAGTACCGGCTCACATCGGCAACCTTATCAATCCCCGCTTACAAAAGATCAATAAGCACATCCACTCAAAGAAGGTTTTCTTCTACTAAATATTTTACGTGCACATATTCTTCCTTTCACGCGCTTGTTTACCACGCTTGCCGTCAAAATCATATCATGACTTCCACCCGTGACTCGAAAGCGACTAACCACTCGCAACTGTTTCCCTGGTGGAGCAAGCGTTGGACACCACTGGCTTTCAGCCTCTCGAAAGCAATGATTTGCAGCACGAAAGTCTCCGAACCCCGTCACGCACGGTTCACCCAGCCTTCTGATCAGCCGCCTTTCCCTATCTTGACATATCTCCGGCTCCAAAACCTCAAATAACTTCAACTATGTTTGACCTGACGACAACCAACGGAGGAACTCTCCTTTCTCAGTTTCTCTGACGACGGCATCAAACAACTATTTCGGGCCGTCTTCACTAACTCTCAGACGATTAAATGCCGAATATTCTAACAACAACTCACGCTTGGTTTAGTGCTTGTTATGCGAGATTTCTTGCTTGAACCATATATCCAGCAATTATTTGATCACTAGAAACGGAAGAACAGCTCCGGTCACATTTTCAGGTGAACAGTAGGCGCATAGTTGTATTTCGGTGCAAATTCATGCGACGACGGATTGCAAATTTGGGCACAGGATTTGCGGCAATGCGATGTGCCGTGTGTTCAGCTCGATCTCTAGCATTTGTCAAGACCGCTAGCATTCCCGATTCAGAGACGCCTTTTGCTTTTTGCATCCTTCACTTCGTTCGACAACAGATCGTGCATCAAATACGTATAAAAGTACATCATTTCAAAATTCTCACATATTTCTTTCTTGATACGAATGAGTGACTGACTCGAGGTTCGGCGTCTGAAGGCCATGATGAAAATTCACTTTTGTACCTGATTCTCAAAGTCATATATAAGGTTACACATCGGCACTAGCCACGAGCTTTCCCGCTGCTAGGCAAAACTCAAAATAAGTCACCTGCTCCTGACTGACACGCCTCTGAAACTTGAGATGACTTCGTAAAGAAAAACTCTTTTACGAAGTCAAAGTACGAAACCCCTATGACCGAGAACCCTTTCTCCCTTTGGAAGGTTTCTAGAATAACTCTATCCCGCGGCCAAATCCCGAGACCCTGGTGTAACATGAAGCTTCATCGGCACTATGCCGACAGCACGTGATAAGAATGTGAACATTGAACGCCCAAAAACGGTATATAATCTTTCATTCACCTTCAAGACTCGGGAGTTGAGGATTCACCTGACGCAGTTTCTCTCATCCTCGGGTAATTATGGGGCCTCTGTCCCACTGTAAAATCAAACTCAAGTCCAAGTAGTACCACGATAAGTGTCAAAATCAAGTTGGCCTCAGCATTACAAACCATGTGCCGAGGTATCTGCCTTTTCAATGAGATCCACTACACTCCTCATCGTGGGGCTGCAGTGGTTGCTTTATGGGTATTAATATGGCCTTAACTCCTATATTGAGCAAATTTTGTGGTCCCTAATTTTCTGATGTCCGAATTATCTCCTTAGCGACATGAGCTCGGAGCAATGACGTCAAAGAAGCCAAAGACATTTTTGCGTGATGCTCTTTCTCAAAACATAATTTTGCAATTTGTGCTATTTCTATAGCTATATATGTGCGTCTTTCTATTTTCAGCTATTTCAA
Source organism: Tricladium varicosporioides (assembly GCA_021365295.1). Classification (NCBI taxonomy): domain Eukaryota; kingdom Fungi; phylum Ascomycota; class Leotiomycetes; order Helotiales; family Tricladiaceae; genus Tricladium; species Tricladium varicosporioides. The sequence goes on from JAJTIW010000002.1 coordinate 748,453, forward strand.
TTTGTACTTTGTCTAAGTAGCATCACTCTTCGCAAGGCCAAATAACCTTGAGTATGGTTGCCGTGCTCTATACAAATTCCCGTTCGCTCCTCAGGCACAAGTCATGGTTACCAACCCAAATGTGTCGTAGTTTTCATTTTTTATGATGTTAGAATAACATTTTTTTTAAGATATGAGCAATACAGCAATGCACGTAGCGTTGACTTTTGAACTAGACTTAGAGTCACCTCCCAACTATAAATTACAGTCGTGTTTGATTGTCTACTCCTCTTTTCAAAGTCTCTCCCTTGTGAACAGACTTCTTTACTTAATAATTTTAAACAATTCTGAAAGCCGATTCCCTTTATTCTACTTCTGTACCTCAAAAAATCAAAATGCGTTTCGGCGACAAACTTGTAACCTATGTCATTTTTGTCCTTGCAGCAAGTAAAATGGCATGGACGGGCCCTGGCGGCTCTGTTTCTTTGATTAATGCCACCCCTTATAACTGGAAACTTGTCAACTCCCATCAATATCATATGGACTGGAAGCCCGCAGAGATGATTCCAGCAGGTAGGTAACCTCAAAGGCCTCACACAGTAGTCATTCTAAAAGTGAGTAGGCACATCGCACATGCAGTACTTCGAGTATTGGTATCAGCACGGGGACAACGGCAATTGTGCGGCCGAGGCTAACTATGCTATAGAAAACAGCCCAACTCCAGCACAGTTCACCGTTCGGGCACGTCAGAATGGCGGTAAAAGGATCGAGGTGCAGTACCAAGATACTATGGCTTCTCTCAACAATCCTCAAAACTCGCTCATTAATCTGGGCTTTATCCATGACGGAGCTGTATCATTCATCTTATCTGGCACGGACACCAGCAATTATGTTGGCACAAATCCTCCGACAGCTTGGATGCAAGCAATTTTACCTACCATTGGATCAAAGCTCATAAGGGACATCGTCATGCCTGAAAGTCATGATGCTGGAGCGTCTGAGCTCACTTGGCAATGGATGGGTGTACCTCACAATACTCAAACTCAGTCCGTTCACATGTATACACAACTTCTTAACGGAGCGCGATGGTTTGATGTTCGCCCTGTTTACTACAAGGGATTCTGGTACACTGGTCACTTCTCACCATCAGTTGGCAAGAATCATGTTGGTGCTACCGGCAGAACAATTGAACATATTATCAATGACATTAATCGCTTCACTTCAGAACACCCAGGCGAGCTCATTATCCTCGATCTCACTCATGATCAGAATATTGACAAGTGGTGGGCTCCTTTGGAACCTCGGGAATGGCAAGCATTATATGCTGAGCTGTACAAAATCAAGGATCTTTGGCATTCGAGCCCAGACAGCCTTCCTCAGGACTTGACAACTGTGCCAATTAACGCATTCATCTCTCCAGGATCGAAATCGGCGGTTGTCATTCGTATCCCCAGCAATGCCCCATTGCCAGGAGAGACGAAGTATGTGGACAAACGCGACGAGAATTTGGTTGAAACTACCGCAACTCACCCACCCGAAGGTGTGCATATGGATTTTAACAGCATTGATCCACAAGAAAATCCTCCGATCGATACAGTAAACGGCTTCGGTGATTACGCAGATGCAACCAGTGCCTATTGGATAACTGATCTATCTACCTCTTTAAATACAACTCAAATGCCATCTAGAATCAAAGCCACGAATAGCAAGGTAGTGGTACCACTTCCAGATGGACCATGGCGCAAAGCATTCATCCACGACAATCGACTCCCATACACAGGCTCCTACTCCGAGACCCGCTCTCCAGAAAAGATGGCGCCTGATCAAATCACTCAGCTAGTCACAAAAGACAGTAAGCCACTTCGTAGTACCTGGACACTTACCCAGTATTGGACCGACGTCACAGATGTAGCTACTAAAAAACATTCCATCATCTACATGTCACGGAAAGCACACAAGGCATTATTAGAAGCTCTTTGGCCTGCTATGAAAGAGAGTAACAAGTGGCCAAATATTATCGAAATTGATGATGTCTCAAGGAGTGATACCGCTGCGTTGAGCATAGCTATCAACAATTACTTTGCATCCGAAAATGACTACGGCACTGTCAAAAATCCCGGTATCTCAACACAACGCATGAGACGAGCCATATGGCGAGATATCATTGGCTCACCTTCGGAAAACCCTTCCTGCACATCATTCTGCGAAGATCTTGTAGGTCTATCCTCTTACTACTTCCCTTTTCATTTGGAAACAAATGCTGACATTCATAAAGCAAGATTTCAGTGGCCTATGTAAGTCCCTATCCCTGCCACTTATCCGAAGACAAATAAAATCACCGGGACGTGCAAGTCCATTCACAACGTAAGCGTGACCAAGCGTAAGTTGCACCTACTACCAGTCCACGCATTGGAAATCGCCCAGAATGAGGTAGGGCAATACTCCCTGCGGGACAAGTTCAAAGCCAAGTTGACAGTGCTTAAGAATTCAAATAAAGCCACTCTCAAGAGCTCGAGAAAGATATGTTAGCCAACGCCGACGAACTGTGAGATGAGCTTAGTAAATATCACAGGACGGCTATTTGCACATCGGAAACAAAGGAGAAGGAAGTATTCTATGCCTTCATTGCAGAGCTATCAAAAAAATACTTGAAGGGGGGGGGATTTCAAACTACAAATCCACCCTTAAACTCAATATGAGCATATTCATTGCCACTCAAAGAGAATAATCTTCAGCTCTCCGAAAACATCTCCACGAGTATATGCTCCCCTTCCTCTCCTCTATCGCTGCCAAACGCAAGGAACTCTCAGGTCCCTATTTTAAAGAGTAGAGGAAACAAGCCGAGCACCACTCCGCTTGATCTAAAGAACTAATAAAGTGTTGAATGAACGCTGAAATGGCGAAAAAGTTAAATTCCAGTGGGAAATGAAGAAGTACACGGCTGCGGGCTCAGCTATGCAGCCGAAATTGCCGGGTTCTATGCCAGATATTGTTGATTCTTCAAAGCCTGACAGCTCGGAGAATTAGGACTGGCCGGGTCCGAAAATACCGAAGGTTGTTGAACGCCGAAAAAATTGGAGGCTTGGAGGCTGGGTTTAGGATGGAGGTGAATGATCCCCGTTGACTCCGCCTAAGGCGATGCCATCACTGGTAATAGAGGAGGGGTTAGAGCAGAGTGTTACTGAGGTTGAGGTTGTGGCTACGTTAGCGAAAGAGCCAGTCCATACAGAGCTGTCCTATATGCCGCATTGTAATGCTCTAATACAAGGTTTAGCAGTGATCCTTAGTGTGATAATCCATTCGGGTTAGGGAATGGAAAGGGATTTATATAACCATTGATATGAAGTTTTAAAATGAGCTCATAACCCACATCAGTTTAAATATAATGTTCATTTACACATCATGACAATATCATCGAACTATTGAAACCTTTAGGAGACCATCCCCAAAATTATATGGGCAACCCTCAGAATTCTTAGGGATTTAGAATCAAACACGGATAGGTGATTTCGTACTTGGCTCTAATGATTGCACATTAGCTATCAGTTTTAAGATGTCTTTCTTTTTGAGCCATCACAATTTTTGCCCTATGCGGTATTCGTTGCGAGCTTCACGATTCGCACACCGCTTTTCACACCTCGCTAATATCCCTTTCGGTTACTACATACGACGAACGTGCATGCTGCATGTGAATTGATTTCATTCCATGTACCATGTCTATATCGTCATGCCTATGATGCAATGAAGGTGAAATTTCTTGTGTAACAGTAAAGCGGTAACTAGCTCGTTAGACACGAAGGAAAGGGAAGTTTCCCAAGATGATTTTGTGAGGGCACAATCACGGACTCCAGATTTAATGTCAGGTCCTCTATTCGCTAATGTAATAGCGGTACCAAGGATGAAAGTCGCCCTGTGAACGCTGTATCCAATGTCTTTCCAATGTTAACCTCTTGTTCAGTTATTTCCTTCACTCCCTCACGAAATCTGTTATGCCAGTAGTAAAGTCAACCCTGTGAGCATTATCTCTAAGATACGACGTAGTACATTGTTTATATATAGTTAACGGAGGCATACCTCAACATTCAAGAACCAAAACTAGTCTGTGTTTATCATTTAGCCCTGAGCAAGTCTCTTAGAAGGCCTATTCCGACGAGGTTTTGTAGGTGTCGTGGCAATCGTGTCGGAGAGCGAGGCGTTATTGCTTTCCTCTTCTGATGTGGTAATCCCACTAGAAGATTGCTCTGTTCTTCACGATAATGAGGGTGAAGAATGGGAAGTGATCAATGCGTTCCCAGTTGATAGGAACTTCTTAGAGGGTCGTTCTAGACCATAGGTTACTAGTGGCGCGTTGGTCTTTATTAGACCAATTTTTGGTGGTATGGATACATAGATCTCATCTTCTGGTGTTGTCGTCTCATTAGAGGTAGTGGACTGGCCCCCACTTAATGGAGGGTTCTTAGCTGGTTTTTCTCGACGACGCCCTGCAGGTGGAGCTTTCAATTATATCCCCGATTGTCTTGACCTCCTGACACCGTGGTTTCACCAGAAGCCCTATTTCGTTTCCGTGACGACGTTGATAGAATTCCTGAAGGAATATCATTCTTGGGAGAATTCTTTCTTGGAGAATTACCTGTGGCAAATGTTTGTGGTTTCGAAGCCATTTACTTCAACAATTGGCCTTGGGCAACAGGTTCAATGGAAGCAGAGGATTCTTCTGCGTTTTAATTTTTTCTAGGTCGACCACGCCCACGTTTAACAAGAGTTTGCTGTGTAGCATATAGTTCAGCTAGCTCAAGGCTAAGTTTGCGCTTCAATTTTAGGAAAAACTGCTTGACCGACTGTTGCATTTGTTCGTATATCTCAAGTGTATCACAATTTTCATCCTGATTGCCTTTCTTGTTTCTTTCATCATCTGTCTAAAGAGCTCCAGTAGTACAAATTTCCCCTCACCATCTTCAGGGGAAAGAAAGACAAGATCTGCAGCAGAGCCACTTCTAGAATTTTTGAGGGATAGCGATGAAGACAAGCACTCAGCCTCCGCAACATCTTCGACTGCCATCTTGAATTGACACTGCACGATACAGTCCCAATATTTCTAATAGTCCCAAAGGATATCCTCATGCAGGAGCTTACAGAAAGCCGCAAGGATAGGTTTATATCCCAAAGAGTCTCTTGTTATTACAGGAGAGCGCATCTGTTGACCTGGTCATACTGATTTGGCGTAACCCAGATCTAGTCGTCTTCCAATGTTGGCGACGATTGTGTCCAAGTATGATTTGCAGAAATGATTCTCTGACACACTTCCCTTCTTGAGTTCGGAAAGGAACTTTCGCATATAGTTGTTGGCCTGGTAAGGGAGAAAGTTCATGTTGATGTCTTCGTCTCTCATGGCAGAGTAGGCAACTTAAAAGTTCGCTGAGTCTGGACAATTTTTGAACTCTTTCATGGGTCTAGCCCGTTCCAGAGGTGTTCATAATGGATTGACATCATGTTTACTACTTGGAAACTTTGGAGAAGGTGCACCGCTGCCCGGACTACATTAATGTAATACCCCGGAAAATCTTTCTCTGGAGTGTATGTAGTCTATACTGCCAAAACTTTCCCGGTTAAGTCCTTTGACCATTTTATAGTGAGCTCCAGGTATTGATACTCAATTGCCTTGGCTTGTTCGAGCGTTTGTCTTTCTAGTTGAGATAAGTTGCTCAAGTGTTCTGCAAGGCAACCTGGGGTGGTAATGATGGACTTTAAGTCCCGAGGTCGACCAACTGGGGAAGAGGCAAGGTCCGATTATGATTTTAAAATCTTTTGGTTTTTTCACGTTTCATGTCTTCCTCAGTAGGCTCGAATATTACCCATGAATCGAAGGCACTCCTAGTTCTATGAACATCTCCTCATGCGTCAGTGTTTTCGATACAGTGGGGGACTAGGGAAGTCTCCAATCGAGTAGGAGACGGAACTTGGATACGGATTTCGGCTGCTTTGATGATATCTAGTTCTCATTCATTTTCGTCAAGAGGAAGGTCCTGGGGATTCTCCGATCAAGTTGGAGGTAAGATTAGTACTGGCCCACAGCTTTCTGAACAGTTTCAAGACCACCCCCATTGTTAGATCCCCAATCATAGTAATTCTTGGAAAGGATCATAGAGGGATTATCATGAATGACTCGCGAATTATTTACCATATTGCGGTCAAATTTGCGGTCAAAAAAACAGGAGGTAGCTTGGGCAATCCTTAAGCAACTTAGTTATCACGATCGCTTTTCCGTCGCCAATTTCTGAAGGACTGTTACTGATATCCGCTACTTCTATTCGGGAGAGTTTGTCTTTCGTGGGTTGTAGATAGAAGTTTAAGTTGCGATGAAAATAATATTGGGCATCGATCCCATCCGGTTTCTACAAAGCACCTTGCCCTAAAGCAATGCTATGCAATGTTTATTGGTATACTATCTTAATTAATTCTGATGACATGAAAACTGTAAGTTTTAGGCTCAGAATGATAGGAAAGTAGTGCACTGCCTAGATACGTTCACGTATCAATCGAAAAAAGAACCCATGGGAAGCAACAATCAAAACCATGTCTAGCAACACATTCTCCCCGATGCTCAAGCCCAGGCAGGAATACCACAAGGGTGGCTCAAAATTCTTATTTTGCATCATCATAAGTAAAATATTCAAATTCAAATCTAGCTTATGTGTTTGATTTACAGGTCATGGAAGTTATAATTAGCTAGGGACCATCACAACCTTCCAGGAACTACAGTAACCATCTTGGCATAGTAAAGTAGCGAGGTTTAAGTAGTTAGGATTTATCCTAGGTCGTGAAGTTTAGGGCTTTGCTCAGTGGAGGAGAAATGGCATGTCTGTAGAAAGGGCGATTTGAGTGCGAAGAGAATTATTGGTTAAGGGAAATGAATAGAAAATGTAGGTGCATATATGTGCATAGAGCGCTGAGGGATTTTCGGTGATTCAATCGATAATATATAAAATACCTTAATAAACCACCAACTGGTGAGCCAGTGATTTCCGCTACATTTTGTCTAATGCCACGAAAATGCTGCCTCATATGTTCAAGTAATACATTTGAAAGTAAGAGAAGGATACCCCTCTATCAAACCTTCTTGAGGCTGGAGAACGCGCCTCAAGATTCATAGATAATTACTCACCATTTCTATTCTAAAGGGACTAAAATTCTTTTCATGAACCCCCCTCGTTCCCTGGAAATAAACCTACATGAATGCCTGTGTCTGTGCATTACGTACTTCGTCTCTCTCGATGATTTCGGTCGGTGATAAGCCAGTGTGGAGAAGTATACACCGTGCCCATAACGCCTCATTCCCAAGTACCTTATCGTTTAGAAGCAACGAGATTTTTAGGACTTCTGGTGTATCTTCAAGTCTTTGCATCTGCTGTGATGCAGGTAAATCCTCAATAAGGTCTTCGTAGTGCAATATGGTGCAAAGCCCACTTCTCACGCTATATCCGTCAGAACCCATTATATCCTTCCAGGCCTGTACTAGACTTTCATAATCTTCCCTACTTGCCTCTTCCAGGGACGACGGCTGGATGTCGAGGAGGGTTGCAAGCACCCGAACAATCCACTATAGCGGAGTTAGTCGTATTTCTATAACAAGAAGAGAAGAGGGGTGGGCTTCTGGGGCACAAGCAAGAAAGGCTTACTTACGTTACACAGTGTGGTTCCATAGACAGCTTTTGCAACGGAAAACCCTGTCGATGCGACCCCTACTCGTTGGCCTCTGAACTGGCAATAAAAAATGGGTGGTCTCAGAACTTCAGCTGATACAATTTCATTGTTACGGCGACTTGGCGAGTATTGGATGAGATCCCAGGGAGTGGATGTTGCGGGGCCAAAAATTTCGACATCCCCAGGGCGATATCTAGCCTCCAGGCCAGTCAAGTCTTATAACATGTTAGTGGGACTAGAGATAGTAGGTAAGAGTGTTCCCCGATGCTCACGCTGTGATTCAGACTCACTACCAAATTCAAAAAGGGATGCTGAAACTCCCAATGGGCGCTGTGATTCCCGTCTCCGAACAAGGGATACCATACTATGATAAACCTCATCGTCTTTCTCTTCTAGATCCTCCCCAGCATCCGCGATTGGGGTTTCAGACATACCCTGTATGAACCTTTGGCATCGATCCCGACCAGATTCTCCAACATATACTACATTCGGCTCCTCACTTAAAGTGTTCTCGCTTGAGCCTTCAACCTCAATCCCTTCTCTTGAAAAGGTTAGTCAATTTGGTACTGGAGGATTGCACAGGTGGCGGATGTTATAAGTGGAAAGGGTTTTCTCTCTTCTGACCTCTGCACCCTTGTACGATCTGTGAGCCTCTTGGAATTATAGATCTTCATTCTATATCCCGCACAATAAGATTTAGGAAACAATGGCAAGCCCATGGTCGCTGAGGTGTGACTGAGCTGATAATTGAATGTTTAATATACCCTAAAGAAACGAAGTAGAGAAAATGTTGACAATTGAAGGTTTAAATGCTTAAATGGCGTCAAGTAGAACAGAGTTTCATGCTAAAAATCTACCAAAAAGGTGCTCTATATATGTGCAAATGATTCTCTCGTGAATATGTCGACTAGCCCACTAAAAATACTAATTTGTAGAGGATAGGGAACTTTGTGCTAGTTCATCTAGCTTAGCAGCGAAATAGAAAATGTAACGTAATAACTTGATAATTCTAGTAGTAGATAGTCAAGAATATGGGATTCTGAGGAATTATCTTGGCTCCTACAGTGACTTCAAGTGCACAAGTCTAGGCAGTATTATTAAAAATGTCACCAACTAATGTAGGAAAGGAAAGGTAATAATTTTCACCAAGAAGGAACCACTGCTACCAATTTAATATGACAGATAGTAGTTATATAATAGTAGCACAAAGCATGTTTGTTTAAGAAGATGTAAGAGAGAAACAATTGATGTAAAGATAAAAGTTGTATTTTGCCCTTCGGCAAAACAAATCACCGACCCTGGCTCGCTTGGCCCGAGCACCGGAGATCCCTCAATCTTATCGCAAACCTTGAAAGAAAACAAATCTGCCCCTCATCATTATTAATTCTGCATCTCCTGCTTGTCAGTTCCCTCCTGTGCTTCTCAATACGAGGACGGCATCATGACGACAGCAGACACAGTGCGAATTCTCCCCCTGGCAGAATTCAAACCTTTCTCTTCTTCCAGAGCCTGGGTTTCGATCCCTAATCCTAATGGACTTCCCCTCATTGCGACCGCCACTTCAGATAAAACGGTTCGTGTTTACTCGTTGAAGAATTTTATGTTACATTCTACGCTTGAGGGTGGGCATTCGAGATCTGTAAGATCTGTGGCGTGGAAACCGACAGTGAAGCATAATGGGGTGTTGTGTATTGCGACCGGAAGCTTCGATGCTACGATGGGGATTTGGAGGAGGAGAGAGGATATTGCCGAGGAGATAGATGCACAAAAGGAAACACACAACGAAGGCACGAAAAATGAAGATGAAGTGGAAGTGGAGATCACCAGCGCAGGGCAATCGAGGCCACATCGACAGCTACACGATGAGGACGCAGATGAGGACGAAGATAGTGAGGACTGGGAGTTTGCAATTGTGCTAGAGGGTCACGACTCAGAAATCAAGAACGTCGCATACTCCCCTTCTGGGCAGTGGTTGGCAAGCTGCTCGAGGGACAAGAGTATTTGGGTCTGGGAAGAGATAGGTGATGAAGGTGACGACGAATTCGAAACAATAGCTGTGCTCCAGGAACACACTGCAGATGTAAAATGCGTATGCTGGCGAAAAGACGACGGCAATGGAGAGATCCTAGCAAGTGGTAGCTACGATGATACAATCCGATTTTGGAAGGGCGATGATGAGGGAGAGTGGAGTTCAATTGCGACATTAGAAGGTCATGAGGGAACCGTATGGAGTTTAGATTGGGAGCCAGAAGTCAGTCAGAAGATGTTCGCTCCAGAACAGTCACTAGAAGACTATAGCCCGCAAATACCAAGGTTAATTTCGTGTTCAGCAGATATGACTGTTCGCGTTTGGACAAGGGTACCAACACCACCTCCACCAAACAAGCCTTCATACTTCAATACCGGCATACCCTCAACGATGCGACCACCTCCTGCAGAAGAGACATGGAAATGTACTGCCATCTTGCCTAGAGCTCATGACCTACCAATTTATGCAGTCAATTGGAGTAAGAAGAGTGGGCGAGTAGCATCTGCTGCAGGAGACGGAAAAATAGTAATTTACAAGGAGCGGGCGAAAGGACGGACTACCGTAGGTGGAGAAATTGAGCGAGAATGGGTAATTCTAGCAGTCCTGGAAGGTGCTCATGGACCATACGAGATAAATCATGTGGCATGGTGTACCCGCTACGACAAAGGGAAGAAGGAAGATGATGAAGAAATGGTTATCACAACTGGTGATGACGGTGTGGTCAGAGCATGGGCTATTGAACCATTGGCAGGAGAAGAGGTGGTTACTGGTATGAATGGCATCTCAATTTCATGAAAATATATGATTACCGCCATGACTTCCCGACCATAGAACGAAAGGAAAGAGTACCAACCCAATATTTCACGAAGAGGAAGGCTTTAGCGAAGGGGTAGTAGGCGTGTATATTACCATACCGTAGTTCGGGTAGGCCATTTGCATAGCGACCGGCGCGTTGGGACAATCGCATTATGCAAGAAGCATCTAGACAGACATATAAGCCGTCATGGGGCAACGAAAATAAAAATATAAATGACTATAAATATCTTTTTTTGTCTGGGCTTTTTGCTCGTGATCCTTTCCTTGAAATACTCATATGAGTAGATACAGATTTTGGCAGAAGAAATTGGAAGAGGGCTAATAAGGTTTCTATTGTCTCCCTGCCCCTAAAACCCCTATACCAGTATTCTTTCTAGCCCATTCAATGTCTTCTGGGATTTCGTAATTCAGTCAAACCACCACGCCAGCGCTTAGGTTCTGAGTATGTTAAATACTACAAAACTTTTAATACTCACAAACTCAACCAGTACAAATCCTAATACTCAATAATAGACCAAAGGGTGAATCCAGCACCACCTACTGTACAATGTCTCACTTCTTCCTTCCCCAAGCCTCTTCAGCAGCTTGGAGAACCTTCTCCCTCTCAAGAACTTCCATCAGCTTCAACTCAGTGCAGCAATCGTCAGTACTTTTCCTCAGGACCAATGAGCCCGATCTGCCATTTCGGCCTCTCCGAATACTCTCAAATCGATCTCCATCCCAATCCTTGCCACTCCAGGTTCTGTACTTTCGCTTCCTATCGGTCGCTAACAACACCTCTGTAACATTTACAACACAGTCTTCGTAGAACTTTGGATCTGAAATGCTGACCTCAATTGCTTCTACAGGATCGCCATCTGTTTTCGAATCGGCAGCGCCATCGACAGTGCCCATATCAGTATTCGCTAAATGTTCTTTCCTCTCCTCCTCGGCCAGCTCTTCTTCGACTTCTCGCTCCATGTCATCGGTTGCCATAATCTCCATCCCGAGGATCTCTAGCTCGGGAAATTCCATTTTCAATTCTGTATTCATGCTACTTCTTCTTCCGAATGTATCTTCCGGGATAGGAGCCTCGAGGGAATTCTGATAGTTGTACATTTTATTTTCGATAGTTTTCTCCAATTTCTCTTTCAAATTCCTTTTCCGAAGGTCATCAGCATGTGATGGGTGACCATCGTTATCGTAATGATAAAGATGAAGCTTCCTTTCGCTATGATACCAGATCTCTTTGCCATTCTCGCGCTTCGCCATAGCAAAATCTATCGCCTCGATTTGATCTGGAGGTCCGGCACTCTTGCTTCGGTCATCTCTTGAGTGGCTTGGGAATTGAGACCATGTAGCTGGATACCTTCTATCTGGTCCTGTTGGCTTATTCTTTTTGACGATGTTCCTACTTTTAGCCTTCGCCTTTGCTGCGGTAGCAGCCATTTCTTCCTCCCAAGAATCCATAACTAATTCTTTTACAGCTACGCGCTCATCAAATCGCTTTTGGTATTCCTCAGCTGCGCTCTTGTGATCGTTGATGTTAACTTTCTTCGGTTTCTTTCTTCTAAATCCTCCGAGAATGGACTTGGTCACAAGCTCATCTTCAATGCTTCCTTTCCTACTTTTTTTCCTATCATCCTTTTTTACAGCTTTCCCCCATACTCCGCCAAGAACATCTTCCTCTACCAGTTTGTTTCTCCTCAGTTCATCTGGAGAAAAATCCGGCATTGGGACACTAAGGATTTCTTCCATAGCCGGACCATCGTAAGATCTGATAGCAAGTCTAGCGAGCCTGGCAAAAGCTGATGGCTTCCGGGTGATGGGAGTATCTGGTGGGAGATTTTCTAAGTCAAATTCCTCCCGGAATTTACTAGAAACAGGTGTACTAGGGCTGCGGTGAGCCTCCGAAGAAGCAAATCGGGTTTTTATGACACTTAGTTCAGCTTCTCGCTCACGGAATGAATCTGTTTCAGATGCTAAAATAGAACTGTCGTCGAAGGCAGGGCGACGGGGTTGTCTTGTAAGTGGAATAGGCCGACTCGGGGAGCTGTCACTGGCAGTTGTAGTAGTCGTCAGCGGTGGTCCTACCTGGGTTTTCTCCGTTTCTAAATTTAGTTGTTAGTAGTAGATTCGATCATAGTAAATATGAGGTTGTTTTACCTCCGAACTCGGCGCTCAGCACTTTCGCCTTACTTCCAGTGAGTAAAGAAACAAGATTGAAACGAGAGCTTTCTGGCGAAGGCTGCATACTATTCATTGTAGAGGGGTAAAATGAAGAAGTGCCATCCGACAAGATCTTCCCCCAAGACTGAGGGATACGTTCACTAAGTGGTACTGAATCAGATGTATATCGTAAGTAGCGAGCCCGCTCGCTTCGAATGACGCGAGATATATCACTAATGCTAGAGGCTCCTCTTTGATGTGAGCTCCAGCTTGAAAGTTGAGGTGAAGATGAAGATGCCTGCAGAGCTTTTGATGCTAGGCGCTGTGATATACCCATCTTGTGGAGGTGGATTGAGCTAGAATCTTGCTCCGCTCCACCGTCCACACCACCGAAGTCCTGACTTGGAGTGCAAGTGTGTTCATGGGAAGCTAAGACATCTAGATTCATGCTCTCCTCTGAACCCTGAATAACCTTAGAAGGCGAACGTAGGCCTTGGGCATAAAGCCATCGTTTTAACGAGGGAGTACTAGTACTCGATTGCTCCGGGTTTGGTGGCATAGTCGTTTTGTGTTCTTGGCTTAGTTTTCGTAAGACTTCTCCTCTTTTGCTCGAGGCAAAGGATAGGCGCCAGGAAGATTTCCGTAGCTCAGTACGACTTGAAAGCCGGCTAGGCCTAGGAACGGATGATAGAGGCATGGGGATATCGAAGCTCCGTTTTCTAATTGGCTGGTACACCTGCAGACCAAGTCTGTCGACGTTTGCCTGCTTCAAGAACGGAGAGCTATGCCGCCGTACTATTGTGCCTGACCTGGCTAAGGTCTCATAAACCTCCGTAGAACTCAGATTATTACGTTGTATTAAACTCTGACTCACAGACCTCTCCACTGTATCGATCTTAACCTCACCCAATGTACTGTTTGCCCTATCTTGTTAGCGAAGCGACATTGCTCGGAATATTCCAACTTACTCTTTTAGGGGTGGCATTGTAGGGGCTAGAATTACTGGATAAGGGAGAGATGGCGTTAAGAGTCGTGGGTGGGAGGCTATAAGCTCCCCCGGAACCCACGAGGAACGACTGGTCATGCCCATCGAGCTGTCAGCGTCAACAAGAGATGAGAGCGTTTTTGCATCATCGTCATAGACCGCCTCATTGCTTAGTTCCTCTTGTATCCTTTTATGCCTAATTCGTCGTAACTCTGCTCGACGTTCGACTTCTTCCTCAGATGTTCCAACGCTGGATTTGGATCGTCGCTTTGACAGAGCTGACTCTCGGGACAAATGCTTTCTCAATTTCTGCCGGACAGCATCAAGAGTTGCTGAGCTTTTCTTAACGCGTATCCGCTCACATTCATCTTCTGTGTCTGATTTATCTTCGTTTTCTCCAAGCAGGAACGATCTCAATTTATAAGTACTATTGTGTTTGGCATGTACAACTTCGGTCTCAGTAATATCATCATCCTCGAAAATAGGGCGGAGTTCGGCAACGGCTGCAGAAGAGCCTGGTGATAGGGTGAAAGCATCTGCTAGATGAGGATTGCTGTGTGGCGAGTTGTGTGCAAGTCGTGGTGGTTCAACGTCCGGAGAAGGAGGACCACGACTGATACAGCAATTGGAGCTGCTTCTCAACGGCATGGTAAATGCAATATCAAAGCAAAGCGAATTGCCAGCAGGAAGTTGAGAAATTACATGCTGAAGCTGTAGTTTTTGTGGCCTGGAAGAGAAGTCAACACCTTGTGCATCTTGTAGGAAAGCTCAAGTCTTTCCATGTTTCCTCCCTATTGGGGGATATTGAAAGAGCAGGCACGTGTTGACATAAACAGAAGGCACGCTAAAGCCACTCCCTTTCCCGCCCAAACTTGTAACAAAAAATGATCAAGCCAACTGTGGCTTCTGTGTAGAATGTAACTTGGAAAAGCTTGAGGCATTCTGATGTTTTCATCTGAACAGGCCTAACAACTTCTAGAAACACTTGCTTGCAGGTTGCGATGCACCCAAGAGGCGATAATTAACAAGACAGATCTTCACAAGCTTGACTGTCATGTTTGGATAAGGACTAAGAAGCGTACCAATAGGTGCTAGTTTTGCCCAAACGGTTCCTCATCCTTTTCATTATATTGAACCTGTCTCCGAGTACCATGGGTATGGATGGAATGGGCATCCCCGAGCTGAGATGTCCATCATCAACAATTTTAAGGTAAACGCCTACTTTTCTCTGTCCAGGCAATATGGAAGAGCTTTTCGCCCTACTAGACCTACGGAACTTCCTAGCAAAACGAGCTTCCTAGAACAAAAACAGGCACATTAAAAACGTAACATTTCGCCAACGCGTGAACTGAAATCCAACAATTAATGGTTGTCTTCCGTATGACGAATTTTAAATACCACTAGGCGATAGAAAATTTCATCCAGAGGTTGGTAGCATGTTACTCCTCCAGCTCTACTGGCGCCCGAAATAGAAATTTTAGGACCGCTCAATCCTAAGTATGGAACCTTGCGCACACTGTATAGAAGGGAAAGACATTGAGCAAACGTAGACCTAAGGCCCAACAAACATGAATCCTGTATTCAGTATTCAACACCTGAACAGTCCCACAGCTTTCCCAGTAATCTCGAGTCCTCATCCGCCAAAGATCCGTATAACTTAGACAGACCTCGGAGATAGACTAGCATACCTATGGGGTCTCAACAAACTCAACAATCACAGCGAAATACTCCTCACGGCATGAAGTAGTATCAATTTTGCCTAGATCTATGCCTCAACCAAGCAGCTGGTGCCACTCTCCTATATCGGAAACCATAGTGACTATGACAACGATGTCAATCGGATGTCAAGCAAGACTTTCTCAGCCGAACAGGTACCGTATGAGTTTAGAGGGAAATGAATTAGTGAGGCCTCGCTTTGCATCGGTAACCCCCTTTTCAGATTGAGATCCAACGGCACGGTCCGACGGGTTGAGGCCGACTTGGACCGAAAACAGAGATTTTTTCCCATATGCCAAGAGCATATGATCTCGCGACTGCACGACGAAACAATGGGTGGAGAGGCTCAACCTTCATTATTGTTTGTGCTTGAAAAATTTGCAGCATCTGGCGCATGAAGATGCCGAATATCCTTCGATTTATGTGTCATAGGCGCTTATAGCAGGCCTTGTAGCGGAATGTACATCATGTTCCAACATTCTCAGACCACCACACGTGTTCGAGGTATTCTTTCGACGTGGATACACAGATACCTGACGTTAATTCCAGCCACATGCTGGATGAAAGCAAGTCCGGGCTCCTGTGGGCAAGCACACATATCTTTCCAACTCAGACAATCCAAGGCACGGCGATTCCGGTCTGAGATTTGAAACTCGTGTCTCTCTTCGCTTGGGGAAGCATTCAGTAAGACCTGGCGCGTCGACGAGACCATGGGGACTACTTTGTAGTGTCCTGGAGGATACCGCCGTGAACACCACCTTCCTTTACCGTCTGCAGTATCTCCGACCAAAGGAATGTGAAATCGGCCTTGACGTAAAGATGTCATGCAGTGACCCACAGCTATGGTGAGTCAACGAGAAAGGAAAGCTTCTAGAAGCACGCCACACGGTCAGAAAATCTTCTAGCGCATACAAGGTACCCTGGCTTCAAGCGTCGCCTTAGATGACGGGAACCACATCCTGCCACCTGTTGGATTCCCTCCCATGCAACTATTGATAATTGCATCTTATTAATATGGGAAAATATCCTAGCGGTGAGCCAGTGGGACGCGAGAGTAATAACGGCAGGGAAACCAAAATCACTTCGTATGTACGGATTATAGCGTTAGAGGATACCCGGATTACAGATCACCAAGTCTTCAACTGCATTCTAGGATCATTTGACTTCTTCCTGATATACATGCTGGCTAAGCTTTTCTTATCAGGGCCGATTGAGGGGGGTTGTCGAACGGCATGCCGAATCAAAGCATTACCCGAAATGATATCAACATTATACTTTTGAAGGATTTACCGTGCTGCAAATTAGCATGTTCATCTACCGTTAGGAATAGCTGCAGTAGAAAAGCCACATTTTTGATTCTGGTACCTTCACCGTCCTTGACGGATTGATACAACCGCATCACTCGGGGAGTTCTTGATATTTCCATTCGCAAAATCAATGCGCTAGAATACCCTTGACAAGTGGACGTTGCCTCGTGACCAGAGAGAGAGGGTTGTTCAAAGTTTCGGGACGGGCAAGAAGGGCGGCACAACCGGCAGCGTGGTGCTTCCAGTTTCGGGTTTCGTTTTCACTCGGACTTTATATTCAACCCCAGACCTCCAATGCCTTTCAGCTATCAAGAGCGTGGATCTTTCTGCGGTTTTTGTTCACGAGGGGCACGGCAGAAGGTGCATGTCCAGTGCTTATGGTTCAAAGATAAAGAGCGTGATTGGAAGGTTGGCCAAGGTTTCGGGTAAATGAAGGTGAGACTGTGAAAGTCCGGAAGGAATTATGGCAAGACCTCAACATCAGGGTGATTCGCTGTTTGCGGCGAGGAATGATTCAAGCTTTTCAAGGGGAAGACGAGGACGGAGTCAGCAGATGCGTACCAACTAGGAAGAATACCGCTATCGAGCATTTCTGGCTGGTAACAACATTAAGCTTCTTAAGAGCTTGGATCTCAGGCCTGTCGAACAGATCTGGACTTTTTCAGCACTGGTAAATTACAACATTCGATACCTGCGTATATTATGGAACATATTACTTTTAAGTAGGGTAATGCATATGAGCCTCCTCATTGCTCGAACCTGCTCAAGTCTCGCTGGCTGTGGTGCTGCATAGGCTGATCTGTGTTTGCTTATATCCGTAAAGAGCACCTTCTAACCATGGTGTAGCTCTATACTTTGATCGCAGCACTGAGGAGCTGGCAAAAAAAATGAAAGCGACGAAGATCAATCAGGTGTGGAAGAATACATGTCGCGCAGAGGCGATCGGCACTCAAAAAAAAAGGGGGGGGGAAATATCCGCTGCGATATGATGATATGGCACTGCATCCTTAATCAATGCCGTCAAGACTTCTGCAGTAGCTGCCTTTGTCGTGGGGGCCTTCTAGGCGCAGCATCGTCGCCATCGTGCCGTGACCATTCTCCAGTGAGACACTTCTCAACTCTGAATTTCCTCATATCGTCGGCACTTGAATTTGACAGGAAACAGACGGCGAGGTTTCTAGTGACGGCAGATGTTGGTCCGTACCAAAATGGTCTAGCTAAGGCCGGTGAAAAGAGGGGGACGCCCGTGCTAAGATGAAGATCTTCGTCAGCTAGAGCACTTTGAGCATGGAAAATACAGATCTGGCATGATTTCTTGAATGCGCTATTCTCGTTGGCTGGTGATTATATGTCATCAGCAAGTCAGGAGTGAACGATACGATAAGCATCATAAGCTTTTCAGTTCTTCATATCACAGCGATCCGGTAGTGCGCGGCGTTCAAAACCAATAGCAAGCCGCTGTTTGCCGTGGGGCCCTGAAGGAACACGATCTCGATGTTACGCAATATGGGAAAGATAGATTGACCAAAGTCAACAGCTTTACCCTCAGGTACAAGCGACGGGAGCCATTCGCAGTGTTGTGTGTGGTGGCGACAAAGGAGGCTGCTCCACTCTACTTAGGATTTGTTGTGAGCCTGCTTCCCAGACAGATGGACAGCAATCAGCACAATCGGCCTCCGTATTTTATTTCCTCCGAGGCAGCGAAGACCCATCGAAAGCCAAGACCTCACTAGAAGAAACTAGTTTGTTTTGGCTGAGAAGGCCGCGCGCTGAGCGGGCTAAGTGCTCACCCTGGGAGCTTATAACGCCGCTTTGCCAACGACTGGGCGCCCTTCAACGATGAACCCCAGCACACGGGTTGCGTGATCCTGGTAGAGAAGCATCCTTTGGCTTCGGTACTAGAGCAGAAGCAGTTTGGGTCGCTGCTCATCACTACTGTGCCGCTCCCATTGGCCGTCTGCCTTGCAGGTGGAGGGAGTGTCCAAGAGATTGCCCGAAGGTGTGGAAGCTGATTCGCCTTTTCCAGAAGGAGCAAACCTGCTTCCATAGGTTCTAGACTAGCCAGGGGAGGAGGGAGAATGCTTGGAAGGCTCCACAGCTTCGCCGTCCTTCGACAGCAGCGTCTAGCTGCTATCGGCGGGCCAGCGTCACAACGTGCCAGCCCAAAGGGTGTTTCTTAAACTCATGACGAGCCGTCCCAGCGTTGCACGGTACTTCCTTTCAGTGGACGGCCCAGCGTGGTACAGGCTGGTTCTCCCTAAATACGTCCACTGAAGGTGCTGTCGTGTGCGTTCTCCGGGCGGTTCTCTGCACTGACGAGGCGTGCCGTGCCCTGTCGAAGCGTGCAGAGCGTTGTCCCTCTCCCCCGTCGCAGTTACACCTTGTGGCCTGCCCGTCCTGTAACCCCCTAGTCGTCCCATATCCGATAATCCCATGATTCCCCCATGTTTATGAACCTGCGTACTCCTCGTCTGCTTCTGTGTATGTATGTGCTTTTCTCACAACTGGCTGCTCTGCTTTTGTCGTCTTCGTTCTTCGCATTTCCCAGTCTTTTAGCCTCCTCTGGCTGCTAGACGCTGCGGTCTTCGGCTTGCTGCTCTTGTGAGACGCTCTCGCGCGCGTAGGTTCAGGCATAGGCCTGTGGATCAGCGGTGGGCACGCCAGAGTTAGCAGGCAAAACGACACGCTCACTGGACGGCCCCGTCAGGTCCTGGCGCTGGCTTCTGGCATCTGTTGCTTGCACGCAAATCTGACTATGACTTTGGCATGGTTTAGGTCTATTGCGTAGCTGCATCGTGCCATCATGCTCATCCTCAGGTCCGCTCTCCACTTGCTGTCCGGCCCACGATTGCCTCCTGATTGCCTCCTCCACCAGCCAAGGCCAGTGTAATCACGAGAGGGCAGGCTCTTCTTGGCCTGACCTTCCTGACTTGCGCGACGGCTTCGAGCTTGGTTGCCATCACACTTCGCACTTCGCACCCTGTCTTCGTACCTCCCGAAACATCTTTGTTCTTTGGGCGCAGAAAGTCTTTGAAGAAAAAGAAAGAAAAACGTACTTCTCGTTCCGAAGAAAGCCACACATCTGCCACTCACAACGACGAAACCGCTAGCTAGAACCCACTCCCTTCTGGCCCTCCTCAAACACTCAAGACGAGCCTCGCCGTCATCACCGGCCTCAAGTCACCTGTCAACTACTCCGAAGCTTTTGCACCAAGAGCGCACTGCCTAGGTCCGCCTTCCAACCTACCACTATCGGCGCCCTCACGACTCGATCGCCGTCTCTACTCGCTGTTCTCTCTCTGCTCAGTGCTCCTCACGACTCACGACTCGCCATCGTACCTAAGCATCCTCACAGCTTCACCTCAAGTCCACCTTACCTCCCCACGACGACGCCTTAGCCCATTGCATTGCAGCGGACAGCCCGGCTCCTCAAAATTTCCCGTAAACACCTCTCCTTGGACCGAGTTCTTTCCTTGCCTCGAAGATACCCGAAGTCGTACCCGGCTTCAGTCATTCCCTGGAAACTTCCTGTTTTAATAAACGTTCTGCTTGTCGACTATCAGCCTGGTAACCGATTTCTCCATTCGGCAGGTCGCACCGTACAACACCCAGTTTTCGCAATATACCACAGGCAAGATCCGATCCGAATCATTCAGCCTTTCGCCACTGCGACCTGCCTTTGACTTGGACGACGCCTGTCCCGATAGTTGGGCTCACATTCCAGAAACACTTCCACCCACATAATTCTCTGCGAAGGACCGATTCGTGTACACTCGTCGACGAGAGCCATTGGAAGACCTCTTGTGACATTTCGGCACCGCGCGGGTACTTGCAGTCCACGACGTTACGACCTTTATTCTCCTAGCAGTCAAACGGTGCGCTCACGACGGATAATTTTTGACGACAAACGAAACTGATCCTCACTCTTGTACAATTAGACGCCCCGGACGAATGCCTCTGACAAGGTAACATTGGTCACCATTCCCCCAATCAAACCGCTCTGCAAATTCTCGACTACACATTGGGGGGTTGCACGGCGAAGGAAGTAGGCCAGGTGAAGGGAGGAAGGACGCACAGTTCGAGGAGATCCATGAAATATCTTCGAAGCGCGATGCGAAAGGCCAAATATCGGAAGCCGCCTTCACTGTCCCTATACACATCCTCGAGAGAAACTTCCAGGGAAACCTCACCGCGTTGCTCGTCCGTCCTTTCGGATTGGGACGCAGACGACGAAGGATTCATGTCGTCTGGAGATTTTCTGCCCTCGAGGCCACTGAGCCTCGCAATCCCGGCAGGACCATACTGTCCTCGCCGACCAACATTACACGAAGTCCTGGCCAACACAGCACCGCCGCCATGGACACTAAGCGCCTTCATGGCATATCTTTCACAGAACCATTGTTTGGAGACTCTAGAGTTCACCATGGATGCGAAGAGATATACCAACCACTATCGAGACATGATAGAGAAGGAGCCTCATACACCACTCTCCCCACAAACACGGGAGGTCGAATACGTACGGATGTTATGGCAGAAATTACTAGATGCTTACATTGTACCGAATGGCCCGAGAGAGGTTAACCTTCCATCTAACGTGCGTGATCGATTAGTATCGCTGTCAAATGATTATACCCCACCAGATCCCTCAGAACTTGATCAAGCTGTTAAGATAATATACGAGCTCATGGATGAGTCTGTGCTCGTGCCGTTTCTTAATTCAGTCGGCCCTCCACGGAGCTCGGAGTCGCACCCGAGTCCGTGGGCATCCGACGAGTCGATGACAGACACATATATGGCCGGGTCGTTAGACGAGAGATCGCTCTCTCCAACCCAAACTCTCAAGTCGAGGAATGAGAGCCCCCCATCTTCCGGACCTGGAACTGATGTTGTTTCCCAATCGTACAGCGGTCCATCACCTAGGTTATCGCACCAATCACACTTATCTGCTGCTTTCGGACGCGGCTCCCGTCTCTCAACACACTTAACTGGGTCTTCTGGGACATTGTCTGCAGAGGGCCCGGAGAGCCTCACCGATGACAGCACCGATTCCCACTCACCATCTGGCTCGGCCTTGGAACCAATGACCCCACCAAACACACCTCCGACCTCCAACGCTGTATTTGCACAGGGGTCGCCAAGCACTAGCCCTCGCCGAAATGAGGGAAGTAGTTGGAAGAAAATGGGCGCCAAACTTGGTTTCAAGAAGACCCGGTCGACTCATGGTTCCAACTCAAGTACAAGTAGCTCACGGTACGAGCCAGGGAGAGAAACAAGTCCAGAGAATGGTCGTGGTTTATGAGGGCGGCAGGTCACGTCGTCACCAAATGATATGTTTTCTATTATCCCTATTCCAGTTATTGCGCCCATGGAGCATCCTGTTGCAGGGCTTACACGTCCTCGAGACGTTCGCAAAAATCCAGCTTTGCTGAATGGTGGAACCAGCTTAAAGCTCAGTGAAGGTGATTTATCACCAGTTCTGGAAGCCCACCCTGGTTCTCCAGTTGATATTAGTGATCACCCCCGCCCTTCCCTAGCGGCATCACTACAGCAGCGTCTGTATCACGGGACTGATGCAGAACTCGCAAGATTTGAGAGAAAAGCGAGGTTAGTAGCAGGGAAAAAAGAAAATGCTATCAGGAGGGATGGCGTGGCCGCAAAAGGATGGACCTCTGTTCGAAACAGAGATGGAAAGATTGATAGTGAGGCACCCAGACTTCCAATCAAATGCATGCAAGTTGCTGGAGTTCAACCATTCTTTATTCCCGCAAAAATATCAGAACAGGATGAGGTTCAAGTGGAATCCACACCTACCACACCAACCACACCAAGTGAAAGATTTTCCGTTGATACCGAAATGGAAATGCAATTCGACTTCAAAACAGAGAATGGTACGTGGATCTCCGCAAATCCGCTTGGCAACGAATCGAGAAGCAGCCTTTCGACAGTGACTACCTACATGACTCAAAGTACGGCAATGGATGAGAGACTAAATCATGGTACATTGACAGTTGATACTAGCATTGCCAGCTCTGCCGCAAGTATGATGTCTTCTGTCGACTCGATTCAATCGGCCACAACAACTGGTAGTCTTGATATTTATGGCTGGGAAGAAGAACTCGATCGCAAGGAGACCATCGAGAGCATGGCTTGGGAACGGGAGCTCTCTCGCCGTTTGCCGAGCGGTGGCCGTACGGTGGGTCCGCGATCTCGAACCGGCGATTTCCAATACAAGAGAACGGATGGAAAGCGGAAGAGTCTGTTATATCGAGTTCTGAATCTTCACGGGTCGAGGAGGGGTTCATTGGACGACATACCTGCTATGCCGGGATCACCCTTGACACCAAATCATGGTTGTCCGACTTCAACTTGAGAGTGGTTGCATTATGTCTGGGTTATAAAAATGCATTTTCGGCGTTCATGGGAAAGGGAAACTTCTCAAGACACCTTTTTATTCGATTTTAGTTTTGAAGCATGTGAGCATTCCTCGGGGAATGGACATGCAACGGCTCTTCACCACAAAAATTACTTTTGGGACGGATGGGCAAATGCACGGTTGGGATGAGGTAAAGCATGCATACATTACTCACGCATTTATATCCAAAACGGAGAGGCTTTTTGTATTTGATTTTATGTTTAGTTTCTATCTTGCTACGTTTTGCTGCAGGGCGCTATCGGATTGAGTGAGCCTGTTTGCAATTTGTTTTTTGGCATTCTCCTCTCGGACACGAGGGAGAGTTAAGATGGTGGAGGTTTATGGATGAAATGGGAAGATGGATGAAATATACATTGGGTGGCGTATGGTTCTTCCTGGTGACTGTGAGCATTGGTGCATGGTATGGTCGTTCATGTGGTGGATGATGGATGTAGCGTGCACGAATGTGGATATATACGAGAACGAGAATAATATTATTCTGCGCCCACAAAATGAAGGTTCTTCTCGCTATGGTTTCTGAAACTCTGGTCGAGGTTATTGACATGCGATATCCGAGAGAGCCAAGCCGTTTCGCTTGTCAAGTTTTACCCCCTTCCCCCCCAGACTACTATCACTACTCCGTTCTCTAAATTCCCCTCCCACAATCCTCTTCGCTACTCACTCCCCTGTAGGACACAGTTCTCCTTAATTCATTTTTATACTCTCGATGCAATAAACTGATTTCTCCAAAATATCAGACCGCAGCTCCACATTTCTCGCTTCAAAGACTCAATAAACATGAAACCTATGTCATGTATATGACTACCTCACATCATTTCTATCTCCATCTCATACAAATAAAAGGTCTCACAGCGTCTCTTGGTATATTCCGGTTGCCTATTTTCTCTCTATTTTCTCTTCTCGTCCGTTTCATGGGAATTGCCAAAAGCAGCCGAGGGCAATCTTGATGGCATCTACCATGGCAATCACCATTTCAAGCCTTCTCTCAAGCCTGAAATATTGTGTAAGCCTTAGAAATTACATGAAGTGCGTGGATCACCTTGGCCCATCAACCTTCTGCTTCCCTTGCTCCCATCCTTAAATTTTCCTTGACAAAATTGTCTCGCAACAAATTCCGCACGCCGCCACCTAACGTAAAGGAGGCAGCCCATCTCCTCCAAAGTCACCACACCTCCTATCCCTCTGCTACTATATGCACACGTGACCGGCCCCAAACCCTAGCCCTTTGTTCTATTGTTTTCTTCCCCGCCATCTGTCACCCTTTTCTTTATCAGGCCTCGGGCAATGATTTGGCACGGAGAATACCAGACTTGTGAGACCTGGATGTGCGGGCGGTTGACCTGCCTTACCGGATCGGGACATTTGTAATGGCTAGTGGCTGGTGGGCTAGTCGAGGCGAGGGGAGGGGGGGGAAATGGGTTGGGGTTTGGAGGTAAGCGAGTAAGGGGAGGTGTTCAGCCACGATGTGCACGGGCTGGCGAGACTTTGTGGCACGATTGCGGCAGAGGGTGATTACTGAACGTTCTGAGATGGCCTTACGGACGTAAGATCGAATATTCCTGACTCGTTGACATGCTGAGAAGCTTTGGAAAAGGAATAGGGCGCTTTGCTGGATCACGGACCTGCAAGGTGAAAAAGTATCGTTAAACAAAGTTTAGTGCTTCATCACCCAGAAGTTTAGAATGTTCGGCGCTATGAACGGGACAGGTCCGTAAAACATCAGCAAAGTCATAGCGATCTTAAGGCTAGAAGGCTTGTGATAGGATAGGTTACGACCATTGTTGTCTTGTTAGTTTTGTTTGATATGTTCCTCGTGGTTGAACCTTGTAGATCAAGATCCTATAAACAGATTTAGATGCCCTGCTAAGACTGGAGATAAGCATGGTAGATGGCACAGGTAATGGAGTAGTGGGTTCTAAAAACCTGGTTCGGGAGGCACCGTGAGATTGTCGCATTATCTGGTCCATTTGTTCTATGTGAAAGTGGAAGTTCGGCATGGCCCACGGAGGTAGCCAAGAACACTTGATAGGTGCCAGTGCAAAGGATCACCGATCTACACATGCATCAATTAATGCTTAAAAGAATTGATTACTAGATCATGACCGCTCGAGTCTGAATACTTTCGCATTTGCTACATCGTCAATCTTTAAAATTGGTGTTGTGGTAGTTGTCATCTCAAATCATAGCATACATAAACAAAACTGCTGGATCTCAAAGACATTCTTTTGGAGGGTCGTGGATGGAAGTTCAGGCTGGGCGTTAGATTTACAACTGAAGATAGAACCTTGCATTGCGGAAAAAAGAGTGGGATGGGTGTATAATCAAATATTCTCATTGGTAACAACTGAAAGCTGGACGTTCTTTTCAATACCATATATCAACTATAGACAAAGAAATGTAACTTATAGAAATACACATCTAGAAGGGGTTTCTAGAGTTGATCTCCGTTAATTCTCCGTGCTACTGTCATCAAGGCTTAAAGTGCGCGTTTCAGTAGCAGTCATACATAAATCCGAAGCTCAGACCATGAGTGAGTGTTCAGAGGTTTATCTGGCCAGTGTCATCACAGTGTCTGTTCACTGCACATTCCATGTATACACCATCTGGTCGCCGACTCGCTTGATCAAGAGAGGCTGGCAAACTCTTCCTCTGAATCAGAACAACACCACAGACTGCTCTTTGTACCATTCAAGTGATACATTCCCACACAAACATTTCATTTTCATGGGAATATAAGCTTTTGAATCAAGTCTCTCTATATCATATGCGAGTCCGGTGACGAGTCATGGGCAACATGTGAGGCTACTTAAACATCGATGCTCATCCCTGACTGAACATCATGTAATCCGAAACTCAGACACGACAAGACGCCTTTCGTGTTCACTGCAAAAGTGGGTTTACATCCGCTGTGGCACACTGTGGATGTGTAATGTAGGAGTTATAAGCAATGCGGAGAGAAAGTGTGGGGTTGCGGGGAAGAACTAATATAATGTAGACTGGGCTTCGCCTCAGGGATTTGTAGAGCTCGAGGCTTGCTGATATGTAGGTAGGATTGGTTCGATGATTTGAGTAAGTATGGATGGTGATACTTGCGTTATAATTGTGAAAACATTAGGGTCTGTGTGAAATGGTCTGGTTGTGATAATTGCCATGTGGAGTAAATCCTTGCAACCCGGCTTGATAATGTCTACCAGATAGACAGGAGCAAGTATCTTCTGCGGAGGCCTTTTACTTTTTCATCTCGAAGAGCAAATTCCCGTTCTTGTTGTTATCGTTAGCCGCGAATGCTAATTTGGCCTGTGTGTAAGAATCGACCTTTCCCATGAACCGACTTCTCTCCTGATTCAGAGTCACGAAAACCACGAATTCTATGAGCCAACCCTTCCTGGAGACATAACCAACAACATTTAGATGGAAAGTTTGCCTGAAGGAGGCTAATGCCGTTGGAATCTGAATCATGTTGCTAAGACATGTACCCGGAAATTCGGGTACAGGTTTTCCCATCTTGTGGAGGTGTTTTAGTTCCTAGGTCTCATCTTTGTGCTACCGTCTCACGCTTAGGCATCGTTGGTATAGAGACTTTCAGCTATGATCCACTGAATGCCGGGATTAGCGCATGTAGCCTTTTGAGCAAAGGTGGCGGTAAAAAGAGACAGTCGAAGAATGGTCGCCGACCTGATCCGCTTTGACCAACACTAACTGACGCCCACCAAAAGCCCCAATGATCAGACCTTAAAGAAAAATATGTGTACTTACCTCTGCAACACCATCTGTTACCAAGCATCTCAAAGCCTCGCGATTGCCACTTCTGGCTGCGTCTCTAACCTTCGTACTACTCACCGCAGTCTCCCCCTCTTTTCTTCCCTCCACCATTACAATCCTACGTTCTTTTACCCACTCCTTAGTCCCACCTTTATCATCTAATCCCCCCTCTGCAATACTTGCCACGAAATCGTCTTGTTCCTTCTCACTCCCCCATTGATCATCAGTCCGATATGTGACGAGCACTCTATGCTTCGCCAACAATTCCCTCACCGGCGTCAAATTATGATCCGGGGAATAATACTTTGTATCGAGTAATCTTGTTAATGTATCGTAACCTATTAAATGCACTTGTTCCTCTTCGCCGTATTCTTCTTCAATACTCGTTGCTTTCTCAGCGAAGTAGGGGAACTTCGTGACTGCGATATCAATACCAATCTCATCATTGAACTTAAATTTTGATAATAATTCTTGCGCGAGTATTTCCATCATGCATAATCTGTTGTCGAAGCTTGCAGGTTTTACAGCCTTATCTGCGTTCTGAGTCGCGAGAAGGAGAATGAGTCGTTTTGGGGGTTCAGGATGGAGGGGATCCTGAATAAGAGCATTGGTTGCTATTCGAAGATGTGCTAGGGTTGGAGGATTAAAGGAGGAATCGAGGATATAAAGGGTTTTGGCTTTTGGAGAAGCGCTTGGCGGGGTAGGCAGTGAATGGAGGATCTGGAAGTTCTTTTGGGTAGAGGAAAAGCTTGAGAGGAGGGTTCGGTAATAGGAGAGGCGGAGTCGCATATCTTCTAAGGCTAGGTCGCCTATTGACTTCTGCCTTGTCATGGCGGTGATATATAATTAATTGATTATTTGATTATGTTGAAGAAGGAATGGGGTGTTATGAAGGGATGTTGATATTGGTGGTCCAATCGGAGATTTTCTGAAGCAAGGCTGACAAGGCTGGAATGGGCATCCCGGAAATTAGAGTGTGACGACATTGAAGCTTTTATATATCCCACCCATGGTTACCATCACCACAACAAACATTTTCCCCAGCCGATTATCTCCCCGCTTGGGTAAGCAAGCGGAATGGCTCTCGTGGAGAACTGGATGCCTCCTTCGAAGGAGAATTGGGAGCTGGTCGTGTACATCTTCCAATTTTTCCCTCTTGTATGTGATATCCCAACAAACGATCAAGCACTTGCATATTGCAATCTGCTGACATATCGGATAGGTTGCATTCCTCCAGTGGTTTATATCATGGTACGGAGCTGGAAAGACTTCTAGCGATAGCAAATACAACTTTCCAGGCAAAATAGCATGGATCACGATGGAAGTCCCAGGGTTTCTCACCGTTCTCTATATCATGAATACTCTTCCAGGGCAGCTTGGTATTATGCAATTACCTTGGGAGAATAAGTTCATGGCAGGACTTTTTGTAATTTTTACCCAGTCCTTTTACAACGAATACATGCTAACTAGTACTTTATTAGATAACTCATTACATTTACCGCGCCATCATTGCACCCCTTATAAACCCCTCCATGTCTCCCATTCATCCGCTCGTTTGGCTCTGTGCCATCGTTTTCCAGGTCACCAATGGTCTCTCAATAGGTGGCTACCTTGGCGGCTACGGTCCAACAACACGCTACGAATGGCAGAACTCAGTCATTGGCTATAGAGCTGGTGGACGCATGGAATTGGGCATGGTGATTTGGGTCTTAGGATTCTTTGCTAATATCTGGCATGATGATGAACTCCGTGAGATCCGCCGAGCTGCGAAACGGAACCTCGAACGGAAACAGAAGGAGAAAGGGGAGGGAGAAAAGAAGGGAGGTGTTGAGAAGGTCTACGTGATCCCCAAAAATGGGCTGTTCTGGTTCATTTTCTATCCACATTATTTGTGCGAGTGGATTGAGTGGGGAGGCTTCTGGATTATGGGCGGTTTGGGATGCGTTCCCGCAAGAAATTTTCTGATCAACGAGATTGCGACAATGACTCCGAGGGCTGTGCAGGGAAAGAGGTGGTATATCGAAAGATTTGGTAAAGAAGCGGTGGCAGGAAGGAAAGCAGTGATTCCTGGAATATTATGAGAGGGTCTCGATTCGGAGTAGCCAGGTCTAGGCCAGACCTCGATGAAACGATTGGGCAACATTAGTAGAAAGAAAAAAGGGGTGTGATTATACCTGAAATTATTTCAATGGGGTAAGCATCATGAGTTATGCATTAGATGAATAGGTCACAGCATGTCTTCGACATACTAATCGTGAATATTGTCACCCTATTCATGCGTGGTATCTGGATTTCTTGGGACGTACTAACAACCTAAGCCATAACAAGGAAAACATCTTGGTGATTGCGAATTAGCGGAAACTTCAATACCAATCGTAGACCAGGTCCCTGGAGTGAGGCATATTGCCAGAATAGCCACGAATCCCACGAATCCTATAGAGTTATTGCCGTTCCCCTTATCCTTTAAATGGAGTCAGGATATTGACTTGGAAATGCTGACAACTTAAGGAGAACATTATGTACATGATTCTCGGATTCTCTATATCTGTATAATGAGAATCTTATTCATTAAAAAAAAACCGTAACTGCTTGGAATGATCTACCTATGATATCTATCTATTTCTTCCGGAAGTAAAGAATTCTAGCAACCTAAAACTCCCCACTACCATCCATGTTTTATACCATCATTCATTATCATCATCAATCATGCCACCCCACAGATTCCATCTACTCCTACCTATTACATCTTTCAGCGTATCGTTTCATGATAATAATCTCATCCCAACCATTCAAAGCCACAACATTGTTCAGTTCATCATAATATCACATCGTCCACGTTTTCCGATGATCAGTATGCTGCGATCTGCAATTTAGTCATGTATCTCTCGAAGATCCCCTATGTAACCTTGCTTCTCTTCTCTCCATCATTTCTTCCTTCTTCTTCTCGTTTTTAGTTGGGTCATTCTTGTCATCGCCATCTTGACCTGGGTTGGCCATCTCGTACTCCAGCATCTTGATGAATTTGTAGAAGAATACTGCGATGAGTGATCCCCCAAATGGTCCGACCCCTAATCCGATTCATCAGTATGGCCAAGGAATCTTGAGGTACAGCTAAGAGAAAACTTACAGTAAATCCAATGTTCAGCATCAAAGGTACCAGTAACGATGCAAGGTCCGATACTTCTAGCAGGGTTGAGGGAACCACCAGTGTAGTAAACGCCAACCATCTCAGCAATGAACAATGCGAGTCCAATGCCGACAGGTGCAATGAAAGTAGCCTTATGCTTCTCCTTAGCCAACATAAAGATCGTAAAGACGAGCTCAGCTGTAAGAATAGCCTCGATGAAAACACCCTGAACCAAACTCGCACCGCCCGCAAGTGTAGTCCTAACATTCAATTGCGTTGGGAACAACCCAAGTACCATTCCACTCGCAGCAATCGCCCCCACAATCTGCGCAAAGAACAAACAAACTGCCCTCACAACTGGGATAGCACCAACAAGCACCATCCCCAATGTAACAGCTGGGTTAAACAATCCTCCAGAAATACGGAAGAAAATCCAAACGTTGACCATAAGCGAGAAGCCAAAGATGATGGAAATGTAGAGGTAAACCGAGACGTTGAAGCCGGTGGCGCCGCCGGAGGTGGTATTGGAGGTGCTACTGTTGTTGGAGGAGGCGGAGGATTGAATATTGGCTACTTGGGTGCCGGCGAAGGCGAAGAAGAGGAACATAGTTGTGCCGACGAATTCGCCAAGGGTTGCTACGAAATCTGTGGTGTTGTTAGTTTATTCGTGTGGTATAGGAAAGGGGGGAAATGTAACGAACGGTTCTTGACACTGCTGTTCATCCATGTCAACCATGGCAATCTAAGAACTTCTTTCTTTTCTTCCTTCGTCATGTTTTTAAAATCGATGGTGCCTCGGTTGAAGCTTTTCTGTGCATCGTAATTATAGCCGTCGACGCTTTCATCCTCCTCGCTTTGTCGTGACTTCTTTCTTGGACTATAATCCCCTCTTTCTAGATCTGGTTCTCGATAATCTGACCGAGATTCTTCGAAGTAGGGCTTTGACGCGGAGCTAGGTCCTCTTTCCCATCCATCGACGTTGCGGTATGAGCGTGGTGGTCTTGAGCGCTCACGGTAGTCTGGGTGCCCGCGGTATTCTCTAGCATAGCCAAGCTCCTCGTCTCGATAGAACTGATCATCCCTTGACCTCAGTGGTCGTCGGGCCTCAGAGGAGAAAGATGGCCTGTCATATTCTCCTTGTGAGTGTCTACGCATGGGAATCTGGTGACTTGGCCGTCGTCTCAGTCCGGCCCTGGCGTTCTCCGCCTCAACCATGTAAGGATCAGCTGGTGTCCGTTCTGGTGAAAAGGCTCGCTGTGATCCTGGTTGATATGAGCGGAGTGGTGAAGAGGGAATTACTGGTGATGTTGGACGCCTGATGAGTTCGCCATCGGTCGTTTTCCCACCATAGTGCTGCGGGAGTTCGCTTGGCCCACTTGCCATTTCAACTGACAGTGGTAGAAGATATATTCTTGGGGGGATCTTATGGTTAGACGGACGACGTCTTAGTGTTCTCTCCGTAGTGAAGTTATCCTATAGTAGGATAAGAAGTGTAGTTGAAGGTAGTGGTTGTAGATCGTTGCTTCAAAAAGGTTGAGAAGGAAGAATTTGGCTGGGAGTTCGTTCACATAATATATTTTCGCTTCATATCTCCTCATCAACCTGCGTCCCTCCTCGAGCCAACCTCCTACATCACGAATGGGATGACCCCAACCATGGGATTTCAGATTTCCTTGATCTGAGATTCGGTACTCCAGCCACTTGCGTAGATAAACCCTCTTGACATTCGTATGTGCTAGGTTCAGGTCTATAGTAGAGGGGAAATATACAATTGTTGAAGAAAACGAGAGGTAAATCATTGTCCTGAGTGGCTGGCCAGAAAATTCGAACGAAGTGCGCCGAGGGACTACCCCAGTGTAAACCAATGCAAGACAGCGTGTAACCTAGAATGTAAAGCCTATGAGGGTCTAGAGGGAATTTCATAAGATTGGGTGAAGGAAGCTTGAACCGTGAAGTGGTTTGAAATAAGACATTATGACGTCAGTGGAGCTGTCAAAATATAGGGAATGAATGAGAAAGTATGCGGTTGCACTGGTGAAACGAGGGAGAGAAGGCGGTTCGGGCTACTATAGAAGTTGAAAATAAGGGGTATCGTCTAGGATGAACCTCGTTGTAGCTTAAGCGAAAGCGTGCTGGCAACACTTCCTTCCGCCCCATAGGCTCACTGGCCAACCTCATTATTGCGATAACCCCAGGATGAGGCTGCAACTGTAAAGACAATGGTCCGAGCCGGTTTTCGATCTCTGAGATATCTGAGATGTCCAAAGCTGTCCCACTTACCCTTCAGATCGAAATGTAAGAGTTGGGGCCATTACTCTCCGTACACCTAAGCGAGAACTTTGAAAATAATATACCCACTTATAAAACTTATTATAATCACAATTCAAATTAATATTGTCTTAAATTATAAATATAAATTAATTAATAGTAGCTAATCCTCTTACTTGAATTACATCTTCAATTTTACAGGTTAGCTGCTCTGTATAATGTCTATAGTCACGTGAATCAACCTGATCCCAAAGCTTCTGAAGCTCCCTACACATATCTTCCCATTTTTTTAATATATAAGGTAATTTTTTAAGCTCTTCTTTCATCCACCGCCAGACCTTCTCAATAGAGTTTAAATCAGGCGAAGAAGGAGGCCATTTAAATCCTCGGATTCCATGCTAAAGGCGTAGTAAACGTGCGCTTCCTGCATGTACCCTTGATCTATCTTCCATAAAGATATACTCTGGCCCTAGTATATCAAAAAGAGGGAAAATAATAGGCTCAAGTACTTCTTGAAGATATACTTTTGAGGATATATCCCGGCTTCTAGGAAGCTTTTCTAGAAACACTAAATCCGATTTATAATCCTAGCCTATAGCTCCCCAAATCATAACCGATATTCTTCCTGATCTATAAATAGATCTTATATAATCTGAATATCGCTTTTCATCTATTCTTTGTATTATCCAGGCTCTTCCACTCTTTCCAATCTCAAATATAGCCTCGTCTGACCAAATAACCTTTCGCTAGTTGCCTCCTAGCTTGCTATCCTCTCTATATGCCGTATAGTCTGATGTTCCCTACTATCTATGTTCTAAAGCAAAATCTAGTCGCTTTCTAGCTTGCTTGCGTGATATATAAGGTCGAGGGCATGTGATACAGCGACGATAGCCATGGCGGCTTAATTCTCGACGAATAGTTCATATTGAAGGGATAAGGCCTAGCTAAGCTCGAACAGCTAAAATTGAGAGCCGGCGAGTTGAGTAATCTCTTGCGATATAGCGAATAATTCGACGAACTTCGCGATCAGATATTAAATGAGGCTTATAAACTTGGCTTTTACGTGCTCGACGAGAGTGTTTCTAGTGTAGAATATCCCTTATTGTTGATCGGGAGGCAGTAGTCTTTTGGCGAATCTGGCCTAGAGAAAATCCAAGGCGATCGAGTGCACGGATAACTGCACGTGCAGGAGAAGGCCATTCCTTGCCATAGTCTGGAATATTAGGGCTTGATAAAATAATATTCTCCATTGTCAATATGGAAGTGATTGGGTTGATGTTTTGTTTAATAATAATTAATTAAAAAGTAGGTGGCTGGAAAAGTCGCGTTCACGCGTTTCGCTTAGGTGTACGGAGAGTAATGGCCCCAACTCTTACTTTTGTGATGGCTGAGAAATTAGATATGGGGGCTGTCTGGGGTGGAGTAATGGTTGTGACTCCCCTTACAACAAGGTGCGGTAGAAAATATTGGATGCCAAACCCTGTGCGATTGTGAAATTGTTTAATTGAAGATGCCTCTGGTTGCCGAAGAGAGAAATCCTTGTTGAGGTGAGAACGGAACATTATGGTGTTTCAAGCTTGTAATGGCGTTTGATCTATCAAAGGAAGAAATTGTGCGACTTAGACTTTCATCAGGTTTTGTTAATATAGCATCACTCTAGATTCTTGAGCGTTCTTGGAGGTTTAGGAATAGGTATATTGAGGATGGTGTTACTGTGATGTTGAGAGTATTCGTTGATGGAAAGGGGGTTTCTAATTCAATTGATTGAGTTTATTGACTGACCTTATTGTAAGTGAGAAGAGTACGAAGTATCGAGGCGTTCTCCTCTTATATCCTCTGTATATTTAACAAATCACATGTTATTCCTATGTAGGATATTGATGTAATCCATTCATGGAAAACCTACTACTCGGTACAGTAAATGCCAATATCTCAAGTGAATTTGTCATAGTTTTATGGCACCCAAATGGAGAAACTACCTAAATTGAGATGCATTACTAGGTGCAGAAACAACGTAGCTATCAAGAGGATGTGGGATATTCATTTTCATAGTGTCCATATGCAAATTAAGACGTCACTTCATTTGGTGAGTATTCTTCTGCAGAAGACTCTCTCGGGTATTCCGATGCGCACCGAATGCTTTACGTACAGCATAGACGACTAGATCCGGAGAGGGATGGAGATATTCTGATTCGAGGAAAAGAAGCTATGGAATATGTGCGCGCATCGAGACTGAAAGAACCAACTCATAAGAAGCATTGGTCTGATTAAAAGCGTGAGCTCCTGATCTCCGGATTGAATGAGAGCCAAATCGCATCGAAAGTGCAAAAGAGCCCAATTTAAAGTCCGATATATGAAAATGGAGAATTTTGAAGCATCCCTGAAAAGCTTGAAGTTATGTGTAGTGTTGAAAGTATCTAGAAAATGCTTGAATGGGATTGGCCACTTGGCTTTTAGAATATGGTCCTATTGGCCTCGTCGAGAGACATAGATTTCTTTGCTATCGCTTTCGAGGCAGGGTAGAGAGTAGCCAGGTGTAACACCGTCATGTTTTTGCAGGCTCATGAATCGTGCCACGAATAATTTGTTGGAAAAGAAAAGAGAAGTTCTCACCCGAGTTTTCCCCGCTTTTATTCTGGTGTTGCTACCCCAGGCTCGCTTGCATCACGCTAAGATAGGTACAACGCATGCGTCGCAATCAAGTCAACTATGACCAGCTTCCCAGTTCATCACTCCAGCCTCACGTTTCACTCTCAACATTCTCTTCATCACTCATCAACGACATCAATCGGCATTATTTCCTATCTAATTTCATAGTTGTAATCGAAAGTCATAACATCGTGGTCGCGAACCACAACAATTACGCCATGTCCGATAACCCCTCCGTACCATTGCTTAGTGATGGCGATAGACCAGTGTCAAAGCATTCCCATCACTCCGACGAATCTCACGAACATACACCATTACTATCACGGTCAAGCGATACACCTCGATATGATGGCTCAGACGATCAAGGCGAAGAGCATCTACCATCTCCCGCAACAGCTTCGTTGCGATCCCTCCAGCAAAGTGGGCATGTCTCTTCAGAGTCGAACAAAAGTGGAAGACGGTGGCCGACAACGGTGGCCGTTAGTGTACTGGGTACTCTCGTGGTTGCCATCATAATTGGCGCATTTTTTGCGCCTGCAGTTGTAGAAGAATATGCTAAAGAAGCACTTGTTATCGAACCAACGAAGCTATCTATTGCATCTATAACAACCGATGGAGTTAGTGCAAGAGTTCAGGCCAATTTCAGAATGGATGCATCAAAAGTAAAGAACAAACACATACGGAATATCGGACGCTTTGGTACATGGATTGCCCGTGAGGTAGAAAGCAGAAGTTCTGCAGTTTCTGTGTACCTTCCAGAGTATGGCAATATTCTTATCGGCACTGCCACTGTACCGCCAGTCGTTGTCGATATCAGAAATGGGCATACTACAGCTATCGACTTCATCTCAGATCTAGTAG
Source organism: Tricladium varicosporioides (assembly GCA_021365295.1). Classification (NCBI taxonomy): domain Eukaryota; kingdom Fungi; phylum Ascomycota; class Leotiomycetes; order Helotiales; family Tricladiaceae; genus Tricladium; species Tricladium varicosporioides. The sequence goes on from JAJTIW010000002.1 coordinate 784,234, forward strand.
CTGGCGATATCGAAGGCATTCGACAAGTCGCCAATGATTGGTTAGAAGGGCGATTAGATACAATCAGGGTGATCGGAAAAGCAGATGTGGGGTTGAAATCTGGCTTGATTCCACTTGGTACCCAAAGCATTTCTGAGTCTCTTGTATTTGAAGGTCAATCTCTCTACCGTTCCTTTGCCGCATTTTATCTAGGAGAAAAGTCCCTGGCTTGAAGAGTGACAGGAGTGGTCGGGATTGATGCCACCCCCTTGAGAGGTGCTATGTAGTCTGATAAGTGTATGAGACCTTGTTGGTCATTGACTATGCTCAAGACATGCACATGATTTCAAGTACACAAGTTAGAACCGCTGGCTAATGCGATATTCAGGCGACGATCTCCCTGCCATTCCCAAATACAACATAACCAAACTCAACTTCCAAGAAGTACCGGTTTCCCCAGATGGGCACAAAGGAATGGGAGCAAATGTCTCATTATCCTTGATAAATAGCTACCCCGTTGAGTTCACTATCCCATCACTCGAATTTGATATTCTTATTCCAGGCTGTGGCGTTGATGATTCCTATATTCAGCTTGCCAAAGCAACAACAGCAACTATCGCTGTAAAGCCAAAAGCAGAAGTTGAGGTCGATGTACAGGGAGTTATTCGGAAACTGCCTGAAGCACTGAAGCGTACCTGCCCTAAATCGCAATCCTCGCCTCTTGACCTGTTGCTTGGGAAGTACATCCATGGGGAGGACACGACTGTATTTATCCGTGGATCCAGTTCTCCCAAAGGCGACACCCCTCGATGGATTACTGAAATTATCTCTAGCGTGACTGTACCAGTCCCATTTCCCGGCCACACATTCGATAACGTTATCAAAAACTTCTCATTGACGGACACTCATTTCAGTCTACCAGACCCCCTTGCTGACCCCGACTCGGACGATGCAAACCCCCAAATCTCTGGTCAAATTGTTGTTATTGCAAGCCTGCCCAAAGAAATGAACTTTAACATTAATGTTACCCAAGTAATGGCAAACGCAACCGTCAAGTATAATGATAAGCAGCTCGGAATACTGGATCTCCAGAAATGGCAAAAGGCCCAATCCGAACGGATCGAGCCTGGAAAGGGTGAAAATGGTACCATTAAAATCCAATCTCGCATCAAGAATGCTCCGTTGCGAATTACGGATGACGAGGTATTCTCTGATGTTATCCAAGAAATTTTGTTTGGAGACAGTACAATTTTACTTCAAGTCGAGGCTTTGGTTGATGTGGACGTTTCCACCGTATTGGGCAGGCTTGTTATCAAGGCCATGCCCGCAGATGGAATTGTTCCTATAAAACGTTAGGATACAGTTTAATACTTTCAGCTCGACTGCACCGAAGCTGACGAGATTGCAGCGATCTCTACCGGCACAAGCTTTGGCAATCTAAAGCCCAAAGTTGGAGAATTACGAGTCTTGAGTACTGGCAAGACATCCCTAGACTTGGAGGCTCGAGTCAACTTCACAAACCCCACCGCATACACAGCACAAGTTCCTTATGTCAACATCCATATTCTCAACAATGGTTCTATCATTGGCGATGCCACTGCAAGAAATGTGACGGTTGGGAGAGGGAATAATACAAATATCCTTGTCCAGGCAACGTGGGATCCAACTAAATTTGGTGGTAAGGAAGGCCAAAAAATTGGTCGAGAGTTACTATCTCAGTATATTTCTGGCTTCAACACCACATTAACCTTCCAAGCTCATGCCAACTCTTTCCCACTACAACCAAGACTTGGGAAAGCCCTCAGCAAATTCTTAATAGAGATTCCTACACCACGTCTTTCAACTCCTGGTGCTGGTGGAGATAAAGGCGGCAGCAATGACAAGCCGCATTTTATCGATGATGCTGTTTTCCATTTATTCTCATCGACAGCAGAGTTCACTCTGGTTTCGCCTCTACAATATAGCACTATCTACATCGAAAACATAAACGCTACTGCCTTCTATAACCATACCGAACCTATTGGCAAGATAAATTACGATTTGCCGTTCAAGGTTCCTCCTGGAACTAGTAAGTCGCCACGGCTTCCGGTTGACTGGTCTTTGGACTCTGTTGGATACGACAAGATTCGGGAGGCCCTAGGAGGGTCTTTAAAGCTGGATGCAATGGGTGTCGTTAAAGTTAGGCTTGGGCAGTGGTCGGAATCTGTCTGGTATGTTGGTTCTGGCATCGGCGCAACTGTAAAGCTGTGAATATGGGGATGACGGGTTGGTTAGGAGGGAATTGAGCGTCATATTTTGTACAAAAGGGAGTTTAAGGCACGGCGCATCACGGTATACACAAATGGTAGGCAAACACCGAAGGGGAGTTCTGGATAGAATCCATTATAGAATAAATAGACGCAAGGTTCATTCTACTATCTCAAAATTGTAGTTTCGCAACGCGCCTTGTAGATCAACGCCAGTCCCCATATGAGAAACATTTTTAACGTGAGTAGGCCTAATCTATTTATCCTGGAGGAAGAGTGCTTGCATCAACAATTTCATCGGCTTCCTTGATGAGCTCTTGCTCATTTGGACCGAGAAGAGGCGAGCGGGGAAGTGCCATAAGACCGGTCCGTGCTGACTCGAGAATACCGAAAGGTGCGATGAGCTTCATAAATGAGTCAATTCGTACTGGCTTTGCAGAGCTATTTCTCTGTTAGTAATTGGCATTTCTGAAGGATTGGAGTACAACTTACACCTCAACAATACAGCTATTTGTGCTGATATCCAACACCTTTCCGCCGAATTGATGAGTGAAGTAGGTAATATTCTTCAAATGTTCATGCTTGAGTCTTAGCGCTTGGCTGAGAGCCAATTTGCTAGGATGGAAATCATCAGATGCCCTAAGTTGTTCAAGTCTCTTTTGTGCCCATTCCTCCCCTCCTTCCGTGGGATCATTGGTGGTGATTTCTCGGTGATGTGCCTGTAATTCCTCGAAATACTCGGGTCCCAAGATATTAATCTTAGCCAGCAGTAGTTCCCTTTGTACCAATGCCGCAGATGTATAGTCTAAAACTGCCCAGACTGGGACCAAATCCTCCAACTGTCGTCGTGCTTGCTCAACTACTCCATCTTGCCCTGAAAGGACAATGGTCATTCGGGATAGGTCTTCGATTTCGGTATTGCAGACGACCAAAGAGTCAATGTTGAATCCACGAGCTGCTAGGATCCCCGAAACGCGCGATAACACACCAGGTTCATTTTGAACCAGACAGTTCAGAATATGTCGTTTCGGTGGGGCAGAAGAGGGAACGGGGGTTTCGTAGAGGATATTAGAGACGGCTGCTTGGGCTGACCAAGCTGGAGGAGTCTCGGAAGTAGGGAGAGGGTAGATTCTGCGGTGAAGAGCTTTATATGCCAGCGCCGAGGTTGAGGACGACGTCGATTCTGCTCGAAGATGCTGGCGAGGGAGAGCAGCTGTGGACGTTCGGGGGACCGCTGCACGAATTGGCAGAGCCAGAAGTGCCTTTCGAGATGCCATTGTGAATACTGCAAAGCCAATGAGGCTAAGGAAGATATTAAGATCGTTCCTTCTCCTCAAACACCTCCAACTTCTGCAATTGAAAGTGACTCAAGAATTTCGGTGACCGTCCGATATGCGGACCGTTGAGGCTAAATCCTGCCCCCCATGCCATAAAAAGTTTAGCGAGGCTTGCGCTAACTTGAGGCTGAACGTTTGTCTACAGTTGTCTGCAGCCTACCTTGCGGCGCAACCCAACTTACAGCATTTTCTATTAAGCAATACAATGGACGACTCAGAGCGGCGCACTGCGAAGCGATCGCGCTTCGATCAGAAGGAACCCGCAGAGCAGAAGCGCGTCTCACGATTCGATCGCCGCTCGAGATCCCCGCCAGCAAAGAAGGAAACAGAATCGCGACGTAGCAGAAGTCCTATTAGAAGAGCATCTGGAAGTCCGCCTGTGGAAAGTTCAAAGAAGCCTGGTATTGATCCTGCAGCTGCAGCTGGTATGTTGCATCTATGGTCCTTCTTTCTGCAAATGACCATGTGCTAATGACCTTGTAGCCGCTGCCGCCGCCAGAATCAATGCCCAAATCCAAGCCAAGAAAGGCGTTCAGCATGTCGATGTCCCTCCCATTCGATCGACCCTTAGCCCTTCAGGCGGAAAGCCTGCGTCTCCTGTAGCACCAGCCGCGCTCAATAGCGCAAGCACAGTCAATGGTGAGATGTATATTGCGGATGGCGACTATATTAAAGATATCGAAGTCAACGACCTCCGTAATCGTTATACACTGACCAAAGGTTCTACGCAAAAGATGGTAAATACTCCTTGTGTCAATATTCCACTGATATATCAGATTCTCTTCATAGATATAGCATGGCCCTTCCTCTCATTTCTGTTCAGGCGTATTATTTTGTGTGGGACGTTCAAGCTTACCTGAAGCGCGAATAGCACTCACTAAACATCCTCATTTGCATCTGCTGACTCCCGCTGCGTGACATCTAGATTAAAGAAGAAACCGGAGCTGGTACGCACCACCTACAATTTAACGTTTAATAGAAATATCATGTTGACTTTTCAAGATGTCACTACGCGAGGCAACTTTTACCCTGACAAGAGCATGGCCACGGCTGCTGCAAGTATCCTTCTTGATGTTTTGTCGACTTTGCTAATTAGATAGAATAGAATCCACCACTTTACCTCCATGTCACGAGTACCTCGAAGCGCGGCCTCGAGCAGGCAGTTCAGAAGATTGAAGAGTTAATGAAGCAGGAACTACCTAATCTAGTTGATGAACGAAGATTCCGCCGAAGAGAGCCTGATGCGGTCGAAAGAGATGAATTTGGAAGAGTAAGTAGGCATGGAAAAGATGAGCTTCGAAGTACTAACAAAATACCAGCGCAAATGGCCAGAGGAGAAAATCCCCATTGATTTTGAACCGATTCCCGGCTTCAACCTTCGTGCCCAAGTCGTCGGTCATGGCGGAGCTTATGTGAAGCACATCCAACAAGAAACCAGATGCCGGGTACAAATCAAAGGTCGTGGCTCTGGCTTTATGGAGCACGGAACAGGGCGTGAAAGCGATGAGGATATGTATCTTCACGTGGCGTGAGTATATTGACTTGTGTCGAAGGTTTTTGCTGACAAGAAAATAGGGGACCTGACCCAGCTGAAGTACAAAAGGCGAAGGAACTTTGCCAGGACCTTCTCAAGAATGTCAGAGAGCAGTACGAGGAGTTCAAGAATAGACCACCTCCACAAAGAGGCTACGGAGCTCCAAGCACTGGTTATGGAGGAGAGCGTGGATATGGTGATCGAGCCCCTGATAGATCTAACTCTTATGGTGGGGGTTACGGAGGGTACAGCAACTCCTCAGCTCCAAGCACTTCAGGCGCTGTCATGAGCCCAACAACCCCAGCTGCTCCTGGCGCTGGTAGTCCAACTTCTGGAGCTGATTATGCTGCCCAGTATGCCCAATACTATGGTGCTGGTGCTGATCCCTATGCAGCCTATGGCGGGTATCAAGCATATGTCGCATACTATCAGCAGTACATGGCAGCTGCACAGGCTGCCCAGGCGCAGTCTCCTCCACCTGGCGCTCCAGCATCTGCACCCCCTCCACCACCTAGTGAGGCTCCACCACCTCCTCCTAGCGGAGCACCAGGTGCTGGTAGCTATAGCGCTGTAAGTCTGATAGAAAATGTGTTTCATTTATATGACTAACGAAATGTGATAGGTCCCACCTCCTCCAGGCATGTGAACATTTGATTAGGCCTATCCTTGGTATCTCTCCTCATAATGTCCCTGCGTATGCTCTTCCATTGGGACCTCTAACCACTAAAATTGCAGGATACCACGTTCTTGTACATTAGGAAGGAAATCACAAAGGATACACAAAAGCATAATAAGACCCCAAAATTGGCAATCAATCAATGAACTCTATGTAATTGAGCACCTCTGTCCAATCCTCAGGCCCTTCTGATACCTTTTCTTCCTCCGTATCCCTGAATGTGAGTCGTTGCCCATATGAAATGCAAAGTTCCTCTCCTTTCGTGACATCTCGTAGTGTAGTGTATGTAATCAATTTATTCGTGAGATCTCTTTCCCAACCAACATTCTGATGTATGGTTGAGTGATTGACTGGCATATCATGAGCGAGTGTTTGGCTAAAGAAAATCTACCGACTTACACATGCTTCCCAGACCAAATATTACGGCTTGTGTCATAGTTGGTGGTTTTGAGCCTCCATTGCTCGAGTTTGAGCCTTCACCATTCATGCCATTCTGAGGAGGGGTATACGGCCAATTACTAGCAAGGCTATGAGCATAAAGTGATATAGACAATGTCACGTGTGTACTCACTAAGTATAGTGGTACAGCTCTGTTTTTGCAACATGCTCCTCATTTTCAACGGGATCAAGGACGAGCACAGGGCAGACTTCCAAGATGGTCCGGCCTGGTATGTCTCTATTTGCAAAAACTCCCCGTCCTGGAGAGCATCGTTAGCCATACACCAAATCTGGTCAGAACTCCTAGGTTGAAGAAATTTTAAAAACATTGGCTTGAAATCTCACCTTTCGGTGTCTCTAGCACGAGGACCAAGTCTTCGGCTCTTTTCAAAGGTATACCACCCGTGGGCGCCTTAGGAGGCCCAGCTGTTGATGTTGACATTTTATGTGGCTCGCTACTTGGAAGGGACCGTGCCGATTGCTTGTGGGATATATTTGACCAAAAGAGATCGATAAGAAGGCGGCTAGAGGTGGCAGAATGGTACCACCTGGACCACAACTTCAACTACCACCTGTACAATAGAAGTATATGGCTGCACGATAAATGAACAATGGCGCTTCCGCGCAGCGTACCGAATGTTGATGCAGTTAAAGAACCGCATTCTGTCTCTTTAAAAGTCTTAAGGTAATAATCAATTGTCTGGATAGAGAGTAATTCTTAATAAATGCTAACATCCCACGAAGGCTCTCCCGACCCTCCCTCTCAATACAACATCCCCTCCCTCTCCCAACACCCTCGCCATCCCCGAATACTTCCCCAGCCATATTCCCCTCACCCTCAGCCTCCCTCGCATACCCCTCTACTAAAAACGACGCCTTCATCCTCTCCCCCCTCCTTACCCTCCCACCAGCCTTCGGCTCCGCATACGTAGGCGAAACATTCTCTTGCACATTATGTGCTAACAACGAGGTCCTACAAGGCTCCAGCTCGGGAAAAACAATAAGCAATGTGCGGATAGAAGCTGAGATGAAAATTCCCAGCTCAGGTGTTCCCATACCTCTTGTCCTCGTCCCTGAAACCCCTCCTCACCCCATAATATCGCCACAAAGCCCAAATAGCGAGAAGAAAATAGATCATCATGGGACAGGGGTGGATTTGGAGCCTGGGAAGAGTTTACAGAAGGTTGTGAACTTCGATTTGAAAGAAGAGGGGAGCCATGTTTTGGCTGTCACGGTAACATATACTGAGACTACGGCGACGAGTGGGAAGGTTAGGACGTTTAGGAAACTGTATCAGTTTGTGTGTAAAGGCTGTATGGTTGTTCGTACCAAAACTGGGGAATTGCCTTCTTCGCTGGCTAAGGAAGGAGAGAAGGTCCAAGGGAGGAAATGGGCACTAGAAGCACAACTCGAGAATTGCGGTGAAGAAACCATAACACTCGATACCGTAATCCTCGAAACCAAGGAAGGCTTCAGAAGCCGTGGCATAAATTGGGAGATCATCACAGGCGGGGAGGAAATGGAACGACCTGTCCTTATGCCAGGGGATGTACAACAGGTTTGCTTTTTAGTTGAGGAAGTTGGGGAAGGAGCAGCTCCTGTTGATGGGAAAATTGTATTCGGGATTTTAAGTTTAGGATGGAGAGGAACGATGGGTAATAGAGGATTCTTGAGTACGGGTAATTTGGGAGCGAAATTGAAATAAAGTAAGATTTCAGCCTTTTCCCCCACTACCCAGGTGTGTATATGTGCGTGCCTATCGAATCGAAAAATCCATGTGCTTTTTGATGATCGCCCGCTATCTCTGGTATTGCCTGATGGTTTAAAAGCTTCAAGCGTAATAAACTGTAAGCAGCAAAACTATACAATGACACCAAGTAAAGGAGGAGATAGAGTACAATACCTCTCGTTCACAGCATCTCCCTTTGAAAACAGCCGTGCAGCTAATGCCAAAGCTCTGCACAGTTTCCAGAACTCCTTGTTGTCCAACTCAAGAGCTTCTCCAATGCTGATTTCAAACTTTCGTGTCATCTTAAAGTCATTCCTAGTCTGTTTTATCAGTCAAACTTCATACTAAGTACTTCAAATTGGCCCCTAACGCTCACAATACATACTCGTTCCTCACTGTCCATCCTCATCATCGTCATCATCAATGCCTCCGTTGCGCGGAGGTCTCCCAGCAATACTCTTCCGCATCAGTTCTTTAGCAAATCTGAGCTGAGAACGGCGAGCATCAGCTCGTACATCCTCCTCCTTTGTGATTGAAGAGAAAGAAGGGTTGCTACTTGAAGTTCTCGCGGTACTATTGGAGGATGAGGAGACGTTGCTCATGGTTCTTGTTGTATGAGGAGAAGCAGAAGATAAGGCCGCATTGTATGCAGTTCTTGCTGTACAACCAAAAGTAGACGAGGAGACAGGACCCATAGTTCCTGGGATACCACCAGAAGAGTTGCTGACGTTTCGTGGTTTGTATTTATCAGGGTTGATCAAGGTAACAATAGGATTCTTCGAAATATCTTGTGCATTTCTTGCGTGGCTTTCCAGTCTGGTAAAGCCTGTAGCACCATCATCGTCCCGACGGACACGAAACTTGACGCGCCCGTCGAGTGGCATCCATGCCGTTGCAGTAGTGGGAAATGCTTCTCTATTTCTTGTTGCAGAGGCGGTGGAATGTGCATTCCAAGTAGGATCTTTATAAGCTTTAACCGTTGCGGAAAGTGCTGGATGCGGTGCTTTGATGGTGGTTGTAGAGGTAGGGAAAGGATTATTGCCTGTAGACCCAACACCGACAGAGTGGAAGACAGGACTAGCATTCTGTGGACGTCCAGTACTGATGTAATCGGACAATACTGGTAGATGTGGAACAGTCCATGGATCATTTGGTGCCCTCAGAAGAGGAACGCCAGGCCGAACGAATCGATAGGGGTTTGGTTCAAGGTCCGGGATCCTTGGATTGGTGATATATTCTGGGTTGATACGGCGAGGAGGGTCGAGCAAGAACGAAAGACTGGTACTTTCTCTAAATCTATCCGGTTCGAGAGTAGGAAGTCGGCGATAGTTGAGAGGTTCCGAAGAGTGTGAATAGCGAAGAGGAGCAAGAACTAGAGACGGAGATACTGCTCGATGCTGCATGGGAGGGTTTGGAGCAGAAGGTGGACCTGGTCGAGGTGCGGGAGTTAGATCCCGTTGTTCATTGAGCCTTGAAGGTGGAACAACTGTCAAAGTATCGCGGCCGCGAGCACGACGAGTAGGGGCTCTGGGAGCTCTTGGGTGACGTCCTGGGGTGGCCATTGTTGTGTTAAATGTACCAGAAGCAAAATACCATGATGCAAAGCCCTGGAGTGTTGTCAGGGTGGCTGGGAGTGCAGTAGTTGATATTATTGTTGTTATTGTGAGAGAACAAAAGTCAAAACAATAGCCTCGTGGGAATATATGTTGAGAAGTGACACAAGCGAAACTCCCAAAGCAGTATAGTGCTTCTCAATAAGCCAAAAACGCTACAAACCTCCTCCGGGGAAAAATATGCATGCCTCTCTGACTTAATGATACTCCTATTCAAGTTCAGAAAGTTAAGAGGAGCACAGATTTGTGTTCTTAGACTCAAATTTTACCAATGTGTGTTCCCGGGGCTCCGGGATCCACCGCAGCATGTTCAGAGACTCATATAGACACCAAACAACTAATCTTGATGAAATTTTTTTATGTAATATAATTCACGCTTGTAGACATGTAGCGTAAAGAGAAAGCTTCAAGTGTTGTCTTTTTCTGCATTCTAGGTTCAAGGGGCTTAATCGAAAAAAGAAACATTGTGATTGGTTCCAGATCCGAAAATTTCACATGACTTCAACTACACATCACAATCAAGCGTCACCATAGCTACAGGTCATCAGATCAAAAGAAACTCAAACATTCTGCACTAATATATAAATCTAGATCACGATAAAATAAGGAAAATGTAGTTGTACGATATGCAACAAAGTCGGGCTTCTAAAAATCTGTCATGATTTCAGGAGGTATGTATTCAACAGTAACCAAAATAAAACATCAGTAGAATCCGAAAAGACAAGAAATGAAGGCAAATTTAAATGCTGTACATTGATATAGAGATTCAAATTTAGTGCCGTTACCACATAGCAGATGTGCGATGTGCATTGAAACCACAGTTGAACATTGGTAAATTTCCCTACACTCTTCTCCCGCTCCTAGCTTCGTCTCTCATAACTCCCCACACACCTCGTAATACTCAACCGCCCCGCTTGGCTCTTGATACGTCTCTGTATCCTTCTTCGTGGTCGATAAACCATCATTAATTCCTCCACCTCGCCCACACTTTTCGCCCCATCACTTTCGATATCAGCTTCATACTCATCTGGGTTACGATCCCAGGGATTGCGGGCGTAGTCAGCTTCGGTGTAGTCGTAATATTCGAGAGGAATGATATCTTTGAATAGGAAGGATCGGGATTGAGAGGGGGGGTTGAGGGTTGAAGAGGATTCGAGAGAACGTGCTGAAGTGGTTGAGAAGACAGAAAGGTGATGGTGGTGCGAAGGGGAACGGTTGGATATGGGATCCTCTTTGGTTAGGGTGGTGCTGTTGTTAATTGTTTCGGCATCGGAATCATCCTCGTTGCTAGCAGCTTTGGGATCCCGGCCAAGATCAAATTCGTTGTAGCTGATTTCATTACTAGTAAAGTCATTCGCCTGCTGCTGTTTCCAGACTTTGTGGTCCCAGCTCTCACCACTCTCATAGCCTTCCAGATCTTTGATTATTTTACTGCTGCCCCCTACACCACAGACCCAGTCACCAATGTCATGGAACCACTCCCTATGCTCTTCCATTCTATAACCAATGACAATAGTTAGCCCAAGGGTCTCTCCCCTAAAGCAACAACCTTTCTGCTAGGAATAAGATTACATACTCTTTGTTATCACTGCTCTTATATTCTCCAGCCTCTACCATATCATCCCCTCTACCCTCCTGTACCTTCACCGCCATAGCTACCCATTCTTGCCCCCCCTCCTTTCCCATCTCAATTTCATTTGGCACCATTTCATCATCGTCATCCTCCTTGCCTAGCCCATGCCGCTTGCTAACATCCTCAACAAAATCCTCCAATCTTTTCTTCAGAAACCCCGCATTCTGTACTTGCCTCAAACCAATCTCATTAAACTTGTCAACCGCGATACCTTGAAGCTTAAGGATTATATCCTCCACGGTGGTGTCATCGAATTCGTTGAGCAGGGAGATTGATTGTTGGGTATTCCTACATAAAGGCCTTGAATGCTGACCATGATCTTTGTCGTAGTTTGGAGAGATAAGATTGGAGGGGTTATTTTCGTGTTTATGGACGTCGTTCCTCTTGCTGTTTTTTATAGGGGGTGGTGGTGATAGCTGTGTCGGTGATGTTGGTGCCTTCATGATGGTTATGTGTAGATGCGTGTAGAGTTCGATGGGGATTTGGAAAATAATATATATGGTACAATCTGGTTGAGGAAAGATTTAACGGGTACGGTTTGGTTTGAGGGTGAAAGTGAATATCAAGCCAAGACGTACCTGGGGGTGGCAAGCCCATCTCCATACCTTTGATACCTTATTCAACACTACAGAAACTTTGACAAAACATGCACTGCAATTTAATTTCCAGAGTAATATCAGGAGCATAGCTATAGAATGAAAAGCATGGATATAATAGGGTGAGTTCAAGTGATATTCCGATGTTAATAATAAGCAGACACAAAATTGAATCCGAGCACAAGACAAGGGCCAAAATACGGGGCTGCCTGGCAAACTTCACTATTACTTATGAAAAACGCTAGAGCCCGAAGCTCAAGATAAACATGTCTTAAAAGGCTTGCTTTCCTCATGAAGAACCAATGTACGGAACGACTAACTCAACCTCCTCTTCAACTAGCCACTTGCTAATCCTCCCCTTGTAATTTTTTGGCCCTTTCTAGTTATACACCAATGCACCATCTCCATCTCTAATCAGCCTAGTTATACCAGTCGCCTCGTCTCTTTCATATTCTCGTATAGAGCAAGAATAGTTTCGTTATCGCAATTGCGCCTGTATTTTCCCGCTGTAGTCCCAGGGTGCAAGTATATCCCGCTAGATTTCTTGTTCAGACTTGACTTTCTCAACGTAGTCCTTATCTGGCTCCATTCCTATTGCTGCCAACAGTTCCAGAATTGGCAAACCATCCCTTTCGCGCTCCCACACATCCCAATGTCGGAAAAGTTCTCGGCGAGTCTGTTGAATACGACTTTTCAAGCATGCCTGCTTTATGATCAGATAATAGGCATTGTTCATGAGCTCTGCATATTCTATTCCATCTTGGAGCTTGATGAGTAAGACATGGCATGCCGAGAGAAGTTTGAGTAGGTCATTGATATGGTTTACTGAGTGTTCCTCTAAGAATTTCAGACCCCAAACCATATGTTTGTCGTTTTCGGGGATATGTTTGCAAAATTTAAACCAAGCCTCTTCTAATTCCTCTAGATCCTTACCAACCACCCATTTGACTACCTCCGGGTGGACTTCAGCAGGGTCGAGGGAAAGACCCACTTCTGTCATCCATTTCATGTCCATACTAGACGTGTCGTTCATCTCAATGATAGTCCCTTGAATGGGTTTGTATTTCTTATTATGATCTTTTCTCTCCTGGGCTGCAGAGCTAGCAAGGTTCAGGTATGGAATCATGCCTGCACGTTTGGCGTAGACAATATGATCTTTGGTCTTTTCGTATTCAGAGTCTTCTCTCTGGTACCGTGCATTGAACTCCATGTACAGAGCCTCTCCACGTATGAATTCAACCCAGTGAGATGCTGCTGCTTTTGACCAATTTTCGAGGTACATGGGGTCGCCTTCGATAGGAACAAGGAACTTTGAAGCCATGATGGAGATGATCTAGGAATCTGTAATTAGCCCTCGTGATCATTCATACGATGCCAGATATCAGGACGAACTTGAATATAATAATGGTGACGAGAGTCGTGGTTGACAGGTGAAGGTATGATTTTGATGAGATGCTGAAGGGTGGGTTAATGAGGAGTGATATTTTTAAGTATGCTGAGAGAGCCTACAAGCCAGAGCAAAGGATACGTTCTCTATGGATGGACCAATATGGAAGGAGCTAATAGGCAGTAGGTTGCTCTTTCTTGCAATGAGACCCCGAACTATTGTATCTTGGTAGTAATCTAGTGACCATGGATTCACTCGCTGAGTTTGGGTAAATAGGAACTAGACTGTGGTAGCAAAAGTCTCGCAGAGGTTTTGGCATAGATATCACGTTCATAAATCCTTCCAGCTGCATATTTCACCATAAAATTTCCACATCAAATTTTCGCCTGTCTTATCTCCGCTATGCCTCGCTATGCAAATGATCCAACATCTCACATTCTCCTCTTCTTTTCCGTCGGTCCTACTACACTGTCTTGGCCTCGAAATACGGTCTGTGTTCTACTCCGTAACCTTTAAGGCCCTTTTCTATGTAAGCAAGTAGACGCAATCCACCAGCTCCACCCGTTCCACCAGAACACCTATATGTACAGTAGTCTAACGACTAACAATTGAAACGCAAATACAAACAAAAGCAAACGCACCCTGCCAGCCTAGTATGCCCGGCATGCTCCGCTCATTGATGCTGATGCTCCAAGTCCCGTATCGTACATGCAAATTACTTGTTTAGTCATTAATCCTTCTCTCATTGTCACTCTCATTCTGATTCGTGTCTTTTTAATATAGATCTCGTCGTCCTTTCCAGTAATTGTTCGTCTCGCTTTGACCTCAGCTGCTTCTTAGATTCGTGTACCTCCAAGGAGGCTTGGTAATGCTTTTCTGCCTACTCGCTTGCCTGGCATATCCATTCTAGGTGCGCCTTGAATAATTCTTGGTTCTCTCATAAGTGTTACGTCAAGCTGTGCTGGAATTCTTGACACTACTGTTCGATAGTCGCCAGGGAATTTCGAATTTGGTGTTGGCACAGCCGCGCTTCGCCAAAGATGATCTGATGTGTCTTCTAAGAAAGATGCTTTCGAAGACCCTCGAGAGGAAAAGAAGGATGAGCGGCCGCGCGATTTCTTGGCTAGAATAATGCTATCGAATAGCTGGACGCTAGGTGTATTCGCTGCATTTACTTCGCGCTCGTGGATAAACTCATTAAAAGCTGTTGAAACTGTTATTTAACTGTGCTCCAAGGGAATGGAGCATAGAACTTACCTTGGGTTTGCTTCAGCATAGTAAGATATTCTTGCTGGTCACTAGGCGAGCCTTTGATGAATCCATCCATGTCAAAGCCATAAAGCTGACCGCTGTTCTTCTGTTCCTTAGAAGGTCTACCTAAATGCTTCCTATAAGTGTAGAAAAGACTTGCAAAGCAGCGTACAAACCCTGCTCGAACACGATCTGCGTGGAATGCTGATGGGCATACCAAAGACATTTGACCAAGACACCGGCCATGAGAGGTGGTATTGCAGCTTGTGCACTTGTAAGTTCCATCTCCATCCGGTTTCTCATCGCAAATCGAACAGACTGACGCCATGTCATTCGACTTCCAATTCATACAATGTCCTTCCACCCAAATAGTTGTGTCAGTATTTCGAACTGGCTGCATGAGCATATTTGGCATAATTGTCGAGGCAGCAAGTGTGGAGGCCGCATATGTTGAAGGGGCGTAGCCATACATTGACTTGGAATCAATCGAAAGAGCTGAGGTAGAGAAGCTGGCTGAGTGACCGCTCGAAAATGGCACGCTTGGTCTCGATAAGGTGGGATGTCTGTCTACGCCAAACGATGAGCTTCTCCTCGAATTGGTATCAAAGTGACCCGATCGCTTCTCCCTTAACGTGGCCGCGAGAGCAAAGCCGGAGTCATTGCGAGAGACAGGTGTAGTTGGCATGGGTGGGAAGTTTGCCGAAACAGGTGACACCGAGGAGGGTGGAGAAGTCTTGTTCGACTTACTAGTTGAAGGCCGCTCAACTCGAGTATGGTCATTCTTTGACTGCAAGAATGCATTGAAGACCGATGATCTCTTCGCAGCAAGTGGATCCGCCTCGCCAAATGTCGCCGAGTTCATGTTGACGTATTTTGCAAGCGAGCTAGGAGCTGCATTCTGAGTGAAGATTGCCTCATTCTCAGAAGAGAAGGCATCGTATGGGAATGTCTCCACGGCAAACGGCGGCGGACCAACCGGAACTCCACATCTATTGTGATGAGGCGCAGCTAATTGCAGCAGCGAAACGAGCTTCCTCCGCTGTTGTCGGGGGAGCTGTGTTGGTGGTGAGGTCGCCTCGATGACGTCTTGGTCTAAGTCAACTAGGACATAGTCATCCTCTGGTAACTCGATGTTCTCATATCTTCGCTCAATTCCAACAATATAGGGACAAGGCGCTTCCAAAGCAGAAAGTAACCGTGCAGGGAGAACCGGGATGAATATACTTGCCCATTTCATCGGATACAGCAAGCTCGCAAGGGCTTTACTCGCCAAGTGGAGCATGGCAGTATGAGAAGATAGAAAGATGATCCTCGACTCAGAGAGCGCAAATTCAAAGAGCGCTACAATGTTAGGGATAGTAAGAGCTCTGAACAGCCCATAGAGATCCGTATTTCTGGAATCTGGGAGCTCGTTAACAGCCTCCTTCCTGGCAAAAAGTCGCAATTCTCTGACGGCCAGCTCTACCTGTGTCTTTGAAGAAATTGGGCTGAGTGCTTCCGTGCAGAGATTGACAACATATCGTTCTAATGGTTGCCAACGTCCAACTTTAGGAGAGCTTGGGGGGACCCTCAATACTCCTCCATCAGTCATTGGTACAACTACAGCTCTCAGCCACTCCTTCCAGAAGCTCGTGAGACTGCTATCCCTGCCAAGAATTCCGTAGGCTCTTGGCGTCCACAGCCCAGTCTCTCCATCCGTCAAGCCATCAATCTTAGAAGCGGCTCCATGCCGCACTGGTCGAAGCATATCGGTCATGAGCCCAATCTTCTCTTCTACAGCACTAATTTGTTCTTCTAATGACTCTCTGGCGGCAGATCCCGATACAGCGCTGGGTAATTTGGCCAACAGCTGTGAGAGATTTGCACGTTCTGAAGCTAATCTTTCTCCCAAACTCGCAGCCAGCTCGCGTTCTTCATTGGTCATATGGCTCTGCCTCCATAATTCGCAACGGCGCTCCACATTTGCTGCGGCCTCTTGGTTGAGTGGCATCCACACGATAACTGTGATGCCGTAAATTTTGGAATTGTCGTCCGAAGTCATAGCGAATCCATGCCAAGTCGAGCGTGGGCGTTCGTCCGATGATACAATATTGATGTCATTTGGGAATGCAAACATTGGAACATAATCGGGAAATCTACCTCTCCTCTTCAATTCCTCAGTTGCATGTTTGGGAGGATATCTATCGAGGAGGACGGGCTCAAAGCGGCGCTTCAGTGGGTGCATGTCAGGATCCGCATTGAGAGGCTCGGGAGGTGGTATGACAGAATTGTAATTGCTTAATCGTCTCGATGTGCGTACAGAAGCTGCAGGGTCCATATGTCAGCATCTATTCCAAAGGATCAACAAACTTCTCCTATTATGCACCCGGTTTAATATATATCCCTCCCATCCTGTCGTGACACTTGAAAAAAAAAAAGTTTATAAGACCTACTTGCTCTCTGGACCGACGACGGCTGTCTCTTCATGCTGCTCATGTCCCGAAAACTAATTCTTCTCCGAATGCTCCCTCCCACACTCCTCAGGGGGCTTCTCTTTGCAGGTGCCGCATGCGTTTCCGTATCTTCTACTCGTAGTCTCTCAGCCCTAGGGTTTGTCATGGGTGCCCGAGCCTGTGTAGGTGCGCCAGCAGCAAAACTTAGATCGTCCAAAAAGTGCTCTCTTTCGTTTGCAAATTTCATGAGTGCCGTATCGAAATCGAAGTCACCTAAAACACCTCCACCCCCTCCATTGCTGAGGCCATTGCCATTCGTGGGTATGCCCTTTATCGTGATACTACTCCGATTACTGGTTGTCGTGTCCAACTCTTCCAGCGTGCCAATTGAATTTCGCGCATCGTTTGTAGGTTTGCTCAGTCTGTTCCAAGAATTGTTTCGAGAGTGCCGCGCCGTAGCCCTCGGTGTATTGTTCTCCCTGAACGGCGACGAAATGGGTGTTTCTCCTTCACTATCTGCCTCCTCTATTGTCGCATCGACATTTGGTGAAGGTGGACCTGGCCCAATATTCCCCTTATCCCAAGCATTCGCAAACCCAACCACTGGATCATTGTAGGAGAGGGAATCGATTCCCGCAATCCAGAAGTAATCTGCCAGAGGAGCCGAGGTGGTATCCATGGCATAGCACTTCAAATAGAAGGGGGCAATTGGTGGGTAGGTATCGTATGTGGGAAATCGCGCTGGCGGTTATGTTAACATCGAAAGTTCCAAACACCTCCACCGCGTATTCTCGCACGGTGATCGCTCTGGGACGTTTGTTCGTGGGTGAGGGTATTCGCAGATCGATGCTGGCGAATAGCTCTGCGGATCTTCAATGGCGTGTCCTGGGGGAAAAGGAATGTGATGTCGTCCCAGCGAGTGAATTGGCAGCTGCCAAAGATGTGGGGATTGGTCAAGTGTCGGAGCAATTTTGGAGGGTCTGTTGATCAAACCTACTAAGGACCATAGGAAGAAGAACCGTCGGGAGAAGAAAGGTGTAGCTCTGGCGCCGCGTCCAGGCTTTGGGAATGTGTATCGGACCGCCTAGAGACCAAAGCTGCGGCTTGACAACTGAGGTTGAAGTGAATACGGAGTTTACCGTAGTTTGGTATTGTCTACCTGCCTCAGTGGAATCCTCACCCACAATGTTGCTGTTGCGAAACCGTGCAAGTGAGATAGAAATTCCGTTTCACTCTTTTCCCGACGTGCTGCTTTCTTATCGGTTGACGCAAATCGAACCTCTCAATTGTCGGAGATGTGCCAGTCAAGAGAAGATCTTCGCCAGAACAAGCACAAAATTATTTGAGGAATCCCTCTGAAAATCCTGAGCAAGACAAGGCTGCCCTCCGTTCGTCCTCCTTGCCAATGGGAAAATAGAAAATCCCAGCGTATTTCGGGTGAGCAGGAGCTTGTGCTGCAGTTATCCTTCAATGTAGGAAAAAGGTACGGTTGGTTGTGTGTTGGATCCTGTTCCTCTGCAAACTGGTTGATCTTTACGAGCAATACGACAACAATAAGGGCAGAGCTTCAGATAGAGCCCCTAACCGCCACATGCACCCACAGCGAGAAATTTATATTAATAACGGCTTAAATGCTCGTATGGCGCCGCAATTATGTGCAATAAACTTTTTGGTTGCAGCGGGTGTGCTCGATGTTGCACAGGCAGCCCTTACTCCTAAGAGGTTGGTCTTCCTTCACCCAGGTTGCCCCCTCTAAGATCTGTCCCAATTAGGGGGAGTGGATGAGCTCTATAGGTGGCATCTCACCCCCCTCCCACGCCTTTTTAGCCTGCCCTCACCTACCTGAAGCCTGCATCGGGCTCGTCACCGCTCGTGAGGTTACCTGGACTGCGTTGGAGGGGCACAACTTGCAGCCGACCGGCTCAGGGGCTACTTCGTTGTGCAGACTCCTCCATCCATTCATCAGCCATGACGAGGCGTGTACGCATTGTTAGCAGCATTCGCCAACTACTACTAACTGCACCATGCATATTTCAACAGAATAGCACAACAACTTCACAAAATCTTTGTTTCAGTGAGATACCAATCTACCTGGAGAAGCAATCAAGATCCTATATTTCACGGCGAGCGACATTAGAGCAGAGGAGAGCTGGCCGCCGGGAGAAGGAAAATGGGACATTTTTATCACTACTCGATATTAATAGGGCGACACTAGCGAGTCTGAGGTCAGGGGTAATTCGGGACCTGTCATCAGGGGTCACAACAAGGTTGTGGGTGGTGGAAGATGGTGTGTACAACCGCAACTGGTGCAACAACGTTTGCTTGTTTGATCCAACTCCATACAGAATGTCTTGAGGGTCTTCCCCTCTCAGGAATGGTTAATTAAGCCAATCATACACAGAACGGGAATAGATCATATTGCGTGGCAACCACGACTTTATGAAGATGGGTCGAGAATTTAGAGTATGTAAGACCCACAGCTGGCGGCTGGTCACCACGCGCTCACGCTGCACAAGCATGAAGCCTTCTCCAGTCTCCCGGATAGTTCTCTACAGAGCTGCTTCTTTTTACACGGCTAGCATGGTGGGTTGAGACAACACGGCTGGCTGAACGTGGGCTCCAATCACAACCCTCCATATCCTACTCTTGAAGACAACACTCAGTCATCGGCATGTGTCATAATAAAGTGACTGAAATGTGAAGGACCAGACCTCTGCACGTCAAGCAGATTTACAA
This sequence comes from Tricladium varicosporioides, assembly GCA_021365295.1. Lineage (NCBI taxonomy): Eukaryota > Fungi > Ascomycota > Leotiomycetes > Helotiales > Tricladiaceae > Tricladium > Tricladium varicosporioides. The sequence goes on from JAJTIW010000002.1 coordinate 803,821, forward strand.
ACGGCACGATTGCCCTGTTCCGTGAGCATTACACAGAGTTCTATGATTCCATGTTGCGGAACATGGTCTAGTCACGTAACTTCCGATACCCGCTGCCTGTAACCCGATCTTGTGCAACAGGCCGGAGGGTCAGATTAACGAAATTGGAGAGATGATTGTTCAACGACCATAGTGTATTTAGGACTGAAAGAGCATTAAAAAATGCGTCTACCTACAACTTACTCGGTGTGCCGCAAGGCATCGTCCTCCATGCTCAGGGAACAGAGGTAAATAGGAGCAGGGTTGCTCCAGCATTAATAAAATGCAAAGGTATCTAATGCCTGTATCAAGGCTCGTCTACTCAGAGGCGAAATGCAGACATACGCGCCACAAATATCGAAAAATCCCAACACGAAACCGAAGGTGTGACCAAACATCAAAGACTCCAGGCTCCGTAGCAACCCGCTGACCTATGCACCATTTTCGTTTACTCGGATCCTATCCCACTCTATAGGTGGTTTCCCAGAGGCTGGGATCAATAATCTAGACTTACAAATACAAACTTTGGGCAGCCACGATATCCCTTCTGATCTTGGTCAGTGACTCCTCGAACTTGGCGGAAAGTTCCTCAGAACCCATCACTTTCCCAGCCTGAGCCATTTGCCGTATAAGCTCTTCTAATCTGCGGAAAAGACGAATCAACGATCCCTCGTAAACATCTGTCATTTTACTATTGATTTATTAGTCTTCACGAATCGTTCAGTCAAACACTGAAGAACATACCATATCTCGGAGAATGACTTCCCCTGCGCCCATGATAGCACGACATCCATAAGCTGCCATTTGAAACTCTCCACGTATTCCTTTTCATTGACCTTCAACTTGCTCTCTTGGCTCACTTTGGCGATCTTTCTTGCTTCGTTTTGAACCTCTCTGAAGTACTTATCAAGTTCTTCCTTCAGAGCTGGTGCTTGACTCTTCTCTTCAAAGATGAAGCACGATAAGACTGCAGCACACATTTCGGGAGACATCTCATTGAAGAAACCATTGAATAGGAGTTCAGAGAGGAGAAGCTCGTGTCCATCTCCGGTTGATATCTCACAGGCTACACGGGCTTTCAATTGAACCACCTCTTGGTCGTTGATGAAGCCCAGGCGACGAAGTACTCGCTTGCGAGACTTTAGCTCATCTAGTTGCATAATACTTAGAGCAGCGGTGATGGTCTTCTTCTTTTCCTTGATCTTCCGACTCAATTCCATCTTTCCAGCGTACTGGTTGTAGAGTTCCGGTAATCGAGGTGAATTATGAAGTGGGTTGGATAATAATCGAGATTCAAGAACCTCAATCTTGCGAAGTAGTTTTTTGAAAGAGTCGTCGGTAATGTGCATATTATCAATAGGATCCAATATCGCAATTCCGTCTGGAAATCGTCGCTTAACCTCATCGATGGCTTTGCGGACGGTATTTCGGTCACTAGCTGCGTGAAGGTCCTTTGGCAAGAAGATACGAACATGCCCAATGGCTTCGATGCAGGAAAGAAGGACTGGAACAACTTCCATCTTGCCCTTCTCACCTTCTGCTGGGGGTCGAATACCGAGTGGTAGGTCCGTCGTCGTTTGTGTTCCGATAATGGAATTCTCGGATACTAATAGAAGAACGTCGAGGATATATGATTGTTGTGGTGGGTAGCTCTCTCCTTTTGCAGGTCGGCGGGGAGTAAATTTAACGACAGCACCCCAGCCAAAGTCATGCTCGAGATACTTGATGTGCACAACTCTCCCAGGCTGCATGAATTGTAGGCAGTAATTGGGATGGTTGATGACATCGCGCATGTCTTTTGTGTATGTAGTGAGTTGTTGTCGCAATTCGTAGTACTCCTTGATGGTAGCTTCATCTGCAATCTCGAGGTTGCCCCGTTCAGTATGAAGATCTTGTAGCTCTTTCTCCAACCCAGAGACTCCAGAAGTGTTTTGGAATTGGTAAAAGCAATGTTCAAGCATGAATTCTGGAGATATTCCTTCCACTCGCATGAGGTTGAGAATCATATTGTAGCCTAGGTAGAAGGCGGAATTGAGCTTGTCTTGTTCTCCTCGCACAATTTCTTTAGCAGTCGCCGGATCCATCTTATCATCAATCATCATAATGACGATACCCCTGTCATCAAGACCTCTTCTACCAGCACGTCCAGACATCTGAATGAATTCTGAAGGAGTCAAATATCGGCTTGCAACACCGTCCCATTTCTGAACCTTTGTAAAAACAACTGTCTTAGCAGGCATGTTAAGCCCAATCGAAAATGTTTCCGTGGCAAACAAGACTTTGATCAAATTTTCTTGAAACAAGATTTCAATAGTTTCTTTCAAGATAGGAAGCAACCCAGAATGATGAACCCCAATTCCTCGACGGAGCAAAGGCAGAATATGCTGGATCTGCGGTAACGTCTTATCCTCATCGGATAAGGACTCGATTGCACTCTCGAAGACCTTGGTAACCATGGCCTTTTCTGAATCATCGTTAAAAGCCATGGTGCTCATTTGCAAAGCATAGGCCTCGCATTCGCGCTTGCTGAAACTGAACACGATAACAGGATTGTAGTGCTTCAACATGATCATACGAACAATCTTGTATATATCCGAGTTATCCTTATTGCCCCCAGTGTTGGTTTTCTTATTCTTTCCTTTGCCCTTCAACTTAGCATTGATATCTGCCGGGTCAGAACCCTTCTTCTCTTCGATGCTAGCCATGGCCTTCTGGAAGTTCTCATCACGGAAGTTGCCTTTTTCGTCCACAATCAGATGGATTCCATCAGCGCCAGCGGGAAAAAAGTAGTGCTGCAAAGGTGTCGGTCTAAAATCGGTGTAAACAATATGGCAGGGTTGCTGGTGAGTTTTCGTAATCCACTCTGCAAACTGCATGGCGTTGGGAATGGTGGCAGACAGGAAAACATATCTGACCTTATCTGGTAACAAGATAATAGTCTCCTCCCAAACTACACCTCTGGTTTTATCTCTCATATAGTGAACCTCGTCGAAGATGACCCAGGCAACTTCACGCATAATCTCTGAACCTCGATATAACATCGATCTGAGAATTTCAGTGGTCATAACCAAGCATGTAGCTGTTGGATTGATTGTGACATCCCCAGTCATCAGTCCAACATCTCCAAACTCAGCTGCAAACTCTCTGTATTTCTGGTTGCTGAGTGCTTTAATAGGACTTGTGTAAATAACTCTTTGGTTGTTCTTCAAGCATTGAGCAATAGCATACTCAGCAACCACAGTCTTTCCCGCACTAGTATGCGCGGATACCAAAACACTCTCATTCCGCTCTATAGATGCAATAGAGACTTTTTGAAATGGATCTAGCTCAAATGGATAGGTTCGCGCAGGTTTTTCGGGAGACTTGTGTAGGGAGATCGGAATGTAGGCGTAATCTGGAGGTAAGGACACTTGATGCTGTATGTTATGTTGTAACACCAACGCTCCATCATCTTTTGCTTGCAGCCCCGCCGATGCAGCAACTTCTCTTGATTGTGCAGTTTCGAAGGTATCCGTAACGACAGGCGCTTCCTCTTGTTCCAATCGACGCCTCTTCGCATCCTTATTCTCCATCAGGGAACGGCTTTCCTCCTCTACATGCTCTTCCTCTGCTGCGGGCTCAGCATCCCCCACCTCAGCATCTTCATCCTGCTCATCTATCGGCTTCTTCACATCGCCGTTCAGGTTTCTTTTCTTATTCCGCTCTCTCTTGTCCTTCTTGTCCTTCCTTGGTTTTTTGGGAGCTGCAACGGTAGCACCGCTAGGCTGGTCGTCAAAAACATCAAAAAGCTCGTCATCCATTTTTTCGGGGTATTCAAGATAGGGTGAAAAGCTTTTAGGTAATTCTCATTGAGGAGGTGTGACTGAAGGCGTAAGTTGATCTTCAAGAATTTTGTCAATAGACGGCCATCAAAAATCTAGCGCGGAACTTTAATCCCTGTAACTTTAGCGTCCTTGTCGACAAAGCTCCTTTGACATCGAACGACTTTCCAAATCTCTTCACTAGACACGACGAACAATCAATTCTTCAAGGTACCTGCCCCGACGTGTCAATTGGGCTTGTACAATACTGATCATAGATCCGCAGATGCTATCCCGAGCTGCAATCCGCGCCTCTTCCTCGACCTCGATGGTCGCCCGTCGTGGTTTCCACTCCACCCGCTCCCAGATGGCATCACCCTACCACTATCCCGAGGGTCCTCGAAGCAACATACCTTTCAACCCATTGACGAAGTACTTCGCTGTCAGATACTGGACATTCATGGCTGTTGGATTTGGTAGGTCATGAGACGAAGGGGGGCTGTAAATCTTCTGCTAATCCCTTTATAGCCGCTCCTTTCGGTGTCGCACTCTGGCAATTGAAGAAGGACCAGTAAATTAAAGGATTGGTATTGGGTGGTTACGGATTTGCGGGTGCATGAATGTAGAATTAGAAGCTGTTCATAAGCTCGGAGCTGCAAATGGAGAGACGATATCATAAACCTTCCTGCCACTCTTGCTCGTTTCATGACATACGATCGAAGCCCTGGAGATGGCATTCATACTTAGCATCGGTGAAAAATTATAGGCCCACAGGAACAGTAAACAAATTATTGATGGTTGCGATTAAATGGAATGACTAAGGGACCGGGAAAGTAGCCCCTCCATTTTCAACTTCATAACTCCTCGAACGCCACAACTCCAACCCAAACTCAAATCTTCACTCTGGTATCAAGAATATGTCTATCAACCATATGAAAGTCAAAACAGCCCTCAAACTCGGACTTGGTTGTCGTCAATTCCCCAACTGCCGGCTGTACTTGCTCTGGGTCATTCCCGTTAAACACTCTCACAGTAGCTGTTAAAATCCATTTGCCCTCTGAGTCAAAAGTGCCAAGTGATTCCAGCGGTGGTAGGGGCGTGTTGGCGTTTGGTGGTGACTTGTTCTCCTCCACGTTCTCCTGTAGCTGCATTTGACGGCTCAGTTCGAAAATGACATTGCCATTTACGAACCTGTAAGATTCTTGAATAACCTGTCTTGCGAATCTAGAACAACTTAGTATGAACAATCCATGCAAAGGGATTCAAGCTTGCCTGTATCCCATTGACTGCATCAATGAACATAGCGACTTCTCATTCTCGATTTGTATGAATGCCCTCGTGTTTACAGGTTTATTTCCAGCAGGGTCTGGGATTTCATTCCATCGCAATGTGCCGGGTAGTTGATCACAACCTGCTACACTAGATAATTCAAATATATTGTCAGAAAAATGTTTAGATATTAAAGTAATATTTGCTGGGAAAATAAATTTGTTCGATCCACCCATACTAACCTCGTGTTTTTGGTAGGTGATTGGCCATGCTGACCGAAATCAGACTTGTCAACTTCATATATCAATGTAACGACATATGATTGCTTGACAAGCTGCTGGTGAAGACTATTCCAGTATGCCCTCTTTAGCAGGACCTGTCTTTCTATAAAGGCGGGGTCGATGCCTTTGAGATTGTTGCGTATCTTTGGACCTTCCCACATTAGACGTCTACATAGGGCTATGTCTGGCTTCATCCCACAGTATCCTTGGAGTATCTTGACGGCCCTTGATAGGTCCTCATTGTGGATGTTAGCTGTTAGAAATAGCTCGTGCATGGTTGCCTGTGAGATGTGTATTTTCTGTAGTAGGAAATCAGCCCTTGCTCGGAGATTGGAAGTATAATTTAAAAAAAAGTGCGATGTAGTACAATGTTTGAAATCCGTTTAAAAATAATAGTACGAAAGAGTGCCTGCTCGGAGACTACTCCAGGCCTTACAAATGGCACACTCGATAGAATTGAATAAATGTGGTTCGCGACTGAATTTAAAAGCAAAGCGAGTTTCTATGGACAGGAGACCAAAAACTTACAAGATGTGGAGCTGCTCGTCCTACGTTTCATAACAAAGGCAAAATCTCAAAGTTTCAAAGCCATACCAATGCACTTTTTCTCATGTGCTCATGAAAGGGAGCAAGGCATCTGTATGGTGAGGTACCAGCAACCTAGGTTCGATGAAGCCTCTAGAATCTAAACATGACACGTGATCATGGTTATATTCTTCTCACCCTTTGCCAATCCTCGATCAAACATACCTAAGTCCATGGCATTCCACATATTATAGTAATTTTATACCGCCTTATATTACAGCTCCTTTGACCTGGTTTCTGGGGCAGATTCGACTTTGCTTGGATTTGTAATGAATTTTGAATCTTTATGTTGTGTTGATCTTTGTGGGATTTGAGACTAGAGAGGGTACTAATTTGAGGCATGCCGTATCAAAAGGTGTATTAAAATGTGGTTGTAAATTGCTAGCATAGAGATGATGCTGGACTATAATAGCACCACATCGTAAGATATCAACATTTGAGCACTCTCTTCGACCAGAATTCTTCCACATGTAACAAGCAAGGTATGAGGTATGTGCAAAAATCTTAATGGCAAAGTTTGTTCCTAACTTCCCTCAAATCCAAGACAAAATTACCTGTACTAGCCTCAACGGTTCTTGATTGCTCATTTAGCCTCTTAAGGGTAAGCCTTTGGGCTTATCGTCTTAATGGTTACTCCGGAGCTGCATTGCGGGACTTATCTCACACCAGTGGCACATATGTCCATTATTAAATATAATAAGCATCTGGGTATTGGCTAGAGGTAATACCATAATGGTTTATCCTCGGGTACCAAGGCTTAGCTCTTTCAAGTGAGATCGTCTGAGCTAATGATCAGAAAGCATTCCTACATGTCAGTTATGCAGAGGTCTATGTTGGGCTTCATTTTGGATGCATGTTCTCCCTCGCCAGTGCTTGGAATATCATACTCTTCTAATAAAGATCGTATCCAAACTACGATCGTATGCATTGTGATTAGAGGTTCATAACATTTCAAATGCTTTGATCCTGCAGGGCTAAAAATTGAAGCTTCAACTCGACAGTCCCTTTCTCGACAGATAAATACGCCCCCACTGAACCTCCAGAGTCTTCCTTCATTCAGAACTTACACCAATAGGCTACCAGTATTTTCATTACATCTTCGCTTTTTCCCAATCACTTTTTTATCCGAGAGACAAATCATATTTATGAACCTTTTCCAGAGTGGCTGTTGTCAAGAACGCCCTTCTTTTTATCCCTGTTACTTTAGCTCCTGTCATGAAAAGAGACACAAGCACTATCCTCAGCGACATTTCAGCTATTGACTCCGATGTCAAAGGCTCTCATTTCGGCCGTAAATAGCTACAGCGGAATTTTAAAATAAGAAATCACAACTCGCTTCGGTTGACCTGGTTTTCAGTGTATAGAGTGACCTCGCTACTCTCAGGTCGGACACCGATGCGTTTGCAAATGCCCTGATCTCAATTTCATCAGCTGATACGCAGTCTCAAGCCAATGACTTGAAGCTTGAAATTGACAGCAACTTTCAGTTAAGCAGCTACTGCACGAATGAGACAACTGAAACTTTATTGATTATACGACAAGACTGCCACTAATACCTATGCCAACTGATTGGTTTCGCTTTCACAGCACTGTGAGACCTGACTCGGAAATATGTAGGAAGGGTAGAAGGAGAAATCCGGGGAAGGAGGCGGGCGAGAGGACTTATACTTCCTTGCAAAAGCTTATTTTATTTCTTGGGCTTCTTCTTTTCCCTCGAAGATCTGTGAAGAACGTGGTCAATGTACCTACGAATCTAACGCCACTGTCAAAGCCCATACAAAGGTTACCAACTCTTACCCTATTCCCCACGCTGTTAGTCGGCACCTGTTATATAATGGAAGAGCTAGCTATCGCCCAATGCCACTCTATATAACGGCAGAGCGGATAGCTATTTCCAAGGGTGCGGTTTCAACCCACAGTTGCAATATCTTCGTCCAATTGGAAAGGCCCAGCGGAGGACATGCAGAAAATCAATGAAGCACACGCAGGCCAAGCTTCACTGACTTCACAAGCCAGCACACGAGCATTCAATCCCACCATGGACCCCACATTATCAAGTCGATAAGAGTCACGCCATTTGGGGTTCATCAGAAACCGCGGTGAGACCGGACGTTTCTCCATGTCTCCGCATTGAGATAAAAAGAGCAACAGGAGTTCGCAGAAAACTCGGAAGCGGCCGATATCAGTTCTCGGCCGATGTGGATGTATGTTCTGTTCTTTGTGCAACCTAAAGCCAGGTCATTTTACCATGATCCCACGCTGAGCCCACACGTAAAATAGTATTCCTGCAGAAACTGCATAAATCTTCAGATTTTCTTCCTGAAGAAATAATCTTCGTCTTAGAAAACCTGCCACAATTTTTTTCGAGGTGTCATCTGCAGGACGGCCGGTTTCGCTTCGCGCAACCCCCATTTTCACAAGCGTACCCAGCACATCAAGCCACCAGATTTTCGCGGAGCGTATCTCGGTCTCCCACACGGACTTTCTACAAGAAGCTTCTTCACCTCAACCACCACGTCCGCTTCAGCATTGCAACATCACCACCAGTGTGCACCACAGCAAAGTCATACGTACGGATTCTTTGACCTCGTCGCCAGCTCTATCTCTCTACGAATCACCGAACTCCTACAATTCAAGATGTTGGCGACCAAAGCACTCCGCCAGGCCGCTGCTGCTGCACATGCTGAGCGGACTCCGATGATCAAGTTCTTGGGCAAACGTACACTCCCAAGTGAGCAGCACAGCGCATATCTTCATTTTGCACGTGAAACTAACGTTATCGACAGCTTCAATCGACCACACTCCTCACGCCCATCCCGCTTCTCCTTCTCACGAACTCCCGGCCGACTTTACGAACAAGAACTCCTCCCCATCCTTCTCCTCCTACAGACAAAAGGCAATCCAACACGGTCCCCTCGGACGTTCAAGCAACGGTGAAGGAGTTGGATCCGTCTCGGGTGCATCCCTCGGAGCTGTCACTCCAGTGAAGGGTCAATATTTCGACAGGAATGAGCTCCCAGCTCGATTTCGCCGCTCCCCTATCGACATGAGCGAAATCGACGCCATCGAGACGGGGGGCGCAACACTGGTCTGCTGAGCAACCCAGGTTTCAAACAAATACCAAAATAAACAACTGTATAAAATTTCGAAGAAAAAGCAACTTTAACACGATACCCCACGAAAATAGAGCGCTAGTGAAACTTGCTTTTCTGCCTCAATTTCCATTTTATAACGGGGCTATGAATATAAGATGCGGGGATTTTGGAGGGATGGTCTGGGGTGCTTATGATGATGCCTGATGCATGCGGAGATCGCACGATGTGGCTTCGCGGATAGGGAGGGAAATTTCCCTCTGGGTCTTGTTGTACTGGGAAGGGGAGGATATCTGGGATTTACTCACGTGTGAGCATTTGGCTTATGTGTTTGAATTACGCTGCTCACTCGGAGGAAATACATTAGCAGGTATGCCTGCATACTTTGAAATCAAAATCTCAATTCATCAAATTCCAAGTGGTATCACATGCTACTTCGTGTACTTCTTCCCATGTCTACTGTCAATATACAATCACTTGCCCCTTGTAGCCACTTTCACAAGGGAGACAGCTGTAGTTGCTCGTGCCTTAAACCATGAAGTCCGAGGCTTCACAAGACAGGCGCCGGGTGACAGCAATGTACATGTCATGGCTCCCTTCCCCGCGTTTTTAACTTGGAGGTGGTAAGGGGGCTTTCTTCCAAGCGGCTTCTCCCGATGTTTCACGAGATGGTCTGAATGATTCTATTGCGTCCCGATATCACCCTTTCGCGCTGACAACGCTTGGCAGAGGCTCGCGGGAAGGGAGGTTTGGTGTTTGTTGCACTGTAGCTCACGAAAAGCTATTATAACCTAACTAATCGTTAGGACCTCAGTTAGCATGTGTATGTCAATTGGCTTGCATATAAACTGCGTCCAAAGTGCCAAATAACTTTTTGTCAATATTCATTTACACTTCCCATATATTCTCGTTATCACTAGACATAACTCCCTGAAAGCCTCACTAGCAGTAGTACCTGCTCCTCTCTCATCCCACCTCTAGAAACTCCTTCTCAAGTACACATACACTACCCACTTACAATGTCCTTCATCCTCGGACTTCCAATTCGGCGATACCACTCAAGGAGGAGCGAGTCTTGGAAACGCTCGAGAAGTACTGGTATTCTAAGGAGGTTTCCAATGGGGTTGTATCGGTTGAGCTATGGATACTCATGACCGCCCTCACTCGGTTGTCTTCAAGGTGAGGTGAATATTTGTGGGTTGTTTGGGTGTCGCTAATAGATATAAGGTATAGCGAGAAAACTTGGTTATTTGTGGGGATTTGAGCTGTTCAAGATGTTTGCTGAAGGGACCGAAAGTCATAGGAGCGCTAGAGGACTATAAATCCTGGAAAATCCGAGCGAGGTAAAAGGAATTACGTACGGATATTTTTGAGATATAGTTTCGCATAGAATTAACTTTCGGAGAAGATACCTTAATATCTACCTCAATTACGACATAAACTTTCTTCTCACATAGTACTAATATTCCTTACTAGTAGAAAGAGGCTTCTCAACCAGCATTTTGCACACCTATGCTCTGGCACACCCTGCCATTTTGTTCTCGAACTATCATAAAAAAATTGAGCATCTCAGCATCTATGTTTACGCTCTATACTGAAAATATACGAGGCATGTCTTATTCTACAAGTGATCTGCATTTCGTTGCCCTCCTAGCAAAGGGGGCACACTTCAGTTGGGCCTTCTCGTATATCCTCAACTAGTTTTACTACTCAACCGGGAGGTTTTGATGGATCAATCTCAAATTCCCGAGATTTCTTGCCCTAGCTTAAACACAAAATATCAATATATCTATGTCCACGTATTAGACATCGGATTTTCCACCTGACAACGTCTCCTCGCTGGGATAAAAGAGGGCCTAGAGTAACGATATGTTGATCTCCCTAGTCTTGTAAGTTACCAGAACTTTTAGAAGTACGAGCTTTCATCCGACTAAGAAATCGCAATTAGGCGAGATAAACCCTCAGAGAAGAATTGTTCACTAGGTATTTTATATATTTGTGAATGGTTGGGATTCTGACATTCTCAGCTCCTGTCAGTCCCAGACCTTTGAGTTAGAAGACTCGGTTCCCGCAAAAATTGAGCGTCTTGCTGAACTCGGGATGAACGCTATACTTACCTAGGAAATCTTTTGAGCGTGTTTACTGTTGCCCACACACCTTACCTGGGTTTCATCTTGCCTCTCTTGTATACGGCGTGTTCTTCGTCACCCCTGGATGACACGGCCAATCCCACATCTCGCACGGCTGAATACTATTCACAATCCTTTCTCTTCGCGTTGCAGAAAGCCTTCCCCTTGTCCGTTCTTTGCCATAGCTTAGCATTAGCATTAGCTTTGAAGACCATGATAGCCAATATGACACTCGAAACCTCTAATCCGCCACTCCCTCTTAAGACCAACCACTCTAGCTGTTTTGGTCCTTGCTCTCTGTGCCGAGAGCCACGATCAACTCGCCAAGGTGGTTGAATACGGTTCACATTAATAGCAAATGTTAAAAGCAAATTTGACAGCGGCGGCCTGTAGGATGAAAACAGTGTTCAATTAGATAAAGCGTCCTTGACAACTATATCACAGTGACAAATTCTTCAGCATTTTAATCTGGCCACAAGTGTATAGAAGGATTCAAGCGAAGTAACAAGACAAAGGTAATGCTGAAAGTAGTAAATCAAGTCTTAATATGCATTTCAGGGCAGAGCATTATAGCAAACTAACAGCGCCTTTGCTGTGAATCGCATCTCCGTATTGTACATAATAAGATTACAATAAATCATTCAGTGTTATAATTCTTTAAAGTATTCTAAGAAGGCTCCTGAACAGATGTGCGGTATGCGACAAATTGACAGGCATTCGTCAAGGGGTTTTTGCCTGGTACATTTTGTTACATATCACATCTTCACCCTTTTACAACTTCAAATAGTCTCCCGTTATGGAACATTCGAATGTTCAAAAACCGAAAGGGTCCTGCTCTTGTGAAACACTCTACGCTCCTTGCCTCCCTTACACTCTGTGGTTCCAGTGCGTCGGGCGCCATGCATGTCGCATTTCTACATTTTATGAGAATTATCGCCCTCTCGCTATAAAAGATTCAGTGGCCTTTCATATCATACTCTATAAAGTCTGTTGGAGTTTTCTATTCCGATTTTCATGCACCCACGCTTCCCGAACTCATCTTTTTTGTTGATACCATTTTTCAAGTCCCTTTATAGTATACGGCCCACGTCTATATCCACGACACGCTTAAATATTGTATGTCCATACCATTACCAGTTAGTTGACAGCCCTCCACTTATTGTAAATTGAAATATATTAGTATTTATGTTATGATTTTGTTTCGTGTACCTTTTATCCCTTTGTATAACGACACTATGACTTGAACCTCTATCTGGTATAAAGAGTTTGTGTTCAATTTTCCTCTTATAATTCATGAAGTCTATAAGGTTCGCAGTGGCAGTTTGTACCATATTGTACGTCGTCTCACTCGATCCCTTATAAAGCGCAATATTAATGTTAGTGTGGAATATTGGACTTTCTTTTCGTCTTATATTTCTCGAATTCTGGGGAGTTTTGGCATTGCGGTGTAAACAGGGGAGGGAGACGCACTATAAAATATTATATAAAATATTACCTGAAAAGAAGACTAGACTGGAAATTCTATTGTATATCATGATTTCGTAGTTTTGTGATTTGGATTAAGGGCGACTATAAGTATAGAGATAAAATCGTACAATAGAAATAACGATTAAGAGGCAAAGGCGATCTTGATAAGGGGGCCATTGTGATATATTAATAGGTATTTTAACCTGACTATAACTGCCAAAAAGAACATAGCAAGATAGTTATATTGCCTTAATATGCAAAGAAGCTATGATATGTACGTTACTATAGCAGATTGTACGATCTTTAAATCAAACTACAAGTGAATATGAAAGACTATATCCCAAGAATTGCATTTTTACTATCCTGTACATTCCTCAGAAGACGGAGCACATCGGAGACTAGATAAAGGCTTCCTGCGATGACAAGTGGTCCGCCTTGGGCAACCGTAGCTCCCCAGCGCAAGGCATCCGAGAGATTTAAGCTTGCATCGTGCACGTATGCAGGGTCAATACCACAAGATGAAGCAGCTGCTAGTATTTCCGTAGTTGGCATAGCCTGTATCCAGGGCATTCCATCTACTGGTCCAAACTCGATAGCTGCTACACAATCGCCTTGTTGGAGCAGTGGCTTCAAAATCTCTACCATATCTTTCCCCTGAGATGCGGCAAGCACCCAAGTTACCTTGTTTGCACCCTTACGTAATCTGCTGTTGACATAGGCCCCAAGGGCTTCTGCGGATTGAACGTTATGAGCACCATCAAGGAGGACTAACTCACCACGACCAGTGACACTTCGAATATCTAAGGTTTGAAGCCGACCTGGCCAGTTTAAACCTTGAATAGCTGGTGCTAAGCGATGCAACGGAGACTCGAGATTGACGTATGCCAAATGAAAGGCTGTATAGGCACAGGCGAGATTTTCCCATTGATGTGGTTCAAAGTTTTCGAGAGAGAGCTCATCCAGAAAAGACGATTCTGTCGAGCTGAGTATGACATCTGTGCCAATTTCATTCGCGTAGTCTTCGATGACTTTCTGGATTGCTGGAGAATTGCTTTTGTCCACTACACATGGCACACCAGGTTGCATAATTCCTGCCTTCTCACGGGCGATCTCTTCAATGGTATTGCCTAGAAAGGATTGGTGATCCAATCCAATTTTCGAGATAACCGTGACAGCTTTGTTGCGCACGACGTTGGTTGCGTCCAGCCTACCTCCCAGTCCCACCTCAATGACACCCATCTCAACCTTTTCCTGAGCAAACACTTCGAATGCTGTCGCCGTCAGAAGCTCGAATTCGGATGCTCTAATCTCTTTTGCCTGATTTCTTTTCATTATCACTTCTTCTGCTTTGCGGAAAATCGACTCCTGTACAGGTTGCTCGTCTATAGCAATACAATCCCACCGATCAATCAAATGAGGAGAATTGTATCGTCCGCATCGCACTCCACTCGCATGAAGCATGGCAGACAGATAGGCACATATGGATCCTTTGCCATTGGTACCGGCAACATGTATAGCTCTCCATGGTTGTGGTGTCTGTTGTAGAAGGCGGCTAACTCGCGCCAACCCAAGTTCTATCATTGCCCTAGATCCAGGCACCCACTACCAACCTAAAGCTTATATCCAAAGCAAACCGACTAGGCAAACGAGAGAGGAGTCATTGCGGGGTGCAACTAGAGGATATTGAGTGCGTTGTCGTGGTGATGTTGAAGGTAAAGTGGTGAGTCAAGCTTTAGAAACTCGAAGCTAGCAAGTGATGTCGTTGGTCGCCCAGAGCCTCCCAATGATTTTCCATGGTCCCCAGATGCCTTGCATAAAGGCTCGAGCCATCCCCGAAAGAGATTAGCCGAAACCAAACCCACCTAACAAAATCCCCTTCATCGGCAGACGGACCTCCTGCGCAACTACCCATCAACCTTTATCGCGATACATCTCGATTTCGCCCAAATTTCATCAAAAACAACATTGTTGTGATCTCAAATTTCTCCCCATCAATTGCCCAATTCTACACAACCCGTCAAACTCCTTTTTTTACCGCAAAATGGGTCTGCCGTACGTTTTCAGCCTCCCTCGTTTCCGCGCAATGCTAATCCGCTCGCAGATTGTTTATCGCGCCAGTCGAGCCTGAGGTGGCATCCAAAGTGATTGAAAAAAACGCGTCAGGTCCACGATCTGCGATACGACGACAAAGAACTCTCCGAGGTCCAAATGCACGACCAACTGCTGCTGAGACACGACGGCGTCGTCTTCTCATTAGTGATACGACCCCTGAGGAATATGAGATCTGGGAGATGCACCGGAGGAGTCCACCAAACGATGGGGAATTAAGCACTGTCGCATCATTCCGAGAACGTGGTCATCGAATATTCGAGGTTGAACGGATGCGCGCTCGTAATGCAATGCGTGACACTCTCAGTTTTGAGCGCCAAACTCCTCCTGATCTTGATGTGGATGGACCATCATTGATGCCACCTGTGCCCGAAACAAGAGACTACTATGCCATTGGAGAGAGTCAGAATGAACTGAATCGTTTGCGGCAAAGGCAGGACCTTCGAAGGCTTGCGCGCAACCCCGCACCTACACCCCCCTATACTGATGCGGATCTCACTTATCTTACGCGATCTGAATCCGAAACACCGCGTACTTCATCGCTAACACCTGCTCTTTCGCCATTGCGTCGATTTCCTTCTGATGAGCCGGAAGCAACACGAAGAAGACATGCTGAAGAATCAGAATTGATTTCTAATATACGAAGTGTTCGGGGTTACCGCCCCGCGAGTGAGGTAAGTTTCCGATACGAATTACTCTTTTGCCTTTCCAAACATATCCTACTATCCCCCCAAAAAGCATAGCTAATATACATCGTAGCGACCAACGAGATCTACACTGAGTGAAAGAGTTCATGCTGTGAATAGAAATTCTATGGCCAATACTGAGAGAGAGAGATACCGTCGAGCCCACCGAGTAGCTCGACTCGCCCGACAGGGTCGTCTTGACGGACTTGGCGATCGTGATCGAAGCTTGAGCCCAGAAAGGGAGGCAAGCACGTGGGATACATTGCTTACAGGAATTACTCCCGATCCCCAACCGCCGAGCGCTGGATCTTCATTCGCATCTGCATCGGCAGCTGTTGCGGCGGCATCATCTTCCTCAAGTTCAGCTACAACATCGACAGGCACGTCTATGACTAGTATGGGCGCATCAGAGGAAAATATAGCATTGCGTGAATGCGATATATCAGAAGATTCTGGATCGAATACCGAAGAAGACGAAGATATTTATGAAGACCGAGATTCAGTACCTACGAGAGGATTTCGAGGGCTGAGATCTTATGCCGAAGCCGCGCAAAGCGACTTGCCGGAAGATTTGACAGGGATGCACCGAATTATTTCTCACCTTGCAGAGAGTGATGATATACCAGAGTCTTGGTGGGCTTCAGCTGGTCTTAATAGAAGAATGCGGGAACCGGCGGCATGAAAAATAGGGAATGAATTGTGAGCAAGATATGGAATTTTAATACGGATATGGAACTGGACTTAACCTGCGATTGTGATACCACCTTGTACTGTAGTTTGAATTTTTCGCAAAAAGTTTATAAGCCAGGGAAAGGATATGGCTTGGAGTTGGCGTCGGCGTCGGCTAAGTACCTGGAAGACATGTTATACGGTGTCTATAATGAGAAACGAAGTCTCCAAATATAAGGACCTGGAGATAAAAGCAATTCGTTTCCGTCGTTAAGTGTTGAATACAGAGTTATTAGTATAAACAGGTGCCACATCAGAACCCTTGGACCATGTCAAGGGGGCTAAGGTTGACTTAAGTGATGTTTGAGGGAGTACAAACTTACCGAATTGTAGTCCGAATAGTAGACCACACCAATTGAAGTTCAATGTCTAATAAGTGATCGTAATCACGAGGTACATCTTATTGGATTTCCTACGTCGTCGCACATCAACCAATTACATAGCCAAAAGCACATCTGAAACGTATTTCCAGAGGTTGTAGGTTTGCTCCAATTGGACTTGCTCGTTTGGGCTTCGGCATCGGCGCGACTCTCAGCCTTACATATTGCCTGCATATCGCGAATCCCAGCAACGCTTGTTTGTCCATTTTGTCATTGCCAATTTCTCCTCTCGGCCACAAACACTTTTTAGGGAGCATTAATACCGAGTGCGTCAGTAGAGGATGTTGCCGGCGAGCTGCAAACATCGACGTCTATCTGCGACAGCAATATCAGCTTCGGACGACCTACTGTGAATTGCCAGAACCCACACATCGACTCGCGTGCTGTCATAGCTTTAGCATCCGCCTATATTCACAACCTTGGCCATACAGTAATCCCAATCCTATAACCCCGCGATATCGCGACGTGAAACAAGGACCTGGTCCACGAACGCGAGCATCGATGGTTGGCATGCGTAAAGCATCCTGCCAAAGCTTTCCACTTCCTCTCTCCCTCCTCTAAAACGAATCTTGGGCCTCAATACACTGGCCATGGTCTCCCATCCTCCGTCCTCCTCGGACCGCCAGCCGAATGGTAGATCTCGGGATGGGAGTGGGCATGGAAAGGCGGAGAGAATACCAGGCACACCGAGGAAGGATGGTGGAGTGGGAAAGGAAAAGGCGGTCCAGGATCCCGGCCTCAAGGACTATGTGAGTGCTTTTTTGACCAACAAAGGTGGAGGCTGATACTTCATAGCGCTTAGGGGAATGCCTGGGGAAAGGTGCTTTTGGCTCCGTCTACAAGGCTTTCAACTGGGGGACGGGCGAGGCCGTTGCGGTCAAGCAAATAAAACTAGGGGACCTTCCAAAAAGCGAATTGCGGATGATCGAGGTATGAAAGGCACATACCACTGGGATTTTGATGCTGACAGACCGAATTAGGCCGAAATTGACCTACTGAAGAACCTTAATGTGAGAATGGCTCTAGACTTCTGCCATGGGTTCTTGCTAATATCCCTATAGCATGATAATATTGTCAAATACCTCGGTTTCGTTAAATCATCAGACTGTCTGAATATTATACTGGAGTATGTCTAGACAAAATCTAACAAAACACTCGCTAAAATGATCTAGGTACTGCGAAAACGGATCTCTGCACTCGATATGCAAGAGCTATGGGAAATTCCCCGAGAACCTTGTTGGCGTTTACATGGGCCAAATACTGCTGGGACTCCAATATCTTCACGACCAAGGTGTTATACACCGAGACATAAAAGGAGCAAACATTCTCACCACTAAAGATGGAAAGGTCAAGCTTGCAGATTTTGGAGTATCAACAAGTACGTTGGCTGGGGCTGATAAAGAGGCACAAGTTGTGGGAACACCTTATTGGATGGCACCTGAAATCATACAATTGTCTGGAGCGACGCCTGCATCCGACATTTGGAGTTTGGGCTGTACTGTCATTGAGTTGCTGGAAGGGAAACCTCCGTATCACAAACTTGCTCCAATGCCGGCGCTCTTTGCCATCGTCAACGATGATCACCCACCGTTGCCCGAGGGTGTCTCTCCTGTTCGTTACAGAACTCCATATCTGACATATTTGTACTAATTCACCATAGGCCGCTCGGGATTTCCTCATGCAATGCTTTCAAAAAGATCCCAACTTGAGAGTATCTGCTCGCAAACTACTCAAACACGCCTGGATTATGGGCTCACGGCGGACAGATGCACCAATTGCAAAACCTCCTGCCAACTTCAGCGAAGCTGTTGAAGAAGTCAAGCAATGGAATGAAGCACTGAGGTCACCCGGTGCTGGTTCCTTCCGTGTATCAACTAGGTCCAATGTTGCAAGTCCTTTACCTCCTAGAAGAGACCCTCCTCTTCGAAATATTCACAACGATCAGCAAGGCAACGGATTGATCACACCTGCAAAAGGTCCTCTTTCTTTAGCTAAGCCAAAAAACCAAGCCGAAGCCTTTCGATCACCGGAAAGCACAGGCATGTATCAGATATCAGAATCCAAAACCCCTGCTAACTGCAAATAGGTGACGATAATTGGGATGATGATTTCACCTCCTCAATATCACCCAGCGCACTCCACCTGCCCCAATTCAAGCCCCATGACAACTTTGGCGGCTTGCTTTCTTCCGACCGTTTGAAAGCCTTTGCTTCTTTTGATGTCCATAATGATGAGAACGACAACTGGGACAGCAATTTTGAAGGAGACCTAGTAACGATTAAAGGACCACACAAGAATATTGAACCAGACACACACGAACTTGAAACAATCCGCCCTTACCGTGTTAAACCAACAGTGATTACCCAAGATCTCAAACCGGCAGCTGCACCAAAGATTACCTCACGAAAAGCCTCCAACAGTGCGCCTCCACGTCCAAAATCACCTATCAAATCTCAAGCAGAATCAAAATTTGTTCTTCCCTCGAGACCAGCTGCGCTCTATCGGGAACAATCCGTGGAGGATTATTCCGACATCTTTGTGGAAAATGATAGTGTTTTCGATCGACGACTCAATATCATCAAGGTCGGTTTCCCCAAATGGACAATTGAAGCCCAGCTAACAGAAAATTGGAGGATGATGCCTTGTCCCCAAAGTTATTCCACCCTTCCGATCTCACAAGCCTTCCTCGCTCAGGGCAGTCACCAATTGCAAATGTGAATGGCAGCATGCGTAGGAAGCCTAGAGAGTCAATGCGCCGGACAAGATCGTCGGTTGAAATCCAGAGATTTGCTGAAGACGAAGATGACGAGGACTTCTCGGACATATTCGGCAAGGATAACGCTATCGTCGAGAAGGATGAGAGTGATCATGGCTCCGAGGCTGGCGTTGGAGAATTGATGCTTCATTCCAAGCTGTCCAATAATTCCTGGCTTGGTGATGAAGACGATGAGGATGATCCATTCGCCTCACTAGAACAAGGGTTCGATGAGATGGATTTGCAGGCTAACATTGCCCGAGACAAGCACGCACGTCTCTGCACTCTGGTCGAGGGTTTAGTCAGCTCCTTGAAAGTGACAGAAGATCCAGATACACTTGCAGACCTATCTGAGCAATTGGTAACGTACAAACTCTATAAAAGGAGCCCATTGCTAACATTTTAAGCTTGATGTGCTTTATGAGTCTGAAGATGCCAAAAGCCTTATTATCAGTGCTCACGGCATGCTTCCAATATTAGAAATATTAGAGCCATGTACTGTCAAAAGCCGCCAAAGTATGATATTACGATTATTGAAGGTGGTCAATACCGTAAGTAAAGCAGGCATGACAGTATGCTTTGTTAACTTTCTTTAGATAATCTTGAGTGATGTGGAAATCCAAGAGAACTTGTGTTTTGTGGGAGGAATCCCAATTATCACAAAGTTCGCTGCCAGACAATACTCAACAGAGATAAGACTAGAGGCTGCCGCTTTTGTTCGACAGATGTACCAGACATCTACATTGACGCTTCAGATGTTCGTCAGTGCCGGTGGGTTGAATGTTCTTGTTGAATTTCTTGATGAGGACTACGATGAAGCAAAAGAATTAGTGCTCATTGGAGTGAACGGCATCTGGAATGTCTTTGAGCTTCAGGTACAAAGCATAGATCTTGTCATTTTGAAGAACTCCTAATGCTAATGATGTGTAGGGACCAACACCTAAGAACGATTTCTGTCGTATTTTCTCACGAAGCAAAATTCTATCACCACTTGCATTAGTCCTAGATCGAGTTTTAGATGAGGATGACGAGCTTTCCGAACTGGTTGAAGGACGTATCGTCAACATATTCTACCTCTTCTCACAAGCTGAAAATTATGTCAAGGAGGTTGTAGCAGACCGGGTTGTACTTAAGCGTAAGCCGCCTTCCACTGCTAAAGAGTTAAGCTAACACTAGGAAGGCGTTCTCAAAGATCTTAGACGAATGACACCAGCGCACCAGATCACAATGTTGAAGTTTATCAAGAACTTGTCCATGCTGTCCACAACATTGGATAGTTTACATGCCGCCAATGCCATTGAGCTCTTAATTGACCTGTTGAGCTCCAGCATGAAGAAGGATCCGGCGCACTTCAGAGAGATATCTAACCAAGTGTTGAACACAATGTATAACCTATGTCGACTCAGCAAAGTACGACAAGAAGATGCCGCAATCAATGGCATCATTCCACTACTCCAGAAGATCATGAAAACCAAGCGTCCACCAAAGGAGTTTGCACTTCCAATCATTTGCGATATGGCTCATTCTGGGAAAGTTGGTCGGAAATATTTGTGGCAAAACAAGGGTCTGCAATTCTATGTTTCATTATTGGAGGACCAATACTGGCAAGTCACAGCCCTAGACGCTATATTCATATGGTATGTACTATCCCCTATTATTATCTTTATCCACTAACAAATATTAGGTTACAAGAAGAGACAGCTAAAGTTGAGAAATCCTTGCTTGAAGGGAATTTCATTGAAGCCATCGTTCAATGTTTTAACGCTCCGAAAGCTAACGCATTCGACTACAATCTTCTTGAACCGCTGCAGAAGCTCTTGAGATTAAGCTCACCCGTTGCGGCTGCCCTAGCACGGGCTGACCTCTTCTCTGGCATTCTCCAAAAGCTTAATCATAAGAAGGCGGTAGTGCGATTAAATCTCTTACGTATTGTTCGCAGCATCTGTGATCCAAATGACCCACAGTCAGACAATATTCAAAACCATAGACTGTTTGAAGCCATTGAAAGTCTTGCAGAGCACGACTCAGCAGTATTGGTACGGAATATGGCAAGCGATCTAGTCAAGTCCAGTTTAGAGAAAGAACAAGAAAGCGGGAGTGGTGGTAGGTCTCGACCAGGTCAGGGCCCCCGGCGGACCAGTTCATTTACACCACCTGGACTGCATCAAAGTGCATCGACACCCATCACACCTACACACATAGGCCGAGTAACTCAATCGTCATCCTTCATCGATGGCAGTGTTACGCCAAGGCGAATGGCTACAAACTCGAGCAGTGGGGAATCGATAATGTACCGACCGAGAAGTAGAGATGGCGGTATTCCGCAAATGGCTAGGAGAACGAGCGCAGATCATTCCAATGGCTCTTCATCTGTGAATAAGAGCCGTTTACCTCGTACATCAATGCTCCGTACCTCGCGGTCATCGCTAGCTGCACCCCAAAGCAGAGAAAGGGAGGAACTGCCGTCTAGCAAGAGAGAAAACGGGTTGAGAATACGAGACCATTCACGATCTTCAGCTACTCCTGGGTCGCCGGCAATTGGCGGAACAGCACCACAGCTGAACTCCAAGCGGAGAACAAGAGCGCCAAGTGGAGATATAAAATGGTCATGAGTGATGAGATGGAATGGAATGAAATTATGCCCCGGATTTTACTTCCAAAGGGAAAATACGTTCGTGAAGGATTTCAAGAACCAACAGGAAAAGGTGGGCAGGAACTCCTACTCTTTTTTTGACGTATGTGTGTGTTGAGAGGTGATGAATGAATGCATTTGGGATGGTGTTTAGGTGCGGGTTTGCTGCATAGTTTGCGGGATGGATTCCATGTGTATATGAATAAATTACTTATTAGACGTGACAGCAAAATACAGAGATACCATGAGGTTAGTTGCTGGGTTTTTGTCTTTAAATTCCCTCCCTCTACTACATTGAGTGTTGAATAAGTGGAGAAATTTGGCTTGCTTGCTCTCATATTTCTCCCTTCATTATTTAATAGGGAAAGGGGACATCACGTGTCTTGGACTACCCTAACTTACATAACTGATCTCAGTACTCTTATTCAGCAGCATAGGCTTTCTAAAATCTATCTATGAACAACTAATCGCTATGTGTATATACAAGCCCTCCATATGATATAATCTCATATTGTCTTATCTACCACGCCCCGCTCTCTACAACACCCGCTTCCCACCCAACTAATCTCCTGACCCTCAACCACAACTCAAAAACTTCTAACTTAACTTCTACCCTAAAATACCCTAACCAAGCTCCCACTAACCCTACCAAATTCCTTGGCCACAGCAACCCCCCGTTCTTCCTCAACTCCTCAACTTGTTCCTCAAACACGGTGCGACTACAATATCTCGCTAATATTAAAAACGTCCTTACAGGCCCAAGACGAGTTTGAAGATTCTCATCTAGAGACCGAGTAAGATCGTTCGTTTTCAGAATCAGCAAGATAATGCGTGGGACCTGGCCAAGAAGTTGGACAAGCTGTTGAAGCATCCCTTCACCAAGAGCATCGTTGATATTTTTTTTCTCCTGCATTGTCCTTGCAGCACTCACATCGCTGGTCACAACCCTATAATCCCTTCCTGTGATAGCACTTGCAAAGAGAGGGAACTGCTCATCGTTTATACCAGCTACCTCTTTGGCATATTTGCGCATCCTAGGCTCGTCGGCGTCGATTACGGCGAGCCAAAGCTTGGCATACGAGCGTCGGAGGGAGAGGGGAATGTCGCGGTAAAGACCGTGGTCGTAGAGGATTACGTCGAAGTTGCCAGTTCTAGAGGAGCGCCGGGAAGGATTGAGACGGATGGCGATGTTGCCGCCATGGGGGTCGCAGTGTAACGGGGCGTCTGTACCGAATATCATTTCGTTGAAGATGCGGGCGAGGGCGGCGGAAACTTCATCACGGTCTATGTGATTTGCATCCAAGAAGGCTAAATCATCAGGCCGGTGGCCTGATACGTTTTCCATAACTAGAATTCGCTTTTTCGCCCAGAGTACATCGGGGATTACGAGGGGTAGTTCGGGGATATGTGAGAAGTATTCTTTTGCTCGAATGGCGTTCTGACCTTCCAAAACGAAATCGAGTTCTTGGGGGAGTGAGTATTCCATTTCTGAGGAGAGCCATTCCAAGTCGTATTCTGGGAAGAATCGCTTAAGTGTTGAAAAAGTGAAGCTCGTCAAAGCAAGATCTAAGCCTGCCCATTCTTCTAGAGCTGGATGTTGTACTTTGACCGCGACTGGTTGGCCAGTTTCCTTAACGGTTGCCAGATGGACTTGAGCTAGTGAAGCAGCTCCTATGGGTTCTGGTGAGAAATCAGAGAAGTAGGCTGATATTTGCTCGCCAGTATCTTGTTCGAACATGGCCTCTATTGATTCGAGTGAGGAAACTGGACATTTATCTTGTAAAGGTATGAATGTTGTTGTCCATTCTAGTGGTAGTAGGTAATTCATAGCACTCTATAATCTATTAGCAATTGTTCGAAAATCCAAGTAATACAACTCACTAAATGTTGTCCCAATTTTATGAAAATACTCCCATTTCTCTCCAGTACCTTCAACGTCCTATCCGCACACCTCTGATGACAAGCCTTAAGTGCTTTTGTCTGCTCCTCCTCATCCTCAATCTTCTCATTCTGATTCAGCGTAACTCGATAACTACCGCCATCAACATCAGCCTTGTTCAACTTTCTGACCCAAACCCGAGTCTCCGAGTACTAGATATTTCACCCAAAAAAAAAACTCACTCATTAATACAAACAGCTAACGTACTGACCACCCTCCCCGTCCTCTCCGCAGCCTTATACGCATGCTTCACATCATCTCCAAAAACCAAAACCGTTGCCCCGAGTCCTACCGTCCCTGTCGCAGCTATCGCAACTACCCTTCTTCTCCTTGGTTTCACTATTGGCTTCGCATATCCATAATTCTGCCCTCCACCGCTTGTGGAATATCGCTTTGAGGACCTGTTTGCTTGCTGTAGACATCGAGTGCAAGTCCAGGGTTTAGGACTCGGGCGAGTGAGTGCTGAGAGGAGGGTTGCCCGCATCTTGCTTTCTATCCTCCTTTCTTATTTCCGATTTCCTATCACATAGGCAAAGAGCAATGTGCTGAGCAGCACATCATGGAATCATCTTTCCCTGCGTTCATCTGTTCGAATCGCAAAAATCGTTTGTTCTCGAAAGCCGTTGAATTCGCCTCGGCCTGTTCACTTCCTAGTCGCATCGACAAAAAAAGTTCGCCAATGGTTCATGATGACATCGCGCGACTTCACTGGCTATTGATCCCTGTACATCGCCTGACCTTCCTCACTTTACAATGCTTCAGCCTTGCACATCGTGTACCACACTTGAAATTAGATCACAAAGGTGAAGATTGGTCAATTGAACGACGGGATAATATGTGACATATCAAACCGTCAAAATGGCCCCAAAATACAACCTCAATGGGCGTGTACGTCTCCCCTTACAAACCCAAAGCTACCCCTCTCTAACCTATATTCCCAAACACCTGTAGCCTTTACTAATGCTATATATATTTCTAGACAGTAGCAGCCCCTATTGCTGCCTTTACTATGGCGACCCTCCTCTTCGTCTATGCGAGAACCTCCATCCAAGCCGCAAAGCGCAATGCTCAAAAACACAGAGAGGCAGATGGCGGACAGATTAATTGGCACAATGAGAATTTGAGACGGCACGGAAAGTTAGAACCTCCAGAAAGCCAGGGAACGGTCAGGCAGTTGAGGGAAGCTATTGTTGGATCTGGTGAGGAGGGGAAGATTGAGGGGAAAGTAGGAGAAGAGACGGAGAGTGAGAGAAGAATTAGGGAGGTGAAGTTTGGGAAGAAGAGCCCTTGAGATGAAACAGGGAGGAAATATTTAGCATTGCAGGGGGATTCAGATTTGTGTAAATTGAGTTGATGTTAATGCTAATATGGGATCGGTAGCTTGGGCGTTTAAGTTGGGTTGAATCTGCTCCAGCTTCACATAGAACTTGGAAAACCTAAGCGGAGGTGTTTAGTCACTGCACCATAAAAACCAAAGGTTTTAAACTTTGTACAATATTACGGTACTCTGGAGAAAGACTGCCATGTCGGCTCCCCCCAATCTATAACTACACACCATGCCCCAAATCCGGGTGGTGTAATCAGGAATCAGGTATCTCAAGGATATTCACAGACGTGCACCATTCCCCTTCCCCTTAAAGCAATAAATCAACCCACATGCTTTATGAACTTTGGAAATCCGCCTCCAGGCTAAAACGCCGAACAATAAAATAGGACAAACCGTAAAATGCAGATTGAGCGCTCCAGTTATGCTATTTCCCCAGAGCCAACATGTTGGTGATGAAGTGGCACCAAAGTTCTATACAACTCCTCATCTTAATTCTTGATTCTAGCCCATATCCTGGACTCTCACCATTTCCCCTCCGTCTTGTGGATTCCTTCTGATTTAGCATGATTCAGATGCTGCATCAGGTATTCGTATGTAAGTATGGTAGTCGTTGCTGCTGGAACAGCTCGCCACATGTTGGTAGTTAGACCAGCATAGAAAGCTCGCCAACCCTCTTCTTTCAAAATTGTCTTGAAAGTACCAACGAGACCTTGATATTTCAGAGGCTTACCCTCTGACATGGCTTTGGCATTCCGTGGCTTGTGGTGCTCAGAGCCGGTACCACCATTGAGGGCAGAACTTGCTCCCGGTAATACTCGCTGTTGTGTTTGCAACCGAGTCCTGATGACTTCGTGAGGATATGTTGCTGAACTGGCTATGATCTTGCTAAGTACACTAGCTGATATAACACCGACCAAGTGAGAGCTGTCATCACCCTCAATCATCATGCCTAAGCCTTGACCTGTGAATCTGGTCTTCAGATACTCATAGGTAGGAAATTGCACCGCAACATGTGATAAACCCAGAAGTGCGGGGGTTAAGCCCCCGTAAAATGACATGAGTCCTTCCGTTCGGTACATTTGTTTTGCTGCATCAATTGTGCCTCTGTAGTTCCAAGCTGGACGAGCATCGATAGTTGTCGAATGTGGGCTAACTTGAGACATGAGCCGAGTTTTAATTACCCAAATCGGATTAGTGACCATAGTTCCACAAGCTCCAGCCATAATAGATGACCAAAAGTTTGCAGTATTTATATTGACTATAAGTAATGTTAGTCACTATCCGCAATTCTTAGCAGGGATATTGTAAACATACCATGACGTTCAGCAAAAAAGTCCTTGGATTTCCCATATACCGAAAAGTATACAGCCCAAGTTGGTATGTATCCTAATATGATCGGCCCAAGTCCTCTGTACATTCCCCTTAACCCCTCCTCCCTCCATATCGTGCTAGCTGTACCAATCATTCCCTTATAAAGATGAGGATCACGCGGCGGTATATTCGTCCTCTTCATTGCAGCCGCCGCTCTAAATCCACCCTGTGCCTGTAACTTGGTCTTTATGACATCCAAAGGACAAGCAACAACCCCCGAAGCAAATCCTCCAGTAGCACCAGCCAAAGCCCTCAGGCTCGAATCCGGTTTTGACATTGCGAATCTTTCCAACCCTGTCAATGGGACGATTTCCCTTGTAGAACTAGAAGGCGAAGCTGAGAATCTTAAGGTAGAAGAAGGAGAGGATGCAAATTCCTCTGGTCCGGGAGATGGCGTGCTGCGTTCATGCGACATTGTAGTATATTGTATTGGCGCGAGTATATGCCTAGCTACTTCCAGCAGAGCAGAGGAGAGAGTTATCCGTCTGCGAGGTGAAGCAAGCAAGCAATCTTATTGTCGCCGTGCTCTTTCAATCTCGTGTCCCGGTGTGCGGGGAAAATTCCCACGCAGCACGCCAGACACAGCAACTAGCGGTTGTCACAGGCCATTGACAATTCCCCAAGAACTCAAAGAAAGAGCAGTAGATCTAGTGGTATAGCTTGAGCCAGTTGTGGTGGCAGCAAGCCTAACAGAGTGGGAGGGTTGTGTTTGGGACGTTTCGTAGCTCGGATTGTGGTGAGTTTTCCTAAAGTGGGTAGATCTTGATCTTAATCCTCAAATCAACCGATTAGGTCGGTCAGGTCAGAATGAGATCGGCTTAGGCGCACGGTAAGTTTCAAAGGCTCTTCTTCCCGGACCCGAGAAAATGCATGTGTATTTGGCGGTGGTGGGTGGTTGATGTTTGCACGAGGGAGGAAAGTGCGTAGAAATCAAGCTCCTGGAAATGGGATGAGGTGGGGGCACATCAAGCTCTCAACGTATCAGTCAGGACTTTGTCTCTCTCACTCGCTCGGTGATCCGGTTCGCAGATAGGCCCTGGAAAAAGCAGGCTTTAGGAGGGTGGATTTAGTTAAGTTTATATTTGTACATACTTCAGAATGTTCCGTCCAAAAAATCGTATGCTCTGAGAAAAGAAGTATACCTATATATAATCAAAGACAAGGTAATAAACTACAGAACTTTAACATCGAATCTTCGTTTACAAAATAGGCAGGGTTATCGCATCCTTTTATGATTTTGTTACATTTTTCTTATGAATCTAAATGTGTAACTTTTGCTAGGTGTGTCAATATTATATTATATCGTGGGTGAAGCCTAGCTCGGCATCAACCAATCAAATGCGCTAGATGACTAATACAACTAAAATCGTGAAGAATCTCAACTCATGCTCCGAATCATAGAGGGACCAAACCGAGCTCCTATTCCACCCGCCACCGTCCTACCACAGAAACAATCATGTCGCAACCCTCGTTCGCCGGCGCCATCGTCAAGCGACCATGGCTGTACAAGATGATGAAGCCGCTGTCCAATTGGTACTGCAATGCCGCCGGTTACAGGAAGCTCGGCTTGAGGTGAGGCCACTCCCAGCTCACCCCCACGACGAACATTATAACATTGGAGACTGGGAGGCGGATATAAGGATTTATGCTGATGATGTGTTGATTTCAGAGCCGATGATCTTATCCCAGAGGAATCCGAGGAAGTCCTACTTGCGCTCAAGCGTCTCCCAGCACAGGAGCAATATGACCGTGTCTTCCGCCTCCGACGAGCCTTCCAGGTTTGCATAACTACTCTCCAATCTAGGCAAATACAATTCTCATATTCTATAGGCCTCCCTCGCTCATCAATTGCTGCCAGCAGCTCAACAGACAAAGCCTGAGGAAGTATACTCCCCCAACCCACCAAATATATATCAATGAAGCTAAGAATATCTAGGACGTCCCATACCTCTCGCCCATCATCAGGGAAATTGAGGCCGAGGCAAGAGAGAGAGCTGATCTAGAGTCGTTATCCTTCACCAAGAAGAAGGCGTGAGGAGTAGACGGGAAGATATGTATATTGTGATGGGCTTAGACGGGGACGTAGAACTGAGAGATCGATGGATGGGAAAGCTGTACTGTATAACGCAAACCGAAACGCCACAAAGCTCAACATATATTCTATAGTGTCCTATCTGTCACATGTGATGATTTTGTTCAGCTGCACGATAGTTACCCCCTCAATTTATACTTGCCAAGTTAACAGGTAACTAAAGGACATCTCCAAGTCTAGTTTTGTTGCTCCGAAGTCTTAATGTCACATTATGAAACAGTATGAACGCAATCTCAGTGATCTCTCTCTTCTCAATTCCAATGCCCGATTTGAACGGGAGCACATATATTAATTTCCTGCCCGTATCCATACAGAGCTTCAACCTATGACGCTTCGTCACAGACCACAGGCATGACCTGCCCTCGCCGCAAATAGACAAACAAAATCCGTTCTATTACAGTGATTGCATCTCATATGCATCCAGCCCCCAAAGTCTTGAGGATCACGCAAGACTTCGTTCAATTGGTGTCGAAAACCCGACCAACTCCTTCCTGGCAAACAAAAATCAGAACTGGCAACCCAGAAAGAAAAAAGTCAGTACAATGAATCGAATGAAAAAAAGGCGTGTCGTGTCTTTCATCGATATTGCTCCCAAGTCCAAACTAGCGTCTCTCTCACGGAACTCCGTATATGCTTGAAAACATGGTCGAAGGAAAATGAATCCTTTGCTGCGTACAGTGTCTCTCCTTACGCGTTGCCTGGCTTCTCATCTGTATCTATATGCCAAACGACGTAGTTCGGTAGACCAATAACTTCATAGCCTGCTCTTTTCGCCATTTTGGCAAAACCTTCGGTTTCTGCTTGGTTTTCGAAAGCATAACAGGGGAAGTTGATACCTAGTCTGAAGTCAGCAACCTGGGGATTGAGATAAAGCATACTAGATATTACCTGCTCGATGGACATCAGCCTTAACAACAATGTTCACTCCTCCAATACCGTCAAGTTTGAGCTCGTCATCCTTATTGTTTCTCCAGTCTCCCATTTTTGCCATATATGTGCGTCCGGTATCATACTCCTTGTAACCTTCAACGATGATAGCGTCCTTATCAAGTGTCGATGCCAGACGGAGAGCCTTGTCAGATTCGACCCAGGAGTTGTAGTCAACTAACACATGTCAGCATATCTTCCAGTCATTCTTATCGGGCCACTCACATCTACCCTCAATGTCTTTCCCATCCTTATAGCGATGGAACCAGATATTTGGGACTATAATATCCCTATCATGTGCCACGAAATCCTCGATGATTTTCTTCGGGCTATCCATAATATCACTATCTCTCCAGTAAACCCATGAGTGCTCAGGTTTCAATGCAGCAGTGAGCAAGTAATTCCTAGCTTTGGCCATAAGTTTCCTTCTTGGCCCCTGAGCTGCGAATCCATGGCGCTCCTCAACATTTTGAGAAGCAACTGCAGCTGTTCCAAAATCTTTCTCAACGATCAGGACGCTGTTAAATGGCTCGATTAGGTTGTCAGTCGTTTTCTGGATTCGAGCAAGTTCGGAGGCTAAAACTGCGAGCGTGTCATCGGTAGAATCACCAACTAAGAATCCAAGATCAATCAAGTGGTGAGGGTATGTCAATTCAGAGAGGAGGTCGAAGTATTTGGGGAGGTAGGTAGCAGCATCGCGCAGAGGGGTCAAAATCAAGACTCGTTCGTGGTTCGCAACGGCACTTGGGGTCGATGTTATCGTGTTGAGGTCGACCCGTTTGATGGTGGAAGAATTTATCACCAGGGGTTCATGGTGATTAAAGATGACGGGAGTTTGTAGATGCGCGTTCCAATCCACAGCCTCATTCTGCGTCATCCGCATTGGCGGTTTTGAAGGTCCCCAGCAGTAGAACCTGCGACGCCATGTTAATTGTCGCTCGTATGAAGTATAGGAGCAGCAGGGAGCTCTGCTCAGAGGACGCTGACCTTTGCATTTCCGATGCTGATGTGCTCACTCCTCTCCATAGTAATAAAACTATCCCCGCCAATGCTACACACAATAGAAATCGCGTCCGCGTTAGGAATACCCATATCGCTCTCGTGGGTGGGAGTTGTGCCCTCGCAGACTTCCACGTAACGCCGCCTTTAGGGAGTAACATGACGGTCGAAACCCCCGTGGCCTCAGCACCACCAGTTTAAGGGATGCTATACAATTCGACCTGTAGAGAAGGATGCGCCGGCGGATGGTCGTTCGTGAGGTGTGCGAGCTGAATCGCAAGCTGTGGCCGCCAAGGTTGAGGTGATTGAACGTGAAGAAGTTGAGATGCGCAAGCAGTCGAAGTGGCAGGGAGTCGTCGTCGGCTCTGGCTGCTGGACAAATTTAGACCCAACGGCCCAAGCGAGCAGTTCTCGAGTTGCGGACCGTTCCCTCAGAAAACAAGCACACGGATACAGGACTAACACGACAGAAGGCTACACCTCGCGATAATTCGTATGACCAAAAGCTGTTGTTGAAAGACCCCGACAAGTTGAAGGGGACGTACAATTTCTTGCAAAATTGTACTACAAGCTTGGCGAAGCTCCTGCGGCGTACCTGGTGCCGGAAGTAAGCAGCAAGCCAGCTTTCGTAATTTGCCTCGAGCAAAAAGGAGGTATCACGTGAATTGCCACTTAAACCTTGTTGCCGATGTTTCGTATACCAAGCTTGACTTGGAGAAGGGTTGCATTTCTTGGTGCTGTAAGTAGTGTAATTGGTTGAGGCTTGCGATTTGACAATTCTATCACAGTTTGTTGGTTTGGGAGCTTAAGCTTACTGTTCCTTCTATGGGAACGGCTTTCCTTACCTCGACCTTAGGCTTTAGGCTCCAACGACCTCTACTCAGAACTGTGTTCCGGGAACCTTACACTTTGAATCCTCGATCCATAACAACGATCCTTCAGCAAAATCACACAATGGCTTCACGCAGGTCGTCCCGGCTAAGTGATGCGTTAGCCCTAAAGGAGAAGCTGATTCCCGAAGATGCCAAAGGAGAAATGCCAATAGCAGTATCAAAAGTATCAAAAGCAGTTAATGGAACCAAGAAGAGGAAATTATCAACGAAAGATGATGTCAAATCTGAATCAAATGACGTTAATGCTGCTCCAGCAACTCCCAAGAGAAAGAGAGTTACAAAAATGGCCCCTCCCAAGACTCCAACTCCAGCAGCAATCGGGCTTATGGCCGCACCTTGTGGTTCTGGAGATATCAATAACAGCACTCCTCCACCGGCTTTAGATCGACTTGCTGTTCCAAATGGTACCAATGCACCTTTAATAACACCAGAGACTCATCGCCTCATTTCCACCAAACCTATAAATCAGGTTTCACCTTCCAAGAAATCCAAGGGCGCAACAACTACCAAATATATCTTAGATGACGCTATTGCGCACTTGATCAAGACGGAACCCAAGCTCAAGCCAATCATTGAAAGGCATCCCTGCCATATATTCTCCGAGGAAGGTTTAGCAGAAGAGATCGATCCTTTCAGAAGCTTGGTCAGCGGAATTATCTCACAACAGGTGAGTTGAGTTGTCCATGATTTACATTATTTTGATTTTGGGGGGGGGGGGTTACATAATTTTCAGCTAAATGGAGGAGAATTGATGCATTATTAATTTCCTCTTGCAGGTCTCAGGAGCAGCAGCAAAGTCAATCAAGGCGAAATTTGTTGCTCTGTTCAATGATGACGAGGACGCAACCCTCCACGCCTTCCCCACCCCCTCCCAAGTAACCATCAAAACCATCGAAGAACTCCGACCTGCCGGTCTCTCCCAGCGGAAAGCAGAATATGTCCACGGCCTCGCTCAAAAATTCCATTCCGGAGAACTAACTACCGAGATGCTCTTCTCGGCTTCGTATGAAAAAGTCCTAGAAGAGTTAATTAAAGTCAGAGGGCTGGGAAAATGGAGTGTGGAGATGTTTGCTTGTTTTGGATTGAAGAGGATGGATGTTTTTAGTACAGGAGATTTGGGGGTGCAGAGGGGAATGGCGGCGCTTGTTGGGAGGGATGTGGGGAAGTTGAAGGCCAAGGGAGGCGGGAAGTGGAAGTACATGAAGGAAGATGAGATGTTGGAAATTGCGGAGAAGTTTAAGCCGTATCGGTGAGTTGCTGTTAAGTCATTAGATCGACAACACGTACTGACTAGTATTACAGAAGTGTCTTCATGTGGTATTGCTGGAGAGTGGAAGAAGTTGATGTCAGCACAATGGACAATTGATCATCCGGCATTTAATGGATAGACTTCTCTAGCAAGCGCTATAAGAATACTGGGAACATAGTGCTTCAATTCCCGAGACCACAGATCCTCTCCATTGCCTACATAGTTTTTTGAATATTGAGCTCTTTAGTTGACTATAGCGTATATGGGCCTGCAAAGAAAGGAGACACAAGTTTATTCTTGTGGGACTCTAGACCGCACTAGGATACAACACACTTTAAGATGAAATTCGAAATTCCATGATAAGAAATAATTGCCCATCCAAACATTAACAATGGTATCACCCCAGTCACCTTGCATTCTATGTGCCACCCCGACACTTTCAAACATGGAGGAAAGAAGGCGAGCAACAGGGAAAATACAGGTCCGAAGCTGAGACTACTCTCAGATCTACTTTGAATAAGCCAGTCATGAGCCACAGTCATCATGAAGTTAATCCTACTTGATTTCAAGCACTGCGAGATTTTGTGTTTGCCCTTTATGTTACTGAAGAGGAAAATGCTGTAGATCCCGGCTAAAGCCAACCCGGATGTGAGGTGGATATCGGTACTACTGCGTTGATACGAGGGCAAGATCTGCCCATGATCAGATTCCACCATGACAAGTCCCTAATCATTGGCATATTGTTGTTTTCGACATCGTCCTAGTTTCGGTGGTCTTACTTCTACTTCCAAAATATACATATAATCGCCAATCCCATCATATCTATTGACGTTCTGTTGTTAAAAATCAGTATTCAATCATCAACCAGACCTTCCCAGGAGACTAGCTCGGAGTGTTTTCAAATATAGAGAAGTATTCTTCTATTTAGTCTTGTCGACTTCCCTCTTTCTCCTTCTGCCTTCTATCTTTGTCATCACCTACATACTAGCACGACATCTACCATACCTCGGCATTTTGAGCAAAAGGATTACTTAGTTGATATAATGATTGCAGTGATACACTAGCATGACGGGCTAGGAAAAGATGTTATTAGGACGCCACCTGAATTGCTTGAGCGATGCCTTTTTAGGCTGGATTGAGGGTTGGAGTCAAGTCTTATACATACTTTCTCCTGCCACTTACTTTGGATTCTATCATGATGCTTCTTTTCCATAGAAATTTCTCCATATCATAAGCCAGCTTGTGCCGATTTTCCCAGACAAGGATGCCGATTTAAACCAGTTCAGCTCCACAAGATCTTGTTATAGCTAGATGTTCCGAGAGAGCATAGAGGTTTGTTGGGAACTTCGTTAAGATCCGGTAGAGAAAGTTGTAACAAAGAAAATATAGATATGTAGGTAATAGATTTATCTGACGACTTAGATTGAGAACAGCCTTTCCACAGAAGCAAAGGAACAGGGCTTCACCCAGGCGAGATGTTAGGGGTTTTGAGCATTCGACGTGAGTTGACAGAACATTTCAAGGATCACCCAAAGCCCTGTGAGTTCGGAATTCGACAAATTATTAACCAGGAAAAGAAAATGCGAGAAGGTCGTGTATCTCTTGAATTTCCAGGTATTGAGTGTATCCTTTATCAAATGATTGAGTATTGCCAATTGTTTTGATTGCCTATGTCGTGGACGGACGATTCTATAATCAAGTTAGATGAGATAGAGGACCTGAACAAATCGAGTCTCATCGGGATGCATGCCAATTGAAGCCACTTTTCGAAACTGCTGGTTGGATGTGGGAGTCTTGCACTATACAGATAAATGTAGCAGGAGCGAGAAGAGGAGATTTCTCCTGGAGCGTAATGCCGGCATATAGTGACCTTCCAAAGACAGGAGGCATGTATTGGCTATCATGAGAATATCCAAAAGTGCTTGATTGTTCTTAATGGACTCGTAAGACGAATTGTATCATCTGAAATTTGTTGGTTTGTTGCGTCCGTATTTCTCGGGCTTGGCGTGAGAGAGATAATCCCATTGAGAGAAATGATAACTCGATTTGGAAAGAAGGGTTGAGACAACTTTCGCGTGTTAATTCCCAAACATCACAGTGCACTGCGCTTGCAACATCCAAAGTTGAATCGCTCGTACACTTCGCCTTGTTGCACCTAATAATCATAAATATTTCCGTGAGGAGAAGAGGGTTCCTATGTTAGAATTAAGGTCGAATGCATAACTTGAAGTGATTATGCCAGGGAAAGTCTCACGACGAGAAGAGTATCATCCAAAATGAAAGTGTTGGTTACCGTGATTCTTGCCACACTTGTCAATAGAGCCTACAAGTTTGGAAAATAGACAAGTAGATGCACCTCGTGTTGCAACCGGAGGCCAGGAGCCTTCTCTCTCCCCAACCACCACCGGGAACTTCCCGCTCAACTCCCTTTCAAGCTTCAACATCCGATTCAAAAGGCTGTAGATAGCCTCTTCATGTGCTTCGCCAAGCGCAGCCCCTATCTTTATCAAGTTTGTTGGCGCTGCATCGAGTGGCTGCTGACTGGCTTGTTGGATATCCGGGTGCCTGGCCTTGGTGCTGTGTAACGCGGGTTGTAATTGGTGTGCCTAGAGGTCGTGTTACCAGAATGAGTGATTTTGTGCTACTTTAAGTGTTCTGGGTTATGAGGGTTGCTTGCCCTTGTTGGAAAAAATAAGAGGGTTGTGATGATGATTTCGCACGGTGTTGACAAGTCGTTGAACCTTGACTTGGTCTGGTTGGCTAGGCGGGAAAGCGGAAACTCGTGAGAGAGGTGATGGTTGAAAAGTAAAGAATCATCTTACCCAACATTAACAGTGAGGTGGATGAGAGGATGTTTGTGCGTGTTGTTGGGATCTTCGTGTATGCGGTTAGTGTCTGCAACTTTGATGATGATGGGAAGGTTGGATATTAGAGAAAAGAAAGATATACAACAGGTCCATTTTCTGTTCGAATCAAATGGCAGTAAGAAAGGAACTATGCCAACAATCTCTTGTAGAGGAGCATAGCAAAGTTCAAGTTGCAACAGTGAAAATACGACCTTCCTATCGAACTCAATGTGTGCACGTGCGGTGAATCGTGGTTCAACTAGACATACCTTGCCAGCTTCTGGGCTTCTCTCACCAAAACAAAATGGAAAATGAAATCAATTTGGATATATATCTTCCTCTCTCAACTATATTATTCGCAATTGAATCAAAATAGATGATTATCACGTGTAAATAGATTCGGATAGGACCTGCAGTTCTTGACAATCTGGGCCGCACTTCCCGATATTGCTTGCATTCAATCAATACGAGGGTATCGCGCTTACAATGCGCCCTTTCGATACACCTCTGCTTAGAACCTCCCACTCATCTCTGATAATTCGTCTTCCAACTCTGGAAGAAGATGCAAGATGTAAAATGCACAATCTCCCAAGTCGTCGTTGATACTTCGGTAGATGAAATGTTAGAGTTTAGCCAGATTTTCCGAGAAGACCTCAATGAAGCAGGTCTGATTAAAGTTCATCCGAGAATTGAGCGTCGACAAGGGCCAGGTCCACGGTCTTCCCTTTCAGGTCTCCCTTATCTCCCTAGCGGAGCATGCCATCATGATGCCTGAAGATCTTAAGGAAGCAAATATGGGGCCATAGTTCAAGACATTGGGTTCAAGACATCGAGTTTCAAGTCATCACTTGATAGCAAGACCTCGAGATAATATAGGTTGCTTCGTCTTCTTCTTCCTCTTCTTCTCAACATCGAATTTGCTAAAATGTTTTGCCGGATGCAAGATGTTTGCTCGATGTTGTGTATTTTTCCGGGCGCGGCTTTCGTTGAATACCTGTTAGCTACAGTATGCAAGTCGACCAGCCACCTGCTGAATGAGAGCGTATCAGGGTTTATCTTGAATTAAATCTGTAGGATCTCGAAAATATGCCCTTTTTATGCTATATCCTGCTTATTTCTTCAACGAGTATTTTCCTAGGGACAAGAGCACGATCATCTGTGGAAAGTGGCTTGTAAACATGTTGGCTAGATGTTGGTTCAGTTAAAGACACCCGAAGCTCACCGTCTCGGGGAAGTCGTGGGGAGGGTGGTTTCAAGTATCGCCAAGAAGGCGAACAAGAAGCAAATTATAATGGTGGAGAAACACCAGACAGAGGCTTGGGAAAAGCTATCTTTTGGTGCGCAAGCAACGCAAAGGGGTTTGTCCAAAATAACTTGGGGTGGCCGATGGTACCTCGAAGAGGCGTCGACGGCTTCTGCATGGCGCTTCGACGGGCGAGCAGCAATTTCGATATCGTAGCCAGCCATCACCATGTCTTGCTCATAACCGATGATTGGAGGGATCCTCGTACACACTCACTGCACGCTTCGTGCAAAGGCAAGCTGGCGGCTGAGTGAGAATGGGTGTGTGTGCACTCTTCTTCAGCCGAGGCCAATTGAGTATGCTGTTAGGGTGTTGGTTGCTCCTAGACTAGAGAGGTGGACTCTCACAATTCCTCACTCAGGGGCTGTATCGCTACGAGAGTCCTCCTTCATCCTCCGTATTTTGCCATCTGCTGACCGTGGCTGCTGTGGGGTTGCTGATGCACACGGGACAACCACACATCTGGCATAGCACCGCCAGGAAATCACACCAGCTACTGTCGATAGCGCGGGCCATGAGGGCCACCTGGAGTGTGCAACTGGAGTGCAACTGGAAGAAATGGAGAACCCCGGCCGCTGAGCTGCAAGCATGAAGGTGTCACCAAGACCATCCACAGGGGGTTTGACAGTGGTTGCAGCGCAAGTGGCGGCCCCTGCATCTCAAAAGTCGTAACGGCCCATTGTCCGAATCCAAATGCGTGTAAGCGTGACGATCATCCATGGAGCTCCAAGAACTCCAAGAAGCATACATCCGCTCACTCGACCTTCGTGTTGGGATCCTCGAGCTTTCTCCCATCCTCCTCCTCCTCCTCCTCCTCTACCCCCTCCCGACCATTCCTCCCTCCTCCTCTTCCGCCAAATTCGAGAGATTTTCGTCCATCATCCTCCAGCATTCCTGTGGTGTTTCTTTTTTCCGTGGCGACAAAAAAAAGTTGTGAATCAATTGCATAATTCGGGATCACATTTCTGCACATTTTCCATCTCTGGGTCGACCTTTGGATTTCTTCTGGCACCTTTCTACGACCATCGATTTTTTTTGTAATTAAGCAGAGTTGACGACTTCGCTGCCTTTGACCTGCTCTCACGCTGCTGCTATCTGTATCTTTGCCAATATAATCCTAATATCGAAATCCAGGAGTCCGGTACTCACTCGCCTCTCACGTCCTACAATCGAGTCCGCGAACTCGAAACCGCAGGAGAGCTCCCTGGCCCCCCTCAAGAAGTAGTTTTATCAGCAGCAATTAAATTTGTTTGTTGAACGCCCCAGCTAGACTTACTACAAAGATTTTATCATTTCAGTACCAACGACTTGACCAATCCTCGCAACTCTCAGGGCCAACTCCACCCCGCTAAAAGCAAATAACTAGAACACCTGCTGTTGCTCTTCGGATAGTCACGCACTTTCAATTCAGGAACGTATTGATAGTTAAACTGGAAGATATTGTGGGGTAGAAACTTGTTCTGCCTCCCCATACCTGGGGTCCTGGTTTGTTGTACTAAAGAGTGCTCCGTGGGGAAACCTCACAGTTTCGATTGGATTTCCAAGACTAGCCACGCTGCTAGACCCTCCTCTGCTTCCATACCACTCCGAATAAACAGCACGCACCTTTCAGGATCCGGATTGCAAACATCTTCATCTTGGGAAAACTATTCTTGCTTGTCGCCATCCAAAATTCGAGGGACAGTCTTGGGTGTTACTACTATTGGACGTAGCATTCGATAGGACTCCTAATTACACAAGAACCCACGCTTTTGACGCTCACCCAGATGTGGTCCTGAATTCGAACGTTAATTGAAGTATTCGAGGGTACTGGCCCCGCTAGCACTATAAATATATCACCATGATACTGGTCAAGAATTTCGTCGCAGTAGTTGCGCTTGCTTCTGCTGCTCGAGCTTTTTTCCCTTGGGTCCCCGAATATCACTGTGCACTCGATGACACTTGTGTTTCTTCCAAGAGATCTGTCGGAACTGAGACCTCGGAGCCGGACCTTACGTTGAAGCTGGTCCAAAGACTGCCAAGTGTAAGTCAGGTGGACGTGTTTACTTCAATCTTGTAATTTGCTAACCTCCTTAGAACGATCTTCCACGTGATGTACAAATCAAGCGGCTGGCACATAGGTTGCGACGCAAGTACGAGAGCCGACGGTCCCCAGAAATTCCGGTCGAAGTACCTGAGAGACGAGGATTGGCTGCCAGAGCTGGTGCGTTTCCAACAGTGACTGCCGCGACGCCAACACAAACCAATAGTGCTGGTATCGACCAAGATGGTACAGATTTTAGCTATTTCACCCAGGTCTTGGTCGGCTCTGCCAATACCCCAATGTCTCTGCTGTTAGATACGGGTGCGGGAACAAGCTGGGTCATGGGAAGCACGTGTACCTCTGACCCTTGCAAAACCCATGCAACATACACAACAACAAACTCAAAAACTGTCAAGGACTTGGGTATGACTTTCAGTATTAACTACGGCTCAGGGAATGTCAGTGGCACCGTCGTACAAGA
Organism: Tricladium varicosporioides; assembly: GCA_021365295.1. Lineage (NCBI taxonomy): Eukaryota > Fungi > Ascomycota > Leotiomycetes > Helotiales > Tricladiaceae > Tricladium > Tricladium varicosporioides. The sequence goes on from JAJTIW010000002.1 coordinate 843,203, forward strand.
TACCTTTTCTATTGCTGGACTCAAGATAACCACCTCGATCGGAATAGCTATTCATACAAGCGACGATTTCAGTCACTTCCCCATCGATGGCATACTTGGACTTTCATTGGCCACATCCTCATACCCCCATTTCTGGGAATCCCTTGTAGCTTCGAAGGCCTTGAAAGCCAACATGTTCGGTATTAGTCTAAACCGGAACGCGGATGGCCCAAATAATGGTGTAATAAACTTTGGGGCGCCTGATACTTCAAGATATACTGGGAACATCAATTACTACCCCGTAGCCCCCAACTCACCTGGAGATTGGGCACTTACCATCGCCAATGTCGGGACTGGAACCACACAAGCAGGAGTGTCTGGGCGGACAGCATATATTGATACAGGCACTTCCTTTATCTTTGGGCCACCAGCCGATGTCAAGAAGTTCCACGCTACGCTCAAGGGGGCATCTTCCCCTGATGGCATAACCTATACGGTACCCTGCACAACAACAGATTCCGCAACCATCACCTTCGGATCGGAGACCTATACTATATCTCCTAAGGATTGGGTTTCTCCCGCCGTGAATGGTGTTTGCACGAGCAACATCTATGGCGTGGGTGTTGTTGATGACAGTTCTTGGTTGGTCGGTGATACCTTCCTGAAGAATGTATATGCTGTCTTTGACTATGATAAAACACGAGTTGGTGAGTTATTCTTCCTCTCTCGGGTAAACCGATAGCTAATTGAGGCAGGCTTCGCACAGAGATCTACTAGCACATCTACCACTTCGGCCTTGGCCACTTCCACTGGTTCGTTATCCTCTACCATAAAACCGCAATCTACCCTCTCGGCGACTTCAGCCACGGCTCTGGTCACTGGATCCACATCTTTAGGAGCACAATCTAACACGGCCACCACAGGATCATCAACTGCCACCGTTAATGGCGCGGCCAATAATCTTTCTATCTCAACTGCCACAAAATCTTCAGGATCTACTTCTACTGGTATTCCTGGATTCGTTAATGGCCACGAGACCTCGACCACACCAAACCCGGCGGCTCAGACCGCTTCTGGCTCTGCAACACCGGCACCCACGAAATCACTCGCGACGAAGTTCAATAATAGCTTTCTTACCGCGCTCGCACCTTCACTACTTCTCGTACTACTTCTTTCGTGATCATTGAAATATCTCTGATCTGGACCCACTTTTTATCGTTCTCATTCGGAAACAGCATTGCGGAGGAGATATGATACCCAGCATGCATGGTTGTAATGATAGATAATTGCGAGGGAAATCCTGCATAGACGCAGGCTCGCGACCCAAAAGGAGAGCCGTGAACGCTCATCCGTACACATTACGGTCATATGTACACATAATTGACCAATTCATCAAAGGATTTCAAACAGTCTGTGATATCTCATCTTGAACATTTCCCTTCGCACTTGCTTCCTACGTGATGAAAGGATAACCTTTAATATAGCTGCTACCAAGCAACTTAATGAAAGAAAGAAACGTAAGTGTAGTTCGAGGTAGTATTTTGGATTATTCTCCGTGGCTATATCCATAGATGGTGCATAAACATGAAATTGTATGCTCTAGCTCCCGGTACATGTAGTAGAACCAAGATATCTCGTGCACATCTAGCCAAGCACCGAGTCGGCAAGAGCCTCAATGGCCTTGGCCAAAAATAGATGCCAATAGCGGGAAATAAATTAAGCGAGCAGGGGTCTCCGAACATCAAAGAACACTTCACAAGCCTCATATGCTATTACCCCAGCACAATGCTTCCACGATAAAAGTATGGCCAAGGGCAAAAACAACAATGCCCGCAAAGATGGCGAAAACGCAACCGACCCCACAAATGAGGAAGATCGTGGTCTTCTGGCAGACAATTCCTCTGATGACGAGGAAGACATAGTTGTCCATCCAGGCTACAGCAACTCTCCTGACAACGAACCCAGAACCCCTCGAACTCCAAACCGCGTGCGATTCGACTTGCCTCCCGTCGAGACGGATCTTGAAGAGAATGGAGCTCCTCCGCCATATAATGACTCACCATTGTCTGGCCGGCGCGATCGCCCTCCAGTCTTCGTACCCCTCCTCACAGATATCGAAGCTCCATCTGTAACGCTTGCTACGAGCCCTTGGGGTGATGAAGATGTACACGAATGGGCAGAAAGGGAGAGGACAAGGCCGAAATCGGGTTTGCGATCTGCATTCATGAATATGGCAAATTCGATTATTGGCGCCGGCATCATCGGACAACCTTATGCTTTTAAGCAGGCTGGTTTACTCACTGGCATAATATTACTTTTAGTCCTCACATTTACGGTGGACTGGACGATACGGCTTATTGTTGTAAATAGTAAGCTTAGTGGGAGTAATAGCTTTCAGGGGACGGTTGAGCATTGTTTTGGGAAGACTGGCTTGATTGCTATTTCTATTGCACAATGGGCTTTTGCATTTGGGGGTATGGTGGCGTTCGGAATTATTGTAGGTGATACAATACCGCACGTCCTGGCTGCTATCTTTCCTGGACTTGGGGACATACCGGTGTTGAGTCTGTTGGTCAATAGACGAGCGGTAATTGTCATTTTCATCCTGGGGATTAGTTATCCTTTGAGCTTGTACAGGGATATTGCTAAGGTAAGGGTTGCCTTCAATCATTCCCAAATGAGCATCTAAGCTGACAGTGATAGTTGGCGAAAGCAAGCACTTTGGCGTTAATCAGTATGATGGTCATCCTATTTACGGTAGTCACGCAAGGGTTTTTCGTTGCTCCAGAAGCGAGAGGGACATTTTCCACGCCTCTTCTAACTATCAATGATGGTATATTTCAAGCAATTGGCGTTATATCTTTTGGTGGGTTGCCCCTGTTCAGGAGTGGAGAGACAAACCCCCTAACCTTTCCCAGCATTCGTCTGCCACCACAACTCCCTCCTAATCTACGGCTCCCTCAAAACCCCCACCATAGACCGCTTCGCCCGCGTAACCCACTATAGCACCACTATCTCTATGATCGCATGCATGGCCATGGCGCTCGCCGGCTTCCTCACGTTCGGCTCCAAAACCCAAGGCAATGTCCTCAACAACTTCCCCTCCGACAACATAATGGTCAACATCGCCCGCCTATGTTTCGGTCTCAACATGCTCACCACCCTCCCACTTGAAGCCTTCGTCTGCCGAGAAGTAATGTTCAACTACTGGTTCCCCGGTGAACCATTCAACATGAATCTCCACCTCATCTTCTCTACTTCCCTTGTTGTCAGTGCTATGACGCTTTCGCTCATCACCTGCGACTTAGGAGCAGTCTTTGAGCTCATCGGTGCAACGAGTGCGTGTGCATTGGCGTATATTCTACCGCCCCTGTGTTACATTAAGCTGAGTACGAGGAGTTGGAAAACGATACCAGCTGCGGTGTGTGTGGTATTTGGAATGGCGGTTATGCTTATTAGTTTGCTGCAAGCAATTGCAAAGATTGTGAGGAATGAGGGGGGTGCTACTCAGTGTCATTGAGGGTTGTATGATAGTTTTGTTATATTATAGAATGTATGATACGAAGATATGAAGACTTATTGCTACATAGAGCTGTGCTGTTTCAACGCCTAAATATCTAATACATACTATCTATCACAATCCGCGTATCAACCTTAGTGTAGTACTTTTATTATGTTGGATGTGACGCGCTGAAACCTGGAACGCCCTTCAGTATTCCTCCGTTACGGCACATTTACTAAAGCCACGAAGCCTAAGTTGTCGTTGACAGTTTGTATAAAATGTACGATCTTGCCAATTTTTTGCGAATGTCTTCTCATTACAGAATCTTTCCCATCCGAACACCCCCCACTGTAAATATAACCTTGAACCCTTCACAACTAAATAGCTTGGGTACAGATCGGCCTTAAGCAACGGCCTCCTCTAGGGGAGAGGTCAGCCAGGCAAATTTCTTTTACCTCATACATTTTAGAATTATTAGCCTCATTCTCGACGAATACTACCAGTATATGTGTGCTGACATACTATATGCTCTTTCCAAACAAATCTCCAATCAAGTATGTCATATAGTGCTGCACCAAAACAAAAGTCGCTCGTGTAATAGTGGTGGTTGATCCATGATGCTAGAGCACGATTTAAGAATGTGACAAAGTCTCTTGATCTTATCGAAGTCCACTTCTGGGCTTCTTTAATCTTTCAGGGAGCGAGGTTCGAATAAAGCCCGTCCTACGAGCGTGAGAAGGGATACCTAGCAGTCAGGTGATCAAACCAGAATATTCAGATGAAGTTAACAAATGGTTCGTCTGACAAACACCTCTATACTAACGCTCAGGGGTTTGACGGCAAAATGGTATCCGCTGCTCGGAAAATTCGCCTCAACATGCTTCCACGAACTTACAAACTTTAAATGAATGTACTTTGAGGCTCCACATGTGCTCATTTTCCAAGCCGGCAGTCCCTTTGAGAATATGTAAGGGAAAGGCCAGTATTTGTTGAAAGGAAGTTGGACGCGAGTTTCACGAGAATGTGTTCGCGAACACTTCACTTCAAACTGACGAGAATTCCGTAGCTGATAGGGAAAGATACATATCCCGCAATAAACCATCTTTAATTCTTGTGAAGATGTTAGAAATCGGTGATATCCTGTATCCGCTGTTGTTTTCGTGATCTTAAGTGTTTTTGCGCTGTCCGACCCGATATTGACACGCGAAAACCCGTTTCCCCACTCCATATATCAACAAGAGCAGAGCCACAGGCTTTTCCGTTAGAATCGAGGGAAATCCCGTGTCTTAGTTGCGTAAGAAGGTACTATGAAATCCCCTGGGTAAGGAAAGAACCCTACAGAAAATAGAATTCGTGAGGGGGAAATGCAGAAACCTATTTGTTTCCCATTGTCAATGGCTCTTGTTACAGAGGCGGCGAAGGGGGTGAAGTATTAGGACGGAGTTGTTGGTAAACCAGGAGACCTGGTTTAAGCTTTACATCGTCACGGCCCATCAATGGGCCTGTATATGGGGACAGCACACACATCCTAACAGGTAAGTGGCCAACCAAACCAGTTGAATTTAACGTCTTCTTAAGACGTTGTATTTGTTGAGTTTATTAATAGGGGTAAGTTATTTAAGGCTATAGAGGAACTCGATTGGAGTGTTAGGTGACAAGTGAGATGGGGGAATGTCGGGTGGCGGGACAGCCATCGGCAGCAACTCACTTTCACGAGGTGGGTAAGGACCCCGTCACTCTATAAAAAAAATACTATCTGCATATCCACAGGACCTCCAGTGCCTAGAAATAACGATCTATACCCCCGAAGATTATTTATGGCAGTTCCGAAGTTTTATTGATTAACACTTGTTTCGGCAAAACACCATATCCCCTAAGATCTTTCTCAACAAATAACCTTACGGCGGGCAAACTTCCCTGCGGTGCCACCTCCCAAAACTTCCATAGATCTCTGATTATAGTAGAGCATATATTTACGGTTTCGCAGCAGTTAGATGTTGGGAACTTCATTTTTGCAGAAGCAGAGAGAAGAAACTCGCTTAATGAGCCCCTTTATTTATCATAATAGAAAAACAGAGAACGTCCGATACGATCTCCATTGCCAAGAACCAAGTTTAGCAACATTCTGATGTTGCTCTTCCGTATGGATTGAGGAAGGAGTTTGGGTTGGTAAAGGAAATACTCCATATCACAAAGCATTAAACATTTTGAAACTGTGCAGTGTTAAGTGTTAGTGTTAAATGGCTATATAGGAGTGGGATTATGACAATACTCCAGTAGGAATATTTCTGGGAGTCAGTATCCTGGAAGAATCCGTGGTGCTCTTGTGGAATCTATGCACATCCCTCGTTCATCGGAGTTTCGTACCGTGACGCGAAACTCGTAGAGCAGCACCAAGGATTTCACCCCGAGATATCTAACATCTCAATCTCCTCCTGTACCTCCTCGATCGTAATTTCTGGGCCTTCATTCTTGAGCACTTCTTCCAAATTGTTTGCCATCTCCTCTTCATCCTCAGTCAAATCAGGATCATCTTCTTCGCCCTTGTTCCTCTTGATCTCCTGGCCATTAGCGCCCAAATGCTTCCAGGCATCATAGAACCCCTTGCCCATCCCACAGTAATGGTGCTTCCTAAATTCCCCATCAAAGCAAGAAATTTTCGGAGCAGGGGCATGATGATCTAGATACGACACTCCGTCCTCCACAAACAATCGATCTTGACTGTTGATATCAGCACGCTCAAACACATAGTCGTTGGAAGTCTGAGCAAATAGATTAGCTGGTTTCCACTTGAGCTTGCGCGAAGAGTCTGTAGGGTAGATAGAGCAGGGTGCTGAACTAACTTTGCGAACGCATCGCCGGGCACGAGAGGAAGTGGGAATACAGCCACCGGAGATGATTTCGACATGGCGGGTTACGGCGTTGGAGCAGTGCGCATTATCGATCTGTTTCCGAGTGTAGTCAATATGCTTTGCGCAGATAAAGTTGCGGATGCAGATGCAAGCGCAATTTGCGTTGTGGGCGTAGGTGGTGATACACATTTTGACAATTGATAAGGTGTTGAAAGTTATGTGTGAAGGTAGTGGACTCGAAGATCAAAGATAGCCTCTTTGTAGCTGCGCGCTGTAATGTTGTTTACGGAAGCTGTTCTGCGTGTTGTTCTGGTATAAAAGTGAGGACAATTAAGCGTGGACAGTGAATGAATAGTACAAATTTTTGAAAAAATCACAATTAAACACATGAATATATATTTCTCTACTTTGCTAGTGACATAATGTGCAACTGTCTGTTTAGCTCTGCTTGACGGAGAACATCCTCAGGCGCCTCCATGATCAACTCATTCAGATATCTACCTTGGTGTAAGCTATTATAAAGATACTACATTTGGGGAAGAAAACTTACTGCACGCTGCTAGTACTCTTTTTCGTTCTTTTTGCCGTGTTGGTAAGCTGACTCCATCTATTGATCATTTTTTTATGTTTTTTAGGACCAAGCCCTTCTAGATCTGCTACCTTGGCTTTTTCAACAAGAGTTGCCCATTCTTCGGAAGTTCGAATGTAAGACACACCAGTGCTGAAGGGTGGTTAGTAAATATTTCCTTCTAGCGATCGGGTGAAAACCTACCTTGGATATGCTACAGCGATAGCCATACCCTTCGCCTTTCCTTCGTCACTATCATCCTGCGTAAGATCTATAACAGTAGGGGTCTCCAATTTAGCCTTTGATCTAGCCGGCGAGTAGACATTATCTTGCTCCCTCTCCTTTCTCTTCTTTCTCTCCTCCTTCTTTACTTGCTTCCTTTTCTTTTTCAATTGTAACCTTTCCTTGATCTTAGCATCACCACACGCCTTCTTCTCTGCCCTCTCGGGACCAATATATCTCTCCCAAGCAAATTTCTCCTGCTCCAAGATTATGCCTCGAACTTCTCTTTCTACCAGCTCTGAGGCCGGAACAGCACCTATAGTGTTCTGCCAGATTTCACTTTCCCCAGAAACCCAACCAACAGCCTGTCTCCATTCGTAGTATTCACGCCCAGCCTCCTTTACGTTTGGATCATTCCATACAATACGCTCTTGAAAGGTGAAGATCCTGTCAAAGTGGAGCCCATCTTGAAAGCATTCCTAGGGGCAAGTTAGCTATCAATCAATTTGGACAGTTTTGACATAGTTCAAACCCTAGAATTGACAAGGCAGCTACAGCAACCACCAGCAAGCTTGCGCGTGACTTGTTGATAGTGAGGGCATGATGTATGGATCTTGGGTATGGCTGCAGCTTTAAGAACGTTGATTGCCGTCCAGGAGCTGGACGGTAACGATGCAGTTGCGTTCGAGAAGGTCTCCACGTAGGCCACACAAATGACGACGTGCGAGTATGCTGCGGAGCATCGCGCATACGTATTACGAGTCTCAATGCACATCCCGAAACTCTAAGTGTTGCTATATTATGCCCCGCGACGTCGTAATGGAATTGAAGGTTGGAAGATGGAGGAGGTTGTTGTTGGCAAGGTTGGAAAGGAGAGATGGTTTTAAGCGAGAACCTTGGAAGCTACCGGTGTTGAGCCAACACGTCCTAGCCATAATATTAGAAGTCCTACATAAGTCTCAGGTGAGCAATGTAGAGCTGGTAATTTTGATCATCATAACCTGGAAGTGGTGTCTTTCTCGGTGCCTGTAAATGCCTCTCTGAAGAGCGTTGCAAGAGGATGCATTTTTGATTTGGTTGGAACCAGTGCACCTTAATCTGAAGATTTCTAGTCTTACTGTCCTCAAAAGCAATTGCCTGGATAGCGCAAAGGCTTATAAATTGATGCGAAGGGCTGTAACCTCAGGTTGAATTAGTTGAGTGATGATCCGCCAAGTATGAATTTATGCGCGACTTGCTTCAGTTCTCACCTAACAATCTAAATGTTCATCACAATCTGACTGTACATAAAGTGTATATCAAATTGTTTAAAGTGTATGCTTTTATCGTACTGTTAATAGGGAACTCTGATGTACAGCTTCAATTATTATTTGAAATCCCATCGAAATGAAACGTCAACATCAATTTACTGTGCATGAAAGGTTTTCATTCACTGTTTGAGTCTGCACAGGGTGAAGATTTCCCACAAATATAGATTTCTTCCCTTTCATTCTCTGTCTTTGCTTTCCAGCAATACTACTCTTTCAAATAAGAATATAGTCAGCAGCACCAAGAATGACCTCAGTTACATTCTAGCATTTATAACCATATGTCACATACCTGTGCAGATCTTTGGCTGTAGTTTATTACTAGAAAAACCTTCGCACGTACCAAGGAGGAAACATTCATTCATTGTGTCCTTCCATTCATTTACAGGTTTTCAGATAACTGAAAGTTTTGTTTCTAGGCAGAAATCGTTTACTGTAACTTACTATATGAGTCCTCTTTATATAATATAACGAGCATTGAAAGGTGTTGTTATCTTGTATGCTTTGTTTTCTAGAAGAAGAATATTTGTGTGTATTGTCAAATAATTATAGGTTCTGTTATGTCTATTTCCTTATGAATGCCTTGCTCCGTCAACAGTACATTGGCCCATAGCGGAACATATCCTTTCTTCCCTTCAACCTATATATTCCTCAATCAGCACCTTTTACTTTCTGCATCTTCGTTTACTGAGCATAAAATGATATATTAACAACTTACCCTACAACCACTACTTGCCTTGCGACTCGTAGTAGAACTATCTTGGCCGGCGCTAACTATGTAGACGGTATTTAGTGCTAGAGAGCATTTTTGGTCGTGTAGGTTCTGGGGTTGTTCACTGATTTCTCGGTAAGCCGCACTAGTATGGGTCTTGTTGATTGTACTCTATATATTGAGCGGATAAGTAACTAGTGACAATATTTAGGTGGCCGTATACTCATTGGGTGAGTTGTGGAGTGTATCTAGGGAGTTTGGTGTTGAAAGTAGAAGTAATTGGGGCAGTTCGAGGTGTTTGTTTCCCTGGGATATGCAATCATTGATCATTCGATATTGCTTCTGTGCATTTACCAAAGCCTGTAGCTTCATGTACCGTGTCGATAAATCAATAACACCAGCCCCCTCCGGCTTCTGTGTAGGATCTTGGTAAATGGTGTTTACTTCCGTTCCCTTCCTTCCATTTATCCACGTTATATTGACAAGCTGGAGCTTTATGAGACCCAGAAATAGGTATGTCAGGCTGGGCGGTGTACGCTTGAGTACGTCTCCTTAAAGTAGATCAGCGTTCCTCCTTGACAATAGGAGTACTCGGGCCCTTGCCTACATACGTAAGAAGAAAAACAACCCCCTCAGGGGAGGGTTGTTTACTGGCATAGCTCTATTTGCTAGATTTAAAGGCGTCGCCAGTGGCAGGAAGATGGCTCTTCAGTACGAGCATCACAGAGCCTGGGAACGAGGTTATCAGCGAAGATACAGGCACCGTTAGCGAGCTCGCTGCTAGTACGGACCACCTATTATCAATATTAGTAGAATCAATATGAGGAAATGCCCTGTAATTTGTAATTTGCAATTTTGAGCCTTAAAGTGATTCCACTCTATCTAAACGCTGAGCAGGGCGTACCAAATTATCTTGTCATTTTAATTGTACACGTCGTTAGAGACATTGAACTCAGATTTTTATTTCCTAGCCGCCATGGGCACGAGGTGCCATATGGGTGGATTGATCTAAATGGAGGCTGAAGGTCTTTCTGCCAAACAGTTTCCTAGATACATTGTATGCCACAAGGTTGTAGGGGATTTCAGATTTTTATATCCTGTGTTTCGAGGAATTGAAAGTGCCTAACTAACAAAATTACTGAGATTTACCTTAGTCAATATTCCTGGAATATTCATTGCAATGCTATCCCGTTTAAATATCAGGACATATATTTTTGCGGGAGCTATTAAGCACCTCTTCAGCAGAAGCATGAGTATTATGCACGAGCCTGAAAGGCCGATATCCTTACCATTAGCGTTGTCAACTCTATAGTTGCCGCTGCTATACCACAGTAGCATAGCAGAGGGAAGGCCTCAGAGCTCACCGCGGCCATTCCGCTTCCCCATACACTTCGCGTATATCCTCAAGCGTGTACTATTGTAGTGTAACCCATGCTCGTCCGGAATAAGACAGCGGACTATTCAGAGAGGTAACATGCTGCAAAATGAACCTTGTGTACTAGGCAATGGCAAACAGGTATTGAATTTCGGGACCGCGGAAGCAATAGAAATATATCGAGGCAGGAGAAGAGGAAAGTTATTCCTCCAAAACAAAATTAGGTTGAAGATTGAGTGATTCACCCATCGAAAAAATCTGAAACTTTTCCTGTAGGTCGCCTCAGATGATGACATTTCGAACTATTTCGAAGACATTTTATGTCCAAGTATGATATAAAGTGATAGCATAGAGGATAGAGATAGGTACTAGGGCAGAAGGACCCAAGTGAAGACTACTCCATTTCACACTTCACAAAGAACAAATAGTATTTTGGCGAATCACTAACCTCATTGACCCTGGTAGAAAAGCCCGCTCTGTCGCACAATAATCAAAGAGGGACCGTCACTAAAATGGAAGATATCTCATCCATTAACCCTGTTACTTATGCCATCACATGCCCTGATATCGAAAGCATCTCTTAATAGACTACGCCTATTGCTATTACACCGTACAAAATGCGCATCCAGTCTCCCTGTCCAGCCTCCAAAGCACCCAAGAACAGACGAGCCGCAGCATGAGCATAGCCTTATGATTCATATCCACTCTTAGCGCAGGAAGAGAAAGAGACACGCAGAAAGACACAAAGATCTTGCAGAAAACGCGAAGACAGAGAAGAAATAGCGCAGCATAGAGTGAGAAGAAGCCCCCATGCCAAAGATGTATCCGAACCAGAGAGGATGAAGAGTTAGAGTGACGCGCTGTAGTAGTAGTTGATAGGTTCTGGAGTGTTGGAGGTATCCATATCAGAGATGGTGATCAAATGCCGAGGAGCCATGCACAACCTGCAAGCACATATATCGTCCTGGAAGCATCCGCACCACCTAAAAGTGGACCTGCAGCAAAGTAACCGATTCGCATTAGAGAAAGGAAGTTCGATAGTGGTAGCTTTACAGGACAATGCACTTCTTCTCCTTCTTCTTCTTGGTCAAAAGAGCGGCGCGTGTGGCATGTTCGAAAACCTCACGAACACCCTCATTGGTCTTTGCTGAACACTCAAGGTACTTGTAGGCGCCGATCTTCTTGCGAACCTCCTCGCCCTAGAATTAATTGTTAGCACTCCAATTTACTTGATACTGTGCTGTAATCTCCTTCATTCAATCGACGTTGGTTCGGGGGTCTTACCTGTTCGGGAGTAACAGGCTTTTGGCTGGTCTTGTGGAGCTCTTCGATGGTCTTCTGGTCGTAACGCAGATCCTTCTTACATCCAACCAAGATGATTGGGAGCCCGCTGCAGAAATGCAAGACTTCGGAAATCCACTATGAGCACGTGTCAGCGATGCCTTATCTCTAGCTGAATTTCAGCAGGTGTAGCGGTGACGGTACCTTCTCTTGAACGTTGTCGAGTGAATCGGGGGAGTCAACGGCGAAGCAGATGAGGATGACATGCGAATCTGGGTATGAGAGCGGTCTGAGACGATCGTAATCTTCTTGTCCAGCCGTATCCCATAGAGCTAACTCGACGTGCTTTCCATCAACCTCGACATCGGCAACGTAGTTCTCGAAGACAGTTGGGACATAGACCTGTATAGCCGCATAATCAGCATCAAGTTCCTAGCTATATTTGTTCCTAGTCGGTGAAAAGTTCGGAGCTATCTTGAGAGATTGACGGTGTGTAATCGAGGCCGGATGAGGTTATGGGTATTTTAGAGTAAGGCCAACGTGGAGATCTTACCTCTGGGAAGGTACCCTTAGAGAACACACTACGAAGGTATCAGTATGAATGTACTTTTAAGAAGTGTATCCTGAAAAAAAGAAAGATGGGTGATGGAGACATACATCAACAAGCAGGTCTTTCCGCAGGCACCATCTCCTACAATGACAAGCTTTCGACGGATTTCCGCCATATCGAAGGTTCTGGGATTGAGAGGTGAGGGGGAGCGACTGGGTGAAGACAAATGCGAAGTTGTGGTTGAAGTGCAGTGCTCGTGGGAAGTGAGAGATGGAAATTCGTCAAGTGGTTGTTGAGAGGTCGAAGTTGGAGGACGAGGCAAGCAAGAGCAACAGGTGCCTTAGCGCGCGTGCCTGAGGCGGAAGCCGGACTTGCGCGAGACGACGAATGGACGACGACAGCAGGGAGTTTGGCGGCAGCGGCAGCACAAAATCTGAGGCGAATAATGGGGAAGAGGGGGGCAGGAAATTGGATGGGTAACCCAAGAGGGATTCTGCAGGTATTTGATGCGGCTTTATTTGCGTTCTTACACTTCCTTCTAGGTATGAGAACAACTTTATATTGTACCTGACAGATCACTGAGGCAGATTTTATATTCAATGTCCAGTCCTGACCGCTCGCCGCAGTGAATCAGAGACAGACACTATGTTATTATTTGATGTTTGCTGCGCTTGGGTGACTGTCTTTATGGACAACTCGTTATCCCCATTCCTGAATGGAGGTTACCGCCCTACCTATTCACACATGCCTCCTGTATAGTACTACTGGATAGTGCTGGAAGCCCTGTGGAAGGAGTCGACAACGGGCTTTACAGGGCACCCTCCGCAGTAGTATCGGCTATGTATGGTCACCATTTTGTGCAGCTACAGTATCTGGAACGGGTCTGCAGCAGCTTCTTCGGCCACCGCGAGTCCTTGCACAGCTGAGCAGCGAAGTCAAATCGATATCAATGACACCCGACGGAACCCAGCCAATTACGCCGGCCCATAACCATTCTATAGAGCCCCATAGACTCGTACATCATGTGAGGCGCAGCCAAGTTCCGACAAGGCAGAGAGCAAAGCCTTGATTCAGGACTTTCCAGGACTCTCCATATCGATTGGGATATGAAATACGAAAAAACTCGGACTTCTCCCTTCGCTTTGATAATGTCACTTCTGCATCAAAAATCAAACGTGTAATCTTGTTTCTTGATAATTGTCTGCCCTCGATGGGGTACACACCCCGAAGCAAGTGCCGTGTGACATTATGCGTAAAACAATACATTTACTGTCAAAGGCCTTGGCTTGTCTCGTAAATCGTCCAATTCAAAAAATAGTCTAGCCCCTTAGTCGTCACGTGCTGATGCTCCATGGTAAGCTTAGCGCGCCAAGATTGAAGAAGCTCAGAATCCAAAAAGTTACATCTCAGTCCACCACATCCCAATTAGCCTCCAATCGCACCACAACCTCTCTGCAATATGCAGAAGGTGATCAAGCGAACCGTGCTTGCTGAAAGGCAGTACGCCAGGAAGGTTGCAAAGCGGAAGGATAACAACCAACGAGCGTGGGCCAAGAGCAACCGGGAGCAGGTTCTTTTCTCTCGCAGAGACGAAACAACCACCATTAGAAGTGGGAGGCAATCTAGAAGAGAGGACTACGAACTTGGACCACTAGCTCCAAAGAGAGATGTTGGGGAATGGGCGGACAAGTATGGCACAATCAATTCACAGAGGACGAGAGGGGATTTGATGGAGAGGGAGAAGGTCAAGAAAGAGTTGGAACCATTTGGAGGGCGTTTCCTGAACATAGTAGAAGGCGACAGAGTGGTCCTCCTTGAAGGGAGGGACAAAGGGAAGATTGGGAAAATTCGGAGCGTGGACAAGAGAAGAGCAGAATGTACTGTTGAAGGACTTAACCGAGTAAGACATTCTCATACTCTCACACGACAAGGAAGAAATTGCTAACACGGATATAGGTTGATGTTTCCGTACCAAGCTGGATGATTCAAAAGGAAGACCCTGATCAACGTCCAATTCGAACAATCGAGAAGCCAGTTCCTATCAGAAATGTGCGCCTAGTCTACCCACTCACGGATGAGACAACTGGCCAAACGCGAGATGTAATTGTTAAGACGTTGATCAACTCGAAGATATGGCATTCAAAAGATGGAGGATCACAGTGGCATCGTATCATTCCTGGACTCAATATCAAGGTCCCATGGCCAAAGAAGGAGCCTACTGTGTATGAAGACCACCCCATCGATACTCTCCGACTAGAAGTTGAAACCAAGACCTTCGTCCCAACACTTCTCACACCACCAATGCCAAGAAGCGTAATCGACGAATTGAGGAACAAATTTTCCGTTTTCAGAACTCGCCACGAGCCAGAATATATTGAGGCTAAGATGGCCGAGGACATGGAGAAGGAGGAAAAGAAGAAGATGGCAGCATTAATGAGAACGCCATTGAAGGAAGTGAATAGGAGAGAGCGCAAGCTTCGGAAGGCCAAGGGCAAGGGCAAGCTTACGCCAGAGATGTTGGAGACAATCGGAAGAATGATTGCGACAAAGAAGCAGCTAGTGATGGATGCTGCGGGCGTGTCGCAGGAGACTGCTGCTGCGCAACCAGTGGCTGTGGCAGCGTGATGTTGTAAAGGTGTAGGATTTGTATGATTGGCATTGTACTACATATGTGGCATTCTCGGCGTTGTAAGAAGCTCCTCGACGAGGAGTAAATAAAAGAAGTAAATGTCCTCTCTTGATCCCAAGATTCATTTGTAGAAATATAGCTATACCCTACAAGATTTTCCGTCTACCCTTGTAATGGGCATGTTTACTTCAGGGTTCGCAAACGGCTCAGGTTTGTGGACTTTTCTTGCGGGGAAACCTCGTTTTCAATGCTGAGTGTTACTTTCGAATTACGGGAACTAGGGCGAGGATGACACTCGGAATACAACGCCTAGATCGTCGGTAGAGGCACGAATATTATCACTATCCAATTAAATTAAAATAGTGGTTTAGTGGGCGGGTACTATTAGTTCAGTGTATATATCGTTATATGTGCCTTTCCATCCTCTGATCTGATCCTTTTCGACCGGGGTGACAGTGCTGCTGTACTTCTAAGGGGAAATCTGACCCACGATTTGAGACATTGCTTATGTAGCAAATAAGAAAGTGTACGAGGGATCGCAGCTTGATAAAGTAGGATTAAAAGTATTTAATGAACTGTAGAAGAGGATCTAGATTTTAAGAAGCATCTATCATCAACCGCTCACAGCCCAGTCGAACTTTCTCGATGCTACTGGCATTGTTGTAATCCCCGAAGGAAAACACAAATAGGTTTTTCTTAACATTCCCTGAGGTTATGTTTTTGCTTTTCATACCACTTCTATACCTCCTAGTCTTATATGTTGCACAGGTAGTTGTTACTAGGTGCGGATCATAATCATTTCATTAAGGGATTTCGTTTTTGAGATTTCCAGGCTGGGTTGTCTGATAAAACTGGTTACGAAGCTCATTTTGCTGGAGTCGAGAACTATGGGCTCAACACTCTCTGATGATATTCTAGGTTTCTGGTCATGACACTGCGTTTGGTTGACCTCTTGTCATTGCTTCTCTTGTCCAGGAATCTTGAGGTCCTTAAATAAACTGCGTTTGGACGGAACTGTATAATTCATAATTGTAAGATCAGAAAATTCCGAGGTTGAGATTTAATACATCTAGGCTATTTTTAGCAACGAACTTTACCTTATATTGATGCTCAAGCAATCATGAGCATTTTATTTTCGGTTTTCAGCATACCAAATTTATATATTTTTACTCCTACCGACTCTTTCTTCCACCTATAAGTCTAGGCTATGAAATTTGTCCTACTGGGAGGATCCACTAACTGTGGTACTCTATGTTGCTTAAGCACCCCCTGTAGAGCACTTTCCATAAAACATATATCCCTAATCTTTGATAACACCACGACTTGTTTATAGGATCTATCCCATATTCTCTCCCTAACTGGAACAGGAAAAGAATGTTTGCAACAGTGTGCAGGGGTTCTTGTTTTGCTCGATGGTGAACACACCGTTGGATATGATTAATTCTTGCAAGTTTCAGGTTTATATCTAGATGGTAAAATGGGCTCATGGGATACTTCTATAGAATATGGCACCTTCACATCTACCCGTAGAATTCGCAATTATTGTCGGTATTCTTGATTTCCTTACTGTATAAATATCGATTTTTATATCCTGCATCACCTTGAAGGCGACTGATTTTAAAATCGAATCTGAAGTAAGTGGCGTGCGGATAGCCAAGCATGGGCTGAGTACTATTATTATTCTGAACCTACTCGTGTGTTAAAGAATGTCCAGAATATTTCAAATCTTTTCAACCCGCGACGAAACATGGTAGTTTCTTCAGGGTCCACTACCATCATTCAGATATATTTCGTAGGTGCTTACTACTCATATTTCATAGTATCGCTCGAGCGCTAAAAGGCCATTCCAGTTTGTGTTTTCAATAATGATCAGCGGGACAAAAAGGAAGAGCCTGTCTACCTGTACAACTATAAATAATCTGATTTGTTTAAGACTTAGACTTGGCTTGTCTAGAGGTTTGGCAATATCTCTTGGGTGGTCCATCAAACACACATCGGATAAGCAACCAGATTCTGCCTTGGCAGCAAGAACGCCTCAAGGACAGAATATATGTACCTAATCTTCGCACTGGATACTGCGAGAGCTAGTTTTTAGATCAAACCCTCCTCCTGCTACCCCAAGAGAGAAAAGAGTCATGATTGAATCTAGGCAACCTAGACCTGAATCTACATCCTCTTGCCACTTATTGGGTTGTAAAGCAAATCCGAAGCATCCTTGGCTCTTATAGCTTGACTTCTTGCCAAGCGGAAAGGTGCTCCCGTGGGCATCATTGCAAAAATGCTAGTGCCCCGTCATCCACTCTAAGAGCCACATCGTCTTCTCGATGAAATTACCTTCGATGTTAAATCCGGAACCAATCTGAATCTCAGACCTACCAATATGAGCATAAATCATAATAGGGTGCTTTGGCAGATCAAAGTCAACATTTTTAGATTTAGCAAGGTCGAAGTTAAGGCTGTTAGTCACCTCAATTATTATCCATGTTTTGGTACTTGTGAGAAAACCATAATGCTGTCATTTCTGTTTGAGATCCTTACGCGTATATTTGGAGATATATAACCGCGTTGCTGTTGTCATTGAGACCGAGCTTCGTTCAGAAACCCGAACTTTGATAGCTAAATGCAAATCAATTTACAAGAAATAGGAGCTCACCTTCTCAGATACCCTCGAAACATTGAGCTGTTACTTGCCAGTACACGGTTAAAACCAAGGTTCTTCACCATTTAATCTTTAAACTCTCAACCATTCGTGTCCGTTTTGTGAATTGCCGGGATTGCTGATCAATCCCATTCACCAGAGGCTTCATTTGTCTCAGGTTGCTTTCATTTAGCAACCTAAAATTGCACTACCTATTTTATTTCTATGAACCAAGCAATGTCAGGCGGGTGAAGGACTCTATAACAGGTGGTTCCTTCTTCCTTTTTGCGGCTTCAAGGCTCTCTGCAAGCACCGCATCACCACCAGTAGGTCTATAGATTTCTAGCCCCTCCTCGTCTACTTCCTTAACTGGCTCCTCAATAATATATACCTCTGGAATACAAGCCTTGCACATCCCCGTCACCTCAGCCATTGCACTCTCAATAGCCCTAGCCCTCTCCCACATCCCCCTACGAACAAGACCTTCGACCAACCGCCCAACTTCACCACGAACACTGTGCACTCTATCAATCAACCGTCCAACCGAGGCAACGAGATATTCTTCCTCATAAACACTTCCTTTCTTTCCTCTTGCTCTCTTTCTCTCCTCTCTTCGTCTATTCTTGCTAGTAGCACGACTAACGCCCGTCCCTGCAGTACCAATACTCTGTCCTTGACTACCTCTACCGGTGTATCTCGTAAAAAGACTACGATTTGTGCTCAATCTTGATGAGGCAGCAACGCTGACATCGTCCGGTAATTCGCCATCACCTCCTCTCTCACCCTCATAGAAAGCAAGAGGATCAGCAAGAGCTTTTGCTCTTAGCTCTCTGATCCTGGGTACTTGTGCAAGGAGCTGAGCTTTACACTCCGCAAGCAATTCTGTCGAACTTGCCAGAGCGTCTGCAAGTCCAGGATCGATAACCGATTCGAGGAGTTCTGGTTGATGCTTGAGAGCCACGAGGTGAAAGGCTTCGGGGAAGAAATAGCCTTTACAGAATGAGCGACAGGCTTCTTCAGTTGAGTTAAGGTAGTCGAGATGTATTGCTGCTGCGGCACGGTGGTCTCTGGAATCTGTCACCGCTTCTGCGAGAGTTGTTGCGAGATTAGTGAGTGTTTCTGGCGCTAATGGTGGAGTTTGAGAAAGTGCGCAGAAAAGAGCTTCGCGCCATTGCGCAGGTCCACAGGAGATATAGCATGATGTTGCGGCGCTATAGTTATTGAGTGATTCGAAGGCCAGGCCTGCTTCTTTGTATTGTGACTTTGATTGTAGGTATTTTGCGTAGACGCCCATAAGGATTGCATGACGCTCTGGGTTGTAGCGGTACAGGGATAAAGCATGCTGGTAGAGCTCATACCTCTGTGTATAGGTTTGTAGTTCGGTAAATGCATCTAAGGAGTGCAGGTGTGTGAGTGCTTTGTTATTCCTGCCGAGATGGTCGTCAATGCTGAAGCGTCGCCGTAGCTCAGTCATCGACTGGAGGTTTTGCATAAATGGTAAGTATTCTCGTGGGTCTTTTTGTGACTGTTGTGCAACTAAGAGGGCAAGATCGAGGTCGTAAAGACCCAGTGCATTGTCATATAATTTGTTTATATCGGCGAGGAAGCAGATATGCTCTACTGCTTTGTTGGCCATTTCTTCATTATCTTTCATTAATTGGGCCACAACATGTAAGCCATCTTCAAGCGCAGGGGGTAATTTGCAAACATTGGCCGTTATTATATTCTGCAAGTTTGTGGCTGTTCGTGTCTTGAGCACCTCTAGGAAGGCGTCGCAGATTTTGTTGACCTTGGATTTCTTCGTGAAGCTTGATTCTGGTGGGGCCACCTTGGTTATGCTACCTATAGCTGAGGGGTCGCTGGTCAAGCCCAAATATTTTCGTGTTTCCTTATACATACTTTGTGTAACATCCTCATCTCTGGCAAATCAGTCAGCTAGGTTTAAGACATGATAGAACAAGTTACCTTATTGAAGAAAGGAACAAGTCAATATATGTTATTTTCTTGACCTGATCAAGGAATAGCGGGATGTGTGCCAGGAATTGTTCTGGTGCATGATCGTATAAGAGGTTCATATCTACTCGTTGAGTTCTGCAGTGGGTGAAAGCCTTTTTGTACTTCTTCTCATCGATAAGAGCTCTAATCCCTGCAAGCACCATGGCTCGAGGAAAAATTGATTCTAGATTGCCTCTAGGCATTTGTAAGATAAGATTTAGTGAGGAAGGCATTGCAGTAACAAGTCGAGCCCCACGTTCTATACTTCGACATCGCTCGTCTTTTTCTGGGTCGTCAGGCGGAACCTCAAGCTCTGTTCCAAGTCAATAGATGGCACATTAAAGGTATGGATTGAAGAAGCCCATACCATTGACATCTGTAATGTGTACGAATTTAATTAGGTGTGTTGTAGTAGTAAATATGAGATGGGCATTGGTAACTAGGAATGACGTGCAGTTCTTGACTAGTAAGCGCGAGTTGGCGTAGAGGTGGCCATTAGTCGACATGCCAAAAGCGAGGCAGGTATCTCCATAGGGAAGAACTTCAATCCAGGGCAGATATGTGGGAAAATTGCAATGAGATAAATCATGTCCACCGAAAGAGAGATTGTGCAAATCTCCAGATTTACCTTGAACAAAGGCATAGCTAACACCGTCCCGGTAGGTGCTCGAGAGATTTCGTGCAGCCGAATCGGAATGATCCTGAGAAGGGATTTCTTCCATTCTCCCAGTATCATTGCTGAAACCATATCTTCTGATGACAGAACTTCCACTGACAGATAGTAAAACTAGCAGCTCATTTTTATCGTCAAAGGCTATCTGCTGAGGGAATGTGTCTAAGCTCCCTATATTTTCGAACGTTACTCTGGCTGTTAATGCTGGGGGTAAAGAGGTGGCATTGTGTTCTTTCCATTCTAAGAGGGAGATTCCTTCTTGGTGCAAAATGGCGATTGATGATGCACCAACATTAAACGCAATATCAATTGCATTCGACAGCACCTTAAAAGAATGTAATGCCATTGGTGGTGGTACGTTGGCAGTTCGTAGAGGTGTTACATTGATAATCTGCCCATCTATCACTGCGACTACGCCATCATCTTGGGGTGGCGGTGTTATGTCACGAGCAGTGCTGAATACATATTCAAACATAGTGATGCATTCTAGAAAGAGATGTAAGCCATAATTCTTCAGCTGGAGTTACAAGGAAATTACCTGAAGCAACTGTTAAAATTTGCAAAGGTCGCTCTGGGTGCCACAGTAAGGAGAAGTCTGGTAACAATGCAGCACGATTGATGCGGATTTCTTGTTTAAGATACCAGTGATAATTTCCCATCGTCCATAGCTGAATAGAGTTCGCCATTATTACAGCTAAACATGTTGAATCATGGTTCCAGGACAATCGGATGCGTTGTTCTTGCAATGCACGTTGCTCCGGGGTTATTCTTAGACTGAATTCTCCATGACGCAAACCGTTTCGCTCGAAAAATATAACATCAATCCGATCGTCACGGTGTTGGATTCCAGCAATAAGATTTCCTGCTGGGCGCCAACTCAATGCACCTTCTAAACCATCGACTGGCTCACTCACACTATCAAGGACACCCTCCCTAGAGTACACTCGGATAAGTCGTCTTGCAGTAGCTTCAATGGTTGAGATCGCCAAATAGGCACCATCCCCTCTCCAGCTAATGGTAGTATTAAAATCATCGTTCGGACTAAGAACACCTTCATCGATCTTCTCCGGCATCGTTGGGTCCTTCAGCGCCTTTGCTCCTCTTCCCTGGAACTGGGTCTCCTTCTTTCCCCAGCCAACAGAAACATGATTCGATGCTTTGAGATCTTCAGCAGTCATGGTGACATCTGTAATACCTTCAAAGCTCCTGCTCATGAAAACGACCGTCTCCGCTTTCGTGGTAATTGCGAGAAGCTCTTCATCAGGAGACCATTTTGCTGCAGTGATACCTGCATCGACTGACCCAACAATCTCAATGCGGTCTTCGCCTGGCAAAGGCTCTTCTCTAACGACAACAATATCCCCCCCAGCGAGGACGAGGCATGCCGTGAGACTATCGCCAAAATAATGAAGACTTAGAATGCGATCACAGTCAAGCTCGGGATTTGGACAAGGCGCATCCCAAGAAGTAACCAGAGTACATTCTCTAAAACAGGTTAGTAATATGAATAAAGTCAGTTTGACCAATACTAACTGTGGTTTTGTCGTATTTTTGAATCTCACTAACTCGATAAGAGAATTACTTTCAGTTGGACCAAAAGTGCATAGAACGGAGTCATTGACAAGATCCCATACGGCAGATGTGACAGGCCTCCCTTGAAACTGAGCTGGAGGACTCCATGGCTCACAACGAACATTCCTGAGGTTACGCATCTTTCATAAACCGGTAATTTTCTAGTTATTCATATTTTCCGTATGGCCGTTGGATTTGGGTTGGATTTGCCAGACCCCTTGCCGATTTCACAAGATAATTTTTTGAATGAATTTATGCAACGCACGGACCATGATCTAAGCTACCCCAGACTTTCACGTTCTCGATGCAGAACAGGTGAATCCGACAGAAGTCACCTCACGAGAAACTCAGTCCACTTCAACCATTATTACATATCCCACACCCGCCCTTTCCCCCTCTAATTTCCTCGCGAAATAATCGCAGCCATGGATATCGCTTATAACCAGCACTCACCTTATTCGCGGCACCATTCTCACTCTCACACAAATCTTAACTACCTCACCCTCGCTCCCCTAACCTCCCGGCTTCCCCTCTCTGATCCAGATGCCCTCCCTGACTCCAACAATTCGTACTCCTACATTGAAGGCCGTTCCGCGCCTACAACACCGTCAATTCTCTCACGATCCTCTTCACGAGTATCGTTAAAGAAACCTGCCAAACTCAATCTGCCCAAAAGCAAATCGAGCACACATCTGCTTAGTACAAGACAACCTCGGTCTGGCGCTACAACACCAGGCGGCACGAGGTTGCGCAACACAATTACGAGGGATGAATTGAGCATTAGCACGTTCTCTGAAAAGGATAGAAACGACTCAGATTGGCTTCTGCGTGCTGGTGCTGCGATCTCCACCTCGACAAGGGAGTCCAAAGGGCAGGCATGGCTGGTCTCAAGGGAGAGTTCTACAAGCTTGACGGCACAAAGGGACGATGATGATGAGGAGTTGGAACAAGAGCTAGCACGTGAAAGAGCGAGGAATAGTAGGAGAGGTAGCACAGTTGGGTCCTTTGATGCCGACGACGAGTTCTCGCCCGTGACAACTCGAAGAAGTCTGAGTTTCGAACCGCATAGTAGCAGTCGACCAATAAGTCGATTTGGTAGCCGAGTAAATAGTCGAAGAGGAAGCAGGGCAAATCTTGCTACACCCATGACATTTGAGAGAGAAGGATATTTCGATCATAGAGATTTTACCCAAGAGGAATACATTGCTGAGCCTGACTTTGTCGATGTCGAAGAGGAGGGTTATGGTAATGAAGAAGCAGAAGCAGCGAAGAATGATGAGGCTATTGTTAAGAAATTGGCAAGAGCTAGTGGTGTTGGCCTCGGAGGATGGGTTGAGAAGATGCTTGGTTGGAATTTGTTTGCTGTTGAGGAAGATGGCGAGGAAACAGAAGCGGAAGCTATAGATGAGAAAGCTGATGATTCAGAACTCTCATCAAGGCCCTCGAGACGAGATCTTGATGGGCTCATCAATACCCCTACCCGGGCTATGCCTCCTCTTCGAGATGATGAGACTGGTGGCTGGCAGGATGCCGCATGGCTATTGAGCGTGGCAACAAAGGTACTGTTGTAGATCGAGTGAGTATTATTACGAACAATATTTTGAGGTAGTTTTAATTGGAATCGAATCTTTTGCATTTCCCGTATGAAAAGGCGTCTAGACGCTTTCTCAAGAAGGAACCTTAGCCTGATACAGTTAGTTTCATTGTTTACCTGATATGAACGTATAAATATAGATCTGTCTATCTGGCTTATTTTATTGACAGATGAACCCTCTTCGTCCTTTCTATGTCTCCACGGGATTTGCAAGGATAAGTAACTTCGATGTTGGGACCTTCCATTTTGTTCACTCTACTGCTGCCATACTTGACTGCTTCTTCAACTTGGTCTCACATCTTATCTTGTAATCCTCAATCGTCTTCCGAAGCTCTCCACTCAGCTTGCCACCTAAGGCCTTTTTAGTAATGGTATTGGCTTCTTCATATTTCCTCATGAAATAAAGTTCCTCAATCGAGTGTAAGATCACTTGTGACTCCTGTTTAGACGGATCATCAATTGGTAAATATAAAGCTCTCCGGAGCTTAATTCTGGAATTAGTAAATCTGATATGAACAAATAATAACGGTTGGCGTCTCACCTCTCCAACTTCAATCTTTGGCCTCCATGTCTCCTTCACCCGTTGGAAATCTACCTCGGACTGGAAATCTCGTGGTACTTTCTCCGACTCATCCACGGACTCATCGGATGAGCTGACCTCGATGTTGAAGAGACCGCCATTCTCCTCGTCATCCATGTTTAAAGGCTTAATTTTCAACTTGAGGGGGCTGTGGGTGGGTGATTTGAAGGTTGCAGATAGAAGTTTGCTCTTATCAAGTGATAAGAGTCACTTTGCCCCACTTCTTTACCCCGCGTTAATGCTTGACTACAATACACTTCATTCTCTTTCACTTCTACCAAAATACAACTGTAAAGATGGAAGAACAGGTTAACAGGTTGGTCGACAAGACCTGGGGTAAACTCAATACACTCATCCATGAAAGTCCTAGACTGACTACTCAGTCCAGCGAAATTTCAAAATACCCCTCAGAGCCAACGTCTCTTGATAGCAATTTCTGGAATCCCTGGCTCAGGTAACACTATTATTCTCTTCTACCCGCTATTCAGTTCACTTCTTAGTGAATATTGAAGCTAACAAGGAGCAAGGCAAAACAACGCTCGCAAAAGAAGTAGCAGCCCGCCTCAATGCCCTTAGCACAACCGCAACCCCTATTGCAGCATTCATCCCTATGGACGGCTATCACCTCTCCCGCGCCCAATTATCTTCCATGCCTGACCCCATACTAGCCCACAACCGGCGCGGTGCAGCCTTCACCTTTGATGGCTCCGCCTTCCTCTCCCTCGTCAAAACAATCCGCATTCCACTCTCCCCCACCTCTCTACCCCTCTATGCGCCATCCTTTGATCACGCGATAAAAGATCCCGTCCCCAATGATATACCTATCTTACCTACATCTAGGGTAATAGTATTTGAGGGAAATTATCTCAGTTTGGATAAGGAGCCGTGGAGGGAGGCAGCGGGGTTAATGGATGAGCTGTGGTTCGTGGATGTGGATTTTGAGGTTGCAGGGAGAAGACTGGTACCGAGACATGTGAAGGCAGGGATTGCCAAGGATGAGGAACAGGCATGGAAGAGGGTTAGGGAGAATGATTTGGTTAATGGGAGGGAGATTGTGGATTTCCGGGTAGATGGAGTACATGAGGTTGTGGCTAGTAGGGAGGATAATGCTTGGGCGCCTAGTTCATAAAGGATGAAACTAAGAGGGTTTTCATTGCGACAAGTTGTAATATGGGCTTTAAAATTGTGGGAAAGAGCTATTAGAAAGGCGTCTTGAAATGGACGAACTGTGGATGGGGAAATCAGTTGAAATTAACTTGCATATTAAGCTGTGGCATGATACCAGCCGCCCCCCCTTTTTTTTTGAGGCCTAGAGGATATTTCCATCATCTATGGAAAAGATTTTTGGTCTTACTTATGCCTTACTGTGCTACGTTTTGGTTTGGTGGCAACGGTAATTCCCATGATATCTACCCCCTCCTTTAATCCCCTTCTGGGAAACAATTACAGAGGAAGATTTTGAAAATTCACAATATTTTCCATTCTATGCAAAATTATTTGGACAAAGGTTGTTTATTTGCGATTCGTCAAGTTATTTTTATACACTTTCCTTGTGTATCTGAGATGTTCGCTATCGATACTCATGCCTACTTATGGAATGGTTTATTTCTAAATGTGCTTTGCTTCAAAGGCGTCGAATGGCAACCCAGAGCTTCGGAAATATGTAGTTCAATATCCTCCTGTAGAGGAAAATATTACATCTGTTAATTATTGTCGGATGAGCTAGAATCTCCAACCTGGTTGGCCTGGGTAACCGAAGCTTCCCACTAGAAGGAAAACGAAGGTAGGTAAAGACTCTGTAAAGGTAAAATAAAGAGTGGGTGGAAATTTTAGTTGGTTATTTACTTTGAATCATTCGAAGCTCTTGATAGATATACGGGAACCAAATGTTGAGACTGTAATCCTGACATGGCCACTCAGCCTCTAAAATTGAACATAAAAGTTTCCTCTTCGTAAATCTTCATCTTTTGTTCATGCACTGACACTGTCAATGGCATAATCTTTGTTGGCATTCCGGCCAATTGCAGGTGTTCTCATATTGTTATTTGAGTTGTGACCTGGTTAATATTGTCCTCGTAACCTCGGATTGCTGGGTCCCTGCGTGCGGAAGAGGAACCAGGTATCAAAATTGGTCCCAGAGTGGTACCTGTAGACAGATTATTCAGAAAAAAATATGAGAATATTCTATGGGAATTGATTTCTTCTATTTTATCCCACTACGAACGATCTTGAACCTACCCAGGTGTAACAATCATATCAAAAAAGGAGGTTGATGCTGGAAGCTCACTCTCGGGATTCCAACGGTTTCTGAAGCTTCCCCAGAACACGCAAGGATGGCCTGGACCTCATGACGCAGCCAGGCAGCGTGCACGAGCTTCTGTTCTTGGCATACCACTTCGAGCATCAGACCATAGCGACCGCCGGATATCGTGAAGGCGCGGCTTTAGGAGGCGATTTTCTAGGCCCCAAGAGTGTAACAATTACCTAAAGGAGGTTTGTGTGCCTGGAATTCATTTTTGAAGCATCAGCCACTGTCAGCCGTGGTCTCGGAGGAGATGATCAAGGGTCCGCTAATGCCAAAGTCCCCTCTTTCTGAGGCAGATCGAACGTAGCCTATGGCGTTGCTGCCACGATGATGCGCCTCAGCCATCCTTAAAGTCCGCCCACCATGACGAGCGTGAAAAACTTGCACGGCATCCGTCTCAAGCCTCTTCTTCCCGAGTGCTATTGTTTTTCGACTTCCGGTAGAACATCTGGGGAGAAGAGTATTAGGAGATTCAATTTGTTGATTCCATTGTGCTCGGTTAATTGCCCTGCTAGCTCAATATTGACTTAGCGCCAATCCGCTGGGCTCTCCCGCCCAAGAACCTGCATCATATCCAGATATTCTGAACCTCTCCCTTCAACACGCGACCTGCTACAGCTTGCGGCCTTAAATCACAACGACTCTCAACGACTTCGGTGAGATCCGATACACATGGACAGATAGCTCTCTTATTCTCACAAAGCCTTCTTTTCACGCGACCGACCCCGCACTTCACTCTTTTTCGCGCACTCCAATTTGAACTTTTGTTAGAGGTACTATCGGAGATTGTCTACGATCGTCATTTGAGAGTCAGTGAAGCACTTTCAAGATGGGTCAGACTCTGTCGGAACCCGTGGTGGAGAAGGTAGGTTGCTGTTTTCTCTTTATGATGCTCTCAGAGTCCGTTCTCGGCCCCGCACCTTGTCCATTCTCTGCGCATGCGAGAGAGAGAGCTGTCTGTTGCCAGACTAAGGCATATTGTAGTGTCACATGAAAAATAGATTTTGAGGGCATTCTTGTATTTTGCTACTCTTCAACAACATATTCGATGACTCCCTCCGCAGCCTTGGCCAACAGTGCTGACATATCCTATTTCATAGAACTCTGCTAGCGGAGGTGATGAACGATTGATTTTTGGCGTATCTTCTATGCAAGGATGGCGTATCAGTATGGAGGACGCACATGCCGCCGTATTAGATCTACAAGCACATGGCGAAGCAGCGAAGCCCACCTCTATCGACGAGAGGTTGTCGTTCTTTGGAGTATACGATGGACACGGAGGAGATAGGGTGGCAATATTTGCTGGGGAAAACATACATCAAATCATCTCAAAGCAGGAGGCATTCAAGAAGGGCGATATTGAGCAGGCTTTAAAGGATGGCTTCCTTGCTACAGATCGAGCTATTTTGAATGGTCAGCATGCTCGAAATAACATAGGCTGAATGGGAACTGACTCGTGCTTTGTAGACCCACGGTACGAGGAGGAGGTTTCCGGCTGCACTGCGTCTGTTGGCATTCTCTCCGGAAAGAAGATCTATGTTGTATGTTTGGTCGAGGGCTATGAAATGATTCTCCGCTAACTAGGTAGGGAAATGCTGGCGATTCGCGAAGTGTCCTAGGTGTCAAAGGCCGCGCAAAACCTCTCTCATTTGATCATAAGCCACAAAACGAAGGTGCATTTTGCGCTCCATCTCCCTAATCGAATATCTTGCTAACATTTAGGTAGGCGAGAAGGCTCGAATCACTGCTGCTGGCGGATTCGTCGACTTTGGTCGTGTGAATGGAAACCTTGCTCTTTCAAGAGCTATTGGTGACTTTGAATTTAAGAAGAGCGCAGAGCTTTCTCCGGAACAACAAATTGTGACTGCTTATCCCGATGTCACTGTACACGAGATATCTGATGATGATGAGTTCCTTGTTGTTGCTTGTGATGGTATGGAGGTCACCTCTCCAACTGAAAACCCATGCTAATATTCCCGCAGGCATCTGGGATTGCCAGTCTTCTCAAGCCGTCGTGGAGTTTGTTCGCCGCGGAATTGCAGCAAAGCAAGAACTCTCCAAGATTTGTGAGAATATGATGGACAATTGTTTGGCTTCAAATTCCGAGACTGGCGGGGTGGGCTGTGATAACATGACTATGATTGTCATTGGGCTCTTGCGTGGTAAGACTAGGGACGAGTGGTATGAAGAAATCGCAAAGCGTGTCGCTAATGGAGATGGGCCATGTGCGCCTCCGGAGTATGGCAAGTAGTTGTTCCTTTCAGTATTTATATATACGTCTAATTATCAGACAGCTGAATTCCGAGGCCCAGGAGTTCACCACAATTTCGATGATAGTGACAGCGGCTATGATGTTGATATGGACCAAAAGACCAAATCCTTTGGCGGAAACCAAAGAGGGCGCATCATCCTCCTCGGCGATGGCACTGAGGTCTTGACTGATTCTGATGATACGGAGATGTTTGACAATCAAGAGGAAGACAAAGATCTCGCCAGCCAAGTTCATAAGGGTCAGGTCACGGGTCATGAAGCTGCGGCTGATCCAACAAAAGCCGAGAAAACCGAGAGTACGGAACCCAACCATAAAGGAGTTGCAGATGGAGTTCTTACAAATTCGACAGGTGCTACAGAGACCAAGGTTGAAGCGAAGGACAAGTAAGATCGGTGAATCCTAGCCCTTCAAACCCACGTGGGAAAATACCTCTTTCTCAACTGCAATCATACGATACCACATTCCAATTTATCGAAAGACGAGTCTTTCTAGACCAAAAACCACCTTCTGCCTGGAATAGAATTGGGTTTGTGTTTTATAGCGAAACGTGAATCATGCCCTCACGTTTTTGGGACTTTATGGCTTACTTGGGCTGCGGATCACATAAAGGGTGAAGAGGAGATCGGTACACAATACCTCTTGATTGACAATTACTCGGAATCTCAAAGTGGCGGCGCTTCTTACTCAGGCTCATTTCCAGAATTACGATCTTCATTACGCAGCGAGTTTTGTGTTAACCTCATTTTCTTTTGCATCAGAGATTTCTCAGGAATGGTCATAGAAGATGGTCGGCAGTTGCATTGTACTGGTCTGGCCAATTGATACCTAAAACATATTCTGGTTTTCTCAGGCGATTGTATTGATGTAGCTGTTGCTGGTGAAATTGATGATTCCTAGAAGCATGAGATCCAATTACTGACGGACTGTTGCTAATTTACCCCTTTTCAAGTTTCTAGATTGCCTCCCCCTTAGAAGCTGGGCGGAAGTTGCGAACCGCGTTATCACGTGATGGTATGACGACTTTCATCCCGCAGGCTCAACCAGGTTTCTAGAACATATACAGTTGGCATCTCTACAATAGCTCCGGCAAATTCATATGTTGAAAACAGCATCACTCTCCGATTAACGCTCAGATGCCTTTATAGTTTTTCTGGAAAGAAACAACCTACCTTGGGAAAATCATTGTCACTTTGGGGCCTTGCTTCTTCAAGTAATCTACTATCCCTGCGGACCCTGGTCAAAATTATTCCTCCGAGACCCGTTCGACCTGTCCTCTTGTTGATTGTGTTACACTCCACGATAATTTATCAATCATAACACTTTTCTTCCTACCAACGCGAATTTCTATCCTTCTATTTCCATTCATAGTTGGACCAGCATTTCCGCGATTACACAATGTCTTCCCCATCCTCCGGTTCAGGAGCTGGAAAGCGGAAACGCACCTCAACTATCCCTTCCTCAAACACGAAGGGCACACCCATCGATCAATTACAACCTTCTTCACGGGATGCTTCTGGAGAGGATGGCGAGTCTACAGCTCCCGAAAGCACAAGTACTGGGCATAAGAAGGGATTCACTGTCGACGCGATTAACCCTCCTGCAAAACGCTTACGATCATCAACGCATGAGAAAATTATAAATGGCACTGATAATGTGCAGGATCCAGGCGAGCCATCAGACACAACGGAAGGAAGCACAGATATTGCGAGCCGGGTTGGACGAAAAGGACGCAAGAGCATGTCGAAAGAGGATGAGGATGATGAGGATAAGGTTCAGTCCATGGCACCACCCCCTATTGGAAAGTTGACGGATCCCGTTGGATACAAAACAAATCTCCCTCCAGCCGGCAGAGCCGTTCGCGTGTATGCGGATGGCGTGTTTGATTTATTTCATCTCGGGTATGTAACGCGATGCGCCTGAAGTAAATTTCGTGTCGTTGCTAATTTTTGAAACTAGACACATGCGCCAGCTCGAGCAAGCCAAGAAGGCTTTCCCAGATGTTTACCTTATAGTCGGCGTAACTGGTGACAAGGAAACACACAAAAGAAAGGGACTCACGGTGCTCACAGGACAGGAGCGCGCCGAAACTGTACGACATTGCAAATGGGTGGACGAAGTTATCGAAGATTGTCCATGGATTGTCACACCTGGCTTTCTCGAAGAGCATAAGATTGATTATGTGGCTCACGATGATCTGCCATACGTTGCTGATGAGGGTGATGATATCTACAAGCCTATCAAGGAAGCCGGGAAGTTCTTGGTCACTCAACGAACTGAGGGTGTTAGCACTACTGGGATTATCACTAAGTAAATACCCAATTTATTATAGGTTAGTAACTTGCTAATTGTATTTGTAGGATCGTACGCGACTACGAGAAATACATAACCCGACAGTTTAAGCGGGGCACTTCTCGTCAAGAGCTCAACGTATCATGGCTCAAAAAGAACGAACTTGATCTCAAGCGCCATGTCTCAGAAATGAGAGATGCGATTCGTTCCAATTGGACCACTACCGGCCAGGAATTAGGAAAGGAGATTAAGCAGTTCTGGCAAGCTAGTCGACCTGGCAGCCCTGCAAGAATGAACACCTACGATGATAATACCAAATCAGCATCTCTTACCAGTCCTTCTGCACTCTCACACATCAGCCGCCGTCTGGAAATTCCTAGAGCAGAGAGTCCTGGTCCAGGTAGTGATTTTGCGACGGGGTATAGCCTAGGTTTGATTGGGGGTGTTCGATCATGGGTAAGTTTGACCAACCGGGCTAGGAAGTATTTGCTAACGAAATCTTCAGATGACTCGAAGTCGCCAATCAGCTAGAGATAGCCAACGTGGAAGTGATAGTAGTGAGGATGATAGCGATGAAAGAAGATCCCCACCTCGGGGTAGAAAGGGCAAGGCGGAAGAAGCTGAGGAAGAAAGACAGGTTGATGCCCAGATCAATGCGATGATGGGAGAGAACTCTAAAAGTTCAGGTGCATAAAACCCGAACCTGCTTTCTTGTATGATTGTATAAAAATGGCGTTTGGCGGGTCAAAAGTGTTAACTTCACTGTATACACCTTTCATAGATTATATGCTTGTATTAATTGGGAGATGTCACAAAATAGACTATATGACGAAACATGATAACCATTTTCTAATAATTTTATATTTTAAATTGAGTATATTCATACACTTGCAAGATAAACAGATCCAAAATTGCATTGTTGATTAAAGCGATATCTGATTTCCACACACGTGATTTGGCCTCGCCAATCACAGTGCATCTGATTTTGGTGACATCGACGACTTTGAATATTTGGAAGCTTCACGCCCACAGACTCCCCTCTCCTCCACGCCACGCAACGTCCGTTCCTTTGCCTTTCCCTTAACACATCAATTGACACGATGTTTTCTTCTACAAGATCAGCAGCTGCGCTGGCGCTGCGAGGTATGGCCACAATTGAGAGCTTCCCTCCGCAGTCACAAAAGCTAATCCTCAACATACAGCCAAACCAGCTTCGTCCTTGATTCCATACCGATCGATTGCCCTCATTTCGTCTTCATCTGCGAAACCGGCAACTGCAGTCTCGGCACCACATAATGTACAGGGCAACCCATCGGGGTCCCTACCTATGAGTGTCACAGGCAAAGAAAGGCGCGAGGTACCATTGCCGAGCCAGGAGGGGAAGAAGGGCGTTATGCAATATGCATTGTATGTTACTACCGCTATGCGCGTACAGGATCGGGAAAAGAAACTATTACGAGGGCGATAGGAAATGTGGTAAATGATCACAAAAATAGAGGCTAACATGATCTCCCAGAACAACCCTCGATCAAATCGCCAATTGGGCACGTCAAGGCTCTCTCTGGCCCATGACCTTTGGTCTTGCCTGCTGTGCCGTTGAAATGATGCATCTTTCTACCCCACGATATGATCAAGATCGTCTTGGTATAATTTTCAGAGCTTCCCCGCGTCAATCCGATGTCATGATTGTGGCTGGGACTCTGACGAACAAGATGGCGCCTGCGCTTAGACAAGTCTATGATCAAATGCCTGAGCCTAGGTGGGTTGTATCAATGGGAAGCTGCGCGAACGGCGGTGGTTATTATCATTACAGCTACAGTGTGACGAGAGGGTGTGATAGGATTGTACCAGTGGATGTTTATGTGCCTGGATGCCCACCAACTTCCGAGGCACTAATGTATGGTATGTATTGCTCTCTTTCATCGAAAAGATTAATTCAAGTTTTGGTTAATTTGCTACGATCCCCATCTTTCTCCTTTCCTCCAGATATATACTAATTCTCCTGCTACAGGCATTTTCCAATTACAAAAGAAAATGAGACATACCAAGATCACCAGAATGTGTGTACTGAAATCTCCTTACAAGGTAAATAGAAAGCTAACTATTACTAGGTGGTATCGAAAGTAGACAAGCTGAAGGAAGATGGTTGCATTGGGCTGGGGATTCCCTTATTGTACAAAGTTTCAGACTGAACATAGTCAGGACAGTGGCGTTTATTTCCAGCAGAAATCAAAGACATTATACAAACGCAAAAAATAGTATCAAATCCGCATCGTTTAGACCTAATCATGGTTAATGCACAGCGACAAGCAGGGAGGTTGTAAGCAGATCCACCTTTTAATACCCTCTTTCTCTTCACCCAGAAAATTTCCCAGATCTAGCCTATAGATAGCAAGACCTCGTCCTACTGAGATAGAAAGAGTTGACTGCACAAAATGAAGAATCCTTCGCCCTTATTCTTGACCCAACAGCTTGGTTACAAAGAGCCGACTCATTTACTCTCCTACCCCGTGTGAGAGACTAACCACCTATATTCATTATATGTAAGGTGATTCTTCATTCAACCTGTGGTCTATTCGATTTAGAATTTCATGCTTTGGAGAACATATATTTACCCCCTTGCTTTCCTTAGAGGATCTAAGTTTTGTATCGTTATACCTCTTAGCTTCAAGTAACAATGCTCTATAGTATGAAAGCAACATTTAAAAGCAGGTGAGCATTGTTAACATCAAGGTACAAAGGATGTCATAGAAGCGAGCCTGGATTTAAGTAGAATGATCAACATAACCACAACCTATAAAAGTTGACAGACAAAAAATCAAAAGTACAAAATTATAAGAACAAATCCAGCTTGTGAAAATCAAACTATTAACTATTCGAAGTGTCTTAAAGTGGCGATATATCACGTGTTGATAACTTCCAATCGCACTAGCCTTATCGCACGAATTTTTTTATACAGCCCAAACCTTCGTGGACTTCCAATTCATCCACCCAGTGCCAGAAAAATGGCCACAACAAGCACCACATCTTCCATGACAAGTACCTCGCACACCCTCACCGCCTTCCCTCCTTCCGCCACCCTCCCCTCTTTCTCCAGTACTTTTCTCATGCAAAACGGCACCGTAATGGCGGATTTACTCGCTGCTCTTCAGCCCGAGAGAAAGCATGGGTTTTTGATTGCAGATATGAGATTGAGAGATGCAGGGTTAAGACTGGTCAAGGGGACGTTAGATGCGGTGGCGGGAAAACTGGGGGAGGAACAGGTGATGAGACTTAAGGAGAATCGAAGGAAGAGAAAAAGAGGGGAAAGTGGTGGAGAGGAGGAGGTGCTGAAAATTAGGAGGGTGCATACAGAGGGATTTGAGGTTGGACAGGTTTGGGAGCAGGCGAGGAGGGTGGTTGATGCACTGAGGGTGGAGGCGGAAAGGGTGGTCGGGGAGTTGGAGGTTAATATCGAAGACGGGATAGGCAGTGAAGACGATAGTGATGGTGGGTCTGAGGTTGAATTCGATGAGGATGGGTTTGATGTCGGAAGTCAAGAGGAGGGCGAGGAGGAAAGTGAGGATGATGAGAGAAATAGTCGAGACGAGGAAGCAGAGTTCGAAATGGGCGATGAAGATGATGCGCAACCTATGATCGGCTTCAACGGCTTCGAAGGCATTGATGATTTGGATGACGAAGAAGACAACGAGAAACTTTCAGATGAGGATGAAGAAGCTGGGGTTTTTATCGAAGACCCTAATGGTTTGAATGACGGATTCTTCTCCATCGACGAGTTCAATAAGCAGACGGAATTTCTCGAACGAGCAGATGCCGCCGCGGACATGAATACTGGAGAAGCAAGCGATGAGGAGGATATCGATTGGGATGCTGACCCTCTTACGGCACCAGCACCGAAAGTGTCGAGTTCTCGAAGAGCTGCTGCGATGGACATTTCGGATGTAGAGGACGGGGATGACGACGATAGTGAAGATGGGCCTACTTTTGGAAATGTAGATCTCAATGCGCCTGAAGGAGAAAGTGATGAAGAAGATGAAGATGTCGATATGGATGAAGGTGAAGATGCAGCAGGAGACAACACAAATGACATTCTGTACAAAGATTTCTTCGAGCCACCTCCCCGGAAAGCAGGAAAGGGAGAGCGTCAAGCGAATTATCTAGAACGACAATCTAGAAAATCCCTAGCAGAAAATCTCGGGATGAGTGGGGCTGACGTTGAACGAGCTATGGCAGATGTCAAGAGAGACTTATTTGACGATTTATCAGATCAAGAAGGCTCAGGAGATGCACTGTCAGATGTAGATCCAGCAGATCCAAGATCTCGCCGATCGAAGCACGAGCGTCAGCAAGCAAAGCTCAAGGAGGAGATACGAAAATTAGAAGCTGCCTCAGTAGCGAAGCGAGAATGGACACTATCTGGAGAAGCTCGAGCTGCGGATAGACCACAGAATTCCCTTTTAGAGGAAGACCTTGACTTTGAACGTACTGGAAAGCCAGTCCCAGTCATTACAGCTGAAGTATCGGAAAGCATCGAAGAGCTAATTAAACGACGAATCCTTGCCCAAGAATTCGACGAAGTTATCCGGCGCCGACCAGATTCCCTCAACAATCCCACCAACTCTCGAAGAGGAGCATTTGAACTCGATGATACAAAGCCGCAACAAAGTTTAGCAGAAATGTACGAAGAAGAGCATGTTAAGGCCAACAACCCGGATACCTATGTCAGCAAAGCCGACGAGAAAGTCCGAAAAGAAGAGAAGGAAATTGAAGCCTTATGGAGAGATGTTAGTGCTAAGCTTGATGCTTTATCTAGCTGGCATTACAAGCCAAAACCTGCTGCTCCGAGCCTGACTGTTGTTGCAGACGTAGCTACGGTAAGCATGGAGGATGCACAGCCCAGCACCGCAGCTGGTATCAACGGGGGTGAGAGCATGCTCGCACCGCAAGAAATATACAAGGCTGGTAAAGAAAAAGAAAATATTGAGAAGGGAGAGGTTGTGCCTAAAAGTGGAGCCCCAATCGCGAGACAAGAGATGACAAGGGAGGAGAAGTTACGGAGGAGAAGGAGAGAGAAAGAAAGGATTAAGAAGAGAGGTGGGGAGGAGTTGAATCAGCGGCCTGAAGGGAGGAAGGCGAAGGGGAAAAGGGAGATGATTGAAGGGTTGAAGAAGGGAGGTGTTAGGGTTATCGGAAAGAAGGGAGAGATTAGAGACGTGGAGGGGAATAAGGTGCAGGCTACTAAGGCACTTAATGGTGCTGGCGGGTTTAAGCTGTAGTTGCGAAATAAAACACACGATTCTTGTACAAACCTCTGTTTTCTCCTTCCTCTCCGACCAAGTGCTATAACTCTTCGTACCACTACAGTATGACGAGCATATGCTCCTAATCTTTTCCTCACTTTCAGCTCGTTACTTTCAGCTTAGTGTTTATACTTCTTGTATCCATTCATTGGAAAAACTCTCAATTTACTTTCAGAATCAAATTTCAATATGAAACCCATTTACCACCAGCATTCAAGCCTCTTCCGACCAGAATTTCCGGCTAACAAAAATTGAAATCAACATCACTGCTGGCCATTATCTATAGGACAAGAGAGGTTTACAGTACTTCGTGAAGCTCTTGCAAGGTGCTTTCTGTAAACCTCAGCATTCATTACACCTTTACCTATTCTATAACTACTTTCCTTAAAGAGAAATCTGGATCTGAACAATTAGCGTTTAGGGGCTGATGTGAAATTTTTGGCAGCTCTAAACTTACTAAGTTGGCATTGAATCTATTTTGAGGTGCAGGCGCTGAGGTCCAGCTGTATGTTTTAATGCTATCGAATTTTCTCGTTTGGTTCAGATTAAGACCGGCTGTCGCACGTGCGTACTGGGTATGTTTCTTCTTAGATCCAATAGTACTTCCTTTGATAGGCGGCCTGTGAATTAAATAGCTCTTCAATAGTAATCACTTCCAATCATCAAAAGATTATTGATGTTAGTATTCAGCATAGTCAAATCCTAGTGTTAGATGTACCCTTCTTGACATCCAACACTCCTTAGCCTCTCCAGGGCATTTAACCAAGGAGCTAACTATCATCCCTCCCTCAAAGGCGCCGCGAAGTGTATTTATCTCAACAAATTTCCGTCCCGTCGATTTTCAATTGCAAAATATTCCAATGACAGTAGCGCATTAGGTTCTTTTTTGGCGGGGGAACTTGCTAGCACGCTTTCAACAGCCTTGCCAGCTCAGAGCTCTTCATGTATTTGGGAAGGCGTGTCTAAGTAATTCACTGTATAATAATTAGATTTACTTTATTGGTTCATCTTAGTCATATTGACGTTGAGGTTTTGACAGGGCTGAAGAAACAATAGACCATCATATCAAATCTAAGGCTATAGAGTTAAAACAGGCGTAAGTATATTCCAGAGAGCCTGTAAGCAGACTCGTTTATAGAAACACAAACATGCTATAAAAAACAGAGCATTATCACATATATTAAAATTGCCCGCCTCGAGCACGCTCTCGTCAACCTTCTACAACATTAGAAATAGAAGCTTAGGTACTGAAACAGGGGCTAGATGAGATAACAGCTAGTTTTCTGGTGCTCTTTACTCTAGAAATTTTACGGCTGGCCCCCTCCCCCCCCTTTTCAAAGATACCTCTAGATAGTCTCCTTCTAACCTCGTAAGTGCAAATATTGTCGCAGCTGAGTTCGTTAGGCAGAGGTCATAATGAGGTACATTAGCATAACCTGTAACGAATCTAATAGATGATAAGAGTAGCCTTGAGCTTCTGTAAGTTAATTAGATGCATTGAGCTTGACGACAATACAATTGTGTAATCTGTCTACAATCTTAAGGTTTGTTGAGGATAGTTAGACGCAGTGACTAAATGGTGAACTATAAGCTAATCCAAATGATATAAGTAACTATGGCAGCTGTCTCTTGGCAGGGTTTATGTTCATTTAGAAGTGATGGGGCATGCTCAAGACATGTAAATGGTGTAAGCCAGATCCAAGTCTACAACCGGTGGCCCCCAAAACACCTTCAATAAGAGGCACAGTACGTGGCGTTCTTATCCCACCTTTCTAAAAATCATATTGCTAACCGACAAGATTTAATATGGGACATTGGTAAGACTACCCCTTGCAATATGCAAAGGGGTTCTCAGGCGGAAATTCGGATACGCAGTTGAGAAGTACGGGCACAGCAATCTCAAAAGCTCAGTTGAAACAGATAGGCAGCTACAAAATGAAGAAGTCTCCTATCGGCAAGCGAGACCTTCTTCAGAATGATTGTGATTTCAGTTGGAAAGAAATAAGCGGAAATTTACCGAAGGAAGGAAAATTTTTGAGGCGGCTATTGGACAACTACTGACAACCAGTCTCCTTTGCACAAGATTTTTTGGTGTCAATTCTAGTTAGCTGCTCCCTTTAATCACCTCCGGTACAACCTCCTCGAATGGCATAAAGCCATACTAAAATGACTAAATACTTCATTCTAGTCGATTAGGCAATTTTAGAATGTTAGTAGCACCTAGCATTGAGAGTATTTTTATTTATATAGATTTTTTATTATAGATAACCTCAGTTATAAATGTGAGACTAATCAAAGGTAGCTTACAGCTTGACACAAGGAACGGGTCTGGCTTGCTCAGTGACAGTTCAAGGCTACTACCCTACCGTGGAGCGCAGCTTCGACACTACCATCTACCACCGACTGAGAATAGGCCACGATCTGCCTTAAAGTCCTCAAAAATTCTTATTTGATAGCCGGGAGCTACTCTTTAATACCGGGCTAAAGCCATGCAGAACTGTCCAAAATGGAGCTGACAGGGCGTGAGCCTTGTCCACTGTATTCACGGCCGCCCATGATTCATATGCGCGGTGAGCCATTTGCGTGACTACTTGACTTTCGGTGACGTTGAGAGTATAAAGAGAAGTCTAGATACCCTCACTCAAAAACTTTTTGGCTACTTGATTTTGAAATTCTTTTATGCCTGCCGAGTAGAGGTCAATTGGCAAGTATAAACGCCCACCGAGGGTTGTAGAATCCCCCGAGAAGGACTCTTGAGTATTGAGAAGTCTATTTTGATATTGAGAGAAAGGAGAGATCGTGAATTGGAGACGAATCCTGAGGCACCATGTACGCTCCCGGTGAACCCAAACCAGAAATTCTTGCTTCAGCCATCATTGAGGAGGCTACAGTAGGCAACAGAACTACGTGAGTCATTGCAAATTTTCAACTCCTTTTCTTCCCTCCCCCCCCCCCCCATCATTTCCTGTTGTGCATAGTGATATGTAGAACTAATGCAGTGTTAGATCTCCATCGGGGCGTCAGGATTTCGGTGCGGAGAGGGCGAGGGCGAGGGTTGAAAAGGATCTTACCACTAAGGCGAGGGCTGTCAGCGTCACTTCCACCAAGTTAGAGACCGAAAGTTGCCTAAACTGGCAGAAGCTCTTTTGCAGTCTCCCCACTGAAGTCGATGTACTTGTAATGCGCCATGCCGATCCGGTTACACAGATGTGTCTCGGTTTGACCTCACGATATTACCACCAGGTTTTCCACAACGTCTATAATGACCCCAACTATAACATTACCCGTTATCCATTTCATTTCAATCTCCAGATGAGTGTCTGCGAATCGTATATACTCAACTGGGTGTACGATGACTACTTCTGGAAGGAGGCAGATGAAAGCCCTTCGAGGTACATAGAGTGGAATCCGAGTTTAAACGACCTGCTGGCTGATGAGAGGAAACTATGGGGTGACCTGGTCAAGTGTCCAGGGTGTGAGATCTACAAACCTGCATCAGCATATGAACGATTCCCGCTAGAATACTCTACCCATGAAGTATTCTGCCGACAGATAAAAGCTTTCCTCGCCTGCGATTTAGATTGGTACGAAAGCCAGTGTCGAAGATGCAGAGCGAAATTCTTGCTAGTGGTGTTCTGGCAAAAAGAAGAGGTACTTGAGGGGTGGTGGCATGATGGGAGTAGAAAGAGTGTTGGATTGCGAGTGAGAGGATGGGGTCGGGGTGAGGCGATGAACTTGGATGTAGGCAAAGAGGAGTTCCAAGTTGATGCGCAGTACTCGAAGTGGGAGGATGTGTTTACAAGTCTAGAAATCTAAAAGATATGTTGCAGAGAAGATGATGGGATGTTCCTTAGATGTCAAAAGGGGGTCCCGACAAGAGAGAAGCGAGAAGCATGGCATAGTGATTGGGAACGTCTCAGCTCTCTCGCCTCGGCGACTTTAAATACTACAAATTCAGCTCAACTCAAACTTTTGGTCCGGCCTAGGTTTTATGTATTGTATTAAAGGTAGTATGACTACCGAAAATGTATGTAAAGTTTTATCCTTTCTCTCTACAAATAGTCCTCTATTTCTTCGGGCCTTAAGAGTGGTGTGTCGCTATGCTCAGTCTTGACGCCATGAATGCCGCAATGCTGGATTTAGACATTTATAACAAAAGAGAAGAAATAAAGGCGTAATCCCATGCGAAACTATTTCCAAAACCAAAACGCCTCGCTTTGAACTACTGTTTCCGATGATGTAAAATTCGCCGCCGAAATGAACAATTTTTCAAAACTGGTCCGAAGATTGCGCCTCCCCATCCGTGCCTGAAAGGCTCGCTAAATGCTAAAGGCTCAGGTCGACGATCTTTCCAATAGCCCTTGTGTTTACTTCCTAATTATTTCCTCCAAAGTGACTATGCAATTCACTCAAAGCTTTGACTTTCCGTCGTCCTGATGCATGGAAGTGGTTCGCAGAGGGTGGCGACCGCAACGTCTTGGCTTGCTTGGCTTGCCACGGTAACAAGTCAGGTTGGCACCTTCTCCAGCAGGAAAACCGAAGTTCAACTTCATGGTGCAGTATTCCAAGTCAGCCGGCATCCAAGATTTGATATGTTTGTGAAGCTCGCATCGGTAGATCCCGCAGTGTCGGCACTCTTGCTTTCCAACCAGTTCCCAAGCTGCCTCTAAATTGTTCGGGCCGATTCTCCGGCTGTTGAGTGGCATCTTTGTACCATGAATTGCTCTGAAAACATCATATGTGCGTGGAGAGGCAAGTCCGAGGCAGCACGAGTCAATTTTGTCGAGGTAGCTGAAAATTTCAAGATGAAGTTCCGTGGGTAGGGTGGCCAACGTGGCTCCACTCTTCTCCTGGTTCAGGCGAGATAGCCGTTGCATCATGTCTGGCGTGACCTCGAACTCCCATTCTTCCTCCTCTGGCGAAGAAGTCATGTCTGTATCGGTGCTATTAAGACTATCATAATCTGCGTGCGCGCTGCTCGCCGAGCTTGCCACGGGCGTTGCGAAAGAGACAGAAGGCATACTGGGGGCAAGTCCCGTGACTGCGGCTAGGTTTTTGAATTGAGGGAAGTCGGCAGCAACTTGGGCATGATTGTGTTGCAAACCGTAACGACCAGCCAGTTGTTTGCAGGTCCGAGCCAGATTGTACACGTCAAGGGGACTGTCAATAAACCCAATGATATGTTGTTGAATATCGGCGGGCAGCCTAATTCCAGGAGGTTAGCATTTCCGATATAGGAGTTCGAGTAGAGTATACTGACATGTAGGTGAGATATGGTATACCCATCGTGTGTATTTCAAAGACTTGTTCTGGAGTAGGTATGGATATTATTGTCAAAATCGATTTCAGATCGATAAGTACTATCGCGTCGTGAGAGATTGCGATCAGAGGTTAAAAAGTTCAATGATCGTGGATCCGAAGGGTCTTTTAGCGGCGGCGTCTAGTCACGGATCAGGCGGTGAGAAGGTGATTTTTTTCCGAGGAATCTCCAGCAGCATCAGTGAATGGAATTGTGGGGTGGCGGGTGCGAGAAGAATCTGGTTATCCGTTATAGCCAGAGTCAGGTGGCCAAGGGTCACTTGATGTACCAAAGTATCTGATGGCGCTTTTGTTTCGCCATCGCAAGGGGAAGGTACATGGGATACGCACGCTTAGCAACGGCAGTGGCCTATCACAACCCCAATTGGGAACATTTCCGAGGCTCACGATATTTCAAAAGGCCCAAATCTGAGGTTGTACCACCACAGACCACGTTCTTTTCCTTTTGACCGTTTCTGGAACATCTCGCAAAAGCAAATAAAACACATAAAATAAGCATAAGCATCACACCAAGGAGAAGGTCGCAGTGGCTTAAAATATAGAAAATGAACGGGGAAAGTGCGACAGAGGGAAAAGGAAGTTCAAAATGATTCTGCGGTACTCTCACGAATCATTAATCGAGTAAGAAAACATGCCAAAACTTTATATACCTGACGTTCGCCGGGGGGAAAACAAGCAACCAGATCCCAAAGCTCCGTAATGCCCACAATGCAACCCCATAACTGCTGTTCCGGTATGCTTATGTTGATTATATGGCAATCCAAATCACACTGACAACAACATCTAGGCCTTTGTTCTCTCCTCCTTCGTACTTGAAGCTCCACATCCCGTCGGTCTTCTCGTTCCAGTATGCTCCTGTGGCACTGTGCATCCCTCTCCTTCCAACGTGTGGCTTTCCATCCGTTGAAGTTGCCGCTTTGTCGCTGGTTGTGATCTTCGCATCTGTATCCTCTGTCTTTACTATTGAAGTTTCTGCGACCGCCTTTGCCTTATTCAACGCAGCAGTTGGGACAAGATGTTGGATGATGGTGCTGTTGACCGCATATTTGAATGCTGGTGTTCCGCCAGATGGAGAGGATTCGGATATCAGGGAACGCAGTATCGTGTTCTGTTGACGTTGAGATGTCAGAAGATATCAAATGTGACAAGTCAATAATGAGGGGTAAACAAACTATGATTGCAGTATTCCACGCTTCGGTCTTCGTATGCTCGTAGTAATCAGCACTTCCTAGAGCACTCTGGCAGGCCTTTCCGACAGTTAGCAAGTGCTCAATGGCACATATGATCCGAGGGACTTACATCGGTGGCGATCTGCTTCAGCCTTGTGAAGGAAATGGGCTATTTGAGATCAGTCAAGAGTCATCGCAGAATTGCTCAGCTACTTACAGGAGTAGCCATCTTGTCTGAAGTCTCTAGATACTTTATAAAGGAGGGGAAGAGCTTGAGAGAATATGCAGAAAAGAGGTTGTACCACTGTGGCTACGACAATTCGTGCGGAGGCCCCAGATCTCAGACTCACGTGCTTAAGAAGATGAGTTTCTCCAATCAGAGAAGGTGCGAGGTCAAACGAACGAGATGAGCTTTCGACAATGCCTCAGGCTGTAGAATAGGAAGGAAAGAACTAAACACACCTCTGGAAATGCATTGAGGGGCGAGTTCTTATTAAAAAATCTGATAAGATGCTACATGATCAGATATAATTTACTTAGTGTTTCTCTATCTAGTAAATACCCTTGAAATTGATAAAGTCTCACATAAAAGTCCCCAAAATACAGCAAAAGATGATGTTGACCACTCCCAGTGCTCATCTAGCCCACGGGCGCGGTTGCAGTGGGGCAACGAGGTCACTTTACAAAAACAGCTTTCAAGCTCAGAACTTTATCTTGCTTTTCGCGGCTTGCACAAGATCCAATCGTGCATACTATCCCCTCTTCTCAATTGATCCAACCTCCTCCAACAAAAAATATACACCGTTAAAACATCAATTGATCGCCTCTTTCACAACACTCATAAACTGCGAGAGCCAGCCAATCATCCTTCCTAGGTCCACCAGAATCGCTGTACATACCAAGGCTTTTAATTCGTTCATTGGGTCAATTCGCAGCGTATCATGTCGAGTCAACCTCTTTTGCAATCCGCACCCGGTACGTATCTATCCGCACCATTGATGTTCGGTGACGGAAGGGATTTTGTGTGCCCGGAGGCGAGCTGCAATTGAACGTTTTGGGATGAGTAACAATATGCTAATCAGTGTGCTTAATGAATAGGCAAGCGTATCGCCCTTCCTACCCGTGTCGAACCTAAAGTCTTTTTCGCGAACGAGCGAACCTTCCTCTCATGGCTCTCTCTTGGGGTCGTTATTGGTGCTCTTGCCATCGGCATGCTGAACTTTGGTGATAGACCAGCCTTTATCTCTGCATTCCTGTTCACCCTAGCTGCGATGTTAACGATGGTGTATGCGCTGGGAACATTCCACTGGAGAGCGAAGAGTATTCGACTGAGAGGACAGGCCGGGTTCGACGATAAGCTGGGCCCGACATTGTTGACAATTGTGATCTTGATTGCGATGATTGTGAACTTTGTGCTAAGGTTTACTTACGAGAGTAAGGAGAAGAGCGGCAAGAAGAATTAATAGGGCGAGATGGAGATTGGGAGAGCTTGAGATGGTGGGACGAGGAGGGTACGGGTAGTGTACATACGGACAACATGGACAGATTGCATGGGGTCGGTTCTGACGGCGGCATTGGGAAGTGGAAACAAGAAGATTGCAATATCACGAAATAGAACCGAATAATGCGTTTATGGGGGAAGGGATGGTGGTGGAGGAGTGGGAGGTGTAACAAACAGTGGCGTTTTGGGCTCATAACACTGTATAACTTGGCTGCTGTCCAACTATTAGTTAAATATAACCGAATGATTCAAAAGGGCATAATGCCTCGTTTCAACACCCTGTGTATATATTTTGATCGTAATGGGTATCTCAACATAAACCTTCCTCCTGACTCCAGATCATGCTGGTGGGAGCTTTCCGATATTCTGTATAGGGCCTTTGACAGGGCCAAGGAGCCATAATCTGCTCAATGA
The DNA here is from genome assembly GCA_021365295.1 of Tricladium varicosporioides. Classification (NCBI taxonomy): domain Eukaryota; kingdom Fungi; phylum Ascomycota; class Leotiomycetes; order Helotiales; family Tricladiaceae; genus Tricladium; species Tricladium varicosporioides. The sequence goes on from JAJTIW010000002.1 coordinate 887,801, forward strand.
TGTTCCAATAACCTAATTCAAGAAAGTATTGGTGGATCTGCCCAACTTATTTTTGGAGTCCATTTGTTTGTTCTCTGGGGAAAAGTTAGCATAAAGGTTTAGATATATGCAAATATATAGAGCGTAAGGGAAAAGCTCACCCATACTCCTTCTTGAGAATATCAATCCGTATCCTTGAAAGATAAATGGTCATAGTGGGGACTGCCCTAACCCTTGGTTTTCCCTCAATAACTCTCTCAAAAGGGGTTTTCATCATTTCGAAATCATCATCTTCCTCGCTCTCTAAATTTGGTGTTGGATCCACGTCCATAGAGTCTTTCCCATCCCTTTCTTGGTTCCCCGTGCTTTTGAATAGTCTCTTTCCAACTTTCTCTTTCTTCGGCTCAATAACCTGATCAATGACATTATATTGGAACCATTTCCCTCCTTTTGAAGCAATCTCCCTTTTTGCTATCTCTACAATACTGATCATTTTTACCGCTGCTTTATCTTTAGAATAGAGCATCACTACACCTGGTTTTGCTGGGGGTATCACAGGGTATGTGTCTAGGTGGGCCAGCCCTGATGTGACTTTCTTCTCGATCTTGACGCCGGAATTGATCGACATGGATAGAACATCATGTGTCTGGGAGAGGTTGCCGAAAGGAGTTTTGTTGTTTCCATTTGGTAAGTTTGATGTTGTGTTGAATTGTGTTGGTGACCAGCTTATATTGACAGTGGAAGAATTTGTTTCTCTAGATTGGTTTGCATCCCCGGGATTGTCACTCATCTTCAACATCTTTGATGGTCGCGGATCCAAGGTTTCTGTATCCTCCGCTGTTTCATTTGCTGATTTATTTTTCCTGTTCTTCCTCTTTTTGTCGTTGCGCTTTAATCCTGTACTCTCTTGATTTGAAGTATTTTTTTGAAGCCTATCTCTTTCTAACCCTGTCCCGGAATTGGGTTTAGAGGGTGCCATGAGGTTGTGCAAATCCAAATTTGACCTGGATAGATGAGATTAGATGGTAAAATTCGGATCGCTGCGATTTGATTCGCGAAGCTGTTGAAATCTCGAAGAAAAGTTCAGCCTCGTGTTAGGGTCTCATAGCGCGAGAGACCAAAATTTAGCGAACCTCTGTCTCACGACAGGGCTCTTTCGTGATCAACATGCGAACCAAACCGAAAGCTACTAGCCAGCATTTTCAATACGGTTTATTGGCTTTTTGTTGAAATCATCGGCATCTAGTAGCACAAGAATGGTTCTGAACAAGTGTTTGAGGCCAACTTACGTACTCAGAACTTGAGCAAAATATATCCTAATCTGGATAAGTTTCAAGTGATTCATTCTTTCCTTGCAGCTTCTATTTACTTTTATATCCCACGGTCTTCCTTTACCCCTATTGGCGGAAACCGTCTCTCCCCCGCATGAGATTCAGCATTATCGGACGTGTCACATGCAAATCTGATGTCGTGATATTTACAAGGCTGTGAGGAACATAGCGTTTGGACCAAAGGAGAATTCACGAAACCTACATTGAGTGAATATAATAAGGTGAACGAGGATCTTCTCTGCGAAGAGGGTGACCGATATAGTGTTGTTTAAGTACTTGTCACAACTTCCCCTCATTTTTTATGCGTGTGGGGATTTCTGGCGTGGCAGCGTCTCATCTGGTCTCTGGTTTCACAGCCTCGACTGTTGAGGCCGGGAGCTTAGAAACAAAAGCAATGAGGGACATTTTTCAGCCCTTTGCGATACGATTTGGTTTGTTGCTTTTTATTGACCTCAAGGATAGGGTTGAGGGTGTTTCCACATACTCCGCACATGAGAGAAAGTATGCACTGTGAATAATGCCTCATAAGGACTCTCTAAATCCACGCAGCCTGCTGCTTCAGCACACGTCGGGCAAAAGCCAAGGGATCTCAGATCCGGCCCGTTTGACTGGAGCCGCTTTCTCAAAATGAGGAAAGCACCAACAAACAACGAGCATCAGGGGAGTGGGGATGAGAGTCTTTTGATTCGATGGCACTCAAGAGCGGCCCTGGGGCTGACAACCTGACTTCCACGCGGCCCTCGTTTGTGCAATGGTCTCTCTGTCATCTTCGGCTTCGGGAAGTGGTATGTTCGTGATAAGAACAGTGCTGGTGGTAATCGTACCGGCTCACTATTGGACCTTCCGGCGCCCTAAAGGCTTGGGAGAATCCAGCAGTGAGCAGTCAGCACTCTAAAAGCTTGTGTCCCGTATGCTCCGACGAGTCAGGACGACGTGGAGGGAAAGTCACACCAGTGTCCTTGATACGTCCGTATGTGGACCTGGATGAGATACCTCCATCAGAGAGTGCTGAATCGGTATCGCCAGCATCCATCTCACTACTGCATGCTGTTCAAAGTGTAGAGTACCTCGACGAGGTGACTGCAGTAATCGATAGGACGCAGGCATGAGCATGCACCCTGCAAGAATGCAGTTGGCGAGACCACAAGGGTGGCATACCCGGCAGCCAAGGGCAAATTGCTCCAATAAAGAGGCGGTTTGGACGGGGGTTTCGGGGGGGGATCCAGTCATGATTTCAGGTGGGTGGTGGCAAACTTCTTCGTTCCTAAATTATTTGTCTGTGCCCCTTGGCTCCCTGCAACTTCCTTCTACGCCAAACTAACGGGGCCCTGCTCGACCTGCTGGTCCTGCCCTTCGTGTTCTCCGATCTCCCAGTCCAACTTTCATGAACATCAACACTTTCACCCAACGGCTGCATCACGACCATTTCTCCCTTTTAATACCCTCTTCATACACGTCCGACGACTTTTTGTAATAGCGCATCCTTCTACCTTGTTCTTTCGCCTTCTTCACGACCCGCTTTCGTCATCGAGACTGTTTGCGCCTCTTCATTGTCTCTTCCTAACTCAGTGTTCTCGGTCGGCCATCGCATCACGACATCACAACAAATTTGCGCCACGACGGCATTTGGTTTCCTGCGCTCATTTTTACGATCGCATTTCTCTAAATACGACTTTTAATTGATCTTCTTCTTGTACAGTGCTCGGGCTTTTGTGTAGGATTATCTGGGCGGACTAAAGGGGGCCAATCTTTGCGACGTCACTACTCGGGACGGGACTTCGCGCAGCTACCAGAAGTGAATTTCCAGCCAGCCCACGCAACACCACATTATTTGTATGGGACCGGTCTCGATCTACTAAGATCCACAATCAACGGAAACGACGACCGCGCATTTTTATTTGCGACACGTTGCTTCAACGCTTGCACCGCTCAACGCATGCGAATGTTCCGACTTTCGTCGTGGATTTCCGAATCCAGGGGTTGCGATAAAGTGGCAAATGGACCTTTGGACAAGATGGCGCATGCCACTGGACCTGTCGTAGATATTAAGTCCTTATCGAAGAGGAAAAGAGAAGAAAGTGCGGATGCGCCGGAAACGGAGAATGGACCTACAGCAACACGGGACTCGAAGAGGATAAAACCAATTACTCCGGTTGAACCAACACTCAAAGTAGGGGCTTCTGTGGGAGGCCTAGTGAATGAACAACCTGACGTTGTTGCATCCCGAGATCGAATCGTCGAGGTTATCGAGTCACAGCTAGGTCTTGAGATATTGCTCAAGCACAAGGAACTCCGTTTGATCAACCAAGAACTCGCCAAATGCCAGGTCGCATTAGAACAGCTCCGCCGCTGTCATCTAATACCTTATCCAATAGCTCAGGGATCTCCCGAGGCAATGGTGAATGTCAGCAGCGGAACGGGCCCAGCTGTCAATCAGAAGGGCAACGTGCCTCAGTGGGCACCCCCGTACGGAGTTGCAGATGGACCCTACTCCAGACATTACTCAAGATGGCTCATTCCGGATTCAAACTTCGATGGGATTCAATATGAATCAAGTCGAGCATTTGATGGATCACGTGCTGGAAAGACAATTCCTGAAGGCCGTGCAACCAGAAACAGCTTTGCAGATGGTAGTACACCTGCCAGCAAATCTCGGTCCCAAAGAGGATCTGCAGGTCAAAAACTGCAAGCTCTCTCGAGCGGTTATCCTCTCGCGAAAGAGAAGGCTGGACCTTGTATTCTCAAGCGAGGGGATGGACAAATGGTCAAGCTTGTCTGCCTTGACTGCCACCGGGATAATTTTTCAAGCACTCAAGGATTTATCAATCACTGCCGCATTGCACATCGACGAGATTTCAAGAGTCACGAGGAGGCAGCTGTAGCTAGCGGTCAACCTATCGAGGTGGACGAGATAGGAAGTATCGTTGGGGAGGAGAAGAGCCCATCAGTTGCGACTGGACTTGTTCATCCTCTTATCAGATCTGCTCCAGCAGAGAAGAATGCCTATTCTGCTCTCCTATCCCGTATCGATGCATCCATGGCTCTTTTTCAACAAGGGAAGCTACCTGGAGTAACGTCGATACCTACCAGTACACCCTTGACACCTACCAACAAAATCTCCTCAAAGCCTACTCCCAACAAAGATTTTATTCCATCTAGCGACACCCCCTATCTTTCGAAATTGATGCAGAGCAAGGGCTTTGGTGGAAACTTGACCGAAATTGTTAGTGACGCAAAGAAACCATACGACCTAGAGGACTTCTCCTCTCATGACGAGGACTCTGATGATGGCGATGCGGCGGAGAAACCGACCGGAGCCTTGAACGTCTTAGACTCACCAACGGTCATGCGTGTACCTGCTCGAGCAACCATGTCTCCAGCTCCATTTGGTCGTCCAGGAAGCAGTAAAGGCTTGGATCCCAAGCATGCTCGTGTATCCGGAATTTCGCCACGGCTTTCGCATGCTACGCCAGTTATCAATACCACACCGTGTTCTATTCCTCCTTCACGTCCAACAATTCACCTTTCCCACAGCCAGCGCCCTGACCCTGTTCATACTCAACACCAAGACGATGATGTTGACATGGAAATGCGAGGACCCTCGCTCAACGACCTAAGTCCTAACACTGTTGCGAGCAATAATGCGCCAAGTTTGGTTAGTGATGATGGAGAGTACGAGGAAGGTGATGATGCTGAGAGTGTCAGCTCTGAAGTGGAGGATGATAGCGATGTAGCAGAGATTGACATTGAAGATGACGGGGTAGAAAAAGTGGCACCGCGGACTGCGATGAGAAATCGTTCTGGTAGCGGCGGTGAGGCAATACGATTGAGAAAAGAAGACAAACATGTCACCTTTGTCAGTCCGATGAAAGAGAGCGGAAAGGAGAGGAGAACAAAGTGATTTAAGAATGGGAAAGCACCTTCCCACCACAGCGAGCTTTGATTACTTGCGCCCTTTTATGCGCTGCAATTGCATACGACGAAAGACTCTTCTCTTCACATAGAATTGCTGTATGATAGAAAATTACACATTCAACCTATTTGGAATTAAGCCATTCATAATTACTAGTTTTCTTGCTCCCGCTCATAAGTGCATGCTCGACGTTTTCACTCTTCGCTCAAAGTATATATAAATCATTCCCACCTTCCACCAGGAACCGGCATCTCCCCCTCCTCTTCATCCTCCCCCTTCCTCCTTCTCAACTCTCTCTTCAACTCCTCGTTCTCACTCTCTAACTGCTCAATTCTCATTTCAAGCCCATCCATCTGCTCCTCAGCGCCAACGCTAAACTCCTCTATGATCTTGAAGAAACGCCAAAGCCGCAAGACAACGACGAGGGAGGCGATCTCTTCGAGGACGCCCCGTAGAAGAATGTCAATTATGAAACCAAGGAGGATCACAGTGGCGTCGAAGATATGGAAGGTTGAATTGAAATAGCTTGTTGAGAGTTAGAAATCCTCCCTCGTCAAAGCGGATTGGGAACAAAACAAGGTGTAAAAAGGGAACAAGAGGGAAATACCGAAATCCGAAAGCCCATACACTCCCTACTAACTCTATCATGAACATACAACTGAACACCAACCCCGCAATATCCAATCCCCGCCGTACATCGTCCCACACGGGTGATGTTTTCGGCCCTTCATCGCATTGATATAGGTTTATTATTATATCTGCGAAGATACACAATAGATCAAGAGAGACGAGGGAAAGCACAACGTAGTGTTGATATTTGGAGATTAGGAAGGCGTGTACACGGGAGCGGAGTGCAGCGTGTAAACGGAGGGGGTGAAAGGGGTGGAGGAGGTGGGTTAATGTTGTTGTTGATGATGTGGAGTGTAGGGAGGGAGCGTCTCGAGGCTGCGAGGAGTTGAGAGGGTATAGGAGTGGTTGTGTAGAAGAAGAGGGTTCGGATGTCATTGTTGCAATCTCTTGCGACACCGATTTAAGGGGTTAGGTGAAGGTTAAGCTTGAAGCTGGAAGTGAATGAAGTTGACGCTGAGTTTTGAAGCCTGATAGAAAGAAGTAGGAGAGAGGTCTCTGAAATGAGGTAATTTAAATGTTCTACTTTCAAAGGTATGTGAAAAGTACACGAAGAAAACTGAAGCAGTAGGTATAGCTTCAGCAATTAGCTAAGTATAGAAGCTTTATCAGTGGCTACTCGGTGGCGTCGAGCTTATCAGAGATCAAAGCTGATGTCTTGACATGTTGACAGAACCATGTTGCTTTTACCGTGGGGATGCTCGCTAGCGTCAGCTTGTGAAACCGATGCTTCTCAGAATAATATTTTTTTAATAAATATACTATCATTGAAATAAAGGATGTAGTTTTATGTTAAAGTTATGTTGCGGCTAAAGAGTCGGAGCTCTGAAGCATGTCCTGGAGCTTGAGTCTTGGCAAGAGCTTCGCCATGACGAAGTTTGCGCCTCGGATTGAATTCAAGCAGCCTTGCACTCGGCAAAGCACAATCCCTTTGACAACCACAACATCTTTTCGACAGCTCAGACAGCTTTCGCATATCACGCTTCAAGAGGTAAGCATTTTCTTTCGAGTTTCATGTTTTGCATTGGAAGTGATTCTCTTTGTCCTTGGGGCCGCAAAACCATTGAGTTGAACACACCCACGTTGAACCTTTTTGCCAATTGCCCTGCCATTCTCATCAATCGATCTTTGGTGTCTATCACTGACCATATATGTTATTCACTTCGACAGCGGTCTATAAAAACTTTGCTAACATTGCTCAGAGCAGATCTCCGTCTTTTCTGGCACACTTACTACCATCTACTACATTAGTTCCTATTCAAGCTCGATCGCAAGCATTCTTTAACTATGGCGGATACTGAACCCAAAGTCGAGGCAGAGGCCATCGCAGTTGAAGAGGAGGGCAATGATGAGGTATGCGATATGCACATAGGACACTGGCATCTATCTAATCCTCGGGCAGGAAGAAATATCAGCGATGAAGCGAAGAGTTGCAGAGATGGAAGAGGAGGCTGCAAAGCTAAGAGAAATGCAGGCAACACTGGATCAACAAAGTAATGATCTGCGAGAGGATAAGGAGGATATTGACTCGAGGAGCATCTTCGTCGGCAATGTCGATTATGAGGCTTCGCCAGAGGAGATCCAAGCGCATTTCCAAAGCTGCGGCTCCATCAATCGTGTCACTATTCTGCTGGACAAATTCACCGGCCATCCTAAGGGGTTCGTTCTACGATTTCCGGTTTACTGAGGCTGTTCTTGTTAAGAATCACTATGGTCAACGCTGCCTGGCAAGAGAAGGATGCTAATCTAGGCTATGCAGGTATGCGTACGTGGAGTTCACAGAGCCAAGTCTCGTTGCTCAAGCTCTTGTCTTGAACGAGAGTGTCTTTCGTGGACGTAATCTGAAGGTTGGCATGCTCTCTAAGCTTTTTCAAAGCTTATTCACTAACTATTTGCTCTACAGGTAGTTCCTAAGCGCACAAACCTCCCTGGCATGACCCGCGGTCGAGGCAGAGGTGGCATGAGAGGCGGTGGCCGAGGTGGATTTGGTCGTGGAGGATTTCCACCTCGTGGCGGATATCGTGGTGGTTACAGAGGTCGTGGACGTGGGTACTCGCCATATTAGTGTTATTGCAGGGCATGGAGCTGAGGCGATGATGGAGGTGACGCCTCGCTGTGGCTGTGACTTTTGCAGGGCGTGTGGAGGAGATTGGAAAGCGTACGATAGAGATCGGTCTTCGGACAGACATACGCGTTGATCTTACAAAATGGCAGGGAACGCATGCGGGATTTGAAGGAACTGGACAACTGCTCGCAAGGTAGTTTGGCGTTTAAATGCTGAGCACGTGATCATTTATGCACTGAAACGTCTGGCAAGTGTGTGGTGAGCCTATGGCGCTGTTGACTCTGGACGGAATTCGTGAATGTCAGTGGCTCGCTGGTGTGTGAGGTTCCTGATGTTGTGATATGCCCTTCCGATTACCATTAACTCATTTTTTCCAGTTGCGCAAGTAATGTGCTTGTTTTAGAATGCTCTCGCTCTCTATTTTTACACATTTCTTGTATTGCTCACCCTCGCCCACGCCCACCTCTCCTCCCTCGCTCACGCTGCCCCGCTAAAACAGTTTGCCTTTGCCGCAGGCACAAACACCCATCCTCAAACAGTTCCAGACCGGTGATCTGAGAACGAAGAGGCGACCTCGATTTCGAACCCGTATGTCATTGTTACCAATGTCTTGAGGAGCACAGGGTAACCAGCCTTAAGCCAAGTCAGACATCGTGGTTGGACCATCTTCTTGCACAGCCCCAAGCTCTTGCGGCAGCGGCTTCTGACGAGGACCTCGAACTGAGAACGCCCCATCAACACCCCAGAACCCGCAAACACCTTGCGAGCCGTGGACGAACCTCCATCACTGAAGTCTTTTTGGAAGCTCCCGCCATCTTTGGCGCATCGGAATCATGGCCAGCACCAGCAGGATGGACTCGAGCCTGCCAGCGTGAGTATTTACGAACATCATCCAGAACACAATCACTGACAAGCAAGCAGGCAGCCCAATCTGCGATTAACAAGTACGACCTATACATGGCTGTTTAGAGGGCAAGAGAATGCTAACTTACCATAGTTATCGCCGCGGATGGACTGTACAAGCGTGATGTCTTCCGTATGTTACCGGAATCCTCATTCCAACAGACCAGCGAGGCACAGAAAGGCTTACTGTTTGAACGCAGGTTTTCCGGATCCCTTTGCAGTGGCAACCCTCAACGGCGAGCAGACGAAGACAACGAGCGTTATCAAAAGGACATTGAACCCGTACTGGAACGAGAGCTTTGACTTGTGAGCATCTACAGGGACCTAATGATGAACCAACACTGATACGGCTTAGGCGCGCTTCTGAGGATAGCATTCTTGCAGTTCAGATATTTGATCAGAAGAAGTTCAAGAAGAAGGATCAGGGGTTCCTAGGTGTCATCAATGTTCGAGTCGGAGATGTTCTCGAGTTCTCTACGGCCTCGGAGCGTAAGTGATATTTGCTTTTGTTGCTGATACACAAGGCAATGTGAATACAGCTAATAAATCACAGAAATGCTCACTCGGGATCTCAAGAAGTCGACTGATAACTTGGTCGTTCATGGCAAGCTTATCATAAATTTATCTACGAACCTCGAAGCCCCACCACGAGGCAATCTTGCCCCCGCCAATCATTCCAACGCAAGCCGACCTTCAATGAACACGCCCCATGGATCAACAGCCTCAGGCTTCCCTGGTGCAGCCTCATCCCCTTCTCATACCCCACAACCGTCTGGTATAATGATGGCCAATGGTGCCATGGCTACAGGACCGTCTCCTGGACACGCACCGGCTGCTGGCAGCGCGGGACATACAGCCTCTTCTTCACAAATGAACGGAAACCCGGCACCCAGACAGAACGGGACATTCAGCTCCTTTGAGGATGCTCAAGGGAGACTACCTGCTGGGTGGGAACGTAGGGAAGACAATCTCGGGAGGACATACTATGTAGATCACAACACAAGGTCAACGAGTTGGACCAGACCTTCTGCTTCTGGAACCGCGGAAACGCAACGAAACGAACGGGAGTCGAACACACAACAAGAACGACAAAGGCACCAGAATCGAACCTTGCCAGAGGATCGTACGGGTGCTAACTCTCCAAACATTCCCCAGCAGCAAGCACCACAGCCAGCCGTTGGTGGAAATGCAGCTAACGCTGCTACTATGATGGCGACTGGAGCCACTACTGCGGGGACTGGGGAGCTTCCACCTTTGTGGGAGCAAAGACACACACCTGAGGGACGTCCATATTTTGTCGATCATAATACTCGAACCACAACCTGGGTGGATCCGAGACGCCAACAATATATCCGTATGTATGGCGGCCAAAATGCCAATAACACCATCCAGCAACAGCCGGTATCACAATTAGGACCTCTACCAAGTGGATGGGAAATGAGACTTACCAATACTGCAAGAGTCTACTTCGTAGATCACAACACCAAAACAACCACCTGGGACGATCCACGACTTCCGTCGTCTTTGGATCAAAACGTTCCACAGTATAAGCGTGATTTCCGAAGGAAGCTCATTTACTTCAGATCTCAACCCGCTCTCCGCATTCTCTCAGGCCAGTGCCATGTTAAGGTTCGCAGATCTCATATCTTCGAGGATTCATATGCCGAGATCATGCGTCAATCCGCTACCGACTTGAAGAAACGACTAATGATCAAGTTCGATGGCGAGGACGGTCTCGATTATGGTGGTCTATCCAGAGAATTCTTCTTCCTCCTTTCTCATGAAATGTTCAATCCCTTCTATTGCTTGTTCGAATACTCAGCTCACGACAACTATACCCTTCAAATCAATCCCCACTCTGGCATCAATCCCGAGCATCTCAACTATTTCAAATTCATTGGCCGTGTGGTTGGCCTGGCTATTTTCCATCGCCGTTTCTTAGATGCATTCTTTATTGGCGCTTTGTATAAGATGATGCTTAATAAGGCTGTGAATTTGGCAGATATGGAAGGCGTAGATGCAGACTTTCATCGCAGTCTTCAATGGATGTTGGATAACCCTATTGAGGGTGTTTTAGAACAGACCTTTTCTACCGAAGATGAACGATTTGGAGTTACGAACGTGGAGGACTTGAAGCCGGGTGGAAGAGACATCGAGGTCACAGATGAGAACAAGAAGGATTATGTGGACTTGATGGTCAAATGGAGAATCCAGAAGCGTATTGACGAGCAATTCCAAGCTTTCATTACTGGGTTTCACGAACTGATCCCCGCTGAGCTTGTCAACGTCTTTGATGAGCGAGAACTCGAGTTGCTGATTGGAGGTATCGCCGAAATTGATGTCGAGGATTGGAAGAAGCATACCGATTACAGAGGTTACACAGAGTCGGATGAGGTTATCAAGTTCTTCTGGCAAACGATTAGGAGTTGGGACGGTGAACAGAAGTCCCGTCTCCTTCAATTTGCCACTGGTACATCTCGTATCCCGGTCAATGGTTTCAAGGATCTTCAGGGCAGCGATGGTCCTAGACGCTTCACTATTGAGAAGCAAGGAGAGGTTGGCAACCTGCCAAAATCACATACATGGTATTTCTCACTAAAACTCCTATCTTCCAACTATACTAACAAACGCTAGTTTTAATCGACTTGATCTTCCAGCATACAAGACTCTTGAACAGTTACAAACGAAATTGACGATGGCAGTAGAAGAGACAATGGGTTTCGGGCAGGAATGATTGAATTGTGGAGTGATTTCTTTGTTAAGCACGGTGTTTTTTCCAATACAGAACTGGGGAGGCTCGGAGGCGGTCTTCAGAACTCGACTCGGTGTTGAGACGCAAGTCGGGGTCGATATACGATCGAAAAGCCTCATATGTACTTAGCATCCTGCCAAAAAGAATTTTGGTGATTTCCATGTCTTAATATGCGAAATGCTTTTTTTAATGACTGGGCTTCAGTGAATATCCAACCGAGTACATGGCTGTGGGATAACAATTTGCCACTGTCCACAACGTGAATTTGGTGCCCACAAAACACACGAGAAGTACTCCAAATTCGTGCTCGATTTCAAAGTTTGGCATTGCAACACGATGTGCAGATCCATTTTTGATGGTTGCCAGGGGGTCCAATCCAAGCATATTTATTAGCTACAGAAACGGCTAGAGCCGTCTCTGAGGGCCAACAATGCTCCACCCCTCATCAACCAAACAACATTCATTCAACACGCAAGTGAATGCTATTGTTCGCGGGGAGATGCTTGAAGTGTCTAATTCTGTCAAAAAAAAGAAAAACATCATGCTGAAATGGACCAGATGCAGCAGATATCCTTCCATATAGATGTGGGGATTGCAATCAAGCATCGTATTTTGGACAGGGGTAAACAAGCTCGCTAGTAACGCCATGTCCGCATCGCGATATTGCTTGGTATCACAGGCCAATCATAAGCTTGAAAACGAGAGAAACATGGTGGGCTTGGGTGAAGTGTGGTTGCCATGGGTGTTGATCTCAGGGGGATTCCAAGGCCGTCTAGTGTACAAGTGGCATAGTGAGATCGTGGCGTGTGTGCTGGGGAAATTGTCCGGATGCCCATATGAAAGGTCGAGTGGTCCCAGATGTGAGTTGTGCTCTCTCCCTGCCTTTTCGATTCCTTGCTCATCACTGTCGCTCCTGTGTTAGTCAATCGTTTCTACATCTATACTATACTTATATCCTTTTAAGCCTCTCCTCTACATCTATAATCAAATTCCCATTCGCATTTAACACAAAAATAAGTCAACATGCAGTTCTCGCTCCTCCCCGCGACTCTCCTCCTCTCTATTGCCTCAGCGGCAACAACATCCTTTTCGATTGCTACCCCAGTGTCGACTATCTCTCTGTCCACGGGCCAGAGCACCGCATGTGCCGCACAGGATATTCTTGATACGTGTATTGCTAGCAACATGGGCTATGTGCTTGCGTGTAACTCCGCAGACTATGGTTGCCTTTGCTCGAAGTGGAATGATGTTTTGACGTGAGTCTCCTCCCTATCACCTTGTTTAACATTTTTATATTAGGGAGACAATGCTGATACCAATCGCCATAACAGATGCTACCTCCAGTGCCCCAACGATGCCAACAGAGCTTCAGCCCTCGCCAACAAAAACGCCTATTGCAACTCCAACTCGCAATTCCCCTCTTCCACCTCCGCCGTTGTCTCACGACCTGTCTCTACCTCCGCGGGTACAGCAACAGGCACTGCTGCCAGCGGAGATACTACCAGTGGTGGCGTTAGAGCTAGCGGATCGGGGACTGCGACTGCAGCTGGTTCGAGCAGCACAGCGAAGAGCGGTGCTGAGGGATTGGTTTTGGGAGCTGGGAGTGTGCTTGTTGGGCTGGCCGGTGTTGTTGCTGCTGTTCTGTAAGGTAGCACTTTTCAGACGGGAAACAATAATTGGCTGGAAATGGCTCGAATTGGGAAGTGCGAGCGTGATGGATAGTCAAGAATTTTGGAATTGCAATTTAGCGATTGGGCGATGTGGCGCTCATTGATTTTGGATCATGCGTGTCTGTTTTGCTGAGGTGGAGATTGGGCTGAAAAGTGTCTTGGAAATTTTGTGTTCTGCACATTTTTGTGAGAAGTGAGGTTGATGGCCGTGTTTGATGCACAAGGATGTTATAATTTAGTATAATGTAATTCAAAGATGCCAAAGCGAATATCCTGTATTCTCTTATGAAATGGGACACAATTGACTTGTATATTGAATGTGATCGAGTCTGAAGCACTGAACGGTATGTTGGACAAGTCTCAACGCCCAATGCGCCTCATTTCTGTGTACTTAATCAAAATACAAGGTCTCTACTCGAAAACGAAGGGGTGAGGGTGGCCATGTACTTCCATGAGTTCACACAATCATGTCTTACCAGGTCCAAGATCGTAGATCCCTTTACGAATAAGCACAAGCCATTTCTCTCGCATTTCAGGATTTCCACCCAAATCCCCATATAGCAAAAATGGCCCTCCTATGCGACTAGTGTGCAGTAATGGGGGAATGGAATCCTACACTTTTGTCTGATTTAAATTCTCTGGGAAAGGAAAAGTAGTTGACTCGGCGGCATTTTAAGAAGCAGTAGCAGGAGAATAATTGGTTAACAAGACGACAGGGTAAAAGACACGAATTCTCGAGAGTACGTAAAACTAGCGGGATACGTGTACTTTGTGTGAGTTTGAAATTTCTCAAAGAGTTTAACTTGTCTTTGTGGTGAAGCTTTAGATCTTGACTTTCAAAGATTATATTTTAGGGAAGAGACCTTGAATATCATTTAAATACCTTTTCACCTTTCAGGCCATCATTATAAATTTCTACTGACAAGTTTGAAGCACAAGGACGAGCATTGAAATCCCCTTTCTGGGAATGGTTTTCTCTTCTGTTCAAGTGATGTTTTCCGTTTGTTAATTGAAGTTCAAACCCTCCCCCAAGCGCCTCATGGAACGTACCTAAGATTTCACATCGAGACAGTAATCAAAGGAAAAGCGACCATAGACAGAACAGAAGAGATAAGCTAAGAAAGCCTTTGGACGAATACGTCTTAACGAAGTCTTGTATAAGACACAAGAAGTAAGCACGCGAGCTTAGGGAGACATTCATTTGCCATTATAGATCGACTTCGTCGTCAAAGTCCACGGGAGAAGTGTCGTCTTTAATATTCAATAAAGTTACAATGTGAACTTCTTGCCAAGCATTATAATGTCCTTTCCCAACACCGGGGCAAAAGCTAAAACCACCATAGGTTTATAACAAGGAAGATGTAGGATATCATACAAATCGAGGTGTTGCTCCTTTACTAAAGCAAGCTATCAAGCCTTCCAATTTAATAATCGTCATATATGGACCCCAGTTGCGTTTCCCGCCTACCTCGCAATCATTTACACGCGACCACTGCTCCTAACTAGGGGCAACAGAACAATTTGAAAATTGACAAGATACTTGACGTGAGAAGGGGGATATATAACAAGCTAAGGAATAAATGAAAGAGGAGATGGAAGGGTTATTGAAGGGGAGTGTGCTGACTGTAAGCGAAGAGAGAAACCTGATTGATGACACTGTAAATGTGGGGTTGTCTTTGTTGTGTTTAGGAGATCGTTGAAATTGCCCTTATGAGTTAATGATTCTATTTAAAATATTAGAGCAAATATAGAATAAGGTTTGTAGGTAATGTGGAGGGAAAGAACTCCTCGACTAATTATTGGCAAAACAGCAAAATAGACATTAAATCGGTCCTGTGTGTGGAAAAGTTTACAGTTGAATTGTAGGCAAACCAAACCAGAAAATCCCTAAGCCTAGAAGCGTAGGCCTCCATATCCACAAATGAGCAAGAGTTTTGATATTTTGGGCCATGTTAGCTTTTCGAACCAGTGTGTAGTCTGTAAGTCTTTCGCTATGTTTCTCAAACAGGAGAGTCACCATAAAATAATCTGAGGTCACGGCTTGTACACATATTTTATATTATGTAGAGTGCGAATTGCCTCTGATGCAAATATTTACCGCTAGCTATTACTCAAAGTGAAGCATAGCCATTTCTAGTATCTGGAAATGCAAGAAATTTACTCGCTATGGTGCCGTCCCCTAATGCTGAAATGTAACGCCAAACTCCAATTTCCAAATAAGAGCCAGTCTCATAATTTTCACTGGCTCTATCCATGGAACGCCGATTATGCTCAAACCATGATTGTGAAATCAAAGGTGCTCCGAAACGAGCAAAATAATTCATAGCCCCATTTCCTTACAGTCTCCGCATATTGTCATCCCACAACCGCAGTCCCATGCATAGTCATCCTTGGTCTCTTTTTCATCCACCACCACTTTTTCGGAGCTCTCGCATTTGTCGCACGCCTTGCCACACTCGCAAGACCAAAGCCGAGTAAGATTGTCCATTCTATCTTGTGGTGCAATCTTGTTGCATACATCGCAAGTGATGTGCTTCCCAGTGCACTGCCATGCTGGCTCCCCAGATACGTTCATCGGGTCCGGTGACGAAGGCTTTTGGGATTCTTGATATGCTGTGAATTGTGAGAGCGTGGCCGGAGGGATTTCCCGAAAGCAACGGTGGCATTCAAGGTTACTCTTCTGGTTTGCAACGTCTGTACGATACGCAGGACGCCAGTAATGGGGGCAACCCCAGGCTCCACCGTTCTCGTTTCGAGGTTCCAGTCCAAATTGATTGCCATCTCCTTCATATCCTCTAATGCCATCAACATCATCTTCTGCAATCACGCCATCATCCTCATCTTCATCATCATAACCATCATCCTCACAGCCACCCCCGCATGTAGTGATTGGCGATAGGCAGACCCAGCAGAAGTGAGCTCCACACCTGCACTCGATATGGGCACAACCAAACATTCTTCGAACTCCAGCCCGACATTTGGGACATCGCTTGATCCTCCATTTTTTCAGCACAGCTGCTAGCTCTGGCTCGAGATCGCTCTCTTTGCAGTCTCCAGTATGAGTGAAAGAGCGGCACTTCGTGCATATTGAAGTACAGCATTTCGGGCATGCTACTATAGGCTTGACATTTCTAGTAGCTGGCTCTGGCAACTTAGTTTGCTCCGACACCTGAGAGACATCAATCGGCTGCCAATCGGCTGGTAACAGCGACGACTCTATGGGTTTGGTCGACTCAGTGTATGTTTTTGGTGAGATGAATGTCGAGCATGTAGGCACAGGGCAGTATATCCGATCAGGCGTGCTCCATTCCTCGTGCTTGGCTTTGTATAATTCAACCTGTGACGAGTTAGTCTGGGAGCAACCAGTGAGAAGTGCAGAGCAACCAACCTCAGCAACGGTAAGCAGGTTGCGGACAGCAGCTAGAGGTATCGCTGTACAACATTTAGGTGGCATCTTTGACTCATTCCTGCAGGCATCCAGAAACCAATTCTTTAAACAGCCGGTGCATATATTTCCATTTTCGCATCTGAAGCAGGAGTGAGGGAAGTATTCTTTATCAAGTTTCTCCATGCAAATGGTACAAGCCCGAAGATCGATTTTTGGCTCTTGTTGATTGATTGTGGTGGTCGTTGGTTCCACCACTGGTAGAGAAAGTACATCCATTGTATGATGTGGGAACAAATGTGGAAAATTTAATCCAGCTAGATATGATTATAGTCAGTCGATAATAATGAACAAAGAGAAGAGGCTGGAGAAGAGACAACATCTAAAATAAGGCTGAGGAAGGGCAGATGAGTCACGCGGAAGCTGCAGGTAGAAGCTATCCACAATGAGTAATAGGCGTACAATACCGTGCATTACCAAAATAGAAGAAACTTGACGTAGTCAACATACCTTGAAAGAAGCCATACTCCCGCTCAACCACCTGTTGCCCAGGAGCAAGGGGGTTAGGCACATGTGCATATCGAAATTGTGGCGTCACCGGGGTATGACTAGGTGAGGCGGAGGGGGAAACAGGCGAGAATGTACTGGCAGCAGGAGTCCTAGCAGTCCGGTATTGAGCTGGAGCAGGGCTTTCAGTGGGTGGCAACATTCGAGCAGTAAACGACCTGCCGTACCCCGCCTCGGCCCTATAGTTATTTCTTGCTTGTTGAACCCCTAAGTGAGAAGCAGGCCCGAGACTAGGCGGATACATCTGAGGGGGGGGATATAGAGCCCTCGAGTGCCTCGACGCAAGTTCAGCCTGGGACTGAGGAAAACCTATTCCATTCCATCGTTGTTGCCAGGGACCTGGAAGAGCTCGAAAGGTATTATCACCATAAACTTGAGAACCTAGGGGGGGGGGATACTCATGCGGGGCGGGTGAGAATCTGGAATGTGACTGCTGTATATTTGGTGGATATGGTGGATAAGGGCCTAATCCTGGGTTGAAAGAGTAACTCGGCTCACCAGGTCGAATAGATGGTAAAGGGCTTTCATGCTGAAGCATCTCCGAGATAGTCATGACTCGACGTGGTGGAAGGCTACCATCTGCATGTGCCTTTGCAGCCTGGCCTGGGTGATCCATCTCCATGGGGTCCGGCGCATGATCCATGCTCGATGGACCTGAGAGGTATCTCTGGGTGACGGGTTGCTAGTGCTTATATATTGGAATTTTTACGATCGAACGGTGTGATGGAGGCTAAAGAAGGCTGTCGAGTTGGAAATGGTGCTCAGTTGTACCGAGAAGTGCACTTGTTCGAGTCGGAATGGAAAATCATGGGAGAGAAGCTTGATGGGGCGGAGATTTGAACTTGAAAAGTAAGGCTGTATCGACTGTGAACGAGCGACATCTAGTTCTAGCACCAGTATTCGTCGAAAGTGAACTGGGTTGGTGTAACCATTGCCAGTCTTGTCTCAAACAGGCGGCAGCCGCTCTGGAGCCTGATCCGTTGGTGATGAGGGGCATCACCCTAGTTACCGACGAGGCCGTCAGCTCTACAACTTTAATATATCTTTTATATCAAAGCTGCTAAATACTAGGATGCGGCTTAAAACTATAATGTTGTCGAGATTATTACAATTCATTTAAGCAGGTCGTTCACGGGTGGGGATTTTTCTAATTTAGACCATGTGGGGGATAAGCCTTATCACCACGTGACCCGTATATTCCACAGTCACAATGGGAATCGTTTAGATATTTTGAGGCATTATCATTGACGTCAAGAATCAAGCAGCATGCCTGATAAAGACGCTGGAACCCCACGAGTATTTCTTGTTAGGCACGGTATGTATGACGGCTTTTAACCTCTGTCATAACAAGGAGCAATCAAAGCGGTATTCCAATTTTGATCGAGGACTGACCTCATTGCAGGTGAGACAGAATGGACTATCTCAGGCCGGTACACTGGGCGCAGTGATATTCCACTGACTGCTAATGGGGAGGACCAGGTCTCCTCATCCGCAAAGATTATCGTTGGAAATGGCAAAATCCTCGATCCTTCGAAAATCGCGCAATTGTTTATAAGTCCAAGGACAAGAGCAAAGCGGACCTACGAGATTCTCTTCGACGGTGCTGCGAAGAAGGAGCTTGAAAGCAAATCAGAAATTACAGAGGATATACGGGAGTGGGAGTATGGTGCTTACGAAGGACTCCTGACTGCACAAATTAGGGCGGCGAGGAAGGGGCGTGGTTTAGACATGGAACGGCCCTGGAATATCTGGGTTGATGGCTGTGAAGATGGGGAATCGGCTGCAGAGGTTACAACTCGTCTTGACAGGATCATCTCTAAGATCAGGGAGATCCAGGGACCTTATATGCATGGCGAGAAGGGTGTCGACGTGGTCTTGATTGCCCATGGCCATATTTTACGGGCATTCGCAAAACGTTGGTTAGGGTTTGAGCTCAGCCAACGATTGCCAATGATGTTGGAACCTGGAGCAGTCGGTGTATTGAGTTATGAGCACCACAAGGTGGATGAGCCGGCCTTCTTATTAGGAGTAAATATGGGAGGTGCGGAATAGATATAACCCAAAAATACCCAATGTATAGACCAATAGACGAAAATATTGTTTAGAGGACTTAAAGTTGCTCTATGATGAGGTTGATTTGCGATAACTTAGTTTTTGATATGGGGATTATTCCTTCCTTCTGAAAGTGTATAGGAACAGGTTTTCTCTTGAAAAGATCTTCCGATCTTCATCCTCAATCTCGTCAATCTTGAACCTTTTTCTGGCTCCCATCATGAAGCCTCTGTCAGCCCTTCTTCTATATTTGAAACAGAAGTAGATGACTGCATCATTGCAAAGCTCTAGAAGTTCCTCTAAGGTTGAAATCAGTGGAGCAAATGCTGTCTCATTGTAGACACAGTCAGCAGCGAGGATAACGTTCGGCTTTTGTTCGATCACTTCCTTTGGTAATGGCTCACCCCTACACAAAACATTAGAGAGCGTCGGCATATACCGTAGAAGTTTCACTTACCAGTTTAATATGAGTGACGACACCCGTGATCCCAACTTGTTCAGAACAACGTTTCGAGCCATGAGATCCAGCATACACTCTTGGTCCGTAATGATGGTGGAGCCATCAAAAGCAAATTCCTTAGCTACCGCCAACCCAACGAGTCCTCCACCAGCTCCAAGCTCAAGACTGCAAAATAGTCAGTCGAAAGCACGTGATGAAGCAGGAGAAACACACACATTCTTGCATTTTTCAAAGTCTCCCGATGATAACGTATCATTTGCTTCATTAAAACCATACCGGCAGGCCAAAGTTGCCCACCGCATCCTTTCCCAACATCTTCATAGACAAGGAGAGGCGGGTGTTCAGGAGGAAAGAGATCACCCAGTAATTTATTGAGGTCTATTTCTGTGATGCCTGCGTGTTTATGTGCTGGGATCGGGACTAAATCCTCTCCGAAAGCCAAAGGGGAGAATTCTGGGGAGGGAGACCGGGAAAGCATTGTGTTGTCTCCTGCTGGTGGTAATCTGAATTGGTGGCTGTAGGAAAGTGTTTCTGTGGGGAACAACATGCTTGCAGATTTTAGACGCTTGTTACATCCACCCTGTCCCTCCTCCCTCTGATTTCGACTTCCAGGTGTGAATTATTTCTACCACACAGAATACGCCACTTCTTATCACTTTCGACTCGTACCCTTTAATTTATATGACCAAAAAACAGTGAATTTGCCAACCTTTCTGTTAAGTGAATCTGCTGCACGATGTGCCTTTTTTTCTCGCCTCCCTTCCGGCTCGCTTACACGGGTGGACTTCGGGCCAAAATCCTAGCCACGACCTCTCTTTTGCTTTGATAATCATCCCTTGGTTCCATGAGACTCCCCTAAGGGCGTCGTAATTCCAACCCGTCATAATGATAGGAACATTGATCTCCTGTTACTCGCATGCTTCAACCAATACAAGCTGCTCACCTTCGTGGTTTGTGTGGCGAACGCCTCCCCTTCTGACCGTAACCCTCCGAAGGCCCCTTTAGAAGGGCATCAATTAGGTTCCATACTCTTTTATAACATATCAACTTGACTGGTAGCACGATTAAGCTGTAAATTATGGGCCGCGTTTGTATATGCAGTAGCGATATGGTTGATCCTGACGAGACAACAATGTTGTATGGGTGGTTGGTTGAGGCGCGAGAATACTGTCATCGACAATCCTACCAATCTCACTGACAGCCATCTATCTCAGAACAACCCTTAGTACATGCAAAATTTTGATACTCTGGCAAGATTGGGCAACAAGTCTGAGATCCCTTACACGGTAATCACTCCTGCTGAATTCCTCATGCATGCGGTACACAACGATAGGCGGCTTTATCAATTCATGCTCTCGCCGAGACTGAGTTTTCTACGATTACTGTTAGTTCATCTATACCTCCCCAAAATGGCAATATCTAGGGTAATAACAACTACTATCCACATAGCAAGCTTTACCATCACTGTACCAATGATTGGCTTCCCTCTTAACTCACAAGTCTCACTAATCGTTTGAATCTCCAAGCCATATTCATATACTTTCCCGAAATCGACATTCCCACCAATCCTACCAACAACCTATGCGCTATCTAGTGGTCCTAAATGATTGTCATTCATGGACGGTCTCCATGAAAGATGTTGGCCCGGATTCTGTCACCAGTCACAATTGCCATTGCCGCTACAGACTCAACGGGATCAACCCGAATGACTCAACACCTTTGGTCTCTAAAAATTCAATGCTGCTTGTGAATGCGCCACTATCAGTTCAGCTACCAATATTGGGGGTATATTCAGCACGTCGGCTATTCTCTACCATCCATCAACTCCATTCAACTTCAGGTTTGATCCTAACACGTTCTCTGATTCAGGAATGAGTTACTATGCTGTTACTGAGAATACGTTGATGCCACCATGGATAAATTTTGATGAAAGAAATCTATCCTTTAGTGGACAAGCACTAGATTACAGTTCCCTGATTTGACCACCGCAAACATTTGGAATAAAGCTTATTGTATTAGATATCCAAGGTTATGCAAGCTAATCCATATCTTTCGACATTGAAGTGGGAGCTCATCTTATGGCTTTTAAAAACGCCACCTTAACACTGAATGCTACTGTCGGGAGTGAAGCTAACTCGGATGGGTTATCTCAGAATTTTCACCTAGATGGGCAATGACACCTGCGTTCTCAATATCATCAATCATGGCTGAAACGTCTTCTTGGTTGACTTTCGATGTTTCAGCCACGGGACTTTCTAGCACGGTTCCAAAAGATATTATATTAGCTAGTATTATGGCTATTGCAAAAGATATATATGAAGACACGGCAAATGCGGTAATTGTGATCGCCCTATTCAGCAGATTAATACCAACACTGGGACATACTGCTGGGGCAAGCCTCTCCTACAATTTGAGCAGTCACTTCCGGAATCCTTCCGACATTGAGATATCTCTCCAAACAAACTCTGAAGAATTGTGGCTAATACTTGATCCTGCTACCTTTGAGTTCTTGGTAGCGTTCCGGCTGCAGCTACAGACCTTGTAGAGATTCAGATCATATTGACAACCAACTATAGCCATATAAGAGAACGAAGCCTCAAAGTTCAGGCCGGTAGTAGACATTGCAAATGAGATACCTACATCAACAACATTGTCTCCCGCGTCCGCAGTCCCAGTAGGCACCCGAGTCAGTCGGAAAACCATCGTTCTCGCTATCATAATTCCGACAGGAATCCTAGTCATTTCTATCCTACTATTCCTTCTCTGCTATCTTTGCGGAGGATATTACTCTCGTTCTCGCCCCCGCTCGCTCTCAAGGGTGATATTTCAAATCCATTAGAAGTTCGATTCACGACGAGCATAATCGAAACCAACCTGCTGTTTCCTGTTGCTAAACCTGAACTTCTGAAATTCGGTAATTCGTTCTTCACGTATGGTATGGTGACCAATGGAAAGAGAGCTTTGCTGGCGAGTTTCTTTAGTAGGGCCGGTGTAAGGGGCCAGACCGTATCTGCCACTCGGGTAAGTCAGATTTCCAAGAGAGGTATATGAAATAGTGCAAGTGGAATTGGGCATAAAGTGAGAGGTTATAGCGAGACAGTGATACAGATGGGAAAGGAGAATAAAGTTGCAAAGATAGAAAATAGTTGGCGGAGTAAACAAGATTCTTCGTTTCACAACTTCCCTCTAAGGACAACTCTAGGGCAGTAATTGATGAGGCAATACTTGAGTTATTCGAGAAAAGTACACACATGATGCTCTGGGAAAGTGTTTAAGATAATATACATTCTAGATTCAATCTCAGGTGCTGTGATATTATGAATACTCAGAAATAACGATATTTGGCTATGTAACTGACCTATTGTTTTGAAGTGTTTGATTGAAGTTGGGTGTTATCTTTCAAGCGGGATTGGCTCATTGGGGGTGAAAACAAGTAATGTGGATGCTATGTCGGCACTAGACAATATTGGAAGTATAATATTTTAAAACCTCGCATTATGAACAGAAACTCGTGTTCAACATAGTAGGTACCAGGTATGAAACATCTACGGGTGAAGTATAGTCTATGAGATCTAAGGGGAGGTGAACTAACATAACTCGACGCTTGCGAATCTGAGAATAATGGAAATGCAGCTTTTTAAAGATCTACGGATCATCGGAGGATGTGTAAGTAGATAGGATGTTATACTGCTGAGTAGGTTTCAAAGAGTAGGTTTTATTAGTATTTCTTTCTATTATACACTCTCTTCTTGCTCTCTGGTGAATGTACACAAAATTAAACAGGTTTCTTAGATGCCGATCGTTCCATGTCGTTTATATGCACCCTAACCACATTTTCCAGCCTCTGCTCTCGTGTTCTTTTTTCAAAAGAGCTAGAATTCAATACCATACCTAATTTGTTTGTTTCGTTTTATACAGAGCTACCACTTAGCACCAAAATCACACATATTTGAAGTCATTTTCCGATACCGCCTCCAGGTCCCCAATCACAAACTCCTCTTCACTTTGCTGTACCTCGCTATCTTCAACGGTTCCAATGGTGTCACGAAGGGAACTTGCTCGTTCCTCCATATCCTGAATCTCCTGTTGCGCTAGCGCCTCGCGAAGTGACCGGTGGTCTACAACCTTTTTGAGAGCCCCAATTGTTATCTCATCCGGGTTATATCCGCCAGCTTGTTGTCGAGCAATGGTATTGGTTACCATAGGAATATTCTGCATTCGAGCATAACCAAAGAGTAGAGTATTCCAAGAGACCATACTTGGTTCAAGGCCGCGGTCTCGCATCATGGATAAAACTTTCTCAGCAGCTCTTGTTTGACCGTGGCGCAAGAAAACTTTTATGAGAATGTTCCATGTATAGGCATCTGGCTTGGGTATTCGGATTGGTTGATTCTGATTGGCATTTTGTGCTGCCGAAACATCTCCCTTCTTCCCAGAAGTGGTCATTTGTCCAATTATTTTGAGGATAGCCGGGATGTTAGTGACGTACCGCCCTAGAGCTAAGATTATAAGATTGTAAATGTGTCGTAGGTCAATGGCGTTCTCTCGTTTCTCGGCGATCATTTTTAGCATAGGGTCCCCCACTTGCATAAGATTGCTGAGCCGTTCATAGAACCATTTTGGAGTATCAGGATCGGGGTAATTTTTAAGGAGTGCTGTGATCATAATGACCAGTACTTCGGGTGTTGGATCTACAAGTACCTTTTGATTAAGTACATCGAATTGAGAGTCTATTGGAGAAAGGGTTGGTGTTTGGGATTGTTGGAAGCGTTGTAAACGTTGCTTAAATCCAGGCAAAAGGTGAAATAAAGGCTCCAAATGGAAATGCTCACAATACAGTGGCAGCATTTTTTGGAATGTGACCTTTCTGTTGACACCGGTACGACCGGAGCTAAAGGTGCCATTCGTGCCAAGTACCCACCCCTCTCTGTTCGATTGCACTTCTTCTCTGTGCTTTGCATGTTGGTCGAGGAGAAGCAAAGAGTGAAGTGCATCCGTGACAATATATGAAGTTTTAATATTGTTCTCTCTGACACTGCGCATGACAGATTGAATGGCAGCTTGGTCAAGTCTAGACTTAGCGTCGTGTAGCACTATCGAGTGCGTATAGACGTCTGGATCTGGACCATCCTTCTTCATCATATTGAAGATCTCCCAACCTCTTTCATAATCCCCCGATCGCAATGTCTTTAAGAGAAGAACGTTGTAGTGGATGATGTTCGGCTGTAGTCCGCATTGTAACATATAAGCAAACTTCTCCGAAAAATCGCGACTTGAGTTTTTATGCGAGTTCATCAGGATCGTCGCGCATACACTCTCCATTTGAGGCGTTTTGAAATCTGCACCAAGGTCTCCAATCCTGCGAAGAATCTCAAACGCATCATCTTGGTATAGTGGTCCGGATTTCGCTATTCTCGAGGCAAAATGCATGAGTGTATCAGCCGACATGGGATTATTGATCTCTGTCAGGGACCGATAAAGTAGATCTGGTCTTTGACAATGTTTGAGTAGAAGCCATAATGAGTCTTGTGGCAGATAAACATAATCGGGAGGACCAAGCATCAACATCTTAACTATTGATTTGTGTAAGATATCGCCTAAAATCGGGTCCGGGTCCTTCCGCCCATCAAGAAAGTGCCAAATGATATAGCTGAGAACATTGCCGACCACACGGTGTGAAGGGTATGGGGCGGTATAAGTACCGCTTAAGACTTTCAATGTTTTTTGTGGACATGATAGAAGTGTTGAACATATCAGCAGTGGCCAGAGAACCGCTTGTCTCTCAACGGGAAGCTTTAGCCATGTGTTATGTACAGCTTTTGCATCCGTCTCACTGACTAAAAGCTTTATCATTCTCTTATCAATCTCATTTTCTAATGGTCTTTCTTTATCTTTTGAGCCACTCCATTCATCTCGAAGTATGGCGAGAACCCGGTGAATTGTTAATGCTTCTTGGGTCTGCTTTGGTATGGCGTGAGTATCATGAGGATCTCGGAGTTGATGGAGTTTTTCTGGGGATGCCAAAGATTGCTGAACGTGCTTATTGAAAATGTGGCCAAAATATCGCAGTGCTTGATGTGGATCATTTGGTATTTTTTCAAGTTTTGCGTGATCATCCGTAAGCCTTTGTCTAGCTAGAATTCGTCTTCGTAGGCCTGGGTCTAATTGTGTGTCGGGCTTCATTCGATAGGTGCCGAATCCATGTTTCCAATCTTGAATTTTTCTACGGGAATCATTATAGCCACGTCTGTGAGGATGCACTTTCTTCTTTCTAGGTGATGTGCTCGAGGAGCGGCCGTAGTCACTAGAGACATTTCCATCCTCAGGGTTTGTTGTACGTTCTCGACTCTGAGTATGACCATTTAGTTTCCTGCTCTGAAGTGATCTTTTGGAGGAGTTGTTATTGATAGTGAAAAGGGCCCCATCCCCAGGAATCTGTTTTTTGGACTCTGTAGGGAGATCGATATGGCCGTCGGCTGGATGAACCCTTGGCAGCAAGTTCTGGACTGGACTACCCACTAAGTGATCCGAAGAGGTCTCTCGGAGAGTGTTGTCGTGATGCTGTATTGCAGCGCTTGAGTGCCCTCTCTTACCCAATTTAACCCCCGACGGCCATGGCTGGGAAAGTCGAGGGCAAAGAAAGGGGAGGACTGGTAGTTCGAAGGCCGACCATCCTCTGCTGGGCAGTCTTAATCGTAGAGGCATGGGCGTCGTCCATCTACTGCATCATATTGTTGTATCTTCGCATTGTAGAGAAAAATTGTTGATCAGGGTGCCCAAGGCTTTACAGATGGGAAATAGTTCAATCTGCCAAGAAATTTCTTAGCGGCGGCTGTAAGGCTGAGATTTTGAATCCGGCAGAAACACAAAATCTCCAAATCAACAACGACTCTAAGGTTCGCGATTCTTGGGTCTACAAAGTCTTCAATTGCTTGTACTGTTTCTCACCGATATGTCTGCTACACATGCAACTTTAGGCGCTGCCGCAGATGAGCGGAAAGCGCGCCTTGCCAAGCTCAAGTCCTTGAAGCGCAAGCAACCCGGTGATGAAATAGTTGCACCGGAGTCCACACGCTCACCATCCCCCCCCGCCGAACCTGATGTTGCCAAATTACACCTGTCAGGTCGAAACTACGACCCAGAAGCCAAAGGACCAAAGCTTGGATTCGAAGCACCTCCAACCCTAGCCGTAGAAAAGACGCTGGAGCAGCAGGCAAAAGAGGTCGAGGAGGAGATTAGGAGGAAGGCTGAGGAGGAAGAACAGGACGACAAAGGTGTAGATCTTTTCAAGCTGCAGCCGAAGAAACCGAATTGGGACTTGAAACGGGATCTGGAGAAGAAGCTTGAGATCTTGAATGTTCGGACTGAAAATGCGATAGCGAAAATGGTTAGGGAAAGAATTGAGGGTGCTCAGAAGGCAGCAAGGATAAAGGCTGGAAGTGGAGCAGCAACAGCAAGTGAGGGTGGTGAGGAAGCTGGATTAGAGGGCGTGGCTCTTGTTGAAGGAGTGAAGTTGAGGGAAAGGGAAGAGGCAGAGGAAGAACGGCGGGAGAAGGAATATGAAGAAATGGAGTGAGGGATATCATCGGCGCACGATCTTACAGGTTTCACGGAATAGCAAGCATGGCCATGGTGTTTGGAGTATTCTTTAGTGTAAAATAGCCTCAGGCCTGGGGTATCGATTTACTTATACAACGCCGGTGCTTCCTGTGAAGCATATTTATCTTTGCTTCTTCCTGTAAAGTCCCTGTTTACCGAACCCCCATAAAAATAATCATCGGCTCATATTCATTGCTTGAGTTATAGCTAGCCTTTTGCTAAAGGGACTCAAGCTCCTCTCTCTTGTGGCGAGTCTGTTTTCCTGTTCTTGACGTCGGAATTGCTGTCCTTCATTTTCATTTCTGTAATCCCCCCTTCCAGACATATGATCATTGGACAGTCTTCTCCTTCCTCTCTGGGGGCTTCTGCTCTCCGTTTTTCTTCCTCGGGCTGACGGGCTTCTGTGCTGGAATCGTCTCCTAGTACTTCGACTACCTCTACGTTCCCGAGAGCCTCGTCTAATATCCTTTGGGTCGTCTAAGGAGAATGACTGTCCCGACGAAGAGTCCCGTCTTCGCTTCTTCTCCCAGTCGGCAGCCCTAGGTCGTGGTGGGGGAGATCTCGAATCACTTGCGAATCTGTCTGTCTCCGTGATTAGGCTTCTTTTAGGTGGCGATCTCGACAAGCTTGGAGAGCGTGGTCTATGGCTTTTCGATTCCGAATGTGATTGATGTGGCGATGGCGATCTCGACATATTCGTGGAAATTGTGGAAACAGACATAGTTGACACCGAGGTTGAGCGTATTCTTTTAGACGCCCCAGGAGAATCCAATTCTTCGCTCTGCCTATCGCGCTTCCGGCCTCTCTCAAGCTCCGCTTTTGCAAGCTGCTCGTTAGCGATGCCTTTCCTAATGCGGCAGTTAGCAATATATATGAGTGAGATAGTTTGGTAGTGAAATATGACAGACGGAAAATTCTAGCTGTGTGAGCTTTGCTCCCTCAGCAGATAGCTATTTGACCAGAGCTATCTGGTCCCCTCAGGCATTTCTTAGGTTTTCAGTGTAAAAAAGCTTCTCAAAAGAGCCCTACAAGAGCAGTATGAATTCTTGAATATTATTGATCAAAGCACTTGTTCTCAGCCTCTGAACTATCTTCTCGGATATCGAGCAACTGTGAGACTAAGAAGTCCCCTAGAAAACTGCTTAATCTCCTCAAGTCCACTGGGCGAAGAAATTCAGCCCTGGAAATCTTCAACTTTCTAAGAAATTCCATCCCTAACTTGGAAAAAAGGGCAAAATCTCCACACAAGCATTGCTTATCATAACAACTTTAGACGGTATTGTAGAATATAGAACGTACTTTCTTAGCAGGTCTTGCGGTATGTCACTTGTCAATTTTGGTACAAGTTTAGGATTCAAGAGCTGTTGGGTTCGAGAGGGTCGAGAGACATAAGGTCGTTCTTGTGCAACCGCTTTGCACTCGTAAGAGTAGTGGCGTAAGAACATGGTCAGCATTGTGCTTGCAAATGGGGTAAATATTGACATATCTTTCTTGAGACATTTCTGGCATAAAGTAGTTGCAGATGCCTTTGAAGCACTGCTCGTCGGGCCCCTCTGGTATCGATGCATAGTTGCGCGCAGAAGTGTGTAGATTGGGCCAAGGAAATATTGTAAGGGTATTTGGGATAATCAGTTTACCAAGTAGAGCGAGAATGCACGACAACTATGTTTGTCGCAAACAGCTGCGCGGTGCAAACAATAACGTAAATTGCAATGTTTCTCAGCGCTGAGTCCTCAATGTGCAGAGCTTCTGCCCATGTTTCTAAAGTCTAATCCATTACCGGTGAGCAGGGTTGTTCAATGCCAGGCAGGTCAGCCCGCTAGGCTAGTCCAGCCTTAACAACCACCTTCGCTGATTTATTGCCTGCACCACCAAAGAAGTTCTCCAGCCTGCCTTAGACTTTCATCCACGAGGGGAGCTGAAGAAATGCTCTGACTCCGGATTTTTTGTTGCCAACGTTCGCCGCACTTTTTCTCTCTCCCTTGCCTAGTCTCCACATTGCTGGAGCGCCGCTACAACACTGCTCTCGCCCATCCATCGCTGGGGTTGCACGAGCGTTGAAAACCGCATCGATAACCACCACTTCACCAGGTGTGGAAGCTCATCAACGTTGCACGCCCTGCCTGGATCAATCAAACCTTCTGCGCTGCAAAACCTTCTCGATCACCTCCATTTAAAAAACACCAGCAGCTTGTCAGCAACGACAATGACCAGATGTTACGCTTCTTCATCGGGCGCTTTTGTTAACCTCTTCCCCTAATATTTCAATTCAGATTCTACAATCTTTTCGCCCAGCTGCGATCCCACCCTTTGTCCTGATTTGGACCAATACACTCATTTCAGCATCCGGATTGGTTTCTACCTGCGACACACTCTACCATGGCCACAGCACCAATGTCTGCAGATACTTCTAGACTGTCATTTGCAAAGGTATGTGGCTCTCGCTATGGCCTTAACCCCGCGTTCACTTTTTAGAGAATATCCAGCTTACTTTTCTACTTTCAATAGGTTGCTGCATCAGCAGGCAAAGACAATGTGGCTTTGAGTTCATTTACTAAAGTTGCGGTTTCTGGACCTGTGAGAGGAACTAAAAAGGAGAACATGTCGCTACAAAGTCAGAAGGATGTAGAACAGCAGGATATTGGGGGGCATCCGACTAGGCAGCCAGACAGTATACAGGCCTCGAGCGACAGGAAAGCACCTCTTTCCGAAGAAAACAAATCCACTATCGTTTCCCGAGCACCACCAGTCTCTGATACCAACCTTGTTGCTGCAGTACAGGCGTTGACTGTTAATGTGGAAAGTGATTCACAAATGCCGAGTTTGGTAGTCAATGGCTCTGGATCTGGCATGAGGAATATCAGAAAGAAAGCCGATGCCACAGAATCATTCTCTGAGGATCCGTTTCAGCGCACGGATTCGGGATCAGAGTTGGGGACTAAACCACCAAGCTTAGATGGAAAGAGCATCACCTCTGGGACTACTTTTGCATTGGATGAGAAGGAATCGTTAAGGCCTGATGATAGTGCCAGTGTCAAAGCCGCAGAAGATGATGATACATTTTCTGGGCGAGGCTCGATTGTAGCAGGATCCCGAATTGGGTCGGAGGCAGCTGGGCGTGCATATCGTGCACAATTCTACGAGGTTCCTGACAGACGTATGCAGCCTATGCCAGAGCGTCAAAGTCAAGGCTTGAACACTCCTCAGAGCGGATCCTCTGGCCAGCAGACTACGGATGATGGGAAGATTAATAAACCACTCATTGGGCCAAGTGGTGTGCCAGATGGTTTCAACCTATTTTATCGGCAGACTCCCGATGAGAAATTGTTAGAGGCCCTAGACTCTCCAAAGGATCGCATATTCCTCCTCCGGTTGGAGCAAGATTTGCAGAAGTTCGTTATAGATTCTAAGTAAGAGCACCCCTTTTCAACTTCCCATTCCGTTAAGTGTTTTCTCCCTGCAGGCATCTTCTATACACTTTGGAGCAGAACACAATTTTTGTTTTCAAAAGCTAATAATCATTCTAGAGAACCTTTCATTGACTTGCCACCATGCAACTCTTTCTGTAGAATGCTAACTCACAAATTGGCGGATTACTATCATATGACCCACCAAGTTGACTCTGTCGCTGGCGCTGTTCGCATTTTTCGCACACCATTCTGTAGACTGCCGCCTTCATTGACTAGCATCTCAAACCCACCAACCACTGGTAACACCCCACCGCCAACCATGCCAGCGATGAAGATAATGCGCAGAGGAGGTGAAGGTGACACGGGGCCAAGCCCATCTAAAGCAACTTCGGAAACAGGAAGTGATGGAAAGGATAAATCATTGTCAGCTAAAGAAAAGTATACAATCCACTGATGCTTGAAATGTATTTGGGCTAATCTTATTAGACTGTCTCGGGAAGAGCGAGAAGCTGCTTATAATAGGGCGAGGGAACGTATCTTTGGTAAAGACGAGAAGAACGGGGATGTCACTCCCGGTTAGTTGCAAATCTTGTCTTCTATGATATGTCGCCTAATTATCTAGCAGAGATGGAAGATTGTAACGAAATGTCTCGCTCAAGTTCCGTTTCGACAAAGGACAGAAATAGTCAGAGCCGGAAACCAAAACCTCCAAAGCAACGACGAGATGATTCTGACAGTTTTGATGTTCGATCCCAATATACTCCCTTTTTCCCCCAGCCGCAAATGCCAACATGGGCACCAACGCCACACTATACGCCAGGGGCACCTCAACCTTTCAACGGGGCTGTTCAAAATACATACCAGACCGCAATACCCACCCAGTTTCCAGTACCAGCACCAGCTCAGCAATTCAACCCACCCACTATGGGCAATGGCAATATGCAGGTATTCAATCCTGTGCCACAGGTTTG
This sequence comes from Tricladium varicosporioides, assembly GCA_021365295.1. NCBI lineage: Eukaryota > Fungi > Ascomycota > Leotiomycetes > Helotiales > Tricladiaceae > Tricladium > Tricladium varicosporioides. The sequence goes on from JAJTIW010000002.1 coordinate 919,485, forward strand.
TGATAACGCATATTGCGAGAGAAAAAATCATGCTAATATAGAGAAGCAGTACCCTCAGCCCAATCAGCCGAGATTTCAGCCACATAGCGCACCTATCACTGCCTATGGATCCCCAGTTCAGTCTGCACCTATTGTTCAACAACAATGGCAACAGCCTCAACAACCAATTTACTCGAGCCCATATCAAACTCGGGGGCCTATGGCGACGGGACCTCCAAATTCAATTCCATATGCTTTTGGTCAACTGCCAAGCACTGCTAATCCCGCTGATCCTAAGAGCCAGCACCCGATTCCGGGAAGCTTTAATAGGCATGCTTTCAATCCTAAGACACAGTCTTTCGTACCTGGCAATGCCGGTAATCCAGTTCCCCAATCCATGTCACATCACGGGTCTCCTCACCACGGCTCCCCCCACCACGGCTCCCCCCATCTCTCTTATAACGCCTACACACCACCTCAGCAATTCGGGAATGGGATGGGGTACAGCATGGCGCGGCAGGGTTCGAATAACTCTTTGCCTTCTTATCACGCATCTCCACACATGGCCCATAGATCAATGATGCATCAGGGTATGCAAGGTATGCAACAAGGTATGCCACAAGTTATGCCACAAGGCATGCCTCATGGAATGATTCAGGGTATGCCTCAAGGTTTACCTCAGGGTATGCAAGGTATGCCACAAAATGGACAGCTTGGGCACCATCTACCAAATTACGGTAACCCCTCTACACTTCCTCCAAAACCACCTACTGGCGTTTAATGGCACATGGTTATGTGATCAATACTTAGTGGCGTCAGGTAGCATTGGCGGAGTTAGTGGAAAATGCGGGCATCAAATGCACTTTATTACCAGGTTTATGACATGGAGCTGATAGACCCCGAATACAACAAAATTATAAAACATAAACTTTGGTGTACGAAATAAAATGATTGTGAAGCATGGTATTCTATGCGAATGGCTCTATTGCCCACCGTAACGCCGTACTTTTTTCCATCCTGTACAATGCACATTCATGCATGGTTGTTCTGTTTGGAAAATAGCATCATCATATAATTACTCGTTTGGCTCCCGTGGTTCTCTTTGTTGACCCCCCCCTCTACCTCCCCTACCACCACGCTTTCCACCCCGCTGACCTCCGCGCTCCCCCTTCTCACCCCCTTCTCCGCTACCGGTTGCTGCGAGAGCATCAGAACCGCCCATCGTAAGAGCTGCCGTCGCAAGTCTTTGTGAGAGGTCAATTTGAGTGCGTATAGTGTTTGCGAGGTATGAGACCACAAGCACGTCTTGGATGTGATTATTGAAATCTCGCTCAATATCTTGCGGGTCAACTTTAGGTGCCAACGACAAAGCATTCATCAAAAACTGTCCTAGGGCATTTGAAGGTTCTCTCTCCTCGTCTAGAACAGCGCTAACGTATTCCGCAACGCGATCCAAAAGATCAATGGCCTGATCCACGGCTCTCTCCAGCCCTTCAATATCTGAAACTATTGGTGCTGCGCGGTTCTCGCTATCCTTTGCTCCAGAAATCAACTCAAGTCCGCTCTTTTCAGCCTCGCCATATCTGATATCGTAGGGTACTGGTATAAAGAGACAGCTCTCTGCTGCTCGCTCAGCATTTACTCCGACAGGTGCACTAATATACGCCTTCGCCTCAATCTCCTTCCCACTTTCTGTCGAAACCGTAAGGTGGATAGCAGGATGCGGAAAAGTTCCAGTCTCAGAACTAGCAAAGAAATTCTGAATCAAGGCGCTGAAGCTATTCAAATCCAGACTTGTCGTGTACCATCCTAGTAGAACTTCTCGGGGGTTGGCTTTAAGCTGCAGTGCGAGCATGTTCTTCTGGTACTCGACATCTACCTCGACTTGGTCTTCGTTCTCGGTATGAGGAATCGCAAAGCAGTTTCGTACTTCGGCTTCCATTCCGTCTTCTGAGCGGACGCCAAGTAGGGCACCGATCACGCGTGTTGATTGTGTATCCCGGATGTCTCGTCGGATGGCATGATCGAGGATCGAGAATACAGCCTGGGACTTATTAGCTGTTTGTAGGACTTGACTGGGTGAGGGGGAATACTTGGGGTTGAATTATGACATTTACAGGTGCGGTGGTGGGTTGGACGCCAATGACTGCGGGTGCAAGAGGGCGCGCAAGATGGATAAAGGATGGTATGTCAACCGCCATTCTTGGTAATTCTGGAGGATATCGAATGGGGGTGGGAAAGAAGTTGTAGACGTAGTGGCCTTTGTTCAAAATTCCCCTCGCCGTCGATTATTGCGCACTTGGTGGGATTTGTGGGCGATATTTTGCGGAGAGCACGGACCACCTTTGTATTAAGTGCGCGTGAAAATTACGAGGTCGATCGGGGGTTTTCTTTCAGACAAAATAGAAAAAATCGAAAGAGGCCGTACGGCAAGACCTAGCGACTGAAAATTCTGAGTATTCTTTGCCCAAAAATTTAAAAAGTCGGCACATTCCATTGTCAACCCCTCTGTCTCTTGAGCCCTGCTTTGACGCTAAGATAAGAACCTTATCAGAGACATTCCCTGGATTTTTTTCTGAGGCAGGTAAACCTCAACGTCAATAAACCCAGGCCTCACAATATGGCTTTCCACAGCAGCAGAGGATCCCGTGGGCGTGGCTCCAGTTCAGGGGGGGCTAGAGGACGAGGGGTTGCACGAGGAAGGGGTCAAGGGCGAGGAGGATTTAGAGGAGGGAAACGACCAGTCTTTGATAGTGCAAGACTTGCTCAGCAAAAAAAGTCGTCAGTAAAATCTAGAAGTTGTATGATTCTATATGAGCTATGCTAAATGTTTGCAGAGAAGAAGAAAGTTCGGAATCAGACCCCTCATCTGAAGAAGAGGAATTGGATAGTGAAGAAGATTCGTCTGACGACGATGTAGAAGCAACTTCAGCAGTGCCCTCGTATTCCGCACTTATGCAAAGTTTTGCTGCAGATGCAGCACGACAAACCAAAAGACGAAAATTAAATCGTCTACAAGACACAGGCGCCAGTAAAGTAAGGGAGGGTAGCAATTCAGATCAATCAGAGGACCTTTTGGATCCTGCGGATGAAGTTGAGGAGGAAGAAGAAGGCCCAGAAACCACAACAGATTGCATAATTGATGAGAACGATGAGGATGACAATGAAAAAGATGCTTTGGATCCATTCGAAACACATTTTGCGGACCCGGAGGAAAATATTCTGTCTCAACGATTGAAAGCCCTGCAAGGAAATCAATGGAAAACGCAAGGAATGCTTCTCCCTGGAGTCGGCAGGGCGATATGGAGTGTTCCAGCTGTGGATGGGCTCAAGACCATTATTCCGCCTACCAGAGTCTCCGAGCCTAGTGACCTGAAGTTGAAGCAGAAATTGGTTGGGACGTACTCAAAGCAACAGCCAACTTTCAATGACCTAGAGAAATCGATTGCTGGAAATATGTTCAGTTATCAGGATATACTATATTGCGAGCGAAAGCCTTCCAATGCAGCCGGCTTACGTAGATTGGCTTGCCTACACGCAGTCAATCATGTCTTTAAGTAAGTATTTCATAGCACGACAAATTTGATGAAATGCTGATTGCTATAGAACTCGAGATCGTATCATCAAAAATAACGCCCGCTTAGCAAAGGAAGAAGATGATAATCTGGAGTTGCGAGATCAGGGATTTACACGACCCAAAGTTCTCATGATTCTGCCTACACGAGAATCGTGTAGTCGAATGATTGACTGCATTGCATCTTTATGCGAGCCAGAACAACAGGAAAATAGAAAACGCTTTGATGACTCGTACGTCGTAAAAGGGGATGTGTTTTCTGACGACAAACCAGAGGACTTCCGTGAACTATTTGCTGGAAATGACGACGATATGTTTAGACTTGGATTGAAGTTTACCCGAAAGACTATCAAGTACTTCTCGCAATTTTATAATTCCGATATAATATTTGCGAGTCCCCTAGGATTGAGAATGGCCCTGGAAGGGAAAGATGACAAGAAAGGAGATTACGATTTCCTGAGTTCGATTGAAATGGTTGTCGTAGATCAAGCAGATGCCTTACTCATGCAAAATCTGGAGCATACTGAGTACATTTTTGAGCATCTCAACCTCCAACCCAGAGAGGCACATGGCTGCGACTTTAGCCGTGTACGAAGTTGGTACTTAGATAACAACGCCAAATATTTCCGACAGGTTATTGCTTTCTCGGCTTTCAACACTCCAGAACTAAACGTTCTTATGTATAATCAGTCTCAGAACTGGGCAGGGAAAGTCAGAATCAGCGATACGCATTCTGGTACCATCACGGAGTTAGGCTTGAAAGTCAAGCAGACCTTTTCAAGATTGGACTCACCTTCAATTGAGACAGATCCAGAGTCTCGGTTTACTTACTTCACTTCAGCAATAATCCCGACCTTAACACGGCGATCAAAGGATAGTGCTGGGACACTTATATTTATCCCATCCTATTTCGACTTTACCAGAGTCAGGAATTATCTGGCCATGTCTGAGAGTACTAGCTCTTTGTCATTTGGCGCAATATCAGAACATACCTCAGTTCCAGATGCCTCTAGGGCACGATCGCATTTCATCACAGGACGACATAAAGTTTTGCTATATACAGGACGAGCCCACCATTTCAAGAGGTTCCGTATAAAAGGGGCTAGGAAAGTGATCATGTACGAACTGCCAGATAACCCAATCTTCTACAAGGAGATCGTAGCAGGATACTTAGGACAAAGTGTACGGGAGGGAAAGTTGGCTCCTGGCGAGGGTACCGTGAGAGTTATGTTCTCCAATTGGGATGTCCTAAAGCTTGAGAGAATTGTTGGTTCAGAACGTGTGACAAAAATGCTGAAGGACAAAGGCGATACCTTCGATTTTCTGTAGATTGCTTATCATAGCCATACCATATACTACATGTTTTCAATCCCAATAACGCCCCATACATGCTATGCTGATACATATCATATCTATACAACCCATCTCACCCATCAAGAATAAATTTATACTCTTCCACCCCATCTCACCTCCTCACTTCCCGCATTATCCCTCTCCCCAACCTTCAACTCACTAATCCTCTCCACCATCTCCTCCAACGAATCCTCACCCCCAGGTCTAAACCTCGTAACCTTATCAATATTCCTTGCCGTCATCTCATTCAAATCTTTACCCTCACTCCTTACTCTTGCCACTGTCCGCGCCGTCATCGCAAACCGTATATCTTTTGGTCCATCTACGAGTTCAAGAATCGCGGAGGGAGCCATATCAGGTTTGAGTGGCTCAATGCGGAGAACTCGTGTGTAGCCTCCTGGGCGAGTCTCATAGCGTTCGCGCAGTTCGCCGAAGAGTTTGGGGAGGAGTCTGTGTGGTGTCTATTTCCCCATAAAATTAGCCCTTAATCCCTTTTTCTCCCTTCTCCCAGTCAAACTGTATAAATTGACAGTAAACATACGTAGAAAATCTCCAACGCCCTCCTTTTACTCGCATCAGTATTCTTCTTCCCCAGGGTGATGAGCTTCTCAGCCAACTTCTGAGCTTCTTTCGCTTTTGGCCATGTTGTAGAGATAGATTCGTGTTCAAATAGGGAGGTTACGAGGTTCCGGAGGAGTGCTTGTCTGTGTGCTGAGGAGCGGCCGAGATGGCGGTATTTCATGCGTCCTCCTGCCATTGCGATGAAGTCTTAGTATGAACGAAATACGAAATACAATTTCTAATATCTCTTGGATCAGAATTGGATGTTGATATAGGATTCTGGAGAAATTGATAGCCTAGAGCAGTGGAAGGAAGACCCCGTGGAACTTTCGATTTCGAGCTTCACAATTTGTGGTTGACCAGATGACAGACCCGCGATTTATTCAAGCTCCCAAAATTTTGGTCCGCTTTCAGCCGCGCCCGCTCCAACCACACCACACCACCCACCACAACCCTAGCTACCACCTCCACCAAGCTCCCCCGAGCTGCAAATACATCAATTGGAGAGTCGCCTGCTCTCCGTCATCACTGGCGTGTTGAAATAAGCTGTTTGCGCATTTGGCGCGTTATAAATTTGCGATTTGGAGCAGTATGGGTTTTACGACTGGTTTTGTAAGTTACAATGTTTGCATGTGAGGATGAGGAATTGAGCTAATAATGGAATGGTAATTGAAGACGGGTGGAGTCACTCTTACTCTAGGCTTAGCATACCTTACAGTTCTCGCCCACGAACGCAATAGACAAGCACAAGCTTCCAGCCTCCGTTCCCAATCCCGAGTCCTCACTTCACTCCTCGAGCCTACGCCTCTTCCCCCGCCACAAAGCCGTGCTGAGCTAGCTAGGGAAGAAAGAAGCACACTTGTCGAAGCAGCGAAGGATAGGTGGAATGAGGAGGTTGAGAATGCGGTGAGGTGGGTGCAGAGGACAGACTGGGGGGATGTGAGGGAGGGGATGGAGGGGGCGGTTGCGAGACTGATGGGGAAAGGCTTAGGAAAATCTAAGGAAGGGGTTGAGGAGGCGGAAAAGGTGGCTATCCCTAAGGTTCAGGAGGCGGTGGATAGGAGTAAAGTTGCTGCAAAAAGTGCGAGGGATCAGGTGACAGTTGAAGTTGATAGAGTGGCTGATGCTACGAAGGCTAAGGCTCAAAGAGTCGCTGCTGATGCGGATGCTGGGGCACATGAAGCTATTCGAAGAAATGGTGGTACTATTGATGCGGCTCGTGGAGCTGTAAGAGATGCAGTTTCCAAGGGGATCGAAAAAGGAAAAGACGTCATTGGCAAAGCACAGGCATATGTCAGTCTCGCCGAGGAGAGAATCGAATCCAAAGGTCAGTCGTCAGCAATAAGTCACTCAAAAGCTGTCGAGAAAGCTCTTCATGAACGTTACGAACAGCCTAAGATACAGGAGAAGACTGTTGAGGAGACGTTGGAGGAACGATATAAGCCAATAGATCAGAGGGATAATACCAGTTTGAGGGGTGTGTAGGTATGTACTGAGAATAACGATTTATTGTACTATTACTTTGGGCTTCGTCTCCCTCAACATAGATTCCCTTTCTTGCTCTTCACTTGGTTTAACGTCGTTTGTTTTGGAGAATGGGGGTATCGTGTCAAGTTGTTCAACAAAAGAGAAGTATTGTTTTACATTATCACTTCATGTTGCAGAGATTCACTCTTTCAATCATGCATAGTCGCTGCCGGCCAATTGCACCTCAGCATACTCCCTCTCCTTAACCAACGCTAACCCTACGTGTCTGCTAAATTTGATACCACCTTAGACAAATATGGATAGATTCCAACTAGACCTCGTCCCCAACTCATCACCGCGAAAATCTTCTAAACCCTCAACATTAGGATTCTCTCAACACTCCTCTCCAAATCCCATCTTGAAAACAAACTTCTTGAAAAAGAACTAAGTCTATCACGCGACCTACACGCCCTTTTCGCTACTCCTACAGAACTCACCACCCATCAATCAACTCCCACGGCCAGAATTACAAGCCGTCCTAGATACAAGGTCCAACCCCTAGAGCCCTTCAATTCCAAAACCTTCTGTATGCATCACTCTGACGATACTGAGTCATCAGCGTCCTAGTTATGGAAGCGGGCCCTTCGTTTAATAGACTCTCCACGGCGGAAGACACTAATATTCTCTACAGGCACGGAGCACGCTTTCAAGTTGTCAAAAGGGCTTCACTTCCCCAAGGCGCGCCTCTACCCTCCAGCACCGCTTGGTCCATATTATCAAAAAATTACGCAATATTCGAAGCTGTGGGGTTCGTAAACGGGAGGATGTCCATTTGCCACAGCCGAGAAGGGTGTTTGTGCCTCTTATGATTGTGGGTGAGCACGATGAGAGGTTTTCGACCGCAAAAATCAAGACCATTACAGTCCTGAGTCAATTCTCTGCTAATGCTACAAACCCTACATACCCAGCCGTGCTAGAGAATTTAAAGGTAAACAAGACAGCTATACATCTACACCCCAAGTAAAGTCACGTGGAGGATATCAAAGTCTGCTCAAAATCACTGATAACTAGTAAAGTAGACAAGCATGACTTTTTAGGAAAGGAAATAAGGCTAGCGAGGGATCTTGGTTTGGGTGGTGGTGAAGTCGCTACTTGTGGGTGGAAGGCGGAAGAAGTTGTCATTTCCGGACAAGAATGTCAGCTGCTGAATGGCGGCGATCGCTTCGGTCTTCGAAAGAGATATTGAGATTAGGAGGGGCATCTTTGGGTTGGTGAAGAGCTTGAGGGTTGGTTAGTTTCTTCACGTGGGAATTTGAGGATTGAAGATGGCTATAGGATGGGATAATGGGGTTGCTCGGGGTACCTTTGCGGGGTTTGGGGATGAATGCTACACTTAGAAAGTTCACCGGTTTTTCATTTTTGTGATATAGAGTCTAGACAGCAATGGTGGTGGTTTCGAGTTATGGATAGAGGTTAGTTTGCAACATCCCGGCGGACGATGGCTGTTATGCTGTTCTTTCTTGTGCCGCCCCAACGCTCAGTGTGGTGGTCTACCTCGCCGATATCAATGAATCCCATGGTTTTGAACATTTTGTAACTTGTTGGCCGAGCTGGTGCCCACTAATATTATCGTGTTAGTACGTCGTCGATAGTAAAGGTGAAACCTGTATGAGGCGCTGTTGGGAGGATCTTGATGTGATATGAACTTGGTCACTGGGACTGGCCTTCGTGGAGAGCTACAAGAAAGGAGAAGTAATCTTACAGTCCTGTCACCAGTCTTATCTGCAATAGCATTGGTATGAGCTGTCAATGCCGTAGCCAAACCCTGCTTCTGAAAATCCGGGTGTATCATCGTCCCCTTGCGATCTGTGTTTCCTCAGTTAGCCCTTCGTTTCTCTAGTTCTTCCTTCTACCCCTCCTCTGCCTTCTTACTCATCCTTTAACCCCTTTAAATAAAAATAAGAACACTTACGATAATCCTTCTCTGGATCATACCCATACTGAAAAGCTCCATTCAGCATCCTGAAAAACTCCCCCAACCCCTCCATAAAAATATCCTTTGGCATCCAAGGAGGCAGATCTTCGGAGAGGGCGTGGTGTTTATCGTCATCTGTCATAGGTTTCGGAGAGGCGGGGGTATGGTATTTCCAGGGGGAGGCAAGGGCGGTCCAGCCTATGATTTTTCTGTTGGGTCCTTAGCTTTAGCCATTTAGTACAATAAGATATGTGGATTGTCCAAAAATTGAAGTTATTGGAAGGTGGAGTGAAATCATATGACGTTAGCCTCAAAGGAAGCCGAGAGTGACGTTCAAAAGAACGAGACACACCCAGAAGATTTCTCAACAACTTTATAAGTAGTGAGATCAGGCATGAGCCATCGAGGCATCACAACCTCCATGATCCATTTGTGGACTTCCTTTTTGTCACATTTCTCAAACATATACCACCATACTTCATCATTTTCGTATGCGTCTTCCTGTGTAATTATTAGTCCTTGAGAATCTGGAGGATGGTGAAAACCTACTAATACATACATGACCTCTTCCATGTCTTCAGGGGTAGCGATAGCAATCTCATATTTGGGGTCGAGGGTTTTGGGCGCCATTGTGAAGATGATATCAACAATATAAAATTGAAGATGGGGGAACAGAGGAGCGGTAAATAGGAGTGAGAGAATGTAAGGGGGCCCAAACTTAATAAATACCCAATCAGGAGGTAAAACCTCCAATGAACTTCCGCACTCCACAGCCTTACAAGCAATGCGGAATTCCATCATACTGTAGCCTCCACTACACCGTTGCTGTCTCCGTCAGTTCCCACTTTAACATTGTTATCATATTATTGGCCATTCCACAATTCTTACTGCATAACTTCCTAAACTTACTAAAATCTTATGTTCGCGAAACGAGCCTGTGAATTAGTATGCATGCTTGAAGGATGTGGTTCGAATTGGGTTGCCAATTCTGCAGTGAGGCTTGGATCATCGATGGATGGAGTGATAGCCTTTTGAAAAGGCTGACAACTGACGTAGTTGAGGTATCCGGTAAATTCGGTAAGGGTGAGAGGGGGATTAAATCTCGGGTTCGTGACCAGTGAAAGGGTAAAACAAGGTAGGGTTGTGGGTAATAGCAAGATTAATCTGACGAGTTTTGCGTACTTAGGTCTGGAAGGGGGTACTCTGAAAGAGAGGTTGAACCTAGGTAGTGAGCTAGTCGAGAAGCATATCGAAACAGCACCTGGTGGTGTCCCTGATAAGGTATATAAGACGCCAAGGCATCATGAAAATACTAAGCAGCCACTTGAAATATCTGGAAATTAGATCATACACGCTTGTTCAAAGCATAAGTGCTAAGTGTATTCAGTCATTCCTCTCACACGCTGTCGTATCCTTTTGGCCAAAGTCTCAAGGGTATCTCCCATCTATCATAACCAAACGCCATAATACTCCAACAAAGCTCCATCCTGCAGAACTATTTTTAATCTAACCCCCCTTTGACCTCTTCCTCTCTATAGTCACAGACAGAGTCAACTATGGCAGCAAAGCCACCGCCATTCTTGTCTGCACCACTCCCCCAAGCTTTCTTTGCTATCTTTGTGGCTTTTTCAATTGCTTTGGCAAGATCCCTACCTTATATTAGGACCCTGTAAAAGTGATTATAGAAGGAAAGATGAAAGGGAACCTTCAATGATTGAAAATCTTTGGTGGTTTATACTTACTTTACATCTGCCTTTACTACATACCCTTGTTTTTCTAACTCTGCTGCTAGTTCTTCCTGATGATTGTCGAGCAGCGAATCATTTGGGACGACGACAATGTTCAGGGCGAGCCGCATTGCGTCCAGGATAGTGCCTGCTCCTATGAAGAATTAGCTGTTGTTTTCAAGTTTGTTGCAAGAATGGCTTACCTGCATGGCAAACGACCACCCCCTCATCTGAAACGCCCTCTTTGGCTTTGCACCGCTTCAACTCGTTCTCCAAACCCTTGCTCTTGAACGCAAAGTATTTGATATTGATTCCTTTGTCATCCACTGGCTTGATCTGGTGAAAGTACGTCTCACTCTTGCCGACCTGCAAGGTGAGATCGGTATAGTTTAATGACTTGAGCTTTGTCAAGGTTTCATCCGAGACGGCAGCTGTGAGGAGTTGGGGGAAATCAGCAGTAGCCCCAATAGTGACAAAGCATTCTTTTCGAAGAGGGTTTGTCTTGGCCTCCATTTCATAGACAGCGGCTTTTGCAGTGAGTGGTTCAAAATGTGTAGCAATGATGATGGTTGTATGTTTCTTCCAGGAATCGGTCGTTGCTTCTTCGAGTGCGACAACGTCCAGTTGTCTGGCAACTTGTGACTGAAACCGAATAATTTAATGTCTAAGTAGGGAAAAGGTCTTCTATGCACAGGTGTAAGATATGGGTCAATAATATCAACAGAGCGGTTTCTGGTGGCGTAAAGGATATTCTTTTGTCTTGCTCTCAATGGAAGGGACTTTCTCAGGGTAGATGAGAATTACCGGCATCTTGATGGTTCAATGTCTTATCGATAAGGGTCGATGACTGTTAGCTGATATCCGGATTTTCTAAGCTCCGATGGTCACGAAATTTACGTGGTTGAACTCCCTGACACGTGAGAAAATTGCAAGCTAGTCCTGTTTTGGATTTAGCTCGCCTTCCTCTTTCAGCCTCAGTAGCAATTTTATACTGGCTGGGCAGAATACCACGACAAACCCAAACCACCAGTCATGTCAACGGCTTTGCAGAGCGTCCGGCTCACGGCACGGAGCTGCGCATGCTCAAATTTCTCACAGCAGTATGTAGCTCGATCAATTGGACGACGGAGGGCTTTTGCAACGACGCCGCTATTGATGAAGCGTAAAGGACGGATTGCTGAAGCACAGAAGGAAGGCCTCGAAAAACTTCAGAAGAAATCCGGCCGTGATCTTGCCGGTCTGTTTGCGGAAAATGACGAAATTTTGCGGGAACTCGAGGAAGAGCTAGAAGCAGATGTTGAAATTGGGCAAACTCCACCAGATATCGACCCAGTGCCCAAGCACATGTTGAAAGATACGTTCCTAAACATGGGGGATCCCGAGCCGTTTGAAGAAGGTGCTGGATTCCCAGAGGAGGATCAGGATGATATCTCGTCGCTTGCGCACCGTGAATTGGAACAACATCGAGAGTGGAGACATTATGCCAGACTGGCAGCTTGGGAAATGCCTCTCTTATCAAGTACGTTGTCAAACTAATGCTCCTAAATCCTGGTGATGTTAGAGAGGCTGACTGCTTTTATAGAATTGGCCAAACCTTTTGAGCCTCCGACGGGAGATATGCCTCTTCGATTCAGATATACCACATATATGGGCGAATCACATCCTGCGGAAAAGAAGGTGGTGCTGGAGTTTTCTATTGCGGATATGCCAAATTTAACTTCTGTGCAAAGAGAAAAGCTGAAGAAATTGGTTGGAGTGAGATATAACCCAGAAACAGATGTTGTCAGAATGAGTTGCGAAATGCATGAGACTCAAGCTCAGAATAAACGTTATCTTGGCGATATGGTGGGCAATCTTCTGAAAGAAGCAAGAGTATGTGGTACATCTTTTCCTATGGAATTCTTGTAACCTAACCTGCGTGAATAGGATCCCACCGATACCTTCGAAGATGTACCATTAGACACGCGCCATCATCATTTTAAGCCGAAACCTCGCTTTCCAAGGGAATGGTTGTTGACAGAGGAGAGAAAAGCAGAATTAGAAAAGCTCCGCCAGCAGGCTACAATGATGGATCAACAGCGGGAGGCTGCTGGCCTCTTGGTGGACGGAGTGAGACAAATCCAGGCTGCAAATGCAGCACGAAAGGCAATAAGAGACCCATTCGCCCATGCTATGGCAGATTTACCAGTGGCAGGCAAAGGAAAAGGAGGAAAGAAAGTTGCTGTACGACGGTAACGGAGAGGGGGAGTGGAAAACACGACCTAACGATCTGTGTAAGATATTGTAAATGCACTAGAGCAGGCAAAGTGTACAATACCAGGGCGTGTATAACCTCAAGCCACACCAATCTCAGCCAGGCGTAATCATTATCAATTCTAGTGAGACCAAGCATTGTATTATTGAAGTATAAACAAATATATTCTCAGATTGACCCTATTTATCACGTGGAATAGCTAGTTCGATCGGAAAACGGTGTGGCGCTTTCCCCGCGTCTCCACTAAGGGGTTTCGTGCTGTTTGCAGCTGCAATTTCAAAGCCTCGGCTTCATGCTCCAAACTTCCACTCTCTGATACCTCCGCATCCCAACTCCTTCAACTTCCATCAAAACTCTGATTTGTCCATCTTACCGAATCCTGTATCTCGGCTTCTTCCCAAAGGCCAAGCCGTGAGATTATACCCCACCTCGGAAAGGTGTTACACCGTCCCTTCATATCGCCGAAATCACAAAGCTATTTAGAGCTCTGACCCGCAACGACGGTAGCTTCGGTCAACATCACTGAGGAGCTTTGGAGCTTTGTTCTTTACGACTACGTCACATCTCATCTCACTCTATTCCAACCACTTCTTCAACACGAATCCGGATTCCTGTTGACTTCATAGGTAAGTTCATTTTTCTCGCAAGCCAGTTCTTCTTCCGATTCGTTGGTGCAAGAGGCATGTTGCAAATGGTCAAGTGAGCATCATAAGAATGGTATTATAAGAACATACGGGGAGCAAGTTTCTTACGAAAGACCTTGGGAAGTTCAAATCTAGCTCTTATTGGATAGGCGACCTCGGTGGATGTATCGCCAAAATCAATAAGGTTTATGTGCTGTGCCGTTATCAAATCCTTTATTGAGCACGAAGGGAAGGAGAGCAACTCTAAAGGGACAACGAGCAAAACCTTACTTTCCCTTGTCGGTGAACTTGATAAGCCTTCCTATAGTATAATTACTCCTAAGGAGACAGTTTCCCAGCTTGAGAGTTTTCTAACCTTTTCACAATTCTCCCTCGTTTCTGTACTAATACGCCAATCAGGGTTTTCAAATATGGGTCCCGTCAAGATCGCGCCTTTTGAGACCACCCCGCTCGAAGGGATTTCAAGCACAGTCAGTCTCTGTCGGACATCATTTCGGTCAAACAAGACAAAGCCGATTTCATACAGATTGACTCAGTTACGGAAACTCTACTGGGCACTTGTCGACAATTCAGATGCTATCATCGAGGCATGCCGGCTAGATCTTGGAAAGCCAGAATATGAGACCTATACTTCTGAGCTAGATTGGTGCAAGAACGACATCATTTTCGTCACGAAGAACTTAGCCAAGTGGATGAAAGATGAAAAGGCTCAGGATATCCCACTCACCATGAGCTTGTTGAACCCAATAATTAAGAAAGAACCACTTGGTAATATTCTGGTCATCGGAGCATTCAACTTCCCAGTTCAACTATCACTTGGTCCCTTGATCGGTGCTATTGCAGCTGGGTGTACTGGGGTTCTTAAGCCGTCGGAGCTCTCGCCCGCCACAGCAATGGTGCTCAGAAAGATTGTAGAGGAGAGCTTAGATCCTAGCAGTTATGCGGTCGTCAACGGTGCAATTCCCGAGACCAATGCTTTGCTCAGCGAAAAGTGGGACAAGATCTTTTACACTGGAGGTACTCAAGTAGGAACGATCATCGCAAAGAAAGCCGCGGAAACATTGACCCCTGTTACGCTGGAGCTCGGTGGACGGAATCCTGCCATCGTCACAAAGAATGCCGACCCCCGCCTTGCTGCACGTCGGTTGATTTGGGGCAAGTTCATGAACGCTGGCCAAATATGTATCAGTCAGAATTACATCATGGTTGAGAAGGAAATTCTCCCAGCTTTGATTGAGCAGATGAAGCTCACACTGAAGGAGTTTTACCCCAATGGCCAAAAGAATAGTCCAGACTTTGGAAGAATTGTCAACAATAGACATTTCTTAAGAATTAAGAAGATGTTGGATGATACGAAAGGCAAGATCTTAATTGGGGGTGAAATGGACGAGTCGCAAAACTTTATTGAGATCACAGTAGTTCAGGTCAACGATGATCAAGACTCTATGGTCGTCCAAGAATCATTCGGTCCTTTGATGCCTATTCTTGTAGTTGAAGATGTGGAGGAAGCCATCAGGACAGCAAATAAGGTTGACTCAACCCCACTGGGTCTGTATGCCTTTGGTTCGAAGGCTGAGACTAGCAAGAGTAAGTACATATTTTGTGTAGGTCTTCATCTATTGCCAGTTACTAACCTGTCCTTTACAGTCCTCAACAGCGTCACCTCAGGCGGCGCTTCAATCAACGACACCTTATTCCACGCCTGCCAACCCACCATGCCCTTCGGTGGAGTAGGAAACTCCGGTCAAGGTTCATACCGAGGTAAAGCCTCCTTCGACACCTTTACCCACCGTCGATCCGTCACCACCACTCCTGGCTGGATGGAGAAGCTCCTCGATGTCAGATATCCGCCATTCAATGCTGCCAAGCTGAAGAAATTCCGTAGCACAAGTGGCCTCAAACCAAATTTCGATCGCGAAGGGAGAGAGATCAAGGGTTTTGGATACTGGGTTTCTTTTTTAGGGGGACTAGGGGGTGAGAGTGCTAAGGGGGCGTTGATGAGGTGGGCACTCGTTGCTTTGATTGCTGTGGGTGCGAAGCGGTGGACAAATCTGAATGGGTTACCTGCTTTCCTGAAGTGAGATGGTTGACTCGATGGGTAGGTTTGTTGGTACCTCTATCTCTGGTTCTTTCTGGCTCGGTGGTAATTTGGGTCGTGTATGATGTGTGTATTACTCCCTACGGAATCTCCTTGTTGTTTTTGCGGCTCTGAGCTTTCGGGATATCCAAAAATGTAAATGTTCTTGTTTCTCACATATAGTATTGTTACACTTTGCACCTTGCCCTCGAAATAATGGGTTATTGGACTAGTTCTTACAATTAACAACGAAAGACATTTCTTCCCTTCGGCCCCAACAACTGTTGATTGGTATCCAGGCTTCGCTTTTGATTCTTATCTCACTGTCAAATTTTTGATGCACATCGCAGTTCTGCCTCGGAATAATGAGTTTATTGTCTACGGAGGCAGACTCCTGCTTCTACAGATGTTACTGGCCCATAGCATTGCACTTTAGACCTTATCTCATTGCTAGATCTTTTGATGCATATCGCAGTTCTGCCTCGGAATAATGAATTCTGGAGGTTATTATTGCCTATGGAGATAGGGTCTTGCTTCAACTAGTGTTACTGGTCTACCACTCTGCACTTTAGACCTTATCTCATCGTCGCATCTTTTGATGCATATCGCAGCTGTTCGATTAAGTCCTCGGAGCATAGCTATTGTGATAATGCACCTCAACTTGTCCCTATCTTCGGAGATGTGTGTATATTGTCAATGTTGACTTCATTTGACTAACTATCTATCGATGAATACCCCTCTTGCCGTACTAAATGCTCATTGCTTCATATCTCAGATACAACGCTCTCAATACAGGACTCCTCGGGATGCTTTTCCGTGATAACGACCTTCAAGTCCTCAGGTATGATGCACAAGTGAAGCACCCAATTCGTCAGAGACAACACCCGTCAACGGTTCCTACCGTCTACCCTGGGTAAATCTCCAGGATCTCAAGACAACACTCTCCCTATCTTATCTCAACCGCCCCATCCCGATCCTCATCACCATCCCCTCACCTATAGCGTAGGAGAGATCAATTTGTTGCATGTCGCAGATTTTCGGAAATCTGCGCGGACATCACGTTTCGTATCGCATCTCCCAACGGTGATCCAACTGTTGCGGCATCACCCGCTCATGTAACCGTTATCGATTTACCCCTGAGGCCGTTCCCCAGGTTTGAGGTCGGAGTTCCCCATCCCTTTGACGCCTTGCAACCTACTTTCAGGGCGAGGTGTAAAACGTTGTCGTACGATCAGTCTAATTACCTAAAGAAAACAATGGAACCTCCTTGAGGTGGATTGAGATGGAAGACTAGGGAGAATAGGAAGGATGGACATTTGTTTGTTGCTTGTCGCATCGGGCAGGCCCGTTGCGGAATTTATGTGTCAGACATGTTCCTCGGAGAATGATCCGGTGGTTTGCGGTTTGTTGGCGTGCTCTGCACGTGAGTTTAAACTGTTAAACAGCACATGGTGTGAAATATAACTTCGAAGACGAAGATTTTGCAAATCGTGATGCGGTGATGTTGTGATCGTATGGTGCTGACCTTGATGGGAAAGGGAGATTGCCGGGAGGGAGAGATGGGGAAGGCCGCGGGCGGGAGAGGAGAGGGTGCAGATCTGGGGAAGTAATGTGTGAATGGCGAGATTTTTGAATTGGAATATGGTGCGACGGGGACTGAGGGTTTTCGCCGCAGATGCATGGTCATAAACATCATGCCATTCTGACCTCACTTGGAGTCCGTGGAATTCGGAACCTCACGAAGGGGGAGGAGAGTAGAGGCTGCTACGGGACATGATCAGGAATGGCCCTAGGTTTTGTACAGTCTATTGTCGTTGATCCAATTGTAGTGATCTAAACTCCATTACACCTCTACCTCCTCTGTGCGCCATACGGTAACAAGCCAGCAATGCAGTCACAATCGAATCCACACTCGCCCACAACACTCCTCTTCCCACCACTATGCCGAAATCGAACCTCTCGAATACTAAAAGGCTGAAAGGACCTACTGCGCGACCAAGACTCCACGGTATCTCATCTTTCCTTCAGCCAACCTACCCATACTCTCCTCAATCCCCTCAACTGTCATAGGAAACATCTCAACAATAGGTTTAATCCCATGCTTCCCTGCAAATTCCAACATCTCGCGATGAACCTGTCTAGCCGCAACAAGACTCCCTTGAATCTTCAACTCATTTGCCAAAATTGGCATATACGGGATTTGGAAATCGTCACTCGAAACTGAAAGAGGGTAGACTACGCCACCTGGTGCCATGACTGGGAGGAAGAGCTTCCAGTCCGGTAATTGAGAGGTTGTGACGAGGAGGTGATCGATAGCGGCAGAAATGGGGAGGGAGGTTTCGTTCTTGGTGGTTATGAATTCCGTAGCACCAAGGGACATCGCTTCAGCCTTTTTGGAGTCGGTTTGACTGAATACAATAACCTGACAACCCATCTTGGCCGCGAACTGAATAGCGAGATGTCCCAACCCCCCAACACCAATAATACCGACTCTGTGAGTGGGCTTGACAGTGAAAGAGTGGAGAACATTGAAAACGGTTGCGCCGCCGCACATTAAAGGTGCTGCGTGTTCGGGGGCAATGGAGGAAGGGACCTTGTAGATGAAATCCTCGTTCCAGATTGCGTGGGAGGCGAAGGAGCCTTGGTCAGTATTGGCGTAGCCATACATCTGGCGTTCCGGGCAAAGGGTTTCGTGGCCAGTCAAACATTGTTTGCAGTGGCCACAACTGTTATTTTGATAGCCCCAGCCAACAACATCACCCTTTCGGACATTCTTCACTGATGCACCGGTATCCTTGGAAAATATTAGCTTGGATCCGAGACTCAAGAAACGTAAGGGCTTACCTCAACAACACCACTACCCTCGTGACCTAGGACCATATCACAGTGCTTATAGTGCTCATCAGTTCCACATCTAGAATATAGTTAGCAATTTGAAGTAATTTTTAAAGTCAGGTCAACTCACAACCCAGAGTGTGTAACCTTAATCAAAACATCGTTATACCCAAGTTCTCGAACAGTTCGTCCTTTGACAATTTTGCCCTCCTTAGAGCCCTTGAAGACAGTGAACTCAACCATGGTTGCCTTTATATAAAAAGCCTGTGTATCTTGTTTGGTTTGAGAAAAGTGTGAGGAGAAATGAGAAGGTGGTAACAGAAATAAATTTGCAGGTAGCTGTTGTTATCTTATTGATGATAGAAGTAGTGAATCTTGTATGATAGGGAAGAGCGACTTGGGGAGAACAGTTCACTTCTTATATTGACAACACAAGTTGAACTTGAGAGAGATAAACCAAACACTGATTGTTAAGCAAGTATATAATTCTTGGGCTGTTACTCCGAAATGATGCGTGTCAATTGCCATAGTAGACGAATGAGTCCCGTTTCTAAGCAGTGATGATGTTAAGGCTTGAGGCAGTAGCAGGCATTCCTCTAGGTTAAGTCCCTGTTTGGTAGCTCTGCTCCGGCTAGTTGCATCATACTTCTCAACCAATTGGCCACAACTAGGGAATTTTTTTTCCTGAATTTTATAGAGTGGATTCGGTACATGTCGGCTTCTATCCTATTTTCAGGCCCCTGTTATCGGTAGAGCTGGAGCGTAGATGAAACTTTGCAAAGAAAAGATTTGCGGACGGTAGAACTATGGACCGTTAGGATAACACTCCGAGGTATGACATTTCTAGCGGCTTGTGAAAAGGAGATCAGAAATTTATCGCCGAACTGACATGGTTCTGATAGTAAGAAGCCTAGAGCCTCCTTTTCGGCTTCAGCAGTCTTGCCAAAGATGCTCCCTGTATATGGTTTGTCAACCACCTCGAAACGAGCGTTTAACATCTTATTCGTTTTAATGTGAATCCCGGAGTTCCGTTACAAAGTTACTACACGTGGTGGTGGAACAGCTTAGAGAATGTCCGATTTGCTGGACCCGCGGCTCGTTCCGCTCGTTACGATCGCTTCGAGTTAAGTGGTCATGCAGCGATTGTGATTCGCCACCTGCCTGAGCATTTTCGGTATTTGCAACTCGCCCATCCACCAGATTTATGATCCTGATGATGCCATTTATTCTCCGAAAATATACCTCAACTCCATTGTATTGATTATTTAGGTGACGCTGGATGCATGAAGACCTTGAGGTATAAAGTTGTCGGAAATCACCTGCAACGCCCAGGGTTATCCTTTCTTCTGGCTTGTATTTCATGACTCGTGTAATTCATCAAGGACCGCTGAGCAGGCTCAATACCTTCTTGCCCCTTGTACCACCGAGATAGGCACTGCTTTCACCTTGTTCCTCGGCATCGACAATAACCGCAGTTTCGTAGCCTTTGGTGACCATATCTTCATCAACCCGCAGCCCTTCATCAACCAAGAGAGTTATTACTCCCCTAATTCTAGCAATCTCCTTCCTTGTTTCTGGTGCAATCTCATCATTTTGACTCGAGTAAACCGTGCTGCTGACGGCTTCTTCCATTCTTGTAATAGCAGTCTCAGCCCCAGCAACCTCAACGTGTTTGCTGATCCATATATATCCATTGACACCGAGAATCACATCAACCTTTCCTGCCCCATATGCTGCATCCATTGTCCAAACCTGCCGTCTCGCTCTTACAACTCCACCTCCACCTCCAGTGCCTGTGACACTCATAAATACTCCATTTCTGAGCTTGCCATATTTCAGACTTCTAGTATGTAAACTAGCACTCCCATCTTGGTGCAAAGATTGTACCTCAGCCACCAGAAGATCACCCTCGCTGAAGAAAGTTCTGATCTGTAACTCATCTGTTTCCGTCCTCTTTCGCAAGATGCCTCCAGGTAAATTTATGGCGGATAGTGGCAGGCCTGCTAGAACCGGAGCCCCAACATCAACTTTCCACCGTTTCGATTGGACTTCAATTATTCGTCCGACAACTAGATCACCAATTTCAGGAGTATATCGAGCCCGTAATGGGCGGACAGAGAGGAGTTTGTTGGTTTTCTGTACAGTACCAGCAACAGCTGCTACTATTTCAGTGCTGCCAGATGCGACAAATGTTCCGTGACCTCTAAGACAATATTAGTATTGATAAAAGGTCCATCAGATTTTTCAACTCACCTCATCCATTGAGGGTCATCGGTCACAACTTCACCAGGAGTAACGATGTCTTCTGAAAAACGTCGTGCGCGTTTGGCAGGGCGCTCGTCATCTAGACCTACACCACCATCGTCTGAGTCGTCTGAGAGATTATCTCGCGCTTTAGCGGGTGCTGCTGGAGCTGGAGCAAGAATTGTGATTGCCATTGTGGCTGTAGGGGTGTTGATTGACGAGGCTGAAGCAATGATATAGACCAGGCTGCAAACAGGAAAGATACTTCCAGGAAAATAGTTTCGCCGATAACCGGGGATGGGCTTGCATGGGATCGGGGGCGAATCGGCCAAGAGATGCACGACGATTATGAAATGATATCATTGTGAAAACCCGTCAAAGCCGAAAAGTGTCAAGTTTTAGTAGAAAGGTTAACTCTAGACGGAATTTATATTTTATTCATTAAATTAGATACCATTCTATATTGGCATTTTTCTAGAACGTTGTCTTAATTTCTTTTGTAACAGCCAGCATGAATGCACCCAAAAATGACTGCAATAGTATTGGTGGCAGTATGCCACCAGAAAACGATGAGAGAATCAGTCGAGATGCCCAGCCAAGTGAAGCTTCCCAACCATTTCAACCCATGACGTTGGTCGAGCCTTTGCCAGAACTTCACACACCACATCGAAGAAGAAGAATTGTCTTATGGGTTGGAGTGGCATTAGCTACCTTGGATTTATGTGTTCTGCCGATAACATACTACTATGCGTTCAAGTTTGGGACCAACCTTAGTGTTCAAGATAGTTCGTCGATTCCTAATCTTACCATGGCAATTGCTGAGAATCCTAGTTTTCGCAATCATAACGGGTGTATATGGCCTGCTAAGCTTCACACATTATTTCCTCCGGTCACTAAAGCTTTTCCGTTCGAAAACTTCATCAAAATGGCGACCAGTAGGATGGACGAAGTGGGGAATGGTAGGTATTCTGTATTTCAGATGGATGTCGACTAACAGTTCTTAGCTTGAATTCTTACAAGTCAACATCCTAATTGTCATTACGCTCTTTGAGATCGAACTCGTCGTCGGAACCATACCTCATCATCCTTGGGTTCGGCTCGTGGCCATGCCTTCTCCAACCATCTGCTTTTACTTTGGATTTCTCTTCTGTGGTTCGGCCGTCCTAACGCAAATGCGTAAAAGACTACCTTTCAATATGTCATCGACTGAGAAGGGCGAGGTTTGGAAACCTGCATTGCTTGCTTTCATTGAAGATGCGGGATGTATCGAAGGCCAGGGTGGAGTTCAATATAGGGCAGCGGTATTAAAAAGATACGATGTCAGTCCCCGGTTCAGACGGATGGTAATAATGTTGAGCTGGGTATGGGGTCTAGGACTGATAGTGATTGCGATTGTCTCAACCGTATTGATCATGGAGTTGGAGGTAGACATTGGCTTCGGAGTAGGATGGGGGCTACCCTGGGCTTTTTCGGCAGTGTATTCGATATTAACAATTGCATTCGTGAAGCAACAGTTGCGGAAGGAAAAGGCGGAGTGGAGATTGAAGGAAGCTTCCAACCAAAATACCTCTGTTGTATGATTTAGTTAATTAGATGCCAGATAATATAGATAAGCATAGAAATACCTTGTAGCACTTGCTTCCTCAAAACTGCTACCGAGTTTTACTTGAGCATCTATAGCTAGTTGACTAGCCTATAGAAGCCTAAACCCGCAAGCGACAGGGCAATTGTTGTGATTCCTGCTTGTCGACTTTTTATGCCAAATATGCTCTTGCTCGCAAGTATCTTTGCGTGCTGGGATTTGAGTTGAGAGTGGCCAGAATAGTAAGTATAGGCACCAAGACCCATAAAAGCAGTAGCTCCTATTTCCAGCGTCAATTATGTGCTAATCACATGGGCAAAATTGCTCACCTATGACTCTACATGGTGTGCAGTCCTCTGGTTTGTCGTGCTTTAGAACTTCCTGTAGCTTCTCTGGCTGATCGAGCTCATATACTGTTGGGGTTTTCGGACCAGCCATTTTTCTCAACTTATGATATTGCGGCTTGAACAAGGTTTGATGGGTATTGCAGAATTTGTTGTCTTAAGATGGCGCATTGATGGAAAAAAAGATGTGATGAATGATGCTCTACCCCTGTGTCTTGGCGTGATGATTTGGGAGCTATCTACCCCACGTCCACGACTTTAAGACTTCCACCACAAGCACAGATGAGTCGATAACAGCCGCATAGTGATCATGAGCGAGGTCATAGAGGCTTTGCATATCTACGATGAGCATAAGCAAGTTATCTGATTCTTATAAACTATGAACTACTGCTAATAATTCCCCAGTCGGCCCATCCTCTCCCACATCTACACAGCAAGGCCTCTGTCCGCTCAACAGCTTCTACCCCTCTTCCACGCGCATCCACTGCCACGACCGAGCCTCATATACCTTCCAAATACCTCTCCTCCAACGCTCGTCTTCAGCCTAGTTCACTCCAACCTTCTCTTCCTCCTAACCTCCTCCTCCGAACTCGAGCCACTACTTGCCCTTGAATTCCTCCATCGTGTTGTAGATGTTCTAGAAGAGTTTGTAGGATCGCCACTACTGGCGCACAAAGTAGAATCCAGTTACGATGTAGTGGCTCAATTATTAAACGAAATGTGCGATGCTGGAGCAGTTAGCACCACAGAGTCCAATGCTCTTAGGGATCTGGTCGAGGTTGAAGGTTGGATTGGAAAGCTCTTGGGAGGCATCAATATCCCTGGGTTTGTGCGGCTTTCAATATGAATATGCTGTTTCTAACATGGCTTTTCCAGGAAATCTGGATTCTCTTCGACACCATCTACATCAAACATGTCTGGGATTTCATCTACAGGAGCATTAGCAGCGAATACTCCAGCCCTACCATGGCGAAGAGCAAACGTGAGACATACATCAAACGAGCTTTATGTGGATATTGTTGAGACCCTGTCTGTTACTCTCGCTCCTTCTGGTAGACCGCTGGCAGCCTTTGCAAACGGTACCATTGCTTTCACATCAAAAATTTCGGGTGTTCCAGATCTCTTGCTAAACCTTTCAACCCCGTCCGGAAAACATAACCTAGAAAGTGTGATGGAATTACCCGTATTTCATCCTTGCGTAAGACTAGCGAGATGGAGAGAAAAGCCAGGAGAGTTGAGCTTTGTTCCACCTGATGGACGTTTTGTACTAGCCGGTTATGAGGTGGATCTCCTCCCATTTACGAGTGGCAAAGTTGGGACAACGAGTTCTTCGAATCTGAAGCTTCCCGTTCAATTAGAAGTTAAAACAAGTCTAGGCCCAACGGGGTCTGATTTTGAAGTTAGGCTCTTTATCACAAAAGTCTCAGGGCAAGGCAACTCTTCTCTCCCTGGCTCGACGTCAAGAGGAAGCCATCTTGGAGGGCGCGGTGGTTCCGGGTTTGGTGGGCTTGGATCGCAGGCTGGCACTTCTTCTACACCGGCACTAGAAGATCTTGTCGTTACAATTCCTTTACCAAACGATGTGAGAAACCTTCCAGAGATTAGAGCTAGCAGGGGTGACACAACTTATAATCCAGGAGAGAACAATTTGGAATGGCATATTCCAGCCAAAGAGGCTGTCGTTGGTGGAGCTACATTGCGATGTACGGTGGCCGGTCCCTTGGCTGAGGAGGAGGACTTTGAGGGAAATGGCTTCAGACTCGACGGTCGATACGATTATGATGAGAGTGCCTATCAAAGTACGCCCACGCCAACTGAAAAGGTGGTCGAAAAACCAGATGAGCAAAGCGATGCTCGGAAAGTTGCGCAAAACAAAATCCTTATGCCGACATCTACGGCAGTTAGCTTTTCTGTCAAAGGGTGGCTAGCTAGTGGTATTAAAGTCGAGAGTCTAGTTGTAGACACAAGAAAAAGTCGTGGCTTAGGCGAAGGTGTTAAACCTTATAAGGGTGTTAAATACCTCACTATCAGCAGAGGTGGTGTTGAGGTTAGATGTTAATGATTCATATGGCCTGGGGAAACTGGAACGCATAGGCCTGGCGGGCTAGGAGTTTAGGTATTACCGGGCACTACTTGTAAGAAATACAAGTTCTAAAAAAGCAATAGAAATCTAAATTTTATGAAGATATAGTTACTCTTGTGTTGGTGTCACCCTTCCTCCGTATATCAACATAGCAAGCTAAATATAGCTCACTGTCGCCATTTCTAGAAAGCAACAACATTAATAGTCCGAATACGCGTGAGGTCGAATAATTCTCATAAGTACCGTTTCTTTGAAAGCTCGATATATGAAGCTTTCTCCACGACGTGGTGGGCTAATGTCCAATCAGCTTCCACTGGCCACCCCTACCAAGTAAGGCAGGATAATACCGTTATCCGTTGTACTGGCGGTATCATAGACAGCGCTAAACATTGGAAAGGAAGCATTCTGCGTGATAGAATAGCCAACAATACAAAAGAAATAAAGCACCTCAAGGAGGCCCTACTACCTGTCCATGTCTTGTTCAGCTTACGCTTTATTTCTTATGGGCATATCCCTCTAGGTAAGTTCTTTGCATAGCACCCAGCCTATAGTTTTCAGCATCATTCACTGTCGCCGCATAGGTTCCTGCATAAGTTTGCCCTTGTACTGCGGCTGCAGTCATTAGCTGTGGCAGCTTTTTACCCTTCTCAATCATCCCCTCAATGTATGTTCTAGCCTGATTGCCAATCAGAGCACTAGCGTCTTCCTCGTTCATCATTGTTCCTCCATACGTCTGACCCTGTGTCTTGTCTTGAGTTCGTCCCTTTGTTACAGTAGCAGTCGCTGGATGTGGCGACTTTTGACCTTTAAGGGCCATACCTTCAAGATATGTTCTGGCTTGGTTCCCGATAAGAGCATCGTCGTCTTCGTCATTTTCTTGAGTTCCAGGATCTGTACGAGCTCCAGTTGTAGGGATAAGTAAAAATGGGAGGCCGGTAGGCTGTTTGCTAGGTGGTATAACTGTCTGTGGTTTGAAGTTAAATAGGAGGGCGGTGGGTTTGCCGGGTAATATAGCTGCCTGTGGGTTTGGAAGAGAAAGTGGGGTTTCAGTTGATTGCTTACTGGGTGATATGACTGCCTGTTGTTGTCTTTTCTGTTCCGATTGATTGAGTTTCCGTGTTAATTCGGCATCATCTTGAGCTTTTTGCGGTGCTGCTTGTAGCTCTGTAGCCTTTCGTACCTTTTGCGCATGCTCATCTGCTAGCTTTCGTCTCGCCTCCTCATTCTTCTGCGCTTTGCGTCTTTGTTCATCAGCTTTTATTTCCTGAGTTCTTTGAGCCTGTTCTTCAACTTGTCTCTTAACTTTCAACTGTCTTTTTTCCTCTGCTTTCCTCTCATCTTCTAGCCTTTTTCCTTTCCTGCCCTCTTCAACTTGGATCGCCTCCTCCCGCTTCTTCCGTTCCGTAGCCTCCCTTTGCTGTTCCTTTCCTCTAGCTTCAACTTGCACTCTCTTCCTCTCCGCTTCTCTCATCCCTTCTTTCTCCCTGAACCTCTCCGCACGTTGACACTGCTTCTCGCGTATCTGTTGTTCCCTCTGCCTCCACATTGCTTTGCCGGCCTCAAATTGCCCCTTTACTCTTACCTGTTGATTGTCGTAATATGTTTTGCCTTTGAAGCCTTTTCTTTCGAGTTTATCCAACAGCTCCTGAGCTTCCTTCATCCTGGCGGCGGCTTTTTTATCTTTTGGTATGGGTTTAGGAGCGAGATTGTCCCATCTTTCGTCTTGTGCTTTCGTATACTGTTGTTGCTCGTCTGTCGGGCTAGCTTTGGAGGCTCCGCTTACTTCTACTCCTTTTTGATCTTCCTCCTGCTCCTTCCAGTCTTTTTCTTCGTTTTTCCATTTTGGATCGATGGGCGGCACCGACGAGACATCATCATGTTTCCCTGTGGAAGGCTTGTCCCTGCGTGTCTGTCTCCCTCTCTTGGACGATCTTCTGACAATATGGACACCTTCTGTGCTTCTCTCATGCTCAGACGAGCCTTTTCTACGTTCCTTCCTAGGCGGAGTGCTTTTTGATTGACCAGAAGACTTTCTCTTTGTCTTAAGAACCTCTTTGAGCGCCTGTAGTGACCTTTCCCGCTTACGATCAGGAGAGACTCGTTGACGCTCCCTTGGTGGCGAGCTGCTCTTTGATCTACGGTTCTCATTAGATGGACCAGTTATCGTGATACATAAAGGGCCAACTTTGAAATCTGCCCATAGACTTTTTAGCTTCGACTGTTCCTTTCCTGCAGCTCTCTTCTTAACGTCCTTCTTGGCCTCTAACCTTGTTTCAACTTCAATAAGCTTCTCACCCAAAGATTTTAAAGCGCCCATAACTGATGGGTATTGGTTGATGACTTCGTAAGTGCAGGACTTTCGTGTCGATGGCGCTATTGAGGTCGAGCAGCAGTGAAGAATAAGAAGTACGTGCAAGGTTACACTTCGTTAATATATATACAGTAGTAGCAATTGCGAATAACTCGAGGTCAAGGCAATTACGATGTTGTGGGAATCATAGCTTCTCTAGTGACTAACACAAAAGCAAATATCACAAAATCTACGACGGTATTCGAATTGATACAGCTTTGACTCACTAATACATAGTATAAGCCACTTTGGATTATGGCTGTAGGGAGAAACTGATAACAGTAGGTAAACTTTTATAGATTATTATGGTAAATACTCTCACAGATAAACTAGTCGTATTATTAAATTTTATTTATTTATAATAGTTTTTACCAGGCATCTTGCTACTAAGAACACCTGAGATCATTAAAAATCCTTTCACCACACAAAAATTCCTTCCCCCCTACAGGTCTTCTCTTGCGGCTGTTCATCTGTTAGCAAAATCCTCTATCTCAATCTCCATCTACCCCATTTTCCCATTGTTATGAGCCCCTCACTTCCCCTTCAAAACCATTCCCCGACTTTGAAGTTGGAGGAGGAGGAGCGGGCAATTCGTAACGGTTACAGTTACGGTTTATATCTAGATTTTCACTATTAGCTAGGGAGATGCTTTCGTTGCGCTAGGATATATTAGTATATAAAAGCTACACAGAGATAGAGCGGGACTTACGGATGATGGCTGCTGTTGAAATGCGGTGAGGGATTGGGGGATCATGTTTGGTTGCGCAACCAGAATACCTCCCTGCTCCCGAAAGTTCCCTAGGCTGCGGCATCGGGTTCTGAGGTATCCAACACCCTGTCTTTGATCTTGAAGTTAGCGATGCACTAAGGCAATGACACTCGTAATGACATATTCTACTGCACTTAATGGTTTTGAATGAGTTGTTCGAAGAGATGCTTATCTATTTGAAGTGATTGGACCTCACCTTTGGGTCCAAACTACCGACGCTTAGACAAGAATATAAAATATTGCAAACTAATGTTCGGTAGCTTGGAAAAGACGAGAGGAAAATGGGGTTGGTGGAGTTACTAAGAAGCTGATGGCTATGAATATTGGAGCATCGGTGAGAGAGAAAACTTCGAGGGGATCAGATAAAAAAAAGCATGTTCGGGGTCAACACTTAACTCTAGCATAGCAGGTAGGGCTGAGAGGTACAGGGATGGCCCCAGATATAACCCCCTCAATGACTCTCCACAGTTCAATCACCATAGGTAGGCCTCCTAGCAGATATCAAGAATCTAGGATCAACGCCTAAGCCTCTAAGTCGTTCAATTCCTTGGCGAACATCCATGAGAGTTACCATAGCATTTGGGTCGTTTGAATTGGGGAACCTCGAGGAGCGTATTTAACATAGAGATTTGAACCTGCCGTTCCTATTCCCATACCACTATTTATATCTCTATTCCTCCCTCCGGCCAACATCAGATTCATATTTACTTGGTCGTTTGGATCGCTATCTGTATGGTTTCCACCTAGCTGTCCAACTTGTCCTGTTCACCTAGAAATCGGCTTTTCCCAATAACCTCGTGATAGGAATTTGGCCTCACTCTTTCCCCTTCCGATAGGCCTTCAGATGGGTCTCATACAATTACAATCGGTGTTTGAGCTCGCACGGGATTTCTGGTAAGCCGCCTCGCGCTTAGTTGTCTTCCCACCTGCTTTAAAGGTCCTGGTATTGAAGGGATAGGGATTCCATTATTGAGGTTATCGCGGACTAGATTGTTATTGTCTGTAGGTGCGACAGTATCACCCTTTTCTATGTGCGTGCAGTGAATTTGTTGGCTTTGTTAGCTTTGTTGAAAGATGTGTAGAGAAAAGGAAAGATTTAAAACTTGTGGAGGGGTTGAAGATTACACAGTGGTTATTCTATTGATTGTGTTATTGTGATGAACTTGACCGAATACAAGTGATGGTTGAGCTAGCCTTACTGAATTTGCTCCTGAGTCCTGATACTGGGGAAGGATTCACAAGCTGCCACTACATAAAGCCACTAGTTTGAGGCTATTGTCTCACGCCGATATATGGGATTTGCGAGACTTGATTGTAGGTTCAATTTGAGAGAATAGAGAATGGATAAATATCTATTGAAGTTATCTAGTTCTTAAGCAGATATTCGTGTGATAATTAAGCGAAGCGAAGGCGGATGAAAAGGGGCCGGGAGTCGATTTGTGCTTAAGCGAGACAGCACTTCAGCACCACCTCCTCAATTCTCGAGCGACAGATTGGCGGATAATTTCACCGTAGAATGATAATATTGTGAGATAGTAAGGCATCCGGAAGGACAAGTAACATTGAAGTGTTGAATCATGACACGTGAAACTTTCTTTGAAAGCTTTTCATATTAAATCCCACGTCATTACTTCTCCCATTGTTCAAATCAAATTGCTTGCGAACACGGCGATGCATGAGAGATATTTAACCAAGCTAGTTGGCATAGTTCGATGGCACAAAAGCTGCCGTTCCATCCGGATCTTCTGCAACTACCATCAAATTCCTAATCCCCGGTTCCAAATGCATCTTCTCTCGCGGCAATTCACCCGGCACCCCTTCCCCGTAGCTCTAACATATCCTGCAAAATTCATCTCGGTATCAAAACCGACCACTGCACCATATTAATACCTGTAAACTCAGGCTGCTACAATATTTGCAAGAAAATCAGATCTTCATTGTTGATATAGTGAGTTGGAGGTTGTGATGTCGCTTACGTCGCCAAGCGTGCCGGGGGAGGTGGGGAGGCGGGGAGACTGACGGTTTTCCTAGCTATGTAGATCATTACTGCAGTTCCTAATGTGGAGATGCGATTATGCCAGAACTGGAGTATCGCTAGTATCGCTAGGTTTATGCTGACAGGTCATTAGAGGTTAAACTTTAGCTTGGAAAGCATAAATTGACATTGGGTCGGCGCTGCAGAGGCGTGGTATACTTTAAAGTATGTTGTCACAAATTTTCTGAATAATCTTAGAGTTATTTGAGTAGTTGGATTTCACTTGGGTTCTCAGCAGTTTAGGCCTCCAACCTATAGATCTGACTACCATTAACAGTGGTGTAGGAATCTTATTTACAGGCAAAGGACAACAAACATCCCGTCACAACCCACCAAGAACTTTGTTTTCCATTATTATAGTAATGCATGTGAATAAATAGGGAAGGAAGAACCTTGAGGCCCTAGAGATTCCTTTGTTGCCTGTACCCTGTAGATATATTCACACTTTGAGCCTTGCAATAAATAAAGATCTTTATTGATACTAAGCGATGCAAATTCAAGAATTCAGGTGTAAGTAACACCATATGTGCGGGACGATTAGTGTCCGAAATATTCATAATTCTAACTTGTAAAAGCAGGTAATTGGCTGAGCACTGGTATACCATATTATCATGAATCGTGAGATTTAGCACTTTATGTTGTGGTGGAAATGATAGCTTTCCTTTGGTGATGTTGTGCCTGCGATATGATTAAGTGTCCAGGGTAACTTTATAGAATTCCAGGTAAATTTGAGGAGAGCACACTCGTTTCAATACGAGGATAGTGCGTAGAGGAAGTTTGTTTTTGTAGCTGGGGTGAGGATTGGGATAGTTCGTGGTCTCTAGAAGATGAGACTCTTAATGGTCATAATATTAGCTGAATGGTTGATCTGAACAAACTTCGGTACATCACAATAATAGGTGCAAAGAGGCTGATATCTTCGGCCAGTCAAAACAGGATTCATACGCAATACTAATCCAAACAGCGCCATACCCGCCATCTATGCACAAAAAGATATCCCAATAATACGCTTCATCAATTCAGTCAGTCAAAACGTCAACCGCAAGTTTTTGTCTATCCCCAAGCATCACGCCAACCGCCCAAATCGTTCTGCGCCCATCAAAAAAGAAACTCCCGCTAGCAAAACGCCATCATCGAAATATATACCTCATTCATTCCATCATGAAATCTATCAAGGCGCAAGTATATTCTCTATCCCCTTCCACGTCCCTTTTTGTCGTTCCTCCCAATACCCATCTTTCCCACCCTTCAGCTTCCACACTTCCTCCCCGTCATCACCACCCTCAACCTTAGCGAACCATCTTGGAACATGCACTCGTCCGGTAGTCTCAAGTTCTTTCCTTCTGAATCTTTGGTTCTCTTCAAGCCTAGCCTTCAGCTCTTCCGCATCGTCGAGGTCACCCTTTTCTGCAGCACGTTGATCTGGACGAAGTCTGCAATCCGTAGGAGGCAGTTTTCCCTTTTCAAGCTCAGTGATCTCATTCAAGCTGGCGGCAAAGGTAGTGAGACCATATCGTTGAGCTGCATTTTCGACGAGCTCGCCAGCGCGCCATATCTCGACCCCACCTTTACCATTTTCATGCATTTTGAGGCTAGTTGTCCAGTTGCCGGTTATTCCTACGCCGGTAGGTGAGCCATCAGGGCCGAAAGACTCGACTTGCACATCTTCACTTCGGCCACCGAACATGCCTTTCTGCTTAAATTCAACAGATGCTCGACTACCTGTTGTCTCGTTCGTGACAACCATTGTCCCAACCGGCTCGACATACTTCTCGCCCATTACAACATTTCGTAAGAACATAGTTGCCACGTTCCAGCTATAGAGCTCATCACTTCCATCTGGTAGCCGCAGAACTATTCTTATACGACCTGCAGTGATAAGCTCGGCACTTTTGCCCCAGAATTTCTGATCAGGCGCTGGACTTTGACTAAATGACCAGTTCGCAGCATCAGCTTGGCATGCCATCCGGACTGGTCGGTGAGACACCTTCTCCACAATCAGACGGAATCCACCAGGGACTTCCTTTTCTGTT
Source organism: Tricladium varicosporioides (assembly GCA_021365295.1). Taxonomy (NCBI): domain Eukaryota; kingdom Fungi; phylum Ascomycota; class Leotiomycetes; order Helotiales; family Tricladiaceae; genus Tricladium; species Tricladium varicosporioides. The sequence goes on from JAJTIW010000002.1 coordinate 951,371, forward strand.
CGAATCAACTCGAATGTCTCTCCAAGCATCGGATTGAAAGGCTTCCGAATGGCTCGTTCTTTAGCTCTGTTTATGCTGAACTGAGACACAGCAAATGCAGTAACGTGTAAAAGGCGATGATTAGGTGATTTGTGAGATGCTGCAGTGTCAAGCATTTGAGCATACTCGAGCTGCTCAGCGACACGTTGAAGAAGCGATAGAGGCTCGTTCGCGCTAACAGGCATACTGATTGTACTGAGATCCTTTCCAACGTTCTTCCGCAAAAATCCAATGAGACTAGGAGGCAGTACAGTCGCGACAGGGACGACTTTCCGTCTCTTGACAAGAATGGGTACGGGGAGTGGATCCAGTATTTTGGCCTTTGTTGGAAATAGACCAGTTGCACCCTTAAGATTTGCAGTTTCGTTTTCATCAGAAGAAATTGAGGAAGCGTCTGTTTGAAGCTCCTCGATTTCCGAGGGTTGAGTATCTTCCTCGCTCTGCCGATCAATCACGAAGACTTGGGAAGGCGTTATGTCCCCAGCTTCGGCATCAAAAAATTCACCTGTTGATGTAGAGTCGATACTGGCTCTTGTGGCAGATTGTGGAGCCCGCATTCGTCGACGCTTGCTGTTAGTTAATAAAGTCGAGAAATCATTGAGAACAGCATCCAGATCCTTAAGCAACGACTCGCAATGATCATGCATGCTAGATTCTTCGTGAGATGTTCTCCCCTTCCGAGAAGAGGGTGTCATAGAACCGTTGGCCGAAACCGTCGTAACTGTAGATGGTGCTGGAACTGCCAATTGTGAAGACATGCCTCGCGCAAACATTTGGGGAGTCGTTGGAGCGCTAGATTTTCGCTTCCAGAATGGTCGTTTTTCAACAGGAGCATTACTGAAATAATCACTATTCTCCTCCGCATGTGGAGCCATGTTTGCGCTGGATAGACCAAGACCATAGTTTGGACTCCTTCTTGCCCCTGGTGCAGTATCTTTCGAAAGTCTCCGTACAGCATCACGAGTACCAACTATCCTGCTTACCAGAGCCTCCACTTGCGCCCATTCTCGGTCTTCCTCAACGCTTGCTGTAGCATTTTGTAGGCCCGTTGTCCTCACACTCAACAGTCTTTCTGGAGACGGTGCCCGGGAACTGGTATCAACCCCACGAGCCGCATTACTCGCTCTTTCAAGGGCTCTAGTCCAGTCCGTGAAGTCCTTTGCATTATTTGCTCTTAAATGCCATACCTCGGCCCCTGAGTCAATGCTTATTTCCCTTTGCCTCTCATCTGCAGCTATTGCAGCCAAGCTAAGCGGTATTGCTCCTCGTAACGCAGATGAATTCCGACTGTAGTAATACGACAACGTGCAAGATGCGAAATCCAGGGAAAAGAATCTCCTAGCATAGCCCTGTCCTCGCTTTCGACGTCTCTTTTGCAGTACACCGACATGGTATGTTGCAAGCCCAATATCGCTCTCATTTCGTCCAACCACCGAATTACCTCTGCTAGCACTATTTCCTACTCCTAGATGACTTTGCAGACTGTCCACAGACTCAGAGGCTGCTGCTGCCAGTTTTGGACTGTTCTTGCTCCCTGCAACGGCTTGCATATGATGTGTCGAGTGTGGAGGGGCATTGGAAGGATATGTGAGAAGGACGAATGTTGCGGTTTTTGAAAATTGCTTTGAGAATGTATTATCGAATACCAATCCATACATGCCACCAAATCCTGGAGGGACAGGATACGTTCCCATTGTGACTTTGTCTGCTTCGCATTTCCCGTGCCATTGTATTGATATGAAGCCTTTTGCCTTTAGTTGTTCCTGAGCGGTAGATTGGGCGTTATTTCTATTACTCGACGGTCGCCGTGATTTTTCGAGCCCTGAGTCGAGTTGTTGAAGACTAGCACTCGCATCTTCGAATGCTTGGAGTTGTGGCGTCCCTGCTGGTGTTGCAGAATTGCTCACTCTTGGATGTTTGAATATGCCAAAGTTGCTGGCAGATCGTCAGCTTTACTCCATAATAATTTGGTAGAAGAGCATACATTGATTTCTTATGTGGTTGTATGCTCCATGATATGGTATGTCCCTCCTCTACTTTAACCCAACGTACAATGTACGACTACTAGTATTAGTCCACTATCTTGTTTAACTACAACCCCTCAGAGCCGCATACCTTGCTGTGAATCTCCAGTTGCTCCAAGCCTGCCATTGCGCCGAAAAGCCAGCACTTGAGCACAGCTTGCGCATCCAAAGACCCACAGGAATGCTTCAGTCGCGACTTTTAGGTCTCGGGATTGGAGAAATGTCGGTTCGTGTTTCGAATAGCTTATGCAGGATTGTGGATGCTATATCGAGACTATGGAATCGTGTAGGCTACTGGGCGATCGCAGGTTGAACAGATGTGATTTTGTGTACGTGCCAAACATGTATTCTGAATCTTGGACTTTCTTACGGCTCGTTGTCCGCGTTGTCCCGGCCGACAGAGTGTCTAAAATGAGAAGGCTAAAACGTGGCTGGTGCAAAATGTGGCGCTCCCGACAGGGGTCGATTTAGAAGCCTTGCGAGAGTCGAGAGTCGAAAATGTTTGTTCAATTCAACAAGTCACTTGAAAGTTGAAGACAGATGTTGCGTAACATATACGACCCTCAGCTGGCTCGTTAGGAACAATCTAGGTATTTGGCCTTTTTCATTCTTAGCACACCACTCCCTGTATGTGTTCCTCCTAGTTTCCGCCTAGCCCTCAGCCTTGCCGCAATCCCCACCAACGAATCCTTTCCAACATCGTAACTTCGTAAGCACCAAAACAGGCATTCCTTATATATCGCCGTCTTCGGGGTTGGTGCTTACATGAGATTCTCAATAATGCGAGTAGAGATCAAATAAACATAGAAGGCTGTATGGGCTACTAATACGAGAGTATCAGAGTATCAAGTCACTCTATGTGCGAAGGGGAATTTGAAGTATTCAAGTTGTGTTAGTATTTTTTTTTTGAATACACTGGGGCTGAGACGGCCATTAACCCCGAGGCTTACGACAGCCGTTATCTGCATAGGTATCCTTCCCGCGCCCCCCCTGGATGCAATTTTTATACTTTTGATACAAATGGTAAGAATCCTGTGCAGGTCCAATCTATAACTCCACAAATTATTTCCCTAGAAGGGGGGCAATATCAATTCCGTTTGGTCATCTCAGATTGGTGACGCATTTTGAAGCCATTGGTTAGTGCTCTCATGTCAGGGTAAGCACTCTTGAGCAGCTCGAAGGCGTTTGGAACGATCTTGACAGGCCATGCCATAGGCCGAGATTTCTCTCCTGCTTTGAAGCAAAGCAGAAAGTAACCAGCGTGTTTCGGGTCTATACAGAAAGCATACACTGATCTTTTAGGGTTGGCCTTGGTGTACGTTGTCAACCAGTTTTCTAATCCAAGTTAGCAAAAATAATCAAGAGTGTAATACTGTTTTGCCTACCTGTCTCCGTTCTCGACAAAGGTTGATACTTGTCGTGTCTTTGCATCTCCTCGACCTTTTTAGCCATGGCTTTCACATGGTCAACGATCAACTCATCGAGATCACTGTAAGTGTATTTTCCTCCGATGCGAAGGGTCCGGCCTACAGAAAACTCGTTCTCTTTTTGCAGCTCCAGGACATCAATGTGTTGGTATACGCCGTCTGAGACTTTCCAAGTCACCGCAAGATGATCATTTCCCTTGGAGGAGGGTCGAATGACTGCATCGCCGATAGACTGGGAGCCAAGATATTCCTCCGCTTGCAACGAGTTGAAAGGATGGAAAAGAGGGTGTTTGACAACTCGTTGAGCTCGACCGGTCGATTTATCTTTCTCTCTAAGGGCTTCTTTGTCTTTCTCTTCCTGCACCATGTCCCAACACCCCGGCTCACGATCAATACGTCTTCGATATGGCTGTCGAAGGGCATAGGCGCTAAGGCCTAGAACTGCGCTAAAGTCGGCGCGATCAAGACGCAAAAGCTTTGCTTGAACACTTTGACCGACGGAGAACATGCCTTTGAGAGAGCGACCTAGGTAGTCATCTTCTGGGCTATCTTGGGCCTTGCCTTCGATCCCGGAATCCAATTTGGCAATCACAAAGTCGTCTCGTACAACCCGGACATTCGCGGATACGATCATGCCCTCACACAACGATTCCCTAGTTTCTCCTGTAAGCATTGTGAAGATCTCGTCATCCGTGAGAATTGCAAAGTTTCTCCTCAACTCCTCGTATGGTTGTTGTAATTCAGCGCGAATTGTTTCCAGGGTTGCACGCTTTCGTTGGTTGTAGTTGCGCTCTAATTGTTCGGCATACTCTTCAAGAATCAAGTCATTGACTTTCTCTTGCTCGTCATCCTTGATCAGCTTGCGGACAATGGCGCCTGGTCCACCCTCATCTACCTCAGCCTTTACATCCTCTTCGTCTAACTCGAGAGCATCAGCAGCCATCTTGCGGCCGAGCTCGTAGTCTTCTGGATGTACCCGAGTGTTGTCGAGATAATCAGACATTGGGTTTGAGCTATCGTACTCGATAGAAAGAAAACTCGCGCAATTGTTCCATACTCTAGGGCCAACGACTGGGAGCTTGTGGCTGTCAGGGTCTCCTACAAGTTCATCTCGCGTATTGACGACCCCGCCGTTTGAATTAATGGCTTTCAGGACTGAAGTTGCTTTTCGGGGTCCTAGACCGCAGACGTATGGCAATAGAGCTGCAGTATAAGGGTCGCCGATCGCCTCGTTGATATCCACACCGCATAGGTTGACCATGTCAACCATGGCACTGTCGAGCTGCTTTCGGAGCTTATCCTCTGGTAAAAGCTGTTGGCATGGATGAAATGGCAAGGAAATAATATCTTTTCCTAGCGCAGCATATTCCTTCATGGGGTTCTGCATGTATTTGGCAAGAGCGACACAATATTTTGTCAGTTTTGGGAATGTTGGATGGTCGAGTGCAGCACGCGGGCTATTTTGGTATAACTTTGCCACTTCATCGTTGACGATGACAACATCCAGGGGCTCACTTCTTTCCTCACCATCTGAATCTTCAAAGTCAGCACCTCTGAGACCTCTTTCATCAACAAGATTTCGGATATCTTTGATGAGATTGTGGGTTGCAACCGAGAATCCAGCGACGGCTAGAACATCAGGTTTTCTTCTTTGCACAAGCTCGACGAAATTCTCTCTTGCTTGCACATCGCGTGAAAGGTTATTGAACTTTCCGTTCTCGAGCACTCGACCATCTTCTTCCACCCAAGCCCAGCAGACAGCATCGCTAGCCTCGCCTTTTCCATTTGACAGTGCCAATACACGTGGAATCGTGCCTAGAACCATCCCTTTTGGTTTATATGGCGCTTGATCTAATCGCCTAGAGTACTCCTCCCGACAAGCCTTCAAGATAGAGTCTTGGCACTCCGTTCGCATGCTCTCTTTCACCCCCTTGGTGATAACCCTCTCCAGCTTGGGGAACGCCAGATCCAGCACATTCTTTCGCTCATCATTCCAGGCATCCGCGAGCTCGCTGAAATTGTCGGATTGGAAGTCCTGAAGGAGCTGTTTCATGAAATCGCTCTCATTCTGCAGAGATATTCTTACTTCCAATAAACCCTCCTCTTCGGCCTTTAGCATCTTGAGGAACATTTCTGGCTTGGCGGCAATGTCAGGCAAGGTTTGATTCTTCAAGTATTTTAACTCGTAATAAGGGTGTTGCTCGTCAATTTTCTTCAGACCTTTTTCGGTTCTCCGGCAATCGACAACCCCCATCATGTAGTAGTGCATTCTGAAATGCTTTCTCATGCGCGGGTTCATGAAAAGCTCTTCGGCGTACATTTGACGAGCTGCAGTCAATACCTGGTCACCGGTACGGAAGTCGTTCTCGGATACTAAAGAATCTGCAAAATCGATCGGAGTCTGTGATGCGTCCTCTGTATATATTTTGCGGTCTTCTTTCAGAGCATTTTGAGCGACTTGGTCTGGTGTGATGCCATAAGCCTTGACGAGCTCATAGGCCTTGCTCTTTCGGATGCGGTCAAATATCGTTGATCTACCTCCAGCGCGGCGCTTCTCTTTCAATTCCCCGTTTGTAATAGCCAAATCTTTCAGTTCTGCAGAGTATTTGAAGTATATATAATCCTGAATGTCTTGAAGCTCTTCCATGGTTACAGCGATGGGGAGCATAGTTTCGACCATTTTATCCCGGACTTCTAAGCCCAATTTCAGGTTGTCGTAAGTTTTCTCGAGAACGTTGCGCTTCTCAATCAAAGCTCTAAATTTCAGATCAAGCTCAAGGACACGCCAGAGATCATCTTGATTCAGTAACTTTTCCGCAGTGACCACGAACTCTGGATCTTCGGCATTGTGCCTATTGTTGTTCCTGCCTTTGCGAGCATGGATAAGGTAGTCTTTTCGATGTTGAAAGACATACGGAACTTCGACTTCGTCAACGACAAAGAACTCAAGAACTTTTCCAATTGCTCTCGTAAATGGTGTTTGTAGGTCGGCGTGCAACTGCTTTTTCGGCCAAATAAGAGCTGTAATCCACCGAGCTTCCTCCTTGAACTGTTCCTCGGAGAGCTGGAGGGTTTTATACGGCAACCGGTCCAGTTGGAATCTCTCGGGTTCATCTGCCCAACGAATTTGATTATCCTCGTCCGTTAGTAATTTTTCGGAGAGCTGGGATGGCTCAAAAACATCCTTGAGTTCCAAATTGTGCTCACCAGCTTCCCGAGCTTCTTCTTCGTCTTCCAGAGCCAGGGCCCAATCGTAATCCTCGCCATTGCCAAAGATAGCCTCCATATCATCAAGCGCATCTTTGTCAAGGCCGGTCGCCTCACCACTACCAACATAGCCTCTTTCCCGCGGACGAGCCACTTCCATCTCCTCTTGGTGTCTCTGTCGTTCATCCTCATCCTCCAGCTCATCTTCTTCAATGAAGTCTGCGAACTCATCTACCCTGTGTTGATGATCCGGCCGATTGAAAGAACGTTCATACTCGTGGGGCGCATCCAGCTCCTCATCGTCAGAGAACATCTCTTCCAGGTTTCGTTCTCGATGGTGGTCATTGTCTTCTCGATGACCACGCTTAAGCCGCTTTAACTTAGGCTACAGACATTATCAGCACACGCAGACCGAAGAATTTTAATGAGAACTTATGTACCTGAGCTGTCGTCTTCCGCTCCCATTCTGGATTTGCTTCCCCAATTAGATCCAGATCCTCTTCATCCAGTGCGGCTTCTTCCTCCTCGCGCTCTTTTCGTTTCTTATGGCGCTCGCGCTTCCGGCGTCGTTCCCGTTGATCTGGTTCTTCATCTTCTTCATCATCTATAATGAAGCCCTCTCTAACCTACGGACTGTTAGTGACAGGTTTTGAAGCCAAAAACAATATGAACATACGGCACGAGCTGCCTCCTCATCGTCGTCGTCCTCTTCCTCACTTGAGTCATCATCTAAGTCCCCGTTCTCCTTTCTCCTCGTTGTGCGAGGATCGCCGGTCTCTTCGTCAAAGGATTCATCGTTTTCCTCATCGTCGAGCTCAGCCTGTCCGTCAATCAAGTCGGCCATACTCATCTTTGCGAATTTTTACAGATGAAGAAATTTGGAAGAGGAATCGGGGGAGGAGCTGGTTTATGTATGCCCACGAGGAATTAGCGCAAGAATAGGCAGAGAGGTTGATGTGAGATGCGACTCCAGCATCAAAAAATCGCGTCCTGATCGCGGGCTCCTTTGTTAAACTCCAAAATGTAGTGGCCTTAGGTGTTCACCACAGCCACATGTGTGGCTAGTACATTTCCCCCAATGCGACAAGCAGATTATGGATTGAATCGTAAGTGGACTTCACCTTGGCATCGCTCAAAATATGCAAAATTTGAGTCGGTCACGTGTCTATCTCCACTCTCCTTCCAAGCACCACAGATGGCACCTAGTTAGTTTCCGTTGCAAGCGCGGTCAGAACGCCAAGGTTCTCCTGCGCTATCGTCGATAGGGAGTTCGGCCTAGGCCATTCAGCTTGGAACTATTCGTACAAGTATTGCAGTAAGGCGATTTTTAGCTCTGAGTATATTGAAAATCTATTATCAAGGCAATAGGGGTAGATGGGTAAAAATTCCCAGCGGCAGCAGCAACCTACCTTCCACCATCCCGGCACAGAAGACAAATAGAAGATTTGGATCGTCCTAGCACATTCATGTAACTGACGCAAGCTTTGATCGTGCCTCTAATGCTGCCCAATACCGTGCACACAACGGACAATGATGAGACAGCCGTGTTTGTGACTTCAGTCCATGCGATAAGACCATCTCCCCCTGGATACTTTCTTTCAAGAAATAAAAGACGAAAGGAACCTGCAGCCCCTTCTCTTCTGGCGCTCTTCTTGCTGTGCGTCAAGCGCTGGGCAAACCATCTGCAACTGTCTCTAACCCCACGTTCTAGCGCCAAACGCCAATCCACTCCACTGCTCGCTTTCCTTCAACTCAATACTTGGTCAAGAATCTCAGTGTGACCCCTAATGCAACACTGAGTTACTTACCGCCACTACACTACCTTTACGCTTCAGCCTGATCCAAAGAAAAGAAGACCAACACCGTGGGAGTTCGCTTCTGGACGAAAACTCCACGTCCTGCTCGTTCCACACTCCCCGCGCTTGCATCGGCGGCACCATTTCTGAGCAGCGCGCCATCCATCACAACCTTCTGGATTGCTATATAGACCTCGCACAATGGCAGACAGTGGGAAGATTGGTTCAGCGCAGACACTCAAGCGCAAGAACAGAAAGGGGTTGACTCTGGCTGCTCCTGCGCCCCGGCCGGTCAAACAACCAGAGCCCGACTTCCAACTTCCGGCAGGGAATGGTAACAATGGCGACTTGCAGATTGGAATCGAATACAAACTCGACTTGAAAAGAGAGGATCTCGAAGTGCTCAAAGACCTTGGCCATGGAAATGGAGGTTCAGTCAGTAAGGTTCGGCACACGGCCACCAACACAATTATGGCGAGAAAGGTAGGCAAGGAATTTCGAACAAGCTTTACTACTTTGCTGAAGTTTTACCTAGGTGATTCACGTTGAAGCAAATAGCGAGATGCGTCGTCGAATTGTTCGAGAACTCCAGATTATGCACGACACAAGCTCAGCATACATTGTTAATTTCTATGGTGCTTTCCTGAGTGAGAATAGTGATGTGGTTATGTGTATGGAATATATGGATGTTGGGTATGTCTTTTCTCATGAAGTTGCTATCTGCCTTCTAATACCATTCGCAGTTCTCTAGATAGAATTTCCCAACACTTCGGTCCAGTCAGAGTGGATGTTCTTGGGAAAATCGCAGAGGCCACTTTGGCCGGTTTAACATACCTCTATACGACTCACCACATCATGCATCGAGACATCAAGCCTTCCAATATCCTTGTCAATTCAAAAGGGCAAATCAAGCTTTGCGACTTTGGTGTATCAGGAGAATTAGTAAACTCAGTAGCAGACACATTTGTTGGAACCTCGACATACATGGCACCGGAAAGAATCCAGGGACAGAAATATACAGTAAAATCTGATGTGTGGAGTTTTGGGCTTTCGATCATGGAGTTGGCCATTGGAAAATTCCCTTTTGATGCCAGTGAGCACCTATCGGATGGGGATGGAGCACCAGCAGGAATTCTCGATCTTCTACAACAGATTGTTTACGAGCCAGCGCCTAGGCTACCGAAGAGCGAAGCATTCCCTCCAATTTTGGAAGACATGATCCAGAAATGTATGGCAAAGGATCCCGCGGACCGACCAACGCCGGCAGAGCTCTACGTAGGTTTTTTCTGAACAAGTGAAATTTCTTACTAATAAACTGCAGGAACGTGAGCCTTTTGTTCAGGCTGCAAAGCGAACCCCAGTCGACCTCAGGGAATGGGCTGTTGGGTTGATGGAAAAAGACAACCGCAAATCGCATCTTGCCCCTCAGTTATCACCTTCCACCCAACAACTCCTGAGGTCTGGTGATTCTCCTACGGTGAACCCATCAGAATCGACTGACTACTCTCTACCAACACCTACATCAGGCGATATTCCGATTGGCGGTGCTGATGTGCGCTCGGCAATAACCTCACCACAATATGTAGAGCATGGTCGCTCCCCTACCAAAAATGGCTCTATGAGCCTTGGACGTGCGGGAGGAGCCGCAATGCATCCAGGCCTTCCTCCAAGAGTCTCAACGACAAATTCCGTCCCTAGAGTCACAACAATGAATGTGCCAGATCATAATTCTGGCAGTGGGCCTTCGAGTGCCAATGCTGCGACATTTAGCACAACCATTCCAATGCGTCCAGCACCACCAGCTGGACCATTGCCACCACCACCTGTTCCCAAGAAAGAGGGCGATATCGAAGTTCGAAAGGAAAGTAGGCGACAAGCCACTTTTGGAAACGGCTTATACAGCTCCGGATATCAGACAGCAAACAATGACCCGTATTAGTGGAAAATCGCATTTTTGTACCCCAATCTTACTTCAAATATGCCTACCATCTTAAACTCCATGCATCTCCCGGCGTCCTGTCTTCTATCATATATGTCTCTTGCCTTCGGTCCCTGTTCAAGAAGGTGCCTGTCGGATTTTGTTGTTGTTAGGATGGATATTGTAGGACAGCTCTCTTGAAGACATTAAGGGATGGAATGGAAATGTGTGGCTAAAGTAGCAAGCAAGCAAGTTTACGGCGTTGCCTTTTTGGCGTCATTACATATAGATCAAGCCATGGCTTTTATGCCAATTTCATTTCTTCCAAAAGTGTAAATATATCCTTCATATGTGCATTCCAGCATCTCTATCGTAATTTATTCCCCCTTCCCCGCCTTTAACACACCCTCCACTCGCCCTTTCAAATCACTCCCTTCATCCCCCTGCCCTATTCGTCCCACGAATCCCTTTTCTAAGACCCCAATTAGTTCGTCGAGTCGAGATATGCAGAGGTCGGTGTGTTGGTGTGTTGCTAGGTGGGCGTTCGCTTCGTTTACTAGAAGGACAGTTGCAGCTCCAGCGCGGTAGCCGGCTGTCATATCGTCTATTGAATCTCTGATTGGTGTCAGTATTTACCACCTAAGCGTGGGCGAGGAGAGTGTTGGGCTGGGCAGAAAAGAGGAAGGAAAGGTGAAGAACGGACCCAACCATGACTACACCGCTACAATCTGCCTCCCCGTTTTCTCGCACTAGACCCCAAGATTTTGCTATGTGCCATATTCCTGCAGGATCTGGTTCTGTGAAATATTAGCCCGGTTTCCTTTCTGAAGCTGTTTAGCAGACTCAGAACACATGACTTCCTATTAAATAGGGGCAATAATATGGTGTAAAGTCACCACTCACTAGGCGGTCGAAAATCCCTCGTGACAATCGGTTCAAACTTCTTCCCCTCAAGAAACTTGCCCAGCAAATGATTTACAGGTGTTTCGAAGTTCCGGGTGCAGATTCCCTTCGGGATTCCTTTCGACTCTAGATATGACATCAAGTCAACTAAACCTGGTTGCGGGACTTGGGAAACCATGGCGGTTCGCTCGATTTCGCGGATGGATTCGAGGGCGGACTCTTGTTCAGTGGTGGGGAGGCTGTGGCAGTGGTCAAGGATGTCGGTACTTTTGGTGATGCCGAGGACTGAGCGCATTTGTGCGAACATGTAGTTTTGCTGTAGGCTGCGATGAGAGAGGATGTCAGTTGTATTTTGGCCTTCTTATAATTTTCGGATGAGCTTCTGGGGGCTGAGTTATAGGTAGCAGAACCTCATTTCAGGGCTTTATTTGGGGGTCCTGTAGCTCAAATCAGATAACTTCTGATTAAGCACAAGACCAGAGATAGAGAATAGTGGCTACAGTCTACATGGAAGGCCTTAAGAAAGTAAACAATGTAGGGAAAAACATAAATAATGAACCACGTGATTATACTGAATGTGCAAATACGGATCCTTAGCACTTCTGAAAGGTGGTGAAAAGGGCCGCAAACTATAATTATCTTTATTTCTTTTAATATCATAGTGGCCCCAAGAGGGTCTCTTTTGTGCATTTACATCTCACTTGAGGTACAACTGATAAAGGCGAGAATGTATGACAACCACCATTGCTAAAGGGACACAAAAGGGATTAAATTCAAACCTCACCATAAGGTCCCATCAACATCAAATACAATGCCTTTCAGCCTCGGCGTCCCCTCTAGTACCTTATCATCTCTATCTCCCAGCGGCGCAAATCGTCTCGGTTCTTTCGAAAGTGGAGTCGTCATCGTGAAGTTTCTTGTGCCACTTTTCGATATGAAGACCCCTGGCAAGGATCTGAATGCTAAGAGTAATGAAGGTCTGGCATACGGTAAGAGTGTCCGAGGAATTGATATAAGCATTGAATATGAGGCTGAATGTGTAATCTAGATGTGCTGGCCACGAATCAGTGTCTTACTCTGAGAAAGGAAATTGTGGATCGAGATATGATGAGTCATCAATTTCGGTTAGCTGCAGGACCCCCTTTTCCTTGGATGCAAGAGGTTTTGTGGAACATTGTCCAACTTGAAAATATTTTCACCTCAATTGATGGAGCGATTGGGCCTTGGGAATTTATAGGTGTATTTTGTTTCGTTTCAAAGTTTTGGTTAATAATTACAACATTTCGAACTGTCACCGGGATACTGCTTTTCTTCGTCAACTTCGAACTGCTACATTATTAAATGCTTACAGCTCTTAGAGTTAATGTTTTAACACGCCTCCAAATCTTAAAGTTTATACCTTTCATTACGCATCATTAATTAGTTTTCTAAGAGTCCTTCCATTGCTCAATTGCTTCATCGCTTTCGTTTTCCCTTCGCTTTCTGTCAGCTCTCCCGGCTTTTCCCAATGCCTCACTTGCTCCTTTCTCAACTACGGCGCCCCTTCTCAACACCACGAACCCCGACAACCCCCCAAAATTTCTCGCTATCGGCCCTCTTCTCTCCCTTTCTTTTTCACTGCATCTTCCCTAATACGACGTTTCCTCAAGTAGATCTCATGCTGGCACGACCAAACCCTTGTCTGGGCCTTTCCTACTCTACTATGGGCTCTACAAACCCCACCTGCTGGAGCAGGTTGTACACTTGTGCCAAGCCTGGTGCTTATTTGATAGCATCTGGTGCCTACTCCCTGGGCTCGTGGGAGCTCCACGCAGCCAGAAGCGGGTGGTTGTCAATGTTCGGAGAGAGCAGAGAGACTGCCGCAGAGCCCATAAGCCCTAATATTTTAATGCCCCCAGGTCAAAATTCAACTCATGAAGCAATGGAGGCTTCTTTTCTCAAATTCTGCTTTTTGATGGTTTTGCTGCTTTATGGAAGCGAACCTTGGCAGGGTAGGTAGGTGTCATTTTGTTCTTTTTTCATAAAAAATTTTAACAAGTAAACTCTGATAATACAGAACAATGCTAATAGTAACTATAGATAGCACATTTTTTGAACCTCCTTATATAAATTGCGAACACGAATGAGGATTTTTGCAAGTGCGTGTTACAGACTTTAGGTTAATAATAGGCACGCTATATATGCAACGTTTTATTAACGGCAAACCACACGACTTCTCTCAAATTGCACAAATCTCAAATATCTTTGTCAAAAGCTGCTTCAAAAATGTACTCCATGGTCGATACCCTCTGCCGACAAAATTGGTAATGCCCACAGTTTCGAGTAGACCCTTGTCAGGCCCTTCCGAAGCAGAAAGATGCTTCAAGCCACGAAGGATCTGTACTACCTTATTGGCACAAACATGTTCCTGGGCCTCGTCTATGAATTTCTTTAAATGACTTTGTGTTCCTTCCAGACTACAAGCATTCTCTCCGATTGCTTTCCCTGAGCCATGACCTTGAACTTACACGGGATCAACAGGACACCGAGACAACCATTAGGGATGGAGCCCTGTGTTGAGTTATTCCACAATGATGAAATCTCGGAAGAGTTAACTCGTACTGCTGCCAAACTTTTCAGTGAGCATTATGGTGTCCGGGGACCACAAGCAGAGGGAAAGCTGGGTGGGAAGGTCAAACAGGGTGAGTTCGGGATTTTTTGTTTTGCTGTATAGCATACGTGCCGAGTTTTTACGATCCTCATTTTAAGTCTACTCTCAGTTTTCTCCTGAAATCTGGAAACACTGCTGTACGGACACCACGTGAAGTTCCCAGCCCTCTGCCTCGCTGAGGGGTTGGTTGGGGGAACTAGCGACCCCCCCCTTCCAGGCCACAATCATTTTTGCGTTTGGATTGGTGTCATTCTACAATATGGCGTGCACTCATGTACCTTTGGGGATGAGCATAAAAGTCTCACCTAGTCTCCTTAAATCTAAAATCCTTCCACAGGGACAGGGCATACACAACACCTACGTCCGCATTATTGACCCCATCGCTTCCACCTTTCTTGGAAACGCCTTCGCTACTCGGTGGAGAACCCCCGAAAATGTAGATGCATTGTGGATTACTCAACTCGTTGTAAAGATGGAGTATAGAAACTAAGGATTAGCGACACAGATGCTTGATGCTTTAAAGAGGAGTATAGAAACGGAAGGCAAGAAAAATTACAAGGTGGGCGTGCTAAGTAGTAATCCTTGGACTATCTGTGCTGTTCTTTCAGTCTTTGGCCTTGGAATCAAATCTAAATCCTCTATCCTCTCCAACCTCAAAAGCAACATTAGTGTGATGGAGAGTTGTCCGGTGGAGTATATTCAGACGGCCAAAGTTAAAGCTAATCTAGGTAAATTCCTTGAAAGTAGGCCTCTAGGAACAATATGGATAATTACAAGGTATTTTGCATGTTCGTAAAATTATGGGTCTAGTAGTCTAGAATAAAAAGGTAACAAGCAGGCCTATTTGGTAATATTTATGTATAGTCTCAGATCCTTAAGCTTGTGAACTCTATATTGGGGGGCGTACGTATGATGAGAATTGTTTCACCTCAGCAAGTTAAAATGAAAATTTGAAAGCAGACGCTAGTCAACGATAATATACCAATCTACAAAGCAAAAATATTCTAATACCAACCCCCCAGAATAACATATCACTTTCTGCATATGATGAGTCGACATCCACCTACTTCCACCTTTGAAACATGCTCAACATGTCCAGTTTCTCCCATAATATCCGAGGCAGCACTAATACTAGAAGCCGTCCTTACCCTCACCACCTTTGGTACTTCCCATGCAGCAAAAGCTTTTAAGGCCCGGATTGTCTCAGCTTTGCATGTCTATTAGGTTATTAGCTTATATTTAGTTGATTATGTGACAAGTAGAGAGGCTCGAAAGTAATATAGATATGAGGCATGTAAGAAAAGGGTAAGAAGTATCACATACCCCCTCCGCTCCTGGATGTTGTTGTGCGATTTTCCCATCAGAAGTATAAGTCACCTCCCCTCTTCGGAAAGCAGACCTCCATCTTATTGTTCTTGGAGCGTTCAAGACGTACTTTGGTACTTCGAGGGACCGTTCCTGGTTTGGAGCAGGTTCTAAGATTGTGTTGGTTGCTGTAACCACAATGGTTTGTGGTAGATTAGAATTGAGTATCTTCTCTCCTGGGGCTAGAGTCTCGACATGTGATTTGATATTGGGTGAAGATGCTGGAACAGTGAAAAATTTTCCGTTATCTGGAGTTGGGGTGTTGACATCGGATTTAAGAATCGGTGGGAGTGAAACCCAGATGGAGTCCAATTTCCTATGTTCTTGGACCGAAGGTTGGAGAGGGGATGGAGGTGGGGTCGGAGGTCTTTGAACATAGGCAAAATCCCGAATGATAATGCCAGGGATGGGCTCATATGCTGGATAAGGATTGAGAGACAGAGACTGATATGTTGAGCGAGGCTCTGGTGAAGGTAGTGATGAAGTATTTATCGAGGCCGATAGTAGAGGGGATGGCAAGGACTCTGTAAGCGTTTGAAGTGGTATGGATGAAGATGGTGTTGTCGAGGGTGTTGAAGTATTTTGCGAATAGGGTACAACAGGGTCGGTTCTTCGACGTGAATGAGGACGTGAACGTGGTAAGGGTGGTGATGGTGATAACGACCGTGTCAATGTATTATTTGATCTTCTAGTTTGCGGGTGATAAGGATTCTGTTGAAGTGGAGAAGGATGTCTAGCGATTGGTTTTGATTGTTGCGGTGGTGAAAAGCTCCGACACAATTTATTATCTGGAGTAGAAGTAGATTTGTTGTGGGGAAGGTATCCGGTATTTAGCTTTGATATTGCAGGCAGTGATCTTCGCTGGAAATAGCTGTCTGAAGAAGAGACGGATGTGTGCTGGGAGAGATGTAGATTTTGAGCAGTTTCCTTTTGAGTCCCATATGATGTTTTCGGCCGCAATGAATCGTTACGTGGAGGTATAGTATACGGCTTTTGTGCTGGAATGAGATACTCTGGAATTGATTCTGGTGGAGCAGCCAGAGAGGCCTGCTCTTGAACTTGGGTTCCGATTGCACTCTGATCAACCTTTTCTGGACCTGTCGATTGTCTAAGTTTTTTGGTCAACTTCTTCGTAATCTTGGGCATACTAAGCCGGGAAGAAGAATTATCGCCAAAATTATGTTGAGTTGAATTTCTTCGGTAGTCGCTGATGGGTTTTGAAGGAATAGTTTTATCGGACCTTGACCCATTAGAAGTTGGATGAGAACTTCTCCAAGGCATCTCGGATGTTATAACGGACTGAGAAGCTTGCGAGGGTTCCATTGGTATATGGGCATTTTCAACAGCTTTCAAATTTTTAGAATTATATTGTGATTCAGATCCTTGTTGGCCACCAGGTTGGTTCTCTTGCTGTAGGTATTGGCCGGCTGATGAAAATTGTGGATGCGGAGAAGGCTTAAAAGATGCTGTCGAGGTATGATTGCTAGTTGTGTTTGGAAGTATAGCCTCTAAGCTCAGGATAGAGGATTTGATCTGTGCTGAGCCATAGCTAGAGGTAGGATCCTGGGGTAATGTACCCGTGACTTTTAATAGAGATGGAGAGTATGATGATGGAGGGCATGATTCTAGAGCATGTGGTGAGGGAACATGAGGTGTTGGATCACCAAACGATGGACGGTATTGTGGTGAAGAGTGTGGTGGATGAGGGTATGTCGAATAAGGGGGTGCCTTTGTTGGTTGTCTAGTTGGTGATGCTACGATCGTTTTCGCTGCCCTAGTATTATCACACAAGACTGCGAGCTTCTGCAAGGCCTCTTGCCTTCTTCTTTCGTCCTTTAATTCGTTATAGATGTCGATCAAAGCTGGTGGTCCCTTCTGTGAATCTTCCAACCACTGAGAGCGTTCTCGCATTGAAACATTACCTTCAGGATCTGCTTGAAGTTTTGCATCTGCCTCTTGTGCTGCTTGTACTCGGAGCTGTAACAATTGCACTCCAGCTTTGAAATTTTCCGCTCGGCCAGCTTGTACAAGATCATTTATAAGGTGTAGGTCGCGATCGACCAGCTCGAACCAAGGAGTTCTTGGGCATTTGTTATCACCATAGGTCTCTAAGCTCCATGCTTTGAAAGCTTCGTCTGAAGCACATATTCCCTCTTGATAAGTAGCATCCGAATCATAGTATCGCCGAGGTGTCTATAAAATCAAATCAGTTGTGTTCTCATAAACTCATGTAGGGTTCCAAGCTTACTGCCATAGGCTCAAGCGTTGTCCGCCTTCGGAGGAATGGTTCGTTACGATGTCTACCGTAACGACCACATGGAGTAACAAAATACGGATCCATGATAAATGATGGGACCTGAGCAAGTAGTGATATGAACAAGTTGAAGCGGTGTAAGATATCTGCGTCGTGGCAAATGGTTGAGTAGGAAATAATTGAAGCGAATTGGAGAGCTCCACATCATCTTTGTGCCCGATACTTGTGTGATTCAGGATGACTTTTCAAGCCGCTGTCTCCATCATTCACTAAAATATCAAAAGAGAGATGGATAAAATGACGAACAATACTAAAACATGCGGAATGAATATACAAAAGAAAAAAGGAATGGCCCTCCATTTCACCTGATCATCAATATCCAGAAATTTGCAAAATTAAAGGCTCAAATTTCTCATAATAAAGTCTTCCAATGCATCGGCAATATGCCTTAGCTGATCCCACTCAGTCCTGAGTTCCATATAATTCGACGCCATCAAATGCTATCCCTAATGCGACAAGCTCCTTCAATGCCTATATGCTGCTCTTTCATAGCTCCTTCAAATGCGTCATGAA
This sequence comes from Tricladium varicosporioides, assembly GCA_021365295.1. Taxonomy (NCBI): domain Eukaryota; kingdom Fungi; phylum Ascomycota; class Leotiomycetes; order Helotiales; family Tricladiaceae; genus Tricladium; species Tricladium varicosporioides. The sequence continues at coordinate 969,527 of JAJTIW010000002.1, forward strand.
TCATCTCATCAAGTTCGTTGCATCGCTGATGCACTCTCGCGTTAATATAACGTAACAAGACTGTCCGTGCTGGTGGTTACGCACAGGCGTCTTGTTGGGTATCAAGGTAAAGACACAGAATTTCGATGTCGATCAAGCAAATCTACCACGCTTTCCTCCGCCACCGAAGCCCTCCTTTCCACTAACGTTACCAATATCGAAGAACTCGCCAATATTGATCTTTCTTTTCTGACCAGCGCCTCGCCCTATTGTATTTGTATTTCTTGTGCCAAGCCTAGCAGAATGACTATTGTGTCGAGGGGTTGCACGAGGTCGAGTAACAGTTATACCTGGAGCGCCTGTCCCTTCATGACTTTGAGTACGTGTGTTGTCAGATATGTCGAGATCCGAAAGTATTATATCTGCATCTTGTGGATAAGGATGTGTTGCTCGAAATGTAAAGTTAGTTTGTTGTGGTATTGACGTGAAAGCCTCCACGGGCGTGGGGGTTGGTGTTGCTGCTATTGATGGCGGAGCGGACTGAGGAGCTTGGGGTTCTATTCTAACAGGTGATAGCGTTCTCCCAGTTCGCATATTTGGGTTCAAACGTGTGGCACTCTGTGATCTTTGAAGTATCGGTGATGATGCTCCATCAGTCTTCTCTACCGTCTCATCTTCGCTTTCGTTATTTTGAGAAACTGAATCCCGTCCGTCAAGTCTCTCCGTTGCCCAACGTCGGATTCTCCACCCTTCTCCATCATTTAATCCAATATCTTCCTTATCCAGAAAAGCAAGCAATTCATCAAGTGCGTCTTGGTAGCCCTCAGCTCTCGCCTTGCTTTGGTTCGAGGCAGCAGTTTTGTAAAGTGTCGTCGTGGCCAAAGCAGCAGCTTTGAAAGCTTGAAGAATCTGCTCGGATGGCTCGCCTGCAGATTGTTTTGAGGGCGATGTCCCAGGGAGAGACGTATTCAGACTCCGCATGGAGTCCATAGTGGCGGTTGTTATTGATTCTTGGCTAAGCTGCTGTCAGCGAAGAAGTCGGGAAGTTGCAGATAGAAATATGTAGGAAAGAGGACACACTTTGAGAATATGTGGGATCGAGTATGTGAGGGTCAGGCACTAAGGTGGTGGAAAACAAAGAGTTGTGTCTCCAAGATGCGTTGTTTGGTGTTGAATTCTAAGTTGTGATGTTCATTTCTTTGTCTGTGCGGTGGAGTTGCCGTTGTTCATCGATAAATGGATAAATGACGGCCCGGATTTCAAATGCAGGCTAGCCGAATCGAGGAGGGCCCTCCTCCAGAGTCTAGAAAAGAATCGCGTCCAGCACCTTGCAACTTTACACCTCCGCTACTCGCGCAACCCTCCTACAACCTCAATCACACGTACACTATCCATCACGAACGCGACCACGGCTCTATTTCATACTATTAAGAGGCCTCCGAAACTAGCAGTATAAGGCGCATCAACTCACTCCCCCCGTTTGTGTGTTGAGCGAGGTCTGACGAGATGGCGCCGACGCGCTCTTCACGCAACAGCGGCGCGGATACAGATACATCCATGGCGGACGCCTCAGAGATTCGACAGCTTCCTGTTGACCCAATGGTAAGTTCTCTCGCGCAAGAATTTAAACTTGACTGCACCCTCTCATCTCGCGAAGCATCACTGTTTTGCAGAACTAACATCTTCTGTAGGAAGTGGACGAAACACCTGATTACACAGAAGACTCAGACACTAATCCTAATACTACAGCAAGCAGCGTTGTTGGTGAACCTACACACTTTGACGGCAGAAAGCGTCGTTCGGAGGCTACTCAACTTCGTCGAAGCGTATTTGGTAAGAAACATGATGTATTAGGTGAATCGAAGGTATGTCATTTTATTCATGTCTAATTAGTATTGTGTCGGTTAGAAACTAACTTTTTTTTTCACATTAAGGAAGATGATTCTATCCGAAGATTCAGATACCTCCTTGGCTTAACCGACCTCTTCAGACATTTTATCGAGACAAACCCAAACCCAAGGATCAAGGAGATTATGCTCGAAATCGATCGTCAAAATGCTGAAGCTGATAAGGCTAAGAAGGGACGCGATAGACAAGGTGGCGCAGCCAATGAGAGACGGAGAAGAACTGAGGCAGAGGAAGACGCTGAGCTTTTAAAGGACGAGAAGGCTGGTGGCTCGGCCGAAACAGTATTTCGTGAATCGCCTGGCTTCATCAAGGGTGGGGAGATGCGTGATTATCAGGTCGCGGGTCTCAACTGGCTGGTTTCCCTTCACGAAAATGGCATTTCGGGTATCCTTGCAGACGAAATGGGTCTGGGCAAGACTTTACAAACAATTTCCTTCCTTGGATATCTGAGACACATCATGGGCATAACAGGCCCTCATCTTATTACTGTCCCGAAATCAACACTCGATAATTGGAAGCGAGAATTTGCAAAATGGACTCCAGAGGTTAATGTCCTGGTTCTCCAGGGAGCAAAGGACGAGCGTCACAATCTGATTAACGAACGTCTTATTGACGAGAAATTTGATGTTTGCATTACAAGTTATGAAATGATTCTACGAGAAAAATCTCACCTGAAGAAATTTGCCTGGGAATATATTATCATTGATGAAGTAAGAGCGTCCAAATCGTGCAAAATTATCGTACTAATTTGATTAGGCCCATCGTATTAAAAACGAGGAATCATCCCTGGCGCAAGTCATCAGAATGTTCAATTCGAGAAATCGTCTTCTGATTACAGGAACTCCGCTTCAAAACAATCTTCACGAGCTCTGGGCTCTCCTCAATTTCCTGCTTCCCGATGTGTTTGGGGATGCTGAGGCTTTCGACCAGTGGTTCTCTGGCCAAGGTGCAGACCAAGATACCGTGGTTCAACAACTGCACAGAGTTCTACGTCCATTTTTGCTTCGTCGCGTGAAGAGCGATGTTGAAAAGAGCTTACTTCCAAAGAAGGAAATTAATCTGTACATTGGAATGTCTGATATGCAAGTTAAGTGGTACAAGAAGATTCTGGAGAAAGATATCGATGCAGTCAATGGAGCTGGTGGCAAGCGGGAATCAAAGACACGCCTTTTGAACATTGTCATGCAATTGCGAAAGTGTTGTAATCACCCATACCTCTTCGAGGGTGCCGAACCCGGACCGCCCTACACTACTGACGAACATCTTGTGTTCAATGCTGGCAAGATGGTCATGCTCGATCGACTACTCGTCCGTTTGAAGAAGCAAGGCAGTCGGGTCTTGATCTTTTCCCAGATGAGTAGATTGCTAGATATTCTTGAGGATTATTGCGTCTTCCGGGATTTTAAATATTGCAGAATCGACGGAGGAACTGCTCACGAAGACAGAATTCAAGCAATCGACGACTACAACAAGCCAGATTCCGAGAAATTCGTCTTCCTTCTGACTACACGTGCAGGTGGTCTGGGAATCAATCTGACCAGTGCAGATATTGTGGTACTTTATGACAGCGATTGGAATCCACAAGCAGATCTTCAAGCCATGGATCGAGCTCATCGAATTGGTCAAACCAAGCAAGTTGTGGTCTACAGATTCGTGACTGAGAACGCCATTGAGGAGAAGGTCTTGGAACGTGCAGCTCAAAAACTTCGCCTTGATCAGCTTGTCATTCAGCAAGGCCGAGCGCAAATTGCAGCAAAGGCTGCTGCGAATAAGGATGAGTTGCTTAGCATGATCCAGCATGGTGCCGATAAGGTCTTCCAATCCAAAGGTCCTACTGGGGCACTCGCTGAGAAGGGAGCGGAGCTTAATGACGATGATATCGATGAGATCTTGAAGCACGGTGAAAAGCGAACAGCCGAGCTCAATGCTCGGTACGAAAAGCTAGGAATCGATGACCTACAGAAGTTCACATCTGAGTCTGCCTACGAGTGGAATGGACAAGATTTCACTAACAAGAAAAAAGAAATTGGCATGAACTGGATCAATCCAGCTAAGCGTGAGCGAAAGGAGCAGTCATACTCTATGGACAAGTACTATAAGCAAGCATTGTCCACTGGCGGCCGTGTTGCAGATACAAAGCCGAAAGCGCCTCGTGCTCCCAAGCAGGTTACTGTGCACGACTACCAGTTCTTCCCAGGAATGCTCCGCGATCTCCAGGATCGTGAAACCGCCTACCATCGTAAGGAGATTGGTTATAAAGTTCCATTGCCAGAAGGCACAGATGAGGACCTTTCTGATCGCGAGGCCGAGCGTAATCTGGATCAGGCAGAGATCGATAATGCTACTCCACTGACTGAGGAGGAGCAAGAAGAGAAACAGCGATTGTCTCAGCAGGGCTTTGCAGAGTGGAACCGACGAGACTTTCAACAATTTATAAATGGGTCTGCCAAATTTGGTCGCAAGAACTTTAACATGATCGCCACTGAAGTTGACAGCAAGACTGAGGCAGAGATCAAGGCGTATGCTAAAGTTTTCTGGCAACGATATACTGAGATCGCTGACTACTCCAAATATGTTGGTCTGATCGAAGCTGGTGAAGAGAAGACTCGTAAGATGGAGCATCAACGACAAATGCTCCGCAAGAAGATGAGCCAATACCGTGTTCCGCTTCAACAACTCAAGATCAACTATTCAGTCTCGACTACTAACAAAAAGGTATATACAGAAGAGGAGGATCGGTTCCTGCTCGTCCTGCTTGATAAATACGGTCTCGATAGCGAGGGAATTCATGAGCGTATTCGTGATGATATTCGCGAGAGCCCACTCTTTAGATTCGACTGGTTTTTCTTGAGTCGAACTCCAATTGAGATTAGCAGACGATGTACAACCTTGCTCACCACTGTCGCTAGAGAATTTGAGGATGCTTCTGCGCCGAAGGGTGCTAATGGAACGAATGGCAAAGGCAAGAGAGAACCAGATGATGATGAGAATGACGAGGACAGTATTCTTGGTATGGCGCCGGCGAAGAAGAAGTCTAAGAATGGGGTCAAGGTATGCCTTATCATTCCACCAAGATGACAGCACTAACGTCAGGCAGAATAAGGCGCTTGACAACATCAAGTCGGGAGCCGGAAGCAAGGCTACTTCTGCCGCTCCCTCCTCTAGAGCATCGAGTGTTATGTCAACTGCATCAAGCCCTGCACCCACCACTAAGGGCAAGGGTAAGGGTAAAAAGAAATGAAGAGATGCTGTAACATATTATGAAAGCTTTATTTGAACATGTTAAAACTGGTGGGGTTGGGATGGCGTCAAGAATATATGGCGGCATGAATTGATTGGCGCATAAGATGGCGATGGTATTTTATGACTAGAGCGAGACTTCTCTCGTGCTCTGCACTTCAAAAATGAAGATGGTAATGTACTCATAGACTACTTCGTAACAAGATCAATCTGGACTTTGTTGAACTGTATTTTTTTCCTGGTGGCACCTCAACCTCTTGGAGTGAGTGGTTTCTACGAATCCACTGAAAGAACGATATACTTGTTGTTTGCCAAATCTATACTTCCCGATTAAATTCTTTCATTTACCTTTCATGAAAGCAAAGGTTAGGTAGATATTAGTCTTTGCCCTAATACTATTAACCTTTCCCATTTACTGAGAAATCGGCCGGGCTCGCTTAACATTAACAGTAAAAGGATTGAGCCATTCCCCCTTACCATCGGGGGAAGATACCTCAAATCCCGCACTACTGAATAGTCCTAGGGTGTGAGCATGGTATTGAGATCAAGTGCATTTCGCTAGTCTCTTCGTCCCAAGACAAAGGTTGCTGCATCCTCGACGTGTAAGTTGCTTATTCCAAATATGTGAGAATAGTTTTTGGGCTCGATTTACCTCTATCTTACTAGTATCCCTCAAAGCTTTACATTTGCGTGCGTCTTCCTAAGTGGATTTTGAAAGCAAGGGAAGTAAGAAAAGCTGTAATTATCTACTGAAGTAAAGGGGCATGTCTTTCACTATAGGACACCCATCACCTCTTTCCTTCTATTTTTTAAGGTAAAATTTAATTGGGAACTAATTCTAGGAACCCCCTAGCTAAGCATGGGATCTAGAGGCTCTAACTCCGTTTATATTAGCTTTGAGAAGTACCACTCAACTCGTGGTATTTCACATATCATTGGGATTCACATCAGGTTGGTCTAGGGGAGCAGGATTTGGTAGCCCCAAGGACAATATATTCAAGTAAGTAAGTAATCCATCAACATTCACCTAGACACAAAGCACGCCACTAACCAAATCCCTATCAGTTACCGCATAAAGCATCCCACCATGCCACAGCAGTATCAAGAAAGGTCAGCCAGCAACAGCCGAGCCAATGAAGAAGATGGGTAGCTAACCAACCATGAGGCAGCACGCACCGAAAGAAGTGCAAGACCTAGAAGTAGTATGAAGCGCGACTGCACGCACGCAAAAAGTAAATGTAGCCACCGCAATGAACCGCCCACCACTCACCAAAACCCGAAAACCCCCCAGAGCCCAAGAGACCTCACCCGAAAGACCAGCTAACGAGGAAGACCATAGCGCTCATTCTCCTCCTTAGTTACACTCCAACCATCCTCAAATACGGGGCAAAACATGATGAAATAACGTGGAAATGAGAGAAAAAACCCAGACGCCAGCCAAATGCCAGATATCCACCCATGCTTGAAAGATGTCCAACTATACGTACGCCAATCTATGCTATGCAAGAGCATAATGCAAGCCGTAAGATTTCCGGTCCGTGATTTGTAGTTGCGACGCAAGTAGACTCCGATTGCGATGCAGAGGACGATGTAAGATGCGCTATGCTGGAACGCCGTAAATATGTATGTATGCTCGCAGAAATTCGCAGGAACTAGAAAGGAAAACGTGCGTACGGTGACAGTGACGAATATGATATGAGTGAAGCCAACCTAGACAGCAGGTACAACCGAGGTGATATGATATGCAAGTCAAGTGAGTAGCAGGCCTAGTAAATTCGAGCAGATGGATATAAGCAGGAATTGAAGGCATTGCAACATATCAGTTCTAATGGTGGCGACCTGGCCAGGTGACATTATGGGAATCAGCATTGCTCTCCTGCTCATCCTTGATGGGGCCTAGGTTGAAGTGAGCATAAGGATCGGCTTTTCCATTAGATTGGAAAGCAGGAGGACCGATCGGGCTACCGATAGGACCAAAAGAGGCACGTCGGCCAGCTACAAGTCAATGGTTAGCTCGAAGTTCTGGAGCTTGGATCACCAAACTTACGAGGACCGTGACTCTGTTCGCGACCGCCATTGTTCATGCTTGGACTACTCTCGATACGTCGCCAAGGTCCAGCCAAACGATTGCTGTTAGGTAGGCTAGCGATGCTACCAATTGGCGAGTCGGTTGGAGGAGATGAAAGATTGACGCCATAGGCACGTCTATACCAGTTAGGAAGACCATGGTTGAGTCCAAGAGTCTGTTGAGTAGCACGGTCCATTGGCATCTCGTGCTTGTATTTGCATCCCATTTGAGTAAAAGCGCAGACACCTTCATGGATCCACTTGTCGCAATAAATCTTCTCACGCTTGAAAAATGGAGCACGAGATGGTGGACTTGACATACCAGATTGAGCGACAATAGCGTCAATCGCAATCTATAAATATTAGGACGAGATAGCAATAGGAAGTCCTGGAGTATATTAACATACCTGAGTAGGATCAGAAGAGCTGGCCTGGCTAGTGTTGGTCATAGCACGGTGGCGAGTGACAGAATTGTGAAGGTCATCCACAATCTGGAAGATATAAGTAGACGAATATAACAGTCACATAAATAATCTAACTTACGGTACGGGGGATATAAATCTCAGTATGCTGGCGCCTGGGCGATGGCTGTCGGGGTTCCGGAACGATGATCAAGCCTTCAGGACCTTGTGATTGAGAAATACCATTGATAGGTTCGAGATTGTCCGCACGAATAAGTCTAGTAAAACTTCCATCCTCGCGTTGAATGGCATATCCATACGCGGTATTAAGCTGAGCCTCTGTAGGGCGAACGCTGCCGGGAACAATGGTGTTGAGGGGGACAGGATCCGACTGGGGGATGACACCAATACCAGGGGCCCACCCTGAAGAGTAAGTTGGTGGGTAGACAGCATATGGAGATTCGCAGCCACTGCTGGATCGACCACCATTGCGAACAGATGTATACGAAGACATCTTCTTAGGCCGTAAAGACAACCTGTGATCTGGACCTTGTTGATTATTTGAAGTTAGCAGAGAGGTCATTACAGTGTCAGGTGTACCAGGCGATGATTTGTGTGAGTCTATATTTTGCTTCAGGGAATTAAGAGATAGTGTCGAGGGGTAGGCTCCAGTAGCGTCCAGAATTGACATCTTTTAGATGACAAGGGTGTTGAGTGACACCAGGGAAAGAAGCGGTGAAGAAACAGGAGAAAGGTACGAACAGAAAAGGTATTTATTTGATAGTCTACAAATAGACCAGGAAAGAGATCACGACTGAGAAGAACATGAATGTTAGCTAAGCTTTGGGGAAGAGAAGAGTTCTAGAAGATTTACCGAATTGCAATGAAGCCGAGCGTCTTATTTCTTTAAATATCAGAATCTGATCTGCCTAGGTATTAGTCGTTTGCTGGTGGCAAATAAGCTTGTTGACAAACGGCACACTGCAGTGTTTGAACCTGCGCTGCACACGTGATTGTCATCAACATCAATGGCAATAACCCGCAGTACACAAACAGCTGCAGTGGTATTGCGAGAGTAGAATCAGTTTGTCGTAAGAGGAGAAGGCTTACTTATTGGTATCAAAAGGTACCAAACTCGGAAGCAGACCGTATCTATAACCGTTATTGAGCCAACTCCTATGGTAGTCAAGGGTTTGACGGCAGCGTCCTTTCGAGAAGTCTCTGCGATGACACTGTAGGGGAGACTCGCGATACTAGAAACCCTAGGAAGTTTCCTAACTCCTATGTAGTGATCTACACCCTAATGTGTATATGCTCTTGTGTGTCTTTAGATATTGATGTCGAAGCGAAATTCTGTTGCGAAGGATTCCTAGCCAGAGGGATTTGAATAGACGCAAGACTCTGATACGGCGTTAGCGGCAAATCCAGACAGCTTGATGGAAGAAGGTCAACCAAGCCTCCTGCTTAGTTGGCGATTTCGTGACAGATAGATGGAATGTAGTGGGAGGTAGGGTGTTACATAACAAATAGGATCTGTGAGGCAGGCTAGGGGAGTAAATGAAGCGTAAAACATCATTCTAATGTCTGCCTGCCTGCTCTGCGACTTTCTGTAATAATAGATGGTGTGTGTATAGAGTTGCGACGTACCTAATAAGCCTCGACTTTGTGGTGTATGATGTGCGGTTTGGTGTTATGATGCTGTTGGGGGAAGTGGAAGGGGGATTGAAAAGTAAGAAGGGGGGTGACTGGGTCAAAATACCTGCTCACCTAGAGCTCCTATGCCGCCATGTGAGAGTTGTGATTCACCCAACACCAAAATCAAGATTTGTCAGGATTTTGCTGTATATGCAAAATTAACAAGAGATATTCCTGGTGATTCAAAGGAATATTTTTATTTAATATTTAGTTGTGACCAACAGTATGCACAAATCAAAAGTGACATCTTCATAGCATTTTTGACATCTGAGGGAAAAAAGGACCTCGCTTTCCATCGGAGGCCTATATGCCGCGAATTTCCGATAACAAGATATAGGATTGAGTTGAAGAAATAATAGTGAAATTTGGCACTCAACTTTGTCCTCTGTGGTCAACGCACCATCTTGTTTGTGGGGTGCCCAGATGTTATTCAAACACCTCTTTAGCATTTATAAAGGGGTATGCAAATATTCCAACGTCCTCCAGTTCTGCTAGGGGCCAAAGGCTATGAAAGAAGAGCGTTAAGCTTGTGGGAGTTTCCATTTTCGAGCGCGAAGTTCTCGTCTAGAGCTTTGAGCATGTGCCTGTCACCTCCACACTCAGAGTTCAGATAGAAATTTCACTAATAGGGTATTTCCAGAGAGTGCGCACAAATAAGAACCCATTTCTAAGAAATTCGAATCTCGGAGGAGCATACGTAGATTGATAGATCAAGAGCTGGGTACACGGGGAGCCGGTATATATAACGGGAGGTTAAATCGGTCAGGAGTGATACTCTTTATCCTTTGGAGGTGGTTGGTGGAGGGAGTGTGGCGGTATTATGGAACTAGAAGTAGGTTAGAATGGCATAGAAGTCTCCCATGGCTCTCTCGTCGGCACAGTGGGTGGGCTTTAATTTCCACGGAAGAGGGCCCCTCTGCACTTCTTGAGGTCTTGCTCCTCCCAAACTATTTGGTCAACCAAGATACGTTCCTTCATCGACACATTCCTCTTATACTCGTCCCAATGAGATGTATGTTAGGATTGGGGACCCGAGAGTTGTCTTGATAATCGCAATAGATATAGTCTATCCATGAAGTTTTCAGGAGTCCTTCCTCTCATTACCAATTGGAGAATCGGCAGTTAGATCGGAAGTCCGTGTTGCACATAGTATCCCAAGAAGCAATTTTGTTGGAGTAGCTCAAGATTTCCCATCGTTCCATCTGATGTAATTTGTATGGTTGGAGAGAGTATTCGAGGGAGTGCGGGATTAATGGCTTACACTGAAGGTTCGTGGCATTTTATTGTCCTCTAAACTCAGTTAGCGGGCTGAGCCTACATTGATATAGATCAACTGTAAGTTTACTTACTAGCTGTGAGCTTCTGAGCTTCTGAGCTTCTTGAGTTTTTCAATTCTACCAGCGCAGAGACATTGGAGATCGCAATTTGATTTCTTTAGAACTTCTCTAGCGTGACTGCTGAAGCCTAGCTACTCACCTTATCACGGTAGACGCAGAAAAGAGCTTCTACCCAACATAATCATATTTCAGTATTATTAGATACAGGACTGAGGACATGCCTTTCGATCACAGGCTTGCTCAAGATGTCTATCCTGCGCTGCGCAGTGGGCATTGCCGAAAACCAGTAGTGACTGAGTCGTTATGGCACAGCAGAGTATCCTCTCTTCTAAAAGCTGAAGTTAAAGGAAGGTGAAATGGTGGTTATTATTGTGAATTGACGTCTCCATCTTGATGTCGTTGGTGCTGTTACTCTCATTGGGCCGGACCTGACGACATTTCATGCAGGGTGGACGGCTCCAACTCATGCAGGAGATGCATAATCATGTAGATGCTTTCCTGACAAACTGGATGTAGCTGGAACTGTGAGATTAAAAGGAGAGGAGTTGTGATGAATTGTTTAGTGAAGAGTGGTCGTTGTGGATGCTGGGAAAAAGAACATTTGGTGGGATTTTCGATGGTGCTAGCCTTGGCGCCTCGAAAAATCGAGGCCAACATCCAACTCTACCATCTTCCTCCAAATCTTTTATTCAGAATCATAGAATTATTAATGCCAGACATAAGAAGTATAAAAGCCACTCCTAAGCCTTCTGCTCTGTTATTTAGCCTTCTTTCCCCTTGATTGAGCACCATTACTTAAGGTTCCAAATGGCCTCAAAAACACCATCGAAATTCACAACAGCAGACCAAGGCGCTGCACCGACAACTGCTTAGCTTCACAGTAGGCTCTTTCACAAAGGTGAACTGCTAATTCATGAGGCAGGAGGTTCTTATTGAAAAGGCTTAACCAGCTGTACAAGGCACAATTGATACAGTTACCATTCTTGAGAATCGTTGATGACATATTCAAGCCGAAGCATTCCTCAAAACCCAGGCTCCCTCAATATTGGAAAGCAAATGAAGGAATGCTAGAAAGCTGCGAAGTTGTAGCACATGGCAAAAATGTTTTTGAGGTTGTTTGAGCACATTTCACGCTCCGCAAATGAAGAAGAGTGGGCTCTTTCTTCTTGGCCGTCTTGGCCCTCCTCCATTACATTTATCCTGATTGGTAGGGGCAACTGATTTCGCAATGAACTTTGGACGGTAGGGAACTTTCTACAGCTATCTGGGATCATTTTCTGTGGAGAACTGTCATAAATGTTACAAAATTTCTGGATTTGGTGGACAAAACATGCTCAAACTGAGAAGTGTCTGCCCTTGGCCGGACAATGACCGAAAGTGCTGCGATAGCTAAATACTTGGGATGGCCAGCCTTCTAATTTGGAACTGGTCGTTTGGACTGGTGTACGACTTCGCCCGCTATGTGTTTTGGCGCCGACTTCTTAGATCCAAACCGTCTTTAAACCGCTTCAAAAGGGTAATACCTACCTATAGTTCCGATCGACGTCACGAAGTATTCAGCACCAACTTCAAGGCCGACTTTGTGTGATCTAAGCTACTCCAAAATATATTGGAGGTCGATTGGACAAGCATAATGCATATTCAGCAGGCTGATAATACCTCGCGCCTCGTACCCCATGTAAGAACTTCATAATCCCCATAACTGTCTACAGTAAGAAAAATTACACAGCTGTTATGAATTGGAGGATCTCTATAACCTTCTTTCCTTGGATATCTTGCTAAGATCTTGATTAGTGGGGGTACGTCGAGCGCGTATTGCCCTGTACAAACGATGCAGGTTCTTGCGGGTAAGCCTTCCAAGCAAAGCGCAATTTCATGTCTAACCACCCACTGCCAGATATCTTGATTCGGTGTACTGGATGCATGATGTCTCGATGCTCTATACTTTTATCATGTGGGCGGTAATTGGTGGCATCTTAGCCTTGTTATTTGCTCTCAGGGTCTTGAGACCAAGGACAGACTCAAGGACTGTGACTGCATCAACAAATCTAGATGCTCAAAATCCAGGCAGCTCATACTCCCGAGCATGGGCATCAATACAGTCACGCTTTAGAAAATGGCTTCTACCCGAGAGCTTCGTAGGCTTCTTTGGTCACGTTTCAAGATTACAAATTTTGGTTCTTGCCATTCTTCTTGGTTACTTGTTAATATTCTCGTAAGTATGGGCCTTCAACTCTCCTAGGTAGTTTGAAGCAATCATTAGCAGGGGTAATTCCGCTCAACTTGGACAGGGTGGGCAAAGAAATCGGCAGGTGGGCTAACATTTCTTAGGCTGGTCGGAATCGTCTATAAGATATGGATAACACCAGTAAAAAAGTCAACCCTTCACAACACAAGAAGCGGCCTTGGAGGGTTTTCGGACAGAGTTGGTGCACTAGCTTATGCACTTACACCATTGACAGTAGCTCTCTCGACTCGAGAGTCACTAATTACTTTGATCACTGGTATTCCTTACCAATCTCTCAACTTCCTTCATCGATGGACTGGACGTATCATCTTCATCCAATCGTTCCTCCACACCCTCGGATGGACTCTCATCGAAGGTCGATTCTATCAGCCTCAGCCGATGACGTACAAGATGTTCATCAATGAGACGTACATTGTTTGGGGTGTTATAGCAATGGCACTCATTACCTTCCTCTATATCTTCAGTCTCCAAAGAGTGATTAAATGGACTGGCCATGAATTCTTCAGAAAGTCACATTATATCGTTGCTGGAGTTTACTTTGGAGCTTGCTGGGCACACTGGAATCACCTTGCTTGCTGGATGATTGCCTCTCTCGGTATCTTCGGTTTAGATAGAGGTATCAGATTGTTGAGGTCAGCAATGATCCACATCGGCTATTATAATGGCACAAAGAGTATGGCCTTTCAATTTTCATTCATAGCGCCTTCAACTAATTATAAATCTAGATTTTGGCTTCCACTCTGCCCAATCTGCCATCGAATACTTCGATGACGAAGATGGTGGTGTCATCCGTATGGAATTCCAACACAATCACGAAGCGTGGGACATCGGCCAACACTTCTACCTCACTTTTCCAGCTTTGACAATTTGGCAAGCACATCCCATGACCGTCGCTTCTGTTCCTGAATATCACCCAACCGCTCCACACCACACCTATATCATCCGCTGCCGCAAAGGCGAGACCGGTCGACTCAAGAAGCTTGTCTTGGAGTCTGAATCTGTGAATGGAGATAAAGGAAAAACAGCTGTAACACCAGTAATCATTTGCGGGCCCTACGGCACCCCTCTCCTCCCCACCCGTCCCAATATCGGCCCACATGTAACGAATTTGCTCGCTATCGCTGGTGGAACCGGCATCTCTATCGCTCTCCCACTTGTCCTCTGCGCTACTGCTTCCCCATTCTTCAAGGGCATACCTGTTGATTTAATCTGGATCATCCGCCGCTCCTCAAATATCCGTTGGATTGCATCTGAACTCGAGGAGCTGAAGTCTCGTGTTAGGGGGCAAAATGTGAATTTGAGAATACATATTTACATCACACAGGAAGCACCAAGTGTCTCAAGCGAGGAAAGTCACGTTGCAACAGAGAAGGACGTAGAAAAGGAAGTTCCGTCCATCAATTCTTCCTCCTCACTCTCTTCTGGAAAGAGCCCAAATTCACTCACGCATCACTCGAATTTTCAGATTACATATTTACAGGGTGCTCATCCAAGTCTGCAAAACACCATTGTGGAGTTCCTGGAGAGCAGAGCAGTATCGAGTCATAGCACAAGAGTGGTAGCTAGTGGCCCGAATGCCATGGGTGCTGATTTGAGGGATGCGGTTGCGAAGGCGAACGATGGTGGGAAAGTTTGGAAGGGTGATAAAAGGTGGGACGTAGAGTTAGTCTGGGATTGTAGGAATGGATAAGTGAAGCCGGGGTGATTTTGGCGTTCTGTATATAACTTGAAATATAAATTCCACTATAAAGTTTGTGTTTTGCTAGCGTGTTTCGGGGTTGGGGATCCAAATCGTACAATTAGTACCTAACCAGCAGGTTCAGGTTTTCAAAGTACCTTAAAAATGTGTGTGATTGAGCCACTGATTTGGGTGCCGATCACTCGACATCCCAAGTTCTTGGTGAAAGGGTTGAAAGGAGCGGCCTAGGCTTTTGTATTTCGGGTTCCGAGTTAGGGAGGCTCAACTGTTGCATGCGGTAAGCCAGTCTAGTCATCTATCATGTTAGTGATGCTGTCTACGCATAAAGGAAGCGATCTAGTAATCTGCTAGTTGTGAATCTCTCTTCTAACTTGAGATCTGAGTAAATCAATAATCTGAGCCGTCGAGCCTGTCCTGGAAACTCAATACTACGATCCTCTTGGTGAGAGGAAGACGTTTGCTGACACTTGTTCTTCATCCAATTTACACCACAGATTTCCCAGTCATGAAGTAATCGAAGCGACCAAATCAGGTTGCTGGTAATCCTCTCCCCATTTCCGTTTCTCTAAGAAATATACTCTCAAATCTGAGACGTCATAATATAAGTTTTTCTCTCTCAATGATAGCGTATTACCTCCCAAGTACGCTTGATCAATATGCTCATACCTGGGGTCCGAACCATGGTTGAGTGAGAAATTCTCAGGTGTGGCATACTAGCACAATCTCCAGAAGAGGTCTTTAATTGTTTTGCAAGGGAAGAAGAGGGCGGCAGCTTCTGTTTAGCGTAGTCTTAACTACCTAAAAGAAGAAATATCGAGGCAAGTATAGAAAACGATTCCGCTGCTGCTGGTATATTCTGCATCCTTGTTTTGCACCCCCAAGGCACGCCTTCACAATATACGCCCCCTTGGATTCTAAGTCTGCTCAATGGATCCTGTTGTAACTGGGAAGACATATACATCTCCAGAGATATCGCAAGAGGTATGTGCAGAAAACGTGGGTTCCACATGCAATTTACTCCTCGGTGAACCAAAGCTTGGACTAGTTGCACATCTTCAAAACACACTAATAAAAAGACAAGCAAAAGGCCAGGGATGAGACAAAAGACCATTTAAAAAGCTAAACGCAGGTGTGATAGGGCTGTTAGTGTGGCACATTATTCATTGTGCAAACCAATAATATTAAGTCCGGTCTTTTAAATCACCGTGAAATCGTATATTAGTGTTTGAAATTAGCAGTTTACCGACTAGGATCTAAGAATTCAGGCTCGGTAAAAAAATGTTTTAGAATCGAGTGCAACATTGTATACATTAACACTATATACTACCCCAATGCATATTCATCATATATCATACATCATAACAATACAAGTGAAAAAGCTTCCCGATTACATGGTGCCCTTCGGGTATCACCAATTGGCCCATTCGCGTAAAAAATTAAATGCCAGAAAGCTTCTCCTGGTGAGAGACAACACTGTTTCTTCGCACACGATCATGTTGGTGGTCGCCGTGAAGAACCTCGGGTTCGCCCTGATGAGCTGCGAAAACAGATGGAGGAACTGAGGCGGCGTCGTGGACGTCTTTATGTGCGTGCGTTGTGTCTCTGGGGGAAATTAGCATTGGTACGCACGCTTGATGAAGTGAAACGGAGGAGAGGGAGAGGAATATGGGTAGAATGGGTATTCACCTAACAGGATATGAAACCTACGTGTATGTCTTGTTGCCTCCGTAGGTCTTTCCACCAGACATGTCACTATCAACTCTCTGTATACAATTATTAGCTTGTGTCAAATACGCGGCAAGAGGAAGAACTTGCAGGATCGACTTTATTGAGTAGATCTGAGTTATGTGGTCCAGCAGTGTTTTGTGCTGTTCCTGAGCCTGGGGTGGCATGCGAACCGTGAGCTCCTAGAATACCTCCGGTAGCAGCACCATGTCTGTTACCTCTTCCATCTAAGTCAGAGTCAACTCTGGGATCGGCCTTGTTGGCAAGGTTTGACTGTCAAAATGGCCAATTAGCTATCTGGTCGGTTTGTGAAATGATGCGAGTAAACGAGGTTAAGTGAGTGTAGCTAGAAGAGAAACTATGTGGTTTGGGCGACCACAATCTCTAGCTTAAACTAAACTAATTCTTGATCTTGGAAAGAAGATAAACTTACGTTATGTGGACCGGCGTTGGTGGAGTGGGATATGCCACCAGTAGTGCCCGTATGGGTGCCAGCAGTGTTTCCGATGTGAGTACCTGAGTAGGCGCCAGTTGTATGTGCAGTTGTACTGTCAACACGAGGGTCAAGTTCTAAAAGCCACAAAATTAGCACATATTGAGCATAGCATATACCTCGATCTTCGATCATGGGTGTGCTTACTGTTTGCCACAGCAGACTAATAGAAGTTAGTAAACTCTCTATAGGGTATCCGAATGCTTTCAACTTACATTGTGAGGGGCGGTGTGTCCAGTTGAGTGGGTTGTGCCTCCTGTAAGCCCTGACCCAACGCCAGTGTGGTTAACGTGACCGTTAGTACCGTGGGTGCCGGTGCCTGGAAGTCCGGTCGAACCGTGGGTGTTATGTGTGCCAGTTGTTCCTGTCAATGGAGTTGCTCCATGTGTTGTGGAGTGGTTTCCAGTTAAGGGGTTGGTGGTGTGAGTGGTGGAGTGGGTATTTCCAACAGTTCTTGAACCGCTATAAAAAAAATCGTTAGTTATCGACGATAGCGAAGCACAAAGTAGTAAGGGGTAACGAACTCCATATCGCTGTCAATTCTGGGGTCAGCAGCATTGGCTAGTCTACTGTTATGAGTTCCGGCAACTCCCTCGGCAGTTCCTGCGGTTGTGGTATGACCAGTAGTTGGGTGTGCAGCTGTTGTATGGTGTGTTCCTGTTGTGTGTGTGGTTGAGGAGCTCTTATCCGAGTGGAGAGCATCCTTTACTTTGTTGACGATGGAAGACATATTGTATATTTTGAGTTATGAAGATTTCGAAGTACTTTGAAATATTTTAAGGTAGGTTTATATTCTCAAGTTGATTTGATTGTAAGTGGTGAGGACAAAAATAAGAATTCGGTGAAGAGCTCTTATATAGAACACTTTCTTCCCTCAAAGATTAGAAATCTTCTACAAACTTGATTTCCTGTCTCGCGCTATTCTTCCTACGCAAGCCTCATCACGATTTATTCTGAGACAATTCATGAGAACGAATCTTCGTCATACCCCTCTTAAACCACTCCGCAATTCAGGTACCAAACCCCGCAGATCCTTTGCATGCCAGGTTTTCTCTGCCAGCCAAGAATGATTAATATCATCAGGGGCGAATAATTGGACAACTGTCAATCTACGGTACATCGCACGTTCCCGTCAAGTTTGCTTACACGGATAGGAGTTTCCATGATACCAAACAATCCATCGTCATAGTTGTGGCTTGAGCGTCACTGTGAGGTGTGGCGTCAGCATGAGCCAATCGGTAACGCAGATCTGTGGGTCTAGCATCATAGATGTAAGTAGATCGGAAACAAGTATGGCGCAAATCAGGTCAGATAGGTGAGACGAGAGAATTCAAGAAGGCGAAGGATCAACAGTGTCAATGAAAATGAATTTCCCGATGCATGAAGTGCTCAGGCCTCTTCAGATCGAGACCATTACAGATCACCGCAAGGCTGTCTGATGACGTTCAACCGCAAAGTTGGATGTCGATATCGGAATTTTTACACGATCCCTCGTTCCAAGGTCGGCTTTCCATATTTCCCCATACACTAACACTTGGCAATTATTGTGACACGAGTCCGGTGATGAGGATGCTTAAGACTTATTTTTCCTAATATCGGGGGCCCAAAAGTCTTATAGTTAACATAAAGAAATACCATGAGCTATTAGACTTTCTAGTCAATTTGTCGTCGCAAACTAGACATAATTGAACACTTGTACAACAGCGCTCAATTTCAGTGACTTTTATTTAGGAGTCCGGGCAATCCCTGGGAAGATATAAATGTGGTATTGAACATCTAGAGGACTACTAGGGGCGGCTCACGGCCGGCCGTTTCGTTCACCTGACAGGGAAATATATAGGAGATCTCTGAACCTCATGCCAATATACATGATAACTCCGTCACTCGACTCGAGTTATTTATAGCTTGCTCTCAGTACTCGCAGCCCCATCTCGATTCTCCTGCGCCATCCTCAGAAGTGCATACAAGCTCTGCAACCGAGGCATTTCCAGCCCATGTTCTCTTGCTATTCGAATTGGGTTTCCAAGGATAACTTCAAGCTCCATCTTCTTCCCTTGCTCCCAATCCAGTAACATGCTGGGTTTGCTACCACTCGTGTTTTTCTGTGTGCTCCTTAATATTGCCTCTGGTGTTGCAAATTCTTTGGGTAGCGGTGTGCCTAGCACCTTTGGAGCAGTACTGAGAACCTCATCCATAACCCCTTTCAAGTGTATATATAATTCTGGGTCCATTGACATGTTGTTGTTTGTCGACCCGCCAGATAGAACCGCTGAGGGGTTCATACTGGCATTGATAGCGATTTTATGCCACCTAACCATCTGAAGTTTCGCATGCGAGTATTCTTCTGCGTCTGCAATACCACCTGCCTGTAGTAACTGCACAAACTCCTTGTTCCTTTCAGAGGCCAGTTTTATTTTCGCATTACTTGTGCTTTCATCTGTCGTCCCTGGAAGATATGGCCCAATGCTAATTCGCGTCCACCGATTATGCTTTATGATCCCGTGTGACGTCTGAGCAGCACTGACAATAGTAACCGCGCTCAATATTGTGGCTGTAGGGAATCTCTTTGCATATGGCTCTTCCACACCTAGCCCATTTTGTACCAACACAATTGATGTACGCCCCTCCTTCAAAAGCCCTTCCAGTATCTCAGAATCATCGCTGACATCTGGCAAAGCTTTCGTGCTGACCAGCGCGTAGTCCCATATTATTTTTGACTCGGCGGATTGTTTAGGATTCGCAAATGTCCGATATGGGACGAAAGTATAAGAACCGTATTTGGGGGAGGAGACTGAGAAGCCGTTGCTGGCAACAACTTCGTAATTCGAGCGGCAAATCACTGAAACCTGTACATCAGGCACTTGTGCCAATCGAGATGCATAAAAGGCGCCCACCGCACCAGCTCCAACAATAAGTATATTAATTGTCATTATGAAGTTGTCATATTGAAATTGTTGTTGGAGTGGGGGTTGTTGTGTTACTACTGCCGAGGTAAATCTGGTGGTGTGGCCACAGCAAAAAGAGGGTCCTCAAATACTCCCACCCTTCAAAACTTCAAAATACGTTTGAGATAATATACTTGATTTGCCCTAATTTAGTCCTGCTATAAGCCATCGTGGTGATGACATTTCTTATCTGATTGGTTGGAAGTTGTTGATGCCAGCAGGGAAGAGTGGTCACGTGGTGTTAGCATGTGACAAGTCCAACAGGATCTAGGATAGATCCCTTGAGATGAGTTATAAAGATCAGCTCCCGATCCTTATCGATCCAAGTTACGAAGGTCTTATAATAAGCTTGGATACTTTTTTGGGTGGGAGCCTCGTGCTGAACTACTTTAGTTATCATCTTCAATATAGTTCTTAATAACTAGTAACGAGCTCATTTCCAAGTAAACACTTCTGTTGCAATGCCAACCCAATGGCCCGACTAGTTTTCCGCGCGGTAACTAGCCAGGACACCAAGAAATGGCGTAATTGGTAGGATGGCGTTGTTCTGCGTAACCTACCCCGCTTTTGCTGCCTAAAAAAGAAAAGAGACTGCAAATTTCTATAAAATTAAAGCCAAGGTTTATAAAATATTTTCTTACTATATCCAGGCTTAAAAATTCAAAATGTCGACAGACCAGTCTACTATTCTTGAGAGGGGGTTAGATGATATAGAATATGCCCCTGTAAGTGCTATAAACTAAAAGACTGTCACCTGTAAGCAAACGAGGTACTAGATCACTAATATAGCTGGGTAATATAGGAGGTGAGTGTTCCTTCTGGCTAATATATAGATCCCGCTACTAATAGTGCTGGTCCTGGGTGTTATAGGACGTAAGTATTTCTTCTGACTAACATAGAGGGATCTGACGACTGATGGTGCCGGCCTTGTGTAATATAGCTTGTAAGTGTTCCTCCTAATATAAAGGGATCTGGCTACTAACGGCGCTAACCTTGCGTAATATAGAACGTAAGTATTTCTTCTGATTAAAATAGGGGGATCTGACGACTAACGGCGCCGGCCTTGCGTAATCTAGCTTGTAAGTCTTCCTTTTAGCTAATATAGAGGGTATGACGGCTAATGGCGGTCTTGCGTAATGTAGAACGTAAGTGTTCTTTCTGGCTGGCATAAAAGGATCTGATGACTAATGGTGCCGGCCTTGTGTAATATAGAGGGTAAGTATCTCTTCTAAGTAATATAGAAGGATCTGACAACTAATGGCGCTGGCCTTGCGTAATATAGAACGTAAGTGTTCTTCTAACTAACATAGAGGGTTCTGACGACTAATGGCGCCGGCCTTGCGTAATATAGAGAGTAAGTGTTCTTTCTAACTAACATAAAGGGTTCTGATGACTAATGGCGCTGGCCTTGCGTAATATAGTTTGTAAGTATTCCTTCTAACGAACATAGAGGTATCTGACAACTAATGGCACTGTCCTTGCATAATATAGCTTGTAAGCGTTCCTTCTGATTAGCATAGAGGGATCTGACGACTAATGGCGCCGGCCTTACCTAATATAGAGAGTAAGTGTTCTTTCTAACCAACATAGAGGGATCTGACGACCAATGGCGCTGATCTTGAGTATTATAGGAGGTATGTACTATAACCTTCTCTTGTTAAATATCTTAGTCCCACTAGTCTAATATATACGTAGATTGTAAGGTTTTATCTTTGGTTTAGGGGCGCTCAATATTAACTATAATATAACCTAGTATGCAAAAGATTATTGGTCATTTATTGTCGATGATAAACTTATATCTCTCTTTCTTCAAGTACCTAATCTTCTTCACTATATTCAAAAATACCGGGGTAGTTCGACACTATGCGAAGGTTGTCGCAAGATAGATTTATATTCTCCGATCTTTGAATGCCTTGAAAGGACGGAACCTACATGTGACCTTTGTCGAATTCTTTCAGTTTCTTTTAACACAGAAAGTCAGCAGCACCAAAGCCTCAAACTTCTAGATCGCAAAGTCCGGTCCTCTATAAGAATCTGTGCTATTCCAGGTATGTCAGATTTATTCTTTAGAAGGTCTTATAGTAGACAGTTAAACTTTCTAAAGGGTCTCAAAAACCTAAGAGGTCCTCAGATCAACCAAAAGCAGGTCTTCCAGAGTTCCTAAAATCGGGTAGCCCAGAGTACTTTAGATTGCTTAATACATGGCTTCAACTTTGTGATGAGGGAAATTGCGGCCGAAACGAAGGCTGTAGTCCAATGCTTGATGGCGGTCAAATGCCAACCCGACTCATAGATCTCAAACGAAAGGGGGTTGGCTCTGACACTATACGCCTTGTCTCAACAAAGGATTGGAAGCAGGGAGAGCATTATATTGCTCTGTCCCATTGCTGGGGCAATTTAACAGAGCTACAGAAAAGTAGCTGGTGTACAAGTCCTGCAAACTTTAAAACGCGAGAACAAGAATTTCTTGTTAGCTCTTTACCTGCAACATTTCGGGATGCAATCAATGTTTCCCAAGAGCTTGGTAAACGATATCTCTGGATTGACTCACTTTGTATTATTCAAGGACCTGATGGAGACTGGGATACTGAGGCCGAGAAGATGGAAACGGTCTTTAGGAATGCCTATTGTACGATTGCCGCCACTTCTGCTACAGACTCAACCAAAGGATTTCTCGATCGGCCTCCTAGAACCTCAACCTTGCAATACGCAACAATACCCAATTCCTCACATGGGCCGGTCTATATTAGCACATCTATTGATAATTTCTCCAGTGATGTAGAGGAGGGGGTCCTGAATGGGCGGGCATGGGTATTGCAAGAACGAGCTTTATCGCGACGAACGATCCATTTTACAGAACGGCAAACCTACTGGGAATGTGGTGGTGGAATACGTTGTGAATCGCTTACCTTCATGAAAAAGTAGGCACCTTTGACTAGTTGTTGGTCACGCTCTCTTGTTATTTGCTGCTATATTTTTGATTATTATCAGTACTAATTTATGTGACAACTTTTCTAATCATTTGAATTTTAGTGGAAAGGTTTCTTTTCGAGCAGATCCAGAATTTCCCAACTCGGTGAAGGCCGATAAGCGTGATAATGAGGCAGAAATAAAGCTTTTTCAATCTCTTTTCGAGGACTACACGAGCCTCGGCCTTTCTCATAACACCGATAGACCGATTGCAATCAAGTCACTTGCTATAGAATTAGCAAAAACCTTTGAAACAAACGTCAGATATGGTATCTTTGAATGTTACCTCCATAGAAGCCTTTTGTGGTACAGATTTCAAGACAGTCCTATGGAGCGGATATGGGATAAAAGCGATATTCCCTCATGGTCTTGGATGGCATACTCTGGCAAGATCAAATTCCTGCAGGCTAATGCATATGAGTCAGATGAATGGGACCCAAATGTTCAACTTTTGAGGAATATCCCCGACGAAGCTGCTAGCGACTCGGAGAGTAGTGGCTTTCTCCTGCAGGCTCGACTAGCCTCGCTTTACGGTATTGAGGTTAAGGGTTCGGGGCATGTGATTAGGGATGGAAGTGGCTTTGAAATCGGGCAACTATGGTTTGATAATCAACAATACAGCTCCTCAAAAGAAGTGTTGTGCTGTGTGGTGGGGAGAAGGAAGGAACCCTGTACGAAGCAGCATTATTATGTACTCCTGGTTCGCAAGGGCTTGAAAGATGGAATATATGAGAGGATTGGGATGGGTTCGATTGCAAAGTGTTGTCTACAGTTTAATAACCCGGATGTTCGCGTGCGAATTTCATAGTGTCTAGTAAATAGGGGCTTAATTTAGGAATACTGAGAAGCAGCTTAAATTTAATTATCAGGAAACGTTTGAAAAAGAGATATTTTCCCTACTAATTTTCGAACATCCGACAGATAGACGTAGCATTTGGCCGTCAGAAATGGCGAGAGTCCCGCAGCGAAGAGCCTCAGTGTCACAGCCAGTTAAACCCACGTTTACCTCGGCAATTAAATATCAATAAACTCGCTCACGCCTACCCTTGGGTCAATAGATACGCCCTGTTACGGGGAAAATCATAGGTACTTCGAATTCAAGCAGCTCTGAATCTGTAAACGCATTATAATTTATATATATTTTTGTTTTGGTTATACTATGCCCCTCTCTGTAACGACCAGCTAAAACTCACGTTTACCTAAGCAATCGAATATCACTGAACTTTTCTAATATACTGTAGGCTCTTCGCCATGAAGTACTCGTAGTATTATTCGATAAACTAATCGCTAAGAAAAGGAAAGAGGGAGCCCATGCTTAGGCGAGGTGATAACAACCCCGCCATTAGGATAGGAAATATAGCGTGACACAGGCTGTTCCACTGTGAGACCCTTACACCTATTAAAAGCTTCTGACCTTAACTACCGGATAGCAAAACTCTCATATCAAATGCTTTTATATTTCTTTGTTCCTTCCTAATTAAACGACATATGAGGACGCGGTATGCTCTCTAATAAAGAAGAGGATCTTTCTCCCACAAGATGTCTTTCTTAGAAGTGTTGGTGGCCATGTTTTAATCCAGCTTGATAGCCCTAGAGCTCCCTCGATTAGTAGATGGAATGAAGTACCGCACGTGACAAATCAGAAACGTAGTTTATACGTCTACTCATTAAGTATGAGTGCGATTTTGATAAGATACTTGGTAGACTTTCACGAGTTGTAGTTGATATGAAAGCGTGTAGGTGACTGTATAGTTGCTGATCGCTGTAAGCAAGCCTGGGTGCGCCTAGCTCGAGCCTGTATCTAAGTTGCCACCAGCCCGGTTCTTGGTAAGCTTCCCACTTATAATATCTAGCCTCTGAGCCTCCAAGCCTTCGTCTCGTAAACACTAAAGCCCCATCCCTTCAACAATCCCTCGTAAACACTGCTGTCTGCTACGGTAGGCAAGTGTACCGGGTCTTTCTGTACATCGAGTTTCGACAGCAAGAGATGAATTGCCGCTGTTGACGTTTGCCAATATTCGCCAATTCTACCCAAAAGAAACCGGTTTTGTGGCTATCGAAATTTGGCGGCTCCCCTGAAAGGTCCCGAGGGCTGAACGTTGGTTTCATCTCCAATCCGTCTCCATGGCTGCGCTAAGAACGCACCTTTCTATCGATTGAACCATGGTCGGAGGATTTCTACCAATCTTAATGTTTCTCTTCTCCGATATCAGCCATCCCGCTCACCCTGGACCCCTCTTACATCCAAATACGGGTGCTGGAGCCTGACCGTGCGCTCGTGGCGTTTGTACAACAGCAGCTGTGGAAAGGCGCGTGCATGGGAATCTGCATGACCTTGTAACTTTTCTTACGATGCGAATCTGACTTCTTTCTTTACTGTTTTCCTCCGTGGGACAGGCAATTGTTTGAAAATGCGTATCTCCCTCGTTCTTACGCTTGCTCTTTCGTTTGTCGGGTCATCGATTCAACAATCAGCTCCTTCGTTTAAGGAGGTTATTGCTGCTCAGAAGAACCTCACCAGCTTCAATGAAACGCTCACGAAATACTTTCCAGATTTATTGACATACATTGGAGCGCAAACTTCTTCGAATCCTATTACCGTCCTTGCTCCCTCAAATGCTGCGTTCGCAAAAACAACATATTACTCCGTAGTCGGTCCAGCATTCTCAAACAAAGATGTGCAAGCAATCAGAAATATCATGACGTATCACGTCGTGACGGGCAATCATCCTTCGACATCTCTGCTTCCCACTTTTCAATACTTTCCCACATGGCTCAGCAACAGTTCTTGGACGAATGTCACAAATGGACAACGTGTTGGAGCAGTCATGCAAAGAGGCACAGAGATGATTTGGACATCGGGAATAAGTAATCGATCTCCAGTAATTTCACAAGATATCTCATTTGCCGGAGGAACTATCCATATTGTGGATTCTCTTCTCATCCCACCAACTTCGTTCCCGATGACCGCAGAGCTATTCTCGACAGCCGCGGAACCATACCAGCTCACGTCTTTCCTGGGGGCCACGAACTACAACAACGCAAATCAACCCAATGCTACGGGGGTATCTCTCGCACGATATTTGAACACTACTGGCGATCTCACGATTTTCGCACCAAACAACGCTGCAATGGAACGTGTCCGCGATGCCATGACGTCCCTAAGCAGTAACTCCGACGCCTTCGACAAGTTGCTCAAATACCACATTGTCCAAGGAAAAGGTGGACCATGGTACTCAACTATGTTTAATGAAAGCGGCAATACTCTCGAACCCATCAGTGGCGGCTCACTCGCGGTCACTTTCTCATCAAACTCCTACTTTATTAATGGAGCACGACTTCTCACCTCTGACCTACTTATTGATGGAGGGGTCATGCATGTGCTTGATAATGTGCTCTCACCAGATAATATCGTGAAGCCAAATCCAAGTTTGGCTACTCAAGCTCCTGCTTTGAGTACTGGAGCGGATTTCAACATTTCGGCTGCGCCGTTTACGACTTGGCTACCAAACACAGTTGATACGAGGAGACCGACAGCGACTGCCGGGTATTCTGGAAATGGTGCAGCGGGGACGACATCGTATACTGGAAGCTCGTCTGCTGCTACGGGCACGAAGAAGAGTACGGGTGTGCGAGTCGCTCCCGCTGCGACTAACAAGTCGAGCTGGGTGGTAATGAGTTCGTTAGTGGGGGTCTTGATGATGGGTTTGGGTGCCGTGGTTTTGTAAATTGTTAATATCACAGTCATGGTTAATATAGATATTTAGATCGAGACTACGTCATTGAACGTGACAGTAATAGATGATAACTATTTAAACACAGCCACAGTATGTTTTCATCCTCAAAAACCCACTCCCACAGCCCGGGTTCTTGAACTTCACTCCGCACCACCTCTCCTCTCCGAAATACTAAAAAAACAACAAAACGCAAGAGAGTTAGGCCCTACCATTCTCAATAGAGGTATCGTACCGTAGGAGCTCGACCGACCAGAAACTGACGTACTTTAATCTCTTTCCTACGCTAGGTACATTTTCACGCCTGAACTAGACAATGCCTTGGTACTTGGCTCGTGTGGACATTCCTGCTAACCCTACCTTTATTCCGCGGCAAATTTTCCCGGGATTTGACCAAGTAGTCATTCTTGAAGAAAAGAAATGGATTTTCATGATGGAGAGCGCCCATGTGAGTTTATATGAGAGGGTCGGGAACGCTCGGAGGTTGGAGGTTAAAGTTGAGGAAGTCTTTGGAGGCGTTGACTACGAAAATGGAATTTGTTAGTAGATATTGCTATTATAAGTTGGGGATTTTTTCCAGAGATTGAATTAGATTGTAGACTGTTGGATATCAAGCCCACTCCTTTCTGCTTTCAGATCTATACTAGGGTTTGGGCTTTGGATGATGCGGCAGGGGACGTGGGCCACTGCATCGCCCATCTCATGAAAGGGTAAAGAGACTAAACCAAACGGAGAGTCGGGTCTTCTACAGCGATCCAACCACCGAAGAGCTGGTTAGTCGTCAAGTACCTCAGAGAGAGACAGTTTGGAATGCAGTGTCTGTCTGGAGTCGAACTCACATATCCCGGAACATTTGAACGGAACCGAAGTGACGGAAAGCTTCTGACTGGACTTGTAAGATTTGTTCAAACTGCTTTGAGGCCTTGGAATATCCTCGTTATGGAAAGACAAATCATAGAATATGCTTTGTCTTCATTTCTATTTGCCAATTGTCCCCGTGAACAGTTATAAACATCTACCCATATACCACCGCTGCTTAAAAAATCATGACAACAAAATATCAAGTGCTGCAAATCCCAAGTCCATCTCCTTCTAGGAGTTTTTGCCGTTTCCATTTACCCTCGACATCCTCTTGCTACAGCCATTTCCATTGAGTTTGGACATTCCATTTCCATTTCCATTGCCGTTGGGCTTCCAACTATCTGCGTGCTTAGGAATGGAAGGTCCATGACCTGTGATGAAGAAGCTGACGGGCCATGCGAAGCGAGATCCAAGAGATTGACCTGCTTCTTCTGAGGTGAGATATTCTACGAGTGCGATGACTATGAACTTTGTTAGGCAAGACTGAAAACAGATCGGATGATACTTGAACATACAGATATAGGCGCCGAGCCCTGTGAATAAATGCCACCAGCCATGCAATTCAAGCAAGAAAGACCATGGCATGCCAATCGTACGTTTCACGGTGGTCAGTTGACCGCAAATGACTGTGTCAATATTCCAGATAATGAAGCCGCTAACGAAAATGACTGTCCTTGATATGAGCTTATGATGTTGCTGGAAGAATGCAAAACCTACCAGCACCCCAGGTAGCCATGTTCCTTACGTCTTTCTGAACAACAGGATCGGAAACTCGAGCCTTGATGATAGAGCGAGTCTTGGTTCCTACAAATGCAATCATGATTCCTATCGGTAATTAGTAGGCTTCTATAAGAGACATAAACGTGGACAAAATTACCGAAGAGGACGGAGTGCATAACAAGTTCGTCCATCACGCAATGCCACACACTGAAAGTTGTCATGGCCAAGGTGAGAATAATACCGAAAACAACGGTGTAGGTGAGTGATTTGTCGAATGTGAAGACACGGTGAGTGACTGTTGCCACTGCAAGGAGCATGGATAAATCATCGCCTAATTCGTTGTTAGTACATTATTTGAATGAAGGTAAACTAATTTGCGGAAATCGTAGTTGTAGAATGATGCGTGAGGTAGAGTTCACATCCAAATTACAAATCGGAGAGGAGGCAATTTAGTATCGGGCTGGAAGAGTGTAGCATTACACAGAGTAGGTTAAATTGAAAAGGACGTACACCACTGCGTATAGTTCTTCAACGTCGCATGGAAAATGCCAGAGCCAAGTCCTACGGCTGCAATTCCCAAATAGGGCAAATTCCTCAAAATCGCATCTTTACGGTTCGAATTAGACTTGACTCCATGGTAGGCATAATATACTACTTCAACGTCAGGAGATACATCAATAAGCATGTAATACATTCTTGTCTCGCAATCTCGGAATCATAAGGAATCCGATTTTCGGCACGTGATATTTGTTGAAGTTGATGGAACATTTCAACCAAGGAAAAGATGATGAGGGGTAAAAGAAGAATGGAAAAATTCACACTGGATGATAACTTACTGTAGACTAGATTAGTTAAGGTGTTGATGAACTCGGCGATGTATGCTGTGACAATGTAATCCTGTTGTCACCCCTCGTCAGTGTCACTCACCCCACCACAGGAGATGACCAACAAACCTCTTCACAAAAACTGGAATAACCTATTAGCATCTGTGCATTTCTGAAATCAAAATAGAAAAACAAAAAAGATAGACAAACTGAAAAATATATATAAAAAAAAGGGGATTTACTTCGCCTGCGAACTCGTAACTCCCCAAATCGATTCATGAGGAGCATGTCTATACGGCCAAGAGAAAGGCATCTTATGTATGATAGTTGCTTTCTGCAGCGTTGCGAGGTTTCCCTTGTAGTAATCCATCTTTTCCTATCACTCTCCGGATTACCTTTTCGGGGGGATTTAAAATTGCGAATCTGTTTTAGTGGAAGAGATCTGGTCTTTTAGTGAAAATGCGTCGTCAAAAGCAACGAGTCAGGTGGAGGAAACTTCTAAGGCACGAGGAGACTTTCGAGAAGTTGGGGCGTGGGGTGATTAAGCGAGTGAATGGTTTACCGTGACTGATGATAGTAGTAAATGAGTGCTTCCAAAAGCTATGAAATTTAAAGTGTATTGTGGTTGTATTCTGAGGAGGAATATTTCTTAAAAGTGTTCATATCTGCATGCGCGTCACCCGACGTTCTAGCATGCAGGGTCCTGCAATAGGTGTGGTTTCAAGAGTTACCTGCTCTTTTGCCCCTCGCTAGGAAGAAGAGGGGTCTTTTTCGTGGCGATTGCACGTGGAAATTCACTTGGATCTCGGCTTTGCAAACAAATTCGGGAGGTCACGTTCCCTAGCGTTGATGTTGACTTTTCAAATCGCTGTTGACGACGGTGATATACTGCACTATTACTGCGAGTTATGCGTCTTTGGCTCTCTCCTTCGTTACGAGATCGATGCAATGTTATTGATTTTGAGCGAGCCAGTCATAGCTCATATGCTCAGTACCACATATTTTTGTCTACCTTTGACTGTCCCATTACGAGTAGAGTCTGTCTTCCACCAGAAGATGATGTTGAGCTGCGTCGAGGGGTTAATATATTAGCACAATATTTACCAGAGAAGACATGATTGTTCCACGCTTAACACCAATGCCCTAAAGCCCCGATTACCATTTGATTGAACAGCCATGATTCCTTACCCCATCATGCCTTTTAATGCACTTATGAAGTCGGGGAAAGCTTCTCCATGTCCAGAGGCACAGCCGGCATCAGCTCTGATGGACTGTGCTTCTGGAAGCCACTTTCTGAAGTTCTCTATTCGACTGGCATTCTGCAACGTGTCAGTCCATCACCACCCCAATTCGGATGACTAACTTACTGCTGGATGTGTTGATAGCCATTGCGGGACGCTTTCTTCTTGTGCCGCGTCCATTCGTTGCCATAAACCAATAGCCTCATCCGGATTATAACAAGCTTTGGACATTAGGACTAATCCAATATAGTCTGCTTCTGATTCCATTTTTCTTGAAGCTGGCCGTGTAATACCCAACTCCATTGCTATATCACCTAAAAACCGACCCAAGCCACCTGTATATCCTGAATAATCCAGAAAGAGCAAAGCCCAGCGAATTGGCATCAGGGGTATTAACCAAGACATCTGCTCCGCAGTATGACGTGCGACATTATGTGCTATTTCATGCCCAAGAATAGCTGCAAGCCCGTCGTCGTCTCCGGCTACAGGGAGAATTCCACTAAATACAAAAACCTTTCCGCCTGGAAGGACCATGGCATTTTTCTCTATTCGGATAGGAATCAGCATGGACCCAAATACTTTCCGAGTGGCATGGTATGGCCTTACCCTCTGAGTATACGACATGGACTTCCCAATCCACATTCTCTAGATTGCCGGCTTCGATCAGTCTTTTCATGACTCTCATTACCATCCTCACTCTTCGGTCATTGGGTGGTAATATGCTGCCCTGGTACTCCTGAAGCAACTTCTTATATGCCTGGCGTGCCTCTCCTTCCACGGTGCTATCGCTCATGCAATTGAATCTTTTCCTTCCCGAAACCGGCACTTCCTCAATGTTGGTAACAACAAGTAGAAAAGACCCTCCTGCAATAACGATCGCAATCCATTTCGTAGGCCGGCTGGTGACCCAACCTCTTATCTGCCGCGTCGTAACTAGAGGTTTCGCCTTCCGTATTTCATCATCCCAATTACCATATCTGTAGTTTTTGTGCTGGTTGTCCGATCGACGCTGGGAAGGGGGAGGTCCACGATACTGTGATTCAAATCGATGAAAGGCGGGTAGTATTGGTCGTTGTCGAATTGGTAGCTTGAACAGAGCTCGAGGAGCGTCCTCAGGTAATAACCGTGATGAGCCTCGAAAACATGCTCTTGAGAACATCTCTGTACTGCGGAGTAAGAAAGGCTCAACAAGCTCTCAATGCTCTCGCCTTCGTAAACAACACAGGTATTATTTGGCTCGTACTCGTATTAGATATCCTTATCCTCGTATCCCGATAAGAGCTTCACGGGCCGCCTTTGTTCCGCTGGGGACAACTTCTCCACTCAAATTCACCTGCAGACATCTTCAAATGACCAGACTGACGTAGCTAGCTGTTCTGCCGCGATCTGCTGGTCATCAAGGTGCCAAACTCCAAATAGGTCCAGGCCTCAGACCACTCTCTGCTCATCGGCATCCTGAAACCCGTGTGGGGCACAAAAGTAAGTGAAGTTTGACCTTTTCTAACAAGTATATATTCCTCTCTTCTCTTGTCATCGACTCAACATTCTCGCATTACTACCGACAGGATGATGGAAATAGCAGCGACAGCTACCAAGATTGTTCATGGTCTTGGACAAAATACACATCCATTAAAAGCCAAATGGAGCCGAATTGATACCACTCCACTGCCCCGCTCATCGCATTCTCTTTCTGTAGTTGCTGGCCGAGCATACATTTTCGGTGGGGAAATATCTCCACGAGAACCCGTCGACAATGATATGCATATCGTTACCCTCCCTTCTGGAACTGTTACATCCGCCGATTATCAAGCCATCCCAGCGAAGCCAGAAAAAGCGGGCGGGGAAGTACCACCAAAGCGAGTTGGCCAAACGACTGGGGTCATTGGAGAGAGGATATTCATGTTTGGTGGCAGAGGAGGTAAGGATATGAAAGCGTTAGAAGAAATGGGACGAGTATGGATTTACGATACAAGGACCGATACTTGGACTTATCTTGACCCTGCACCTGGAACAGCTTACCCTGAAGCACGTTCATACCACTCGAGCGTTGCAATCGAAAAACCAGAACCCTTAAACATGAAAAGTGTAAAGATTGATAATGCTACTGAGATGCCAGTGAGAGGTACAATTGCAGAGAGCGCACAAACAGATGAAGGAAAGGGTGGGTATGGTACATTCTTTGTTCATGCTGGTTGCCCCGCAAGTGGAAGAACAAATGATCTATGGGGATTCGATGTCAGAAGTCGAGTATGGAAAGAGTTCCCGGCAGGACCAGGAAAACCTCGAGGTGGAACAGCTCTTGCGGTATCAAAGCAGAGAATTTATCGATATGGTGGTTTCAACGGAGAAGGTGAAGAAGGTGGTGAGCTTGACTTCCTGGAGCTGAGCTTGGACACCTTCAACGACCAGAGTGGCCTTGATGAGGTTGGACTGTCAGCGAAGGGAACATGGCAGACTCTTAATTTCAAAGAAGAAAACATGGAATATCCTGGAAATCGCAGCGTAGCTGGCTTGCAAACAATAACTACTGGGATGGGACGAGAATACTTGATATTACTTCTGGGGGAGCGAGATCCCAGCAGCCAAGGGCATAATGGTGCTGGTAAATTCTGGGGAGATGTTTGGACTTTCCAATGTCCGCCTCAGGGCATGACTGCTGCTTCCTTCAAGGATGCTACATGGCAGGCACTAAAAAGACAGACTGGTGAAGGGCTTTGGAGTCGAGTTATGGTCTCCGACGCCGAGGGAGTTGAAGGAGAGGACATCCATGATCTGGTTCCTGGCGAAAGGGGATGGTTCGCAAGTTCAAGTCTCGGCGATGTGAATGTGGGAGGGATAATGCTTTGGGGTGGATTAAATGGGAAGAACGAACGAGAAAGTGATGGCTGGATCTTGAACTTTGAATAAGCTACCTGGGTTCTGATGATCATGATCTTCGAAACATGGTGAAAAATGAGCAACGAATTAGATAGCGAAAACAAAGCATGGAATTAACTTAGAACTTTCTCAAAAAAGGTAGCGATGATATTTCAGTTTCGGAATTTATAGCCGTCAAAAAACTCCCACCTTTACTCAAGATATCGGTGATCGCCTATCTTGTAATCGGGACGAAGCTATCTCCAACTATTCCCACTCTTGAAGAAACCATCAATAAAACAACTATCAATACCTGCAATGCCTCTCTCTAAATCCTGTATCAATCACACACAAAGTCTTACCATTGAAAGAAGATAGAGAGAGCATTGCAGGTACTTCCGCTCCCACCACTTTGCTACCCTCGTGTGTCATAACTAACTATACAGATCATGGCCTCCGAAGCAGCACTCACCTCCAGCGCAGCACGCGAGATTGCACCAGATCTCTTTCCAGAACGGACCTCCCCAACGAAATCGCAGATCGATGCCGCGATCGAGAAATGTTTAGAAATACAGAGGCGCGCAGTGACGTTTGGGAAGAGGCCATTTGCAGCGCTCTTGCTTGCACCGGACAACGAGACCGTGCTCTTAATGCACCAAAGTGTTGACCAAGTTAATCACGCTGAGGTAGGTTCTGCAGAATCGCAATGATAGCAAGCCTGCCAAATTCGAAGACATGGTGGCTTGGAAGAGATGGCAGAGAGCAGTTGTTGAATGGGGCTAATCTTGAAATAGAGTTCTCTAGCAAGATTGTCGTATTGTCACTACTCGAAAGAGTTCCTTTGGCAATGCACATTAGTGAGTACATGGGAGCCATGTGCAATGTGTTCTGGTATGTCCTCTTCTTTATCCTACTATACTCGTGGTTCAGTAACAGCTGACGTCTTCTACCAACAGCAACAATTTACTGGGCACATATTGGACGAGTCATTTACGCAGCGTCGAACGAACAATTGGCAGGCCTAACAGGTCCTGGAAATAAGGAGAACTTCACAATGAAGTGGCATACGCGAGATATATTATTGAATCAACAAAAGGATGTCGAAATTATTGGCCCAGTTGAAGGGATGGATGAGGTCGTAGTTAGAGAAAGTGATGTTTATTGGAGTAAGATGAGGAAATAGATTGTATTTTTGCTGATGTTGCTCAAATAGAATCTTCTCTTTGCGCCCAATTACTCGGAGTCTTCCATGTTCAGAACAATTAACAGACTTGGGATAATGTTTTCAAAATTGCACAAAGTGTCAAGTCTACAAGTAACGAAATAGCGCAGTCGCATATACTCAGAGATGTCATCCCAGGTCGAGATGTTGACTAAAGTTATACACCTTCCCGATTAGTTTTGGCCCGACAAGAATCTTGCTCAATTTGTAGCACACCGATTCGAGTCATCGTACTATGGGGATTACTTCGCCCCAAAATTTGCAGGTAAATACTATCCCCCTTAGCTGAGATACTTATTGAGCAATGAGAAAGATAGTAACCTTACGTGATATGCCAGGTACTAAGCTAGTGACGGCTAGCTGAGTTGCATTCACAATTGGCTACTATCACCAACTAACTACAATATTAACGTCCTCTCCTGCAACTATACTCAAACATAGATTGGAAGTTGCTCTATACACCTCTCGATAATACGCTAAGATACTAACAATATGGCCACCGCCCTCGATGTCGAGGTCACATCTTCGACCACCATTTTTCCTGAAAGCAAAGGAGAACTGAAAACAATTCCTCTCTCCATCATCGACTCGACAGTTGTTCACTTTTCCCGTTGTGCAGCAATTTGGTATTTTGATCCTCCTAAAGCACCACGCTTCGCTCTATCAGGGCAACTTCTTCAGGATGCTCTTACTAAAACGCTGAGCTCATACCCTCAACTGTCTGGTCGACTTAGCTACTCGCCGCATTGTACCAATCAAGGGCATACAAATCGTTATCGAAGATTCCGTGTGACTTTCAATGCACCCACCGATATTGGGGTTCCGTTTGTCACTGCGGAATCTAAAAACACCCTCTCCGATTTTCTTCCAGATACCGAGATACGAAGGAGTTCCATGAAAGCTTGGGATGGATCTCAACTGCCTTTGAAAGGGCTATTTCCTTCGGCCCCTTTAGCTTTTACCAATGACAAAGTTCCAGCCGATGCGCCAAATATGACTATCCAACTGACGACTTTTGCTTGCAGTAGCGTTGCAGTCGCCATATCTATAACCCACTGCTTTGCGGATGCACAGGCACTTTCTCGGTTTGCAAAAGACTATTCTTCAATTGCAAGGGCTTTGTTCAACTCATCACCAATTCCGACACTCTCCCCAATCTTTGACCCTCAATTGCTGGATAATTCTGCAGCTGGGAATATTGATGCAGAAGAGGCGGACCCAGTTATCCAGGAGAAGGCTCGAAGGTTACCCATGCATATTTACGATAACTACATGCCCGTTCCAAATCCTCCTTGGCCTACAGATCCTCCTGCAGATTACTCGACCGTCGCACATCTACCACTGAGTCCTAGTAAGCCAATACCATGGGAAGAATGGAATGTTAAAGCACCCTGTTCACATAGAATCCTTCACTTCACCCCTGACGAGCTTTCCAACATCTACCACATGACTGTCACACCCAAGAATAAGATCTCCAAGCTTGACGCTTTGCTTGCTCACGTATGGGCCCGCATAAACATTTCTCGCCAACTTCCTGAAGGAACTCTAACCTGGCTTGACATGTCCTTCGGTCTGCGAGCTCGAGTCAATCCTCTACTACCACCTTCATTCTTAGGAAGTCCCATTCTTGCAGCTGCGATACCATATCCAAATACATCTCCTTCAACACCAGTCCAATTATCTGCAGTGGCCACTCAAATTCGCAAGACAATTGCAGAATTTACACCCGACGCAGTTTCTGCAATTCTGCATGATAGTGCCTTCGAAGTTAGCCCACAGAGACTATGGAGATGTTTCTTGGGTAAGAAACACGTCATGCTTACGACCTGGCTATACCTAGGATTAGAAGAAGTAAATTTCATTGGAACAGACGGTCCCAAATTAAGATATATCAGCCCGGTTATGCCATCTTGTGATGGTCTGGTCGATGTTCTTGAGACGCTTGGCGAAGCGAAGGGCCATTGGAGTAGTAATGGAGTTGATGTCAGTGTTTTCCTTGAGAAGAATGCCATGGACAGGCTGTTGGCAGACCCTATGCTCTGGGGCGAACAAGATAGAGATGGCTCGGCTTAGGAGATGCTGATATCTCAGGATAGCATTTCTGAATGGAAGAATATGTGCGCTTCGAGGAAAACACCATAACTCTAGGGCTTCATCGACAGAGTAAAGAGACATTGATCCTTTGGATCTTTTTGTTTTAAGCTCCCAAGTTCTGTACTTGCATGAATGAGGCTCTCCTAAGCGCATATATCTGTCAATATAGGCTTTTAACTAAGTAGATCTTTTTACATGAACCTTATTTTCTTCGCAAGTGCAAACCGGTTTTCTCTAGTCAAGTGACTTGGAACTAGTGAGTATAATTGCAGAGCTTAAGCTGCTGCAGCACCTATCCTCAGTTTCTCAACCTATGCAAGTATCCACATACGCTCATCTGGTTAGTCACCATGCGTGCATATGATCTTGGCACAGAGGTTCAGGAAATCAGCTCTAGAGTCCAGGTTCCTCAGCCAATATTGACAAGTTTTCATATCACTGAGTTCGCTTCATAATTACTTAACGAAGTTTAATCCAAGATCAACGTACAACCATTCGTCAACAGACCAAGTCGGATTTTCTTCTTGGTACAAGTGTCTGTTTCGCAAGGAGTTTAAAATCTGGCGCACGGGTAAGGCTAGGTCGCCAATCCAGATATTGTCCCATCTGAACTCTAAATAAGTATGGTCCCTGCAGGGTCGCAGATCAACTGGGCAAGTAGAGACGAAAGCCAAATCATGGTTTTCGCATTACAATCCTATTCGCCGTCCACTTTCTTTCAAACCCAGTTTGTGGGGGGTCTTCCCAGTCGGAGCCTTTGATGGGGCTCAAAACGTGATCGTTATCTTGTTGCAAAGCATGGCCATGAGTTCTTCCCCAAGCGAGCCATGCGCACATTGTCAGAACCATATCTTTGCGGACAACTGGTGCGCTTCAGAAGCATGAAGAATCCCAGGAACATACCGACATATCCTTGAATCATTTACCGGTATCGAAGGAAACTTTAACCCAATCCTCTATCTCGGATGGCCGGCTCCATGTTCTTAGATTCCCTAATCGTCACTTTCATTTAAAGCAGGCAGGACCATCTGGACGACTAAACGTCATGAATTAATAGTAATATGACAGTTTCAGTAGCAATTCCTCTCGACTCTGTTGTTTCCTTTCCAATGCCTGATATCGAAGGAGCTCTTGCTCCTCCCGAAGGAGTAACCCCAAACTTCGAGCATCCAAAGGATCACATTAGTACCCTAAATATTGCCGTACAAAGTTTGTGTGTAAGTATTGTGACTTTGCACTTCTTTGCAAGAATGTATGTGAGAGTCAATATCCAGCAAACATTCGGTAGAGAGGACTGTAAGTAATTTCCCTATATATTCGTGGGAATACTAAGCTAATATGGGTTTCTAGATATATGCGTAATATCATGGGTAATCCCCTTCGACTATTTTGATGTACTACATTTCTTACAAATCTCAAGATGGTCTTCGTTCTTTACTGTGCCAATACACTCACTAGTAAGCCCAAACCTATCACCCCTTATACTAAAAGACTGCTGATTCCTCTAGTGAGCTACAGTGGAGGCGGCTTTCATCAATGGGAAGTTACCAAGGAAACTCACGAGGTGTTTCTCCAAGTATGGTTCCGTACAAGATGTTTTCATCACCTCGTCTAAATAAGTATCACAGATCCTCTACAGGAACTCGATAATCTATGGCCCTGCCGCCCTCCTCACTAGAATAACTCTCCTCCTCCTCTCCATGCGTGTCTTCGCTGTCTTCCGCAAAACAGTCGTCTCAATTTATGTCTTCATAGGTATCATGACCGGGTATTATCTTACAGTCCTAGTCATCAAAATCCGCATTTGTACACCCATCGCGTCATTCTGGGACTCCTCGATTGAAGGAACTTGTTTCAATCAACCCGTCTTATTCATAGCCGATACTGTTGTGAGCGTTATGACTGATTTTGGAGTTTTGGCAATTCCAATACCGCTGGTTTGGACATTGAGATTGGGCTTTTGGCAGAAGGTGAGGATATTGACGCTGCTTGGGGCTGGGGCCGTGGCGTCAGGGGTTACAGTGTTAAGGTTGGTTCTTGTAGTGGATTTGGTGGAGAGTCCCGACATGACTATTGATGTTGTAGTTTTTAGTATCCTTGGGTCCGTTTTACCCCGCTTGGAGTCTATCCTCTGGTATACCCATTTGTTAACATATTACAGGACTATCGAACTAGCAATCGGTCTTCTCTGCGCTTGCGCACCAGCTCTTCACGCTCTCTTGATGCGCATAATCGGCCATAGGCAAGAAAAGTCTCGGATAAAAAGCTCAAATCCGGATATTGAGTTAGGCGTTCCGCCGAGGGGAAGTTGAGGAGTGAACCAGGTGGCCGCAGGGGCAAACGGGAGGGAGCCTCTAAGCTAGAGTTAAGGAAGGTGAGGGAGGAGCCAGTTATGGCACCGGATTTAATGGTTGAAGATATTATAAAGCTTCCTGACCCAAGATATGGTGGCGCTGATGGGTGACATGGAAAATTACAGACACGGGAAAGGTCTGTATCACTCATGTCTAAGGAAAGATGCAATTCCCTGCGAGTAGGGAAAGAAAACCATGTCATTTTTGGGTAGATATCGACAAGTTGCTTTGATTGAGGCTACTATGGCCAAACATCAGTAGAAGAATTATTTTAGACCTTCTCAGACAGGTTTACGAGATGAGAGACCTTCTATCATTGTCATTAGGTCACATACGGATAGCGATAATCTGGATTTGTGGAGTCAACGATGAGGATATTGTGGATAAGCCATAGCCCCCATACCACATACAAACTTCACTAGCCACCCCTCCCACCACACACTTCTCTTCCCCCCCACTATCACCCGTGCCTTACCCTGCCATACCGTGATATATATTAGTTTAAAATAATATCCTGTAAACCCAGGGTATCTTATTGGATATTTTCAGGAATAATGTTTCATTCTATCCACGGTGAGAAGTTTGCTATATATATATAATTATATAGGTGTCAGAGGACTCAAGTCTCTTGGACCAGACGTCAGTAGCTGGCCTAAATTTCCTGAGCAGCTGAACCTTCGAAGTCACCGACGTGATCCCAGACTCATATATCCAACATATTTCCTATGTGGCCAGGGAAGACTCATTAGTTTGGTTAATCATTATAAATTATCTATAAAATCGTGAAGCGGCGCTTTCTACTACCAATAATCGAATACTAGGGTAAGTCTTGGTTAGCATAGAATCGAGTTTTGTTTTTCATAAGAAGAGATCAAGTTGAAAGTCAATACTTTGTAAATTTTATGCGTTTGTTAGTGATATAGGTAAGTGAGATTCTTTGGTAATTAGAGGGCAACTGATCGACATGTCGCCTTAGCAAAGCTACAAGGCTACTAAGTGATACACCTCCTCCCTATTTTGTATTTCTATGGCCTGTTAGCATAATGACGCGTGCTGCAAGTGCATAGTACTAGGGTGTCTGGATCACGGTGGCTTCGACGCTCAACATTTCCATTTGTATCAATTTAAGACTTTCGAGAGCACATGGCCTACAAACTTCCCTCGCTTTCAACCAGTTGCAAATACTGCTCAACAATATCTTTAACCATTTCTTCATATCCCTTCAAAGGCCTCCCAAGTACTTCCGCGCTTTTTCCAATATCAACCCTCTGCTCGGTCGTCGGCTGCGATCCCCCTTCCTTCAAGGTATCATTTTCCAAGGCCTTTGCGAAATGTTTCTTAATGATGGAACGGGCATCATCCCACTGCATTTCGTTTCCGGTCTTTCGGCCTAATTCCATTAGGAAATCCTGACTCTTTCCATTTGCAAGAGGCAGAGTGGCAGAGTCTAAGCAGCGAACGTGCATTTCCGCTACATCTTCAACATGCACGACACTTCCCGGGTTTGGGGTCTCCGCTTGCTTTCCCACCGCGATAGATAACACGAGCGCATTGGTACTCTTCCACAGGTCTTTTGTGCCAGTAGCGAGTGCATGGGGGCCGAGAACGTATCCAGGCATAATGTTAACGATTGAGAAGCTGGGATGCTGTGTCGCTATAAAATCCTCGGTGGCAGCAAGTGCGAGAGTCTTGCCGTAGAGGTAGGCAAGTACGTGCGGTGGTGGGCCACCAACTGCCGGGAATGGCCCATTTTGCTTTGGGAGTGGATGGACTCGGGATGAAGATGTTGTTGTGTTTGTTGTGTCGCCTAGGATCATCGACATTGGTGGTGTGATGGCTACCATCGAACCTTTTTGTCGTGTAAGCTTATGTTTGAATTGAATTGAGAATAGGAAGGAGACAGAAGAAGGTACGAACTCGTAATGACGATTCTCTTGATCGCAGGGTACTTCAAGGCTGAATTTAGGAGGGAGGTTGTGCCCTTGATTGCGGGTATAACTATGTCTTTCTCTGGCTCCTGAGTCTATTTGACATTAGCTTTAGCTTTTCTGAGCCCTTAGACATATTTCAACAGTAAATCAAATTCCCGAAATAGACCTACCTCCCACGGTGTTGGACTAGCAACATGAATAACTCCCTCAACACCACCAAGAACACTCTCCCCATCGAATGCCCCATCCTTAGTGATTTCTTCCACAATCACGAATTCAATCACATTAGGTTGTTGCTTAAGATACGTAGCGACATTTGGATTGTTCTTGAGTGTCTCGATCTGATCTGTTTTGCGTACAGCAAGACGGATACGGTATTTATTCGCTGCAAGGGCCTTGAGCAGGACGGCGAACCCAACGAATCCTGTTGTACCGGTAATCTGATGGATTTGTAAGTTTTCAGGTAAGTTAAGAGGGGTAAAGAGAAAGTACGAAAATGAGAGGTTTGATGGCCATTTTTTTGATGTGATGGAGTTCGAGTTGTGTTGAAACCTATCTCAATTTATGATCAAGTATTTATCGATGTAGGAGGCGAGAAAGCTGGAATCGAGGTGAACAAAAACTTATTAACGTGCGGCTTCAAGACTTTATATTTCTCCTCTTCTTGCATTCTACTCTTATCTAATGCTTACCTCTTTACATTCGATACGTCATTGTTACACAATGCATTGAAACGGCACAACTCCATCTCCGAGATCAAATACTAAGCATGGATACGAAGGTTAAGACCGGTCTGTGACATAGGAGGGTCCACAGCGAAAGTATGTTTCTCCCTAACATAGTTATATAGGGGTAAATAGTAATTAAGGTTGTCAGCTTTGACCTACACAGCTCAAAAATGGCGTTTATGTGTTGCCATGGAATGCGAGACTTTGCATGTATATCAACGATTAATTGAGAATAT
This sequence comes from Tricladium varicosporioides, assembly GCA_021365295.1. Lineage (NCBI taxonomy): Eukaryota > Fungi > Ascomycota > Leotiomycetes > Helotiales > Tricladiaceae > Tricladium > Tricladium varicosporioides. Next base: position 1,011,035 of record JAJTIW010000002.1, read on the forward strand.
CAGCAGTATATTAATACTCTATTTAAGGTTAAGGTTCTACAATATATTAACCTATTTCAGTAGCCATTGCTCAGTAAGATAGGGGTGGTAAATAAGAACAACGAAAAGTGTTTGCAGTTTAATTATATATTCAAATACAGCCCTGAAGCATTTAACAGTCAAAAGATCTAGCAGCTCAATTGAGAACCTCAATTCAGCATAATTGCATAAACGAAGGTTATTCTGTCGAAGTGTTCTCGGGAAGTTGGAAAACGAGAGACAATAATCACGAGCAAGAAATCACTACAATTAGGCACCTTACATGCATCGACAAAGCATATCTACCACATTTTGCTTTCCAACAGGGTTAGATTAATCCACCATCATTAGTAAATGCCTTCTAGAAGAGAAAATATGTCTGAAAACAGATTGTTCAGTAATCCAGCCCCTGAATCGGTGCAAAATCTACCCGAAAGTAGATTACGCGAGGTTAGAATATCTTCAAGTCATCGAAACCGGAAAATAAGTTGGAAAGAGACCCGAAAGTGGATCTTGAGTGTGGATGGAGTTATTAGAACTTTAATTTGGGATAGAATCAACTGATATAACCTTCAATTCATTTATCACACATTGTGGGCGTCCTGGCCAACGCCAATGTATGTTTACTCAAAATCTCGACTGTCTAAGAGACATCTTGAAAGGGTCTCTCTCTCAACTCTGAGTTGATCTGAAAAATGTTCACTCCCAATACCTCACTCCTGCCAAATCCATCTTCCAGGCCCTCTCCAATTCTTAGACCTCTCTGCAAAAGCCTGATACCGAGCGCTTAAAGCATCCGGATCACGCCACTCTAGTACTCCCATTTGCCTCAACCGCTCTGCATCCCAGAAAACGTACCCCCAAAACCTCAAAAACCACACATCAACAACTTCACCGAGATTCCTATCCCAAAATGGCTGAGCACATTCCCAGCCTTTATTAGGACCTTTCTCGTCAGTGCGAAAAAAGTAGAAATTTCTTGCCCGGCGTGTGAAGCGGAATCGTTCAAATCTCCTCGAGCGATCTTCGTACAGCGCTTTGCTCATGAACTCTTTCAAAATCCAACAGTTATCACGCAGAAGCCAAACCTTCATTTCAAAATCCTTCTCCGTCCACACTTCTCGAAAGAAGCCTAGGCCGAGTGCGAGCAGACTCTCATTCTCATCCTCAGCGTTCCTTTCCCACAACGATCTCCACATATCCATCTCGCTCGCAGTATTCTGGCCATCGGTAGCCCGTAAAGTATGGAGACCAGCTCGACACTCCGCAATAACATCGTTCCAGCGAGCATTTAGCCAGTCTCTGATACACCCAAGCTCCTCCACCTCAAAGTTCCAGAATTGAGAGAGATAAATAGTAGATATTTCAAGGGCTGTAAATCCTTTGGGCTGGGATGGGTACGTACAGACGTGTGCGGTGTGAGGCGCGAAGAGGATACAGAGGAGCTCATAGTGGTAAAATGCAAGTTTGATGCGACGGCGTTCGTAGACTGAGATAGAACCAGGATCATATATAGTGGATGAGGCGTAAGGATGTTGACGCTGTAAGCAGCATATGGTATTTTGAGCGGACTCGAAATATTGGTCCGTTAAGGTGTCAATGAGAGATTCTATTCTCTCAATGTACACAAGGGCAGCTGAATCCACAGCTTCAAGGTGCAGGGGTTTGTCACGGCCTTCTGCGTATTGAATTAAAAAGATCTTGACATTTTCAACACGTTGTTCATTCTTGGTTGGTATAAGAGACGCAAGGTAGAGGGATTTTGCCTCGTAAAGTATCTCCGTCGTTGACGCGTTTTGAAATACAGAATACAATATTTGATTCTGATAATTGCAATAGATCCGGTAAAAAGTCGGGGAAGCCCGATTCAGTGCTTTAAGAGTGGGCAGGTCGTAAAGACATTGCATTATCGAGATCAAAATCTCAACAGGAAATCTTTCAAAGCTGGAGAGGCGGGCTGCCGTCTCATTTTCTGGTTGATGTGGCTCCGACCTATATAACTCAGGAATACAATATTGTATGGGATGCGAAGGCTGCAATTCTGCGGTCCGTATTTGATGTCCATTCCGTCTCAGATCCGGTTTGGCTCTCAAGGAGAAATCGTGAACCAGAAGCTTGCGACCGAGCCCTTTTATTTTCGTGAGAATCTTCATTATCGATAATATCCTGTAATAACAGCAAGAATTTACGCCGACTTCATACTAGAGCAAAGGATCTTGGAATTATATCCATAAAGACATTATCTGAGGCTGAAATGATCAGGCCCCAGTAGTGACTGGAAACGTTGCTTACTGCCTGATGCACCCAGCCACACAATTTTGCTCGCCAGTCATGAGCTTTTTGCATTTACGAATGACATCGTGGCATCGCGAATAAACAACGCCATTCGTTGATAAAACTAAGTAGCGGATAGCCAAGAACATGTTTCTACTCAGCCACACCTTGAGCATACCTAATTTAGATGCGATAGAGTACACAACACAGGGCAGTTACAAGATTTTCGATACATTAATCATTTATACTGAAATATGTTACATGATGACTACATAAAAATTATACTGTAAAGTAGTCACCTACGATATGCACGATAAATTCCCTCGTGGTGGAAAGAGCAACAAAACCTGACTTTCATATCAGAATATCAACAAATATTGTCTCTTTGATCTACTATCCCATCTCATATTATTCTGTCGAACTGTTCCCTGCTTTTCGGTCTGTCGTCAAGTAACATTGTAATGAGTATAAGAGTTCTATGTTAATTTTATTCACTGTAAGACTCTAGAAGATAATTATGGACAGTAAATGAAACATCGATCCATCAATTCTGAGTAGCCCCTATTCGCTTACTGTCGCTAAATGTTAGGAGTTTCCCCAATTAAGTACTGAGGACGCTGGGATGGGGGAATGCATTATGCATGGCTCTGAATAGGGACGCGCATGTCACACAAAAGGTTATCTGCACCCTGCAACTTCTGAATCGGGCTATATCAACCTTCTAATAGTCAAAAAGTTCATGTCTCCGATTAAAATACTCGGTAGACCATAGTCAAAGCAATGTCTAATATAGGTAGCCGTGCAATACCCGTTGCGTGGCAAAGCTGGTGAGAGAACCCCGTGATTGAAGACGAGGCTGCCATTACAGAAGTGAAGGACTGTAATTTTACTGCCATTGCAAATACCATAACCGGAGCAGCGGTATTCGAGCCTGCAGCGGGAGATGTGACAGTTCCCAAGGAAGATATTATTAGTCTAAGAGCGTCTGGCTACTAAGACACAAGTTCTAACCCCTTTGAACACCCCGATGGTGACTCTAGCGAGCCTAGTAGAATTCCCGAGCCTGAAACCTCACCAACTGCTCCCATTCCATTTGCTGAAGGTGGGGAATCTGATAGCAAAAGCAAAAATAATGAATGGATTGAACGCCAAGAGCCAATCCTTATAGCAGTATTTGGGCAGGCGGGCACTGGGAAGACTTCATTTATTAAGACTATGACTGGACAGGACCTTGAAGTTGGCCATAGTCTCACATCATGTGGGGGTTCTTCTTTTACCTAAAAATGGCTTGCTATGTAGGTGGACGATATTAAACATTCCCCTTAAACAGATTGACCCTAATGATCAGAATACACAAAAGTTGTTGAATATAGACAACAAAGATAGGCAAGGATAACTGCTGCCTTTTACGAGTCACGATAGTAGGTAGCAATAGGCAGCAATAGGCAACCTTATTGACTCCAGGTCTATATATATAGCACTTCTCTCTATAGAAATAAAAGATCATCACTGAAAATATCCAACAAAAGTTTTTGGAAACGTCAACAGCACCCGCCTTCCCCCCGAGTCTCTGTTTATTCTCGAATCCAAATATTCCTCTTCCATACCCACAGACTTTTATGCGAGCGTTCGATACTCCACGTAAAGCGAGAAAATGAGCCTTTCATTAAAATGTTAGGAAATGGAATTTCTGAAGACTGTAGAAAAGGATACAATAGAAAATACCATCTGTTAATGAATCATTAATAAAAAAATATGCGGGAGTAGTCAAGCATTCTAAGAACTTTCAAAGCACAAAAATCATGTCTCAACCCAAATTGTAAGAACTTTCTTAATCCGAATCTCAAGCTGCAAAGAAATATATGGAGAGGAAGAGCATCCGAGAAATCTACTAACCCATCGCTGACTCAGCCACCACCCAATCATAGCCCCCTCCTTCTCGCTGACCTGTCCGGCAGAAGATGCCTCGGCTCGGCGCAACGCAATCGCGCTGCCCCAAGTAATCCGGGGATAACTCTCCACCACTCTCTCTAAACTCTCACCACAACACCTCACAGCCAGATTCCTCTCTTTCCTACATTCCGCACACATCTGCGATCACATAACTACGCATATCAAGTTAGCAGAGTACTTTGCGGCCAAGATAAAGAAAAAGATACGGAATTAAGTAAAAGGAGGAAACGATAGATTGAAGCGCAACGATGTCGAAACAATTCTCCGTCGCAGATGTAGCAGCACACAAAGATGCTGAGAAGGGAATGTACATAATAGTTGACGAGAACGTTTACGATGTTACTGGTACGTTTCACCCTCCCGCTCCCGCCGCCACTACATCCCATTCTTCCAATTCCCAATGTCATCCCCTCCCCTCACCGTACTTCCTCACCATACTTTTTCACTGTTCTACTTCCCAACCGCGCAACCAAACTGCTATAGGAGGAAACATGGCAACTAACAGTCAAGTAGGCTTCATTGACGAACACCCTGGCGGCTCAAAGATCCTCAAGAGAGTAGCAGGCAAGGATGCAACGAAGCAGTTCTGGAAATACCATAATGAGAGTGTGTTAAAGAAGTACTCGCCTAAGTTGAAGGTTGGGACTGTGGGGGAGAAGGCGAAGCTGTAGATGAATGACTGGGTTAGGAGGTTGGGAGGTTTGGAGGTTAGGAGTCGAGAGGATGATGCAAGATATCAAGGATTGGACGGTGGATGTGTATTCCAATGGAGAGGTGAGATCTCGCCTAGAGAAAAGAACGGGTAAGCCTACAGGGAAGGTAGATTTATACTCAAGATGTGGAGGGAGCTTCATATTGATTACCATAGATGAGAATAGATGCACCACTTGAGACTGTATATTTTGAGATATATATACATATAACATAACTGATAGGTCCAAACCCGGAATCTCATCTAACTGTATTGCATAGGTCTGTCGCTTTCATCTGATCATAGAGCCCTTCCCTCTAGTACAATCGCCCAACACGTAGAATAACAAACCAATCAACATTAACTTAGTCCCTAATCCTAACAAAGGAAGCCCGTATTATTCATTATATTCACCTCTATAAGGCTTTTCATATGGTCCACTTGGCCTAATATACCTCGTATTAGGAGTATCATATATTCTCGTACTTTAGGAATTATACCCATAACTCTTCATTCTATATCCTCCTCTCCTAGGATAACTCCCTAAGCCCACCACCATACATGCCTTCTACCTAGCGCAGTGGTGGTGGTTCAGTATACACATCCTTCCCCTCCCTATCCGTCTCAATCAACTGCGATTGTTCCGTTTCTATAGGAAACCACATGGTGAGAAAAATGGTGTGGTGTCGCTCATAGGCATTTCGATCCTCGTCCGCCCGGTGTCGATGCTCGGCCTCGCGCTCTTCATGTGGAGCTCGTGAGTCTATCTCCCATCTTCATTCCCAGCTTTGACGCCCCCTTCGGTTGATTCTCCTTGTAAGAATATGTTGATGGTTCTCCACTCCCTCTCATCTTCTTCGGCGGACCAGAATCATCATCGCTACTTTCATGTCTCCTCATCTCAGTTCGTTGTTCACCTCCCGAGCCGCAGTAGGGGTGGTATGGCTATGATGAGCCATCAAAACCGTTGTGTGTAGCGGTTGTTCATGTGGGTGAAGTGCATTCAAGTCTTCGCTTTCATACTCATCGACACGAGCCAGCTGAGGAGGATTAGATACTGGAGGGTGAGCTAGTACCGTAGCGACTAGTACAGCCATTTGAACGAGATTGAGGAACAACATCTCGAAATCTATGATTTCAAATATTTGTCACGCAAGAGGAGAATAGTTGGTTGAAACACTTGCAGCCTTGAAATGTGGGGAAGCTTTGATATATCGGTAGCAACAAGAATAATAGATGTGAAAAAAGACCGGAAAGCAAATATTGACGAACGATCCTACTTACATACCCTCTTCACCCTCAGCGGAAATCCTCACACGTGTTAACCTCGACATATTTGTGAGGTTCCAACTTCACAAAAGCGCCATGAAATGACGATCTCCGCGCCGTCGAATTCGCGATAGCCGCCACATCACCCACGTGTTCTTGGCAGAAACATCCTGATCTCCGCTTTTTATTTTGTTTTGGACTTTTAAGATGAGGCTCAATCCTTACCTTGGTACACGGTATGAGAATTGTGGGTGCCGGAGGAAGCTCATACATAAGGGCATTTGAGCAGGGGTTATTTGAAATGCATGGAGGTTGTGAGGAGGTGGTGAGGGAATCTCGATTCGGAATTTTATTCAGGAGAAATTAAATCTCCTCATCGTGCGCCATCTAATCTTATCTTATCACACGTGATACACGTCTTCCCAAATCCAACCATAGCAATTTCTATTTCCATCCCATCAACGACAATCAACATGCATCTCTTGGCGTGTATGATGCCCATCTGCTACGTCGATCCGAAATGCTTTTCTTCTAGCTTATCGTTCGATTCCCGCTTTCCCATGTCGTAATTCTGCCATTCTGAAAATTAGTGTGAAAAGTGCAAGTGGACGCGGCACATCAAACGCGATCGCTGTTTGGTAGGTGTGGAGAACCTGATATCCTTCAGGTTTTCGGCCGTAGGTATGTTTGGATGCACGGGTTCATGCGAAACAGATTTTCTTATGATGAGGCGGCTATGAGGCGGAGATCTGAGGCTGGTTGGGAATGCTGTTCGGATGATAGTGCATGATCTGGTTTGTGCTATGATAGGGACACTGTTACACGTGGGGGTGCCGAGGAGGAGACGTCCAGTTTTAGATGGATGGTATTTTTGGTGTTGACATGAGAGATGCACTGCAGGTGGACTAAAGTGGATTGGACTGAGCGTGGGAAATACAGTTGTGTTTACGGAATATGTCGGAAGGGAAGATCGTGAGTGATGGCAGAACCTTCCCCTTATTCAAGGCAGAGATTGATATTCAGAATGGTTATTAGCTAGCGTCGATAATGGTAACTGAGATAAAGAAGGTTGAGGGAAATTCCACAGATTTTTATGTGAGAGCGTATAAAGAGGTGAGAGGATACAATCATGATTCATTGTGGGGAGCTTTCTTTCCAGTGCTCAACCCAGTATATTCCTAAGAAGGATCCTGCCGTCCACGTCTAAGAACTCCAAGCCAGAAAAACTAGATCTAAACCAAAGAAAATACATGATGGGGCTGCTCTAGCTCTTTAACCCATTCCCAGAAAGAGATAACCTCCCTCTGAACGCCACCCAATGAAATGCCACTAAAATTGAGAGCTTATGCCATCAGCTCCCCTACTTCCATAACACCACAAATCTCATCCTCTTCCATAGTGACCAGAATAGCTTCATCACTATATTTCATTTCTCCTCGAGGTGATGCTCGTCGCATGCTATTGATCCACTCCTTTGCCTCAGCCAAGCTCATGTCAGCCGATACTGGGATCCACTCATTTCGCGGAACAGTTAAGCCTACAACACACGTGGCTGGTTCCTCCATTTCTTCTGCAGAGAGTTTCTTGATCCTTCGAGGAGGCACAACGATGTCGCCACCCAATCGAACCCAATCGGATTTAGAATGGAATGCTGAGAGCAATACTTGTGATGCAGTAAACGTGCTTCTCATTTCCGGAATGTCCATGATCGCAAGAGCAATTTCAGAAAGCTTTCCAGGCTTCGTAGCCGCCGCCCCGATGGCTCCTCCGGGGTGGTTCTTGAGAAAGACACTAGAAAGATTGCTGTGAAGTTCGCGAGAAACTGCGATCGCAAGTGCGTCACCTAGGGCTAGTGCCATAGTGGTCGAGATCGTTGGCGCATTGACACCAAACGCATCTGTTTCCGAAATGTGGAGTGGCGCCGGTAGAAGAATCGTTCCCGGTCGTCGTTTGATAACTTCACATTTTGAAGGATGAGTGTGAGATGTCAAGATCATTGTTGGGATCCGGGAACTGATGTGTGGTAAAAGTGAGAGAAGCTCTGGCGTTTTGCCGGAATTCGATATCAGGAGAAGAGTATCGTCGTCATGAATCAATCCGAGATCACCATGTAGCGCCTCGGTAGGATGTAGAAATATTGAGCGAATTGATAGACTGTTCAGTGTTGCGACAAGTTTGACTCCGATATGTCCGCTCTTGCCAACACCACATACGATGACCCTCCCTCTTCGATCCCCGCACCTCGTGATAGCTTCAACGGCAGCATCAAGTCCTCGACTCGCAATTGGGTCCGTTTCGTAGTATCTAGCCAAGCAAGACAAAGATGTTGCTTCGGTAGTCAAGACATGTAGTGCATTTGATAGTCTCTGGCTGAAGATTGAGCATGAAGATTCCACACTTTCTGGTGGCGTCATCGACCCCAACCCGTCGAGGGCTGAAGGAAGTTCTTCGCATGGCGTGGCAGGTGAAGGGGGAGAAGGCGGTGGCATGGAGTGCGGGTGAGTTGAGTTCAGGAGGTAAACCTCGCTGTTCTGGACTGGGTGGTCCATCGTCATTGTAGGTAGTGAAGGAGGTGGTAAAGAGTGGATCAAAGAAAAAGAGTTCGGTGGTATAATTGAGGTTCAAAGACGCGTTGGCCTCTGTTTATATCGATTTGGTGTTAAATAGTATGACGTGTAATTTTTTCTCGGGAGTGGCCAGTCGAAAATAAGAGCAACAGTAGATATTGGGGAAGGTTTCTATTAAATGTGAGCCCAGCTTGATTAGATGAAATGGACCTGGCTAACGGGAAGTATATATCTTGCCAGGCTCTCGGGCGAGGCAGAGGTAATGTCCGGGTCGATTCTCAATCTCGATGTACCCACGTAAGACTTGGTTTCGAGTCTTCGACAGCTTCAAATGGAACGAAAGGTGAATCTCCGTTTACGCATCGCTCTGCAAGCGCTGGTGGGCGGTGCCATGGTCCATGAATGCAGGACAAGGCTCTGTTGCAGAGCTGTGGATATAGAGAAAAGGGGAGGGAAGAAAGAGGTTATCTTTGGATCTCATGAAGGATAAGAAGGTGAAGGCACAGGTGGAGCTCGACAGCAGGGTCCTTCTCGGTCGTCGGGTGTTGAGGGGCAGTCTCCAGCCCGCATGGTGCTAGAACAACCCTGCAGATCTCCATATTCAACCAGCAATTCAGATGCACCCTTGTCGTGTTATGTTGCGACCGGGCAGTTTTGGCGCGCACGCAATCATCCTGCCCTGATTCCACCTTGCTTTGGCCTAGAAACACACCGGAACGACCTGACTTGCTTCTTCGGCTGCACCTGTCGCCCACTCTACGGAGGCATCATGTAGCCGTTGACACTACTGATTGGCCTTGAGGAGGGCGATGGCTCTTGACTAGCACTTATGCGTGCATTGTAGGAGTCATTGATTTGAAAGCCAAATCTACGGTACAACAATGAATCCGCTAGAAGCCACATTTATACATTTTTCGGGCACTACGAAGTCAGCACCAACAAGACTCGTCCGGACTTGCAGGCTCTGATCCGAGTCTATCACAATTGACGCCCATCATCGTTGGCGTCGTCGATGCCATCGGCTCCCACAACCATGGGTGTGCCATCATCGCCAGGCAACTCGAGGAGAGTACCCTCCTTGGCAGGTCTGGACATCCTGGAAGCCGCGTAGCAGGCGGTGTAGAAAACCCACAACAGCATTTGGACGAGTAAAGCTCTGTCGGCGAACACGTGTGGAGGCGTATCGTTTCTGATCACTGGAGATCATATCGATGTTTGGTACCGGTATTCGAAAGTCTCTGGGGTGCATATTGGTATGTTGACCTACATGACAGCTCACAGCGGTTTTCATGACTATGCATATCAGAAAATCCCAGAGTGGCTTAACATGTCTCTTATCTTGTGGCCTTGGCAGTCCAATCACTCATTATTAGGTCCGGCCAGATGGATTGTGGTGTTTAGACACCTATCCCTGGGTATGACCACGGATGTTCTAAGTTTTGTTGAAACACCTGCTACAACCCCACAGTTCAGTCAGAATCAGCCTCACGATTGATGCAAATGAGATGAAAGTACGATGTTAATTAACGGCCCCAGAGCCGGTTTGGGATCGGGATCGGGACTGTTATCTCTTCAGCTACGGCCTATAACGGGAAGTGCGAGGTGGGTTTCAATGGAGCCGAATCACATGATGAACGTCTATTACGTTGGGGACTTGAAACTCGATATGGAATTGTATATTATCTAAAGGTATCTTTTGCTATGATGCTCTAGCCTCAATATAATTCAAAATAGCTCGATTTGTTGGTTATACAGCTAGGATGCTGACCATCGAGCCATTCGCCCTCCAGGTCTCAGATACTTTCCTCTTTTGTCCCCTTCCTTCCTAACACGTTTATCACAACATTGATTTGGTAGATCCCAGTTCCTCTATACCTTCACCGAAGACGATTTTCGAGTCCCAATCCGCCTCAATGGTCCAATCGGCTGGTCTTGTGCCTCCGAATTGATGCTGTACGGCAAACCGCTGAAGCAGCTCCATGGCAACCACGTCATCATCCCTCTCTACATCTGCCACCATGAGCACTCCAATTACAATGTTGGCGAAGCTGTCCATGACGTCACGAGAGTGGAATACGAGCTCCTCAAAGCTCGTCGCCTCGAGATACGATTTGAAGGAGCTCAACCCATCCAGAATAGCACTTTTTATAGCATCAATATCCGAGACAGCTGACTGTTCATAGAGTGACATTTCAGAGATAGCATTAATACACCACCGCTCAAGTGCGGCCAATGTTTTCGTTCCATTTCGACCTTTAAGAACTTTGACAAAGTCGGTCCCAAGAATATTCGTGGTTCCTTCCCAGATACTGAGAACATTAGCATCACGGAAGAGACGGGATATGTTAATGTGTTGCGATTCCTCATTATCCAGATATCCTACACCACCGAGAGCTTCAATGCATTCTTGAAGGCCGGCTATGGATGTTTTTGCTGTTCGTGCTTTGATGACGGGAGTCAGAATTCTACAAGGCTGTCAGATAACACTCAAGAAGTTGACCAAATGATCTTACCGCAAAAGTAATCCAATATCCTCGAATGCTTGAGGTCGGAGCTGGTGAGAGGCGAAGCTATGATTTGATGTTCCTGAGGAAGCGCCTTGCTCTGATACGCCGAGAAGGTAGACAGTGAAGAAAGTGATGAGCATGTCTGCTCGGTATTCCAACGTCAACTTGGCTAAAGTGTGCACATGTAACGCAACATTTTTTAGCACTCTCCTGTTGCCTTTCCCGACTAGCTGTCTCACCTCTGCAAATGCCTTTGCAATTGCTAGCCCTCTTCCTAGAAGACCTACGGCGGTAACAGAATTGTGTACTCGAGTGATGTTTAGCATTGTGCTGATCTGTGGAATACCAGCACCTTCTTTACCAAGAAGATATGCTCTCATTCCCTTGAGTTCTAATTCAGCTGTTGGAAGAGGCTTAGTGCCCATTTTGTTCTTGAGTCGCTGAATGTTGATGCCGTTGAGCTCCGAGTCACCGGATGGTGTGAGACGACGCATGGGGGCGAAGAATGCAGAAAGACCTTTTGGTGTTTGAGCTAAGAGAACAGTCATCTGCGAGTCTGTTGCAGACGAAAACCATTTAAACCCATCAATGACCCATGGACCAAGAGGAGAACCGTCACTAGCTGTAGCTCGTGATAAGGAGTTGTTTACTGATGGTGAGTAGGTCGCCAGTGTCTCCGTTCCTGATACATCTGATCCCCCGACTCTCTCTGTCATCCATTGACCTGACGTCCATGCATCCCTTTCGCGAGAGGTTAGACGCTTATATGCTGATTTGTAAACATCTAGGTTGGCGGAGTCTACAGACGAGTCTGTGTTGGAAAGATGCCGTTTAAGCAGAGAGGCTGCTCCATCTTGCATCGCACTCGGGCAGGTGACGTTAGCATTGGAGCCCGCCCATATATGATATCTAGGCCTGTTAGGAGAAATAGTGAAAACAGGAATGACTACTTAGGTACTTGACGAATTGAACTAAGCGAGAATACTCAAGGTATTCATTTTCATAAGCTATCGCAACAATGCTACATAATATTAGCTCAAAGCGTATAAAAGGTTTGTGGGCAACCTACCCTTCCTTCAATCCCATCTCCTGTAAGTTCCTCCATCCTTCCGATGTTACTAATTCATCTGTCTTTCGTCCAAAGGAATCGCGTCCCGATCCTACGTGGATTAGCTACTCTCCGATCCCCCTGTGAAGCAATTCTGAGCGTTAAAAGGGAGAAATACGAGCAAAAGAATGAAGAAAAATATCAGATATTTTTAACATACCCTTCAAATAAAGTGTATTTCGCTCAGCATCAGAAACCCAATCAAAGACTTTCCTGCTTAGAACCTCATCTCCGAATTTCGAGAAGTCCTGAGTGGTATTCTCTAGAACACCCTCTGGCAGGAACACTGTGGTACAAGTATAATCAATATACTATCTTTATTTATACCTGAAAATTTGTGTTTGTAGAAATGTGTATGCATACATGTAGTCACTCGCCGCAGAGATGCATCTGATTTGTACTGGTTCTTAAGTTTCGGGTTAGGTGTGAAGGTGCCAAGAGACGAGCTTGATGGGATGCGAGTTGGTGTTGACATAGCGCTGATTATGAGTTCGAAATGACAACAGAATTATCAATCGCAAAGCTTAATGCATCTAGTGTTAGGATCGAAAAATACATATTTACATTTATTAAAAAGCAATAGAGAGGCTCAATTGCTGTCGGGAAGGCGGGGTTCGCCTCGTCGGACCTCGGAAGAAAGACATATCAGCTCATATTTGCTAAGATATTCTCATCATAGTCTTTAAGCCAATACTTGTTGTCACCTCTTATTTTTCTGTTTTGTGATTTTGTATTTTTGTGATTTATCATCGCTTTCCAACAAGTCAACCTCAACCTTAGAAAATGCAAACACGTTAACCACGTGCGACTCACCAGATCACGTTACCCCACCCCCAACGTTTTTTTTCTTCCTTTTGTTTCATCTCGGTGCCGGCAGATTGCCAATCAGAATACCGCCAAGATAGCGCCAAAGCTTGTCCACGCCCCGCGCACAGCTAGTCACACCCCAACTACCGACCCAAATTCTGTCACAACATATTCCTGACAGTGAAAACAACTCGAGAAGGTTACGCAAGAGAAAATTGTTTGCTGTACGATTGATGCTTATTTATGTATACGATTGACTGTGGTGCCCTCGATATGTGGCTTAATTACTCATCGTGCTTCCGATCCCATGAGGTCCCCGAGCGATCCGAGGGTCAGAGATCAAGAGCTTTGGTCGTCTCGGCTTTTGTCTGGCTTCAGACGCATGCAGATCTGGGCAGAGCATCGAGGCAGCCAAGAGAAAACACTCACTGACTAACACATGAATAGAATACTTAAAGATAACTGTGCATACCCTGTTTAAAGAAGGAGGGCTTTACTTGTTCTCCTCAAGCTATTAGGTCACCTACCGCAGACCATACATTGTAGTACTGTACCTTTCAACCCGTGATCTTATCTTCAAGCCCGCCTGGTGTTTGTTTTGGCAGTCTCTTCTGTAGGGTGACATTGCGCCTTCCCTTTCTTGGCATAGATCGTGCACGGTTTTGCTCCCGCTCCGCTTTCAAGCTTTCTCCAGCTTGACTCCATCCTCTTTCCGCCGCCGCTCAATCAACCTTCCTACAACACCACGAACACCTGAGATCTGAAATTCGTTGCAATCGGAATACTTTTCAAAGATCTGTAAGTCCCAATTGATTCTATTTCCCCCTCTCTACGCGACACACGCGCCAGCACTGCAGCTCGCTTTGGTCGTCTTATCACACGATGCGAATCCCTGCCGAGTCAGTTTAATCGCTCAAATACCGGCTGGTGTTGCTATTCTGCAACCACGCCCGAGGAAGAAAACCCTTTATAACCCTCGTGTCCCCGCCGAGAGTTTGTTTCCTTCCTCGAGGCCTCAGCATCCTATAATCAATATCCACCATCCTCCATATCGCACTGTGTTTCGATACACCAGCTCGCAACGGTCCAAGCTCAAGAGCTAATCGGTGTCAATACACAGACTTCTTCACGTCAATTGAGCCTTTTACCAGCCTCTCAAGAAGAAACTCTCCAAAGGTAAGAATATCACGAGGAGCTTCTATTCGTCATCACTCTCGCCCATCGTGGCTTCCAACATGTTGCAAACGCAGCTTCTACAGTCGCCCAGACTTCTACCGAGGGATCAACAAAACATGCATGAAACTTTCTGGGGTATTGGAACATGGACACAACACAAGCTTTCAGAAGCAATTTGCACGTTAGGAAGAGAATATAGGCTAACTCAGAACATCACCATAGTCAAAATGGCAGCAATCTCCACTCTCACCGTCCGCGACACCGTCTCCCACCTCGCAAAGCGTGGAAACTGGGCCAGTCACGAAGCCGGTGTCATCGTCGTATTCTGCATTGTGTTCATTGTTGCGGCTGGACTCATCGCTCTATTCCTCACCCGATTGATTAGCCGAAAGAGAGCAGCTCGCGAAGCTACTCGCTCCACTGTCTAAACATCCCGCAACACTATTTTAGGAGGAGGAAGAGGAATACCCCGAGAGTTCGAGTTTCAATTTCATCCTATTTGGGATGAGGGAAAGGAGATTAGGTTGGTGGTGTACAAAGTTGTTGGGCTGTGATACTTGGCGCATTCGAGATAATTCGAGGTTATTGCTATTTGTCGCAATGGATAGGAGAAGTGGCGTGGGTCTGGGTTGATCTACTGTACCTAATTCCCCCAAAATAAAGCAATGCCATACACTTTTTTTGCGGGTTTTCACCGATGGCTGGTGTATGGTTTCATTTTGGCATACGTGCGTGGTATGGGGCACGGTCCGGACGGAAGCAGCACTTCCCAGTTCAGCACATACGCCCCAAACTACATACTACTTCTGGTGGCCAATTAGACGGGGGGAATACAGTTTAAGATATTCATCTGGTGCGAGTAGGTGTGCTACCGGTTGAGCAGGAACCCTTTCACAACTAAACCAAATTCGGTGTTTCTTACAGTTCGAGTCGGTCTGGTATCTCACATGTTTTGTGTCTTTTGTACCAAAATTTTCCGAGTGGCAGCCGCATTTGTTTTCTAGCATCATTCTATTTCAAGTACGGGTCAAAACTCTATCTTTGAGCTAACTTCCTTTTGCAATTGTATGTGCATACGAATGGTATTCACCCCCCAATCCTCAGTACACAACTAGTGCACTTACGTATGTTTCCTAGCCCCTGTACCGTTACAGGTAGTAGAACAACTTCAGAGTACTCAGAATGTCGACCCTCAGTAGCGCCAATTGGACAGTGGGGAAATTGGTGGCGAATCTATTACATGCAGTGGCACAGAAGTCCCATGAGAAACGCTGCGACAAAGAGAAGGACAAAGATAGCAAACCCAAAGTATCACATTTGTCTCTGATTGAATGATACATCCCGCACGCAATCGCAATTGCGCCCCCCCTTCCCAGCCGGACAGCCAAAGAACTTCCTCTATCAATACAGGGAAATATACATCACATCTGACTGCAAAATTCCATTTCCTCAATGCCGAGCACGAGGCAAGAGGCCTTCTTTACTGAAGATAGCACCCCGGGTTTCTTACGGCAGATCCCCCGCTGTAAAAACTATACACTGGATTAAACGTTGTGGAGCTGAGCGAGGACGATCGCTGATTGATCAACAATATACTCGGTGAACGCATTCTTAAATTGGCAGGGAATGCTTGGATACCTCTGCTAGGTACTACTAGCCTTGGCGATGAGTCTCCGTCTCGAGTTCGCTGTTTGAACTTAGTTGGTCTTTCTTGGGTGGGTGCTAAATCAACCTGCTGTATGTGATTGGTGTTAGTTGGTAGATAAGTAGGAGGGGCCCTACTCTATATAATTTCCCATAGTAAGCACGATGTGGGGATGGAGGCATGGGATGAAAGTATTTCAAAATAGACAAATGTTTGTTGGATGCCTCTTCTCGGCCCCAGTCCTTGGTGGTTGGTTTTCGTCTGATAAAATCCACCTGCTGCCTCAACGGAGATTTCCATCCTCTGGTTGAGATAACGGTCTGGAGTTCAGTACCTAATATAGATATTTTCAATCGCTTTCTCATATTCTGCTTGTGGTATTTCAATTTCCATTTTATATAGTATCTGCGTATGCACACACAGAGGGTATCAATCCAACTTTCCCCACATATCACCAATACCTCCCGCCCCTTCTTAAAGGCACCACATTCTCCACCTTCCCAAAACCAATATGTCCACTCCCTTCCCTCCCACTCGCACTTACCCCTTCACCCACAGCCATACCCTCCTTCATCCCGCCATTTCCTACCAACTCCCCAAACCTCAACCGTACACCCTGTAGCCCCGCTGGCAAAGCACCAAGACTATGCCCCTTACTCACCGCATCCAGTTCCGCATTTCGCGTGGTAGCAATGATGGCAGAGAAAGACGTGGAATGTGCCACACCGTTAAACTTCAAGCTTAAGAAGCCAATGGTGAGGACGAAGAGCGTAAAGAGGGCAGCTATGCTGTAAGAGATGACGAGGTTCTTAGCGTCGTAAAGATAAATATTCTGTGCAGTAAAATATGTAACCGGCACAGTCTGTGCATTCTGACTAACAAGATTTGAAGATGAGAGCATCGAGATTGTAATATTATTTGCCAAATCCTCAATCGCATGGATCAATGTTCGGTTCCGACACATGAAAGCGGGTTTGGTGAATAGGTTGTTGGAGATGTTGGAGAAGCTTCCGGAGGCGGAATTGTCTTTGAATGTTGCGTTGAAGGATTTCCGCCACGGGACTGGACCGAAGGGCCCTAGACCGATAGCGTTATCACCGTCCCAGTAGCCATGGGCGAAGTCGTCGCAAGCGGAGAGGCCGTGTTGGAGGATTTTGCTATTTTCGGTGTTAACAGTTACGTTGCCGTCAAAGAGGAATTTTCCTTTTGGGTTATCGAGGGCAACGATGTCCATTAGTGTTGTGGAGATATTGCCGTTCAGTAGTGCGGTGAAGGCTTGGAATACGGACATGTATGAATAATATGGTCGCCAGTAATCAGTGCTTGGTGTGACGTTTGTGACAGGGTCTGTGAGCGATTGGAAGTCGCCGCTTTGACTGGGTACCCAAAATGGTTTAGAGTCTGTTATTGTGTACTCTGCTACTGTTTGTACGCCATTGACAAATTCATGCCGAACGCTGAACGAAGCGTTGCGCATAGAGCAGACGATACTATCAGTGCTCGTCTGGATGAAAATTTGTTGCACGATGAACAGCGCGAGAGAGTTGGCGGTAGAGCTTGGAGTTCGTTTCCAGGCGGGATTTCGCCACTGCGGCATTGCATTAGATATGAGCGTGGAATTAATACCTGGGCTCCAATTGTTGTTCTCATCGATTGTCGAACCTGGTCCTGAGGGCGTTAGGGAAGAGAAGATATTTGCCCCGAACCAGAATCGATCGCCTGCATATGGCGAGAATGCTGAAAAGACGTTCATCAACGGAGCATCGTACCATGGCGATGTTCGCGCCGTGGCATTGGCGAGGACGTTCCACGAGTTACTTCCAAGTCCTGCTTCGAATTTTGCTTTCGAGGCCATAGTATAGGATGTATTCCACATTTTGAAGGCATATTCGTCAAATATGGGAATCTGAGAGCTGTTTGCGGGGGAACATTGCACTGTTGGGCCGTAGAATTGGGTATAGAATGTTGAGTTTCCATTTGGTGGTGTGATTGGAATGATGGACATAGATTGGGCCGACGAAGAAGAGATCTGACGGACTTCTGAACTGGTGTGGCCGTTGTAGCCGAGAATATTGGTAAAGCCTTTGGCGTTCCAATTTATAGAAGCAAGAGAAGTTACAATGGTCTGGTTTCGAAATCCTGGGCCAACCGAGAGGGTAGCAGGTGGGGTTATACCTGCTAGTGCCATCAACCTGTTTATCATTAGGAATTCCCAAATAATTACACATAGTTTTATCTTACCAAGATGTAAGAGCGAGGAAGACAGCCAATTTCGCTTTTGATATCAGTTCCCAGGAGACGAAAGCAAAAATATCGGTCGTCAATGCAAAGAGCTTATCCAATGTGTCCAGAGAATAAGACTTTCGCTTGAAAAGTGTCCAAATGTATTGCTTGTAAGCAGCATCACAAGATGCTTTCAGAAGGGCAATCGTCAAAAATGAAAAGGCGGTGCCAAATCTCAAGGCCCAATTCTGCTGGTTCGGCGTTCCTGCTATGCTCCCATCAAGTCGATCATAGTAAAAGTGATGTCCAACTGAAAAAATACACCCCGCAACTGCCCATGTAATCATAATCACAGGAGTTCTCATAGCAATTCCCCAAGTGACATATTTTCCAATGTCAAAGGAACCCGTACTTCCATTATTTCCAAGTCCTTCATGGTGACGAATTGGTGGGATAGTGAAGTCCGTCTCTATCCGCTCTCGAATGGTGGTGATGTTGTTCGATTTGTCCCATGTTGAATTGTGAATTTCCGGTTCCGACGGCTGTCGCAATACTGAGTACATGTTTCTCAACCTCCAGTTATCGTAGGGCCATACTGCGGAATTTGAGCCTCAATGTACGTAGAAACCAACAAAATCTGCCTCGACAAGAAGTAAGCTTCGAGATGAGGTGTGGTCGTCATGTTTAAAGGTGAGCCCTAAGACCCTTGCATTCAGGCACAGACTGAATCCTTCCGTGATCCCCACAATTCAACTGTGCCCCATGCTGAAACCTGAAAATTATGCTCATGACTGGACATCCCATCAGTTGATTTGCTTTCTCCTAAGCCGTTGCTGACATCAACCACCTTGAAACGTAGGGCTGACCACGCTCATGTCGCATCTTTACGAGCGACAATCGTTGATATTCGGTCGATTGTGGCCATGAGGTGGTGCAGTGGTTGAAACTTTAAGGTTAAAATTAGAGTTCGAAGGAGTTTTCTCCACA
Source organism: Tricladium varicosporioides (assembly GCA_021365295.1). Taxonomy (NCBI): domain Eukaryota; kingdom Fungi; phylum Ascomycota; class Leotiomycetes; order Helotiales; family Tricladiaceae; genus Tricladium; species Tricladium varicosporioides. The sequence continues at coordinate 1,030,260 of JAJTIW010000002.1, forward strand.
GGAGAGCGGCCGCTAATTTGACGATGCATCTACGCGCTTCTTCATACAGTGGCGCGGTTGTTAGATCCAGCACGTGAGTTGGTGTCTTTTCATCACTATTTTCAACAGCACAGTGAGTCGAAATGCGTGTCGTGTAGATAAAAGTTGATTTTCGAGAAGAATATCAGATGGATCCTGCAACAATATGTCAGTAATTTTCAGTATCATGCTCAGGTCCATCTTCAATGACATGGTGCTCCGAAGAAAGTGTGCTGGTATCACGTGATGTATAAATCATCTTCTACATGAGTTCGCTTACTTGGAGTCTTTAGGCCGATTCGAGATTTGTGGACTAATCACCGTGGCATTAGAAGTGTTCATTAAAGTCCTATTGATTGCTAAAATGGCCCCATGGGCTTTTCCAAAAATGGGGTTTTGATTTGAAGGGTATCGGGTAGATGGTTGAATTTTTATTGTAAACGTAGATGGTCCCGAAAATCCAAAGACTCCAAAAGCATTGTTAATCACATTTTCAGAAATACATTGGGAATATAATCACCCCTGCCATCAAACAAATTCTTTGGTAGGAGGGAGTCACTGTCAACGTCGAAAGGCTCAGAAGCAGCTTGAGGAGGTTTTGCTCAAGATGGACGAAGCACTGAAAAGTGGACAGTTTCCGACCAAAAGCGCTAACGGGCACGCAATATGCGTCTTCAGAAGCGTAGCTCCAAGCATTTTACTCCAGTGATATTAAGAACCAGCAACAGCCACGCAGAAGACATGTAACACAGTACACATTATCACCTTTTCCATAGCCTCGATCGAGTGATAGTTACCAGAACGGTTTCCGACGAGCTAGCACTTCCAAGCCCACTTTAGCAATTCGAAAGCAGAGAGAGGCGGATGGGACGCTTCCGACATCAGCCACGCGTTGAAAACTACCGGTGAGAAGGTGAAATGCCTGTCATTGCCATTCTCCTTGAGATCAGTGGGTGTGAGGCTTTTATATCCTCTCACAATGCCACATCATCAGTTATAGGACATAATCGCAAACCCTTATTGAAATGATAAGATGTAAGCCAAGTTTCTGGAAGGTCATACAGCATCTAGTGATGCTTCTTCCCACTGTGAGCACCACAGGTTTTTGAGGAAGCTTACGAACCGTGACATAGCAGAAGGGAAATATTGGGGACATGTAGTGAGAAATGTATGGGTTGATTGGTCTTGCCCCTGATATTGCGCCTTCTGAAGACGAAAATGATAATAGCCATAAGTAGAAACGGTTCAAAGTTGAACAAGCCTTCAATTCATATACTAAACTATTTTCTAGTCATATCACCTTTCATCCTGAACTTTTGTTTTTGGATTGTTTCCGACTTCGATAACATATTTCGGTCCTTAGTGATTCACAGTCACTATAATAACCCTCAATTGCTTGCTACTTCAAGTTAAATTTGCCCGCATAGTAGTGGGCACAGCAAGTATGAATATTTCTCATCGTTGCAGGCATCAGCGAGGCAATTAATAACAACACCTCACCAATTCGCAATGCCTCTTGCCTACCCCTTAAACCGATCAAGAGCCAATCACAAGACAAGGCAGCGGGTAGGCGATCCGTCCCGTGACACTTACAAGGCTCGGGCGTTTGTTCACCAGTTAGAGCCACAAAGTCGAGGCAACTCAGGCAGCAGTGCATGAGCTGTTCAGACCTTTCATAAAAAAAGCACCGATTTCCACGCTTTTGGCGCGAATCGGGTCTTCTTCCCTTGCTAGTGGAGACACCATCTTGGTGGTTACAGGGGTTGAGTGACTCCGACCTTGAGCTTCTGCGTTTCCACATCACCATCCATCTTTCTTAACTGTCTCGTGAACCCCACACGATTCAAGTACGTGTGCGATTATCATCTGTGCCTGGAATCTTCGTTTCCATCATTGCCTATTCCTGCTCCGTTGCTCTGTATATGTATTTATAACGAATTTCCTATACTTGTATCAATCTCGCGAATAGGAGTTTCGGGAGGTTAGTGCAGATTTCTATCAAAATGTGCTTCGGAATTGAGGATACTGATGCTAGGCATAGAGTTACGATGCCCTCGAATTAATTCATTGCGACGCGTCTTGCGTACTCGGCAATCTTTAGGTTACTTTTCAATTGAAACCGATTCGACTTCGTGAATTCACAGGTTGTCAATTAGAGCTTATGTGCGCGGGGCAGTTAAAGAAGATAGTGAACGATACCCGCCGGCCTCAGACCGCGGCCACGACCTCAACGTCGCCCTCGATGCGACACGACATCTCCAAAAACTTTCTCATCCTCTCTCTATTCATCGACTCTGCGACTCATGGCTCTTCAGTCTGAGTTACCTACTGTGCCGAATACTCCACTCTCGAATCGAAATGTTGATGATGAAGATATACACGCCAACGGAAGCGCAACGCTCCCGGCCGGAGCTTGCAATTTTACAAATTTAAGTGCAGTAGGAGGAGGAAGCCCGCCAAGGTGTGGTTGCAGGAGGTTTTGGGCGCAATCTTCAAAAACCTCTGATGGTGGTTCGGGCGCAAGCAAGTCGGCCTTTTGCATGTGCGAACACCATGCTTGTTTTCATGATCATGAGCCTGAAGGGCATAAGAGGAAGGCATCAAGCGACGTTCCCATAGGTCAAGGCCTCGTTGGTACACCCAAGCGTCTTGCTACCCAGCAGTCGATGCTTGTGACGGGTCATTTGGGAGGAGATATTCCTCGGGATCAGAATACAGCGCAGCGAACGACGTCAGACATTCCGGATACACTTCAATGGAGCCGCCTCATATACTCTGGCCCCCCTGAAAGCCTGCCAGCCATCCCTTCCCAATGTTTGCTCCCCTCGGAAAATGGATCTGGAACTTCCGCAAGCCAATCTGGATACCATAGGCCCTTTGGAGGACGAGGATTAGACACTCTGAGCCATGTACCAAGAGCCGCAACTAACCCATCTTCCCTAAGGAACGAGCAGCCACTCGCAGAGAACACACGAGCCCTGCAGGTGTACGAAGATGCCAATGGCAATGGCTTCCTCCAAAGTCTCACAGAAGTTGCTACCCCAAGCCCACGGGCTTCCCCTGATATTGACGCAGACTTTGGTAAAAACGTTCAACGTGTCCAGGAAGTTCTTGATAAAGTTAGCGCTAGCCATCCTCAGAATGTTGATGTATCGATCTCCGGAGTGAAAGGGGGATCGGATTCTCAGATTTTGATCAAGCAATCCAATTCACATTCGGAGACATATTCCAACACCCTAGCGGGCGACTCTGGTGGCAAGCTACTGCCTAGGCTTCGAGGTCTTGTTGAAAGTATGAGCAACTTTCCAAACACAATGCGGAATCACGAGCAACGTCTTGATTCCTTGGAGAATGCTTCCTTCACCAATCCTGCTATCGAGGATCTGCAAGAGGGTTACAATGTTCTGGACCTCCGAATTTGTGAGCTTGAAGGTAGAGTTGATGACGTGGAACATGCCCAGTATGTTCAGAAGGAGAGCAGCACCCTCGGTAGCGCCGCGGAATCTTTCGCCTCGAGGGTCTCGACAACATCATCTGCAATGATTGCTGAGGCTATCGATCATGTCGACCCTTCTCGTATCGAGACGCTTGAAGCGCAGGTGGCAGAGTTGCAAGCATTAGTGCCACCATCTCATTCTCGCCCTTGGGAAATCGAGGTTGTTTTCCTTCCCTTTGGATCAGATCTAATGGGTTTATGGTCATCTGCATCACACTTCTCGTCAAATCAGAGGTCCCGGTCCAGCAGTAATGCTACTGATGACTGGACGCAAACTCAAAACAATGCTTTCGCCTCTGCACAGGCTCAGCTTGCTGCACACGAAGATGCTGCCGCATGGGAAACTTCAGCTATTGACTTTGCGCCTAAGGACGATGCCTCGTGGTACATGGCTCGGGCGTGTGGACGACGAAGCAAAATTGACGAACGACTACGAAGTCGAGGCTTAGTCAAACTTGTTCAAGTCTATGGACCTGATGCGAGGGATGTTCAAGCTGCTATTATGTCCGCATTTGGGGATCTTCCTCGAGTCCTCGTGGAAGATCCATTCACACAACGAGAAGACAAAGATATTGGGGTCATTCCTCAACCATTGTCAAATTACCTAGGTCTTCAGGCCCCGTGGATTCCTCTCCGTAAGCTGCACAAAGACTCTTGCCTTCGCTTCCTCAACACATCGGAAATGATAACACCAGCCTTATGGACTGTTCAGTTTCTCACCTCGAGCGTTGCTATGAGATCGTCTGGAGCTCGCCGGCTCTATGTGACACAAGGTGACAGCTATATCCAAGGTCATGGCGACAGCGCAAATTGGTCGTGGCAGAAGCTTCGCCAACTGCCTCGAATCTACCCAGATCAATCAAGCCTTGATCACACTCCAGAAGCCGATGCACATGAGCCTTGCTGGGAGTTCGATGAACGTCTTGATCCCCCTGTGGAAAGTTTCCAGTCTTCCTTTGCGTCTCACATCTCATCACTGAGTATTCGTGCGGCTCCTCACGAGGATGAAGAGCCTGCTTCACCTTCCGATCACTTCTCGTCTGCTGCTGTCTCACGTCAAGCATCTACAACACCTACATCTATAGCTCCTCCGCCTTCAAAGGCACTTTCCCCGCTGAGAGAACGCAACCCTTTCAGACCATTACACATTCGTACAGCGTCTTTGCCATCTATCGCGCCAGCAAGGTCATCACCATCTCAACCCAGCAAGCGCCGTATTGCTTCTTTCGATCACGAACCTCAGTCATCACCAACTCGAATTGTCTCTACGTCTATCGTGCCACTTGCCCTCAAACGCCGTCGCATTTCTCGCTCTCCAAGCAGACCTCGTGATACACCCCGATGGAGTACCGGGCCTCCAAGCCCCTTTCCCCACATGGAAGATGCCCATGAGCACGGCAAGAGAGGGACGACACCCTTCGCTTACGCCACACCTCATAGCAACGCTCCATACATCGAAGGTAGACCTAGGAGTGGTGGTGACATTGACATCTACCAAGACGAGGCCGACGAAGACAATCCGCGCAGCACAACCGATGAATTCAACCTTGAGGCCGAAGGAAGCGGATGGGACCAGAATGCCCTAAGCGATTATGAGCCTGCTTCTTCTGATGCAGGTACGGATGACAATGGTGATTATGAAGCACATCAGCTGGATGATGAGTGGCAGGGCGTGGAAGATTTAGACGAGGGCCTGACCTCTGACTCACGTAATGTTGGCGTGTCGAGCGGAGCGAGGAAGGTTATGCCAGGTAACCTCAGGCAAGAGGCCGAGGGGGAGGAGGAGGATGCTCAGAGCGATACTAGCAGTTTGCCCTCCGAGTACCCTTCAAAACAACAGGGCTTATTCATCGGTCCGAAGACTGGCTTCAAGATTCACGTCGACGACGAAGTTGACGAGCTTTCCTGAAAATACATTCAATTATTAAGGGGGAGACTGTATAATGGGAGACGAAAGAGCATGTCTCGACTTCATAGAGTACATCTGGGAATTTGGGATTATCAATATCAATAGCGAGCGTTGGAGTTCTGGGGTGTTATCTGGACAATCGAGCAGGTTTTCTGCGTTTCCTTTCTTCCGTCTCTGCATAGAGGCAGGCTCGACATTTGGAAAATGGAAGGGCCGGGAGATGGTAATTGGGTTGATTCAGGATGAGGGAAGCCAGCAAGCGATCGCGCTGCTCTCCACTTTGTGTATACATACATTGTGTACGCTATTTTTATGTCAGAACATCTCAAGAATGAAGAGTGATTTTATGTAAACTTGACCTGGTTTATTCCTTCGTCCGGTAAGTGGTGTGACAAGAGTCGGTGGCTCGTGAGAGATGATAAACACGAACAAGGGTCGTATCCTTTTGCTCACACACACACACACACACACATATATATATATATAGATATATTGCGACTCGAGATTTAGAGCCCCATTACCTGCACATCCCAACACTCTCAACGTCCAGATCCTCTTTCCACTCCCCCTCTACGATCTCTACCCATTTCCCTGATAAACTACCTTCCCAAAGTCCATGACATCATGCGAAACTTAAACTTTCCTCAAACTGTCACGTCTGCCGATCACAACACCACTTGTCTTTGCTTCCAAACCACACCTCACTATCAGTCTTGACCAAAGCCTCCCCAGGGGAGGAACTTCGAAAGTTATCAAAGACCAGATAGAGTTATAAAGGAAAACATCATTCCCAGCGACTGCGAATCTTCAGTTCAGAAGAAGCCACATCCCGCCTTTGAAAAACAGTCACCGAATATGGATCACTCCCCAACCTCTAGGGGTCTAATTTGTAAACTCATGTTTCTGAGCCTGAGGCTTCGGGTTTCCGGTCAACCCCATATTAGGGAGGGCGTAGTAGGTTGGTATGAAGAGGTGTGAATGAAAACCCAGGGCTGGCAAGCTTAGGATTGTGTTCACGGTTCGGTGCTAAGCATGAGATACGGAAGAGTTTCGAGATAGTCGCGGAGAGAGACGGGTGGCTGGTGATGTGTTGGTTCGTTGTTTGAGCGAGGAGGAAGTGCTCTAGCTGGCGCAATATGAGTGAGGTTTTTCCCCCGCGTAATGTTTCGTTCTCTTCGATAGAGTCCTCAACTACTGTTGGGATTCTTGCGAGGGAACCCTGGTGAGTTCCCGTAACTCAGCTTGACTGGTTTTACGCTGGCGTTGACGTTCGGATTGTGTCTAGCAGGGGAACCCCCGCAGTATCGTGATGCGGCTTATTACTATCCCTATCACAGTTATTCGCCGTATTATCAAGGCCCTTCTAACTAGTTGCATCCCCTATCTTTGCTAGGCAAGCTTTTGCTCGACACCCAAGTCAATCCGTAAATCCTCCTCAACGTGATCACCTACGAAACTCTCAAAGGACACACTTGCCGTGTTTGTAATGGTCGCTTCTCGCATGATAGAACTGAAGGGAATGCTAGCCTATGGACCGGCATTGCTTTCCTAGAGTTGAGCATACTGCAACATCTTAAAAGGGAAGAAGGACAGTCTCTGCGCGAACCTGAAAGGAAATCTCCTGGAAAGAGGGTACTATCGGGGGAATTAGACTGGTTTGCTTGATTAAAGGCTCTAGGAAAGGATCAATGCGTTCAAAGCACTGAATAAACGTCATTCTGTTCCAGTATCTCTCCCCTCCTGACACAATAAGACCCAAGGAGCCGAAGCCCCCTCGGAGAGCTGCTCCCTCGTTGCCATGATGGAGAATCTGGCTTGGTCTCAGAAGTCTTTCCGAGTAGGACTTTAGATACGATCATTGGGAATTTCCAGCCTTGAGTCGATGGTTGTAGTTATAGGAGGTCGGGATTGTGTTTGGGAAAGGTTATGAACAGTTCGAAGTTCCTTTTGAAGATCTTAGTGGTGGCAGGTTTCGAAGGGTCGCAAAGTACCTCAGCTCACTAGGTTGCATTCGCTGTGCGATCATGTCCCAAACAACCAATTTAGCAAGGAAGTAATAATCATACACCCCCTTGAGAACCATCAGCAGTGTTATCAACGGTATTTATTATAAAGTCAAACTTATATCTCGCTGTGGCAGGAATTTTCCTGCCACAGGGTTAAGTGTCAGTTGTCGTGACAGATACGTGTGAATAGTCTCACTCTACGGCGAAACTAACACGGGGTTTAAAGAAGCCGCAACTCAAATTACGGTACGTAACTGTGAACGAAATGGTAAATTTTGGATCGGAGGGCGCACGTAAGACGAAATCCTAAAACCTGGAAGGCTCGAGGCAACGATGGAAATGAAGTGTTCTAAACGAGGGAAAGGGGCGGGTCACTTAATTGTGCTTTTGTCTTGAAATCCCCACCCCTACAGGAGTAAATCGTCTGTCATGGGTTGGACCGAGCATCTGCAGTGATTCACTGAGAGATATCGGGATTTCAGTGCGCAATCAACCCCACAAGCAGCTGGCTGTATATTCTTTCCGATGCTCATTATAGATAAATTTCCTGTCTTTCCTTTCAGGATAGGAAATACTCTTTGAAGAAACCCTGATTGGATTGATTGTCATTAATTTGACAACTTTCACCATGATGGTCACTATAAATTACAACGGAAAATTGGAAGGAAAGTTCAATTGAGTAAGACGGAGCTTGTCTTACTGAATGCTGCTGAACATGGTCACGGACAGAACAATCTCGAAATGGGTCCTATCTCCGATTCAGACGAAGTTTCCCAGTTGGTACCTATCAACAGCTCTACTATACTCCAGGACTGGAGTTATGGGAAACGAACTAGGGGGTCTACGATCTTACCCCAAGTGGGTGGGGTTTGAAGGGGAAGAAGAGGGAGGTTGTTTATGAATTGGGGGGGGGACTTAGCTAGGGAAGGGCGTTTTTAGCGGGATAATACTCCTCCACCCTGCTAGGGAGGCTAGGATACGCCTGTCAGTTCTAGACAAAACCAGCATAATATATTCATCTTCTCGGCTTCATATACCTATAATTTGCTCTAGAATCTTTTCCAAGATATGAGGGATTGACATGGCTCTTCTCGCTTGTGTAAAGGGGAGAGTGGTAGAACTGCACGGAGGTGCGCAGTTGCGTGGCTTGTCTCTTTCTTAAATCATATGGTGTATCGATTCGGTGACGATGTGAAGGATAATGTCTCAATATTTGGAAAAACGTGAAAATCGCCCACCTAAACAATTGAAGTTAGAGTTAAACACCTGTATTATTCTCGCAAATCATAACTTGATTACAATCCCGTTCCATTGGAACTGATATGTTGCGGGGGGGTAATGGATATCTTGATGATGCTGAACTAGGGGGTCTGAGTACTTCTAGAGAGTTGTTATCCCTATTTCTGCTCCTCTGGCCACGACATGCCTAGAAATAGGTAGAGTGTCCCCCTACAGTTCTTTTTGGAAGAGGCTCTGCGACCTGGTGGTGTGTATGATCAACTTTGCATGATTCGTGAAACGATATCTATAATCAGTTTGGCGGCATGAGACAGAAAGAACGTTTAAAAAAAACTAAACTTAAAAGCCAGCCCGGTACATCCCATGAAACAACACTCCTAAGCCGATGTTCAAGCTGACATCAGAAGTCTCACCTGCACTCCTTTTAACCCACATGAACATGCATATCCGTAGCCGCCATCTGTAGCCGCTCGGCTTGCAGATACGCAGTGAGATCTGTTGGTAATGTGTTAGACGTAGATGTGGAGGTGCAGTTAATATTTGCTTGTCCAAGGGGAAGACCTGCTTGTGGATGATGAAGATAAGTGTTGGTGACCGGCTAATCTTACATTACGTGGTGTTGGAATTTGCCGTTATTGGAGTTGAATCGCCGAAAAAGGAAAAAAAAAGAAGGATGGAAGAATGCCGGAAGAATGTGGGTCAGAGGGCGCTTAGGTTCTGGGAAAGAGCGAAAGTCGAGATGCATGGTGTGGCTGGGGCTGAAAGGGCGAAGTTGGTTGTGGGTTGTGGGACATCGGAGGTGAGTTGGGGATGTTGGATGGAGAGGCTGAATGTTTTGGTTTTAGGTAAGCGAAAGGGGAGTTGACGTGGGAGAGAGCTTTGGAGGGGAAGAATATCATGTGATACACCTCTGGCTTGGTTGAAGCTGCAAATGGATGCTAAAGTAGACTCTACATGTGAACCGGAAAATTGCAGGTGTTGATTCTTCAGACAATGAACAGGCCCAGAGAGTGAAAGGGTCAGGTGTCCAAAAAAAACATATGATAAAGCTATACAACCAAACTCTGGTATTCCTCAGTATACTACTTCTTAATACACCAAGTATTATCTAAAGACACAAGTATGGACGCCATTCCCATCGCTTTGCGTGCGAAGCAGCATTCGTCATGAAGTCGTCAAGAACATAAAAAGGTAACTCCCCGACCTGTGGTATCAATTCGTTCATCTGTCCATCCGTCCATCCACCCCTTGTAACCCAGTATTTTCCATTGCCCTGTATCATATAAAACTCCATGTACCTATCCATCAAAGCATCACAATTCGTTTTCTTCCCTCCGTGTGGTGTTAAAAACCTCAATCATCATCCTCACCCTCAGCATCTTCATCCTCACCCCGTCCACCACACCCAACCAGTCTCCACCCTCCCCCAATCCTCTGCTCAATAATGCCTTCTCGCTCAGCCCATACAAGTAACAGTACATCTCTCTCTTGATCAACAACTATCTTATTGTTACCACTGACAGCGGCCTTCTCCAAGTGCTTCCCAACATGTTCCATACGATCATCCCAGGTCCCCGCACCTTCAAAAAGAATACTGCAATTCTGCACGGGACAGGAAAGCCTCACGGGAGCTTGACGCTTGACAACTAGGCAGCTTGTCTGTAGTTCCTTGAGTTTCTCTTCCCACTCCACATTCTTCTTGTTTTGGCGCTTGACGCTGAACGGTGCATGCATTCTGCGGAGATGTTGGGTGAATAGGTCCTTGCGGTTGAACTCGCTTCCTCGTGTTTGAGTCTTACTATTTGGTTTTCCGCAGGAGCTGATGTCACATACCCAAGCTGAGAGATTCAAATGCTGTGATTGCACGTGTCGTTTCCATTCGTTCTTGCTCGCAAAGGTCGACGGGCAGCCGGCGAAAGCAAAGACGCAAATGAATGCCCGGGTGTGTGAAGAAGCGATATGTTTTTGGAGTGCGTGGAGATCCTTAAACGGTCCCTGATCGCAAGCTTTGCAGGCAAGGTGTCCTTTGTTCTTGTGGGATGGCTTGGTGATGCGGGATTTGGGGTCGACCTTGTTGGTGGGGTAAGACTTGGTTTGTACTCGAGGCTTCCGGGTTCGGGTGGGTTTAGGTGTGTATTCTACATCGGAAATATGGTCATCTACTACTATAATTTCGTCTTCCGCGTCACAGTCCGCATCAGCTTCAGAGCTGTAGTCGACTTCAACCTCGATTTCGTGGTGTGTCGATGAACTGTCAGCTGGTGATGCTTCGTCCTTGATGGAGGTGCCAAGTCCTTCGTCAATGGGGTAGTGATTGTGGGCATAGGTCCCGGTGTGCAAGCTCGACTTGATCTGGGACTGATGTCGAAGTTCATATTCAGCTTTCATTTCCATGGCGTGGAGTCCCTCGTCTGCCGCATCGAAAGTGACCTCTTCTGGGTCTGGCAGCCCTTGGATCTGGCTCATATTGACGCCATTGAATGAGAGCTGAGGGTATGTCTGGTTCTGCGGTGCTCTGCTCCAAAGGTCCTGAAATCCCTGGCCAAGAAAGGAGGTGTCATTGTGAACTAGGTAGTCATCTTGAGGTAGGGCTATTGGCGAATACTGAACATCATACCAATCGAGATCAGGCGCGGGACTTCTTGCACTGCTGCATGTAGAGGTGGGGTCCTGAGAAGGGGTGGGAGAGACCATTCTATGCTGCGAAGCTTGTGGAAGAGTTGAAATTGGGGCCTGGGACCGATTTAGACCATGAGGGAATCCTTGCGGATGGTGTTGCATCGAGCTAGTGGTAAAGAAGTTGCGCTCTTCCTGGTGCATATATCTTTGAAGAAGTACTTGCTGATTTTGAAAGTCCACTTGGGGTGATTGGGAGGGTCTTGGTGCACGAAGGAGGGGGTCAATCTTCTCCATATACGCGTTCTGGATGACCAAATCATCTTCCTGGAAGTAGAATTGCGAGTTCGCCATGTTGTCGTTGAAAAAGGGAGGGCCCTGAGAAGCTGACCCAGATGGCAAGTTATATGCCATGGTTGGATTCGTGGAGAAGGCCGCAAAGCGGTCACCAACAGCGCTTGCAAAGTTGTGAGACCGCGAGGTCGAGGGTAGATGGTGAAGGATTCCGAGGATGGTCCAATAAAATTGGCAAAGTTGATAACTGTTTGTTTGTTGTCCTTATCGGAATCTTCTAAATTTCTGGTTGTCGTCAGCGAATTCACACTCGCTGTGCTCTTAGTTTGGCAAACGAACCACTGATACAACTCTCGACAAACAAGTGAATAGATGCTCAATTAATATGTTTATGCACAATAAGTACACAACCTATGCCAATGCCGAAGGCACGGCATATAAGATCAGGAGAGAGGAAACCAAAGGCGAAGTAGGTAGGTATCAAGCTGGGCGCAGCTGTTGAAGAAAGCCAGCGAGGGGAGACATCATAAAGTAGAGGTGGTGGCCAAGCCGCTGCACCTCCTCCACGGCAGAGAAGAAACCTCCAGAGACTGCAAAACATGAGCATGGCCCTCCGAGCCGATCCAGCAGAGCCGCACGTTTCGAGGGCGGGAGGGCAAGCTTGGGACTGGCACTCGAAACTCAAAGCTTGGGCTGGGAGAAGAGCTCGACAGCTCAGAAGGGGGCTGCATATGCAGACCGGTATGCATCATTGAAGAATACCCCTGGATGTTGGTCAGGACCTGACGGGGTGTGGATATGTCTGCGCCTCGTTGACGAGGAGGGCCAATGTAAAGGTCGTTTTCCCCTCGACGATGAGTGGCTCCCCCGTCGGGCAATGAAAGAAGAAGGAGGAGAAGCAAGAAAGCCCAGAATTACTTTTTCTTAACTGCATACCTCTCATCATGTCCGCTCGAATAGGGGCCAATCACACTCCTGCTCTCCGTGCGACCTAGGGTGAGGCAGACAAGGCAAACGGTAGGCAGCGCTCACCAGGAGTTCAGGATGAATCGATGATGGAACTCTCCTCCACTGAGGGCTTTCCTCACCGGGCGGTGTGGTGAACCAGTAATACACTCGTGTCACTTGCACCACCATCACCAGCTTCTGGGTCGGGGCCGTCCCAAGGTGAGGGAGGGTAAGGATGAGAAAGTTTCATGCTAAAGGGAGATAATGTTTGCGACCTTGAGATCAGCAGATTCCAGCCCCCAAGATATGCAAACCTCTCCAAATGCGTGCCGGAGAAGGGCTCGTGGCGGCTCTGCTGAAGCCGATATTTATGCCATTGGCCCTGGGGTGGATTCTGAGGACGTTCGGCGGCTACTCTGTCTCTCATGAGTCCTCCACCTTTAGGTACGGTCCGCGAAGATGGTCACCGTGCCGGTGTGGAGGGACAACGTGGGACGGGATTTTCTTTTCTCTTACGGCCCTCATCCCGAGCAATCGGCTTCTCCCAATGTCACCACACGGCACATATTACACCTCAGCATTCCCTCGAATCAGTCCATATCTCTGCCCCGTCAGCATGCTCGCAGAGAAGGTCAACATAGTCTTGTTGTCGCTCTATCAACATCTCCTGTCAGTGTCAAGCAGCCTTCGATGCAGCCTCACTTCCGCTCATGAACCATGACTCCGCCCCGCGATCGTGGGGTTGGTAGGTTGCAGGAGGGGCTAGCGTCAAACAGGTCACCGAGTTCTTGAACGTAAAGTGGTTGACGACGAGGGTAGGATTGCGCATGTGTGGGTGCCCGCTGTGGCTGGGCCGGGATGGCGTCCAATGGGAATACCTTCACATACACCAATATGTGCCAATTCTGTAGACTCATTCGGTGTCGATAAGCGAATTGGGCTCCATTTAGGCATTGAGGACTATTGACCAGGAATTTCGTCGTCAGCTGCGGCTGAAAATTAAGGATATCACACAGATTATGTTCAGTTCGGGTTATAAGCTTCTTTGGAATAAAGCATTCAATCACTGATGGATGCAGCAAGATATAGGGAAGTTCCGGGTTTTAGAATGCTGCTGTCCGTGACCGGACAACTTCAATATCAATTATTGCGTGATTAATCAGATCGTAGGGTATTTCGATAAACACCAAAGAGTATCCGAGAACCCCCATGTATTCCTCCTGCCCCATCCGTCCATTCCCAATTTTCTAAACCAAGAGACTTTTGTACACTAAATGGAATCGTAAAGATCATTAAGACATCATGTAATTGAAAAAGAAAAAATGACCCCGGAGAGATCCAGTGGATGTTCCAATTCTGGTTCCTGTAGCCAAACGGATGATTTCTGGCAGGGACTTGGCAAACCCCATAGAATTGGCCAAACCCAGGTTTGTGTCGCAATTAAATTCCCTCAAATACCTTTTTTGTTGTCTCGCAATACTCGCAAAACACATGACCGTCGTCACAGGTGGTGCAACTCTGGTTGAACTTTGGGTTGTGCGCAACATGGCAACGACACTGTCAGGGAATCAGCATGACCTTGTCGACTGTGCCGTGAAATTACTTACACAATGAATGACCTTCTCTATTTTCGGTCTAGTCTTTGCATGCTTGGGCGACCTGCCAACAAGATCGTCACTGCTGCGTTTCCTTTTAGGACTGACGGCACTGTCAAGATCAATATTTTTAGCATCTGGTGATGGTGCCGTGGCTTTATCATCAGGTGATGATGCATTGGGCGAGCCACTTCCCGACTGATCGGAGTTGGAATCCTGGCTCCCTTTCCTGGAAGTATCCAAATGGTTCCCAGAATCCGCCCTGGGGTTATCACTTCCATCAATGGGTATCCAATCCTGAATACTTTGCTTAGGCAAGTTATTGCGTCCCATAAAATGGTCGTCGATATGATCAAAGCGTTCGGTCCACGCCTTCTGGTTTTTCATCTTCAGTTCAACAAGCTTGGTGCAGAATCCGCACCAAAAGCGCGACTCGCAATTGCGTCCAATATGGCAATTCTCAAGCTTTTCCTTGATAACCTCATCGTCAGAGATATGATGCTCTTTCTTGAGGTGATCTCTGAAAGTCTGTTGGCGATAACAAACTTTCCCGCAAGAGCCGCCAAGAGCACGTGCCTCCTCGCAACGCCATGTTTCTGCCTGAGAGTGCTGTGAGTTTTCGTGACGCTTCCAGTCATTCTTGCTGCCAAATGTTTTGCAGCAGGCTAGGAACGTGCAGCCATAAGGTCTCTCGTGGCGCTTCATGTGTTTCCTAAATATATTAGTCCAGTTCTCAAAAAGCTAAAAACCACTTACTTCAGCTCACATGGACGCCTGATAGATTTTTCGCAGACTTTACAGATAATTCCATCCTTGTCGCTCTTATTGCTAACTGCAGATCCTAGATTTTGGGGTTTGGGGGAGGCACTTGGATCTTTCTGAATAGTATACCCTAGATCCCGGACCTTCTTCAACAGCATTTCCTCGGTTTTCAAAGAAATTTGAGAGTCATCAGTATCACTACCTGAAGATGGGGTGTATACCAGGTTAAGGGTTTGAGCTTGTACAATGGCAGAGAGAGCTTGGATTTGGGCCTTCGATGGGCTCCCCGAGGATTCTTTCCTAGTCGGTAGACTTGTTTCTTCTGGATCCAGGAGAGAGACGTCCTGGGCTTCAGACGCTCTAGTTTTGACAAACCCGGTGATATTACTTGCTGAGGGTGTGGTTACACCATGCATCGCAGTCTTACCCTCAACAGAAGAATTTAGAGATGGATTGGTAGCTGGGGAATCAACTCCTTTAACATCTGTGTCAGAATAGCTCGAGCGACCTAGAACACGCTCAAGAAACTTGCTTTCTAACCCTTCCGGCGGGGCTGAGAAAACTTCTACTGGCTTCACTGTTTCTGGGCGGAGCATTTGAGACAGAGGTGCCTCTCCTTCCTGTGGGATGGTCTTGGTTTCCAACTTTGCCAATTGTGGTTGAATGGATTTCAAAGGATCCTCTAGTGATTCGATCACAGTTGGGTTTTCACGCCTCCAATAAGGGCTTGATTCGCGGAAATCCGCCATTACTTGTGAAGCAGCAGGACTATCTGGCTTCGGTGAATCCTCAAGAAAAAGAGAGCGCTTAGAAAACAGCACCTGTGAATCGATCTGCATATTGGACGTTTCTTGGAGTTCGGCACTTTCCCCTGTTAGCCATTGTATGTACTATAATGAATATCATCAGTGCGTACCATCGTATCGAGTTCGAATCCCCATTTTCATATAAGTGGTGGACACGTCTAAGATGGCTCCTAAAATTATCCAATCTTGGCCAAGCCTTGTCCTTGGATTTACAACCTGGAACAGGGCAACGATACATCTTTGCTACCCCAGCATCTCTAACGGAAGGATGTTTGCTCCTGGTATGTCGATCAAGGTCATTTGTCGTGCTGAATCCTTCCGTACGAGGGCAATCAGGGAACTTGCACTTGAAGGGCTTCCTATGTCGGAGATCGTGTTTCCTAGATGTAATTAGCTACTTCTACGTAAAATTTCAGAAACGCCGCACTTTAATTCGGATTGAGTCTTGACTCCCTTGCCGCATGTCGGACAAACCAACTGAGCTATCTCAGGGCCTGCTGTGGCGGAAGCTGCCGAATTCCACGATTCCGTTACCCTCCCAGGACGTGGTGTCAACACTTCGCTGTAGTTGTAAAATGGTTGGTAGGTCTCAATGTGACCTATCAGGCTCTGGCAGTCCTGATCACGCTCAGGAATATCCGCACTGTATACTGAGGTATTACCAACGCTCCGGCGGGTGCCATAGCCAGAATCCGAGTTCGGAACTCCTCCATATTGGGCGGATCCGGCATCAGATGGGTTGGGTTGTCGGTATTGGGTTCCAAATGAGAGCGCACTACGATTACCTGTTTGTCTTGTCTGTACTCTTTCTTCGTGTGGAATATCTGTCACTCCTTTAGGCACCCAAGGCCCGTCATTTCCTTCATACCACTGCAGTAATGGATCCTGGGCAGGAGCACGACCATGACCATCCATAGGTGGATGGTGATGCGTTCTAGCCATACTGGTTCCATAAGAAGGTTCTCCAAATCCATGTTGTGAAAAATCCCAATTATTAGATGTTGTAGATGATGGACTTGGCAGAGTCCTGCTCATCAAATCTCCAATTTCCACGGGTTGTGGTGGGAAATCCAACGAGGGAGGCCCCATATCTCTTGTCGGTCCATA
Source organism: Tricladium varicosporioides (assembly GCA_021365295.1). NCBI lineage: Eukaryota > Fungi > Ascomycota > Leotiomycetes > Helotiales > Tricladiaceae > Tricladium > Tricladium varicosporioides. The sequence goes on from JAJTIW010000002.1 coordinate 1,047,056, forward strand.
CATCTGGCCAGAGTCTGAGGAACTTATGGATGGAATAGGGGGGTAGAACTAAGAAACATGATCATCAGAGATACTGAACATAAAATTCAAGAACATAGGATTTCAGTCGTACTGGCCGGCGGTGGGACCCATTTCGATTACTCGAATGACTCGTCATTGTATCTAGTGGCAGTTAGCCATAGCTCACAGCCAGCAGAGACAAGGAATCGCAAACCGACGCTTCTTTTCTCAACCTCCTGTCGGCAAATATCGGATTCTGTTGTCCCTCTTCAAATCATCCAGCAGATGAAACTTAAAAAGGGCTAGAGATCGCTACAAATTACATGAGCGATTTTTGCGATGTCGGGCGACAACGTTTCTACCTACATGGGCGACTCTGGAATCGTGAAGCCGTGAGTGCGATAAATTGGAGATGGAAGAGCAAGAGTTCTGGTTCGCAGTTGTTGGGCGAGGCAGACTGGGCCGGCACTATATTCGGCAGGGCGTTGAAGACAACTTGACGCACTTGCGGTCGGGTAATTCGGTGAGCAAATCGGGCAAAGACTACTTTTCAACAGATGACGACCACAGTGATTGGCGGTGAAGACCAAACAAACCAGAGTAGAAGAAGAGACGTTCAAATCATCGAATCATAATATGCTGAACAGATGAGTGCGATTTGAGAGGGGAAAAAGAGTGGAAAGACTGAAGAGAAAGAGAATGAGGCGTGCGACGACGGCAAGGGCGTAGACATGAGGCGGACTACCGAGTGAGTGCTGCCTGGAACAGAGTATTTTGCCCTCTTCAAACGACAACAGTCAAGAATGAGAGTATTCATCCTCCCATCGACATTGCGAGCACCACGTAGCTACGCCCGACGATAATGTGAAAATAAACGAAGATGAAGGAAAGCGAAGACCGTGGAGCAAGATGAAGTTGGCAGGGAATTTGTTAGTTGGGGGCTGTAACCTGAGGCAGACTCGTCTAACTTGAACCTGGACATTGAAGTTATTGCACGTGTTTTCACGTGAACACCACGTGATCCATGAAACCCAACCTTCCCTTCACCGCTCTTTTTGGGGGTCGGGGAGTAGGGATACCATCACCTTGAACACAATCTACGTGATTGAAACTAATAGCGCGCCTAAATAACCAGTTACTGTACAAATTATGAGTTCTAGAACGCTCTTGCACAGTTAAGACCGACTATTGGCCCGGAAAGTTATTCCGTTTCCGCGTAACCACTCTCTTTACTTCTTGTATGATAGGTTCCCCATGTCTCTTGAGCCGCGAATGTACGGGAATCCTTGATTTCATACTGCAATAGAGGCTTTTTTTTCAGCAGCTCTATTGCATACCCGGGGCTAGATATGATTGAATCGTCCATTTCTTAGTATGATTCTCCTATTCTAAAAACTTTACCCAAGTGTTTCAATAAAGCCAAATTAGAATATTAGTGAGTAGCAATTATATCCACATATCAAGGCTGTTGAATTGGGCCAGGAGAGGACTTGAAAACAAGTGTTAATGGGTACACTTGCAGCCCCGGGAGCACCCGAGCACTCTGTATTCCATCGAGCATCTACAATTCTATAACTTTATTGGCTCAAACACTTTGCAGTACCCTACGAAGGTATTTGTGGATGATTAAATGATAGCGCTCCTTCTAATATGGATGGCCTTGTCCTGTGGGAAAATATGCAGCTTCCCGAGGAGAGACCATCCGAGACTGACATCTGCATGTTTCGATTTGCCATCTTCTTCCATCACCCCCCACACGTTGGCTTCTTTCCCCAATAATGTCGTGAACAAATGCCTTCATCATCTATTCCAAGGTCGCCGTGGAGAGGAACCTTGCTTGCTCTAAATTGTTAATCTCTTCATTGATTCCATTGCAAGACAGCCTTATATCGACTTTTTTTGGGTTTGGTTAATGCTTGCACTATTCGGTTTACGATTCGCATTTCTCTATGTCCAACACATTCGGTGACTAAAACCCATTTTGATTCCAGCCCTATGAGTCTTAAGCCTGACCGCTTGAAAATTTGGCTGCATGTTTTCCACCGGAAGACGTTTCCTGCCAGCGGGATGTTTCTTGATTTCTACCACCTACATCACCGGTCCGATGACTTAAACACGGCATCCACGGTACGGAACCGAGTACCCGATTCTTCAACGGTGGCTGGCTAAGTGCTGTCGACAGCTTTACTCGATAGGGAGTTCATAACAGACTACACCCCCACTCCATCACAATATTTAGCATGGGCAAAACCCCCGAAAAGACAGAAACATGCATCGGGACAACCCCCTCCTCTGCGGCATGGCTTGCGGGATTGGCTCTAGGCTTCTCATCCGTGAATCTACATTCTACCACCCAACTCCTTCGATGCCCTGATGGATCTCGAGAAGATGCAGCTCTCTCGAAAAGACCACACTCAGGCTCCAGCCACACAAAGAGCGTGACACAGAGATTCCAGTAACCTGGGTTCCCCACTGCCGTTCACCCCAAGATCTGACTCGTGGCACTGCATCAATTTTGTGGTGCTCATCGTGTGTACAGCATGGCACCATTGTATATTTCGCTTCAAGAGATACCAGATTAGCTCATGCTACGAGTCAGGACAACAATACCCTAAGACAAACCAGGGCTCCAAATCAGGATTTCCCTTACATGAAGGAACGCTCGGCGCTACCAGTAGGTAGCGGTGCGAGCCGATCCATACGTACATACTCAATGCGTCCTCGTTGCAGATGCTCACAAGCGCCTCTTGCTTCAATGGTCGTTGCCCACTTAGACGCCGCCGGACCGTGACTTTAATATTCCATCGAACGACAGGCCGAAAATATCTAAGACACTATCACATCTCACATTCCTCACGCTATAATCCTCAACCCTGTCAAAGAACCTTCCACCATTATCAGCTCCAACACATGTTGTAGCATGAAATTTTACCGGAGGCATCCTCCAAGAAAACCAGATTCCAGAGCTACCTCTTCTCGAGCATCTTCGCATACCCATGTTACTTCATCTTCGTACTCCCACCTGGCCGCGCTTTGAGCTCGTGAACACCACAAGAAGTAATAACTCCTTAATTTTGCCTTTAGGCCTTCTCAATTTGAGACGTTCATGCATAAAAAAATACCCGTTTCTCCAGTCTTTACATTGCCGGCATCATGACACACCAGCAGCTCCACAAACTTTGTGCGGTGGAACACGAGCTGACTATCCTAGGTAGCTCAAGACCTCTCGACCATAGAGACCTCCGATAAGAGATTTTGCATGCCCTTTAGTGTGCCAAGGGTCGAGAGCTCTTCGGCCTTCGAGGAGAACCAGTATAAATGGGTTTCCGTTAATGTCAAACAAGGTGCCAAAGCCATTGATGTGATAAAAACGCAGCCACTTCTGGAAACAGACTTTGACAATGGAGACAATAGCCTGGTTTTCTTTTTGTTGCTATCATATTCTGATTCTTACTCCGATTCCTGCAACTTCCTGACCATCGACGAGACTCAGGCCTATTTTACCAACTTATTACAGAGATATATAGAGCTCACTTCCATCTACCTGTTGGGACATACCTCAAAGCATTGTGTTCGATTGAAAGTTTCAAGTGTGAGTTCGCTCCTGATAACGGATTTGATAGGTGCTTATTTCCCCAAGAACCTACTTAGATTACGTCGCGCCCGTTTGTCTGCAGTCTTCCTTGGCGGGACTATTGTTGCTCATAAATAGTACTGCCTGTACGCCAAACCCACGGTCACGGTGCTGCATAGGACGCAACGTTTCTTCGTGATTAGGTTCCGCCTTCAGCCACTGGTCTGAACTGTCACACAGTATAAAATATTATCGTACAAACCTCAAGGTTGGTTTGGCACTTCCAAAATTACAAAGACAGAACTTCACTAACAGAAATCAAAAACCAGACAGCATGTGTGATTTCGAAGAGTTCAAATTTGCCTGTGGGCATAGCACCAGTTGTTTGCTCTCCTACTGCCACTTTGCACGGACAGATCCATATCATCAATGCTTTGGGGTCAAGGTCATGAAGAATTGTTGGATAAAGAACGTTGTGTGCCCACCATGCGAAGAAGCAATACGTGCGGAGATGTTAAGACGCGAAGGTGGGGCAAAATAAAGGCGCACTGATAATACTTGATGTCGAACTCGGGTAATTCGCTTGTCATTTCTGTGACTTGATGTTGGTATTTCAACTATGTTAGCCACCGATGCTGTGATTGGCTTAGACCATTAAGAAGTTGTATCTTGTCTCGGTTTCTCCAGTCTTTTGACCTTGACATTCTCTTCGGATTGCAATATGGATATGAGTAGAACCTTGTTCTGGTCTGTGTTTAATACTATTACAATGCTGAAGGGTTTAATAGTCAAAAGCTCCTAGTAAAACCGAGATGACTAATCAAGTAAGAAATCAAGTACATGAAAAACAAGGTGTTCCACTCGAGACATCTTGTGTTAGGTACAAATAAATCCAATGATATCGATGCAGTGATCTCAAGGACATTCTATTAGTTTCTTGATATACGAGATAATTACTGTCAATCTCAATACTGTGTCGTCCCTTAATCCGCCTGCGGTACCACCACAGTAGTGCTACCATGGGTTGCTGCCACGATCGAGTTGCACCAATGGCAAAAATGAGATCTGCCAATGCATGAGTCGCGTCAAAACGGTACCGAAGGGCCCTGCGCTGGCTGTTGCGCTCCAGCCCTGCCACTGTCATGTTGTGAAAGTCAATGTCAATACACAAGGCCAGTAGGCCGTGCACGAATAGTTACGGATAGCACACTTGAACCCCTGGATCCGAGATGCGGTTGGAAGCTTTGTTGTATTTGTGCCGTGATGCTGTGAGGCATTCCAACCCAATACTCGTATTGTTCATGTGTTTTTAGCACCTTCAACTAGGCCAACAATGTTATAACGTTTCGTAAAGAAAGTGAGCCAGTCCTCAAGCACGCCTTTCTTGTCTTCTGGCAGGTCATACCAATCAGGGCGTACATCTTCTGCTTTCGTGGAAGTCATGCCTAAGGCGCGGGAGGCGTCGTGGCCAGCGAATACTACCCAAACATCATCAGTGGCTGTGCCTTGGTCTCGGATAAGGGAAGGTAAATGTACGATGGGAAAGAGACTGTGCGACATACCATGGTAAGAGCCTCCAGGTTGGTAGGCTTTATTCCCAGTTACATCAAAGACCTTGCCCTGTAGATACTATCAGCTAGGGAATATATTTTTAGTATGACACAACTTGGAATAATTCACCTTAATAGCAACGTAGCACAGAGCACCATCAACTCCTATCAAGCACTGTCAGCCAAGAACAGAACCACCCAAGAAATGGTACGAAAATTAGGTATATCCGGGGAAGCTTGCCGTTGCATGTCGTGAGAAACTCGGGGGAGATAGGGTCGTCTTTGGGAGGATTGAGGGTAACTGGGGTCTTGGGTTCAAACTTCCCAGCCATTGTGATACGTAGAGGGGATTAGAGTATTGTGGTACACTCTGTTTGAGGAAGTTGTTTTGAACACAATCCGAGTGAGGTGTTGGATGACTAGAGATTCGCGGGGTCGTGGAGGTTCAAATATGCCTTGGTGGGGTACTGCACATAAAGTGTGTTTCCTAGTATGATGACATAATCAACTCTCATCAACCTCGCTAGTTCGAAACAGAGCTTCAAAATAGAGCAAACAGCTTGAATAATATGCATTGTGCAGCCGCTCCTCTCCCCTCGCCCTTAAATTCTGACGCACAGCCGTGAAATGTTTTCAGCACGAGCTTTGAGGGTTCTACGGCCTTGTCCAGGTCAATCCGCACAATGTTTGCGACAACAGCGACTTGAGGTTCTTCGAAAACATCCAATATCAAGCCTAATGAGACAGCAGCGACATCAATCTACAAATAAACCACCCTCAGCATTTAAGGCCCTATGGAGAGCTCATCCATTCTCTGTAACTGCAGCATTGATCTGGTAGGCCCCTCAAAGTAGTCCAGAAACCCTGGCTGATTGATTCCTGGATAGTATCACAATAGGTGGTAGTGCTCTTCTGTATACCAATTATTACTACCACAATTATATTATCGGTGCCTTTCACAAGTTTCCTGAACCAGTTGCGAAGCAAATGCGGAAAGCATTATACTATACCAACATATCGCTCGAGCCAAAAAATGCTGTGAAATACTATCGAGAAGCGCTTCGAGTCGCGGATGAAATAGGCATGGATCCATTCTCAGACGAAATAATAGGAGTCAAGATTCAACTGGCGGCATTGATGGAGAAATGCCAGCAATATCAAAAAGCAATTGATATCCTTGAGATTGTCAAGGCGGATAATCTGAAGTGGATAGAGGCTTTGGGTGACAAGCCAGGAAACGAGGGGAAGCGGACGAGGGTATTGGCAATGACTACACGAGTTAGCGTCAAACTTGGAGATCTTTATGCGAATGAGTATGTCTTGGAGAAAGAAAAGGCGGAGGAGTGCCTTGTTTGGGCTGTCGAGACTGTACTCAAGGAGCAGCAACGGCGTGATACAGAAGGCATTAAACCCGGGGAGGGCGATTGGATCTCAGCTGAGGAGCAGGGCGGTGCATTAGAAGGCATGTCTACAATGTGGCTGAGGCCAATGCTGTCACCTGCTAACAGCTTATAGCTCTAGCTTACAATTACGAGGAGAAGAACCAGCACTATCTCGCGGCTCCTTTATTTCTTCGAGCGATTACCTATTCACAGCCTACTAATTGTCATACTGCTGTACTAAGTGAGGTTCTTAGACCCCCTTGAGAGAATTTAAGCTAACAAGATAGTGAACAACCTCTCAATATCCCTTGCGCAACAAGTACCACCATCCACCCCTGGTCAGCCACCAGCTTCGCGTGCTGAGTTTGTCAGTAATGCTCGAGCATGGGCCAAAAAAGCTGTCGAGGTAGCTGCTAAAATTGCGCCTCCTGAAAGGAACGAGGAATGCGACGTCGGTTGTGCTGTTGCTACCCACAATCTTGGTGAATTTGCGGAAATGGATGGTAATATTGCAGAAGCCCGAAAATTATTCACGGAAGCAAAGAGCTTGGCGAAAGCTATAGGATTTACAGATGGGGTTATTAATTCGGAAAATGCTCTCAAGCGAATTGGTAAGAGCTAAGTAATATACTGGTTACAACTATGGGGCATAAATATTTGCTTTCTCTTCGTTTTTGTTCTGTTCTGGAGTCCTTCCTTATTCTCCCTCCTTTCGCCGGCTCCCCCTCTCTCAATCTCCCAATATCTAAGTTAACCCCTCTCGACCTCAAGAACTTTCTCTCCATACATCTCTCAATTCATTGAGTGCCTCCATCGCTACATTCCACTCTCGTCTAGTTTCATTGGTGTTCAGTGACCAAACCTATGTCGGTTCCTTCTTGAAGTGCGTAGTATTTCTCGTTATAAAATGCATTTGCCTCATCCACTGCCAGTCTTTCTTCTGTTTCTCTTAAATTGGCGAACTCTGCCCTTACTGCTTTCGGTCTTGCCACCTTCTCAGCCTAAGTCTGGTGTAAGTGCCACGGGTCTTGGTGCTCCTGTGTAGATTGCTGATAGTGTTGCAGCATTGCCTTTTGCGGCAACCCGTGAATTTCCTGCTACTGGTGTTGGTGCCGCCGCAGGAATAGAAGTCATGTTTGCTGTAGACGCAGTCGGCACGCTCCTCAAAGCAGTTCCGTCCTCTGTACTAATGCTTAATGAAGCATATCTACACTAAGTTAATACTCAAAATCGCATGGATAGTAAGATATTGTTCACTTGTTCCCACAAATACGGGGCTTTTCTTAAACACCCCATTTTATCAAATCCCCTAAAACCACCAAACATACATAACAGACAACTAAGAAGAACAACAGATTGCGTACTTTCCACTCAGTTCCAATCCACCTCAACAATAGCCACCGGTCTCTTTCAACCACCGTACTAGCCATCTGATCAAGCTATGCAACTGCATTCGTTGATGAGATCGGAGCACAAAGATCGAAAGAGATAAAAGCTTCATTACATGTTCACTCTCACACAATCCAATGTGAATCCCGAAGTAGCATTTAATCCTTTCATGGAGTTAACGAGTCAGATATGGCAGTTAAAGATTCGAATTTTTTATGAGTTAATCATCTACATCTAGAGCAGTCCATGGATCGAACTGTTAGTTTATAGGCCGTACGGGCTCTCAACTATGCTACGAAAGGTCGTTTTGATGTGGGGGGAGAGTTTCAATTGATATATTTGATGGTCCTTTCTTGAGGTGAACTAGCAATTTTGGCTAGCCAAGGCAGTTTATAATGATAGTAGCAAATGGAAAAATGCCCAAAGTATGGGCCACAGATTTGTAGAAACTTTCGTCTCATTCCTATGCGTATGCGATAGTCTAACTATCCCAATAGTAAGCGGCATGAGCCAACACGTCTAATGATACCTCTTACTCATGGTCTATCTACCAAGTCATCGTATATGCCACCTACCGCAAAATCAGTACCCTTTGGTATCAAAACTTGACATATTTATGACCCCCATCAGATTCCATCAGGTCTTATTGTCCCTAAGAGACTCTTGTGAAAATATTTTCTGCCAAATCTCCATCCATTTCTGCTGCTGAGTAGTAAGAGCCTTTCCGGGGGTTTTGAAAGATCGCGTCATGATGTCGCGCAACTTGTTCCGGAGAACTTTGATCACGAGCATAGTTTTCCAGTCGGAGACAGCGAAGCGGGCTCTGTTTCCATCGAGAATGAATACTCCCGAGTACATCTAGCACGGCATCAGAACATAATTTTAAAATATTGTAGAAACACTTACATCGCAACGAACATCACCACAGAGGAGAGCAATGGCAAACTCTTCCATTGCAGTGGTTTCATGAGCGTTGTAGAATCTTTGCGCGATCAACAATGTTTATAGTTGTACTGAGACTTGGAGTATACTTACTGCTTGGCTTGCATAATGTGGTAATATGAGAGCCACCTCAGCTCATGGTGGTTTTTATTGACTGAAGATGGATGCAAACTAATGGTTTGATTATTTGCACAGTTTCGGAAACCCTTTCCATCTCGTACAAGCAATTTAGGATAAAAACTCCATCCAATTACTGAAGTAGTGATGATATCATTGTCGCTGTTGATGTTTGCTCGCTGCGGAATATCGAAGAATTGTCGCCGTCTGGAAGAGTATCGAGTCCTAACTTATCAGCACATGGTAATCCAACATTTGGGGAAGGGGAGTTGAAATACATACTTATTTAATACACTCCGCTCTGCTTCAGTGAGAGGAAGGAACCCCGAGTCAACTAAACAAACAACAAGCTGGCCTTTAAGATCCTCAATATTTGTCAAAGTCTGCTGACTGAGGAAGTTCTTTCTACAAAACTGATACTCTGAGCCGTTGCTCAGACAAACTCTCTTCCAGGCCAGGTAGGCATTATAAACAGTCAAAAGATCCGAGTCACCTTGTCCCGTTAGCCAGTGTCTAAATGGGAATGACAAGTGGGGAAGAGTCATGAAGCACACAGTCAACACAAAACGAAAATAAACCAAAGGTGTTAGATGCAGGGCAGTGAAGGACTTAGATCACATACCTCTGCGATACGAAAGTCGGATAGTATCTGCTTGTGCTCGAGCTCCGAATGGAGCGATGAAGGGGGATTTCGAAGACAAAATTGCAGCAATGGTTATTACAGCATCCAAACACTTAAAAATGCTACCTAGTAGAATGAGTTTACCCAAGAAGACGTCCAGTGGAAGCCTTGCCAGTTGAATACCAAGAGGTGTTAAATCTTCGCCAGGAGTTAGTGCCCTAACATCAATGAGTGCATCTACAGCACGTCGAATGTTCTTCGGCAAGGGAGGATCCAATGCCTCGCTAAGTGTTTCTTCAATACCGCCAAGTTTGCAGATCTTGACACGAATAGCTAAATCCTGGAGAGACAAGCGCAGGAGTTCGGGAGTCTGCTGGTCGGCCATCTAGGAATAAACTCTTAGTCTTGGAGATGGAGGCTCATTATTTATAGATACTTACAAGCTCATCATGCCGGTGCTTTGTAAAGAGATGAAAGCACAAGCCCTCCTGGACTCTTCCCGCTCTTCCTCTTCTTTGTTTTGCATTTGCTTTGCTGATAAAAGTCTCTAATAGCCTCGAAAGTTGCCTTCGTTCGTCGAATCTGGAACCGTAAGCCTTAAACTCAAACAATTAGGAAATGACCAACCTCATTTCACGGTGTTTTCCGGTATCAACAACACATGTGACATCAGGGATGGTAATACCAGTTTCCGCGATGTTAGTTGCAAGAACTATTTTTCTCGTTCCTGGAGGAGGGACTAAAAATGCTGCTTCCTGGTCCTCACTTGCAATTGTGGAGTGCAGTGGATACACATACCAACCCGATGAGAATACTGGATGACCAACAAGCAGATCATTGAGCTGTCTGATCTCACCAATTCCGGGTAGAAACACAAGTATAGCCTTGCTATACATCGTAAAGCGGTCATCAGTGGCAATTGTAGCTAGAAGCTGTGAAACTAAATCAAAATCAATCCGATATTCATCAATCTGTGAGATTGTGTTCCGCGTCTTGTTACTATACCCCCGTAATGCCTTGGTGTTTTCAGCCTTGGCAGATTCGGTGAGTTCTTCCTCATTAATATCAACATCATCATCAAGGTCTGTGAACTTGTCTTGATGTCGAGTATCGAGCGAGTATCCAGTAAGCTCTACTGCATCTTCTAAGTACTTCACCTGGACTGGGAAGGTACGGCCAGGCACGTTTAAAACAGGGGCCCCATCCAGGTACTTCGAGAATCGCTCAGCATCAACTGTAGCAGACATTAAGACCACCTTCAGATCTGGCCTCCGGACCATGAGCTTCTTCAAAACGATCAGAAGGAAATCACTATCTATCGTACGCTCATGAACTTCATCGAGGACGATGTGTGTGATGTCTCTAAGATCATTCGACCCCTCTAGCATTCGCATAACGATTCCAGTAGTTGCATAGATGAGTCTAGTTTCTTTCGCTGTATTCGATTCGAGGCGAATTGCATAACCTATCAGAGACCGAGAGGTACCAAGGTCATTCTTGCGCTCTCCAAGCTCCTCACTAACTCTTCTTGCAAGAGAAATTGCCGATATACGTCGAGGTTCTGTGCAGTAGATCTTGCATGCCTTACCTTTCAGGAGCTCGTGCTCCAATATGAACGCAGGAACTTGAGTGCTCTTACCGCTAGAGAACAATTATTAGTCAGATATTGTCGAGTTTTGTTGATTTGTTGAATGAGCGTACCATCCAGTCTCGCCGCAAATAATCACTACTTGTTCCTTATCAATTGCTGCTAAAACTTTATCCTTAAAGCCCCACATAGGCAGTTGCATACGAGATTGCTATAGGTATTTAGCAGTGTAGTTAGAAAACAGAGTGTTAACTCACAAGCATCATTTGGTAGCTCTGGGTGCTAAATTTTTCTGCCCATATTCTCTGATACACCTCTGGACTGAGTAATGATCTTGTGGCCCTATCCATGCCAGATTCATCAACATTGTCTGTAGGCCGAGCTAAACCACGATTCTTGAAAGCGCCTTTGAGCAAGACTCCATCTTCTAGCTCTTGGTCTCTCTTCTCGCGAACCATATCACGGAGCTTACGGACTGTGCTGCGGTCTTCCTCATCTACCTTTTCCTTCTTTGCTTCAGCTAACTCAGTCCATAGATCTCGCCAGGTAGCAGGCAATCGTAGAAAGACCTTATCCTCCTTAGTAGATGAACCGAATATGAGAAATAAAGCAGTGGTAGCAATATAAGCCTCCGACTGCTTCAAATCAGGAGTAGATATAGTACGCATGGTTAATGTTTGCGACTTTGGGGATGTAGAGTACTCGACTTCTGATGGTGAAGTAATGGTTGGAATGTCTTGGGCTTTCGACCAAGAGATGCGTAAAGAGTGCCGGTTAGAATAGCTAGAGGTAGATACCACGGTAAAGCTTAATCTAACCGAAGAGTCTCTGTAATTTGTTAGCATATTACTAAATTGTGCTATTGTTCATATAAGTATAATGTACCTTGCTCTACAAGCTTCCTCCAAAACTCGGGTTGGGTTTACACCTGCCCATTTCCCAAAATCTCGAATAGTAACTTTAATTCCGTCGCTGCTATTTACAACCGTAGTGCTCTTTCCTGTGACTGGGTCAACTTCATTGACCGGTAGACTCGCAAATAGATCTGCTAGAGCAGCATCGTCATCACTACCAGTTTCATCAAGCAAGGCGGCACCGATTTTGGCAGCTTCCTTGCTAACTTCGTCCTCCGAATCGGATGTATTGCCAGATAGCCGCAAATCAGTGGTTTCTTGACTGGCTTCTCTTTTCCGGCGCGCTGCTGCTTCTTTCTCAAGCTCGATTCGCTTTACTTCCCATTGTTGATTTGCCAGGTAACTATCAAAAAGAATATCGTCTTCGATTTTTTTCATTTTTCGAAGAATCTTTGCAACTTCTGGATCCGTTGGATTTCCAGTAAATTGTCCACTCTGGGTATTTCTACGTACATTTTGGCGTGCTACTGGTCCCTTTAACTTCTCCTGGTCTAGGTGGAACAATTTTATCCTGCACTCGACATATGTTGGCAGAAGATCGTCAGGATCAATGTCACTGTCATAATCCGCTAGGGTCGCTCTTTTCACAGGTGAACGCCTTTTCTCTAGTTGAGAAATGGAGTTGTTGGGCGCAGAGTGACCAAAATGTCTGTTATCAGGTTCAAGACGTGGCGTATTTGCACCAGACGGGAGCGGGCTATTGCTGGGTGTGGCTAACAGAAATCTATTAGTAGATGTAGAGCACGCCAAGTGAGCATCGAAAACCGACATACCAGTTTGAGACTTTTGTAATTGCCCTGGCCGGCGTTGCCAACTCTCATAGTCCGGAAGCTCCTCTCGTGCGCATTCGCGAGCTAACCATTCCAATGCTTCCTCGGTCCCCCAGATTGCATCTTTATTTCCTGGGCCAATTTTGTCTGACATGTCAAGAACGAACTTCAAGGCGGATCGTACCCGCTCCTCTGTAAATTCAGCGCCGACGAGGGCTTGCTGAAGCGTCCATAGCCTTACCGTTAGCTCTTCTTCAGAAGTTGGTTTTACAGCAGTTGAAACTTCAACATTTGAACCTGTAAATCCACGCTCAATCCTGACCAGGTCCAATATCTCATCCATGAGCTCTGGTGGAAGCCATTTTCTGGTGTTGAGGCTGTCCGCCTGACCTCGTAGCACTCGACGATCTGTTTCTAGCCGTGTCTTTTGACGAGTGGCTTCCCTCTTAGATTTTTGGCCATGCTTGTCCACGAGAGCTTGTAAATCCGCTGTTTCCAGCTGTCGTTCGAACTCCTCGGGACTCAACTCTTGCTTAGGAGGCCCGGAAGCACTGGCAACTGAGGCTGTAGATGTTGGGGCACCTTTTTGTGGTGTTTCGAGGCCATCCGGGACCTCCTTTGGAGGGGTATCCTCGGCCGCGGGGGCTTCGACCTTTGATTTCGAGGCAATAGATATTGTGGCAACAGACCTAGCAGGATTTGCAGCTGGCTTCTTCTTCTTCTTCCCCCCAGCCATTTCGGCAAAGCGATCGATATATTTTTCGTATGCTCTTTGATTTGTGTTGGTGACAAGCAGCCTGGTTGTGTATTTTTAGAGGTGCAGTCTTGGAATTTTTTCTGTTTAGAGTCGTCGGCGTGAGCAAATTCACTCGCCGAAAAGTTTCCTCAACATCACCAAACCTCGACACCACTATTTTCGCGCCCTCAGCTTGCGAGCAATGACAATTCCTTCACATCTACAAAATGACTGAGGTGGAGATCAATGGCGTGGCAGTCGCCGAGCTCGACATTACTACTACGAAAGCGGCCCTATCCTCGTCTTCAACTTCGACTCGTCTAGATGCCCTTCACGTTCTTGAAGAGAGGTTAACAAGCGGTGGTATTTAATATTCTGCCTAATATTCACTGATACTCACTAAATTGCTCCTACAGAAATAAGCCATGGATTTTTCCCCGTGTTGCTGCAGCTTCTTTTCCCTACTCATGGATTCTACCGTGATCGAAACTCGCGTCGAGCTGTCGAACGCTGTATACGAATTATATTCAGCTCTAATGCACCTCCAGAAGCTCTTGCAGACTTCGTAAAGCTTGTCCACATGGAAACATCCAAGACCAGGGCACCACCAACCACTGCCTTCGTGCTTGTGGAATGGTGCAGCGTAATTCTACAAGAACTATCTGGAACAAGTCACTGGGAGAGATGGGGTCTTGAGACAGTGATTAGTGGTTCCCAAGCTTTAGATATATGTCTCGATGAATCCTCACGGTCTAATGTCAGGAAATCCGCTCTGGTGGTCACCCGGCGCGCGTTACGAAAGGTGTTCTCCAATAAAGACATAAGGGAAAAGGCAATCAAAGATATCATCCATAAACTCTCTTCAAAAGGCCCCCAGCCATCAGCGAGTAATGCTTCCATGCTTGGTGTGGTCGCCGGAGTTTGTGCCAGACTCCCAGAACCCAAGCGAATTCTATCAAACCATAAATCAGAATTCTACGCATTCTACAACAGAGAAATTGTTGGTTCACGAACTCCGTTGGCCTTGCATACCGCAAACGCTCTTTCGGACTTTTTCGAATCATTCACAACCAAAGAGGAGATTGAGAAAGAGATCGTTCCATCCCTGGAAAAGGCTCTTCTCAGAGCTCCAGAAATTGTCCTCATTGGCTTGATCGAACCTTTCTTCCATGCACTTTCAAGTGACATAGATCTATCTAGTATTCTCTTAAAAAACTTACTCAAGCCGATACTCTCCAACACCAAGTCCACGAACCCAGCCATACGTCACGGGGCTATGGCAACATTCAAAGAAATTGTGCTCAAATGCGATGAAGCCGACACAATTTCCAAAGTAGCTGAGGAGATTTTGGCCCCACTGAAGTCTGGAAAACTACCGTCCGCAGAGCAGAGAGCTATCCATGCAGAAATGCTTGCTATGCTCCCAGTATCGAAAACAACTGCCATTTCAGTGGTACCAGCCCTCTCAGCTACTGCTACGAAGGAGACAAACGAGTTAGCACTCAGCGCAGAAACACTGACGCTCGTCCATTATCTTAAATGTGCTGTTTCTAATGGGATGGATATGCCGAGGCCCGTAATTGATACTTTCGTTAAAGGAATGTCTGATAAAAAGGTGCCCGTCAAGAAAATGTGGGTGATGCGTCTTGGGGACCTCTTATGGGATACAACAGATCAAGAAGTCCTTGAGTCCAAGTATTCAGACCTAGCTGAGGCGGTAGTGCAACCTCTTATGGATCTATGGCAGGAGACTATAGGCAATCCAATTTCTGCTGCTCAATCTGGTCTAGTAGCCACGGCCTATGTTTTGACAGCTATTTCGCAGTCCAAACTTATGGCCACTTCTAGCAGCAAAGTTGGATCAGCACTCAAGAAAGCTCAGATTCAGCAGCAGGCACTGACGGTAGAACCCAAACCTTCTTTCCTGGTGAACCACCGCATATTCGGAAAGTTGTCAAACGATGACGACTTTAAATGGTTCATTCGCGCTCTTTCATCCCTTACTTCTAACATTGCTGCTTTAGGCCCTAGCTCCGCAATTGCTGTTGCTTGGTCCCAGTCTTTTATTTTCAGTATCTGCTCATCTACCATCAAACCTGCTACAAGAAAAATTGCGTCCCAAACACTTTCTAAAATTTATGTTGAGCACCCCCTACCAGTCTCACGGACGATAGTTTCTGGACTCTGGCGGTGGCTGCAGTCCTTAGAAAGTGGCGAAAAGGACAGCATAGCAGCAACAGCCAAGACTGAGCGAGAGAATTTGCATCTAATAGTCAAGTCTATATGCATACCCCACGGAGAAACTGTCGGGAAGGGCCACGAAATCAGTAAATCGGATCGCCAGCAACAAATGATATCCCTCTTGGTTCTATCACGACCAGAACTCCTACCCCGGATTAATTGGATAGACTTGTGTCTTAGACTTGAAGTAGATCCTGGCGCACTCGCTCATGAATTTGGTGATGCTTTGATGCAACAAATACTTCAATTCACAAGCTTCACAGAGACAGTAAGCAATACCAATTCCTGTCATGTCCACAACCAGCACGCTAACGTGCTAAAGTCATCTTTGCAACATCCTGAAAACGTAAAGGCTGCCGCTTTCAATGCTGCTGCTGAGCTTGCATTTGTTGCACCTGATGTTATGACATCCCGGATCGTTACGCTTATAGAAGAAGATCTAAACATAAATCAATTAGTTGGAATCGGGCCTACAGAAGCAGCTATCTTCCGCACTGAAGAGGGTATAGCTTTTGTTGATGTTTTGGCCTCGAAGTCGCAGAGCTACGTGGTCAACAAAAACACCAAAGACTATGACACATTGAAATGGGAGGAGGAATTGAGGGCGCAGCTTGCGCAGAAGAAAGGGCAACAAAAGAAGCTTACCTCTGAAGAAGTTGCTAAGGTCAATGCTCAATTGAAAAAAGAAACAGCAATCCGGTTGAATCTTCGATTTGTGGAAGCCAGACTCTTACGTGGTATTGGCATTATCAAGAGCCTAGCGACTGGACCCCCCACCGAAGCACGACTCTGGATTGGGCCGGCAGTCAAAGCACTGGTAAATATTATAAATGCTGGAGCAGGACTGCTCACCGGTACTGCTGCACCAGAAGCGTACATATCTTGCTCTGAAACCTTGTCCAGCCGTATCGGGCCTCTCCGATCATTCATTGGAGTGGCCTACTTGCGAGCATTAGGCATTTCCCAGCTACCTGGTCACCTTGTTCAAGAGCCACTAGGTGCTCTCATAACTCGAGTCCTCTATCGCCTCCGCTTCTCTGGAGAGCAACGTCCCTTTGACACTGTCTCTTTAACATATATACTACCGCTTGTTTTCCTGGTGCTCCGAGAGGGTGGGTTCGGAGAAGCTGATGATGCGGATGCGCAAGTAGTACTTGCACTAGAGTTTCTCTCATTCCACACAGACACTTGTTCTGATAGCTTGGTCCCAAGAGCGGAAGTGTTATCTGTTCTGATTTCATCCATGCAGACATACAATCAGCACTACAAAATTATCAAGGACTGCCTCGCTGATCTATGTCGTTGCATCGCCCCGAGCTGTACAGATCTCGAGGTTTCAATCCTTGCGAAAGGTGCTATCGTACCTCAGGTATCTGTTCGAACCTCGGTCCTACAGTCCCTCACAGCTGAAATCGACATGAGCGACCTCGTATTTTCTGAAGAAATATGGCTTGCCTGCCATGATGATGTGGATGAGAATGTTGAGCTCGGGCATGAAATTTGGGAGGAGAGCGGATTCGATGTATCGGTTGAATCTCCCTCCAGAATGCTGCCATACCTTAATAGTCCTGATAAACAACTTCGGAGAGCCGCTGCCAGATCTATATCAGAGGCTGTGAAAATTCAGCCATCAACTCTTCGGGATGTTCTTAGCCGCTTACAGTCATCGTACACAGAATTAGCAAAACCAAGAGTTCCACAACTCGATGAGTATGGAATGCCCAAAAAGATGGACCTTTCAGATCCCTGGGAGTCTCGAAACGGTATAGCTCTTGCATTCAAGGAGCTTGCAGCTGTGTTTGAAGAAAACCTTCTCGATTCCTTCTTGAGCTTTTTAATCGATCAGGGACCACTGGGAGATCGAAACCCAAACGTAAGGGAAGAGATGGTTGAGGCTGCTACTGCAATTATCGCCCTTCATGGCAAGAACAAAGTCGAAGACTTGATGAAAACTTTTGAGCACACCTTAGAAGCACCTGATAAAGGCTCTGAATTTGCAGACCGTGTCAACGAAGCTGTGATTATCATGTATGGTGCTTTAGCTCGTCACTTGGCCGCAGGGGATTCCCGCGTTCCAAAGGTTGTAGATCGATTGCTAGAGACTCTGAGCACACCCTCAGAGGCTGTACAATACGCCGTAGCAGAATGCCTTCCACCACTGGTCCGTGCCTCGAGCGAGAAAACTGCAGATTATGTGCATCAAACAGTTGATAGACTGTTGAACTCCAAAAAGTATGCCGCTCGCCGTGGGGCAGCGTATGGGCTTGCTGGTCTCGTTAATGGCAAAGGAATCTCTGCACTCCGGGAGTACCGTGTTATGACTACACTTAAAGGTGCTGCCGAAAATAAGAAAGATGTCAATCATCGGGAAGGTACTTTGCTAGCTTACGAACTTCTATCTACAATCCTTGGTCGAGTTTTTGAGCCCTACGTTATCCAGATTGTTCCTCAGCTGCTTTCCAGCTTTGGAGATGCAAGCGCTGATGTCCGAGATGGATGTTTAGCCGCAGCCAAGGCTTGTTTTGCAAGTCTAAGTTCTTACGGAGTGAAGCGTATTCTGCCAACCCTGCTCGATGGGCTAGACGACCAGCAATGGAGAAGTAAAAAGGGGGCATGTGATTTACTTGGGGCTATGGCATATCTTGACCCTCAGCAACTAGCTCAAAGCTTGCCTGAGATTATTCCACCCTTAACGGGCGTGTTGAATGACAGCCACAAAGAAGTTCGCCTTGCCGCTAATCGGAGTTTGAAACGTTTCGGTGAAGTCATTAGCAATCCCGAAATCAAAAGTCTTGTGGATGTGCTCCTTAAGGCTCTTAGCGACCCCACAAAATATACCGATGATGCACTGGACTCTCTCATCAAGGTATCGTTCGTACATTACTTGGACGCGCCTTCCCTGGCACTTGTTGCTCGAATATTGGAGCGTGGTCTTGGTGATCGCTCCGCGACCAAGCGAAAATCAGCACAAGTCATTGGTAGTCTTGCTCATCTAACAGAGAGGAAAGATCTTGTTGCTCATCTACCAATCCTCGTAGCAGGTCTAAAAGTTGCTGTGGTTGATCCTGTACCAACTACACGCGCTACTGCATCGAAAGCTTTAGGTTCTCTGATCGAAAAGCTCGGAGAAGATGCTCTGCCAGATCTCATTCCAGGATTAATGCAAACCTTGAAATCAGATACCGGCGCTGGAGATCGACTTGGTTCCGCCCAAGCACTTAGTGAAGTACTTGCAGGTCTCGGGACAAGCCGCCTTGAAGAGACCTTGCCAACAATTTTGCAAAATGTTGCTTCCAACAAACCAGCTGTTCGCGAGGGTTTCATGTCACTGTTTATATTTTTACCTGTCTGCTTTGGTAATAGTTTTGCAAACTATCTCAGTAAGATCATCCCACCTATTCTTTCCGGCCTTGCAGATGATGTAGAGTCTATCCGCGACACATCATTACGAGCTGGTCGTTTATTGGTCAAGAACTTTGCTACAAAAGCCATCGATCTGTTGCTCCCCGAACTTGAACGAGGTTTGGCGGATGACAGTTACAGAATTCGTCTCAGTTCAGTTGAGCTTGTTGGTGACCTGCTCTTCAACCTTACTGGTATTTCAGCAAACACCGAGCAAGATGAGGTTGAAGAAGGAGCACAAGAGGCAGGTGCATCTTTGTTGGAGGTTTTGGGCGAGGAAAAGAGGAACAAGGTTCTTTCATCTCTATATATCTGCCGCTGCGATACTTCCGGACTTGTGCGCACCGCTGCTGTCAATGTTTGGAAAGCCTTGGTTGCTAGTCCAAGAACCCTTAAAGAGCTTGTACCTACCCTCACACAACTTATTATTCGACGACTGGGTAGTTCAAACATGGAGCAAAAGGTTATTGCCGGGAATGCTTTGGGAGAACTCATTCGTAAAGCGGGTGATGGTGTGCTTTCTACCTTGTTACCAACCCTAGAAGAAGGTCTTCAGACATCAACAGATACCGATGCTAAGCAGGGAATATGTATTGCACTTCGAGAACTGATCTCTTCCGCATCACCAGATGCGTTAGAAGACCACGAGAAGACACTGATCTCTGTTGTTCGAACTGCGCTCATTGATTCCGATGAAGAGGTTCGCGAGGCCGCTGCCGAAGCATTCGATTCACTGCAACAGATTCTCGGAAAACGAGCCGTCGATCAAGTCCTGCCTTACTTACTCAACCTACTCAGGATAGAGGATGAAGCCGACAATGCTCTCTCTGCTCTGTTGACGTTGCTCACTGAAACAACAAGATCTAATATTATCTTGCCTAATCTGATCCCTACGCTCACGGCATCACCAATTTCTTCGTTTAACGCCAAAGCCTTGGCATCGCTTTCTACTGTTGCTGGCAGCTCTATCACTCGAAGACTCCCAAATATATTGAATTCACTCATGGATAATATCATATCTTGCAAGAACGAAGAACTTTTGGCAGACCTAGAAGCATCATTTGAGACTGTCATTCTTTCGATTGATGAGTTTGATGGTCTAAACACCGCTATGAGTGTTCTTCTTTCGATGGTCAAACATGAGGATCACCACAGAAGAGCCGCGACTGACTATCACCTGGCAAAATTCTTTGCTTCCGCTACAGTTGACTACTCTCGGTATAACCAGGACATCATCAGAGCACTACTCATGTCCTTTGACGACCGAGATCCAGAGGTAGTTAAGGCTGCCTGGACGGCACTGAACGAATTTACGAAGCACTTGAAAAAGGAGGAGATGGAATCTCTCGTCTTCTCAACTCGCCAAATCCTGCAGCACGTAGGTGTAGCAGGCTCAAATCTGCCAGGCTTCGGATTACCTAAAGGCATCAATGCCATCCTGCCAATATTCTTACAAGGTCTGATGAATGGTACTGCAGAGCAAAGGACACAATCTGCGCTTGCCATTTCTGACATTGTTGATCGCACCAGTGGAGATTCTCTGAAGCCCTTCGTCACTCAAATCACCGGTCCACTTATCAGAGTTGTCTCGGAAAGATCCGTAGATGTTAAGGCTGCCATTTTATTAACATTGAACAACCTCCTCGAAAAGATTCCAACATTCTTAAAACCTTTCCTTCCCCAATTGCAGCGAACCTTTGCCAAGTCTCTCGCTGATACTTCGAGCGAGGTTCTTAGAACTCGGGCAGCGAAAGCTTTAGGGACATTAATTACCCTAACGCCTCGTATTGATCCCTTGATCGCAGAGTTAGTCACTGGTTCAAGAACATCAGACCCTGGTGTGCGGAACGCAATGTTGAAGGCGTTGTACGAAGTCATTAGTAAGGCAGGTGCAAATATGGGCGACGCATCACGAACAGCCGTCCTAGGTCTCATCGACAGTGATCCTCAGGATAGCGATGTTTCAATGGCTACGACGAATGCCATGCTACTTGGAGCCCTAATTAAGAACGTTCCGGCGGAAAATGCCGCAAACCTTATTAAGAATCGGGTCGTGACCACGCATTTCAGTCAATCGTCTGTTTTAGCTTTGAATGCTGTTTTATCGGAGTCGGCCTCATCGCTGACCGAAAGTGCATTCACTGATGACTTGCCCAAAGTCATCTGTCAAGGCATGGCGAGCAAGAATGTAAGCCCCCAAATTCGGGTACTTGGAAGTGAACTTGCTGATAGTATTTTTAGAATTTCGTATCCGACAATTGTGTGCTCGCTGCTGGCAAGTACCTCTTAATAGATACTCGCAGTAATGATTTCGAGACACTGAAGCCAGTTTTTGAAACCCTTGCCAATCTTATTCAACCTGGCAACTCTGTTGATACCCGCCGACTAGCTCTGGTAGTTATACGTACCATTTGTCGCCATCATATGGAGATTGTTCGGCCTCACTTGCCTCTGTTGGCCCTGCCTATATTTGCAAGTGTTCGCGACCCAGTCATACCAGTCAAATTAGCGGCTGAAGCAGCTTTCATGGCACTCTTCGATGTTGTCGACGAAGAGAGTAAGGTGTTCGACAGATTCATTGCTTCTCAGGATTTGCCGGCCAACCAAAAGCGGAGCATGCAAGACTACTTCAAGCGTGTTGCTCTTAGACTCGGCAATACGGCGAGAGAGAGGAGAGAAGCAGAAGGTGGCCAGGGAGGCTTGGGGTTGTCTAATGATGAGGTCGATGATGAAAAAGAGATTTGGAGTATTGGGAGGATGAATCTTGGTGAGAGCGCTTTTGATGAATAAGGAACAAGACATGATGCTGTGATGATGATGATGACGACCGTGGGGCCGAATAAAAGTCATTTGCGTTCAAACATAACCGAAAATCCTCTAATACATCATTTAGAAGAGTTTCCAGTTGCCATGAAATAATCATGACCCAAGTTGCTTAAAATATCCCAACCACCACATCATGTCAATTCCATGCAATCCTGCTTCAAGAAGCCTGTACTTTTTTCCGCCCTACAACAAATTTTGGGGCCCAAATCTAGATTAGTCGCAAAGTTAAAGCGCCTCACCTACGGGGCTATTACTATGAAACCCGTTAGAGGGTTTCCTTGTCTAGAAGCCAGAAGGGCAATATGTGAGGCGAAAGTCACGTTCATATTTTAGCGCTTCGTATTCGCATTGACAATATTTTGGCTTAGGGCATCGACCCTTAGCTCACGTGTCGCACTGAAACGCAAGCGAATGCATGATTAGTCATCCATTTTTGCGCTAGGCGAACTCCTCAATCGATACACGAACCTCCAAATATCTCGACATCGACAACCAACGACAACCACCATCGACGACCTCGGAATCCGTCAAGATGTAAGCAAATACACCCTTTCGCCGCCTCCATTGCAATAGACACAATTTTCGCGATGCCAGTAGCTTGCCGGAGCGCAAGGTTGATGCATCAGCAACTCCAACTCAGACTGACAATTCTTGCGATAGGGTCAACCTTACCACCCAGAAGCGTCTGGCGGCCTCCGTCGTAGGCTGCGGAAAGCGCAAGATCTGGCTCGATCCCAATGAGACCAGCGAAATCTCCAATGCGAACTCCCGCCAAACCATCCGAAAGCTCGTGGCTGATGGTCTTATCATTCGCAAGCCTGTCACTATGCACTCCCGATCTCGCGCTCGCGAACTCACAGCCGCACGAAGAATCGGTAGACACCGTGGTTTTGGTAAGAGAAAGGGTACCGCAGATGCTCGTATGCCAAGGTACGCAAATTGAGGGTTATGGGTCTAGGATCAACGTCTGACTCTTTTACAGCCAGGTTGTCTGGATGCGACGTCTTCGTGTTCTGCGCCGTCTGTTAGTTAAGTACCGTGCCAGTGGCAAGATCGACAAGCACCTGTACCACGAACTCTACCACCTTAGCAAAGGTAACACCTTCAAGCACAAGCGGGCATTGGTTGAGCACGTACGTTAAAAGCATGAGATCTGATAGTTTGCAAGCGACTAACAGATATTAGATTCACAAGGCAAAGGCTGAGAAGGCTCGTGAGAGAGTTATCAAGGAGGAGATGGACGCCAAGAGACAGAAGACCAAGGCCGCCCGTGAGAGAAAGCAGGAGAGAGCGATTGCTAAGCAACGTGCACAATTCGGTGAGGAGGAAGAGACCGAGACAAAGTAAATGGACACCTTTCTTGTTGTTAGTAGCATACGGAGTGTTTGGCATGGTCTTAAAATACAGGCCGGTTGCTTTTACTGGTCTTTCTTGCATTTATAATGCACGGTCAATGGCATCATGATCCTTGAATACAGTCCCTAGTATGCAATTCGGTGATTCTGCGTGGCCTGGAATTCTACATTGTGGCCTTTGAGGAAAATTAATACCTAAAAATCAGCCTGGTCTTCTGGCACCAATATTCCAACAATTTTTTATTTCAATTTTGGTCACCTAAATACCATGAAGATCAAGCCACAGAAGAGTTACTTCAATCAGATTGAACTCAGATAGAACACCAAGTATTAATGTTATTGATTCTCAAGCGTGTATAATTGCATACATCACCCCACTTTCCCAAAAGCTTTGAACGTGGTTTAAAGGTTTGAAAACGTGGGGATTGCGAACTACATTACCCGACACCCATTCAACAGAACATGGGATACCAAAATGAAAAACACAAATTGAACGAAACCAGAAAGCACGCAGTAAGCCGAAAAGAAAAGAAAAACCAGAATAAATAGCCCCCTTTCAAAAGAGGTCTGGGGAGACGAGGCGTAAGAGCGCAAAATTGATGCAATTCATGAAAATCAACCCTTTGACGGATCAGATATGTCACATTGTCCCTCAATCGGTGGTGATGTGTGCCAGAACATATCAGCATCGCCCGCTCGAAAGCGAGAGCTGTCGTTGTCGCATAGCATACTCGTCATATCCGTTTTAGTTGTATGAAGAGAAGGAAACGTATGTCGTGAACAGAGCTCAGCTTAAATCTGTGTCTGGGCGCGCTAGCGGCTTCCGACCGGGTCACCTTGATTGTTAGCGGGGGAATTATATGGAGTGATTCCTACATTTTGATCAGGGAGTCCAAGACTGGAGGTATAACCAATTGATTGCATACATGTTCGTGGTTTTTACTGACAAGTTTAGAACACAATGTCTCTCATAAAGGGAGCTTCTAGGTCCGTTTGGAGAGCTGCTGCTCGCAGAACGGTAGCAGTATGTGGTACGAGACGTGCTGCATCTTCAATGACGGCAGAGTCGCAACAGAAGGTAAATTTGCTCTCATCCTATGTATACAGCTATACTAATTATTGAAGCTCCTTTCTGCAAATCTTGAGCATGCCGACCCAGCGATTTACAGCATTTTACAGCATGTTAGATACCCCGCTCTTATACAAGTGAGTCGACTGATGTATACCGTAGGAGAAACGAAGGCAGAAACACTTTATCAACCTCATTCCTTCTGAAAATTTCACGTCGCAGGCAGTCTTAGATGCTCTTGGAAGTGTTATGCAAAGTGCGAGATTCGCAAGTGGAAAGAGTCTTTGACTGACTCTAGCAGATAAATATTCCGAGGGATATCCAGGGGCACGGTATTATGGAGGCAACGAGTTTATTGACGAAGCAGAAAGATTGTGTCAGGCTAGAGCTTTGCAGACTTTCGGCCTAAAGGGATCAGAATGGGGTGTTAATGTGCAGCGTAAGTCATCCAATTATTGTTCGGGCATTGTCTAATTTGAATAGCTTTATCTGGATCTCCTGCAAACCTTTATGCTTACTCTGCCCTCCTCAATACCCATGAACGAATTATGGGATTGGACTTACCTCATGGTGGACACCTCTCACATGGATATCAAACACCTACCAAAAAGATCTCTGCAGTCTCAAAATACTTCGAAACATTACCATACCGCCTTGACGAGTCTACAGGACTAATTGACTATGTCGGGTTGGAAGAATTAGCAATGCTTTACAGACCGAAGCTCATCGTTGCTGGCACATCTGCGTATAGTAGACTTATCGATTATAAGAAGTTCCGTGACGTTGCCGATAAGGTTGGATCATATTTATTGGCTGATATAGCACATATTTCTGGTCTTGTTGCTGCTCGAGTTATCCCCACACCTTTTGAGTATGCCGATGTTGTTACAACAACCACCCATAAGTCACTACGGGGACCAAGGGGTGCTATGATATTCTTCAGAAAGGGTGTTAGAAGGGTAAATCCAAAGACTAAGGAAGAAGAGATGTGGAATCTTGAAGACCCTATCAATGCCTCGGTATTCCCTGGGCACCAAGGTGGTCCTCACAACCACACCATTACTGCTTTAGCTGTTGCGCTAAATCAGGCACAAAGTTCGGAATTCAGATCATATCAAGAGGCAGTTCTCGCCAATGCGAAGGCATTCGCAAAACGACTAGGTGACTCGAAAGATATGGGGGGTCTCGGGTACACAATCGTATCTGGGGGAACCGACAATCATCTCATTCTTGTTGATCTCAAGCCGCAAGGTGTTGACGGCGCTAGGGTTGAGCGCGTGCTGGAGTTGGTTGGTGTTGCAAGCAACAAGAATACTGTGCCGGGTGACAAGTCGGCATTAAAACCAGGTGGTCTCCGTATGGGTACTCCAGCGATGACAACGAGAGGTTTTCAACAGGAGGACTTTGTCAGAGTGGCCGATGTAGTAAATAGAGCAGTCACAATCACACAGCGGCTGTCCAAGACAGCGAAGGAAGCTGCAGAGGCTAAGGGACGAAAGAACCCCAACAGTGTTAAGGCTTTCCTAGAATATCTAGGAGAAGGTGATAGTGAGAGAGAGATTGTACAATTGAGGAGTGAGGTCGAGGAGTGGGTCGGTACTTTCTCATTACCCTGGGAGTCGAACTCTTAAGTAGTTTGAAGTTTGATGGGAATATAAGCATGATGCAAAGGAAGCTGTGCCTTGACGTAAGGATGTCAATTACCAAGGGTGGAGGGAAGAGACACACTTGACTAGCTGTACTTGATACTTTGTCTTGTCCTTACCCAACGTATTGCAAAGTGAAAGCACCCATATACTAAGTGACAATGATCAAAGAGTGCGATTTCGGCCTCTAGCGTTCTTGTTGCTTATTCCATTCTGCCGGCCTGTCCTAACACTAGCCTTGTTCCTATATGCGCGAACGTCACTTGCTCTATCTCTGCGACATTCATAGCAGTCTTGGAGCCACAGAACTCTTGCCAATTCCTTTTTCTGCCATATGGTAATTAAGTCCCTGGCTGGGTCTTGATTAACGTCAAAAAGATGTTGATTCCTTGTATTTATACATGCTCTGTGCTGTATGCATTTATTTCAGAAATAGCGTGAACGCTGCCTCGTATGTTCTATAGCACTAGATGTTTCTTTTCAATACTTCATCCTTTGTGGGGTAAACTATCCTAACGGACCTCATAATATCATGTTCTTACTCCGAACACGCTAGGTCTTTCTCCCTTCTAGGGTTACACTACTTCGTTGAATTGTGCTATTTCACGGAAGAGTCATTTTTGCCTCAGCTATCAAAACATTTTCTTCCACGCTTAGTACTCCCTTTTTTCTCGGGGCAAGTTCAACTTCTTTGTCAAAACCTCAATGACCATGCAAGCTGCAATACCATAGCGGTAGTCGCAACCAAAAGCCTACTCAACAACCTGCACAGTTTACAGTTATATTCACCCCAGCCAGCTACCAGCAGAATCCAAGCAAAAAGAACGGCTTCTTGCGTCAATTTTCAGAATACCACCACCAATCAAGCAAGACAAGTATAGATTAGCTCCCAATGCTCAGCTACGACTATTGCTGCCAACAATCACACAAATCGTAACATAATTACTCCTACCACCACAGCCAATTCCCCAGGTTAAATAAAAATACAATACGGTCGTAGAACCAAAGCCATGACCTTCATCAACCACAAAAATAACGGGGGAAAATTGCAGCCTAGCTCACAACCACATTGTCAACCACTACCACTTGGCCAACCAAACTGCCCATCCAAATCGTAAGCTACCCTTTTCCTACAAAGCTACACAAAACTAGTAGTTCATCCAGAAGCCCAACAGACCAATCATTATGGGATACAATTACCCCCCTAGGCGTTGAGAACTCCTTCAACACTCCACCACGTCCAATCGAAACAAAAGTAGGTAATGCTTACACCGACCAATGCATCAACACCAGTCAAACAGATAGGAGCTAGGGTTTAATCAAAAACGGGCCAAACAGGTGGTTGAACCAACGAGAAGAGCAAGAATAAATATGACGAGGAAAATGGTAATGAAACATTGATCTAGTGAGTAAATTTCCACAATAAATCCACTAAGAGTTTTATTAACTTACTGCAGGCGACCCGAACTATGTGAGGTTGAAAACATCTATGAAGAAAACAGCACCAGCATTGGCAAAATAAGTTGAACCTTCAAATCCACTCCTACTGTGGCCCTAAAAATGACAGATACGACAGCCCCGGCAATGTAACGATTCTTCCTTCCGCTCGGTTCTTGCTCAGCTGCCGGGGCTTCTTCCTTTGACACCTAGATTAAATCTCAACTATACCACCAAGCTCAAGAAGCAAATTGCAATGGAGGAGGAACTGGAAGAAGCTGAGTTCTAGGAGGGCCGTAATCCATACACGGCACACCCACCTACCGTACATAAGAAAGCACTCAAGTTTAATATATTGCTTTGGGATTAATAACCTACTCCAGGATACGAGTCAAAGGCGGCAGCTTCATTGGTGGTTTCCCACCAAGGTGACTTCAATTGAGCCAAACAAACAGGAAATTGAAGAATCTAACAACTTGCTAGGCTCTTACGCCAATGCTTTTGGTAGCCTAACATTACTAACACGGCCACTAAAATGGCAAACCAAGCATCCCTCAACAGGCTAGTTCACAACGAGTTTGTCAGCGTTTACAGGTTACTTTCAAACCGGGATATTACTCTCGGAGGCTTACTTAAACTACAGAGGATAATCTCATAAATGATGTCAACTCGGGCTTAGAGGTTTCTTAAATAAACTACGGTTTAGATCCTTCCTTCGGCTAAGAGTCTCAGACAACAACAACGGATTAACTAATCATCCCCATCACTAAGAGGCCTACAACTACTAAACACTTTAATAAGGTTGGGGAGAGGTACTTCCTCTTCGGCCATGGATGGGCTTGGGACCTTAGGAAGAGGAAAAGGGGAGATGAAGTGGGTGGCACGAGGGAAAGGAGGGAATAGGGGAGGAGGAGGATCTTAGCCATTCTACTTCCAATAATACTCCTTCTCCAATGGACAGCACGAGGGAGTGTGAGAGATCCTATAGTTAAAGACGAAGCTAAGGGAGATGCGATGGCAAATTTGGCAACAAGTGCTAGTATTGTAGGTCTAGGTAGATTTTAGGAAAGTGTTGAGTTTAGGCAACGAGCAGGCGTTCAATAAACAAGGTAGTTGAATATCTCAAAATTAAAACGACTTCTTTAGCCATTGCGTTCCTCCTTCATTTCAAGGGCCACAAAATCTAGTGATGATATATATCTACCTTATGTTTCTGCCGAAGGCGGTGAATTCGAAGAGCGTGATCGGACAAACGGTGACGTTCCAGCCGAGCTTAAAGTGGGACTAGCGCAATGCGGGGAATGGTCAGTACCTTCGGAGACAAACTCCATGCTGGGGAAGCTCCAGCCTTCAGCTCCAGGAGCAACTACGCTGTTGAGAACACATGGCTTGGAATCCTATGTTTCCTCCGGTCCGACAGCATACCCGGGGTAATTCTGAATACACTTTCTTTACTTAATTGACCGTTGCGCTTCAATTATCTGTCTATTCAATTTCCTATTTACTTCTCCTATCTCTCAAACTTCTCTCGCTTTCTCATCCTCTGTGCCACTTGACTACATCCCGCCTCGGCTGTGAAGCTCACTTTTAGCTCTTCCACAGCTACTTCTACTCGAATATTCCGCTAAACAGACCACTTCAATTCCACTGAGTATGCCAACCCATCCGCTATCAGTTGAGATAACTAACATATTTCTAGAGAGCCATAATGTCTCACCCTCAGGACGAAGTCCAACATCACTCCTTAACTGACCCGGAATCGTTCTGGGCAGAACAGGCGTCACATCTCTATTGGCATAGACAACCAAGCTCTACCCTCTCCCTCATAAAGAAATCATTGAAGTCTGGCATTGATCATGACCATTGGGAATGGTTTCCTGATGGAGAGATCTCAACGTGTTATAATTGCGTAGATCGACACGTAGAGGCGGGAAATGGAGACCATACCGCGATTATCTGGGATAGTCCAGTCACAAAGACCAAGAAGATATATACATACAAGCAGCTTCAAGATGAGGTGGAGACGTTTGCTGGTGTTTTGAGGGAAGAGGGTGTTAAGAAGGGAGATGTTGTTTTGATCTACAGTAAGTCTTGATTAATTGGCCAATAAGTCAAGTATTTTGAGATATTCTAGAGTGCTCCAAGTCCGAAGAGTTCGTCAATTGCTGACCCCTAATGTCTAGTGCCTATGATACCTGCTGCTCTCATCGGAACTCTTGCCATCTCACGATTGGGCGCAATACATGCTGTTGTTTTCGGAGGTTTTGCGCCTGCATCTTTAGCTCAACGTATCGATGCTTCAAAGCCGGTTGCAGTCCTAACAGCATCCTGCGGAATCGATGGCACGAAACCACCGATGTCATACAAACCCTTTATCCAAGAAGCTATTGGTCTTTCTTCACACAAACCAAACAAGACAATCATCTGGCAAAGAGATGTGCTGAGATGGGACAACGTAGATAAGCCCAACGGCGAAAGGAATTGGCAAAGGCTTGTTCGTAGCGCACAGTTCAGGGGATTGAAGGCCGATTGTGTTCCAGTCAAGTCCAGTGACGGTGTCTATATTATCTACACATCAGGGACCACAGGTCTGCCAAAAGGTGTTCTCCGAGAAGCCGGAGGTCATGCCGTTGGGCTTCACTTATCAATCAGCTACCTTTTCGGCATCCACGGACCAGGCGATGTCATGTTCTGTGCTTCAGATATCGGATGGGTCGTTGGTCATTCCTATATCCTGTACGCGCCACTTTTGACTGGTGCCGCTACCGTTCTATTCGAGGGTAAGCCAATTGGCACTCCAGATGCTGGGACATTCTGGCGTATCATTGAAGAGTACAAGGTTAATACACTATTCACGGCACCAACAGCTCTCAGAGCAATTCGTCGAGATGATCCTGAGAACAAGTTATTTTCGAAGATCGGGGACAGAGGTGGAATCAAATCACTTCAGGCTTTGTTCTTGGCAGGCGAACGGTCAGAGCCGAGCATTGTGACAATGTACCAAGAACTACTGAAGAAGTACGGTTCAGATGGCGCGAGAGTTATCGACAACTGGTGGTCCTCAGAATCTGGGTCCCCAATTTCAGGAATCGCCTTGGTTCCGCATGCAGGCAAAGATCGCAAGACCAAGGAGAGGGGTGTTGAGCCGTTGGGTATCAAGCCTGGAAGTGCTGGAAAGGCCATGCCAGGTTTCGATGTTCGCATTGTTGATGATTCTGGAAAGGAAGTTGAGAAAGGAAAGATGGGAAATATTGTCTTAGCTATGCCTTTGGCGCCAACTGGATTCAGGACTCTCTGGGATGACGAAGAGAGATTCTATAGAGGTTATCTGAGACGTTTCGACGGTCAATGGATTGATACTGGTGATGCTGGAATGATTGACAATGATGGATATATTCATGTCATGTCAAGATCTGATGATATCATTAATGTTGCTGCTCATAGATTCAGTACTGGTAAGTTCTCGCCTTCAAAATCTTCTAGCTTGTTATTAACCCAGAACAGGATCAATCGAACAAGCCATTTCCTCCCACCCAACAATCGCCGAATGCTGTGTAGTCGGCATCCCCGACGCCCTCAAAGGTCACCTCCCGTTCGCCTTCATCACCCTCTCCACGCCCTCTCACCCCTCCTCTGCCATCCCCTCCTCGCAGCTCTACTCCGAAGTCCAGAAACTAGTCCGAACCCAAATTGGCGCCATCGCTTCTCTTGGCGGCATGATCCAAGGCAAGGGTATGATCCCAAAAACGAGATCTGGCAAGACGTTAAGGAGGGTGTTGAGGGAGTTAGTAGAGAATGCGGTCCACGGGGAGTTTGAGAAAGAAGTGCAAGTCCCGGCCACGGTGGAGGATGCGGGTGTTGTAGAAGTAGCAAGAGGGATGATTCGGGAGTATTTTGAGGAGAGGGGTGGGGAGTTGCATAAGGCCACAGAGGCAAGGGCAAAGTTGTGATGTGATGATGTGAAATATGTTATTAGAGCTATTGATGTGTCAGATCTTACTTGGAATTGAGGATAGATCGATCGTGGGCTATGCTGTAAAATTACTCGCTGATGGCATTGACTGATGGAAGCGAGTCGCTCAGAATGACACAGTCTGAAATAAGGATGGTGGGATCACTACTAAGAGCTATGTCATTAAATCAGAAAGAATTAAAAAAAAATAAACAAACCTAATCTCTTGACCTCACCCTATGCTGAGAGGAGGGTATCAGCTTAACTTTGACTTTGTCATAGGAGCACAGTCCGAAACCCTTTAATAGTACTAGCTGCCCAGGGTCCTGCCTTGCAGCGGGTATGCCGGGTTCTCTAGAACCAAATGGTGAAGTGTAAGAAGTTTAGATGGTGAAGTGTGACCGAGATTGAAGTTGGAGATGTAGTGCAGAGGTAGAGAGTAGTTTATGGCAGTGGGTGGGGGGGCCTGTAGGAGTCGCTACTTTGATTCGGATTTGGGGGATTTAGCAATGGAAATGAAGATAGGAGTAAAAATTGAGTTTCCTTTTGGCATTTTTGGGGGGGGGGGGGCAGGGTTGGAGTTAATCATGGAGTTTGATTATTTAGGTTGATTTGTGTTGGGTTTGAAGGTGAGAGTTAGGTATAAAAAGTGAGAGATTTTGGGTTAAGGTCAAAGCGAAAGATGGGCCTGGTCCTCTAAACAGAAGCTAGTTTTAATTGAAAAACTCACAGGCTCAAGTAGAGATTAGGTAGAACCTTGAATTAGCTTTGTTTGATTATGGATATTATTTAAATCTACAAATGCTGGGCTATGCCTCCCAACTTTAAAAGTGAATACCGTGGTGGAAATTGATTCTACGAATGTCTAGAAGAATTAGAGGGGAAAGCATACGAAGATGCACACATTTTTTTTACATAGAATCCCGGAATTAGTATGTGCCCTACAGAAAATAATATCTTACCATTTCACAAACTAGCAAAAAGAAACTCGCATGGCTAAGCCGTTGAACTCCCTAAATAAAACCCTACTTACTTGTTGCGTTGGGCTTGTATTCCATTGCTGTGAGGGTATAGTTAGTGTACTTTGGCTCATCCATGGTCACATTTCACATATTTCAGGCTAGCTTATGCTAGTTGTCAATTCTCGGTTGTTCGTGTGTATGGATGGGTGAGTTGGGCTTGTGGCATGCGGACTTATCTCAAACGGGCCTATGAACACTGTTAGTTGGTTGAAGTGAAGCAAAGAGGGTGGGTTGAAGGAGAGGGTTCACCCGCTAGGCCATCGAGGTAGGGATTTAGGGGCTTCTGGCTTGATAAGATTTATATCTGGGAGTTGGTAGTAGCCGAGTTTCTACCGGCTAGATGGTGTAGTGAATTGAGGTTGGGGTGTGAGGACAGAAGACGTTGTTAGAGAAGTGAGAGTGGAAGGTGAATTTGGGATTGAGAGGCAAGTAGTGACGGCACCAAGAGGCATTGGAAGCAACTTGGGTGGTTTATGAAGAAGCATTAACCCGAGAGTGTGTATGAGTATACGGGAGGCTTGGTGCCGTCTTGTGGTGTTGCTGTCTTGATATATGGAAGTGTTATGTTAATATTTAGTGGAGATAAGTGCAGGAAGTGTCACATTGGACACATTTTGTGTGAAACAAACCAACGAGAAATCGAAAGCCATGTGGCCATAAATGAGAGCAATAGGACTCACATACGTATTAGGGCAATGATGGGGTCGATAAGCTTACCTCGCTGCCTCATACGCGAATACAAAACTGGTACTGGGATGCATACATTGCTACACCTGCTCTGTATTCCAGAAGCAAATGTAAGAGAGTCCGGTAAACGAAAGGAAGATGGCCTTTTCGAGAAAAACAGATAGGTGTAAATGAGTAATAACGTAAAGGAGTTATGACATGTATATTAAAGTCAAAGACGAATGGATGGAGCTGAAATATTCATATCTCGCAATACAATATTTCAATTGGTAGCTCATCTGAAAGAGTTTGTTATAATCTGGGGTTCCAGGGACTTGAAGTAGTTAATCATCCTCTAAAGTGTAATACGAGCGGTCCAATAGAAGATAAGCCCTTTGAGACCAGCGTGGAAGATATCTCCGGTGGTAGCACAAGACTCCAAGCCGAGCATCCTAGACTTTGTCTATTACTTATTAAACTTTTTATTACCATCCCGAGTGCCACTCCTTCGGAAGTGATCGAAAGCCACAATAAGGAGATTAGTTGTTTAATCATGGATCGCCCTTTATACAATCACTAGTGGTCTAGACCCCAAAGCTCAATCTGTTCCAGCTCCATGATATACTTGAAACTTTTGCTGAGGGTTGCACCGGAGTTCCCGTATGAACGGAAGGCTTGAGGTTGTACAGCACATCTCCAACACGTCCACTGCTAATTTTCAACGACCAAGTTACATGCTGCAATGCAATTAACCCAATCCAGTTCATCCCCGCACCTCATGTACCAAATCCGATCAGAACTCGCTCAACTGCTCCCTCCCTTGAATCCGTACCACACCAGCAGTCCTCCCAGCCACAATGTTTCACTCGTTCAACCAATTACAACCACCAATCCGATCTCTACAGTTCATCACCTCGCTGGCTATGGGACCACGAACGTTTCATCCTAAGCCATGGCCAGCACACGCAAAAGAACATATGCGGGACGGCACCATGTCCCGAGTATTCTTTCCCGAGTTCTGACAAGATGGGACCGTATTGGCTGAGTCGTTGTTGAAAGCTGCACGTCAGATCACCCAACGCGGCGTTCTTAGAGGGCGAACACCCTCACTCTGAAACGAAACCCGGGTACGCCCTCTTGAGTTGTTTGCCCTACGGATAGCACAAGAGCCGTACCACTACATATGCAGGCGGGGAGGAAAGAGGAGCTTTTCAGATGGGAGATGTTCTGATGTTTACGCTCGTTCGATAATTGCTAATTGACTCTCGTTTTGCTCCGAAACATTCGTTCGTGCGATTTGCGACATTTTGATCGGATGGATCGATAATTGATAGTGTTCCCTGAGAATTACAGTATCGTTGAGACTTGAGAATGGAGCCAATCACGGAAGACCAAGAGTTAACTTTGCGTCGGTGGGTGACGGCAAAGGGAAATGGCCCGCCTGAAGAGAGTGATAAGGCCTTTCTCGTCATGGAGAAGGGTTTGAGTCGTGAGCAGATAGATTTCTGGTTTCAGAAAAACATATCATCAAACTGTGAGCTAATCCTCGGTTACCGAAGTTTATATATAATTAATTGTTTCTTGTAGATAGTGGGAGTATTGGGACGTTTCCAACACAACATGGAAGCCAATCAAGCAATGTCCAAACTCCTGGATCGGCCTGCTTGCCTCTCAAGGTCTCTGACCATACTCAGAACCCATCTTTCGTTCTGAACATGGAATTCGGACATGTAGAAATGGATCTTGACTATCCGTCAAGTTCTCAAGAAACGCATGCTTGGTCACCAGCAGGTTTAAGCCGAGAAGATGACTTCTCGACGATGCCATTCACTTTCAGCGACTTGCAGGATGTGGATGCGTGGTCAACTATGGCGGATTCGGAACGAGGTCTTTTGGCCTCACGAGCTGCATCAATTACTGAATCCTGCCCTATACTTTCCCCATCATCAGACCACCCGTTACACGCGCATCGATCAGGAAGATCGTCATTCGCATCCTCAGTTCGAACGTGGAATACGGCAGCTTCAACTCTAGTTTCGATTTATGATCCAAAGACCGATGACATGATCCTCGAGAATACTAATACGGAAGTATTGTTGACAGTCAATCCGTCAGAGTTGACGAAGCGGCCAATCTGCCCTGTCTCAAGATTCTCGACATGTAAATCGGTTCCTGAAGAAAAGGCCTACCTTGGTGAGTCTTCTACATCAATTCACAAATCTTCAAAGCCAGAGATACTTCCAGGAAAGGTCCGCGAATACCTTGATGCTATGGGCCCCCCGCCAGTACCACCAAAGCCAATCAAGACAACATGGACCTGTACTCATTGCTGCCTATCATTCAACAGAAAAGGAGACTGGAAAAGACATGAAGAATCGCATGATGCTCAAACCTCCTGGGTTTGTATGTTGGGTGATCCAGCAGTGCAGGTGACCAAAGGGTGGATGTGTGTATTTTGCAACACAATCAAGCCAAACCGGAATGACATAACTGTACATCTTGTAAAAAGGCATAAAATCGGCGAGTGTACAAATAAGCCACACAATAATCGCAAATGGACAAGGAAGGACAAACTAAAGCAACATCTACAGCAGGTCCATAAACTAGCAGATGGAGTAGATAGATGGGAAGCATGGCATAGGGACGTTCGGAAGAAATGGGCTTGGGGATGCGGATTTTGCGGTGCGTGTCTATTTAGCTGGGAAGGTATGTGCTGGAAGTTTCATAATAATTATGTCTCATACCTTGAGCCACCCAATTCATTATGTTGAACTCCTTCATTTCTCGTCAGAACACTTTTCTCAACCTTCCCGGCCAATCGAATGTCGATGTCTTCAGACTAGAGCAACCGCTAACCTTTATTGCAGGTCGCCTCACCCACATTGCTGATCACTATGAGAAGCAAAATGTTGATCCAAAGCAATGGTCGCACTCGTTAGTGGTTAAAGGTTTGTTAAAGCAGGTATATTACGACTTTAACATCCTCGAAGCATGGGTTGCTCTCGGTAGTGGGCTACTCGTGGAGGAATCCCTAGAGTGGTCCGAAGTGGATGCTGAGACCCTGAAGCGAAAATTGGAATACCACGAAGGCGCCCCTGAGGACCTCGCTAGAGAGGCCCGGGCTCTATCATCCAGCAACCAGAAGGCAGAAGATTTGATATGGACGAAGGCAGATTCGAGAGTAGCAACTCTCACATCACCATTGGATCTTTCAGAAATGGAGAAAGGTCCATGGTCAGAGAAAGAGAATGCAGTAATGACTTTGCGTACAAGGTCATCCCCCCGAGTCCCTTTCTCCTACTCTAGCTTCTGCACAGCTGGAGACGAGGCCAACTTCATCTGATGCCGCACTTTCTGCATCAAGAGTTCAGTTTCTTCTCCATGGAGACTCGCCATCTCGGTCCAAAATATCGCATCGCCCAGACAACACCAAAAGAACTAATCCAACATAGAATTCCTAAGATAGTGAAGAGCCACCCATTTCCAATAGCTGAGATAATAGGTTGCGCAACCACCCCTCCTACACAACTGAAGATGTTTCGAACAAAATTGTTCACGGCCACGCCAGAACTTGATCGACGTGGCATGAGTTCTGTCAGCATTGTAGTGATGGTTCCAAAAACTATCATGCTGCCAACGCCAAAGAAGAAGTTGGCAATCATTGGCACCAACCAGAAGACACCCTTATCAGCCGTCCATCCATACCAAATCAATGCCCCAGGAAACATTATGGCAGCAAGGTAAGCGTTCTCACGCAATCGATCTTCGGGGATGAAGACTAGTTTGCCATTCTCGTCGTACCGGTTTGCCGCTCGTGCTTCTCGATGCATAATTTTATCCGTCCATCTTCCACCGAAGAGGGAAGCAAGCAGATAGCCAAGAGAATTAGGGATATAAAGAAGACCAAGAATCATAACGGAGTAATGGTATGGTTTTTCGGAAAAGGTCTGCTGGATAGAGATGTTGAGGATGTATAATGAACCAAATGTTATGGAGGCTAGGTATACCGAAAGCGCAACAGCCGGGAATCGGAGGTAAACAAGCACACTGAGGGGATCAACGATACACATTTTAAATATTTTGACAAATTTCTTTGTCTTTTGTTGAACGGACTGTCTTGTCGAAGATCTCGTAAGGGGTGGAGTAGTGGGAGCCTTTTCATCCGTGCCCTGGTTCGTTAAGGTGGGTGCTGGCGTCGGTGTAGCCTTAGGAGCGAGTGTCTCCGGAAGGAAAAGCGTTAATGTAATGAATAATACCCCTCCGTATATAGCTTGGAACCATTGAGTACTTCGCCATCCCCATGCTTGAGATAAAGCACCTCCAAAAATGGGGGCGAGTAAAGGTCCCATTAACGGACCAAGATAGAACATTCCCATAGCCCTTCCTCTTTCTCTCACTTCCCATATATCAGCGATGGTACCAGCACCGACCGCTTGCACTGATGCTGCAGCGCCTCCGCCGAGAATCCGCATCACGATAAGCATTCCAATACTAGTGCTCACGGCAGCGACAATGTTCCATATTGTGAAAAATGCAAAAGAAACCAGGTAGATAGTCCTTCGCCCTAGCCTTTCGGAAAATGAAGACCACCAAAGAGGAAATATGGACATGCTCAGCATATACATAGCAACAGATAGATTGGTAACGGTTGGGGTGGTGTGTAAATCCGAAGATAACTGAGGTAATGCAGCTTGGAGTGTGTTAGATCTCATGATCTTCTTTCAAAGTGAATGAGACTTACGAAGGAAAATAGCTGAACCAATTGGAGCCGCAGCTGCAGCTAGAGCTACCAAGAAGGTTATGAACCATTTCGTACTCCTCTTGTATTCGTATGGTCTTTCCACTTCTGCTATTAGCGTGAATCTACTCAAAAGTCCCCTCCTCTTGGACCGCGGAATAACAGATATTGCCCGAGAACGATTTGAAGAGCCTCTCGATTTCGAACGTTGTTGCTCAATCGGACTTTCTTCAACAACACTTATAGAAGACTGAGAATGTATAGAATCTTGGTCTCTTTCTGTTTTAGAATCCTCATCGTCTTTGATAGTTGGCGCCCCAGGATGTTCAACAGGCCCGCCGAAGTCCTGGGGCACATGTTGAATTGGTGAGAGGTCACCCTTCTCTATATCGTGTACCATGGTCGAAAGTTATCCAAGTTGCGAGATTTAACGACGAAGAGAATAATGGCTATTACGACATCAACGAGGCAAGATTTGTTCAGTGATAGGCAATCAAGACTTGAGGATAAGCTTCACAAGGCAAAATACAAAGGCTCTGATTTAACGTTGAAACAAGCCTCAATTATTGATACTGTATGACTGTATGTGAGATTTTTGGAATGAAGAGAACTGATAACTTTTTGAGCACCCCACTACT
Organism: Tricladium varicosporioides; assembly: GCA_021365295.1. Taxonomy (NCBI): domain Eukaryota; kingdom Fungi; phylum Ascomycota; class Leotiomycetes; order Helotiales; family Tricladiaceae; genus Tricladium; species Tricladium varicosporioides. The sequence goes on from JAJTIW010000002.1 coordinate 1,085,632, forward strand.
TAAGCATTGTTTGGTAGATCCCCATACAAACCACACACTAGAGGCGATTCGGGATCACACTTGCGCCCTCTTGAGCAACATGCTCACCGCTGCTCCAATGAAGGGTTACGTTTCGTCAAGAAGCCCACATCCCATCTTTGCCCTGGTCAAAAGTCGGGAATAAAGTCCCTCATGACGAGAATGGGATTCGCTCTCTGGAAGCCGACACGGCTATTCGGCATTTTTACTTAGAGGCAAGAGGTGAATACCATTGGTTGAGTTAAGGAGGCTTGAAGGGTCGTTCTTGGGTCGTTGTGGAGGCGGAACGAACCGTCATTTTAAGAGTTCCGGCCGGAAAAAGTATATTGCGGTAAATATAAAATTCAATTTACTTTTGAATATAACGTCTAGTGTCGGTAACGCGCCGCAAGACCCTTAGGTCTCTACTCCAAAATCAATTTATGGTAATTTTGATCCCCCAGGATCTGCCACCATGGAATCTCTTGAGGATATGCAAAGCCGTCAGCGGAAAGAGCAAAAAGACTTGCAGGCACGAGTTACGCAGAAGAAGAAAAGTGCAACGAAGAAGACGCGTAAAGGTGTTAACGACGAGTGTGCAGAGCTTGAGAGGCAGCTCAAAGAAAGACACGAGCAAGAAAGAGCTGCTACAGCCGGGAATACTGTAGCTAATGATGATGTCGACTCTGGCTCGGACGATTCTACCAACTACGAACCTACCCCGCAGTCTACGAATAATCCCGACAACGTCTCAGAAGCCTTAGCAAATGCTAGTATCTCCGAGCCTCCACCTTTCGAGAATGGCCAACCTAAAAAGAGAAACCGAGCAAAGGAACGTCTCGCGAGACGAGCGGCGGAACAAGAAGCTGCAGTAGAGGAAGCAAAGAAAGAAGCCGCGAATCAGCCAGATCCAAAGGCGACAGAACGTGCAATTATGCTGAGAGAGATGAAAGCGAATGGACTAATTGAGCAAGGAATTAGGCCAGATGGGCATTGCCTATTCTCAGCTGTTGCGGACCAGCTTTCCCAGATTGGCATACCACTTGATGAGTACACCAAAGAAGAGCTGAAGGAGCACCATAGATATAAGGCCGTCCGGAAAGCAGCAGCGCGATATATCGAAGGACATCCTGATGAATTTGTGGGTTTCCTCGATGAACCTCTAGACAAGTATGTTGAAAAGATCAGAGAGACTCCTGAATGGGGAGGGCATCTGGAGTTACTTGCTCTTGCCAAAACATACAATGTGAAGATTTGCGTCCTGCAGGAAGGTGGATCTCAGACCATAGAACCTGGATTGGAGAATTCTTCAGAACCAGAGAAGATTTGGCTTGCATACTACCGGCATGGCTTTGGACTAGGAGAGCACTACAACTCACTCCGAAAAGCACCTTGAGGCTCTAGAAGGTATGCAATACATGATCGATTCATTTGATTACTAGCTAGCTCTTTGGATGCGACCATACGGATACCCAGTCTGTTACCTTGCCCTCGGCACTATACCCTATTTTGTGTGTTCTCTTAGGCTGGAAGTGCGCAAGACGTTGCAGACCGAGATGGCTTGGTTTTCCAAGCATGTCATCTCGTAAACTTCCATCTTCACCATAGGGAAGTCTCTCTCCTGGTCTTGGAAGATGGGCCTCATATATCTTGGGTGGTAGTGCCCAAGGTGGTCCGCCCGTCGATGGCGGCTTATATGTCGGGAATTCGAGGCATATCAGTCTTCCCTCTGGAGCAAGGAGCTGTACTTGTCTCGCTGACCATGCAGGTCTCAAGGAAGGTGGTAAAGCGCATAGGAACTTTATCTGTCAATAATTGCGAATAAAAAATCATGCAGCATACTCACAGTATAATCATAAATCAAGTCAAAAACTCCATCCCCCTCCACATTCTTCAAGAAATCGTCCTTGAAGTAGTCTCCCTCTAACCACGTGACTGATCCCTTTTCTACACCATCCTTCGGTTTGTAAACATCATCTCCAGACGTCTCTTTCTCATTCTGTTTTGCGGCCTCCAATGCCTTCCCAGAGATCTCGAGTCCATACGCATCGTAACCATGAGCACTAAGCAGCAATACATCATATCCTTTGCCACACCCGGGAACCAGTGCCTTTCGTCTTCTGCCTTTCGGCACCTCCTCGAATAAATCCTGTCTCTCTGCTAATAGATCCACAAGTGCAGGACTAGGAAAGCCTTTGTCCCATGGAAGAAAGCCTTCTTTCCACAATTCATCCCATTTGGAGCCATGTTCTGCCTCGTCACCTTTGAAATGGGACAAGAGGCGTTCGCGAGCATCTGTGGGTTGATCTGGAAGTTCCGACATATCTAATATCCAAATTGTGCAATTTGAATTATCTATATTTGAAAAGAGATGTTTTCTTCTCTTTATATTCGAAGCACTGATGTGAGCCAAGCCGTCTAGACTTGATAGTGCCACTGTGGGGTGTCCTCTGAGACCCAGAGCAAACTGTGCAAATACTCTGCAAACGTGCCTCGGCTTGATTACTTGATCCAACCCCGGATATCAGACTGACCTCGCCGACATCTTTTCTCAAGGAAGGCTTTGATTCTCAACCTCGCCGTCTTTACTTTTTTTTTCCGAGCAAAATGGATTCTGCAAGTTTGTTCAATGTTAAGGTACGTTGTCTGGTCACTTCCATCCAATGGCATTGATTCAAGAGTCACTTTTGGCTCAAATGGAGCGGGTTCACAAAGCATAGTCATGCCTTCCTAAGAGCGGTATTAGAAGGATACATGAAAATTACTTCATAGCAAACCAAACTACTACTGATGCCGCAAGGTTAATCTGGCCTTCAAATTTTCATCGACCTGTAGGCTTTGAGTTTTCAACCTCGTAATCGGTGACCATCCAGAATAGCAGCCCTGCGTACTCCTTTATACCGTCTTCTGTTAAGATTTAAATTCGACCTTTGCTTACTTCTCATAGGGCAAAATAGTGCTCGTCACTGGTGGTGCAAAGGGAATTGGTCGCATGATATCAGAGGGTTTCGTCACCAATAGAGCAAAAGTCTACATTTCCTCTCGAGATATCAAAGCATGCGAGCAGGCCTGCAAGGAACTAAATGCTCTCGGTATAGTTTCCACAGTAAACTATCATCGCCTTCGCTCACTAATCACATCTTGTAGGTAAGGGAAGTGCACACGCCATCCCAGCAGACTTCTACAAGCTAGAGGATTGCAAACGATTAGTTGAAGAACTAAAGAAGAGGGAGTCTAAACTCCACATCTTGGTTAATAACAGCGGCTCAAATTGGGGGGCACCGTATGATGAATTCCCGGACTCAGCATGGACTCGTGTCCTAACCCTCAACCTTACTCGAGTCTTCACCATCACCCAAGGAGTGACACCTCTCCTCGAAGCCGCCGCTGTTGAGGGGGACCCAGCACGTGTCATCAACATCGGTTCCGTCGATGGCGTTCGAGTCCCCAACCTCGAGACCTTCAGCTACAGTGCCAGCAAAGCAGGATTACACCAGCTGAGCAGGGTTCTCGCCAACCACCTTGGAAAGCGAAATATTACATCTAATGTGCTAGCCTGTGGTCCTTTCGAGAGCAAGATGATGGCTGAGACACTCAAGAATTTCAAAGAGTCCATTGTGAGTGGTATTCCGCTGGCCCGTATTGGGACACCAGAGGATGTTGCTGGTGCTTGTTTGTTCTTGTCGAGCAGAGCTGGAGCTTATGTCAACGGGGCTCAGATTGCGTTAGATGGTGGGAGCCTGTGTACTTCTAAATTATAGTTGGTTTCATTTTATTTTTTAAAAATAAATAAAAAATAAAATGAATTAAAGCTTTGTACGATAACCGGTATGCTTTTGCAGATTTAGACATCTGGGTCGAGTTTGAGGCTAATAAGTACACCTTTACTGCCTACTCCTCTGAGTAGCGTGTCTCTTTGTGCATCATTTCGTTACTCGCAACAATTTCGAATATCTAGTGAGAAATTCACCATCTTTGACTTTGCACACCTAACCCTTCACTCCCTTGCTTTCCAATACTTTGGTTTTGTTCATGTCCAATTGTGCACTTACAACCAACTTATCATTCCGCTTCAAATGCCTGGGATCCATCTTACCAATAATCTTATGCATCCAACCTCTTCAGATCTCGTTTATTCGGGAGCCCTTTAAATTCATTATCGGCGTTGTTCTATATGGGCTAATGGGATCGATTGGGGTGTCAGAGGAGGGGTGGCGTTAAATTGGGGAGATAGCTGTTGAGGATGATATGGATGTGTTGGTTGTGGACATGGAAAGAAAATTGATCATTCCTCCAGTTGTGTCAGATATCACTCCTGTATTAAATACAAGACTCGAATCTGTGGCATTGAGAGTTTTTGAAGATGGGGCTTGGTCCTAGAAGATGTTTATCCGTTGTTGGGGTTCATCATAGTTATCTACTTTATAGAGGATTGACAGAGCTTCTTTGTTTTTTTGTACCGTTTTTTATTTCAAAAATAATTACCTAGAAACTGTTAGATGTAGATAACTAGAGGAAGTAATACGAAGTGCTATTTAAATTTCGGCCAGGAACTCAGAAAATACCACGGAAATTTGTAGCAGATACTTAGGAGAGTATTCATGGCGTTAATGAAGCACTCAAACCCAGCAACACAGAACCACATCTCGTGAGTGATATTCTCATATATCCAGAGAGAAAAACTGGTAAATTGTCTATTTCAAATTTGAGGAAGTGACAAAAATAGTAGAAGTCTTGTCGCTATCGTCGTCACACTTGGACAACTTCGTAGCACGACCTGACGGGGGTTATTTGCCTTCTAAACGAATTACATCACAGGTAACCACACAACACTACACCATTTAAGAAACACAATAAACAACTAGATTATCTTAAACCACAAGTTTGCATCGGTTTAGCTTTCCATAACTGAAGTTACGTGCATATACCTCAAGCCTTTCCATAACATTGCTTAATTACCATGTAGCTTCCTTCTACAAGGACCAAAGCACTTGAATGGAATTAATCATTCCGGGATCTGATTTCAGAAAAGCGAAAGGTTGTTTTCAAGTCTATATTCTGAGGTTCCCTAGGAGTTTCGCAGCAGCTGTAAAGGTGTTATTAGAGAAGCTTTAAGTCTTCCCTAGACTATCCAACAAAAACATTGATGGTTATATTAAAGACTGGCCTCGAGCCTTGAAATAAATATGCGACTTTCTAGACCAGTTTACACTGATCCTTTGCCTGGAATAATTCTCATTTCCTCCGACGCCCCTTTATTGGGAGCAACGAGGTGAGCATTCTGCAAGTGACAAGTTTTTGATATTCACACTTAGGGGAAACGTTTCAATACAAAGAGGCAACAAGCAATACCTATACCCTTGATAGAAACTTGCTACTTTCCGGTTTCAAAGTAGGTTTTAGACTGAGTTAGATAAGAAAAGCTCACCAATTGAATCCCTTATTTTGGTAGCACAGTCTGGATAAAAGATCCGGGAAGTTCATGGGCTGCGATAGTAAGATCTCAACAAAGAGGAATTAGTGATCTTGGGGTTGAATTATTGTAAAACTCTAGCACTCTATGAGTTGCTTTATAGTCAGAAGCCGGAAGGTGACAGAATGGAGACTGGCTTGTGAAAAATATAGAGTCTATCGTGTTTTGAAGTATTGCCAGAAAGGGTGTTGGTGAGAACCCCGCCATTGCTGCCAGTTGATTTAACACAGGGTCAACTTGACAACCGTCACACGAATTTTGCTCCTTTATTTACTGATTCTTTACCCTCTGATGCTAGGCACGACCACATAACCGCAGTCATATGCCCGTAGGTTGTATTGGTCGAAGGCTCCTGTCCCCCGATCTGTGTAGCTTGTATCTCGAGTACAACCTTGTACCCCGAATCTGAAGTGCTTATCTTTTTATGTTTAAGTTCTCCCGGAAAGTATAAAATTGGGGAGGGGTAAATTTCCAACCCATGCTAAGGCCTTCCTTGGCTGAGTTACTCGCATTCAATTAGCTAGATTTGTAAAACAACCTATCTAATTTAAAGAACTGGTATAACTAGGTTTTGGAATTATAATATTAGGTCAACTAGAGTTGAAGTAACTATACATAGGAATTAATTTCACACGCATCAGGATACTGAGAAGAACTCTACCGTCACTGGCCAAAGCGATAGTTCCGCAGAAGGCGGTTTTGATCTTCTAGATGTTTAGAGATTCCTCGATTTTGGCCTCACAATGAAGCCTAGGTTGATGGAAAGATGGGTGGAGAAGATTACAACACACAAAAAATTCAGATACCTTGACAGTAGAATTTAATATGGCAACGAATATTTGTAATCGTGCAAACCAAAATAAACACACTCCTATGGTGCAAGCTGAAAGATGGGGATGATCTTAGCAAGTGACCAGAAGCATGGCTCATCATCAATGTAGCTATATATGCATAGGAATAACACTGAAAACCACCGCTGAGATGACACTTAAAGTTGGGTATATTTACTGGGCATTGCAAAGCTAGCAGAGTGAGATTTGGTTGCAGTATTGTCCCTTGTTGTGTTTAGCTTCAGGGTGTTCGGACAGGAAACATCTACGATATCGCCTGTTAAGGACTGCAGGTGAGTGACTAGAGTTGCGAGACCAATTGATCATCATATTCTTTACCTTGTAAAAAGATATTACTTGCTTCTAACCAATCTGTTCATAGAATAGTATTTGTGGTTTCTGGAAGCCTTCTTCAACAGAGACCAACAATGTAGACCTGAATTCCAATAGCTAGGGAGCCAAATTTAGCTATACTCTGATGATGCTCACCAGATGCAAAAATCTCCTGAGCTGCGCAAGTCATGATGTCTTAAGTATTGAGATTCTTTGACACCATCGAGCACCTGTTTGAAGCTACACGTAATGAAGATCAAATGATGAACAAGTGGTTTGTTCATTTGACCACATAATATGACAGCTTCTCTAAGGCTTCCTAGGGAATCACTAAACCTGAGACATTTCTAAGGCGAGTTACGAACTGATGCTCCAAACTCAAGCTCCTGTGTTTCGCGATTACCTCAAACATCCAAGTGCTGAGACGGAATAAAACATGCATGAGAACCACACCGCAACGTGATATTTGAGAAATCGGACGATACCAACAAAAATAGCAACGGTGAAGAATCCGAACCAAGGGAGGAGGTCACAAAGATGTCACTTGAAGTTAAAGTGACAAACACATGCTTGAAATGAGGAGGTCTAGAAGTTGTACCAACCAAGACCCACAAATTCTCCACGTAATAAAAAAACAACAATCACGCAAATGTCAATAATAATTTCCCAGAATGAAGATGGGAATTCTCAATTCCGATACTTAACCTTAAATTTGTATAGGATAACACTTGTTAGAGTGATGCTATTTCAATTGCGAACTTATTTTTGCAAAAGGAACAACACAACCGACGGAGAGTTGTACGCGGATTCCATGCGTCGTCGTTGAATCCAACTTGACTCGCTCAACGCTTACGCAGGAACAGGAGTACCTCGCAGGAGCATCGATGCATCCCGTCTGCCGTCCGAAGACCCGTTCCAGAGAGTTCCCATGTCAAGATTGACCTCTCCATAAGCCAAGCAGAAGCGGTAAACCCCTATCAATAGCCAAATCTGCCTTTTTGTAAATCCCCGAGATCGCAACGCGCTGGAAGACTATTTCTCCTTTCCAGGTAAGAATTTTCTTGAACTGATCGCACAAACACGAGAAATGAAATTGATGTCAAATCCGCGACTCTTGCGGCGAAGAATGGGCATAGCCAAGCAATTTGTGCAGTTGCTATTTCGAGCACATGGGTATGAGAGGCAAAATCAGGGGAAGAAGCGCCGAACTGAGCAGCAAATCTCGCTGGCTGCAGGGCGAAATTGCTGCTCCACGCGCGCTCCCCATGCGGAAACGCGCTGTATTGCTCCTGCACGCGAGCAAGCAAATAGCGGCTCCGCCGTACGCTCATCACTTGTATTTTATTCTTGTGCCAACCAGCAGCCGTCGGGTGGAGATCGGTGGAGGCATGGAAATGGAGCATCTGAGAGAGATGAAGCTGTCCATGCTTCGTCTGTAAGGAGGTAGAACACGAGATTCTCATACCGGACCTGCTTCTCCAACGAGGAGACGAAGAGGCTCTTGCCACCCAGAGCCGGGTGCCGGACCCGGAGGAGAGAGTTGGGGCCCAAGATTCCGCTGAGACAACGGGAAGATAAGGTTGCAGCCAGGGAGAAAATTTCGTCCCAAGCAGGTCAAGCCACCAAGAACTGTTCACCCAAGCGCCTCTCGTTGAGACTGGAGTCTCGAATTTCAGGTGCCGCCGTTGGAGAGAAGAAATCGGTGAGAAACACGCGTGAGGTATCCCCTTCAATGAGTATCTAGTGATCAAGTTCTTGTTCTGGAAAGCTGAGGCTCACGGCTTCATGTGATAACCGCGAGTCAACCAGTGGTGTTGTTGTTTCATGCCGCTTGGTATCTGTCCCTGAACGCTGGCAATTGCTGGCTCTGTGAACATCTTCTGTGCGCCCAAACGCCGGTGCTTGATTCGCTGGGTAATTTTTAAAGAGCACCAAGCAATCTCATATACCCTAGCAAGTGAACTCTTATTCATCCGATTTCCACAACTTGAATCTCGATATCCGTCAAATGAATCTCATATCAAAATCCATAGCCATACGAGAATTTGTACAGTAATCAAACGGCGGTCTCCCGATTCAGCATCTTAATGCCAACCTTGAGCTTGCCAGCATGAGAGACAAAACCCTCCGCACGGTTATCGGTAAGAAGCCGGACGAATGATCATGATGCCATCATCGTTGCAGGGCCAGAACCACGAAATTGAGCTTCGAGAAGATGGAGACAGAAGACCCATATTTAGCCAAAAGGGGAAGACAACGGAAAGGTCACCAGCGAACATCAGCCCAGGCTGCCAACCGTCTAGGATACACGGTTTAGTGTTTGCTGGCTTGCGGGTTCCCCTGAAGCTCCCGCCAAAAGCTGCTGGAAAATGCTACACCGATAACACCTAGTACGAGAGAAGGTCTAGAAGATGAACTTGTGGCAATAACGGTGTGAGAGGGAAAAGAACAGAAATGATGAGTGTGTCCAGGTCACCTTGCAGAGAGCTATTACAAGCATGACAACGCGTGATTGCGTAGAGAAGTAGCGGCAGAAGCAAAAAATATTGAAAGACATGCGGAGAGGAGAGGTACAGCAGCCACCATAGGTGACCATACCGAGTCTCAGTGATACAGCGTCCCTCCAGCGGGCTTCAGCGAGTCTCAGCGAGTCTCACTAAGCAACCAACGCTGAAGTGCAGTGACAAGCTACGCCGTCGGAGAAAATCAGCCCCTGAAAAGCACTGAAGAGATCTGAGAAGCGCTGTTGTCCAGCGGCTCGGAGTGACTAGCGCCCCTGGTCAGTCCTGGACCCAGCAAATATCGAAAACCTTGGGGTTTTGCTCAGGGGGAACGGGCATGGAGTCGCCATGGAGTCGCCATGGAGTCGCCATGGAGTCACCATAGCAGATGCCCCTTTTGTCATAGCCTTTTCTAGCGCCGAAATAGCAGGCCAATGTATTTCCGTAATGTTCTTGGTTTGCCAGCCGTCAGCAGGGCACGGACGAGATGCAGGAACCAAGTCCACCCAACCAGCGCCGCGAGCCCGCCTCCCCTAAATCACCCACGCCTGTAGTACTAAGCGATTTCCTCATATAAGAAGTTCGTCCTCCCAGACTGTTCTTCCTTCCTCACCCACACACTCTCGCTTTCAATAACAGCAACTCGACTTTTAGTCACTTACATTCGTTCAACCAAACAACCTCAAACCTCAACCTCAATACACATATCTCCCACCTCTTAATTACTTTTAAAGTAAATAATACCAACCGTCAAAATGCAATACTCCGTCGCCGCCGTCATTGCTCTTGCAGCCACCGTTGTCTCCGCTGGAGCATACAAGAACGAGACCGTTGTCTACACAACTGAGGTCCACACCGCATACACCACTGTCTGCCCTGCCTCCACCCAGTTGACCTTCAACGGCGTCACCTACACTGCCACTGCCGTACGTGTTTCACTCGGGGTTGCGCTGTAGAAGATGGAAACATTGGATACAGCACAATCAGTACTTGAAAGAATCACTACTAACATTTCCTAGTCCACCACCTTGACCATCACCAACTGCCCATGCACGATCGTCAAGCCAGTGACCACCTCCGCCGTAGTGTACTGCAACACCTGGTACCCTATAGCCGTTCCAATACGGTTCTGTACAGCATTTTTGACTAACTCTTGAATAGTGCCCCATCCTCTGCCCCAGTTTACCCTAACGGCACCACCCCAGCTGTCACCACCTCGGTCCCAGCTGCCACCACTGCCGTCGGAACCACCTCCGCAAAGGGCACTGCCACCCCAACCCCATCCACCATCACCGCTGGTGGCAACAAGGCTTTCGCCCTCTCCGGCGCTTCCCTTGCCGGTCTCCTCGGTCTCGCTGCTTACGTCTTGTAAGCGGTTCACTTCTTTTCGCCTCCAGAAAGTCACGAACATACGAATTCCTCATTGCGATTCTCGGTAATTCATGACGGTGGAAACGAAGATGGAGTGGATGAGTGGGATTACGGGTGATCTTTGGGCTTAATATGGTGTTCTTGCATTGCTCTATGGAGTCTTTCAGTCTAATTTACGACACGGCCACGCATGCAGGTCGATACCTTTTCTTGTAATTGCTTGAGTGGTCGAGAGTGTTGTACATCCAACACGAGGATCCAATCATACCCCAAAGTGTGCGGTCTTTCAGATGTCTAGAGACATATGGTTGTTAATTGTTTAATTTATCTTCACCCGGGCGTCCGGAGAAGAAAGAGTTTGGTCAAATATAACGAACACAACATATTGTTCCATCTGGAAATCCTTTCTGCTTTACGTTTTATTGGTTTCTTGTTCACACTTTTTCGATTCGTGCTCATCAACTTCTATTATACTTAATGTGTGTTTACCCGCTGGGTGTGTTTATTGGTTTCTTTAAGATACCTAACAGTGCTTTATGGCCTGTCTGATCTATTGTACAGTAGAATTGGAATTGTAAAGAGACAGAAGCATTGCTCGGAGACCAAGTTTTGGCCCAGCACCCTTTTTATTTGTGGTGCAGAACTGCAGGTGAACTGGCGATTTCAACAGGAAGGAATTTTCAACGACGATTTCACCACTATCGAACACGACCTGCCGAACAACCTACCGAAAATGACTTGATATCCAACTCATCAACCTCGCTCCCACGCTACTCGCAAAACCTGGCCCATATGAGCCATTTCTTGTTTCAATCACAATGCTGACATCACAATCAATCAAAACATCTATTCAGGCTATTTACAACCTTGCAAACCAAACGCCGTACCAAATTACACCTCCCGTGGGATTTCCAATTTGATGTCGTGTTTCTATAAACAACAAACTTGTGCAGTCAGAACGTGAGGTGAGGTGAGGTGGGTTACAATGGCTTGTCGCTCGTGTGAGGTGAGGGCTCGCGAGATGTGTGTGCCTGCCGCGAGGGTCTCTTGGTGCTGCACAGAAGCTTATGCTTATTTGTGTACGAACCTGACAGCGACCATTCCTAATCTCCTCTCTAGCTCAACAGACTTCGCAAGTTACCTCCAATTATTACTTCTTCCCCAACTTCCTTGGCCATCCAAAGCACAATAACCCATCACATCCTGCAAAAACAAGTGGGAATCCACACCCTCCCCCAAAACCTCGGAGATTGATGTGGACCTCTCTGATCCTCACCCAGCAGACCCTGTCACCTTATCAAAGGTTAACAGTGGCGCCCACTACTGCAGGGGCTGCCTGCAAGCCCTGCAGTACCACTATCCTTGTCTTCGCCATTTGCTTTTAATTTTCGCAATCAAAAATTTGAGATTCCCTGCCACCTCAACCAAAAGGGGTTGGTCAACTCGGCACAATGCAGGGAGGCGATGAGAGCGGTAGAGCCTTCCTTTGGTGTGCTACGATTGGGCCAGTTCTAGTGTTGATTCGTTGGACACACGATGAGAATCAATACTTCGAAGTAGATGTTGGTACCAGCAGGCTTTCATTGGTTGGCGTAGAGATTGTGAGGTTGCAACTGGCTCGCTGCCAACCATGCATCGACGGTGGTAGTGGTGGTATGATGTCGAAAATAATCTCGATTGCGAGGGGGGTGGCGATAACGGCTTCGTAAAACTGCAAATTGGTTGTGCTTATCGCTTTTTGGGGGAATTAATCTTGATATCTTACCGTTTACCTCATAAACGCTCGAGAAATGTGAGACGGCTTGCAAGGTCGCAGTCTGGATGATGGTTTTCCAACGGCCCGCGGCGGATTTGAAGTCGGGAGGAGATGGCGACTTCGGGTTGGGGTTGCGATGAAGAGTCGGATGAAGTTGTGGTGGCGTTGTGATGGCGTTGAGATTTACGGATTGGGAAGAGCGTTATCGTGTGCTTCATTCGTGGCTCACGACTCACAAGTCGAAATTCCTAAAGTGGACGATGTGTTGGCAGACAGGTAGGTAGCGTGGTGGCTTTTCAAAGGCTGAAGTTGTGCTACGAATTCTTGTGTTTGTGTCTGTGCAGATTTATGTTTCGTCACAGTTGTGCTTGTGGTTTTGTGCAGCCTTTTTCTTTGCGAGTTACGATGGATGGTATCACGTGGAGACGAAACATTTCTAATAAGCATCGAACATAGTTGAACTAGGCACAATATGGAGTTTTTAATATCAAGAACATCTAGATGTTTGAAGTAGCCCTTCAAGTTGATCTTATACTGTCTTTAAATTTCAGCAATTCTATGTCAGCTGTTATTTGAAATCAACTGCGTATCTTGAATTGTTTGCCTTCTCGAATTTTTTGTTAACACTCTCACTCTACCCATCCAGGTGAAAACTCTTTACAGAAAAGGTGATTTAGTTCTGATCTTTCTGACTGCTGTTGTAACTTGAAGATATCTCTAAGGTAAGTCTAATTCGTTCTTTCCATTCTTCGTCTTCTGCCGCAAAAGAACTGAGACCAGACATTTTTGTTTTCTCATGTGGAGAGAACACATAAAAAATGGGCTTTATGCAACCGGCCCTAGCCTTTTGCCTCAAGGCTTAATCGCTATTAGGTTTTAGGTGAGGATGTTTCTTTTTATCGGTCGACAACACTTTGTCCTTAACAGAGAACATGTATACTCCTCGTCATGGCTTGTTGTCTTCAAGGCAAGCAGTTGAGGGGAAGTGGAATTTCTCGCAGATTTCATAGCGCCTTCTCAGTCATCGAATTTTGCGCTCAATATCCCGTGAAAAAAATAGTATTCATGTGGGAACGAATCCTCTGAATTTCGTGCATGGTAATTACTCGTTTATCTGCCTACTAGGACTTACGGATATTTCACGAGAATTATTCCACATTAGTCTTCATGGTCACTCGCCGGCCTATTGCTAGAATTCAGGATTATTATGATGAAAATCAATTCAAAATCTGGAGCCGGTTACTCGGATCCGGTTTAAGACGGCAGCATAAGCTGTTTCACTTTTAACTCAAAGAGAGTTTGTCGTCCTGTACAACATTCGCCACAAGAAAACTTGTATCAATGGTGCTTGGCAAGAAGGAAACTTCTAATAGTACAAGGTCCTTGATTAGACTCGTCTCCCTACTACTTTAATCCCCTTTGCTGTATACCCAGATACAAGGTCAAGCACATGTGTCTTCGACATAAAGTCATCAAATTGGTATGAGTTTTCATAAACAATCTAGGAAAATATGTCACTTCCGTGTATTAAGTCTTGCTACGATCAATTCATTTCAAACTTTTGAATTATCAACACACTTCACAACACCTCTTGGGGGGGGGAGTTATTTCTTTGGGTGGTTTTTCATACTATATAATTTCTTCTTTTACCACCATTATAATTCGATTTCAAGACGGAGTTTAAGAGTTTAATCCATATATTCATAGATATCAATTATTTCGGCATTTGTTTAAACAAAGGCTCAAACTTGCTCGAGGGGTTTTATACTGTGTACTGTAGAGCGTTAAAGAGTCCAATGAGGTAGCTAGTAATTTTGGAAAATTGATAGGCACTTAAAGACTGAGCATAGATGATAAGCCCGTAAAGTTTAACTATGGCAGTACCTGAAGTAGTGATGATGAGAATACCAACCTCCACTGGAAGATCTATAAACTAAGGATTATGGAACAACGGGATAAAGTAAACTAGGGCCTCATGTTATTTAAGTACCCGCCAACTTGGCAAGCCCCTGAGAGATGTACAGTTAATATATAAATACTAAAGTGTTGCCAATTGAGATATATGAACCCCCAATCTACAGCGTAAAGCTGAAGATTTTCGAAATGAATACCTTCCTCAGTTCTCGCTGGGGGTTTTGAATTCAGATGTAGTAAAATAACGCCCCTATAAATACAGGGACAATCCTACCTCTGGATCAATAGGAAGGCCTCAATACTCGTTCGCTCAGGATCATCCCCATTTCTGTTCTTTTGAACAAGCTTGCACTGCTTCTTGTAGTCTAGCTTTACACTTGGTCTTTTGCCACACGAATCACAGGTCATGGCTATCTCCATCTTCTGCCATGCCCTCTGTAAAGGAGCCTTGCTCGCATGCTCATTTACGAGTTTCTTCGCAGCGCGATGACAAGCTCCACCAGATATGCATATAGGGGCTGCATTATTCACCAATGTCAGTTCGAAATCGAGTTACATTATGCCTTTATCTAGAGAGAGGAAAGGGGTGACTCAGTGAAGAATCTCTGTTGCGAGCATGTTCTGAATTATGTAACACTACACTCGACTACATGGAATCTGGTATGATGAGAGTCGATGGATTATGTAATTAATTTGCCAGCAGCATATAGATCCGGATCTATCTCATTGTCGACACAGAATTCGTAGAAAGACGCAGGCACCTCTCCCATGGTACTTGAACATCTACATGAGCCCGCCAGGTACTAGTTTGTCTCAGGAGATGATGTAGCAAACGGCGACTGTTGCTTCTCGGAGTATTCTCCTAGGAAGTGAGGCCAAGAGATGGCTAGTTATCTCAGAAATCGGATACGTGTAGTGTGTAAATCTAACAGTCTCGTGCTGTGTGGGGGCTGGCAAAAATTACAAGTGTTCACATGCGAAATTTGGAAACGAGTACCCCTTCTACGCTCCTGAGCCTTATAAGGTTGCCGGCAGACGTGGTTCAGTGTCCTGAAATAGCAAAGTATAAGCGAATTAAATAACCTGAGTGGGATGTCTGCCTTGGAACTATTCTTTGCCATGGCCTCAATCCAGGTTCGTAATAATCGTTTTGAGGGTAGTCCAGCACCAACATTCGTTTTGATCTCTGACTCTTCCAAAACATTTGGAAGTATGTTTTTGCACAAGAAGCCCCCTTGTGAACTTGAATGCAATGCAAACCACCATCTTCTTACTATAGGGTCGGTTTTGTTGTAAACTCCGCTCAAAATGCAATATGATAGATTTCGGATGATTTCAAAATTCCATTCACTTGTAGAGAATGCGATTCCATTGGGGGGCTCAAGAGTAGAACCAAAAGCACAACAATGAGTTTAGAAGTTAATTGTTTGTTCTAAAACTTGACTGACGCAAAAATTAGCTAGCAATAAACTTCGTAAACTCTGTGTGAATATATTAAATCCCTCATGGAGGAAAACGAGGTTCGTTTTTCAGGAATAACTGACTTATGATATATGGAGCGAATGGTGCTAAAACCAATTGGAGGTCACAATTGTTTATATTGAACGCTCAGTGTGAATATTTAACACTTAATATCGTCTTTATTCCTGATTTTGCAATTATTGATGATCTGAAAAATTACTCCTTATTTGGAAAATTAATTTGATCAACTAGTTCAAGTAGAGACTCGAGAGTAGGGATTCTGCTTCAGAATTGCACAGCTGGACCAGAGTATGATTCACCATCATTCTGGATTGTAGATAACACGGGGGCCTAACCTACTCAGATAATTGAAGTAGGTGATCAGGTGGTATTAGCTTCCTACTGCATATCTCACATATCAATGATGAAGTCAGCATAATTTTCTATGCATACAATAAAAGACCAATTTTGCGAGCCTTAAAATACCCACTGTTTGAACACTGCTGCAGTTTTCCTTTTCTGGAATTCCTACAGGCGCTCCCAGCTGGAGGACCTATCTCGGATCATCACAAATTCCAATTTCCGCGCCATTACTTGAAAGGAACCTTAATGAAGACTATTATTTGGACAAGCGGTATTACAAACAAAGGAGATTGACTTGGAGGGTAGAGGAACCCCACAACGCACAAGGTTATGATTTTTAACATAATTGTTATCTAAATAACTGTTACTCTACAAACGTACAGTCGGTCTACAAAGCAATACTAGTATGAATCTGAGCGTACTGTAGCTTTTTGGATACATTCGGTAGGTGGAAGCGATCTAGGGTTTATGGGTAAGCAATATCAAAACTATCAATGTAAGGAGTATTAGTCAAGCAACACCTATGATGCTATTAACAGACACGCTGTAGCTTTGGTATGAACCTTTATTGTACCGAGAGAAAGATTTCGGATCCTAATATTCATTGTCACGAAGAAAAAACTCTCAGAATCTCAGTTTTGGTATGGAAACGATGGTACCCCTCTTTCCCAGACCATTGCTGTCTTTCCTGCCGCTTGGGATATGCACCTTTCGAGATGTAACAGATGTTAGTTGAAGGACAAGACCCTGATGGTGGAGAGCTGCACCGAATGATGAACAAAGTAATTGAATGTGTTTGGTATGAGATCTGGCCTTTGATTCTTCCAGACGCCTAGTGGCTGTTTCGACTTTGAGAATGCTCGACTTCAATACCAAGAAACATTGCATCGGTTTAATTATTACACAACATTTGCCGAATATCTGAGAACAGCTCAATTGATGTGAAGCTTATAACAGCCGTCCCCCTCATCACTCGTTTCGCTCGATACAATGGTTGGAGCGGCTTTGTAATCAGGTTGCAGGCATTTTCCAAGGAAATCAATAACTTTGCATGTAGGAAGGGGCTCGACGGTTACCTACCGATCTCGATCCTTGGGTAGACGAGAAAGAAAAAATTCTCGAAAGTAAAGGATTGTTTCCGTAGGAGATAATAGGAGATATCAATTAGAAAGCAAATTGCTTGCGTCATTGAAGAAATTCTTTGCCTCGTGGAGCATCACGGACCCGTCATGATGTTGCATTGCGACAGGGGATATAAACACCGAAAATAAGCGAGTGGCTTCAAACCATATGTCCGACGACACCTCAGCTTTCGGTATCGGCATAATCTGCCCCTCCATCTTATCTTCGATGCGGTAAAACAAAGGGTCCATAAACTCCTTGCAGCTTTGTGAGCTGCACCGAGCGGACTGCCAAATCAACCCGATCAATCAACTCATTGTCCGCGTTGTGTATCGGCGATGAGGGGTCAGCCCACAGGTGTGTGGAGAGCTACTTGAAGATAGACATGTATATAATGGCATGAATGGAATGAGAGGAATGATTTCCTACTCATCACCTCTATCATCACATCCAATTGATATTAAATATTCATCTAGTCACCTCATCTACAAATCAAAATCATATTTTTAAGCTATCACAATGTCTTCCACAAGCAACTCAGGAGCTGGCAAGACCGTTTTGGTTACAGGCGGATCTGGTTATGTCGCAGCTGAAGTTCTCAATGCATTCCTAAAGCGTGGATATAAAGTCCGCACCACAGTTCGCAATGAAGCATCTGCCAATAAAATCAGGAAATCTCATAGCAAATATCTTGCCCAGCTGTCCTTTGCCATTGTTACGGATCTAGAGACACCCGGGGGCTTCGACGAAGCTGTCAAAGGAGTTGATGGAGTAAGTCGAGACCGTCAACCTTCGAGTTATTGCCTGCTGACGTTTGGTAGGTCATCCATACTGCCAGCCCATTTGTCCTGTCAGTTGAGGACAACGAACGTGACCTTCTCAAACCCGCTATCAATGGCACTCTCGAAGTGCTGAAATCAGTTCAGCAGCATAACCCAGATGTCAAGAGAATCGTCATTACCTCTTCCTTTGCGTCTGTCGTCGATGTCTTCCAAGGCGGCCGCCCAGGTTATACCTACACCGAGGCCGACTGGAACCCAACAACCTACGAAATAGCCGCGAAAAAGGACACCCCTGGAGAGGTCTCATACTGTGCATCCAAAACTTTCGCCGAGAAAGCCGCCTTCGATTTTGTCAACGACAACAAGCCCAACTTTGATGTAACAACCATCTGTCCACCCATGGTGTACGGACCTAGCAGCGCCTACCTTCCTGATCTTAAACATTTGAACACTTCCTCAGCAGATATCTACCGCTTCACTAACGGTTCTGAAAAGACCGTGCCCGATACTGCTTTTTTCGCATTCGTCGATGTGCGCGATCTCGGTGAGGCACATGTTCGTGCTTATGAGTTGCCTGAAGCTGCTAGACAGAGATATCTCTGTGCAGCTAGTGGGTATACTTACCAACAAGTTGCAGATATTGTGCGTAAGGACTTCCCCGAGAGAAGGGACTTGTGTCCCGAAGGCACGCCGAATGCTCCGTTTCCGGATGTGTATAAGCTTGATACGAGTAAGATCAAGAAGGAGCTTAGGATGGAATTTAGATCTTTGCAGGACTCTATTCATGACATGGTTGAGCAGTTTATTGAAGTTGAGAAAAAGGCTTGAAAGGAATGTTTTGATGAATGTCGAAAATCGAATGAGCAGCAAGCAAGCAAGTTTTGTATTGAAGTAACTGAGCCCGCTTTGGGATGTTGATAACGGCTGGAATATTTAAAATTCACTCTAGCTGAATTCTTAGACTTTGATTGGCAAGAATATTTAACTTCCTCCTACGTTGATGTGCGTGTGTTTCGAGACCTCCAGCCAGGTTAGTCATGTTAGGCGGGGAACAGATATCACCTCGTTCTAGCGAGGTCGATTAGCGAGCCAGGTGAGCGAGGGGAACCAAGGTTCTACATAAGAATTTGGGTTCCTTAGATAGGTGCCTCGCGCTCAATTTAATATCATTTGCCATATAGTGTTTTGAATTTGATACTAGTAATGAGTTCACTTCCACGTGAACACCCTGACCTGACTGCCACACTTTTGTTGCAATACCAACCAGCGATACGGATGCGGAATCTTAGATGTATGTTTAACTAGGAAGGGAAGGGAGGAGTTTCGTTGCAATAAGTTAAACCTTTAATGGCTTAGAGTAGGTTATTTACCCGCCCGATCGATATCAAACCCCCCGCTCCTAAATGCAGTCTATGTCTGTGACTTTGTGCGCCGGATAGTTCCCGGACTCAGGGTTGCATTGTGAGTCGCATCTGTGAACCGTCAGCCACAGAATTCAACAACCAAGAGTGAAAAAATAGAAAGCTAACTAGTTACTAAGTGGGTTAAAGAAAGCCACAAGAGGTTAACTAAGTGGTTGTGATCCAGCCCATGCAAAGGACTCCCTTCATCTAAGACACACAGAATCCGGTTCAGCCAACCAGTAACGGGTCGTCTCAAGCCATCTGCGTCACTACTTACACGAGAAGCCATAATCAATATCGCAGTCAGCCTCTTTATTTGAAATATGGTTTTATTGTGACTATCATTAATTCGAACAACTCTCATCGCCGATTGTGGCTGGTTGAACAGCATGGGATATTCCGTCCACGAGCGCGGAATGCTACGATACTCGCCCTTTGGCAGGTTGACTCCTTCAGCTAGGTCGGGTGGGCACGAGAACGACTCACAGATGGTCATGAACATATCACAGAATCTGAGTAGCTAGACCATAGCCATAAACCTACCTCTCCCGATGCCAGACATTTCCTTTCTAGAGGTGGGGTTCTTGGCCAACCATCGACATACCACTCTCTCCCCTTTAAATATTATGCATATTACTGATAGTTTATGGGCTGCCTGCACGTTAGTGATGAACTAGTCACATTATTGCCACCCCTAGCTAAAACATTCTTGAGATTCTCTCGCACGTTTCTTCCAACCTCCTCAGAGGGCAAGGGACTACGGCTTCGACCTCCGGGGGAGGGGGAGGGGGGCTAGCTACAACTTGTCAATTATCCTGTCTTTACAGCCCAGTAGCCTTATCCCAAAATTCCCACCTTGCACGGGAAGTCTCATTTTTCTCTCATTAGCCAATGAATACGACATAGCATATATGTTTTGTTTCAAGATCAACAAGAATATAACATCAGAAATTCTTAGTACACTGATAAGGGCGCTACAAGTACTTCTGAATCTCTGATTCACTAGTCCTGGTGCTTCGCTGTTCCGATATAAACTTGGCTACTGCAGTTTACAATGGAAGAGTAACTTACACACCTCCTTGGTAGCTTTTGTTTGATCTAGTTGCACTTGGATACCTTTTTTAGGTCTAGAAAGCACCACCTATAGATTAGCGATAACAGTTCCTAAGTTGATAGAATAATCGCAAATGACAACCATGTAACAACCCCCTAGGTGTGTCCGTCAAGGAGGTAAAGACTCTGGTTCTAACCCCACGTTAAATAGTGCGCCACGGCTACCAGTGATAGGCAAGAGCCCTCGAGGTTTATACCTCTAAGAAGGGTTATGATGACTCAGGTCCAAGATCTACTACCTCAGAAGCCTGATGGGGAGCTGCTGAGCCTACTACCTTGGCAGGAAAGCATTAAGCGAGATCGCAGAGTTCTTGGAGGAGATAAAACAAATATAAATTTAGTAACAATTACCTATGAGTTTCTAGTCTTGTGAATATATTTTTATTTTTAAAAAAAATATGAACCTGAGGTTTTCATTCGATCATGAAGATGTGAGAATCCTCCTCCGGTGGATCCAGCTCGCAGTCTTTAAAGCGCACGAGTGGTGAGACTCCGTTCTCATTAACATAGCACTCCGTCTGTTTCCACACTACCCAAATCTTGTCATTCCAATCACGCTTCCCCTTTACATTATCCATGAATTCCTTCCACGCATACCAACATGGAAGTAGGAAATGACGATTAGCAATCCTGTACTCCTCTGCCGTCTGGACCCGTTCCCATATCCTGTCTAACAAATGCAACTCTAGATCCGCCCCTGTCAAGTTCTTGACCTCCTGTAGAGGACCTAACGTATATTTCAACACATTCCCAGAAGACATATTCTCCTGTAAGGTAAAATATGACCAAGGATCTTTCACAGTGAGCATGACTCTCAGAAATTTTACAGAAGAACTATCCGAAGACAAAAATCTTGCCAGGGTAGCAAGATGCTGCTGCATCTTCAGGACTGGAATGCTCTCAACCCGAATTTGGGGGAAGTCGAGCCAAATTTCCAGCTTCTGGACATGTTGGAAAATACCTGGGAAGGAAATTGGTGTCGGAATGCGTTGCCCGAGAAAATCGATTTCGAAACTGAACCAGATCTTCATTATATGGAAGTAACTTCCATACAAAAGGTCACAAAATTCTCTGTTGATCTTGCGATTTGTACGCAAGATGCCCGTTGGGAAGTGGAATCGACAGTCTGGTATGTCTCGTATCAAATCACCACGATTCAGACGAGTGGGATCGTGTGTCACATTTGGCGTCTTATTTGAGGTTTCTAAGAATTCTGATGGGAGGATGTATTTGAAAATCTTAAGGCGGATTTCTGCTGGCAAACCATTGAGAGACGTTTGAGGATTTGATGGCCTCGTAGCTAATGTTTTAGGACGTACTGGAAGAGTTTTGTGAGACATTTTGGAGCGAAAACTTGAAATTGCAATAAGCATTTGGTGAGGGGAAATACATGTAAGAGAGAGGTAGATGTTCATAAAATGCAAGCCAATCTACAAGGAAGTAGAAATCTAGGTTCAGCTCAGCCCACAAGCTTGTCAGGGATGCCTTCAACGTCATAGTATCGCGGGAATATCCGCTCCGATGAGACCGATTCAGGGTCCTCCGTCAGGAGTTGTGTCTTTCCGGTAACCACTTTCTCCACAAGCTCCCGGAGTGGTTTGGTTAGTGTGACTTCATCACCATGACCACTAGCCGCAACTGGTTGATAATACAGAAATCGAAACGCCTAGAAGAGTCTACATTGCTCAATAAGAAGCGAGTTTTGGGAAGGGGGGACGAGAATAGGTTTGGCGTTATTTGGAGGTGTACAGAAACAATATGAAAAAGATTCGATATGTGGCGAGGGAGAGTGAGGGAGCATGGATCCCAGCTATGCTTCCTTGGGACCAAGAATGAGAAGAAGTGGAAGAAAATTAGTAGTTCGCTCTGGAACAAGACTCCATTACCTTCCCTAGAACTTTTGGGATGGAAGTACTCTTTCGAATATCTATAGATAGTCTGCAAAAGTGTATTTATAGAATGAGAAGAAACCGGAAACCACGATGTAATTAGCCAAGAACAACATGACGAGGCTAAATCTACCACGTTCTCTTCACTTGAAAGTAATCGAACATACTACATTCTTTGCTCAAAACCCACACAAAGCCCGCTCAATTGCAATCATCTTCTAGCTAGTTACAGGCACGTATGAAAAAAGTGAGTCCCCTTCGTTGTTACCGATAGACAAATTCCACTTGAGAAAAGTGCTCGAAGTCCGGATTTAAGAGGAAGCAATAGCACCAAACACCCATTAGGCACTCGAGAGAAACAGGTCTGTACACCAACAGGTTCCATCTTCATACTTCCATATGTATCATCACTACCTACCCCGCAACATTCTTAGTAATAACTTTCCCATCCATCTTCATCTTTCCCTACTGCCTCTCCAACCCATAAGCCGTTGTCTCGAACAACTTTCCAATCGCCTCCACACTCGTATTCCCCCCGCTAAAAACTATCCCTAAATCCCACCCTTCCTTCCCCGCCTCACGTTCCACCAACCCCCTAAACTCTTCATTATAAAGCGCAACAGCCAAACCCACACACGCACTTGGCTCGACTACAACTTTCATTCGCTCTAGTACGAGTCGCATCGCGGATTTTATTTGATTTTCTGTGACACTGAACATTTGCTTGACGAGAGCACGATCGTGGATTACGGTCCAGGGAAAGGCACCAACGGGGGTGCGGAGACCGTCTGCTATTGTTAGGGTCTTGACTGTGGTGATGCGTTGACCGGTTTCTAGGCCACGCTTGCAATCATCTGCGCCTTCGAATTCTGGCTCTGCCCCGAACACAAGAATACCGGTCCCCTCACATGATACGGCAGTGCCAGAGAGCATCCCTCCTCCTCCACAAGGAGTGATGATAGCGTCAAGGCCATTGCGTTTCTCATTCTCCTCTGAACTTGGGATGGAGAAAGAACTTTTCACCGGTCCTTCTACAGCTTCTCTATTAGAAGCAATCATCCTCTTTACTTGTTCCTGGAATTCCAACCCTAAGGTTCCCTGCCCGAGCATGATATCAGGGTGATCATAAGGTGGTATCAGCCGGGCTCCCGTATTTTTAACCACATCCGCGACAACAGTTTCACGCTCTATACTTGTGCTCCCGCTGAATATTACTTTGGCGCCGTAGCCTTTGGTGGCTGCTATTTTAGAGGGCGTGGAAATGGTAGGCATGACGATGTAAGCTGGTATGTTCATTGTTTTTGCTGCGAGAGCGAGTGCTTGGGCATGGTTTCCTGTATGGTTGAAGGTCAATTAGCGGTCCCTGTTCTATACCTCCACAAAGAAATAGATAATACCAGAACTATGCGTAACAACCCCTCTCTCCCTTCCCCCGCCTTCCTCCCACCCCTCCTCACTCATCAATCTCTTAAGCGCATGAAACGCCCCCCTCACCTTAAATGCCCCCACTCTTTGTAAATTCTCACACTTAAACCACAACCTTATCTTTGGCTTCGCAGGTTCTTGTCCTGCCCATTGTGTATCCACGAGTGCTTCTTCTGTCTGTGGTGTGGAAGCTAGCTCGGTGAGAGTTGTGTTTGTGAGGACGGGTGTGTAGTGGATGTGTTCTTTGATAAGAGAGTGTGCAGTGATGACCGAATCGCGGACAAGGGAGGGGGATTTATTCGGGTCTGACATATTTGAATTGTTCAAAGAGAAGTTGCTTTCGTGTTTATAAATGTAGGTGTTTCAATTTATTCCAAGACCTGCAAGCTTGTGAGTAAGCTACTGAAATTAGCAGTTCTAGAAAAAATTATGCCGAGATTCGGAGAGTGGGGAGGGTCAGTCTAGATGCACGTGCTAGAGACAGGTCAATAGGCTTCTGAATAGGCTTTCAAGGTAAAAGGTAAAACTTTTCGCAATTCCAGATACCGAAATTCCTTGGGGAATAGAGTATAGTACAGAGCGCCAGATTCATCGCAGTATCAGAAATAACACCCCAACCATTTAACCAACCCTCATTTACTTCTGGTTCTCGGGACGGAGAGATCTGTTAGGATGTTAGTAAGCTGAATATATAGATATGGCTTGGGAATGGCTCACCGGACAGCCTTTCCTGCTCTCCAGATCTCCAAATCACGGATCTCTTTCATCTCGGCCTCGTACTTCTCACGGTAATCCTTTTGCGAGTTGAAAGTAAGAGATCTCTCGGTCTCCTTTCCAGTTTTAACGGAATCATACAAATCGTTGAAGACAGGCTTCAAGGCGTCCTTGAACTTTCCACTCCAGTCAATGGCACCACGACGGGCGGTAGTAGAGCATGCTTCGTACATCCAGTCCATACCATTGGCGCCAATCAATGGGTACAAAGATTGGGTAGCCTCCTCAACAGTCTCGTTGAAAGCTTCGCTGGGGCTATGGCCCTGCTCACGGAGAACCTCATATTGGGCAAGGAACATGCCGTGGATACCTCCCATCAAGCAGCCACGCTCGCCATACAAGTCAGAGTAGACCTCCTTCTCGAATGTGGTCTCGTAGAGATAACCGGATCCAACACCGACGCCGAGAGCAATTGCCTTCTCCTTGGCCTTGCCAGTGACATCTTGGAAGACGGCAATGGAAGAGTTGATGCCACGGCCCTCACGGAAAAGTGTTCGGACAGTTCGCCCAGATCCTTTTGGTGCAACAAGAATAACATCGACATCCTTGGGAACATCAACCTTGGTCTGGTCCTTGAAGACCGGAGAGAAGCCGTGGGAGAAATAGAGAGTCTGAGAAAAGTTAGCACATACTTTTGAGAGCACTAGAAGCTGTATTCACCTTTCCCTTGGTAATCTGCGGCTTGATAGCTGGCCAGGTTTCACTTTGAGCAGCATCACTGAGCAAGTTCATGATGATGGTGCCCCTGGAGATAGCCTCATCAACATCGAAGAGGTTCTTGCCTGGGACCCAGCCATCTTGTTGAGCATCTTTCCATGATTGACCGTTCTTTCGTACACCGACAACAACGTTCAATCCCTGATCACGCATGTTCAAGGATTGGGCGTGTCCCTGTGAACCATATCCGATGATAGCCATTGTATCATTCTTGAAGTAGTCCTGTAATTGTATCAATATCGGGAACCTTCGAGGTATCTTGCGGTGAACAGAAACTTACCTGAAGCTTGGCGGCAGGCCAGTCGGCTCTCTCTATAATTGAATTAGATCTCTACACACTGGAATCTGCAAGAATTCTGCTTACCATAGACATCCTCCTTGACACCGGCGAAGTCAATTGTCTTGACACCACGGACCTGTTGAGCTGATGCAACAGCAGCACGAGCAACCGGTCTCGAGGATGCGTTGATGGCAGAAACAAAGGTGCGGCGTGCTGGAGTAGAGAGCTGCTTTGCCAATGGCGAGCGGAGAGCTCGTGAGAAAGTGCGAGAGGCCATTTTTGTAATTGAGTGGAGTGGATGTTTGGAAAAAAGGAAGTGAAGGTCTTTTTGTGGAAGATGTGACTGTTCTAATGCTTAGAAAAATTCAAGCTCTGCCGAGAGCGGAGCGGAGACCGAGACTACTTCGCCGACAGGTGTCTGGGGCAGCCAATTGACTGGGGAATGACGCGAAGGAGGGGTCAAAAACAATTTTCACAATCTGGAAGTTAAAGAAGGGAATATGCAAATATGAAAAAGTCTCTATTGTCCTATTTTCATCACTGAAATGAGCATCGCCAGCGCACCGGAACCATTTCTAGGCAGGGTTGTGGTGGGGTCATATCTCTATGTTTGCAAAGGAACAAGATCGCTATTTACGCCAAAGAATCTGCCAAATGAACGCCTCATTATGCCGTATGCTCATGTAACACTGCTCTTCTAATATATAAATATGACCAGAGCAAATATGTCCATCATCATCTAATCCCGAGTCTTTAAGACCTTGTCGAATACTTCGTTCCGGACTATCCCCCCACCCATGGCTTGTCTAACATTACGCTTGAATCCCTCTCTATTTGACCGTAGGTCCTCAGCGGCCTCTTTGTTCAAAGGATCGGAGGCGTTTGGTTCTAGGAAGAGGAACTATGCAGCGATTAGCTTCTCGGGGTAATATCCTTTCAGGAGTTCAGACATACCTGCAGACCAACGATAACAGCCTGTAAATTCAGTACCGGCTTCCAGTCTTCTCGAAGGATGTTGAGGCAAACTTTTCCTTGCAAATCGATGTTTGGATGATAGATCTTCTCCTTGCACAAGACCTTCGGTGGTGCATGAGGAAACTCCTGGCTGATTTCGAAACTGAAGTGGAACTGTCCACCTTTATACATACCCTCGTCAGGATCGATAGTAAGCTCGAAGTTGAGGAGGTCATCGGGGTCTTTGAAGACAGTCTTCATCGTACTTGGGAGGGAGAGTTCGGAGAGATCTGGGCGCATAAAGTTAGACCACTACAAATGACACACGACAGAGCAGTATAGAACAGGGCGCTACCTTTTTGAACTCGCAGTTGTGCAGCAGTAACCTTCTTCTTTCTTGTGCCTGCAGCAGCATCTGCATTCGCATCCTGCTGCTGTTTCTGTTTCTATACAGATGTTAGTATTTGCAGTGGGGTGGGTGAATGTAAGGCGCGAGAGCAAGAGACACGAAGGCCAAACACATACCATAGTCCATATCTTCAACATTTTGAAAGCGGGGTGGGTGTAGCACTGGAATTTTAGGCGCGCCGAGTATTCTTTGTTGTTTGTTGGTGTGATGAATTGTTAAGGAAAGGCAAGGCCGGCGGCGAAACACCCGATTTGACTAGGCAGCGCAGCCTTTTGTGGACGATACTTTTGATAGGCAGCCTTAAATTGAATGACACACCGACTTGCCACGCGATTTCGCATAACCACATGTATAAACAGAAGCATATTAAATAAGGCTGCTAGGAGGCTACCATTGTTCATAGTTACACGGTGCAAACCAGAAGATAGTAAACCACAACGCCGGCAATCGACTGACTTGAGACATAGTGGTAAAGCAGTTTTAAAATTATATCGCGACTTTGATTCAGGGTATTCAATTTCCATGCCAACCTCATCTCATACTAATCACAAACATTCAGAATATAGTCGTTCGACGACTTCTAAAACGCCCTGTGTGCAAATGCAATGACCACGATATCTCGTTATTCTTACATGCCTTGCAAGATCGTTCATCTTCCTGATCTCGAGCATTAAGTTCCCAACCAACTTTTGCCCCAGACCTCACCTATAAAACACTTTTGTTATATCTAGCGTCTGGTGAAGCAGCACATAATACCAGAGCGGCCCAAGAACCACATACAGCCGATGAACCGGACCAAGGACAAGACGGCTGTTGCCCAAAGTAATAAGTTGAAAAAGGTGGCTGTCCGAACCGTAGCCTTGTTCTAAATTTACATTAGCATATACTGAAATCTAGAAGGGTAATTAGACCTACTCCGAAACCAAAGTTATCGAAATTGTCGCTTGTGATAAGCACTGCGAGGAGAGCATTTGAGAAAATCCACGAAATCAAGAGTTTTGTTCTGAAAGATTTGTACGAATCCTCGAGAGTCTTCTTCTCGTCCTCTACCTCTGGAACAAATGGTCGAAGAGCACGCTTAACTGTAGCCTCAAATTGACTATCAATATCTTCTTGCGGTCTGTCGATTTCCTCAATAACAGCAGTCTTGCCATCCGATTTGGTCGTCTGTGCGGATGGAAGAGCCTCGGCCTTGTCGGAACCTTTGGTACCCCAAGAAACATCGTGCCAATTGCTGAAAGCATACACCATTAAGATATTGATGTAGGAAGACATGAGCAGTAGATATTGACCAAAGGAGGTGAACATGTGCCATGGATCGAGATAGAGGAACGAGGCAACAAAGTAGAGTCCGAAGGTAGCCAACAAAGCAATGATGATCAAACCTCCGCTATTACTAGACGATCCAAAGAAACTTTGGAAGAAGTGGTCTGCAGAGTCTGTCTTGATGGTTGCAGTCGAAATACCGCGAGCGGCCAAATACATTGAGAGTACAATCATGTAAGCATTGATAAGACCAAAGACCACGAAAGAAATGATGTAGGTGAGCCTGGATCCTTTAGGTCTGTTACCGAGGGCGAGAACGAATTGGACAAGTAAGAAAGCCAGATATAGATATTTTAGAATGGTGTTGATAATAGGTGTTGCGGTATCCCCAAAAGGCCAGCCATGATGTTCAGCAGTTGTGTTAGATGCAACAACAGGAGTTCCGACAAGATTCATAATAACAGTTGTGGTCAACCAGAAGGAAGCTAACATGAACCACGAAAGGAACACGCTGAACATATTGTATAGCAGCTGGATGTGGAAGAAGAACATGCGAACTAGGTTATGGCCACTCTTGTACCTATCGAGTATTAGCTAGTAGTCAGTTTGGAATTTCTCAACCAACTTACATTCGACCAAAGTGCATAATCGAATACATGCTGGCAGCAAACGAACCGTTGAGCCAACGTCTGCGCTGTCCAATGAATTCAGGGGCTCCTTCGGGAACATCAGTTTCACCCTTAGCGGCTTTGATATAGGTCAAATGCCATTTCGATCCAGCCTTAGCGACCAACTCGAAACATAGAATTCTGTCCTCAGCCAAGAACATGTTCTTCTTGAAGATATTCATCCCTTCAATACCTTTCTTACCAAGCTTTTTTGACAGTGTGTGATCACCATGGAAATACTGTTCAAGAGGTCGTCCCATAATTGCACGGAAACGATAAGCCGAGAAAGCGCCAGGCAACACACTGACATAACCGAAAGAACTTTCTAAAGGCTTGTCGAGGATGTTACTGATCTTATACTCGAAATTTTGAGCCGCGACTAATGGATTCAAAAGCTTTCTGCCACCTTTACCCAACATAGCGTGGATTTCACCACAGGCTCCTCCAAGATCTTTATCATTGTAGAAACCTTCCCACAAGGAAAGAAGAGACTTTGCCCCAGGTTTCGTTCCGGCATCGAGAAGGATACACACTTCGGGGTTCAAAAGGCGACCAAAGGCGTTAAACAGCCAGCGATGGGAGTTGATCTTCTTGCTGTTCTTTTGCTTCAAGCAGAACATCATCTGCACCGGCGGGAGCGTGCTGGAGCCCTCATCTGTTGGTCGAATCAACTGTTGGTTTGCTGTAACAGATAATTGTGTGGTATATTCGAAAATGTGAGCAACAGTCTCCTTGCCATCAATATCCTTTTTCATAACACCATCCTGGTAGATTCCGATGGTAGCCAATACGTCCAATGTATCCTTGTCGCAAGGGTCGATTCCGTCGAAAACAAGGCATACCACGATCTTTTGCCAAGCTGGGCCACCAACATTCCAGAAATCAGATCTCTTCAAGTTTACAATATCACGGATATTTTGCATAACACCGTGAAGAGTTCTTGCTGTCAAAGTCTTATCTTCATTATAATACGTAACAGCAATGAGGAGCTCGGTATGGCGGTTGTACATGGCTGGTCGAAGATTGTAACCGTTCTTGAGTGTGAAATCATCTGGATCACAAGTCGCAGCAGTGTAGCGCATGTGTGTGAACTCTTCGCTGTTTCCTGTTTCAGCCTCCTGCCTGTATTTTGCCTGGATGGCGTTCTTTATGGCGGATGGAACAGGGTGGTTGATGCTTAAAACGCTGCCCTGAACAAGCTTAACTTTTCTTGTGGCATAACGCTTCAAACCACCGCCGCCGCCGCCGCCAGGAGCTTGTCTTTGTTTCCATGCCTCGGTCGAGTCTGTATCTGCACGAGAGTATGGAGAGCCAGCCCGTCCATATTCATCAACAGGTTGACTATAAGTATTTGTGCTTCCGCCGTATTCACTGCTATATGGGGCGGGCGAAGCTCCAGGTGCGTAAGATTCTGTAAGGCTGTATGCTGAGACTGGTCTCACTGGAGGGGTTCCAGTTCGGAGGGTATTTTGATTATAGGGATCAGCGAAGGGTCCCGATCCTGGAGCTCCGCCGTGCAATAGGGGCTGATGTCCTTCTTCTTCATCATGAGGTGGTTGATGATACTAAGATATTGCATTAGACGATGCGGGTAGGTAGAATTTTTTTTTTTTCAAGAGACTTACGCCGCCTCCTCCTGGGGGAAGATCGTGGAGCTGTTGGCCATACTCTCCATTGCCTGGATGGGCCATCGCTGTGGAATTGTATTAGATTTCGATGTATATTGTGGGATCGAGAGCAGACGGGATAGTATTCGTGGTGCTCCCCTTGATTAGTTGATTGAGGATTGTGAAGATGGTGAATGGATCGAAAAAGGGGAGTTGTTGTGGAGTTGGAATGTGCCAGGAATCAAGGATTCAGAAGCGATCGGGGATCCGCGTCATCAAACCTGTCGCAGCTTTGTATGCGAGCTTCTCGAAGCTCTTCAAGAACGAGAGTAGGGACGAAAGATGGTTTTTGTGGGATGAGGAAGACCGGTGTACTAAGAAGACGTATCGTGTTGAGGCTGCTTTCCGTTCGAGATGAGCTGCGGAGGCTTGTATTATTGAGTAGGCTGTTCGCTTGAAGATGTTTGACCTCACATTCGTATCCTTGTCAGAGGCGGTGCACGACGAAAAACATGACCCTTTGGAGAAAGGAGGGTAACCCGAGGACCACGCATTACAGAGAGTCTACTAAGTTTTTATGGGCTTTGATTTGCTAGCCGGTGCCCCTAAAATGTGCATTTTCCCTCATCCACCAGCTCCAGGGCTGTCAAAGGGATTGGTTTGTTTCGAAAAACGCGTGAAACAAAAGATCAGCGCAAAAAGTTAGAATCATGATCCGTTGTGCCTTGGCCTACAAGACATGGCAGCAAGATTGCATGCTCTCAACAGTACAAAGTAGCAAGTTTCTTTCATTCCAAGATTCCAAGTCTCATTGAGGTTCAACTCCATTGAAGTTCGTAAACTTGACTCCATCCATGTACCGTCTTTCCTCTGTTTGTCGCCACCTTACTTCTATTGGCTTAGGCCCATTCAGAGGGACCACTGCGGCTGTGAATGATGAGATTTAAGTGATTTATTTTCGTCCTCGCGTAACGGCCGACGGCACTCAGGGGAGACCAGGCCTGGGATGAGCAATGAAAAGCGAGAGTTCGTTTATTCATGATTTTCACTGCATCAAATAGAGATTACTAGATGTGATGAACAGTTGAAGTATCAAGCTCAGGGAACAACTAACCCACCCAGCAGAGCAAGACACCGCAGACTGTTGAAAGTCTTCCTCCTTAGGTCAGAGGTGGGTGCGCATTGTTGGGAAGCCGCATCTGCAAGTCAGGGACTCCAGCCACACGTATTCTGAGATTATTCTACCAAAGAGCACATCCTAATACTGCACTACTCTCACTTAACTCCAGAATATATTTAGAGTTGAAAGTAATTCTATGATCCATGGCTGACGTTGTCCAGGACACATTACTAGGTTCCATTCTAACCACTAGACTACGGTAGTTGACGTGAAATGTTATACTTTCGGATTCCAATCAACCACCCCTCTGCCCAGTGAAAACCGTAATGGGGCTGGTCGTTCCGAGAGGATACTGAAATTTCTAGTTGAATGAAGCTTCAAGTGCGTTTTGGCCCCGAATATTAGACCCCTTCCTGTGTCCCTTCTCATAACTCCCTTGGAAATACTGCACTGAAAAACGGTCTACAATAATATGCTACAGCAAGAGATTTCATGTGGAACATTAGCCAAAACCAAAGATTCCTTGATGTTAAGTGCTGGTCATTATATCTTCTCCTTTCAGCAACGGTCTGCCTTGAACGGCACAGCCAGATCCCGACGAGGTACATAAAGAAGTTCTTCAGCCCTGATGCCACTTATTGACAGACTTACCTTGGCTAGCTAACAAAGGTTTTCAATGAAATTAGGAGCCGTAGTATTAGAAAGTGCCTCTTAAATATGAATCGAAGGAGTAGTAGCCAACGTAGAAAGTAACAGTGCGTTAGCTAGTTGTGATGGGCATGAACCAGAATATATATCGCTTTTCTTAAACAATAAGGGCCACGAAACGATATAAAAATCATCATAAGGCCACATCGGCTTGGTAGGTGCTTGTATATTCTCAGCTGTTTCAGATAGATAATCATTTAGTAGAAATTGTTTGTACAACATTACTATGCATCTCAGTGGCCCAACAACCAACATTCATACTTTTCAATGGCTTGTGCCGCAATTTAATTAGCAGAACTAAGAAAGGCTGCATTTATCTGTGCCCCTGGGCCTCGATCATAGGGCAGAAAAGTGAGATTTTTGAGCGGTTCCTTACTCTACGGCCACCCAATCGTTACGAGACCTGACTGAGACCTCCTGCAACCAGGCGAGGCGCAGTTCTTCACGTTCTAACTTGAGACCACGCCGTATCTCAACATCGAATTTAGCTCTGCTGAGAAGAACAACAAATCGATTCTCACGAGGCCATTAACATCTTTGTATTCATCCATCTGTGATCTGGTGATTATCATTTCTCCGCAATCTTGAGAGCAAACATTCAAGTGTGCATTGAGCAGCCAAATTGAACCAGGGGCGGCTAAAGGTTCCCCTCGAATTCCGAACCAATGAATGTGACCCCACAGGTGCCCACACTGCCAGGAGGTGCCAGGGACGAGGCTTACGCAGTCCTTTCATCTATCGCCCATCTCTGAACTTCGGAAGCCCTCAGACTCTCGACTCTTTGATCGACAATCTTCGCCAGCCAAGCGATCACCGCCAGCAAAACAGAACAAAACATCGCATCTTCGGCAGTTCCCTCGCCGCTGATGTAGCTGGAAGCATTCAATTGTCTTCGTCGTATTCACAGAGCTTGTTCTCTCACCACATTCGTTACCAATCCTCTTCTTGACGTTCTTGCGACCGCAAACCTCCGACTTCCAGCTCCGCAATCATCACCTTCACGACCACGGAAACCTGCACTGCCCGAACAATTCCTTTCCTTCCTCCAAATATCATACGATAGATTCTAGAGACACTGGTATTCGAAATACCGCTTTGTTGGACGGCTTCGCTTTGCACTATTCACGTCTGTTGATCAGGTCTTTATTCATCTTTTACCACCGATCCGACTCACGAACGCGACAGCCACGACAACTACAATTTCTATTTCCAAATCGTTTCTCCAAACCTATATCAAGCAGTGGTTATTCTACGATAATTATACGCTCTCGTCAACTCGAACATTTGAAATGGCTTTCCACGAAGGTCAGCATGATCCACCCTATCTTCAGTCTTGATCTAACATCAATCTAGCCTCATATAGTTCTCTGTTCCGACGATGCGCCGTTTGCAATGATACTGAGGTTCCGCAGTGTCCGGAAAACTGCGCCTCGGGGCAGGTCTGCTCTCTTATACCAAAAACATGCGATTTATGTCAGTACACCATGTGTGTTGCTGATAACTCGGCATCCTCGACAGTTACCAATACCACAAAGTCAACCAACTCAGGGCCAAATGTAGGAGCGATTGCTGGTGGTGTTATTGGAGGAGTACTTGCGATCGTTGCTGCAACATACCTGGTTTGGAGATTCTGCATAAAGACGAAAAGGCAACAGTACGAGCAGGATGATTGGGTGGAAGACCAGGAAGACAACATACAAGCGGAGAAAGACTTCACTATGCGGCGAGATGCCAGAGCTTCGACACATACTGTTGGTTCAATAGCATCTACCGTATTGACAAGAGCGTCCAATATCATCCAAATCGCATATATTCCGGGTGTCACCAACAGATCTGCACCATCAACTCCTGGTCTTTTGGTTCCTCCGGTTCCTCCTATCCCAATTGCTCTATCGTCAGCCTCCAGCACTCCCAGATTCGAGCAAGAGCATTTCTTCATGCCTGGTGATCTTCGGGATTCAACGTATTCAGGAATTAGCGATCGAACTTCATACGCCAGAACCAGTGTTGCGTCAACCATATACGGAAAGAACGCGATCGTGTCTCCGGTACCTGCACAGACGGTAATACGAGGGAAGGCCGCCGTAGTCAGCGTAAAGTCCAACGGAGCCAGCTCACCCGGTGATTTAACGCCACCAGTTCCAAGCGTGGATTATGGTAAATATGGAATCAACGGGCCTCCAAGTCCAGCTTTCAGCGTTGGTTCTACCTTCCTGAACAGCGCTAGTGCTGCGACTCAAGTAAGACCTCAAATTGTCAGGGTCAATACAATGACAAAAAAGGACTCTGCTTCCCCAGCTTCCGCGGATCAAGCATCTCGACAGAGTCTTCTTCCACGTGAATCAGCCATAACCATAATAGACGATACCGAGGAGAGCCCATTCAGCGATCCACCCATCGTACGACACGCAAGTAATCGTTCTTTGAGCGATATTATTGAGGAAGCAAGCAAGAAGTCGAAAAGCAATGACGGATCCCAAAAACGAACAAGCACACCTTTTGGTGACGAGAACGAGATGAAAGAGTGATAGACTCATATATTCTATCTACGACCTCACTTGACGAGGATTTCTTTACAGATTCTCAGTTGATGGCTGTCAATGCATTATTCTGACACGACTTGACTGAACTTCTTATGTTTATATTGAAATATTTGCTCCCGAAATGGGTTGGCGTATTAAGGGAGATTTGGTGCTTCTGGAGAAATGATATCTGGATGGAGGTTATTGTGATAGTTGACATTGATGTCTCACAAATAGAAGACGTTGTCAATACTCGTATGATATGTGCCGAGTGCTTTGTGAGTGATATATATCAGCCAACGGCAAAGTCATTGGTTTGTTGGCATTGGTTGGTCTTAAGATGGTCTCAGTCGGGAGATTGAGAAAATGCCCATTCTTTTTAACAGTCTTTAACCCAACCACCTACAGAATCCATCCACTTTCCCGAGAACATGTTACCGGATGCTGAGGTTAAATCCGCCCAGGGGAACTTGTTCGGCGAAACAATTACACATTTTGAGAATTATCCACCATTGGAGGAAGGCTCGCTGGATCAATGTAACAGCACCATAGGCAGGAACGGGTTGTTGGATCAAGGTCCCAAAAGTCATTAAACCAACACAACAAACACCTTGCTGTCTCTTCTTCTCCTGTGCGCAATGCGCACTATTTACTTGCTTATTCCCCTCCGTATCACTCTATCTATACCCTCATTTATGGTGATTCAGGCCCCAAAACCCTTTTGCCACTTTATACTCGCATCTTCTCTTGCCCATATTCGATTTCACGGTGCAAATCCCAGTACTTCCATATTTGATCGGGTTCAGAGGGCCTCCATCGATTGCACAGTCGAGCCATGGAGTGATAAATGGGTCCTTGAATTCTGTGTCGAAAACGATAGAGGTCCAAGTGACAAACCCCACTCCGTTGGCATTCGCTGCTTTTACAGGAGAGCCGTGCGTCTCGACTGGATGCGCATTTGAACCCCAAGTACTTCCAGGAGTCTTGCATTCGGCATCCTTCCTCCTCTAAACATCAGCTTGTATGCCTGCAGCATCTTCCTTTCTATTCCCGTCTGCTTTCACTCAGCTTTACACTACAAGTCGTCGCCGTTGCTGCTCAGCGCTGCCGCCCCAGCTGTATACCTCCCAGCGTACCAGCAGCTAACTAGCCTAGACCCCTCGACGAGCCTCGACGTCTCATTCTCAACTTCAACTCCGATAATTGCCGCCAGCAGATTGATCTGCTCACCATCTTCCACTTTACAAATACTTAGAACCCCGAGCAGGGTCTTCTTGCGACTCTGCGCATCGCTCACAAAGCGATCTCCTTGTCGCAGCCCGCTTTTGCTCTGGAGCCTTCCTACCTACGGCAGACAGCACAGGCAGACGTCTGCTATCGCTCACCCTATCGTGTCGAAACTCCACAGGCGGAAGTCCGAGCTTCTTGAACACTGTCAAAGGTTCAAACGAATCTCCGCCCTAGATCCAGCATTCTCCTCTGGATAGTGCTGGGACCTGCCGTTAAACCGGTTCTACTCAACCGAATCTCCCGATTTATCACTCCCCTACTCCGGTTTCTCTCTTACTCAACGCCTTCGAACCCACAACATCTTCAACATGGCGGGCAAGATGGTGTTATACAAATTGGTGGTGCTAGGAGATGGAGGTGTAGGGAAAACTGCGTTGACTATCCAATTAACTCTTCAGCATTTCGTTGAGACTGTAAGTACCGAATCTGACCCAAGGGATCTTTGGCTTTGGTCCAGAATTTCGAGACTTGAGACTCATTTGCTAACCCCTCTCACAGTATGATCCCACAATCGAAGATTCGTACCGCAAACAAGTTGTGATAGACGGCCAGTCATGCATGTTGGAGGTCCTCGATACTGCCGGCCAGGAAGAATATACAGCACTGCGAGACCAATGGATTCGTGACGGGGAGGGCTTTGTGCTGGTCTACAGTATTTCCTCGAGATCGTCTTTCACCCGAATTACAAGATTTCACAATCAAATACAGCGAGTAAAGGAATCGTCATCGTCATCCCCACCATACCCTGGATCCCCATTATCTTCGACTATGCCTTCGGCACCCGTTCCCATAATGCTCGTTGGAAATAAGAGCGACAGAGTGACCGAGAGAGAAGTTTCCACCCAAGAGGGACATGCCCTAGCGCGAGAACTAGGGTGTGAATTTGTTGAAGCATCTGCAAAAAATTATATCAACGTTGAGAAGGCTTTCTACGATGTAGTTAGGCAACTACGTCGGCAGCGCATGCAAAGCAGTGTACGACAACATCCAGTAGGCAAAGGACGAGCGGGAACGAATGAAATGGCGAGGGACGATGGACGACATTACCGCAATCGAAGAAAGGAGAGGAAATGCGTCATATTATGAACGGGCTGCAATTTGGCTGTACGAGACCCTACAGGGATTTACTCTACGATTTTGCACAGTAGTCGCAAGATCTCGAGGCGCTTCAACATCTCTTCCTACGATTTTCGATTTTCAATACCCAACACAAACCCTTATTTCTTCCTCCACAGCGTTGCACAACTTTTCAACCTGAACTTGGCGAACGGAGTACCAAAAGAGAGGCATATGGCGTATTCATGAATCGGCAGGTATCAAGCAATTTTTTGACACCCAAAGAAAGATTTCTACTGTCACACAGCGGGGCGGTGTCTCTGAACGGCGCATTCTCGGGACGTATCTCTTGCGAGCTTTCCATGTCTTCATACATTTCAAATCTTCTACCTTACACAGGTCCATATTTAGTGGCAGAGGACAGGACGGGAGATCGAGTCTAGCACAGGGGCAGGGTGGGCAAGCAGCTTGAAAGTTGATACTGGGCAGGAGAGCAAAGAGCAAAGGTAGTTAGTTGACTAGGGCAGAACTGAACGGAGCAGAGCTGGCGTCGCCGACAGAACAGAGAGTTCGAAATCAAATCCTTGAGCAAGTATCACCTACTTTCCCCCCCCTCTTTGCTCCCTTACCTTGTGCAATTGCGTGTTCAATCTCTCCTTCCATGTGAATTTTTATTTTAATTCTCACGCCGCCTTTGAGCTTGCTTCCCCCGAGCTAGCGGGCAGTCTGGGACTGGCACCGCCACGTTTGTTTGTGACGGGAAGGGCCAGGAGGGCAGGAACAGCAGTGTTTCGCGTTTGATCAGCACGCACGAAGTTCGAGATGATCACCGGTAACGATCGCAATCCTTGCGGCCGAGATTCCAGGCCCCAGATCCATGATTTTCATTACTTTCAAATTACTTTCAAAAGCCTATCTCTTTATCTCTACCGGTTTCTTTTCCATACCTCAATCATACCATGAACTTATTTCCCATACTTATCAGTCGCTTTTCCCCATCTTCACCATAGGAGGCTTGAGTAAATTGGGTAAGTGAAAGCTTGCACCCCCACGATGGAACCTGAATGGGGGTGTCGGGCAGGGGATGTAGTGTACATACATACATACGTGTATGTGCTGTGAGTGAATTTTCATGCCTTTGAAGACTAGAGTGAAACAGAGAGATGGAAAGAAGGGATTTTCTATCACATTACGGGCGGAATCAAGGGACACGAATAGGAATATCGAGGGATAGGGAGGAACCCTGCGACTTTCCGCTTCCGATTGTCCTCCCGGCGGAGATCGGGTCCGGGGGAACCCGTTGCCTATTCAGAGTTATGGGGAAGAATTGATTGTGATGGTGTGTGTGTGGGATTGGGCATATTGTGCCTGGATTTGGGTTTTGCGGCGGTGTGCATTGCTTGTTGGGCTATTGAGCTGAGTTTTGCTATGGTCGTTTTTAGAATTTCTGATAGTTTGGAGCTTCCTCCTTGCTTTGGGATGAAGGCATACCCGTAGGCGGCCTACCTGGCACAAAGAAGAAACTATAGATACCAGTTTAATATGTTGTGCGGCGTGAGGTTGGTTTCAACATAACGTAGGGGGCTTGATTCAATCAGCTCTACTTTTCTCAATAGCTTCTTTGAGAGGAGGAAAATGTAAGATGTGGTATTTGACAACGGCGAACCAGGGTGCTGGATCCGAGAATGTGATAATGGGATTTTGCTTTTTGTCTTGAGATTTGATGCTAGGGTTTGCGGAGAGATAGCACGTGTGGTTTTGCTTGATCGCCTTTTTTGCACGTGGAGGAGAATTACGACTTCAAAGAGTACGTGGGAGGATGGATTGGATGGTATTGTGGGAAATGTGGGTTGGGAAAGATAGGATTGTCGTAGTGATGCTACCTGCCTTTCCAAGATCAATCGTGGGGTAATTCTCGTGGGAAAGACGCTTTTCAGGTTAAGTTGATAATTTGATTGTATGGGTAAATTATGATTGCGCGAAGAAAAGTGCGTTAGTGATGGAGGAAGAAAAGCGCGGTGAAAAATGCGCATCTTCCTCGGTGGCTCTTTCCCAACTTGAGACTTTCCCCTCCTTCGCTCTTTCTCTCACGACAGCACATGCGTCGTCATTCCTCCGAACAGCATCTGCTCTTTCCTCATCCGCTCCAGTCTCTTTATTATATCCGATGATTTCCGCCATCCTCGGTCCTTCTGTCATGTTGAAAGGGAAAAAACGAAAAGGCGGTATCATCAATCCTCCTCGAAACCGAAAATACAACTCACACATGAACAAGAAACCGTCAAAGCTCAAGCTTAACCTACCACATCCGAACCCTCGGAACACAGCTCAACGCACCCCAAACTTTTGAATGTGCGGGCATACCCGGTGCAACTCCTGCTGTGCCCCCGGAATCAGTGACCACGGATCATATTGGTTGATGATAGAAAAAGTGATGATATTGAAGCCAGCCAGACGGAATATTGCCGTTGTGTGTGCCCGCCGGATGGCTGTCCCGCGCACAGACTCATCGTTTGCATGCGAGGTGGTGTACGAAGGAGATGTACTTTGTGGTTGGTACGGAGATACATATATGTGTATGTATCTCAGCAGAGACGCGGTGATGCTGCAGGTGAGTTGATGTGTGGCTGAGTGAGAAAGGGGGATATATGCCGATGTTGGTCACCGAGTTTCCTTTCAGATCTTTGGAATTCTTTATTGAGAAAATGTTTTTTTGCCATGAGAGCGGGAAAACGACCTCCAAGACGCCCGGTCAAGACACGGGAATAACCTCACCAAGCCGGAGGTGGAGGAGAGGAATTCAAGAAGGGACGAGCCGTCCTTGCCGCTGTCCCCTCGAGTGTTGTGCTCCCGGCGGCACGGTAGGTGAGTGATTCAGAGTGAAGGCGTCACCTAGTTACGGCAAGGCTTTCACGCTGTGTCAGAGACCAACAAATCAACTACATCAATCGAGAAAAGAGGCTATTTTTGATAATCGATTGAACCAACACTGAGGCAAAGAATGAGGGGAAAAGACACGAAAATCCGACATTGGGATTGCAGATATGCATCAAACATGTATAAGTCAACTAAACGAGCATCTATACCAATCTTCATCGGTGTTGAAGAAACTGGGGAAAAGGGAAAAACATCCAGGAAGTTGAAGAATGAAGAGTGGTGGTTGGGGAGGTTAAAAGGACTTGCATCTGCATGGAGGCTGTATGTACGACTGTGCTTACCAGTACTCACTTCCATTTGGTTATTTTCCCCGACTGGAACTCCTTGCCTCGGTCTTTCCCCATAATATAGGATCCTATTGCTTGATATCTTTGTTGGACAAGCACAACGTATTTCACTATTTCGGGGTTTGCGAGGTACGTTTTCCCTCTTCTCTTCCAATAGGAAAATCGCATACATCGGCTGTGCCGAACCTGTTGCTCACTGCTTCAAGTGTTGGATTATTGCATGAACTATCCTTTCAGGATTTTTTTTCTTTGCAAGCTTGCAGCATTTCTTCTCCTCGATGCGGGATAAGTTAAGTTCCTGACATGTACCACAGTTCCCCGTACCCCACTCAAGCTGCAGGCAAACAAAAGGCCACTGATCCAATGGCCTAACATCACGTCAGCTCGCATCAGAATCATCCCATTTGGTCTTTTTGTCTCATCAAACCAAAAAGAAAAAAATCTTTTTGGGAGCGTCGAAAGACCCCATCCTCGACCAGATCACATCGCAACCGCTCTCGCTTGTGCCAGCCTGCATGCAGCAAGCAACCCACCAAATTTCTCTTGCCGTTGGAAAAGCGGCGATCCTGCCAGAACACCACTCTTTTCTGCACAGTTATATCAAAGTGTGCCTATTCCTGGTAGCGCTCTGCATATGCGAAGGAGGTGCCTGTATTAGTGTTGCATTGGTTGGTGATCACGTGGTTTTTACATAAATGGGGGCAGAAAGATAGTAACTGACTTGATGAAGAGAGGCAGACGTTGGGTGAGGATGAGTCTCCCTTACTGTTTCTCTCCGTGTAACGCTCTCTACTTCCTACTCAAAGCTTCCTACAGATATCTCCTGAATCCTGCCGGACGCCAAAGGCTCCGAAGCAGCACCAGTAAATTCCTCCATCCTCCACTGGATTAAAGGAGTGTACAAGAAGCAGAGGATTGTGTGACAACATCGTCAGCGGGCATTCTTGCATCTTGAAAAGAGGGGTGGAGGATAAATGCCGAATCTTAATGCTGTAAGACGGGACGAGACGGGATGTTTGGCATAAATCCTGGGTGAGGTTACGGTACGGGAGGAAGGATCCATATGATACGACTCGGCCCGGATGTTCATCCGATGGGAGTCAAGGAGATCAAGATGCAATGCGAAGCTCCGCAAGTCAGATAGGGTAGGTGCTCTTGAGACAGAGAAGGCCCGAAATTTCGGCGGAAGAGCGTGATATCAAACTTTTAAGGCTAGCTCATTTGCTGTAGTTTTTAATTCGACCAAGAGGTCGGATATCAAAGCGTAATGCTGATATGGGTAGGTACAGGATACAAAACTTGATATCCGATTGCAAGTGTTTGAGGTATATCAATGGCAAGGTTGCCCCATGTCTGGTCACTGACCAATAAAAAACTTAAAATAATTCTGAATAATGCTTTATAAACTCATAAGCAATATTAGCGATGCTGTGGTATCGGCACGCTCCGGGTAGACGAGATACGTGAGCGTTAACTGTCATAGGAGTGGTAACGATGGAGGTTTGCTTTGGATGTGCGAAATTTTTTAGATGTGCTTGTTTATGTTACTTCCCCCATTCGCACTTCAATGTCGTGATCATTTTTAAGGAAAAGAGTGTATAGGTTATAAACTTGACCTTGAAGCAAGAGCTCCATGGGACTGCCTAGTCAAGGCAAGAACTTTACAAATTTATCCTTTTAATAACATGATCGTTGGTCACCACATAGAACTTCTCTATTTGATTCTCTGCTTATATATCGTTACTCAATACATTCGGCGCTTCAAATCTTGGTGCTGAAACTTTCAAGTTTTATGGAATGACCTTATAAGTAGAGGGAGAAATCTAGGCCTTCACTATAACTCTCTAGCAAGTATTCTATTTTGGTCATATCACTAAGGTGATTTAAGTTAGGATTTTCCGAGCGTCGTTTCCGGTGGTGGGCAAGTATATCAAATTTGGTAAGTGAGTCACCCATTGAATTTTCTGGAGCCGCTCGGTGATAAGCTCCGGAGGAATACCTCGTCTGATGTGGAACGTGGTGGCGGGGAAATTTATATGTGATTCCTAGTTTTCACCCAGGGGTGCGAAATGTTGGACATGGTGGCGAGTGAGTAGTATATTGATATGGACATTTTTAGTACGCTAGAGTTTGGAGTTTTGTACGATATAGAACAAGGCACAACCGGGGAGAGGAATGTAACTTAATGCCAGGGAAGGATCGGTGGCCTTGGATACTATTATTGTTTGAGTTACTTGTTGTTTTGACGTCTTGCTGGCTGGTACCTTGAGAGGGTTAGGCACGAACTAAAAGCGTTTATACCTCTAATAACGTACTTGACACCAATTATGTAATCCATGGCATGAATAGGACTCTG
Organism: Tricladium varicosporioides; assembly: GCA_021365295.1. Classification (NCBI taxonomy): domain Eukaryota; kingdom Fungi; phylum Ascomycota; class Leotiomycetes; order Helotiales; family Tricladiaceae; genus Tricladium; species Tricladium varicosporioides. The sequence continues at coordinate 1,128,316 of JAJTIW010000002.1, forward strand.
TGGTAAATGGACGGGTGGGAGGGGAAATTTCAAGAAAACAGCCTATCATGGTAGACCATTGAAGTGGAGTATTATCTACTAATAAGGCAATAATGCGCTGCGTCCCATGTATCTCTCATCGGCTACGTACAAACTTGCATATTTGAACTTGTCTCTATCTTGAGAAGGGTGTTGATCTACCAAATCAATGCCTTTAGTTAAATAAAGCTAGCTAAGAAGGAAGGATGGTTCTTTAAGTATTTATTTCCACCAGACCAAGGCAGATGCAACGAAGAAGGCTAAAGTCCATCTTAGTGTGGGATGTTCTGCTTTTCCCTAGACGGGCTTCTGTTAATAATCGATCCCCAATAATGAACCGCAATTTGATTTTAAATTACGCTTCGCTCCCATTAAGTAGAGAGTGGCGATTTTGGATAGCCGTCAAGATCAGACGAAAGCAACCAAAACCCAAAAATCAAAAATCTATCCCACTGTGAGGCGCTCTATCTAAATATAATAATGGGATGCAGTTTCGCTTGGACATAGACTTTGGAATACTCATTCACGTAAGAGAGGTAATAAATCTAGACTTGTAAAATTTGTCTTTTGAGATACTTGGCTATCCCTCGCTATAGCAACCTGTTTTATTCGAATCTCCATCAACGTCTTTCACCTCGAAGTCTACAAAAGCTAGAGAGTACGAACCAAGACGTAAAATATATAGGTATGGTGCCGCTCATATTATAAGTCTACGATGTAAATATCTAAGAACAATCTCCTCCTGAATACCCAACCTGATATCTGACCAAATTTACATCCTTGAAACACCATGAATGATTCAGAATACTAGTTTTATTTTCCCAGCCATTTATGTTAGCTGCCTTTTATAATGTGAGATATTCAAACGTCCTCAGAAAATACAGCTTAAGGGCTTAGGTCCGGCAGTGTGTTGTTATCAACTGAGCTTTCACTCCCGTCGATTGAAATTCCAACTGGATGCTTGTCCAAGCTTTCGAACCACTGTATAATGCTGCCAATGAGGAAACACCACGAGCCCCAGAAGGTAGCGAGACTACCTTGATAGACGCAGCCGCTGTTCGCACTGGCGAACCCAAGTGCGCCGCAGAGGGTGAAGCCGATTCCTCCGATGAGGTTCCATGCACCGATGTGCCAGCTGTAGGGGTGAGTTGTTAGTGTATTTTTGTGGTAGGAAAAGGAGGAGGGAATTTAGAATCGCCGTACGAGAGGGGTTCGAGGGAATGGTGAGGCTTGAATTCTCAAGCATTTTTGTGCTTCCGAGAAAGCTTCTACCGTCAGAGGGAGAGAGAACGGAGTAGCTCGAATCCCTACTATAGTTGAAACAAAAGTAAAATTCTAAATATGCTTACCCTAAGACCTTGGGAGCAGGTAAATACCATCTCTTCTGCGTCTCAATCATAAATAGTGTTCCCGAAATTATAAAGCCAGTCCCTCCTATGACCTGCGGTAACCAGTAAACCCCGTTCTGAGCGGCTCTCGAGGTCAGCCTATCATAGATGGGAGGTAAAGCTGTGAATCCTGAAATCCAGAAAACCGTTGCTCCTATGTGCGTAAGAACCTGATTTATTCTTTAAACATTTGAGAAAGTTTACCGATCATCTGAGAAAGGCAGGCAAGGAAGCCAATTTCCTTAAAGTATCGAGTTCTCAGCTCCTGCCAGCTAGGAATCCAATTCCATTGTCCAGAGCGAGAGGAAGAAAGATTCGACTTCTCTTTTCATTGAAGATGTTAGATCGCTTTTAAGAAAGTCCAAATAGACCATACCTGCCGAAACTTTTCCTTTTCCAACTAAATTCTTGTGGTTTAGGTGATGATGCGTGCAGCCTTGTTTATCAGGTCGAACCCTGATCAATCCATTTTCCTCAAGGATCTCTTCTAATGCCCAGCCGAAGCAGTCTACTTCGTTTTCTGAAAAAGATTTAAATTAGCAATATATTCTGCCAAGTTCCCCCAAATCCCTTCCAGATAGGAGCTTTCAAACCCCAGCATCTCAACCCAGAAACCTTCTACGTGTCTGTTGAGAAAAACATACCATTAACTGCCTCGATCATTAAAAGCACACTCCCGATTTCAAATATCGTCGCACCAACAAACGCACTTATTCCCCCAGCGCTCACGATCTCTCCCTTAAACTCACTCCTAGGATCCTGTAATGGCAGCCATACGAAGAATGCATTTACACACCAGCACACACTACCAATTGTAAATACAACTGCGACGAGGTATGAGACGTCCCAAATAGGAAACCAAGTGAACATGCGTAAGATACCGTAGAAGGTTTGAGCAAGAGAGGAGGTGGGTGGTGGTGTGAGGTACCTGGCGGATGCAGCGAGAGAGGGAGATATGAGGAGGGCATGTCGACCTAGATTCTCAAGGTCAGTTATGTGTGCTTTTCTAGGCTGAATAGAGTAGAAGGACCCTTTCGGTTATCTCTTGTTCTATATTCCCTTTGCACATCCTCTGCACGTATTTCACCCCTGTTATTTATGTCTTTCTGCTTCTTCCCCCTCCCCTCCGTCTCCTCATCCTTTAACCCTTCCTCACTTTCATTTTTCTTGTGGGGCGGCGGCACCCAGGATATAGGGTACCTTCTGACTGTCGGATTTAGAAAGCCAAATGGTCCATATGCCAATGCCGCCTCCTTCTTTTCGTGATTGTGCTGTGCCATGAGGTTGGCGTTTAGAGGCGTGATGTGGCAGGTGCCGGAAGTTGTGGTTTGTCTGGATGTGCCGAGGTTGATGTTGCTCACGCCACCATCAATTCCATATTGCCCATGATTGACTACAGTAAATATAAACTTAATTGATTTGCAATGTAGTAATGGTTTGTGTTAATATAGATTGATTGGATTTCAAACAAACTGGAAAAGTAAATAATCAGAGTTTCTAGCAATGACGCAGTTCGACGATTAGAGGGAAGGCCTTGGCAGGGACAAGCGGGAGCGGGGCCCGCACATTGTCTAGTAATGATATATCTCACACAAAGCTTGTCCTTGTTCTAATAGTTCTTCCCCCTCACCTAAAGTTTATTCCAAGCTGTTCCAAGTCGCATTTCATCTAACCATACTCGATCAGCACGAGAATATATTACCCTGCATCTCAAGGGTCAAAGCGAGAATCACGAGCATGACTTCCCCGCATTACGATATCTTCAAGTCACCACCGAAAGCATTGACATTCGACGTTTTCGGAACAGTAGGCAAGTCTTCCCGGTTTCTTGTTATTCTCTTCTTTTTCGGAGAGGAAGAAGAATTGCGGTCTGTGCCATGGGTTATTTGTGCTACGGCCTATCCATGCCGCCATCGGACGAAAAAAGAAAGTGACGTTGGAGGATGCAAGAATTGCCGAATATGTCGAGGATGCCGATATGGTAATGATTAGTAGTAAGATGTGATGTAGAAAGCGGATGGTATGTATAGTTGTGGGATTTGAAAGGTTTCTTTTGGAACAGACCTTCCCGAGTAAGAAAGCCAGTGGCTTGCTTGAGCTAGGATCTTTTCACGAGGGGACTAGTTCAGAGCACAACATTCAAGAAGGGAACCTTTACCAGGAGAAGGTCGAATGTTTAACTCAGCCGATGGACTAGGCCCCGGAAGTGTCAATTTGCTTTGTAATATTGTAGGCTAATTCCCAAGTTGTTTAGTGGACTGGAGGAAAACCGTAACTTCGAGGCTCATTGATGGTGCAGCAGCCAAAGTATCTTCATCTAAATCAGTAGACCTCTCTCCAGAAATTCGAAAACGAGTATCTGAGTTGACGGACCAAGACTGGGGTCAGTTTGCCCAGGAATGGAGGGCTAGCTACTACGAGTTTACCCGTGGCTATGTGCCTGGAAAATCAAAATGGAGGGACATTGACACTCATCATCACCTCAGTCTTATTGATCTCCTGAAGAAGTGGCAACTAGAAGGACTGTATGCAGATGATGAGGTACAGGATCTCAGCCTGGTGTGGCACTTCCTCGATCCTTGGTCCGACTCGTCTGCCGGACTTCACAAGCTAGGGAGCAAATTCGAGACCTCAAGCTTGTCAAATGGCAACCAGTCACTTCTGAAAGATCTGAATGAACATGGACATCTTGGTTTCAAGAAAATCCAGTCCGCGGCGGATTTCATGGCGTACAAACCACACCCTTCTGTGTATCAAGGTGCAGCAGAAGCCATGGCACTCAATACATCTGAGGTGGCCATGGTGGCAGCACATCTGTCCGACTTGAAAGCTGCACGGGGCTGCGGATTCCGGACAATCTATGTAGAAAGAAAAGGAGAGGAGAGCTGGAAGCCTCACAGTGATGAGTACAAAGATGCAAAGACATGGGTTGATATCTGGGTAAGCGAGGACGAAGACGGGTTTCTCGAAGTGGCGAAGAAATTTGACATCAATTGAAACGATGTACAATACTGAATCGGTCCTACGAATTCATCCCCTTGGGTAGGATTGGATATATGTTTGATATTGAGGTCTTTTTTCTTCTGTATGTATGCTGCAAGTGATGTGACGTGGCGAGGCCTGCTACTCTGGCTTTCTCTGCCGGCTGATATTGAATGCAGATGGGCTGCAGTCTGCAGTTTGCGGCTACCTGCATAGAAAAATCCATGTCAATGTGAATTGCTGCCCTCAAGGATATTGCCTGTCAGGACTCTATTTCAAATTTTGTCTTTTACGTTTGAGAGAAGAGACGTCGGGGTCGTGACGAAACCCATAGGTTGTCCTGTTAAAGGTTGGGATCAAGACGAAATGGTTTGGTTTCGAAACGTGCGGCTTTTTTACCAAGAACGGCCACCAATTTCGGCGGAGGCGTCAGCTAGGAAAGGGGTTCGATTTAATCACAGATATGCGACGATATCTCTGGCCATCCCCAAGTCTGTGAGATGCCTGGAGCGCGATCTTCCTGCAGTGGACGACTCCTGTCCATGTAAAAGCAAGTACGTTGCGCAGTAGTGTCGTTCGATTCCGGCAGTCCTTGAGAGATAAAACCCAAAACCTCGGGACTTTGACTCGCATCACGCAAGTTGCAAGAAAGAGCTTCAAGGCTGTCCCCAAGAAATTCTCTTGTAGCTGAATCGGCTGATGAGGCGTCGAAGGACCCATGATAACGGAGAGGTTGCTTTGATATTGATTCTGTAAAAGCTCCGATTAGATATTGATAGCCGGGAGTTCCAGTGGCGGGATGCTGATCATAACCGTTTCGAATAACGTCCTATGCCACTGATTTGCCTTTTCCCGATCCTCGCGGAAACTTTTCAAGAGTTTGTTATATCTCGAGCCGTCTATGTTCGTATGCACAAGTTAGTTATTCAAGCTCGGCTGCAAGATTTGATTAGATGTGCAAGGGAAAACGCAAGGCCAGCACGCTCAAATGCAAGACCAAATAAGTTATCACAGATCACCCGCATATCGCACACATAGGTCCATCGTGGTGACCAGGACAATTGCACGACTGTACGAGTTTCTTACCATCAGTAAATTACGAGCCACAGTTCTGATGACGGCCAACCCTGTGCCTCTCAGGAACAGACTTCAGCCCCAAGTCAACAAGCCTGTAGGAGTTATGATGATCCTAGAGACCGCAGACTTCACCGGACTTTCGTTCCCATCGTTCCCATCGTTCTCATCGCTACCAGAGTTCACAGGCGTAAGAACTTTGCAGATGTAACTCCAAGGGGTGTAAGCTCTGGCTTCACCAGGTTTTTTGAAGATTTTCCCACGTGTAGGCTGACCTGCCCCATGAGTCGCGTGTGATCTTTCACAAATTGAAACCCCACGAACCTTTCTTTGGGATAGAGCCCTCCCGAAAAGACTAGCCTTGATGTGTTTAGCTGTTCACTTCACTGCTGGCTCTAGCTTTCGGGCATGTCTAGATTCTCGGGATTGCCCACTCCCTTTCTCCCGAAAGGTCTAGCGTTGGCTTTCGTTCCCTCATATCAGTGGTCACCACGCTGGTGGGCGAATCCTCAAACACGTCCAGCGCGTTGGTGGCTAACCGTTTCTGCTGTAGATGATTTTGAGAGGACCACCCCCATGCCCAGCGTTGTCCCGTAATCTGTTTAACCTTTGAGCTTCATTTCGCATCATTTCGGCGATGATCTCGCAGTCCGTAGGGTATTCAGATGGGTTACAAATGCTGTTTTTTTGATGCTTCAAAAAGAGTGAGTATCAATTCAGACCTCGGACAGTAGCCTGTAGGTGTGTGATATTGTTGTAGCCAGCCAATCAATGATGGTGTATGACAAGGAAGGCCAAAAATCCGCAGCCTATTATCGATGCTCAAAGCGAATTACGTCGCAAGTTGAGCCGTTGACTGGTTGGAAATCTCCTGCAATATAAATCGGCTTCATGATGGGCTGCTCTCACCTGTTCGGCAACCGGTTGGTCGGATTTGTTCCGGAGTCCCTGGAAGAAGTTGGAGATCATCATAGCCAGTTGAGCTTCGAGCCCCTGAGGACAAGAAACTTGCGGCGCCGCTGGAAGGATCCGACGTTGGAGGTTGAATTTGCGGCCGGTGTATCACTATGGATGGCAGCCCAATCCTATTGTGTCCTAAATATCCCATCGCGATGCCAATTGACGGCGAACGCGCAGTGGTGCTCTCACAGCATCAGAAATGTTTAATTTCACGCGGGGAGCTGGGAAGAAAATAAAATATGCTGGAGCATGGAAGGCCACAAGCGTGCATGGCGCCGTACCCTAGTAGCGAGGCTAGCACTAAGCGAGTTTCCACACCTCACTGGACCACCGGTCACACCTCACTGCGGCCTGAACATCCCCACGCCTGCGTCGCCTGGCACGAATCCGCTATCGTCGTCCAATGCTTGAACAATCTCCTCTGTTCCCCTCCCGGTGCCCAGTGCACTCCTGCAAGTACAGGCCCCCGAGTCTCTCAAGCTCAATCCAGCAAGAACCCCCGGTATGGCTTCCGCAACGGTAAGTAAAATGGGCCCAGGACGACGCTGAAAAGTCCCTGTGTGCTTGGGAGCCTCCCGATCTTCAGGATTCATTTTGTTCTCGCAAAGCATTGTTTGTGCATACCGTTGAGCGCGTTTCTCCTTCTCCTTGACGTGTTTCTTTTTTGGCAGTTCACAGTGAACAACGGCGACAGTGAGGTTGAGACATTCTACGGCGAACGGCTATTTCCTTGTCTCGTCTCCACCGTGGACGAACTCCTCTGTCATATCAGCATTGCTTTTGACGCGGTTTTGATAACTGGGTAAGCTCCTCTGCCAGCAGGAATAAAGCGTTGAGATCGGACCGCCTGGGAGTCGAGGATTTGAGCGTGTCCTGGGGCAATTGATTGAAGACATTGTGTTAAAATAATAGGCTAACACTTTCCTACCTAGCATCCGACAGAACTCGTAGCTCGAAGCTCGTTGCTGCACATTCGCCTACACACTTTACTGTCTCCGCTATAGTTATTTGTGTTGTCTCACTGGAGTCCACAAAAACGAGATCGATCATCCTCCCAAGACACGTCTACATTCAAAGAGCATGGGAATCGAGGCTCCAATCGAACAGCGGTCGGCATAAACCATCCAGTGTGCACATACACCTCGAGGCTTGATCGAAGGAAAGGTGGTGATGGCATAGAGCGTATCTAGAAGTACTTGAAACGCACCCTGCAGTATCTTTTATGGCATATACATTGGTGTTTTAAAAGGTATTGGCCAATCCATCTGCTCTTTGCACCACACAGAACTTTGCTCAACCACCCCCGCGTGCTCTAGCTAACGTATGTTTTTCGGTAGTCGTATTTTCCTACAAGAAAGTCTGACATTTTGTCTTTGGAGGATTTGGTTTTTGTTTATGTATGTGGTATTCGTCCCGACTCGTCCACACTCCACATCGCTCCAGGTATCCTTGAGTTGGTAAAACTTATGTACTAACTTATGCCAAAGCGCCTATAAGAGAATTTGTTCTTGCATTTCATTATTAACGCCCTGGCCACACCTAAGCCATTAAATTTCGTTCAAAATAGGCCCGAGGACAAGCCTCCAGGGATTAACGACGCGGCATCAGCCCGCTCAATAAACTCATTGGAATTCAATTCTCGAAACAATTGTTGATACAACAGCGGCATATCCCCATTGATGTCGGGCAATTGAAGGAGAATAAAAGCGAGTGCAGGTAATCAAGGTTTTTGGTTGGGGAAACGAACTGCTCCTCAGCCAAAATGACCGCCTGGGAAACGGAAGACGAATATGCTGCGGCAGCGGCAGCGTCACTCCCCACTCCGACAGATACGCCATATAGGACTCCTTCACGCGGTTCACGACGATCATCACGACAGAAATCAGTTTCACCAGGACCTTCTTCATCGCCACCTCCTCACCGAAATTCGAAAGATGTGACCAACGATGAAAGGTAAGAAGATTCACATGGAGTAACAAAACACAGGCACTGATTTATCTACAGTATATCAATTTTAGACCCGCGACGTTTCACTCCGACACTGCACGCAAATCTCGTTTCCGAAATTCTCGCATTGCGTAGAGATCAAGAGGAGAAATTGAAAACAATTGAGAGTTTGGAATCAGAGTTACACAGTACCCAAGGGGAACACGAGCAGCTAGAAGCCAAAGTTATCACGACATCGAAGGAAAACCGATCACTAAAGCGCCAATTGGCACTATTAGAGGGTGGCACATCCTCAGCTCTTTCAGAACTTGCTCGCGAGCGAGATGAAGCTGTAGAGTCAAGCGTGGATTTGAAGCGACGGTTGGAGGCTGCCCAGAAGAAGATTCGAAGTCATGAAGACGATTCCGAACGAGCTCATGGGCTATGGTCGCGAGACAAAGACAACTGGGAGGAGGAAAAGAGAAAGCTAGAGCGGAAAGCCCATGTAGCGGAAGGCCGATTAAAAGCTGTCCTAGATGAAGTTGCCGCGTACCAAGCTAGTCACCAAAACGGCCAACAGCCTGAGAGCGAAGCAGAGGAGGTGACCAAAGAACCCCTTGTCAACGATGCGGCTAGTGTGCGAACGATGAGCATGACGAACAGTATTCGGAACTCGATGTTGAACGGTCCAAACGGTTATGGTGTGACGAAAGCGAATGGAATAAGTCTAGCAGATGAGCTGGATCTCGATGAAGATTATGATACACAAACCGATTATGATGGCAGGGAGAGCGTGCTTTCAGTTCGCCATAACAGATGCCAGAGCCGCGAAAGCGTGTTCATAAAGACCCACCGCCGTAACCAAAGCGTTGAAAGTCTCATGCGGCCAGGTAGCGTTGCACGAGGCAGGCTGTTAGCAAATCAAGTAGTATTGGAGAGGCTCGAGGATGGCATTCTAGAAGGAGACGAGACTGTACCGGCACCCAAGGTTGAATATGTTGACACTGGTGTTCAATTCTCCCCTCCACCATCACCCAAATTAGTACCAGTCGAGTCTCTGCCAACAGTCGAGGTCCTCCCTACTAGTGGGTTGAATGGGCCATCAAAGGTCATGAGACAGCTGGAACCAGAAACCCAACATCGTGAGTGGGAAATTGAAGCAAACCAACGAAGAAAGAGGGTTCATGCCAACCCACTAGTAATCGAGCCGTCCATGACTGGACCTATGATTTCTGCAGCCTCACAGACTTTAGAAGACCCTCTCAGTCCCCCACGGACTCCTGTGTCACCTACTAGAGCTCCTCCCCCGCCACCGATCCAAGTCACACGGGAAACAACCTCGACTTCAACACAAACGGATTCTCCTGTGTTACTGCAATCACCCAGACGGGCGCCACCACCTCCACCCATTCCAATTCCATCCATTCAATTACACCCCCCCACATCCACCCCCGCAACTCCACGAGAAGCGCTACTCCCCCAGCATTTCAAAGATGCCGGTATCCAGGTGTCGATGCAGGTCCCCGTCCCTTCGAGGTCTATGTCTGTACAAACTGAAGAAATTCTGGTTGATAGACGAATTAATCTCCTTCCACCGCATCTGCAACCTTCGTCAATTTCCTCGAAACCACCGTCCCCAGAGCCAAATTTCGAAGAGAATAAGCGTTTCTCCCCAGTTCCTGGCAATCTCCCACCCCGAAACCCACGACGTATGAAGAGTAGCCCTCGCCAGAGCCTGGAACAAGAAATTCCATCCTCACCACCCGAACTTCCCATCACTCGGGACGCATATCCTGGGAACAACGATGATGGTCCATTAGCGAAAGATAGAGGTTCCATACGACGTCCTCACCGAATCAGCAGCTTGTTTGCAGGTTTCGAAAATCCTAGTTCCGACGATGCGGATGACTTCGCAGATGCTGATATGAGTGACAACGACTACAGAACTCCACTCTCTGCACCGAAGCCGCATGGAACGACTAGCCGGGCAAGCAAGCGTATTACCTCTGCACCAACTTCAGTTCCAGAACATGTAGAGCTCGCGGAAGTTTCTAAACCATTCCCAGCAAGGAATGGTGCAAGAACTAGCATATACGATGCGAATGGCGATTATGGATCAGCTGAAATCATCGGTGGTACTCAGAGAGCCTCTCTAAAATCCATTCGACAGCTCGACAAACCGTTAACATTAGTGACTGCTACAAAGCCAAACACAATGCGCCGTGCCGCTCTCATCCAAAGCGGGGTGGCTGCTCACCAAGGCCGTTCTCGAAGCCCTAGCCTACCGGATGCTGTCAAGGAACCACCTTTCCCTATTCCAACTAGAGCTAGTTCGAGAAGACCTCCGATCAGCGCCAGCGCACCAAGCGATGGTAACAGAAGCCCGACATGGGGACGTGGACCTGGAAGAAGCCATTACCGCTCCAACAGCATTCGCAAAGTTCGCTCAGCCGCTGCTCTTCCTAGAGGAGGCAGGGCTTACCGCCGCCATGGTAGTCGGTCACCACCACCGATGTCTGCCTCTACAGAGGCCCCGCAAAGTCCTCAGCTTCCTCCATTGCCTAATAATGATGTGACTACACCACGTTATATGCGGGAGACTGGTAGCAGCCGGTACAGAACCCACCAGAGACAACAGCCATCAAACACCACCGCAAATACTGTTAACACAGCAGCGACCGGTAATGGCTCAGTGGGAAGTGCCAATCAAGCTACTAGTGTAGTTGATGCGATTGCACAGACCATGGTGGGAGAATGGATGTTTAAATATGTTAGAAGACGCAAGTCTTTTGGTGTTGCGGAGTCTAATGGTATGGATGGTGATGGGGTCAATGGCGTTCGTCACAAACGTTGGGTTTGGCTCGCCCCTTATGAGAGGGCTGTGATGTGGAGCAGCAAACAGCCAACCTCTGGATCGGCCTTGATGGGAAAGACTGGTCGAAAACGTAAGCTTGGCACTACCTTTGAGTATTATAAAACTAACGTTATTAGTGACAATCCAATCTGTATTGGATGTCAAGGATGATAACCCACCACCAAAAGGATCAGCAGGCGTTTTTAACCGCTCAATTTTGATATTGACACCTGCCCGCGCTCTTAAGTTTACCGCGGTTTCTGCTGAAAGGCATTACATTTGGCTTACGGCCCTTTCTTTCCTCGCCCACTCCTCGCAGGCCATTCCTGAAATAGTGCAGCCACAGCATGCATTACCTCAACCATCAATCCCTGACTTCGAAGTTCCCCGGCAAACAAATCGTTTGCGAAGAAACCCTATCCGAGACTCGATTCGGGTCGCTAAAGGTAAGACAGCCGTTGCTCGATCAGGTCCGACAAGCGTTCACTCATCCCAAAATGGAGGCACTGATCAGAGCATACGCGAGGTGGAGTCCTTCTACTCTTCCCGCACAGAAGCACTTCATACAGCGGAACCGCCAATTGTCCCTAGATTCACAGAACGCGGCTACAACCACGGCCCACCCCTCACCCACAACAGAAAACGTAGTAATACCGGTTCTCGAATCGGTGCTCCACCACTCTCATTTCGTGGATTTTCCGGTCCAGCGGCAAGTGGCCACGCCCCTACAAACAGCACTGCAGGCATGAGCGTTGGAACTACCGGCTCTTCAGATATCTACAACTCCCAACCCGCCAGCACAGTCTCCGGATCAGGGTACAATCCTAGCGGACGCTCCTCAGTCCGCACTTCCGATGCATCAAACAGACCCGGAGCAGTAGTCAATAACTTTTTCGATGCGGTAGGCACCATGAGAATGGAAGCATTCATAAGTCCCATGGCGCTCTCCCGCTTCGATGAATTTCCCGATGAGCAAGACGAAATGGAGATGGTCGGTATGCACCGACGTCGAAGCCGCGAAAGACGGCGAAGAAGCAGGAATAGAGATAGCTATTATTCCAGCAAGGGTCGACCCAGTGATGATCTATATGGTGGAAGCAAGACAGCTGGAGAGGAAGAGTACGGGCACTTTGACCATGGTCAATTTGGACATGATCCCTTCCGTGGGTTCTAAACAGAAATTTCTTTTTTCTTTTCGATCGATCGATATTTATATGTATGTGGATGTGAAATGGGATGGGATGGCGTTATATGAATGGGGCCCGCGCCTGGTTTGTTGATTTGATTTGATTTGCTGATATTTTGTGTGCATAAGGAGATGAAGGAAGCGTGAGGATGGAGTTAACGATTTCTGATTATGTTAGTTGAAAGGAAGGAAGGAAGGGCGTGGCGTCACTCTTTGGAATACTGTGAGATGTTTTGGTTGAGTTTGATATACGAAGCCCGTATTGAGGAAACGATACGATTATAAGCATGTAGCGTTAGACTTGGCCTGAAGGGATCTGAAAAGCCTACCGGGGTTGTATTTATTTTCTTGGATTAGCGAGGATACCCATCGTCGCGGCTTGGTGTAAATGGTAGTTGAGGAAAATTAAGAAGTACATATCAAGAACCATTAAGCTACTCTCCTGTGTCCGCCTTGTGACTGCACATAGCTTTCACGGCTACCTGTTTCCAAGTGGAAGCCAGATGGGATAGCTTTAGTAATAGCTCTTGAGACTGAGTGATCTCTACTTGTCAGCGTGTTCTCGTGCTATTTGCTGAGCACCCGTCTATCCGTGGGATCAATACTATCAAAACCGTCAATGATATAATGTAACGTTTTCCCGTAGGTACTAGACCGCTTATTGAAAGCATTAATTACCTACAAATAAACCGGCTACAGTTCTTGTGCTTAAACTATAACGCTTCTACATTTTCTTCCTCCCAGCAAAAGTCTACTTTCTACATCCAATTTCACGTGAACCCGCATCCCTCCCAACCTTCCTGTAGATCACTCACAGACTCGTTTTCAAAATAAACTTGCACACATATCATATTATCACATATGAACCTTCCCACGCCCAGCAACGCCTATCAATAAAAGCCAATATGACCTGGTATAACAGCAACCAAAAGAGTATTCAGATCCAAAAAATGTCTTACGCACTCAAAAAGATCATGCTCAGGGGGTGGAAACTGCACATCTGAATGTGTGAAATTCGGTAACTTTCACGCTCATTCGGAGTTATCGAGGGCGTCCAAATCCGAAATTGCAAACAAATGTAGATGCTAGGGAAAGCAAAAATGGTTTCTGACAGCTTGGATTCATTAACCTTTATTTTGACCCTAAAGTGCCACTTTTTCATGCTTGAAAGACTTTTGACCTTCACCTTCGCCATACTCCACCGTGATTTGACCTTGACCACGAATCTTATACTTATAAATCATCAGACCCTCTAAACCTACAGGACCTCGAGCATGTATCTTATTTGTGCTGATGCCAACTTCTGTGCCAAACCCAAATCGCATACCGTCTGCCATTCTTGTCGAGGTATTCCAAAAAACTCCGGCAGAGTCGATGCTGGACATGAACTGCTCTGCTAACGACTCCGAAGAAGTGAGGATGGCATCAGTGTGATGGGAACCATGAAGGTTGATGTGTGAAATTGCATCGGTTATGGATGGAACTACCTTGATGCCGAGGACGAGGGAGAGATGTTCAGTGTTGAAATCAGATTCTTCTGCATCTTGTAGTATAGCTGAAGAATGTGTTGACAGTTTTGATACGAGAGATTTCTTGCTCGAAGGATCGCAGCGTAACGAGACTCCTTTTGCTAGCAAGGCTTCTGCAATAGAAGGTAATAGCGTCTCTAAAGCTAGCTCTTCCACCAGTAGAGTTTCTACACTATTGCACGCTGCCGGATAAGATGTTTTTGAATCAATAATAACTCGTATAGCCATATCAAGGTCTGCGGTATGATCCAGATAGATCGAGCAAAGACCATCGGCGTGACCAAGGACTGGGATTTTCGTGGATGACTTAATATACCGTACCAGTTCATTGGACCCTCTTGGGATGACGAGGTCAATATACTGATCTAAGTCCAAAAGCTGGGGAATAACATCCCGGGTTGTGACGAGTTGAATTGCCGTATTTGGAACTGATGTTGATTCTAGAGCTGCTGAGATGACTTTTGATATCGCAACAAATGACTCCGTTGACTCTTTTCCACCTGTAAATCTTTAGTAATACTTCGATCTTTAATTATTCTATCAGAATTGACCTTTCAGTATCGCTGCATTGCCAGACTTTATTGCAAGAGAGGCGATATTGGCAATGACTTCTGGGCGAGCTTCAAAAATGATAAGAAGGACGCCAATAGGACATGAAACTCTTTCCAGATTTAATCCATCATCAAGCTTTGTCCGTAAAGTTACTTTGCCCACTTGATACCCATGTTAGCAGATATATATATATATAAGAAAGGAGTTCCTACCAGGATCCTCTAAATCGCGAACATCCAGAATGCCCTTCAGCATGTCTTCCCATTTACCTTTCTTGCCTAAGTCTAGCCGTGAAACTATACTCAAGCTTAACTCTCCATTCTCCGCAGCTTTCTTTGCTAACTCGAGGTCTTTAGCGTTAGCTGCTAGGATCTCGTCCTTTGACGCAGAAAGTGCGCTGTGAATCGCTATCAGCGCATCATTTCTCGCAGAGGTAGATAGTGTTGCAAGCGTATGTGAAGCAGACTTTGCTGCCTTTGCGGCATCAGCAGGGAGAGCGTTGGTGAGGGACATGGTATTTGGACAATTTGATTCTGAATTTTCTCATATATTTTGTCTCTAGAGGCATGATCTAAAGGCTCTGAATTCGATATCGGAAGTAAAAGTCCGTGCATGCCAAGATTTCGGCTTGTTCTACCCCACAAATTGATAGCGGCGCTATCAGCATGCTCACAGGCAGCCTCGCCATAAACTCCAATCTTAATCTTCCAAAGCTGTTACTTGTGCACACTCCCTTGACGCCTTTATTTTCCACAGGAACTCACCTAAAGGACGGCGTACTGTCACTTCAGCCACAAGTAACGGCTGCGTTCTCCGCATAGACGACTTCAACTAAGCAATTTGGCCCCCCTCGAGCAAGCTCTAGACCAGGACGACAGCCCTCACGCCTGTGAAAGAGCTCTGCCTGCTCTTGATTTCGTTCCTTTTGACTCACTAGGAACTTGGAAGATCGCAATCAATATGGATGACCTCTTGCCAAAGCTTCTTTCTTTCCCCCCTCATCCTCCTCCACCAAACGGGATTTCAGACCAGCAGTATGAGGAGGGTATCACTACCCAAATTTCAGCAATTAGGAACATTGCCGACCACAGGTTACTACAGCAGACTTCAGGGGGTGAGAATGTTCTAGATGTAGGTTAATTATGATCAATTAAAGGAGTTATACTAATTACAACCACAGATAATAAATCCTGCTTTGAATACCGTTCCTTATGCTTTCGTCTTGATCGCACATATTTCTGCCGTGCAAAATGGCAATAAGGGGGCAGACTTGGATACGCTCTGGGGAAAGATGACGGGCTTTCTTGGAAAATTTGATCCTAGGCAGGTCCGTTATCTTGGTCCAGAGCTGTCGCGAATTTTAGATACTACTATGACTCTTGCCCGCCGCCACCACCAGGTACGAAATATTCACTCTTGGCGGCGGTTTTGGCCACCGTTTTGGAGATAGCTTAGATCAAGTTGCTAACAATATTCTAGACTAATATAGCGATTCCAATAGTTAGCAGTGCCCTTCTCCGCCTTGATCCAACCGGTACAATGCTTACTTCGAGACATCTTGCACTTGTTAAATTGGCATTGGAATCTAGAAGTTACCTCGAAATTATCCCTTTGCTCGACAAATCACCTCTCTATATCCCACGAGCAAATCCTCAGCCAAAGCCGAAACATATTTGCGATATGTCTCTTTCACCTACTGCTTTCATCACCTCGGGAAAAGATAGCTTTAGCTCGAAGATGAAGACTCAAGATTTACTGGAATACTTTCTACTTGGAGGGATGGTTTATATTGGAATTCGAGACTGGAAGAAAGCCCGGGAATATCTGGAGATGGCAGTCACTTTCCCAGCTAAGGATAATGCTGCAAGTATGATTATGATTACTGCCTACCAAAAATGGGTTCTCGTTGGACTTTTATTAGAGGGCAAACCTCTTCAATTACCAAGAGTCACAAGCGGGGGCGCTTCTAAGCTTTATCATATTATTGCAAAGCCATACGATGTTGTTGCCCAAATTTTTGAAGCTGGCTCAGCGTCGAGACTCAAGTCAGAGGTAGAGCACGCAAAGGGCCATTGGAAGAAGTACGGCGACGAGGGCCTTATGAAATGCGTATTGGCCGCATATCAGAAATTCCAAATCCGAAATCTTGCCAAAGTATATAGCAAGATCTCGATTCCGGAAGTCCACAATCTCACAATGAGCGCCGAGACAGGATCAAAGCTGTCCAACGTTGGAGAGTGCGAGGCTCTGGTCAGAACCATGATCGCGGAAGAATCTTTACATGCTACTCTGGCAATCAAGGCCGCAAACCAAGCATCTGTCCTTGTATTCACAGGAGATGGCCTAATATTGACTGAAAAACAGATGCAGGCTGCACTTGGGGAAAAGACTATACGTATTAAGAAGTTAACACAAGAGATTAAGAACACAGACCACATGCTTACTCATGAGAAAGAGTACATCAGGTTCGCACAAAAGCAAAAGAAGCAATCGAAGGCAGCACAAGACCAAGGTATTGTAACAGATATGGACTGGAATGGCGTGGATGATGAAGATCTCATGGGCATGTATTGAGGTAGACTTGCCGGAACTTTGAAGGGAAAAGCAATGTAATGACTCTACGACGAGAAGCATATTCACAGGTTTAGCATGTGACAACCGACATGATGGGAGGGAGACCTTGCTTTGCTTGGTATTCGGTGTGGTACTAGTTGATTTCTTCAATGGGGAGATCAGGCGCACTGCATGGTTAGGTGCATATGGTCGACGGCGTCAACAAAGATATGACGATCAATCATGATAGAAATATCTATGAAGAAATGAAAAGAAGATCCCTAGCACAGAAATAGGCGTGAGGGTGTTAACCCACTACTACATGAAGGTTTGGGTGAAATGATATTGACATGATCTTTTATTCGCTCCCACTGTACCATGGATGTAAGATACCAACGCCATCCGACCATAGAAGCTTCCTCTCCACATAAGAAACTGGCCTGCATTCTACGACATGCCGGGATATAACAATACTCTACTTAGGCTGACAACCTCCTCCCTTATTAGTACTTCGTGAGAAACATCATAACATTGTAAATTTCTATTCAATGCTGTACATTTTGATGAGCTCTGTGAGTCTATGTGCCTCTTGCTTAAAGTCAATTGGACGAGCATTCAGGACTTGGTATCGAACTCTGGGAGAATTATTAGCACCATAAATGGCGGGAGCGGGTTAGGACGTACCTCCGTTGGTCCTGGTAATTGTCCATTCTAGCCCTACACGTAAACAAGAGAGTCTTGCAATTAGCATTTGTGAACACCTTCTCCGCCATCATCTGATCATTCTCCTTCAATTCGACCAATTCATCAGCACTCATACCCATGACTAATCTTGCAACCTCGTCGAAACAGCTCAAGTAAATCTGGCCAGTGTGGTCAGCAACACTTAAGGTCATGATGTACCGATGCTGTGGTCTCGGATGAGTGATACCACACTTTTCGCATCGCCATCCGTCACCATCCTCGACTACTTTCTTATTGCAGTTTTCAGACATACAAGCTGGATAGGAGATGTTGTCTTGCTTGATGTAGACGATTGTAGCCTTAACGGCGAAGTAGTCGTCCTGACCTTCTGTCCCTCCGAGGTTCTCGTCAAAGATTTGCGCAATGGTTTTGTTCTCGTTTTTACGTCCGCCAGCAGACCCCATACTTCCCATGTTTGTGTGACTGGCAAAGCTCTCTTGGCGACCTTGGGAGTCATACCAACCTTTCATCTTGTGAGCTTCTGAGATATCTGGGTTGATGGACATAGAGCCGGAAGACAATAAACTCAAGCTTCGGCCATTGAAATCGGAAACCTTTGCACCTTTGAAAGCGACTATTGATTCAATTGGAGCATCGAAAGATGTTGCGATCTTGCCCCAAATAGTCAGTCTGACAGAGTAACCACTGTCATCCACAATCGTTAGATCACGTTTATCGTAAGCTCTCTGCGTTGTCTTGGATTGAATTTGGCTGACTTCTGCGACTTCCTTTAATACACCGATACAATCGATGGTTGACTCTTTTTCGACCTCCTGGAGATGAGCAATGTTGGTGAAATTGTATTTGACTTGCGGTACATTTTCCTGATCCTCTGCCTTCTCAACAACAGTTTCTTTTTCGAAGGTTAATTCGTAATCGTTGGGTATATTGGAAAATTGCTTCTTGGCCATCTGTACCCTACAAGGGCTGGAAATGTAGTATACGCTTCCTTCTTGAAAAATGTCGTAGAAAGCGTCGCACTGGTCGTTAAAACCCGTTGCTTTGATTTCGCCACTTTCATCAAGGAGGTTGATACTGAACAATTTCCCTTCACCACCTTGATTGCGCCATCCCTTGATTTCAGATTTGCTTGTTACCCGAGCTTTGATAGTCCATTTATGAGCATAAGGCGAAAGACCTTCGATGGGGTAAATATTGGCGTGGGATGCAGAGCTTGTTGGACCAGAGCGCGAAACGAGTGTCCGCTCCTGCATTTGTGGTAGAGCTTGTGGCTTGTTACCGTAAAACCCGTCTGCGGCAACCGTAGTATTCGTAGGCACCGAGTCTTCCTCCTCATTCTCGCCCAAAGGAGCAGGGTTGCCGATCTTTTCCAGTTCTCCCAAACTTTCAATCACATCGAGATCTAGAACGATAAGAATTCTACCTCTATTAGTGGAGAACATTTAGCGGGAATCTCCCAACAAACTTTTTTCCCTTTACTCTATTTGCTTGATATACCCTAAGACGAACAATGGAGCCTTTCTTCAATTTTCCGTCATGAACGACATGATTTGCCTCTATGAAATGAGTAAGCTTTGGTTGTATATCAAGAATGAGAAGCCTTACGAGTGGCAAGCATGCTCTGAACGTAGTTGCGCGAATCACTCAAGACAAGGCGGAATCTTTCTGGGGCTCCATCGCCTTGAGACTGGAGTGGTTTAATCTGTACACACTGGCATATTGGTACGGGATACTCTCTCTCTACGGTATCGGCATCACTGTTGAAGATTGCACTTCTTCATGTCAGCAATATATTCCAGAAAGGAACGGAATATCCTTACTGAAGAGCACCCTGAGTGATCTGGGCTCGTGCTTCGTCTGCCATCTTGAATGTTGTTATGCGCGGGATGATAAAGTAGTGTAACAAATTATGTGGTGTTGACAGGAGACGCGTTCGTTAGAAAACGCGACTTACTTTCGGATCGTGTAAAGTGGATTAGCAACCCCAGAAATTAAAGCCTGAGGCAATGGTGGGGTAAACCAAGCTTCTGCCTGAATCGTATTCGTAATTGATTCCATCTCTTGTCTTGGAAATGGGACAGCTTTGTTGCTGCTCACAACACTCATCAACACAACATTTTTGCACATAGTTGCAAGTATGGCAGAACCAGAAGTCGCGACTAAAGCTCCAGAGAGCGATGCTGTTGAGGCAGAAGCTTCAAAGCCTAGTTTGGTTCCTGGTGATACCCCAGCACAAAGTGGTGCAAGTCTCGGTGTATGTGAGAGACATTCATAAGCAGTTTTCAGTTTACTGACAATTGGTAGGAACATTGCGTGAAGGATAGACCTACTCGTCAGTATATTCAGATTGTTGCGGGCCAACAGAAGCCATTTAGGGATAGCTGTACTGACAGCAACAAGCTTTCGGAGTAGGACCCGCTGGTGAGATGACACAATTGGGATCGGTGGATACATACGTATCGAAACCCGCGAATTACCCTCAATCACCTTCGAAACTCCTTCTTTTATTGACAGGTGCTACTGGACTTCACTCTGAAAACAATCAAATACAAGCAGATGCCTTTGCTAAGGAGGGCTATTTGGTTGTAATGCCAGACATGTTCTCCAATGATCCATTGCCGGGTTCTGCAACATACCGAGAGGAGAAAGATCCATCAGTCATTGAACAAATTAAGATGCGTGCTGCAGAGACAGCTAAGAGCTTTTTGATTGACATGTGGCTGGCACGACAAACACCCGAGAAGGTCCTTCCTATTATCCATAAAGTCATTGAAGCCGCCAAGGACGAGTTCGCAGATGCTGTAGCAAATGGAGGAGGGATTTATGCGGTTGGATACTGCTTTGGAGGCCGAATGGTCCTTCTGCTTGCCGGCGAGAAGCCAGACACTGTTGTATGGGGACAGCAGATCAAGGATGAAGAAGCAGGTGTGGTCAAGAAAGGCCCATTCATCAAAGCGGGTGCCATTGCACATGCTACACTGGTTACAAGGGAGGACTTTGATGGTACGAAAGCTCCATTAGCATTTGTCTGCGTTGAAAACGACCAATTATTCTCAGACGAAATCAAGGAACATGGTGAGAATTATTTGAAACAAAGCAACATCGAATCCGAGTTCAAGACATATTCCGGAGTACCACATGGATTTGGAGTCGTGGGAGAGTATGAAGATACCAAGATCAAGATTGCGCAAGCAGAAGCCTATGATCAAATGTTGGGCTGGTTGAAAGCACACTAAACTTAACAGTTAAAATGGAGCCATGGCGTTACGGATTGGGTCAATCACGGATTGTTGAGAAGAACGAATTCTATAAGCAACAATGATCTTTCAATCTTTGAAATCTTTGAGTTTCCGAGACGGTGGTCTAACTTTCGTTGATAGGCGCGAGTCCTTCTCACGGCTTGGCAGTATGTGCGGCTTACTTTCTTTACTCGCAACTCCGGATAGTGCAAATCTTACATACATGATGGTTGAGCCTCTGTATGCTAACATTTGAGAGCGCTGAGCACGTTTCTCTTTCGACCCCTCTTCTCCGGACACCACTTATTCGATGTTACTGAAAGACTTCATGTCCAACCTGATTTCAAAATCGACATCCAGAGTCAAAACACAAGGCACGTGAAGAGGCTGAAACGTCGAAACACCTTGGCAAGCTCCACCATTACCTCCTGTCACAAGTCTCGGAAACACCATCACAACGGCACAACCTTCCACACATACACCAATTGTGCACATCTCTCCCAAAATACACACCTTTTCACCAAAATTAGTCCACCCCACTTTAAAACATCTTCTCCTTCCTCCCAAAGTAGTTCTACACCCGCGAACACAAAACCTACACCCTTGCATACCTGCCACATCTCATGCTTCAGCCTCACCCTCCTACCATTCTTCAAGCTCCCATTTTCTCTTTTAAGCTTTTCACACAATGGCATCCCTTGACGGCTTTGACAACAATACGCAGGGTCGTAACGCTTTATGCCGAACCACGAGCACTACTAGCCGAAATCCCTTGCGCAAAAGTCATAAGTGTGGCAATCGCGCTGTTGCTTTGGAGTGTGGCAGGTGCTGGAGCGCTGGTACTTTTGTTACTTTTAACTTTCTTCGATTCTTGTTGATTCTCCTGGTGAGATTTTGCGGTTAAAATCATGTTGTACTCTTATTTAATAATACTACTTGCGGCGCTTGTGGAGGCCAGATCTGTTGGCGTTTATTCTCATTGTAAGCCATCTCTTTCTATTTCAATATTTGCATCACATGCCAAAAAAAAATACTTCGAATAATGCAAAGGAGTAAGAAACGAGTCAAGAGAACCTCCTTGTGAGAATTTTTGTGGCACTGGGGAGTCAAGTTCTGCATTCCAATCTTGCTCCACATTTCAAGTTACGGACCATTTCTACTAGGACCTGACTACATTCTGTCCACTATACCAAAATTTTCATCAACGCTCTCGATGTTTCTTAAATTCATACATTCGAATTGTGAATCGCTCATAATAATATACTAACTTTCAACAGTACCACCACCCCCCTCACCGCCGCACAACCAACCAGCCTACCACTCACTCCCACCTCATACCTCCTCCCGCTTCGGCGCCCCAAACCATTGCACCTTCACCCGCTCCCACCCACTGTCTCACCTCCCCGACACCTCCCCATCCTCATCTCCTGACACTTTCCACAACCCCTCAGCCCGCCCCCAACGCCTCCTCCACCCTCAACGTCGCCCTCAGCCACGACTTCGAATACTCTCTCAGCTGTCTTCGGAGTTGGATGAGGAAAGCAGAACAATACCCGTCAATGCATGGGTGCACATCGCACAATTGTTAGAGAGCGTGGTATTGGAGGGGAAGGTGGGTATGAGAACGTTTAGCTTAGGGAGTGAAGCGAGGGAGTTGGAGTTTGAGGGTGTTGTTTTGGGAGTTACTGTCAAGGAAATTCCAGCTGTTGTAGTTTCCTTGCATGATCACCATTTGTCAGGCTGGGAAGAGAAGGAAGAGCTCAAAAAGCGCGATTCCGACGGAGTAGCGGGAGGAGAACTTTCAAAGCCCGTTGAGGCAAGAGAATCACCGAAACCTGTCAGTAAAGAAGAGACACAGAGTGAAATTGCGGAAGCAACGAGGTTTGCGAGGGAGGAGAGGGAGTGTGTTTTCAGGGCTGCTAAGGAGGTTGAGATTAAGAGGCAGATGGAAGGGTGGATGGATTTGAAAGCTCCGGAGGGTAAGATGGGATTGAGAGTAAGCTTTCTGGTTTATAGAGTTGATTAAAGTTTAATCAGGCAAATGGAATATGTGGAGTGACGGAATTTGGAATTAAGGGGAGAGCGTGATGCCGTCCGGAGTGGGAGCTCGAGCCTAAGAGGAAGTTTTTGAAGTACCTTCTGGGGAATTTGGGAGTAGGGGATGCCGAGGACTACGAAGGGGCAATGCTGAGATGGGGTTCTTTGAAAAGAACAGGCCCCTAGTCTCATGATAAGTAGGTATCAAATCTAATCCGCCGCCTAGGGTCTTATTCCGTCCTTTGCCTATCCTCTGTCTCTATACTCGGAAAGACTTCTAAAATGTGGTGGTCCCGCACCATAGTCGTATTTCTGGTATCCTTGACCAAATAGATGCTTTCTGAGAAATCTATAGAATGTGAACAGAACTTTTGCCAGTATCACGGTCTCAGCGGGGTTGTGATGATGGGGGAAGATTTCCCCCTAAAGCATTAACAGAATGCGAAGAGTATCCTATCAGCGTGGTGGTTTGATGGCAAATCTACGGTTTTTGTGGGAGAAATATCGTTTCTGAAGGGCGTGAGTATAGAGTGGCAAAGATTCTTCAGTTAGAAATCAGGATGATTGAGTTTATCTTGGATATTTGCGGTTTATGGGAAGACCCACCGAATCTGACTACTAGCGGTATATTAGGAGGCTGTGGCGGGGTCCCGATATGGACTGTGTTTCACTCTGGCTGTGGAATTGGCTCTGCACTCATGGAAGGAGTGAACCTAGGAGGGCTTTGAGAACAACAAACGGAAGGTCGATTTCCATGTTTGATTTTGGACTCGCAAGTATTCCCTGTCCCATCATTCATTATTCTATAAATAAAAAGGCATCTTGCCATGGCTATGGCTTCGTCCGCATAAAGATGCAGAAGGCTAGAAAAAACAAGGAGAAAGATAACGGCAGCAAGGGAGTGTCGACATAGCATGTTGTTGCGACTCTTTTAAGATCCTAGTCTTATCCCTCAGCTCTCTTTCTCTTGCCTATCTAGCTTCTACATCTACTTTCACGCCTGGTTCTCTAGACTCACATCCAAGCAACCTAGTTGTGGTCCATGAAGTATGTGTAGATCATATCGCCAGCTTCCCAGCTTCTCTCAAACTAGCACCTCTATCCCCACACCCACCCCTTCCTTCTATAAATTTGAACGTCGATCATATCATTTACTTCCCCAGGTTTTCCTTATCATTTTTCCAGGGCTACCCTTCACAACTTCCCAGTCTCCCTCTATCGCGGAGCAGCCCCCAAAACGTCACGGAGGTACATGAGGAACACAGCCGCGAACATCGGAGGCGCAAATCCCCTTGCGCTATGAATACTTGAAGCTTATAGTTTATACTACAAGGAGGGGAATGCGGGGTAAATATCAAGCCAGGCCACGAAGGGAAGTTCCGCAACTAATGCAGGATAGGAACAAACAAGTTCGTTCATGAGGAGAAGGGAAAGGGAGGAGAGTCTAATCTTACTAGGGAGTGGAAATTGGAAATGTGGGCGTCAATATGGTTGAGGTGATACCACGTAAGGGGGAGTGGGGAATAACGTGCTAGACAATTCATATAGATAAATGCCACGATGGGAACCTGAAGGAGTTATAAGCATCATAAAAGGATACCTCAACCGAAAAGACTATTAATCCCCCCCCAACGAAGCCACGCTATGCCTCCTCACTTCATGATATCCTATCACTCTCTCAAACCCAAGTCTCCAAGATCCAAATACAAACCCCAATCAAGAAGATTCATAGACACGAACAAACACGCAAAAATCATCAAGACAAGATAGATGTGATATGCAACACAATAGCTTTTAATTCACTCATAAAGTCGTTGGATGAGTTACATAAGAGAACCTTGTTCAGCTACCGCCTTGCCCTTCCCGCCAAGAGCCAAGATTTGCGTACTTAGAATAACAAAAGAAATGGTCATAATCGTCGTTAAAATAAGGTCCAATATTCTCAAGATTGTAGCCCCGTATTTGTGCCTATGCCTGTGTTTCCTTTGTAGCCTGCGACGTGTCCTAATAACATTCCAGTCCACACATCGCACCAACACTATACGGCTACGCCACGTAACATCCAAAAGGGAAAATAGCGAGCACCAAAATTTAGCTGTCGTCTGTGTCTCTTTGATAAACAAGACAAAGAGAAAACGGCATGGAACAAACGTGATGCTTCGTTTCTGTTGAATCATCATTTCGTCTGTGTCCATGTATGCGATTCCTCTCATCCGCGCCTAGGTTCATAAGCAGGCGCTTTTTTCCAGAAGAAAAGGTATTCCCTGCTCGGAAAGCATTTGCATGTGTATCTTTGGGATTGTCTCGTCGATTATTACCCCATTGCAAAGCGTAAATCATCAGCCATATGCGTAGACACATAGCGATCTTTAAAATTCAAAGTCGTAACTCATCGTCGTCTGAAGTAGAACAATATGCCGAATTGGTATTTTCAGCCAATACAAGAACAATCATGAAGTCCAAAGAAAATTTTCTCTAATGAGTGTGGTGATGGAGATTTTGAATATGTTCAGGAGCCAAGGCCAAGGTGACAAATGGCATATGAGTGGAAATCGGTGGGTTTTGTCCAATTCCAGGAAGAATGTGCAGAAGTCTGACTAAAGTGTTCATGAAGGCTATCGGCGCCTTTGAGTGATGCTGGACTGAGCTCGATTTAATTGAGAATCGTAGCTAGGTCCCGAAACCGAGCCTTCTCGGATTGTCTTGCGTCTCTTTAGACCATTCACATCTCCACCTGGGCCCCTGCTGGAGGGACGCGTTTCATCATCTTCGTCCCGCCCACGTTTGTTGCTCACAGGGGCTCCATTCATGATTGGTTGCTGGGCGGCGTAGCCATTTGGTATCGAGTTTCCCATGTCAGGTTGAGCTCCGTAAACATCGGTGCTGGCATTTCCATTCGCGGTCCCACGCTCACTGCTCATTACATTATACAAATTACTTGATGGTGGTTGTGGGACTCGGGGAGGAGTGCTGTACCCGCCCGGCTGTTGGGTGTAGTAAGGTTGGGGCGCAGAGGCAGTTCTTGGAGTTGCGCGCCCGGAGGCTGGATGATTGGGAGATCCGGTCATTTCGGGAGAAAGGTGAGGGTGTTCACCGGTTATTGATGCAACGGCTGGACCATTTCCGTAATTGTATGACCCACGGTTCGCATCGTAGCTCGTGGAATTATCATGAGTATACTCCGCATCATGCTCATGGTCCGCTTCCTCTTCACCTTGGGGGTGTCCTTGCCCTTGCCCATGATGAATCATCCCATTTGCATCCTTAACATCGTGGTGCTCTGCCTCCGAGCCTGGTGCACGTGCTAGCGGGGGTCCCATCTCATTCTTAATGTACGAATTGGTTTGAGGGTACCGAGGCATGGCTTGTTGGCCGTTTGTGGGCTGCGGATACACATTTTGCTGCGTAGGAGGTGCAGAGTACATTTGTCGAGAGGCATCATAAGGTTGAGGAGCCTGCTGGTATTGTTGCATGCTCTGGATAGAGGTCCCAGGTGGGGTCGTCGCTGGAGTGGTAGGCATTGAGCGTGCGTTACTTAAACCCGTGTCAATAGACAGGGGATTTGTACCTTGTGCGCCACCCATTCCACCTTGCTGTCCCCATTGAAAGCTTCCATCTGAACTGCCCATATTACCCATTACGCTTGAGGCACTCGTTGGGGGAGTAGGAAATGTGTGTGCTCTGTCGATACCAGGACGGCCAACAGTGTTGGGATGCGGAGCCAAAGAATGAGGGGGTCCTGGTGGGAGATGACCACCAATTGAGCTACCCATTGAGTGGTGATGGTGTTGGTGAAGCGAAGGGAGTCCCGGTGGTTGTGTGTTTCGGATTTGATTTTGTTCCTGCTTCCGTCGTTCTGCAGCTGCCATCACCGCATTTGTTCGGGTCTGGTTCGTTGGGTGATACAGCAGAGCGCCAATGTTGTGCACGAACAGAGGATATAACAACTCAGTAATCTTCTCCTTGTTCGCAAAGTCAAGCGCACGCTCAAATGGAATCCTGGCTCGGTATTAGATTTTCCTTCTGTGTACCCACGAAGCCGATTTTTGTAAACTTACCAAACACCCTTCAAATGCATTGGTCCGATTTTCACAACATGGCGTAATTTCTCACTCTTGAGAATACCATCCCGTCGGCCTCGAGTCATACCTGCAACATTCAAAAGCTTGGTGCCGTTTATCATGTGGTTGTCTATCTAGTGTTAATTTTTTTTCCCCCTCCAAGCTGCTTTAGTTGATTTCACTCACCCTCTCTTCGGGCAACGCAAACGCCTTTTGCCTCGACCTGAAAACATAAACTGCCCTCATCTTCCCATAGGGTTGCAGTGACTCTAGGTTTCATGCCTGGTGGGGCTACTTGGCCAGTTGTGTCAAAGCCTCCTTGTGGTGCGTAGCCCTGACCTGGCATGCCTGGCTGACCCGCGGACATCGCTGGCAGTGGTAAAACATTTCCTCCACCCATTGAACCTGGAACCTGATGACCAGCGGATTGAGGTGATGTCAGCCCGTTAGTATAACCGTATTGAGTGTATGCCGCAGGTGCTGGAGAATATTGCGCTGGGCCCGGCTGCAAAAGTGGTGGTTGCTGGTGCTGTCCGTAGTGCATATTTCCAGATGTGACTGTTTGTGGTGGTGGTGGCTGCCCAGTCGAGATATGTGAAGGGTAGTACATGTCTTGGGGACCGTGGTTCATGTTGGAGTATGAGTCCTGGCTGTAAGAATATGCGGGACCAGAAGGGGGAGTATTGCTGTAGCTGGTTTGAATGGGGAGACCAGTGTTAGATGGTAGCGTTGGTGATGGGGTCTTAGGCCCGTTGGACGATGAGGCTGTCGTATAAGACGAGTGGGAACTCCCGTTCAGAATGGAGGATGAACCAAGTGAACTCAGAGAACCAACCCGGGGTGACGAAGTACCTGACGAATATGCCTGTTGCGGCTGGGGCAAAGGCAATGATGGCAACCTATCTGCATACAGTGGTCGTTGCGCAGCGTGGTGATTGAAAAATGGTACGTCGGAGGGTCCCCGGGTTTGCACTTGCGAGATCGACGGAAGATCCAGCTTTTCGGTTTAAATACTTAAAGTCCAAAAAGGACGATGGTCTGAAAGACTCAACGAAGTTTTCGTGAGCCTATGGGAAATAGAAAAGCTTCGTATTGGATCACGAAGAAAGTCGTACGAATTTGGGTCCGAACGACGTTTGTGAAGATTTTCCCTGTGAACCTTTTACAAGATCAACAATGTATCAAGAGAGAGCCGTGATAGATGCTTGAAATCAACAGAATGCCGACTTTTCGTGAAGTATGAAAAGCGCGCGAGCGGTCGTCGTTTTCGTTTATCGTGATAGACAAAAATGATGCATACGCCGCAAAACGATGACTTCGTTAAACTTCAACAGACTCGAAAATCAATGCGTGTATCTCATGGAAGTCGTTAAGAAATGGAATATTCTGAAAGATGAAGACTGTCAACCCAATTGGAGATGCGATTGAAGCTCCACGACAGGATGGTTGACGGTTACGCAAAGCTGCAGGTATGCTTGTGCTTGAAATCGCTTCGAAAAGTTTTGATCTGAGCTTCGATTCGAGGGTGCGAACGGTGTGGGATTTCGGTATGCTCGTAGAGAGACGTCGCGGACAGCAGAGGACTGGCTGGGAGAGGCTGGAGACGTTCTAGAGAGGCAGAGGACGAGAGGTATTCGTTATGCGGAGTGGTGTGAAGAGTGATGTTGAGCGGGTAGTCGTTTGAAGAATTGGAGAGGTTCTGCCACCTCTAATGCAGGTACACCGGTCAGCGCTGCAGCGAGTCGAAAGGATTCAATCAAGAGGAGCGCAGAGGAGACAAAAGGATGGAAGAGATTTGGAGACACGTACAATCTCTGCAGACCAACACCTTCCTACCAAGGAAAAGAGAGAGGTCGGGGGGTGAGAAGGGAGGTGGATCGCGAAGAGGGTCGGCTGGCGGAAGAGAATGGCTGGGGAGTTGAGAGCGGCGTAGATAACGAGGGAAGGGGTGACCGTAGGCGAACTGGCTGGGTGTGCGACAATCCAGGAAGCGTGAAGCGAAAACGACAGCACGAGGCAGAGCGAGGGTCGCCGAGAGAGGAGTGGCAGAAAACGAGAACAGCAGACGAGACGAGCTGTGCGGTGGACCTGGTTTGCTGCGCAGTAGAGGGCCCTTTTGTCTACGAGAGAACGCGGGGCAGGCGCACTGAACAGAGCTCCATCAACTGTCGTCAAGAGTTATCAACAGCACTTCAACAGTTACAGAAGCAGAGCAGATCAAGCGCAGAAGAAACCGTTCGTGCACAGCAGATCAAAACAGAACAGAACAACCGGCAGTGGAGGAGGCAACCCGTGTCTGGGGATTTGCAGCATAGAAACACCAGCAGCTGCACGCAACTTTCCCCGCTGATTGCTGCTCTCCCTTCAGCGCTCAGCACGGCCAGGACCATCACTGCGAGCCCTGAGCTGTCTGATGAGCGGCAAGAGTCTGTGTGCGTGTGTGTATGGGTGTGTGTGTGTGGGTCGCGC
The DNA here is from genome assembly GCA_021365295.1 of Tricladium varicosporioides. Classification (NCBI taxonomy): domain Eukaryota; kingdom Fungi; phylum Ascomycota; class Leotiomycetes; order Helotiales; family Tricladiaceae; genus Tricladium; species Tricladium varicosporioides. The sequence goes on from JAJTIW010000002.1 coordinate 1,157,849, forward strand.
TCCATCAATGAAGTGTGTGCTTACAGCAGAAGCTTAGGTCCCATCTCCCAATGTTCGCCAAGTTCCTCTCCAGTGTCCCACGCCGATTTTCCTCGCAAGCCGAGCGCTCGCGCCAATTCTTGCCCCTAGCCAGGTCTTAGTGCTAAACGAGTGGTCCATGGATGGTGGCAGGGGAGGAGAAAACAGCGAGGGGGGTCCTAGACTGAGACCAGGGCCTGGCAGCAGGTGGGAAGCTTGGGAAAACGACGAGCAGAGGGTTGACCATCCGCAAAATCTCCCATTGCTGAAACTCGGAGGGTGGGCAACGGAGGGAGGGTTCGCAATCCCTTGGACAATGGATTCTGACATTTTGAAGTTGACGCCGTAGACATTTGCTCTGGGCCGCAAATGGCATAATGGCACAATGACTCTGCGCGAATGGCAGCTCCACGGGCCATTACGGTATCTGTGTGCGCTGTCTTGGGGCCCTGGGCTCGCTATCTCCGAATGTAGGGCAGCTCGCTGGTCACTGCAACTCCAGAGACAGATTCAGCGCCCGCACGGCACGGATCTGTACTCGTGGGCGTGAGGTGCGGTGATGTACCGGGCTTGTAGGCTTGTAGCAGCGTTGTAACGTGATCCCAGCCGCCAGGGTGCTCGTTGCTAAGATGTTGAAGGTTCCTCTCGCAGGGCCTGTGTTCCCTGTCTCCTTGTGAATCTTTCATGATCTGTGCGCCGCGATTAGTCGCGACGGAGGAGTCGATGAACACCCGCAAGTTGCAGCCAGAGGTAAGAAAGTGGAGCCGCTTGGTGAGAAAGCGCTGGCTGGAGCAGTTAGAACCAAGCTGCTCCTAGTAAAGCTCGCGCCTCGCCATCTGCTCTACGAATCTGCTTGTGCTTCTCCACCATGCTGCCCGTCGTGGCTTGACCGCCAGACGGACTTTGCAGAGCTGCTCCTGGTAGGCGTCTGGCCTAGCTACACACTTTTACTCTTTTACATTGCTTTCTCCTTTAGGCTTGGTGTGTTTCCAGAAGCGCTACTAACATTAATCATCCTCTGCTCGCTGGACGCCTCTACCCACTGATCCCACTTGCTACTCCTCAGTAGGACCAGCCCTCCTGGTCGATGACAACAAACAATCCCACCCCGTGAGACGCCGAACGGACTGAGCTTAACTGGTCTGATCGATCCAGATTTTCTTTGTTTAAAAGCGTCTGAAACTTCTCCGCAGCACAGCGCTTGGAGCTCGCAGATGACAGCAAAGACACGAGAACGGAGCGCCATCAACATGCGCGTTGTGACCTGTCTGCGCGGCAATTCCAGAATCCAGCAGAGAAGCAGAGATGGCAGCGTCTGAGAGCTTGGACAGCAAGTGTGAGCATCAATCAGCAAATGGAGTGGTCGGGAGTCCACGAGGCGCCGGCAGCGAAGCCTGCAAAAGGGTTCTAGCCAGTGTGGATATCCGATCCTGATTCAGCCTGCACCGATACCATGAACTGATAGCGATAGATTTGCAATTGATTGTGCCGATAGATGGATGGGCCATTCCCTCTGATCCTTAGTCTCTTCGCTATTACTCGCCAATGGAAATTTCTTTCATGTAGTGCTAAAGCCCAGAAGCCAGCCGTGACTAAGAACTTACACTTTACGATTCAAAGTTCGCAATTCATTTGCAGAATCGCAGACACGCAAACTCTCAACGGCCGGCAATCGTCAACGTTTCCCCGGCAGTGGGTGATATTTTAGCAAATTCTTACCGAAACGCTGCAACGCGATCGTGCTGACCGCGCAAGGCTTTTCCTCATCCTTACCGGTACTCAGTCCCCTGACAAGTTGTCAAGATGAGAACTGTTGAATTAGTCTGATATTCATGTTTTGTCAAAGCTGTACCTGTTTATCGCTCTTGAAAGTAAGGTTATTGCTTGAGCGAAGTGGAAACGCTCCATCTGCGCTATGCATTGCAGCGCAGACGTAGATGCAGTTGAGCTGCAGCAACTGCGGAGCTATCAAGCCGGAAGGCTACGCACAGAGCACAAGCCGGACAATAGGTAGCTTGGAGGAATTCTCCGATTGCCTTCTTCATGCCGCCAGTGCAGAAAGTTCTGGTCCGCTGTATGCAGGCTGGATGAAGCTTCTGTTGGCAAAAGTCCGGAGTGCAGGACCCAGACGCAATGAAGAGACATTCAAGCAGACACACAACGCTACCACACAAGCAGAGAGGCAAGAAAACTCTGTATAGATGATGTGCAGGAGATGATGCACCTCTGGCTTGATCGTTAAGGTGGGCAGTGAAGCAGCTGTATGTAGATGTCAGTCCGTTTGGGAGAACTATTGCTTTGGATATATTTGGGCAATTAATATCGACTGCAGCAGCCAAAGCCACCAGGCCAGGAAAAGCTTATGGTTTCTTTGGTAAGCAGGAGATTTCCGCACTGGAATATTGGATAAAGTCAAATATCTTGGACCAAACAATGGACGCTCTGCTAAAAACTCCCTTCATGCCTCAACTCGGACACTTCCAAAAATAAGTACCTCCTTGTGGAAATGTGATCGGGGCGTCCCTCAGCGCCCAGGAAGGCTCTCGGGAGTGTTTGCTTCCATCTCTACCAAATTCCTGGTGTTTCTGGGCGACTTCGCCGCGTATCGAGCAATGAACGTATCAACATGGAGGGGCATCTTTGCGATTGCTCTCCCTTGAAATCTACGAGGATGTTGGGAATTTTGGTGGGACAGGCTTATCCACCCCTACACAGGCCGTGAAATATTTGCAGGCCTGAGAATACAAGGATAGGCTTCAGGCTTTGCAGGTATATCTCCACCCCTGTGGATGTGGGGGCTGTTGTGGATGCAAGGCCCCGCGCAACGAACACTGATTATATTCTCTCGTCTCGATGGGATATGATCCAGAATTCCATTTCAATCCAATTGGTTTGCTCATATTAGAGAAGGAAGAGGCTACTACAACAATTGCGGATAAAGGTTCTGGGAATTTTAGACTCACAGGCAGTGGAATGTCGGTACCAACTTTTGACATGTTTTATCGTAACTTCCCTCGTGGAAACCCCGGACCCCTCTGTATGTGATTGTTTGCTGCGTTGAAACCACGAATAGATATTGGCAGGCCAGGGTGAGCGAGAGATCCAGGTTGAGAAGCTCTGTGCCACCGGATCGGCAGTTTTCCTTGAAGATTCGAACTTGGACTGGACGTCATCTATCAATTATTATGAGAAGTTTTTGACGATGGTCAGCGTATCAGTCTTCAAGCTGAGGTGAGATGAGGTTAATTACTCAACAAGCGCGGCCATACAGGAGACCACAACGTGTACAATCTTCAAGTGGTTCCAAGAGACCACCGTGATTGCTTCAGTCCGTTGTCTCGGGCTTGATACGAAGTAATCTTCAGGAGCTTCTGAGCTTGTGACGCGCTCAAGTGGTTGGGTACCTTAGAATTCGTGGACGAAAAAGACTGGCTGGGGCACAAGCCATCAGAATTGAACTGGAACCGTCTCAAACAGTAGCCGCCATCCCGATATCTCCTCTGAATCAAAAGTTGCTTGCTCGGAAAGCTCCCTCAGACTTCTTCCTCGGTTCCACAAGATTGAATATCTTGATATGTCACACGGTCATCCCTTGTTTAAACTGGTAGAACGTCCTCAATCTTCTACACGTACGCAGGGTGTCGACGCAAGGAACAAGAGCGACAACCTGACACAGCATACCGTTTGGAGATTTAGAACCAAGATCGGAGGAAATCCGTCATCCATGATGAAAGGAGAGTAATTCGGAACCTGAATGGCTACCATGTAGTGTAGTACAATAAGCCTCACATCTTGTCTGACAGCCCCCATTAGGTTCTCCAGCCTCTTGCAAGACCAGCTGATAGAACAAACCTTGGAATTCTGAGTAATGACAAAAACTATTTTTGCCATCCTCGGGAGATACCTGAGGAATATCTACGAAACATCAGTTTGCCCTCTTCCTCGTAGTCTGCTGCCCCAACCATGTAACTCAAGGTTCAACCATCGCGAGATAAGCAAGATGAAGATCTTCGGGGAAATAATAAAGATTTCCCCATTAAAGCTTGTGATCCATGGAGCGGATCGTGATGGCAACGGCATGTCATCGTCGCTGATGCGGCTCCCCGAGACACCATGATTCCAAGTACAGGAAAAGGAGAGCTCATTCGGAAGCCACAACGTCTGTTCCGGTGTCGAAATAACATCGCACCACTTCTTTCTTTGCGACCAAAACTTGTTGGCCACGAGTCACGTTGTCTTACTCGCTTAAGGAGGCCATTGGCGATAAGTGCCCCACGTATTCTTGCGACTTCACCGCTTCGCCTGAACCCCTGTCTTTTTGGCTTTTGATGTTTTCCTTCTCCTCCCACCCTAGCAGACTGCCAACCAGGACCAACCAGGAAAGAGCTTTGTTTTCCCTCTCCCGACAACGGTCCCTGCATCTTTATCTCGATGATTGGTCAAGTTTGACCTGCGCGTAGCCGCTCTGCATACAGAAGTCCCACCTGCAAGTCTGGCGCACATGTCGAAGGATTATTCAAGGATGACAGTGGCTGGGACGGGGGCCTCTTAGCCTGTTTCATGCGCTTGTCATCGCTGGCTGCTTCAAGGCTCGGGAGGGGAGTGCATCTGCAGAAAGATCCTGGACTTGGTGCTTGACAAGTCTGATGGCAAGATGCAAGCGACCACGAAGCATATGTACACAAAGTGTAGTTGAGGACGTTACCTGCGAAATGTACCACCGCAAAACGGCCACAGGAAACTAGAAGACCTCGAGTTGGTCTCGACCTCCAGACTTCATACGTTTCTACCCTATCAGCTTATCGCCGTTGCTCGCCGCCAGTGTCGATCGAGGCAATCTTTACGGGCGAGTCGTCGGGCTACCCCAATCACCTTCAACCACGTCTTTGCGCGAGCGACTTTCTCAGCAGATGGTCCGCTAGACCCCTCCATTGCGCTCCAGTCGGGGCAGGATTTGGCGTCTAGGATCGCGCTTTAGCCTATCCGCGCCAAGAATTTATACGCAGTGCGTTGCATACTCACTACAGGCCCCTCACACCACCGGTGCTACGCCCACCTTTAGACTGGAGTGCTCTCCAGCATGCTCCACGATCCACCAAGATATCTTGCAATTCCAGTCTTCTCGGCCTTGCAGCATGCAGCTCACAGCCTCGCATGAGTGGCGACACCGGCGAGGAAACCGGACAGCTCCAGAGTGCAGTGCAGAAGTATCGGGAAACTGGTTAGTTTTTGGACTCGCCGCCGTCAACTGATGTGTCCGAAGCCATGCCTTGCGATATTCCATGCATTTCGTCGTAGGGCGGATCAGAGCAAATCGAAGGCCGCTGCATGGTGCGGATAACCCGTTGTGATCAGCAGGGATTTCTTGCGCACTTGGCTAAGACTTCATGACTTGGGGAGGATGACACCAATCACATACCCTGTGCACAACGCACGACATCTTGACCTCGAAGACGACTTCCCGGCCTCAACGATGATGGCTTGACTGAGCCACCGGATCCGACGAGCCTCCCAAATTTAAAAAACTCCGGAACATAGGCCTCTGTATTCAGACGGAGCTCATATCAACGAGCATTAATAGTTATCGGCCAGGGCTCAAGCCAGAGGTAGCCCCGAGCTTCCATACAATAATGAAAGCTCTCTAAACTGCTATACAAATTCGCGATCGATTATGAAAATCAGTTCTCGGGCGAGCAACCCGTTTCTTAGCGGGGGCTGATTAAGTTGAGAAAAAGGCGTCGAGGTTTTGTTTTAGCGTCCTGTTCACCGCCTTTCGCTTCTAATAACAGCATTTGTCTACACTGTTGTGATTCGCTCAACATGCTCTCTGTCCCTCAACCCCAACCTTGACCATTGTTGCCCCTCAGCGGCACAAAAGTCACTTTCCTCTATCCAACAGAAATTCCGGATCGCAACAAGCCGTTCGCGGCGTCCACATCGGTAACGGCTCAAGTTTATGTAATTTCCCCAGCCTGTTTTAGTCCAGCATGTGAATTTTCCGTAGGGATCGCAAGGCGTGGGAGCGAGAGATTTGACGATATCGAAATTACACTTCGTAGGATACACCTAAAGAAGTAAAGTAACTTTGCTGAAGGAGCATGGCAATGTCGCAATGCGAAGCGCTGTCTGCTGCGAACTCCCCCTAAACGTGTTCGCTGCAGCCCTTTCTAAATTTCTCCCACCCTCTTTGAGCGCTTCCAACCAGGACGGATATAGCCTCAATCCTTCCCCATATTACCGTGATACCATCCCATTTCCCATGTCCAGAGGAGTGTAATCCTGATCCTCGCCCTCGTCATGCTATAAGCGGGGCAATATGGACACTCCCCTCCCCTTCTTGGTGTGGGCGCGGCTACTCCCGTTTTCGGAGCATAGTTGACCTGATAATCTCTTGCATCTCACAAGTTGCCGTTCTCGTGACCTTCACATGAGCGCTCTAGCCTGCCGTAATGCCCTTTGACGAAACCGTGAAACCCTCGTGTCCCAAAGGATGTAAAACCACTCAGGTTTATATTGCTGTTGCATGATAATAGCACCGCCGATATTAAAAAACTGTGCAACGCGAGTAGAGGACCAGTAGGCGTAGCCAAGGAAAGACCCGGAGTAGGAGGGGGATCTTCTGTGCTTATGCTAGATGTCTTTTGCTTTCTTTGCCGATGTGTGGGTGGAGTTTCGAGGTGGCGGAGAACAGAAGTGAGCTGCGCGCGCCATCTGCACGTAGCGCCGGTTGAGCATCAGCTCCCACGCACGACATACTTGCGTTGAGACTGCTTCGATTTCAGCAGATCTTGCAACGATTGTGCAGAAAAACCGGTGGTCTGCAAGAGCGGCTTCGTGCATGTGCATTCAAAGGCTCTGCTATGAGAAAGGTAGGTGTGTAACAACAAGAAAGATCATCTTGATGAATAGATGGAAGAACTCGAGCCTGGGGGAGTGGCTGGGAATGTCAGAAGCAGATATTGGATGGGGGTGCACTGCCGCTTCTAGTCGCAAACTTGAACATCGTGTATTGAGGGCTGAGTCGAGTAGAATCCTTCTGCTGAAAGCGTGGCAACCTTTGAGATTTAGGCAATATAAAAATTTAAATGGTGCGGAAAGAAGAATGGATGTGATGCTCTTTCGGCCTGAGATTAAGAAGCAGATATTAAAAGAAACTCGTGACCACGCGCCTACCTTTCGCGAATCGGCATAGCAACGATGTCATGTACTGCCCCACTATGACACTTCGTGTTTCTCTTGACTACATCGAAACTCATAACAAATGCGACAAGTTAACGACAAGCAGGGTTACGAAATTGACCAGTATTATGTCTCACAAAACTTTGCGACTTCAGAATCCGTAACAGAATCAACATGGCACCTCCAAAATCCTTTGTAACTGTGGCGGCGCAACCGAAATATAATGCATATTTTGATGCTTGGAATTCATCTTCCACCGGCCATCAGAGGGCAGAGAACTGTCTGAGTGGATCTACAGGATGGAGGCGATCACGAAATTCAAAGTTATTGTACCAGTTTAAGAGTGGAGGGACTGGTGGTAAGAGAATATCTGATACAGTTGGGGCTGGATCAGAATTCTGGGATGAGAAGGCAAAGGCGTTAATACCGAAGGAGGTCAGAGAGAGGGCCAAAGTAAGCGTTGGGGATATGCTGGTTGGCAAAGGAAATAGTCTGTCTAGTCTCTACGTTTGGAGAAGGTGCTAATTTCGTGACAGTGCTGTTAGGTGAAGAGGATAAACTCATACCCAAAAGAAAAAAAGAGGACGACTTGAAGAATAAGTCTTTGATATTTGATGGACTTGTCATCTATATCAACGGAAGCACGTATCCCCTAATATCAGATCACAAACTGAAGCACTTGCTAGCGGAGAATGGTGCCCGAACGTCCCTCCACTTGGGCAGAAGACAAGTTACCCATGTCATCTTAGGTCGGCCATCCGGAACCTTGGGCACAGGAGCAGGTGGAGGATTATCTGGGTCGAAGATTGAGAAGGAAATACGAAGGGTTTGGGGTCCTAGCGTTAAGTACGTTGGTGTAGAATGGTACGTAGAGTCCAACAGCAAATCAGTATTATCTAATTCAGATCAAGGATCCTCGAGAGTATGAAAGCAGGAAAGAGGCTGCCAGAAACTCAATTCACCAATCTTAAGGTTGTTGCGAAAGGACAGCAGAGCGTGTACAGCATGTTCAGCAAACCGAATTCGGAAGCATCTAGGAATCCCTCTTAAAAACTGGATCTGCTGTATGGAATTTGCGATAGTAGAGAGGAGTTTTTGGCTAATTGCTAAGAGGTTTTCGTCCCGGTTAGTAAACTCAGGTTCTGGTAAATAGGACATGTATTTTAGCTGTCTGTGGTGCTGGACCATTGGAACATACGGGACGTATTGTAGAGCAAGGGCAGAACTAACCTATGGCTATGAAATGAGAAATGAATAGCAGGGTATTAGTGAATTAAAACGTCATATTTATGTTAGAAGAGATACTATACCACCGGAGCACTTTCTCATTGGGACGGTTTCTCCAGCTTTTCAATTCCAAACCTCACCTACTCCAATCTGACATAAAGGCATATCCCGTAAGTCTCAAAGGAAACTAGGTTTGAGTATTCACACCAACACGAAAATTCTGAAGGCTTCTATCCCTCTCCAGTAGAGAGGCTCACACTAGCACATTCAGTTACGTTAAAATAGTAATTCATCATTGTCAACCAAGTGGGACTACGGGGACTTCGGCCCTCCGGGCTTCTGTATTTTTCTTGTAAGTACCTCACATCTTCAAAGTTGCTCACACTGGTATACTCTTTCACAAACTAACTGTGGAAACTATGTCGCACAACCTCCTTTTCTGTTCCGTTGTTCTGGCAAAACACCTTGCCTAATCGGGCTTAGCCTGTGTAAACAAATGATAGCAAATGAATTTGCATGTTGATCTAATTTCCACACAACACCAAACGTCAACCACGACCGTTTGACCGCTAGTTGACTCACAACCAAACCAAAGATAATGATACAAGGCGTTTGGAGCCAGTTTTAATCAGCGATTGGCATGGCATTACCATTACACGAAACTGGAGGCACTGCTCTCAATTCCGCAACCATGACAGAGTCCTCGCGCCAGAGCGACTACGAGGTCACTAGCTTTACCACACAAACCTCAATCACATCAGATAGCGACAGCGAGGGACCGCCTAGCTCACCGTTCAACGCAAATGTTTCTAACGCCGCAAATGCTGAAAATATCTCTCCAGCAAAGGTATCTCGATTAACCGCAAAAAGCCCAATCGAGCGCGAATCTATGTCACCCCTGAAAATGCTAAAAAGCAGAGCATCACCAACCTCTGGCAGTCAATCCCCCAGAAAACCCTCGGATTCACTACGAAGTCCGCGCAAGATGTCGTCCCCCGATAAGCGATTTCCCGTCAAACCTACCATTGCACCGGAGAAGCCAGTCGAGAGACCAGTCGAAAAATCCCAATCTCCCGAAAAGATCTTGAATATTGACGATATGTTAAGAGATAATGAAGGCCTCACTAAAGCGATCGAAATACTGGAAGATGGCGACAGCGAGACCATGGAGCAGATCGGGGAAGACACTTTGAACAGTATTGCTGCAGGTGATGATAGCATAAATTACGATGATACAATGGTCAGCACATTCAGCGAATTCTCAGCCGTCCCAGATATGACAACGTTTGCAAAGGTCGGTCAAAGTCCTTTGAAGTTGGCGGCACTCGGGCCCACTCCAAGACGGACACAGATACAAACTCCAGCAACAGCCCGAAGGCCGCTAGTAAATGATTATTCACCATCTCCAACCCCCAAAGGTCATAAATATGGTCAGAGCCGAGACGATGGGAATACCACAAACCTCCTCGATTTCACCGAACAGTTTAACAACTTTTCAGGTCGTGGTAATCAATCACCCATCAGGAATAGATCGCCGTTGAAAAGCTCTACACTTCCGGACATGTCATACACTCCCTCTGTCAATAGGAACAATATGTCAAATCTACTAGATTTCGATATTCCGCCTGCACCAACCCCGCGAAGTATGCCTTCGATTACGCCAAGAGAACTCGAAACTCTCAAGTCAACCTTTCTCTCAGAAATTAGCAGTCTCAAAGCCTCATTAAGTGGTAAAGAGGCAGAAGTTCAATCTCTCAAGTCTGCTGTAGGCGATGCTGAGAAGCGTGTTGGGGAAAGTATGGAGCAAGTTCGCGAAGAAAGGAGTATGAAAGAGCAACTTTCGGTTGAGAAAGAAGAGTGGGAGAAGAGAGGCCGGGAAATGGAAGCAGTCTTGCGAAATGTAAAGGAAGAAATTGTGCATGGAGAACGGGAGCGAGACGAGCTTGAAGGGCGATTAGAAGAGACAGAACGGAGGAGGGAGGCTGCTGAGGTTATGGCTCAAGAAGCCGAGAGCAAATTAGCAGCTATGAAGGCAGGAAAACCCACTCCAGCCTCCCCTAGTCGAGATATCAAACCAGGGGAATGCGAATGTGGAGGAAACCGAGCAGTTGAAATAGCAGTCGAGAAGGTATCTAGAGAGCTTCATACCTTATATAAAGATAAGCACGAGACCAAGGTGGCTGCTTTGAAAAAAAGCTATGAACGCCGGTGGGACAAGAAGGTCAAGGAGCTCGAAAGTGAGGTCGACTTCTTGACCAAGGAGAATGACGACTTGAAACTTGGTCGGGATACGACCATGACAAAGGTCAGCCCCAAGAATCCTCTCGAGGTCACCGAGGATCTCGAAAAGGCAGCTGCCCAAGAGGCAAGAGCTAGAGAGCTTGAGGCAGAGTTGGAAGGTCTTACTCAAGTTGTTGCTAGCGTGAAACAAGATAACTCCGAACTTCGAAAGTTGCTTGATGAGGAGAGAGTGGAGAAAGGAAAATTGGTAGCTGCTGTGGATGAGATGATACCATTAGTTGCAGCGTTCGATGACATGCTTGCAGAGATAAACGCCGCACCTACTCCACAATCACAATCGCCTATGAAATCTCCAAAACCTCAATCGTCACAGGTGGAGAATCTACGAGGCAGTATATCCAGAGCCTCAGGTTTGAGAGCGCCAACCAGCGTCTCGCATGCCTCGGGGGAAAGCAGGATCGGTCGAGGGGGCTTTGGCATGCCTGCTCCTGGTCAGGGACGAAGTGGTAGTGCCCTTGGCATGAGACCTGGAAGTGGAATGGGCCATCGAAGTGGGATTATGAGCTCCATTGAAAGAATGGGCAGCCACAAGGGACGTGGTGAGTAAAGTAAGATCCAACTTATGACCTTATGCTATTGGTTCTGGCGTTTACCTAACGATGGCGGTCAAGGATTGTTTTGGGTTTTGAGATAGGCGTCATAGGCACAAATGACGATTTGGGGTCGGGAGAGCGTGGTGTGGTCAACTTTGCGACCACTTATTTGTACAGAAGTGGACCTTCTCAGTATAATGTGTCAATGAAAATGCATAATTGCCACTACTGAAATAGTTCAGAATGTTCTGACTGCGTTCCCTTTGCTTATACTTGCTGGAATTAGAGCACCACGTTCAAGGAGGTGGACATCAAATGTTCTCCTTTCTGTAGGCATTTATCCCTATGCTACCACTTTCCTAAAACTCCCTCTTGAATGCCCCCTCAGAATCCCTCGTTTCCAAAAATACTCTATAATCTTGCTATATGCCCGGTCAACCCCACGGTTTACCTCTATTATGTGGAGTTTTACTATGATACAATGCATTTACATGTTGTGAATAAGCTTATACCGAGGGGTTATAAATATTTCTGGCAGGTGAATTCGGTCTCGCGGTTCGTGTTCGAATACCGAGAGGTTTGGAATGCCATTGAGGGTTACGTTTCAAAGGTAGCACGCTATTCCGCGACTTGACTCTCGAGTTATATGATCATGGAAAGGCCGAAGAGACAGTCAAAGCGGGGGGCTTAAGGGGTAGATTGGATTCCGAGTTTGGTGTCAGGAAGGCACGTATTGTCAAGTAAAGTCCACTTTCCCTTCCGGAAACACCGTACACGAGTCTCCCGGGAGACTATGCTCGAAGACTTCTCTTAATAGTTCACCTACGGTACCTTACTGTGCTAAGGAGGTATTCTGTATGAATAAAATTGAGGTGGAATACAGGGTTATAAAGATTACGGAGCTCAGGAGATAAAGACTTATTTTTGTTGTGGAATTAAGAAAGGCTCTTTCCACTTCCCTCGTATCCCCTCCGAAAGCTTCTTGCACTAATGCGGAATGTTATAGGCCGAGTTGGGAGGAATTACATGGGACTTTTGAAGGATGGAGAAGTCGAATATGAATCATCGTTGCTTGTAATATTCATCAAGCTCAAGGGAATGTCACAATTGCTCTCGGATGTTTCGCTATTACCGCAGACGTTATATTTTCACTTCCCAGTTTCTTGAATGCTTCTATCAGCATGAAAACGTAGCCATATGTTACCCATGCAAATTAATTAAATACTTCAGGAGGAGACTTCCAACTTAGAACTCCAAGCCAGTACCTTACATCAATCCAACCCTTGAACTAGTCTACAGGCTACATGCTCCAAAGAGCACCAACGCTAATATCCTCGGCAAATATCTCATATAATTCACGGGATTTGACTAGTGGAAGCGCCCAGAAGCCAATCTCAAGCTATTGTCTGGCCGTAAAAGGACTTCAGGCTTTGATAGAATACTCCTTAACTTAATTTAAACAAATAGTAAGATGAACATAATGTTAAATCACCCATAGCAACAAGGATGGTAGGCTTTTGCGGTAGCTTAAATATGACAGACATATAAGTAGCAGTTTAAAAGTTTCAAATTCGTTCCGCTGGCAAATTAAGCTGCTACTTCTACAATGGATGGCTAAAACACCTGGAAGTATGCGACAGAGAGAGAGGATTGGGGGTTGTCAGAGACCGGCAGTTAATCATTCACCACACACCTTTCTCTAGTAAAAGGTATCAAGCAACTAAGAAATGCAAGAATTCAATCTCATCATCATTAAATTTAACTTTTGGGTTAATTAGGGATAGATGTATCTATGCCATCACCCAATCAAGCCTCCACACCCTAGATCTCTGTAACGCCTCGTTGAAGATGCTATGCCTCCTATTACACGTTGAATGTGCTTTTTAGTAATTCATACTCCAACCATACGCTGTTGAATGCTTCTGCATCATAAACGCCACCATCAATTTATTGAATGCAAATCTAGGAATTGTTGCTTGCGCAGAACTTTTATATTTAGAATAGGCCATCGATCTCGCCGGTTTCGGTATCGACATCGACGTTGAGGTAGCCTGGGGCCGTAGGAAGACCTGGAATGGTTTGGATGTCTGCTGCTAATGCATATCTGTAGTATGTTAGTACCATTTTCTTCAGGGGGAATAAATTGACTGACAGATATCCAGCTCCAGCTGCTAGTCGCACATCCCTAATAGGAACAGTGAAGCCGGTTGGTGCGCCCTTGAGATCTGGATCGTGGGAAAGAGAGTATTGTGTCTTGGCAATGCAAATTGGCAAGTTTCCAAAGCCCTGCTTGGTATATGTATCGACCTTCTTTTGCGCAACTTCGCTGAACTCAACCTTGTCAGCCCCGTACATCTTCTTTCCGATAGCTTCGATGCGGGTCTGGACGTCCCCTTCCAGGCTATAGAGTAAGCTCAAATTCTTCTCCTTCTCACTAGCCGCGATAACACCCTTTGCGAGGTTAACAGCCCCCTTCCCACCCTCAGCCCAGTGGTTGGCTGGGATAGCATCCTCGGCGCCAGCAGCGATGGCCTCCTCGCGGACAACCTCAATTTCGGCTTCGGTATCGGTTTCAAACTTATTGATGGCAACAACAACTGGCACGCCATAATGTCTGGCATTGGAGATGTGTTTCTTCAAGTTGACGCAACCCTTGCGAAGAATCTCAACATTTTCCTCACGATACACTTTGTCTAGTGGTGCTCCAGGAGCAATTGGCGGTCCGCCACCGTGAACCTTCAATGCTCGAACAGTAGCGACAATTACAACAACATCTGGTACGAGTCCGGACGATCGACATTTTATGTTGAAGAACCGCTCTCCTCCCATGGTGAAGTCAAAGCCAGCTTCTGTAATGACAAAGCCGGTCTTCTCGTTATGGTTCTCATCAGCCTCAGTCCCGGCAAGCTTTAAGGCAAGCTTGTCAGCCAAGATGGAGCTGGCGCCAATGCTGATGTTTGCAAAAGGTCCTGCATGAACAAACACAGGGGTTCCTTCGAGGGTTTGCATCAGGTTGGGCTTGATAGCATCCTTCATGAGCGCGGTGAGAGCACCCCCAGCACCAATATCGTCACAAGTGACTGGATCGCCGTTTCTGGACGATCCAATAACCATTCTTCCTAATCTCTCTCTCATATCGTTCAAATCATTGCTAAGGGCGAGGATTGCCATGCACTCGCTAGCGACTGAGATATCAAAACCTGTCTCACGAGTCTGACCCTTCTCAGTGGCCGCTGTTCCAACCGTAATTCCTCTCAAGTGACGATCATTGACATCGAGCACTCTTCTCCAGGTAATGGTAGATGGGTCGATATCAAGTCTAGCAAATCTGTGGATTTCATCTTCGGTAAGCTCGTTTGGATCAGTTTTCGTAATTCCAAGTTTCTTCAATCGTCTAAACATGATTGGCTGGAACTCTCTCTTGCCCTTCTTGGTAGGTACGAGACGCTTGTAAAGTGCAGCATCTTTTTGGGTGTTCTCGTGGAACATTCTGGTTTCGATTGCAGCAGCTAGGAGATTGTTGGCGGCTGTAATAGCGTGGATATCACCCGTGAGGTGAAGATTGAACTCATCCATAGGAATAACTTGGCTGTATCCTCCCCCTGCGGCTCCTCCCTTGATACCAAAGGTCGGTCCCTGGCTTGGTTGACGAACGTTTGCAAAGGCGATGCGGTTGAGATGGGCACCAATAGCTTGTGTGATACCCATCGTCGTCGTTGACTTTCCTTCACCAAGTGGTGTGGGTGTAATCCCGGTAACAACTACATATCGACCATTTCGGCGATGCTCGAGTCGCTTCAGCAAACTCAAATCCACCTTGGCCTTGTAAGCACCGTATGGCTCAAGCTCATGACCGGCAATTCCAACCTCCTTAGCCACTCGGGTGATTTGCTTTGGGTTTTGGGCCCGTGAAATAGCAATATCTGATGGGACAGGGTCCTGCAGTTTTAGAGGAAGCGGTAAAATAGCTCTTGCCTTCTGTCTCTCAAAGTACACTGTTGCGGAGTCAACCACATTTTGTAGTAACATAGCAACAGTCATTGGACCAACTCCACCAGGCACAGGGGTAATCTGTGAAGCAACTTCTGAGGCTGAGGCAAAGTCAACATCACCAACAAGTCTCTGACCTGATTTCTTAGTATCATCAGGCACAAAATTTGTTCCAACATCGATGACAACCACTCCAGGCTTCAGCCATTCTCCCTTGACAAAGTTGGCCTTTCCGATTGCAGCAACAACCACGTCTGCATTTTTGAGGTAGTTCTCCAATCCTTGTGTTTTTGAATGGCACACCGTGACTGTAGCGTCAGCGTTCTTGAGGAGGTAGCTGACTGGACTTCCAACAATATCGCTACGTCCCAAAACCACAGCATTCTTGCCTTTGAGATCTACGCCGCTCTCTGACAATAAGGCCATCACGCCTTTTGGGGTACATGGCGTGAAAAGCGGATGCCCGCCCCGTTTCGCAAGTTCTCCAATATTGTTCGTACCAAAGCCATCGACATCCTTTTCGTCTGCGACAGCTGAAGTGATATTGTATTCGGAGATAGTTTTTGGAAGGGGTAACTGGACAAGAAGTCCGTGAACAGAAGGATCGTAATTAAGGCGGGTTATAACCTCGAGAAGCTCGGCCTCTGTGACAGTTTCGGGGAATGGGAGGAGTTCGCAGTCAATACCAGCCTTTGCAAAGTTAGCTTAGCAAAATATACCCGCTAGGGAAAAAGTTCCGACCTCATGGGCAGCCTTCAATTTCATACGAACATATGTTGCTGTTGATATCAGTTACTGCAGTTCATCACCCAGCATCAGCGAACGTACTCGAATCTGATCTCTCCCCAACTAGAAGATGAGAATTAGTCCATTGTGTGATCAAGAAAGACCTAGTCTAAATACCTTGGATGATTTTAAGAGAAGGTTTAAATCTTGGATTAATCTTCTGCGCCTCTTGAATCTCACCGAGCAGCCTCTCACGGATGCTCTTCGCAATGGCTGTGCCATCAATCTTGGTGGCCGTCATTGCTACTGAAGTTGGAGAGAAATATCTTGCGTTTAGGTGAAAGGTGGTGAGAGGTGAAGCAAGAGAAGATCTTGTCGCAACAGAGGTGGGGGGGAAAACTGTTGATCCGATTAAATTTCGACCCCGCGATTTTTCTTCCCAGGGTCTGATAGCCCCTTTGAACAAGGCTGACACGCTATGCAAACCTCTACAACAAGGCAAAAATTCCCGGGCGGATGGCGACCGAGGTAATCTGCTTGATCGTAGAGCGAATAGAGATGTTCGAGGGGTGGTGCGGGCAAGCATGTGCGAGGAGACCGGAGCGGAGGGTACATTTCGAGCTCTGGTGGTGCAACTCGCAGGCCTGGAATGCTGGATTCGCCGCACAAACATGGCGAAGACCTCTGCTTGGCCTCTGAATTGCAGCCACGAGATCGTACAGACACTAACAAGACGAAGCCCAGGTGCGCTGCGAGTATGACCAACTAGGGATAGGCCAATTGGTATGAGGAGTCACGCAATGACTATTCATAAGATCAAGAGTCACAATCTTGACCTAAAATCTATGCGATCTAAAATATTGATGAGGAAGGATTTAATGCCGTCAGAAAAAATGAGTTTCCATGACTCAACTTGTGCTTGGAACCTTTGACGTCCCACTGGCTTGTGTTGAAATGGCTGTTTCTCCCATGTCAATCATCCCTTTAGCGGCTACAATATTAAAGTAGAAAGAATCTGTGTCTCTCATTGGCTCCCGCACCCACCACCGCACATTTCACGATTCTGAGAGGCAACGCGAACTTTCTGGCCGCCGCATTCAAAAACTCCACGACCGTCCTACATCTCCTCTCCTCTTCTGTTTGTAAATTATCGCAAACATGAGACCCATTCTGTTGCAAGGACATGTAAGAATCTGCTTTGTTTCGTGTCGGCTCATCCTCTAACAAAGCAAATAGGAACGGGCGTTGACCCAAATTAAGTGCGCAAACCTTCTAGATGAAGCGGCGCAACCGTGGGACTGACTATTTTGTAGGTATAATCGAGATGGTGATATTATCTTCTCTACCGCTAAAGATCAACATATTTGCGCATGGTATGCACATAACGGAGAGCGGCTCGGAACGTACCATGGCCATCAAGGAGCTTTGTGGACTGTCGATGTCGACCCAACGAGCACATTAATCGCCAGTGGTGCTGCGGATAACACGGTTCGATTATGGGATATTAGAACAGGAAAGTGCCTGAAGGTTTGGGATTTCGATACTGCCGTCAAGAGAGTAGAGTTCTCGGAAGATGGATCACAACTGTTGGCTGTTACGGAGAAGCGTATGGGTTTCTTGGGCACGATTGTCGTTTACAACATCAACCTAGACGTAGATGCGGAACAGGAGGACGAGTACGCCTTGAAGATCACTTGTGAAGAGAGCAAAGCTACGGTCGCTGGGTTCAGCTACATGAACAAGTACATTATTGCTGGTCACGAAGATGGAAGCGTATCGCAGTATGATGCTAAGGTACGGGTTCTTTGTTGTGTTGGGATAAGTATGGTGCTGACAGGACGTTCAGACCGGAGAGCAAATCGACAATACCCAAGTTCACGAACTGGACATGATGATCACAGACTTGCAATGGGCTCCAGATCGGACATATTTCATTACTGCATCGAAGGACAAGCATGCAAAGGTGGGACGAACATTTCTCTTCGCAATTGAAAATAACTAATAAATATCTTTTAGCTCATCAATGCTCGGGATTTGGAAGTCATGAAAACCTACCCCTCAGATACCCCCTTGAACAGTGCCTCGATTACCCCAAAGAAAGACTTCGTCATCCTCGGAGGTGGACAAGCAGCTATGGATGTCACCACAACTTCAGCCCGTCAAGGAAAGTTCGAGGCGAGATTTTACCACAAGATTTTCGAAGACGAGATCGGCCGAGTCAGAGGTCACTTTGGTCCACTTAATACAGTTGCTGTTGACCCCCAAGGTAAAGGCTACGCAAGTGGCGGTGAGGATGGATATGTTCGTGTGCATCAATTTGACAAGGGTTATTTCGATTTCACATACGAGGTTGAGAGACAAGCAAGAGCTGCCGGACAAATGTAAGGCGACAGGACTGGGTTTACTGGCTGCATTTGCGGGCGTTGAGGATTTTATCAAAAGGCTTGTAGACTTTACTACGAGATAGAGACTAGCTAGTCCAAGAAATTCTTCAATGAGCAGTTGCTTAATCCTTCATTATTTCCACATATCCCATGGATTTGAAAGCAGGCTTATTCATGTCATTGCATACATGCGATCTCCCGGCAAGTGCCTACGTCACATTTCTTTCCCGAGGACTCCACTACTCGCATGTGAGAACATAAATATAAAAGGGCGATATTTGCTGCCCCGAACCCCTGGATTTATAGGTCAAAATCTTGTCAGAGAGGCTTGCCCATATCTACCTAGGTGGTCTCGCTTCGCTCGATCCGAACCATTCTGCAGGGGAATTACCCCGCCGTCGTCATATCCGACCCCACCTTGCACATCACAACTTTTTATATTGAACGCACTCCCTCCCAGAACATCTCCATACACCTCAATCTTCAGTGATCCAATTGATTTCCCTTCGGCACCCATAAGGATCGTAACCATGGCCACGATGAAAGCAGTGGGTATGTCTCTCATGCTCCCCTCCCTCCAAATTACCCCTCCAAAACCCCTCCTAACATCAACAGATATAAAAAATGGCACAGGCCCCGCCACCTCCCTCTACATTAATGCTGCCACCACAAAACCTACACCTTCTCCGGGCCAAGCTCTAGTCAAGGTAAAAGCATTCGGCCTCAATCGGATGGATATTCTCCAACGTGAAGGCCACTACCCCCTTCCACCTCAGGCACCCAAGACCCTCGGCGTCGAGTTCTCCGGTACAATCGAAGAAGTACCAAATACAAATTGTGGATTCAAGATAGGAGATGAGGTGTTTGGATTAGCGTATGGGGGTGCTTACGCGGAGTATATTGTGGTGAATACAAAGATGCTACTCCACAAACCGCATCACCTATCTTGGGAACAAGCAGCAGGTGTCCCCGAAGTAGCTCTTTCCACACCACACCTAACCCCAACCTACTGACAAGAATCAGACCTGGATAACGGCAACTCAAGCCCTCTACCTAATCGGTGAGTTCACAAAAGGAAAATCTGTCCTCTGGCACGCAGGTGCAAGTTCTGTGTCTATAGCCGGAGTACAACTCTCTAACGTCGGCGGCGCATCATCCATCTACGTAACTGCTGGTTCTGATGAAAAGATATCCTTTTGCGTAAATGAGCTCGGCGCCACCGCAGGCTATAATTATAAAACCCAAAACTGGTCTGAAGAAATACTTAAAGCGACGGATGGAAAAGGTGTTGATGTAATTATTGATTTCGTTGGCCAGAATTATTTTCAGGGGAATTTGGATGTTGCAGCGAGGGATGGACGGATTGTGACATTAGGCGCGATGAGTGGGACAAGGTTGAAGGAGGGAGTTGATATTGGGGCGTTTTTAAGGAAGAGGTTGAGGTTTGAAGGGAGTAGTTTGAGGAGTAGGGATGAGGAGTATCAGGGACGGTTGAGGGATAAGCTGGAGGAGTATATTGAGAAATTTGAGGATGGAACGTTCAAGATTTATATCGACAAAGTGCTGCCGTGGGAGCAAGTTGTAGAGGCCCATGAGTTGATGGAGAAGAATACTAGCAAGGGGAAGATCATTTGTACGATTGGTTGAGTGGGGTTCTGGGAGGAGGATACGATATAATGGTAGAAAATGAAGGTATGAATTGAATAGTCCCTTTTATTGAGATGTCTTTGGTGCATTATGCTTTCCAGAATTTCGAGCAAAAGCTTGCAAAGAACAGCAGCCTACCTGAAAAAGCTCTAAATCCCAAAGCTTCCACACCACTCAACGTGAAAACGCCAATGTTCACTTCTTTCCATAAACATCAAAATGCAGACAATCCACAAACCTACCTACGTATTGACAAATGCACCACTGTGACATTAACATCAAAGCAAGTTGTCCCGCTTCGAGTTGTGTTTCATCTAATTTCGTTCAAGCTTTTGTTGTTGCTGTTCAATGCTTTAGGGGGTGATTTTAATATAAGCGAAGGATGGGTGGTTTGTGTTTACGGCAAGGTTATATCTGCCAGGGTCTCATGGCTGGATTATGTATGAAACAATGGAGAGTTCTATTTCGCAGTGGGCTGCTATTTTGAGTTTTCTACACATATACACTTCGGTACAAAGCGCCTCTGCTATTAAGATGCCCTCACACCCATTCATTTCCCAACAAGTGACGAAGTCACTATGTAAAGAACCAAACTCCTATCAGCGCTTATATTGATGTGTCCTGTTAAGTTTTGAATGCGAATGGGAACATTGGAATCACACCCCCCCTCCCCCCTCTTGCGACTGGGAGGCTGGTGACTGGGATAAAGACCATGATAACAGTGAGGCATTGGTGTTGTGACGACGGGAAATTGATTCATAGCACATACAGCTATCTTCTCCTTAACAAGCACCGTACCCACGGTCTGTACTTGGTAAATGCTTCTACTGCAACATAAGTTATATAGGGTAAGATGAATCTTATGTCTAGTGTGTAGTTGGGATGCTGGAGTTGGTCCATTTCTCAAACGGCCGCTGCTTGTGTATTGATATGAAGGAGAAAGTCATGAATGAAAGAGGAGGGATATTGGGGGTGGCTTTTGTGCGAGAGGGAGCGGGTTTGACGTGGAAACAAAAATTTCGTTTGAGAGAAGGATTGCGAAATATTGTGGGAGGCATGTGTGTTTTATGGAAGGTAGATTTGCGATTGACTTGAGCATGACAAGAGTGAAAAATTGCGGCGTCGATAGTACACGAACACTCTGAAAACATTGATCTTTATATTGCAAGAACTCACATCCTGAGATATTATACAGATGTTATTCTCGAAACTAAGGCTAAAATGATTAATTTTTAGGCAAACATTTCTGAAAAACCAAACACGATACCGGAGGTTGTGCGCAGTGACAAGCGGTCATCAGGTTATGATTAATTTCTTAAATTTGCACGAGGCAGAGCATCTCCTTATCTACTTTCATCATTCCATTCATTATATCAAAGTATCTCCAAACCCTTCAGATCATTAAAATCAGATCAGTACTATATCCAAGATCTCCCCCTTGTATTCCTACTAACTAGCAGGCCACTAATCTCACTAGCCCTACCAAAGTGTACTTACCACCCGAACTGTTCCAAAAACAATTCAACACCGGCACCATTACCTTTAACATTAGCAGCTACACTCCGTCTAACAACCTCCATCATACCCTCTGGCCCACAGGCGGCAACCGCAACACGCTCTTCTATACTAGCACTCTCAATCGCACCCGTAATCA
This sequence comes from Tricladium varicosporioides, assembly GCA_021365295.1. Classification (NCBI taxonomy): domain Eukaryota; kingdom Fungi; phylum Ascomycota; class Leotiomycetes; order Helotiales; family Tricladiaceae; genus Tricladium; species Tricladium varicosporioides. Next base: position 1,179,508 of record JAJTIW010000002.1, read on the forward strand.
TAACCGGTAAATCTGGTCTGCCGCTCTTCAATGGAATACTCATCGCATCCAAACTCATTACCGAAGATGATTCTTTCCGAAGTTGAGACCCTAGCTCCTTCTCCAATGATGAGTCCAATTTCGATGAGGCGGGTGACAGAGGCGAGGCAGGTGAGAGGACTGCGGTTGGTGGTACAGGGAAAGTTGGCGTGTAGGTTGAGGATGCTGGGGAGGTGAGGGATGTATTGTGAATGTGAAGGGCCACTGATGGTGAAGCGGAGAGGGTTTGAAGTTCAGATGAGAACCAAGTTATCATTTCTGTGATATAATGTTAGGTTGTGTCTTTGAGGAATAAGTGGGAAGGGAAGCGAACCTTTGTTTTTGACGACCCAGATGAACTCGATGGAGGTACCTTTTGATTGACCGATTTTGCGGAGGAGATCAATGACTACGCCGAAGGTGTAGCTTGCGCCGCTGCCACCAGCAATCAAAACAACTTTGTTGAATGTTGTGAAGTTGGGTTGTGTGCCATATGGACCATCGACTGAAGCCCGAAGGACTCGACCAGGAGCTTCCAAAGCAGCCCTGTGGAGATCGCGAGTAAAGCCATCATGTGCCTTGACGACAAGCTTAAGTGGGTTGACGGACGTGATAGTGAAAGGGTGTGTCTCCGCAGCACGAACACCCGGGATCCAGAGGAAGCAATGAGCTCCAGGTCTAGCACCGAATGGTGACTTCTTCATCACAATTTGAGTTCCACCATGTGAGAGAGGAGTGATAGTAGCGGAGTTGCCAAATGTGAAGAATGAGATTTTAGCGAATCGAATGAGACGGTCGGCAACCCAGATTGAGCCAGTGAACACCATAATATACACACTCTTGCTCTTCGGATTCGGCCTATGCATTGCCACCGTAATGACAATAAGCATAAACATCACAATATGCACAACATAGAAAATCTCATATCTCAACTTCCTCAAAAGAAGTGCAGTAGAGAGACTGATGAGCATGGCGAAACCAGCGGTGATACCCATGATTTGTTTGTCTTCGATAAGAGTGAGGAGGCTGTGGCTTTTGGATTCGGCGATGGTGTAGATCACGGCGTGGAGGATACCGAAAAAGACGGTGGCATAGCCGGCAATACGGTGGAGGATGTTGAGACGCTCATAGGAATAGGCAGTTAGAAAGGCAAGGGGGGTGTTTTTAAGGGCAAGGAACGTGATTAGAGTTATATTTCCGCAGGTGACCCTTGAGTATGTGTTAACTTTTGGGTAAATTTTGATACGGCGGTTTAGTCATACCAGCCTAGGCGTTTTGCCCATCCATTCAAGGTTGTCCACTCGATATTAACGAACGCGACTGTGATGGTAGTTGCAGCGTAACCCAACACAACAAGAGTATGGCCGACGGAAGGGAGTCCTGGTACCTTTCGGAGGAGGACACTTTTTATGTTCCTATCTAAGTTAGCAGAATAAAATGTACTCATTGTTTTTTTAGATATACCTAGAAATGGCAACAGGAAATCTTAAGGCTCCTTTGGGCCCAGATTTTCGAGTTGCTCGTTTGTAAATAGCGTGTATCAGATGAGAGAGCATGAAGATAACCATAATCCCAACAGCACCGGCAGCTAGGAACTTTACGGAGTTCTCATTGTTTCGCTGCCGCATAGCTTTGGCTAATGCTTGCTTCGCTTTGGCAGCGGCGGCAGCCGATTTGGCGGCAGCAGCAGATGCTGTCCCGGTGGAATTTGTCGTTCCAGTGGAATTTGCCATTGTGGTAGGACAAGATTATGCAAGACAATGTTGAATAAGACAACAAAAATGGGAGAGTTGGAGAAATTATTAAGACGATCTGATACAGAGGCTTAGATCTGATAAACAGGGTGAATCTGCATGATCTGATAAGATGGAAAGATCGGCCCCAGTACATTCAAAGCCCTTAAGTAGAAGACATAAGGAAGCCCACTCCCAAACGCCAAAAAAGGAAACAAAAAGAGGCGACGAATGAAGAGAAGAACTGACTAAAGCAATCACATTGGGAAGAAGAAGAAACCGTGGAAGAAGAGCCATTTCAAAGACCCAGAAGCACGAGGGGCGGGATAGAGTATATGTGCCAAGAGAAGCTTACATAGAACAAGAATGCCCGACGGTATGGTCCAGTAAACCATGTTGACAATGTCATTGGTCCCATGTTATTGGAGGGTGATGCTCTTTGGGCTTGCATATATAAATTTGGGTAAACTCCGGTACGAGAGATTATCAGCTAGTTAGACCTCAACTTGGATTGATCAAAACCGACAACAAAGTCATTCCTGAAGTCACCCTGACCCCAAAACCGCTGCGTCAAACCCTGAGGATGCACAAGACTTTGACTTTAAGACTTGAGAATTTCATGAACTTCACTGCAGTTCGCGAGTCAAAATCAGAAGCAATTGATGGCAGAACCCAAGCGACATGTTGGATGCTGACAGGGGTGATGATCTGCCGCAGCATGCAGTTCTCGCTTAGACTTACGCTAGAGATGATCAGATAAGATTCCTCGGACCTTTCTCTACTAGCGGGGATCAGATTATGCAAGCCTTTATCAGATCATCTGGTTGGGCAAAAAGAAAAGGCTTGACCTACCTCTACCTTGGCGGCGAAAATTTAAACTGATGGCTTCGGGAAGATGGGGTCATTTAGGTCCGAAGTCGCAGTTAGGCGGCATCTCAGTAAAAAGAAGAAAATTCCCTCTCAGGAGTGGAACAACACTTTATTGAGTTTGAAACCCGAACATCACCGGATCCATAGGAGGCAGGAAATCACCTGCACGCTGGAATTTTGGCAGGGATGACCGCGTAGTTGAGGGATATGGGAGAGAAATTTGGGCTGCAACTTCCGGTCATGAGTAGTGAGCGTATTTGAGATATCTTCACTAGTACGACCATGAGAGCGATTGTTCAGTTGTCCTTTTATACATTATGGGTATCTCTACTTGTTGCTACAGTATGTTACAGTTCTTTTGACATATGAGTGGTGTTATACATTCAGAACAAATCGTTCGAAGTGGTTGAAGATTCTGTCCTGGAGTCTTCTTCATTTTCTTCTTCCGACGCTACTTCCTCGTGGGACGTGTCGTCAGAAATGACCCGTACTGTCTTACTTCGGCCAAGAAAAGAGCTGCAGAGGATTCCAGCAGCTACGCTTACATTCAAACTGTCTACGTTGAATCTGCGGCCACGGCCTGGGATGAAGACCTCAACATCAGCTTTGCTTCTAAGGTTCGACCGAAGTCCTTCGCCTTCACTTCCTAACATGAGAATACAAGGATCATGCGAGAGAGGGTCCGCGAGAGAATCCGTCGATAATTTCTTTAATTTTGTGGAAGCTTTCCCACCTGGGGAGGGTGCTACGGCAGCGAAAACCTTCCATCCCGTGAGTTTTGACTCTTGGATAAAGCGATCGGACTTGTTGACGGAAAACAATGTTACACTTTCAGAAGCTCCTGCAGAAGCCTTCAGGACAACCGGGGAAAACGAGGCGCTGTTGCGCGTCGATATGGCTACAGCGCTCACCCCGAGAAAAGCCGCTGTACGGATAATGCCGCCAAGATTCCCTGGATCCTGAATACCGTCTAGTAACAGTACCATAGGTTTTCGACCAGATCGATCGTAAGGAATATTGACAAAGTTGGATTCGCCATTAATTTCTGCTTCTTCTCTTGTTTGGTAGTCGAGTGCGACACCGAAACCAGTTTCGTTCCCTTCTGATTTGAGAGGCCCTAGACTGGTGACGGGCAACTTCGGTAATGGTGACGCCTCCAAAACATAGCCATTATGTGGCCGCCCTCCGCTCATTTTGTCCAATAGTCGAAGACCATCTTCTTGCACCCGAGATATTTTAATTCCCTTCCTCTTTGCCATATACTCTATATCATTGTCCTTATTGAGCTTGTCTCGGTTCTCGCCTGCGTATATGTAGAGCTTGTAAAGCTTTCTGCGTGGTTCTCGCTTAGACATCAAAGCTGCCTCAACTACGGAAGTTCCATACAGAAACTCTGATGCAGGAGTGGTATATGGTATAGAAATTGGAATGCGGTTATCGAAAGGTCTTACAGGCTTTGTATGTGCAGGGGCTTCCTCACTGATTTTCTCAAGACCCTCGGTTCGACACATTTTTCTTGGGTCAAAATTATTGCTGTGCATATGCTGTGGTATTATTGCTGGAGTGTGGTTAATACTTGACGTACGCCCGTGAGGCTTTTCATATGATCGTGTTTGTCCTGCCTCGCGAGACTCGTATTGAATTTGGGAATGGCGATCAGAATCTCTGAAGGATGGTGTCCGGCCTTCGTATCGGCCCGAGGAGCTATGATCAGAATCTTTAGAGAATGAGCTCTGCTGAGAATTATATTTGCCTGGTCTTTGTTGACCAAAGTTGGAATATTTCGCGTCCCAGCCTTTCTCAGACCCATATTTGCTGGACGATGAGAATTCAGAATCCTTGTTGAAAGATCTTGGTTCCTGCCCTTGTCGTGAATCAAAACGGCTTGTTGTTGATCTATCAGGGCCCCTATAAGATGATCTTATACTGTTCTGTTCTCGTGGCTCATATCGACTTGATGCGGATCGATCCGAATCTTTGTTCAGAAAGCTCGACTTGGTATATGTCCTAGGAGCAGAAAGCGATGGGTATTTATTTGTTCCCTCAGATGCAAACGCCGGAGAGGAGTTGTGAGTTTTGCCGCGGTATGAGGGCTTCGTGTAGAAACTGTTGCTCTGGTAATTATTACGGTCCCTTTCGAAAGATGGAGCATTGTCACGCCGTTGAAAAGAGCCTCGTGCTGGACGTTCAGCTTCATCGAAGAGCGTTCGAGGCCCTCTCCCATGACCACCATGTCGTCCACCTCCTGAAGCACCTGCAGGGTCGGGCTTCTTCTTTGCCAATTCACGATCAGTCTTCACTAGCTTGATACCCTTATGAATCGTAAAATCACGATCGAACCCATCTTCTCTTTTTGCTCTTGGCTTTCCCCCGAATCCAACACCTTTCGATTTGCGAAGTCCACGAGCTATGCCAGTATTGACAGAGGCAGCTTTTCCGGTATGGTATAATGAACGAGATGCAAGAAAGGATGTCCTCAAAACCGTGGTGTTCCTTGTGAGGACAATGCTTGTCATTGCATTTATTTGAAGATGTTGATAACTGTTGCAGACATGCTTGACCAGAAATAAAATTTAGGGATATCCTGCCGCACGGGCCGCAGCTTAAACTATAATCAACTAGACTTGAAAACTTGCACCCGCAAGCAGAAATAAGAGCAGATTTAGGAATCAAATTAGATTTTTATTTCTAACTGGGGAGAGAATAAGTGTAGGGCAAAACTTTAGGTTACTCTTCACGGAACGGTATAAAATTTATGACTAGGAGATTTACCTGTAACATTGGCCAGAACCAGGATGGAAATTTTATTGTCACGTGCCGGAGCCGGATAAGCTATCTCGGATATGATAACTCGCGTTAAGTGGAATTATTCTTCTTGATGAAATTGCCATACACAGATTCTAAAACCATATTGACACGCTTTTGCTAACGCGTTTCCACGTTGCAATCACCAATTAAATTTCTCTGGAGACTTTACACTTTCATTGCAACATAAGAGGCGCGTCTTGACTCTCTGTTGCGTTTATTGTCGCGGTTCTCTATCACGACAAGGACATCTTTCAGACAGATCCATCTGAAGTAGACGCAAATATGGCGATGGGAGCCTTATGATAACAGTATTTAAACAGTATGAATTGTGTTGGACTCGCTGGGAAGAGGCATTGCGCTTACAAGCTTTAGGAATAAATGTTGAACACGGATACGATAATACCTAGAAACGTTAAGGAACGGTAACGAAATACATGCGAGATGGCAGCGAAAGACCGCATTTCAGATACAGAGTCGGAGAATTCTAAAATGGACCTTGTTAGCACACCGAAGAAAAGTAGTACCGAAAGAGAACCGTCTCAACCTCTATCAGTATTGTCACATAGATTTCGAGAGTCACCACAAAAGACATACGATCAGCACGAGCGAAAATCAGCCTCTGCGGATGATTCGATTGCAGTCTTAGTCCCAGCCCCTACGAGACCTTGGGAATATAAAAAATACCGCGGTGATACAACTGTAGATTCTGTTTTGGATGAGCTTGAAGGACCGAACGGAGAGGTTGGGTACACAATTGAGTATGAAGATGGCAAGAAGGCAAATGTGAGTTCTTGATATTCTTATGGATGAATTTCGAAGCAACTGCTATTATTTTTAGTTATATTTTCGATCTGCTAGAGAACCGAAGTAACAGAAGTATCTGAATTGGTTCTCGTGAATGATGCACGAGCACTATAGTTGCAAGCAAGAGTTTTTCTTTCTCAGCTCTGCTCCGTTCCTGGTGGTGTTTTGAGAGATAGCTTACTGGAAAGCAATGGCCAAGGTGTCTAGTCAGACGTGTTATGCATCAATCAAAACATGCTCTACTCCCCTATAGTTGAAAGAGCCCTACATGGTTATTCTCACCCCTGCTTGATCACAGTGTCACCTTTGAGGGTTAAGACCTTATCTTAGAATTTACGAACATCCATATTCACTGTGGCGAGCAGGTGTTGAGGTTGGTGGGAGGTCGAGGGTGGAGTGTGTAGTACCTCTAATTTAGTGTCCTCTGCCCCCCTCCCGCTCCGAGCTGAGCCAAATTCTCCTCCTCGCCGCTTTCTGCATAACACGTTCGATTCAATCCCACACATCACAGAATACTTCATCTTTGGCTGCTGGGGATATCTGGCCGTGCAACATCATATCATCTACAAGGTAGAGATGATCGTCTAGATATCAAAAGGAAGGATTAAGTACTATCAAAATTCGCGCTTGTCTTTTCTGTTGTGCTCTCTGCATCCAATCTACGCTTCCCATTCGATATATTCACTTTTGCAGCCCTAAATAACTAATGCGACCTCTAGGTTTCTGTTGAAAAGCTTATCACCCTTCGCAATGGCCAAAATGCCCTAGATCTCTTCAACAGCCTAGAAAGTGAGATTAAATCAACGTCTTCCGCAGAGGAGTCAATTGAGGAAGTTGTAAAGGATAAAATGGCTTCTGTATCTGGAAAACGTATTCGAACGAAGACTAACAATGCAGACTTTGTCGACATCTCTACCACGCAGCTCGACTCTGACGAGGATGAACTTTTCGCTGATCAGAATACAGTTAAAAAGCGACGGCTTGACAACAAGGGACGCGTTTCAGTTCTCACAAGCACTCGCCAGAGCACCCGTCAAGGTAGTAAAGTCAGCAGCCGCCGAACTAGTCCCCCGCAAGCTGATGCAAGCTCTGGGTCTGATGAAGATGAGTCCAGATTGAAAGGAAGAACAGTTCGTGCCGGTATAGCAACTCGCGCCTCCACACGTGTCACTAGATCTACGAACAATAAACCTCTGGTCAAATTAAACCTTGGCTCTTCTTTGCCTGCAGGCGAAGACGATGAGTTGATTGTCGCTATGCCGGAAGAGAGTGATGGTTCTGAGGTCAAATATCAGCAAACCAAGAACAGAAGAACAAGAAATTCTGCCAGCAAGCCTCAAACCCGCAGCAAGAATAGTTCCCGCCGTGCCGTGGTGGCAGAGAGCTCCTCCTCTTCCGAAGCGCCCCAACCGACACGTAGGTCGGGGCGTGAGAGAGTTATCAAGAGTATGAGGGAGCGTGACATGGACGAAGAGATTTACGCGGAAGATACTGTCAAGACGGCTGCACCAAAGGTTATCAGCATTCGTGAGATCTTCCAACCTGTAACAAAGAACTCTCGGTTCAAGGCATTTCACAATAGTGATTGCGATGTCTGCTTAGGCAATGGAACAAGCTCTACCAAAGGCCCTTTGATCTACTGTCAAGGATGTTCTACCTCTATCCACAAGAACTGCCTTGGTTATCGCAGTGGCCGAGAGCATATGGTTACCAAGGTTGGGCAAGAGAACTTTGTTATGCAGTGCCGTCGTTGCATCGGGGTTACTGCTAAGAAGGATTCCTCTGCTCCTCGATTGGACATCTGTCAAGATTGCAAAGAGCCTGGCGCATCTTGCACTGCATTCTCCACTCGAAAGACTGCGAAGCAAGAAGAGAAATTACGTGAGGAGAATGATGGAGATGATCCTATCACCGAAGTCTCCAAGGACCTCGTCAACAATCCTGACAATCTCCTATTCCGCTGCATTCGTTGTCAGCGTGGTTATCATTTTGAGCATCTTCCACCTAAAAAGAAGCCAAAAGGTTCTCCAAAGGATGTCAGTGATACCCGTGATCAGAGGCTGAAGGAATATGCAACCAAATGGCAATGCAAAGATTGTTGTGATACATCGATCAAGCCCCAAGGCCTTGTCGCTTGGAGACTCATCGACCGTTCAAAATACCATTCACATCAGACTCTTGATGACTTTACTGAAGACCAGAAGGAGTATCTCATCAAGTGGGAAGATCAGTCGTACTTCAAGTGCTCATGGATGCCTGGAAGTTGGGTGTGGGGAGTAACCGCTGTTGCTATGCGAAAGGCTTTTGCCCGTCGTGACGAGGGTGTAAATCAAAAGCCCAAGTGGACGGAAGAAGAAGCAATTCCAGAGGAGTTCTATCGGATGGAGATTGTTTTCGACGTTGAATACGATGATGAATTTGTTCCAACATCAGAAAAATCCGACAAGGCCCAAATAAGCATGGTTGACTCAGTTCTTGTCAAATTTCAAGGGCTTGGCTATGCAGATGCTGTCTGGGAGGACCCTCCTAAACCAGAGGAGAAGGAGCGCTGGACCTGTTTTGTGGCGGCATATAATGAATATGTTGCTGGAAAATACTTCAAACAGCCTCCTGCATCCACGATGAAAGAGCGAACTGACAACTTCTGTTCCCTGAATTTCGCGAGGAAAATCGAAGTCAAGAAGCAACCTTCAGCGCTTGTAGGAGGGCAGATCTTGGGATATCAGCGAGAAGGGCTAAATTGGCTCCTTTACAATTTCCACCAAAAGAAGAACGTTATTCTTGCCGATGAGATGGGACTAGGAAAGACGATTCAAATTATCGCCATGATAGCCTCTCTTGTGAAGGATAATCCAAAGTGCTGGCCATTCCTCGTTGTCACCCCAAACTCAACATGCCCTAATTGGCGACGAGAGATCAAGAAGTGGGCGCCAAGTCTTCGCGTTGTGGCATATTATGGTGTTAAGAAGGCCCGTGATATGGCAATGAAGTACGAGCTATATCCGGATGGTGCCACTGATCTTAGGGCTCATGTTGTTATTACATCGTATGAAGCACCTATTGACGAGCAGAGTAAACCATTCTTTCGAAAGATCAAGTGGGCTGGCATGGTTGTCGACGAAGGCCAGCGCTTGAAGAACGACGAAAACTTGCTTTATGGCGCATTAAAATCTCTCAAAGTCCCATTTCAGGTACTATTGACTGGTACACCTTTGCAGAACAACAAGCGAGAATTATTCAACCTCCTTCAGTTTCTCGACACTTCTATCAATGCCGCAAAATTAGATGAAGAGTACGAAGAACTGACCAAGGAGAATTTGCCAGTCTTACATGAGCTCATCCGGCCATTCTTCTTGCGAAGAACTAAGCTTCAAGTTTTGAAAGACTTGCCATCACTTGCACAGGTTATTCTCCCTGTAAGCATGAGTGTTGTTCAGAAAAAACTGTACAAATCTATCCTCGCTAAGAACCCTCAACTCATCAAGTCAATATTTGGCCATCGTCAAACGGAATTGCGGCCCGCTGAACGGGGGAATTTGAACAATATTCTCATGCAGCTACGGAAATGCCTCTGTCACCCTTTCCTTTATAGCACTGCTATTGAAGAAATCAATGTTAGTGAGGAGGTCTTACACCGCAATCTCATTGATGCATCAGCCAAGTTCCAGCTTCTAGAGATCATGTTACCGAAACTTCGGGAACGTAAACATAGGGTTCTTCTCTTTAGCCAGTTTCTTAATAATCTTGATTTGATTGAAGACTTCTTGAAAGGCCTTGATCTTCCTTTTCGCCGTCTCGATGGCACAATCGGAGCTCAGGAAAAGCAGAAGCGAATCGATGAGTTCAATGCCACTGACTCAGATATATTCGCGTTTCTGCTATCTACTCGCTCTGGCGGTGTTGGAATTAATTTGGCGACAGCTGATACAGTTATCATCATGGATCCGGATTTCAACCCTCAGCAAGACATTCAAGCAATCTCCCGTGCTCACCGCATTGGGCAGAAGAACAAAGTTCTTGTATTCCAGCTCATGACGAAAGATAGTGCAGAGGAGAAAATCATACAGATTGGCCGAAAGAAAATTGCACTCGGAGCGCTTATAGAAAGCATGGGACAAGAGGATGATGCAGGCGTCGATTTGGAGTCTATACTAAAGCACGGCACAAAAGCACTTTTTGAGGATGACGATCGAAACGATATTCGTTATGATTCAGCTTCGGTTGACAAGTTATTAGACCGGACACAGGTAGAAACAACTAATATGGATGAGGAGAAAACTACAGAGTCACAATTCTCTCTTGCTCGTGTCTGGGCTGCCGACAAAGACGAGCTCACTGAGGATGTCGGAGACCCCGATATCGAAGCTGACGCTCCGAACTTTTCTGTTTGGGATGAGATTCTGAAACAACGTGAAGAAGATGCTGCAAGAGAGGCCGCTAAAAACATGCAAGATTTTGGTCGAGGAAAGAGAGCAAGACAGGTATGTAATAATCTTTCCTTCTGAGATTTTTTACTAAATGAACAGATGGTCAATTACGAAAAACCAAATATGGATGTTGACGACGATGTACCATCCTCAGCTCCTATCCGACGAAGATCTCAAGAATCTGCTAGTGATCAGGAATTCGGAGAAGCTCTCGAATCTGACGCAGAAGACAATGATTCCGAACCTGAAGCAATCGACCTTAAGGAGTTAGAATCCGGCAAGGAGCGTAGATCATCAAAAGGTACGAAAAAGCCAACCACACGAAAAGGTCCCCCAAAGCCACCTTTATATGCGAGTCCAAGTGCGACTTCAAGTTCAAGTACGAGCCCCGATGTGCCAAGAATCGGAAAGTCGATTATTCGACCTCCTGCTCGCAAGCCACCAGGGCATTTTCTCAAGTTTACTCCAAACAAATTAGTTCCCTCAGCAAGTAAGGCTTGTAAGCAAAATACTATTAAGAGGTCTCGAGGCGAAACCGCTACTCTCATATCGTCAAATTCAGCTAGTGTCCATTCAGCCCATCAATCCGCTAACAAGATATCTCTACAGCCGAAGATGCCACTGCCCTTGCAATGCAAGAGAGGGCCCACACTCTCCAGGAACGCAGCACCCAGACAGCTCGGAAGCACCAAGAAGGCAAATTCAAGGTCGGTAGTAGTCAAAATAAAGGCCAGGCCAGGAGTGAACAAGACCAAAACAGACCACAAAATGCCAATCCACCCCCCGGCCACCCTCCCACAAACCAGCAACAACCCACAGCCCACCCCCAAATCCAGCGCCCCCCACTCCGACAGACCTTCGTCCCGCTTCCACCACGCCATCAACCCCCTTCCAATGCTCGACCAACACACCTCCAGGACGTGCAAGGACAAGCAATAATTGCCCGACCCCCCCTTCACGTCTCCAGGCCACCCCTCTACACTCAGCAACCGCCATCACACACACAGCCTCTCAGCGGAGGTCCAAGAAATGGCATCCCATACCCATCTATAAGACCACCAGTTGCAGGTTCTCCGATGTGTGAAAAATGCGGCAAAACACATATTGGTATCTTTAGCATATGTCCCAACCTCAAAGATGAAGGAACTATTCGGCTGTTGATAGACAGGTTAGAGAATTTGAAACGGGAGAATACACCGGGTGAAAAGAGAGCACTTTGGTATTTAGAGATTGAATTGAGGGCGATGGTAGCAAAGAATGTTGCGAAGGCTAGGAATAGCAGATGAAAAAACAGGCGATGCGCCCCTTTGTCGATATTAGAATTTCTTTTTTGGAGGGTAGCATGCATTCAGCATAGGTGAATTATTGTCTTCTCATGCATCGGGAGAGAAGGGGGGGGGGGGGTTGCTGTCATCATAGCCTGGTATCCATGGGAGGCTTACTCTTAGCATGGTCTGGCCGTGAATCTTACATTTTATGGCGTTCTGGAGTTGAAATGATACATCATATGAAGGTGGGATGAAATGCATGACAGGGTGTGAAAGATCAAAAAATAGAATTGGTGAGCATAGATAGATGCAGACACCAGAGGCGGAATAAACTTGTATTAAGCCCGTTGCAGATTCGGCATAGTCGCACAGGATAAGGCGCCTTGTAATAAAAGTGTTCTTAGTTCTACCATACTATAGTTGTATTTTGGTATCAACATGTACCTCAAACCCTGCTTCATTAGATCTTAATACTTTACATGTTCCCCGATATGCCACTTACAAAACTCTCTTAGTCGTAAGTTACAGCTATTTGAAAGTAAACTGGCATTATTATTTCAATCTTGAAAGATAAGGTAGGACAATTACATTGATCTATAACGACCTGAACATTGAAGCAAATTATATAAGCTGAATATCTCGGGGTTCTGATTTGCGTTAGAGGTAATGTAAATTCAAGCCCCACTTACGATCTAGATTATACACTTCAGGAAGTATCGGGATCATTTGAGGTATTTACCGTATCAGGAACCGATTTTGTCTTTCTTCTATATATCCTGTACATAGATTAGCAAGAAATTACAGTCCATAGACGAGGTAGCAAGTCAAATCATCTTTGGTTGCTCGTAATGGAACCCAAAATGTGATATTGACCTAGGTGTACCACGGAAAGGTATCTTCTGAAATCCCTAGACTCAAAAGGATACTCCAACTCAGATGCATTGGGTTGGAATATGAACGGCCATGCCATCATACACTGTACTGTATGTTACAATTTATCGCTGCTGTATATCTCGATTATTTATCAGTGATATTACTACTCCTTTCCTTATTCCCGAAAGCATCATAAATCGACGGATGCTTAACAATTACCTAACACTAATTCCGAGAGTGATTTCGGAGATCCGTAGCATGGAATATTGCATAAGGATGGGACCTTTCATCTTCCCCCACTGGCCTTAAGGGGCCGAGATCTCTTTAGTTCCTGTACAGTTAGCAAGGAAGGTTTTAGTGCCAGTCCTTATGACGACGGCCTGGCATTTCATTTTCACTCTTGGGAGGTTTCGTGCGGTGGTGAGAGGACCGGAACACAAAGCAAAGGTTGCAAACTGGAGATCATAAGTAAACATCGATGTTGGACTTTGTCATGATGTATTCCATAAACCACCACTTGCCTAGACCTGTATATAATGACCCCTACGCACCCTAAAACAAAATTTTATAGTGCCTTATAGTAGAGAGGAGATTCTTTTTGGGGAGGTATTCCGCAATTGCAGTACAAGCAAAGTGCTACTTGTCGCCAAGCGTGTATAGGAAGATCACTCGTCAGTGCAACATCAACGTTGATAATCCATCCAGAAGAGCAGGAACTCACATGATGAAATACATCATAAATTCCAAAAATCGAAAAAATCAACAAAATCTTTCAATACAGAATATTTACAGTTCTTTCTTTTCCTCATTTCATCTACAAATCTTTTCGGAAAACCTCTGTACTCCAAGGCTCGCTGGTCAAGTTCGTCAACCCCTTAATGTTCTCACATGTTTTCCGTCCACTCATTGGCCCTGGCGAAGGAACTGGAACGCCATCCTTTCCAGTCTCCCCTTTGCCAGCTTCTGATCCTTCAACAGCCTTTGCGCTTGCCTGTAGTGCCTTCAAAAGGGTGACTGTGCTTTCAGGTGTGAGATCTTCGTAATAATCGTCGTTGATTTGGACCATAGGAGCGTTTACACATGCACCAAGACATTCGACTTCGACGAAGGTGAAAAGTCCGTCCTCGGTGGTTTGGCCGGGTTTGATGCCGAGGTGGCCCTCAATTGCTTTCACGATTGCGTCGCTTCCGCATCCCCCGAGTTGGCATGGTGTCTGTAAGATTCCGTCAGTATTCAGCTCCAACTTTGAGTTCACGCCTTCCTCCACGTACCGTTGTGCAAGCCTGTAAATGAAACTTTCCAACCGGTGTTCTGTTATACATGGTATAGAACGTAGCAACCTCATAAACCCGCATAGGAGGCATTTCTAATAACCTAGCAACCTCATTCATAACACTCAAACTCGTGAAACCATGCTGTCGTTGCCCTAAGTCCAGAATTGGCATCACAGCCGCCTTCTTGTATTGTGGTGGGTATCGCTTCAGAATCTCCTCGATGATCTTGTTGTTTTCCTCGGTGAACTTGAAGGGAATGTTCGCATTGTTCTCGGGGGAATCTCGATGCTATAACACAGTTGTCAGTATTTCCAGAGCTAGGGAAAGAAGCTCTTGAGAGAATATACTTACGACTTGAAGCACATCACTTGCCACCCTTGTGCTAGCTACGAATGACCGGCATTGCGATCGTGAAGCTATGCGGGCTGGTCGGAAGGCACTTCTGAAGAGGTATGGGGCGAGTTTAGATGCCATTGTCGCGGTGGGAGAGCGCAATGGCTGTATTGAAGTCGTGAATTGAAGATGTGATGATGGATTTGAAATGTTCCGATGTGATTGGCGAAGTTGAGTTTTGCGGGTGTTTTGAGCACGGCCGCGTATAAAGCAGCACCTAAATCTGACGACTTCATCCCTCCAAGCTCTCCTCGAAAATACCTGACAAAGTTTATAACTAGACAAATCTTCGAAACTGATAGCTTTTCTTAGACCGCTAGGCCAACTGCTATCATTTTCTTTTACTTCTCCAGTGATGAAGTCCTTTATATTCATATATCAATATCACATTACGGAAGCCAATTCATTGGGAGCTTCACCTGAAAATGGACCCCACCTTGGCTTTCAGGTCATGCAGTCAGATTGCACAATTCCTATTCCTCTTCAGTAGCTTTGAAACGTCTACGTGTTTAGCGCTTCTTCCTTCACACTCATATATATGTTAGACATATGGCGTTGGAGTTGCAAGTCGGAAATCTTTCTTAATCGTACTCTTTCTCGTCAGCGCAATGCCACCTAATCTTTGCGAGCTTTGTCGACAATTCGATGTTCGAAAGCTGTTACTCGATTCACAGGAGCAAAAGCCGACGCTACTATCCACAAACTTAACAGGGCTGCAGTCTTTAGATCAAGAATGGACATCTGGCCTTCCAACCTTCTTTCGCCATCAAAAGACCCTCTCTGATTTACAGACCTCAGCCCAGAATGGCTGCGAATTGTGCAATTTAATGTGGGAGTTATGGTCTGCTAGCCCTCACTCAAATCCTAAAGTGGATCAGCAAATCGACTTAGCTGGCAAAGGTCAGCTTTTCATAGGCACAAGCAGTTCCAACATTTCCAAGGGTCAAAGCCCATCTATCATTGTGACACAAAGGCCTGAGAACGAATCTCCGAGGACACTGTGCAACCTGGAAATATTTGCAAATCCTAGTAAGCAGCTCCACCTTATTTATATGATCAATATTAGCAAGGTTGGTATTGACTCTCTAGATTCAAAGCCTAGTCAGGAATGTAAATGGGTTGGGAGACCAGTCTCGTCCAATCCTAAAGCTACTGAATGCCAAGATATAGCTCGAGGGTGGTATACTGAATGCCTGGAGAGGCATAGTGCTTGTAAAACAAATAAGACACTTCGCCGTCCAACTCGTCTCATCAATGTCGGCCTTACAGAACCATTCCCTAACCCAGTTCTGGAACTCGACACAAGCCACCATGGAACTGCCCCATTTGTTGCGCTCTCTTATTGTTGGGGTGGTCAATCAGATTTCATATTAACAAAAGACCTGGTAGAACAATTGACATCCGGGATTCCTCTTGAAAAGTGGCCTGGAACACTTCACGATGCTATTCTTATCACTAGAAGCCTGCATATCCAGTACCTATGGATTGACGCCCTGTGTATCTTCCAGGATTCAAAGGACGATTGGGTAGCTGAAGCGGCGCGGATGCGTGATGTGTACTCTGGAGCTGCTATCACCATTCTAGCATCAAATGCCGTTTCGACAGGCGCGGGTGTGCTGAAAGATCGGATCAAGAAAGTTGAATTACCAGCTTGCGAACTACCCTGGGGTGCCGAAGACCCGGAAACGGTCTTTGTCCGCTCAGCTTCTCTCATTCTATCAAACTCTGCGTACAACAACCCTTTGCAAAAGCGTGGTTGGACTTTGCAAGAAGGATTATTGTCACCTCGTACTTTGTCTTTTTGCAGTGATCAACTGGTTTGGGAATGTGCCTCTCTCCGTGAGGACGAATGCGGTCACAAATTCTTGCTTGATCATAAATACGACAGCAAGGACCTCTTGCACAGTTCGGCTCCAAAGAGCCGTACAAAAGCAATGGCTCAAGACTCCGTCTTTAAACTTATGTACTACGGGGTCTCAGCTGACAGACAACTGTCAAGATTCGGTCTCGGCTCGAAGTATCTTTCAAGTTCCATGACTCAGATGGAGGATTCGTTAGGGGTGAACCCATATGATCGATGGGCTGACATTATTGCTGAGTTCTCGAGGAGGAGTCTTACCCAAGATATGGATATGCTTCCAGCACTTGCAGGCATTGCCCGAGCTTTCGCGGCGATCACGAAAGACGTCTACGTTGTTGGTATGTGGAAAACAGAGCTCATCAATCAGTTGTGTTGGTGGAAGGAAAGCAAGGCAGTGTTCGAATTTCAGGGTAAAGGCCCTGACCGCTTTCTGCTGACCAAGCCTGAGACTTATCGTGCGCCATCTTGGTCGTGGGCAGGCTTTAACGGTGGAGTTGTCTGGATGTCGGCCGTTCCTATAAATGGTGACACCCCACTTCAGAGCATCACAACAATTCTCAAAGTTAACGTGGAGCCGGCCGATACCGATGAGTTTGGTCAGATTAAGCATGCATACCTAGACTTGAAAGGAAGTGTGTTTCCCTTGGACAATTTGAAGCAGGATTTCTGGGGATATCGACAAAATGGATATAAGGTTCCTCAGCCTAGCGGCCCCGACTTAGTAGCATCTAAAATTGATGGAAAGGGCGAGGATGTGCAATGGTCTGGCTTGAGCGATTACGTGCAAAATCACCTTAATACCAAGATTAGTGCAGCGTTCGAATTTGAGCAACAACACATTCCTCACGCAGGGCAGCGATTTTATGCGCTTCTGCTGGCCCTCACCGAAGGAGTCAATCGCATAACGCCAGACGACGTGGTGGTGGGAGGCGCAAATATCATGCTTCTAGAGACAACTGGTAGCAATGCTAACGAATATCGACGTGTTGGTATCTTGTCGTTCCAACGGCCCGGCTACGCAATGGAGCAAATAGATCCCGAGATTGCCTTCAAAGAGTCGAAAGACCTCAAGCTATTCTCTGGGAAAGACAAGACGGAATTTGAGAGGAGATTCCCGGATGAAGTGTTGGAATATGGTGCATGGATGGAGGTTG
This sequence comes from Tricladium varicosporioides, assembly GCA_021365295.1. Taxonomy (NCBI): domain Eukaryota; kingdom Fungi; phylum Ascomycota; class Leotiomycetes; order Helotiales; family Tricladiaceae; genus Tricladium; species Tricladium varicosporioides. The sequence goes on from JAJTIW010000002.1 coordinate 1,196,991, forward strand.
CTAAATGCCGTCCGAAACGAACGACAATTCGGGTCATCTAGAAACTTTTGTCTCTTGAGCTCAGGCTTATGGTAGGAAATCCCTACTGGGTGCTACTACTTATGAATACTTGCGAGCATTTATGCGTCCGCAAATTGTAGCTGGTTTGGTAACTTTGGTGGACCAATTTCGTGTCACACAAAGTCTTATGCAGATCGTCGCCATGTACCTATTCTCAATTTATTATATACCCTATTGTATGCTCACCAGATTTTCAGCGCCATTTCAATATCTGCCATTCCCCACTGATCAATTTTTCAAGAACTCTTCGCAGGATGAGGTGCTGCCTCCCCTCAGCCTATGCCTCTGTGATTTTCTAATATCCCCTTACCGCTTTTGCACTCGTCAGCCTCAACCGTAGCTTAAAAGCAATGCTTTTCTCTGTAGTTTTGAGGTATACTCTATGTTATTTTCTCCAGCTGACTGTTTGCTAATGTATTCCTTGGCTAAATTTATGAGAGTGCCCCTACTGTGCTAGCGGATCTGCAAGCCCAGCACCCGAACCTAGTATCTGTGAATTTTTTAATGGGCACAGGGATAAAGGAGCCCGGTATCACGTTCGGTTGTCGATATGTGATTAGTATGCACATAGATTTATTCTTCCTCGAGATTCCGTTAGATCGCAATATCTTCCGTTTGTGCATTCCGTTTATACAGCCGTTCCAAAACTCAAGTTGGAATGTGGCATTACTAAAGGTCACTAGACAGCTCGTGGTACCCAAATGTTAGTAAAATTCTGTAGACACGCTATAAATAAATGAATCTCCTACTTGATGATTGCTGGTTTGATAAGGTTAATGTCGAGGCCCTCATTGCTTAGGGGTTGAGACCTCTCCATATCAATCTGCCCGAAGTAAGAGAAGAGGATTATGACCCGAAGTCTGTAGGATTAAAAACCAATGAACTTCCATCTTAAAGTTACAATGTTAAATTACAAGTATGGTCTTTATAAAATAGTAAAATGTCTACCCAGCTTACCTGCTAGATACAGGTAGGCCACCCACTTACTGCATGCTTCCTTTTTCCCTCAAGCTCCCTTACGGGTCCTGGATCTTTGTCTAGTTTGTCTAGTTTTGTCTGATTTTAAATCCGGCATTCGCAGATGATGGCCACTTGAGATTTCTAGCCTGACTCTAGAGTAGGACTACAGCAACAAGAGCAGTGATCAGTGCGACCCCTGAGACTGTCCCTACAGATGTACCGATTACCATGCCATGGTTCTTGGGGCAACCGAAATCATTTAGTAACCTAGCGAGTAGTACAAGCGAGGCTGGGGGTGCTGGTGGGAAAGTTGAGGATATTTCAATCGAGAAGGTAGGTGATATAATCAAGCTCGTGGGAGGGACCATCCAGAGAATCGCCCCCTTGACTGTAGGTTTGAGGGCCTTATCCTCGAGTGCGCAGTAGTCTAGGTCTGATTAGTAAGAACTACAGCACCACTCTTTGCTTGCATAAGATGCTGAATGGTAGTTTGAGGCATTCAAAGTTCCACAACTATAAGTAAGAACTTTAGATCCATCCACAGATGAGGTGGTGGCCATTCCTGGTTCAAACACATACCTGTACAAGGCTGTTGGCAATTTTGACCTTGCCTAACTATATCTATACACCCTGTAACCCAAAGCAAATAATCGTGATCAATAAAACTTAAGTATATGCAGGACCAGAAGTGAGGCAAGTGGAACTATTATCAAAGAAGCATGAGGAATTCGACGAAAGGTATGAGAAAAGAGAAAAACACTGAAAGCTTCAAAAGAGGGATGGGAGAAATGGAACTTCTCGATACCAGTACTTTATAAGTGTAAGAAGTAAACAGTCTAGTCATGGCATATATTTGGAAATATGCCAGCTTTGCGTTGTAATGTGGTCGATTTTGTAGTGGTAGTGTTTTTGCAGGCTGGGGGTGCTGCGCACGGATATCGCCAGCCACACTTCTTCGCCACAACTACTTTATACATGCCGGCAGTCATTTTCCCGCCTCAACAACATGGCAATTGTCTGATCAACATCCAATATCAACCACTAGAGTTGCAAAAGCATACTGGGGTCCAGGGCGTTCTCAACCTACAATACTTACTACATATAGGCAACCCTGCTTCCGGAATATCCATCTTCTATCAACTACGTACAACTCAACAAATCATGGTCCGGGAGCCTCTGCCAACTTTTCTCGATCATTCCATGTCATGTGGTATTTGTTGTCTACATTTGATTGTCCGGTGTCAGTTGTCCAAGCGCCAATAGAGCTTCGAGATACTACTCGGTCGAACATATGATAAGTCTAGGCTCTCAGATCATCTCTCCTTTCGTGTATTGCCTTTCCTATCTTCAAACTTTCATATCACAATACCAAGTACATTAAGTCTCGCTGTTCCGTCCTAAATTTGATAGGTCAGACGTGACACGGAATGGATGTTTCAGCGTAATGAATAGCCACAGTTGGCAGATTGAGCCACAGAATCAAGGAACTAAATCTTTACCGCTTCTCAACCCTGGCTGGCATGGTCTCGTTACTCCAATGATCTGATCTGATTTTGATGTCGTCGTTCAAAATGAGGGGTCTGTATTACATGGTGGGGGGACCTCGTCACGATGAGTCCTAGTCACTGCTTCTATTTGCCAGTACCGAACTCTGTGACGGCACTTCGCGTTTACATCATAAGATTCATGGGCTTTTGGGTGGGATGACCGGATTTAGTTAAAGTGTGATGGTTCCGCATGCCCTTTTTTCAAATTCCCCTCTTCAAAATAATTGACTTGCAGTGTTCAAGTACTAGGCACATCTTGCTTTCGCAAAATTTATCTAAAACTTCTTGGGAGCAACCCACATTCAAATATAATTCCGAGCGTTTGTACACACATTCAAAATGCTACTCGCAGATATTTTTTCCCTATGCCTTCGCATCGGCGAGGTAATTATTCCCAGGCTTGCCTTCAAGTGCGGAATCTGACAATATGCAGCTGGCTTTCTCTGCTACCGTCGCAGGCCTCATAGGAGAATATCTCCACCACACCCATCATACTTCAGCATGGCCCCGAAAGCGCTTCATCTATACTGAAGGTATTGCTCTCTTCCTCTTCTACCGATACTTTGTACTAACACCCTCCCTTTTAGTCATCGCTGGCATTTCCATCCTCTTTTCCCTAATCTTTCTCCTCCCATTTATGAGCAGTTTCATCCACTACCCTATTGACTTCATCTTGTTCGCCGCCTGGATGATCGCCTTTGGCCTTCTTGCAGATGTAAGCTAGCATGCCTACAACCACACGAAATGGATATAAGTTAACAATATACAGTTCATTGGACCTCTCCATTGTGGTGGCCTATGGAACTGGAGAGGGATCACTGGTAAAGGCACGTGCGATAGGTGGAAGGCTGATATTGCGTTCTCCTTCCTTGCTTCGATCTTCTTCTTGGTTTCTGCCCTTCTTGTAAGCTGCTATATCTTCTATATTTCTTCGCTATGGGGTTCAGATGAATGCTGATTGTCTCAGGGGCTCTACGTCGTTCACAAGAAGCGTCGCGCCATTGTCGATAGCACCAGGAAGAGACGCTGGTATAGATCAACTGTCTAAACCGCCAATACGGCTACAGATCCTGGATACTCTTGATAGTCTTGGCCGCTCGTAGTGATACACTGTGTGTGAAAGGTTATAATTTGAGGAAGTAATGATTTTGGAATATTCTTCTTTTGGTGGAAATTCCCAATTGTCAGAGTTCACAACGCAATTTTTGGGAGTTGAGACTTACAAAGCGCGCGTCATTTCGGAAGATACCAAACTATTTCTCTTATCTTTGGAAGCGGATACCTCTATGGAGTAACACTGAATTACTGTAATTAATAATATACTCTCATCAATTGTTGGTAACACTTGCATGCATTTATGCCATTTTGGTTAATCCTTCTCATCAACTCCCCAACTCCCACCAGAATCGTATCCTTCGGAAGTATAAATCCGGGGAAAGTACAGTTGCACAACCACCAACCTCGATCCTACCCTCGAGTACTATTTTCAGGCACCGCTCAGCCAATGGTATTGTAAAGGTTTGTTTTGTTGCACGTCGTATCATTCCGTCGGAAGCATTAGAAGTGTATTGCCAGCCGTACGGTCAGTTCGCATGACGATGAGCGCTAGGCATCTTGAGCTTCCCAAGATACCAAGGGGGCTCTTGGAATTCGTCGTTTTCCCAAGTTTTGTTCCATGTCGCAAAATAGTAGCTGTAGACAGATCACGGCTATTACTGAACGTTAGGACTTCAGCTTAATACGACGACTACATTGTAATTTTACTAGTACCCTGTGCTCACTTCAGGTTACGGCTTGATCAATTTGCGGCGTTTACCAAATTACGGCTACGAAGGATGAAGGAAGGTACGGCTGGGCTCGCGATATGCAACAAGCCACTGAGATTCAACAGTGGCTATAATGAGAATGAACCATATTTCTAGGCTAGTATAGCCCGCTTCCTAAAGGCTACTTCTGATACCACACGCTAAGCTAGAATAGAGCATGTCAACGACCTTCCTTCCCACCTCGCTTGTTGTCGCCAAATACGAAGCAGCAGAAACGAGTCGAACCATCCAACTAACCTTACCTTCTATTAACCAACTCCGTAGTTTCCAACACGCTCAAAAATATCAACTTGGGTGGAGCTTTGCAAACTTATATCACAAATTTGGTGCAGGGTGTTGTGCTGCTGTGTGCTGAAAAATGCTCCTCAAGCTTACGATATACATGCAGGACCATGATACTTACAAAAGTTGAAACATTTAGTGGCATAAACACAAGATAGGTTTCAGTCGCAAACATAAGGTCATATATTTGAGGGATGCACAATATGCTGCATCATTTTGATGCTTTCTCCTTGGAGAAGAGTCGTGGCATGGTTGTTTTTACCTTTGGCAAAGTTGGATAGATGGAACGTCTGTATTAACATATGCGCGGGATATCTCGGTCCCAAGGAATGATATGGAATAAATAAGTTGGTTCTAGAGGCACATGTCTGGGGGATATTCATACAATATGTACTTCTGCTCTGAAGTATATTGTATTCGAAGATTGATGACGAGACTTCATAGCCATATGTAAAATCTTCCCTTGAGTTCTACTACAAATGCTCCCGCTTCTAATCCCTCATTTCTCTGTGTCTAGTACTATGCTTCCCTTTAGTTAAGACTATCCCTTGTTCCGCCAAATTCCATACACCCCCGCCTCTTCTCGTGCTCCCTCCTGGTGCGATCTTCTCCCGTGACTACCTACTAAGTAACCACTCCCTCAGGGTCCCTTCTAAAGTAATCCACTCTTACCATCTAAACTACCTGCAGTATGAATATTGCGTTTTGTATTAGTAATGGCGGCTCTGGCCCTGGAATGACGCAAGTAAGGTGGATGATAGGAAGGGGGGATCGCAGTACGAGGAGATACGCGTAGAAGCGAGGCTTTTATGACACAAGATAATACAGGCACCATGCGCTAGACTCGTGTTTATATCAAGTGAATTTTTTACACGCTCCCAGGGACCGTTCTAGCCGAGTGGAACAAAGTTAATTGCTTGAAACCCGAAGGGGAGATCACAAGATAGTGTTTATATGTGAAGCTTGCCCATTTCCTCTCACACTTCCTTTTCTTTGTGTATATCCAAACCCTTCCACCACCTCACCGTAATCCAGTCAGACTAGCTCTTTGCATCCGCTCCTCCCCAGTATCAGCCCATACCTTCCAACCAAGTAATACCTTTTCTCCCGTATAACCATCCACACTACAGAAATTGCGTGTAGCGTCAAGATCAATAGTTTGGGGATAGCGTACCAGATGAATATGTCAATACACTCGATGACGAGGATGACGAAATGTAGTGCTGCGTTAAGGTTGGCATGTTGTTTGGATGTGAGATGTCGGAGGACGGTCGTAGGGGGGAGGTGTCTTTTGGAAGAGGGCTGGGAATGTTAATTGGGGTACAAATGCAACTGGGTAGGAACGGGGTAAGGAGAAATATGCTTGTGAAGTTGGTTGTCGTTGTGTCTATGGTCGGTATTGAGAGTGGAGCCGTGTTAAACGCTCTATTGTAGCTAATCCAAAGGCTCTCAAAGCCGACTCAGCTTAAGCCGGAGAAGTTTATTGCTTGCCAAAGATTCACAGATGGGTTTCAAAATAATGAAAATATTTGGGTAGGCTGCGTAACTAAAATAGACGGAACGGACGTGCTACGAGAACAGTTGTTTCCTATCTGAAATCCCTGTTGTAGATCAGGAGTGGAAACCAAACATGCAGATTGTTTGATATGCGGATGCCAATGATTCTAAAATTGGGATTTTCATCCTAGGGTTTAGATAGCAGCTTCAATGGGCTGTGATGAACACTCGCATAGGTAGTCAATGTGATCTTGTCCGATCTTGTCATAAATCCTAACTTGTATTTAATTCAACATTTCCTAATTCCGCAGGTCTTCACGTTCGTAACCAGCTTATTAGCTAGATCATCACACCTCTTCTTCTGTTATACTCCTTCCCAGCCTACCTCTTTAATACTCCTCAGATTCATGGAGGTTTGTTTACTCTTGTGAAATATTTTCGTTTTGTGCTCACAGCGACTCCACACGTAGAATACCCCCCGTTTCTTAACACCTTGAAGTCGAGCTTTTCATTCTCGGTCACTCCCCAGATTCAAGTCGGGAAAAGTTTATACCACTCATAGTGTGTCTACTCACTCAAGCGAACAAGAACCTCCACAATGGCAGAACTACTCTTCTCCAGAAGACTACCCTCCTCCCGGGTTTTAGACATTAATTCAGAAACGAGAGAATCTTCCAGTCTATCGACGTGATTATCGTAATTCAAATAATATGTTAGATTCTACGAACAGTTGCGAAGTCTCCCACTTCCCGAAGCTCCTTCCAGATTACCTACCAACTACCTTCCTCTAACGACAACTCTCAACCCCCCTCTCACCTCAACTTACACCTACACCCCACTTCACCTCACCATTACGTGCCTACTGTATGGGACTAGCTTTTCGTGATCAACATCTATATTTCTCCGATCCTCCTCCTTCTCTTCTGCACTTTTGGGGGGGTGAATAATTAGGCGATTAGAGCACTGAAGCCGCGCTTGATTATGGGTGTGACGGGCCTGTTTGAAAAAAAATTCAACATCGGAACAGATTTCTTAGGATAATAAGAAAAGGTAAATGAGATGGTGAAGAAGGAAACCGAGGAATGATAATCTTAATCTTTGTGGGGTCACGGCACCGGATTGAATCTAAATATGTTGGTACAAAATTGCTTGAGCAGTCAGCCCGAAGAGCCCAATAGTCAAATGTAGATTGGGCGCAGTTGAGTTTATAGAAATTTGCAAACGAGGAAATAGAAAGCTTTCTACGGAGCAAGAATGCAAAGGGGGATACAGGCATTTGGGATTGAGAATACTTAGCGGGAGTCCACCTAGCAATTCTCTTTTATGAAAATGACAGAACTAGGCGTCAGCCACTTGACCTGTCTGCTAAACGAGAGGCCTAATAGATCAGTCATAATTATCTATCACAGAATTTATCCTAATCTTGTTTCATTCCCCAAGTGGCTACCGATGAGGTGATTGAGAAAATTCTGCATAAACAATTTTTATATAGTTGGATTAGGGACTTGCCGGGACTAGGCCGAGACTCTCGGGGCGGCAGGGAGAAGGGGATTTTGCTTCGCTTTTGTTGTATATGCTCGTCCGTGGACTTTCATACTTTCCATTGTTCCACAAAAATGTTCACATACACAAACGCTCTCTACATGGATTTCCCATTTTGCTGGCAGAAGGAGGCTAAGACCCGGCATGAAAAGACAGCAAAGCAACCGTCCTATCCAATTTTAAAATCTTAAAGTTTAAGAGCGACTCAACAATTCGCGTGGTCTCCTCAGCGGATAACTTTCCTATATCCCGGGACCTAGGACATACACGTTCCCGAGTTACACGAATCGGCAATCTTCTGGGCCGAACTGTGATCATGACGCCTTCCATATCACGGATGGGGAATTCTCAAAGCAACCCTAAAGTGATGAACAACGCACAGGATCTATAGTAAGGGTTCCTGGCAGCTGCATACTGTAATCTCCCAACCGTCCAAAACACCTGAAGTGTTCTAGAGAGTTGAGGATAATCATGCATACGTATTCACAAACGGGAGGGAAACCGGTTCTGAATTCCTGACTGCATATTGTGCTTCCCCAAGTTAAATGAGACGTAAGAAGATGGATTAAGTCGAGCAGGTTGAGCAATCGAATTGAGGCTGGAACCAGACTTAGAAGCAGAAGTAAGAGCACTAACAAGGGTACAGAGGACAAGCATCATTCGTTGTTTTCAAGTCGGAGTAAAGTCCTTAACAGCCCTTGAGAGCGGGGGGGGCAGCACCACGGCTTGCACCGGCTTGCATAAGGTTTTCCCAGAAGCATCGACGATCAAATTAGATGGATCTTTACAGTCAAATAACTCATGAATGGATATCATTCCACGCTTGAAACAAAGTTTCGGAACATTGCGAGGATAAGGTGACATCGTAGCCCATTAGGAATGCAAGGAGGAAGCCGAACCGCCTCTCCCCAGCTCCCGGAAGCAGTTGAAGTCAAAGCCCCTGCAGTTCTCAGTACATATGCACGACAGCAAGGATGTAATCGCAGATACTTGAAGCGGCGCCAGATATGTTAGTGGAGAAGGGATGGGTGAACTGAAGAGGGGAAAGAAGGAAAGGGAGAGGGGAGTGACGTGGCGAGATATGTAATGTTGAGTAGGTAGGGATGAGGAGGATTTGAAATGAAGTCCTTGATCTATAAAGCTTGCTGCATTGTGGCGGGCTCCCCGCAGCATGAGGAATAGCATGATCTCATTTCCATGGTGGCACAAAGAGGGGAAGGCTCCTGCGGTAGCACGTTCAAGAACACCATCACGTCAAACCGATTTCATAAAATTTGTTGACGTAAATTAATTCTTTCTGATGAAAAGTATGATTAGGTGAGAAGTAGATGAAGGGTGTTGATGTGATGCCCGAAACAGATAGATACATTGATAATGGTAGGTATTGCTAACACGCTAAATTGCCCCGTCAAAGTAAACAGTATAAAGCATATATCCAAACGCCGTCCACATAGCATGATGCCGGGACCTGATACCATGCAGACCCTTTCCTCGAGGTGAGGAATCCAACCAGGACAAGAGGGATCAAAAGATAAAAAACAGTTTTGAACTCCTAATCCCATGCGCGTGAGCGACCAGCCTCCGTTGTATGTTGAGGTTCTTGTGCCGCCGCGACAGGAGAACCAGTTGTGCCCACCCTATCCATATTCGTGTCAATTCCAAAGCCTGCTATGAAGCCGAGACAACGAAGATGTATTCGAAAGAAATATCGTAAATGATATGACCCAGGAAGCCCTTTGTCATGATCTGGTGAAATGTAGTGCTGGTTCTGCCATCACGTGCCCCGTGTCCTTCTATTGTTTTCCGTTCCCTATACACAATTTCCCCAACTGAACCCGACCCTCGAAGCAACGTCTATCTTCGGATGCCACAAGCTGTGCTCCAGCTCTCAGTGGGGTAGTTGACGGGTGATGGCGGGGGAGCCGGAGGGCTATAGTCGTTCTCATTCGCTCTCGTGGTGAAGGCATATGGCGACTTGGCTTTCGAGTTCAGACTGGTGGTGAGGGAAAGAGTGAGGTCTTGTCCGGAAAGGAGAGGTGAGCGGCGGCGAGGCACGGGGAGTGCAATAGGTGTTGGTGCTTGAGAAGGCATTGTGGGATGTTTGGTGAGCAGATCTCTCTGATGTTGAGATTTTGCTTTTTATAGAGGTTGAGATCGACTCCAGATCTCAGATGAACTGATGTGGGGTTAGTCGGATGATTATCACAATGCTTGCTGCACACGGAGGAGCTGGGAGGAGAAGTTATGGGCGGAACTTACCAGCACGGGGAAGTGTTTGCGGACTGCAGACGAATCCTCTAGGATAAGATTGTTCGACGACGGGAGATGAGATGAGGATCCTGAAATAGTTTTTCTTAGCCTCAGCCGTACAGGGCAAGTGTCTTGTGAGATCTGTTGATAAAAGTCGGTGAGGTATTTTGGAGGAAGGCAAGGCTCTGGCAGAACAAGATCAAAGATTCCAAAGGAGACGGGCGAGCCACACTTATTTATCATTTTCCAGTCCCCCCATCCCTATCCCCGTTCTCCACGAGAAAAAGTAAGACAACTCATCCCTCCGGACGGACCGCCGCCTCGCTCATCCCAGACCAGCCGTGGCCAAGAATGCTCCTGAAAGGGAAGCTTTTATTTTCCACACCAGGATCTAGGTAAGGTTCTGGTGGACGAGCCATGGCTGCCATGCACTCCAATCTCGCTCCCAGAAATGCACCCGATTGCCCCGGATTCCCGACAGTTTTCAGCCCCGGCGGACGGCTCTGTAAAAAGCATCAAAGAGCTGGAAGCTCCCCTAAAGGGGGAAAGGCAGGAAGTCCCAGCGAGCGTTGCGCTATGCCTGTCCGAGCAACATGCCTGGGATTCAGCAGCCAGAGCTCCACTGATGACCTTGCATAGAAGCCATGGAACGCTGGAACGGCGTCTCTTTCGTGGGGTAGAAGTGCTGAGACAAGGGTCTGACGACGGGGAACCTACCTGGCGCTCCGGCTCTCGACTGGTGTAATGGTGTAATGCCCACCGAAATGCCACATCACCTCAGAGCTCCGAATTGCCAGAGAGCAAGTGCAAGGTGCATCGGTTGTGAACTTGCGATTCGGATCCAGGTTGTGCAGCGGTGAGAGCGTCCTGCTAGGCAGAGAGTGGGCATTTTTGGGCCTGGATAAAGGGCAATGGGTGGGTGTTACGAGGCAGAGGGCGAGTCTCACCCGTCCGTCCCTCCCTTCCTCAGTCTTGTGAAGAGAGAGAGAGAGAGTGTGGGATGTTGGGCTAGCCTCGATCCAGCATGTGTATTTAGAGATTAGGATTTCTTTGAGATGACTAGAAGTCCTCTAGGTGTCTTGGTAGGGCAAGATTTGGAGGGTGGGGGGGAGTGGGTGAGGCTTACGGCGCCGTGGGGTGTTGATTGTCTGGAGGACAACGTGGCTGGCCTTCAACTCCCACACCACCTGGTCCTGGTGGTTGCCCTAGAGTGTATGGTATTTTTGATTCCAATTGGGGGTTGGATTGCGTGAGTTTGCTGCCTCCTGAGTTGACTCTGACTCTGCCTCCGGATCTTCCTGTCTTTCGTCCTCGCGAGTACATTTCACCCCAGGAAAGTAATATCCATGGAAGACCTCGGCAGTCAGAAACGGAGTTTCCTTCGTTATGGCTCAACTCCCAGGCTCCCTCCTGTATACCTGGTTGATCCACTGTTCGCCCCGAGCCGAGACGAAATCAAAGGGACTCCTGGGGCTACGGAGGCTATGGGGGCTATGGGGGCTACGGGGGCTTCTGGAACTGCTGGGCCTGCTGGGCCTGCTGGGCCTGCTGGTCTACTAGTCTGCTGGGACGATGAAATTACGACTTTGCGATGTTTTGTTTGCAACGTCTCATCCTCACATCAGAAACTGGAGCGGCCCCTTCCTTCCGCGGTCCCGTCCCGAAATGAGCGATCCAACACGACGATTACATCCTGTATCAATGCTCTAGCTAACCCATAACGACTCCCCCGTCCTTTCCGGTCTTTAAGGTCTATAAGTTACTGCCTTGGATGCTCTATTCCGGCGTCTATATAATAAGACCCGCCATTGGAGGCGCTTAGGCGGCATAGTAGCGCACCAAAAACAAATTCTCAATCTCGATTTAATAGCATAAATGGCCGGAAGGAGATATAGCTTGCGTAGATGTGTGAGTCTTTTGCCACTGTGCCTGATAATGGCGCCTACGATCAAACACGAACGGCCCCGTCTGGAGGGAGAAAGGGAAGACCATCAGGCACAGCTACAGCGGACCGCATACTCTGTGTTCTCCTTCAGGCATTCATGTCATTGTCCGACCATGCTGGTGTTCAACGCAGGAGGAGGAAGGGAGTAAATCGAGCTGTCACCTCATTCCTCCCTGGCATGGTCGTGCGATCAATTTCGCATACCAGGGATTCGGGTGCATTCGAGATTTTGTCATTTTTGTAATTTCTGATCAGCAAATAATTCATCCGGACTTCGCGAGTTGGTGCATATCTGCAGGGCCTGCATGTGCTGTCAACTGCACCCCAGAATTTGTATGTATTTTTGTCCCCCAATCCCCACAGAACCCACCCCGGAAGAGGCGTGAAAAGTGTGGCTGGCCGGGCCCTGATCATTCTTGTTCAGCCATGCCATGCGTAACAATCCTCACTCAGAGCACAGTAAATGTACATGCACTTCAAGTCTGACTCGACCCGGATGTACTCCCTGCCCTACAGCAAATCCTACTCGTATCGGTAGGGAGACAGCATCCAGTACGCCGACTCCGAGTACTGACAACATCTGAGTATCGGCCCTTCTGAGCTGCTATTTGAGGTGGTTCAGCTCTACCGTCTCCCCCTTTACCTTTACCGAAGCGACTTTCGGATCCCACCTGGTGATTCGCTAACATCCTCAGTCACCTACAGAAGAAAGCAAGACATTATCATCTCCCTACGTCACACTATTCGAAATTAATATATTCCAAACCTCCAACAGCCAGCGCGATAACAACCCCCACGTCTTCGACTCGTGAATCTCCATCTCCCATTCCCAACATCGTCTAGTTTGCTCGTGATATCAGTCCCGTGAGCTGTTACACTTAGGCCTCATCACATATCTCTACATCTCAACAATCTTCTCCTCTCCTCCACATGCGCTAAAGTAGAAAGATTCCTATTCATCCTATCTTCACTATCAACAATCTTCATGCCGTGAAACCACGCCTCATCCAAAGCAGCATCTGACAGTTCGTCTCGATACTCAACGGTCCAATCCGTAGAAAGTTACTCAGCTTACGACCTTGATGACTTGTCTCGCCTCACCAGCCTCCAACACTGAAAGATGGAGTAATGGATGCCTTGATCTGGAGGATGGGCAGCATTGCTTACCTGACGACCTTCGGTATTCATCCCGCAATTCTTCATTCTTCCGCCTCAGCATCTTGAAAATGCTAAGAGATCGATTTAGGCGACCAAAGACAACGCATCAATTGCCAATCACGCATTGACGAATTATCAAGCATCGGAGCTTCAATTGCGACTCAGAGATAAGTGTCTCGAGGTAGGGCTGTACTCGGCCTTCCACAAACGTTCAGCAAGACGTGACGTAGCAAATGGCTGGGTATCACAAAGTTCCAGACACCACGCAGCCAATTTTGCGCAACATATTTCCCCTGGCTCGCTATCAGATTGCCTCGATCTGTGCGAGAGGCAGATGTGATCTGTCCATTCTGCCAATCGAGTGGACACAAGCTAAGTCAAACCACAAGCACAAGAATTCGTCCGAGTTATGGAGGCTAGATTGTTGCATCAGAGTCACGATCTACCGGGATATATATTCGGGAATTATGAATCAATATCCAGGCAAAATCAAAAGTGCTCTTTGACTGAGGAGTAAATTTAGATCACGGGAAATCAACCTATTCGAGCATATGAATTTCGCTTCATTTTTCCAAGGTAGGTACCGTTGTACCACAGGAACATATAATCAAGGGGAGTGATTCAAGATTCAAGGGTCTTTGTGGAAGCGGACCGACCCTCTCCCGAAGAGCGCCTCTCGACTCCGGAATAGCCGTAGCTTACGGGGACGCAAGCCATACCACGAGGACTTCTCGAGGCTTAAAGCTTATCATACTCGGTCTAGAGTCACCGGCAAATGATATTAGAGAGTGGTCTCGTGGGCAGGTCGCATAGCCACCACTATGCAAGTCATTCAGCTTATGAAGGGTAAGGGACTGCTTGTCACGGGCTCCGTCCTCACCACAGGTATCACAGGACTCTCTCGACTAGAATATGAATAGTGACAACTTTAATTAAGACATCTTCGGAATTCTAACTGGGCAAGCGAGTTACGCCTGCACGCAGACCGTTTTGTGACAGACATGTCAAAGAAGAGCTCAGCTAAATCAACCAAGTAGTTTCATGGCATCGACAATATCTTGAGCTCAGGTATGGCTTAATGCCACACCCTCGGCATGTCATATGTTCCAGGCAACAAACATTTGCTACGTCTTGGACAACTTTGTCACAACCCCGCAAACCCTAAGCCCAACGTAGACATTTCACAAGGCTAGACTCTATGCAACATTTGTTAGAACTGTGAGTTACAGGTAATGCCGAGTGGCCTTAGTCTACACTGTGAAATCTCCGGGTTACTTTCGCGTTTCAATGACCAAATTTTGAGCAATACAAGCGTATTACAAGATCTCACACCAAGAATTTTGTGACGAGAGTAATGGGCACAAGAATATGGGGTAATGGAAGTGCATCACGGGTTGTCAAAGCCAAGGAGGTTCGGAATCGATTATTCCCCGAGCGAGATCGTCTGCGAGTTGTTTGTAACTTGGGCACCAATGTTCTTCTACAAATTTCACTCAAGACATCCCAAAGTGCCACAAAGGCTCAGTAAGCTACGGCATGCCAAACAATTTGTCATAAGTATGAGCGTCTAATTTTGGCGATGTTTGATTTACTCTTCATCAACAGTCGAGGAAGTTCATCCAAAGCCACAGTTTCAAGGTGACCTAGGCATAAACGAAACACAGGCAACAGCAAACAACACTATCGATAGATGTCAATACTAATTTAGTACTAGATTTGGAGTTGCTTGCAGAACACTCGTCTAAGGAAGCCAGATTTAGAATAATGTACATCAAGTGTCGGGAATCTTGTTTCATAGCTATATGTGGAGGCCACCTGCGAGGGGAGGGGAGATGGCAAACTTGCGCGTCACCTAATATTAGACAAGCTAAATGGAAAAAATATTTTAATTTAGTTCAATTATTCTACCTCTCTAGAGAATTTAATGAGTTGGTGCTAGCGCTATCCTCCTCGAAAACAAGGTCGCCTCCCTCTTCCTTCAGCCCTTATCACAACATTGATAGGACGGGCTAACCCCACTGCGGCCAACTAAACTCACAAACCACGAAAACATTTTGCACACTCAAGCTGAAAGGCATACAGGATCTTATTTGAAAGTCGACTTTATTTGCGCGCTTTGCGATCAATATTGGTGTAAACTGCGCCTCATATCCTCAGTCGAGGCTAATATTGTTATGTCCTTCTCTCTTCTGGAGAAGGTTTCTTCGGGAGACCACCCACTAGTAAACACTGTACACAAAAACCAACTTCTATACCATGAAATGCAATAAATACTACCACCCCTTCCTTCTGTTCCGTTCCATTCCGAGGGGTCGTGAAAGACCAGGTAATTTGATTGACACCTAAACGCCGTCGCAATGCAATAGTAAGGTTGTAGAGTAAATGAGAAGAGGAAACCGCTGTGTCACCTCGAAGACATGATTATGTACCGCGTCCGTGATTAATGTTCAGGACGACTATGCAAAAGGTAAAATTATGTGTCTTTTGGTGAGAGAGATTCGGAAGACGTAAAGCAACGCCAACAGGGCGATCGCAATTCCGGGTCACCAAGAAGCAAGACAGGTAGAAGCGGTGATCATAGTTCCCGGTAATCACTAGGCCTCGCTCTTCTCGCTTTCCCCTGATGCCGATGAGGGTTCACCGGCTTGCGGAAGTAGGCGTTATCTTCTTCATTCGGTAGTGGTTCCGCAAAGATAGTTTTTTGTTGATTTGGGAAACCATTTGCTGCTCCGGCACGAATATTTGAGTTCATGTTTCCGTTTTGGTGGGTATTATTATGGCTGTTGTTCATACCATTCATTATGCCTCCCATAGGATTAAAATTGTTACCACCAAAGCCATTCATCATGTTCATATTTGGGAATCCGCTATAGGACATCATGGGGTTCATACCCATCATATTCATGTTCATGCCGCCAAAACCATTCATCATGTTCATGTTGGGAGCTTGGAAATTGTTGCCGCCGAAGCCGTTCATCATGCTCATGTCGAAGGGCATGGCCGGCATATTGGGGAAACTAGGCATTCCGCCCATACCTGCCATCATTGTTTGTTGGAGCATAGCTTGTTTTTGGGCTTCTTGTTGTTGCATTGCCTTTGGGCCTTTGGGGATCTTTGGGTTCTCGAGGAGTTCATCTGCCGGGCGTTTCTTGGGATTTGTGGTCGACTCTTTTACAACGGCTTTCTCGGGATTGGGTGTTCCGTTTGTTATTGGGGGTGATCTGGCTGGCGATTTGACCTGGACGGGTGCCTTTGTTAAAGGCGAAGGCGAAGGCGATTTCGATTTGGCCTTTTCGATTTCAGCTAGAGTTGGCTCAGGTTTTACACTCGGGCTCTTCGATCTTTGCTTCTCAGCCTCCTTTTTGGCGGCGTTCTTCTCATCCAAGTACTCCTTAATCTTGTCAGATGTTCCTTGATCAGGCTTAAGATCATCAATGAGGACTCCATCAGTCTGGCATCCTGGACAAGTGAAATCGCTCTCAATGAGTGCGTTAGTAATGCAATCATTGCAATACGTCTTCTCACAACAGGGCGTCTTCATTGGGTCTATGAAAATTCTCTTGTCGATGGAACACTCCAGTCCTCTATCTTGCAACTCTTTGTCACCTGCAGCAGCAGCCTTTTGTGCCTCAACGGATATCTTTTGTTTTGCCTGGAATTTCTCCCACGACTTCTTATCTGGCTCTGCAATTACGAAGTCCCCTTCCGCATTAACCATAACACCAGATGGCAACTTCGCATCATCCGTGGTTCCATCACTACTTAATGCCGCTGGCTTCTCTACAGTCTTCAAGAACGACCTTGGGATTCCAGTTGTACGCTTCACTCGAGGCTTGTTATCAAAGTTTGGGTCCTCATTTGTAGGACAGACTTGAATCCAATGCCCCTTCTCCCCACATCGATAACAGACATAGCCAACTGGTGGTTCATGATCAGGAACATTTGTTGCAGGGTGATTCTTCTTGCCACCAGGTCGGAATACAGGTGTTTGGCTACAAAGGTTAGTACAGTTAGCGGAATCTGGAGGTAGAAAACTTACTTGGCCATCTCTTCTTGTTGGGCAGACCATTGCTCACTTTGAGCTGCAAACATTGCCGCCATCTTCTCCTCTTCAGTCATGGCACTATTTATTTGTGTTGGCACAACCACCGTTGAGGACTTTGTAGTTGCCTTGTTCCCATGGTGCTCTTTCCGCGAGGATTTAGCATTCGCAGGCATTTTACCGGTCATATATCTTGCTGCTCGGCCGGCCCCTGGTTTCATAGGAGGTAGCCGTCGAGCGATGACTGTCGTGGAACGAGGTATGATCGTAGTATCATCGTCGTATTCTGGCCTACCGTTAGCAAAGTTATTAGAATTGAGTTGATGGTGTGCTCACCTTCATTGGCGTCGTCATAAATTGCGAGGTCGAAATCTGTTCCGTCGCCGAGGCCACTCTTAATGATGATATCACGTTTGAGTTCGAACACAGAGATACCAGTACCGTCAAACTCCACTCTAGATGGTTCCTTTTGGGACTTGAACTTGAAAAACACAGAAGACGACATTATGTCAGGCTGTAGGCGATGTACGATGGATTGTCGAAGGTGCTAAACGGTCGATAAGTCGAAGTATATGAGAGGGAGGCTGTTTCCAGACAGCCAAGCGCTTGGAAATCAGTGTTCGAATACTTTGGAAAGGGGAAGGGGGACGTTTGGTGAATGCGACCGTTGCAAGATCAAGATTCTTTCTTTTTTTCCGTTCAGGAGAACGAGGTGAAATCAAATCTGATTGCGATCACTTGAGATAAACTCTTGTGACTGAAACAAGTTCTGGAAGAAAATAAGGAAATGAATGTACAAGATTGCAGCAGGCTGCGTGTGCGAGTTTGTGATTGTTGGATCCTCCACGACAAAGCGACTCTAAAGCAACTCCACCACCAAAAGTGAATATGACCCTTTTTCCCACACCAACTGGTAACCCCTCCTTATTTCAGCGCCGCCGCGAAAGAGTGTACGATCGCAATCGTATGCCAATGACTCTGCGATGACAGAAACGATGAGTGATTCGGATTGTCGCACTGTCGTGGTTGTTGTTGTAAGAAGGATGGAGAAAAGCGGAGCAGGCGGCAATCAAGAAGTTCTTTGAAGGCCTAGTTGTGCTGACAAATCGGAAATTCACGTGATTCGGGGGCCCTGTAAGTGAATGGGGACTAGTGTTCTGGCTACTCGGCAACCCAACTTAGGCTTGACAGGCTTGACAGGCTTGACGGATTTCCTCTCTACAGCCTTAGAGCAGTACAAAATTCTGTGGCTCAATATTTGGTATTTGTTTTCTTACCAGGTGGTTTTTGAAATGGATGTGAGACTGCGAAGAAACCGAAACTAGTGCATCATGGGATTTCAAATTCATCAATGCAAGTTCCTAGTGCATCATCACGTTACCTTGTTTACCCAATTCCTAATAGAATCAAGTGCCTATTTTATATGATCAAATTCAGAAGCTTTTTATCATTCATTTCGTACATCCTAACGAAACATAACCAAATAGTCAATGTAGTTAGAATAATATTTTATCGCAGAAATTGTGCCGAGTAAACAAATCTAATAGCAACACCTTACTAACACCTCAAAATAGATCAAGAAGAGCATCCTCCTGAGGAAATGGGACTACAATAAGACAATGGCGTTTAATCTCTCTTCCAGATCCTACTTTATTATACTCAAAACTACTCTACGCGGTGCGTGAATAACAAATTCCCCCATTTTAAATCTTACGTGACTAAATTCCACATCTCTAAAAATTCCTCAAGATACAAAAACAGAAGAGAACCAACCTCAAGCATAGCAACGTTAACCGCGAATATAAGGAGAGAAATTCCTCATACCATTTCGTGATCTTTTACAAGTCAGAAGATCTTTATTTTCATAGGCTACTGTAGGCTACGTCACGGTACTATTTAGAAACTTCCTACCTAGAAGTGCCACGAACCTGCCAGAACGATGTTGCGCCATGTGCGCGTGTCACAAGATATTTACTAATTCTTTCCTAATTACTATAGTCTAGTCGACGACCTTCTTATAGATATATTAATTGTGTCTCTCCTATATACTTAAGTAATGGCCTCTTGCTCTGTCTAGAACTTTGCCAGGTCTTGATGCTACTCCCTTCATTATTGACCCTGCCGGGTTGCCACACTCTAGCTTCACCCATTTGGCTTATATTGAATTCTTTTGGAAGTTTGGATCGCTCTTGAAAACATGACGGGAGATACGTGAGCGGATAACCCGAAAGGCGAAATCTGGTATGTGAGCTCGCCAGCCTACCCAAAGCAACACTCAAAAATAACTAAGGGCGGTGACCCTACCTAGAAAGTGAAGGGAGGCCTAGCGGATCTAAAATCTATGATAAAATGATTGCCTAGGATATTAAAGAAATATTTGTACCGAGAGCTCAAGTCAGAGTTGGAGCCGTTTGAGGGTCTAGATCGCTCAACTTTCGTGCTTGGAGGTTCAAGTCTTGCATTACGAGCCAGCTGAAGTCTAATGGTTTTAACTTTGAATTGGTATTTTTTTTCCGATACCGTGTTTTGGTTTTCTCCGGCTTTCATCACCGTGATCTATGGTTTGATGGCTGCCTTAGGAGAGAGATAAAGGTGGTAGGAGGCAGAAATGAGAGTAGTATCTTGATTGTGCTTCACCTCGTTCTTCTGCCCTGCAGATTGATATGATTTACTACTGGCGAGCATAATTCAAGGAACTTCTATGAACCATCTAATTAGTTGTGATTGTGAATGGGCAGATCTCTTAAGGCTCAAAGGCAGGAACTAGCGAAGTTGATTAGATGGGTACGGTCTCACTTAGTCGTTCATACCATATGCTTGACCACATGCAAATGATCATTACAGATTCCTCACATCACTCTCGGCTTTTTTGGATCACTCTATTAAGTCTTGTCCTTTATTCTGCTAGTCAATGTCGACCTCTAAATGCCAAAATATTAAGCGAGAACAGGAGCACTACACAAACTTACTGTAGAAAATACGGGTGCATAAGCAGACGATCTACCAAAACTATATCCTTCCCTAAGGAACGGGTATCACAACTCTCAAGAAATATAATGTCATTTCAAAGTACCAACCATCATATTATTTCAAATATCCTCATAAATACTAGCGCATCCAAACGCCATGCCATGCCAACACGGGTATCTCATATAAAATAACCACTTCGATCCTATCTAAATACAATCATAAATTCTAGTCAACAACACCCCCTACCTCAAAGCCCATTCAATGTATTCTGTGCTGCAAAAACATTCCCATTCTCAAAATAATCCACCAACACAAAATTCGGTCTCCTACTCCACTTCTGAGTACATCTATCCGCCTGATCGCCAATACTTCCTGGCCCCGTCGCGGCATTGGTCCTCTGGTCATGGATATTGTCTGGGATCAAGATTCCCAGAATATCAACATCAAGAAAGTGATTCACAATGTACATAAGGCCGTCGCCGTTGGAATTGGGGGGACGATCGATACTGCAGTCAGCGAAATTGGGGTCCGTGACGTCGTAGTGCGTTTCCCAGAGGTAAGAAAACTCGTCGAGAATGTATGGGACTTTTGAGGTATCGGCGTGGTAGTCTAGTTTGGTCGTTAATGGGAGGTGGGAGAGATCTAGGCGGGGAGGGGGATGTACCCATGAACATTACAAGCCTTGTATTGGCACTTATCAATTCCTGGAGTGTTGGCCATTCATTCATCGCAAGTTTCTTTGGGGGTGTATATGCGTATTTCGTTAGTCCAGCACTATTCATCGCAGTGCCGAATTTAGTAACATCCACGTTATCGCCATTTGTTAGGAGCAAGGTCACAACTTCGTTAGGGTTCGCGTCCATCCAGGTTCTAACGGTTTTTAGGTAGTCTACTACCAGCCCAGCATCTTTCTCCCAGCAGGTTGTGTGGCACATGCGGAGGGTTCCCAGGAAATAATGGGTTTGCGCTTGGAGAAAGCGAATACCGGCATTGAGCTGATCTGTGACTGATACACCTTGGTTGTCTGTAGGTAAAATACCTACGAAAGCTGAATCATGTGTTCCGATTTGAGAGACATTTGAGTATTTGCGATTGCAAAGTTCAGTATGGCCGTTGCAAGTAGCAGAGGAAGCAGAGTTGAAGAAGAAAAAGAAGATTGACCAGAATTTGAGCAACATCTTGTTAACTCCACTCCGGGGATATTTTCAACGAAGGTGAAGAACAAGAAGGAGAGGAGAAGAGGGGAGGTTTAAGCTTTGTGGCAGCAGTCAAGCTTTAAGGATCACTCACTTGGTCAACATTAACCTTACCCCTCATGATCCTCAATCCTGGATCCTCCAGAAGAGGGAGGAACATTCCGAATGGGGTCACCGGGCCGAAGTCATCCAGGGTCTCCCGCAGCTGTCACTGACATCAAATAGAGCTATCCTACAAGTGATGAATGTTACCAGTTCCTAGTGATGGGGATCTAGATGTGAGCAAGGAAGCGGCTGATGAAACTCGGCTTCGAATGTCGAGATCAAACCCTAGGAATTGTCTGTAATTGGAAGAACTTAAACGAATATTGCCACCAGATAAGATTTTGGATAAAGTTGTGAACACAACAGTGCCGAATGATGTGCATTAACATGTATCCACAAGTGACCAGATCGACTGGTAGGTCGTGGTACTGATAGGCATCGTGATTTGGTCATTGTTTTAGCTTTGCGAGGGTGGATCTGGTGCCTGACAACGGCATGGCGGAGTGATAGAGATGATGGCGGTGCTGTTATGCAAGGGTGCGCAACTGATGGGATAAATATAACGATTCCAAGATGTGAATGTCTCCGAAGATAAAATTTGACGTTGCAAGGGAAGAGTGGAAGAGGAAAAGAGGAGGATGGGACGAAGAGAATTCGCGGTCGCGTGAACCTCCACCTCGGCACTTCCACAACCCTTGTGCATTTTCTTCCGTCCTACCTCAAATTCACATCCACATCAACCTCTGACAGGAAACACATATTTGATTCTCCTATGAACAAAAACGCAGAAACTCCACAACACATGCGCCTAAAGAAGTTACGTATACCGAGAAGTGCTAGCAAGATACCATACCCTGACGCCAGCAAGAAACGGATACATCATGCTTTGCTTTATTGCCCCAGTAATTAAATTTCCATGCCTAAGAAAAGCCATCTGTCACTCGTATCATCTACACCATTACTCCAAAGATCCAGGGGAATCAAATCGAATCCGACCCAACGAAGACTTTTCAAGAAAGCTTTGCGATCAGTATCCGGAACAGATCGGTCGACGCAAACCACAACCTGTGATACTGCGAAGACTTCCTCGGCAAGTTCAATAAGTGCCATAAGACTGCTTTCTGTTAGCGTTCAATATTTCATAGATAGGTATCGAGCCTACCCTTGTTTCAAATCCCGTCCAATAATGGCAGAATTGAAGAAAGCAAAAAGAGCTTTATCCTCTCCTTTGCCTCCAACAAATCCACGAAAGCTACATCCACCAGCATAGTCCCAGACCTCGAGCCAAGCATCGACGCTTTGTCCATGGCCAGCGTTGCCAAAATAGCTATTTTGATAATTCTGACTATATGAACTCAACTTTTCAGAAGAATGCACACGATTGATACCCGCACCCATGCCGATTGAGCTATTACTAGACGAGGTTTCTTCTTCACCAAGAAAAACATCTTTCATAGTCTCGCAGAAGAGTCTCTCACACTCTCCCCGGATGTAGTACGCTGCCCCCTCTTTACGGCTGCCTTTCCTCCTTCCATTGTGATCGTTGTCGCGCGATTTGGACTTGTAGCTGAGCGCGAGCTCGTTGGCAGAAGTTAGAGCAGCCAGAGGGGGACTTGAAGGTGGTGAGGGGAGCCCCTGGTTCCCCAGGACCTCAGGGATACCACTGTGCCCCTATGAGGATGTCAGCATAATTATTTTGGTGTTAAGGGTTGTAGAACTGGAGTATCGAGAATTGCTTACCGCCGGCGCCGGTAGTGGAGTAGTGGAATCCAGTAAGGCGCGCAGAAGTGTCTACGCAATAAGCAGAGGCGAGAATGTTGGCTGGACGTCCGACACTCTCGCCATTGCGATTACTACTGGAATGGTTGTTTTTACTGGGTGACATTTTGATGGGATTTTGCCACGGTTGCGTTGATAAGTGGTAGTGGGGGTTTTGTGAGGCTGTCGAGATCGACGAAGTGAATTGCTCTGGTTGGATTGTGGAGTTTGTTGCGGCTGTTGCGGTTGTTGCAAGATGTTTGATATGCAGGTTGTGGTATTCTGATCGGCGGTGAAGTTGGGATGGTGTTCGTCTCTGAAGAAGTTAGTTCACCAAAGGCGCTTTTGAGCCCCGCCCTTCGGGAACCATCTATCACGTGGCCATGGTAGCCAATTAAATAGGAGTCCGATTTTGTCATCGAATTTCCCATAGACAACCTTAGAAATACATAATTGGCTCATTAATCGTATTCACTTCTTGCATTTTCCCAAAACTCACTCAACAAAGCCTTTGGACTAGGGAACACCGTGATTATCAAAGTCGAATTAGAAAGTCACGGGGTTCGTGAACGTATATCTCGGTTTCCCCCTCCATTTAGCATATTTCGAGACAAAGAATTTTTGACTACCGGCCGCTTCTCGTGGCTATTTGTCTTCAGCCCACGCACGTTACGAGATGCGTAAACGCTCTTTGGCCTGCAAGGAGGCCGTTGACATCTTCGCCCAGCCCAATTATAATGGCACATGATGCATTTCCGGCAACCACGGCGCTGGTTGATTCAGCCTTCCAGATTGTTTCACGAAGTCATGGTTTATCCCTCAAACACAATACGGAGAATAGGACATTTCAAACTAACAGAAAGCTAGAAACTGTACACCTACAAGTCCTTTTAACAATGAAAGATTGAATTTTGAATTGAAGTGAAGCTTGGAGAAAGTGAGGAATTATTTGCATGATTGCAGGGATCCTTCTTATCGCCGATCTTATCGTGAAGAACTGTGTGATGTTTGCTTGGGGCGAGGCTCGGAAAGCACCTGGATGATCTGATGGCCAACACACACAGACACCTTGTTTTCCACCATTTGCTAATCGATATCGGACCACCACCACTCTACACATGAGACCCTCCCAAGGTCTAGAGGCTTATAAGCCTGCCATCCCGAGACATTTGTTCCCCACAAACATGACTGCACCGTGACTACCATTTGGTGGATACGTCAAACTCGATAACAGCGCGGGGACATAAGTGATTATTGTGAGCCCCTCTTCCCTTTGTCTGTTTGCTCCATAACCATAATCATGAACTTATACTTCGCTCTAGATATCACACCAAGCCGCCTCCTTCGAACCTCACAAAGTTCAAAAATGGCCCCTGACATCCAACCTCCATTTCCGAAATACCTCCTCCCCTCCATCTCCCTTCCTTTCCGCGGGCGGCACTCCTCCACAACCAGCACAACATCAACATCTACAGATCGTGTCCCATCTCTCTCCTCCTCACCTGTTTACTCCCCCGCCAACTCGCCGAGCTCTTCCCCTCCAACCGCACACTTCATAACCACCTCTCCCTTCACCGCGCATTCGGCTCTTGAGCGGGCACTGCAGGGCATCCCAAAAAAGAAGGAGGAGGATTATACGACCTCAAATGCAACCACAGGGCTACGACGCACTGCGCCCAATACTCTCAAGTGCGTAACGTGCACAACGGATATCGCGTTTGCGTCACAAATTGTATCTAAAGGCTTCACTGGTCGTCATGGCCGCGCATACCTTGTTTCTCCACCCTCAATGGTTTATACAACTTCGACAGCGAAAACGAAGAAGGAGAAAGAGAACGAATTAGTTAATACCAAACTTGGAAGGTCCGCCACGAGAGAATTGTTAACGGGAAGTCATGTTGTAGCTGATGTGAGTTGTGTAATTTGTGGGGCGGTGCTCGGATGGAAATACGTAGATGCTAGAGAAAGTGCGCAAAGATATAAAATTGGTAAATTTATTTTGGAGATGAAGAGAGTTGTTCTGGGAGTTAGTTGGGAAGACGAGGGCGATATTGTGGATGAAGTTGATCCTCTAGAGGTAGGTGATGGAGGGGCCGGAGATGATGATATCATTGTTTTTGATAGCGAGGATGAAGATGAGTGTGAAGATATATTTGCCGGTGTTTGGGATGCTGAGGTTGTTGCTAAGCGCAGATCGAGACAGGTGGGTGGAGTGAGGAAGAAGGATATCTTGGCTGCCGCCCGGTAGTTCATTGATGAGGACTACGAGTTTTGATGCTGGACATTTATGATTTTATGAGGAGCGGATATGGTGGGTTTCAGGCGCAAATTCAATGGAGGCCATGTAGGAGAGCGAGGGCGACACTTCCCTTTTAATACTGCATTTGGCATTTTGGCATAGTTTAAGAGGTCATGGTTAGTAGTTCGGATATACCCCTTTTGATTTAGCATATATAGGATCGTCTATACTAATAAGATTACCACTTTACGAATATGCTGCACAATGGGTATCTGCAGTCTAGCCAATGTTCGATGAGACCTCACATTGAACATCAATGCTTTCAAATTCCTGGGGGCTTGTGCACTGCTTTCGTTCCCTCGGTCTTACGAACTCACCATGTGCCTCACTGATAATGCATTTGTCACAGCAAGGTTCCTGCTTAAGGAACCCAGATTCCTCCAGGTCCCACCATACATCATCACAAGGAGAAGCCGGAGAGGCGTTCTAGAGCAAGGTGTTCTTTGATATTCACTACTAGGAGTACCTTTTAATGGACTCCCCCCCATGATCATCCCGTTATTGCATAGAGCATCAAGAAATCAAGAATGGTACAGGAAGATTACAGCTGATACCATTGTCTGCACTACGTTATTATTAACATCTGCAACAAGCTTTATACTTTTGTCAATCTAGGTATACCTGATTCGTGCACTGTGCTACGACAAAGACTACCCAGTAAATGATTTCGAAGTGTGATATAAAAAAATCTGATTTCCGGGTGTTGGTGTCCATTGGAATGATGATTTTAATGGTGAGGACAACGAGGACAAAGGCCCTAACGATACTAATGAGCAAGATGAGGGTGCATAAAACGAACCTAGAGAGAATGAGGCATGTCTCAAATGTATCATGGTAGAACTGAATCCCCTGGTTACTGAAATTCTATGTCCAACACCACCGATGATAGAACTCACAGAGCAAAAGATTTATCTCGCGGGGGGGTAGGATCGCAAGATTCTAATAGTTGAAGTAATATCACTAGAGTGAGGAGTGAGGAGGACCAGGTACCTTATATGGTTGTCCCTGCTGAGACCCTCGCTCAAAACTTTGCGGAGATCCCTGTGGAGGTTGGTGAGGACTTGTATTTGGTGGTGGACTTTGGTAATGGGTTTGACCAGACTGCAATTGTGGAGCCATTATATAATTTTGGGGATTATGAGGGTATCTCAGAGGTAGTTCTGTCAATCCTCGGTTATGGGAACTGCTAAGCAATAGACCAAGCAGGTGGTCAGCTTGGTATATTGGCTTGTAGTGAGTTTGTCTCTGAGTTTGAGGTGGCGAATTTTCTTGTCCTTTTCTACAGAAACACTTGGGGCAAAATCCCATAATCACCCCTTTCCGTTCTGTTGAACCCTCTGAAAAGCATGATGCTGAGATGGATTACGCTATAACGGAGCAGCTTCAACTTATAGAAACTTTGCTTGGGAATTTTCCACTAGCCTTGTATGGAGCACTAATAGTAAGCTCGTATACCCTACAAGGTGGTGGGGTAAGTATGAATTGATAGAGCTACATGCTTATAAAATCTGTTTATGTAGTATAAATGACATATCTCCCTAGCACCTCATATCCTTCCTCCAGCTTTTGATTATGAGATATTTGAAGTCCATAGCTAGGTAGTATAGTGACCTTGCACTCATTTACATTATTGAGCAGGTGGTACACTTCGAGAAAGGCGGGATGCTCGTCATCATCTTCTCACAACCTCTTTTAAAAGTCTGACGTGTCTTCCGCCAAAAACAGCCAGAAATGGAAACTAGAGATCAAGAACTCCATTGATCGAGGTGTTTGAACACATTTAGCCCTTCCATTCCTTAGAAATTAAAAGTGGCGTAGAATAGTGTGAGTATTGCCCTTTATCTGATCCGCTGTGCAACACCCTGAAGCCCCTCGGCGTTTTCTCTTTAAGATTTTTCAACTCCCCACAGCTGCTTCTGAACTCTTATTTACTAGAATTTCTTTTGCATTTACCTTTGAGTAGCTCCTTGTTCGTCTTTCTTGTTGTTGTGGAAAGTTGAAGTGTTCATAGCATCTAGCGCACCCTCAGCGAGCTTTAAACTGCACCCTCCACTTCCTATACTTATAGTCCCCTTCCCTTCTGAGATATCCATCGCATATTCGAAGACTTTACGGAATATTTATGCTTGGGCCCTCTCCTCCTGGCTAGTTTTAATCCACGCGAAGAAACAAAAAGTCCAAGTACAGATCGTAACCTCTCTGTTCGGGAGCAACAAAGCTTGTGCCTCACCTTCTCTCAATATCTAGTGTTCAGTCTCGCATATCCTCTTTTCAATATACTGTGGTATCCGTTAATGACTACCATTTTAGGGGTGTACGATTGTGAGATTTCGACAGTTGTTTCTAGTCGACAATATAAGGAGAACAGTTTTAAACAGTTCGCCAATTCGTCAATTCGTCAATTCGTCAATTCATCAATTCGCTGCTTGTGGACGCCATTTTTTAAGAACCTACTCATTTATCCATCTGGTTTCCAACTTGCTCCTTTGAATCTTAAAATTCAGTGCAGCTTGGTAAACTATAGAGGTCATTAGGAAGTTCACACTTCACGTAGCCTTTCTATCCTTCCGCTACCTGCATCGACTTTATGGAAGAAATGAGAGGCTTTCTGTTTATATGAAAAGCCATGCATCCTTACACTTGTATATCCTGGCATAGACAAGGTCTTAATGTTATATTGTGAATTGTTAGCAGAGGTTGGCATATAGTTCAATCAGACACCACTCTATTTTCACCTATATGGATGAAACTTTTGTTTTTTCTAATACTTCTCAACCGGAGGAAAGTGAGATACTCTGAGACCTTTCTAGAGAAGATAATGGCTAATGCTCTCCAGGGTTAGATAATAACTTGCCTTTGAAATGCCCGAGTCATCTAAAACAAGTATTTCATCCCCTCGGCCTGTATACTTTCCACAGCCATACCAACTACGACACATTTGCTAGTAACGACAGATGTGAGATGGGTATTTGCTCCACTGTGCAGTTTTTTTCACTTTGCGACATATGTTATTCATGGGCATTCAATGTTGTTCAAACAACCTTTAGGAAGTTTCCCACTCGTGGTCCTTTCCGGATTGACCGCCGTCGGCTTGATGTTACAATGTAGGACAGTATTGCCGACTTCATTTTCTTTTACGATTATTAAATTCTCTATGGCTTCATTTTAGGACCTTGTGTTCATCAGTGGAGATATATTTTTTTAAAAATCGAGAGGTATCTCGACGAACTACGTATGGTAGCTCAGACTACAAGAAACAGGATACCACGTGCTCGAAAGCGAAGAAGTTGATGGTGAGGATGAGAGAAGGGAAACCCATGTTGTGGATCGGCATTTATTTTACCCTTGATTGGCAATATTACCATATATTACAATATCCAAATAGCAAAACTTGACAATTCTCTTGGAGTCAATTCTTCTCGCAGTCGCTCCGAGATTGTTATATTGACCAGGAAACTTCAATACTACCCTCGCCTTTAATGGGGGTAGAAACGGGGTTCGTATGATATAGATAACGAGAGAACTATAGAAAAGAGACTTGTCGAGAAGTGTACTTATCTCAACCGTATATTTATCACCCCATCATCTCAAGCGTTGCAACCCTCCTAATCAAAACATACATACGAAACCTGTAACAAATGTGGTGCGTCGTTACTTTTCATCTATTATGTAACTGGGTTTCGTCTTTTAGGTTCCCATTTTGCATACCTCAATGGCCCTCTAGCACATCTTTGCGAACTTGAAAACTGGAGCTCCATACTTGGCGCATATTCTTGGTCAGCTTGCTGTCAGATTGCAAGATGCTATCATTTCAAACCTGCTGAGAGTTTAATTTCATAAATGGGGATCTCTATGGTCCTGTAGGTTTGATAATATAGAGAGGGGAATATGGATCCGAAGTGCCGATGGGGATTATACTTTGAAGTGGGGTCAAAGATGAATCCCAGAACTGCCTCATGCGGGGTCACGGGAAGAGAAAGCCTCTTTGCTAGTATGTGGTCTGGATGTAGTGCTTTGGGGGGGGGGGAGGAAATTCGTGTTGAGGTCTAGTACCTATGTGGACAATCGGTAAGTAATTTTCAAGTGTTTTATGATGTTGATATATACCAACAAAGTTTGGTTAAAGATTAGGGTTTTTGATCCAAAACAGTGTGATATGAACATCCTACAAGATTTTTGTCCGGAGTCTAGGATCTAATGACAAGGACATGAGTATGTAGTGTCAAAGTGACGGAATATTTGGCTCCTTGACAAAAGCATCGAAACCTTGGAACAAGGGGAGAATGACATGTGGACATATATGCAGCATGGATGAGAGCAGCCTACTCGTGCTCCGCCATTCAAGATGCCCACATCCGGCATGATATACTTGATCTTATTCCAGTTTCGGGTCATAATTCTAACATTATCATAAAGTGTGACTTACCGAAGCTGACAGCATGAACACCAACAACGGCGGCTCAACCCGAACAAACCTCACCTCATGCACACCTACCCCCCCGACAAACAATCTCCAACGGGCCAACGGCACTCTCAAACCCCAGAAACCAACATATATGCTAACCCCGCCGAACCTACAAAACCCCCGTGCACCTACCACACGGAGTTACCTCCATCCAAGCCCGGCCCAACGGCCAGCATAAAACACACAAGAAACAAACGACAAGTAAGCCCGGAGGTCAAGGAACGGCCCGAAATCGTACTGTACGGCGAGAGCTCATGTGCATGTGAGTACCCCGTACGGATTTATGGTACCGTACGGCAAAGCCCCAGTTCACCCCACGCCGCTCCTCCAATCGTTGCCACATACTGAAGGAAAACCCAGTCATAAACCAACGATCCCTTTGTATATCTGACTTATCTGACTAATGTAGTGTAAATCTCCAGCCGGACGCCCTAATATGTCACATTGTTGCGAAAAAGGATCATTATTTCTGTGAGAGGGACAAACAACTGAATCTTCCTCGGTTTCCAGCCCCCCTAATTCCAACCACCCCAACAGATTTCCTTAGCAAGCATGCATTATGTACGGCGTTACACAGATACATCTCACATCTCGCATCACCCACCTTGTAAAAGAGCTTTGGTTTGTACGACGTGAAATCCTATGCTCGAGGCATGTGCTGGTAACACGCCGGCCCACCTACGTAGTTGTACTACGCTCCTCCTCCTCCACCCCACATCTCGGGTCCCCGATGAAGAAACTCCCGAGAAGGGTCCTATCACAAACTTACAATTGCACCCTTCACGCCGTGTAACCACACTGACCGCCTTACCGCCCTTCACAGGCCACAAACCCGCAGTTACGATTCCGTTACCGTGAAGCCTCAACGCGGCGAAACCAGCGGCCACGACCGAGGAGAGGCCCCACCGACAAGTTGGTGACAAGCTGGCAATGCAGGGAGAAGGATGACACAAGGTAGGAGGAATAAAGAGAGGGAGCTTAATTGGGTGGTTGGGAGCCCTCACCGCAAGTACCAGTCTCTCCAGATGCACATTCGAGCACTTACCCGTACCGCCAACGGGAGCCCGCATAGCGCAAGAATTCGGGGTGTGCACTTCGTTGCGACTCTGCATGAGTCTGCATTGCCACGGCGCAAGAATCAGCAGCAAGTCAGTTAGTTCGCAAGGCAAGACATCGAGGCATGATAACTGTATAGGGCAAGACATGGCAAAAAAGTTCAACACGCTCACATTATCCCAACTGACCGCTGACGCGAAACCTAACAGACCCAGCCCGAACAAGAAGAAGATACCTAAAACAGCCAAGAAAGCAATCTAGGTATAGTGTGATCTCAAGATCACCAGAACGAACTGGCAGCTATTATACAAATGGACTCTTCAATCAGGAACACAACATGACATGATAT
This sequence comes from Tricladium varicosporioides, assembly GCA_021365295.1. Taxonomy (NCBI): domain Eukaryota; kingdom Fungi; phylum Ascomycota; class Leotiomycetes; order Helotiales; family Tricladiaceae; genus Tricladium; species Tricladium varicosporioides. The sequence goes on from JAJTIW010000002.1 coordinate 1,228,238, forward strand.
GCTTCTTCCAGTAAAAATGAGACCATTTCTCAGTTCGTCTGAAACGTATAGTGTATTAGCCGCAATGTATATCGTATCGATACATCTATATGCGTATCGAAGACTCTGAACTCAACTTGACAGCTCTCGAAGATTGGAAAAGAAAAGATTTGGTAAAACACAATTGGAACCGCAAACGCGCAAACGCCGTTGCCGTGCGGAAGGACACAGAGATCCCTGTACGATATATGTCCTTCCCTCGGCCCCCAGTCGCAATCGCAATACGGGATATATAAAAAAGCAGATATGCCGCCAGCCCAGAACCCCCAACCCCACGCCACGCCCCGCCACGCCTAAGAAGGAAAAATTGTGTGTTTGATGATTGCTTGATAATTGACGATTCTGATGATGATGATGACGAAGATTCTGATGATATGCTGTAAGATCCCACATGTGTATGTGATTGTTGCTGCTCGCTCAGCGTTGTATATGATGAAACGCTCTCTCGCCCGCTCAATTCAGATAATTCCCAAAGAAATACATAGGGTGAATACCAAAAATGACAAAATTGTGCGCCATCGCTAACGATGCTGATGATATGATAGCCACCTCCCGAGCCAAAGCCAACCTTCCGCCGTGATCGTTTGACCAGCTAACCAGACCAGGTAGCCCCAAATGCAATATATACGGTTCTTTCTTACAAGTAAATAGATGAAATACACAACCCTATCTCCCTGTGTTACGTTGGTGTTCCACGTGTAGTCACCTGTCACTCGAGAAGCTCGACGACATGTTCGACGGGAATAGATGAGGAGGAAGTAAATTGTTAACCATTCCGGTGTGTTGCAATATCCGTAGGTCGATATTCAGCGCAGAGGAGTTATGTGCATGAAGTTTGAGAAACGCGATTGTTGTCTCAAGGAGATCTCGGAGCTCGCGCTCGTCGATTAGTTCATGTAGTATGGGGTCTTTGAAAGCTGCTTGCAGGGTGAGCATGTTGCCCCATTGTCTATGTAGCTTTTGTTAGTAATAGCCCTGATTGGAACGATATAGTGTACATACGCATGCGCCGTTCCCCAGATATTAGTAACAATGAGCCGATCTTTGCCGGGGTCGCCCAATCCATAAAACGCAGTCGTACTCTTGATTAGAGCTTTTATACATTTCTCCGCATACTCAAGAGCCTTTGGATCAATGTCTTCCTTTCTAGTTGCCTTGCTGTTGATGCTTGGAACATCGATGCCAGTTTTGAACTCGCTTGAGATCGTCTCACCTGGTAACTGGTTCAGATTGGCCGAGTTCTTGAGGATCTCTAACACGAAATTTCGGTAAGTAATAACTTGTGCACCGTAATACTTCGCTCTCAAACGAGCGCCTAGAATGTCTGTTGCAAGAGGATCTGCATCAGTCCAAGATAGCCTCCCGGCATATACCGAGACTTGTTCGAGATTGATTTGACAGGCCTCAATGGTTGGGAAGTGCATAGGCTCTTTACCCGCATATACAGGAGGGAAACCGCCAGTTTCTGGAAAAAGTTAGGTTTACATAGGTATTTTATCGGAAGAGCTCACCATTTTCTGGCTTGTAGAACATGTTATGTAGCTGGTTGAGATGTTTGCGTAGAAACAACTGAGCCGCATAGCTCTCCATGACTGTTGAATTGAAGCCAGCCTCGTTGGCTGCCACCAAATTAGGACTTGGCATATCGTCTTCGTATGTCAGGATGCCCGAGTGAGGGAAGGGCAATTCGGCCACAATATCACTCTCCAGTTGTAGACATGTCCAGAAAGCAATAACCAAAGGATTATCTTTTGCTGGGACTATCCCGGACTCCGTCTTGATTCTCTTGAGCCTGTCTAGTTTACTAAGAGAAATGTTAGCTACGCACTGTTAGAATGGGTAAGGGAATTTTACGGTCTAAGGATGACTTGAAGACTTCGGCATGCTTGGTGAATGTATGCATGGCTTTCCATGACTCGTCCGAGTTGCCCGTGGTAGAGGCCGGCCAAAATGTTAGCGTGGACATGCTGTAGACTATTGCCCGCAAGTTGATTTCCGATGATGTCGGTCGCTAGAGCAAAATAAAACAGACCCGGAATTACATCTAAATTCTTGGCTTTCGGGTTAGAGGCGCTCTTCGGAGCGTATGCACCTTCGATTGAAGTTCTTCTGCTTCGTGGCTGGTTTCTGTCCCCGCCGTCGTTGGGCGAGGGCAGTCCAGTAGGAGTTGATAATGAAGGAGAGCCCTGGAGCGGAGAGTGAGGGTGCCCGTTGCGGAGAGTAGGAGAATTTGCCCATGATCTATCGTGCTCTCGATCTGGGAGGCACTCTGGGATTTTCCCTTTGAACAGAGTGATCTCCCCTAAAGCCAAAACGAGAAGAACGAGGGCTGAGCTGATCGATCGAAAGGGATGGCCGGGTTTAATCTCATGCCAGTTCGTAAGTTCGGGTTGTTCTGTCAGAGCTGGAGATCTTTTTCGTTTGTTTCCAGGGCTTTGGGGGTTTGCGATGTGCGAATTTCCAACAAAGCCCACAGGTGAGTGCGTTGGATAACCTGCAACTACTGATGAAAGGTGCTTCGACTTGGCTTGGCTTTCTGGTGTTGATTTAAGAAATGTCTCGACTAAAATGTCTAGCTTTCCAGGGATGAGTATCGGATGCATGATATTGATATTATCCTTGTAACTTTGGACAAGACTCATCACTTTCTCTCGAGACAAATCAGGCATGCCTTCAACATTGATGTTCCCGCGAGTAAAATCTGGAGGGGGATTCCCTGGTGGTGTTAACCCCCCAAGCTGGCCCCATTCTTCGCCGGCTGGAGAGGAAACGTCTGAATTCGTGTCGCCAGAATTACTGTCAGCTCCGTGGTCAACTAATGGATCACGATCATATCCTGGAGGCGCATCGGTGCCCTCTCCTCTTCCATAAAGTCTTAGTAGGCCTCGTTTTTCCTCCTGAATGATTGGATACTTCTCATTCATAGGCCTTCGTGTTGCCGTCATGAAGCTATTACACATTGCTGCAATGGGGCCTACGAGCAGTAATCTTGCAGCGCCTGTCGTATGGTTGACAGGAATAGATGGCGCTTTCGGTGGGTGCGGATCGCCACCCTCCTCTTCTTCATCATCTTGCTCCTGCTGTAATAGATCTGGCGCCCCCAGCATTCTCATCTGCGGTGTTGTTGCGTATGGAGATTCTGTAGACCTCAAGGCCTGGGGATCTGCATTTATCGGCCGGCTATAGTCTACCATGGGAGGCGGGGGTGGAGGTGGAGGCGGACGATCTAGAGGCTCTTGCTTGAGTCTTGGATCCGCTGCTGTAGCATATGCAGGATTCTTCAGTGTTGACTGGAGTTGCTCAATTCTTCCGTTCATCTCTGACATTGAATTCTGCATTTGGCGCAACGCTTCATTCTGTTGCATCAAAGTCTCATTCTGATGCACTAGAGTCTCTAAAATATCTGCTGACGCTTTATCTTGCCTGATCATTGTTAGCTTTTTACTTCGGATTCCATGAATTTGCCTACTGCTTTGGAGGAGGATCTCGGTAACGGCACTCGATGCCTTTTTCTCTACAACTGCTGCACCCTGGTCGGCCTTCGTCGCACTTGGCTTTGAGAGTTCGACAGCTATCACACGCCTGCGCGGCTCTTTGAGCCTTTCGGGGAGGTTTCGCATTTTGTGTATTTGCGGTAGAGGGGTATGATACTCCGGGAAATACATCTCGAGGAGGTTGGCCGGGGTTAGGATATTGAGGATGGCCATAGGGTTCGGTGGCAGACATGGGGCTAGGTGGTGGGAACGAGCCCGGTCGATATCCTTGAGAGTGATTCGGGTGGTTCGGATGAGGCTCAAAGGGTGGAAAGTATGGTCGTTCATGACCTGGAGGAAGATTGGGATTCGCCTCTGTCGGCGTTCCAGTTGAAGGGGGTCGATATTGTGTCGGCGGTTCATCTGATGGGTCTCTCTTGACCATAGTTTCACTTCGTTGTGCAGGGAAAGGTGGTGGGGGGGGAGGATGATATCCATGCGGCGTCCCTGAACCAGGCCTTCGTGGGTCTTGATGTTCGAATGGGGGATGTTCAGCATGTGCAGAAGACCTTCGGTCTAAGAGATGGGGTTCTGGAGGTCTGGAGAATGGGACTGGATGTTGGTATGGCTGTCCAGATGGTAGTGGCAACTGTCTTGATGTCGTCTCTGTTGAACTGGGCCATTGTGTTGGACCTGTGAGCCGGGGCCGTTTTTGATCCGGTCCAGTGTCCATCATAACTATTCGCACAAACTCAGGCGACCACGACAGCAGAGGCCATGGACGGCTTTCGAGCGCGGCGGCTTCTTACAGGTTCTCAGCGAACACAGAGACGTTGGGAGCTTGCTGAAAGATCATCTGCGCCGGGTGGGTAGGACAGGTTGACGTGCTGATCATGTGTATCATGTAACGGGTGCGGTGCTACCGAATTGGTTGAGGAGCTCGAAGGAGAATCTGAATTCACAGAAGCGGATCAGCAGATGTCCAAATAAAGCATGAAAGTGCTGATGTTGTTGCTCAATCGAGCGAGCATAAGGCCTCGTGGAAAAGTCGCTACCTTAATTCCAAATTTACCAAGCGCGCCGAGATCTGCGGACGAGGATGCTTTTCCGAGATATGCAATGCAGCTGTAGCCTTTGTCGAAGTTCCCAATGTCGCGGGAAGAGGAGCTCTGCAGCTGTCGTGAGTGAAGATCTTGGAAGGTGCGGTGTTCGGAGCTGGGGAGAGATGCGAACAAAGGCGCAAATGCTGGAGGGCAGCCAACACTCACTGGTCGGCGCAAAGGGACCCTGCAAGAACAGGTGGGAGAGAATATGAGCAACGTACCGCCCGAAGATCAGTCTACCGTACAGGAAACCAGATCAATAATTGCTACTTGCGGCAGAGCGACAAGTGTGCGTATCGAGCTTTGCGAGAGACTTGAGGACGAGGTTCGGAAGGAGATGTTGCGGGTTCGACCGACAGTAGTGGTGGACGATCGTACTAAGATGGTTCAAGTTCCAAACGGCAAGAATTGCTTTACCGTCAACCGCTCGCAGAGAAGGTTCTTGGGCAGCGTCAGGTACGAAGTGGGTGGCACGAATAGCTGTGCAATTAGCGGTAACACTGGTGCCGTTCTCGCTCGATATCGCAGTGAGGTACGATGATGGTTGCGGAACGTCGAACCGTGGAAGCTTTTAGACTCAGGCCCTGGAGACAGTGCTGACTTAGACACTCCGTGGCGTGGGCACTCGATGTATTATTATTTGTCTGAGAACTCCACTGCTCCAGCAAGAACCCTCTCCACCGCCTTCAAGCTCACCGGCCGGGGGAGGCTCGTCTTGATAGGACAGGGAGGCGTGCCTCACTGCTGGACTCTACGGTGCTGTTGCATCGATTTCGCTTGAGTATTCCAGAACACGGCATGGGCTTTCAAGGCACTACAATCACGATATAGCCACCCGGTGGCCCCTCTCTGTTGCCAGATCGCCCGTAGGAGAAAATTGGAGGCACTCAGTCTATTGTCACGCACCTGCCAATGGCACAATAATGCCAACTATTTCGAGCTATTTTCCGCAACAATAAATGAAAATGGTGTCGCTGATGCTGGGTGGCTGCTGAGAGTTCGAAGCGAAAGCCCACGCCGACCCGACGACATGGATACTTGATCGTTTCGAAGGCGACGCAACTAGGGCCCCAGCATGGTTCATGGTGGCTCAGGGTGGTTGAAGCTCAGAACTCCACTGGGGAGATTATATGGGAGAGCAGGCGTCGGAGAAGGCTTCCCCCTTTTGGGTGGCCAATTATTACAGAAAAACCTATATGCTCTATTTACCTGGTTTTCACCAGTGGGGTGTGCGGCGATAAGGAGCCCATGGTCGGATATCGAGGCTTAGGTTTCACAGAGAGGGGAAAGTAAGCAGCCGATGTCATTGTTCAGTGACCATCGCTGGGCGCTGGGCGCTGTACGACAGTGCCACAGCACCACTCCTGTGCTCTGGAATTCTTTGGTCCCTCCGTGCTGCCCGCCAAAATCCTGAAGGCTGAAGCTGGCCGAGGGGCGGGAGCTGGCCACCAGCAGAAGTCCACATCCATACTACTGTAGACTCTGGTTGTCGGGCTGCCGCCTCGAGGTTGCACTTCAGGGCTGGTGTCTTTGGACAAGAGCCAAAACGCTATGGAGCCATTCGTCACAATCTTGCCCACCACGTTGCTCACCGTCCTCAAGCGCGATCCACTCTCATGGCACCCTCCTGGAAACGGACTCGACCAATTTTAGTGTAAGTTGGGAGCGGCAGAGAGTTGTTAGAGGCGGTACTTAGCCCTTACCTGAGGGGAAGTTGCCCAATGAGAGCATCGTTCCTGGAAATAGGTTCAGCGGATGTTAGTGGCAAGTCGACTCGAGAAACAATTTGAAGCTTTGGAGCGAGTCATGATAGCATGCGAGTACGAATTAATGGCAATAAGTCGTAGTCGGCAAAATCTCTTCTTGAGACAACTCTAAGAAAATCTTCATGCCTAGAACTCGGCATCTTCTCAGTCTTTCGGTCTCCAAGTCCTGAAGGTATCCGGACCGTGATGGTTCACTGAGCTCTTTCATGCTGATTCATGATGACGAGCTCGCCGATATCTGAATCTGGCTAGCCCTAAAGGATCCGGGCTGCCGACTATGATCGGCCTCGCGCGTGTCAGATGATTTTCATGTATTCTCGACAAAGTCTAGGCTCTGGTCTCTGTAGACCGCCAGAGCGTACCGACAGCGTCGCAGCCAGTTGCCAGCTATACCATTGTATCGACACCAGGTGACCTCAATGTGACCAAGGAGGTGTTCTGAAGTTACCCACAATCACGAAGATCGTCTGCATAACACATAGAAATGAGGATACTGTTTCATACCGCAACTTCGGGAGTGCCTTATCCAGCTTCGATCATCCTGCCAAGTTGTCGTGATGGTGATTTGAACATTGAAGTGATTTTTGACACCCAAATATTGAACTGAGAGTGCAAGTAGGGTCACCCTTGCCGGGATGTAAACCTTTAAGATAGCAATCTGCGGATTCAAAAATGGACGTTTGAAAATAGTTATGTCATAAAACGGTCGGCGTCCTGATCTACTTCCCACAGAGGTTTGAGTATGAAATCTGGGAGATGGAGAAGGCGGGATAAGTAGCTCCTAATACGAAGGGTAATTGTAAATAGAAACTTTAAATTCCCGTAAAGAGGAAATTATGTGGCGCAGAGAAGATCTTTTCTGAATATCGGAATCCGGGCATTGTTTTGACTTCAATGATATCCCAAAGAGGTTAGAGTCTAAATTACATTGATTTCATTTGATACCTCAGGGCCAGGTGATGGCAACAACTGCGGCGTTCAGACGAAAGACCCCGAATTCTTGGCAAAGATTAGGAAACATTTGCCTCGGCCAACTTGACCGCTCTTTTTTAAAGGTAGTAGACTATGGCAAAGGTCAACCGCTGGCAAGGCTGGCGGTTGTCATAATTACAAAAATATATGCCAATAGCCTTGCTGATATGGAAGGATTATCAGGACTCAGTCATAACGCGTGCTGACAGTCAGTGCATAAAGTCAAGATGCAAGACAGATCATGCATCGCGTCCGAGTGGTCCACCAAAATGTCACAAAACGTCAATTTCACTCCTCGAAGCCTATAAAGTCGACTGACAGATACCAAGCTGTTTGACTTTTACAGTAGAGCCCTGTCTTTCGTACTGCAGTCCATGTCTTGCCGACTATTTTGATATATCAACAGCTATTCAGACACATATGACTCTGATGATCTTTTCAACTTTGAAATAGATGAGGCTGTTATTTCGACCTGCAGGAAAGGCTGGCAAGGTTAGAAGAGGGCACGGACGGAAGGGCGGTCGTGCCGTGTGGAGAATGATAGGCAGATGAGGGTGCCACCGACTCGGAGACTGAAGGTGACTCGTGAGTGGACGGATCGGAAATTTCTGTATTTGACCCTCAAGGTTTGGCACTTTGGTCCCTATCTAGCTAGAGCTGGAGATAACCTCAGCAAATGTGACTTGTCGTTTTACCACCACGTTTTTGGAACACGTTCTGTTTGTCAGTGCGATTGTCGAAATCCCAGTATCTATTCAATCTGAAGCTATCAGATCTCGTGTTACTACATCTGGCGGCGTTGTACTCTGGGTGGAAGGCAAATTATCAAGGACATGTTGATGTTTTCACGGATTAGAACATATCGGATTAGTTGCCAAAAATACGATATATCCCATGGAGCCAACCTCCGTACAGGTTGGATTTGAGCAAGCTTCTGGAAGCAGGGGCAGTCTTCTACCACGGCAGTTTGGTAGATCCTCAAAGCTCGCGATTGCTTGAATGGATGTGAGTGGTCTCAGTAAGACGAGGTCATGCGGCCTTTGAGCACATTCCGAAGCCACAGGCACTCTGCCAACCAGCCTTGGTATCATGAAATGCTTTGACCTCCTCGCCCTCAACATCAGCAGAAATGAGGATCTCTCCTGGGTGGAGGCAGCCACATGCTGACAGCCGGCTAGAGTCACAGCGTACCAACGGGACATGGTCGACAGGTCACGCGTTGATTCTGCTTGCCTCCCAAGTCAGCAGAAATGCTTATTCAAAATGAAGCGTCGCAATGCAAACAGGGATGAAGACGAATACGGAAATGGAAAATACCCCATACCCCGTACTCACGGTTGTGCCTCACAATTGGTGAGCAGCACACGCGATAAAGCCATCAGCAGTGAGTTCAAAACAAGCGCATATGCAAAGAGCAAAGGGTTTCAAATACCGTAAAAAGAAATGCTAACTCGGAGGCCGGGCTAGACCGTACTTACAAGACCCAATTGTCAGCAGAATTAGAGTCGCAGAATTGAAGATCCTGTGGCGTAATTCAGAAAACTGGTAAAACTGACACCAGGATCGTAACAAATCAGAGCACATTGCGCGCAAATTTGCTGTTCTTATCGCCAAAAACGGTGCCTTATTCGTCAATACCAATATTCAATCTATCAATTCGGCGTTTTTTAGACGATGGTCCTTTGGATCTCCCGGAAGCTCGAGCTGTATGTCCACCAACCATATTCGAGCGCAGCTCGGATATTTCTTCCCCTTCAACGAATGTGAGATCTGCTGTTTTGTCAAGAGAGGAAACTTCTTCCATTAAGATGCCTAGAGCAATCAAGGCTGTCTCATCCATACTCCTCCAGTCTGCCAAACCGCGGTCTGGAGTTGCGCGATCATAAAAATCAGATGTATAGGCATGGAGGGCAGTGAGCAGATCGGTATCGGGCAAGTTGAGGGAAGGTCTGCGTTCATTTGCGAAATAGATGTCGTGCTCGGCAAACCTAGTCGGCGCATTCTTCCGGCGAAACAGTACTGTCTCGGGACCCGCAGCAGTCGCTGATGAAGATGGAGTATCGCGGGTTGAAGAGAAAATCGCGGCCTTCGGAATGAAACCAGCAGATGAAACTCGGCCTGTAAAGCTGTCAGTCGAGAAGGATGTCAAGTAGAATCAGGACGCTCGCAGTACCTGCGGCAGCGTCATAAACTGTAGCCTCGCGTCTAAACTTTGATTCCTTGTCCTCAAGATCCGTGACAGCATCATCTGCCGATCTTGCGGGGTTAAAGGAACTCTGAGAGGAAGCCTGGGGCGTCATTGCGAGTCGAATGGCGAATCGAAGGGCTCAGAAGAAGTGTGAGAACTTGAAGGTTTTGAAGCCAAATATTTTGTTTTTTCAGCCAGCTCAACACTAAAAGGGCGTGGAAGCCCGGGTGTGCCTTCCGCGGCCTCCCAGCTGCAACTCACGCAAGGCTGCAGCCTCTAAACTCAAACTTCAATGTCAATAGCCTCAAGACACTCAAGAATAGATTTGATCGCCCGCAAAACAACTTCCTGCCACTGCTGGAGCATGATAGATGGATGAATCAGCTGCTGCTTGAGCGCTCGACAGGCGCTGTTAGCGCTCATGGATTTGCACGAGTCCAGGCTTCTCAGCTCCTCCATGTTACACAACTCTCCTCGGGGCTCCGCTTCGATGGCGGGGAAAAGCAGGTGGTCTCGGATAGCGATGATGAGGTCTCTTCGGCGGCTTCGGGTGGACGTGTTGCCAGAGATCCTAGGATATGGGCACATCAAGCTGGAGCGAATGCCCTTGCCATTGATATTGAAAACAAGCTGTGAGTTCTAGTAGAAAACTGGTATTTTTCTGATTCAGCGAACTGACTGCCATAGCCTACTGTCAGGGGGTGTGGACTCTTCAATCAAACTTTGGGATCTAACAAAGTTGCCTACCATACCGCAATACACACTAAAGCCGTCTGCAGTATTATCAAGGTTGGCAAAGTTGGATCAAAGAAGAACAGAAGCAGCTCACTGAATTGCATGTAGGGCTACATCGGCACATAGCCATGGCATCACACACTTAAGCTTTTACCCTTTTGACTCGGAAGCTTTTCTCTCTTCCTCCTATGACCATCATCTCAAGCTTTTTGCAACAGAATCGCAAGCAGTCTCAGCAGATTTTGACCTAAATTCCATCATATATACCCATGCGCTTTCATCGATTGCTAGTCATCTACTAGTTGCATGTGCAACACAACATCCAACAGTTAGGCTAGTTGACCTTCGCTCAGGAAACAATACCCACTCCCTTGCGGGTCACCATGGTGCTCTTCTGGCGGTATCCTGGAGCCCAAGAGTTGAGCATATACTAGCCAGTGGAGGTATTGATGGCACAGTACGCTTGTGGGACATCCGTAAGAGTTCGCCAGCACTCGGCATCCTAGACAAAGAGGACTCCATAGGCATCACCGAAAGGGATGGAATCAGTCGAAGTGCAGTCTCTCAAAATGCTTGCAAATCTCATGGAGCAGCTGTAAACGGCATTACCTGGACACATGATGGCCGATATGTCATCTCTGCTGGGCATGATGACAGGATCCGAGTTTGGGATGCAGCCACAGGAGCCAACACTCTCGCAAGTTTTGGTCCTACACTAAAGAATGGCCATCTTTCAAATCTCCCGCTCGTTGTATCCCCTACTTCTCAAGTCGAGACGTGTAAAGAGCTTCTCTTCTTCCCCAACGAAAAGGAACTTCTCATGTTCGACTTGCATCAAGGTAGACTTGTCAAGCGGCTAAAAGTCCCGGGCCCGAGTATGGCAGCCGTCCGATCACGGACCGGAGAGAGAAACGTTAAAAGTAGAATTACTGGTCTTGTTTGGAGAGGACAAGCGGATGGTGTCTACTCAACACATACAGATGGTCAGATCAGAGCTTGGCTACCTAAAACCCCAACAGAAGTGGATCTCGACATAGAAGAGGAAGAAAACAAAAAGCGCCCAGCAGATGTCAATACGGAAGCAGGCCAGCGAAAGCGTCAAGTTTTAGATGATATCTTTAGAGACCTGACTAGACAGAAGATCAGCTTCGGATAGGATTTCTTCGGCTAAGGCGAGACATACTTTACTGTATATCGCATACCCCGCCTTCATGAGGGGTGCATTTATATGTCTCGCAGATCCTGCATCAGTACGCCACTCTCTTAAGCCTATCGGTACCCTCCACACTTTTATCGCTTTGATTTTCTGGAAGCCGCCAGTTGCGGCCAAATTTGATAGCTCTCAGATCAGCCAACAAAATGTAGCTGCGCTGAAATTCATTAGCCGATATCTTACTTTCTTCTTCCTTCTAGAAGACGCCATGTCAAGCCACTCGCAGAGTCCCTCTCAGAGTGGACGATTCGGATTATACTTTAAATGGCAATATACTTGGTATTTGAATTCTTCCCGTCCATGTTGCAGATCGATTTGTGTTTTTCGCCTGGTAAGTGGATTTTCCTTTGCAGACATCTCTTTGCACTATAGTATATATCCTACTAGCTGCCAAAGTCTTTTCTTGATCCCTTGTACCGTAAGAAATCTTGTTTAATTACACGTTGAGATCTTGTATTAATTTCAAATCCTAGTGGACCATCTGCAAAAACGAAATAGCATCATGTTTTTGTTTCATACTTGTCATGACTATGCATGCAACTTGCATCTCCCTTCTTCTCTCCTGGTACAGGAACGTATGCATTCTCTCCATCTTCCCATAGTTAAATGACAAAACCTACTCATCCCTCTCAACCAAAATTCCAGGAAGCGGTTGATTTTTGGGTGCGGCTTCTGGTGTGGACCAGTCAAGTTAGTACATGGCTGCGAGCGCAAGCTACCTACTCACAAACCAGGGCTTATTCAAATATATTTAGCATACAGAACCTTCCATCTTCAGGTTTTCTTTTCGCAACCCCCCCCCCCCCCCCCAAACACATTTTGACTAGCCAAACCATTGTGAATACTTCTTAGGCTTAGTTGTCCATGTGGTGGTCTGCAACAAATCAAAGCCTTTCGTGCTACCCATCAACATTTTGGAAGCACTTCAAGTGGGTATGTAACTTAACTTCAACGTTCAGCCTCATAGTTGAGATGTGGAAAAAAAGTTTATCCTGGTTTTTTTAAACAGTGCCAGACTTAGCAAGATTGCAAAACAATCCACGGAATTTCTATATACACCCAAACAATTACTATAATGCTAGAGAACGTGCACGCATAGCTCACTCATCTTGCCACCTTACACCAAACTTACAAGAGACACCTGAATAGCGTAACCTGCATTCAACTGTCATGTCCACATTCCCAGCGAGTCGGGGTGATAGAAGGGCGTTGCACACTGAAGGATTATGCACGATAAAGGATTAATCCATCCCACCGACCCCTCTATCATGCATCAGACTCCTCATGCGCAAATTCATGATCTTCATGCAACTCCCATCGGATTCGCGCCTTTACCAAGATTTTTCTCCTATTCTCACCGCCATGCCATCGAGCTTCATGCGATGGGAATCGAAGGATGCGCACGGATGATTTTCCGACCCCACTGCTGGTAATCTCAAGTCTCATCTCAACTTACTCACCAGCTGAAATTTGAATGCTTTATTTATGCGTGCCCCTTTATTCCAGACATCACGACATGACATCTCGGCTCTCACGCAAACTCACCCTGAGCCAACTCATGGGCCCGATACCCTTTGAAAGGTGGGATGTCAACTATGCTCAAGTATTACAGCAACAATCAACGGCTTGGCTTGATCATGGATCCGAGGTATCGGCCCCGTATTTGCGGCAATACAACGGATCTAACGGCACCTAGAGGCTTTTGCCAGTCAACTTTTCAACAACAAACAAATCAGAAGCCGTGAATTTGAGGGTATCGCCAACTACATATGTACGGCGGTGCTCCGATGGCGAGCCTTACCTCTTTAGTGCTGATAGCTACCGATTAGGTGTAAAAAGCTTCTTTCTTCCTTGTGATCTCGTGGCAAGTGGCCGATACTCGGATGTGACTGTCGTTTTCCTTAACTGGCTTGAGGCATTTGACTCACGATGTTCTTTGTGTAGTATTCGAATTTCTGTTTCTTTTCCTTACTTATACTGGAGAATTCGTTCAAGAAGAAAGTGGTGTGAAACGGTCGGGACTGCCTTCTGTGATACTAGAAGAGGATTTCCATCACTTCTTCTGTATTTTCCCACCAGGATAGCTTCTGTATACTCAATTATAAATTTGACAATCCTTCGTTCGTTGTGAATATTCACCATGGCTTCAAATACGCATGAGATGAAAACAGTCGTTTCGCCTCCTGAGACTCATCATATCCAAAGAGAGCACCAGAACAGCATCTATGATGATGCAGCCTCAATACGGACGGCTAGCTCTATCGATCACACTCCTCAATTAGATCATCTCCAAACACAAGTCTCGCATACACAAGATGCACCGGTACAAGCTTATACCTCATATGTTGAGATTCCAGATGAAGTTTACGACCGACTTCCCAATTCCAGGAAAATGATCATTGTAGCTCTTTTATCTTTTTGCAGCTTCTTGGCTCCCATCTCAAGCACTACGATTTTGTCGGCCATACCTGAAGTAGCTCAGACATATCACAGTACAGGAACAATTATAAATTTGAGTAACGCTCTTTATATGTTGTTCATGGGTGTCTCTCCATGTGTTTGGGGACCACTTAGTCAGGTCTATGGAAGAAGATGGGTAAGCTTCTTTACCTCACTTCTACACATATTTTCAGATCACTGGCTAAAAACATGTCCAGATATGCATTATCACTGCAGTTCTGTACGTCTTCCTTTTAAAAAGCTGCTAAGCACCTCTTAGGAGTTAAGAGACCATAGGTCTCGGCATAAGACAGAATCATGTCAACGTCAATATGCTTCTAGCTTCTGGGGACAACTTATATCACTAAAGCTAACTCGCCAAAAGCTTCCTAGGTTGCTCCCTTGGCACAGCACTTGCTCCAAATCTCCCTGCATACTTCATCTTTCGTATTCTCACAGCCTTTGAAGGCACATCGTTTCTCACGATTGGTGCCTCCTGCATTGGGGACATCTATCGCCCAACAGAACGTGCAACAGCCATGGGCTGGTTCTTGTCTGGGACACTTATTGGCCCAGCATTTGGACCCTTCATCGGGTAAGTGTTTGGAGAGATACCCCTATCCTAAACTGTCTCGTGATTATCTCCCATTCTCAACTAAGCAATCACTAACCTCCCCTTTCAGAGGAATAATCGTAACTTTTAAGTCCTGGCGTGTCATCTTCTACCTCCAAACCGCCCTCGCCGGTGTAGCGGCAGTAGGAGCCTACTTCCTACTCCCAGAGACCATCCACCACAAGAAAAGCGATGACCTTGTTGGCCTTTCCTTCGCGGCGAAGTCCCGCGTCCTCTGGTCGATGCTAAACCCTTGGCGCGTCGTCCGACTCTATAAATACCCCAACCTCATCATGGTCGCTCTCGCAAGTTCAAGTTTGGTGTGGAATATGTACAGTTTACTCACCCCGATTCGATATATCCTAAACCCTCGCTTCAATCTCACAACGCCAATACAATCTGGCCTCTTCTACCTCGCTCCAGGCTGTGGCTATATCCTCGGAACCTTCTTTGGCGGCCGCTATGCAGATCACATAACCATAAAATACATCCGTAAACGCGGTTCCCGTATCCCCGAAGACCGTCTCCGCTCTGCACTCCCCTTCATGGGTATAATGATCCCAGCTTGCATGTTGATATACGGGTGGTCGATCGAAAAACGATTTGGAGGAATCGCATTGCCAGTAATAATGATGTTCATCCAAGGAATTGGACAACTTTTTTGTTTTCCAAGTTTGAATACTTACTGTCTGGACTGTATGGGCCAGCATGGGGCGGAGGTCATCGCTGGAAATTATATGATTCGGTATCTGTTTGCCGCGATGGGGAGTGCGACTGTACTGCCCGCTGTGGAGAAGATTGGAGTGGGGTGGTTTAGTACGATTTCTGCTGGCTTTTTGGTGGTAAGCGCGGGGGCTACGGGAGCAGCGGTTTTGTGGGGAAAGGGGTGGAGGGATGGTGTGGATAAGAGGAAGAGAGCACGGAGGGAGAGGAAGCAAAAGGATGTAGATCTAGAAGGCGTAGCTGAAGATGTGGTCGTTAAAGGAAAGGAAGATGAGAGGGTTTGAGTGATGTGGAAGTAATATAATGGGGGGTTATGGAAAGACTAAATTGTTAAATGCGTCCCAATAGAGTAATAGGTAATATGGTGTCGAATAAATGATGAACTCAAGCGTTGTCTTAACCAGTCTAGTGCCCACAACCACCATTCTATAATATAAATAGCAAAACACACGCATAAAGTTTCTGAGAAAGGGAAAAAAGATATTTTCCAATCATACTCACCATCATATATACTCACTGATTCAACATATGGCAACGACAATGATGAAATAAGATGAAATTGGGTTGTTAAAACCCCCATAGATGTTAATATACGGTTTCTTCTAGAGTGCTGTTTATAATTCCGCTGCCACCAAGCCGTGCTGATGTCTAATTGTTGATATTAATGGTAGCCAACCACAACTACAAGCTCTTAGGCTCGAGGGGTTGTCTCTCACTATGTCTTATTTTAGCAGGATTAATTCCGGCGCTTGTGCTCATTAGATATACTTCTATTGTTGCTACTAGAAATTGTCAGGTATTTTCTAGCACCGCAGTCTTGCTGACACTAGAGGTAACACTCATCTGAAAAGGGCCTCGTTTGTTGAGTCCAAGCTTTCCGTCTGAATTCGATTATATTTATTCATGAAGGAATGATGTCTAGAAAGACATTCTTTCTCATGTTTTAGATAGCCGCCTTTCGTTGAATCTTTCTATATTATAGGTTGTTGACACTGTGCCTTTCATACACAGAGATACAACAAACTAGCCAACTCAAATTTCACAGAAATTTTACAACTGCATTTCATGCATCACGGTTTCCAAACGTAGGCGGAATTCCCTCGATCTCTTGTCCCCACCTTTGCCCTCTCTTAATACCCCGACGAAGTGCTAGACACCTCCACGATGGGCTTCTTACCACCAAAGGACACTATTACCATGGCAATGACGATAGACTCCAATCATTAATTCTAACTCTCCAATTCATGTTAGACCAAACCCACTGGTTGCAAATATATCTATATATGTTCCATCCTAACTAGGGGGTCTAGTAATGATAGCAAGGGAACCTCCTATAGTCAAACAACTGAACTCTCACAACGGAGCAAACGCCGAGAACACCTTAACTTGATGAGCCACCACTAGCTCAAACCCGAATACCATATTTTCCATCCCAATTAGGAAATCGTGAGACCCGAGCGAGCACGGATTTCTCCTCAAGACTTCCTAACTAGCTAGAATCCATCACCATACGGAAAAGAGTAGAGAGCAAAGAAATATGAAGGCTTATCCCGGCTAATTTGCTAACTGCCCAACTTTCAACTTTTAGGATAACAGTTAAAGGGTTGTGTTAGCCTCATTGATAATGAAGGCTATACAAGGGATCGTCTAAATGCAACATTGTTAATCATTAGTTGAGTTAGTGCCAATAAACCCGGGAGGGGTTGGGAGAAGTTGCACAGAATGCAAACTGTCGGCCAGAGGCTCCCTGAGATACTGTAAAAGGGGGTGAAGTTTAGAACTTAATGAATTTTCTCCATCATCCAGAGGAGTTTGCGGATTTTCAATTTGAAAAGTAAGATCATAGACAAGATCAAGAAAATTGGCTTTCTGGAAGCCTGAAAAGAGAATTGAATTGTGGTGGGCCGCTGAACCTGTTGTGAGAAAACTAGGTGATTGGGCGATATTGATAGGCTCCTTGCATCTGAGAATAGACACGCTACTCTGTGATGCTATGCCTGAAGGGTTGGAGCTGTTAGGGTTTCTTAGAGGGTCGTGATGGTTCAAAATCCAGAATTTGTTGTTTTTAAAAGTATGAGAGGCTTTAGTCAGTAATTGATGATTGCAATTACCATTTAACTGAACCCCCACCACTTCAGTCTTTTACGTCTCAGAAAGGGGTCATCATAGTGAACCTGGGAAATTGGAACGTGGTGCTTTGCATTATTTTGTCTTTATGCGTATGGTGATGATATATCATTAGGGGAGAAGTCGCCATATCACGCTTGTGCTGAATAAATTCCCCAATAAGGCATTATCGGTAGCCTCATAATTAATAGTTGGAAGATGTACCAGGGTATATACTTTTAATATCATGGAAACGGTACCAAGACGGCAAGCTACTAAAGAAAATTGCAGGATAGAAGGGTATTTAAAGCGAAGTTTATCCGCCTAGACGACAACAATCAACATCGACTTTGAGACACCACAATTAAAAGCATTTGATCTTTCTCAACATCTTCTTTATCCAACAACATCAATTGAATACTCTCAATACACCAAAAAATGTCGATCGGCGTAGCTATCATCGGAAGCGGAATCTTCGTCCGTGAAGAACATCTAGTCAGTTTTCCTCCAAATATACCCCGCAATTACCCCACTATTGACTTTTTGACAAGTACTGACAACGCTGTAGCCAGCAGTTCTCGCCGCAAAGGAATACCTCACTCTCAAAGCAGTCTACTCGCGCTCCCTCAAGTCCGCACAATCTCTCGAGCAAAATGTAGACCTTTACTCAGACGACTCTGGCTCAGGAAAAACCTACCACGATCTGCTTCTCCGCGATGACATCCAAGCTGTGATCCTCGCGCTACCAATCCTTTCCCAACCAGAATACATTGAAGCCGCGCTCGCAGCGGGAAAACATGTCTTAGCTGAGAAGCCAATTGCAGGAGACATCGCGAGGGCAGAAAAGCTCATCGAATACTACAAAAGCGACAAAGTAAAAGGCGGCGCAACATGGGCCGTAGCAGAAAACTTCCGCTTCCTCGACAGCTTCTTATACGCACAGCAGGAAATTCAAAAACTTGGTCGAGTTACAGGATTCCGAGTTAAGAGTTTTGGGAATGTAAAAAAAGGAGGGAAGTATTTCGAAACTGCTTGGAGGAAGACGCCAGGGTATCAAGGAGGATTTCTGCTGGATGGAGGTGTACATTTTGTTGCTGGGACGAGGTTGCTCCTAGGCGAGGAGGCAAAACCGACAGGGTTAACGGCCTATACAACGCTCCTACTAGAGCATTTGCCCCCAGTTGATACGGTGAATTCGGTTTGGAAGTGTAAGTCTGGAATTTCAGGGACATTTATGAACAGTTTTGGTACGACGTTTAGTGGAAGTGAATACAGTGTTGCGTGTGAGAAAGGGAGCGTTACTGTTGAACGGAGTAAAGTTACTGTTAGGCAGGGAGAAGAAAACGAGGGAAATCTCAAAGTTGAGGAGTTCAAGGATGAGGGGAGCGGGGTGAAACAGGAGGTGAAGGCTTGGGCAGAGAGTATTATTGCGGGCAAACCAAATCCGAGACAGAGCCCTGAGTTGGCATTGGGAGATTTAGAGATTCTGGAGAAGATGCTGAAGAGTGGAGAGGCCGATGGAGAGAAGCAGAGTTTGCAGTATGTTTGAGAAGTAGAGTGAGAAGCGTATTAAAACCTGAGATGCCAGAGTACTGATCTCCTACGTTCCGGTTTTCCTCTGAAGGGGCGAGGTTTCTTTTCTTCTTCTGCTGTCAAATTGCGGGACGAGCATTGGAGCATGATCTTAGGCTGAAATGAGATTACTGTTCTTTTATCAAATAATTCTTTTGGCATTGCCACTGTTTGGAAGGCCAGGCCATTATGTTTTCCAATTCCACATTTTTGCCTGTTTATTTCGAGTTTTGAAGAAGAGAGATTCTGATAAAGCTAGCATAACCTCCTGCGTGTTGGGAACCATCGCCATAGAGTAAATTGCTGTTCTTGCGAGCTTCAGAAAATCGTGACAAAACTATATATCTTGAAACACAGGATGCTTTCTATTTATCCCTGATAGCTCCCTTTTGCATCTCGTTGGACCTCATTCATACACCCATATCTGACAAGCAAACTAACTGTGGTGTTCTTGCCATAATCTCAACCGTGAATAGAGACTCAATTCTTATAATTAAAACTAATGAACTGCCCACTCCGATTCCTAGTATGTATTCCAATATAGTGTCACCCATATCATCGAATAGTTTTGGTTGTCCTATGGTTCTAAGGTTGAGTGATCCGGTAGTACTCAGTACGTTTCAGAGCTATTTTGAGAAACCTTGCAGGTTGGCCAGGTAAGTTCAAACGGTGGATACTGTTGACGGATTTGGGATCATCTGGAGTTTACGTTAAATTAGCATGTAGTAATGATTCGAAAATATCTGCTCCTTTCACGAGACGGAATGAGATCTCTAATTCTGCGCTAGCTGACGGGTTGACTCTTCCATAAACAACTATTTTGCTCCTGTTATTGACTTCGTTCTTTTTAGTGATGCGAAGATAGCTAGAGATCTCTGGGGATTTTGCAGCTCATAAAAATTCGCCTAGCCTCAGAAAGGGGTACATACCACGTGACCTCGCTTCGGTTCATAGACCTCCTGCCATGTTTAGTTCGAACTCCGCTAGCATTCAAACGCCTCCCAACGGCCACCCCTGTAGCTATCACAGCCTCCCAGACCATACCTTAAACCATCTTGCCATTCACCTCATCTCGAACTTCAATCCAGGTCTTCCTAAAGATCATGTCATAAACACGAAACAATTACCCAAAATGCCAAAGTATCCACTAACGAGCACATTCATAAACGCATTAATAGCCTCGGCCCCTTCGATCGAATTCCAGAGGTTAAAGATAGTTTCGGTGATCTCTCCTATTTTATCCCACATCCTCCTCAGAACACTTGCTCGTCTGGGAAAGACTTGAAAAGGTCTATCTTTGGTGGTAAGGACCAACGTCAAGGCCCACCATTCCCTTTTAAGTCAGGCCCAAACTACAACTACTAATTGGTCGTGCAGATAATTATTTTAGCTTCTCGCTGATCTCCTAGAGGAATCCCAACCCATGATCTTCCCAATTGGGTCTTGCCTTTCCTTCGGCTGACGGCAAAGCTCTTACTGACACTAATTTTTCCAGAGAGTACAGTGTCATTCAAACTATACCGACTACTCAAGGTATATCCTAGAAAGTACCATTAAAACATAGAAGTTCAATAGAACCCGTATTGGGCCGCAGTAATTAAGGTTACATTAGCATTCCTTGCCTTCCTCGCCCTGTCCCAGATAAACCATTACCTTCGCTCCGACCTCGGAAGTACAATTTGGAAAAATATGGATCCTCAGATGAATGGCTAGAAACCTTACTCATTTACTGATTTCTTCTGTAATCGCCTGGCAGCTATGGGTGGAACCAAGAGCCTGAGTATGCAACGCTTTGCAACCACCAAAAAAAACCATGAGATTATAATCCTTGGAATAGCCAAACAAAATATTCATGAACACAGCCGACTGCACTTGTAAAGGTATCAATGGATATGGTCATCTTCCCTCCTGCTATTAGTGTTGCAGTGGCTAATACTACTTGACAAGCTTGCACCAACTCCCGAGTTGGTCTGGTAGGTGAATGCTCCTTAGTGAGGAGCGCTCGATTGAGGCCCATGATTTGCAGCTAGGGCCGACGAATATCGAAGTTCATGTTTGGATATTGTTGCATCGCAGTGGCATTAGAGAAAGAAGTGAAAAAAAAAGTTATCACAAAAGTAATGCCAAGGCTGAGCAAGGTGAACATATGATAATTTAGAGGCTCTGGTGGCTTTAACATGAACGGGTTATATTAGGTAAATAAGAAAGATGAAAAACTTTTGCCTTCCTCTAATGAGGCCAGCTGAGCTCAATAATGTACCTTGCTGGTTCGCATCGCCAAAGGCGCCTAGATCGCTACTTCCACAGAGTGGGCATACACGGAGGTAAGAGCACGTGAAAGGAAGAAGCTCTGCATTTGCAGATTCTTCATCAAATGACAAGGTTAAATGTTTATTACGGCGAGCACATTTTTACTGGATAGGAAACATGTTGCATCATTATAAACTCAATCCCATATTTATGCAATCAATGCAACAACGTATGTTAATACTTATACAACAGAAAGGTAGTTCTCGCTCCCTATGACCACTACCCCTGATCTCTATTGTCATTCCTCAAACCCAAACCAACCCTCAAAAACTCCATTATAATTCATGCACATGCCACAAATGTAGAATGAAAGCACTCCTCATCCTTTCAAGCAGCTCTTGCGAAAAGAAATCCGGATCCATTTCCCCAAGCCCAAAGCCCCTACCCTTATATTACCACCCCTAGAATCTGCCATATGGACTAGATCCGTTTAAAAAGAAGGCGGGAATGAATAAGACATTCTCGCAATAAACATAATTTGAAGAAAGCAGAATATTACACGGATATCGAGCTGGGCCCCAAAAATTTTTAGCCTCTCAATAATTGTTTCTTCTCCTCGCACGACCACTGCCAAGATCGATATTCTTCATCTCTTCCATCAATGCCCAAGCATCCCCTCCACCACCGCCTGATTGAGGATGTGGTTGGGAGTTCATTGGGACTTTTGCAGGGATGGGAGGTCCCGAACCGCCTCTGTAGCCTGACCCGTAGCTTGGTGCGTAATTCTCACTTGAGTGATAATCGCCTGTACTTGGTCGTGGCAT
Source organism: Tricladium varicosporioides (assembly GCA_021365295.1). Classification (NCBI taxonomy): domain Eukaryota; kingdom Fungi; phylum Ascomycota; class Leotiomycetes; order Helotiales; family Tricladiaceae; genus Tricladium; species Tricladium varicosporioides. The sequence continues at coordinate 1,250,254 of JAJTIW010000002.1, forward strand.
ACTTCTAGGCGTCCCGCTGTTGTTTTGATACGGGGTAATCGGTGCTAGAGGACTTGACTGTGGATTGGGCATCGCTGACATCCTGTTTGCTTTCTTCTGAAGGCGATTTCGTCCCATTGGTGGCGTATTAGGCTCACCAGAGTGGAAGACGGGCCCAGATGAAGCAGGCAGTGCCATTGATTGTGGTCTACCAGCTTGTTTCAGAGGTCTACGACCCGAGGATCCAGGTTGGGGATTACTCGGCGGCGGGCGATAGTTGCGATCTGGAAGCTGAGATGCATACTTCGGTCCCTTAGATTCGAGGAGTGGTGCATAATTCGATTCTGGAATGTGATCGCTTGGATCGATTTCCCTCCCATCATGGGTGATGATTTTCGCGTCAGGATCTGGCTCTTGGGTATCGTATCTCGCACTCAGCGAAGGCGTTGAAGTTGAACCCGAGATTTTGGGATTCAAAGCATTATAAGAATCGGGCCCAAAAGGAACTCCTGACAGACGTCTTGTCTCAGGAGGCGGTGGTGCAGGACTGACAGACTTCCTAGTCAATGCCCTTCTTGGGTCAGGTGATACGCCTCGGGGGTTAACAGCAGGAGAGTTAGATGCTGAGTATCGACTCGGTCGTTCGTCGTAGGAAGCGACTGATGGCGCAGCCGTAGGAACATTCGCAGCCGAATATCGGCTCTGCCGTTCATCATAAGATGCTGCCGATGTTGATGCAACTGCGGGAATGTATGGAACCATTGTAGTTTCCTGATATGAGTTTGAATGAGGACGACCCTGTTGATATTGAGGTGGTTCCTGATACCTCCCACGAGATGAACTTCCTGCACTCTGATGAACCATAGCTCTCTTTTCATCGTAAATCCTTTCAGATATTTCTTGCGCAATCATTGGGTCCATACCAGCAACAAGAGTTGCAGGTACCGGAGCCATTCCGTAATCATCACTAGCTGGACCTGGGCCAATGGACAGTTGTCGTGGTGGGGGACCTCGCAGATTCCGGTCGTTCTGCTGATATTGCTGGGACATTGTATTATACGACGTTCCTGAAGAGGTAGATGTGGTCGTCTGTGAGCGGTCTCGAACAGAAATCTGAGAATTCGAAGATGTATAACCTATACTATTCGAGTACTGGTGATTTGGCGTAGGAGAGTTATTATTTCGACTATTCATTGAAATAGCGCTTCCACGCCCACTCAAATTCAGTGGTGCAGGTGAGTCTGCCTCATAACGCGCTTGCTCGTCCTGCCTTGAGGAACGAGATGCACTGTCTCGAGGTCGAGAGTATGGCCCGCTAGATGGCGACGGTGGCGCATCCTCAACCGTAGGCTGCATATCATCGTAATGGTTATTGTACCGCGCATCATATGAATTATGGCGAGGAGGGGACTCCTGGTACTCATTGTATGAAGATTTGCGATGGTTTTCAGTTTTCGGAGGACTATAAGCTTGATATGATTTGGGTTGTGCGTAACTGGGTACGGAGCGACGCTGAAAATCATTTTGCGGTGGTTCGTAAGAGTTCCCGGTCCTTGTATCAGAAGGAAAGCTATAGCTCCCATGTTGTTGCAAAGCAGCTGGGCTCGCGTGGCTGCTACCATGCCTGTTTCCATGAACTGGTGGGGGAGGGGGTGGCCCCGGGCTTGGTGGGGGGCCAAAATCTTCTGGCTGAGGTAATTCGTAAGGACTCTGTAGAGAGTTGTACGTGTCTCGTGGGTCAATATCATCTTCATCATCATAACGCCCTCTAGAATTGTTTCGTGGCTGATAGTCATTTCTTGGGGAGTCATAAGGGTCGTATCGATCGTAGGAATTCTGTGGTATGTTTGGCGAAGCCGGAGCGTAGCTATTCGGATTTGGACTATTGTCATAGCCACGAGGCGAAAATTGTGCCGGGGGTGTGTTGTATTCAACTCGTTGCAAAGGCGATTGATCAGGTACGAAATTTTGAGTTTGGTATCCTCGTGTGGGGGTTTGGACATGATCAGGTATCGCAGCTGGTGGCTGATAACTTTTTGGTGGTGTTTGGCGGTAATCCGAAACGCTGTTCTGCGGTGGATATGCTCGAGGTGATGGCTGTGCGTATTCCGTGGTGTCTGCCGTAGGATAGCTTCGAGGGGGTGTTTGCTCGTACTGGTCATAGTCTGCTACGCTGGGTGGCTGGTATCCTCTGGGTGGCGTTTGGCTGTATTCAGGACCGGAATTTGCTGGTGCCGGCGGATACCCTCGTGAGTTCTGCTCATGGTTTGGAGTTCCTGTAGGTGATTGATGACTTCGGGGTGGTGTCTGAACGTGATCAGGAATGGCCGAGGGTGCAGGAGCTCCAGTGACTGGGTCGGACGGCAATGGCCTTCTCTTCACAGGAGCCTTTGGCTGTCTTGGTCCTTTCAATGACTCCTTTCCTGTATCATCTACACCATTCGTAGCACTCTGCTTAGTTGTTTGTGGTTTTTCTGCCTTTGGCCGAGTGTCGTAGTACGTGATTTCGATCCTGATTTCGCCAGCATATTTGCCCTTGCAGCTTAAATTGTGCCAAACATCGCCCTGCCCTCCACCTGGCACAACAACCTCATTAAGGTTCACCCAAGTCTCTCCAATTAAGTCTGTCTTCTTGTCGTCGTTGAAAACCGATACCTTGAGTTGGTAGTAGTCGGGAGAATCGTGGACGGTAAAGCGAAGCTCTTGATCCCTACGATGAAGTCAGTTCAATTCAAAACATTAGTACAAACATATCGTACCATCTTGGAGTTTGCCCTCCTCGACGATCAGTCTCCGTCTTCTTTGCCTCCTTGCCAAGCCTTGCCGCGCAATATGGATCCTGCTTCCCAATTGTCTTACGATTCGGAAGATTCTTCGCACGATCCACGATAACAACAAGAGTCCCAATTTCAGGACCATCGACGGTCATATCAGAATATATGCCCGAGGTGTGCATGGCGTTTAGGCCATTAACTTTCGATTTAGTCGCCATAGTGACTGGATTGAAGCTGGTGTTGTTGTTGACGGATGCGGCTGGGTACGGCACAATGCTTTGTTTACTAGCTCGAAGCTCTAGATGAGCATTGTTTTCTGGATGCGCATACGAAAAAGCCAAGTATGGTCACAAAGTCGACTGCATAAAGGACCGTGGGATGAATTGAAGAGAATGGACGCAGAAGGAAGTTCCTCTGCAGGTTGGTTGTACTTCGTTCTGCGCAGTCGTGAGCAAAGAGCTTCGAATCAATGGTGGCTGGTGAAGAGGTTGGGTACGCGAAAGTCGCGGCGGTTTCCTTGGTACTGAACCTTCACCATGCCAACAATATGCGCTTCCAATGTTTCATAGTACAAAGAGTTCAGTGCAAGGGTCTTCCTGTTTCTTTTATAATTAATTCATCATTTAATCGAGATCACAATTCTAGATCTTGTTAATAGCAATTCCATGTTTACAATACTTTGTAATCGTCATCTGGAGATCGCGGACTTTTGTTTGGGGAATGTGGGTAGGCGAACCTAAATATAGATTAAAAATAGAGTGGCTCAGGAACCCCCCCGGTTTATCCCTGTTCACCGTAACACGTGATATATATCGCAGCCTTCTATTACGCGTCAGCAAGGAGAAGAGCTTAAGTAAATTTAGGCAGGCGATACATAACTGCATCGATTATGTATGCGTATGGCCTAGAGTTCTTGATGATGGAAAGTCAAGTTGCTGCTGGTTTTCCGGTGCAGATCACGTGATAAATATGTTGGCTGGACTCGGTCACACCTGGACCAATTTGAAATGCACTTTTGGGTAGCATTGATTACAAAACCAGAAAGCGGACCAGGGGGAAGCATTGGTGAGTTGGGTTTGTAAGATATCGTTTCAAGGCAGGGGAATTCTCACGCATGTAGAACATCAAACGAACCTCGACATGATCCTTTGAAATGTTTCAAAATGTTCTACAACTCCAAGCAATATTTGACCTCCGCCAAAAACGCTTTTATAAACTAGCTATCTATCTAGACAAAAATTGGGTATATCTGAAGAACCCTCCATGCCGCCGAATCCTACCATGCCAAGCCACCCAAACCAGTATACAATGCCAGTATACAAATATTATACCCATGAACAAATTTACTCACTTCCAGACTCATCTTCTGAAGTTCTAGCCTTCATTTCTTTCCACTCCTTTCCCTTTCCCTTTCCCCCACCCTTCTTGCCCTTAACACCCTTACCCCGAAGTCCGATTGGAATCTCCTTTCGGACCTCCCCATCCTCGAAAAGGACACCGATATCGCCTCTCCGGGCAACAGCTTTCTTCCAATATTTCTTCTCCAGCCCACCTTCAGCATCGCCTTCGGTAACAACATTTCCGGCCTCATTTCGTGCCCAGACAATCTTAGGGTTAGCCTCCATAACAGCCCGGAGATCGATGTAAATAGAAACATCGGCATCGCTCGCAGCCTTCACCTCAACACCATCCTCATCCACCTTAATGCTAGCAAACTGCAAGTAAGCCTGTCCACCTGCTCGCTTGATCCCTCCAGAAGCAAGGATAAGGGGGTAGTTAGCGTATGAAGATTCATACACAATCAGATCTGGGAGATCTTCAGTGGTGGTTGTGAGAGGTGTAAGTTTTTGAGCGGTTGTAGATACAGGAGTTTGGGAGGGGGCGGAAGAAGCAACGATGCGGATGAGATAGTCGGATTCGTCAGCCTCATCAGCTTCGGAGTCGGCCTTAAGCTTGAGGGCGAATTTGGATTTAGAGGCGGAAACGAGGGTTTGAAGTTCTTCGAATGTGACGTCGAGGGATGAGAGATTTTGTTTTTGGAGCTGAGATTTTTGTTAGGTTGCTCCTTATAAAAACGGGATAAATGGGGCGAAGCATACCACTTCCTCACAGTCAACCCATCCATCGGCGTCAGCTACCAGCTTCTCCTCTCCCTCAGCCTGTTGCTCGCCCTTGGTGATGGTTCGTTTGAGAACCCAGGTCAAGGCTTTGGTGATCAAGCCCTCTCTATCATCCACAACGGAATATCCCCGACCTCGGCCTTTCTTCGCAACACTCCCACCGTGCTTGCTCCGGCCATGGCGAGTGTTGTTCCCAGATACGGGGGAGGGAGCCATAATTCCTCCATCAAGAGAAAGTCCAGACATAGGTTGCATAACTGCTGCAGCCATTGTAAAGAAGTATAATATAGAACTGAAGAGTATAATAGAATTGGTATTGTTGAGAATGAATCGAACAGGAGAACGGAGAAGTAACAATGAGAATATACCAAACAGAGGGGTAAAGAGGGGTAATATATAAGAACCCCTAGGAGTGTCTCGCTTGTGGATACAAATTCTCCTTCAACACCTCAACCAGCCCCCAGACATCTTGCCAGCTCCGTCACAACAAATACAGCGCCAAGGCGGTATGCTAGCCTTCAATGCATTTACCCATCTCTCTTACCTGCATGTATGCACCAAGTCATAGGCACCTGCTTGTCTGTTCGTGCTGCCAGTGGGGTCGTTCCTGCACCTTGCGTCAAAAACAAACGGACTTAGATAGCGGTGTGGAATGGTCTGCAAGAACAACAAAGCAATACGATAGCACCTAGGCCGGCGGCTCGACCCGCTTAGGAACGCGTGCAAGTTTCTCATCCGTTCGTAGGAGATCCTGCGGGGCAACGGGTGGCGAATGGTATGAAACTGGCTGAAGAGGAAGAGCGGTGTAATGGCGCTAAGCGGTTTTGTATCACGTGAGAAGCCCCCTTTACCGCCAGAAGCGGTCCTCGTTGGATCGCCATGTTTGAGACCTCATCTGGAATGTCGAGAATTGCATCAAGGCAGTCGATTTTAAAGCCCAATGCTTAGGCTGAGTTTATCTGTGTTTGATCTACAAGATGCTTCTGGGATTTCCGAGGATGTCTCAGGTTACTCAAGGTAAAGCTCACCTCCAGGGCTAAGTTCTTCAGATATCCCGACTATCCGGGAATTCGACATGTCATTGGCAACCACGTGAGGTTCTACCTAAAGAAGACTATCTCAGGTGACAAATCTCCCCCTCTTGTGACACCATCAGAAGGGTGAAACGACTTGAGGATATCATATCATCAACAGCCTCGTTTCTAAAACTACCCCACTTGTTCTCGGGCGGGGTAATTAAGTGACAAAAATTACTTGCGTCCGATTTTCGCACCATTCTCATCTGAAGCCCCTATTAGCCACCTCAGCTTCTGCCTCCGCTTCATCATCACCTTCAAGTCGGATCTCATGTCCATTCCCATCTTTGACGAAGTTGCTGGCGAAACAACTCAGTCCAGCAACCCCCGCTAATGCCCAAAATGTAGCTCCTACAACGCCCTTTTCCAGCCCAACGCCATATACCCAACCTCCAAGGGCAGGTCCAACTGTACGTGCAGCTGCAGATGCACTCTGTCCTATTCCGTGTACTGTGCCTAAGACAGTCGGATGCGGGCAGCAGTTGTTCACTAGGATCTGTGCAGCCGGAGCAGCAAAAGTCCGGCCGATGACGAATATAGATATTAGGGCTGTAAGAGCAGTCCAGAACGGCACACCAGTTTTCGGTGATGGTGCTGGAGTAGTTGACGGAATGATTGCCAGGAATGGAACGAGTGTAAACACAACTGGGAAACAGTAAAGGAACATCCGCCAAGAAAGGACCGTCCCGAAGCGGTTGTTGATGATTGGGTAGAGAAATAGCTGCAGAATTATTCCTATAGTTCCCAAAATGGCCATGGCGAAACCTATGGACCGGGGAGGTAAACCCACGCCACCTGTAAACGTTAGTGGTGGATGTGGTTGATAATCGGCTGGGAAATTTGCGGGATCGTAGACAGGGGTGGAGAGAAACGTGTAGAATATGCTTTGGAACGTGCCCATCGACAGTGCTAGCAGTATATGGGAAATGAGGGTAGTGATGACGTTGTATGTAAAGATGCGCCGGAAGGGAAGCCTGTTAGGATATTGAATCCCGACTCGTTTTGCTGGTTTGGTGGACGTAGCAAACACCTCGACAACTGGGGTATTTGAGTCTTGGTCATTCACAGCGAGATATCCATTGCCCTGATTGCTTTGTCGAAGGCCTCTTAATTTTCTGAAAGCCGCAGCAACCTTACGGCTGAGCGTGACACCAAAATCCTTCTTGTGAAGGAAGGCGTCGTGCGTCTTGCAGCTATTAGCCTCATGACTTACCCCACAGTGGGGAACTCACCTCTTCAAGACCTAGCCAAACAGTCAAGGATGCAAAGGCGAGAAATATCGCGCTTAATATGTTTGGGGGCGAGTATGGAAACGCTTCAAGCCATTTGATGCCACCAAATATGCCAGGATAAACTGTCACAGGGTCACTTGTCAAACCCCCAAGTAGAGGTCCGATAATAACTCCCACATTTGCGACCATAGGAAGAAGAAGGAAAGCCCGCGATTGGAACCTAAGTTTTGTTAGCGCCAGTGCCCACGCGAAACCGTGAAATATCATGAGGGTATCAGCGCTGATATAGACATTCGTATTAAACTTATTTCGTGACTGGACATCCTGCTCTAGAGATCCTTGTATAGCAACCTCTCTAGCATGGTCATTCCCGCCAGGCTGGTTCTGTTGCGGATCACCATATCCTGCTCTGGAGACTGCTTGTGGGGTAACCGCGCTGGCTTAATTACTCTCCCCAAAGCCCTGGATGGTAGCAAAAAGGTATGGTCATGCCAATAGCCGCACAGTTCGAATTGCAGGCCAAGGAGCACTTCTCTAAATCTTGGTCCTTGATACGAGATAACGCCGAAATGGGGTAAGTACGTACTTCTTCTCTCTGATGATTTCAGATATCATTGTTCTCATAACACCGACATTCCCATTAAGAGCTCCACCAAGACTTCGGAAGACAAGAGCTTGAGTGAAGGTTGAGGAGAATCCAAAACCGATGCAAGACATCATTGCTCCTGAAAGTCCGAAAAGAATAACACTCTTTCGCCCTCTATAATCTGACATTCGACCCCATAACATAGCTGTACATAGCTGAGCAGCTGCAAAGGATCCTTGAATTACACCGGCTTGGTAGGCGATGGTGGCATCCGGTAATGACTTATCAAAGGATTTAAGTTGATAAAAGACATAAGACTACCCGAGGTCAGTATGACCTGGATAATCTTCCGAGCTGGATCTACTCACTCGCAGTGATGATTGTACCAATGGCTCCGAGAGCCTTGCAAGACATAAAATTAATAATTGGCCTTTATGAGGGAGACTCGTCCACGTGACAGGTTTCTCTTCCGTCTTTGGAGGTACCTGGAGTGATAAAGGATCCCCGTCCTCCTCATCAAAAGATCCGCGTCTTGCCAGATCATATGGACCTGCACTCTGAGGTTTCCTCAACAACTTCCTCTGCTGCTTTTGCTTGTTTCCATTGCCATTGAGTGTCAGAGAAGACTCATCGCTATCGCTATCGCTATCGCTATCCGATGGCTGAATCCTCGAATAATGGCTCCCTTGAAGCTGCAAGGGGGCTTCTGGCATCGTGTACTTGTACTTTGAGAATGAAGGCACAATTGAGTGAGCCTCAGAGTTGGTTGTGGAGTAATGATACAGTAAAGAATGTATTGTTCAGTAGGCCAAGATTAGGAAAAGAAGATTCGAAATCAATCCCCACTTAACTCCGCCACTTCTAGGCGTGAACGGGGGGGATTGGGCGCATGACTAGTCCCATTGCCCATTGATTGCATTGGCTTGTCGGGAGCTCGGCACAAGCTGATGAACACGGAAGAGGACGCTTGGTAGCTCATGTATTGTCGGTGCGTGTAGTAAGGCTTTGTGCGGAATGTGACTGCATATGATGCTATCGCGAAGAGAAGACTTGTATGTGTCTCAGAAACTTTCGTGCATGCGGTTAGATGCAAGATGGAGTGACATCGCGAATCATCACAAACTTCCGAAGTTGGGCTTGCCGAGCATCGCAGTGATTGGACGACAAAGTATTCCCTTGGTGTGTAACCACCCATCAATTTCTTGGAATTCTTTCGTAAAGCTTATACCAAGGGTTTTTCGGAACGTCTCCTAACATAATAATGTTCTAAATCTTCATGTTGTGAAATGTTTTACAACGAGAAAATCTTCTGACCTTTGAATTCTTTCATACTTTGTTTTGATGTTATGGTGTTGTGAACCTCCCCTCACTCATTAGTTAGATGAATAAACTTAGTGCTAAAAATAAAGACTTAAGGAGAGATAAGGGTAAGGTCCTTAAATTCTCATTCCTATCACTTATCGCCTTTAAAATAGTCATGACCTCAATAGGAAAATTGTTTGGGCGAAAACACTGCCACATAATGTCACAATAGTATTTCACAACAAGACAGATTTTCAACCGTTGTGTCTTTTCGTCCTTTCACCTAGTTTTCCAAAAGATAATTTTGCTTATCAACTCAATTCACATAAGTAGCATATAGAACTACACTGTTAGATTAAGTGTAGGTAGGTATACTCTAGCCCTTAGTGATGTTTAGTTAAGACTACAGATTGATTGGAGGGCAAGAATTTTGTTTATTAATAAGGCAAGGGATCTAAAATAAGAGAGTGCTGTGAAAATATGTCACACTGAGAAAATACTTCGAGTTCTGTGCTTTTAGAGTGCTTTCGTCCGATGTGATTTAGAACAAGGTTCATCTCCTGTGTGGACCAAACAATGCAGATATGTTCATAGATCCTACAGAACCCCACCTGATTTGGAACTAAGAAGATCAGCGAATTCGGAGATGACTGGTTGACGATGTTGTTTTCGCTCAGCTCGAATAAGACCCTCGAGTGAAATGGTTAATGACAGACAGAAAAGGAGAGAAGTTAGAACTTGATCAACAGGGTACGTCCACGATTTTATACCTATCGCAAACCATATTAAATGCAGAACATACTAAAAACAAAACTTACCACGAATGTTTCATGAAATAAGCCAACTACAGGAAAACTTCCTAAAATAGACATATTTTGGTATTCCTGTGTAGAAGAAAAAGGAAATGGAAATAGTATATACATCACGTGATGGCGCATCATCCCTGCATTTGAAGCGCGTCGTCCAAGACAGCGTACTACATTGCATCACCATCAACAACAATGTCCCATACTGCAAGGGCAGAGGGGTACGAAGATGAAATCACAGAAGACGAGGGAGATTCCGATAACAGAAGTCGCATATTGAAACCAATTATTACGACAGATGACTACATAGAAAGCGCGTTGCTGTCTCCACCACCCCACTGCAGCCAATTAATAAGATAGCAGGAATTACCGGTCGTATAGCAGACGATGACTCCGATTCATCCATAGGGATTACTCGAGTTGAGTCGAGAGATAAAGGAAAGCGTAAGGCAGGAGAGAAAATTGAGTGGTCCGATGATGACAGCGATGCATACACCAAATTCGCGAATCGAAAATCAGTGAAGCGCAAGAAGCTGAACGCTACCAAAAAGAAGCTCAATGCGAAGGCCAAGGACGCATTTGCTGAACTGAAAAAGGCTAAGGGGAAAGGCGAGCTATCTAAAGGAAGGGAAATGGTATGGGGCGATACTTCGGATAATGAATTTATAGACGAAGAGATGCCAGAATATCTTGTTGAAAGACGTCGGGCTTTTGATCAGAAACAGCAGAAGCTCGAAGAGTCTGGTCTTCAGTTTCCACCGAACTATAATGAAATATATTTTTCTGATGATGAACGGCTGGCAGAACTTAAGGAGCGACCAGACTTTGACGCAAGCGTGGCACCATCAAGAAAATACGAAGATATTCATCTCCCGCACTCCCTTGGTGTTATACCAGCGTCAATAGCGCAGTATCTGAGGGGCTATCAGGTCGATGGAGTGGCATTTCTTCATGAATTATTTATCTACCAGAAAGGTGGAATACTTGGTGATGATATGGGTCTTGGAAAGACTGTCCAAGTCGTGGCTTTCTTGACTGCTGCATTCGGAAAGACTGGCGATGAGAGAGATGCGAAGCGTATGCGCAAAATGCGGCGAGCGCCGGCCAAACCATGGTACCCAAGGGTGCTTATTGTTTGCCCAGGATCGTTGATGGCGAATTGGGAGAATGAGCTCAACAGATGGGGCTGGTGGCACATAGACAAGTTTCATGGTTCAATAGCCGACAAGATTGCTGTCGCTGAAGCTGCGAAATCTGGCAGACTAGAGATCGTCATCACGACATATCAGACGTATCGGAACCAGAAAGATCAGCTCAATCTCATACTTTGGGATTGTGTGGTGGCAGATGAGTGCCATATCCTCAAAGAAAAGACATCGGAAACCACAATCGCCATGAACGAAGTGAATGCTTTATGCAGAATAGGCCTTACCGGGACGGCAATTCAGAACAAATACGAAGAGCTCTACACTTTACTGAATTGGACAAATCCCGGGCGTTTTGGGCCGATGTCCACATGGAAGAATAGCATCAGTACGCCACTCAGAATTGGACAGTCGTACGTTTCCTTTCACACGCTTTAAGCACTTCTAACAAAGCTCCAGCCATGACGCAACCTATCATCAACTAAAAATTGCGAGAGAAACTGCTAAGAAGCTTGTCCAAAATCTGCTACCTCAATTTTTTCTCAGAAGGATGAAAAGCCTCATTGCACACCAACTACCTCGAAAACGCGATCAAGTGGTATTCTGTCCACTTACAGAGAAGCAAAGAGAAGCGTATGAGCTGTTTCTGGAAAGCGACATGGTCGAGGTTGTGAGGAATTCATCTGAGGAATGCGAATGTAAGTCAGGCAAGAAAGCAGGCTGGTGTTGTCACACTATGATGCTAGGTTCCAACACTAAATGGCAGGCCCTCGTATTCCCTGTCATAGCAACTCTGCAAAAGCTATCAAACCATCTTGCGTTATTGATACCAAATTCAAACGACCAGAGTGAGAAACAAGAACGAGATCTTGAGTTCTTGAAGATAGTGGTTCCAGATGACTGGAAGATGCTCTACACTAATCGGGAATCATTGTTCAATCTATCTAATCCAGAGTTTTGTGGAAAAGTATATTGAGAACCATTTCTGCATTTGCCGTGCTAATAATTTGTAGTGGAAAATTCTCAAAAAACTTCTGAAACTCTGGCACGATAATGAAGATAAGGTACTCATCTTCTCTCATAGCGTTAGATTATTAAAGATGCTCAGACACCTTTTTGACAACACTGGCTACAATGTGAGCTTTCTAAGTGGTGAAATGCCAAATGAAGATAGGCAGAAGACAGTTGACGACTTCAACACGGATCCTCACCAATTTGTGTTTCTGATCTCAACAAAGGCAGGTGGTGTCGGCCTCAATATCACGAGTGCGAACAAAGTGGTTATCTTTGACCCCAATTGGAACCCAAGTTACGACCTTCAGGCCCAGGATCGTGCATACCGCATAGGTCAACTTCGCGATGTCGAAGTGTTTAGATTAGTCTCTGCAGGAACGGTGGAAGAAATTGTCTATGCTCGCCAGATCTACAAACAACAACAAGCTAACATAGGCTATAACGCATCTACTGAAAGACGATATTTCAAAGGCGTTCAAAACAATGCTGGGCAGAAAGGAGAAATCTTCGGACTTGATAATTTATTGTCATTCCATGCGGAGAACATCATCCTGAGAGAAATTGTAAACAAGACCAATATCGCAGAGGCGAAGCGAGGAGTTGACATTCTGGAGGTCAACATGGAAGATGCACTTAATGATGAAGATAACCCTCTCAGGGTTGATGACGATGACAAGGGAGATGGAGCAATGAGCCAGCTCGCTGCAATGATTGCGGAGGGTGATGGCTTGAAGACGAAGAAAGAGAAGCCAAAGCTAAAAATAGATGCAATTCAAGCGATTCTGGCATCTGCTGGGGTCGAATACACGCATGAGAACTCAGAGGTTGTCGGATCTTCTAAAGTCGAAGCAGAACTCAGCCGCCGTGCGGAAGAGACGGGGAATGATATTGACTTCGGAGAACAGAGACTCTTCGCAGAGTCACAATCGCAGGCCCCAGGCCCAACAAAGATTCGTTATGAGTTTCAGCCACCAGAAGATGTCATGATTCGTCAATTTTGCACCATGGCCAAGACCTTCGGATTTCCTAATGCTACCGAATTCGCCTTGGTCGTGGAAGGATGGACTCAGAAGCAGCGGACGGATTGTCTTGAGAGGTTTTACTTGAGGAGACGAGAGAGAATTGCGGAATTAGAGCTGGAAAATAGCCACCTTTCTGAGGTCACGGAAAGTGGGATACATGATGATGAGGAAACAGATGATGAATTATAAGATGATACCCAGGGCATGATGGCGTTTAGAATGCATGTAAAATTAAGCATAAACCATTCACTGTTGAATCAAGCTCCTGATTAACACTTCTAGAAAGACTGGGTAGACCGTCTCCCCTGTCATTTTAAGCTCGAACCAGCCCGAATCCACCCGATATAAATGGCTGTTCTGGAGTTAGTTCGGCATCTTCTAGAAGCATTAAAGGTGGTGATGCACCGCTCCCACCGAAGGTTTTGTGAAAACTTAAAAACTATCAGATTTACTCAGGCGCATAAGCAACAATTAAAAGTGGGTACTTGTTTCTCAATTCTGTTTTCTGACCCTGTATGCGACTCAAAGTCTATCCAAAATGCTCTCATTCCTAGTCATATCTCATAATGCGTGCATATCATGATTACACTGTTACAGCAATTCGTACTTTCCCCAAACTCTATGTCATTCCCATTGGCAACATTTTAACTTTTGTTACAAGTGATCAATCCCATCAATTTCCCCCGTAGATTTGAAACAGTCTTTCAACTCCGGATATCGCCTCCCGAATGGTTCATCTAAACTCCAGCTCGCCAAATTTTTAATATGGTGTTCGAAGTTAGTGGTTATTGTTACCTCCTTTCCTTCAAAATTCAGCACATCCGCATCTCGGTAGGGCCAGTTGACATTTAGATTTGCTGTGTAGGTATGCTGGAATTCATCTGTTGCATATATCTCTTGGTTGTTGATAACAGCATCTCGAAGCTTTCCCCAGATGATCTGTGTGGCCCAAATTGGATGAGGAGTAACGTATTGAGATGAACGAGGCTGATGCCACTCAGGCAGATTATTAAACGTTGTTAAGTTTGGTGATATCTGCCATTGAGTGAGCCTGTAAATCACGAATAATGCCCCCACTTTCTCAGCCAGTCCCCGTAAGGCGGTCCTCTGTAGAAGACCCGAAATGACAGAAGCAATGGGATGTATTTCATTTGATCTTTCTGGGTGAATCAATGCCTGTAAACTTGGCTGAGTAGGGCCTGTGAGAGTCTCCCCAGTGGTACCGCTCAGCGCAAGGCTTCTCTGACGCTGTAGTATACCAATGAGAATGGCGTCAACGGGACCAGTGGGTGGCAGGAAACGAAGTGGCAGTTCCCAAGAGTGGCGTGAAGGTTGATTTAAAAAAGAGGACATAGTAGGCATCGATGTTGCTAAGGGCGCGGGGGCCATTGTTGGCATATATTGCATCGCAGGTTGTTGTGGTACACCTAGACCCACGGGAGAAGTGTTGTTTGATGTCGGTATGCTAATCCCACTCTGTTGTCCCATATCTGGAGAGACACCACTACCTAATGGTGTTTGAATCCCCATTGAAATGTCGTTGCTTAGAGGTAATTGCACCACCGAGGATACCGCTTGAGGTACACCCCGTGGGATCGATTGCGGCCCGCTTCTAATAGGGGTATCACACGAGCCACCCTCAGAAAATGGTGGCTGGTTGAGGAATGGTGATGGCATCGAGGTCACCGATGACGTTTTCGGTCGTAAAGAAGGAATTGAGGACATTCGCCTTGTTCTTGCGTTTTGTCTACTGTTTGAAGAATTACTCGTCGCCATGTTCTCGTTAATGCCCATAAAGCCAAAAGGGCTTGGTGACCAAGCCTGCTCTGTTCCAACATTAGACAACGGCATGCATCCAAAACATATGAACTTACGGGTTCTCGTTTCGGGGTGTGATGTGCTTCGAACTATGCCTGGGCGGCCTCCCAACATTGATGGTCCTTGAGGGACTGGAGGGTTCACAACCGTGGGCGGCGCTATATCGACACTGCCAAAGTAATCATTTGCAGAGCCCATTTCTGACAGGGGAGATCCCGCATTTGACGCAGAGTGGTTTGAATCCCGCGAAGAGAATACACTAGTATACCCCGTGGTTGGGAATGAGGAAGAGGCACCGGTTACCCCAGGGCTCATGTTTGGTCCCCATGGTGCTTGGAAGCCCAACGATCGAGGAGGCATCGAAATTCCTAAAAAATTGGCTATGTATGTCAAAGCAATCAGTCTCAATACAGAAGAGAAACCTTTCGACAAAACGAGTAATGGGAAAGATACTCGGCTTCACCACTCATGTCCGATTTGATAACTCTCGAGATCCTCAATAGAAACAATCCCAACTGAGGCTTCACAAATCAACTTACATGCAGATGGCGAAAAGTTTGGCAGCATCATATTGTCGTCCTGCTGAGGCATATTCTCTTTCAACACCCGAAGTTCCTCCTCCAACTCTTCATTCCTTCGCTGCACTTCCTCAAACGACCGGTCGTCATTTTGCTCTTCGATCAGTTCTTTAATTCTTTGCTCCAATCGCTCTATCCGGTCCTTTGTCCTCTGTCGGATTGAGCGCTGAGCCTCCCGATCATTTGCTCGTTTTCTTGCCAGTTGGGCTTCGGACAAGGTAGCAACACTCCGAGTTCCAGCTCGTGAAGCTGCTTCAATCAGCAACAATAATAATTTCAAGAAAGGGACATCATCTAGTTCATCGTAGAAGGACTCCTACCTCTACGTCTTGGTTCGGCTTTGGGACTGTTGTTCTCACCAGGATTTCCCGCCCCATCGTGTTTCTCCTCAGCTGTTTTTGAGGGGTCAGATTTAGGTTTGCCGTCAGACATGCTACTGGCGCCTAAACGTTTTGTGCGTCACTGGCAAAGTCTCGCCGATATTGATCTCTAATCGTTTAGAGACGAGTGCTAGTTCTTGTCTTCATATGTAACTTATCAATTGATGTGAAATAGCAACTGCGACTTGATATATGGGAATCGCAGGACCTGGAGATCCCGCATGGTCTAAATGCTGCCCTATGAATTGACAATGTGAGGAAAGTCAAAGTTGTTTCGACAGGTAGAGTGTTCTGAGTAAGGAAAGCATGTTAGGGGGGGACGCGAAGCCGGTGTGTAGGCGCAAGTGCACACCAAATTCCCGCCACTCCTGTTCTTAGACGCCCGAGGGTTTGAGAGCACTGACCTTAACTCCAAGCCTCGATGATTAGGAACAGGCATTCGGCTCAGCTATCGTAGAGTGGAGAGCTGATCGGTGTGTGCCAGTCGCCAAGTTAAATATACTTTTCTAATTAGCATTTAGTCATGTCGCAAAAAGTTAAAAATGCTTGAAACATCGGGATTCGTGGAAGCTAAGAAACGTAAAAACACATTCATCTCACATGTAGCACAACATCTGATTTTCAAAGATGGGAAACAAGAGCTGAGACCATAATTGCATTTCCTCCCGTCTAACTTCTTTTGTTGCAGGGCACGTAGCCACCATGTGGCTACGTTGTAGAGTAGAGCTTAGGGTCCAATTTTCACGATCCGGTGTTTGACCACAGTTCCTCGATTTTTGTCTTCAAGATCACCATCCAACATTCGAAGATGCGACTTGCTTATGACTCGCTCGCATGAAGCCTAGCGCAAGATTAGACACACCGTCTTCAATTGTCGTACATTTGCCACCACCTCGCTGGCAGCCTTGCAAATAACGTTTACCACCCTCCAGGCACAGAACTCACACCGCTTCTAGAAGGCTTCCATAGAAACAGGTGAAACTGGCCAGAGTATGCACCTCCTCGGTTGTGGTTACTCCGTTTTTGATTGACAATAGGTGAAAGAACGGCCTTCACAATCAGGTTCAAGGTCTAGTGCTTTGCATCGACGATCTTTCTGGCCAATGCGTATGGTCAACAGTGTAGCATTTATGCAATCTCAGGATTATCTTCTTTGACCGCCTGAACTAAGGCATCTAACCCACCAACCTCTGTTGGCCCATCCATGCCGTCTATATTCCTTGTTAGTGTGGACGTCACAATAGCCTAGTTGAAAGTTCACGTGGCAGGAAAAGCCACAAAACTTTAAAAGCATAATGTGCAAGCACCTAGCAGGGTGGGAAAGGCTTGAAAACACGTACCTGGAGGCATGGCCCATATGGGGAGAGGGCTCACATAGCTCCACGAGCCCCCTGCATCCTCGTAACGGAGGCTGTGCAACCATAACGAGAGCTCTTGCTCACCAGGATCTGTATACAGAGGTGTCTGACACACATCGCACAACTCTCCCGACATCTTTTCTGCCTTCTTCTTGTTGTATTCATCAACCATCTCATCGTGATACGCAACTGCATCAGCCACTTCTGATTTTCCCATCCTCGAAAGGCGTGTAATCACATCCTCATCCGTATCTTGAGAGCCATCACCATCATTAGCTCCTAACCTATTTCCCCATACTCTTCGATTAGCATATATTGGATCGTTGGCAATTGGATGGCCGAGAAACTGTAGGTGGACTCGGAGCTGGTGAGTTCTTCCCGTTACAGGTAGGCATCGGACGATTGAGTACCCTTCACCGTGAGACCTTTCTTCGGAATTTGCCGTCTCCTCTGTAGCATCCTTAGCCACGGATGGATAATGAGCTAGTTTTTTAAAGACTGTCCGGGCTGCTTTCCCGTTCGCACGGACACGGTTCAATCCAAGCTTGGGGGATATTTGTAGAATGGGCATATCGCAAACGACCTCACCATCAGGGAAATCCCCCTTGACTCGTGCGATATATTCTTTCCTGACCGTGCGATCTTGAATCTGTAGGCTCAACTTCTCAGCAGCTTTTGGGTTCTTACCAATAAACATAACGCCGCTTGTCAACCTATCGAGCCTGTTGCATGGAAGCGGATTCCAGCTATGTCCCCTCTCCGCCCTCATGATTTCAATAACCGAGTTATAGTTGTAGCGGCCGGCGGGGTGGACTGGTACGCCAGAAGGTTTGTTTATAACAATCATATCGTCATCTTCGTGCAAAATCGCAATTGGGAGTGCGGTTACTGGAGGCTCATGTCGATGTAAGGTATGGGAGATAATATCCCCATTCTTAACGATCTGATTCGGCGTTGGAACAGGTTTACCGTTCACAACAACTGCACCACGTTCTATTGCATCTTTCTAGACCTGTCAACACGAGAAGATCCAAATCTTCGGCCCTAGGGACATACATAGTACTCTAATGGTCTATCACGGAACTCGCTCGAAAATATGTCTAAGAGCTCTCGACCTCTCCATCTTTCTTTGCAGTATGTATTGTACGTGTAATGGTACGGTGCCACGCGCCGAAGGCCATTTTCAAGGAAATATGGTCGTGGCCATGGATCACAAGGCGTAATTAGCGCTGGAGATGGCTTTTGAATGTCGCTTTTATCTTCGAGAGATACAGGACCGATAGGCTTAGAAGCTTCAACGAACGCCATAGCAGGAATGCACACTCGCGCTCGCAGTGCGAGATTCGCGATGGCAGGTGAGTTCGCCAGTGGGAGTTTGTTCGCAAGTTACTTGCTCGAGGCCTAAGGTTGTCGTGATTGGAGAGTCTTGACATATGATCAGAGATCGTGAATTTCAGAATGCGATAAATATTTCAAAGCGGTCAGAGCCGGCAGAAACATCTAATATGGGTAGACGACCACCTAACCTCGGCACGGCATTTTCTCCTAGTAATGAATGGCATATCAGATTATCTGCAGTATGCAGTCGTATGCTGAACCAAAATTCTACTACCCGCCGTTATCATGTCCTACTCCCAGCTGAAGAACCGCACTCGGAAGGACTATGCTTACATTCTGGAATACAGAACGCGATGGTAAGACCTCGGCCTTCTCTTTGTGTTCTCCCTTCCATCACGGTGTCAATATTAACTTGTGTTTTCCTAGGTCTGATAATGAT
Organism: Tricladium varicosporioides; assembly: GCA_021365295.1. NCBI lineage: Eukaryota > Fungi > Ascomycota > Leotiomycetes > Helotiales > Tricladiaceae > Tricladium > Tricladium varicosporioides. The sequence goes on from JAJTIW010000002.1 coordinate 1,269,221, forward strand.
ATGTACGGTTAGTTATTTACAAATTCGTTTCCTTTCTTGCCCTCTTAGGATTTTCCAAGGAACCTTGGGCACAGCTCAATAGATCGGCCATCCTTCGAGTGTAGTTGATAGCAACAAAAATGTGGTACCATGACATGCACATCAATGATATCTTTGCTCTTTAGGGCGTTATTTCACTTTATATTTTCTTGATTTTGGCCAGCATTTCATTACCTTGAATAAAGGTGCTAAGTAGTGCAAGAATTCTAGGCTCTTTTTGCCCACAGGGACCCCGGACACTTTGCTAATAGGGCCTTTCAGACCACATGAATAACTCCATATACAATTTCCTGTAAGTAATAGTGCTTCTTTTCGAGAGGCTTAAGCGCTAATCAACCCGAAGCTACGACTCCATAGTCAATACATACTTAATTCAGGAGTGTGGATTACACCCACCATCATCTCCTCAATACGGACTTGTCGTTCACTCTCACGGAGACTTCTTTGGCAGCATAGCCTTTCCAGCTGTGGCAGACCTAGCCCTTCGGGTGAATAAGCTCGGGAAAAGCAGTGTAACCTACGAGATTGCCCTATTCGAGCGTGGAGTCGAAGAAGTCAAATCCGTTGGCGAATTGATCCACGTCTTTGTCGATAGAGGAACGGGTCGACCCGCTGCGAATGGCATGGATAGCAAGATCAAAGACGGTCTTCAGCGGCTTGTAGTGCCTCAATCAAAACTCTAAGATGAAGCCGACAAGTCTCCCCTACCTCCAAATCTCTGTGATACAGCCTTCGGATCCATACTATGTTACAAAATGATATCAAACATCTTGAGCAACCCTCAGAAGGCCAACAAAAAATTCCCGCTGTGAGCCTCACGATCCGTGAGACGATCCATATCTTTGACCGACTGATTACACGCAAAGCTGCAACTCTCTGAAGCTATTCCCCTTGCGCAACATATACGGCGAGATTGTCTAGCCTTTGCCTATCGCCAATGGCTTCACACCTTGTCGTTCAGTGGTCTTCCTGCTCTGACCTTACGCGAACGCAATATCGGAAACATCAATGGCCTTTCGTACTCAGTTTCTTGCTCTCTGTTCATAAATGCGCCAAGCCCCTACCTCGGTCAGTACTTATTTGACACTCCAAGAAATTTAAACAATTTTGGAGGTTGAGGGAAGCCAAGAAACTAATATTGTTCAATCACTCCAACACCCGGCCTAAATAGCTATTGCCTTCTATTGCCGTTAACTGGTCCGTCGGCGACCGCCAACCCTACCCCGCCACTGCTCGGACTTTACCCCGCGTCTGGCAAAATTTCTGGGGATCGTCACTGGCCGCCACCACCAACGGCCACCGGGTAAACTTGGCATACGCGATGTTGAAGTAGCACCGAGGACAACGGCGAAGCTTGATTTATGACAGGGGAAGATCTTTAACCATGCCGTTGGCATGCCATTCCATTCGACCTTAAAATCATTTTTCCTAAAAAGCTAATACTAGAACCTCTTGCATCAATCCTCCTGCATCAATTTCTCCCCGGAATTTCTACCTCTGGTGACAACATTTCCGAATATTATATCTTTTTTAGCAACTTTCCTTCTGTGCTGAGTATTCTTGGAGGTGTGATTAATCCCTAATTTGAGGGGAAATGGCTACATACGACAGTGGCGATAAGCTTCATGTCGAATCTGATTCCGACAAGGGAGTAGTCCAAGAAATCGACAACCATGGCAAAGGCTCCCCAACTTCGCCAGATGTTGTGGCAGCACCTACTCGGGTGTTCGAAGCCCCCGAGTCAGTTCGGAATATGACTCCAGAACAGCGACTAGAAACGGAAAATCGACTCAGAAGAAAAATTGACATTCGGTTAATGCCGATGATAGTGATAATGTATATCATGAATTATCTGGATCGTGTAAGATTGAGATCCCAGTGATTGGCTTATGCTGACTATTGTAGAACAATATTGCAGCTGCAAAACTGGCCGGGATTCTTGAGGATCTTCATCTCAAGGGGCCAGAGTTCCAGACGTCGGTTAGTATCTTGTTCGTGGGTAAGTTGTGTTCATGCCGTCGCATGTCCATTTACTAACTTGAGTTGCCACAAGGGTATCTGCTCATGCAAGTTCCGTCAAACCTTTTCTTGAACAAAATTGGGAAGCCCGCAATTTATCTTCCGGCATGTATGGTGGTTTGGGGTGTTATCTCTGCAGCAACAGCTGCTTGTCAAAATTATGGTGGCCTCATAGCCTGCCGGTTTGTCTTCACCATATCGCCCTCTTCTCGACCCGTAACTAACCTTCAATCATAGTTTCATGCTTGGTTTTGTCGAGGCTGCATACTTTGTAAGTAACAAAAACATGAAAAAAGGAGTTGTACAATGAAAGTCAAATAACAAAATATCTAGCCTGGTTGTTTGTTCTATCTAAGTTGCTGGTACACTCGAAAAGAACTCGGCTTTCGTACCGCTATATTCTACTCTGGAGCTTTGATAAGTGGCGCATTTTCCGGACTCATTGCTGCTGGTATCAAGGCCCATATGGACGGGGTCAAGGGTCTCAGGGCATGGCGTTGGCTCTTCATCATCGAAGGAGCAGCAACCGTAGCAATCGCAGTCTTTGCGTTCTTCTGTCTGCCAAACTTTCCTAAGACAACAACTTGGTTAACACCAGAAGAACGGGATTTGGCCGTTTGGAGGCTTGAAGAAGACATTGGACAAGAAGATTGGCAGGATTCGCAGCACCAGAGTTTTGTGCAGGGTCTTAAGCTTGCATTTACAGATATCAAGACTTACGTTCTCATGTTTATGGTCTTTGGTATGTTTCAAATGCAAATTCAAGGGCTTCGTAATCTTGAGCACTACTGATAATCTAATCTAGGAATCGTGGCTTCCGGGACTGTTACGAATTTCTTCCCCACTGTAGTAGCCACCTTAAAATACAACAGCGTCAACACACTTCTTTTGACAGGTGGGCACCGTGAATTATAGTCGTTTCAAGATTATCTTACTAACTTTTGGATCAACAGCTCCACCTTATGTCCTCGCCGTCATCACCACATTTCTTAATTCTTGGCATGCGGGTACGAATTATGATCGACCTGCAGAAAAATGAACTAGCTAATGTGTTTGCAGATCGTACTGGTGAACGGTTCTTCCACATCGTGCTACCTCTTTGCTTTGCTGTATTTGCCTATATTCTCTCTGCATGCACTTTAAATATTGCTGCGCGTTACGTCGCAATGATGTTGATGGTTCCCGGTGTTTACACTGGTTACGTGGTCGCTCTTGCATGGATATCAAATAGTCTGCCGCGTCCTCCTGCAAAACGTGCCGCCGCATTGGCGTTTATCAATGCTATATCCAACTGCAGTTCCATCTATGCGAGCTACATGTATGCACCAAGCATGGGTATGGTTACTTATTTACGTCTATTAATGATTTAGCTGACGAATTTAGGGCCCCGCTATCTTGTGGCTATGATTGTGAATTGTTGCATGGCGCTCATGGCCATGTGCGCAGCCGTGACCTTGAGAATTATTTTGGTGCGGCTCAACTCCAAGTTGGAGCGTGGGATATATGTTGAGGGGGCAATCAACTCTGGGACGACTGAAGCAGGCAAAAACGGGTTCAGATTCAGAATCTAAGGTATGCCATGGTTCGAAACTGTACTGAAGGAAGCATATACCATATCACAGATTGACAATCTCGCATTATTGAATTTTCCAGACCGAAACAAGTAGTTTTTATCCTAGAGAACACCACTATCTATATGCAACCATCACTGCATCGAATGACCGATTCAAACCAAAAAGAAAGCCCGCCAAAACACCCTCCTTCCAGACCATGACCAACGAAAAAAATGAGCTACTAAGAGTCTAATATCAAGAGCTTACGATGTCGGATATGTTGGAGCTGTGCTCTTCACGGTGATGGGGAATGCACCATCCAGAAGCGACCCGCCATTCCAGTAGAGGCCGTAAACGCCTTCGGTAGTAGTGTTGAGCCCCCAGAACATCATCTCGTAGTCGCTCTCACTCGCAGCATATGCGACGCTTGTTCCGAACCCTAAGATGAGAAATGTTAGTGCCCATTTCCCCCTCTAAAGTTTAATGGGAGGTGGCGTCTTAGAACCATATTTTCGCCACCCGGTAAAATACAAAAGGAGATATGGAAGTTCTTACAGGCAAATCCAGTGGTAACACCACCATCGGGAACAGAGCCATTAGCTGCGAAGCCGACTTGTGTCATGTTACCGGAGTCAGGCACAATGTACATATACAGCGTCTCATTGAAGGTCACAGTACTCGAGTTGGCGGTGATAGTCCATGGGACGGTTGTATCATTTGGATCTTCAGTGAAGGTAATGTTCGTCTGGACACCAGTCACGTCGTCAAGACCCGTTAATCCAATATAGGCCAATCCTAAACTACTGTGTGAGAACGGTCTAGGCATGTCAGGAAAAAGTGTCTACGAACCTTCAGAGTAAAAGACTTTTGCGCCATTCGAATAAGCACCGTATCCCCACAAGCTAATATCAGAAACTGAGGTACGTCTTTGTGGGCGAATCGAAGCGGCACTCGACACGCCGGTGAATCCCAACAAAAAGAGTATAGAAGAGGCTTGGAACAACATATTGAAGTGAAGGTGGGTATTGGTAGAAGGAAAATGCAGGTAAGGAATGAATGCTAAAGACAGATAATGGGAGACTGGTGGGAGTGAGGATGATTTCCCTGCAGCAGTCAAGAATGATTAAGTATCCTCGTTGGCACAAATTCATATGTAAAAACTCTTCAAAGTCCACATCCAGGCTTGGAAATAGAACATTTTGTTGCCCCGGCTCATCTCAAAAAAGGGTGACGCATTATTTCCTCTCCCCACAACTCTCATGGCTGAGTTTAATGCATCGTGGGTGACGACTATCCTACTAGACATCATCTGAGAGTTCCCTTTTCTGGAGCCCAGGCTACGCAGGCCGTCTGTAGGTCGGCTTGCCATATCGGATCTGGACTACAACCCGAGTAGTCCTCGTCACTCATTCTATCGGCGAGGCTGAGTTATCGGCATTGTAATCGGAAAACGGTTATCTATTCATAGATCGACCGTGCGTATACAGAAAAATGTTGTGTCCCCACGCACGTGACTCGTTTCATGTTCAGAAAACAAGGGGGAGACTCCACCGCCCCCCCCTTTACTGGTTCGGTTACACCGACAGGTTCAGGGCTGCGTATGCTTGAATAGGGTCCACTTATCCACATCAGATGAATGGCATAACGACGGGGACAAGTAACGAGAAACATATGGTTTCGAAGCCTGCAAGTGGTCGTTTGTTTTCTTCGAAAGGGCTGAAAATACGTTGACGAGTCAGCGTAAGCCTTTGGCTTTGAGAAATTAAGATTAGACCGTTGAAGAACGGGCCACGCCATGAGTCGTCATGAACCTCTCCAAAGCTTGGATACTGCCGTGACTATCTAGAAGGCTTTACCGGGGAAATTCCACTTCTGGTCTCAGCCTTCTTTCTGGAAACTGTGCACCTACCGCTTCATTGTCCAGAGCTGCGTTTGCAGCAAGGCTACATGCCCCTTTCAATCAATTATCGTTCAGTTAGTCCATATTCCCGGTAGATCCTTTAGATGCATACTGATTCCCGACTACGCGGTGAACTGTTATGTCACTGTGAGCTCTTCTTAGCTGCTGCCGTTCTATCCGGATTGACCTTGGAGTTCATCAGTCCGTATTCGGGTTGTGGCGCTATTGCTTTGACTTGGAACAGCTCAATATGGTTATTGAGGCCCTTCACCTAGTTGTATATAAGTCCTTGGTACCTCTTCCCATAAACATCATCAACTATCGATCCACCTTCATTCGCACTTCAGCAACAGTTCTTCCTTTTGCCTCGTCACTTTCTTGCTCTTTTCTCATCTCTCATTTCCGTTCTCTCACTCTGACACTCTTTCGTCATGCTTTTCTCATCCCTTTTCGGGGCTGGCTTGGCTCTGATGTCCTCGGGTGTCTTCGCGGCCCCCTCTCCCCAATTACACTCGCTTAGCAAACGGTGCACCAACTCAGCAAGTGATCGCTCTTGCTGGGGGGACTATGACACCTCGACAAATTACTATGATGAAGCTCCGGACACTGGAGTGACTAGAGAGTACTATCTTGAGCTAGTCAATACCACAGCATCTCTTGATGGCGTTTCCAGAAATGTCCTCCTTGTCAACGGCACATTCCCAGGCCCTACTCTATTCGCTGATTGGGGTGATACTGTTGGTAAGATCTCTAAAAGCACCTTCTCATTGTGGTGGTCTCTAACACTTCATAGTTGTCACCCTTTACAACGGTCTTACAAACAATGGAACCGGTCTTCATTTCCATGGCATTCGCCAAAACTACACTAACCAGATGGATGGTGTCCCATCCATCACACAGTGCCCTACTGCCCCGGGTGACACAATCACTTATACCTGGAAAGCAACCCAATATGGCACAACTTGGTACCATTCACATTTCGAGCTCCAAGCTTGGGAAGGTGTCCTAGGTGGTATCATTATCAATGGTCCAGCTACAGGCAACTATGATAACGAGTAAGTTATTCGAGGATAAACCATTTTCCATTACAGAGTGTCTTAAGATATTCTCCCAAAACTGCTTGTACCGAGCAATTACTAACTCTCCGTTCTTCAGTGCTGGCGTAATGTTCCTCAACGATTGGACTCATGAGACTGCCGATGCCATGTACTATCAGGCTGAGACATCTGGACCACCAACTCTTGACAATGGCCTCATCAACGGAACCAACACATACGATGATGCCGGTTCTCGCTTCGAGATGACTGTCACTGAAGGTGAATCCTACAGAATCAGGCTCATCAACGGTGCTATCGACACTCACTTCAAGTACATGATCGATGGCCACACCATGACAGTCATTGCTATGGATCTTGTTCCAATTGAGCCTTATGAGACTACTGTCCTCTCTATCGGTATGGGCCAAAGATACGACATTGTCGTTAACATGACCGAGACATCAGGTGACTACTGGATCAGAGCCATTCCTCAAGTATATTGTAGCGACAACGACAATTCGGATGACATTAAGGGTATCCTCAGATACGACTCTACCTCCACCTCGGACCCAACCACCTCCGCTTACACCTACACTGATAACTGCGACGATGAAGCTCTCACCGACCTCGTCCCCTACCTCGCTCTCGACGCCTCATCCGAGAGCACAGAAGACGATTTTGCAGTCACAGTTGGTAAATCTAACAGTCTTTTCAAATGGTACATGGAAGCTGTAACATTCAATGCAACATGGGCCGACCCAACCCTCCTCCAAGTCTACAACAACGACGATACCTTCACCACCCAAGAGCACGTCATTGAACTCGACACCGCCAATGAATGGGTTTACTTCATCATTGAAACCACTCAAGCAGTTCCTCACCCAATCCATCTCCACGGTCACGATTTTTACATCCTGGGCCAAGGTACAGGAACTTACTCTACCTCAACATCTTTGAGCTTGACAAACCCACCAAGACGTGACGTCGCAATGCTACCTGCTTCTGGATACTTGGTTATTGCTTTCTACACTGATAACCCAGGTGCGTGGTTGATGCACTGCCACATTGGATGGCACACTGGTGAGGGTTTCGCGCTTCAGCTTGTTGAGCGGTACTCTGAGATTTCTGCTTTGATTGATTATGATTCTATGAACTCCACTTGCGCGAACTGGAACACATATGCTGATGAGAGCGGAGTTGTTTCTGAAGCCTCCGGTGTATAAACTTGGAGAGAGTTATAAAAGTGACGGAGAAAGATTGAGGGGTGGAACTTTGCTGAATGTTCGATGAAATGGTTCGATGGCTGATTGATCTGGTTTGGAAAAGATACCTTCTTGTTTTTCTTTTCTCACTGTATTTTCCTTTGTATTTCCTTTGTAACAGCGGGCGGTATGGCATGCATTGGAGCGGGTTGCTTGCTGGTTGGGTGTCACTACTGTCCTTACTGTTATCTGTGGGGGTTTGGCTATTTGGTCACTTGGAGTTTGGTCCAGATTTCGGACTGCATTTAAAGGGGAGATTCATATGAATGAATAAAAGCTTTTGATACCAAATTTCTTTGCTACTGTTTGTTGTGATCCAGAGAATGTCCAGTTTCAATTACTCCTAACAGAAGAAAGAAACGGTGTTCAAGGAAATCCCTCCCTGCACAAGTCTCAACCCCTAGTAGAGTAAAATTGAGGGCCCTACCTAAAACTGCAACAGAAAATATTTTCATATACACTAGTCATTATCCTTGGCCTCGATACCTATTTAATTAGCTAAACTTTGAAGTATCTGTGATACGCTACCTCGGTTACAACAAAATGTGTTCTGGTCGCTTTTCAACTTGGTAGTGTTAAATAAGTGGAGTAGGCAGAATCTCTAGTGATGAGAATTCACTATGTGGTACGCTTCAGGTTAAAGAGCAAAAATTCAGAGCAGGCCGTTGAGTAAGAGATCATAACTCTCCAAGTTATTCCTGCCTTCTTGCCATGGTCAGTTTGCCAACTCCACCTGCGGCCCTCTGAAAAATACAAACGCATACAAGTAGCTTCATAAAACTTTTATCTCACCAAACATAACTGGTTTAGTCCAGGGGTGAAGACGTCTGCCTCATAGCTGTCCCTTAATTTAGCAGGTATCTACTTACCTCCATATTTATAGGTTAGTTGATGGTTGGTTCTCTAGCGAGAGCACAGGAGGCGATGATTTCAATACTCATAGAAAATACTTCTTTTATATTTTTTATTTCTATAACTAAACCCTTATTGCGAGGTGAGTAGTGCTGACATGCTTGTCATCAAATCAGGCCCTGGCTAAAATTACGCAGAGCCAAGATATATCAAAGATAACCGAAGGAGAACTCCAACAAACACTTGCTCAGGCGAGAGTGATAATACATAGAGTAAGTTTGCAAAGAATCCTCAGGAGCCTATATATTGGGAATGGTTTGACGTTAAGTTGTTAGCTTCTTTCCGTGTTCACACCTGTTCAAATGTACAGAAACTTGCACTTATTACAGAGAGAATATGAGGAGAAAACTTGTGGTAAAACTCCTGGGTTGTAGGATTTAAAGTTCTTTAAGCTTCAACCTAGTTATTAATAATGAATAGACCCGAGAATGACATTTCATTGATCCTGAACAGATCGAATAATAATACAAATACCAGGTCAGAATATTTATCTATTCGTGACAATGCCGTATCCACAAGCCAGGAGCTTCCCGCTAAGAGCCAAGTAAGATATGAGTGCAATCGACGCCAACACTAAGTATACCCACGTTTCTGATGTATAATTAAGGATAATTGCATACCTCCATGAAGACACAAATAACTTTATTTCCGTTCATAAGCTTAGCGATTTCATCATCGGGGTTTACGAGAATTTCTCAAGGTGTTTAGGTAGCATTTGAGGTGTAGGCTACCAATTGATTCATACGACATGGAAATATAGTGGGATCCCTCAAGACCCGAATGTTGATCTTAAATTCTCGCATAGATACTGTTGCCTCATGCTAGAAATTAACATTAAATAAAGACACGCTATGCTCAAAGGTTATACGACCCTTCGGTCTCAAAACGCATGCAATGTCAACTAAACATGCCTTTTACGAACCCAGTACCCAAATTCCCATGTGAGACGAAGATGTATGTAATCCGTAAATCTGTAAATCATATATCCTAAACGCCCGGATGCAATCATTGACTTCATATGCATATCGTATCCCACTGTTCTGTATCAACCGTTGTATCGTTCACTGGGTATCAATTCGTAACCGCCCTCGCTGGGAAACACAAATGCTGACAAGGAGATGAACGCAGCAGACAACATCGCAATACTCCAGCTGACAGTACACAGAATCCAACTCTTATCTAATTGCCAGCCTGCAAAGAATCGTTCGTCGTTGTCGAATACATATGCCTGTAAACGTCATTAGTTTTGTATCCCTCAGTGTTTTCCCTCCCTGAATACTGGAAAAGCATACCACAATAGCCATGCCCGCACACTGAACAATTCCTACCAAAAAGAGTAGGAACGATAAAATCCTCCATCCAGTTTCCCTCTTTTGTTTCCCGCCATTTAATATTACGAGGTACGCAACGATTGTGACGAGTTCTAGCACGGCAGCGAACGACATCAAGAATCCTACAGACCGCCACATAGAACAGAAATACCGTTCATCGCCCATACAATCTGTTTTCGTAGGGAAATGCTCGCAGATCGTGGAGCCGTCTTTGTAGGAACATGAGCGGTGCAGACCGATTTTGCGGGTGAAGTGGCTGCCAGTATTGGAGGAGACATCATATGTTATCCAGTCTGGAATAAATATTGCAGAGAAGGTCATTGCCGTCGCTGCGGTCCCCAAAGAATAATTAGCATATGTGCACATAGGAATTGGGTGATTTAAGGATTATGACATACCCGCCACAAACGCGACGAGCGCAGTGCTGTAGACAATAACTCGAGTCATTTTGGACGAACTGCTGCCTTTCGAGCCCAAAATGACCGTGGTAGTTTGTATGTATGTGTCCTTTGTATATGTACGAGAGGGAAAAGTAGGAAAAGGCCTGAGGTAGTTGATTGCAGAATAGTGAAGGAGGGGTTTGGTGATTCTGATACTAGCTTCGCCTTCGAAATTTGGCAGCTGCAATAATCTGCTGCCTTGTCTGTTCTCGGTAAGACCTTCCTGTCTTGCAGATCACCACACGCCTGTCACCTCAGTTCACAGTGAGTGATCGTCTCATCCAGAGGTTCGTCCCGATTTATTTATCTGCACATATATGGGATAAGGGACTTTTGGATGCTGGTATTTGGAAATGATAGATTGTCGAGGGATCGAGAGGGTTGCATCAATTGAAGCAACCTTGTCTTTTTGACGAGGACCTCATTGGAGGGTGGGAAGATATGACGCTATGTTATATGCACAACTTGGGAGAGTTGTTCACGAGACCAAGGGACTTATGCGTGGCTTTTAGATAAGGATCTAATCTTGCATATAAATGAGGTTATTGGTTGTACGCATAGAGGAAATTAGATGCCAAGTTGTTGTGTTTCTTTCAATTCATAACGGCTGTGCAGCATTTTGAGACCAGGTGGTATATAAAGCGCCATGATTCTACAACAATTCCGAGGGAGAACTAACAATAAAGTTACAGGTTATGTTCTATGTTATTGGTTCATGGAGAAGGAGGCTGGTAGCGGTGAGGCCTATTTCCGTCATTTCAAGGTCTTTTCGACGAGGGGCATATGCGGGACTGCTTGCATCAAGACACAACATCGAGTATCAATCAGGAGGTAGAAGCAGTCATCCATGTTGTACAAATTAAACCTATTGGAAGTGATCGCAAAATTTCAATTTCATAGCGCGTCCTCCCAGGTGAACATAAAAGGGGTATTCGCGTAGTTCATGAGTCCTGTTCAATAACTATCCTTTACCTCACCCACTTTAACGCCATATCATGAGTTTCCACCCCACTTTTTGATAGTGATTTAATCGCTGTCGCTGGATTCACTACTACTTGATCCATCTTCATCATCATCATCATCGCTTCCAGTCTCACTTTCACTTTCGCCATCAGATCCCGAAGAGGAAGATGAACTGCTACTAGAAGAGCTGGATGAGCTGTCGTTCGGGTTGTCGTTTTTTATCATGGGCTCGTCTTCAGAGGAGCTGTCTTCTGAGTCGCTCGAATCAGAAGAACTGCTATCGTCAATAGCCACAGTCCGTTGCTTTCGTTTCCTGGCAATCTTCTGGGAAGAGCCATCATTCAATCGGAGCCTCTTCTGACTATCATCATCTGGGAGAACAGAATTTCCAGTCATCCCACTCGCTTCACCCTTCTCGGAAGCTGAGCCCAATGTCGCTAGAACCATTTCTGATCGCATTCGCTTTGCAGCCCTCTTTGGCATGGCAGCATCAGAGAGCCCCAGCAAAATCCCTTCCTCGTAACCGATGCTGGGCTTTGCCTCCGCAGCCACCATTGTCGCGACGTACTCCTTCATTGCAGTATCGTACTCTTGTTGTCTTCTCTCCGCGTCTGCCATGTTTGCTGGAAACCCTGCCACCCCGTCCTCTTGATCCTTAACCTTGATAGCTAGCGCTGTGTCTAGTAATCTTTTCCGTACTCCCCCTTGCAGCCCCTTCACGTATTCGTAGATGTAACGTTCGCAATCGGAGGGAATAATGTCGATATCGAATATGTTTTTGATAAGGTGATTTTGATGGTTTTTGTTAAATTTCCATGTATTGCGAGATTCTGAATATTGCTTGAGATATGCTAAGAATGGTCGAGGTATCGTATTTGGTAAAGGTGAACCCTTTGGCACCTTGGTCTTCGTCTTCTTTTTAATGCGCGACTTCTCAGTATTTTCTTGCTTGGTTACCTTGCTCTTCCTCAATTGTCCCTCTTTTTCATTGGGTGTGGTGGCCGCGTGAGCTGCAGTTGTTGACAGGTCAATTTTCTTCGCAGCCTGTCCACTGGTATCGTCTGGTCTCGCTTTCTTGACCCTCTGTACTCGTCGCTCCTTCTCACTTAGTGCAGTGTTGAATTGTTCCTCAACTTTAGTAGGTTCAACAGTCTGGAAAACAGGCCCCGAAAGCTCTTCTGAATTCTGCTGTGCTGCCCACGCTTGGAAAAGTTGTTTTATGCTGTCTCCATCATCAACTTTTGTTTCTGGCGTAAATGTAACAGACTTCTTTCGAGCAAGTCGAGGGGTGAATGGCTCGACAACTTCTGCGTCCGCTTCAACCTGTGCACTAAGTGAATCTTTCTTCCTCTTTAAAGGTAACGTGTCTTCGACCCCAATTTGTCGCTTCCTTTTCGAAGTGTTACCGTCAATACGTGTTTCTGAGACTTCCGAAGAGGCCTCTGGAGCGGATTTTAATTTCAAGCCCAAGCGCTTCCAAGCGGGTATTTGATTTGACGAGTCGGATCTTGTGGCAGATGGCATGATTATAGGCAGATTCTGCCAGCTGGCAGGACACTATATCAAAAGTTTAGTAGTATTAAAAGAATCTACATGACAGGGTGCTTCCTGAGAAAATAAAAAATCTCTTATCGCATTTTCGCGTATCGGTCAAACACGTGATCTTAAATTTCAGGCATGCAAGGCACAAATCGAAGCCCCAAGGTTCCCATAGCTTTCGCGTCCAACCGTGAAGCTATCCAAGAGCTCTACCAACGACGAAACAACCTCCTTTCATCAACCACAACGCATCGCACCCCAATCCCACAATATCCCATAACCTCTCCTTCGAAGTGCCGTTGTGTATATTAAAAGCAACTCAAGATGTCGGGTATGTTGATCCTGTGATCACCCTCAACCTATTTCAAGAGCCATAGCTAACACAGTTCCTTGAACAGGCAGCGCAGGCTATGACAGACAGATTACAATCTTCTCAGATCAAGGTCGATTATACCAAGTTGGTATGCATAAATCCCGGCCCCAAAAGCCGACATTTTTCAGCCTGAAGCGATGAATGTTGATTCCATCCATGCTCGCATACTGAATTAGAACACTGCTTACTAGTCATCTGAGGATAGAATATGCCTTCAAGGCCATCACAGCTGCGAACATCATGTCGGTCGGAGTAAGAGGGAAGGATTGCGCAGTGGTTTTGTCGCAGAAGAAAGTCCCGGTATGGTGGTTCTATTCGTCCTTCACAAGATCAGTGCTAGAAGAACAATGCTAACATCTTGGATGACATAGGACAAGCTTATCGATCCTTCTTCGGTATCTCACATCTTTCAACTGTCACCGTCAGTAGGATGCGTCATGACAGGATCAATCGCCGACGCCAGAGCATTCGTACAAAGAGCTATTGGTGAAGCCGCTGAATTCAGATATAAGTTTGGATACGAGATGCCTTGTGATGCCTTAGCAAAGAGAATTGCCAACATCAGCCAGGTCTACACTCAAAGAGTAAGCTGATCAAATCGGTCCGCTAAGCACTCAATCGTTGCTGCCTACTTACCGTTACATAGGCTTATATGCGTCCATATGGAGTTGCGACTACGCTGATCTCATTGGACTCCGAGTACGGCCCCCAATTATACAAGTGCGATCCGGCAGGATACTACACGGGATACAAGGGTACGGCATCTGGCCCGAAACAGCAAGAGGCGTTCAACCACCTGGAGAAAAAGCTCAAGAACAAGGATTGTGCGGAGGGCACCTGGGAGGATGTAGTGGAGCTTGGAATCACGACCTTAAGCACGGTCCTGAGCGTAGATTTTAAGAAGGGCGAATTGGAGATTGGTATCGTGGGGGGGCCAAGAACGGACGGGAAGGAGGGAACCGATCCGGGATTTCGAGCTCTGACGGAAGAGGAAATTGATGAGAGGTTACAGGCGATTGCGGAGAAGGACTAAAGTCACGAAGAACAGTTATGTTTCCAACAGAGCGGATTAGCGTTCGGCGTCACCGACCACTTAGAGGCTACTAAAACGGGTCTTTTCGACAGTCAATTGCAAATCCAAAAATGGGTGTATTAGAGCAGAGAGGGAATGGCGGAAAGCCACAGTCCTGGTGTGAAGCCAACTTCTCAACGTCGCTTCGTCTAGTGTCAGTAACGTCTAGAGCAGAAAAATGCATCACCACTTGGCAAGGACTTCCAGCACAGCCTCTTGTGGCTTGACCTGAGAGACTGAGAAAGATCTGACCCAATGCAGCAGACGCAGCCTTAACAAGCCTTACAAGGACTACCGGACCCAGTTGACCCAGGTATTGGGCAAGGGGTAAGTATTGTCGAGGACTCCTCTGCGCGCCTGTCGACCTGTCGATGACTAGTGTTGGGGCATGCTCTCAAGCCATGTGTTCTTTGTGTTCCCCTGTATTCCCAAGAAGAGATTTTGATATGGCGCAGTCGTCGACCGTGTCCTCACCATTCCCGTCTGAGAGGATGCGCCTTCAGCTTGACTTTAAGCCTGCAGCCAGCTGCAATAAGTGCTCTCCACATCAGTCATTCTTGCCGCTATCATTGGTTCCAGCCTGTACCTGCAAATCCGTACTGGGCTAGGCTCACGCGAGAATCCGCAGTATGTAAGGTTTGCGTGACAGTAATTGGGTGTGTGGGCACCCACCTACTGTCGACTTCACTGGCCTGCCACGTTTGTGGCGCCCTGAACGATCGCTGAAGCGAGACTGACACACCCCAGCTATGATGCGCTAACGCCCCGCCCCCCCTGTAAGGGACGAAGAGGCTCTCGCAACCGTCCACACTTTCCGTCATGCATGTCTGAAAATACAAACACCACAGCTTGGTAGGGTTCTGCTCATGGCCATTCCATGGGTGTAACGGGTAGCTTTGAGCTTGCATATCGAAAATAGCTACCGGTATTGGAGCGGTGATTTCTTTCCTATCGACTTTGTGTGGGGCTAAAGGTAAGGAGAGTGCTTTGAAGATTGGTTTGATGGGTCTGGTAGGGTTGACTGCTGCAAGTGAGCTGGTGTAAGTGCATGTTGCAGGGCCTCCAATTGAGGTGCGCGATCTGGGAACACGCTGAGATCGTGTGATAGCCAGCCACGAAGTAGATTGGGATGGTAGTGAGGAGAAGGAGGTAGGTTGCAGCTCTTCGGGAGCTTCATATAGAGATGGGATGGCGACGATTGATGTGCCTTCTGAGACATCTTCAGCACTTTCACTTCTCTCTTTGTCCATCTCCAGCTCTCTCTGTCGGTTTTTACGCTCTTTCAATTCTTTCTATCTAGTAGTACTCCAATTGGAATTATCAATCACTTTTCCAATATGTCGGACGGATGTAGGTCAATTCAACTTCCTATCCGGGTTTTCATAACTCTTTTCACCTATTATACATCAATTGGTCCAAGAACTCCTCAATTGACTCAATTGGCAATAGTAAATGACGAACGCACTGCGAGGGTAGCGGATCTCCTCTCTGACTTCCGCACTCTTCAATACTACATCGCTGGAGCTCCCTCCGACCCTCCAAACCAAGATGATTATTACACTGAGGGCTGGGCCGCTCTTCGACAATGCTCTATTGATGGGCAGCATATTCTTAATTGCTCTGCCGAGACGAGAGTACCCCGAGTCAGAGGGGGACCAGAAGAACAAGCCAAGGCAGAGCTGCAACAGTAAGTTGATGTTTATCAATTAGCCGGGGAACTTTTGCTAAGACAACACAGAGTCCTGCTTGATGCCTTTTCCCGCCGTCATGAAGGGCAGAAGATATACCTTAGGCAAGTTGCCGCGCAACGCTGGATCGAATGGCGAGACAACGTTCTCCAAGGGCAACGACCACACTCTGGCCACACTGAGCAATTGGCTGCCTGTGATGCGCAGTTGCGGGTTGTGAGTTTCTCTCCTGACTGGAGAAAACTGGGTACATACTGATTCGCAGCAGGAACTCGCAGGCATCACAGATGATTCCATCTACTCTGACCTGCGCTCTTCGGACTACCAAATGGGGCGCTGGACGCTTGAAGATCCCCCATTGAGACACGTCCAGAGATGGGTCAGAGCTAGATCATGAGTTCGCTTTGGTCTTTTGAAAAGCGGGTATGACGTGGCACTAGCCATTGTTTTTGAAAAGTGACAGCATTTGCCGGAGTAAGGAATTGGTGTTGGGATTAGGATTGGGATTGGGATCAACATGGGATACACTCTGCAGCGAGTAGGGCATTGGGACGGCGCATTTCATTTCTTTGATCTCCATCTCTCTTTCTTTTTTCTTGCTGGTGCTGGCGACTAGCATATTGCTTTTGTTTCCTTTCATTCTCTTCTTTTAAAAAGCAAAGCATTGCCAGGCGCTGTTTGACACATCTACCTGTTTCGGGATTTTGGGACCTGCATAACATACGGGATGTATCGATACCCATCTTAGATTAGAAAAGTTCTTTCATTTAGCTTTGTTTTCTTTCACAGGACTATCTACTCTTGCTATGTACGCAGAGCGCTATGCCAACTAATGAGAGCGTCATGCCTATCCATGTATCTAATTTTCGAGTCAGTTTTGAGATGGGGTATAGAGGGTGGATGGTCATCACATACCTCGGCTAATCACTTTCTTTTCAACGTACCACTCTCCTAGTACTGTGAATAGGAAAGCCAGGGAATTTGTGATTGGAACCGTCAGGCTCAATTCTGGCATCAAGTCAACTTCACGTGCTTCACGCCCTATATGAAATCATTCGATCCCATAGATCAATTATAACTCGATATCTCCCGTTTCTTAGATACCAATGGGTAATTTGAAATTTAAAACTCACCAGCCTTCCCAATCAACAAAAAAAACCACACGCTTCCAGTCAAATTAATCACCAACGGCAATGCATACCTCCAATTCCTCAACAAATCCGTAACCCCAAAAAAAGCACCATACACTTTCCTCTTCACCCAGCTTCTCTCTACCGCCGGAGTGCTCAAGATAGGGTGCGGGGGTGGTTTGTGTGAGACGGCAGCTCGCCGGATGAAAGGTGTGGTGAAGCCCCACGCTAGGCCTATGAGGAGAAAGCCGATCACGTAGCGGAAAATGGAGGGAGAGGGGTCTGATTCAGTTGCCGTTGTCATTTTTGTGTTGGTATTGCGAGAGAAGAGACTAGTGGGAGCGGGAGTGTTGATCGATGGAAGGGCAGGAAGTCCGGAATGGCGCCGTTGACTTGTTAGGTCCCCTAACAAGTGGACGTGGAGTGGCCGCGCGGGGTTTGTCTAGATGGAAAGTTGGACTTTGATTCGATTTCTGTCCCAGGAGATTAGGAAACTAGATTTGGTGTTGCGACCGAGAAGTGTTAGATAAGAGTGTGGTTGTGGTGGCTGAAGTGTCGTCAGAAGGAGTGGGTAATGAAGAGCCTTGGCAGAAGATATAAGGTTATCACGTGAACGCCACGTGCTCCAGCATTTTCTTTCAAGATTGTTTGATATATTGATCCAAGTAATACTAAGATCTAGATGTTGTACCGTTAGGAGCCGAAGGTATACCCTGGGAATATGGAAAGATGCAAGCGGGATTATTGCCAAACAGAGAACAACTTGCGAAGATGTGACAAATTCAGCTAGACTTTGCAGAACGTTACTTGTTAGGTTGTGAAGCGGTGATGGGAAAACTACGAGGTCTAGAAGCTTGATCACTTCAACTCAAGCTTTGTGCATAGAGATGCTTGTATCGAGATGAAACATCGGCATGTAATACCAGTGGTGTCAATGCTTTGATGTCTTCTGATGTGTCTCTAACATTATCGGCGATAATACCCAGTGGACAGACATTCGTAGGGTTCAACAATCAGCCTTGGGGATGATTGAAGCAACTTAAATATGCCGCCATATCATACACATTAAGAGATTCCTTCCCTCCTTAATCCGGGTTTTCATGTTATCATGTCCCGTTCTCGCCTGCCCATCGTTCGGTAATCATAGGATGATTTCAGGGTGTGCAGGAGGTCTGCGTTTCGTTTTTACCATATCTCTAAGCTCACAAGCCTACAATACTGCCATTGGCCATTCCATCGCCCAACTCCAATCTTCCGGAACCAGGTTCGCTAAACCCCTGATCTCATATTCGGCTGTCCCTCTCAACCACCAAGGCTCCTCCACACATCTCATGAGTGCGTAGTATCTTGCCAGTATAGCTAGAGCTAGTGGCTGTTGGTCTTCGAGCAAGGAGAGGAATTCTTTTGGCACTCTAGAAACCATCGCTGTAATTCGTCGATGAACCGTTTGTGATTTCTCGCCTATCAAAATAGCCTTTTTAATAGTGTCGAAATAAGATAGTGCTTGACTGTAGATAAATTTTTGATTATATGATAACGAAGCAGTTGAAATGTATTTTCGGATTAATGAATCGTCGGGAAATTCAAATGTTTCAGCCATCCCATCGTGCAATTCTGGTATGTCCCCGTAGCACAACAGGTACTTTCGCGCAGCAGAGTGTACCAAGAGAGGTTGAGTCACTTGCATTATTTTTTCTATTCCTTCCTGCATACGAAAGTAAGAAGTCGGAAGTACGTATGGTTCTGTACTAGTATGCAAGCATGGCGAGCGAAGCTTGGCATGCATTGTTATGAGAATGGAAGCTGTTAACAACACTTCTGCATTACTCTTATCTATTTTGGACAGTTGTTGGCGGTGCAGCGACAAACTTGCATCAATGTAGTGGTATGATGCCTCGCGAGCTCGAACGTCATCTGGATTCAGTGTCAAGACATGGCATGCCGCAATTGCAAGCATAGCGCTATATACACCTTCATTGTCGAAGCCAATTGAGGGAACTTTTACTGCCCATAAATCTCGTCCACACTCTTCATTGCATAGAGGCATTTCTTGCGAGGTGACTGTTGCAAAGTGATGGAAGAGTCTCAACTCGGTGGATCGAGAGACCCCAGTACCTGCATATACTGGATACGGGGAGAGACTGGTTGGCGAGCCGGCTGGGTATGTTGATTCTAGTGTCACGGCTGTGAATGAAGGCAGTGGTCTAGGAGGAGCAGAATAAAAATGACACTCTTCTTCCGCGACGGGAAATCTCCGTACACAATTTCCGCAAACTGGCCTAACCTCATCGCACTGCCCAAATTTAGAGATGTTCTGTAGGAGGAAGTGGGCATACCTTTATTTTTCGAGCTTTGCATTCTTTGCAGCCCAACCTCGACTTCCTGTGTGGCCGTAATGGCTTTCGGCGATGAACAAATTTTAACATAGAAAGACACTCATTATCCTCCATTTCGATAGTAACAGTGTCTTCCGTAAACTGTGGTGTCTCATGTGTCAAAATTTTGCGAAGTATGATGATGACCCAACAATTATAGTCTAGAGAGGCTCTGTAATGCGAAAGTAGTATATTGAGGCTCCACCCCCTACCTAAATATCACTAGAATACTTTACTATATGTGTTGTTATGCAATTACCAGCCTTTTGTGCTCACAGGCTTACCGCAGATGTACAGCCTCGAACGTGACGACTTCATGCCACACGAAATAGGGAGCTACCTTTATTGCAAATCAAAAGAACCAATTAAAAAACTAGTAACAACCAGGCTGAAAAACGCGGCTTTGCCAATTTTCTTACGAGTAACTCAGGTGCGAATGAACACTCACCGCATTGACGTCTTCCTGTACTTTTCGGTGTAGTCCGCGCAACTTCTCGAGTAGATCATGTAAAAGTGAAAACGTCATAACCCCATGGTATAAGCACAAGAGCTGAACTACTGATAGAAATAATTAAAGTATGGAGGAGTCGAGGGTCAAAGAAAGCCAATGGAGAAGGATGAAAATAACTTCGAGAAGTTGAACACAGCTTCCAGCGTAAAGATTTTGTGCAGAGCAGACATATAAATTAAGGAAAACCGTCAATGCGATTCAGCTCAACAAGCTAACTAGAAAATACCTCATTTTTATACTTGAGTCGATATCGCTGATTCGGTTGAAGCACTTAACGCGGATATAGGACTGCTGGCGGTGAAGATAAAAAGGTGAAGGTAAACACCTGCACTTTGATTTAAACATCGAATCACCATGTTCCATACTGACATCCACACTCCAACACCATTCGCTTGTTTGGGTGGCCTTTCGCTTCATCTCTCTCTCTTTTTAACTGACCCTTATCACATTAAAGGGATATTTGAGATATGCAGGAGGTCCGCTTCTTGGGGGATCACTAAGAGTTCTCGAATACGTGTATATAAACACAAGGGTTAATTAAGTGGTGAAATTTGAACCCTAGATACTTGATTTTCTCATCTGAGTCCCCCGGTCAAATGTCTAGGGGTCCATGGTGCAGAAGGCAGTCGCTGTTAAGGTCTGCGAGAAGAGGGACCAGCTGGAAGTCGCATCATAAGATATGTGGAGGAGGATGCGGCTTCACGACAATTCGAGAAACCGAGAATGCGACCCTGTCAAATAAGCCCCATACACTAACCCCCTTCGGTAAAGTGTAACCGACACAGCCCGATTCACTGTTTCCCGAGCCGAACTTCCCGTTCCTCACTTCCTTTCACACCTTAACACATGAAGCATGCTGACAATTTCAACAACAATACAAATCACATAACGGGGATCACCAAACCCTATAGTGGCGTAACTCATGCTACCCTGCGCCGAGCCTCCATTTGCTTTAACCACTTGCTGACCTAGTGGAGATCCTCGATACCCGGCACTAGAGATAGCCTATCTTTTGGAGAGAGTGGCCGAAGGTTGTTCGTCTAAAGGTATAGCGACTCTCAAACCGAAGACTTTTAGAAGGGGACACTTGTATGAAAAGCAACCCTTTCTATTATCATGTTTTGCCCCAGTACCTACTTTGACATCAGTGCAGCATTCTTGGGAGTGCCCTATACTTGAATGTAACACTTCGCTATCAGAACTTGTATGTGCCCCACTACGAGTACGTTTTGATGGACACCATTTTTGTCGGCTTCGGAACTTCATGGTCGACCGACCGAGGAGATTGAATTGTTTACTCGTTTCTCATGTTTTGGCATCAGGCTTACCACATGGAGATGACCCTGGTTGATTTACCTTTGGTATTTGGAATTTGTAAGCGTCTAATGCAAGGCTCAGGTCAAGAGTTCGTCCAGTCAAAATTACAAGCCGTGCCTCCTCTGCCAAGCAACGTCATTCGAAGTTCGCAGCGAAATCCGAGCTTGACATCAAACATGCTCTTTGCAAAAGGCCCTTGTTATGGGAATGGCCTTGGGTGATGCGGGAGCCTGTTGTTCAGTAGATCGAAATTTCATATTCATTTGACCAATTATGGAAGATGATTCGGAAAGAAATGCAGAAGTGTTTGTCTTTGCAATTGATATATAACCTGCCTTCTCCGTTTCCTTTTCCCTTCACTACACCATCCCGGATCCCTCTTCTCACTTTACTCTTCATTTCTTCTCTGCTCCCGAAGGTTTCTCGCAACCATGAAGTTATCCTTAGTTTCCCTAGGCAGTTCGCTGGGCTTAGTTTTGGCAACTCCGACAGTTCGCAGCACCGAAAATGTCACTCGGAATTGCGAGGAATACATGATTCCAGTCAATGTCTCTTCGACAGTTTTTGTTACAAACTTTGATCATTTTAACGATGACTTCGATGTAGTTGATTTCGTGAGCAATTTGGCTAGACGAGATTCTAAAACTGCTTTCAATCCTTTCTCCGGCACCAAGAATGTTACAGGGGCATACACAATCGGTGCTACCTTCTGCTCACCAAAAAAGGACAGCCCAAAGACGGGGACTTTGCTTCTCGCTACTCACGGGCTAGGATATGATCGGGGGTTTGTATTCAGTGATTGCTATTCAGAGGTGTACTAACCATTTGGCAGATACTGGGATTCTAAAATTCAAGCTGCAAACTACAGCTTCGTGGACTTTGCTCTAGATCGTGGTTACTCTGTATTTTTTTATGACCGCCTTGGGACTGGCATGAGCTCAAAGTACATCTAAATGCCCCTCTCCACGGCAATAGACTAATATTTTAAGGATTTCTGGTTATGATGAGGCGCAAGCATCGACGCAGCTGGCAATCTTACAACAGTTGACTGGTTTCCTCCGGTCCGGCCAGTACACTGGTTCTCTTGGACAGCCTACCAAACTCGTCCACATCGGCCACTCCTTCGGCTCCTTCCTCTCTAATGGCCTCATTGCCACTACCCCACAGCTCTCTGATGCAGCTATACTCACAGGGATTGCATACAATGGAACACAACTCGGAACGGTTCTTGAGTCCTTTGGTCTTCGTATTGCGACAGGACAGGCCCCGGGAAAGTGGACTGGGAGAGATAATGGTTACCTGACCTGGGTTGACGCACCTGCAAACGCAGGTGCGTTCTACAAAGGAAACAGCTATGACAAAGAAGTGTTATGGTATAGCGAGGATAATAAGCAGCCCATGGCTATCGTCGAACTCCTCACTTTAGGCACTCTGCCAGTCGCTGCACCTACCTTTACGGGCCCAACTATGGTCAGTCCGATCATTTGTTACAAGTGAGATTACTAACACTATTCTAGGTGATTAGTGGAGAATTCGACTGGATTGTCTGTGGAGGAAACTGTGTTGGCGTTTTAGATCATCCTACGAAGGAATTGTTTTCTAATGCTACAGATCTGCAAATAAACGTGCACCCGAAGGCTGGTCATGGCTTCAACTTTGCGTATAATGCCACTGGAGCATATACCGTCATGCTGGACTATCTGAGCAAACACAACCTTTGAACCGCCGCACACCCGCAGCCGTATTTGCAATCGATTTCAGCATGGGAATTCCCCTTTTCTCCGACGCATGTCAACACTCACTTAAGCATATAGACTATCAGAATATTTTTATAGAAGTACACATTTAATCATATCATCTATTTCTCTTTGAAATCAGCAAGTAAACCGTCTAGAACTATGGGAGCTTGGCAACCTTACTTGAAGGTGAGAGCATTTTCTTGTTTCCTTCAGGGACATTTCAGTGGATTTAATTTAAGAATCGAAACATTTCACTCCGCCACATAGCAGAGATACCGGATAACAAACGGCTTTCAGAAAGAATAAGCACAATTGACGAAGGAGAGCCTCGATCGTTGAGCAACTTATAAAGGCTACCTAGGATCGTTCCTCGTCACGAAATTCGCCGCATCAAATGAGACAACCATAGTATGTCACTCTCCACGTGCAAAAGAAAAGCAATCCCCTCCACCATGTTTCACTCCAAACATATTTCTATTATATCGGATTTCTCATGTAGCTGCCCATGGGGAAGAGAGCCAATCCTAGTGAACGTGAATAGAAAAGAGAGGTTCGAGCGTACATATCTTAAAGGAAGGTCGGGGCCTGGTTCGATGCTAATGTGCTTTTTGGAAATATCCTGGCATGTCATCCGACAGCTGGAGAGAATCGAAGGGGCTCTCGCATCGACAAGATATTACGCGGCAGTCTCATTTTTGAGGCAGAAGTATGTCACTTTAATTATTCCTGCAAAGCACCTCTCTTAGCCTCAGAGGCAGCCTCAGAGGCAGCACCAGAGAACGTCATGAGCAGAGACATCTATAGATCTGATCTCGCCAAGCCGAAGCCTTCCCAAGCCTTCCCAAGCCTTAATCCATCGATCTCAGAAAATCCAACAACTTGCACACGTACCGGAATTACCTCCTCCTTGAAAAACCCCTCTGCTTTTGGCAAAACCGTTTACCTATCTCTCATAAGCCTCCCTAAAAGCAAAGCACACAACCAGTTCCAAACTCTTAAAATAAATATCCAATCACGCTCAACACGTTACTAACCATTCAGCCAACCACAGACCTTGCATGCACGAATTTAGAGTCAAGAAGTGCGCGCTTCTACTGCATGGGGCTCGACGCGCCCGTAGAAGAGCAGAAGTGACATTTCAGCCACGCCCCCTGGCGCCAGCCAGCCGACAAGGGTATGGGAGACAATGGAATCCGAGAAGGATGCTGAAAAGGAAATCATGATCTCCTTTTGTCTTTAAATTTCATCAAGCCTCATCTCCTACCACGTTTTTTGTTGTGGTATTTCAACGTCGCAGGTAATTCTTCACTTGTGTTGGTATTCAAGATGGTTAGATTAAGCTCAGTGCTGAGCGCGACAGGTAAGTTGCTGTGCTGGATAAATCCCTTGTGGATCGAGAAGGGGCGCCAAGTGGAGAATGAATATGCGCTGACTGACTGATGGTTTGACAGCTCTTGTTTTCTCGACGACGACGAGTGCGACGGATACTCTTGCTTCAGAGAATTTCGTGAGCGTCGATAAGAGCTTTACGTTTAGTTTGAATATTCCTGAAGATGCGAATAAAAATGCGTTGCTCTTCGCAATGGAGGGACCAGCTGAGGCGTCTTGGTTTGTGAGTTGCAAGCGTTGTATCTTCTGCTATGAGGGCAAACGCTAATACAAATTTCTGGCAGGCGATAGGAATGGGGAGTGATAAAATGGAGAACTCGCTGATGTTCATGGCATACACGGACCCGAGTGGGAAGAATATTACACTCAGCCCTCGATTATCCTACGATGAGGTCGAACCATCCTATACCGACAGCATCAAAATGGAAGTCTTTGGTCCTTCTGGCCAGATCGTAAATGGAATGAGACAAGTTTTTGCAAAGTGCACGAATTGTCAATCGTGGAAGGGAGGCTCGATTAATCGGACGAACACGGCACAGAAATTCATATGGGCTATAGGACCGAACGGGAACCTTGGAACATCCGATTTGGCAGCTGGCACAAGGAGACATTCTTCGTATGGTGTATTTCACATGGATATGACGGGTGCAGTTGGAGGGTTGGGAAATGATCGTGCACCAACTGTTGCTTCGGTGAACGACCCGAACACGAAACAGGTATCCTCGAAGAACGATCACGATTTTTCCGCAGCTCTCCACGCGTGTATTATGATTTTGGCCTTCGTTGGCCTTATGCCAATCGGTGTGATGATCCTACGAGTCTTGAATAGCCCAAGATGGCACGGATACAACCAGGCTCTCTCCTTGGTAGTGGGCATTATTGGTGCTGGGCTGGGTTTTTACATTTCGACGATGTATAACAGATCCAAAGGGTTCAACTCAGTTCATCAGATCATTGGCATTATCGTTACAATAATGATGATTGCACAATTTGTTCTTGGATTTTTGCACCACCGCATGTTCAAGAAGACGAATGCTCCGACGAAATTAGCGCCTATCCATGTATGGTTGGGAAGAGTGGTTATCCCACTGGGTATTGCCGATGGTTTCCTGTAAGTTTGGTTTTCTGTTTGGGTTCTCAAGCCTGGAAAGATTAGCATGCTGATTTGTGATAGTGGTTTCCCCTTGGCACTAAACTCGAAATTCAATTGGGCCTTGCTCGCACTCGTCCTGGCAGTTATTCTCGTCATGGGACCATTTGCATTCTGGAGAATGCGAAGAAACATGATGAAAGCAAAGACTGCTCACGGGGTTGCCACGACTGGATATCAAGCTGAGCCATGGAACACGGACTCATCGGATCCATCGAGGAGCAATATTAACCTCGGCAACTATCCACCTCCACCAGGAGGCAATAGATATTAAGGGGTTTGAGATTAAGAATAATGATATAGCGACGCATTGGCGGCGTTGAACTTGTAATGACTGCCTGGGTCGGCGTTCGGCAAAATCTCTCATACTTTGGCGAAGCGAGAGGGAATGGGAATTGTTACCATTTATACCGTATTGTTTGTTTCAAGGGGAAATGCTATACTTGAGTGAGCCATACCCTTAAGCGGCAATCTGTCGCTACGAAAGGAACACATAAGAAGCAAAGGACTACCACTTAAGGAGGCCGGAGTGTTGAAGTCTTATGTGTGATGGAAGCAAGTGCTAATAGAATTATTAACTGTGGTCCTAAACAAAGACATTTTATCACGAAATACTTTCAATATGCTTCTCCTAAACGGTTGAATCCTTTTTAGTTATCTACCGATGTCGTTATCTGATTTTGGAATTTCACTCCCAGCTTTTCAATACTAACAAGTGAAGAAGTTTTAAGTAAACACTTGCTCGAATACAATTTCTTCCATTCCGCAACTGTGTACTCTCTATATTTAGCACCGTTCACCATACATTCAATTTTCAAAGGATTGGTATGATGAAACCTATTAAATTAGCGCCCGGATATCTGTGGCCAGCCGTACGACCACCCTATCCCACGCGTGGAGTTACAGATTCACGTATTTCATTTCTCGCTTAAGCAGGTCACCAGTTGGTCTTGTCTCACAAAATCTTTGTTGGTACTGGAGTTGTGGATTCCAACACAACCAAAAACCCTTAGGATCTGATAAAAAGCGGTTCGTCGGGTGATGGGATTCCCAGGTGGATGGTTCAACTTGGGGTTGTCTCAGCCTCATATTCCCCTTCTTGGCAAAGCTTGAAGTGGTAACCTCCGGGGGCAGCAATCCAATGATGTTGAATGGTATGTCGAGGGTAGTGTGTAAACAGCATTTTGCAAAACAGAATGCGACCGTGAGGGCTTGTTAACCTTGATATGGTCGTTTATTGATGCTTGGTGCCTACAATGTGTTGTACACTGTGCAATCCTTCAGATTGAGCTTCACACACGCTCCTGGGGGGTGGGGGGTCTGGAGTATAAGGTTGTAGTGGTTCTCTATTGTGGAGATCTTCTAGTTCTTCTCGGCATCAGTTTCCTTGCTTACGCATTTCACTCTTTTGCGTTTCTCTGTGTACCTCGTTCATCTACGGTCTTTTACTTCCAATAATCCTCACTTGTGTCATTTGAGTATGACATACCATCTATTCCCCTTGCTCATTGGAGCACTCTACATCATCAACCCCTCATCCGCCTACGTAGTCAACCTTGCCTTTACCACTACCCTCACCATCCACTACTCCCAAGCCGCTACCACAGCAGCAGCAGCAGCATCAACAGCTGTAACCTTCACATTGCAGCCGTCCACAACAACGCTCTCATCCAATACAAAATCAAAAGCTTCCTGTCATTCGGAGTCAACACGCGTCTCAACATCTATCAATGCCCGAATTTCAACAAACCCCTCCTCCCCCTCTTCCACACTTGACCCCAAAGCACCCTTCACGAACACAACCGATTCCTTCCCCGCTCTCCCGCTCTCCAACAACCAAGCCCTCGCCCTCAGTGACTTCCTTACCCTCATCAGCAATATACCCGAGAACCTCCTCGAAGCAGGCGAGACGGGCGTAGAGACTTTCTTCAAGGATGTCTCCTCCTGTTTCAGCAAAGAGACCAAACCACTCATCAGCACCGCCTCAGCAGTTATATCAAAAGCCACCAGCCTAGCTGGAGTAGTCGAGTCGAAAATCACGTCGGCTGCAGCCCCAGTCATAACCAAAGCGAGTAGCGTAGCGAGCGAGATCGAGGGGAAGATTACCAGCGCTGTGGCCCCGGTCGCGAGTAAGGCATCGAGCATTGCCGGCGAGGCCGGGGATAAGGTCTCGAGTCTCCTCGGGGGGATCGGGATTTCCATCCACCTCGCACGCTCGCCCCCCGCTGTGCTCGCCAAAGACGGCGTCCTCGATGACATCTTCGACGCTGGGAAGTGCCTCTTTAATTCCGTGAGCAGCAACCCTATTTTTGATGTCGGGAAGTGCGCCGCTGATATCGCGGGCTTGTTACCTACTAGTGGTCCGGCGCTCTTGGCGAAGGTGGATAATATCAGGAAGCTTTTGAAGGATGTTGGGGGGTTGGCGAAGGTGCTGGCGGGGCTGGCAAAGGCAGGGAGCAGGGCGGATGCTCTAAAGGCGGGGGGGACTGCGCTGGTGCAGTTGTTGCAGGATGTTACTGATGTTGGGAATTCGGTGAAGGACTGCAAGTTTTTGGTACAGTGATTTGATCGTTTTAGGCACGGTATCGGTTGTATGATGAGTAGAATAGTAGGATGGTGGATATGGCGCGTGCTGGTCACGATGGGTTATCAAGGTGTATTGGGTGTAGGTGTTAAGAGGGAAATTTTCTGGCTGGGTTAAAGGATGAGACGGTCTCTTGAAAATTGTCTAGTTAGCAAAGATAGGCTTGCTGAGTGTACATCTAAACACTGTTCAGGAATCGAATAGTAATCCCTTTCGATGGTAACCTGCACTCACTAACTTATAAGTTTGGATACCAAGCGGAATATAGGTGAAGAGATATAATAGTTAGTCCTATTATTACATTTAGAGCTTTCCGTCACAATACTTTCTCGCAATATTTTATACCAAAGCAGCACATCCCCGTTGTTATTTTCCTTTTAGCTATGTTAACATAGAAATATGCTTGGACATGGAGGGGGTGAAGCTTAAGCCCAATGGGTCATTTCTATATATGTTCTATATTTCGAGGTAAGAGGGGGAATCGCCCCCAGGGGTGAATAGCGAAAATAAATAGAAAACCACACATTGAAGATTAAGGCCTTGATATAGCCATGAAATGGGAGAACCCCTAAAATCTGTGATTTATCACTTTTATAAAGCTGTTACAAGACTTCTTCAGTCTCGGATTTTTGCAACTCGTACGGGTTGTAGCGTATTCAAAAGTTCCCCATTTTACTCCTTCCCCAAAGGACTCAAAAGCCAACTCAACGATTGCGCCTTCTTATCACCAAGTAAATCCTTCAAACCTTCCAGCGATAAGAAATCATGATCACAGTATTCAAACCCCGGAACCACGGTTTCACTGATCAGTAATCCTTCGCTCTCTTTCCCATTTTCCTCACCCGGAAGCAGGTAAGAAGCCTTAAACTTCCCCCCTTCAACAATCCACTGCAACCTCTCCCCCTTTTCCACATCCTGCCCAACAACAAAGGTCTCAACTCGCTTCTCCTTCCCCTCCTCATCAGCATGAATTATTACATATCTCCCCCTCCCCCGGTGTAACGTATGCACCGTCCTTGCTTTATTCCTATGGAATCCACCTTGTGGTCCATTAGGGGTGAGCAGGTAGAAGATGGTTGTTGATGCGTTTCGGATGTCGGGGGAGAAGCCAGGTCGTTGGGGGACGAAGTCGGTTGTTGTGGATTTTTGGGTGGGGAAAGGGGAGGGAACGGTTTCTTTGGCTCGGTCAGTTTCGATGTAGTAACCGCCTTCAATATGTGGTTCTAAGTTGAGGGCGGAGATCAGGGATTGGATTTGAGGTGATTCTGGTTTGTCCGGGGAGACTGTAAAGTGTGGTTGGAGATGTATAGGTGCCATGATTTTTGTGTATAGGCGAAGAATGCACCACAAAGGTAAAAATATGAGCAAGCTAGAAGTTAAAAAAGAGGAAAATAAAAAACATATCTTCATACTACGTACCTTACTCTTCTTACCGCCTCATCCGAATAAACGAATGAAGTTACATTTCATCAACTGCTTCGTCAGCGGCACCGGTGAAGTGAGATAAGCAGGAAAAAACGTGTGATAAGGACGCTCGGGTGCTAGATTATTGTGGATCTGATCTTACTTAAGATTGTTTGATTGACTCTTTCCCCAAACAGTTGAAGGATCAATACTTTTGTCTTGGCGGAGATCTTAAAGTCAAATTGAGTTAAGAAATTGAGGGAGGCTTGTAAGGAAAGACCACAGAGTAATCCGTGTATATAGGGAAGGCATAATGAGATTTTGAGACATGGAGGTAAAGCGGCAGGGAAGATGGAGAGCTCCGACTAGGAGGTATTTGATATAGGGGGAAAAGACGAAAAATGGGTTGTTTTCCTAATAAACAAAGCTATACGCAGAGAACTTCACATACCCGCAGAGCCTCCATTAGAACTTTAGAGTTTATACTTAACTCCTTTACCCCACCTCCTTTTCCACACCCTCATATATTGTGGCGTTTCGAGTGCTTGTGATCATCCGCTGCTTTTGCGGCAGATTCGCATGGGGTTACGTTGTCATGTGGCGAGAGCCCAGACTCGCTGAAACGGAGAGGAGAGTTTGAGGAGGAGTGAACTGAAGATAGACAGAGAGAGTTGAAAGACTGGAAAGTGAAGAATAGATTGGAGTGGTGAAGGGAGGTTATATCAGCCCCCGGAAGACGTTGGGCAAATCAAAAATAAATAACGTTGTGTAACGGTTGCATCTCCTCCAGCTCGTGTCGTTACTTTGGAAAAACAAAATTTAGCGTTATTTGGCTGGCGACCCGCGTGGCCATAAACTATTTCGCCCGGCTGGGTAACTCTCCTCCGAAAGACCTCTCTCCTTTTCCCTCCACCCTCTTCACATAGCCTCTCTGTGTGTTTTCTTACGAATAACGACTGCACGACCTTTCAACCCCTCTGTACATTCTTCTGGATGTCTTGTATAAAGTTGTAATTCTATTCTCCTCTCCTTTTCCATTCCTCTGGTCTTTGTTTGGCATCGCATCGGCAGCATCAGCATTTAGCATCCGCATCACGTCCACATCGCATTTTCTGAGTAACCACAATTCTTACAATTCGAATTCGCTATGTCAGGATCTTTGAGCAAGCGGCAGCAGGCGCGCAATGAGCGCGCTCTTCAGGATCTTATCAAGACTGTCCCAGGAAATAATGTATGCGCGGATTGTCAGGCACGGAATCCAGGTGAGACGGAGACATCCACCCTCGTGCAAGTGCAACTGTGCTAACTCAACTTGACAGGATGGGCCAGTTGGAGCGTAAGATCTTTCCGAATCACCTTGAGCCTGCTGGAGCAGATTGGTCGGAGCATGGCTGACTTTCCATAGCTGGGTATCTTTTTGTGTATGCGGTGCGCCGCTCTGCATCGGAAGTTAGGAACGCACATTACAAAGGTTAAGTCCTTGAGTATGGATTCTTGGTCCAATGAACAGGTTGAGGTATGGCAGAAGACTTGAGCTTGTGCGGGCTCTATCTGACACTTGATAGAACATGAAGCGTGTTGGAAATACCGCATCGAACAAAATATACAACCCTCAGAACACGAGACCACCAATCCCCTTTGACGCCGACGAAGCAGACTCGGCCATGGAAAGATTTATCCGGCAAAAGTACCAACAAAGTGCAGTTAAGGCCCCGATACGGCAACATAATAGTGGAAGCACAAATTCGGATGAACCTCCGCCATTACCGCCAAAAACAGGAAGCAGATTTGGTTTTAGATCTGCCTCGTCCATATTTCCTCTGTCCTCGAAATCAAAGCGAGATGCAGCTCGAGCAGATTTTGAGCACTCCCATGAAAGGGAGCCTTCACCTCCTCCGAGAAGAAAATCCTCTAAGATATTCGGCGCGGTTCACGCGGCAGATGGAGATGACGACATGGATGTAAAAATGGCAAAATTACGAGATATGGGATTTAGGGATGAGAAGAGGAACAGTGCTGTTTTGAAAGGCCTTGGTGGAAACTTGGAGAAATCAATTGAAACTCTAGTTCGGCTTGGGGAAGGAAATGGATCCCAGGTGTTTTCGAAAACCACGGATGGTTCTGCAACCAGCCGGTCGAGATCCCCTATGAGTCCAACAGCAGGAATATCTATTGATCGTACTCGAGAAAAGTCCCCACCAAAGGCTTCAAGTAATCCATTCGATTTCCTCGACGCACCACCACCTCCCGCAAAGCCACAATCTACACAGTCCACAGGGTCAATGGCTCAGTCTCCAACACAATTCATGGGAAACAACCCGTTTCAACAAGGGGCGGTGCCAAATTCGAATCCTTTTGGCTTGATGCCGTCACAATCGCAGGTCAACTTAAATGCGGCTTTCTCAAACATGGCCATCTCTTCATCGCAACCTCTTTTCCCAAATCATACGGGTGGATTCCCTGGTCCTCAGCCATCACAACAGCAACAAATGTATCAACAGTCTATGACCCCACCTGTGCCCTCCATACCGCAACAATACTACCCTCCGGTCATATATGAAAATCCTGCTCAACAACCACAGCAAAATACGAGCTACAACCCTTTCATGCAGCAGCAGCAGCCCCCACAACAACAGATGCCTCAACAAGCACCACCAATCAACACGAGTTTCCAAAGTAATCCATATCTTCAACAATCGATCGGAGGTGGTTCACCAATGCTCTATCAAAGTCCAGTGGCTCAGTCACCTTCTGTAGAATCCCCTCATAGTTATCGATCAGCATCTGCGTTCCATAGCCATCAAAACCAACAGCAGGCACACTCAAATCCATTCTTCCAGAACATCCAGCAACCTCAACAACTACAAATGTCCCAGCAGGAATATGACTACCGGTCTCAGCAACAGCAGCAGTATCAGCAACTCCCACAGCAAACTCATCCTGTACTCCCTCAACAGCCTGGTAGAGCGGACAAAATGAGTATTCTTGATCTTTACAACTATCCCCAACTTGCTCCTACACCTGCCCAGCAGCAGCAACCATTGCAAGACCCCATGCAAAATCAGAATATGCAAACAATGCCACAAACAGTACCATCTCAACAACAGCAGCAACAACAGCAGCAACAGCAGCAGTCAAGAAGTGTTTCAAGTCCGTTGTCTCAGGTAGCTGGGAGTAGGAATCCATTCATGTACAGCACGGAGGGTGTATCGAGCGCAAATGGGGCATCAAATGAAAATACTGGCCAGTTTGCTATACCGCACCAGCAGCCTAGCGGAGCAAGACATGTAAGTCAGGAGAGTGTGAGTATTGATCACGGTTGGCAAAATGGACGACATAGTCCTGACGCCTGGGGAACTATCAGTGCGAGATCTATGAGGTAGTATAGAAATACATCTTCACAACGCTATTTGGTGTTTGTATGATGATAATGTGTGTATGAATATAATACCGTTTTAATGGTTGGCCAATTGGCCTACGAACAAAGAATTGCTTTTCCATCCCAACGTCAACCACTGCATTCCTAAATAAGAAAGTAGTACAGCACTCTGTCAGGCTAGTACCACCCAAGAACTTAAGGGTCCTACAGCTTAACGTCAATCCCTGCGTGCCGAAAATCCCTGGATGCCAAAAAAAAAAAGTGAGGTACTTTGAACTTAAACATCTCAAACTCTACGCACACAATAATATCTCCTATTACTTTTTATAAGTCATGTCTATGTCTAATTTTGAATAATCTAAAGCTCTACCACGAGAAATTTACGTTCGCATCGTCGCCCTCGCGCAGGATTTGTGGAAAGTCTCTCTTTATAGCATACTAAAGTTCTTTTACTACAGCTCGGCAATTAAAGTCTTATCACTCCTAATAAGTATAAAAGGGTTTTAGCCGGGCTGTAGTACCTTGCTACAATACACGAAATCGTCAGCAGTCTTATAACTGTTGGGGCATGCATATCCATATCAAGTTGCCACGCGTTAGTACTTTCAATCAAAGTAACTAACCACTTTTGGCTATTATACGGCGGCCCCTCACGTCTTATAATATATCAAGTAATTACGCTGTAATCTCAACTATATAATAATTTGCCAGGTCTGTGGCAGTTCAGTAATGTAGCTGAAGCCAAGTTATACTATAGTCAGTATATATTGGCTATACATTCGTTCGCAGTATCACGTGCAATCATATTTCACATATTAACTCGCATTTTCCTCGTTATAATCTAAAAAAGTTTTAATAGTCTTGCTTTATTTCTCCTATAGTATTAGGATGGCTGATTCCAACCAAAGACTTTCTTATGTATATATATTTATACTACACGTGATCTCCACTCAGCCTCGTTCACCTCAGCGGGCAGCTAGCATGTTCATTCTCTATAATCTACTAATCGAGTTTGCATGATATATTTACTGTACTCGTCTCTCTTATTCGCCTACTTACTTCTCGCTAATAGCTGCACCTTAACAAGATACCTTACAATATGCGTTTGTTAAAGCTCGTCTAGCCTAGCAAATTCAGTCTGGTCTAAGTTCTTCCCTGTGAGGGACCTAAAATATATAGAATGGGTTAGTTAGTTATCAGCCCCTATTCAGGGGCTGATAACCATAAATCGGGTGGTTGGTATACGTGTATAGCGGCACGCCGGCGTATATAAATTGCAGGGCCGGTTGTGGTGTAGTATGGGAATCATCGATTAGCCTTTTGAATACACTGAGTTTTGTACCTAAACCAACCCCTAAACTTACTATTGCTATCCTACCACTTTTTTTTTAAGTAAAACCTCACAAAACACTTCTTAACTTATATGTCTAATTACAGTGCCGTTAAAGAAAGGGATTTGAAAGTAGCATAGAGTACTATCGTAAGTATCCGTAAGACAGCGGCTCCAAATAGGTAATTCCAAATATAAATTACATAAGTAGCACATCGGCGGCCTCGCAGTTACTACTATTCCCAAGGGCCTCTCCATCCATCCACCCGTGAAGATAGCATTCCCCTACCAATCGGAACACTGGTAGCTGCTCGTTGCCAGCTGTTACATGTTCTTTTGGGGCAACGCGGATGCCAACCTGCTCCATCACAAATGGAGTCTCAGCGCCAATTGGAACAAAGACGACGTCCCCTTGCTGTATATTCTTTTGGCCAAGTCCAACGTATCCCTTTTCTGTGATGAAGACTGACCGATCTGATATGACCACAGACACAGCCTG
Organism: Tricladium varicosporioides; assembly: GCA_021365295.1. Classification (NCBI taxonomy): domain Eukaryota; kingdom Fungi; phylum Ascomycota; class Leotiomycetes; order Helotiales; family Tricladiaceae; genus Tricladium; species Tricladium varicosporioides. The sequence goes on from JAJTIW010000002.1 coordinate 1,304,156, forward strand.
CAAGTAGGTCTGCAGTCGGGCGATGAGAGGGCCTTTGATCTCAACGATTGTAGTCTCTTTCGAACCATCGTCTGATGGCACTGTTATACGAGTATCGGGATCTGCTGGAAATTGATAACAATATGGCTCTTCACCTTCAAACGTGTTCATGGCCAAGGAAACTGGCCCAGTGACGGAAGCTACCATCTGATCAGGGGTGAACATGCGCCCTTCCCCAAATATAGAGAACACAACGAGTGCAAAATAGAGGAGTATGGCGGGGTCGTTCCTGTTGCCCAGTACCCCGAAAGCACTATTGGTAGTGCGGTCAGCGTTGTCGACAACAATTGTACGTGCGAATGCTGACAAGAAACTTTCTTCCGGGTAACCGTCAGGCCCTGCCGCCCGCCACTTATCAAACATTGAAAAGACTTTGGTCAATGCCTCCTCATTCAAAAGGGCGAATGATCCACCTTCCTTCGTACTGATAAATACATGGTTGGCTATTTTGTCTACAATAAACCCGCTGAGCACAGGGAAGCGGATCGAAGCTTCTTGCGAGGAGGTGATCTCCTTCAACTGTACTCGAGGCTTGATACCTGAACCACCCGCATGAAATTTCGGAGTTCCACGGCCTCCTAGACGAAAGTTGTTGTAATTTGGTTTGCTAAAGTCCGTCACGAACGAAAAAGTATTGCTCTTGTTACCATCGGTATGCTTACCGGCATAGTGGAGGACTGTCAAATCACCTCCCTCCAGACACTTCATTGCTAAATCCGTCCAAAGGGTCTCCGGTTTCACCGAATAGTCAGGGACGACCAAGAAGCTTTTGTTGGCAAAGCCAAGCATTCCATAAACTCTATCATGTGGAAGGAAGCATTTGAGGTCCCTTGCCCTGATGAAAAATTCGATGATAGAATCGTGATGAACTTTCTCGTCGTCGCTAGTTGATAATTTGGCAGTGAGATTCGCTGCATTGTATCTTTCTCGTTGTTGGACCAGTCCCCAGGCGCGGGACCACCCCTTAATGGCATCTTCTCCAAGTAAAGTTTGCAAAAGTCGTGGATTGTATGTGACGCATAGCTGCTGTAAAGCCGGCCGCTTGCCAAATAAATTAAGCACGCAAAGAGCCTTGCTGAAGTGGTCGTATGTGATTGAGCGATGTCCACAGTATATGCTGAGATCTTTAGCCAGGATAAATTCTTGAACGACCCAGACCCGTTCGAACCATCCTCTCAGAAACAGTCCATTAATGTTGAAATCTTTGCACGACTTTACAAACATTTCAAAATGCCCAAGCGCTGCTGAGTCTCGAACCCCTTGTGGAAAAGGGAAAACCTTCGAGAACCCGAACCCATCGATATCTCGCCCAATGCTCTCTAGCACATCAATTGTATCATTCTCGTCATCTTTGCCTAGCCAAACCAAGGTTTTGGTTGCAATTCGATAGATGTCACCCATATTCGCCACCTGGTGGGATTTCTCGGGCAGGTCCATTTGATTTATACAAATTTGATCGATCCATAGGATACGCTCGGTAGCTTCATAGCGAAGGCCATTGAGAGCGTCCGAGAGGTTTTCAGTAATGCGAATTACTGTGTTAGACTTGGCATCTTGAACAATGCAGGGAAATACTGGCTCTCCCCAAGTATACGATAATGCCTCAAATGATGGGTCTTCGCTCTTTCTAACCTCGAGAATCTCGCACTTCAGAGGCGATCCAAAGCCACCAGGGAGGAGTTTGAGGACTCGGATGGCATCCGGATTATGAAGCCCTTCGTATTGGTAAGGATTGGGTTCCTTGGAATTAACATCTGCCATGTCGTTATCAAACTATACGTCGTCAGGATATAGTTCCAACACTAACGTTCATTGGGACAACGTAAGGGTTTAGCATAGGAGCAGCCTGTGTCACGCTGTATATTCTATCCTGGTGGAGGGGTTATCATCACCCCACCGAAATTCAAGCTCTTTCTTTCCTTCCTTAGCGATTAGTTTATCGAATGATAATACTATTATTTCACTGGCGAAAGGCCTACGTTGAGCGGCAAGCTAGTCGGAATAATCTTTGCGTGTGGTGCAGATCTCGATGCATGGCTGTATAGAATCTTTTAGAAGAACGCTACACTTCTGCTACACTTCCGCCACACTTCACGTGAATTTTGTGTAATTTGTATATGGTATAATTGATTTAGCACAAATATAAAATATATATTATATAAGCGCCTCCTTCGCTTATTAAAATTCTTGGCGTATTGTGTACCTCCTACTTTGTCCGGCTAAATTCGACACATAGGTTTTCTTGTGCTCTATATCTTTAAAGCTTAGAACTATATTCTTTCCTGATAGGAGCTTCATACTACTGTTCTAAAATTTGGAGATAGGCCACTGACTATAATAGAGCGGGGGGATATCTAAAATTGCTTATAGCGCTGTCAACAGGACAATCAATAATATAACTACAACCGTAGTATTTACTTACGATAAACCGAACCCTAGTAGAGAAATAACTAAAGAACAATCGTAAACTGATTATAACTTTATATATCAATGTAGTAGATATTTGAGAGTCCTAAACCATGAAGTATTTTCAGCACATAGGGTTTTTCAGCACGCAGGGATAGACGTTACATAATATCTGGGACCAGTAGATCACACCACGACACCTTGATTAATTAATGACCCAGCAACCAGTATCCCACAACCCACTAATCTAAAGGAAAACACCAGTCTCTACTACCACCTTAACCACTCTCGGTGCCGCCCTGGTGGTTGACAGTTGATCATTCGGTCACTTCCACTCGAAACCGGTTCGAATCAAGGGCCTGTCTTTATGTCGATCTGTGCCGAAGCCCCAACGTCATGGGCTTATCATCCCCGCAACGCCTCCTCTTCCTCACTAGCCTCAAGAACCTTTAGACGATTCATTACGAGAAATAATCAGCTCATAAAGAAGTTTAAGAGATGTAGGAAGGAAAATTCGAGATGACCAATCGCCCATGCATATGTAAAAGGGCCGAACTTACAATGAAGAATGCATCCTAGACGAAGACCATGGGGAATCGGTTGCCGCTGCGGGGCAAGCGGGGTGCGAGTCTGCTTTAAACCCTGTAAATAAGACGGTTTTTTCGAGGTGTTTAACGTGAGCGTTCCTGGCCATGCAGCTCTTGGGTAGGAAAGGCAAATCAGACGAGGATTGCTTACCAGCCTGCCTAAAAGAACCCCGCTTGATGTTGCCCCGAAATGCTGGGGTAGGGCACGTCATCATGGGTTGAAAAAGAGAGCTCTAGTGAACACTGAAGTATAAACATGGCTGGCGCGGACGTTCTGGTGAAGTGAATGCGGAATTAGAGGCGAGGTTGGTGTCAGGTAGATATAAGAAGATCAATTGATTTCTTGAACATACAGAACTCCGTAAACCTTTGCAATTGGGTATAATGGAGTCTTTCTTGGGATTGCTACTGTCTACGCTCCTGCTGAGTTCTAGAGCTCTGGCATCGACTGACTTCTCAGTCACAACTACTAGCAATTATGCCTGGAATCAAAGTACGTGGACTTTGACCTCGAATCGATATATTCCTGGGCAGTATCAAGCTCGATTATCATTAGCCAATGGGTAACTATCAATTAATTTTCATGCAATTGAGCTATAACTAACCATCAATTAGGTATATCGGAGCTTCATTATCCAGTGCTGGGCCTTTCTTCGAAACTGATGTCAATCAGACACACCCCGATGGTGGAATCCAACCTATAAATGGATGGCCTCTCTTTGATACCCGAATCGCATTTTCCACCATCTCCGGCTTCTACGATGTTCAGCCAAATGCTACCGGCACGAACTATCCGTGGCTGAATCAATACGGGTGGGAGAGTTTTATTTCAGGAATCCCTCACCCTACAGCTCTGGTGTTTGCTTTCGGGAAAACATATCTCGATGCTACTGCTAAGAACACTACGATTTCGAATTTTGCTTCGAGTATTTCGTTTAAGACAGGTGTGGGGAAATGGTCGTATACTTGGACTCCTGAGAAATCTGCTGCTCTCTCTGCTTCATTCAATGTTTCATACACGGCGATATTTAGCAGAGTGAGACCGAATGTAGTTGCTGTTGAAGCACGTATCACTCCTTCTGCGGATATTAGTGGAACTGTTACGGATTTGCTGGATGGTCGGAGTGCCGCGAGATCATACCTCAATTCCAAGGGAATAGATACTAATGGAACTATCTATACCTCTGTCCACCCTAATGGCCTTGCCGATATTACCGGTTATGTCGTTTCCGGCATCACCGCCAATTCGTTTACAAATCTTTCTTCAAGAGCTGTAGCAAGCGGCCCATACGTCGGAACAAATGATACCACCATCGGTCAAACCTGGAACATAAACCTCAAAGCCGGCCAAACCGCTACATTCTACAAATACGTTGGTGCTGCCTCCTCGGACAAATTCTCCTTCCCAGAGTCCATCGCCCGTACCGCTCAAGCCACCGCCCAAAACGACGGCTGGGCTAAGCTTCTTTCTGAGCATACTGAAGCATGGGGAAAGATAATGACGGATGAAAGCGTTGATGATTTTACTGATGCTGGTGGAGAGTTACCTGATGATGAGAATGTAGCAATTTTGCACATCTCGAGTATTGCGAATGTTTATTACATGCTGCAGAATATGCAGGATGATGGGAGTGGGTTGAATGATAACAGTGTGAGTGTTGGTGGGTTGGTTAGTGATAGTTATGCTGGGTTGGTGTTTTGGGATGCGGATTATTGGTAAGTTTATCATGATTAACTCCTCATGATTTTGAAGGCTATAGCCCCTTAAGAAGAGAAATCTTCAAATTGTAATAAAAAACCAGAGCTAATTGAAATACAGGATGTCCCCCGGTCTCAACCTCAACTTCCCAAGCTGGGCCAAGCAAATCAGCAACTTTCGCATCAAGCAACATCCCCAAGCTCTCGCTAATGCTGTGTTCAACAACTACCCAAATGGAAGCGCTTTATACTCTTGGACTGCGGGAAAGTACGGAAACTGTACGGGTACAGGCCCTTGTATTGATTATGAGTATCATCTCAATTACGATATTGCTTTCAACTTGCTCCAGCAATACAACATTACACAGAATCAGACCTGGTTCGATAATGGTCCTCGACAGATCATTGAGAGTGCAGCTATTATGACAAGTCACTTGCTGCAATATAATGAGTCGACAAAGAGTTATTGGTTGCATAATATGACGGACCCTGATGAGTATGCTGTAGGTCACTCTTTCACCCCATGATTTCATGAAGCCTGCCTAATGCCAGGTATGCTCCGGGGGGTTTTCTTGCTGATAGTATTTTCCAGAACAACATCGACAATGGCGCATTTACGATTTCTTCTGCAGCAGAATTGCTCAAGCAAGCAAATTCGCTTCGAGAACTTCAAGGTCTATCAATCAATGAGACCTGGGAGACACAGCTTGAGAATATCGAGTACCCAAGCGCACCATCAAATATCACACTCGAGTACACTGGCATGAATAATTCCGTTGCTGTCAAGCAAGCAGATGTGGTACTTTTGACATACCCCCTCGACTTTGGACAAGATTATACCGAAGAAGATAAACTCCTGGATCTGGACTATTACGCGAACAAGCAATCACCAAACGGACCTGCCATGACTTACTCTATCTTTGCCGTCAATTCAAATGCATTATCCCCATCCGGATGTTCAGCATATACATACACACTCAACGGTTTCCTACCGTACCTTCGGGCACCATGGTTCCAATTCTCCGAGCAAGCAGTTGACGATGTAACCTTAAATGGAAACACCAATCCAGCCTTCCCCTTCCTAACCGGCCATGGCGGCGCAAACCAAGTTGTCCCATTTGGATTCCTGGGTGTCCGAACAGATCAACCAGTTCTCTACATCAACCCCTCACTTCCGCCGCAAATTCCGTCCGTAAAGATTCGAAAGTTCTACTATGCTGGCGCTACTCTCTCTGCCACCATGAACCAAACACATACTCTCATCACCCGCCTCAGCACCCCCTCTCACGCTGGTGTTAGCGATAAATACGAAAACGGATCCCTTCCTCTTATAGTTGGAACACCCGACTCCCCAAAATCCCCAAGCACACCTTATAATATTGTCATAAACCAAACTATCACGATATCGAATAGACTTCACTGGAAAAAAAACACATACACCAACAATCTCCTCCAATGCCAACCCGTCTCCTCTTCAGACGCTTACGCAGCGGGGCAATTCCCCCAAGCTGCTATCGATGGAGCAACAGCAACACGCTGGCAACCTGCTACAAACGAGACCGCCTCCCTTTTGGTAAACATGTCTTCTATCCCTCCTTCCCCCATCAGCGGGATGTTTTTCGATTTCGGCGCGCGTCCACCGAAATCCGCCGTCGTATTCCTTGGAAACATGTCGAACGGTGAAGTGATTTACGGAAACGAGGTGGTTATCAATGTTGATGGTATCCAACCTAATCTACCATATAATATGGCAGCTGCGCTGGAGAGTAATGAAGAAGTAGTGCCGGTTGTGGGGAATACTACTACTCTTGCTGTTGCAGGGGGTGTGTGGAGTGGGAATTATGCGCGGTTGGTGGTAGAGGGGTGTTGGGAGGGAGACGGGGTGGGAGCTACCGTTGGGGAGTTTGTTATAATTCGGGCTTAGTTGGGTATTAATTGCCATGAATGACGATCGCGATATGATCATTTTCTAGAATAGCGTAAAGAAAAAGACTGGGGTGGGTTTTGGTACCTGGGTACTTGGATGTCACCATGATATGAATCACGACAATGTTGATATGAAGAAAATTACCTTCGAACCAACACCCTACCTGTTAAGTGAAAAATGCTAAGTTGTAGCAATACTATGTGAACCATATCCTCCTGTTTACTCACTTCAAAATACGTAGCTCACCCTCTAACATTTCCACTTGGCTTTCTCAGTCTCATCACCCCATCTGATACATAAAACTAGCACACGAGTTTCAGAAAACAAACATACTCACCGTATGCTAACTCTTGAATCGTCTAACCTCTAACTATTTCTCGACGTGAAATAGAAAACGATTTATTCTGCCCAAGAGGTTCTTCAGTAACTGCAAAAGGGGAAGTAGGATCCAGTTCCGAGTCGAGAAACCTATTTTTGGCCCGGACCGTCGCGGTTGGAGATGGTAACAGCAAGGGAGGATACGGGGTGGGTAAAGGGAACGAAGGTGCAATTTGTTTACTCGATTGCCAAGCGATAATAAGCGAAACGTAGTCGAGAAGAATCGTCCTCCTTCACTCGGCGTACCTGCTAACACCAAAGCAGAGGGAAGACGCTGTAGCAATATCAGTGCGATGTCTAGTTTTCGTGCGAGAAAGTGGAGATCATGAGTCAGGATCTGCCGCCTGGCGGAAATGGCGGCCGTGGAACGAAAAGTTAGAGAGTAGCTGTCGTGATCTCAGAGTCGTGAAGTCACAGTCGAGGTTGTAGCGGTGCGTGGTTACAGCAAAGATCGACAAATGCGATAGGTGGTTGTTGGATACCCTCTGAATGAATGAACCCGTAAGGATGCCTTTGTTGTGCATCGCACGCCGAAAGCCCCAAGTAGAGAGTCACAAAGCAGCACAGCACGTACCGGCCTCGCAGTATCTGGATGCTGTATGTATGCGCCACTTCTTATTCCCCTGTATCCATCATTAGGTCAACGTAACCAGTTTCCTCACCACTTAGCTGGTTTTTATTTTCCTATACTAAATCCATAGTTCTAGAAGCTTCCAACCGCACCTTCGGTTTTGCTGCCCGTCAAATACCAACTAAACCATTCAAGTAACTCTAATAGCTCGTGTTTTATTCTATGTCACATTTGAACTATCATCTAAACCATAAGCAAGAAGAGTTCATGCACGCCGCGATTAGGCAATGATTCAGGTCAATGACCGTAGATATTCATACGAGATAAATAGTTAAGTGGGTTAGACCGTGCCAGAGGCATCAAAGTTTCTGCGGGGCTGGATTTATATGTACGGTACAAGTAGACTTTTAATGATGATTGAAGTAGGAATTGCTTGAATAAAGCTCTCAGGTCTCTAGTGGTAGGGGTTTATGGGTTAGATAGGACATCCGGCACGTGCTAGTATTCTCTTCGCTCGGATAGATCACATCATAGCACAAAGACCAACAGTAAATTCATTTAATGTTCATTGAATGCCTACCTACGTGTGACCAACAATCCCAAAAGCAAAGCCAAGTCAATGAGAAGAGATCCATCCATTCATCCAGTACCGATTTCCTCACACCTGTGTGTGCGATGATCCAAGTGAGACTCCTCCCGAAACGTACACTGCTCAGGGGTTTGCTGGCACGAGAGCCAAAGTCAATTTAGATTGACCTGAACCAGAGAGAGTGAAATGAACCCACATGATGAGAAAAAGCAGTAAAAGCAGCCCCCGAGAACCCCTTAGCACCATCCATCATATTCGCGCCATCCGGAGCTTATGTCAATCTTACGCCTTATCGCTCCTTTCCTACTTATAATATTGTATTTAGATGATTTATTTCTTCGCCGCTTTCGCTTGATCAGCAAGGTATTCCTCATCACTGGCATCGAGAATGTCGTATTCCTCGTCGGTCATGAAGCCGTCTTCACTCTCACCATCAACAGATTCCTCAACGAAGTCCTCGAAATCATCTGCGTCATCCTCGGCCTCAGCTGGCGCAGCTGGCGCCTCCTCGTGAATGCTGGTAGCTGGAGACTCTTTCTCGAGCTTGGGGAAGATCATCTGGCTACCCTCGATTTCAACCTTTGGCTCCTCGACTTCCTTCTCCTCCTTGACCTCTGGAACAGGCTCCTGGACCCTGACGTCACACCACAGTCTGTGACCGAACTTGCCACCATCTGGGCCTGTAAGACGCCAATATGAAATGAAGCTTCCCTCACGTGGTGGAGTTCTCATCAAGACGGTAAAGCCTGCCTCTTGACCAGGGGCAACCTCAGTGTAGCAAGTGGTGCTCTCAGCAGCGGAAACGAGCTCATGAACACTGGCTGGGTGTGTAGGGTCAACGGCACACATGTTGTCACCTCCAACAAACTTAACGCTGCACCCAGCAGGCCATGAAGCATTCCCACCGTTGCGGAGATACCAAGTCTGTTCAAAGACACAGTTTGGTGGGAGAATAGTACCATCAGCAATAACATCACGAACAAAGTGAGCAACCAACTCTTCTTCAACCACCTCGGCTGGGAGCTCCTTGACCTCCTGAGTGGCAGGCTCTGGAACCTTCTCAGCCTCAACTTCGTGGGTCTCCTCAACCTTCTCAAGCTCGGTTGGCTTAAGTTCTGCAACAGTCTGGACTTGAGTGGCAGCATTGGCTGATTGAGCTGGGGTAGTCTCGGTGGCCTTGGATGTGGTGCGGCCACGTTCGTGGCGATCTCCCATAATTGGCATTTGCTTACCATCCTCATGATCTCCTAAAGTAGTGACGCTCACATTGCGAACTGGGGTCTTGAACTTGATAAGAGGGTGAGTTCGGTTGTGTGGGTTAGATGGACTGGCTTCGCAGCTAGCACAAAAGTCGGTATCATGGCAGACGGCGCACTTGTAACGATCACCCTTAATGTATGTCTGCGTATTACCAGAAGAGTTGCAAAGTGGTCCATCACAGTAGATACCATGGTGGCGAGCCTTGCTGTTATAAGCTCGGTGGATGGCGACAAGGTCATTAAGAGGTTCGTATATTGGTACAAATCGGTGTCGTGGGTGGATGAAGCTGGCATTTGGCATGCATGCAGAGCAGAAGTCCCAATCTGGGCAGTCGAGGCACTTGTGTCGAACACCATAAATATACTACGGTTGTTAGATAGAGGACACACAGCAGAATTTTGTAGCATACCTTGTCACATCCATCGCAAACAGCATTGTGGCCAGTGTTACGGCCTGGGGCAAGCAGAGCTTGTGCAAGAATACCAATGTCAGCATCTTCAACAGCTGGAGCAAATGCATGCTTGGGGTGGTGGCCGTGTTGAACGCTAATGTGGCATGGAATGCAGAGATCGTAGTCGTCACATGTGGTGCAGGTAACAAAGTTCTCTTCGCTCAGTTCTACATGACCTATTAGCAGCAATTATCGTAGATATAGAATCCAATGACTTACCTGTAATGCAAGAGTTGCAAGTGCGCGTAGCAGCTGGGATTTGTGGCTCTGGAGCAACAAGAGTGGCTTTGGATTCAGAGAAGGGCGCCTTAGGAGTCTTTGGCTTAGGTGCAATGGTCTCGGTGGTGCTGTTAATAACCTTGCCATTCTTGACAAAGCGTTTGATCATCCAGTGCTCTTCATTGCCACAGAGGACACCAGCATTGACGCAGTTCTGGCAGAGATCAAAGTCACCATCGTCACAGGTGCTGCAGTGGTAGTGCTCATCTGGGATAGCCCCGTTACAGTTGTTGCAGTAAACAGAGAAAACACTGACAGTGGTTGGTGACGGGCCAGCATTGCAGCAGATTGCAGCTTGTCGTTCTTGAGACACACTAGCAAGCTCAGCATACCAACGATCGCGAGCAGCTTCGCGAGTGACTGGAACCTCGGTATTTGCGGTGTTCTCCATATTTGAGACTTCCTCAGAAGCGATGTTGCAAGAGGTAGTTGACCTCGATGGGTTGCAGCACTCAGAGCTGATGGCGGATGACTTCGTGCTGAAACGAGGGTGGTTGATAAGGAGCTCCTCAAATCCACGTTGGATCTCGGCAACGGAACCAGGTCGAATGCGAGACTCGTAGAAACTTGCGACGGGGGCAGGCTCAGGAATTGGGGAAGGCATTGACTCGACAGTGTTGTGGAAGGTGGAAGTGTTCTCGATGGGGCTGACTGGACTTGGTTCTTCGTCTTCGACACTTGCGGGTTTTGGCACAACTGCCTCCTTCTCCTTGACAGTGACTTTAAGGCGGAGCTTTAGCTTCGCCTTAGCCGCACGATATAGTTGCTTGTAGACCTGTGTGTTGTTTGGGTCAAGGACCACGAAGGCTGCGGCACTATCGGAGTAGCGTTCGAAGATGGCCTCGGCGGATGGTGGAATGGCAAGGAGGAAGCGGAGCTGTAGAAGAAATGGGTCGTCAGTTACGTTTCCTCAAAATAGTGAATACGCCTCATCGCTAAATTGAATGGGACTCTGATGTCAGGCTGTGAGCCGCCTGGCAGCCAGTGTAATCAACGCACCTTGTCTGGAAGAGTGCTGGCACCCAAATCACGAAGTGGAAGCTTGAATCGGCGGTTGCTGCCCTCGAGATTAACCTTCAAGGTGACGAGAGTGTCTGGATTTGTTGTAGTAGTTGACGCCATGACTGCTGTATCAAGGCTGTAGATTGTGTCAGCTAATTGAGCTCGAGCGGTGACGTGCTGGTGTCTCAGGGTAAGAGGACGTACAGTACAGTGCACAACTCAGAAAGTCTTCGACTGATCGAAGAAAGATACCCCAAGAACTAATCGCGATGAAGTTCTGGAGTTTAGAGGTGGTGGTGGATGGAAGATGGAGGAGAGGAGGTCAGGACGAAGGAAGAGGGGAGGAGAGGTGCCTGGAGCTTTCGATAAGCGGACTAATCGCCTCGTTTGACAGGCTGCTCTAACGTACGCAAGCAGGTGCAACAAATCAAGGCGCGAAGGGCCTAGAAGATACAAGGAGGCGAAAGGGCAATGCGTATCGGATATGTGCAGGCACAAGAGCGTGCGTGTCTGCGTATGTGATACTGGATGACTAAAAGAAAAGTAGAGTTGAGGGTGATATAAAGACTTTGCACAGAAGTATGATGGGAGCTGGAGGTGCCAGCCCAAAGATGCAAGTGCGTGACCTCAAGTCGGTGTGTCGGTTTCGACCACAGCCGGATAAGGACAGCCTACGAAGTCACGAGCACCGGGTGCATGGCAACACTACAGCAAGGAACTTGATGCAAGGACTTTGAAGGATTGAACGATCACGATTTTTAATTTGATAACAACATTTATCAATTCCACGTTTCTCTGAAATTCGAACACGCGTACTACTATCAAAATACTAGATTCATCTTCCACCACGATACCTGTACAACAAAGGAAAATAACTATGGCGGCTTGTATCTCTGGTCTCATGGTACATGAATGACTAAGGCGCTACATCAGCATGTGCTGCCGAGAATAGGTAGAGCAAAGTGGCCACAGACCAAGACATTTTTCCACTGTCATCCCTCACTAATACCCACTGTCTCACAAGCACAAGGCTGCCTAAGCGTGCAAAAGGAAACCTAAAAGGCCTCCGGCTTTTCGTTCACAACGGGCCGTCTGGGCGCGAGGCTGGACAGAGGCAACTGGAAGATTTTAGACGTAATCAACAGCTTCACATTTCACTGGTGGGTCTCATGGGCCATATTTTATCTGGTAACCAATACCGTCCGCTCCTCGATCATATTTAACTACTACTACTAATCTACTCGCCACGCCGCCTACAGGCAGACAATCAGCGAATGCCTCGAAACAGAGGGATCTTTCTTAAACAACAATGACGAAGAAGACCATCATGCAACCTGACAGCAGATACCAAAATACGCGCAGCTGAAAAGCGTGTAGTTACGTGCCCGACCGGCTGGCCCTCCCTACAATACCCCAAAAGATGACTGCAAACAGTGCTATGGGAAATCGAGAGATCGTCCAACCTCTCCCAACAATAATGGATGACAACACAGTATCTTTTAGCAGTAGAGGGCAATGAATAAAAAGCAGCAACGCTTCCAAGACGCACAATGAAACCCATGGCCCAAACAAGATCGCTGGAAGCATTAAAAAAAGAATATAACAAATGGTGTTGCCATTCCCAAACGTACAAGGCTACTGTGGGTAGTAAACAACGCCTTGAGGGGCCTGTGGGTAGTAGAACCCATCCGGGCTCGGTGTCATCATGCCACCCATCCCTACTACTCCTCCGACTTGTGGCATTGGGTATGATTGAGGCTGCTGATATGCTGGGAACGTTGCCACAGCTGGAATTTGAGCCGCATCGTAATAGTATACCATGCCGTTAACTTCTTGGGCCACCAAATTCTGTACACCTGCTTGGGCAGCTGCATTATCTGCTTGCTGGCTTGGTTGTGAAAATTGAGCTTGCTGTTGTTGAGGCTGTGGTGGAACAAATCCTGGTGCGCCGCTAGGAGGAGGCATAGACGGATTAAATGATTGAGGATAATAGTAACCTTGCGGCGGTGGCATGACTTGATATGGTTGAGAGTAAAAGTTTTGCGGTTGTTGTTGATAAGGATTTGGTTGAAATGGTTGGGCGTGGATTGCACGCTCTGGGATCTGCGATAATGGAGTCCCAGTTGAGGCTTGGCTTGGGTAAGAGGGATTGCGGGAATGCATCATAGAATCGTGAGAATAGTTGTTGCCGTTGACCTGAATTGGAACCTGCTGGTGGAAGGGTTGTTGATGTTGTTGTTGCGGGGGATTAAATGATAGAGTTGCTGGTGATTCAATATCAGCAACTGATACGGCTTTCTGGGGTCGTGGCTGATGCATTGGGATAGGGTTTGGTCGGTTTTCACGGAATGTAGGTTTTTGAGGAAGTGGGTATGTTTGAGGTCGAGGAAGAGTATCAATGGAGACAGCAGCCTGTGGGGGGTCATTCTGTTCTCCCTCAGCGGATTGAGTCTGTTGTGGTTGAACCGATTGACTTGGTGGTGGAAGTTTGACAACAGGCCTTGATGAATCTAGGGGCATCTGTGGGCGAGACATTGCTGACCCATTTGGAGATAAGATGCCTTCTCTGTTGACTTCTCGAGCAAGTGATGAGCGACGGCTCATGGCAACACTAGGTGTATAAGCACTGCCATAAACGCTTCCTCCAAATACGCTCGTGCGTCTAGAGTAGCCACCAATTGACCCGAACGCTGATCTGGGACCTCTTCCTCTACCGCCAAAACCTTGTTGATTTGGCCGCATAGCTCGTGGGATGAAGATAAAGGATCTATCAACAGCAGGGAAGATGTATCGCGGTGGGTGGTCAGGTATTGAGATCCGAACGGGTTTGTCTCGGCGCATAGGAGGTCGATGGTCTGGAAGGCGAGTGTATTGCTTTACCGGAATTCCAGGAAAGACTATCGGCTTTTCCATATTAAACAAGAACACCCTGATCTGTACATTGCCGATGTGTTTCGTTGTGGAGAGCGCCCTGTTAGGAGGTGCAGCCGCCGAGGCGCTTATTGGGACTCTTGAAGGCAGGTTCGAGGAGCCATTTGAATAGGCTGATATAGGTACATGTCTAGGATTTGGCTCACTTATCACTACTTCGTGCATATCGTGAGCCCAAGGTGCGTCGGTAGGTTCAAAGGATGGAGGCATTTGGCTAAGGAGTAGTTAGCGTATGACATACATGTTACGATATGAAGATAACTTACCTTGAAGGACCATACGGTCCCCCTATGCCAGGCCTGCCTCGTCCTCGACCTCTTCCGAAAGGCCGGAACCCGTTTGCTGCAGGACCAGAATGACGGTGGTCATGCATAAAGAAAGCTCCTCTATTTGGCACAAAAGCTGGATCGGCATCTCGTTTCTTCTTGTATTCCTCATGCTCTCTCCTCCTCCTTTCGTGTGGTAATTCCTGAGGCAGGTCCATTTGAGCTGTTGATTTCACAACAGGTGGTGATGGCACCTGCTCTCGGATGTCCGCATCTTCCCTGAGATCCTCGTACTGAACATCCTCTGCTGTACCATTCTGATCTGATATCTTCAATCCATTCAACATCATTTCCATATCACTGGTCCCATTTAAAGGTTTTTTCGATGACGTGGAGATGCCATTGCTGGGCACTGTCTTATCCTTGGCCTGGATTGTCCCGTTTCCATTAACTTTAGCCAGGTCCGGTGAGCCAGCAGAAGCAATCTCAACATTGATGACGTCGTCGCCCTCTGGGGCTTCGTCCTCCTCACTGATTATCGAACCCTCACTCAGCGAATCGTCATCTAAGGATCCGGTCTCCAACACTCCCTCCTCGTCGCCCTCATCCTCAACCCGTCTTCGACTTGCAGCTAAGTCCTTCCTGCGTCGAGTTGCCATTATGAGGAAGTGTGTAGGCTGTCGTTCGAGATGCGACGGGTTGCCGGAGGAGCGTTGAAGATCGAAGGGGCAATATTTCGTGACAGATCATGCAGTGGTGGCGTTCTGAACGGGATATGTACCGCCCGCGGCAATAAAATTTATAGTCGACAGTCTCGGTATCGGTGGATGATGAGCAGTCTGAATGGGTGACACCTGCACGCCGATGAGCAAGGTCAAGAAGAGGAAGATGTGGTGGTCTTGATTTTTGGTTTGGAGGCTGAAATGTGAAAGCCTTGGGAGCAGTCGCGCTTTCGGAATCCTTGCTCTTTCCTCACCGACCAGGCGCTAACCGAGTTTGGTGAATCTGGGGGGGAAAGCGCTTGAGAGGAGGCAGATCCGGCGATCATCGAGGAACACATGAAAAGATAGTAAAATTTACGTGTACGATATTTAGATTCCATTGCTTTCTGCTTTGTTGTATGTGTTCATGTCAACTCGTCACATCTCCTTTCCGAGCTACCGAACCACAACCGTTACAGAGCCAATACAAAAACAAACAACTGTGATTAGTCAAGAAGTTCCAGAAGTGTCATGGAAGTATATAAAACGACCTTTATTACTCACGTTAGCGAGGCGATCTTTTGAACATTAGTGTCCTCTGAACCACAAGCTTTGCAATTCCTTCTTTAGGTTAGTTAGTTCGACAAAATAAACAAACTCCTGCCTTATACTGCATGCTGTCAACCGTCAACCCACGTCTTCCCTCGAGCCTTGATATAGTAACACGTGTTTCGAAAACAACACAACCTTGTACAGCACCGGAATATTTGATCTCGTGAGGAGGAGGTGCGTCATGGCATCATTTTTCTTCCAGCGTACTTCAAAATCACTAAAGTTAGAAGCAAGTAAGAAAGTAAAGTGTTGCCGCTCCCATTGATTTTTGGCGTCCGACTAGAACTCTTAACTAAAATCTATAATGCATTCAACTTGCAGTCACATAGGGCGGCGGAGATATTCCTATTTGTGAATTCATATCGCATTCCCTTTTAGTTTATCGTGAATTCCTTGTTACCTATTGTACCTCCCAGCCCATCTTACACACCCCAGTGACTTGATGTAAACCAGAAGAAAGCCGCAACGCCCCGTACCATTTCCCTCACTGCCAAACCTGACGCCTATTCCCGCAGTGTATATTTTCTGCCGCCGAATGTTATGTACAGTACCAAAACAATTGTCAAGCAAGGAGAATGAATGGCGCCTGTGAAGCTAATCTACACAATGTATAAGTCTCGAATTGATTGAATCCCCGGAACTCCAATTGCTACTATGCGCAGATCGAAGGGTCTGCGAGAGCCTGAACGCCCACCATGCCAGGATAATTATTCTTGACATTGTGAGAGAGTCCTAAAACTGATATGTTGGATGAGAAGTTAGTCAGACCTGATGATCTTGTGCACCTAGCTAAAATGCTGACGAGAAACAAGGCCGACCAAGGATTCTTTTTAGAGAAGGAAAGCCGTAGTGTACTCCGAGAATGCTTTTAAGATCCGAGGGCCTGAGATGGGAGTCGCACGAGAAGGAATGATTACGAGAATCGGCGGTCTTGCATTCCTTGGCCAGCCATAACTTGCTGGCCATTCATAGGTGCCGCCATTCCGTAAGGGTTCATCTGACCTCCATAGCCTTCGATAAATTGTTGCATAGCTATCCCGGTCAGACCTTGTTGCTGAGAGACTGGGCACTCTTTATGAGCCATAAGGATGGTTTTAAGGTTGACAATCTCTTCCCGTAGTGATGAGATTTGCTGGCTAAGCTGATCATTTTCACTCGTGAAAATTTCAACCTTCTGCTGCAAGTTTGCGAGCCACTGCTTCTTGCGTTGTCGACACTTTAATGCTGCAACTCTGTTGTCGTTAATATGTGATCATAAAGCACAGGGAGAAACGCTTACCTGTTGCGCTCTAGGAAGTTCTTTCGCTTCTCTTCGTCGGTCATCTTCTTTCCGTTGGCGTTATATTCGTCCTTGCTCAAGTCTGGACCTTCCTCCTCATCGGACTGAGGTTCTGGTTGCATGATGTTTCCATTATTACCTTTAACTTTCTTACTGGATGGGGCTTTTGGAGGAGCCTCTTCAGCCTTGCGACGACCATTTTGCTGGGTACTCTGTGTTGAATTTCTCTTGCCCTTGCCTCGGGTGTTGGGCCTGCTTTGTTGTTCATTATCGTCAGAGTATCCACTCATTTCACTCACCCCACGACCTGATGTTGTGCTTATGGAGCCATTATTCCGGTTCGCCATATGCGGTGATGTGTCTGTAGACTGGCCACCCATCTGCATATTTTGTGTCGGATGAGCATGTACTGGCATTTGTGAAGCCATAGCATAATGATTTGTTTGTTGCGGGTTGTTTCGAGCTTGAGCAAGTAAGAAGAGGCCGTTTGCGGCGTCATTAGCGTCGTGCTGATCAAATTGGCCTGTGGTAGGAGGCTTCACATCCATCCCATTGCTCATCTCTTGCGGTTGTGATGTTATATTCTGTTGAGATTGCTGAGATGGGTGGTTACTCTCTCTCTTTTGAGCGGCTGCACTTAGAGCAGTGCGATGAAATTCTAGTGTTGTAGGCGTGGCACCACCACTGGCGAGTTGACCGAACAGTGCCTGGGAATTTGGACTTGGCTCAGGGAACATAGAACCACCACCACCGGGAGTGAGTCCAGATCGAAGACCTGATTCGTTCGGGGTTGGGAATCCGCCTCGCAGATGATGACCATCGCTAAAGTAGTCGTCCTTTTGTGGCCCTGACAACATCGCAGGGCTCAAAGGTCCAGAGCGCAGACCGCCCCAGAAGTTTGGTGTTTGCCCTGAACCCAATAACCCAGCCGGCGATGTTAATGCTGCTACTGAAGGAAGCTTTGTACCACCGGGTGTCTGAACGCCTCCACCATTCGTACTGCTACCAATTGCAAATGATGCTTCGAAGGGATTCGGCTCAGCGGTGGCGTGACCGTGACTGACTGAGAAGTAGTCAGAAGTCTGTTGTGAAGGTGCATTTACTGCACCCGGCCGGGGTGGAGGGCCAAGAGGGTCTGTATTGGATGCGTCGTTCTTCGATGCGTTGTCCGACTTCGAGTCTGTTCACGGAACGTACTGTCAGCTTCCTGCGTCATGAACTTGAAAATATTAGATCGTAATGAATGTGGTCAACGACGAGAGTTGGAGGGGGACTGGTGGGTGTGGCAGGCTGAGTTGCACATCTCCTCGTTCTTGCGCAAAACTATGCGACACCCAACGCCTCAACACGGTAGCAATGACAGTAGAAAGATCTAAAGATCTAAAGATCATCGCAGATAGCGGCGACGAGGTGAATTGGAACGTACCTGCTGGCTTTGGAGGCTCCGCATTGGGTTGCACCGGCGACTTGATGTCCCCCTTCTTCGCGAGGACTGGGGACGCTCCCATGATTGAGTTTGACTCAAGCGTGGGGAGGAGCGTTGTGTTAATACCGTGGCTGCGATGACGATGATCCGAGGTGTACCGTGCCTTGGGCGGTCACCGTGGTATGGTATGGTTGCGTTGTGGTGGGAGATACCAGAGAACCTGGTGAACAGAGAAGGACGTCAGAAATGATGTAACGGTGCGTAGTTGACTGCTAAAACTCGTTAATTCTGTGGCACACCCAACCACTCTTCTTTCTACATACCACTTTTGCGTCGCAGTCGAGCTACTCGGATCGTCGATTTTCTGTTATTATCGTATTGAAGCGCAATTCACACTGCTGATGTATGCTCCTGCTATTCTGAGGGCTGGGGTTGATGTTGAGGCTGTTGCTATGATTGCGGTGTCGCGAGACTGCAGGCTTGGATGGCGCGAATCGTCGAGGAAGGTGGCAACGCCCATAAAATGCCCCTGACAAATTCACTTCAGCGGCTTTGAGACGATACACTTCGAACACAGCACTCTCTCGCAGGGGCTGCGTGCCAAAAAAGTGAATATCGGTGTACTTATGACGCGATCAACGGTTGAAAAGTGTTTTCGGTTGGAATAACACAAAGGCAGTGACGTCGTGCGAGTTTTTGCGACGGTTCACAGAAGCGTTCCCTAGTTCTTGGAAGCCCCGACCCTCGACTCGACCTTGAAAAGATGCAGTGGCTCACGGTGCCGTTAGAAACAATTGGACTCTCGAGTTCAAATGCTCAAGTGTCTAGCAAGGAGATTTAGAAAGCGTGATATGCGGCTCTGCGTTTGTTGTCTAGGACTGGCGGTCGATTCAACGTGGAGGGCGAAGAAAGATGAAGAGGATGACGGAGATGATGACGTTGTGACGCACGAATATTTGATGGGGGAACAGAAAAGGCTAAGACTACTGGGAGGCTTTTGTCCCGGCCAATGAACGCCGGCCGGCACGCGAGCTACCTTACATGGAGGCCGAAATGAGACCATGTTGTTCTGGATTGCAACCCCCCTCTTTGTCTCCTGATTAGAAATGCTCACTCTTACGAACCTCTTCAAAGGCCAAATATGCTACTTTGGTGCCATTGTGCGTAATTGAGGCCACACAACAGGCTGGCCACATAGAAAAATCCTCTGTCCTGGGTGAACAGATCTGGTATCACCATATCCGGAAAGAAGGTTTCATCTCCACCTCCACCTCCACTTCATTGAGCCGGACGTTATTCCGTAGCCGAGTAACGCGTCACGCGGTAACCTTCTTTCCCCTCCCCCCTTTTCGGCAATGGATCAGCATCGAATTAACGAATGTTATTTTATCAACTGGAATATTTTCAAATTTAACAAAGAGAAAAGGCATAATCATTTCACCCTACAAAGAAAATTGCCTTAAGAGGGTGGTCAGGATCGCCCCCCTGTTAGTATATTGTAGTAGCATAGATCGACCTTCTATCAAGGTAACCCCTCTTTCCTAAGGAAATGCTTTCCTGATACTCGGCTATAAAGATATTCTGATCTTCACGTTACTGGCCAATAAATAGATTACTCGCAAAAGTGGTGGTGGGTTTTACGATTCAATTGAAACTTTTGTTACAAAGCAATGTTGAGCTATACCCAACAATCTTTACATCTTCGGGCTCTCTTTCTCATCATTCGCAGCAATCCTGAATCCATGTCTCGGTGCGTGAACCCTCACAGCTTTTCCACTCTTTGTCTGGCTCTCGGTGACTATTTCTAGCCCGTTCAAAGTCAATAGCTTTCCTGTATCCTTATTGCTGAATCCTGTGTCGGTAGGCCAAACCTCTACCTGTTGACCTTTTTTGAACCCTGTAGGATCATTACTATCTACAACTCCCTCTGCTTCTGCAAAATCTGAATTGGAGATAAGGTCGAGAGCTTTGGCACCATCCAATGTCGGTGGCTTTCCTTCTTGGTATTGCATCTTCATAGCTGCTTTTGTTGCTTCATCGAATCTCTTGACCCAGTCGAAGACTTTGGGGAAGTGCTGGGGAGAGATGAGATTGGAATCTAAGGCTCCTGGTAACCCATTGGTCCAGTGGAATACCCAGACAGCTATTTGTTAATGTTAGCCTTACTTAAGATTATCTTGACAGGTCAGAATATCATACCCTCAATATCAGTCAGACTCGGCTCTTTCGTCCCCAGAATCCAATCTCTGCCATCTGAAAGTAATGTTTGTTCTACTATTTGAAACCGCTCCCGCATAAAAACGAGAGCTTCAGGCCTCCCCCTTTCCACATTCTCCCTACTCCAACTCCTCCCCGTATAAACCTCCCGATCCTTAATAAACTTCTCATCATTCAACAAGGGCATATTAGTCGGTATCAGCTGCGCTCCCCTCGTGAACATGCCCGCATCAATGACCCAGCTCTCAATTAATTTCTCTAGAACCTTATGTTCTGGCGAGGAATTTGATTGAGTGGCTGAGATGGCGGGGTGCTGGGAGGAGGGAGGGAAAAATGTTTCGAGTTTGGCGATTATGAGGCGTGTGTCGTTGTAAATGTCGCGTCCGATGGAGACAATGGGGATACGGCGGTAGTTGGTTCCTAGCGCTGCTATGTCGGGGCGTGGCATAGTTACGGGTTGGAGCTGGGGGTTATTAGTTTGTGGTATATGATTTGGACAGGGACTTACACATTGTGTATATGGAATCTTGCGAAAATTCAAATACCATACAATTCTGCTCAAATGTGAATACCTCCCTGTAAAGTCTCAAGTAGAAGAGAATTACCTCTTCGCGAACGGCGAGAATCGGTAGTGGTATAGAATGATATCCTTGCTGTGTGCCATAGTGGTGATTGCACTTGCAGTCATGTCATGGTGGGGTAGTAATGATATTTGAAAGATCTAGGAAAAGCTGTCGTAGAGATCAATGTACCTTACCAAAGGGCGTGCGAAAACGCCATAACTTACGTTACGTTGCCTATTGGTCTAAGTAGATGCTGATGACAGCTTTATGCAGGAGCTTCCCCCAGACTTAAAGGTGGAGAAGCGCAAACCTGCCTCGGCATCAGCGGTGAGAGGGAAGCTGACTAATGGCAAGCCTTTTTCAACAATTGTTATAGCTCTTCTTCCTATGATTTTTTCGGCTCCTCTAACTTAGATTATACCTCTTCTTTATTATGTAGTCTCTCGAGTTTCTTGAGCATCCCCATTCCTTTCTTTGCTTATGGTTTAGTATGGTGATTTTGGAAGTGCTCTTATGACGGATATGAGGACAGGAAATACCCGCATGAGAATGATCAGGGTTCGCCAGGTCCATCGATTCTGTTTTTTCAACGGTGATGATAACGCCTAGACTGATACCATGTGCCATGAGCAGTCTGAAGATATTCACCAAGAATTCCTGCGGCGGAGACTCTCCTCTTGCTCCATCAGACGGCAGCTCATTACTATAAACTGAGATAACACCATCGGTTCCTCCAGCTCCCAACCTCATGGTAACTCGACAGTCATTACCCATACTACCGCACCGCTCCAGGGCGGGCTTCCGGTCATAGATAGTACGGGTATGAAAGTGAGGATATTGCCAATAGAGGTTGTTGCTAAGCAGACAAAGATGCTGGGCGTTCAACTGCTCTTGCCTGCGAACTAGAAGGCAATGACTACACCATGGATCCATCGTAGATAATAGATCGACACTATTACCCCGAAAACTGGGGGTTCTTCCGATATTTGTATCGTATGAAGGCAGGATTTGTTCGTATTTACCAAGCACATCATGCCTAGGCCGTGTGCTAGCAACTTCTAAACAATTTCATGAAGTACAAATTGCTTTGATCATAGCCTATGGATGACTATTGCCATGCTTGAAAACAGAACAGTCACATTCTTCTTAGAAAGCAACAGGGCAAGGAGCCTCCCCTCATCCTGGAAGGTGGGTTTGATATTTTGAAATATATATCAATCAAAATGATTCAACAATACTGACAATATGAGCAATGCAGAAAAGTGCTATGACAACAGGAACAAAACGAAAATATAATAGGTTGAACAAAATCACATGGAACAAAAAATGGGAAGATAACTTTGAGTAGAAGCAATTAAGTTTAAGACAAGAAAGCTGTCCTTATTAGAAAAGAGTACCAATAAATTTAGGACTCCTTGCGAGAGACTACCGCGACCAATAAATTACTTATGCATGATTGCCTCTCATGTACCCAAGGAAGCTGATGTGCGCGAGGCTGGATTATCCCTGTAGATGAGGAAGAGAGGAGGCACGACTTGGTGATCGCATTTAATTTGACCCCTCCACGCTCTGACCCATACCTTTTCAACTGCAGAAATGAGGTTGGAGGTATGCCACCACCAGTTGTAAGTTTCTATGGTATCCATATAAGCTAATTTTAACATAATCACAATATAGACCCCTTCACCACACCGATTCGTAGTAAAAAAGGAAGCCCCAATCCGCCCAACACCCCTCATCCAAGAACACAAACCTCCGCCTCCTAGCAATAACCAACCTCAGTTTAAATCAACTCCACGTTTCCACATATCCTCGACCCCACGACCGACTCCTACGCAGAACTATGCATCTACAACACCTTTGGCGTCTCGGTACTTGACACCCGCGAGGAAAGCGCCTGTTGGGCAAGATGTAGAGATTCTATCTTCAGACAGCACGAATCACGATGTACACGATTCGATTGGGATGGACGAGCAAGAGGATGAGGAGGAAGAGGTTAGTTATAGATATGAAGAGGAGGATGAATACATTCTCGACGAACCAACGCCAAAACGCCGTCGTTTATCATCTACACCTATCGAACCTCTCGGTCATACCTCCGACCCTCCACGAAGTGAACTCACTTCCTCCCCACTACCCATCCTCTCCTCCCCACCAACCCAACCATCCCGCCGACCAACAGTAGCTTCCCGCTTTAAAACCCCCTTCCCGCTCCACTATCCTCCCTCAACTCCTGGGCCAACAATAAACCAAGCCATACAAACCCCATTCCGCAAACCTCCTCCTTTCCGCCCACCAGACCCTTCGGAAATAGCACAAAACCCAAGCGATCCATTACCAGAACAATTCTCCCCCCATGTGAAAGGGAGAAAATACGTGCCTGGAGGGTTAGCTGCCGAGTTACAAGGCTGGCTATTTAATGTTGAATCCTCAATTGGGACACATACTGGGCAGAGGAACAGGTATGGAGAAGATGCGTGGTTAGTGAGGTTGGTTGTGGATGAGGTTTGTGGTGGGGGAAGAGCTGGTATGACGCTTGTGAGGGGTCGACATGTACATGAGGGTGAAGAGGGCGGGACGGGAAGTAGTTTCGGCGAGGTGAGAGTGATACTTGCTGGCGAAGCAATAATGGCAGGTTTGCAGAGGGGAAAGGGCGTCGAGGTTGATGATGTAGTCGGGATTAAGGGCCCAGTTTGGGAGGTTATGGCTGAAGGGGAGAAGTGGGGGGTTGGCGTTGAGTGGAAAGTCCTCAATTGAGCGCGTTACTTTGAGAACAACAATGGCTGATGGCAGGGATACAACATGACTTTTATGGCGAGGTGAAGAAATGAAGTTATGAACATATCATTCAGCATTGCCGATAGCTAACTATGCTTCCATCTAGGCTACATCACGAAATACACTCATGACAACCGCAAACTGATTTCTATCTCATGTACTTGTTTTGGCTTCATACCTTCCTATTGTAGCTTCCCCGGGATTTATATTATAGAAGCTTCAAAAATGTATCTTTTCGGGCTCGGTCGTGACTCACGCCGCCTCCTGTGCAACAAGCCTTAGCTCTTGCATGCCAAGACTGTGCAAGAATGTTAGAGCTTTCCGCTCACTTCGTGATATCACAGTGAAATGTGCAACGTGCAAAACGGGACACGGGTAATTGAAATTGTATAAAGTGAGTGTTATCTCTTGTATCTAATATTCCACCCAGCAGTTTCTAAAGGAGAGCAGGATTCCTGTCACTTTTCCTCCACATTATCGAAATCAATCAATTTCCGCTACGCTCCGCTCCATTTCATCTGTATACTCACCCTCTTTCGCAACCCTAATCCTTGACTCAAAATGTCAAAACCATCCATCTCAATCCTCCCTGCTCTTCCCTCAGATTTCCACGCCCTCTCCACCCTCGAAAATCTAGTTTTCTATAGCGAGGAATTCAGCACCGTTGCCTTCGGCCCTACTCGCGGTTCACCTGGTAAACTTCTCCTACGCTCCCTCTTCAAATTTCAATTCCTCTACTCCTATGTATTGAAACCCCCGTACAGAAAACATCCAGTTACGCGCGGATAGACTGTTGAAGAGTTTGAACAGTAAGAAGCAAAGAGCGCGCTACATCAAAGCCGTCGACACCTCAAGCAATGAGATTATCGGCTTCGCGGGTTGGCAATTCGTCATCAAAGACTCGAGCGGGGAACCCGATGCAGAGAAGGGAGAGAACGACGAGGGAAAGGAGGAGGGGGAGGTGAAGAAGGAAGGAGAGAATAGTTGGGGAATCGGCGCCAACGCCAAATTCTGCGTGGATGCGTTTTGTGTTGCTGATGAGCATATGGACCGGAGTGTGAATTACGGGTCATATGCTAGTATGCTGCTCCCTTTTCCCGCTCTCCCAAGATAGAGGGTCTATACAGTCTGACACGTCCATAGAGCTTTCAACCATAGCCATCAATCCCTCCCACCAGCGTCGTGGAATTGGTTCCCAGCTGTTGGAAGAAGGTCTAAAGGAGATAGATCAATTAGGGTTGCCATGCGTCCTAGGCGCATCACCGGAAGGGGAGACCTTATACCGACGGTATGGGTGGGAAGAGGTAGAGGTAATGGAGATGCGGTTGTGGGAATATGAGGGAGGGGAGGGAATGGGACTTGCAAGACACGTGGTTATGTGTCGCCCGACTCAGAGCAAGGGTGGGATATCTAGGTTGTGGTTGGGTGTAAGCGAGGAAGGGGGGAAGAAGTGAGGCTACGGAAGAGCAAAGGAAGTCAATGATCCGAAATGGGTAGAATGAAATCTGCAAACCCAGTTGGAGATCATTTCACCGAGTGAGAACTGGGAAGTTATAGGAAAAGACAGTCAATTGCACCTCTCCACTACATAACTTAAGAGACCTCAAAACGAAAGTTTGTCTAGCGAGCGAGCTAAGTCTATGACTCTCAACCTCCCAACTCATGTACTCCAAACTCCTTCTGACCCATAAACGTTTAACCAACCACCCGCCAGCTCTCATACTCCTTTAACGTAACCGCGACACCAACACCAATAACAATTTAGCAGACCTAATTTAGTATTTCTTTCACGCGCCTTGTTACTCCGTGTCCCTGGTGACATGTAGCCTTACATGAGAATACAATAATTTGGTGACAGCGAATGGTAAGAGACCTTAAAATATGAAAGCCAAGATAGGGTAAGAGGAGGAAAATCAGAACGCCACCATCCTTCGTACTGTTATCCGGTAGGGAAAAAATGCTACCAGAACGAAATGCCCAAGAAACAAACGCCTTGCAAACCTTTTAGAAAAGACATTCGAGAATTCATAAGACACACGCGTAGAAAGGTTACTAGGTAACGCAGAGGGTTGTAGAGAGAAAGAGGAAGCTGATCAGAAATATGAAAACTAGTGAAGGCAGGGGAAGAATTGCCCCACCACCTCTGATAACGCCGGACGCCGGAGGTCAGTGTGGTTGCTACCATGAAAAGCCTTTGCCTACTCAACAAACCCAAGTAGCAATAGGGTGCTGGTTGCTTGGCGTCGAAGTCGGGTAGAGAGCGATCGGAAATCATAGCACTTCATCAATATCGCGGTTCCACTGGGAGTTGTCCCAGGTGTTATAATTGTATTGTGATGACTCTGTTGAGGGTTGGCATTCGTAGCACTTTTCCCAATACTCATTGCCATTGCAAGTGGAGCAGGTCGACTGCAAAGTGGGTCGGGCATTTGATGAATAGGAAGAGCTTGCTTGCACCTTAGTATCAGAGTATTGACGCTTCGCTTCCCGAGCTTCACGTCGAGGCAACTCGCAGTCTCTCTTGCAGGCTTTGCAGTGCCAACCTTGCTCGGTGATATAGACTCTCCTCAGACACTTTGCACATCTCCACCATTGTACAGAAATAACGCGCTCAGCTTCCCAAATCTTTTGTTTCGCCGCCCACTTTTTTTTTTCCGCACTACTTGTTGCCGTCTTCTCTCCCTTACAGTATCCGATATCCTCCTTGTGAAAGTCCTTGAGATGATCACGGAAGTGATCCTTTCGAGTGAACGGTTCCTTATCCCTATTGCAGTTCTGCCGATCACATCGCCAACATTCTTTCTGATCATCAGCAGCATGTACCTGCCTGTAGTGACGTTCGAGGTCTGCGGGTCTGCCAAACACCGGACGGCCGATATTGGGCTTCCAGCACCTAGACCCAGGATATTGACAAGGATGGTAATTCTTGATCTCTGTGCTATCGAAGAGTCAGTGGTAGGAAGAAATGGCAACCTTGATCTTGGGGAGCTTACTCTTCCCTATGGAGAAACACAGTGCGAGGAGTGAAAGGGCTTTCAGGGAACCCTTTCTTTAACTCGAGACACGGTTCTTTGCCTTTTGGGACCAGAAAATTGTAGTATTCGTCAACCTTTAGAATACCCTCCCAACCCAGAATTTCTGGCGTAGGTCGGCTCGGTAGATATTCGGCGTATGCGTGTGATGGTGAATCAAGAGCTAGTCCTTGGAGAGACCCGGCGATTGGATATGAGTCGATGTATCCTTGTGTGCTCATACTTTCGCAGGGAGACAAGGGTGGAGGGTTTTTAGAATTTGAAGAGTAGGATGAATAGGAGGAGTATGATGTCCCACTGTCTGCAGAGTACGAGTGGGCCATTGGGACACTATCTATCTGCTCTTGCTTTATTGGATATGGCTCGGTCAGATCCAGATCCATTTTTCCCTCATAAAATCCAGGAATTGACCACTGTTGATAAAACATTGTTCTTGAATCTTGGAACTTGGGTGCTGTTTATCCCCATGCCCATTAGTCATTGAAAAGTGAAAGAACTTTAGACTACTTGTCTGAAGACATATCAAGGATGTGGTATATAAAGAAATTTGGCGTACCCTGAAGAATAAGCAAACTGACAAGCAACCTAGCAGTGAATGAGTGGATGATGAAATTGTACTAGTTGGAAAGCAGAAAATAGACTTGAAGCTTTTCGATCTCTACTGAGCTAGTGGGAAACCATGCTGATCTTATAAGTTGGACGTTACTAATAAGGCTGGCGACTGCACGCAACAGAGCTTCTGCATAGTCCTCTACTTAGCATGATCCAATAACGGCTACATTACTTAGATCGTAGAGAAGGCGTAAAAAATGCAGAAACGCCATTCGCATAGGGTCGGATTTACTACTCCACGTAGCATGCAGCAACTTAGTCTGATACAGTTTAAGGCTCATGATTAATTCGCTCGGAATCAATCTGTCCAGAGCCGCGTATGAGACCCGGTATTCCAGATTAGACTCAAGTCGCTGCCTCATACACTCACCGAGAATTGTATGGGTCGCAGATACGGAGCTCTCCTAGTCGTCCAAATAATGCCGTGAGTAGTCACTAGGACACTTAATTGGACATTTTAAGGATGCCTGACGAGTTGCCACGGCTAGAGCCTTATGCTACTACTTAGAAGTGGTAGGAATTTAGACCACCCATGTCGGTCGAAAACCCACAGCCCTGTTAGGGCGGCCAACCTTGGGCGGCATTGTGGTTCGCAAGCTAAAGAGGACCATTGGAGCACCTTCGCCTCTGATGTGATGAATTCTGACATGGCGAGACCTATCCAGTCGCGGATCAACCACACCAAAAAAGGACGGGCGGGATTTGTCGGGCATCAAGATCTCAAAATCTCAATATCCCGTTGTCAAAGCCTAGGATCAGGGCGACGACATGGTTCTTGAACAAGATCCGCTTAGATGGAAGTTCTTTGCGGAGAACTCGGTCTTTATTACAGTCGCCCGAGAGTGACAACAAATACTAATGGAAGTGTAGCAAGCTAAAACAGATCTTGGCATTGAGGTACGATTGGGTGTGGGAAGGGCGCCGAATGCAACCTCTCGAGGTTCGCTGAGGTGCAAACCAGAGTCTGTTAGGCAACCGTTCGCCCTGACTTCGAGCCTCGCCGCCGCTTTGCTTGCGTGCGGTACTTTCTTTTGCTTGGAGGTAAGGCTGACGAGCGGGAAAGATATTCGAGAAAGAAAGATCTTGCCGTTATGTCCCACATGTCAAAGGAGCTGACATATTGCTCCGATAATTTTGGTGGCTTGAAGGAAGGAAGGCGCATGCGTGAGGAATTGCGGAGACTCGCTGAATGAGGTGGTCGAGTGCTCGAGGCTGAGGAAGTTGAGGTGGGGGTGGAGGGTACGGACTTTGATCTTTTGATCACGATGTACTGTTGCCGGGCGGTTTCTATAGAGTTGTTAGAGAGAAGTGATGCTCCGAAATATGTGTGAAGAAGATGAAAGGACGGGAGAACTCGAGAAAGAAGGAAAGCGTTGGTAGTCGGCATTGGCCAATCAAAAGCGACCAGACAGGTTGCTGCTTCCAGCCCTGTCTGATACTGCAAGGCCCTGCAATTATGAAGAAATGAAAAGAAATCAAAGTGCCTGGAATGAAGAAGTCGTCGTCGTTGTCGTCGAGGATCTTGCTGATAAGGTAAATGCGGCGTATTTATAAACAAGGACAAGATCCTCTTCAAACTCTTAAGTGGGAAGCGTGAATTGTCTTATACTTTGCCTTATACAGTAGGGCAGGCGAATGGGGTTGTCTAGAGTGGTCAGGTAGGCTCTTTTGGGGGTTGGGCATCAATGCCGCATGCAGCATCTGGCCTACAAGATGGCCGGATGATACATCAAAGCATATAATTCGTTTCTTCCCCTCAAAATTTGCCTTAAGTATTATGACTGGTCTTGCAGCTGCTTCCCTCGACCTCCTCACTGATCGATTGGTTAGAGTCCATATTCGGCGTGTTCAACATCAGAGTAGGTCAAGCTATGTCTTTTCGCTGCGAACAGCCAGAATCAGATGCCTACCATAACTCTAGGCGAACAGACAGATCACTGCTCAGGAATTGAGATCGCACGGGTACAACTCTGCACTCCTAAGATCGGGTGTTTGTATTCGGGGCAAGTGACATGTTCAACACCACTGTCAATGGGGAGCTCAACCTAAAAGTGTTTGCCAGCACTTCGAAACGGATCACGAGAAACAGAATTATGAAAAAATCATCTTGATCAGATGAACTAATTTATTTTCTAATTACGACGTGCTAGTGTCGATTATCCGAGCTAGATCTTGGTCAGAGCCATTCCATGCGCCAACATTCTAACTCGGAATGATCCTGTGACGCCGAACGCATTAACTCATACATCGTCTTCCAAAAACTTATACGCGAATTTGAAATCCGCCTTTCTTCGATTCATCCTACAATAAAGTCAGTCAATCGTGGCTAGATGAGGCGAAATATGAAAACGTACCATGTACTCTCGTAATCGAAGAAGCGATAAGTCCCTTGCTCGAACTCCTCAGTAATGGTCTTTGGCTCCTCGTGTCTCTGGAACCAGGTTTGATATTGCTTGTGGAATCTCCAACTTTGGTCTTTCAAAGCCTTCGCAGCTAGATACTGTTGATATGTCCCTTGTTTGTAGTAAAAGACATAGAATAATGTGTCTGGATCAATACGAGAGTACAATCGAGGATCATCAAATACAGGGTCCAGCTCCTGAGGATAGTAGGATGGGGTACTAAATCGAATTTCTGGTTTGTAATTGCGGGGTGCGCCAACATCAAGCATATCAGGAGAGCTGGCTAAGGAGGAGGCAAGCATCCTCTGTGATGATTGTGATGGTGCACTCGTGACCCTTCTTTGTGTGGCTTCAAATGATTGAAGTAAATCTTGAAGCCCTGATGGCAGGTGATATATCGACTCGTCCGTGTCCTCGGATGGTACGTGCTTCATGCCATTGGTAATGCCATTGGTTTGCGCCGGAGTAGCTCTTGAGCTTTCAACCGCCTCGATAGTCGCTGGAGCTTTCCCAGATGACACTCTAGATGTACCAGATTTCGCACTGTCCACCTTATCAGTAATTGGTGGTTGTGATAAACTGTTGCCGCTCGGCACAGCACTTGATTGACTTAATGCTGGTGATTTGGTTTGAGCAGTTGGTATTACATCGGAGATGCTTGTGGTTGCTGGAACACTAGGTCGTGACGTCGCTGGGAGCGGGGCAACAGGTTGTACATTTACCGCTGTTGGCGACGTGGTGGCACTCGACTTACGTCCCGCTTGTGAAGGTAATGGAGGATGATGTGAAGCAGTGGTTGGGGGAGGTAAAGCTTCGGGTGGTGGTGGTAAAGGAGCAATGCCCATCTTATCACTGGCCGCCGCTGCCGCTGCTGCCGAAGCATATTTGAGTGTTTCTCCAGGAGCTCTTGTAGGAACAGTTGCCGGCTTCATCGCCGTTCCATTAGGTACATTGCTTAAAGGCGTATGTAATGTTGCCAGACTTGGAAGAGGACTCTTCATTTGCGTGGAAGGTCTCCGAGCAGCAGCAGGTCCCTCAGAAGTAGCTGCGGCTTTCGTCTTCCCAGGTATACTATTCGACCGGGTTTCCTCTGGCGCCTCCTCCTGTATGGATTGGGTATCCTGAGAAGATACTCGGTCATTATCGTTGTTCATGCCATAATTATCCTCCTCCTCCTGGAGATTCAGCTCATCGTACATTTCTTCATCCTCCATGAAGTCGTCATTCATACCATCGGTTACATAGTAGCGAATGGATTCCTCTAAGTCGGTCACTTGCTCTGCTTCGACGCCACCATTTTCCAGTGATCGTTTGATTAATTCCAGTTTTCCCTGATGCCATTTATGCCGATCTGTTATTCGCTCAATTTCTGCCATTCGATCCGCCTTCGATGTTTGATTCTTGCCCTTCTTCATGGTGGCTTGTATCGATTCGCCTTCGGCCTCGAGAGTTTCTATCTGTCGTTCTAGCTCATCGACCATATTACCTAGGAAGTCGCATGCTTCCATTTTCGCTCGCTCCTTAGGATCCAGTTTCGCTGCCGCTGACAGACCTTCTTTCGAATATGCTTTCGTCTTCATGGCCTTCTCAACCGCTTTGAACTTTTCCATTTGCTGTGTCCTGTTAGCCCCGTCCACCCCCCCAATCGACGTAGTGCCTACAGTTTCTATCAATTTCCGATTATCCAGTAACGGACCTTTATCCTTTATATCATTGCTAGCCGCCCATGTCTTGATCTGGTCACGAAGCCTCTGTAGCTTCTTGATCTCTCGTTTTAGGTTATCTTCTAGTTTCTCCTTTTGGGCCGCATTCGTAGACTGTTCAATCTTCTCGTAAATTGACTCGAATTCTTGAACCCCTTCTGAGACCTTCTTGAAGCATTTATCTACTTCCTGCTGAAGCTTGCGTGCCGCCATCGTGTTGACGGGGAGGTCGCGACGTGTCTGGGGAGGGTGTTCTGGTGTTAGATGCTTGCTGGAGCTGTCGTGGCTACAGATTTAGGATAAGTTGCAGGATATGCTGCCCCATGCGTGTGTTAAAGGATTGGGAAGTTTGCGCGCCAGGAGGTGATAGATGGTATTACAGCAGAGCAGAGGCTATCGTTAGGCGTGATGTTTGCTTCACGGGTTCTGATCTCTGAAGCTGCATCGCTCCTTCTCGTTGGCTGAAGGCCTGCTCGCTTCAGGCAAGGTCTTGGCATGCAGCCTTAAAAATGTCCTGTGGGGAAGTTCTAACTTCATCATAATGTGACACATTTGCATTTCTCTATAGATCGGAGTTAATTCACCATTCTTCACTTCTAGCTTTCGAAATACCGTAACAGTCCCCATTTAATCTATTCAAATTTACCAAGTTTCTCTACTGGTCACTTTTGCAAGATTACACCTAGGACTGCATATTCGTGCCAGTAGTTAGTAGGCTTTCTGTCAACGTCAATACTAACCACATTTAGTTTCCTATTGTTCTCTACTAGTTTCTTCTCTACATACTAAGGGCACGTGTCATATAAGACACGTTGCTAGCTATGAAAGGTTTGTTATGTTGTCTTTATATATGGATCTTCCCTAATAGCCTGACACATTAGCCATTCTGCAACGAGTCTTATCAGCTTCTGTCACAGTTGACCAGCAGCTTGTGTCAAGTATTGGGAAGGGAATTTTAGTTTTTGCAGCTGTAGCACCTGGAGATACAGAAAAGGATGCAGAACATTTGGCTTCGAAAGTACTCAAGATGCGATTGTGGGACGATGATAAAGGAGATCGAGTATGTGCATATTATTCTCCCGAAAAGTCCCTCGTCTGATTTTCTACAGTGGAAACAAAGCGTTCAGGATATTAATGGCGATGTTCTCTGTGGTTTGTGATGTTCCTGGTACTCAAAAGAAAATACTGATTTGTAGTCTCACAATTTACCTTGTTAGCGTCGACGAAGAAGGGCTCGAAGCCAGATTTTCACGGAGCTTTGGGAGGCGAGCAAGCAAAAGAGCTGTATCAACTATTCGTGTCCAAGGTTCGACAAGGCTATACGGACGGGAGAGTTAAAGATGGTATCTTCCAAGCTATGATGGTAAGCTATCTTGTCCTTTAAACGATAAACCCCACTGATCCGAGTATTAGGAAGTTGCTTTGGTGAACGATGGGCCTGTGAGTATTTTAGACTCTAGTGGATATCAGGCTTTCAGACTTTAAACTGATCTGTACTAGGTTACTTTGGAAATTGCAACAGGGCCAAGTGGTCAGAAACCAGTTACCACCTCCTGATCCGAAGCTATTGTATAAGCCTGCGAGAGTGATACAGCTTAAGCCAACCCTGAGGGCACAATCCACAAAGCTTCTTATGAAAAATAACGTCCCCGTCATGTAATTAGATCATCTATGATTTTACGACGCCCAGAAATTCTCCCTGAGATGTTCTTACCAAATATGTAAATCTCGATGAACTGCATCAACCTACAAAGAGTGCGGATATCGAAGGGCAAAAGCGGCACAGAGAACTGCGCAGAGAAATAGATTAGATTCCTTGCGGGTGTCACCACTCGTTACAATTCAAGATCCTATGTTGCACTTCGAGCGGATTTGGTTTGTGACCACGACTTGTGAATGTCAACTTGTGTGCCAGAGTGGTGGTGGTGTAATGGGAAGCGCCGTATAAGCTCTATCAATTCCCGTCTACAGAGTGACTAGGCTCTAGTGGACGAGAAAAGACTAATTTTGCATCTGAGACTCAGAATGTGCCTACTTCATAGTATCTTTCTTCTATTGAAAGATTACCTAGAGCTGGCCTGGCTATGCTAATCCCGAACCCCTCGTTCATCCTTCGGCGGAACCATATTCCGGCTGCCCCACATCTAGAACTTTCTAAGAACTGGACGAGGCTGAATATTTGTCCAACATTCCCTCTCACAAACATTCCCAAATATCTTCATCTATTCCCTTCCATCCTCACTCACTTTTTCAGAAACTGCAACCGTACCCAAGATGGCAAGCAAAAAGCGTTCCCGCGTCTACTTTGACATCTCAATTGGCACCAAAAAAGAAGGTCGTATCACCTTCGAGCTCTACGACGACGTCGTCCCTAAAACCGCCGAGAACTTTCGCGCCCTCTGCACCGGCGAGAAAGGAAAAGGAAAATCCGGTATTCTTCTCTCCTACAAGGGATCGACTTTCCATCGGGTTATCAAGCAGTTTATGATCCAAGGTGGAGATTTCACAGCTGGCAATGGAACTGGCGGGGAGAGTATTTATGGGACCAAGTTTGATGATGAAAATTTCAAGTTGAAGCATGAAAAACCTTT
Source organism: Tricladium varicosporioides (assembly GCA_021365295.1). Classification (NCBI taxonomy): domain Eukaryota; kingdom Fungi; phylum Ascomycota; class Leotiomycetes; order Helotiales; family Tricladiaceae; genus Tricladium; species Tricladium varicosporioides. The sequence continues at coordinate 1,338,456 of JAJTIW010000002.1, forward strand.
CTTGCTTAGTATGGCTAATGCTGGCCCTGGTATGCTCCCTCCTCCCCTTTAGCTTTCACTTCTGTTGCATGCTAACATAAAGGAGGCACAAATGGCTCCCAATTCTTCGTCACAACTGTCCCAACCCCTCACTTGGATGGCAAGCACGTCGTCTTCGGCGAGGTTCTCTCTGGCAAATCTATCGTTCGCAAAATTGAGAACCTCCCCACCCAAAGCGGCGACAAACCCACAAAAGACGTAACAATCGTCGATTGTGGTGAGCTCGAAGGCGCGGAAGCTGAGGCCGCAGATACCAAAGCCCCCGATGCTACAGGTGACGAGTACGAAGATTTCCCCGAGGATGCAGGCAAGACTTTCACAGTGGAGGAGATAATCAAGATTGCTGGGGACTTGAAGGAGTTTGGTAATAAGGCTTTCTTGCAATTGAAGAACTTACATCTTGGATTGGAGAAGTACCAGAAGGGATTGAGATATCTGAACGAGGATCCGGATACTAAGGGCCAGAAGACGGAGGTGTTGGATCAGCTGGACGCTTTGCGGTTCTCACTGAACTCTAACATCGCGCTACTTTCCAACAAGCTGCAGGATTTTGCTGAGGGTCAACGAGCTGCGTCCGCCGCACTTGAGATACATGGTCGTACAGATGTCGAGAAAGGGAAGGCACTCTTCCGTCGTGCTATTGCTAATCTTGGTCTCAAAGACGAAGAAGCTGCTTTGGAAGATCTGCAGATGGCAGCTATGCTTGTTCCTAACGATGCAGGCGTGAAACAAAAGCTAGCGGAAGTTAAGAACAAGGCTGCGGAGCACGCTAAGAAGGAGAAGGCTGCATACAGCAAGTTCTTCAGTTAAACACCCTCACAAAGGGACGAATTACGACGGTGATGGAATTGATGAGGTTACGAGATCGGGTGATCCCACGATGGCAAGCATGTACTCAATCAAAGGCCAAGAGGGGCTAAAATGGCGTTGCTGGATAGAGGCGTGAGTGCTTCACAGCGCTAACTATGCTGTTCTACTCCGTATGCATTCTCAAATATGCATCGCTGAATTGCTGAAGTGGTATAACGTAGAAACGATAACACAACAAAAAATAAACAGAAGAAAATAATATCCATCCCCATCCAATCCGAATCCCATGCTTTCCAAAATACGATATGCACACTTTCAAAATCGCCTGCTTATTCAATCCAGATGTGCTTAAAATCTCGCTCACTGTCAATCACTCCGTTTTCTAATATACGCAGGTATGTATGCAAAAGCCTGTAAACATATGCAACTAAATCACTCCACCCCCGTTATTCCAGGATGAGCCTGGTGTCGTTCCTATGCCGGAGTCTCGTTCAACGCTGCCTACGACTGAGCTCTTATCATTTAAACTAGTGGTCGTTCCTATCTCCTTGCTCTTGTCTTTGTCCTTCCTCCTCAGTCCGCTGAGAAAGCTTCTTGAAGCCTTGCCGTTGCCGTTCCTACTCTGGCCTCTACTTGGAGGCGAAGCGTGATTAATTTCAAGAGAATCGTATGGCCTCTGATATTTGCTCTCTTTTCCGAATGTCGACTCCCAAAAACTTTGTCGTTCCCGCTTATCTTTGACAGCAGCATCACTTCCAGCTGACCCGGGGGGACCACCAGCGGTAATGGTGGTCGTAAATTCGGACCATGGAGGACTATGTATCGCAGGCTCAGAATCGTGACGACCACTAGGGCTAATTGTTTTATGAAGAGTTGTACTTTCAAGCGTGTCAACAAGATCTTCCCATTGCAACGAGAGACGGTCTGCAGTGTGGTCGCCAGCTTCTGCTTTTGAAAGACACTCATTGGCACGCCGCTGAAGATCGAGGCATAGTTGATTGAAATGGCTCAAGTCGCCGTCAAGTGCTTGAGGCATGAGATATTGAGAAGTAGTATCTAGCCACAGCTTAATCAGTGCAGCAAAGTTTCGAGCATGGTCGATCAGGTATGGCAGTGATGGGAAGCCCTCCCGTGAAGTTGGTGGTAACCGTGCAAGAATGGTTATTGGAGTCGAGTAGGATGCCGGGGACGAGAAAGTGCTTCGTTCCGCGGATATCGAGCAGACCGCATCTATATAGTCCTTGACCCCTTGTCTGTGGCTGACGAGGAAACGGTTCATAGGTTCCATCCATGATTCTTTCTGTCCGAATGAGCTTAGATTCGCAAGTGCCTGTAGGCTCTTCGCAATGAGTGTTAAAGTTCGCTGTGCTTTAGGGCGTGGGTGATCGCGGAGAAGTCCAAAGAGCTTAGGATTGAGAAGTGCTGGACAGAGGAACCGTAGAAACAGGAATCCAGAGACGCTAGTATAAGCAACGGTACGGAAGAAGTCACCATAGCGGTCCTCGGCGACTGCTCTAATATACTTGAGGATTTGCCGGAGCTCGCCTGGACAACGAGTCGCTGAAATGGAAATACTCTCCCATATTTCAGTTGTTAGAGAGATTAGTAAAGACCAGTTTTTGCTAGGATCTTCTCCACTTGTTAATCGTGAAGGATCGACTTCACAGTCCGGATTGAGCGCATTGATTTCCGCAACCTTCTCAGCCAAAACCTCCTCCAGGTATTCCTTACCAAGCCTTCTCATGTGGAAGTCCATCGCTTGTGTAAACAAGGAATTCCCTCTGAAAAGCAGGTTTGCCTCTCCTTGCAAGGATTTACCTATATCTCGAACTGTCTGTTCCCGATCGCTGACAGAATTGAAAGACTCGTTGGAGCCAATTCTCCTACTCCAGCGGAGTCGTCGAACTGGTGTTTCTTTACCAATACCGTCTATCTCGTCCTCAACCAATGCCATGAGCCAGTCTCCGGCATGCCCTGAAACTTGGAATATGTTCATGAATATTTCAGACAGGTTTCGTAAATTAGATGGGATGACTTGGGCTATTTGATCAGTCAAGCCAGTGCTGAATCCGTGGAGTAATAATGAGAGCGGCTCATACTCCTTGGCAAGAAGCACAACAAGCTCGTCATGTCGTAACTTGAGGAACATCTCACCGACAGGCTCTTTGAGATCGTCCAGAAGGGGCCACCAGGCTTCATTGTCTTTACCACGTTCGAGCTTATCGACCGCAATCTCGATAGTCCCAAATACGGACTCCTCGGTAGTATCCTGGCCATGAATGCTTGTCGATGATCGAAACCCTTGGCTTGAGACGCTAGTGTCTACTTTCTTAAGTATAATGGATAGTTTGGGAAGATGTGTAGGAAGGTCGTGGAATTCATAGTCTTCTCTCCAAAAGGGATTCCGAGTTTCAGTCCTAGTCATCGTCCTTGCTCGAATTTCCCCATCAAGGACAACTTCGCAGAAGTATTCCCCGATAGACGGATCTTGATCTGGCTTGACAGAATGTTTTCCATGTTGAGGGGGGTCTAATTTTGCGGGAAGTGCAGTTTTCCGAACTTTTGCTTCCACGATTCGAAGGCTAAGAGATTTCTCAACTCGAAACATGTCATTATTGTGATGGCCTTGTGGAGATTCTGGCGGTAGATCATAATCGCTGCTATTATCAGATACATGTGGTCCGTAAATTTCCGGTATCGAGAATGCAATCAATAGACAAAACCAGACTTCATAGAGTAGGCGTGATTCTAAGGCAATATAAACAGGTCGGAAGATAGATAATTGAGTGGAGTTTGATGTGTATCTTGGGAATATTGCAATGCAAAAGTCTTGGTCGAGAACCGATCTGTCCAGCCGTTGTATGGCGCACCGAGATAGTTGTGACAGCTGAATGACAGAGAGAAGTGTCACATCATTTTCGGTCAGCAATTTGAATTCACCATTGTCTTGGAGAATGCAGGAAACTCTCCGCCATGCTCGTGTAGGATTTTTGAGATCTCGTGTGGAAGGCCTCCGGACAATGGTTCTAGGTGATGAAGGAGCTCCCTTATCCCAAAGAAGCACCTTGGCGACTTTGATTATATTGGCATCCCTCGAAATACCAGACGAGTTTAGGTGTGCTGAGTTCCGGCTTGATGAACCTGCTATACTCTCACCTGTTGATCGTAATACTCGTGGTGAATCTGCCGGTAGAGTTCCGGTTCGTACTTGCTGCCAACACAAGAGAGCAGCTAACCACAGGTCGAACTCTGCTTTGACCAATGGCAACAAGTGAAGCTCAAGACCCAGTGCACGATTTGATATCTCTAGACAACGTAATTGTCGTTCCGATGAAACAATCGGCCGTATTCGACATCCTCGCAAATCTGGAATTACTGTGAGATGAAATGGACCCCTATCATCCCCTTCGTGCATCAAAGCTGCCTTTGTGTCGTCAATGTAGCAAACGCCAGGATACCAGGGTCCTCTTTCATATGTCTGATATTCAACCTCCCCTCTCATGCGGCCACACAAAGTTTTCATTAGCATTAATATTTTATTAGCATCCCCAGTAGCAATGGGGAAAGGCAAAGAGTCAACAGATGGAACATCGGTCATTGCTGATAATGGCGAGGTAGGTCGAGATGTTCGCTTGATCAGACGTCGGCCACTTTTTACGGAGTTCGACTTCTGTATCTGAGGTGGTGGTGTAGGCCGAGTAGAGATAGACGGAAAGCCTAGTGAGTTAGAAGGATCGGTTGCAGATCGTTCAACGCTGTGGTACGTCGACGCTGTGGTCGAATGCACAGAGCCGATGCGGTGTCTGCTTTTCGACACATTGGTAGAGGTAGACCGATTCCTGGCATGTTCCTCTGGCATGCCACTGGTTGTACGTGTCCGTGGACGAGAATGAAAGCTGACCGGTGGCTTGGGCCTAGCTTCCAAAGATTCGGTAGAGTATGAATCTTGAAATACCAAGCCCTGCCTCCTCTCTCTCGGCTTTTCGCCTCCAAAAAGTGAACGTGGCGATGTTTGTGTCGAAGAGCCTTCATCATTCCCAGATCTCGCTGAGCTCGCACCAAATCGAAAATCGTCAACCACACCATCATATTGCTCCGGGGTCACCGTTCTAATTGGGAGCGGCATGCTGGGTCTTCTTCTCTGAGCAGCACTAATATCAACAGGTGTTGCCAAACTCCTAGCAAGTGTGTCTGTGGCATTTCTCTGCCAGTCTTGGAGCGCGCCATCCTTGGTCCCATTGAATGGTCTGCCTTCCATCCCTGCAGGAAGAATACTTTTCGGACGGTGCCTTCTCATCTAGGTACCATTATACCAAACAGATATCCGAATATTGGGGTGCAAGGGCCAGCCGGAACCTGTTGTTTGTCGATGCTTTCGATGCTGGACTCGTCGACGTAATTGTGGCAGGTGCATTTGAAGCAGGCCTTATTTGTAAAACAACTCTTTAGCAAGCTGTCGTTCGATCTCGGAGGTGAGGATTGGGGTCGTATAGTTCGTTGGCGATGCAGTAAAGCGGTAAACGTCAGTCTGCCTACCGACCCTAGAAGTTCCCTATGAACAGTCTTGAGACCAATGCGCCTCAATTCGTCCCAATTCCAGTCTCAAATCTCGGCACCTCCTCATCATAGCTGGCCATGTACCAGGCACAAGCAAGTTTTCCCCAAAGCAAGAAGCGGGTCGATGTTGTCTCCTCCACAGCACAGTTGGCGGTCCAAGGTTGTGGCAACAGTGTATGATGAGTGTATAGGAGGTGGAAACATTGACACCAGGCGGGAGGGCGACTGAAGTCTGACGCTCCTGAGGTGAGGGTGGAAAAGCTCAGCTCGGCATCAACGTAGACCTGGTGCTGGTGCTGGTGGTTCGGATTGTTCTCGGCTGCCGCGTCTAGAGACTGGAGGCTAGGTGCTTTGACACACGATCGATGCCGCATTGGAGTTCACGTCAGCACAAACCTCGGGGGCTACTGCCTACAACTGGACTAGAGAGCACTGGGAGAGCACCCTGATCACCCACCATTGCACACACCAGACCACGGTTCAAAGCTTCTGGAACATGCAGTTTCGCAGCGAGAGGTGCCTCACCTGGGCTTGAGCCCTGCTGTCACCAAACGGCCCGCTGCGATGCAATGGCTTTGGCGGCGCGCGCAAACACCTGCAACTCAATGCTTGCTGGACGCCAAGGAGCCCCCATTATCTCATGGGTCGCCAGCCCATGATCTCCCCCGCAGGATTCACAATCATCTCAAAACCTAATCTGGCGCTGATCACGAAGACACGAAAAGCAAATTGCCATATTAAATCATTTCGAATCCAACCCCAGCTTTTCGTCACCAACCCCAGTCAATTTGCACCATATCACTGCTAGCTAAGACTTGATATGCACATAACTTCTGAATTTGACCGTCCCAGCTGAACGAAGCGATATTTGCTGCCGAAATGATCTCCTTCCAGAACTTGTTTTTCCCCTAGCAAGCCTTGGAAGATTAGACGGGAGCCTTCCACAATGCGATGCGTTTCTTCGCCAGACGCTCCTCGTAAAGCAGGTTGCATGAAAGGTTCGTTTCGGCTATCATCTAAGACTCAGCAAAATCGTGTTTGAATATTGGGACTGATAATTTCTTTGATTCTTCTTCAGCCGTTGTAACGTTGACCTTAAACCATATATAAAAAGCAAAACACCCGCCAACTCCATTGGCGACTCAACCGAGTGACACAAAACATGGGAGACCTTGATAACCATCCTGCTCCGATTACCTTTGAATCCAATCCCATAACACCATGGATATATAGCAGTTGAAAAGTAAAACACGCTTCCCCTTAATCACCTATTTCTTCTAGTTCTACCGGAATGAACGATCCGACAATCCGTCCGGGCTCGCGGGGCTGAGAGGCTGACTCCTTACACCACTAAGATCTCCACTTCCCGTTCTCCTTAAAGCTTGAGTCATCGTCTCTATTGTCAACTCCCCTCCAGTGGGTGGGTGAGTAGAAACTGGGCTTCCTAATGGTTTCCCACGTGGTGATATCTCAACACCCTTGACTGACGCCGACTTGCTTGTGGGTGGTGAGGTTCCGAATCCTTGTGACGAAACGGGAGATCGGACTGGCGAAGGAGATCTGTTCATTGCCCCGGAAGATAATGAACTCAATCCGGCCACATATATAGAATCTCGGCTCCCAGCGTGTTCAGCATGCTCAGATTGCACAATATCTGAGAAGGAAATGAAGCTCAATCGGCGAATATCTGTGCTGTCAAGAGCACCATAATTTGATGCCGCATCGTCTTTGTCTGGATGAGCCACCAACTCATCTGCCCAATTTCCACCACCTATTTCACTGCTGCCAATTCCAGTTACAGTAACTGCCGCAGGTTGATGAGAAGAGTGCATGACAATCTCGACAGTGTCTGGGTCGATTTTATCATTTGTGATGGCCTCTGAAGAAGCATCTAAGACAGGTGGAATATGATTTTCCGTCTGGATGTGTGATGGAATTGCTGGCGAATTGGGTGGTAAAGTGCTCTCTTGTACATCGCGCTCGAAAATTTGTGACCCCGCGGGAGAGACAAGGCGGGGGGAAGAAGAATAAAGATTCCTCTGCGGTGAGCCAGGTGATTGATAATATTGACTGTTTCGCACAGGCGAGGTATTCTGGGTAGGCAATCTTTGTGCCACGGGCGCCGCAATAGGGGTTTGCGTATTGCCCGCGTTCACATTAACATCTGGCTCTGCCTTCTTCTTTCCCTTCGCCTTATCATCATCTTTCTTTTTCCCGAATCCGAAAAGCCCTCGTTTTCTCGACTTTCCGCCCTCTTGGGGCTCGGGCTCAACATCACTGCTTTCTGCAGATTTCGATACTGGGATGCGCTTTGTTTCCTGGAAACCTTCCCCAAGAAGGGGGACTTTCGATGTGTTGGCAGATTGTTGTGCTGGCACAGGTGTATTTGGCTGCAGTGTGCTTGCTTCTGAAGCACTCATTTTGACAATTCGGAACTACCGGTGATAATTGTGGAAAGGAATTTAGAAGTAAGTTGTGGGAGCGCTCGAGGTTATACACTGCAATATGTCAATTAAGGCTATTGCGAGGCTGATTTAGCGGCTTGCGGAGTGCTTAATCTAAAGCAAAAGGAGGGCAGTACTTGGATACTTACGCGTTCAGCTGATGTTTTTGTTCGTCCTAGCGGCGCAGAAAGATCGGACGACAGTGATAGTGGGTAGCGGCTATGTCTTATAGACAAAGGAGCATTGACAGCATCGCATGCGCTGGTGGCTCAGACGGGCGAGTGATTTGTTGGATTATGAGCTGTCCTGAGAAGCTCACTTCAGGATTTCATGCCATGACATTGATGTTCCTTGCTGAGGATTGCGGTCCCATGACGAGGTGGGATGCGGCCGCTCCTGCCGACCCAGCTTTGGCCCCTGGGTAGGCTAGTCTTAGTTTAGTTAGGCAGAATTGAACCAAAATGTTCAGGTCAACCTCGACATTATTTGCTTGAAATTTGTAGCAGCAGCAGTTATAGCAACAATGGAGGCCAGATTATTTCAAAGACCGCTGCTTGGCCTCGTATCCGGTCGCAGTCAATGCCTGCTGTCTCTCAACGCCTCAACTCGGCGGCATCAATCATCCTATCGTCGCGCAAAGCAACGTCTGAACGTCAAACCAGACTCGTCTTTCCTCCAGTCTAACAATTCACCTCAACAAGACCATATCATTTTCAATCCTCCATCAGCCGCGCCTTCTGCCTTCCATACACCACTCAAATTCCTCCCCAAAGAGGACAAACGACGGCAATATCTTGAAGCTACACAATCAAGACTAAAACCGAATTCGGCACGACTACCACCTCTTTTACAACCCAACAAGGGCGTTCCTCACCACCATCTTTCCGATGCTGATATCGCAGAGATACAGCGACTAAAGAGAGAAGAGCCAGATCAGTGGAATAATAACAAACTAGCAAGAAAGTTCAATTGCTCCGGAATGTTCGTTAGCATTTGCCTCAGTCAAGCAGGGAGTAAAGATGTAGATCAACTGGCACAACACAACGCACGATTGGAGGCTATAAAGGAGCGATGGGGACCAAGAAGGAGGATGGCTCATGAAGACAAGCAAAGGAGGATGCAGATGGCGTTACGGGATGAGTAGGCTGAAAAAGAAACAGGAAGAGGGACATTTCTGATCCGATAATTTTTTCACGAAGTGGAATATGGATTATTGGAAGCTAAGGGCTCTTTATATCTCCATGATGAAGGGATCCGGAGGGCAGAAATGGCTATTTGTACAAAACACACAAAGGGGGAGACGATTTCATTGCGTCAACAGGAATGTTGCATATACTGGCGGAGGCGTTCAAGCGAGATGTAGAACTATGTAAAACATCCCACACCCATAACGAGTCTCAGTTTCAATATGAAAGGTCAGTATGCCATGCTAGCCTTTGATGATCAAGCTTCCCTTCCAGTTCATGGAGCATGACTACTTAGCTTCGCAGCTATCATTCTTCTCCATACAATATGTAATACGGTAGTCCATATCGCTATTGCTCTCTTCCTAATTTAAGTCACTCAGTTCATCATATTCTCAAAGAAGTAAGGATGACTCTTCTGATAGTCTCATTATGCGAAGTTCCATGTCACACCACTCGGAATTATCAAACTCGGTCTTTCTTATTTAGCCGAATATACACCACCTTTAAACAGCCCATAATTCCAATATAATTCCAATCTGCTCTCGTCACAATGTAAATGATTTTTAGTAGGTGTATGTGATATATTCTGGTATTCATGAAAATCTCAGCGATCTTAATGCAGTGACTATCTATGTACAATGCAGTATCTCTCTGTATATCTACGCGTAACATGATGGTTTACGCATGCAAGCAAGAAAGCAAGCAAGCAGAACGCTCTATCAGCTGAATCCAAAACTTCTCTACTGCACGAGACTATAACCATCTCCTCATAAGCTTGTGCCTTTTTCCATTGATGCTTTGACTGGGCCATAAGCATGTTCTTTTTTTATATTTCTCGCTGAAGTAAAAATTGACAGCTTTAAAAAAGCCTACAACTTCTGTTTCAACAGGCTCTTCATCCTCCTCTCGACAGCATTCATGTACTCCGTCGTAGTAACATAATCCTCTCTCCCCGTCTTTCCACACGCTAATGCCAAATCCTTCGTCATAATACCATCAATATCAACGGTATCAATACACGCCTTTTCCAAGCTCTCAGCGAATGCCACAACTTCTGGTGTCTCATCCAGAATGCCACGTTGAACAAGACCACGCGTCCAGGCAAAGATAGACGCAATTGGGTTCGTTGAGGTCTCGTTACCCTTCTGGTGCTCACGGTAATGGCGGGTGACGGTTCCGTGGGCGGCTTCGGATTCGAAAGTCTTTCCGTCTGGGGTGATGAGGACGGAAGTCATGAGGCCGAGAGAGCCGAAACCTTGGGCAACGATATCAGATTGGACATCGCCGTCATAGTCTATGTTGTGTCAGTGAGGATCCAGACAGTCCTTGATCTTCCTTGCCTCTTTTGCCGGAGAAGTGGGGTAAAGAACATACTCTTCAAAGCCATAATATAACCTCCTGAGCTCTTCATCATTTGCGCAACCATATCATCAATGAGCCTGTGCTCATACCAGATCTTCTTGGCATCAAACTCATTTTTGTAATCCTTCTCGAAGATCGCCTGGAAGATATCCTTGAATCGTCCATCGTACTTCTTCAAGATGGTGTTCTTAGTGCTCATGTAAAGAGGGAGGCTCTTGCTCAAGGCCAGTTTGAAGCTAGCGTGTGCGAAACCCTCAATGCTCTCATCCGTGTTGTATTGTGTTTGTGCTACACCTCCTCCATTCTTGAATTGGTAGACTTCGATTTCTTCTGGCTTGCCTCCCTCAGGTGTGTAGACCATGGAGAGCTTGCCATTTCCTGGAACGACAAGGTCCTTGGCACGGTATTGGTCACCAAATGCGTGACGTCCAATGATGATGGGTTTCTTCCAACCTGGTACAAGGCGAGGAATACGTGGAATGACAATTGGCTCTCTGAAAACGGTCCCTCCAAGCGCATTTCGAATTGTTCCGTTAGGAGAAAGCCACACTAGAAACGTCTATTAGCGTTGTATCTATATTATTTCTGGGTTGGGTTTAGAAGAATTTACTCTGCTTGAGGTTGAATTCTTTAACTCGAGCCTCGTCTGGTGTAATGGTTGCACACTTTACACCAACGCTGTACTTCTTGATTGCCTCCGCAGAATCGATAGTAACCTGGTCATTCGTCTCATCTCTGTACTCGAGCCCCAGATCGTAGTACTTCAAGTCAATATCCAAGTACGGGTGAATAAATTTGTCCTTAATATCCTTCCAGATAATTCTGGTCATTTCATCACCGTCCAACTCCACAACTGGGTTCTTGACCTTGATCTTCTTGAAGGTTGCCATGGTTCGTCTGCTCTGAGTAAGTGCTATACCAAAGCTGGCCTTGTTCTGTGCGGCTGCGAAGGAGTATGTACGAGGTTGGAGGGAGCGTAAAGCGCTGCGAGAAACGAAGATGCGTGTGTTGTTCATGGTGAAAGTTAGGGAAGCGCCCTGTTGCAATCCGGCGTCGTTGATAGGAAGTTCTTTTCCGGTCTAGGAAGATTGGCGCATCCGAGGTCTAGCTACGGTACGGGAGGTGGTGTAAGGTCAGATAATGTGGGGGAGGAGGAGACGAGGGGAGGCCGGGGATAAGATCTTAAGAAGACGACCTGCCGGTGTGATCTCGAGAACGGAATTGAATCGCGGGCAGCTGTTTCAACACTCTTTAGCCGCCGTGTGTTGTTGAAGTCGGCATCTAGAGGAAGAAAGGACGAGAGGAGAAAGCGAGCTCGAGGATGATGTCTGTGTGTTTTTGTGAGGGGCTTGTGATTTTCATCAGCTTCCCCATTCATTATTTTAACCATGTTCTTTGCACATTTTCTGTCCCGTTTGACAAAATCCTATGCGTCAACGTTGGAGTCCCTGCAGCTCGAGCACTGGAAGCCCCGATTACGGCTTTTCGGATATCAACGGCGAAATACCCGGCAGAGGCCGAAGTCGGTGTAACCTAGTTATTTTTGCTCAAGCCCCGAATCTTTATGCTAACTATAAAAGTTCTAATGGGAGAATCGTGCAGAAAGAGCCTCAAATTTTTCATAAGTCCACATACTAGGATGTTTTTCACTAGGGTAGAAAGGAGTGGGATTAAATAACCTAAATAGTTTCAGGAAGGTCAATTACAAAAATGGCTCTCTAGTAATATGTTAAATTAGAAACTGGAAGCCTTGGATTAATCTCTTTAGGGTGTTAGTACATAAGAACCAAAGCCTCCTATTTGTGGAAGGGAATCGGGTATGCGCAAGAGCATGCCAACTCACTCCCTGGAAACTCCCAACTCTTGAAAAACAAGGAAAGGGATTCAAAATTCATAGATTTTCTCATCCGTCGAAATTTCCATCTTCAAGCACTAGAACTAGTTATACAAGGCCTGCCTTGAAGGACAGCTCACCAAACCTAACGCCTTGCCCAAAATGTACTGTTAATACTCATACACTACAACGGACCAAATGGTGCTGTCTCAGGAGCCGGACTAACTGCTTTGGTCTTCTTCTTTCGACCACTGGTTGTGACTGCCGGGCTCCCTTCTGCTCCTTCAGGTTTCTTCTTCCTATTATAAGGTCGCTTTGCCTTCTTGACGCCGGTCTCGTCAACTCGATTTGCCTTTGGGTGATATGCTCCATCATCGCCATCTTCTCTCTTCCGTTTACCTTTAGTAGCTGAAGGCCCTGCTAGGCTAGCATCGTAACCAATACCATCTTCTTCCACAAATTCAAGGGCATCAGGCTTGCTTGGCGCAGGAATGCTGGCACGCTTTCCTGCTCCTCGGAGAGCTCCTGGCTTTCCCAAAGATTTCTCGCTGCCTTCATTGTCCTGTAAAAATACTTTAGGTTCATTTTTTCGGAGCCAATTATAGACGCTGTTTGGATTTCGTAGAGCAAGATCGTGGTGTCCTGGCGGGCTTGGGTGGGGGACTAGATGACCATTGCCCAGTTGGCCATCAAGTTCATCGAGGTACTCATCAATCTGATCAGGTGTGAGGTACGTGATTGGAGCTGTATGACCTTCAGGGGGCTCGAGGGTCTTAAGAAGGTCTGGTGAGACCAGGGGATTGCCCAGAGTAAGGTGAGGAACTGTCGCAACCACAAGTGAGAGAGGCTTTGGAGGTTTCGGACCAGTCCTGGCTGCTACAGCCATTGCAGTCTTCTCTTCCAGCATGCTTCGTATTTCTCGATAGATAGCCTGGCCTTCTGGTGTGTCCAGTTGGGCTGCTCGAGCTAAATCCTCGCTGTTGACCAGGGGTGGAACTGCGGAGAGGGAGGGAACATCGGCAGATATATCGATTCGCTTCTCAGAGGGTATCTGGGCAGAGTTGTTCACATCGAGGAGGAAATCGAGGAGTTGACTATAAATCAAAATTGTCAGCTTGCTAATATTAACAGAGGAAGAATCGCTCACTCATTCTGTATCGCCAGACGCTTCAAATGCTCCTCCGCCTGCTGTTCCTTCACATACCATTCATTACTTTGGCGCATCTTCTCATCAAATTTGACCCTCAGCTTGCGGAACTTCTTCCTAGACGATGACATTGTCAGCCTTGTAATGGTGTGTTTGCTTCTTGGAAGGATGGTAGACGGTGGCGGACATCACCGACGAAGCTGAAAAGGAATTGGCAAGAGCTTACTTGTAAGACTTGTATGTAGGCCTGACAGCCTCATCATGGCCTGCGTCTCCTTCATGACTCATTTCTGTGTCCTGGACAGCACCTTCCTCTCCGTGGGCTTGCATTGTGTTGTTTTCAAGATGTGTAGATAGTTGTTGTAGGTTTGGTAGAGTTGATGGAAATATATAGAAATTCCAAACGCGCCCCCCTTTGATATTGCGATCTACCACAGCATTGCCGTCATTGATGCTGAATGGTTGTATGGTTTCAATACCGTCATTGTCGCGACACCTCACAACCGCAAATGCATTTCACTCAAGAGGCTGGCTTCTAAAGCGGCACGTTAGACAGGGGATCATTCTCGACACCGTTAGCTCCGGTGATAAGTAGCGCCGCTCCGGATAAGATTCAAAATAATTCTCAAGCTTGAAATAAAAATCTTGAATCGAGCAGAATCACGCTCAACGCCTATTTCCCGGACTTCTTGCGAATTAATCACCTGTCTTGTGTTTCAACATCAGATATACCCCCACCTCCTTTTCAAAATCCAGCTTTTCACATTCAACTTTCCTATTGTAGGTCACCGTTCTGGCGCTGGCCATATACTTCGTCCACCAAAGGACCAGTCCTATTAGGAATCCATATACGAATACGAATCTCCCAGCCATTCCCCATGGCGTCCTCTGAACACGACCCTGCTATTATAACAGAGTCCTCATCTAGAAAGGGTAGGAAAGAGAAGAAAGAGAAGAAAGATAAGTCTAGCAAGCGGGGAAGCAGCAAAGCAGCCGAAGTTTCAGCACCAAGTTCAGAAATTTTACCTGTTGTGGAAACACCCGTGAATATTGATGGGCCTTTGGAGATCGGCATTGCAAAGCCAAAAAAGGAAAAGAGTAGCAAGAAGAGAAAAGCTGAAGCTATTGCGGAAACGACTGCTCCCAAATCAGATGTTTCTTCTGGTAGGAACCTTGAAGAAGATGCCAGTACTCTACCCACTGATGGCAAGTCGAATAGTCGGCCATCCAAGAAGCGTAAATCTATTACCATTCCTGAAGAGATAGAAGTCGATATCACGGCGCCCGAGCCGCCTTCGAAGAAAGCACTTCGTGCCCTCAAGAAAGGCAAGCCACTTCCACCTTCCAAGTCCGGCGCCGAGTCAACACCAGAACAAGAACCAAAGAAGGCAAAAACCGAAGTTGAAAAGAGGTCTGAGCACGGTGTTTGGATCGGCAACTTGCCATTCTTCGTATCCAAGGATGCTCTACGAAACTTCTTTGTAGAGAAATCCGACATCACTAGTGAGATGATCACCAGGGTCCATATGCCTGGACCCAATGATGGCAAATCAGCAAACAAAATTGAAGAAAAGAAGGGACCCAGAGCGCAACATAACAAGGGGTTTGCTTATGTGGATTTCTCTACTGCGGAGGGAGTAACCGAAGCTCTAGAGCTGTCTGAGCAACTTCTTGGGGGCCGACGGGTTCTAATCAAGGATAACAAGTCATTTGAAGGAAGACCTCTTAAAACGAAAGAGGAGAGCCGCAACGATGGAAAGCCACCAAGCAAGAGGATTTTCCTTGGCAATCTTCCCTTTGATGCAACAGAAGACACTGTAAAGGAGCATTTCGGAAAGTGTGGAGTCGTTGCTAGCATCAAGGTAGCTACATTTGAGGACACTGGGAAATGCAAAGGTTACGCTTGGATTGTCTTCGAGGAGCTTTCCGCAGCAGAGAGTGCAGTTCGGGGTTTCATCATGGAAGAAGAAGAGCTCTCAGATTCATCAGAATCCGAAGAAGAAGAGACTGACCCAAGCGAATCGGATTCCGATAACGAGGGGGAAGAAGTTATCAAAAAGCCCAAGATTAAGAAAACTAAGAAGAAAAAGGTATGGGTTAACAAGTATAATGGGCGTATGTTGAGGATGGAATTTGCGGAGGATGCCTCAATTCGGTACAAAAAACGATATGGAAAGGATGGTACTAAAAACAATATGGGTGCAGGTGATAGTAATGATCCTCCACACGAATCAAGAGTTTTGCCTTCTAAGAAGGTTGAGTACCGCCAAGACTATGCGCCTCGATTGACAGGGGGTATTGTTGAGAGTAAGGGAAAGAAGGTTACTTTTTAGACGGGCGATTAGTGATTATCAATATACCTGTTCCACTACTCATAACGAGGATCTCCATTTCCAGGTCGAGGGGCCTGCCTGTCCTGAATGTTCTCATTCGTGTCACTATTGGTCATCTAAACCGCCAATAGTTTAATCTTTCAAGTTGGAGCCACTTGACAGTGCTCATTCACTTTGAGAGATGACTATGGCTGCGACTCAGCTATGGCATTCAGTAAGGGATGGTAGATATCAAAGTTTGGTAAAGTGGCATTATTTGATGCACCTGCCGTTCTCCCCATTACAGAATGCTATACAATGTTATTGATGCCTCTCTTGGATAGGATCTTTATTCGTTAGGACCATGAAATAAAGAAGGTGGTTAATGCTACAAAAAGACTCGTTAGACATATTTTCGTATTAGCAGCTTCCGTTAAAGTAGCCAGCCCTGGATTGGGTATGCTTATAGGAAATTATAGAAAAATCAATGACATATCTAGCAAGGTTGGATCTTTACTGGGTAGGGAGGCTAGAATTTGGCATTCATAGACATTATTACTCCCCTGCTATCACAGGGGTGGACGGGAAGGGACCAGGTTATAATGCCTTTGGATATTGATTTGAGAAGAATCATTAGTTGTGCACCTATGACCAAAAATCTAAGATAGAAAAAGGAATATCACCACAGGCCGAAACGAGTGTTAAGCGACAAAGGGCACATGTACTTCTCATTCCTGTCCTGTAAAGTTAAATGCGGTGCTGCTATTGGAGACCGGCAAAATACTCACATCATGGCCCTTGCTCTAAGAGCTGTTGGTGAGACTCTTCAGGCTTGTGAAGCGCGAAAAGAGCTCTATCGAAATACCCTAGCATTTTCAATTACGCATAACCATAGTTCGGCAAAAATCTGCGGCCACCATCCTCTCGTCAATGAGAATAAGACCTTCTTCTACTGCCACTCGATCTACACATACAATTCCATCGTACTCAAAGGCAAGAAATAGACGGTATATAAGTTTACCAAGAAATCTACGTTATATGGATGCCAGTTCACTTGGAAGGATCTGTTCGGGCATCGATGGGCTTCTACCACCGTGGATTTTGAGGTCTAGCATCAATCTGAATCATGAGAATCCGAGCTGTTGCTGAAGTTGGAAAGCCAAATACCTCACCGAAATTCTAGTCAGGGTGGCGCATCTCTGTTAGAGGAAGCTGACAGTCAATCAGGTTGTGTTTTTTCGCCAGGTATTACGCCACACACTTCTCTCTCTGAGTGGATCGAGGGAAAACCATCTAAAAAGACAAGTAGGGGGGTGGGGCGGGCGTCTATAGAATTCCACCAGTTACAAGACACTGTACGAAAATTGGGAGCATTCTTCATAGCGACATTTTTCAAATATCGCTTCGAAGCCTGACTTGAAAGCAGGATTAGCTGACCTAGGCTCTACAAAGAAGTAAGACCCTATATTGAGTGGAACTGTTCATGAAACTGTACTTTTCGGTTTATGGTGGCCGAGTGCTTTAAAGCTGAATTACCCTATGTGTTCACATGAACGTAGATTCCTCATGGCTACGAGAATTTGTACAACAAGAGAGTACGGTATTCCTCGAGATTACTATACCGGAGATCATAGGTACATACTCATGCGAGGCAGTGTCATATATTTGGGCTTGGGGATATACCCGCGGTGTGTTCGCACCGGAATTTGTAACCTTAATCTCCCGAGAATGTAACATCATCACAAAATCTGCTACGGAAGGGAAGTCGGAAGGCATTCTGATTGATATGAGCTTCGGAAAGTAACTAGTCGGCGTTCTAAGAGGGTGGTTTGGTTTAGCTGTAAAGAATCATAGGAAATCTGTACAGTATAGTTATACCGTGGTAGTGAAAACGTGACTTTTGTACATAATACCAATTATTTTTGATATAGACGCAATGTCTCATATCACCTTCCGATACTAATCCCTTAATTTTTACGGTGTTTCAAACATACATCTGATCCGTTATCCTCTTCGTATTGAACGCACTTTCCTCAGCTGTTTTGGGGCTGCTGTGACAAATGGGCACGGATGCTTCATCTCGAGGCATTAGGTAGCCTACTAGTAACATGGAACTCCTCACTTTGCGAGATCGAACTCTCCAGGATACGGCTTTCGCTTCTGGGGTGGTCAAATATCCGAGCCCGTTTGGTATAAGGCAAGGCATAGATTCGGCCGATAATAGGCTTAGTAGCTAAGTAAGCTGGTTGACCTATTGCCTGTAGGGAGATTTAGCGTGTGTCCTATTTGGCATTGAACAATATAGGCCATGATGCCCTAGTCTATGTCATATCCATACTACCACGAGGCCATATGATGATGCGGCTGAGAGATAGCACTGTGGCTCACCCTAGGAATTCACAAGTGTATACACTGACTGACCTGCATGAACCGCACAAATATCATCACCTGAAGTTATATCTCCTTAGGAGCAGTACCGAATTCACATTTCCTCATCCATCGGACTTGACTCTTTGATATTTTTTCAAAACATGCATTCAAAAGATACTCTTAGCAGTTTCTCCACGACTAAACAAAATGAAAACTCTTGGAATAGAGCCGATACCAATTCTCTTGAGCACTCTACGACCTCCAGACCATACCGATGCAACAACTAATATGTAGTACGTCCTTTGCTTACCTCGGTCACTTCTTTCCCTTCCGATAACAACACATCTGAGTTTCTGTAAATTTGTGCGACTTTTCCTGTCATATTTCAACCATCCAGACTTACCATTCCCCCTCTTATCTACCACTGTACAAGTCCCATGGCCCTCTCTTAGTGCCTTACACCCGTGGAAATAACTCACCGGAGTCTTCAGTACGTTATCAGCCAATTTGACACCCTCATTCCATTCAACTTCACTGGATTCAACTTCTAGATACTGGATCTCCCCGTCGTATGCCATCCAAGACCATGAGGGCACTTTCCTGTCATTTCCATATAAAATCCGGTTCATCCTCATGGACCCGGCTCGCAGCCACAGCAGACTCCTAGGGAGGAATTTCTCAAAGATCCCATATTTGCATTCCGTCTCAAAGGACTCTGCGAGCCGCTTCTCTAGTCCAGCAATAGCAAGAGGTTTGTCAGTATGCTGTGTGAGGCCCAGCTGCGAGTACCTCGTAAACAGATATTGAAACAGCTTGACTTTATCCTGAGCGGGACGTAACCCGAGAGATTTGGGGAAATCTGGATCACCCAAGAAGAGAGCCTGCGAGTTGCGCATACACGTAAGCGTTTCGCAGCGTACCCCATATCCACATTCCCAATATGTCTGCTTTGCAGTGAAGTGAATCGTCCGTCGTGACAGGGCCCTTTCTTGCAACACCCAGGCTCGTTGATTTAAGATGGCATCTTCCACATCCCGTTGAAAGTCATCAGCTATTAGACTGATGTAGGCTGGCCCATTTGAGGGAGTCTGTACCTCAATGCATTGTACTCTCGAACCTCGTACTGGCGAGCGCTTAAGGAAACCTTTGGTGGAGTCTTCAGCGGCAGTTGCAGCGATTGTGCAGTAAGCATTTCTGAAAACGGCCTCCATCCGGCTGGACTCCTTCTTCCAGTCCTCAAAATTGTCGTCATACTGGATTATGCACAAGGAGTCAACCCAAAGGTATTGTTTCCCTAGCTTTCGAGTCACATTGACTGCGTCTTGAAATGTCTGTGGCAATATGCCTATGTCAAATCCTTGGTTCTGTCTTTCCTCAATATTGCTGCGAGACGTGCAAAATGTTCTTTTCTGTTCTTCCGGTAGATTACCCCAGCAATGGGAGAGAGCAATATACTCCCTATTACTGCCTAGATCTAAAGTTCGAAGAAAAAGGCGCTCGTTCTGATTAGAACCCAAGGAATCACTAACCTCAACAACCCTGGTAGGACCATCTTCACCACATTCGGGATGACATCCAGTGTGATTTGTGTCACAGTATTGGAGCCATTCACGAACCAAGTTAAAATGAATTGGACTCTCTGGTTCTGGCAAGACTGGGAACCCGATCTGGATGTCCGGGTGTGCCTTTTGAACTCCTGGAGCAGAACATATTCTCATTGGAGAAGAGCTTTCGAGGAATTGGATTCGGTCGTTCACGGCCTGGATGCGTCGGGGCTGCACTCGGCAGAGAATACAGGGCTTTAAGGTTTTTCGTAATTTAGACATTCTGAGGGTGTGTTTGAGATTGATGGTATTGCACCGTTTGCACAGTGCTGGCGAGTCTGAATATCGGGGGACACATGTCTCAGGGAGCGGATTATTGCTGAAAAATGATTCGGCGAAGTTGTTATCAACAACATACGTCCACTGATCATCCACATGTTTAAGCAGTTCGTTTCTTTGGTTTTCCTGGCTTTCCAGCTGTCTATATTGTTCTAGTCTTTCCTACGAAAGCAAAAGAAATAAATAAGCAGTTGTAACGACCAGTCGAATGTAGACACATTGACTTGCCTCTTTGTCACTATATATGGTCGGGCCATTAAACCCATTGCTTGTCTCTACCCATTGGGTAGGGTAATGCTTTGAGAAAAACGCAACATGCGCCCTTACGTATTCTGACCCGTCATCTTTATTCCATTCATCCTCCGTAAAATACTTTTCATGATCCATTCTACCAATAAATTATGAGTATAGATAAGAATTCTAAGAGAGTGTTTGAGGAACTAAGTTGATATAGTTTAATTAATACCTTGATTATTGGAGAGTTTCGTTGTCTCATGGTATTATCTTAACTTTAGTCGTTATTCAGGGTTCTTTCTAGTATTCTTTTTATATAAAGGAGCATGGAAACAAACTTGATATTTCAAATTTCATAGAGGGGATGTACCGCTTAAATGTCTCAGAAGATAAAAATCCATTTAGAACCGTTAGTTCTACGGATCCAGCTCTCACATCGTTTGTGCGAGGAGTATCGCTTTCCATAACGCCACGTGGCGAGGCTGGATATTTTGATATGCACCTCTTGCAGCGTTTTGATGGGCTTATCTTCCCCTCTTTCCGCCCTACTATTTGCCACAGCACCACTTAGAGGCCGAACAGCATTATAGTACTCGCACCTAGACGAGGAAACTAAACTAAGGGAGGAAGAGAAGGAGGAGGGGTAAGAGATATACTATGTATGCGCATCTAGATAAGCCATGTGATATTTGGCTAGTGCCGTCGCGTCACATATGAATTAATGATGCGTCTACTACGTACTCTGAAGCAGTATTTTTGGCTTACAAAAGCGGCAACTCGGGGAAATGAGTTTCGGGAAGTCGATTTGGGCGAAACAGAAGTACCAATAACGTAAAAATACAAAAGAAAATGATATATCAAAAACCATAGTTCGTTTTAATTTAAAAGTTATTGTATGCCGGAGGGGTAAGATCGCGCGGTTCTCCTCAGTCTGTGGTCATATGTGATGGGTTTTCGGACATGTAGCATTTGGCTTCGTTGAATTCTTGGAGTGGTAGGGAATATCTTGAATGAATGTGTTACAATTGCAAGAACTAATTGCTATGAGGTCTTGGGGTGTGTAAAAGGGGGGGGAGGGGGGGTGGACTTGCTCGCAATTTTGGTGGGTCTGGTGACGAGGGCGGATATAAGAGATGAAGAAAATGAAGTAAATGGGGAGGTACTGAAAATAATAAATTCCCTCTCATATCGGCTTGGTTGTTGAAATATTGATTCAGCTTAAAACTCTGATTTGTTTTTGCGTAACTGTCTCCATTGTACCCTCTTCTATAGGCACGTAATCTCGTTCTTCTATGTGTATTTACTACTTTCTATTAGTTCTGCCCAGAATCTTTATTTCCCGTGAATAAGTTATACCTAGAGACCAAGCATACAACTGGCTTGCTAGCCATCTTACACTCGAGCAATCTCTGTTGACAATAGAGCAAAAGCACTTAGTTGTTTGAAGGGTGGCGGGGGTTGAGGTTAGGCCAGAAGCGAGGTGTGAGCAAGTTGAGGCGTTGACTGATATGCAAATTCTTGCAAGGCTGGAGAAGTAAGTGTTGCTGATGAGGATGTGTTGTTCGCTGTGATGACTGATGCTGCAAAAGGAGCCTATGAGGAGGTACTGTTGGTTGTTGACTGCTACAAGTGTGTGTTCCGTTCTTAGCGTCACACTGGCGACATCAAGCCTTTTGACATGAGTTATTTATAAATATGCTCAATGGCTGTCAAAATTGTCACAAGAATTTGTGACTGGTTGTGGTTGTGAACGAATTAAATCATTTAATAATATTTTTGCACGGTCGCCCAAAATAGGTAATTTTATATGCAGGGAAAGATACAGTATAGGAAAAGTATATAGAATACTGATGTAGAATTGTCGACAGAGATATGGGATAAGCTCACTCAGTGGCACTTGCTGCAGAAGATTTTCAGTGGCAAACTAGTATCAAGATTGCTAGATATTTTGTATTATATCATGTATTGTTTAGCAAATGTGCTGATCGAACGAGACACTAGTCTGGAACGAGGATAACGATATGACCATATTACAACGCTACCAGCCTTTGAAAGTACCCAATCTTTCAAGAATAAACCAGCCATCGCTATGGGAAACTTAATCCACCCCCCCCCCCCCCCCCCTCTAAAAGAAAACAAATGAAATGGTTCATCTTCCTGATAAGAGGTTGATAATGTTAGGAGGGCAGGCCTCCAGAACGTATATTTCGTCGGGCAGCTGTGGCGAGAAGGAGCTTTTGACAGAGCACTTACCTCCACCAAAAATGGAGGATTGATGCTGTTTCGTACCTGATCATGATTTGAATCTTGATCTTCGAATAATGGCTGATAGTTTGGTGGCGCCTATGCTACCAAGAGGCTCCGGCCATGGGTCTTGAGCTTATTAACCCAGTCCCAGGAGCGAGGAAATCCTGGAAGAAGTGGTTAGTATAGGGGTTGTTAGCATAGCTGCTTTCCCACCGTATATACCTTTATCGTGATCTTCCCACATTTCTCTGACGAGCTGTTGCGACAAATCGATATTTCCAAGGGAGCTCCAATCTCGCAATTTCTGAAACTGCACTAAGATGGCCATCCTGTCATCATGACGAATTGCTGCAGTTCCAATGACAAAAAGGGGGAACAGGAGGCATGCCATGACACCTTCCCCATGCTTGATCTTCGACATGTCTATAAGTGTCTGCTTGACAATATCTTGCACGGCCCCGGCTGATTGCTGTTCGGGATACACAATTGAGAAAAGCCAGATCCAGAGGGCTCTTTGATAGAATTGAGTAGTCAGGTTGCATTCTGGCGAAAAGGCCACGGCAGGTTTCCACTCTTTTAAATCTTGCCAGATGGCCACAGCTGTACTAACGACATTGCCATTGGGATGCTTCATGCTAGCATTTGCCTGATCTCGCAGAGAGGATATCCGATCCATGAAATCCTGAAGGCCATCTTGAACTCCAATCATGAAAGGATCATGATCGGGAGATGCCGAATTGGTCTTGAATCGCGGTCTACCTGGCGAAGTAGGAGAAGTCAACGTTGCTATTGTATCGTGGTAATTGAAGAATTGAAGGAGGAAGGGGTTGATCTCGGTAACGATCGTATTCTCTTGCTCACTGTCCTGAAATCCTTTCCCAGCCATCAAAATATCACTTGCGGTATCGAGGTGTTGTCTCCACGCATCATCGCCGGTCCCTTCACAGATCTCAAACAACCAGAGCAACGTCGAAGTTGCGAACATGGCATCCTGGCCGGGAAGACCATCTCGATTTGTGATGGGTGCTTTTTTCAATGCTTCAACACGAATCGGTTGTGTTTGTAAAGATGCTTGGTGCAGCCGGTGCATTTCACTTGCGAGATTAGAATTGTCACTGGGGAGAAGTTTTGAGAGGTGGGAGCCTGCCAGCGATAACAAAGCATCCATCACTGTCCTTTCTGTCATGGCAAGTGGCACTACGACGGTGATCATAGGATTGCTGTTTCCTACGGAAGTCGTCAACAAGTGTGACAGAACCTGAGTAAAGTGACAGAACAGGCGCTGGTGTAGTTCTGTTTCAACCCCCAAGATAGGAAATGGAAGCCCAGCAGGCACGTAGACCTGTGTAAGACTTGTTTTCCTGTCTAAGGTCTCATTATTGTGTCCGTCTCTAATCACAGGTCCGTGAACTAGGCCTTGACAACAGTTGCTTTTATTCTCTGCAAAGTCCACATTTGTGTATAACGTCCCATCAACGTAAGAGGCAGGTTCGGAATATCCGTCGGGGACCCCATTTTCCTCAAATTCCATGTCAATTGTCAGTGACGCCGTTTCGGAAACTGTTGATCGCTGAAAGTCAAGACCAGAATCCCAACCATATCCAAGGAACTGTTGTTGTACTGAATTGAGGCTCTGGTAATCAATGATTGGTGAGGTATGTCCTACGTGATAGTCGGGATATCTCTGCGAATACGGGAAGAAATTCGAGAGTCCTTCATGTGGAACAGACCAAATCTGGGGTGTCGTTTCGTTGAATATCCCTCCAGTATGGTTCTGTGCTTTTCTAGAAGCTGTTGTAGCATTGCAGTCTACGGGTTTCTCGTAACCTCTGCAGACTTTGTTTGCCTTGTGGCAGTTTTTGCAAAAGGGTTTTAGCTCTATTGAAGCCGTCAGTCACAATCGTAAGCACCCTGTTTCACGCAGTTGAAGCTGTTCCAAGATGTAACGAAGAGTGACGGGGTTTAAACATACCATCGCACTTCTTCCTGCGCTTCCGACATGTTAAGCATCCAGTTCGTACACGCTCAATCCTCGTGGTTCGTTGTTTGCGAGGCCCCAAGCCAACACCCCTAACCGACTCCTTTGAATGAGATCCGGACGCCATTCATGCTGTTCTCCAGGTTGACGGGGGGGCTATGAGTGAAAAACGAATACACAATGGCGCGTGTGGAAGTGATATCATTTAGAATGGAAAGGCAAGAAGGAATAGAAAGGAAGGGTTTAGGTCTGCAGTTAGGGAGTTGGACATGGTTATGTAACTATGATCTACTCCTAGCAGGGAGTAGCGATGCTCCACTTATGATGAGGAGGAGTACGGCGAGGACGGGTTAGCTTCCAAAGTTTCGCTTGAGCATGCCCGACTCAGTTGGTGACCAAGAAGCTGAGAAAGATGCAGTGCATTGTCTCGCACAATTGGATATGCCTGCGAATATCTGTAGCAACTGATCTAAAGGGGGGTTGGTGGCTCTTTTCGTGCAGACTGCTGGACAATACTTGGGATACCACAAGATCCACATGTAGGCTCGGATATACATCCGCGACTAAGAGCCATGTGAAGCCCAGCAACGAACACCTGCTGCATATCAAAAGAAAACAAAGATGGGGAAGCGATATGCAGAGCAACACCTTATGTTGATAGATTTAAGTCTTGATATCACCTAATATCTCATGGGATTTCTGACCATTTTCCACCTAGGAAAATAAACGGGGGAGCTAAGCTAGCGCGGACACGTGATAACTTTATTTAGACCTCGCCGCAAATAAGTGGAAACGAGACTCAGGGGCCCAGACGGACGCCAACATCAACCCCACAATTTCCACCACTTATATCCACTGACTTTACCTGTCACAAAAATGCAACCTTACAATCACATCTCCGTTCCCTTTGCCAGTGAATCGGGTTACTCCCAGCCTCCGCGAAGGAATCGTGCCCCCCACGAGCTAGTGCTGCACGGATATTACCCAGGGCCAGGTAAGCCAGGGTAGGATTGCTTCCACCAGGAAGTTGCCGATTGTCTGGCTGTCTCGGAAAATCTCCATCATCTTCACTCAAACATAGTCACATCGCGTTTCCGATCCTTGGGTATGTGCCCATCCAGTGTCTCCTGGTACTGGTTCTTAGAGACTTCTTCCCAGCCATATCTACCTCTGTATCCAGCTCTTTCGGATGGTCATTCCTTGATTACTCAAGGGACGGCATAAATATTGGACTTTCTTCCTTCAAATCCACAAGAGGCGTTAGGTACGTTTGAACTAAAAACAATATGACACCACTATAAGGCAGCTTTCACAGCGTTTACCGCTCATGCCGCACATGAATGTCTTCGGGACGGATCGCAAGTGGGGCGACATCGGGAAACGGCTCTTGCTGGAATCCTGTCTCACCCATCCGCACGAAGTAACTGTTTCGTTGCACAGGGCTGTCCGCCTTCAGATTTAAGAAAAATCTGGCCAAATCGGTTAGCTGTAATCCCAAACTTGCTTTTATGTGGACAGGAAGGCGTTGAAGGAGGTGCTTACTTTTCCAGAGCGTCCCTCAGCTTCTCATTCCACCTTATTACTGGTGAATGAACTCGGCAAAGCTGTCAGCCAACCCTTCCCCCAATATACCATACAACTAACGCCATGGAGATGTTGGCTTTTCTGAGTATCCAATCAACTCACAGAATGTTGGCCGAGTTTACGCACTTACAAATAATATTGTTGAGAATCCTCCTGATTCCCCTTTCCGGGAAGTAAACAAGTTGATATCTTTCGTAACTAACTGAGCTGCTATCTTTAATTGGTGCCGTTCAAATGGCATTGTCTCTTTGAAGATCAGATTTGTAATTGAGCTGCAGGCATACTGTAACCTACCTCGCTCAGAAGCCTGAAGGACGCTAGATCCTTGCACCAAAAAAGCAACAACATATGCAAGTGCTTATCTACAAGTATTTTTTGCGTCAAGCAGGCATAGCATCAGGCTATTTTAATTTGCTTTAAGAATATACCCTCTTAGTTGCTGTTCTTTTGGTAGAGCTTGTGAAAAATGAACTACTTTTCTGGTATTTTCCCAATAGTTGTCATGTGGTACTTTCCGGCTTACCATAGTCGATATTGGTGTGGGAGAAGCTTCACGAAACCAAACCCCTGTCTTGACTGGATCCATGAAAAAACTTCATATGTGCCACCTCCATATCTGAATCTTTCGATATCTACCGATGATGGACAGAAAGCAGGTGATAGTCAAGTATTCAACCAGACTAGCAGGGAGCTAGAAAATATTCCTTTTCAACATACAATTTTATTGACTTAAGTAAACTTATTGGCCTACCTGAAACAAAACAAAACACCTTCAATTGTTAACCATACAATCGTAAAGGGCCGATATAAGTAGTGATTGAATTGTTTACTTAGTTATGAGCTCTTACAGGGGGGTAATAGTTTTTAGCCACACATACCTCACTGGGTTCATTATTGTAGATCTGATGAAGGATCTCACAACATCCACTACTACCCGTGTTTTTGAACTATCCTTCGAATATTCTGAACCTAAATCCAATACCAAAGTCTATTCGCTTTTGTTACCTAGATTCGCATCTAAGGTTTGAGCGCTAGGACCATTGTGAATACCATGATTATGCCTCTGTTCGATACCCTCACAAAACGTGTAGATCTTACTCAAAACGAAACCTTTCGGTATCCTTGTTCAACCCTGAAACGAATCCTATTTGTCAACTTCTCAGCCAAGTTCTATGGTTCAAAATTTAATGGAGAATGGAGGGCCATCTACACGGTTTCAGCCTTGCAGATCTGGACTCAATCATTCCACCCCCTCTGCGGGTAGCACCATTACATTACACCTAACAGTATTCCCAGTTCCGTCGCTATCGCTATTCCTTGAGCATTAAAATTGGTGGTTGGTAGGAGATCAAGAATTCAACAATTAATACAAGTTCTTTCAGCACATTGTTACGACCTAGGGCAGCCAAAGCCGACCGCCTTGACGGCTACAGCGGCTTGACGCTACTAGTGGACACATACCTGATCTTAACAGCACCCACAACTCGATGGCTCATGGTGTCTTGCGTAACGACGTGGTTCCAAACGAGTTAGTCCCGCTCATATTCACAAGACCGTTGGCTCAAACATGCTCTCGGTTAACCCACCTCAATGTTTCCCAGCCTGCGAACACCATTCTATTTGGAAAGCCACCAGGACGGCAACAAGAATCTGAAAATATGTTGGCGTTGGCTCTAGTTGCGGAGTTTCCCAGCTAACCACAATTCAAGAGGTCTTTGGATAGTTGCACAGCAGGGATGGAAAGCGATATATTCTGGTGGAAATCTTGTATATCATGCACAATTCTCTCTAGTGCATATATCAAAAACTGTAATATGTTTAGTATCGTTACTAGCCAGTGATTATCATGACGCTTTGCATATCATGAGTGTGTGAAAAGGCTCGAATAAGCTAACTTTTGTCAAATATCACAAGCTAATCCAATGTGCCTTATTTTCGTTGAGTTATTTTACAGCTTACTTCTCCAAATACTTGACTGGTATTTAGCCCCGGCTTCTTTCAAACTTGTAGCAATGTAGGTGAGCTAAGTGAATTATACAACGGCTAGGATCATTCGAAGTTCAGAGCAAGATTCTCAATATACATACACAGATTGAACTGACTAAAATCTCGTTTGATAGTAGAGTTATCGTTGCCCCTACACGTTGAGTCTAGCGACAACCTATGTCAACGCAAATAGAACGTAACTCAAATGAAAGCGCAGTAGAGAAGTGGGGGGTAAGGGGGATGGTAATAATTCGCACAAATCAACCTAGGCCCGAGTGCGTTGGGCGTAGTATTTTGTCGCAAAGAACAAACCATACAATCTCATAAATTAACCAAAATATTCATCCCCACAATCCACTCTTCTATTCATGTACCAAACAGGGTCCGCACAACCCTCATCAAAATGCTTGTAGTTTCCCACATCTTTATCCCAAATCCAATAATTATTCGCCTCTTTCTCCGCCAAAGCTCGAGCTTCTTTAAGTCTCTCTGATCTAGCATCGCTCAGTTTCAGGCTTCCTAAATGAGTGTCTAAGCTTTCGGTAGATTGATCAACTATCCGACTGAGCAATGGTTGGGGCTCCTCAGATATGGGCTGTTCAAACCAACTTGAGATGCCCCACGGCCCCTGGATGGAGTGTTTTGGAACACAATAGGGATTACGTTCGTGGCGAAGATGATCCGAAAGAGTGCGGGAATAGGAATGTCGATTGCCGTTGTAACGATCATCAGAAAGTGTGGTATTAGTAGACATCGTACCAGCATATTCCTCGCGGTCAGTCATAAAAGAGTCAGCAGAAGAAGTTGAATTGGCAATAATGGTAGGCAGAATCTCTGGAGTTTGAAAGAGGTCCTTGGAATCGGTACTAAGAGCGACCTCTGTTTGTGCATGGATAGCATAAATATATTCCAGTTCGGCCTCGGCATCTTTGACTGATATATGTGAGGTGTTGTCATGAGTAAAATACGGCATTTTTCTCAGCTTCAACAAGGTCCCGTCCTCGATGCCTCTCTGAAACGAGCTTACTGTCCTGTTGGATGCCAACGACTCGACGCTTGATCTTTTGCTCCATGTTGAGCTTGATGGGTTGAAACTCTTCGGAATTCGTACTGGCTCGGGCTCCACATATTCGTGACCAAATAGAATCTTGAATTGCGCTTTTGGTTCGATGAAAAACGTTCTCTCCTCGGAGTACTGCCCGAGCTTTTCACAACTCCAACGTATGTTTATGTGTACTCCATCACTGTGCATTCGTCGAAAAAAACCACCTTTCGATTTTAAATCGTGAGAGTATTTTGCTAAATAGTCGACCAGGTTTTGGGACACCCAATTTGCTTGACTTCTGGGATCGCATAGTGCAATTATGGGCACTGCTCGAGGCATGGATAAATCTGCTGCTCGTTCGATCTCGATAATAAAGGCAAATATATCCTGATGCATAAATTAATTTTGTTATCAGGCCTGAATTAGTAGGAAGGATATAGCATAGGTGTTCACCCACCTTCTCTTCTGATGCCTTCTCGTTTCCAAGCCCTCGCCCAGGCGGCGCTCGGAGTGATCGCGAGCGCGCATCGTGATTCCTCATGCATGGATGTTAAGCTGTCGAACTGTGCTGTAAACCACAGATCAGACAGCATTAGGTCGGATGGATTGCGAAAGGATGGTTGGGCCGCTATGTTCTGGTATTCTGGGCGCTGGTTCTGCATTCAAGGTTAACGAACATGTCATGTGAAGGGGCAGTTCGGTGAAGGTAGGCTTTCTAGTGTCTTGGACCAACTGAAAGTGCAGCAGATTTTATGTAGTGCGGGTGCCCAGTGTCTTCATTGGTCTGACATCTAATATACTTGGAGAGGAACTTCTGGAGAAATCAGGGAGCCACGTTGCAGCCGTCGAACTCTAACTTAATCATAATGGCTTTCATATATAAATGGGAGAGAAACGCGATAGTAGTGTGGGTGGGTGCAACAGCAACACGGTGTTAATCAACCTGGGCTAGACTCTTGAAACCTATCTTATTGAGCAAAATGGCCGATTCTAACGGTTATCATAAGCTAGCGCGCTTCATGGCCTATCAGCAGTATCCAATATTTCGAAAGTTCAAAATCATCGCAAATCGCGACTTGCTCTACCTGCAGGCTGAGCTGATAGCACTTGAAAATGAATATTTAGAATTTGCAAAACGAGACAGGAATAACAAAGGAGAGTTTGAATTCTATGACAGTGATTGGTACCTCCTTAGCACTTCACAGGCCCGCAATTGTGGAGGAGAGCAATGGCAAAAAGCTTTGCAGATCCGGGAGAAGTTGAGGGAGTATTGTTCGATATGACCTGAGACTGAAATACGACCCTGTTTTCTAACCAGCATCAGATGAGTGTGTCTTACGCTATTCGCAGATAGAAAATACACCTCAACCGCGAAAGCGTGACGTTACAATGCTTGAAGATTGGATTTCGCAGCCAGATCTTGGTGGCCTATTCTTCTCGGGGCCAGATCTCAGCCCCGGTAGAAACTCGTTGTTTGACAAGGCACATTCTCACGACTTAATGACACTCAGCCACCGTACAGGAGAGAATGACTTGTTCACTCGCCTTTTGGCGGGGCCAATATTTCATGGGCTTGAAAGAGTTTTCAGAATGTTGAAGGTAAGCTTCTGTAATAACATATGCAGTAACGAAGTCTCATTGATCCAGAAACCATTGCCCCATGATCCAGAGAACCCTGGTGCGCAGAGTAATGCATTTGAATACTCTGATAAACACATCATTCGTACCATTGACATTTTGGGATCAATAGTGGCATCCATGACCCCTTTGCTTTCGGTCGTAATCTTATACTTTGTAAAAAGTCTAGGTACTCGTTTGGCAGTTCTCTGCATCTTCACCCTTCTGTTCTCTATTTGTCTGGCTCTCGTAACAAAAGCCCGACGTATAGAAATCTTTGCCTGTACTGCAGCGTATGTAACTTCTCTCCAACTTTCAATAGACGCACGAAATTGAGAAAACCAATGTAGGTTTGCTAGTGTACAGGTTGTGTTTGTTGGCACAACCACGATCACAGCTCAAAACTGAAGGCAGTTTTAGAAGCACTGCCGCTCCGGGGCTGGGAGGTTAGACCCAGGTTTTTTGGGCAGACTTTGTCCACCACTCCACCATTTCAGACTTGGGGGGTGCCTGGGTCCGGGAAAAGTTATTATTGGTTATAGCACCATACGGTTGACTCGACAAAGCTCTAGTGCACCACTGCACTTTTGACTTGCAAGAGCAAACGTTGAAACTTTGAACGCTTTCCCATATTTCTCATCAACAAACTTGCTATGTCTTGCTAATACAATACAAATTCTTGTCACCCCACGGCAATTACCATGCCCCTCTATCTTTAAGCTTGTCATTAGACGTTCGGACCTGCTCCGATTGTCTGTTTCTTAGGACTCGACTTCAACACACGGTGAAGACACCGGAATCCACGCCGCTACACCAGACATTCTACATCGAGACCAGGTATCTTAATTTCTTGACCATAGATTGAAGTATCTTCATCGTTCACTAGAACCTGCAAACATATAGAAATTTTCTGGGTTCCCTCTCTCGGCGTTGGTTCCCGGGACTCGATTGGGCATCTGGGGAGCCAATCTACGTGTCAAGGTTCGTCGAGCTTCGTTGCATCTCAAAGATCCAGAACAGCGACCATAGACCGTATCCTTCTAAACAAGACAGTTTGTGCCACTCTTTACACTGGTAGTTGCGGCAATTAAGAGCTTCCTCGACACCAACCTCCACACTCCATCTACGGTGGATGAAGTGGCGTTGTGGCTTTCGACAATCAGAAGTACTTTGGTCCTATACGCATTACGACGCTCGCCCTGTATTGGTAGCCCTAACGAGGATCTCTAGATCCAATACTGCTTGCAATAGCATGTATGAGCTTTAATCGTTACGAATAATCAAAGGCAACGAAAAGTCCGGAAGAGTTCGTCGAACAGATCGTAGGCTAAGCAATCGAGAAGCGCCAAATCACGAACCTACAACTACGAATAAGTTACAGGGTAGAAATTACACAAGATGGGGTTCTTCAAGGGCAAGCGAGTTAAGGTACAGTCATCAGATGCGATGAAAAATGCAGAAAACACCACCTTGCGCAAAACTGCTGAGTCTATTCGCACTTCGCCCAGACCCGCACAGGAAAATCTGACTTCAGAGCTTGAACCTTCGCATCTATTCTTTCACATTCCTTCCCCGAAGCCTTCGGAAATCCCAAGCAACAAGCCTTGGTCTGCCATCCGAGATCTCATCGACGCTATATCGCGACAACGACGAAAGATACCTCAATCCTTTAGACTTCGAAGGAACCGACATGCACAGCATTCCACAGACTCGCGGATACATCATGACGAAGCATTGCAAACTATGCCAACGCCTGTCCTTAGCACCATCGTTGTGCCAGCCACCGAAACTGTACTCAACAAAAAGTGTAATGCAACTTGTGAGGATAATGTTTGCGCAGCAATCCAAGATGGTCTTCATGGGGCGGCATTCTGTTGTGATGCCACTCAAGTTCACCAAGGACAACATCAGCGGAAAGAACGAATTGAAACCCGGAGTGTTCCGGACATCAAGGAAGGAAAGCAAGTCGAGCAGACATATAGTTCGGAGGTGAAGGACAGCGTACCAGGGCAGAAAATGAAGAAGGGTTATACGATCCTTAAGCCGAATTATGTGCATGCATCCCAATCTGAATGCATGAATGATGCACAGACGCGTTTCGAGACAAATGCTACATCAGAGGAGGTTAAACCTGGAAACGACGATACAAACTCTTGTCTTAGCACTTATTCAAGTCTGAGTGACAGTGAGCACATGGTTAGCGATCATATCGGCATCTGCAATACATTTAAAAATAAAAGGCGGATAAATGGGCGCTACTTCACCGATTCTGTCACGATTAAGACACCGACAGGAAATCAGGGTGCAACGCTACTTTACGATACTGGCTCAGATGAGAACTTCATTGGAGAAAGGTTTGCTGATTACCACAGATTAATAAAAAGACCTCTTCTTGCTTCAGATGTGGATGAGTATCACACTGGAAGTGGATCTTTCTTTACAAGATATTATGTGGAAGTAGAAATGCAGAACAGGAGACTCGGGACGCAGGAATTTAGGAAAGAAACTTTCCTTATTATACCAACCAACGACATGGACGTGGAATTGCTAGTCGGTGCAAATTTCATGACTGGCCATGATATCGATCTCGCAATCAATGGCAAACGCCTCTTGGTCATTACGAAACGAACTATTGGCAAAGGTTTGTTGCTCAACCACAAGGAGAATAAAGCACCGCTAATATATCTACTGAAGGCTCGGGACAAGAACAAAAACAAAAACTTCATGATGACAATAATTCAAAAAGAAGGCAGCAGGCCAGGCAATACGTGATCTCGAGCACTGGCTCGGCTGTGACAGGTACATCAAATTCTCAAGGACAACAGCAAGGTACTCCCTCTTCCAGCGCAAGCAGCTCTGCTGGCACTGTGACTGGAGTTCACGAAACCTCTACGGCGAAGAAGTGAGATTTTGTAAAAGCATTAGTTTCGAACTTTTCCATGTCGTCAAATTTTTGTCGGAGGAAATAGCACGCGCTAAGCTCGCAATATCCCTAAAGTAGTAAGTTCAACAGGCTAAACATCGTTGCCACGTTCTAGAGTCTGACCGTACCTTATAGGATTAGATCATCACAAACTTCCCCACCTAGGGGATTTAAGGTTGTGGAAGCTCTACGCCACCATCATCCCCCTATATCAGACCCCACGACTCATATTTTGTATATTCCATCCAAAATATTTTGGTTTGAACAATTTCTAGCGGAGTTTGAAAAATAGAAGATGTGTTCTGGGATGCAGGCACCCATGCCAAGCTGTTAGACAAGGCACCTAAGTCTAGACTCAAGCTGAAGGCCGGAGATTAGTTCAGGTCCACAGGTTTCAGTGCATAAAAGTGCTGCATTTCCAGCATATCGTTGGAGATGATATGAATTGCTGATAATGATAATGGAAACGAAGCCATCAAAAGCTTTGTACCTTAAATCGCAACGTTCTAGTCTTCACAACCACACTCTTATTTGTCGACTATGCATGAAAGGTATCCTTGTTTGCATACCTAGCCGCAGTTGTCTATTTCTATTACTGGATAGTTAAAATGAATTTGTCTGGTTCGTACACGTTCTTTGCGCTGATTGATGAGCGAGTAAGCAAGTTGGTTTGGTATTGTTGGGCTGGGCCGGGTAGATGCTGTTGTGTTGCGCCACCATTCTCGTGCCCTAGAATCTGGACTCCATAGACAAACGGGAAGTGAGGCACTAGCTAACTAAGATGATTACTTCGTACTTGGGGTAATAGTTGTAAGTTTGCTTCTAGCAAATTCTATTTGGCAAGGGGGGCTCAGCCAATAGGAATTCTACATTCTGTGGAATGATACCCATTTAAGTAAGGTTAGTATCTGGTGAATTTACATCTATTACCCCGACTACGAAGTAGCTGTGGATGAGGACATTGTCTTCACTTTAAGCTGTGTTAATAAGTTTTGGGAAGTATTGCTCAAATCACTTATCGCAACGAATGATAGTGCCTCCAAATCACATATTCGCTAATTCTCGTGTTGAGAAAGCTCCAATCTACTCAGGTTTTCCAATTTTTTGGCCACCATATTTCAGTTAATAATCATGTCGAAATTTCGAATTAAATAAACGATGAATGCATTCAAGACTGCATCGTTAGTTGAATACCGACCGAGCTATCTGTGCATAGTACTAACATATACAGAGAGACATTAGCGTCGTGGGGCTCGAATTTGGCGTCCGTGAGAGGAGTAGCAAGTTTTATATAAATCGCACGAAGATGCACATGTTCATATACTAAGTTTTGATGGGTTACTGAAAGAGAGGCCTCAATTATTTAAAGGTGTGTAGAATGTCTAGTTTTTACCCCTTCTCGGGTAACCTGCCCTGCCATAACTTGAAGCTTACGCACTTTAAAGTAAGTCACGCAATGGTACTTAACCACTCATGCTATGCCTTCTGATTGTTTACGTAAGTTTTCGCACGGTGAGAGTTACGGGTCTTTTTCTAAAAGTTGTATTGAAGAACACGAAATCAAATTGCGCCTGTGTTCACCTGGTTTGTACGACATTCGGCACTCTAAGCGATGTCAAAGGCAATGCACGATTAGTCATGAACCTCTATACTTGAGGTGCTTTTTTATCTTGCTTGGATTCAGAGAGCATTAGCTAGTCTTGGAGTTAGCGCAGTTCGCCCCAGCCTCGGATTACAACAGTTGTGGATGGGTGCCTGTTCATTGAAACTAAATGCATGCCAGTTTATCAACGTAATTCTATACATAACACCCTATACTTATGGTTAGACATATGACGAAGGGGAGGCTCATGAGGTTATAACATGGCGTCCGCAAAATAAACGGTGGACTTTTGTTGGGTCTACTGAAGTAAGGAAACAAGAAAATTTCGCTATTTATATCATAGATCCGGCGGGGATTCGCCAGATTGAGAACAGTTTTACCTCCACATAAAGAGTATTAAAAGTTTTTGCAAAATCACTGAAAGTGCACTGCTAATTCCTAGAGACAAACAAGGGACTAGGAATACTTGTGGAAAATCAATATAATTTGAAGTACCTCACCCTTGATGTGCTACTATATTCGATCTGCTCTAACTCCGGTTGACCTGTCAAAGTCATATATACATATCAACGATAAAAACTTATCAGGATGGGTTATACCAGACTGGATCTGCACAGCCCTCATCATAGTGTTTATACTGTTGCACTTCTTCATCCCAAATCCAGTACGCACCCGCTTCCTTCTCGGCTATAGCTCTTGCCCGATCTAGTATCTGCCGTTTCTCATCACCCAGCTCTGTACACCTTCGGATTCCCAAAGACTGTACTTCTGGCTCTGGAGTATGTTCCTGTGTAATGGTTCGTAGAACCCAGGGATCTTCATTCGGAGGCTGATCGATCCAATCTGCAATGCTATACAGCGAGTATGGATTGTGAGATTGGGTTAGTTTATCTCCTTCGATTGTCTCGGCTAAAGAGTATGAGGCTCGTTTTCTGCTGTATGGAAAGTCTGATACTGAAGTGGCGGAAGATAGGGTGCTGAAGTGCTCGCTAAAATCGAGTATAGAATCCCCAGATGACGAGGGAATTGGAACAGAAGCTCTGGGAATTTGTGACGAAGAAGTGATAGTTTGCGGGCTTCTTGGCATGTTGTCTACTGAAGAATGGGTGTAATGGGGTGGCACTTCTTCTGTGGAATCCAGTACGCGATCAGTCTGAACGAAGGAATCGAAGACGTACTCAAGCTCTGCCTCAAGCTCTTCTATAGTCCTAGCAGAGCCTTCATCACTAACGTAAGGTAGGTTTCTCTTGAGCCTCAAAAGTGTGCCATCTTCCATGCCCCTGTGGAAACGCTGTATTACCTCATCGGACAATCTAGTTTCTGTCTGTCGTTGGCTAGCACTAGATTGGCGATTCTGAAGGCGTATTCTTGACAACGACTGTCTCGAGGCTGGCCTTGTCGAGTATGCACAGCCAAACATAATCTTGAAGCCGGCGTCCGGCTTGATGCAAAACCTGTCTTGTTGAGAGTGAAGGCCCAGCCTTCCACAGCTCCAATGTATGCGAATATGTGATTTTTCTGTTTGTCCTCGATGGGGTCGCTTGCGATATTCCTCTCCATATATAGAGAGGTATTCCACTAACTTCTGAGATGCCCAATTGACAGAACTTTCGGGGTCGCAAAGTGCAATGACTGGCACCGCGTGAGGTGGTTCTTCCGCCTTAGTTGCTTGTTCAATTTTGATCTCGACAATGAACGCATATATTTTCTGACCAATCTGGGACTTCCCAATTAGATAAGTTCTAAACATCAAGATCTTGCTTACTTGGGGAACTGCTGATACTTCTGTGTTCGCGGCATTTTGCCATTGCAGGGTACTGGGCCGGATCGGAGACATTCATGAACCTAGCCGCCTCATCTGTAGAGTGAGCCACATTAATCCTTTATATCTGTGTCAGCCCTACTGGCTCGTTGTTGGGCGTAGCTTTGGGCATTAGGCGCTGCCGTGAATGATGTTGGGAGAAGACTGTCTTGGTGCCTAATATATAAGGATCGAAAGTTCTGAATTGCAGAACCAATCCCACGAGTTTACAGTAGCGACTCTCCACGCAAAAATACCGGCAGTGCTACAAGATGGGGCGCGTTGGCTATGCTGGGCCATATATTGCATATCGGGCGCGAACAAACGCAGACTATCCGTAAATGTCGCATGCTAATCGTGACATCTACGCCACTAGACTACTCGGTCCAAGTGTAGCCTGTCCTCCAAGTCGTCTTAAATGAGGGCTGCTTCCTGTTGTTGGGATTGGAGAACAATATAGGATAGATTTTTCATAAATCCTGTTTAACAGCGTAAATATTGAAATTCATTCGTCATGGCGAAGCTCATGGGATATGACAAACTTGCGAACTTCATGGCGACCTCTCATTATACAATCTTCAGGAAGTTCAGACAGTCAGCAATTCGAGACTTGTTGTACTTACAAGCTGAAATATCCGAGCTTGAAAAGGAATATGCGGAAAGCGCACAGCGAGATAGAGAAGCCGAAGGCGCTCGAGCTTTGTATGATGGCAATTGGCACCTGCTGAGTATTTCAAAATCCCAGAATCTAGGAGGAGTGCAGTGGGACAAGGCGTTACAAATCCGAAAAAAGCTGAGAGAGTACTGTTCGAGTCTCTACCTCGAATACTATGCACATTGCTAAGCTATGGCTAGATGATTGTCTCTCTCGATATTCGGATATATCAACTAGAGAACGACCGCGCACAACGGAGGCTCTGTTGCTGAAAGATTGGATTCTGCGACCAGATCTCGGAGGAGGAATATCATTCTCGGGGAAAGATCTAGGCCCGAAGACCTCAGTCTACAACGAAGTGGAAGACCTCTTGACACTCAACCCACACACTGGGGAGAATGACCTATTCACACGTTTCTTGACAGGGCCTGTGTTCGACAGAGCCGAGAGGGTGTTACGAGTGTTTAGAGTAAGTAATCTTGTTTTCGATATGTCACTGATGGGTTGAGAAGTCTTACTTGAGGCAGAAACCCAAGCAATCTGATCCGGAAGATCAGTGTTCTGAAAGTAACTTGTTCCAATATTCCGATTCTCATATGATTACCGTTGTGGACATGCTCGGAACAGTGTTAGCTTCCGCAACACCATTAATATCCATTATT
This sequence comes from Tricladium varicosporioides, assembly GCA_021365295.1. Taxonomy (NCBI): domain Eukaryota; kingdom Fungi; phylum Ascomycota; class Leotiomycetes; order Helotiales; family Tricladiaceae; genus Tricladium; species Tricladium varicosporioides. The sequence continues at coordinate 1,376,736 of JAJTIW010000002.1, forward strand.
ATACTGTATTTTGTCCGGAACCTTGGCCTACGGCTAATAATCCTTTGCGCTTTCACGCTTTTATTCTCCTTAAGTCTTGCTGTTGTTACTAAAGCCCGACGGGTCGAGATATTTGCATGTACTGCGGCGTAAGTGCTCCTCATGGCTTTAGGCCGGAAGTAGACCATGGAAATGAAGTTGACTCCCGAATCGCAGTTTTGCAAGTGTCCAAGTAGTTTTCGTAGGAACTACGTCGAGTTGCGGGCAGAACTGATGCCTAAGTATACTGTGATCACATTTAAATTTGTTAAAGGCTGCTGCTTGGCCTGCCGGGACCTGACATCAAATTGCCAGCACTACAGGGAAGGGATTCGTTGCGGATGTCATAGAATTAGGCGACAATGCAACAACTTTAAGCTCAATACAAGTGCAAAGATCGTTGTGAACGCGAGTCTCATGCGAGGAACCATTCGTGTGATTTCCGTGAGGCACAGTTTAAAAAGCGGATGTTAGTGTGGGATCCCCTAGCCCGCGTGTGGTACATGTCGAAGTGGCGTTTCGGAAAGATCCACCACCAATAAAATAAACTCTTATCGTAAGAGCGAAAGCGAGGGTATACGGCACATGAGGCTCTTCAGACATCCTGTGTCAACTGGAATTTGTTGCGTTATTATCGAGCCAGCCAATGCCGCCCAGGGGGTCTTCTTTCAGCTTACTAAATGCTACTTGAGTTAAAGATCTGAGTTACGTTTACCCAACTCATATTTGTGAAACCATGAAGTAAGAGCGCTGGTGAAAAGCACTTATCTTCCTTTATTACCAGCAGATGACTCGACTGCATAGTGCATCCTCCACGAAGAAATATGTCCCAAAGCTTGCTCCACCACCCCAGCTTGCTGGCCTCTCCAATCACCTTCAAGGAGGCCTGGAATTTTGTACTGTTTCTCACTGCTTTTGATGGTGAAGGGCCCGGGAAGGCTTGCAAAGTCAGAGCTTTGGGGGGCCCTAATGGAACGGCGAGAGAAGGATGGCACTAGGTAAGGCGCGTCGAGTGCTTGTGCTTCTTAGACCCAAGCCAAGCAGGCGTAGAGTTGATTGGTAGAGTTAAGCCACCTCAACTTCACTTCGGAGGTATGAGGAGAGATTTGCATATCTTTGGCGGGAGGGCTGGCTAAGCAGCCTCAACAGTAAAGCAGCACTCATCCCCTATTACTGTGTGCCTGGTCTAATCCAGCTCCAGTGAAACGTTTTGTGTCATTCTCCAATGGTGACACACACTGAAGGTGTAGTGATTGTGATGCAATTGCGGAGAAAGCGATGATGCTAATGTTTTGAGATGAATATACACCGGTACAAGAATCGCTATTTGTAGAGCCTACATGGGAAATCTCCTGAGGCGCGAGAGCTGGGCTTGATTGCAATGTTACCATCACCAGAGGACCCCAAAAGTGCGTTCGATAGTCCTAATGTTCTCTTACTTGCTTCTCCAACAGGTGGACCTTTCTCAATAGCATCGGCCAAACATTGTTTCTTGATTCAGCCACCTCAAGAGCCACTTACATCTCCATCGAGGGGCTGACCGCTGCATCAACGTCTAAAAAGCAGCCCTAGTGCATGCAGACAGCACAGCACAGCACAGCACAGCCAGGGCATAAGGGCAGGCGCTGCTTGGTGCGAGGAGCTGTCTCACTCTTGCTGCCCAACAAGTATGTCCTGCTTGTTTGTCAGGATCGAACAAGTTCAGACCGAAGGCCCCGCGCAGGTCATTGTGCTTCCCCGCATATCAGTGCATTGAGTTCTGCGTAAATATAAGATTGAAGATCTGATATAGTATTGTAGGAAGCTTGATTTACTGAGATACGCCCCGAGTACAACGACTGCCGTTTCAACGTGGACCCAGAGATGTGTTGTTGTGCCGCGCATGCAAAGCGAATAGGATAATCATAAAAAGTTCAAAGCGGCGCTGTTTTCTCGCGTCCGAGTTATCCAAAAGTAGAGCTTGGACCGGATCTTAGATTCAAAAACAACCTTTCTCACTTCTACTTCTTTCTGTCAATCGTTTGGGCACATCCTCTTGGACACCACCTGTCCTATTCTACCGGAGGAGCCTTGCAACCGGTATTTTCTCCACATGGGCCAGACCGCTATACAGCGAACATCTGATATTCATCTCCATCAAAAACACCCCCTCAACGCCAAACAGCAGTCCCCTAAACAAAAATACTGCCGCCGTTCTCAGTTGAGCTTGCGCTACGCTCTTAACTTTTGCATTACCATTTACAGTCCGATTTATTTCCCGCTCTCCTTACATTGACGGCTCTGTCGCAACTTTGCGTACGCCAGCTACTTCGCGGTTTAGCTCAGCTGGATCACTCAACTATCTCCACCATTTAAATATCGAACTGCCCCAGCTGTTAGAGCATCTACTACATACTATCATCCTTCACCAACTTCCGTAGCTCCTCGCCATAATCACCGAACTACTAGTCCTTCGATCAAAGCGATTCGGCCGACATATCATACCATCTCTTACAAGAGACACTTATCGAAGAAAGTGGTAACAACAAGTGAAGTAGTTAATCGGCACACATAAACCCAAGACGATATGTGTTTGACGTTACGAGGGGGGGAAAGGAGAAGTAGAAAGGCAAGGTTGTTGGAGCCATTGACCCCGAATGAGCAACAGAACAAGGTACAAGCTGTGGAACAGCATTCACAACTCAACGATGAGATTGCAGCTGGCAGGCTTGTTCCGGGGGATTTCGTGGCCGACACTGTGGTGCGACACAACCAATCTGGCTCGAATGGTTACTTATGGACAACTCTTATAGACTGGATTGACTCGGTGAATGCGAGAAGGCAGAAATGGCAAAAGTCTCTCAAAGTTGGGAAAGTTTCAAATGGAAGACAGATGGGGGAAATTACCGATGAGCCAGCACCGGAGATACAAAGACCATTGCAGAATGTTTCTAGGTATGCTATGCCTCAACATGAAAACACTTGTGACCTTCAAGACCCAGAAACGGTGGTAACGGATAAAGATTATCGAGATGAAGGAGGAAAAAAAATCCGGGGCCAAAATTTAGGTACGGCAGTCATAACCACTAAGAGAGGACAAAATGAAGGGCCGTCGCAACAAAATCTTCGGCATGCTAAGGTCGACTTCGAGCTGCAATATCTGGAAATCGCTGGCTCGAACAATGAAGGTGAAAGTGCACAATCAGCAAGCAAGTGGAATACGACACGAGTACGACGATCCAACTCAGCTTCCGAGCTCATTACACCAGCTACAAATCCTCAAGCCAATCAGCGTTACCCGATTGCACAGCATATTGAGCAATCAACATTTTCTCTAAGTCCCATCCTTATCAAAACCACGAGTGGGATAGAGGCGGAACATATGCTATACGACACGGGGTCGTCAGACAATATTATTTCTCAAGAACTCGTTGACAAGTACAAACTTCGACGGCGGCCCATCCTACCAAACGACTTAAAAGTTTATGATACCGCCTCAGAACAAACTTTTACTCCGAGATATTATGTCGAAGTCGAAATAAAAGATAAGAAGTACAAGATTATGAAGTATACGAAAGTATTGTTCTATGTCGCTGACTCACTTGGTCGCAATGTGAAGATGCTCGTGGGTCAAAATTTCCTAGCTCAGAGGGGAATCCGACTCGTTGCAGACACAGTCATTGAGGGTCATGGTGAAGCATTCATTTCCAGGGGCAGGCCCGCGAGTGAAAGTAGGTGAACGCGATCACGTAGAAGAAGCAAGCTAATCAAGTAACAGGAGCCAAATGGGAACAACAGCTTTTGATTGATAAACAAGCACGAGAAGAGGCACTTGCCCAACACTATGAAGGTTCAAGCGCTAGCTCGACAGTTGTAAAAACAAAAACCGCCAACAGTCAGCCACCAAAACCGCCACCTTCTTCAAATACCAGCATTCCCTGTGACAATGAAGAAAACCCTAACAAGGAATAATTGGAACACCGTAATAACTTAGACTCATCATCTACGATAGCTGTCGCCTAACTCAAAGATTGCAGCAGTTATCTTAACGAAGTAAACCTAATCTAGGCGACGACATTATGAACTACATACCCGGGTCAGGAATAATTGGAATCATGATTTCGATGACAATACGGAATAGATCTGGTTTTAACCACAACAGTGGCCACTGTACACTGTACATACCTTCATGATACAACATCGCCACGACGCATGATAGCGTTCTCATTTATCTCATTTATCTCATACGATACCCATATTATACAGCGTCCTGGCCATACTACCTTTCTCTAAGACCTGTGTAGGATTTCAGCTATATTCGTTCCCTACACTTTCATTGTTGTTTCTTTTGTCAGGCGACGGCCAGGTGGCTGAGGAGAATGGCGCATAAATTTTAATGGTTGCTCATTGCAGATATGAAACCTAACACCAACATCTAAGTCGTCAGATGGCAGTAAAAAGATGTGCGGGGTAAGAGTCTTGCTTTGGATGGGTATGGTAGAATTTGGGAAGCGTCGAGTTGCTGATAACTTAGATGGTGTTCCTTCAGTTTTCTTTTTGTATATACCTAACGACCATTTTTTGACCATGGCCGTATTTGTAGTTTGCTTTATGCTTTCTCCATATGCTGCATGCGTCCTGTTTTATGTACATTGTCGAAGACTTCGATGTAGATGCCGATTGTCGGGCGACATGGTATCGGGTTGCTGCTGCTATGCTGCAGAGTCTGTAACACGGGTCAATATCTCTTAGCTCGTCCTCCGTAATCGCGATTCGTTTCCGTTTGTCGTTCTGCGGCGTGTTGAGTGATGCTTTGCAAAAGGAGTTTTATGAACAGAACAGAAACACGACTGTGGTTGACAGCAATTTGCACCCTAGAGTCCGGGCACGCTTATTTGTCAGGTACCTTTTAGCTCCCGTCTTCCCCGGGTCTAGGATAGCAATCCACTAGCACTTAGACATATTGTTATTCCAGCGCGTCCATTCAATCCTGCATGAGGAGAAATACAGTTCAATTGACCTTAGCACTACTATACTGCCACCCTGCACAAGTTATTCATGATAATGAGGAACACTAACATGATTGCATAAGATACATGAGATGTAAATACAGAGGCTTTTCGAGGTTGGATGTGCTTCCTGCATTGCCCTCTTTTATCTTGTTCTAGAATTTTCTCCTTGTTGATCTCTCGGATTCACTTCAAGTGTCCTCACAGCTCATTGTCTGTATTCTCGCACAAGCCGTTTCATCTTGTCCCTGTGGAAATTTGGATTCAAGCAGAAACACGAGGTGTAAGGATAACTTTATGCATTCATTTCACGGGGAAGAATCTCAGGAAGACTGAGGAACAGTCTTATAACTGGGGGTAATATGCCACAATAGGGATTATTGTAGTGATTATCGTGATCTTTTTAGGATCATGACTTGAGTTCATGCTTTTGCCATCTTCTGTCAGGTGAGTATCCAATTCGGAAATAGAGTTTCAGATCTGGACCTGATGTTCTCCTTTTTGAACAACCACTACAAACGAGAATCAAGAACACATTTAAGGTAATGGAATCTTTTACCAAGTACGCCACATATGGTTGGTGGCTGTCAAGCCACGCATATGGTGGTTGGTCATGTGATTACCCTCTACCGCAATGGCTGATACCACTCAGACCTGATCGACAGTCAATATATCCAGCACCCCCAATGCTTTCCCGTCGTGGCGCTTTCCAGCCTTTCCACCCGATTTCTAAGCACTCTCCCAGTGAGATAGGTGCTTTTGAGATATGCTCATCCTGTCAAAAAGAGGTATTTTCTGCTGGTTTAATTCGAAGGCTGAGGTTAGGTAAAGACAATCATGAGGCGGATATCGTTCTCGAGTATAGTCGGACGACTAAGGAATTATATTTCTCAGTGATGAGTGGATGTACTTGGTGTGAGACTCTGATGGGTGGGATTTTAACCGCAGCACATATAGACCGCCATAGCCCTCTTATTGAATGGACTGAGCAATATTCGGAGGGCAGTAGTATGAGCGGAGAGTATGCAGATAATGCGATCGAGAGCCAAAAACAGGAAGATGATAAGAAAGGCTTTGACGCTGATGACATGACCATGGAATATCCAGGAAAGAAATCAGAGGAGGGTTTCAACAGTGGCAAAGACCAAATATCCCCAATCACTATCTCAGACTTCGAGGTCAACGCAGGAAAAGTTTGCATCGAGATATGTTTTGATTTTGATTTCGATGCTAACGCATATACAAAAATTACAACCCTCATCGAGGTGGTATGGGAAACTCCGAACATAGAAAGTGGTTTGTGGCTTCCTACCATGAAGGGGGATGAAGCAGTGGATCTATCTTTCGAAGTCTTTCAGAAGCTGGGTAAGTTTATCAATACTTGATTTGCGCGAACAGTGTCTCTGTTGACGAAGACAAGGCGCACAGGATTCCAATCTGTTTCCCTCCAGTCCTGGTCCAAAAAACTTGGGTTCTGATGAATGCTTCGACCTAGCCAAAGAGTGGATTGAATCATGTAAGCAACATGAAGAATGCCGACCAATTCATGATGATGATTCAACGTCCTCCTCTTTCACTAGTTTTCGTTTGCCAAGCCATCTGATAGAACTCACCTCCGAAGGATCTCGGGTTGTTTTTCATGGCTCATTGCCTACCCGAGCTAAATATGTCGCATTAAGTTATGTTTGGGGGTTGAAGCAAACGTATATACTTACCAAAGCGACAAAAGAAGAAAAGTTCCGTAGCCTAGAAATGTCACGTCTTCCAAAGACAATCATTGACGCAATGGATGTTACACGTCGACTTGGATATAGCTACCTATGGGTTGACGCCTTGTGCATAGTCCAAGATGATATTGGCCACAATGGTGGAGAGCTCTCGTCAATGGGGAGAATATATCGAGGCAGCGAAGTGACTATAATTGCTGCCAAAGCGACATCCGCGACCGAAGGGTTTCTTAATCTTGCGGAGCCCCCGAAATTCTGGGGTAATCCATGCCAAATTTCGATCGAGGGACCAAATGACTCAATAGACCTATTGACAATTGGATACCGAGAATATTATAAGGGGCTGCAAGATCCTATTAACTCGCGAGCATGGACTTTTCAAGAAAGGGTTCTTTCCACAAGAAATCTTATATACTCCTACAACGGGCTCAAGTGGTCATGCGAAGCCTGTGAAATAGACCCAAGCGGACCTCCAACTGCCCCAGTCATTTTCCCGCGTTTACTGCCTCGCAGGAATGAAGGCACTTCTGACGACAATGAAATCCTTGAGGAGCTCCGCCAGACATGGCTTGAAATGCGTGGCGAATACACGTCCCGAAAGCTTACAGTCGGCACTGACAAGCTACCTGCGATTTCTGCTATTGCGTATGAAATCTCAAAAAGGACTAATTGGACATATTTAGCAGGTCTCTGGAAAGAACATCTGTTCCTAGAACTTCACTGGCAGTCAAACCCACACAGCGATACATCAAGGCCAGGTTTCTCTGATCCTACAAACCCTCTGCTTCCGCGACCTTCGGCATATCGAGCACCATCTTGGAGTTGGGCCTCTGTCGACGGCGAAGTGTATGATGAAGGTGGAGCTCCAAGAACTGAGTTCTACTTTCGGGTGTTGTCCTGTCAAGTAGACTACTTAAATGTCAAGGAACCGCTCAAGTTTAACTTTGGGCCAGTGCTTGAGGGGGTTTTGACTGTTGAAGGTCGGATTATTGCCTTGAGTTGGCATCAAGTCTCCAATCTAACAGCAGACATTTCCCTTATGTGGGACGATGGTGACACCATCTCCGATGTAGGGGAAGTCACTTTCGATGCAGATGAGTCTGAGTTGACCCCCGAGACTAAGATGCACTGTTTGGCGATGAGTATATTGATATCTGAGGATCAGGAAACGACCCAGGTGGAAGGCTTGGTGCTTTTACCGTATCGAGGCCATACAAATAAAATTGGAGAGAATTATCAACGAATTGGCTTCTTTAGGATGGCAGGTGCAGAATTGTTTGAGGATGTTAGGGAAAGAGTGATCCAGATTTTATAATACATGGGCGAAGCTGCGCCTGCTCGAGGCCACACGCCTTTCAACAACAAAAAAGGTAACCTTAACCCGTATTTGGTATGCTATGCCGGGACTCTAATAAGTAAGCATATTTCTTCTTGTATTAATTTGGCTTTAGCTCACTGCCGACTAGAATTGAAGTTACTCTTCTGGTTTTCCTTTCTCAACCACCCAAGTAATAATGATCGCAATTGGCAATTCCACTGAGAGAACAACCCCTATATGACTCGGGAAATTCGATACAGCAAAACAACTGCAGTCGTTCTTCCTTTGCTCACTTGATATTAATTACCAAGAAAGCTGCCGCACTCCTCAACACACCCTCATGGTTGGGTTTTCTCACGCCGAAAAGAGCCTCGGCATCCCCCCTCTTTCGGCATGCCGACATCTTTGGATCTATTTTTCTGTGACGGGCGAATAAAAAAAAAGGAAATCGATGACAATTCGCCTTGAAAGGATCCTCTGAGAGATAGGGACGTGCGAGACTTTGCAGAGGTAAAAAAAGCAAGGCATAAAATAGACAATGAGGCAAAACGAAGAAACATGTGCAGTGCCTGACAGATATATTTTCTCAAATGCTCAAATTCTCTTACACACTTTTCCTCCTCATTACTACGATCAATGAAATTGATCCTCCGTAACCCCCTTCCCCATCGCACTGGTACTACTCACGCCACCCTGCACCATTTTCAAAAGCTCATCTGCATAGTTCGCTCCACTCCACTTCTGGTGTTTAACCACATCCACGCCTCCATCCATCTCGGGCTCCTGGACCAACTCTCCATACGCACGCATGCCTTGTTTGCTGTAGGCTTTGGCAAATTGGTCGGAGATGAGAGCGGTGGTGTGCAGACCTGCGAGCGTGATGAATTGCCAGCAGTAGCCGAGTTTGGAGAGACGCTGGATGTACGTTTCTTGTTCGGCACGAGGCATGGCGGATTTCCAGTTGAAAGAAGGGGAGAGGTTGTATGCCAGCCTTTCGGGTTTCTGTTAGTATATTTTGGTTCAGACAACAATTTATTAAGAGGGGAGGAACATACTTCTGCTCTGGGTAAACAGCATGCACACCCTTAGCGAACTGTTCTGCTTGTGCATAATCTGGTAGCTTGCTCTCCATCCAGATCGCATCAGCGTAAGGTGCATAGGCAATGGCACGGTTTATTGCACACTCGCATCCACCTTGTATTCTGTAGTAACCCTCTCTCGTTCTTGGGCTATCCCAATTCCATGGGATATCAACACCGGTGATTCCCTTCGCAATCGCTCTCGCTTCTGTGTTACTCTTTCCCTTCACGGAAGAGAGGAATTGAGCAGCGAGCTCCTTCTTGTTGGCATGGACTCCAGAGTTGATAGTATCTACTACTGCATCATTGAAAAGCTTGAGACCGGCTTGAGCAGTCCATTGGTCTTCAATCGCTTGAAGCTCAGCACCATTCTTTCCTGCTCGCTCGGCAGCGATCATTAGGTCATTGAGGGGTTGGAGGTTAGGGTTTGTGGAACCTAGGATGTAGGCGTGATCTCTAGGGTCGATGGTAGTGGTGATGAGGGTTGCTGCTTCGGCATCTGTTCGTGCAATGGCTAGGAGATCGGTACCTGACTTGGTTAGTAATTTGTTTATTCTATCAACCAATTTTTATACCCATAATGTCCGCCTGAGCACGGATCGCTACCAAACGGTTGATGTGCTCGCTGATTGGCACCAAAACCTTTCCAGCCATATGTCCACACTTCTTTGTACCTGGAGCTTGATCCTCAATGTGAATACCAGCAGCTCCTTTCTCTACGAACAACTTTGTCAACTTCATGACAGCTGTTAAACCTCCATGTCCGGTGTCAGCGTCTGCGACGATGGGCCTAAGGTAGTCGATGTTTTGGAGCTTGCTTCGGTCTGCTTTTGACTTTGTGGTAATTCGTTCTTCTCGCTGTTTGCGGTCGTGGAAAAGCTGCGCCATGAAGAGATGTGCGACTTTGTTTGGGACGGTGGTCTGCAGAACGTTAGTTCACCGACAGCATTTTAAGACCAACTTAAAGGCCTCACATATGGGTAATCTGCTAGATCTGGGCCAGGCTCATCTGATGCTGAGGCAGTAGATGACGATTGCCATCCAGAAACGTAGACAGTATCAAGGTACTTCGCCATCTGTGTCAACATCGTCGGCTCGAGACAACCGTATGTGTAACTCGCTTCTCCGTTCTGTGAGTAGATATGTCAGCATTCTTCTCTTGAGTTTCCCAGTAGCCCAATTTGCATACCTTGAACCTCCCCTCGAGGATATTCCACAATTTCTTCGCTTGCACATTACTTGGGTAAGCAATTTTTAGGTTACCCCTCTTCGCCACAATCTGCTCTGCCGTGAACGGTCTCTTGGTGTATCTCCATCTTGAATCTAACCACCATTGCTTTACTGCCGCAACTTCTTCCAGGTAAATCTGCTCCTCAGTATTCGGGTCCACCGCCGGGTTGTTCATCTTTGCAGCCATGATGTAGAGTGGAGAGGTAGGAATGTATATAGAAGGATGACGGTGTAAACGTGCTCAGGAATGTAAAGCCTTCTACCCTTGTTCTAGCAGCCTTCTTTTCTAATTCCTGCAAACGGAACTTTTGAAAACGAAGAAGTATACAAAAGATCCTAAGAATCCTTGAAATAGAAAAATCAAAAGATGACTCAGTCAATCACAAGCTTCTCCCCGAAACTTCTCGGGAAGTCTTCAACTCTTAACCAACATCCAGCGGACTAGCGGGGCAATGGCAACATCGTAGCTTGCCCATATCATTGGCAGAGGAGAACTTCAGCTCTAACATCCTCGGAACATGCTCTTTGCTGCGTTCCAGACCAACGCGTTTAGCGTGCAATGATGCTGATGGCAACTCGGCTCAAAGGGAGCGGTACCAGGAGAAGGGAGGTTGAATGCCGTGGTTGGTTCAGTAGGCGAAGAGATTCCCCACATTCTCCATGGGGATGAAAACGGCGTCATAAAGTTGAGCTTCTTTCCAACCCCTCCAAAAATTCATATCATGTGGTGGTTCTTCCCGCTGCTAAGTTTATATCACGAATTGTAGTTGTATGGCAACTAACTGTAGCTCGAGCTGTGGAACTTCACGTGTAAGATAGCGAAACTGTAAAGCTGGACATGTGAAAGTAAATAAAATACCCAGTGAGGAAAGATAGCATGTGAAGAGATAGCAGGGGTGACCGCCATGAAGCACGATCGTCCTGCAAGGTCCAGTATCCGGAGCGGATGAACGTAGAAAAAATAGCCTCGGCAGGCTACGAGTCAGATTGACACCTCCCGTAATCGGCCGATTCAAGAAGATGAGACATCAAAATGATCCGAATATTTGTCGTCAATTAGTAGAATGATAATTATTGGATGAGAAGAATACCTTTCTTTAGGTCAGAAGGAAAACTGTATCTTCACGTGTTAATTGGAGAGAAACATATAAAGAGGAAATCCTCAATTGGTTCCGTATATAAGCTTCCGTATATAAGCTTCCGTTTGCCTGCGTTTACTTCTATTTTTATTTTTATTTTTACAAGTGCGTCGAGTTACATCATAGCAGTCCCACAATAGCTAAGAACGAGTTGCATTCATTTTCAAGAACTTGCAAGGTGGTGTTTTCACAAGTGTGATGTTATTCATGTTATTTCCCTTATGAGATCTATGGCCCCAAGGTATATATCTACAGGCCTGCATCCCAACAAAAATAGTGCACAAATTGATTCCTACTGCCATTACTCCTCAAGTGCAAATAAATATCGTCAAGTGCTATAACAAAGTACAAGCAAGCAAGTGCTTGCAGAATAAAACAAGTATGGCCATCAGCTGACCCTTTGCTGTGCCATATGAACATACAACCAAACTATGTTCTGGATAAGCCCAGTAATGAGAATGCAATGCTCCCGAAAGACAAATGTCTATGGTGGGTATCCGAAATATCAGGTGTCATCTCGCGTTATGTCGTAAAAGAGGTTTTCGTATGTTGCAAATGTCACATATAAAAAGATTATATGATATCAGTGCTACTCTCAGTTTTCGTAAATCGTCGAAGTTGCACGGTTATAATCGTCCCACGGTGTCAGTGTGCCGATAGACCGTTGCATATGTGCATTCATGAATGTCAAGCCGAAGACAAAGCTGGCATTCACCCAGCCAAAGCTAGGAAATGTTAGCGAGGCTATAGAACGCTATTAGATTCTCACTCACCCCTCTTTCGCCACACCCTTGAAGTCAAGTCCTTGATTGCCATACTCAGCATCGACTCTATGCGGATCAGCTGTCCTAGTAACATCATATTTCTCGACAACAACGCCATTGTAGTCAACAAATGCTTTGGTCATCATAAAAAGCCATTTGTACACAAGTCGTTCCTTTTCTTCGTGATAACCGTACCTATCCAAAGCTGTCCATGCAAGCATCTGTTGCGGAGCCCAACCATATGGATAATCCCACTGTCTGTTAGGTCTCGCGAGTCCAACCTCTCCGCGAGACTCTTCAGTCCCCGAGAGGAGTCCACCCCAAGCCTCAAACTTAGGGAGTCCTGTTGTGACAAGACGAGCCGCCTGTACTGGGGTTGCCACCCCCGACCACATGGCCCAGAAGGTGGTGCATGTCTCGTAAGTGCATTGTTCCTTCTTCACTGTGTCATAGTCAAAGAACATACCCTTCTCTTCATTCCATAAATATCTGTCCATGGCAGCCTTTCTGCGCTTGGCACGACGGTCCCACATGGACGAGGTTTCAATATGGTCTGGCTCCATCTTACCAGTGCAGAATTCCTCGGGAATTCTGAGCTTGTCACCGAAATAGTTTTTGATAGCCTTCGAAATATCCTTCTCATACTTGAAGAGTAGAGAATTCAAATCGATCGTGGCTAGATTTGCACAGACCTTTTCCAAGCGGTAGGATGTATCGTGACCAGACTCTCGAACTGCTCGGTCATGAAGGAAATACTCATCTAGTTCAGGTTCGATAACTCTTCCATGGTTGTAGGCTTGAACGAATTCCTCGAATGACATCCAGTGCTTCTTTGCATATGGCTCTAGAATGTGGATGAAATGATTTGCCTCGGTTTCTGGAGGAACTCCGAGGCCTTCTGGACGATATCGCGAAAGCCCTGTAGCTTCGTCAAGCCGCGGTGTTGACATCCACACACTGTGATACTCTTTGATCGCAGCTAGGATTGCTGTGCGTAAGAACTCCCGAGCGCCTGGTTCTCGGTGAATCTCCTCGTATACACGCATTGCCATGTCGGTCAAGAATGGTGGTTGCGATCTGCAAAGATAGTAAGATCTCGTGGCATTGAGAATCTTGCCATAGTGCTTGATACAGAAGCAAAAATTCTCAACCATCGATTTCGCGAGGTGAACCTTGCCGTTGCAGATCAACCCTAGCGATTCCATGTAGCTATCCCATCCGTATAATTCATTGAATCTACCACCTGGCACAACAAAAGGCTTACCCTTTAGCGTCTTTGCCCCAGTGGCTGGATCTGTAACTTCCTCCATGCCGACAGCTAGCAACCCCGGTTTATCATTCATATCGCGAACTGCTTCAGGAGTAATCACTTCAGGAAGCAGACACACATCCAGGCGAAGCTTTGGGTTGTCAGCTGCCACCTGTGTATAATATTCGAACTGCTCGGGAGCGCCTCGGGGAATATAAATTCGGGGACGAGGATCCGCAGTCCAATCCTTGGGGTCTCTGCCAGCAACCTCGATAGCAGAGGCATCAATAACTCTAGTCAATCCATCCCAGAAAGAGTCCTTGATGAGTCGAGAAAGTCGATTCACTGGATTCTCGTTCAGTCGAGACTCGTCAAGAACAACTTGGTGGCGACCGTGCTCCTTAGCAAGATGAAGTTCTTGCAGAAGGTTGGACAGCATATACGTGCCACGAATATCAAAACGCTTGTATCCATTGGAGCCCGCTGTGCCGAGGGATAGGACCTGTTGGCACAAAAGTTAGTAGGCCGTTGGTATAGTGTTCAATCTAGTCACCTTCGGTCCAGTATCCTCAATTGTAATTTGCCAATTGTTGTCTGTGTCTTCCTGAGCGGCGAGCTCTGCCAATGTAGATTCGACTGTGACTAGGAATTTTCGAGGGAGCAGCGAGGTCTCATCTAGAAGTAATTGTTAGCCAAACACAATTCCACGTCCCCTTCTGAGATGAGACTTACCATGGCTGCCACGACGTTTTGGCTGCCTAGGCTCAAAAGTCCCACCAGGAGTAGACCGTTGGTTCTGTGATACATCAGTAAACGAAAGCTGCTCTAATCCGGAAGTACCTGCTGTTGAATATGTTCGAGTCCGAAAGTGTTTGTTAGATTTCAACGCAGCTTCACTGCCATAGTAGATGTCTGGAGTGCTGTAGGGGTCAATTTCGTTTGATGATCTCTGCCGTAATGGCGAGCCCATTGCTTTGCCTGAGAACCACGAGAATATGTAGGGGCCTGCCTTGTCTTATTGGGCAACTATGCTGGAGTGCTGCTGTTGGTCTGAAGAAATTGCAATAGCGCGGTTGTGAGAGGGTCTGCTTGGCAGAAGGTTCAAAGATGGAGAATTAGTGATGAAGGGATCTTTGTTATATCACAGGATACTGCTAGTGGCGTTGAGCAGTGTGATCGTGAGGAAAAAAGAAAGAAAAAACAGACGGGCTGAAAGGGAGGCTTTGGTGGCGGCTAGGTCCTCAATGGATGGAAAGGCTTGAAGAAAGTGTAGGTGTGGGATGAATACGGAGGTTGGAGGAGCTAGAGCTCAATCGATAAGGAAAGTCGGGGTGGGGCAGGACCCTTCAGGACACAGTCAAGAGCACTATTAACCGACGCAACAGAACCTTTACACTTGGGGCTGAAGAGTCAAGCAATTATCGGTTGAATAGAGCTGCTTGTCAGGGCTGAAGCTGCTTTAAATCCTTTCACGGAGCTCTGCACATTTTATTACTGAATTTGATCTTGACCGCTACACAAGAGTCAATTGTGTCAGCGGTCAGGGCCAACCGCCAGAGCCAATAGCCAGCCACAGCATCGTGGAAGCTGCATAAGCCGGCATGGGACTGACTTTTTGCAGCCTTCTGGTGCATAAGCCTCCGCTTCTCATGAGTTGGGGGTCCTTGGAGAGGCTCGATAGGACCTCCGAGTTTCAAAACCCGGTTCTGCCCCGAGTCAAGCAACCACCTATCAGAAACCTGTCCGATTGCTTCAAGTAA
Organism: Tricladium varicosporioides; assembly: GCA_021365295.1. Classification (NCBI taxonomy): domain Eukaryota; kingdom Fungi; phylum Ascomycota; class Leotiomycetes; order Helotiales; family Tricladiaceae; genus Tricladium; species Tricladium varicosporioides. The sequence continues at coordinate 1,392,008 of JAJTIW010000002.1, forward strand.
GTTCGCATCTCAGTCAGCTCTTATAGTGGGTACACGATCGTCAATTACTAAAGCGTAGTCAACAGAAACCGTTCACATTAGTCTTCCGAACCCGATTGCTTCAAGTTGCCACCAGTTCATGGTCGTGAGGTCCCGAATGACTTTCAACTCCGAAATATTGCCACGTCCCGATTGCCAGGATTCAAGGATATATGAATATATTGTGCATAGATTGGGCTTGGGATGTGGTAACAAATCGGATGAAGGTTTAGTAGGAGCTCGCTGCAAGAGGCGGTAACGACCCTGGTTGGGACAATCTAGGGAGAATCCGAGGTGCTATGTGGTCATGCTCCAACAGTCGAAACAGAAATCGCTGTTCCGTTTCAATCAGCACCTCGATCACCTGCATCATGCCCGCCACATTATGGAAACGACGCCCACTCATGTTCTCCTTCCTTTCTGATCAAAATGGCGTGTGTTTGTGCTACGACGCTGTGGGAAAACCACCCGCCATAATGAGATCGAATATATAATTTATCAGCCGGTCCTGCTTAGACGTGTGGGCAGATTCCGGATTCAAGTAGAATGCCTTGTACACAGTTAAGCTAGAGATGACGTAAACTCTGCAAGGAATACTCAATTTTAGAGTTGTCAAAGAACGGGACAAAAATTCTAAGAACTTTCTTGATAGACTGTTTTGACTATCCCCACAATCCTAGTGGTTGAAGGAAGTCTGTGCAACCACAAAGGTTTACCTGAAAACTCGTTCTTGTCTCAAGGCACGGGATGACATGGCTAGTGTTGAAATTTCGCGATATCAGATGACGCAAATTTATTCTTTTCTTATGGCTACCTCCACGGGAGAATCAATTCCCATCCCACCACTTATGGCGGAGTTTAACAATCAAAACATTCATACAACGCGGTTGGTTCTAACATTGATGGGTTGAAAAGGGGGGAAAGGCTTGGCTACTAGGCTAGTCTCCTCATACACCATGCCACTGTCACACATTGTGTACTCTTTATGCTCAAAGAAGTTTCAACAAAACTCAAATACCCCAAATTATTCTGATTAGCTGTGCTTTAAAAATAAACAGGAGAAGAGCAAATATCACGTGCGTTGAATAGATTTGAACTGATGGGTGGCCGTCTTGTTCAGAAAAGCCTACTGCGCCGGCAAATAGCAAAGACAATTGCTCCTCCCAATCCAATAAAAAAATTTGTGCAAGTGCGTAAATCTAGTCCATGTTCTCCTAATAATAACATCTTAGAAGCGAAATTATAGGCGAATGCTTCCGGCTATCCTTTCAAGAGACCCTGTCGCCAGAGTAAGTAAACACAGAGTAATATGGTGGGCTCTCTCACCCTGTTTCAGGGGTTCATCTATTTAGTTCCGAGGATCACAACAGGTGTAGTAACCTTGTAGCATTGAAATATTGGTCTTTGTTCTGAAATTTTCTTCTGTGTGAGTCCCGGAATAACCAGGTGGCCCACAAACTCTAGTCGTAGCTATAACTGAAAGTAGCTGTTGGGGATCAAAGCGAATCGGGACTTCCCGGAATTTGTTTATCATGTTAATTTCACGGCTGCATCTAGATATATATGTTAGTGCACTGCTACGAAACATTGTGAGGACTGGGATGTCTTGCATTGATGCACATTCAAGGCTTTTGGCTGTCAAAGACAGCGGATCTCTCCGTGGGGTGGATGCATTTTGCTTCGAACTATGACTGAAAAGTGGCTGGAACTGGTATCGGCGTAATCCTTAGGTTGCTGGTGAGATCCAGGTTGTGGATTTGCACAAAGAGGTAGAATATTTTTCTCATCAGCCGTGGCGGGGGCGTTTTGACAGTTAAATATCCTGGTCTGTCGGTATGATGCGTTCAAATAGGGTTAGGTCTTAACCTATCAACGGGCGAAGGATTCACGCTTGGTGATAACTGCGCAGCGTGGTACCTGTGATGCAGTGTAATGGATTTTAGAGCGGAGAGACAGGTAAGTTGAGGTGTTGTCCACAAGATGGGTGGAACCCAAATCCCATCAAAATTCTTAACCTAATAGTACAAAATAGGAAGGTTCGAACATAACCTCCATTAATAACAATAGTTCTATGCTCTGCAGAATCATGCCTAAACATTTTGATTCCCTGATCAGATATCCTTGTCACCTTATGTTACACGTGTAAGTGTGCTTGTAGTTAGACCGGATGCGCCAGTTTTCATTCTTGACTAGGAGTGTTTTAAAAGAGGATGTATCTGAGTATAGGTTACAACTCGCAGACCAAATTGCAAGAATTTACATTAAAACATAACCCAAATTGTAGAGCTTTTTTACGAATTGCTGACACCACGTGGTAGTTGACGGTCAGATAGAAATGCTATCTGATACGAAGGCATCAGAATGTTAGGTTATCAAAGATAAAAAGTCTCAGAACTAAGGACATCATTTAGAATATGGCTTCTACTTTCAATTTTTAGTTCCTACTCTGGCAAAATTACCAAATGATGACTACCACACCATCATATCTCCTCAACTTCCTCATCTCCATCTTAGAGCGAAATCAGAGCCTCAGCCTCTAGATAAAATTTCTCATCGCAGGTTCGGATGAATGACAAGCGGTTGGAGAAAATAAATTGATATAGTTTTACGAGTCTTAGCTGAAAAATCTGGCTCTGTGGCAAGTCCAATGAGCGAATATTTAGCTCTTTCGTCCAAGGAGCTATCACAATTTTATACACAATAAAGATCGTCATCCACTGCCTCTCACTTGCTATTCTAGAATCGAAAGCATAAAAAAACGTGGCGTTCAAGCCAAGCATTTCTGATCGGCGCCACCTGGATCGTGCCGTTTACCCCTGAAAGAGCATGGACCAGCCAGAGCACATGCTCCAACGTTCAAACTCTTTTCAATCAACACATCCCAACGATTATTCAACTCTTTAGCCTTTGCATCATATTCACCCCTAAATGGGCGCACACTATCTTCCTTTCCGGTGAGCTCATCATACGACACTTTCCTCAAACCCTCCAGTAAGAGCTACAGCAGTCCACACCGAGCAAGATGACGTCTCTTGCGGTTCAGCTCGATGGTCCTCCAACACTCGAGCCTCTCGAGCCTCTTTTTCTCGAGGCAGCACTGCAACATGTAACACTATTTGAGAAACATGGAGATAAAATCTTCCCCAGAAACTTTCTCCATGGAAAATAATTGCATTTGGGTTGCATTGATGTTGATATCACTAGTCATATCACTTAGCCTCGACCAAGGCTTGAAGTGACTTATCTCAAAATATGATCTAGGAAATCACTCCTTGTTCAAGTTGTTTTGTACTCTGGTTGAGAAACTGTTAGCACAAACTATGAGAGGAAATTAGGATTCCGGATCAGCATCACCCTCGGTCCCCTTACTACTTTCACCTAAACAGCGGGCTACTTTCCACTATGCACTCCGAGCACTACCGAGTACGACTCGGGATCAGGCAGACCATACAATCGCCCGTTGTAGTACAGTTCAAACTTTGAATTTCACCACTTTTGTATGCTGTGCCAGCGTGTTTTCTGGCAAAGGCACCTGCAAGGGCCCATCATGGGCCTACGACGAAATCCCCTAGCCCAGCAAAATTGAATGGTTTCTGGACCAACACATCAGAAATGGGAAGGCGGGCATCCTTATCAGAAACTTTGCAAGCCTGGAGTATAATTACCTTAAGATTTGACTTATTCCAGAAACCGGAAAGATTCCTAGTCCCCCAGGGTGTGTCAATCTAGTATCAACGACAACTATAGCGATGACAGTGATAGCTGTCTATATACCACAAAGATACTCCTCTCGCCTTCGCTCAATGCGGTTCCATGGAAGTGCTCAAAATCACCACCAGAAACAGAAGAGCCAGTTTGTCCCAATTTGATACACTGGCCGTCTTTCACCAGCTTGCCTCTCAAGCCCCATCATACTAAAACGAAAACCAGGAACCTGGCTGATCATGCTTGCTAGCCCAGAAATCGTCAACACGAATGTTCGTTGCTCTGTGGTATGGAATCAGGTACGTCATTCAAACAGATCATGATCATCGAATATCTAAACTTTGGCAAATCCTACACTTGGCAGCAACGCAGATCGGTGCTTCTTCTGTATGATTATCAGACCCAGCGTACAGATAGGAATTTCCAGCTGGTTGGCTGCCTCGCAAGGTTCACCATATACTCTCCAGTATCAGACCTTGCCCTGTCTTTTCGAGGTTGTCCAGCTTATCCAGGATTGCTTTATAGCTCAGTGCTTGGGAACATGGCCTCAAATTATTACCCCCCCAAAAATAAACAACTAGCCTTTGTTCCTGAATCCACCGGCAGATACACGCTGATCTGTTAGTGCATGCATTCGTGTGGGTAGTTGTATACACTACGGCCACATTACACAAAGCGTCCGGGTCGGACATGATGAAACGTTTTTGAACGAAAGAAACAACATCCACCACCGACTGCTCTCCCAATTATTGATTCTCCTTAGAAGCAATTATAATGGAAGGCAGCGTTGAGGCGAAGAAAATCTGCATCGAAGCATTCTTTCTAATGTACTTGCTTCACTGTTGAGTAGAAAGATCAATGGATACGTAATGAAAGTTGTAAACTAGACTTCAGAGAAGTCCCTAATATTTTGATTTGTAATTAAGTTGTAGGGCTCTGGGTCGAGGATTTACCGTCGTGAAACTTTAGTATAGAGAAAGTCAAGGAATAGTTTGGGAAATGTACTTTGTTTCCGGAATTTCACTTCGACAATACTATTTCCTTGGTGATCATTGGTCATGGCAGTTTCTGTAGCCCAGGACTGTCAGAGAAGAATGCAATTCCTGCTTTGCAGTAGGATCAGGGCTTCAGTCGGTAGCAGATTCTGATAGCTGTCGAGTGTCGCATCGTGTAGCTACCAAAGCATAAGTGGTTTCCTGCAAGTGGTGATGCCATACAGCTTCTCCACTTCTAGAACCTAAGCTCCTAGCCGCTGTTGATGTTCCCTTACGTGATTTTGGGTTTATCTAGCCTGCTGTAAGAGGTGCTCGATTGCCGGCTCCTACTTCAGGAAAGACTATAGAAACTGCTGCTCTATCTTAATGCACTAGAAAACCAAGTGAACTTGTTCAGTCCGAGACCGTATTATCCATGCGGTTTGCACTCTCCATTGTTAATACTATTTTGTTGTTCCATTCACAAATTCTCTTCAATAGGAGTACCATTCGTAATTCCTTCTAGGGAGAAAGCGGAAGGCTTTCTTTTATCAGTAGTATTTCTTTCACATTCGTTACATATTTCGCGAGATACTCGCACACACTCGCCATTATGAACTTTCTCAAGGAATTTTTGCACTCTGCCAGCAAGAAAAACGCAAGGAATCCAAAGAATATTGAAGGTGCCGAAAAAAGCAATCTTCCAATGGAATTGGCTATCACGCCTCTGACTCGATCAGCTTCATCTTCACCACGAGTTGGATTGCTGATATCTCCAGTAGCCTCTATATTTCCCCATGGCGATTTCCGAAATGGAGGAGCCTAGAACATACTTGATATTTAAGCTGATGTGATATTGAATTGGTTCCACTAGCTGTAGATAGAGAAACTTTGGTCAAGAGGGGCTTCCAGATGAAGGAGTGGTATTGAAGAAGGGACGAGACAACTTCACATTTTCTCAAGAAACCTTAAGGACACAGTCAAATTTCTTCGATCGGGTTGTAGCAATGAATGTTAGAGTTAGTAGCCTTATACTCTATGGACTTCCAGGAAACTAATGCATTGTAATAGTGTGCCATGACCGTACCAACCCGAATACAATGCCGCATTTCATGTTCCTCTTGCCGATGGCCTACAGTTACAAGTATTGCCATCTACAGAATATCTTCCAAGGTGTCAAAAGAATCACTTTGCGGCGTTCATTGCTGATCAACAAATCCTTGTTGTATGGGATGATGAGCCCAATGCACTTCTAGATCGCGCTACTGAAATCGAATTATCATTGATGAAGATAATTTGGGGTAATGGAGAAATGGGGGCCCTGGATCAAAGGCCAAGGCCAAAGCCAGTGCACACGTCGAAGATTACCATCCTGGCGTACATTGGTACAGTACATATTATGCTATTGGTTGTGCCTGGGTTCTGACACTTGCAAATTATTTCCTCATGGCTGATTCCCTGGGAACCTCGATAAATATTACCTCGATTCTTTCAAGGGGTATTTCTCTTTAATCATCGTATTCAATGGTCTCGGTAATGTCGCTCTCGCGGTCTTGCGCTACACACTGTCAGAGAAGTCTCTCTTTGGCGCTCGTAAGTTACGCCTACTCGCCCGCATTATTTCTGATAATGCGAACACAGTAATAGTATGGGAGAACTTCAAATGGCTCCTCCTCCTCCTCAGCATCTTTCTTGGCGGTATCTCCCTCCACGTTTCCCAAGTCCTCCTCTCCCATTTCTTCGAAATCGACATGACCTGGGGCGCCACCGCAAGAGAAGTTCCTCGGCTCATCAGGCGCTTCAAAATCCACCTTCATTTTCTGCTTCGCCTGCACCAGCCTCATGATTGCTGGTGCCTATGCATTCCCATGGAATTGGTGAATTAATGACTTCGTCGCAATATATCCATTGTGCACAGTGGTTATCAGTCATTTCTTCTTACCGGTTGCACTTAATCCTGCTTTAATGATGTTTACGTGGTAGATTGCTCCGCTTTTGCCTTTAGTTTGCCATTTGTTTATTCGAGCATATGTCTACTGTAAGGCCTTGTATACCGCTGCACCGACAGTATATATTATAGATAGAACGACACTCATTATAATGATAACGATAATAGAGGAATGTCATTCACTTATAGGGGGCCATAGATGGAATTGATGTCCGTTTGAGGGGATTTATATAGGAAGCCACAGTACATACTACTATGCAACTAGCTTAGAGGAGCTTTTGCTATTTAATATCAGCGCACAATTCTATAAATCGTATATCAATTTCTAAAATCTCTGCATAATGGCCTAGCGGAACTTTGGGAGATTTTTATTTTTGATTATCTCTTATTAGAGGTAGGCATTGATGTGGGATTGGTCTTTTTCTTCGACGAAGGTGAGGTAGGTTACGGAAGAGGGTGGTGGAGCGATATGAGGAAGATGCGATTCTTCACACTCCCACGAAATATCTTCAATAGCCTAGTATTTTCATTCGTTATTCGACATAACTAAACACCATCTCTCTACTTTATTACTAATTTTCAACAAACCTCACCACTTCTCGAATTACCATAGCCTACGTTTGATATTTTTGCCCATAGCCATTTAAATTTCAGTATCAACTCTTGTAGTTGGTATAGCTTTTGCTTTACTCCTAGGTTGCTGAGAATCTTGTCCTCTCTAAGCTGAAGCCCACCCTTTAATCATTTGTATCTTTCAGCTTTGTTCTAGTGAGCAAGATAACCCTGTATGTCTAAAGATGGCCTTGGGTTCACTTATTTTCTCTAACTCAAATATAAGTTTCCGGCTACCATTGAACTGCTAATGAAGATAAATGAAAAGCAGATTGGACTCGATATTGAAGACTTTGTTACGAATGTAGGCATTATGAAGGACCGAGTTGGCAGGAAATCTCGTCGGAAGATTCAAATTATGAAGTTCTTCTTTTGGGGTACTTCCAGGAAATAGATATTGTCAAGGTGCGCAGTTTTATTTATTTCAACGGAAGGTGGCTAGTCATTTATCGCGGATAGTCATAGGAGGGAAGGGGAAGAACAATACCTATATTCGAAACAACATTAGAAATCTCAAATACCAACTTAGAGAAACTTTGCAACAAAATCTTACATATATTTCGTGGTTCAGGCCTGAAGGCGAACCTAAATTGTAAGTAAATGTTCATAATTCAAAAATGATGGGCCTTGGAGAATTTTAAAGCGGTGTAGGATTATCTGAAGCCCAAGACCTAGTAACACAATTACAAATATTCATAACGCAAATATTACCGTTGATAAGTCCCATCCGATAATCCTAATTACGACTCCTGATGTTGAGTGGCGAGTTCTATGTGGGATTGAGAAATTGCATTTGTCACTCATGTACCGCGGACTGCTTACAAATGCCTGAACCCACAAAAACCCCTCCTCCGCCAAATAATAAAACATCCCTTGACTCTCAGGAAAGCAGGGAGCTTGCTTGGTTAAAAGAAATATACTATGATGAACAAAGACTCCTCAGAATCTCGTCGACTTGGGCGACCAAGAAAAGAGACCTCGTCTCTCATTATAGAGGTATAAATATTCTTGCATCCTCACACGGCCTTTCGCTGAAATTTCATAGAATCAACGAGCTCGTGTCCGGCGAGCACAAACAGCATATCGGCAACGTAGGGAAGCGCACATAAGTGCAGTAGAACAAAGATGCAAAAATCTAGAAAAAATCGTTGAGGAAATGACAACTACGTTCGTCGGTTTCAGTGATAGGCTAGTGACTTCTGGAACTGCCAATGAAAATATGATACAGGACCTGAAGTATACACTGGCAAAATTCTTGCACTTGGGAAAAAGTGCGGCTAAGGAGGTGAGCGATGAAGACGAGGAAATGTTGGAAGGAGGTGTGATCGAGAACGGTGATGAAAGAGTCAGCGAAGAGAACATACGCATGGCTGCTAGATTTCCAGACCAGGACGCTTTTTTAAGTAATACTTTGTCTCTAGATGGAGAAATCTCCAACTCAGCTGGTGGTCCGGCGCAAATGCCTTCGCAGTGGTCTGACGCAACCACACTCAACCCATACCTCAACAATTCTATCTGGTCACCAATCCAGCCCGCTACAGATGCATCGATAGTACCGTATATAGTCGCTGGGCGTGATAGCTTTGCCTCTAGGCTCTACTACGAAACGATAAATCTAGCGGCACGCTCACTTCGAGGCGAAGCTCCTTGGAGTTTTGCTGAAAGTATGTTTCGATTCAAGATGCAGTATGCAACTAGAGCGCAACTATCCGGAGTTCTAGGTGGGGTTCTAAATATGCTTCTCCTTGGGACTAATCGAATTCAAGAAGGATATGTTCCTCAGAATGTGGTTGATTGCGAAGGCGAAGTGAAAGTGGCGATTGTAGCCCAAATCGTGGCTGGAGGAGAAACTGAACAGGAATACCTGTCGACGTGGGAAGTAGAAAAGCATCTGAAAGAGCATTGGAGTCTGGCCATTGACTCCAAAGCCGTCAAGATCCAGCATAATGGCTGTTCGTCGGAGAAGGGGTTAGTATCGACAATAAATCCAGGCTATAGTCCAGCGATGTTTGCGCCGAATTTTATTCCCGGATTCTCCCAACCGCTGCAAGCAATATTCGATATCCAGACACTGATCGAGGGGATAAAATTGATGGCTGTGACCATCGGTGAAGGTCCGCGATGGAAATGTAGTGACGTTGATAAAGTTACAAAAGCTTTCCTGAAGCAAAATGGTGTGAGACTAACAGAAACGGCTATGGAATGACAGGATAAAACGTTAAAATGTGTAAAGAGAACCTAGAAGAAATGGGAGTATTGAAGAGATCTTGTGTTAATGTAAAGAAAAGTGGTGTTGAGGAAAGTAATAAGTCTGGTGAAGTTTGGGGAAGGTTTAGCCTTGGCTAGTCTACATTAAGACTAGACTTCCCGCGAAAAATAGCCTCCGCAAGAAAGCTGCCCAACTTTTTTTTCTCGACGTTCAAGTTGTTGAAGTGCATCTCTCTTCTCTGCAACGTTTGTGCAGACCAATGCAACTTCAAAATGGCGGCTCCAATTACCAAGCTTCAGCAGGTGAAGCTACCAACCGGTCCTGCGCCATTAACACCAGAACAGATATACTGGAAAAGCTTCAAATCATCTCAGAATGTTCCCTCGCAATCGCCGGTAACACATGTCTCTTTTCCTTCACCACCAAGCAATGCTCTACTCCCTTCAACAAATGATTATTTTGCGGTTACAACAGGGACAAGGGTTCAGATATTCTCGATACGAACCCGAAAACTTGTCAAGACAATAACACGGTTTTCCGATATTGCGCATAGTGCGGAAATACGGCGAGATGGGCGTGTTATGGTGGCTGGTGATGAGACTGGCAAGATTCAGGTCTTTGATGTCAACTCGAGGGCAATATTGAAGACGTGGGAGGAGCATAAGCAGCCAGTATGGACGACAAAGTTCTCTCCGACCGAGTTGACAACCTTGATGAGCGCGAGTGATGATCGAACAGTGCGGTTATGGGATCTGCCGAGCCAAGAAAGCACGAATACCTTTATTGGACACACGGATTATGTTAGAAGTGGATGCTTCATGCCAGGGACGATGTCGAATATGATTGTGACGGGAAGTTATGATGAGACGGTTAGGCTTTGGGATCCTCGAGTGCCGAATAAAGCTGCCATGATTTTTAAGCATGCTGCCCCAGTTGAGGCTGTCTTGCCTATGCCTTCTGGAACGACAGTACTTGCCGCCGCAGACAATCAGATCTCTATACTGGATCTTGTAGCAGGAAAGCCTCTTCAATTAATCAAGAATCACCAGAAAACTGTTACGTCTCTATGCTTGGCGTCAAATAATACACGATTGGTTAGTGGAGGTCTCGATGGACATGTCAAGATATTCGAAACCACAGCCTGGAATGTTGTCTCTGGATCAAAATATCCTGCGCCTGTTCTAACTGTCAATGTAATTAGCACCGGGGCTAACAGAGAAGACAAACACCTTGTGGTCGGTATGCAATCAGGTGTGCTCTCAATAAAAACCAAGCTCTCAGGACAGCAGAAAGTTAAGGAGCGCGAGAGGGAGAAGGAGATGCAAGCTCTCATCGATGGAACTCTGGATCAGTATGACAAGAAGAATAAGAAGAGAACTAGAGGTGTCGAGAAGAAGCTCCGAGGCCTAAATTTCGTTGGTGAAGGCGCAGATGTTATTATTGAAGGTAGTAATGACAAGAAGCGGAAGCCAGAAACGTTATGGGAGAGAAATCTTCGACAAGGAAGATATGCGCAGGCTCTGGACTATGTGCTAGAAAAAGAGATGCCATCGGTGACTATACTTACTGTACTGACTGCTTTACGGCATAGGAGTGCGATGAGAGCAGCTTTTGAAGGCCGGGATGAGACTACAGTACAACCAATCTTGAAATGGGTTATCAAGCACATTGCGGATCCTCGATATGTCACTGTTTGTGTTGATTCAGCACTATTATTGCTAGATATATACTCAGAGCATATTGGTGGTTCCCCTGAGCTAGCATCGAATCTGAGACGGCTGCATAGTCGTGTACGACTAGAGGTGGAACGATCACAGCAAGCGTGCCAAACTAGTGGGATGTTGGAGATGCTGATGACGGGAATGCCATGAACGGAGGATTTTGCGATGTTTTATATCCTGCATAGCGATGGTGTTTTGAGTTGGATTTTAACGGTGGCGTTCACAAATTGGGGGCTGTCTCAATGTGAGTGTCTCGGGAGCAGCTACCCCGCCATACCCCACAATTCCGTCATCGGAGAGATTTATCAAAAATCATTCTACATTCAAAACGACAGTCTGCGACTTTACAGTGTCCATCTTTTCAAGAGCATTCCAATTTCACCTCCTTGATTCAACTACAGTACAAAGATCACGTTTTCCCAATATCAGAACCCTCACAAAGCCCACAATGGCAAACGTTGAAGCTCCTCCAATATCACGCAAGATGCATGACCTGACCGACCAAGTCCTCCTTATCACCGGAATTGGCTGCGTAGGAGAAGGCTGGGGCAACGGTATCGCAATTGCAGCGCTCTTCGCCCGTCAAGGCGCTATAATCTTCGGTTGTGATCTTTTCCTCGAAGCAGCCGAAAAGTCAAGGTCCATAATCCACGCTGAGAACCCTAATACCGACATAACAGTCATGCAAGCTGATGCGACTTCTCCTACTTCTATGAAAGATTTTATAAACGCTTGTGTAGAGAAACACGGGCGGATAGATATACTAGTTAATAATGTGGGAAGGTCTGAGCCGGGAGACCCTGCAAGTATTGATGAGGAGACATGGGATAAACAGATGGATGTTAATTTGAAATCGGTGTATTTAACTAGTCATCTTGTGCTTCCGATTATGGAGAAGCAGGGCAGTGGGAATATTGTTAATATCTCCTCAGTTTCGGGGCTGCGATATATTGGGAAACCGCAAGTCGCGTATTCTACCACGAAAGCCGCCATACTCTCGTTCACTCGAACGACAGCAGTTATATACGCTCCTAAGGGGGTAAGGTTGAACACTGTGGTGCCAGGATTGATCAACACACCTCTAGTAAAGATGCTAGCAGACAAATATGCCGGAGGCGACTACGAGGGTTATTGCAAGGTACGAGATCAACAAGTTCCAACTGGCAGAATGGGAACGGCGTGGGATGTAGCAAACGCGGCGCTGTTTTTGGCCAGTAAGGAGGCTTCATACATTACTGGGACAGAAATAGTGGTTGATGGGGGATTGACACAGAGCACGGGGAGAGCATAGCTGATACAATTTATGAATTTAAAAGTTGAAAAGTCATATCTCATTACTCGTTAAATTTGATCCTACATAGAAGCTCAACTTCTTCTCGGTTGGTCAGACAAATCCACTCTTCTCCCCCTCCATTTCCCTCTCGTGAGTCCTTTTCACATCACCTAGCATCCAGAAATTATACACTGCAAACCCGACTCCACATACCAACATTCCACTTCCAGTAACGCCCGTGGTTACCCTTGCAGTAATACTCCAATCTCCATGTTGACTGCTATACACATTTACCAATGTACTAATCAGACCCGCTAAAGAATGTAGTGTCCCGGGGAGGAAAATTTTGTTGACGAGCCAGACGTAATTACTCGCATGGCGGAGTGAGAGGAGAAACATCCCCAAAGCACCAATCGTAGTGCTGATCGTGGCTATTACCAGCAAGGGTACATTTTTGATTGTATGTAATATTGTGTGTGAGATTGGATCTTTGTCTAATGTTTTCGAACTCTGCAGGCTTGTGAATGTTCCTGGGAAGATGACAAAGCCGGCGAGGAGGACTGGGAATTTGTGAGTTCAATGAACGGTTATTGAAGATATTTTAGAAAGAGACGTACCCCAGGTAAAGAAACTCGCCATAATATTATGCAATCTCGGAATATCATCCAGGGCAAGTAACATGCGCATGTAATGCGTTTGTCTCGTGCCTCTTCTGCCCGGGAGGATTTGACGACTAGACTCAGTGGTTGAGAATGAAGAAGTGGAGGATTTCTGCTGGTGCGCTTGACCATAATATGTCTGGGATGCGGAGCCTGCGCGGTGGTATGTGTGGAAAGGCTTGGTGGGAAGAGAGAAGGAGTGTTGTGAGGTTTGGGAGAGAACTTTATTGCCTAGCGACTTGGAGGTGGAGAATTTCATGGCGGAGCGGGGTGGAGGGGGGAAGGTTTTTTGAATAGTGTTTGCTCTATTTGGAGGCGACATGTTTGCTGTAGGATTTTGAGTTGTTGAAATTCGATTGTGTATGAAAGATGACAATTTGAAGGAAATAAATATCGCAGGATTAAAGATTGGCGTCAACGCCACTGTGAATGTAAATGTAGAAAAGGAAAACGAAGATCGTAAAGATTCTTCACAATGATTCAACCATCAATTTCAAGCATGCAAAGAAAAATGAATAAATGAAGAAGAAACAAGAAACACCTGGCAACTACCTTATGTTTATCCCAATTCCTGTACCCGGCTTTCACCGCCCTTACCTTGAAGCGCCAGGTCCTCCTCGTCATCTGTCGCACGATTTATTTTCGTCAACTGGCCTACAAGTTCTAATCGCAAATATCGTCGCAAGACAAGTCATGATTTTTAACCGTTGTTCTAACCATGGTTGAATGATAGCCAATCATGGTTGTGTTTCGGCAGAAGCTTGAAATTCGCCTGGGTCACTGACGCTGAGAGGGCCATCAGGGCGCTTAGAGTGGACTTGTGCGCAGCTACATGCGACCTCGTACCGCTGTACTAATCCTTGCAACCCTATTGAAGCGCCCACACTCTTCAGCGTTGAAAGCTGCGAACTTGTCGTTAGGGAAAGAGGGGTTGATTTTGAGAGACCTATCATGAGGTAGAAGGGTGAAGCTTACCTTGCCTTGTGGTGGACAAGATACTGCGAACTTCTTGCATATATCCAAAATATGCGGTAAGTGTTGTAAAAAGGATGTAGAAAGGGAGAAATAAGATAAAATTACCGCTCGCTCAAATAGGCAAAGGTAAGGTTGAAGTTTATGTCGCTCTGGCACATTTAATTAGTTGTAGGCGATGATGTAAGAGATAACGCAAGATGCACGCTGAGAACAATGAGTGTAACATAGGAGCGACAAGAAGCTGCAAGTTCTCTACTTAGAAGAATGCGGGCAAAAAATCCGATAGGAAAAGCCGGGAGGCCACCAGATATCTTTTCTATTATAACCCCAGTAGATATTGATACAAAGGGCTACTATTGACCACCTTTAACAAACATTGCCTTGAAATCGGCATTACTCTTCATAGGTTTCCTTTCCTCGCCAGGTGAGGCTCCATTTGGTTCTCCCTGATCGTCCTTATTTGCCGGCTTTGGAGCTGAGTATCCCAGACCTCTTTTTACACCCAGACCTCCGCGGCTACCAGCACCAGGTCGTCTAACAGGTGCACCGGGTTGCATAAATGTAGTTGGAGCAACTTTTTTGGCCCTGTCCTTTCCAATCAAAATCTTATCCGGTTTAATTTCATCTTTATATGCAAATAAATCCTTCATTCCTCCAGTCCGAAGCTTGCGGCCTGGTGCGATCTCGTGATTTTCCAAGGCCAATGCTGCTCGGCCAGCTGCTCCAGCATCTATGAACTCAACAATAGCACCTTGATGATCAGGTCGCAAGACTAGCTTGATGATTTCTCCATGAGGCTCAACTATAGCACGTATCCGAGCATCGTTGATGGTATCTGGAATATTCATCAAGGTTATCGTTCGATTGGTCAACTCCGTCTTAGAAGGAATGTGTAGTGCATGAGTGTTGACATGTCCACTAGTATCAGGAGAAGGCGACATTGCAGTGTCTCCATCGCCTTCCGGTGCTGGTGACATGGATGACCCCTTAGTTGTCGCTGTTGGCTTGAAATTCTTTCCCATCGATAACTCAACAGTAAGGACTCGAGATTTCAGCTTGGTCTTATCAAGATCAAGTGCCAGATTCGCCGATTCCTTTTTTTCGAATGAGATGAAGCCTGCACCCTTACTATCGCCCCTCATTGTCTTGAGTATTCGGACCTTCTCGACTTTCCCGTATTTACTGAAGACCTCTTTCAAGTCATCCTCAGTAAGGGTTGTGTCAAGCCCAGTGATATGGAGTTCGCGGCCTTCTGCCATTGCCCCTTCCCGATCTTTCTTGTTTCCAGGGTCGGAGTATTTTGCGAGTAGCTTGTAGGGCCCGCCGAGAGATTGACCATCGAACTTCGTCGCAGCTATAGCCGCTTGCTGGGTTCTGAAAGATATATAGCAAAATCTACGAGTGGTGTTGTACTTCAGACTTGGCCAGCGAATGCTAAAAATCTCTCCGCAGTCTTTGAACAACTTTTGGAGGAATGCGTCGTCAGCAGTGGGCGGGAAGTTCGTGACATAAAGTGTCAAGCCAGTCCCAGACTCTACTTGAATCTGCCTGTCGCCGAAATATTTCCCATTTCGTAGGAAAGCTGATTGCACGTCCTCTGGAGTACGGAACTCGATCAATGCCGTCGTAGAAAGTTTATCAGCCTCAGTCTTCAACGTGATACTGTTAATATGGCCATATTCCTTGAAATATTGCCGTACTCTTGTTTGGGTGACCTCCGGGGGGAGATTTGAGACTAGAGCTGTGGTGTTCTCTCGATCACGCTTTAGAAACTGCTCCCGCAAGTCATTCTGATCAACAGAATTTAGCTCAGCCTTAGTCTTCTTTTTGGCACCGCCATCAAGGTCTTCCGATTCAGCATCTCTCTTCCGTTTTGTGCTAGGAGTTGAGCCTTCAAGCACAGCATCTGCTTCGACTTCAACTTGTTGGCTATATATCGCCGCTGCTTCTGCTGCTTCTCTCTCTCTTCTCTTTGCCACACCTCTCGAGAGTCTGTGGACAGTACTCATGGCCTTGAGAAGAGCATCCACTTCCTCGTAATTGTTGCAGTGGCGAAGATAAATTTCCATCATCTTTTCTGGCCAGTCTAATTCTCGGCGATGGATAGCCTGAATGAGGACTGCTGTGGCAAGCTCAGGTGGATGAGTTGTCACTCGTACGGTCATCTCCCAGAGGTAATATTGCTGCCAGAACTCGTAACTATCCCCGTGAGTCTTAACAAGTCTCATCCAATAACCTCTAGCCTCATTAAATGACCCCTTTTGAGTGAGGTATTGGATGAATATCCGCTCGACCCGGAACATTGGATCACCTTTCCAATCAGCTTGACCATGTCTTCTTTGGCCCCATTCTTCTACGCTTTCTAGTGCAGTTGGAAGGCCCATTTCAGCAACATCTACATCCTCATCAGTCGCATCATGTGCCATAGCTCGCCTTTTCAGGTAGCCACTCCATGCAGCAAAGAACTCCACAACACTTCCCATACCATCACGATCAAGATCTCGTGTATTTGTGGCTGTATGTTTGATCTGCTCAATGGTTGCGAATGGTAGCTTGTCCGCCTCCGCTGTGAGTATGTATCGTGCCCAAAGAGTTCCCGACCATGGGCAATGGCTCGTCGCTCTTTGGAGGACTGGTAAGAGTGCTGGTACTTCAATCTGAGGATTTTCGGTCTTGTACGTGGAGAGAAATGTGACATAGTCTTCCCAAGTACTTGGATCGACACCAAGAGATGTAGACGATAGTGCCCGCTCGAACAGGGCTACAGAGAAGATGATAGGGTTTACAAGTTGTCCCTTCTTATTTTTTTTAATAGCCTGTCCTTTCTCGTAGTCTAGGTAATTCTTCATCTCCATCACCAAACTCGCATCGTTGCCGGGCTCTTGTGCTCGAAGCAATTTCAGCTCGTGAGCTTCGCGTTTACTGTATGAGTCCTTCGCGACTTGTGCCAACTTCGTGACCTGGATCATCGTAGCCTCCCAAGACACCTCATCGAACTTTGTAAGAAACGTAGAAAACATTGCTGAGGTGTCATCCCAGGTAGAATGCGGTGTTTGCAACCGATCCAAGAATATTTGTCGAATATGCTCGATACGCTCCGGGCTGCCATTTCCAGACAGCTGTTCCTGCTCGATCGAGGCCCATCGATTCCATAACTCATGACTATCATTGAGGCGGTATTGTGTAGCTTGGGCTCCTTGCTGCCATACATCCAGCGCGATCTCAAGGGAAAAAAGCTCTTGACCTAGTAGTTGCTCCTCCTCTGGCCAACCTGCATCGCCATTCTGGCAGTCTGTATGAAGTGACCAGACCCACTCGCAGTAAGCTAACCACAGTTTATTCGACCATGGCTCTGCCTCAACAGCCCGCTTATATAACTCAACAACTCCAATGCGCTGCTCGAAGTCGCCTGCCGTGCGGCTGGCCTCGTCGACGAGCGCAAGCCAGGCGTCTTCTCCAACCGGATCGGCCATCATCGGTAGGTAGATAGTCGCGTTTGTGGAAGGAGTGTAAAGATTCAGGTGAATCTCAGAACAAGATAATAATTCAAGGAGGTCGATGAATCATCTCAAAGCTAATGAAGATCAAAGGAGTGTTGCGAAGCTGTGAAATAGCAATTAGGTAGCAAGTCCTGGAAATATCGTAACACAAGAGCTTTGTTCTGCCGCGTTCTGCCGCCTTTGTTGTCTCGCACGTGATCTCAAAATTGCACGACTTTCGCATTTCCTGGAATCACTGAATTGTTGCAGAGAAACAACATCTGCCACAATGAGTGTCAATCTGCCCATACGGGGAGCAGTCCGATCTGGTAGGTAACTATGGAAGTATTTGATAGACCTTGGAGCTAATTGACGACCCTAGTGGCCACATTGAGAGGTTCTCATGTCTCAACCTCGTACCTTGTACCACACCTTCAACAACGAACATTCTTCGGCTGGGGGAAGAAGAAGACGGATAGCGCCATCCGCGGGGAGCTACCTGCGAATCCTTTGACCGAAGAGTACCTCAAGCGAAAGCCGTCAGGAGCACAACAACAGTTCGTCCGAGGAGATCTCGCTGAATCCTCTATCTTCGAAGATGAAGAAGTAGCAGGGAAGAAGCCTAAAAAGGTCGCAGCAGGCGAGCAGAAATTGGCACCTAGAAACCCGGAAACGATGGCTGCGGCGTTGGATCCGGATCCAAGCTCGAGGAAGAGATGGGAGAGGAAAATGGTAATTAGAGAGATACATAAACGTGGGAGATTGACGAGGAAGCAGCAGTTGAAGAGAGAAGAGAGGGAGATTTTGTCTCGGAGTCATGATTTCAAGACTTCGGTAAAGAAACTTGTTCCTCTTGCGAGACAGATTACCGGGAAGTCAGTGGAAGATGCCATCATCCAGATGCGATTCTCAGTGAAAAAAGCTGCGAAGGACGTCAAGGAACATCTTGAGCAGGCAAAGAACGAGGCTATTGTGCGCAAAGGTATGGGCCTCGGTAGGCTGTCCGGGGAGGAGTTCACTCCCATCATGATTCAAACCAAGGACAAGAAGAGCGTCAAAGTTGAAGATCCCACAAGGCTCTATGTTGCGCAAGCCTGGGTTGGGAAGGGTAACTTTGGGAAATCTTTAGAATCCAGAGCAAGAGGGCGACAGAATATTTTGATTCACCCCACAACTTGTAAGCCCTCTCTATGCTTGGTATGAGAACTTCAGAACTAATGATTTCTAGCTCTGTCATTAGTTTTGAAAGAAGAAAAGACACGAATCCGGGAACATGAGGAAAGGCAAAAGAAAATTGAAAACCGCAAGGTTTGGGTACAGCTTCCGAACAGGCCTATAACGGCTCAAAGGCAGTTCTATTCTTGGTAGATATTTGTGTAAGATGTGTGAAGCTGTAAAATAAGCTGTTTGTAAACTATAGACACCTATGGCATGAAGAATACTATGAATAGGGTTTCGCCCCTTCCTATTTATTCTACTGAAGATAAGGCCTTAGATTCTCACCAAACCGGGTAAAGCAGCCTTGTCGTTCCAAGATCCGCTGGCCATAAAGGTCTACCCGATTCTATTCTGTCCAACTTATCCCATAAGTCTAAAGCAGCAATTGACGGGGATTCTCAAGCTCGGGGATGAAAATTCTTTTGGGGAAACGTTGCAAAATGCTAACATTCCCCGTTGCGAATTGGGGTTAGAGGCGACATGTATGAGGTTGTTGCTCCGATTCCACCGTTTTCCAGCTAAGAACTGTTGGCTTATGGCCTCATTTTGGAAGAAAGGGGTATTTTATGCTTTTCTAGCTGTGAAACTCTTTGCAGTTTTGCAAGGAAAGCTTCGCATCTATAGTGTTGTATAAGTGTCACTCATTCCTCACCCAATTAGGCCTTTTTTCTTCTTCAAATTTCAGCCAAGTGACCTTCCATCACTCCACAACGCACAAACTATAATCTTTAATTAATGTTAACTACTACCTATATTAATAATCCTGCTTAAAATGTACCTAGTCCAACATGCATTAAACCCATCCGCAGACGAATCTCTGACTTAGTTGTATCTGGAGGCACAACAACAATTCTGAATAACATAAAACATTCAAGTTTCATGAGCGTGTTTACATGTACCTTTTCGCTAAAGGATAAAAACAATGCATGAATAGGATCAAAGGTTGGTGGTCAGTGCTTGAATTTCTTTTGGCCTGCACTCTACCCAAATATTACGACGAATTCTCGCTATGTGTAGCTCAAACTCCACGAAACGCCATCCATGCCATGCCGCCTATACCCAAACACCACCAACCATATATACCCTTAACTCCAAGCACCATAATAGTAAACAAATACTCTATTCGAACCTCCCACCCCCAAACAACCCTCCGACAACCTTCCTCCTAACCTCAGCCCCCTTAGCCATTCTGACTTCCCTCCTCCTCTCTGTCTTCACAACCGCTGCCTTACGCTCCGCCTCCCTCGCAAAATAGTTAACACCACTATTCTTTCCACCACCCCTCTTAACCCCATCACTACTACTCCCACCAGCCATGCGCTCAGTAGCCGACATGCTAGCCGTAACACTCGAGCTCGTCGAGCTCGCAAGACTGTTATTAGTCGTTGCGCGTCTAAGCAAGGGAGGAACTTTGAAGCCTGGAGCAGAAGACACAGCAAATGCCATTTTGGTAACTGCTGAGATAGAGGATGACGATTGGCGTTTGAGGGAGATGCGGTCAATGACTGGGACTTTCGTGCGGCGGAGGAAGAAAGGATCACGGTTTTCTTTCTCCTTTCGAGCATCTTGCTCGTCTTCGGATTCTGACTCTACCGGTGCCTGGATGGCATTTGGTTCTTCGATGAGACTTGAAAGAGATTCGCGAATTTCAGAGAGGTTTGTAGGCTTCTTGCCGTTCTTGGTTCGTCGGAGATGTGGTGGAGGTCTATTGTCGGATTGTGGAGTATCGTCGTGCTTTCGTTTTAGTGGTCCCATCTCAGATGGCTGACTACTAGGAACGACCTGCTGTGAGCTATCCTCTTGATCTTGTGATTGTGAGTCAGTTCTCTCTTCTTGCTCAACAAAGTCTTCGAGGAAGTCCATTTCATCATCACTTCCACGATCCTCAATAGCGCGAAGGAAAGCTTCTCGTTTAGGATTCTGTGCAATTTTGCCAATTCGGTCATCAGCCAAAAGAGCTTTGCGCATCTTAGCTTCCTGCGCTCGCTTTCTTCGTCGTTTGGCTTCGCCACCATCGTCCGAGTCTGAAAGATCGTAGTCCGCTCCTCGCTTGCGGCGAAGCATGCCTTTCGAGATGTCGTTATACAGCTTCTCGATTTGCTTCTCGTCACTTGCTCTTTCGCGATCACTGTTGTGTATCGTTAGTAATAGTTTGTGGAGGTTTATATGAAAACTTACGCAAAGAATGCAGCAAGCTTGCCCTCATCGACATCCTTTCCACCTTCATCATCAATCATTTCTTTTACAAAGGCATCCGCTTCACCACCACTCTCATCATCGCTTGCACCACCAAGTCCAGCATACTCATCTTCTGATTCCTCAGCTTGCTCATGAACCATTTCCTTAGCTTTGCTGTTCTTCTTGTCAAAGTCACCCCCGGCTTTAATCTTCTTTGGCTTGGAAGCCTTTCGCATGACATCAAATGCATTGGCCGAGATGTCAAAGTCATCTTCCTCATGAACAATCTCCATTGGTTGACCAGCATCTTCGTCATCTGAAAAGTTGACAACCGGAGCTCTTCTATAGAGTCTGCCCTTCTTTTTAACAATTGGCGTTTCTTCCATTGTCTCAGGGATCTCGTTTACCCCTAATACGACAGTGCCAATAGTGGAAGGAGGGTCAGCGAAACGACCTTTAATGGGCGTCATGTGCTTGAATCCCCCGTCTTGAGTCGCTTCTGGAAATGGTGAAAACTGATTATCGTCAACAAGGCTATCGAAACCATGCATTTGTGATTGCTCGAATTGGAGTTGAATTTGCTGAGATACCTCGTCATCGGCTTCAGTTTCAATAGTATTGTTGATCGCTGATTGGCTGTCCATAATCACATCTTGTTCCTGAGTATCCTCTTCCATAGTGGGAATGAATGGCAGCAATTCTGGTGCTGGAAGTCTTTTAAGGAAAGCCATTGCATCTGGCCTATTGCCTGATTGTTCTGTCTCTGGGTTTGTTTGAGTAGGTGAGTCATCATCGTTGAACTGGCTATCATCCATCGTGCCCGCAAATATTTGGGTGAGACCAAGCCCGGCTGGGCCAGCGACCGTAAGGCCAGGAATGAAAGTTTTGGTAGCAGAGCGGAGCACAGAATTCGGAGCTCCAGGAGACTTTGTGCTGTGTGGCATTGGCGATTCGCTATGTGGTGCTATAGGTGTGGCCTGTTCTTCCTCATCTTCGTCGTCGGAAATGACAGCCTTCTTGTTTCGTCGCTGCTTGTGGTTGATAGGTAACTTCAACTCCTCCTCATCATCGGCATCATCCAATTCGACTGTTTCACCGCCTACGAAGGGGTTGGCTTCAGCTTCGTCATTGTCGCTCTCACCTGCTTCATTGTCAAACATAGAATTTCCGGCTACTGGTTCCTCGTTCTCCTCGTCTTCCTCATCCTCATCTTCCTCCTCATCACTAGCATCACCATCCACTTCATCTTCAGAGCCAGACAATGATAACTCAGCCTGCTCGTTTTTATCACTCTTGTCTTCTTGCCAGTCTTCATCATCACTACTATCGCTAAGACCGACTTCTCCACTATCCTTCCGAGCCTTCTTTGCGGCAGCTTTTTCTCGCTTCATGATTTCCTCTCCTTCTTGGCGAGCTTTAGCAAGAAGATCCTCAACCTCAGCCAATTCCTTCTCTCGCTCTTCAGCAGTCTGCACGATGACGCCTTTGTCTCGCAGGGCTTGTAATCTCTCTTCTCTCTCGCGAGCTGCTTGTTGCCTGGCTCTTTGCTGTAATGACATTTGAAGTTCTGCTGTGTTCATAAGCAATTTTGTGCTGTTTTTCCCATACTTCGATTTTGATTTCTGATCGGGAGACTTGAGATGTGCTAGCATTCGGAGGGTGTGCAGAGAATTTGATTCCCTTGCTTGCTTCGCGGGCACACGGGCGAAGATAGAATCTAGCTTTGTTTGTTTTGCGTCTAGAGTTTTAGCACCGACAATTTCAAGATCACTGTCGGAATCGTCTAGTCTACTAACTTGTCGATCAGCTAGCTTTTGTGCCCGAATTTTGATTGGACGTTGAGTGAACGTAGGCTTCTTCCTCATAATTGTTTCTGGGATAACTCCCTCCACAGCTCTGCCCTTGCTTTTGTCGATTGTTTTTGGTAGACTAAATATGGGCTTCTTCGTAGCTTCCCCCGGCGTTGGGATCTCCTCGCCACCTAACTCTCGTATTTCATTTTGGGTATGCACCATTTCGACATTCTTAGCTAGGACATTTGGCGATTCCGGTGATGTTGGGGGTGTATCTCTCATCTCTACATCCGACTGTGGCGCAGGAGAACTCGAATTTGCGGGTCTGGGTGGCGACAAAACGACTGGCTTCCTTCCTTGCTGGAAATTGAATTTTGCAAAAAGGTTTGCTCGTGTAATCTTTTTCTTAGTGGTAGGCTTATACGTTAATTGTTGATTCCGGCTCATTCGTTGTGTTTCTCTGCGAATTTCCTCTTGAGCCTTCTTGCTCGCCTTCCGTGTTGGCTGTGTAAGTCGACGATCAACGTCCTCATCACTTATATCATCCTCGTCCTCCTCCATTGCTTGGGCATATTTCTTCCTCTCAGCAAGCTTCTTAGCTTTCTCTGCTGCCACCCCTGCTTCCCGTGCCAGACGCTCCTCCCGCTTCTGCTTGACCAGTGCCTTGAAATGGTCATTATCAGCTGGGTTTTTGGGTATATCAGAATCTGAAGAGTTGTTTGCATCACTAATAGTTTTCGTGGGAGACACGAATAATCCTGGCGAGCCGACCTTCTTCATGGGGCTCGACCTTGGTGTTTCGTGATGGGAGGTCTTGAGTTTCCGCTTGCGAGAGACGACCGGAATATCACTGTCTTCACTATCCTGATTTGCTCCCTTCTCCAATGTTGGCGATGGTAATGATACCTTCTTCTGCAAAAGCGACTTCCTCACTCGCGTGCGAGCATTCTCTTCCTCTAATTCGGTTTCGTCACTGGCAGACTTTTCCCTCTCCGCTGCCAACATTCTGGCTGCCATTCGTCCCAATGGTCGGGCTGTAGGCCTTACTATATCCTCTTCATCATCTTCCTCGACAACCTTCGCAGGAAACCGAGCAGTAGCATCGGTTTGTATATGTGGATGGCTGACATCGGGGTTCGGTGAAGCAGCTTTCCTAAATGCTGCTGTCAGATTAGCTTTGGCTGAGATGGCAGTGTTAGCCTCATCGGAGTCGTCATCGAAATTTGCCAATAAAGCCCGAACTTTCGAGGTCGGTGTTAATTGTTCTGGAGATGCTGGGTGAGATGCTAGGGCAGGCGAAGTCTCTCTTGAGGAAACCATTATCGCTTTATGGAGAAACTATTGATCAATTGAAAATGTTATTGAGAAAGGATGCATACAAAATTCATGAAGGAGAGGGATGCATGCTTATTGTAGGAGTTTTGAAAGTTGAGGTGGCAGGAAGTAGAGCTTTGATAGTAACGCGTGAAACTCGTCAACGCGACGCGATGTGCGAAACGCGATTGATAAAATTACGCCGCCCCACATTATTTCAGCCACCCCCGGAGATCAATCACCATGAAATGGTATTTCCATGATCTCCGTCCAGATGACCTTCATGAGCGAAACACTTGTACAACTCAGAAAATCCTAAAGACCACCTTTCCTTGCTCTCTTTCCTTACTATCATGAGTTTCCTTCCACTGCATCCCTAAACTGGTATTTAAAATAAATTGCGACCCATTTTCATAAAACTCACGAAGTCACTACTTACTTACGACGACTCTGGAACGCAGCCTTCACACCTCACTTTGTTCAAAAGTCTTCGAAAAACTATAGCCTCAGCGGGATAAATATGTCGTTCACTCAGATACGGCACCTGTATGCCAATAACGTCAATACATTTAAGAGATCACCTCTATCAGAGATTTCGGGCTCACTTGGAGATCTTGGCACCCTCCTCCCACTCATGATAGCTTTGGCGGTTAACAACTCCATATCACTTTCAACAACACTTGTCTTCTCTGGACTGTGGAACATATTGACAGGAGTGGCTTTCGGGATCCCTCTTCCTGTGCAACCTATGAAGGTGAGTGTCACCAGCGATTTATCAGCTGCACTTACTCTTACGATCACGTGATATACGAACTAACATGTTTTTTAGGCAATAGCAGCAGTAGCTATTTCAAGAAAGTTCTCTGTCGAAGAGACCATCTCCGCAGGCTTCACCACAGCCGGGATTGTTTTCATCTTCAGCGCCACAGGCCTCCTCGGCTGGTTCACCCACGTGATACCTACCCCAGTCGTGAAAGGCATCCAAGTCGGAGCTGGTCTTTCTCTCGTCATCTCTGCTGGCACCTCACTCCTGCAGCCTCTGGGCTGGGTCATCCCAAATGCAGGAGACAATCTCCTCTGGGCCCTGTTCGCCTTCCTATTTCTCCTCTCCACCCAGACCTCTCTGCGAATTCCCTATGCTCTCTTGGTCTTTATCCTGGGTATCATAATCTCCATCTCCCTTGCCGGGGCCTCCAATCTCCCATCATTTTATTTTTGGAGCCCATCAGTATACGTCCCATCTTGGTCAGCCTTCCGTACTGGCGCCCTCGACGCAGGTCTCGGCCAAGTTCCCCTAACAACCCTAAACTCCATAATAGCAGTAACTTACCTCTCCTCCGACCTCCTCCCCCACATTCCTGCCCCAACTGTAACATCCATTGGCCTAAGTGTCGCCCTTATGAACCTAATTGGTGGCTGGTTCGGCGCCATGCCCGTTTGTCATGGTTCCGGCGGCCTCGCAGCACAATACCGATTCGGCGCAAGAAGTGGTGCCAGCATTATCCTCCTCGGACTGTTCAAAATTCTACTTGGATTGTTTTTTGGCGAAAGTCTCATCTCCCTCCTTAACCACTACCCTAAATCCCTCCTTGGCATTATGGTTCTCGCGGCGGGCCTAGAGTTAGCAAAAGTTGGCGAAAGCCTAAACTACGGTGCGAGGGATCTCTGGGAAATCTCTGAGACATCAAGTATTGCGACTTCAATCAAGAAGCAAAGGGAATTAACAGACGAGGAAAGGATGGAACGGTGGACCGTCATGTTTATGACGATTGGGGGGTTGTTAGCTTTTAAGAATGATGGGGTAGGATTTATATCGGGGATGTTATGTCATTTTGCATATCGATGGAGTGAAATTTGGGCGA
This sequence comes from Tricladium varicosporioides, assembly GCA_021365295.1. Lineage (NCBI taxonomy): Eukaryota > Fungi > Ascomycota > Leotiomycetes > Helotiales > Tricladiaceae > Tricladium > Tricladium varicosporioides. The sequence continues at coordinate 1,417,946 of JAJTIW010000002.1, forward strand.
GAAGGAGCGGCGGGCTTGGGACGGGGTGGATTGGAGAGTGGATGAGGAAGGAGCATGAGGGTAGGAAGACACGGGGAGATAGAAGATCAATAACGGTTGAGGCGCAGGAGGAGCAGTTGTTAATTGATACCAACTAGTTTGAATAGCGTGATGGTGGAATATATCATCAGGACGTACCTAGATAGCTAGCTCTTGTATTTGGACTAGGGAGTGATGCTGCAGACTTAGAATAGAATAGCTCGCTTGTCTTAGGCACGAAATAGGGGTTAAAGCGAACGTAGGGAACACACACATGATGATTGCCGAACCTTTCGATTCCCTCAAAATACTCAACATGTCCGGCCACATACTTTCCCAGGCCTCTAGCTCCGAAAGAGATGCCGAAATTTTGCCTAATACGCCATCCAAAACCATTTTATTACCTTCAATCAACCACATCCTTTGCGCCAGGAATGACCCTCCAACACCAACCACACCAACTCCGAGCTTTTCCTTCAACTTCCCTCGCAAGAATCTTGCCGCTCTCTTTCTCATTCTCAAATTCTGGAACACAAGCGCCTACTCTCACCATTCGTACCAATTTCTTCTTTACAACCCCGCCGATGCCCTCGATTTCGTGTCGAGTGTAGCCCGGCCCCATCTGAGCGCTGCTTGACGCGTAACTTCCGTTTGTACTGCTTGGTGGACTGGATGAGGGACTTCCAGCCCTGCTGGAGATATCGTTCTCGCGTAAGTCTTCCGCATCGCAGTCGATTTCCTCTTCAACCATTCGACCAGCAACACACTCCTTTCCGCGACCGCACGCAACACCGCGATCGCCCTCTCCGATTCCTGTGCCTAGGCCACCAAGTGAAAGTAGATAGCGTGTGCGCCACTTCCAGATACTTGCATACTCGTTATCTGCACTCCGTAAACTACGACCACAGGGTTGGCACAGCCAAACCCCTTCATTGACGCAATTACATATTGATAACTTGAGGGCCTCCTTTTGTAGAGTATCTTTCTCGTTCCTCGCGGAAGAGGCGAGAAACATAGATTGTTCGGGCTCGAGCGATGGATTGATGAAGGAGGTAAGTGGAACTTTAGCACATGCTTTGCAGATACGTCGATGTCGATGCTGTAGCAGTACAGGCGCGGGAGGTTTGATCGTGCAATTCTGCCAACAGTTAGTACATAAATTCGTTATAAAAGGCGAGGACTAACTCGACAAACGACCCTGCCACATCTTCTGCAACCATTCACCATATCCCTGGCGCAATCGCCCACTTTGCCTGTATCGACAGCTGTAGCTCTGCCAATCTCGACAAAGTACCAATCTGCCGCCCTGGCACGGTATCTAAAGGTATTGTCGGGGTCTAACACAAGGTCCTCATTCTCGCAGTGTAGAGTGGATTGGAGAAGCTGGGTACGGAATTGTAAGAGGTTGGCGCGTACCTGACGGCAAGTTCGAGACAATGCATCGAGCGTATTGAGGTCGATATGGGAAGCTATGGAGATAATTATACTAGGATAACACGTAAGTTAGTACTTGAACTGATAACTAAGGACCATGGAGATAGAGATTTTAAAGCCATTTACTCCAGTAGTGATTAATTAGGACAGTGCTTGAACTTACGGATAGCACGCCAAAGCCTCTGTGAACGCTGTCCTGTTGGGATTGTCCCTCGACTCCCCACCCTCCTTGCCTTTCTCCGGTTCTTTATCAACCGCAGTATTCGCAACTCCGAAACGCCCAATTATGCCAGCATGACCATTCATATCCCAATGCGACCTCAATCTTGAATCTTCTGGAGGCTCGCTCTCATCATCCAAGTCGACAAAGACAACCATCGTGGCTTGTTATCGTGTTCAACGTTAGCCTTATCGGTAGTAAGACCCAGAACCAAACCCGAAGCAAATGCAGAATCGCAGACACGCAGAAACGAAGTCGAGGAAAGAAAACGAGGGGATTCTATATGGGTGCCCATTGAGGCTGCGGTGCAGCGACGGTGAAGGGGGAGAAAGAAGGTAAAGTAGCTAGGGTTGAGCGAACTTGCTTTGCTGAAAGGCTCCGCATGAATATGCACGATGTGTAAGTGCTGATGGGGTGAGTGAATAGTGTTGACGACTCGAGCGCAGGTGGGACGGAAATCCAGATCGTGGGTCCACTTTAGCGGGGTCAGGGGGACGTGATTGGACATGTGAGGCGTTTTTGCCAAGACGTGGGTGAGCTGGTTGCGGACAACGATGAGGTGATAAATGACTTATTTTATTTCTCATTAATACAATAAATAACGAATTTGCACCATCAAGTAAGAGATTCAGAGTTTTACATTTATCCGCAATAGAGGGGATTTTATGAGTTGTGAAGAGGTGGTGTAAGTTGGGTGGCCTCGTGCCGTGAAATCTATCTATCAACGCCCAGGATCAGATATCCACCCTCTTCCTTCTATTTTATCAAGGACTTAGGTCTTGAATTCAATCAAATTCAAATATACCTTTGGAAAGTAGGTTTGATATGCGGGAAGTCTAATCCTGTTTGTATAGCACCTGTAGTTTCTCTTATCGCTTGTGGTTCCAGAAACAAGCAATCGATGGAACAATATCAAGTGCTCTCTATTCAAGTGAGGATTCTCTCTTAGGCATAGCTCTCTAGGAACTCAAGATATATCAAGCATGTTTTTCTAAATCTTCTACCTTCAACAGCGAGGTGACAGCGGTTGTTGATTAGCGACAGGAAGGTCATAGTTACACGACAATGAGCTCAAATGGTGCCCCTCGCCAGGAACAAACTGAGCTGACCAGTAGTGGAGCTGGGTGTCTAGAAAAGCGGAGGGAGGGTGGGAATACCCTGGGTCGTGTTGGTTGTAATAAGCCGGTCAAGCGGCGCAGCATCTCGTTTAGACTATGTCTTACGGCCTTGCTCCTCATTCTACTGTTTTACTACTCTAAACAATTGCATCATCTGCAAGACTAAATTGTTGCCACACTTTTGAGATTTTTTTCTTTGGTTACTTGTTACATGTCAAGTCTACTTTTGCGACTCCTATTATCTCTTGCTTTGCAGCTGTTTCACTCCGTTGATGACCATCATGCCAATTCCAACACCAACACCTTTCAAGGTCAATGTTTCTGACTCTCTGCTATCATATATCAATGGTCGAGTTAATACTGCCCGTATCTCAGGAGGTGGTGTTAAGCTTCCCCCTGGCAGGGAATGGGCTCGCGGTATTCCTCCTGACACCATGACCCATCTCCAGGAGTACTGGAAGACGAAATATGATTGGCGAGCAGTGGAAGCAAGAATCAACTCTCATCTAAGAATGTTCACTATCCCTATTCAGCATGATAAGGAAGAATTGACTATTCACTTCGTTCATCATCGTTCTAGCAGGGATGGGGCTATACCATTACTTTTCCAACACGGGTGGCCCGGGAACTTCCTTGAGGTATGTTTGTGGATTTCCTCTCGGCCGGAAGTTCCTTTTTTGAGCTATTATATTTCGGAGGATATCTAATGAATGAAATTCAGGTTGAGAAAATTATTGACTCTCTCACCAACCCAAAAGACCCAAGCCAACAGGCCTACCACGTAGTAGCACCTTCCCTCCCTGGATTTGTGTTCTCAGATCCTTCAACCAATCCAAATTTCAGTCTACTAAGCATAGCATCTATCAACAACAAACTCATGCTTTACCTTGGATACCCGAAGTACATTGCTCAAGGTGGAGATTGGGGTTCTATGGTTACTCGAACTATGGCTGTTCAATTCCCGGGATCTTGTGTGGGTGTTCATGTAAACATGACAGTTGCCCCTCCGCCAAGTTGGTGGAGAGCAACAGTAGTCTTCTTCTGGTTCATCTTGTGGGCAATTTGGACTGGGAAGGACAAGGGGGGGAAGCTTGGGAGAATGCAGTGGTGGATGACTGAAGAGAGTGGTATGTGGAATTCCATAACTTTCTTACTTTTTCGAATCGACCTCAATTCTAGTACATGCATCTAATTTCGGTGGCAGGTTACTCTGAGATTCAAGGCACAAAGCCTCAAGCACTCTCATACGCCCTCACCGACTCGCCGATTGGAATGCTTGCTTGGCTTCGTGACAAAATGGAACTCTTGATTGACGACGACTACAAATGGACAGAGGAAGAATCCATCACTTGGGCCATGGTAAGTCATCCCATGCTGCAAGTCCTGATGAGTCCGTATGTACCAACGAACGAAATCTAGCTCTATCTTATTGCGGGCAACTCCGGCCATGCTTGTATCTACACCAATTTCAAAGGAGAAAAACTCAAAATGTTCAATGACTATCTGCTCAACAAGCGGATCTCCAAAGACGTTGACTTTGGTGCCTCGATTTTCCCAAAGGGCACGTCACCCCGCAGTCACACCCCTCTGGTCTCTGCTAATAATTTTCAACAGAGGTCTTCAACGTACCACGGTGGTGGGCTAAAACGAGTATCGCACAAAATATCGTCTTTTGGCGTGAGCATGATAAAGGTGGACATTTTGCTAGTGTTGAGAGACCGGATGTTTTGGTGAAGGACATCAGAGATTGGACGGTGGCGATGAACCCGGGAAGGATTCAGGAGTTGAAGAAGATTGGAAAAGCTAAGTTGTGAGAATTGAGTGGGAAATTTCGAATCGCATTAGGGGCCGGATTCTAACCGCCCTGTAGAGTATTTTGATTCTAAGGGGTGAGGAATTAAAGTTAGGAAACTGGAAGCAAAAAACCCTCACATAAGGGTATATTTTTTGAGTAGCGTGCATAATGATAGAAGAGAATGGAGTTGCCTTCCTTGCTGTTTATCGTTCCTTGCGGAGTCAAATGCGTGTACTTTAATTTCTTTATTTTGTAAATCCCGCCCTTCCACTACCGAAGATATGTTAGCGTTTTGGGGAATGAGAGAGGGGAATGAGAGAGGGGAATGAGAGAGGGGAATGAGAGAGGAGAATGAGAGAGGGGAATAAGAGAGGGGAATGAGAGAGGGGAACTGACTTTTCGAAGGTGATGAATAAGTTTCCCGAAAGAGGACCGGGGAGGATTGGGCAAGATCGATATGGACAGAGAAATAATTGTCTAGGTGGATAGGTGACGAACTTGAGGTTCTCCCATTCGGTTGTGGTGGTCGCTGTTACATAGAGAGCTGAGAAAGATTAAATTGCTTTGCACAAGCAAATTACATTGCAGGAGATATAAAAGGCTAAATTGTCGTCAGCGAAGCAATAATGATGAACCTGGGTGGAGATTGTTTTGTGTTAGAGTAGTACGGCCTTGCAAGACCTTTCGAGACATAACTTCAATACGACCCTGTATAATCAAGATGCTGGATTTAGGTAAAACAATGCTGCCTTTGATTAAAAATGCAAGAGATTGCTAAATTCCTTAAACCTTTAAGTGGAACATTCGAGTTGCTACTAGAAGCCTAAAATCTCATGAATTTCGTTGTAAAGATGGTAAAATTTCGTGCCATAAAACATCCAATTATTGACCCTTTTAGTTGTTAGTCCTACCCCTCGACGGTGCCTTTTAACATTGAGCATCGCCATTTTGCAGGAAAATACTATTCATAGTAAGGGTCTTTCAAATATAATTAGAACAACTGTACAAAACCAGATAGGCTTGAAGCGCTCATAACAGAGAAAGAGCTGATATCTCAAAGCCAATTCTTAGAATTGAGTCATCTAAATTCGGTACTCAATGCCTAATCACTGGTACTCCTATTGCCCATCAATACAAGAGAGTCCCTAATAACAACTACAAATAACAAAGGGTTCCTGATAAATCACTGTCTTGAGCAACCACATGGCTCTCAAATGTAACACGAAGCAAGGCACTCGACTCCCGGAGATTTTGCATAAACTAGATGCTCAGCATTAATCGGTAATAGTAATTGATGACCACCATTGATATTAGATCTCGCGACCAGTTAAAACCCACCTTTACCTAGGCAATCAAGTATCCCTGAACTCACAGATGTATTGCAGGCTTTGTGCTGGTAAAGCATTCGTAGTATTGTTTCGATAAACCAATCGCCAAGATAGAGAAAGAGAGAGCCCAAACTTAGTTGAGGCGATAGTAATGCTACCACCAAGGAGAAAATATAACATGACACAGATTGCTCCTATGTGGGATCCTTACATAAGAGATTCTAGAATCTCAACTCACCACCCCATCTATATTCAATTCTTAAGCGAGTGAAGGTGGCCAAGGAAACAAAACCTGCTAATCATGATAGTTGTCGGAAAAGCATAAGCCGTTCATCCATCCTTTCGTAATCAGTCGCGGCTTGTTGTTTTCAGTTGACTCATCCGATTCTACTTCTAGTGAAACATGTTTCCGACGCCCATACGAGGTGAAAACATATGATGGTCGCCCCCCTTGCAAGCCTTCATTTCCGCCAGTAATAAAGATCGTACAGTATAATGTAAGCTTCGTTTTGCTTATTGCTGGTATGTTAGGAGGGCTATATGCCAACCCTCAACGTCGACTCTTCCCTTTATCGATAGCCTAGTATAGTGCGTTAGCCTGTAAGGGTTTAGCATAGGAGCAGCCTGTGTCACTCTGTACATTCTATCCTGGTGGAGGGGTTATCATCACCCCACCCAAACTCAAGCTCTTTCTTTCCTTGGCGATCAGTTTATCGAATAATAATACTATTATTTCTCTGGCGAAAGGCCTAAGTTATATTGACAAATTCAGTGATACTCGATTGTGATTAGTCAGTACATAGTAACTGCAGGAGAGCTCCTTCAGTATGCCTCAGACGCGCCATTTTCCGTGACACAATACCTGCTTATGTTATCGATTTATTGACGGTAGCGGATTGCAGAGAATATAAAGAGCTTCATAACTGTACCATCAAGGTCACGTGATATCCATATTTAGCTTTCATTGATGCATCCTCACCCTCTCACACACCGAGGGAATTTTTTCGCCCGGAGCTATACTCTTAGAGTAGACGCATATTTGATAAGCTTTTTGTATATTGTACCAAGCACTTGAAAATTTGACACTTGCAACAGAGAATTGTTTAATTTTTACTAAATTATGGATCAAGTACCACGTCATTCATATTTTGTGCGTTTGATGAGAGTTAAGACGTTGAGTGAATGCTATGCTTAACCAAGGTCTTTTCGAGTTTATAGTCTCACTATTGCTATCTTACTTATAACAACGAGATAGGATCCAAACCGACCATTTCTCCACTCACAACAAATTGCTCTTGAAATTCCTTCGCCACCTCGTCGCAATGATTATCCTTTGCTTCCTGAATCTGAACATATAACATGTCCCCCGCATCTCTAAATTGTCCTTGGAGTCCCTCTGGCCCGCAGGCAGGAAAGTCACACCACAAGAGTCGGAACACTTTGACTTATACTTCGTATCTGAGCAGTTGCATTTTAACGTTTATCCTTCAAAAGAAGTTGCGTAATGAGAGATCGGTAGCTGGTCAACTAAAGTTTGGCTTGAAGAAGAAACATCTTCCTTGCCGATATCATCAGCAGGCTGGATATAATAGCCTGATACATCATTGTTGCCAAACACAGAGGGCCGCGTGAATGACTGAAGGTCTTGCGATGACTGTGAATAAGCCTGCTGCTGCGAGGAGAAATTTCCAAATTCCGGAGGCGTTTGGATGAACGGAGCCTGTGGAGTCGATGATGATCCGTCGATCGATAAGTGCGGGATAATAGATCCATGCCCAGACCCCAGATTGAACTCCATCTGTCGGTATGAACCTATGGCAGTACCCACTGCAACGCTAGTTAGAGTTCCTAAGCGGGAAACGAATTCGTTACGAAATTGAATTCGGCCTTGGTCGTCCAAAAAAAAAGGGTCACAGGTTTCGATAATTTCCATTCGTAGGCTTTCCATGAAGACCTGAGGAGCTTGTTGGCGTACATATTCTTCAATAGGTTGAAGGCCCACTGTCCGAGCTTGCGCAACATTGTCTTGAACCAGTTCGAAATCTAATACTCTTCCGTGAGATTGGCTCCCTTCAATTGAGACGGCCAGACTTACATGGGGAGGGGACACCTTCAGCACCTGGAAACAACACCCGGTACATAGAAGCCCAACAGTCCTCGTCGTTCTGATTCTCGGGCGACTTCTTGCGGCTTCGAAGCTCCTTTTCCATGTCAGGAGTCATACCATCCACGGTTTTTCCAGGTTGTCGTTCACAAATATTTTCAACGTCCAAGTGTATATCAAGGTCATTTTGACACTTAAAGTACAGCCAGCATCGTACACACTGTATTTTCTTCTTGTGATGTCTATACACGTGTTCCCTACACATATATCAACAGCGAACTTGGCAGAAGCTCAGAATACTTACTTTGTGCGATGAATAGAAACGAAACCCCGTAACGCACAGGTTTTGTGCTGGTGTATATTGTACTTTGTTGGGTTATATTTTCGAAACGGACATGCAAACTTAATTCGTGGATCGTTGCTGCTGAGGTCTGTTGACTTCCCTTTTTGTCGTTTTGGGCTCTCGTCGTTGTTATCAGGTGGGGCTCTATCACCGGAGATGGCCCGTTTCCTACTGCTACTATTTATCATTGGCGAGGAAGCTAACCCCAGAGTTGATGAATGAGGTCGAGACGTGTTCGTAGAATGCCCCTGGGAATTGGGAGTGTTGGTTTTTGGTGCAATGCAACTGGCTATTATGGCAGAAGAGTTCTTGTTATAGTCGTTCCAGAACGCCCTCATAACCTCAGCGAAAAGCTTCTGCCTTCGCCAACAGTGATTTAATACCAGAAAAGAGGACCTGTCCGATTCGACACTGCTGTCGTCATCCTCGCTATGCTCTGTATCAAGGCCGCAATCCGAGCTAGTCTCATCCTCTTGACTTGGGGTTGAATATGGACTAAGTTTTCCTGGCTTGTTATTAGATTGCGATATGCTTAGTGGGCTGTGTAGTTCGGATTCAGATGTTGTTTTAGGACGCTCCTCAAGCCGGCAATCTCCTAAGACTATATGTCGACCATCTCTGTGGTCTCGATGGCCATCCGAGGTTTCCATATCTGGCCTCAACACGTCCACGACCCTTTCTAGAGCTGAGATCTCACGGTCAAGCTCTGTTCTCACCTTGATGAGCTCGAGCAATTTTTCTTGTAGCAGATTTTTATCTCGCTTCGCTGTGTATTCAACTCCTTCGAGATCGCCAGCAGTATCTATGTCCCAAACTTGCTCAGAATTTTGGGAAGACCGTGCATCATTTTGTATAGGTAGAGCAGGAGACACGGCGCGGGAATGGTAGCCATGGGTCTGAGGTGAGGGGACTTGGTAGATATTGTCGTAGACGGTATCTATCTCCATACTCATGCTCAAAGGCGGCAGAATTGTCGATTGGGACAGATCGTGATGAACTTCTTTCATGTGTCTGGACAACATGTGCCTGCGCACAAATCCATGAACATGCTGGTAACAGTCCTCCTTAGGACAAGTGAAAGTGTGAAGAGAGTGTGCGGAACGCTCGTGGCGCATGAGATCAAACCTGCGTTTAAAACTTTTACTGCAGGTCACTTCAGCGCAGGCGAATCTTTGGCGTTCATCTCGGGCGACATTAAATTTTGTATTTTGCGGAGACTTGGTGCTCAAGGGCGGGAAATCGAGCAGGCTAGGATAGATTGAACTCTGGGAAGTTGGTTCACTGTCTATTGTTGGCACGGGTAAGATAGCATACATATCTTGCATTGATCCAAAACGATCCGTCTCCAAGAGACAGTCCTCATTCTCCTCAGCTTTGAAGGTGGAGGCGTGGGTGAAAGTGGGCAATTTGAAGCTGTGATGGAAATCGCTGGCCTTCGACGGGCCAAGCGGCAATGGATAATCATATGAGAATTGCATTTCCCTTGCTTCTGAGGTCGATAAAAGGTCGCTTACATCCCAAAGGTTTGTCGCAGCTTGCTCGAAACGATCCGACATATTCGTGGCGATTGCTAGAACTTGTGAGGTGCGTGATCAGGTTAGTAACGCACGCGAATGATTCCCAAGGGAGTCGTTCGAATGTGGTATCTCAATGAATCGACGACAATGCAGAATAGAGAGTGTCACCGCTCGATACTATCTGGGCTCCTTTTTTGAGGGCAGCGACGGGAACAGGTAGGATCAAAACGAGGCTGCGAATGAACGATCGCAAGATCACAGAACGGGACATCCGCAGGGGATATTTCGAAGTCATGATAGTATTCCAGTTTTATGATCGATACACACGACGGATGATTGATCTGTGGGCATTGCGTATCAAATTGGAGGAAAGAGACTCGAGGTGGAAAGGTTGCAACACGGTAATGCGCAACGGCGCAAAATCTGTCCGAGGCACTACCTCAGCTCGACGCCCACATCTGTAGGCACATCGGCAGCTCATTCACACCGCGACGCACCAGAACAGGACTTCAGAATATCAACTGGAACGTTATGAGTAGCGTTGGGTTTGCTGTAAAGGAGTATAGCACTTTAGGACGGAAAAGATGGAGTATATAAACAGTAGTAAATCTCAAATCAATAAAGATGAATTGCAAAGAACAACCACCGCTCTGAAGGCTTGTCTTGAGCACTTGCCAGCTACAAAAATACCCATACAATTCGTAGTGCTCGCCTTTGAAAGCCATGCCTGCGCAAGGATCATGGGCAACTGGCGGCAACGTCATCGCCGCCTCCCAAAACACCAGCATCTCAGGAACGAACAGTAGGAGGTGAATCACCCAGATACTTTCGACCTACTATGTCAGCGGAATCGCTCACTATTTTGTAGTCGTGAGTCCTTGACTCTGAATATATACATCTACTCGCCGCCATCTGTCCAAGAACGGCTCGTATTCCCGTCTAAATCGATGCATGAGAAGCAGAAAGAACTGTTGAGTTCAGTTCAAGGATGCGAGAAAGTTCTAGCTCGTACATAGATCGGGTCTGGGGGAAAGACGTTGTTGGAGTTTGGGAGAGGATTTCTTGGACCTGGGTTTGAGAATGGAGTGGAAGTTGGAGAGAGTGGAGGTACGGAGGTACAAGCATTGGATGCCGATCAAGTCGGAAATAGCGGTGATTGAATCGCAAATCCCACAGATTTTTTTTGGCATAGATCGGAAAACCTCAATAGAAAAAGTGGAGGAGTCTCTGTTTACTTCAAAGAGCCATATACAGTAACAGTCTAATTAAGCTCGCCTCTCCTTCATCCCCGAATCCATAAATTCGGCCTTTACCTGAACTGTGTGGTCACTGGCCATGGTGGTTAAGTAATAGCTTTGTAGTGTACGGTTGTCCCATACATAGGGGATAGCAAAAGGACAATTACAATGCAAGACGCTAGAACAGCCACCATGATTCCAGAAACATGATAGAAAAGACAAAAGTCGGTGATGACATGAAAATAGTCAAAGAGCGGAAATTGTGCTTTCAGTCAGCAGCGCAAGTGGCAAGGCTGTGTGAAGATAGAGCCAAAAGTGGATGACATGAAGGAGCCAGAATCTGTGTTGATGTGAGGCCTGGAGGCCTCAGGCAAGTGCTTGCTTCAGCACGTGCGTTTCAGGCACGTCTCACTAGTTGTCATTTATATGTGGCCTGAAGACTTTTCGTAGTTTGATTCTGTACAATAACAAGACAAGAAAAGACAGCAAGAGACTGGACGCTGTTCTCAATAGACTTGATTTACCCTGATTCAGGCCCTCCCAAATCGCGTTGCGTTGATGACCTTTAGTCATCCGATTGGCTGGAGTCGTTAATTCCAACAATCTGCTGTTGTCCCGAATACCACGTGATGTCAATCTAGCGCCAAGACCGGGAACCATATGATAGTCTGTGCGACAGCATACAGTACGTGACAGCTGGCGGAGTAACAAATCATAGAGTGTGAGGTGTGAAGCCGATTTCGAATCCCACTGTAACCGTGCAATAGAGGGTAAAAGATATCGTGATTGAGACATGGAGCATTCAGGAGATAGGAATGAGGTTGTGATTGAGTGGAGAAGCGTGCAAGGCTTGCAAACTGAGACACAAAAGGTTGTAAAAATGAATTTGGATTTAGAACGTAGAGCGACAGCTGATTATGTCTCTTGACGCTACAAATTGTCACAGATTGATGAGTTACCGCTCTGGTATTCGACAACCTCTACTTGCGTGATTACGGAGTTTTTGTCTAATCTGGTACCAACCAATCCTCCTAGTTATGTCCTGCCCGACAATTCTTGATAGCTTGTGGCCAAAGTCAAAGGTATGTTTCCAATAAGGATTGCTAAGTTAAGCTGAGTGGTGAAACTCGCACGCCTAATGCAAATTTGTGTATTGCATATATTTGGAAACTTGGGGAATCTTGTTGAATGCATGAGTCTAGGATCAAATCGATGACTCCGAATGTTTAATTGATCAGGGAATATAGGCTAGCCACTGACGTGTAGTCTAAGAGAATTGGCTTCTCCAACACTTATATACATAGCACAGTTCTCACTGTAGATAAAATTGAACATAATCTCTAAAAATATTCAACAAATTTGCTCATGGCTCGTCGATCCTACTCTTTTCTATTCAATCCTTTTTGGCGATCATAATGGATTGATAAAGTCCTTCAGCTGCAACCCTCTCAGGTGCATCTCAATCTCCTTCAGCTCGGCTTTAAGAATAGTCTTAATCCCATGCGAGTCATCAGCAGTGGCATAATATACCCCCCTTTCCTGTGAGCAGAATGATTTGATATATAAAGCACCAATGCCATATGAGACTTCCTTGAAGGAGAGACCAGGGTAAGGTGATTCCATGATAGGCCAGAGCTTGAATTTCGACGCGCTGCGAAGGAGTGTCCCAAGTAGTAAGGCTTCGCATTCTTGTCGATGCGCTGGACAATGGTGGGATTTAGATTCTTGGATTCCGTGAACTACTATTCGGAGACATTCGAGTATTTTCTCCATGGCTTGTTCTCTCTGCATGTTTATGGCCTCTGCGATAACATTAGCTCTATGCATTATAGGAGATAAATAGAGCACTGACCTATTATTTCCCCAGGGATTGGTAGGGTATCAAAATCCTCATACACTGTTTCGAAACCCAGTCCAGTGCTTTGCTTGATAGCTACGAAGGAAGCCCAGGTAAATTCCGCCGGTCTGCGGAACACCCAAGTAATGCAAATCCAAGAAATCAATTGCTTGCAAAAAGTTTCCGGCATGCTGGTCTTCAATGCATCAATCCACGTATTGGCAAACAAATCAGTTGATTCATGAAGTTCATACTTGTCGACCAATATTGCGATCGTAGTAAGTAGAGGCAGGCTCATATGTCGTGGCACGGCTTTGTTCTTGGCATGTATTATGTTCATTAGAATCGAGAAGGCATCTGGGTTGTCTTCAGGAAGTGGTATTTCTACACTTCCAAATTCTCGTAGGCCCGCACCTTCTCGGAAACTATGCCTGAGCATGGCTTTGAATACTGGTGAGGCAAGGGTGAGGTGTTTTGAAGATACTTGCATGCGCACTTCATGTTCTTCATCTGGTTCTTTAGAGTCCCTGGAAATAATTTAGGAAAGTCCAACTAGAATTTGCGTGAGATGACCTACAAATTAAGATCAAAGCCAAGTCCTAATTCTGGTGTAAAATCCCGACTCTCAATTACCGTATTCGGGTGGTGGGTAAGGATGAAAGTAAGATCACCATCTGGGTCGAAGACTTGGGTCTGAGTCTTCATCGTGGATGTTATAGAACCTGGTTTCAATACGTTTGCTCCTACCATTGAAGTTAAGGGCATAAATCGTATTGAAAAGACGTGGCTAGTCTTGAAATCTTGAGAGCGTGAAGGTACGACTATTATACGGTCTTCCAATATTGATTGAGAAGAGGTATTAAATCTGTTTGGCCTAATAATTATAGTCCGTTCCTTTTTATTTGGGTAGAATACTATTCCTACGGAATATCGAGGTTTATAAGATTGAGGGTCAGATTTGCATGTCGTTGCCTGAATGTTATGTCTCGAGAAAGTTGATGCCTGAGCATGATCCCACCACCTTTTGACAGGGGTGAAATTAGCAAGAGAGGCGAGAACCATACTCCATAGAAACAGTACCTAAGATGAAGGCAGCGAAGGTGAAGTTTCAAATGCAGTGCCAAGGCTATCCCACAGCGAAAGTGTTTAATGTTATAGGAGTTTCACAACGTCGCAGCCTGTATCACACTGTATATCTATCTTGATGGCGGGGTTGTTGAGAGCAGCATTGATATCACTACAACTATAAGTATGAGTGCCGACGGAGTGACAGCGGATCCCGAAAGCGGTCTTATTCTAGTTGTCTCTCAGCCTTCAGTATCACCAGACAGGTTTAAATGCACAGATAGCGAAGATGGATCAAGCGTGAATACTGAAGAAGGCGAGGGACGCTCAAACCTTTTGACCTTGCGAAATGAAAAAAAATTCCATAAGTTCAGAGAAGAGCCGTTTGCGTGTGCCGTCGAAAGCAATCTTTCTAGCTGTCACGCAAAATGTAACGCCACACTTCAAACGATATTTTCTGGGTACATATTATAAGAGTTGGGGCCATTACTCTCCGTACACCCCACCATTTTACACCAAAAGTTAGCGTTTTTAAAAACAAACATTAAAACAACGGCATATTAAAATCTAACGAAAGTAAATAAAAAGAAATAAGATTACTCTATAATATTTATGCTTAAAGGATATAATTTTTTATTTCAAATTGGCCGTTTTTTATACGCTTAAACATACCGAGCCTTAAATTTTAGGAATTTTGTATCTTTCTCAAAAAAGGCGCTAATAACTTTTTTATTACAAATTTATATTAAATTCTAAATCGTAAAAATGAAAAATAAAGTAAATCTAATTATTATTACATATTCTAGGATTTTTATTCAATTTCGTTATTAATTTATAAGGAAATTAAAAGTATATGTTTTGGTGTAAAATGGTGGGGTGTACGGAGAGTAATGGCCCCAACTCTTACATGACACTAACTTCTTCGGTATTTCGAGCTATACTAACGCAGACCATCTCGAAAAAGGGCAAGCCCTTTCTAAGGCGCAGCTGAAATTGAGCTACTAGATGATGGCCCAACTGCTTTTACTATTATTGCGTTTATTCTCCACCATCACAATCAACAGGTACCAAAAAAAATTAACCTCCAGACCATGGCAAACCTAGCAACTATTATGGATAAATGCTAACTACTCGAATGCATGGAGTTGTAGAGAGACTCGTGGCTACCAGATCTTAGAACCTAACTTCCAACCTCTTTCGATAATACATTGCTAAAGTAGTTGAGTATAACCTGAGCTTTCCAACTTCTAGAACCATTCAAATATACCACACGAGAACTCAATGCGGGAGCCTTTGTAACTTAGCCTCCGATAGACAGAAAATGCCAATTCTTGACATATTTCTTAGCAAGTCGTTCAAGTTCCTGCTTTATTCAAGATTTACTAACAGTACCCACTTGGAAACATTGAAGATGGTCCACGGTGTGCAATTTCAAAAGCACTGAGTGTGATTTCTAGTACAGTTGACAGGTATTAATCTGTCAGACGTTGCTCTTGTTACGGACCAGATACCACAATATATCACACATGTAACAGCATCAGCATGATGCTTGGTTTACTTTTGAGAATTGCCAAAAATGTCTGTTTATACCGGCGCAAGAGGCTTTGTACGAAGGCTTAAAGGATGAATCTTGGGTACAAAATTTTCATTTTCATCAAAGTCTCGGCAATTTGTGATTTCATTCCCACGAATCAATATGGGAACTATGGCCATGCCGAACGAATCATAGAATATAATCAAAAATCAATGCAAGAATGGACGAAATATTATTGTCGTTGGCCGATTTTGATCTAGAACCTTTTATCTAACTGGTTGTTTCATAAGTGCCCTCCGCTTTCATTTGCAGGCACTACTCCGGGAGACACCACTAAAGTAGTTTGTCATCTACAAAGTACCCATAAAGTTTCCTTTTGATAATTACTACTGGGGCCTAACTATTGAAACAACTTACCTCATTGACACGAGTATGGGCAAAACCGGTCAGATATCTCGTACAACAGTGGTTTTTAGACCAAAATGGACACCCCACGAACCTTAACTCGGACATGTTCGAATAGGAACATTTCTATATTCTGGAATACCCCACATTGTGTTATGCCGACGTTTTGCCCAACACCCTGCCCTATGGTTCCTGGATTTTAACCCCTGACCTAAAATCCTTGCTATTATCTGTAGCCTTGTTTTTTGCGGCACAGCCCTGCCAACGACGTCAATGTTACAAGGATTTGATGTATCCAGTGGGACAGTAGTTGAACCTTGAGTATTCAGATCTACATTTCATTCTCAGAAGTCTCTCTCTTGTGAATACAACTTTCTCTACACCCTCACTACAATGACTTTCCAAGGCGACCCTCCTTCCGATCCAGCCTCATCATTACTAGAACCGAACAATCGTCGTATTGGTTCTAGAAAAATCGAAATTAGTAGAGCATTAACTATCTCCAGACGTGAAAGTTCGCTGCGTGCCAGACACCGATCACTCTCACATTCGTCTTCCAGAATCACTTCTCCAATACCTCCAAGACCGGAATATTTAACATTTGACGCGGACGGGGATCTCGTGCTCCTTCTCACTTACCAACCAGAGGAGCAGAAGCAAAATGGAGCAGTTGTCAAGAATAGCAGCACACAGGAAGACACAGCGACAGATGATTCGATATCCCCTATGAGTGATGATGTTAGCTCAGTCACATCAAGCCCTTCGTCAAAGCCGAGAGAATGCCGCATGAGAGTCTCGTCACATTCACTGATGATTGCTTCTCCGGTATTCAAGGCTATGCTTCAACGCAATGCTTTTAAGGAAGGAACAGAATTAGCAACTCGAGGAGAAGTTACCATATCCCTTCCAGAAGACGATCCAACAATGCTTCGAATTTTATTAGATATCGTACACCATCGAACTCGACAAGTGCCGCGTCAAGTAGGCCTCAAAACACTGACAGGGCTGTCGATACTCATCGACAAATACCAGATGCTTGAGGCACTAGAAGTTTATGTTGACATGTGGGTGGAAGGCTTGCAGAGTTTCTTACCGAAGTCTTTCACACCGGATTTCCTGTCTTGGCTCAACGTTGCATGGGTTTTGAAACTGCCCGTCGAGTTTGAGTACCTGACTCGCATTGCTATTCGAGAAAGCTTTGGGGAAATTGGAGGTGAACAAGGACTGGAACCAGAAGACCTTCCGATCCCAGATTCGATTCTAGGTAACCCATCGGCAGCGCAAAACCCAGTCGAATTCACAATCTAATGCTTAAACAGTGAAGATCGAAGAAAGCAGACAAAAAGCAATATCAGATGGACTGACCATCTTTACACGTGCTATAGATAAATATAGAGGCCCAAGGGTACTTTGTGGAAGCAAAGTGTTTCCTCGACCAGATGAAAAGAAGCTGGCATGCGACAGTCTTATTCTAGGAACTCTTCTTCGAAGTGGCCAAGCTCAAGGACTCTCACCAATACCGGAAGTTCCGTTCAGCGGAAAAAGGTTCACCGATATCATTTCTGGGTTGCGTGCATTAAAGCCAGTCGCTGTGTGTGATGACCTTTTGTCAACCTTCAAATGGGATCCTTCGCCTCCTCCACCTTCACATGGGGTGAAAGCCTCAATTCTAGCCAAAGCGAAAGCGCTAGAAGAACGTGTTGCTGGCCTTGATCTCGAGGATTTCCTTTAGATATCAAAGATCGTGACAAGCGTGGTGGGAATATGGTTCGTGGTCCTCCGGCTGGTGCCGGCGTAATGAAAAGTTCTATGAATCCCTGATTTGCTTGTCTGAGATGGAAAGCATTTTGTAAGACTAATTTATTTCCACATTTGCCTCAGCTATTTCGAAGTGTCGGGTGGCTCTTCTGAATGATGGATAGTGTAGCCTGCACCAGTACTATTTAATAATGTTAAAACTATTCAGAAGTCACATACACCATATTTGTCTGGCATTATCAAAGTAGGCCCGTGGTGGACGAAGGCCCCGCTAACTTGTCCATTGTTTTTAAAAATAAATGACTTCAAAAGTATTCCTTCATGTTCTGATCTCACAACCGCGTCTAGATTTTGGTTTTCTGTCTGAGACTAGTGTCACGACCAGCTAAAAACCACGTTTACCTAGGCAATCGAGTATCACTGAATTCTTCAATATAACATAGGCTTTTCGCCTGTGAAATAATAGTATTATCCTTCGATAAACTAATCGCTAAGGAAGGAAGGAAAGAGCTTGAATTTGGGTGGGGTGGTAATAACCCCTCCACCATGATAGAATATACAGCGTGACACAGGTTACTCCTATGCTAAACCCTTACAACTAGTTTCATCTGATGATCGCCACTTCCTTACCTTCAGGTACTGCATGCTTTACCATTGTGCTGAAGTTTTGATAGCTTTCTATCTTGTGTCCATGTCGAGGTTGAAAATTTCCCGTGAGCAGTGACAAACATATCCAAATCTACTGAAAAACAACCCCAGGTAACCTGTTAATTCCTAAGTAAATAGAATCTCAAACTTCAACCAGATCACTCTCTATATCCTCAAGGGCCTCTCTTAGCGATCCCTCTAACCTTCATGAGATCGGTCAACCTCCTAGTATCCAACCAGATGGTCGAGCTACTCTAATTCAGCTCTTCTCAGCAACGTATGATGATGATGGCTATGCTCTCCAATATTTCTTGTCTTCCACTATCATCCAATATTCTTTTGGCATGTTTCGCTGCTAAGGCAATCTCAAAACTGAGCTGCGTTTTACACAACTTCAAGTCACTTTTTCTGGGGATTAAGTATTTCGCCAATAGTGGATGCATGGTCACCGTAGCTCATAGTTCTGCACTGACACGCAACACATTCTTCTGGCCTCAACTTGGTAAATTGTTGACTTTAAAATATTTTAGAGGATTCGCAGCTCTATCAACAACCAACCTACACGAGTTGTAAGAATGTAAGGGATAGGCCGCAGCCCACCCTCTCCCAAAGTAATGGGTGCCAACTCTCTTATTTCACGTCAAAATTCTATTGAAAATCCTACATAGTTGACAATGTCAAATGTCGAATCCTTCAGAAAGCCCCTCTTGCCACGATAGTTAAGATCTTGATCTTAGGCGACGAGCATCAGACACTAGAACCATATTGGATGCACTAGCAATCGTAACAAATTTGGCTGAGAAGTATGAAATAGCCGCGAACCAATTTGCACATCCAAATTTCTATCTGTTTGTGGTAATGAGAACTTGGCGTGTGATAATCTTACACTTGGCTCTCCCTGGAAGGCTTGCGGTATTAATCTCTCGAAAATCTTTGTATCTTGGAATTTGAATCGCCCTATTTAGACCATTGAATTACTATAGTGATACGGTCCATTCGTAAATTAAAACTAATATCTATCCGTGAAAGTATCTCCTTAGCTACGAAAAATGAGCCTCTTATGTTTTCTTAAATGCAAAGCCAAGGATTGAGTTTTGACAAGCACCGCCAGTATATGGTCAAGCGCAACATGGGTTACTGGCGATACCATCTCTATTTGTAAGATATTCACATAATAAACAAAATTAAATTTACAAAGAGCTAAATGAAACTGAGGGGCGATTTAATGCGTTTGAGCCCTAAGCATTTTGCTCATACTTAACTACGCTTTTTAGATGTATTCTCTCACGAGGTGGTGATGGCAAAAGTGCTGGGTTGACAGTAAGACATCAAAATTGCACTCTGCATTTAACTGTGAGCAGTAATAAATGAATTATGGCTGGGTATTACTTTTGATCAGGGAATAGGAAGAGTCGTGAAATCTCAATAACTGTAGCGAGGATATTGCTCTTCTCTCTTGGCGTGTGCCTGGTATTTTGGAATGGGCTATGCCTGCATCACATATACATGGAGAATCAAAACCAATACACCCCAGAAATTTGTGAGATATTTCCTAATGCAAAAAGTCAACGCTTCTTGTACTCCTATTTCTCAATCCAATCTCCTCTGTACTATTGATGACACCCATTTTGAGAAAGAACAACTCAGAAAGTGCCTCGACCACAAACCTTGCGAAGATCACGGGATCTCGCATAGGGAATGTAGAGAGATGAATTACCCCAAGTGGTTTAGTGAGCCGACTAGCTTCCTCTGCAGGCACGTTTTAATGAAAGACCTGAACGCATTCTCCACTGCCATTTCCATCACTCATCAATTCTTCACAAATATTATGGCTCAGACGAAGACTTCGCGGACCCAGCAGCAGATTTGTGATACGGGAAATGCTGATGCTATGGAAAGTGTACCAGCACGAATATTCGAACTACGACTAAGATTTCCAAGCAGAAGCCCATTATCGAGACCAACGCAACAGCTCCTTCACAGCATAGAAAAACTTGAATAGGCGGTAGAATCGCACGAACATAATTGCAACGATGTCACCTAGGTGTAACTCGTGTAGCAGCTCTCAGGGCATGCCGATCTAGAAGACACGTGCTTCACTATTTTCACAAAAGCCTCGAAGAAGGAACCGTCCAGAATGATCTCGATGTGGTAGTAAATAACGATGGTCGATAGCATGGAGTCCGAGAGTAATACAGGTGGGGTGGCTGGCATGTGCCCAATCAATCAGAGAAAGTATTCAGGAATTTATCGGTGGCTGTGGAAGATGGATTTAGACCATCAAGTCCTTGGAAAGCTTTACGATTTGTTGTGCTGCATGTATTGGAGCACTACGTTCCCCAGAGGATGCCGTACAAAGCACCGATATATGCTTTCACGGGTGTACCGCATTACTTCCGCGCGGAATGAGGAATGTTCCTCATAAACTGGATTGAGAGGTTCCTAAGTCGGGCAAATCCAATCAACCAATATCAGCTGTTCAGAAATCCTAGGCCATCCCGTTGAGCGTTTCTTGATTCAGATTTATAAACGCAAGTCTCAGGGGAAATCTGAATCAAGTAGGAAATTTAATGCTTTTGTTGGAAGTTTGTCACGAATTCCGCCCTGCAGGTTTGTCTTGTACCTGCTTTGCTTTTGTACACCATTGCAAGCGCTTATTTCGAGAGTTTCAATGTCTGTTCCTTCCGAAGGCAAGTGCTTTAGGCATCACGAACTTTCCCTATTGTCTTTCTGATATTTGATATTTTGCATACTGCCCCCCAAACTTAGGGTTTGGACACCGCACGCCATTATGTAGCACCACTCTTGAACCGAAGCATGCCTTGCTTCGTGATACCATGGTAACATCAAAGCTGACGGAAGCACTGACTTTTAAATGTTGCTGCACGGTTAAATCCCAGGGGCTGGAGAACTCGGTGAGGTTGTTGCAGGAATCTTGGTATGCAAGGCTACCCAATGTCGTCCAATTGGGCCCAAAAGCAGTTAGTGCCAGCTGCACATCCACAAACTTCGACGATTTGAATTCATCCAATTGGTCTTGTCTAGCCAGCTCATCGCCGCCACCCATGCGCATTCAAGTCACTGCTAATTTTGGTCGTTAAAGAGTCAACGGAAGAAAATCATTCTTCCATCCTCACGATTTTTTGTTCCTTTCATTGCAACAATTCAGATGTGTCCTCAAATTCAGTATTGTAAGTGTATTTTACAACTAGAGAGCTCGTGAGAGGAAAACTAACATTCTTTAGTACGTGAAGAGTTTTTTCCAGCCGGTCGGCTAAGATTTGATCAAGAATGGCGCCTGAAACCCTGATTTTCATGCCAAAAGGCGACGTAACGCTCATTCTCGTCCGCCATGTTATGAAGGATGTAGAGAAACTGTCGCGAACCGCGTCAAAATTGTCAAAGGATTTGGTGAAGGTCCCTTCACCGCTTGACGAAGACGATGGCCGACCGGAAGATGCCTCCGGGCAGGAGGCTGAAAATCTAGCGGAAGCCGAGGAAAGCGTTCTGTATTACGCGCCTGAGCCACCGAATGCCTCAGAAGGGCCATTCTATCCTCCACCACCTCGAGCAGCGCGCGGATCCGATGCCTCTTCACGACGCGACCGTTCAGCAAGTCCACCGGCCTCTTTCTGGGCGTCTCTGAAGAGACAACAAGCAAGGCTGGCAAATCCGATCGAGGATGACGATGATCTCGATGATCTCGTGACTGAGCCTGAAGTTTTGGAGGATCCAGAACCTGTAGTTATTTCAAGTCACGAGGTCCACTGTACTTGCTCATCGAGACATTTAATGCTTGCGTCGCAACATTTCCAAACAATACTGACCGGGAATTATAATGAGGCTCTCACCCTGCGAAGTAAAGGGCATGTGACAATTTCTGTGTCCGAAGATTTTGATACAATGGTCATTTTACTTAACATTATTCATGGTGCGAGTAGAAAAGTTCCTCGTCAGGTTACTTTGGATACGCTGCGCAAACTTGCAAGCTTGGTTAGTAGCTTGGGCATGTTGGACAGTGTGGAGTTCTTCTCAGACACCTGGATAGACAATCTCCAAAGGGAAGGATTCCCGAAAGCCTATGACAAGACCGTTCTGCCGTTGCTATTTGTATTTTGGGTTTTCAATCGTCCGGATGAATTTAAGGATATGACTCGTATCACGCAGCGGGAATGCGATGAAACTCTGGATGAGGACGCTCAGGATGTCCCAATCGCCCACAAAATCATTGGTAAGTCCTGTTAGTGTTATAGCAGTTCGAAGAAACTAATAAAAAAATGTAGATGTAATCAAGAGAGACCGGGAATTTGCGATCGAGACAGCCATCACTATCATCCATGCACTGATCACAAGATACATGGATGGACAAACTATTTGCGATGGCGCCTTAGACGATGAGCTGAGATATGCTTGTGATGCAATGGTGTTGGGATCTCTGATGAAAAGTTCACGGAAAATTGGGGTCTGGCCTAAACCAGAGGCACCGTTCAACGGAAGAAGATTCAAAGATCTCGCAAAGTCGATTCGAAGCATCCGGATCCTGGATGTTTGCAATAAGACTAGCAGTCGGAAATGGAATTCGCATGGCCCCGGCAATAACTGTCATGGCTTGGAGGACTCGGTTGAGGCATCAATGAAGTCCATCGAGGCTAGTCTCGAGGGTCTCGAACTTGAAACCTATGCTAAGAAGAGGTAATTTCTACGGTCACTTCAAGTACTGTATTGCTAATATTACCAGTGATGATTTTAATCCACCTTTCCGGGCATGTCTAGTACTACCACCGAAAGAGGAAACCAGAGAACCAGAGCGAGTAGAGAGAACAGAAAACCTCAAGGTCTACATGCAGCAAGAACCTAAGACTGAGACCCCAATGCCTGCTCCTGTTCCAAGGAAGGAAGTCCCCAAATTTAGTCAAGCAGAATACCAACTGCCAGAATCTCGATTCTCGACACGGGCTGAACCAAGGCAGGTGACAGAACCTACCCGAGAACAAATTATGTCCCCGGAACCGTTGCGGGAAAGTCCTGTGGACCCTCGATTCCCAATGCGAACAAAATCAGTACGAGAAATGCCCACAGAGTCACGATTTCCACCGCCACCATCCGTGGAGCCAGCAAGAGAAATTCTTACAGACTCTCGATTTCAACCGCCGCCGCCCGCAGAGCCAGCAAGAGAAATTCTTGCCGAGTCTCGATTTCAACCACCAACACCCGCTGAGCCAGTAAGAGAAATCCCCATAGAATCTCGGTTCCAGCCACCACAAGACAATCCGGTACGAGAGATCCTTGCCGACACCCGGTTTGTGCAAAGGTTAGAGACGAGGCAGGCTGAAGAACCCACGCGAGAACAAGTAATGTCCCCAGACCCAGTAAAAGAGAAGCCGCGAGAGTCGCGATTTTTGAGGTATCCGGAGCCAAGAGTGGTAGATGGACCCAGGGCGGTGGAGCAGCCTGTACGAGAAGAGCGAAAACCGATTGAAAGAGATTCTTCCCAGGAGTCGCGACGCTCTGCACGGTCTTCTCGTAATGGCTCAAGAGTTCTTGAGGAGTTAATGCGTGAAGAGTCGAAGCCCGTCACACGAGAGTATTCCCGAGAATCTTTCAGATCCGAACCACGGATTTCGCCAAAGGGTAGTGTCCGCGAAATGGAGGAGATTGTGAGAGAAGATGTCAAAACTGCCCCCAGACTATATTCAAATAATCCCTTTCATCAGCAGTCAAACATCCAAGCCTCGACAAGAGTCGCTGTCCGAGAAGTGGAAGAATCTCACCAAAAAGAAATGAAAACTGCCACGAGGAGCTCTCCCTCACCTCTATCGCAGGAGATAAATTACCCTGTGCAGGAGGCAAGGATAGCAGCCAGGAATTTGATTACACAGCTTCCTTCACCGACCAATACCAATTACTCTTATCAAGAATCGACTGTTTCGTCGCGAGTTTCACCACTTCCCTCTCCAAGAGAGGCTCCTACACACGAAGCGAGAATGCCGGCGAGAATAATTGCAAAGATCTCGGAGGAACCGCTGAGGGAAGAAGTGAAGTCAGTGTCTCAGCCAGCAAAAGAGGAAGTTAAGCCACTTACGGAGCGAAAACTCAACCGGACACCATCATTCCCGAAAATCCCCAAAGATGATATCAAAGCTCCAATTATGAAGGAACTGCAAACCACGCCAAGAGTAGCATCAATTGAAGAGATGATCGAGGACACTAAACTGCCACCAACCAGCGCACCAGCCAAGCATGAGGTGAAACCCCCGACCGAGACGAAGGAGACGACTAAAGAAGCATCAACTACGAAGACGACAGAAGGGGAAGAAATGTGGACTCCACAACCGGCATTCAAGATGCGAAAATCGAAGAAAAGATTTTCGACGAGGTTCTAAATAACGATATGATTTATGACTGCTACGATATGCATTGAACATAGATGGGGCAGTAGAGATTGCAAAATTTGAAATGGAAGGGTGGATCAGGATGGAAAAGTGACGAATTTTCTTCTTATTGACGATGATGATGACGACAATGATGATTCACGATTACGAAGTTAAAAGGTTGGAAGACCATGTCTGATGTATTGATAGGAGAGTGTTTGATACTTTGGGGTTTGCTGGATTTGCTTTTTATCCGATTTGAAGTTTGGGTTTGGTTTGCATTTGTTCTTGAGCGATTTTAGTTTCTATTCTAGCATGCGATTCTTGGCATGATAAACTTTGTGTGGATTATATAGTAATGGTATCTTTGTCTCGTCATATTTACTCATGTGAGCCTTAGCACTATCCTACATACATTATCATCTTCCCATTTCTCATCTAGTTCCAAGGATGGCTCGCGCCTGGCAGTTCCGCGTGACCAGCACCTTGTCTTCCGTCACCATGCAATTCTCCCACATTCCGCCCACTACCATCTACTTCCCCCGCTCTTAACCCATAATTTCCGGCTGCAACACCAGCAGTATGCGCTTCGTTTGCTTCGACTTCCCGTATATACTGCTCGTTCGCCTCAACCTCCACATTCGGCGTCAATGTTGTCGCATTCGGATCTCCCAGTTCTGCTCTCCCTCCCGCCGCTGCAACAGGCTTCTTCACAACCGGCGGTACCGCCGGCACCGGTGTTGGTGTGGACGCTGGAACGGCAAAGCTTGATATCGGGCTAACCGGCGAGGGATTTCCGTATGGAATTGGGTTTTGAGCTTGTTGCTGATACACAGGCGTGGGCATATACTGTGGTGGTCCTCCTGGAGGCGGTTGTTGTTGAGGAATAAAGGGCATTTGTTGCTGCTGCATCATTTGCTGCTGCTGCCGCGCTGCTAGTTGGTTTGCGCGGGCTTTTTGGTTGCGTTTTCGCATCCACATGAAGAAGGCGATGAATAGTGCTCCTAGGACTACTAATCCTGCTACAACGCCACCTACTATTGCCCCGATGTTTACCTTCTTCTTTTTCGTTGTGGTGGTTGTTGTAGTTGTTGTGCCGGTGGAGGAACCGGCTGTGCTTGTAGGAAAGCTTGTTTGGATTGTATAGGTCGTGGTAAAATCGCCAGCTGCATAGGTATAGACTGCACCTCCTGCTTGCGTCGTTGTTGCGGATTTACCTGGGGCTACGGTTGTGGTTGAAGCAGCGGCTACTGAGCGTGGGTAGCCAGCGGCGGTGCAGTAATTATCGTAGACTGAAATGGCGCCGTCGACTTGGGCGGTGCCAGCACAAAAGATGGAGACGCATTGTTTGAGGAAGACGGAGGCTTTGGAGGAGACGACGTTGGTGCAGTAACATCCATTGAAGACTGTACTTGTGCTATGGGGAAGATATGTTAACGGTGATAGAAAGAGGTTGAGGGGCTTCACAAACCTCACGACACATCCTAAATTTGTCGCTAGATTGTAACCAAATCCAACTGTACCTTGGTACAAACAGTTTTGGACACAAGATGCTTGAACTGCCCACTCTGGAATTGCTGTGATACTGACAGTTCCTGTATCAACAGCTGCGCTGGCGCCGTAGAAAGCTGCCAGGGAGAATGCGACATATTTCGGACTGTATATTTTCGTCATGGTGAATAGACACAGGTTGCTATCGAAATCGGAAAGCCATTCAAGAACTCATAGAAGATAAAACGAAGATTAAAAGACTCAGCTATGTCGTCGCAACGACATCTCAACCGCACACTCGGCCACAGAAACTGCGCATTGCGGTGTTTCTCATCCGCGCTCAGCACTCTCTCACCCAACCTCAAACGACCCTTGATTCCGTGCCGTCTTTTGATATCGTATCAGGGACAGGAGCTGCCGCCACCAAGCGGGCCAGAATGTTCAAGCTTTTTGGTGGCATATTGTGAGTGGTGCATTGATAGTGAGGCTGAATATTGAGCCTTGATTGGGAATGGTGGTCCCGCACTGACAAGGGAGCGAGGATAAAAAGGGGTGGCTGACCGACAGGCGAGAATTCGGCTGGTTGGTTTGAGGAGCGGCAGAGGTCTGAAATGCCTTGCCGGGTGCCTTGCCGTGGGATGAAAATAGCTGCAGGCCTGGAACGGAGAATATCTAAATGCCCTCTGGACATAAACATAACTGTTTTGTGCATAAGAACACCGGTCACCACTAAGTACTTACCGCAATGCTGCAACGAGATGAATTGGAGCGAACATAACTCATACGATTTGCTATGATGAGAAAACCAAAGAAACAGGCAAAGGCCACTCACTATCAAGTGGCGCAAATAGAGCATCATCTCCCGGAGCATTTACGGGTGAGGCGGTGCTGCCACCTTGGCAGTCTGCAACAATTTTGTACATAAAGAAAGGTTTTCTTGTTTTACCTGCTCTTTGGAGGAATCATCTTGGGATGCTGACAGACAAGGAATGTTGCGGGGTAAGTCTTGGCCATTTAGCGGGGTAGTTGGGGTTGTAGACGCTTTCCCCTTCTCATCCCCTTCTGAAGAGTAGGCAAGTGCAAATCTTTAAATGTTTTTAAGTTGACGGGCCGACTTATGTCGCTACTGAAGGGTATGAATGGATAAGTCGGCTTCCCTGGGCATTAGTGTGATGCAGCAGTGGGAGCATTGTCAGGTTCAAGTGTACGGATGACGTTGAGTATGGAGGATCTTGTAGAACAAGGGCTTTGTAGGAGTGTTCATTTTTTGGATCTACTTAATGGAGCTTATTCTCCTAAATAAATCATTCATTGTTTTTCGTTCATCTGGCAATATGTGGGGCACGTTGTTGTATATTCTACCAATTCTGGGTTTCTCCTTCGCCCAAGATAGGATGTCGCTGTCTACTCTAGTAGGCACCCCTTCCAGCATGGCGGCTGGAGGGGTCGCCAGAAGTCCATCGACGTTGATGACTTTCATATCAGTAGACCCTTCTTCAACTGCAATGTTCTCCATATTGCCAATATATACAACGACAACTCAGGCATCTGAAGGCTTGACTAAAACATGGACTCCTATTGCGACTGGCTCATTATCCACTGTCCCAATATATACTCCTTTAAGCGTTTCCTCATCCTCAGCAGCGGCAACTTTAAACACATCCTTCCCTACTCTTACAGGCTCATCTACAGCAACCGCATCGTCAACAGTCGGGCTCTCTGTTGATGATCTCTGGGATCTCTTTGTTGGCCCAGTATCCACCGCTGCGGTCAGCACAACCGTATCCGCAACACCAATACCAACTGCCGAATTGATCCCTCCTCCAGGTATCTACTACTCTTCATTTCCCACTGGTCAGCAAATTCCGATGATGTCTAAAAATTCGAGTTGGAAATTCCCCGCGGGATTTTGGTGGGGTGTAGCTAGTGCTTCATATCAGGTGGAAGGAGCTGTCAAGGACGAAGGAAGAGGCCCCTCGATATGGGATGTTCTTTTGCATCGAGTTGTTGGGTATTCAGTTGCGAATCAGACAGGAGATATTGCGAATAACCAATACTATTTATATAAGCAAGGTGGCAAAACAATGAATTCGGGAAATTGCGCAATTAGTCACTAACTGCACTTAGATATTGCTCGAATCGCCGCTCTGGGAGTAAAAACATACTCGTTCTCTATCAGTTGGTCACGGATCTTTCCATACGGGAGTGGTTACGTAAATGAAAAGGCACTTGCGCATTATGAAGATGTCATTGATACTTGCATCGAGTACGGAGTCGAGCCTTCGGTCACACTATACCATTGGGATCTACCACTTTGGCTTCAAAATACTTACGGTGGCTGGCTCGATGAAAGAATCGTTGGTGACTTCCTACGATATGCCCAGGTTGTCTTCACTCGGTATGGTAACAAGGTCCCAAGATGGTTTACCGTGAATGAACCTATCGTGTTCTGGTAAGGTTCCTCTCCTACAGATAAGACCCGCAAGCTAAGAGCAACAAAGCAACAATTACCCACTTCCAGACAACTACTTCAAAAACACCTCTATTCCAAAGAAACAGCAGCCATATTGGTGCGGACATCACGTGCTGCTTGCGCACAGCCAAGCATATCACCTTGGAAAGTCCCTCGGCTTGAATGGAACGATTTCTTTCAAAACAAACGGTGGTTATAAAATCCCACTTACCAACTCCAGCGCAGATGCAACCGCCGTCCAACGTGCTTGGGATTTCAACGAAGGATGGTTCGCAAATCCTACTTTCACCAATGGGGATTATCCAACATATCTGAAGGATTATGTCAGAGGCTTCTTGCCAGAATTTACACAAGAACAGAAGAATGCCATCAATGGATCTTCTGATGTGTACGCGCACGATGCTTATACTTCACAATTCTACTTTGGTAACATGAATCTAGAGATTGAAACCGAATAGCATTGTACTGACTAAAGAACAGCGCCTGACTCCGGTATCAACGCCTGTGTTCAAAATTTGAGCCATCCCCTGTATCCCGTTTGCGCCAACACCACCTATACCTACGCCGTCTCGTCTGGGGGATGGAACATTGGCCCAGCAGCAGATCCACTCTCACCATGGCTTCACAAAGCAACCGACTGGGTACCTGCATTCCTCCGCTATATCCAAGATACCTGGAAACCCGTCGGCGGTATCGCTATCACGGAATTCGGTTTTGCTGAGCCATTCGAAGCACTGAAAACGATAAAGGCGGACATCACCACTGATGCGATCAGAACGAGCTACTATCGTGATTATATGCAAGCGATTCTCATGGCAATTAGCGAGGGTGTGAATGTAGTGGGCTGTTTGGCTTGGAGCATTGTAGACAATTTGGAGTGGTCGGCGGGGTACCAGGCGAGGTTTGGCATTCAGTAAGTCCTACTTTTGAGATAGCTGCTAATAGAAACTGATCGCTAATTCGAGCTCTAGATATGTCAACTTCACGACTCAAGAGCGGACTTATAAGTCGAGCTTCTTTGAATACGTTAATGCTTTCAAGCTCTACGGTACAGATCCAGTGGTTCCTCATTATGTAACAACGTGATGATAGCGTCTACTACTCTAGCAATGGATAAGAAACAATTTCCACATTGTTATATGTATCAAGAACACTCCTGCCTATTCAAGCGGTGTTTTCATTTAATCGTCTCCTCGCTTTTAAACTGCCTAGGAGATATAACTCGTGCAAGAGATCCACGTTTTCTGGTTCGTCACGTATCACAACAAGAAGAAAGTATAATTTCGTTCACCAATGATTTATTTTTCGTTCAAATAATAATGAGAATTGCTCTTTCCTGGCTTGAAGATATATCGTATTACCGGTAGCATGTTGCAGCATGTGGTAGCGAGGTAGCTAAGAACCCCTGAACCCCTTAACGAGTGAGAAGACAGAAGCGGGACACGTGCCCAATATAACGATGTTATTGGCTAAGAGATAACAACCACAGTCGCTCTCTATTCCCATCACAAAAACGTTTCCAAACGTCAAGGGATATAAAGCAAGTTAGTGGCTGAACCAAAACCGATAGGCTCCTGCCAAGTATCGTTTTCAGGGACTTACCGAAGTGTCGAGACGGGCCGTTGACCAACCATTGACCAATTCTAAACACAGCATTCCCTCACGTGCTTTTATACTCCATACATCGCTTCGGTCCCTACCCTCTTCCAGCCGCCTGGGACACTGTAACCCTGTAGAACGTGGGCTCCGCGAATTGCGCAACGGCTTTTTATCCGCAGATGTTGGAAGACCGATTCATTGCTGACATGCTTTTTCAGGCCAGGCTATCGAACCACCATGCTGTCTTTTCTTCAACATGTTTTGTTTTCCCTTCATATATCCCCTTGTGTCTTCTGCTCCGGCTTTGAGCCTGACAGTGAGGTCTGAACACTTCCCCCCCCGCATTTTTGACGTTGTCTACGACAACTGAGTACGACTTCAACGCCAAGGTTCCACGCAGATGTCCCAATCCGGCCAGCGTTCTGCGCTCAATGAGTTTTTCCAATGGGAGAGTCAGGCGTGGGTGGAGGTGGTGGCGGATTTGAGCACGGATGAGAAGGTTTATTTCATGCCGTTGGAGAAAGTCAAGTCTTATTTCACCGCCAATGATAACTGCGCCTTGGGTAAGATCTTAGTTGAGCTATTCAAGACGGACTTTCCACCTATCGACCCAGAATTACTCCTACGCGACCATACCGCTATCTTTTGTATTCTTTTACGCATAGGAAAAGGCGAATTCATCGAGGATTTTGCTCAATATGAGGAACTTTCGGATCGGCGGTTACCTTTTGATCCGAGACGGCCTCCTGAGGAATTTACCAATATCACAGATGATGTGGTTTTCTTAGAGCGGTTTTGTGAGAAGCAGCGAATGTACTGCGTTCCAATTTTCGATGGGCATATGTTACACAAGAATTTCGGGAGACAGCGCTTACTCCCGATCACCTCAGCTGAAGCATGTCAAAATGAGGGATTGGCTAGAAAATATGTAATAGAGGTTTATGGGCCACACAACAAATTAAACGCTAGTAAAGACAAGGTCGGGTATCACCGATTAGATTGTACGTATGAAGCACACTGACAATTTTGATTATAGAGCACGACGAAAACCAATACTTTCGTTCTCAAAAGATACCCAAAGACGGCTGAGGTTGACTACAAGCAAGAAGTCAATGGGTTTCGAAGTGTAAAACAATCTGAGAGCATTATGAAATTTTATGGAAGTTTCATTCAAGGAGATGATTACAGCCTTCTACTCGAATTCGCTGACAGAGGCTCTCTTGAACGGTACTTTGAGAAGGAGTCACCACCAAGTCGAGGAGTAGATATCATCAAATTCTGGGAAGCCCTATTTCAACTGATTAAGGGATTGAAGGCCATTCACTCCGTCCGCCCGTGAGTTTGAGTTCGTGCACATTAATTTCTACAACACTGACGATTTCAGGGCTCACTTGAACGTCAACCCAGAGAGCATCTCAGTTCTGAGCGGTAATGAGGTTTCTTCCTCGGATTGGGAGTTCAAGTTCTCAAATTTTGGTCTAATAAATGGCGACAGCGAGTTTGTACAGCGAGATTCCCATACATATAGTACGTACTTCTTCCTAAAGAAAGTTATGTGTTCTAAATGCTAGGACAGAAGCTCCTGAGCAAGATGGATCTGCATCCACCTGGGCTGCTGATATCTGGTCTCTTGGTTGTATTTATAGCGAGGCTGCTATGTGGATTGCAGATGGATACAAAGGAGTCGAAGAGTACCGAAGACAACGAATGGCTGAGTCAGAATCAACAACTTTCAGAGGAATGGATTGTTTTCACAATGGTAATAGTGTTCTGCAAACAGTACTGGATGCTCATAGGGATATTGAAGACCGCTTACGTAGATCGGATTACATCACCAAAGATGTTCTAGACTCTATGGTAGAAGAGATGTTGTGGGAGGAGGATCGGCCAAATGCCAAGGCATTGACTCGAAAGGCGGATACGATCTTAACACGGGCTCGCCAAAAGGTTTCCTCAATTTCAGGGGATGACTCGAGGCCACCAAGTAGCCAAAGTAGACCTCTACCACCTCCACGACTCAGACCCCCAACTCAACCTCTTCCACCAATTCCACGAGTCTTATCTCCTGGACTTTCATCTATCGCAGAGCAACAACAGCCGCCTAATGTTGACAAGTGGCGTGCACAAATTCAAGAACTTCAAGTCCCACGATCTCTTTTCAACAATGGTCCATCTAGTGTATCCTCGAGTCCAACTGTACCTCATCAGCAGCTTAGTAGCGCAGAAAGCGTTTCAGATTTTGATCGGGATCTCACAGGCTCTGTCGCAAGTTGGAACTTCGGTGATACAAACTCTACTACGTCTCCCTCAACACCTTTCAGCTCACCCCATGTGAGTGCTTATTATGATTATCAAGGGCACAATCCAAACGAAGGTCGTCCTCGAGCCATGCCTCCTCAGGTGACCCAAGAGTACCGGATACCTCTTCCACCAAGAAGTACATCACGTGGTCAATCTTATAAGATCAGACAGCACTCCAACTCGGTCGACTCCGCTCAAGCGCCTTCAGCTCCACCCTCTGAGATTCATCCCGCCCTGAGAATACAAGACTTGCAGCCTAGCAGTGCGATAGATACTCTCCCCAGCCAGAATCAAGGCCTCCAAAGTTCCGATCTCCCGCAGGGACGAAGAAGGGAACAACATTCCATCGATGACTCTCGAACAATTGGACGAGCGGGAAGTCGTGCAAGCAGTCGACATTCCAGCAACTTCTCCCTCTCTCGATCTTCTCATAGCGATGAAAAAGCGCCTGTTCAGACCAAACCACAAAAGCGACTAGGGGGGTTTTCTCTCTTCCCCGTTAGAACTCAACGTGAAGCACCCAAAAGCCCAGATGTTCAGTCTCCGGAGCGAAGTCTCTTTTCACGCAAGGATAGTGTAGCTTCGCACCCTTCTTCGAAAAGCACCGATCGGAATTCTTATGTAGCCGATGCCGCGTCAAACTCCGAGTATCTTTCGATTAATACGTGTTTGCAATGGAAGATTGCGAACAAGAAGGTTAAGAAATCGTCAAAAGTGCCACCGCTACCAGGAGGCAATATGCTCGGTGGATTGAATGATCGTGATCATGTATAATATCTCTCCCGTATTCTTTGACCATTTTACTCACATGTTCCTTCTAGGTTTTCATCATCGATGACAGTGCTTCAATGCAACCGGTGTGGTCTGACGTAAAGCGCGTCTTCGAAGCTCTCTCTTACGTTGTAAAAGGCATGTCTCCTGACGGCACCGAGCTCTTCTTCACTGTTGCATACGACACGTGGCGACGCAAGGACACCTCAGATCTCTGTACCTACCTCGAAAAGAAATCCATCGAAGGAGAAACAAATATCTCCTATCGTCTCAACCTCCAGTTGCAATCTTACCGATCTAGACTATATAATGCAAGAGGCCAGAAAGGTGCGAAAGGTATAGTGCGACCTATGAGCTTTTATGTCTTGACAAATGGAGAGTGGGGCCCCGGGCCAGACCCGAAGATTGCGATAAATGCGATGACTAAATATTTACTGGCGGAGAAGATGATAAATGGTCAGGTTACGGTGGAGTTTATTAGCTTTGCACAGAGTGCAGCGGCGGTACAGAAGATTAATGATCTTGCAAACACGGATTTTGGAATGTAAGTTTCTATTCCGATGATGAAGATGGAAATGGAATTTCCCCGCTAACCATGTTTGAATAGGGATATTCTGGATTGTACGCCATGGACCGGAAATGTTCTGAAAATGCTTCGAGGGCCTTTGGATAAAGAATTCTTCAAGGAAGACGATGGGAGGCAAAACGGAGTCGCAAGCCCAACGAGTCCAATCATCAACACAAATTTTCCAATAATCAACGAGCTAGCATAGCTGATATCCCAAAGATATATGAACCTATGACAAGTCTATGAGGTGGGTTGGAGATTTTTAAGGCATCTAGAAGATTATTTATGATTCAAGAGGTCAAAAAAAACGGAAATACAAGAGTCATACCTGGTAAAGAGAGCGGCACAAATGTAGGAATAGATGATTAGGGGTTTTGAGCAAGGCCGCGGGGGATTCACTTTTGTGTGTTATTAGGTGTGCAATATCTAATATTATGTAACATCTCGCCAATAATTGTCTAGAGACCTCAGGGTTGTTAGTTCTAGCGAGCCTATGTAAAAGAAATCAAATTTCGAGAAAAAGTCATACCACAATCATGTGTAATTTCCTGTGCAAAGAATTTTTGGTCAGGTGGGAAAGTCTCTAGCAAAGCCAGTAATTTGAGGAACCTACTAAGCCGCCTTTCTTTGTTTTTGTTTACTTCCTCTTACCCTCGAGAGATTTCAGGAAATTTCAGTTGTGAAGGACAAAATTAGCGAAGTCAGAAGAGGCGGTTGCGAAGAGGGACAGCCGAGTTTAGTGACAAGCCAGTAACACTTAGCCCAAAACGCCTTTCAACTAGGTCCACTGTTTCCTTTATGGTCTGCTGCTTTTAAGCGTTCTTCTCAACATAAATTTCCCCTGTTATGCGAGTGATTCGCACTGCTATCAATACACCTTCCAGCCTAGTATGAACAATATTTCCTACAATTTTGGGCCTTCTACTCTTCAATATTACTACACCTCCTTCTATATCATCACTAAGAGGCTTCTAAAGATTTTTCTAGCACTATAATGTTATTTCAGCTCTCTCTCTCTCTCGCGGCCGAAAAAGAGCGTGCTTACTACCAAACCCCGGCAGTGGTAAGCAGGAACCCAGGGATTCTGATACCAATGTTGCATCCAAGCGCGATGATTTCCGCTCCTGGAAGTCCTCAAGGTGGCCCACTAGAGGTGTTGGTGTTTCCATTGCCCAATATTGTCGATATGAGGTGTGCCATTGATCGGGTTGTTAGAAGTGGAGGTTCGAGAGGGGGGCAATGATGTAAGGACGACGACCGGCGTTGCTACACAAGCCATGAAACCAGCCTTTATGTCTAAGCCAGTGTAAGATTTAATTTCTACCTACAGGATTTGCTGGCCGTCGCAGCACCTGTAGTGGTTGCCTCAACTGCGCGAGGAATCTGTCTGTTTGCTACAAACAAACCACTCTAGATACATGCTACAGATGTGGCATCTGTTGTGTTTGAGCCAGGTTGAGCAGCATACATTGATATTGATGCAGCCATCGCCTGTGAGACTGAAGCTGCGCAGAGGTACGTTACCACGCCTTGTGGATAATCTGCAACTTTGACCGTGGCATGAGCTTGCACGACACAGACTTGGGCACAAACCCGAGCTTTATTATAAGCAATCAGGCTATAAAGGGACACATCAGCAGTGAAGATGAGATAGAAATATGTGAGGACGATAAATAAAGGCAAAAGTTTATGCATATTGATATGAAGTGGGGCTGTGGGCTGTCGAAGCTTGAGGAGATTCTGGCTGTACTGGTGGTAGAGTGTGTATGGTGGAGAGAGATGAAGGAGGAGAACGGACAGGAGAAAGTAATTAAACAATCTCTTAGTAGGTGCCAGTAGGCTGTGCTAGATAGGACTATCACGGAGGTCTTTCAATGAATACTTATGGGCTCCTCGAACACAGTCAAGGAAGTAAGTTAGCGAGTGAGTTCACTACGGAGGTGTCCCTTGGCAGGTTTTATTGTCCAAGCCAAGATGATATTTTACAATAAGAAAACAAAAAGGGCATTTCATAAATCTCACACCGGCTTCTTCGCAAGCCAACCCTAATAAAACGAAGGTAGATGCTTCTCTTTAAGGCTTACTAGTTACAAACAACACAAGTGAGTTTGAGCCCCAATAACACTTAATAGAAGTTGAGGAGAATATCAAGACGTGACTCGTTGAGGTCACAACCAGAAGCAATATCAACAACATCACAAAACGAGGCCGAAAACATGCAAGTCACGAGCGTGCGGCGAGAGACGGCTCGGCAGGATGGCAAAAAGTAACTCTCCCCAAACGTGATGTTCCAGCATTGCTTATTATCCTACATCGGCGCCGTCAGCCATCAGCCATCAGCTTGGCGAGGCGTGGTCGCCGATTAGATTTGCGCCAGGTTCATTGACGTGTCTCATCTTGTGGATGGGGGATGTCCCAGGTTTGAGGCTCTCAACACTACAGGTCTGGGATAGCATCAACGCCTACAACGGGGAATTACTTGTAGGTTGGAGAGAGCAACGATCTAC
Organism: Tricladium varicosporioides; assembly: GCA_021365295.1. Classification (NCBI taxonomy): domain Eukaryota; kingdom Fungi; phylum Ascomycota; class Leotiomycetes; order Helotiales; family Tricladiaceae; genus Tricladium; species Tricladium varicosporioides. The sequence goes on from JAJTIW010000002.1 coordinate 1,454,389, forward strand.
AGGAGATATGTAGATAGACTAGCTGAGGCGATCGTCATAGAGCTATTCATTTGACTCAGGTGTTCTTTCAATGGCTCTGCTTATGGCTGAGGTCACGTTGTCCAAACGCCTAACAGGTTTGGCAGCTAAGCTTTCGAAACATCCCCAAAGTTCATAAGGTGAAGCCAGCCTGCTATCATCTTGCGTTTTGTGCCATTTGAACACTTGAACAAATATCATCTTTCAAGTGTCTCTAGAGTGAGAACGAGAAGCGAGTTTTATGATGATCATGTCACAACTGTAAATTCATCAAATCTACTTTTGCCAGGGCAAGCGTTTCTTTTTATCCGGTCTCTGCCCTATCGAATGCGATGTGCAACGAGTTTGCGTCCCCTCAGGGTAGGCGCATGGGTAAATCCACACGGGTATCTCGGCGTGGATACATTCGGTCTTGGCATTTATCGGTAAAATTGTGCCGATAGCCGTGCCGAGATGTAAGGAATAAGAGACAAGGAAGATGCCAAAAGGCAATTTTTGACGAAGGGAAGTGGAGGCCACAGAGGAAAGTCGTGGAAGAGGGGTGAAACTGAAAGAAGTTACTCACAAAATGATTTGAACGGCGCTCGAGGAAATCAATCGAATTCATATAGGACATAGTCCAATTAAACTATTTGTCATAATCATAAATCTTCTCAAAATATCAAGAGGTATATCCCGAACACCTTCCCATCCTCATCCTAAACATCATATATGCCAATTCCTTTCATTCCTAACGCCAAACATACTCTCAGACCATCCAACAAAACCATGATATTATCATTACCTGCCTCTGTAATCTGGCTTCCTCGCCATGTTCACTGCTGGCGGTGGTCCGTCGTCCATAGGATATGGTAAAGGAGGCCGCGGTCGCCCACTGATAGGCGAAAGCGGATCTTGGATGGGGGTTTTGGGTGGTAGGGGTGGAGGCTCGACTCGGCCATTGTTGTGGGGTATCGGTAGTCTACCGACTGATATTCTAGGAGCGTCATCTAAGCCCGTGATGGCGATTTTGTCCGCGCCTGAGTTATGTGCATATTCGCTTGGGGTAGGACTTTGTATCACAAGTTTGTCGTCATCAACTTTCGCCATGCTATGTGATGATACCCGTGGTGAGTGGTAGTGTGATTGATGTTCCGAGGACGATCGAGGGGATGGACTCTGTTTGCGTCGAGGTACTTCCAATGCCTCGTTTCGACCTGATTCGTATGAGGGTCGGAGAGGTGGGCTTCTTTGCGGTTGGACTGGGAAGTTTATGGGAATTTCGGCTGGAAGCTCAACGGCTCCGGGATATGCTTCTGGAACCTCTGGCAAGTTCTTGTAAGCACCGGCACCGCTAGTCGACCCTAGACCTTCGTTCTCGAATCTTGACTTTGCTCGATAGATCTTTGCCAACTTGACTGCTGCTTCACAAGTCATCCTTTGTGATTCGCTCTTTCCGAGATATCGTCTTGTGTTTGTGCTGATATCCGCTAGTCGATTCCACTCGTTCATTCCAAACTCTCCTACTCCGACCTCCACGTTGAATCTATAGTAATTTTCAATGTTGACACCTCTCCTGCTGAGTCCTTCTCTGATCATGTATTGATGGGTAACCTCACAATCCTCAATTTTTGCAATCAGCTTCCTCCGAGCCTCTGCAAAATCTCCCATAAATCCTTCATACCACAGATGCGAGTTCTGGTCACTCCCAGCTGGTCGTTTCCCAGTTCCTACTGATACCACAACGCCAACATCCCTACCAGGCCACTCATTTACACATGCCTCGTCTAGCGCCACTGGTGCAGGATTGAAATGCCCGGCTCCTTCGTCGATAAATACCGATTGACCGATCTGGATAGGTTTGAAGGCCAATCCGGCTGCAGCAGTTGCACGACCAGCCTCCCAAATTGTACACTGAAACTCGGGCGCAGGTTCTTTTCGAGAATCATAGGATCGTAGGACAGCCGGCGCAGCTCCTTTTTGGGATCCCTTGTACATAGCAGTGACAGCCCTAAGATGTATTAGCTTTCTGTCACAAGGGAAATATAATTATACGTACGTCTTCGTTCTGTTTTCTCTATTGTCATATAATTTGGCGTTTGGATTCCCCCATCTCGAACTCATCAGTGGTCGATTGGAATAGCTGCCCGGGCCTCGAGCACTAAAACTTGCAACACTTGCATTACTCCCATGTCTTTGCGGTGTTCTACTACTCAGATAGTTTCCCGATCGTGCGCCCTCAGGCTCTTCGCCATCATTTCCCTCATACTCGAAGACCGTATGCTCCCTGACACACTCTCTAATGGCTTCTTCCAATTTCGACGCCTTGAATAGTGTTGACCGGTATGGTATTCCCGCAATTGTTTTATCCGTCTCAAAGACCTTCTGCGTCATCCGCACATAAACCTCCTTACATGTCTCCAGATCTAATCGCAACCTGCCAAGCATCAAAGCAATCAACCCGCCCGTTCCTGTCCCAATTATGAGGTCAAAATGGTCGCATGGTTTCGGGATCTGGTCTCTTTTCGGTGCTTTCCCTTCAATCTCGACATATGTTCTGTGCATGAGTTCTTGTAAGATGATGAAGAGAGAATAGCCTCGCACGCCACCCCCGTCTGCTCAATGTTAGCAAGCACTCGAGGAAAGACGCAACAAGTTCACTTACCTAGAGACAATATCCGTAGAGGTGGCCCCTTCGTAGTATCTTTGCGCCTCATGGCGCTGGTATTTTGCATGGTCGACAACGGTGTGTATACAGGGTAAGTTTCTTGGATGGTGTCTTCAGGCAGGGAAGGCAACTTCGAGTCACTGCCCCGCGATCGCCTTTTATCTCTAGCTGCAGAAGCAGCTAAGAAGTTCAGCCGCGCCGTTTTGAATATGTTCTTCGGGTTCTGCGAGGATGACTGTGTTTGCGTGGTGAATGTGGAGCGCAAACTTGAGTCAGCAGGAAATTATGGCGAAAACGCAAACAAATTCTGGTGGTTGACTTCGTGATCTTCTGCTTTTGTTATCGGGCGCGAAGGCGTGACGCTGTAACTCATCGACAGGGGCTGTTGACTGCGCCCAGGAGATCCCGAGTTGCATGTGCTTCAGTGTTCCACTCTATGCTGTACGGCGGGAATAACTTGTTGGAGTGATACAGGACAAACTGGGAGTATTTCAAGCAAACAAAAGTGTGCGCCAGCCAGGGAAAAAGCCAAAAGGAATATCTACGGACTAATTCGTCTTTTCTAGAACGCTTACGCACTTCCAAGAGAGTCGCCGAGCCGGTGACCTCCTCTCAACTTTCATGCCAAGTTCGCCCAAGAGTTTTGCCCTCGGAGCGTGCGGTCAGTGAAGATGGTTCTCTTGGATAATTGGTCGTCCTCCCTTGTAAATAATGACGTTGATTGGTTTTCAGGGGTTGTTCAGCGCAGAGGGGTTGCGGTTTTGCCAGATATTGTGGCGGTGCAAGGATGAATACCAAATTCTGCAATTCCCCATCTTTCCCCTCCAAATCGACCTTCAAAATATCCCAGGATTCGTATTCATTGAAGTAGTTCTCAGAACTGTGAATAATGAATATAGTAACTCAGCGATTATTCTTGTGGCTATTTTCATCCCGAGCTTCAAAGTTATTCTCGGGTGACATTCATAAACTCAGAAGTCATCAGGGATGATGTCACTGAAGGTTGTTTCGAAACGCTCTACACTGCCCGAAGAACGTCTTCCACGTCTTTGTTGCTTATAAATGCTCGCTTCTATCTCGTTTATCTAGTTAATGATGCTCGGCCTCTCATATTCGTATTTTGACACGCAAGCGTTTCTTCCGAGCAGTGCGAAATATAAAGTTCTGACATCCAGGCAGCAGAAACATTCTGGAAAGACAAGAGCTAGCCATGTACCTACATATACGATCCGAGTGGTCGACGGGTGTCTGAAACAGTATCTACGGAGTATTTGCGCAACTTCGCCATGAGTATGATTCAAGCTTGTAGTGTTTAAGACTCTCGCTCAGGAAAATTTCCCTACTTCTGTTCCACCCAGTCACTACATTTCAATCACTTTAGAGCCTATTATGATATCTCAAAGCCAACAGAAAGTACCTTTGGCTAGATGATGTAGAATCAGTTGGAGATAGAGTTTATATAAGTGAAAGGTCTCTCAGCAGCTCGTCTAATATATCCTTTTATTTAATGCGAGATTGTGAATATTCCCTACCTTCCCTCACGGTAGTGGAGTAGCTTCTTTTTCAGTACTCGAGGAAAGGAGCAGATACCATGTTTTTCTCCCAGGCTCATCAAGTGATTTCCCGTGCAGCTTCGGCAGGTTGCACAGACTGCAGGGTGCCTTTCGTGCTATCTCGACTTTCCTCTCGGCTGCCTCGGCTACACAATGTCATGGCTTCCAGCCAGTTTGATACCACAACATCCATAGCTAGACGTCTTCTGCTCGCTACATCCAACCGCTTTCCATCGATTCCCCTACAAACATCCTTTTTGGCCATGACATCTACTACAATGGAACCATTTGACCTTTCGCTCGGCGCGCCTGCCAGGGCTTCTACTATTGTTACACAAATTACCAAAAGTCTCAGCACACCAAAATATATATGCTCACAAAGCCATGGCAATGAAACAGAACGACGCATATAACTATTCCCATGAAAATTGGGAGGCTGAAGATTTGAAGCCTCATGTCTAACATCTACAAAAGGATGATTTTCTATGTAGGAGTTCTGTTCTTCAAGATGCGCCTTTTGGTTTGCAAATTAAATTCTCATTTCATTCCTTACCAACTATGTAACATAAAAGCATATTACTCATATCCCGACTATTTAGTTACTCTTGCGCGACCTCTTCAGTCTTTTGATTTCTCCTCATTTCCATTTCCCATTTGGATAGCCTCATCGCTCAGGCATTCCAAATATTTCTTTCAGAATTGATCAATGAGCAATTACATCCTATACCCGGCGACTCAATATACGGTGAGATTCAATACTCCTCACTTCCTTATGATGGCATCGGTTTTGCATCGCATGTCCTCACATACTACACTGCCATCTGTACTGCAGTGGGACGCAAACTATTAGTGCTATAGAGGCCCCTAAAAAAAGCATATTTAACATAATCCCCAACATTATACGCATGATTTTTACCGTCACCGTGACAGCATTCATCATGGTTTTATGTCTAAATTGTTGGCCCTTTGCTCTTATTGGGCTTTGGAAACTTACCCTTTCTTTCTCTCTCAACGCAATTGGTATCACAGAACTATTCTGTCACGTGAGCGCCGCCACAAAGCTCGCTCGATCTCTTTTCACATGACGATATTCTCCTGGATTGGAATGATTATCGGCATCGTTGGGATTGGCATAACTGCCTTCTTTCTAGGGAAGCCCACCACCGCAATCCAAACCATCACTCATGTCTTTCCTGGTATTGTCGGAGTAACCTTTATAATTGGGATACTGATAGGAATCGGGACTCGGATTGTAATTCATAAATCTGGACGCAAATGCGTTGTTGTTGGGACTGGTCTTGCAATGGCACCTTTTGGTATTGTCGCTATATTTTACAGTGATTGGATTCTAGCTGCGGTGGATGGAAACTGGGCTGGGAGGCCATCTAGCATCATGAGGTATGGTATTGGGTATGTTTTGTTGCAAAGCCACTACCGATGCTCCCAATGTGAGCCCGATGGAGTCAGAAGACTTGGTATAGAAATATGCAGTTAGAAATAGGTCCAAGCATCGTTTGGGTTTATTAGAATCCACTTATTAGCCCAGCAATTCGCCTCTTTTTAAGCGAGCAAAGAGATCAGATAGTACACAAGCACTTCGAAATTTCAATAGAACAGATAATTATTTGGTGGTAATTTTGCCCTTGATGAAAAAAAACCACCTGTCACTTTTATTTACGTCAGAATGGACTTGATTGCAATACTTTGGATGCTTTCTATACTTCTCTTTTGTTTTGGTTGCAAAACTCTAAGTCTAAATTTGGGTAGAAGAAAAGTCAACCCTCTTCCCGATCTCAAATTCACAATCGGCAAATATTACAACAAAGGATGTACCATACACTGTAATTCCTTTAGATTCATGATGACACTCACGTTTGCTGCCAACAATGCAACACACAAGTCCCCTGAAAAGAATAACTGGCAAAAGATGGCAAGATGTTTCTGGATAATTTCAATAAATGCCATCTGTCGTAACTTCACAGGTGAATATTTTTGAAAGAAAATTTTGTATCCTACACAAACTACAAAGAGGATATTTAGAGTTGCGAGAGTAAGAACTAACACTAAAGGAGAACTTGCACTGCAACCTGCTCCTCGGTCATTTGGAATATCGTGAAAGGTTACATTCTCTAATATTGATGCTCTAGTTACCGGGTAGGGAAAACTCTTGACATGCTCGTATAGAATGACGTTACAATGGCAGGCACAGCAAAGAAATCATGCATGACGAGTGACGAGACTCACGAGGTGAATGTTTAGCGAGGCTTCGCCGCAGCTTTTTGCATGATATAGTTCATTGCCCTATAAGGCAGAAGGATTTAAGTCGAAATTGAGCAAGGACTTCTTTATGTTAGCCGAGCTGATTCGGCTGACTGAGGCCGCAATACCCAAATGTGGATGGGATTACACTGCCAAGATCTCGCTTGTTGTCGGATATAGGACCTTGGGACTAAGTTGGTAGCACCGAAGGCTCAGCTACTCAGGGGATATAAGTCAGCTATTGGCATACGACTCACAGTGCTTAGGACCTACGGTACCTATGTGTATATCGTACATTACTCAATGTAGATAAAATTGAATATCACTAAAAATATCCAAAACTTATCCTAGTGAGCAGGCTTATTTCTTCTAGGGCCTCCTTGCTACTAACCTCTAGATGTACATACGGTTCCGTGCAGTACTTGCATGCAAATGATTCTTAACAGGGGGAATATGTAGCATGTTCCTAATAAACAGAAAGTGGCATTTGATAGGGGTCAAGATTACAAGTCTGATCACTGAACGTGGCCGACTTGAACGATGATCCTCTTGTGCAGGTTGACGCGTCAAATGTAATTCTATGTCACTTCATGGGCGAGGTAAGAACTTGGCAAAACCACAACTTGGAGTTGCAGAATATTACGTCAAGGGAAAACTGATAGGTGGCAATACTGACATGAAATCTGAGCTTTGAGCTGTTAGGGGAGCATTTCTAAGAAATATTAGTATGCTATAGAGCCCTGGTTTATTCCAGAGGGTATAGATTATAGATAGGAAGCACTAAAATGGTGGTGTTGTATAAAAATGTTAATGTGAGTAGAAATTGACAAATACAACATCTTGTGCCTTTTTGGCGGTTTCTTAGGCCATGAGTCTGTCAGCAGCTGTGCAACCGTCAAACCTAGAAACTCAAAAATGATTTAGGCAAATAGGGAACTCGTAGTCTATCGAGTGACCCAATTATAAAGCTTCCCCAAGGCAGAAGGATGAAGAGCTAGGAAATGATCATGCGGTCACTATGTTCCTCACTCCGCAGTTACTACTTTGGCTAAACCATCCCGACTCATAACTACTCTAACCCAACTTCATCGTATCTCATCCTGAATATAAATAAGAAGCATATCCTCTAAAAAATCCATCACTCACAATCACTTCGAGCATCAAAAGACACTCAACTAAGCTTCTCCAACAATTCCAAATCACCACTCTCAAAGTACTTCAAGATCCCCCGTTCTCACATTACTATCGCCTTGCTATTACAAACCACCATGCAATCTTTCACCATCACCACTGTTCTTGCATTCCTTGCCACCGCCGTAGTCGCAAGAAACTGCACTCCCGGTCTGGAGTATTGCGGGAAAACACTTCAGGGTTCTAGCAACGCTATCAGCAGTACGTAATACATTCCACGATAATATAAAAACCAGAACACGTATCAGCAGAGTAGCAAGACTAACATCATAATACTTCTCTTAGCCAACTATCAAGCTCAAATAGATCAAGCTCTGTTTGCGGCAGGGAAAACCGGACAGGATTGGCAAAATAGCATTTTCCATTGTGTCGGTGGAAATAATGGGGTCATTTCTTACGTGACCTTCTGTCCTCAGGGGTGCCATCAGAATCCCACCGGTGTCAGCGACGTTTGCAATCCATAGGATGCTTGATAGCAATCATGCGGACTCTACTTGTAGAAGTTGGAAAATAGAGTGGTGAAGGAGAGGGTGAAAAGTGCCGGGGAGGGGTGAAGAGAGAGATTATCGGGGATTTTTGGTCCAGTATTTTGCTTCACTTCTGGTATGCACTTGTATACCAGCCCTTTGTATAGCAGGATTCCAATGCTCTTTGTTGTTCTGTTAAAGGCGCTTGACCTAATTTGAAATGCCGTGATTGTGTAAGTAGGAGGTATTTCTGCAGCGTGCCGCAAATAAGAGACGCTTTTGAGAAAGCGCAAGAGGAGAAGTGCACAACGATTTAAAATTTTAAAATATGCGACTAATTTTGGGACGGCAAATATATTTTCCTAGAGTTATTTGATTCTCCAACTGTGCCGCTGGGAGGGAGTGTGATGTCCCATATGTTTCTTTGTCCTGATATGGGGAACGATGTTGAGTACTAGTACTAAAATGTTTATTATCACATAATATGTGTGTATCTACTACTTAGCTCCCGATTTCCTATCTGACCTTCTTTTTCTAAGTCAAATCACTTCTTCATGTGCTTCAGGATACGTATACTTGAATACGTTGGGGTTTGTGATTTCTCCGGTGTCCATAAACTCCACAGGAGGAGCCGAGATTGTTATAGCCCGGATAGATATAGTCCTGATATATGTAATCCGGATTGGTGTATCCCTCTCTATAAAGCTCACATTGTGCTTGTACCTCAGTATTATCTTCCTTTATCAACTTCTGTATTAGATGGGCTTGCTGATTAAACCCTTTTGGTTTCTTCTTGGTACTATAACTGATCTACTGAATCATGAGCTGAAAGTACTAGAGCGAAATTCCATGCTTAATTAAAGGCTCGGAAGAGTAAATAGGAATCTAGATGACCCCCATCCCAATACAAAAATCTCGATATCTCTCAAAGTCATGATCTCTCGCATCCTAGCTAAGGTAGGTGTCGTAGCGTCCTGTAACTTCTCAGGTATTCCCCTTGGCACGAGTGGGGGTGGATGATATTTCTTACTAGGTGGTAGAAGCACAGATTAGAATCTTCTCTAAGCTTGTGCAAAGAGCTAGGATTACTGGTAGGTAGATGTGCAGACAAGTTCGAAGACCTTGTGGACAATTCGTCCCACAAAGGTCGCGAGAACAAGGGTAAGGTTGAACTCACCCGTGAACTGGGAATGCTCCAAGGGACTGGCATTCTGCAGCACTATGGTAGTAATAAACGAACGAAATTTATTGTAATAGACTACTGAGGTCAGATCTTTAATTAGTGCTTGACCGTGAATTTAGCAAGTTGCTTGCATTGAAGCAGCATGCTATCTTTTGAGACGTTACTTATAGAACAAAGCCTGCCTAGGCTGCTATGACGCAGCGTCTAAGGTGCACGAAATAAGTGGTTAGCAAGTGCAGGAAACACTAAAGAGTTGTTGTGTATCGGGGTGCCGCTCGTAGTTTCTATAGTTCCAGGATCCATAGACGAGTATCTAGATCTTTGCGAAAGGGCCGATAATGCATCAGCTACTATCGGCGTCCTCCATTGTCTCGTTGATTACAGGAATTTAGGGTTATTATTTTGAATTCGCCGTTTCTTTGAGACGCACTTTTCTACGAAGACTTGCTGCATAATCTATGTGATTATGGCTCCATGGACCCAAGGGGCATCGTAGTTACCCCTTGATACCAATGCTCTTTTATGTTCTATCTCTGTTCAACCTCCAAGTTATATCAATATTGGACTAAAATTCGAAAAGGAGCGTTCACACAGAGGTTATTTTCTAAGATCGTGTTAGCTTCGTGTGCTTAGTTGCGCCACTTGATTCTAGGATCTTGGTAGATGCTAGAAGTAACAGACAGTTTGATAGAACAACTTGAAGGGAGTGATGCCTTACACATCTCGATACTTTTTAGGGTTCGTAATTTACACATCCTTTACACTATCCGGCAGCCACGTTTTGTCTTTCTGGTCATGGCTATGTCGAGTGGTAAAAACCGCCCAAAGGCTATAAGAGAGCTAGCCTGGTGTATTTTTGGAACAAATTTCAATTGTTCTCAGTCTACGCAGATGCACACTTCGAGTCCAGATCCACTCCTACCCAACGTTGAGAAGAAAACCTTCTGCAATACAGGACAGGAGCCCCGGATATTAGCCTTTCTCCAGCGCAAACTCCAAAACTTCGCAGCCACGACATACAGTGGAGACCCCATGGTGTAGCACCGAGACCTCTCCGGGGCCATCACCCACCTTAGTCCCTAATAGATGGGCTCTGATAAGTCTTAGATCTATGCTTTCTAGCCTTACTTGAATCTCGTGAATTAGAGTTGTCGAACGACCATAACGCCACCCATTATTAACTTTGCTAGAGCTATGCTAAGAAGGAGCAATGCTATTCCAGAGAGAGCAAGATGCGCCTGTCAGAGAAGATGCCAAATATGTCAAAGCTTTCTCCTCCGATTATCGTGTACAACAGTCAGTCCCATCATCCCTGTACCACCTGGGGTGATTGCACTCATTACATTTCTCCGTCAGTCACCGCCACCAACGAGGGCATGGCGACAAGATTGCTTTTAGGTACTAGCGGTGACGAGGTAGAAGGGATAAAATCCCATATGTCGGAATTCCCTCACCTGTATCTCAAAACTCCTAGGATCTTGACTTTGATCGCTTTAACTATCGCATAATCTTTCAGTAATGTCATCCGACCCGTTCCCCCAGTAGATGCAAATCGATTAGAAGGACCGATTTGAGCTACTGCAACCAGCCTTTACAGGATGCATTTCCTAGTCCACAAAACGTTTAATGATTGGGGATCGCCTCCAGATGCTTTCGAACTGTTGAATCAAAATTAGGGTTTGCGGGGTAGTAAAAGAGGCGCATGGAGGCGAGACTGCCGTACCTCTCCCACTGGTTGATTTCACTCCGACTTACCTGTGCCGGTCATGGATCTTGGGCAAAGACTACTAGGTTTGAGTGGTTTCCACTATCTCTCATCACATAAGCAGGGCCATCCATGGGAAATGGCTACGTCGACGGCGCAAAATTATTGCGCGATCCTGTCTCGAGTTGTCCATCGAGACCCATTCAAACCCAGGGATTCTCATCACCTGCTGTCTTTGTCCAAACTCAATTATGGCGATCTTTCCCCCGTGAGGCAAGACTAGACATGGGGAGCTCAAGCATTTAGACCCTGGTTCTCTTTCCCACCCTATCAAGCTATTATAGCTTGACGGCACGATGTTCCTTCAGGTGTAGGACTTATAAACTGTTGCTGTCACCTTGTCCCAGGAGATCCCAAGTTTTTCCTACTTGTTCATTCAAGGGTCAAATATTTTGGAAATTCAGAAAGATCAAGCAAAATGGGTTTGTCACTGAAGAAGCCTGCGGACGTGCCGGGCAGGTCATGGCCTGCCGTGAGTTTCAAGATTTTCTCCTCTGAACAAGTTGCTAACTCCCTAACAGATCATGATTGGGTTGTTTGTTGCTTTTGGAGGTGTTCTCTTCGGCTATGATACTGGAACAATTGGTGGTATTCTGGCTATGCCATATTGGCTTAAGGAATTCTCAACTGGATACCGTATCAATGGTGCACCTGCCATCACAGCTTCTGAACAGTCTCAAATCGTCTCTATCCTTTCCGCTGGAACCTTCTTCGGTGCCCTCGGAGCAGCTCCTCTTGCTGATACCCTCGGTCGTCGAATGGCATTGATTGCATCTTCAATTGTCTTCATTTTTGGTGTCATTTTGCAGACAGCAGCAACAGCAATTCCAATGTTCGTTGCTGGTCGATTCTTTGCTGGTTTTGGTGTTGGTCTTATCTCTGCTTTGAGTACGATATTATCCCTCTGACTTGATGGCGGCACTTATTAACTTTCATAGTTCCCCTCTACCAGTCAGAGACTGCTCCTAAATGGATTCGCGGTGTCATCGTTGGAAGTTACCAATTCGCGATTACCGTTGGCCTTCTACTTGCAGCTATTGTTGACAATGCTACCAAGGACCGAGATGATACTGGTTCATATCGTATCCCAATTGCTGTGCAATTTGCTTGGGCTATAGTTCTTATCAGTGGCATGCTCATTCTACCCGAAACACCTCGATTCTTGATCAAGAAGGGCAGGCCAGAGAAGGCTTCTCGCTCTCTTGCTCGGCTCCGTCGCTTGCCCGAAGACCACGAAGCTATTCGAGATGAGTTAGCTGAAATCACTGCCAACCATGAATACGAATTGACCCTTGGGAAAGCCTCATACCTTGACTGCTTTAAGGGTGGTGTCCGCAAGAGACTCGCAACAGGCTGCCTCCTCCAAGCTCTCCAGCAATTGACTGGTATCAACTTCATCTTTTATTATGGTACACAATACTTCAAGAACTCTGGCATCACCAACTCATTCGTCATTTCCATGATCACCAGTGCTGTCAACGTCGGCTCTACCATCCCCGGTCTTTACGCCATTGACAAATTTGGCCGTCGACCACTTCTCCTCTGGGGTGCAGTGGGCATGACAGTCTCTCAACTCCTCGTTGCTGTCCTGGGAACGACCACAACTGGCCAGAACCCAACAGATGGGACAACCTTCTCTCTCAACGACTCAGCCCAAAAAGCAGCCATCGCATTCATCTGTATCTATATCTTCTTTTTCGCCTCCACCTGGGGACCAATCGCCTGGGTTGTAACTGGCGAAATCTTCCCCCTCAAAGTCCGCGCGAAATGCCTCTCCATGACCACCGCCACGAACTGGCTCCTTAACTGGGCTATCGCCTACTCAACCCCCTATCTCGTCAACTGGGGCCCGGGAAACGCCAACCTCCAGAGTAAAATCTTCTTCATCTGGTTCGGGTGCTGCTTCCTCTGTATCACATTCGTCTACTTCATGATTTACGAGACAAAGGGACTTACCCTAGAACAAGTCGATGAGTTGTATGATGAGGTTAAGGTCGCGAGTAAGAGTAGGGCTTGGAGACCTACAACGACGTTTAGGGAGATTAGGGCAAGTATTGCAGCGCAAGGGGGTATAGGTGGCGCCCATGTTCCTGCAACGGAGAAGTACCATAATGGGGGTTCGGAGAAAGTTGAGGGGGAAGAGTATAAACACACTGAGTAGAACTCGTACTCGAGTTATCGTCTTTAGATACTATAGAGTGGGGATGATGGGGAGGGTACTGGTCAGACGGTGGATTTATATGATGGTTGGAGTACAGCAATTATATCATGGGTAGATGAAGAATGAACTGATACCTTTTATTTTTGATGTACAACATTTCGCAAATGAATATTTGGTGCTGGATTGAGGCAAGGATGAGGAATAGGACCCATGCCTGGGTCCGGACATGACCTAATACCCTTTTGTCCCCGCCCTCACAGAATGTTGAAATTCGAGGAGTAAAGCATAAATAATGAACATCAGGCAGAGAATTGACGAGTTGGTGATCAGAGGTCATAGAGAACATTGATTACTAAACCCAGAAAGAAATTCGTAGTGGTTATAGATCTAGAATAGTTCTGTTGCAGAGGAAATATTGGAAAGGAGAAACCAGTCCGAAATGCATAATATCTGGATCCATCAAGGGCAGATTCGTTATGTTTGCATATACTATGTTATGAATGGTAAATCTTCGTATGCCAAAGTCTTTCCTAAACGCCCTATTATATATTTCCACCCTATACAGTAACCCTCTATCTCATCAAGCATCAATCATAACAATACACAAATGTAGCCATCCATCCGCATAAGCTGCCTCTCTCATCACCTCTTCTAGCGGCGCTCTCATTGGCACCACAGCTCCATGCAATACTGGTTCCGCTAATATTGGATCCCGTCGACTTGGAAACAGTGTCGGTAAGGCTTGGTTCAGCGCTACACCAAGAGTTTGTACTTCTCGAGATTGGTTCTTGGGGGTTATCAATGTTTGAATGATTTTGAAGGAGCCGAGTGGGTGGTCATCGTTAGAAGAGGGAGCGGAAGGTATGTATATTCTAATGGGTATGTGTTTTAGGGGTCTAGCGGAGTTAAGGAGTATATTTTGAACGCGGGAGAAGGAGGAGAAATCGTCTAGTTAAGAGGTTAGTGATGTCTGAGAGATAAGAGGGAGAATGGACAACATACTATCTTGCACTGCATTCCAGAGTTGTGTGGAGTCGTCTTTTGACATTGACATTATGCCTTGAGCCGTGCCATATCGTATGAAGTCTGCCTTTAACCAAAGTCGGTCAGTAGTAATTCTCTTCATCCTAGGCCCCGGCTCTGGGAGGGTTTGATTAAACCTCTTTCACACTGTTCATAAACGTATCATGCATATCAAACAACGGCCCATCACCCAGGGTCAGCCTCCATGGCAATGATGGCTGATAGAGATCGCATAATAGCCCAACAGGGAGATTCTTCAGCGGTATACCCTCATGAGAGAAGCTGGAGCAAGGACCGAAGAAGAGGGTAAGGCGGGGAAGAAGGAGTGGTAAATATGACAGTCGTGGGATCCGGATTAGGTACGGTGTTGTTGATAATGGATGTGTTATATGAAGTGGGATGGTAGAGTTCCAGATATGAGATTGCATGGTTGTTGTGCGTCCATGAGAAGTAGGTCAGGTTGGTCAGGACAAGGCTGATGTTGTTGACAAGCGGATTTGACAAGGCTGGCGAGAAGTTGTGATGCTCGCTTGGCGCTCGGCTTCATCTCCATCTTCATGGACCCCAAACATCGTATTTTTCCGGGTTCGACCCCAACCAGGTCGCTGTAGGGTTACGGAATATATTCAGTTGATAGGCCGAACCAACGTTGAGCCAGCACCAGTGGATGTATCAGAGGCTGCACGCAAGCGCGGGGCGTCTCTGCTTATGCCATGTCATCTGATGTGGAGGGATACCAGAGCCACACAGCAGTTCAAGAGGCTGATATCTTGATGCCTATTTTCCTACACTTTTATCAAATCTATCATCCAAGAATCAAGATCAGAACGCACATCTGCTTCACTAAAAGCTCATTCAGAAAATATTCCTCGCGAAATGGCAGAAGCCATAGGCTTAATTGCAAGTGGAATTAGCATTGCTCACCTAGCTGGTGAGGTCACCAGAACTGTCATCAAGTTGAAAGATTATTGGGATCAGATTAAGGATGCACCTGGCGAAATCAATCTCCTCCTTCGAGAAATTGAGTCTCTTGGTCTTATCATGTGCCACATACAGGATGATACCAGGAAGCTTCAGGGGATATCTACCATAGGAAACATCCACCTGTTCCATAGTCTGGAGCTATGTAATGAGGGCGTCAATCATTTAGCTAGCCTGGTTAGCGAACTAGACGAGAAGATCTTCGAGTCGAGGAGCAGATGGAGACAAAGCATTGGTTGTGTGAAGGTTGTCCTCAAAAAGGATGAGATTAAGCGTCTGAAGAAACGTATGAAGAGTGCAATTCAGCTACTCTCATTGTCCTATCAATGTCATACCAAGTATGACTCAATTCCTCTTACAAAACACATACCTTTATGGCTGACACCTGACAGTGCCATGGTTAAATTACAACCTGACATCATCGCGGCTAGTGTTGCAGATCGTATCGCCGCTATTCAGGCACAAGATATTGCGTCGTCTCCAATCGAGTTACAAGAAGATTCCGAGTTCAAAAAGCCGGGATACGACGTGGTATCTACCCACTATAATCCCAGCACATCATCGCTTCCATGGCTTCGATATATCGCAGGAACCCTTACTTATAAACAAGAAGGACAACATCGCGGCAAAGAGAAGATTTATTTTCAAATGAAATATGAATTTCCACGTTGGCTCTCTCAGCGCACCTTGGACTGTGCTAGACTCCAGTCACTGACAGGAATGCGCATCCACTTCCGAACCTACCGGGGGTTGCCGTATCACTCACCTTTCTTTGAGGCTGTCCGAAGCGGGAACATTCCTATTGTTCAAGAAATGCTTTCCAAACGGGAAGCATTTGTTACTGACACAGTAGTTCCTCCAGGTCACGTTACCCCGAGAGAACATTGCTTTTACCTTGGAAAAACCCCCCTTCATGTAAGGACCCCACTCTCCCTCAACACTCTTTGTATAATTAATGTCAGCTTAGCTCGCTGCTAGTACCAGTGATGTAGAAATGTGTCGATTGCTTGTCTCTCATGGTGCTGATCCTCTTGTGGCTGACGAAAACAATTTGTACGTTGAACTCTTTTTTCCGTCTTCCAATACTAGCAATGTCTCTGTCATCTTAATTTCCTATGCGATTACCCGACTTCACGTAGCACCCTTTTTTTAGGGAGCGAAATCCTTTTTCCTACCTGGTAAAGAGGGGAGACAAGGGAATTAATAAATTTCCAACTTGAGGCTTACACTCTCATAGAACTCCTTTCCATTTATTTGCAGGCCATGCTGCGAGTAACACATTCTATCAAATACGCCAAATTAATTCGGCGAACCCCAGGGTTTTCGACACCTGTCGATTCCTCTTAGATAACGGTTCGGCTGATCTTCTCATCAACAACATCACTATCTTCAAAGCGTTCCATGGTTCCATATCTTTGTTTAAGTACCTGCAGCGGCAAACTTACCCACCCTATTATGAATTACCCATTGATACTCGATGTCGGATTGCCGAGAGCCTGATGCTGTCATCTTGGCATAATCGAGCTGCTCTGATTGAGTTGGCCTTGACAAGTACTACTATACTAGACTCCGAAGCCATGGGATGGAAAGGCTTCCATGGTCGCTCGCTTCTTGTCATGGCAGTCTCCAGCTGGTCTGAGAACTACCATTCTACCAATGACTCAGATGTCAATGACTTCTGTTCCTTCGACGAGAATCTTGATGCTGAGGATAAAGAACAGTTAAGCGCTTCCAAATCACAATTCCACCTCTGGCGAAAACTTGTACGGAAGTTTGTATCTTTTGGAGCCGATCCAAACTTCGCTGATGATATTGAACAAACCCCACTTCTAGCTATTGTTAATCATGCAAACTATTATCCAGAGATGCGAAAATTATCGTGGCACTCCAATCGTTTAGAACATATGCTCCGGAATTGGTTAGAAGATCTGTATAGTAGTGGAGTTGATCTTCAACAATATGGTGAGAGGGAGCATGCCAAGCTGGGCAACGACTTCAAATTACAGTGGATCTGCCGTCGGTATGAATGTTATGGTAAAGAGAATATGAACCTTCATAACGGATATTGTTCTATCTATGCGGCATTTCATCTCACCGGGTTCTCATATGGTCGTCGACCAGAAGATTGGAAATTCTGGTTCTCTGAGTACACTGACCAGTTTACTGGTGACTTCTGGAATCTTGTTGCACTGCAGGAGAGGGCTGACTGGTCAGGGTTGAATGGGGAAATGCCTGGCAGCTGGATATATGATACCGATGACTAACTATACAGCAAATATAATGCGTTCTCTGACGTGTATTACCCCTGCCCTCCAGCTTATGCGGGGGCTGTTTGGGTCCTGGGTAAGGTAATCCTGTTCGCCCTCATCGCAACAGCTTCCTAATCATACTTATAGACAAACCATCCAATTCCTCAGTTTCGTAAAGCGACTGGGAATAGCCTCACTCAATCTGTAAAGGCAGCGCTGATGCTTATTTGCTGGATATGCTATGGATGACCGCTGCTCCCGAGCCTACTAGTAGACATGACTTACCTACTCCTGTCCACTCCCATTGCGGTACAAATACTACGAAATTAATCAGCTTGATAATGCGGACCAAAGGCTACAGGCACCAAAAGCTAGCGCGCTGCCTTCTTTAGAAGTTACCCCTTCTGGGCTTTTCTACACCCGTCACACCTCACAGCCATTCTGTGGTTTGCTATGTTGGTTTCACGACCGGGACCACGCCACTGCTGGGTGTAGATTGAAGCCGCCAGAGTGCTAGACTTTGATCTCACAGTTTCTGCTGGCAAGCTATATTCTCTCTCTGATTTAGGGATAGTCAAACCTCACGTATCCTTTATTGTTACAGAACTTAGTCACACTCAAGGACTAGGGTACCATTGCAATATTAGCGAAGTAGTGGGTTCAGTTGCCGGTGCGTTAAATATTGCAAGATGCACCCATAGAGATTACTTGCCACTCACTACAGCTAGATATGCTTGGTGGAGTGCTGTTTTGCATTGCAACCAAGCTTGATGACAGCAAGAGAATCACAGATAATGACAAATGCCTCTGCCCGTTTTCAAGCTCAGAACGAAATGCGCCCTCCTTACTGCCAGGTTCCCCTTCAAATTGGTCACTTTACAACTTGTGAGTTTAGTATCATCGGCAGAGATGCTGACAGAGGACTGATATTTTGACGAGAAGGAGACGTAGTAACCATAGAATCAAAGCATCATTTATAGTGTCAACTAGTTCAAAATTTACCTTCTCCAGATCATATTTACAATTTCTAGATGACAAGGGAGAGGCCACACTTCTAGCAATCGTCAACGTCTTCCAATTTTACCTCAATTCAGAGCATAAAATAGCCTGGCATCTGAGCAGACTAAACCATGCGCTGGGATCTTGGCTAGAAGACTTATTAAGTATTAGTGTTGTCCTCAAAAAATATAGAAAAAAGGAGACCGAAATTGAGAGAATTGAGTTTGAAAGGTCCCAGTGTGGTCAGCGGTACTCATGCTATGGCATGAAGAAATCTCGCTCTTTGTACCATAACTTAACCTTTGCTACGTGACATGCCCGCTCCAAGTGGCATTCCACCTGGCCAGTTCCCCATACAGCCGGCTTTTCTGACCAATCCACTAGGGCTTCTGGACTCTTGTTAAGGAATAGAAAGCGGAGATTATTTAACTCCAACGCGGTGATTTCCTGAGTTTTAGGCGGATGATCTTGACTATTCTAGCTGGTAGATTGGATATATATATATTGAGTGTCGTAGAGTCATTTCTCGAGCATAAAGTCAAAGCGAGGATGTACACGGATTAATTTCCATTACCAGCTCCAACAGCCCCTAGTCTTACTGATTTTTTAAGACAAATTAGATACAGGCGCGTATCCGCACAGTGGAAAACGATGTATTGTTGCTTTCACGATAGCCACATGCTCCAGGTAATTTGACCTTGCCTGCTAATGACCCCCAAAAGTAATGTGAAAAACGTCTCTGGGTACTTAACCAAGGAAATAGCAGGGAGAAAAGATGGGAAATAAAAGTGGTATATTAATCATAAAACGTAGCATCAAATGCTCGGTATCTCAAAAGCACGGTCCTTTCCACTGCCTATTCATATAAATTATTCCCAAATTTTCATATCCTTCCTTATATTGTTATCATCCATCACACGCCCATACTTTGGGTTTCACGATTCCTTCTCAAAAGCGCCCACCTCCTGCGCAATCGCACTATCTGCAGCCTCCGAAATGACCGGATTCTCCAACACTTCATCAATCGTCCTCACTGGCCCCGTAAAGAAAGTCTTCCCTCCAAACCCGGGCACGAAATAATACACTACACAAAACACCAAAACAAATCCTAGCACCGCAACTGCATAATTCATCTCTTGGGGTGTAGGGTCAGGATATGTCGGGAACAGTAGAATAATAAAAATAAACGTCATCCACGCCACTGAATAACACGCCGAGATCAGGGATAATGTATCACCCATATACCATACTCCTGGAGTGAATTTTCGGAACAGCAAGCGAGAGACGAGAGGCATGCAGTAGGCGAAGTAGAGACCCATGATTGCGAGGTTGAAGATGCTGTTTATGGCTATGGTGTTTACAAGCATAAGGAGGCCCTCAGCGAGGGAGATTAGGGCAACGAAGCCGACGGCTCGAGCGGGAGTTTTATTGGCACTGAGGACGCGGAGGTAGAAGGAACCTGGAAGGCCGTGGTCTATTGATTGTTAGCATGAAATATTTTGCAGGGAATGAAGGGTAACATACCACGAGCGAAAGCAAATGTTTCTCTAGAAGCAGCAACCATCAGGATCGAGCAGTTGCAGATACTGCTGAACCACAAGAATATCAAAATTGCAATAGCTCCGTTGACTCCCAAGCTGTTCAAGGCGATCTGCGCAAATGGCTGTCCGAGAGGTGTGGTCACAATCCCAACAACATCAGTACCCATGCAGAACGCAATCGTAATAATCACCGCCCAACCAGTAATGGTAGCCGTCACCAAGGACGAAACCATGGCAAATGGCACTGCTTTTGCCGCATTACTCGCCTCTTCTGCAATCGTCGCCGAGCTCTCAAATCCAGAGACAACCCAGACTGGTGTTAGGAAACACAACATAAACGCCCAGCCATTGCTTGTCCAAAAGCCCGTGTTCTGGAAATCACTGAATACAAAAGAAGCGGTATTCTTGTATTCAGAAGGTGTCGCAGCGGCAAGAGCGATGATAGTAGCTAGAAGCATGAAAAGCTGCACGAAGATGTAGCAGAAATTGAGCTTGTTGAGGACAGCGGACGAGACGCACGTCATGCCGAAAGTAAGGAAGATGGTAGCGGCGAAGATCCCATAGTTGTGGTACTTGGAAGCGACGAATTCTGGGTTGCCGATCGAGATGGCGGCACCGAGGATAAGGGTTGCCGCGTAGATTGTTGAGGCATAGATAGAGATATATCCTAAGGTATTCATATAGCCGGCGAGCCAGCACATGAATGCTCGGTATTTCTTGGGTGTTAGTTCTGCTACCCACTATGCATATTGTTAGTAATAGGATATTTCCTGGTGTTGATGGCAAGACATACGTAGTATAAACCTCCAGAAGTAGGCATGGAACTACCTAATTCTCCCAAACTGAAAGCAACAGGGATTAACAATAAACATCCGACTAAATAGGTCCAAACCATGCCAACCGTTCCACCACTCCCCAGCGAGAACACAATCGATTCAGCAATTGCAGGCGCTACTCCCATAGCGCCAAAGCTTTGTCCAAATACTGTGAAATACGAGAACTCTCTCTTCAATTCTGCCCGATATCCCAGTTTCGCAAGCAACTGGTCATCCGCACTAATTGAACTTGACTCCCCCTCCTCCAAGCCCAGCACGGCTTTCGCCTTGTTGACCTTCTCCTCACGAGTAATTGAGCTAGCATTGCTTGTGTCCGCGACCGCTTCCCCCACTGAGGTCGACATCTCGAAAACGCGAGTCCAAGTAAGTACTACAACTGACCCCAGAACCCCACAGTCTCAGGAACAGATTAGACAGAGACCAAATCGTCTCAAGTTTGTAACAAAATCGTGAGAGTGCACCGACAGTAAATTTTGGCGGGAGCACGGTCCAAGAAGTAGGTAGATTGAGCCTCGTCAAGTTGGGGAAGGAGAGTTTCTTTTGGGCAATCAGAGTCAGACAAGACCCAGAAGTGTCGAAGCAGAAAAGTCGTGAGTCGCGAAGTTTCTTCTCTTTCCCATATATACCAAGAAGCGAAAGCAATTGGGCGAAACCTGATAAGGCTCTGAGACTAAATTTTGCTTCTGGGTACTAAGCTTGTCAATATTGTTATGGCATTTAATACGCCGTACCCCGATCTTTGGGTCAACCTGCCAATTGGAAAGTGACGAGCGTATCGACTTTTTTGCGTTTATAAGAGAACAGAGAGCGGTTCGTAACGAACTGATAAAGCTTGCTGGTTATTTGATGTCACGCTGTGAGGTGCTTGAAATGGGTAGATAAGTGATGAGGGGCGGCGAAAGCGCTGTTTTACTGGTGGGCTAGTATGCCGATAAGGACGTCTTCAGGGGTCCCAAGGCCTGGTCGACCTGGGTTCCACCGCTGATATCAATGAGTGCTATCTGACAGTCAACGAAATAAAAGCTATCGCATAAAAAAACATGTAACAAATCGTGATCCATCGCGTAAGCAACACTTGCTGAGCAGATTCTCTTCCAAAATATTAGATGATATTGAATGATAATTATACCCATAAATCTAGGCGATAGTAGGTGCAGCAAAGTGGGGAGGGCTGCAGAAAGCAGATCATGCAGAGAAGAAAAAAAGAAAAAAATGAGTGGAAATTGTTGCTTGGTTTTCTCCTTGCTGTGCCTGAATTGGCCCATTTGACGAGAAACCTCTCTGGCAACGGAGGCATCCCACGCAGGTTCAGCCTTCAGGCGGGGATCTTACGCCGGCATATCGGGGGGCCACGGGAAATGCGCAATCTGAGAACCCTCTCAAGACTTCGAGAATTTGCTTCTCTTCATGTCCCGTATCCGATGAATCTTGAAGGCGGCATGCCGAAATGCAGGATGCTTGGCTAAGTGTTGTTTCTGTTGATCTGGCCGTGTCCAGGACGGTTACTCCCGTGTTGAATCCCTCTTCCGTGTCTTGGTCCTTGGTATTCGGAAAGTTGGAACATGGTTGATAGCATTCGAAGGCATATGTTGCCACATTTGCCATCGTGGGGAAAGCTCTCTAGTCGCCACGCCTTCTCAAGCCCGCCCGTCGTTTGTAGCTTGTTCGCAGCTAAGAAGCCGTTGGTAGTGCACGTGGGAGTGCATACGTGCATGAGAAAATATCTCAGTTGATGGGAGCTGCAGGTTGCATTCTGGAAGCATTCAGGGTTGAATTGAAGGCTAGGAGAAACGTGGGAAGAGATATTGGAAGGTTTTTTGTATGAGGAGAGGAGGCTATTTTAAGGAAGAAAAAGAAAGCGGAGAGGTGTTTTTATGTGTCACTTGTATCTGCTCCACGTGCAGAAGCACTTCTTCTGAGTTGACGTGATGTAATGCTTGCAGTACGACATCTAGGCATTGAGCCAAAGTTTCAGAGCAATCTAGTATGAGAGTTTCCTCAAGCTCACTTGAGCTATTTTGGAGGAGAATCGCTATTTGGAAGGAAGTTCCTTGAGTTTTGTTCTCAAGTGAGACACGGCTGGATAATTTCTGGAAGGCACACTCCGGAGATATAGCGTAGTGCGACTATATGGTGCAGTCGTTTGGTTTCGCCCTGTATTTCGTGGAGCAGAAGGGTTTGATTGAGGCCACGAAATTCTTTGAGCCACAATTTGGCTTGTGAAGTTCTAATAGCTTTCAATATCACGTGATATTTATATCTCATCTTAATTTCTTCTTTGACAATAAAAATCACAGGTCTTGCTAGAAACTTAAGAGTGGCTGTTCGTATTAGCCAGGTGCTTAATTTTATCTGTTGGCATCACTATTCGCATCACGCTGCCTCTTCTTCAGTTGATATTAATCACGTGTCTATTCATTTACTCTGCAGCATCAACCATCTCATCGTCTTCTTGCCTTGCTGTAAGATTTATGTCCACAACATGCATCCTCACTCCTGCTACCATACGCTTTCGGGTTGCGACACAAAGCTTCCTTCCGCTAAACTCCTCCAAGCATCGATCTCCCTGGCCTTTCCACTTCCGACGATTAGAATTAGAGCCATATAGCAAAGCATCTAAAGAGTCCAAGGTGTCCATCGAATCAAATGATCCCAAAGAACCCAAAGAATCAAGTGACTCTAGAGAATTAAAAACACTTTGGGCAGTCTCTTCATCTCCGACTTCCTCAACATGGACAGACAGTAGTTGTCGGATGGTTTTAAGTACAACAACAAATTTGCTGCCATTTGCGGCTTGGAAGGTGATCGCTCCACAGAGCCCAGATGGACTACTAATACTGTGGGTATTTAGGCTGGCAGTATTATCAGGCTCCAACCACCCGGTTGGATACACCTCCAAAAGTCGAACATTGTTTGCCTGCAGGCCGGACGATTCAATCAAGCAGCGCCCGTATGGTGTACCTGGATTCCGGAATGTTCTCTCCTCTCGAACATAAATACTCTTGCTCTCAAGTCGCATCACTTCTTCCTTCTTGATGAGCTCCAATGGGACTCCCTTGACACGAACAAACATATTTCGTTGACCCAAAAGCTCGCCCAGTGGAATTCCAAGAAGATGCTCACTATGGCCCATCTCTTGACAATATAGTACTGCTAGGTGAGTTCTATCCTCTAAAGATTTTAGTGGCACATGCAGCGAGATGCCTCTATTGGTAGACATGAACGGTGTGGCATTTGGATTTGATATATGGGTGACCGTTCCGCATTGAGAAAACGCTGCTGGAGAAGTTGCCAGAAGCCCTCGGCCTTGATTTGGGACCCAGTTTGACCAAGCCAAGATAGATTGATCATCCGAAGTTCTCATGATCTCTTCCTGTAACCGGACAAAGGCACGCTCTCCTTCGCCATAAAGCATAGGCATATGAACACCAAAAATACCCATCAAACAGTAAGCAATGTCTTCCACTCTCGTGGTCTCTCGCCTAGATGCCCATGACATTCTTTGAGCAACGCTAAAAGTCTCCAAGTCACCCCCAAGAAGGATCTCCGAATGAATACCGGTAACCCTGGAAATAATCTCCTTGAGGCTGGACTTGGTGCCGATTTCGTCCCATTTATTGCTGAAAAATACCATGCTTGAGGGCGCAATCAGTTCTTGAAGCGTCCACCCTCGTGTGAACCACCTACTTCCACAAAACCTGGAGTCCTCAGCATCCGGAACGTCCTCGGATGGAACATCTTCCATGAATACATAGCAAACCTCAGCTTGCTCATACCATCTAAACATGGAATTGATTGCCTCTGTCAACTCAGAGCTGCTTGTTTTGTCAATACAACAGGTATCGATCCAAATGAAGCCAAATCCATCAGAAGCGGCAGCATTGCAGCTCAGCTCAATTTTGCGATAGCCTTGTCGGAGATGTGGGGTTGGACCCAGCATGTCCTGGAAAGAAACCTCATCGTTGCCCCACGTGTGTGAGAGGATGGCATATGGAGGTATTTTCCTTCCTGGATAGTCTGTAAGAGCGAGAGTGGTCGTATCGAGCAGGCGCATAGTCGCACATCGTGAATCTTTCAATTGATGTTGAAATAGGGGTTGGGTTCGTGATTAAACTGTGGGTTGCGGCTGAAAAGTTTGAGACCTTGCAAGGTGCTGTGCCACGTTCCGCCAAGGTATATATCTTCAAGCTATGCTATTTTGGGACTTCGATACTCCTAACTTGGCGTTTCTCAGAGACTAATAGTTTCAGTAATTTTTATTTCGTCAATATTGTATCTTAATTTTCCTCTAAGTTCTTTCCCACTCTTAATTCAACTTTGATCATGAGAATCCTTTTTTCCTAGTATTTCAACGTCATTCTACCATCACGGGTCCGCCTAGAAGCACCTTGAACTCACAAAACCCAAACAAATTTGAATTGATGACTGATGAAGACCATAGGATTTATAGCTTAAAGGCTTCTATGATCGAAGTCATTGCCCTGAATTCTTCCAATGCTTGAGGAAATTTGAGTACCTTTGACCACTATAGAATTGAAGCCTTTCAGGGAGAAGCAAGACGAGGGAAACACGTATGAGTATATCTGGAAATTTTGTGATACATTAATATTTTGTATAACTCCATGTGAACTCCTTTTGCCAACAACGCACTAACATCCGACTTTCAAAGATTCCAGCTATAAGGCCACAACCACTTCATCCAGAACTTCCATAACAGTACCGTAAAACTGTAGCAGTCATTCAGCAACAACTTAAACCATAATCTCAATCTTTTATCCAGCATCCTTCATACCCAACATCAACCTTTGTCGGCTCGCTCCCGTCGCTCTCCGAAGCATCTATGAGATACTGGGCACAGTGATCAGTATGGCCAGGGCTCGCGCTCATAGTATCAACAGCCCTTCGTTCTTCGTAAAGCACCCAAAATTGCTTCTTCCACATAACAGCACAATGGTTAACATGATCTCTGAAAGAAGTATAATAAGTTCCGCTATCCTGAATTTCCTCAATGGTCGTTAACCTCTGCGTCATGTTGGCGTCGGAAAACGCAGCCCAGCTCGCATCATCTTTGTATTCCTCGATGAATTCCTCATCATAGCATGGAGCCGGAACAAAAGCGTTCATGAGGACATCATATTTGCAGCCCATCGCTCTCGCCTCCTGTGGCGTTCGTGAAGCACCACAAGTTAATAGCTTGGCATTCGATGTTATGTTTTGACGGTGTCCTACTCCGTCACTCCATCTCTCGTCCGTCGAATCTATTGATGGGGAATTGGTGGCGATAAGTACGATCAGCCAGAGCAATGAGGTGATGATAAAGACTACGCCATGCGACACGATTCTGTCGCGGCGATCCTCCATTCCAAGGTATTGGCGATCATGTTTGGCATCTTCTGTGGTGGGGTCATCGGTATACTGGAGGAATGGTTCGTGCTCAATTCCTTTCGTTTCTGAGGGCATGGCGAGCGCAATGCGAGAAGTCGAATTTCGAATGAACCTGAAGGGGCACAATGATTTTTGGGCTGTTTATTCCAGATAAAATTTTGTACTGGTTGTATTTTGTGACGTTCGTTCTAATGTTCTGTGGCCATCGTCTATATCTATCAACCCCGCCAAGACTATGCCCGTGCTCTCACCCACCCGGTACATCTTCTGTTTCGAAACAGAGATCTGATGCCTGCCAAGTAAAACATCGAGGATCATCCAAGTTTCGTTAGCTCAAGCTTCAATGGTACTCTTCCCCTTAAAATTTGCGCGGTTCAAAATGCGCATTTGGTATGTCAGACAAAGATAGAATATTCGTAAGGATATCAAAACCCATCCGAGCCTTGAGAGCTTGGCTAGACAAAAGTACTTCTGATTCTGATAAACCTTTAATGTTTATAGATGTATGCAAGACGCATCTGTCATTCATATAAATCCATTACTGTAACTGGCCCGTCTCTTTTATTAGGTGGCCTCGCTTCGCTTAACCGAGCATTCTTTAGGACAAAGGGGGGAAATCGTGTTGTGATTGCAAATGCTCGTCACAAATTTGATGTCTTTATCTTGCAACTCTCGGTTCCTTACGTTCTTGTTAGGTGTGTAGTCAATGTCCGGGTATACTGCGGGTAAAGCCCGGCAATTGTGGCTATTCTCGATTACACTATTATTGCTTACATTAACTTACTGGGGGACGCACCATAAACACAAATACGATATGTGTGGCACAACTTGTGTTATTTAGGCACTTCAACCCGGAAGCCGTGGTTTAAGTTGATGTTAGGGGCTCATCATCAGCACGGTTTGTGGGGAAGTGGGTTGCTGAACCGCAGTCCTGCTTGTTGGAGAATCTGAGGAAACTTGGAGGTCAGCTGTGGCGAGTCGGTACTTGGCGCAGCAAAATTAAACTGTATAAGAACCTCCCATTTCTTAACGATGATGGTTGCCCTTCGAGATTGTATGACTGTATTTCTATCTAGAAATAATCTATCTATTTCTTCTACATTTGACCTTCACCATGTTCAAGCTCCTCCCCTCGCTTTTCGCTATTTTGGTGACTATAGGATCCGTAAAATCATCACCCCTGGCCACGGCACCAACATTCCCCTCTGGTGCTGGTAATCTAGCAGTCCTATCCGCAGGCCAGCAAGTAGGGTGCCTTACTCCAGCATGGAAAATGGCGATCGATGCAACCTTGTGTGGTACATTTGACGCCAAGGCGCTTCCAGGAGCGCAGAGTTACTATAATATCAAGAGCGTAGAAGGAGCATGTGGATTTCGATATCAGTACAACAGCTCGATCTTGGCAGAGAATGCCCAGTATATTATTGGTTGCGGACCAACTGCTGGGGATATAAATGCTGAACTAGAAGCGAGTCTTACCTTCTCCATTATTTCTTTACTTCGAAACCCATTAATTTTTAACATAACATAGTTCTATCCTGGAAGATACTCGCATACCGGCTGGGCTGTACTGGTTATTCGAATCAATCGCAATTTCACGACCATTGATGGGAGACCTCCAATAGGGAGTGAAACATTGTCAGTTGCGACTGATCCTTGGATGAGCACAGTTTCGGATTTTCAGATTGGTTGGAAGCCATCGTTGTGATTTAAAGTCGATGAATGTTGGTCCTTGAGGAGGCGCAGAAAATCAGTAATCCATGGTGGGAAGGTTTCGCCGCTGGACGTTGCAGTTCTATTTGAGCTATCATGTAGAAAAGGCAACTATGAATAAAACTTCATGATAAAATAGTCTGTAGATCTCATAATGGTTTAGGTTGGCGGTTGTTTTGATCAATTCAAGTGATAGGGGCGATCTCATTGGATCAAGTCAGGTGACCGTAGTAGAGTGCAAAACTAATGAAGTCGTGACATTAATTTTGTGTAAAAATAGGGGGTATCCAATAGATAGGCTTTGTTTCTAGCTACAGGAAAAGGCTGGCATGTCAGTAGAAGTGAGGTAGTCAAATACGTGACCAAAAGTGGAATGTCTCAGGTCATGTGAATATCACCCCACCATATCCCCATACACGAAGGCGTCTCAGATATTACGAAGAATGTTATATTTAGAAAATGCAAGAGGTGAACTATTTAATGAGCCGAGTGCAGGGCCAGCTCACGAATCACGGAGTTCCCTCGATGTCGAGGTACGTTAGTATCGGGATCTGGAATGAATTGTAGGTAAGACATTACTTCCCATCGCGTAAATTTCACATCGGCATCCGCTTACTGGAAGATACTTATGCCACAGCTATTTGGATGTTCAAGCTAGACTTCCTGTGAACAGGCTTGCTCATACGAGGTTTCACAGAACGCAAGAGACATTGTATGCCTAATTACGTTACACAAGCCTCACTTCAGCTCAACAGAACAATTTCTTCATAATTTTGATTTCAGTGGGAGGTAAGTAGTTCATCTATCGATATCGATTGAATGAAATAGTCGTATCGCCTTCATGCATTGACCTAACCAAGAGAGCCCTCTAGTTGGAATTGATAAAAAGAACAAACCCTGCCTCGGATCTCATCTTGTGCTATAAATGCAGCCTGTGGAAGACCTTCACGATTTAATGAGTAGAGCTAGAATTTTGTGGAAGTTTAGATATAAAAAAAGAAGACTTGGTGTGAAGTGGCTGGAAAGCTCGTGTTGAAGACCACATGACAACGATTTGACGAGAATTTATATGTTTTGATTCGAGAGACTCGTTAGTTCAACGGGTACAGAGATCGTGGTCTTGCTTTTGCCTTAAAGCCAAGAAACATTTGCCTCGTATTCCTCCACAATGTAATCAAAGCTAACAATCTTGAGGCATGAGGTCAACAATGGGCCGCTAATACCCTCGGAATGTGGTTGTGTTGGAACCGGAAGTATGTCAACACGAATACAAGTACATCCTTTAGCACCCTCGCAGTTTTTCATTTCCCAGATCAGAATCATTATAGAAATCCATATCAACACTTCAGAAGCTACACTTCACAATGAGATTCAGTCTTCTCACTCTCGCAACCTTCACCACCCTCGGGCTCGCTGCCCCCACGGTTACCACCGACCCATTCTCCTACCTCCCACTCACTTTCACATTCAACGGTGGCCCAGCCAACTACAAGCTTACCTTCAAGGCAGATGGTAGCACCTACAATACTAGTGAGTGGTTCTCTTTCTACCTCTATTCTTCTGCTAACATCGAATGAGACAACGATATGAGCATCAACCTCATCGATGCTGGTAGCTTCGACGCCTATTCCTACTGCAACTTCTACACGACTGGCAAGAAGGCTCTTGTGGGCTCCCAGGCTGGAAAGAATGTAGCAGTCGGTCCTCCACAGCCGATCACAGCCGTGAACTGTAGACCGACTCCTAGTCCCCCGAACACTTGTCTTCCAGTATTTGGTATGTTCTCAAGCGATATTTTTAATTATTGAAGCTAACAGACTGTGTTTAGCATCATGTGAATGGTGCGGTGGTGCTTTGGGGGGATGCCAATTCCTCAGTTGCTGCAGTGGGCTTTGCGCTGCAACGAAGTGTCGCCCGACAAGCTAAAGACTTGTCCTACCACGAATTTGATAAGGTTTTGAGGTTTTCATGCTATATTGGAGAAGGTATTTGAATTTCAAAAACGCGTTGCTTGCTTTAGTCATTGGTATGATTACTGAGTTGATGTTTCACCTGTTCAGTGTGACAGTTAGCAAGTTTTACATAAAATAAATTGATAATTGAAGTAGGGTGGAAGTATTTATGAGAAATGACAGTTAAATGAAATCGATATTCGAGAATCAGGTGATGACCAAGGGTCGCTTTAAGGCTTATCTTACTCGTGTCTTATGTTGGTTCTCTTCAATGTTTGCTATGTTTAAAGTTTTCAACCATCTTTGTAGCTTTACGAAATTGGACAAAGCCTCGTCAATAACCAGCCAGTTTTGCGAGGCAATATTAAAACTGCAGGCTTTGAAAATACTCTTGACAAGTCGCCCATGCGGAAGATTCTGAGCTGCTTGATTAGCAGACAGCAGGATCCAAAGGAAAATGCCTGGAATTTGTTTCCACTGGGTCAAAGTAACCTTCCACATACAAGGCCATAACATTTGGAGATCATGTGGTGTACATGCTTGTGAAAACGGGAGGTGTTCTATGATGGCCTTGCAATATATCAAGCTGGCAATACGGCAGCTTCGAAAAACATAATCACTCGTAGAAGGAGGATTTGTTTCGGCAATACTAGGAAGCGCTTCTATCCTATCTTTAATCCACATTGCAGTTGTCACAAGCTTAGCTTGTTGCCCCTCCATAACCTCAATGTCTTGAAACTTAGCCGTTGACAAGATCAGGAATCGCATATCATCCAAGATCTCAGCCGTATCTGAGCTGAGGAAAGGGATAGCCGTTTGTGCAGAAAAAGGCTGTTGAGACGGCAAAAGTGGAGTGCTCATTGACATTTGGTGGATTGTTGCATTTGTAATATGGTGAACGAAGAATGGCTCACTTTCAGTTGAACATGCGATGTGATAATCGCAACTAAATGGCTTCTGTTAGCGCCATTTTTAGTAGTTATCACTCGGGGATACCCTTACAGGATGACCATCTGTTGTAAAAATAAATTTGACACGCCATCAATCCCACCTCTCAATCTAACCATTTCCCTCAAGCCTCTCAAGTGAGCTTGAACTGTCGCTAGCGAGCCCCAGTACCACTCATTTGTGATAAAATAAACTACAGCAGCAATAGCTTCATCACAGGTAGCGCGCTGATTGTCGTTGCTTTTGAGTATCTCGTTTAAAATCTCAATTGATTTGAGTTTATGCCTAATAGCGATTGGTGATTGGGCAGCGGAGATTTTACTCGCCTCCGCTTGATAGCATGAAGCTGTATGAATTGCGATATTTGCTAATATTGGGGATTTCATACTCCATGGAACCCAGTGATCATTGTAGTAGTTCGGAGAAGGATTTCCATCAATAGAAATGGGATACCGGACAATTACTTTAAGGACTTGACGTTACGATTCAGTTACAAGTTACTCTCACAAATAGGGTGGGACTTACATAAATGGAGTAATTTACCGTTATTAGTAGTCGCCGCGATAGGTAAATAATGTAAAGGCTCTACGATATTTATACTAAATCGGCTTGGTAATCCTCCAGTCTTCAAATAGTCGGAGTAGTGCTTCAGAGACAGGTCTTCTGAGTCCCGATTCTGCCAATTGGATTTATCGTACACAGTGAAGTCATCCGCATTCTTCCCATGATTGGGTGCTCCTTGCATTTGCAGGACCATTGATGTTATAAGTTGCTGATATGTCCAGATATCTTCGGTATTGTCCAATGTTCCAACTGGGCTCTCCGAGCCCTCCGCTTTGACATTTTTTTGAACAAGCTGACCACTCTTACTTTGTTCTTCAAGCTCCTTTCTAAATTGGCCTAGTTTCGTGATCTTATTCTCATTGCAGACCTCTTCTCTGGGAGTGTTCACGGGCTGCAAATGCTCTACTAAAATTGTCTTTTCGAAACCTGAGGCATTCCTGTCTTCGTGGAACACTACAGTTCCTAACGAGGTATTATTACTTTTCCTTTGGAAAGATGAAGATTCGAGTGAACCTTTGGGATAGATGCATGGAGGTGGAGGATACCGCCTCGCACAATTCTTGCAGGGTTGTTTTTGATCACACTGCTTGCGAAAATCAGCAAATCTCCCACATGTTCAACTAATCTTGTAGA
Organism: Tricladium varicosporioides; assembly: GCA_021365295.1. Taxonomy (NCBI): domain Eukaryota; kingdom Fungi; phylum Ascomycota; class Leotiomycetes; order Helotiales; family Tricladiaceae; genus Tricladium; species Tricladium varicosporioides. The sequence continues at coordinate 1,486,457 of JAJTIW010000002.1, forward strand.
GTTACTAAAAGTAAAGGGGAAAGGAGACACACTTTTTGCTTCCGTCTATGACACTCAGTACATGATGTACTCAATCTCAATCTACTCTGTGCAAATCTTGACCCTTTTGTATAACCTCGTGATTCTAAAGACTGCATTTTCGAAATGGCAACGAATGGTGAATCGTAACAAGGGCCAACTTTACCACATTCACCCAAGAACTACTAGCACATATAAGTAGTCCCAGAAGTACACCTTCAATGCTGCAAGTCGTAGGAGGCTGAACATTCCTTGATCTCGTTGGGTGAGAACGTTGTTTCAGAGTGGCGGAGCACGTCACGCCAAGGCACTTGCTTCAAGCTGAAGCCTTCTCCCAATAATCGGCATTTATTGGCTTGACTTGACCATTATGGTTCTTAGCCCCCATATAACTACCAAAGACGGAATAAAACCCAACAGATAGGCTGAGAAATTTTATGGATTTGGGACCTGGAGGGTGAGAGTTTTACTGCAAAGTTCTCGTGCAGGTGGAGCCTGTATCACGCTATATTTTCTATCCTGCGGGCAGAGTTGCTATCACTCCACATAGGCTTGAGCTCTCTCTTTCTTCTCAGCGATTAACTTATCAAAACATATACTACTATGCCTCTCCGGCGAATAGCCTACGATTTATTAGCGAGCTCCATGATATTAATTGCTTCGGTAGACATAAGCTGAGCTGGAGGTGGTAATTATCATGAACCACACCACAGCCATATGGTCATGCAACACTTTAAGAACACAAATTATTCATAAAACCTAATTGCGGAATTAAACCCAACCAAAGAACGTCTTAATTTATTTTCAATTTTGAGCGCTTTCTAAAGTATTAAGGTGGAGTAAAACTAACGGCTAAGACTACGCGGCAAAAGTAAATCATTAACAGCAAAACTCCTAAAGTTTGATCGTATACTCCAAGCGCTGATAAGGCTCCGATATTTAGGTATATTGAAAGGAATAAACGTAAAACTGGGGATATAGTAGAGATGCTCTACATTGATGTCAAGAGCTAGTGACGTCAATATCTGCGTAGTCATATTCTTAGCTTCTCAATATCTTAGTGGCAAACTTCTGAATAATGATTAATTCTTTGAAAAATTGATGTACAGAGGTGGGATATTTATTTTTTTTAAAAAGGGGGTCAAATGTCAGTTTTTGTCAGAAAATAGCTGCCCCTCAACAAAGAATCAACTTTCGGCCTTGTCATTCAGGCCTGGTACCCCTTTCCGAGCAGAACCTTGTAGTTGCCCCTCACATCAGTGGCTCCGATACGTCAATTATTCAGCATGCTTTATTTTGTTTATCCAGAAACATCCACATTTTGGAGGCAAGAGTGGGTTAGAGTTATTCACTTCTGTCTAGTAACCCAGTTGTTGTCAATCATGGGCAATTCATAAGTGAAGGCATATAAAAGCGGATTGACCTTTTTAAACCTCCATCTTGGGCCTCCCTCACATGAGAAAGGTGTCGCATTTTCCTTGATAATTCATTATACTCATTATACAAAATCATGACGAAGACGATTGCAGTCCTAGGGGCTACCGGGAACCAAGTAAATGTGCCCAGTCTTTAACGACTTAACAATCCGCTTACAAACGCCCAGGGTGGATCTGTAGCATCGCTCTTTCTTTCTAAAGGTTGGAACGTCCGAGGAATCACCCGTTCTCCCACGAGTTCCAAAGCTCAAACCCTCGTATCTCGAGGAATCTCTATAGTTAAAGCCGACCTCGACAACCCGAGCACTATTGTCCTCGCATTTAGCGGCGCTCACGTAATTTTTGCCGTCACTGATTTCTGGGCTGAATTCATGTCTTCCTACCCTAAACTCAAGCAAATTTCAGACCGCGCGACAGGAGAGTATGCAATGGAAGTTGAAGTTCGACGTGGTAAAGCGATTGTCGACTCTGCTGCGCAAGTTTTAGAAAGCGATGGTGTACTTGAACGATTTATTCTTAGTACCTTACCCAGTTTCAAGGAGATAAGTAGAGGGAAATATACATATTGTTATCATTTTGACGGGAAGGCTATGATTACACAATATTTAAAAGAACGGAGCAGATTGTGGGAGAAAAGTAGTTTGTTGAATATGGGGTTCTACGTCAGTAACCTGAAGACTATGGGTAGCATACTAGGATCAGAATACGTAAGTCCTGTTCCTGAAACCTGCTAGAATTGATGCTAATAACACAGGATCCAAAGCAAGGCAAGCTCATCTGGAGAAAACCAGGTGGAAACGATGCAATCCATCCATTTGTCAACACAGACGATACTGGTGCTTTCGTTGACTTACTTGTCCGCTCGCCTCCAAACCAGGATCTGTTGGGAGTCAGCGAGATGGGAAGTTATGCGGATTTTATGAAGATATGGACTGAAGTCACTGGCGTACCGAGTGAAGTCACGGTGGTTACTATCCCAGAAGTAGATGCCGCTCAACCTGGTGGTTTGGCTAGAGAAGGTGCAGAAAGTAATTGCACTAGTGCGGAGTTTGGATGGGGCAAAGATTTGGCTACACCTAAAGAAGTAAGTCCTGTTGATTAGGATTGTTTGGGATTGGGAAGTGAGCTAATGTTGGCACAGTTGGATCCCCAAATCAAACTCACAAGCATGAGAAGGTATATTGAGTCAGAAACCTGGGGTTCTTTTATAGAAAAGCTGAAGGATAGCGCTTGAAGTTCAGATATAATCTGATATCCCATCTTGCACGAATACTGTACTAGTGTCAGCAAGGAACCGGGATCGAAAAGGTAAATATTGTTATAGATAGATACCTGAGGTAGCAATTATCGCTTAAATTGGGGTCTCCTTTTAAATCTATCATAGTCCTTTTGTCTGGCTCAGAGTGGGAAAATTATAAGTTGCTTATAGTGACTGACTATAAATTGGGAAGAGTTCATTCCCAAGCCTTTGATATTCTCTTTTAACCCCCCTCTCTTTCTCGCTTTCCCTTTGTCTAATGTGCAGGCAGAAGCACGCTTTATTAATACTCTCTTAAATGGATTTATTTTATGAGCCAGAACTGCGACATGCAAAAAACTAAGGAAAGGGATGGATATAATTTGATAGGAACAAGTTGTTGAAGACGTGTAGTGTAGTGGATATTCGGAAATAGAAATTTGTGTTATAGTGACTGTACAAGATGTGGTGCCATATCAAAGTCTTCTCACAGTAAGCAAGTCGCAGAGTTCATCCTCAGAGGTTAATCCTAATAGTACAGAAGGACATAAAATACATTGCATGTCCTACCCAAAGCATTAACGTCGATGAAGATCTGACCAATGCTTCCCACCTTTACTAGACTATGTAGTTATCGGGCGAATGGCCAAATTCATACCACCCTTGACTCTAGCCACTTACTTAGCCACTTGGCTATTTCATACCCCTTGATACCCCAGTCTTGCTACTTTAACTAATTCCCGCGTAGAATGAAATCTTTGCTCTAGCCTTATATGTGTTCATAATCTCGCGAGAGAGTTGTTCCAAGACACAAGTAAACTGGTAAGACTAATTAAGGGATTATCAAAGAAGGCTTTAAAAGGAAATTGGGTATATTGCAAATACCACCCGTGAGGGTTACTCTCTATCACTCAGACAACATTCTACAGCTCACAAATCAAAAATTTCATCCGGATCTGGATATTCATAACCTTTTCCATCTCGTCCAGGTGTAGCGGTATCGGCCTCCTCTTCATCATTAAAGTCACCATCCTCGTCTTCAATCACAAGATCCATACCACCGTATTCCTCGCCGCTATCATCGCTAAGCTTACTTGCATCATCGAAACTCCTAGCAAGACCACCCATGCCTAATTGAGAAGGTGTCGTGAAAGTTTCTCGAGATTGTGATCGCGTAGCCATAGGAGACTCTAAAATAACACCTCTAGCAGGCAGGCGTCCGGGATTGTTCGCTGGTCGGCCTCTCTTTTTGGGGATAGTAGCTAAAATTCCATGACCGTTTGGAGCTACTTTCTTCCTCGATGCCCGGGGCGCATTTGGATCTCGCGGGGTTTTGGGCTTTCTACCCAGCTTAGGTTTGTGTGATCTCCTATCTGCAGCGGGTAGTTGTAACTTCGCTAACTTCGCATCCTCCTGATCTAATTCCTCTAGCCTCCTCTGGGCCTCGGCCTTTTGCTTTTCAGTACCACGATTTCTAATATTCTGTAGCTTCGCTCGTTCTTTTAGCCTCTTTTCTTGAACCTCAAGCTTCCACTTTGCTGGCGTCAAACGTGCTTGAGTATGTATGGTGACCAAATCCTCTTCTCCATTCGCCTCCTTGATTTCCATCAGCCCTTGCAGGAACATCGCTTGCCCTGCTATTCTCGTCTTGCTACGAGATCCGGTATCTAGATAAATATCAGGAATCTTCTCGCGGAGAACTTTTTTGGCGTTCGCTTTATGTTCGACTTTCACGGTCTTGGAAGTGAGGCGTACGGAACTGACACCAAGGAGATCGACGTTCCCGGGAAGATTTCGAAGGATGGGCAGCGTACTGTTTTCGTCGTGTTTTGTGAACAAGAACTCGGAGCCAATATTTTGCCCCCACTGACAAGAGAAGACGTTGCCATTGTACGATATGAGTGGATTCTTGGTATGGAGGTCAAGAATTTGAACTGTCTTTAGCTCTTCCTCGTCATCTGGTTCGGCGACATCCTGATCTTCTTCAGTTTGTCCATTTGTACCATTCCCTCCTAGCTCTCGCATGATCTGCACCTCTACTTCGTCCTCATCAACATCAATGACAGACTCATTATCAGCGGCATTGGGTGCAGTATCTTGATTCTTCTTACCCCGGGCTTCGGTGTCGAAGACCTTAGGACCAAGATTTTTACGAGGTGTCCTTCCCAAACCTGGATTGGACCATCGTGTCTTTGAAGGTCCGCGATTTGCTCGGGGTTGTGTAGGCGGAAGGTAAGGGTTCGTTAGGTCGAGGGTGACATAGTAGGTCTGCAAAGCAATTAGTTTTCACGTTGTAAAGTAATACTGGCAAGGGACAAACATCAGTCTCGGTAGTTGAGTATTCGTATTCCCACTCTTCTGGGTTGTCGAGTTCGGGATCAGAGGCCAATGGTACAGAGAAGGTATTCCCAGGTGGGGTAGCTTCATTGGCAGGTGTCAAAAACGGATTCCAGTTTTGCGCCATCACGGCCGGTAATTCGGATGCAGATATCGGCGCAGGTGGGGAATTGAAGGCATTGAGTGTCATGAATTATCTACCAAAAATTACGCAAGGCTGGGCAATTTTCGGTCAGAACGGCGAATTGTATCTGGGAACTTTATCACGATTTGGGAGGTGATCTGAATTGATGCCTTAGGCACCAAGTCAAAATGTCTGCAACCCGGCATATTCACTTCAACGCTACATAGAACCCGAGGTTTCACTAATTTCCTTAATATATCCTCTCAATTTAGTCAAGGGATTGTTATATAATAAAATTAAAAAGCTCCTCTAATTGTTGATTAGCCATCACCATTTGTCTACTACTAATACTAAACCGAGTGTCACGGGAGGCAAACCAGCACCTAGCTGCAGCTGCTCTATCCTAATATTGTCCCACCTACTTAGTTAAAATACCCTTGACGTGTGGTACAACTTGATACACAGGTTCAGCCTCTGGCTGTTTTAGCTCGACTTTAGTCCATGACCCAGCAGCTTTCAGCCACTTCTCGGTATCTCTAGTGATAGAGCAGCCGCCCAGAAAATGCGGCCAAATGAAATCAACAAGAGCTTCTCGTAAGTTAGTATGTCTACTATAAAACCCAGAGCATTTATCACTTACATTGATACGGTGCTACCCACCTCCCCTCCTTAACCTTGACATGCTCATACACAATCCAACTACCTCCTTCTTTAAGATAACCATACAGCTCGTTAATCATGAGTTTTGGTGCCGGAATGGAGCAGAGGCAATGAATTGTGACGATTGAGTCAATACTTCCTTTCTCAACCGATTTCGTATCCAAATCCTCGATGCCCACAGGAAGAATAACATATTTGTCTTCTAATCCGGCTTCCTGGATCCTTTTTCTCAAGTTAACATGATGATCGACATTAGGTTCCACTCCATAGATCTTGGTGGCTTTCTCTTTGTCAAAAAGGGAAAGCCACTCTCCGTTTCCGGGGCCAATATCGAGGATGATACCATTCGCTTGTGCAATCAATGGCGCAACATTAGGAGACGAATTTTCTCGGGTGAGTGGACCATAGACACTCCAAAATCGTGCGAACCATGCGTCTTTGAATGCAGATGGCGAGAGGAGAGTGTGAAGCTTAAGGCCAGTGATCAGAGAGAAGACTGTACCGGGAATGTATGCAGCAGCCAGACACATGAAATGTATAGGATCGACAAGGTGATAAAGGATATCGAAAACATTGGGAAACATGATTGATGGGGAAGGTTCCACGAGGAAAGGTCGAGGCTGTGACAGGTAAAGTTAAAGGACTTGGAGAACTCGAAAATGGGGAAACGAGAAATTATGAATGACAGGAAAAGAGGGTGTGCGTGAGATTTTATATGTACCCAAAGCGTTTACTAGCGCAAAAGCAGCCACTAGAAAGATTACTGGATCTTGATATTGCCGATATTACAACATCGAGGCTTGAATGTGGCCTCTCCTAGCAACAGGTAACGAAAGCCTGGTGGAGAATCACTGAGAAGTCATTCAATGATCTAGGGACTTGTCGAATAGATCGCAAGTATTTAATCACGTAACATGACAATCAGATTTTACATTGAGGTTGATGTGAGTTGAGAGTAAAAAAATTAGACGGGAAGGGTTGAAGTGAAGTGTTGATGTGGGGATATTGAGGTGTGAGCCTAGAATCAATAATCTCACCCCCACATAGTCGCCGAAAGTCTTTCAAGGTTGTCACCGCTTCAAAGAAGGCACCTGGATTTGACACGATATAGTGTCCCTAGAGTCTGAAATTGGCCCACCCCCATGTCTACATTTACAACATACAATTCCGATACTGCTAACCCTAATTTTAGTTGATGCCTACATTCGGCTTCTATCCTTCGGCATTTTCCTCTCCTCCAAAGCCTCAAGATCTTTCTTCTTGTGGAAATGTGGTGCTGCCTCATGTAACCATTCAGGTTTGATCGGCAAACAACTCCGCATATACTCCTTTGTTGTCTGAACCAACTCGTAATACACGACCATTTTAATGGGGGGGTTGCTGTCCATCAAGACTGAACTTGGATGAATATACACGGTAGTGTTGTTCTTGACCGTTCTGTAGCTGTCCCCTCCACGCTGGAGACGAGCAGCATTTGGGAAGAAACCTGCCGTGATGGCTTTTTGGATTGGAACAAGATCTGCTTGACCGCAAGTAGACAAGGTAACTTCGACACGTTCACAGAGCTTGGCGAGTTGATCTCGTACATCTCTTACACGAGTCAAAGATCTCTGCTGAAGAAAATTCTCCTTCGCCCAGACAAAGCTGAAATCGCTGTCTACCCACTGGTTCCAGATGTTAAGCAGAGTAACGTGATCACCACCTTCTTTGACAGTGAAGCGTGCTCGAGCACTGTCTGCATGGATTTTCTTGTCTTTGGGGCGGAAGAACAAAGCTGAGGCTTCCGATAGCATGGATACAATTGAGAGTACTTCTTCTACACATCCTAATTTATCAGCAGCAAGAATAGCTTTGGCGAGCATGGGATCTGTAGGGAACTCAGCCATCTGGCGACCCATCTTGGTGAGTTCACCCTGGTGGTTGAGGGCTTGGAGAGCGAAAAGCTGATTTAGCGCACCAATTAAAGTCTCTGTTGGCGGAGGATCCATGAACTCAAATTCGAGCAAATCATTGATGCCCAAGGATTTAAGTTGCAAAACTACCCCGTTAAGATTCGTCCGTTGAATTTCCGGAGTTGTGCTCTCCTCCATCTCATTCATAAATGCCCATTTCGTGTAAAGACGAAAACATTTTCCAGGTCCTACACGACCAGCACGGCCACTTCGTTGGTTGGCCGAAGCACGAGAGCAAGGCACGGCAACCAACTTTGACATGCCGGTTGCAGGGTTGTAAACGTTCTCCTTAACGAAGCCAGGATCAATAACATAAACAATGCCATCTATGGTCAAACTGGTCTCAGCAATGTTGGTTGCTAGCACGACTTTTCGAGCGCCTTCGGGTGTGGGTTCGAAAATCTTGCTCTGAAGTTCCGAAGGAAGATTTGCATAAATAGGGCAAATAACTAATTCTGGTACACGGCTTCCCAGCTTACGAGAAATTTCAGTAATGTTCTGCTCAGCCGCCTCAATTTCATCCTGACCTGTCAAGAATACGAGAATATCTCCTTTGCCTTGAGTGGTGTGAATTTGGAAGACAGTAGTGATCGCTGCGGCGAGATAGTTTGCTTCTGGTTGTGGTGTGTAGTGGATGTCGACCGGGTATCTACGGCCTGGAATGTTGAAAATAGGTGCATCATCAAAGTACTCTGCAAATTTAGAAGCGTTCATGGTGGCAGACGAAATGAGCAACTTCATCTCTGGCCTCTCTCTAGCAAGATCCTTTACCAGAGCTAGTAGGATATCGGTATGCACCGTCCGTTCATGGGCCTCATCAATCATTAAAGCCGAATAGCCACCAAGGTCGGGCTCGGTCATAAACTCTCGTAGTAACATACCATCAGTCATATATTTCAGGACTGTTTTATCACTTGTTGAATCTTCGAAACGAATCGAGTATCCAACCTCATTTCCAACCTTCACTCCCATCTCATCTGCAACACGAGCTGCTACACTCATAGCTGCGACTCGACGTGGCTGGGTGCAGCCAACCTTGAGACCATCCTTTGTATAGCCTGCTTCGTGAAGATATTGCGGGAGTTGGGTAGTCTTTCCACTGCCCGTCTCTCCGACGATAACCAAGATCTGATACTCTTGAAGAGCTGCCAGGAACTGGTCTCTGTAAGCGTAGATAGGAAGACTCTTTCGGGTTTCTTCCATAGATAATGCTTTTTTCTCAGCAGCCTTTAGCTGTTCGGCTAAAAATCGCTCCTCCTTAGTCAAGCCTTTCCCCTCGCCTGGTAATTTCGAATCCATGACCCATTTAATGCCCTGTGCTTCATCAAGGACATAGTCATACTCTCCATCGTCTGTCCTCTCCGTACTTTTGATCTGAGCCTTAGCTTTCGCTGTTTGCTCTCTCTCCCATTCATCATGTTCCGTGACATATTTTTCCTGGCCGTATTCATCCTTGTCCACATAGCGTTTGTACATGGCATCCTCTTTCTTCTTTCTGTCAATTTTCCCCTTTTCTGTAATGTAATCTTCTGGCATAGCATACCCATCTAGATGGTCATCGATTCGTAATCTTTCTTCTGCCAGTCGCAAGACATCCCGATTCTTCGCGAATTCTGCCTTTTCTTTCTCGGACAGCCTTGCACCACTTCGGAGCTCTTCCGTTTCTTCTGCGACTTGTTTCCGTAGAAGTGCGAGTCTCTCCGCTTCACGTTTCTTCAAGTACTCTTGTCTCGATCTTTCCCTGAGATCAGGGAGCGCAGCACTTCTAGCAGCGGCATCTTCAGCCAGAGCTCTTCGTTGTGCCAGGATAGTTCCTTCTTTTGTTGATGACCTATCCTCAACCAGTTTTTTTGTCTTGTCTTTGTCTTTAGAGTGTAACCGTTTTGCAAATTCATCCTTCTCTGCCTGGTCCTTTCTTCTCTCCCTTTCCGTATCAGAAATGTCCTCCTCCACATCATCCTTCGCATGGTCCGTTTTTACACGTTTCGATGCTGACTCCTGAAATTCTGGCTCCTCCTCTGATACATACTCTTCATCGCCCCACCGATCATCAAAATCTGTCTCATTTACATCTCGTCTGCGAATCGTCTTCGATCGATGTTCTGACTCTCGGCGGGGTGATCGTTCGCGTTCCCTTTCTCGACTTCGATCTCGATGTTTATCGCGCCGCGACGAAGATGATTTCTCGCCGTGGCGACGCTTTTCCTTCTTCTTTTCTATTACTTTTGCAGGACCTAGGTCCTCCTCTTCCATGGGCAGAAGCGCATACTTTTTAGCAGCTCCCATAGTTACTTGTATCCGGGAAGGGTGAATATGTCAATAGTCGTGATGGGTAGTCTAAGACCAATAGATAGCTGTAGTACCAGGAATCGATACCAAGGGAGGGTGAGCTGGTGAATTTACGGATGTTCGTAGAACATACTAGTTCTCGCTGCCTCCAGGTTGATTGAAATCTAGGTGCATATTGCATGAAAGGTTGTCCTTGCGCCCCGTAAAATTATTAGCACCCCTGTTCGCTCTGAATTGGCCGATAGAAGGACAGCTGGTATCTTTGGAACAAGATAAATCCACCCGCGCCCACCAACACCTTTCTTCTTTAGTTGTGATCAGCATTCCACAATTCAATTCTCCAGTCCCTCTTTTGGTTCTTATGCTTTGCCTCATTTGAGTATTCAAATCGTTCAAGCATTGGATTACTCCTTTGCAGGCGCGTTATAGCGCAAAGATGTGGCTCCCCTCGTTTCTGTTCGTGCTATTATGCATACTACAATTAGCTGTCTGTACTGAGGATTTCTACAAGGTATGCAAATATTTACTCTCTGTGCTTGCCAATTGGCGTCTAACCTGCTTCTAGCTTCTTGGAATAGATAAGCACGCCTCAGAGAGAGACATAAAGCGAGCATACCGGACGCTCAGCAAAAAATACCATCCTGATAAGAATCCGTAAGAATCGCATACCCCCGAATATAGTGGATTAAGTCTAACATTTCATCAGCGGGAACAATGAGGCGAAACAAAAGTTCGTCGAGGTGGCCGAAGCGTACGAGGCTCTATCGGACCCAGAATCTCGCAAAATTTATGACCAATATGGACACGAAGGGTTGAAGCAGCGGCAACAAGGAGGTGGTGGAGGTGGACACCATGACCCATTCGACCTGTTCTCGCGATTTTTTGGCGGAGGAGGACACTTTGGGCACCAGCCAGGGCAACGACGTGGACCAGATATGGAAGTCCGGGTCGGTGTCCCTCTCCGGGATTTCTATAACGGCCATACTACAGAATTTCAACTAGAGAAGCAGCAAATTTGTGACGAATGTGACGGTAGCGGAAGTGCAGACGGACAGGTCGACACTTGTAATAGCTGTGGTGGTCATGGTGTCAAGATCCAGAAACACATGCTTGCCCCAGGCATTTTCCAACAAGTTCAAGTAACTTGTGATCAGTGCGGGGGTCAAGGAAAGACGATCAAACACAAATGCCCAGTTTGCAGTGGGTCCCGAGTTGTACGAAAGGTTAACACCTTCCAATTGGTGATCGAGAGAGGAGCGCCAAAAGGCCAACGGATAAAGTATGAGAACGATGCAGATGAGAGCCCAGACTACGTTGCTGGTGACTTGCATGTTACATTAGTAGAGAAAGATCCAAGCTTAGTCGAGGACAACGAATTGAAAGTGGATGGAACATTCTTTCGTCGCAAGGACGATAACTTATACTGGAATGAGGTCCTCTCCCTCCGAGAAGCCTGGATGGGCGGCTGGACACGAAATCTCACACATATGGATGGTCATGTCGTAGAACTTAGCCGAAAGCGAGGCGAGACAATTCAACCCGGCCAAGTCGAGCGAGTGGAAGGAGAAGGAATGCCAAAATGGCACGAGGATGGTGACAGTGTTTACCACAAAACGGAGTTCGGCGATTTGCTCGTAGAATACACGGTCATATTACCCGACCAAATGGAGAAAGGAATGGAAAAGGATTTCTGGGCGTTATGGGAGAAGTGGAGAAAGAAGAATGGCGTTGATTTGCAAAAGGATAGTGGGAGACCTGAAGGGCCAGTGAAACCCGCGGCAAAGGATGAGCTATGATAATGGGAATCGGAATTCTTAGCGTTGTAGACTATGTAGAGGTATATATCCAGAGTCTAAAGTAGATCTCAAAGTGACCAGTATTTTCATCTATTCGCTCACCGATTTGCTTATCCACTTAAGGTTTCCTGCCCAACAACCTGCGACAACTTCAGGTAAGGAGCTATCACAATTTTCGGGAGAAACCTTATACTCGATGTATGATAAACACCGACCTGCAACATTCCCCCCTCGCCGCCTAAAACAAATCGCACAATGTATCAGCAAAGACTGCCCTTTTGAGCATTCTTACTTGAGGCTCAACCAAACTTCACAGTCTCCGAAGGCACTAACATGGTGGGAAATGCAGCTCAGCGGTCAGTATTCTACAACTTCTATCTATCGAATAGACAGACAACTAAAAAAAAAAGAATTAAAAAAAACCCAGAATTCCCTATTGACAACAACTATCCGCGAACGACAAAGGTGTACTAAGAAACGAACGAGTCCCATGGCAGCGACTTTGCTAAGCTAGCTATTCTATTCAAGTGTTCTTCTACCAAACCTTTAATTTCTCTACCCTCCTTGCTTCCCTTCCTCAACCTAGCCCTTACTCAACGTCGAGACTCTTCGGTTTAAAAATGTCCAAATAGAGTCACATAACCCTCTTATATTACAATATTCCTTCATTTCTGTTCAAGGCAGAAAAAATAATCAGATATCATAATATTACATTTTCTATCTTAGTGAAGCGACAATACGTCTTGTATAAATAGAAATGGGTATTCGGGGTCAGAACAGAGTTATTTTATTTTTTCCATGTCCGTTGAAGAAGTAAAGTGAAGTACACTGAGTTAGTTATGCTTCATGACTGTATCAGTGAAAGAAAGGCACAAATGCAGACGTGCAGGATGATTATTGCATATCGCACTCTATCACATTTAGAATATCTGTAGATCATTAGAGTGTTTCCTCCCTGCTATAAACATGATTTTGTCCTAGCTGCTTCCTTCTAAGCGAGATGTACTAGGAAAAGAAATGGGGAGGGGGTGTGGATCTCTAAAGCACGATATACCTCATTATTCAATATAGACATATAACCTGAAGCAGTGTGCGATTCATATATTGAGGGTAAGTGCAATGGCACAGTTAAAAGAGTGGTATATTGATACCTCATTTCAACCATACACACCCATAAGCTCATAAAAGAGATAAATATCCCCTGATACTAATGAGCGCATCATGTCGCCTAGAACCGTCCTGGTCGTTTTGAGTATCTCGTCTTTTGACGCCGTCCTTTTCAACGCCTATGCTATGCTACACTCCAATTCCTAATTCAATCCAATGCACAGTTAAAGATATCTCAGTTCTCATACCGCTTCGTAACAATACCGTTTGCCCATCACTGATTCCAAAATTAAATCCACCATGTCACTTTCGTAATTATCGGGGTAAAGATCCTGCACTACCGAGATTGTTCGCTGTTGGTGTTAGAACCACCCGCAGAACCTTGAACATAGGCCTGGCTAGAGAATATTTGTGCGGGGAGTCCAGCATCTAGAAAACCTGTGGCGGCAGTACGTGATTGTGAAGCCGTGAAAGTTGCTCCCGCTGGTGTTTCCCCGGTTGGTATCTCTCCAGGAAATGGCTTTCGTCCATATACAACGTGGACTCGGTGATAAGCGTGAACCCTTTTGTCAGATATTGACTTTCGAATATTCACGAGGTATACCTAATAAGATTAGGATCTAATAATGGCGGTATCATATAAGGATGTGGCTTACCTCAATTTCTGTCTTGCTCCAGCTGAACATACGTGAGAAAAGCCCCATTGTAATTCCTCCTAAACCGGAAAGCCAATTGTCCTCTTGCATTTGCCCGATGTACTTCAAGTGTCTGTCCCTAGGCCACGTATTGATCGGGAGCTTGAACGTCTTTTCCTCCACATCCACAAATCCAGCCTCTTTGTACCATCTTTTCATCTTGTTAGCTATCCTCATCGGTCTTCCCGCTGCCATAGCTGCCTCGTCCAAATCTCGATTCCATTGCAGGAATGGAAAATTATCCGGCATTGTTCCGTCATCACAATAAAGTGTTGACATTATTTCTTGAGATTCCATATAGCCCCCAGGTTTGAGATAATGAAAGGCTTTCTTTATGATTTCCCGAAAGTCTTCAAAACAACCCAACAGGACTCTTGTGTGAATATAATCAAAGTAGGCAGGAGGGAGAGCCCAATCCTCCTCACTTGCATCATCGATGAAGAAATGAACATTTTCTGGTACCTCCTGAGGTTGAATAGGTGATAAATCAGTCGCCTGCACTTCTGCTTCGGGAAATTCATCACCCATCTCTATGGCCCATTGTCCAGTCCCAGTACCGATATCAAGGATGTGCTTGGGGTCATTTAGTGGGGCGAAGTAATTCCGGCCCAAAAAGCAATGTTTGAGGATCTCATACTGAAAATCAAGACGATCCGTTTCTGAAGGGTCGTTCGGGAAGTGATATGCTAGGAGATGCTTGTCAGCGAGGTGAGGGGAACATCAACAAAACACTCACTCCCAGCACGGTAACCATGGTATGTTCTGCCATTTTCTTTCGCATATTGGTAGACATCGTCTGTCAGTGTTTTTGAATCGCTGAAAGGCATGTGTCAGCCTTGAACACCAACAGCATGTTTTGCGCGGCGCAGTTTGCTGTACGACATCGTCTCCAAAGCGCTGGGCCCTCACCTGTCATCTCCCGGGCTGTTTGTGGACGGCGACTATTGCACAATCAAATCAGCAACTGATTCAAGAAACATTGTGACTTAACTTACATCGGCTTCAATTGGAGTATCAAATCCAGTCGTGGTTGGAGACTCAAACCCCGCTGGCACTGGCGGAGATCGCGGCGTATGTTGCGATTCCATGGCGGTTTAGCCAAGTTTTGGTGCCGTCTTCCCCAGATTTCACTAGACGGTTACGACACTCAAATGGTCACAGTATAATTGAATGCGACACAAGAAGGTAATGATGTGTGCATTTCCAGTGGGGACGCAGCACTTGTACTTGGGTGACAGAAGATGTCGTGAATTATGGGAGAAGTGGGTGAACAAAATAAATGCGACCGAAGCGTGGAGACAGCTAGTTTTAGTTGCTGCTGTCCTCCGTTGTGGATTACCCAAGCCTATGGCGCTGGAAAAGTCAAGTTTCCAGCAATCTGGTTCGGGTTTTGGAGGTGCAGGGGCATTTGTTTAAGGTGGAAGAGTGGCTGACCTCGAACTTTGTGACAGGTCTGGCCGTTTATGATCCTCTCATCCCACAACAACCCGTCCCTCTAGCAGCCTCCACGAATCATGGCCGCATATACAACTCGTCAGACAATCAAAGCCATGCAGGGCTACGTATCGCGCACAGCATGAACTTCTCTGCCACGAACGCGGGACAACGCCCCTGGGTTTAGCTGGCTGTAAGGCAAGACATCGATGGTGAAGTTTTTCAGCCCGTGCTGCCATCGACACCACCACATTCCTGACCACACAAAAAGGCTTTTGGACAGATGGCCAGCACCATCAGTACTTCGCTCACCATCGGATGATTCAGCTAGGGTGGGAGTGGATTTCCAGCAGATTGCTGTGACCCAAATCTGCATCACTTGATGCGGTGAAGGACGGATTGGGCGCGGAGCATAGAAGGCCACAGATGCAGAAGCATGGGACAAACCTTGACTGGAACTCTTGGTCGGAAGGGATACAGAACTTCTGGGAAAGATAGGGGAAATGTGATGATTCGTTCATCAGTTAGAGGCCCCCAATGGCATGGAAAGGTCGAAATGTTAATGACAGGTCGGATTCCTCAAAACGCTGGACACATCCGAGCAGGTCCTTTCCTCGAAGCCATACGTGTACGAGCAGGCTCCTTAAAAACCCCACAACCCATGTTTGCTTTGTGGATGTCCTATTTCTGCGCATTCACAGTCGTTTTTTGGGAGTCCAAGTGTATGCAACGTTAGGGAGATCTCACAGGTCGCCTACATGCATCAACAGCTGAAGGGTCACGCCAGCGCAGAGTTCACCATTTTCTTATTTCCAATTATCCAGCAAGGTTCACAAAAAGTTTCTCGCTACCTGCCTCCGCAAAGTACAACCCCAAGAGAACGTATGGGAGAGGCGCAGCTTTGAAGGTTTGGACAAAGAGCTAGGACTTCAAGATTACGTGAGGGCGAGCTTCTTACAGGCCTGTTGAAGTTTGTCAACAGGCATTAACACCTGATTCTTGTTCTTCTCGAATCTTTCTGTTTTCGGCATTTCGGATCTTCGGCACTTCATTTTTTGGAAATTCTCCGTCGTCTCCAATGTTTCTATCATAATTCCTCAATTTATATCTTCAATTGGTGTTGGAGAGCTTCTCCGATTACCTGTGCGTAGAAGGATTCCGGAATTCTCGGGCAGCCTCCGGGAGGGATCTCTGATGATCACTAAATGTCCGGCGCTCATCTCCACCTTCAGGGCCTCTCCACCCTTACCCGTTAAACTCCACTGGAAAGGCGACTCGTCATATTTTAAGTGCCGGACCGAGAAGTGACTCAGCATGACTCCTCAAGTTTCTTACAGTCGATCATACTCTTCACATCGGGATCCTTACACCTCAAACACCCCCTTTGCGAAGTCCAATCAAATACAAACGCAACCTCGGCGCTATTAGAATAAGGTGGCGTGAGATTTCATCATGGCCTTTTCGGTTTCCTCTTCCTATACAAAGCTCCGAGCCGTTATTGACAAAACTTCAAATGATACTCTCCCGTCTCCATCCACAATCCTCGATGCATCCAAAAAGTTAAAGACTTCGCTGCCATCTCAGGGACTAGGTGATGATGCTACGCAGCTACATTTATTGTCCGATATATGCCCAGCATTCAATGGACCTAAGACATCCGCCAATTACTATGGCTTTGTAACTGGTGGTGTTTTTCCAATTGCAGAGGTGGCCGACAACATTGTCACAGCTTTTGACCAGAGTGTGCAAGTACATTTACCGGATCAGAGCATCAGCACATTTGTGGAGGATGGAGCTTTGCAAATGCTAGCAGAATTGGTTAAGTTGGGACCCGAATGGAAGGGCAAAACATTTACAACCGGAGCGACAGGTTCAAACATACTAGGGCTTGCGTGTGGGCGAGAAACTATTCTCAATTCACGTCTCAATAATTTAGGAGAGTGTGGGAATGGTGGGGTCGGCGAATTAGGATTACTGGCAGCTTGTCTCAAAGCAGGTGTGAAAGAAGTTCAGGTTTTGACTTCCATGGGTCATAGCTCTCTTTCCAAGGCGGCAAGTGTCGTGGGTATTGGCCGGAGCTCTGTCAAGAATATTCCCCGCAGCAAGGAAGAACCATGGAAGATGGACCTCGAAGCTTTGGAGACTGAGCTGAAGCGTGGGGGTGTTGTGAGCATCGTTGCTATAAGTGCAGGGGAAGTCAATACTGGGCGCTTCGCTACTGGTGGGCTTGCGGTTGTGAAGCAAATCAGAGAACTTTGCGATGCTTATGGAGCATGGTTACATGTTGACGGTGCTTTCGGATTGTTCGCCCGAAGTCTCCCTGAGACTCCTGAATTCCAAAATCACATTGAATCCGCAGCTGGTCTTGAATTAGCTGACTCCATCACTGGGGACTGTCACAAGCTTCTCAATGTACCATACGATTGTGGAGTCTTCTTTACCCGGTGTGCAACCACTTTGTCGGATGTGTTTAGAAACCCGAATGCAGCTTATCTTTCGGGGGGCGACTCGTCCATTCCATCACCACTAAACATCGGCCTCGAAAATTCAAGGAGGTTCCGTGCCTTACCTGTTTACGCAGTCCTATGCTCATATGGAAAAAAGGGACTGAGCGAGATGTTTGCTCGGCAAGTCCAACTAGCAAGAGCTGTTGCTGAGTATCTAGAAACAAGTCCTGGGTATGAGCTTCTCCCAAGAACTGCAGCTGGAGAAGATATCATTCAGGAAACATACATGGTGACTCTGTTCCGCGCCAAGGACGAGAACATCAACAAGAGTTTGGTCAAAAGCATCAACGCAACAAGAAAGATGTATGTTTCTGGGACGCAGTGGGAAGGCAAACCGGCTTCGAGGATTGCCATCAGTACTTGGAAAGTGGATGTCGAAAGAGATACAGCATTGATAACTAGCATACTTGAAAGCGTACTAGAGAGCTCATCTTAGATATTACTTCTTTGCCCTGCGAGCGGGTTCCTTGGGTATGGCAGCTGGGTTAGCTTTGCAACGACGTGGAAGGTCTGAAGCATCATGTCATGAAGAAACAGTCCACTTCGGACGAGCGGGAGGGGCATGAATGAATCCTTCCTGCATAATAGATCTCTAAACCCTTCCCCTCAGCCAAGCGAGGTCTTTCATTTTTTACCCTTTTGCGTAACATCCGTTATGGGCGACGAAATCAGATGAGCCGATGGAATCATCCAAGTTTGCCTCTTGATTTATTGTCAATCCCTTTTCAAGTTCATGAGACCAGGGCTCCAAAAACCTCTTCCACAGCAGTTTATCCAAGCAGTTTTGGTAGCACCAGAAGAACATAAAGTGCTATTTTGCTTCACCCAACTCAAATGATCAAAACCATTTCTATTTATCCCAGTGGCACCAGAGAAACATACTAGGTCTTGGGCCAATCTACTATCACTCCAATATTCTTGTACGGTTCTCTCGTTCACTTGGCTAAAATCTTTGGCATTTTAAGTTGTAGTTGTCTATATTTCTCTTGCAAAAGATCCGAACTTCAGTGTAGTTGTCCCATGGTTTAATTCAAAGCCTACCAGTTTATTCCGATTAAATGCTACATCCAATCCTTGTCAAGGAAATGTTGTCAGTGCTCCACAAGCCACAATTGCTAATTGCTAGTCATCAAATCTGTATGTAATGAGCAATATAGGAGAATTTCTACGTTCGCTGGGTTGTGCACCGAAGAAATAGTTTTACGCTCGTCGGGCATGAAGATCTTCATTTTTATGATTTCCCATCATTGCAGAAATGCCACTCTATTGCAATTGGAGGGTAATGGGCCCACTACTTATAAACTTTGTCAGATTTATTGTTATCCCTCTCACTACCGCCAATTACCATAAAGCTGTCAGAAAGTATAACAAATGAGAGCACCCTCTTCCGCGATCCTGGCCATAAATGGAAGCAACCATAGGAATGAAAAGCTTCTTCGCAAGCGTTTATATTTCTTATGTGATACATGCTGAATTTAGTCATGGCCATATCTTCATCACAGGGTGGTTAGTCAAGACTTTATGGAAGTTGTGCGTAGATCAAGTCGCCATGCAAAAACAAATCTTAGACTTTATAGCCTTAGATGATGCTAAACGTATTAGAAGCCGTTCAAACCTTGCTTGTTAACTACTTGTGACGTTTTGGGAAGCCATGCCTGTGCTGTTGAATTTCTAAGATCAAATATATTTCTCGGGTATTATCATACAGCCTCAAATTTATCTTCGAAGTCTATTTTCCTTCCCTTAAGTTCTACCTTCTAAATAATTCGTATATAATGCATGTAGCCTGTAACTGATACTAGGTCTAAAACTAAAAAAACGTTTAGGTCAACAGTGTGGCGATATTCAGGTTGGATTTTCGACTTTAGATAGGGAGTATTCGTAGCGGTAGGCTTGGAACTGTGACCCGCAATGTGGTAAAACTGACTTTGGCTGTGCGCATAGGGTTACTAAAGCGCAGAGGGAAGTTCTAAGAATAAGTAGAAATAATTGCCGTCAAGGTGGATTACTGTTGACGGCAGGAATGTTGAGAGAATCAATATTGATTCATGTCGAAGCTTTGAAAATTTAGCTCAGAAACCCCAAAGCAAAAAAACAAATGCTCTTTTGAAATCAAATAGAAATCGCCAAGTAAAACCCCAACAACGAACCTACTCATGAAGAGGCCTCTAAAATCTACTAAGTTGTATTCTCCGATCATTGAGCGCGCTATAAACGTCCCGAGATGGCCTTTTCACATTATCTATCCCGGATTACTCATGTTTGTGGTAAAGCAGGACGGTTTCGGCTTTACAATACCTACAAATTACGATGGGGTGCTGTTGGAGCTAATATAGTTGTCAAGGGTGGGGTTAGATGTAAATTTGTTAAAGGTTACATATATTTTTGGTTTGAGTGGAAACTCGGATATCTAGAATAGGCCTCGCGTAATATCCCACCGGGAGGCTGATTGTCTCGGTTGTGAAGATATACCGACTACCATGGAGCTAAAAGCGCCACAAGCCACATATCAACCAATTGATTGTACCGATGCCGGCTCCGTGACAAACCAAGGATGGCTTCAAATATTTGGAGCGACAAATAGATGTATATATAAAAGGAGAGGGAAGAAGTAGTATCATAGACATGAAGTTCCAACTTACCATTCTTGACTCTTTGTACAATTCACAACGCCACAAATGAGATCCTCAATCCGACAGTACGATCTCGTAGTTCTTGGGGCCACTGGCTATACTGGAAATCTGACCGCTGAGCACATCAACGAGTTCTTGCCGGCTGACCTAAAATGGGCTGTTGCAGGGAGATCTGCCACAAAGCTCAAAATCCTTATTGAGAAGCTAAAGAAACTAGATCCAAAGCGTTTACCGCCAGGTAAGTGTCATCCTCGAGCTAAAACTAGTGCTTGGTGAGGCTGATCGGTTGGGTTATTTCATAGCGGCCGAAGTTTGTGCGCCTACTGCGGAAGACTTGAGCGTTCTAGCTAAAAAGACGAAAGTTATTATTACATTGCTAGGACCGTATGCCAAATTTGGGACACCGGTTATTGAAGCATGCGTAAAGAATGGCACTCACTACCTTGATACGTAATGCGATCCTTCTTTACCTTAGATACAAAGACAACGCTGATATTATGCAGAACAGGGGAGACTTACTGGGTAGGTCGGATAATTCAAAAGTACCACGAAGAAGCAAAATTGGCTGGCGTAATTGTAGGCCTTCCTTCTTTGTTTATATATTACACAATTGTAAGAGCTTATCTAACACCTCAAAGCTTCTATCTCAGATTGGGGTTGAAAGTGGACCATTTGACTTAATAACGCTCTCTGCCGTGTCCAAATTACAGACGGAAGCATCATTGAAAACGAAAGAAATCATCGTTTCTATCAACGAATCAAAGTACGTAGGGTGCGGCCCTATTTTAAATTATGAAATGTCTAATCAGTTTCAGATTAAATCCTAGTGGTGGCACTTTGGCATCTTTCTTCAACATGTACGAGTCCATCGACCAGAAAGCAATGGCAGAGTCATTGCAACCCTGGGCACTCTCTCCAATAAAGGGACGCAAATACTCGGATAGTGCAAATATGTTTGGGCTACGTCATGATAAGACTTTAGGTCTCCTATCAACTAGTTCGCCAACAGCACGTCAGGATAGAGCCCTAGTGCATAGAAGCTGGAGCTTGCTTGATGGCGGCAACTTTTATGGGCGAGACTTCTTCTATAATGAGTACCAGAGAGCATCTAATGCTTTTGCTGGTGTAGTGGCAAATCTTGGTGTCAAAATACTTGAAGCTTCTTTATCCTCCTCTTTCTTAAGGTTAGCTTGCTTAACTCAACACTCTCGCAGGATGCAAGCTCACCACCTCTAGAACTGTGATGAGAAAGTTTGCACCAGCCCCAGGGGAAGGAATAGATCCCGAGTAAGTTCTTACGAAGTCTCATTCTAAGATATACAGAAACTTACTAGCATAGACAAGAGAAGAAGCTCAATATCGAAATATTCGCTGTAGCGATTGCCGATGAAGCAGGCCCATGTGCCACTCGAGCATTGGCGAAGCTACGCTACGCAGGAGGTCCATATCATATTACTGCAGCTTTTCTTGCCCAGGGAGCAGCAACGATCTTGTATGAAGACGGCTTGTTAGAGAGGGTTGGGGGTGGCATCCTCACTCCTGCTGTTCTTGGCCAGTCATATATCGAGCGACTTCGAGACTCGGGTATGACCATTAACACAGTAGTGCTATAGGGTTACAGTCCACTAGGATGTAGACCGACTTAGAATTATCATTATTTAATATCGCGCCCCTTAAATTCTATAAGAGAGCGTAGTTGACTTGGTTTTCGCATATGAGCCATTAGATTAGAATGATGCCTTCGCTAAAGGTCCGGGTCTATCAACAACAATAACCATTCTAAGAGTTAAAATAAAGGTAAGGAATAAACTTTTAGCTTAATTGACACATATACATATGTTCATAAGTCTAAGTTAAGGTTAAATAATTGTTACCGACTGAAATTTACATTCTTCTCATTGGTGACTGTGACGACTGAGCCGATGTACTGACCAGTCAGCAGATTGACAACTAAGTCAGTGCACATCTAATTCATAATATATATCTTTTTTGAAAGGTTACATATTGTGTATAGCACCTCAGCCGAACTCTTCACCTTGCCGACGGATCTCAGGTAGAAAGCGCATGATGTTTCGATATATGATCTTGTGGGATATTCGCAAGTGCTGACTAGCTCAGAACCCTACCTTAGTAGGTGGTGTGTGGATCTGTCTTGCTTACGTCAGTCTTGAGGGTTGGGTTGTGTTTTTTTGCGTGATATTCGGCAGAGGAAATTCTCAACCAAGTATTCTGCTACCTGCCGTTTTCCCCAGCTCTTTCAATCTCTTGATGGTATTATGGATGATAAAATGCCCAATAGCGTAGTTCAAGTTGACAACAAAGTTGTTCGGGGTAGCAGGTCAGCAACACCAGTACATGCCGAATATTTTGGATCTGAGATAGGCTCAGACGATGACTCTGGATGGGAAACAGACCTGCTTGATGATTCTGAGCTGTCGAGATCTCTCTGTCGAAACCACGAGGAATTTCGAATCGCATCTGATGCTCGTATTAAGCAGGGCAATCTAACTCAACTCGCCACGGAAGATATGCATGTAGAGCAAAACATTTGCAGAATGTGCCGTAAAATGTTGGAAACTTTCATTTATCTACCACCTGCACGAGAGGTATTCGTGCTTCACTTTTATTTTTATCTGCTTTATCAACAGACTTTAGCAGCTGCACACCAAGGGTGTGCTCTTTGCGCTATGTTTGTTGGTCAGGCTTCGATGGGACGCCGAAGCATTATAACGGAATTGCCTGGCGTTAATGGTGCTAATTGGGAAGATCCTCCACACGAACGATTATCATTTTCGTTACAGCATTGGGGTACTCGACCAGATGGAGATAGGGGGGGCTATTGGGGGTTTTACTTTATGTCAAATTCGTCTAGTCGAGGGTTCGGGGTCAAATCACCTATGATGATCATCCGTCATGCAAGACTTGACGGTTAGTGTCACTTTACATTACATTACTTCCTTCTCGCAGGTAATGTATGGAATCTAATCACTGTCTAGATTTTCGTCCCTCTCCTATCGATTGCAACGGGCTGCCTGTTAGCAAGCTCATGTCTTTAGCGAGAGGTTGGCTTGCCAAATGCCGCAAGCACCCAGCTTGTTTGAAGCGCTTAGCAGAGAACACGAGCTTTTCGCCTACCCGCCTGATAAGCACTTGTCAGAATCAGATACGGTTGTGTTCGTCAAAAACACGCCCAACACGAGAATATGCAACCTTAAGTCACTGTTGGGGTGGCAACTCGGAGATACTACTGAAGCTTACAAAAGACACGATAGAGGAATATCATAATGAAATTCCGGTACAAAAACTGTCACGTACGTTTCGGCAGGCTATCAATATTGCTCAGGATCTTGGAATTGATTATATCTGGATTGATTCGCTCTGCATTATCCAAGATGATGATGATGACTGGAAACAGGAAGCAGCGTTGATGCATGGAGTCTATGGTAACTCATTTCTAAATATTGCTGCGTCTGATGCCTGTGATGGTAGTAAAGGTTGTTTTATAGAGAGGAACAAATCCTTTCAAACCTTCCACACAGTGCGTGTCAAGCTTGGCGATGATTGTAATCCTCGGTCCTATTCTATCATCCCCACCAGCATATTTCGAGCTTTGTCAAAAACTGTCCTTGCATCTAGAGGCTGGTGTTTACAGGAAAGACTCCTTGCGCCACGTACCCTACATTTTGAATATAGACAATTGTACTGGGAGTGTGATACAAGACAATACTGCGAGTGCTTCCCACGAGGCATTCCTGCCCGTCTTCGTTCTCATTGCTTTGAGGTCGATAGAGTTAATCACGATATAAACAAGTCAAGGCTGATAGAAGACTGGCACACTATTCTGCACATATACACAAGATCTGCGTTTACGAGGCCTTCGGACCGGTTGATAGCCTTATCAGGAGTTATACGCAAGATCGAACTCCAGACGGCTGATATTTGCTATTTTGGTATATGGAGAAAGGATTTCGAGTACAACCTGATGTGGACAGTTCGCAAACTCACTGTCTTGGACAATTATCGAGCACCAAGCTGGTCGTGGGCATCTGTTGACGGACCCTATGACAAACCCCAGATACTCCATGATGCTAAGTGCATTGCGCATTTTCTGCACGTAGACAAAGAGCCAGTTGAATATGATGCCGAGCAAGATCCGTGTTGCGGACAGTTAAAGATGAGCTGTCAGTCTATGATCGAGCTAGTCTACTCAGATACTACGCAGCCGATACTAACCCACTCCATACCACAATATAATTATTCAAAATGGAGACTGAGGTCAGCTCCAAAGACTATTGAAGGGGATGCTCGTTGGAGTTGCGACTCGTATCCAAACGATACCTCAGTTTACTTCTTGCCGGTTTGGTTTTACCACTCTGTGCATGGCTTACTTCTTGCTTCCACAGGTAAGAAAGGCCAGTATCGACGAGTCGCAAGCTTCATAGTAAGGAATGAGCAACCTGAAATATTGTTAGAGAAATATCGGCCAGATGAAAGCGTTTATGAAAGCTGTTTTGACAGTGAGGCATACCCGGATGAGCGCTGGGTCATTACTATTATTTAGCTAGGAATAAGAACACCCTGGGTAGGAAGAAGTTTTGCACGAATACCAACATAATTGTTTTCAGAAGGGCTTAGGGCTCGGGCCCTTTGGAGGAATCGGAAACAATAATCATGAGTTTGGACCGTCACTTATCTAAACTACTTTAATATAAAAATATGGAGCGACAAAGAATCTGAACATAAATTCTCAACTTAGATCGTAATATCCTCATAGTTCTAGATCAGATCCTTGATCGATTTTGCTGAGGTTTTGATAATCTGAAGTGTTCCGGGCCTTGAAATTAATACCACTGCTTCATTGTAACGAACGCTTTATCCAAACTGCAATAATACGCTACTAGAGGACATCAGTTTGCCACAGTAAAAGGGATTTAAAACCTTTGGTGATGTAACTAGTCTCTGTGAGCCATACTCGTAGCCACAGCAGTTACAATGTCAAAAGGTCGTAAAAGCACACTCAAACTCACTCTGCCTTCTTTGAAGGAAGAACCCGACTGTGCTTGAGTGAAATAAGCTAGCTACCTCCCGCATCCACATCGGGGGGGTTTTTACTTCACAAGGAAGAAAACAGTTTTAAACGAGGCAACCTAACTCTGGATCCGTCCCTTTCTCAGTAAGAGGTTATTAGTCGTCACTTCCTCAAGGAGCAGCGCGATTCCTTGATATATTCAATTTATCATCAATCCATAAAATCTACCCAAGATACCTTCCGTACAAGCCACACCGACATACCCTCATCACTCATAAATATATGAACACGAATTCAAAGCCCAAGCCACCAAACAGCATGTTCAGTAACAGGTTGCCGTACATTGCGGGCCACACGGGAAGAAAAGACCAAAAACACTTCAACGCATTGCAAAACGAATTTATGTAAAGGTCGTTCATTTCCCCATTCATTTCATCTCATAATCATCAAGATCATTCCATCGTTAAATAAGTGAATCAAAAGAGGAGCCCGAGCCACCATCATGTATGTAAATCGAAGAAGATGAAAAGACCATCAAGCAAATAAGCCAAATCGCTAACACTCCAGAAGATGATCTCCCATGTCTTCGTGCAAAGAAACAAAAAATACAGGTTGCCGCTCCACCGCCTGGGTATGGTATTTCCTTCGTTTCACCTGGTGATAATACAGCTCCCCGATTATATCCTCCACCCCTTATGTTTACGCCGTGAGACTCCAGTTCAGCTGCTGACTGTTCATATTTGGCTTCGTCTTTTCCTTAAGACATCATCGATGCCACTGTGGACAGCCCTTGGGTTGCTAATGCTTTTCCTGAGCTTTTCGCTTCGTTCCTCTCTCCGTTTCTCACTAAGCTTCCGTTTCATAACTCCCCATCCCACATATTCAACGCGAATGCCGATGCCGGGAATCGTGTGCACCCTCCTTCCACCATTGCCCTCCTTGAAACCGTAGCCAAAGGTTCCTTCACTGCTTTCCGGCCGGACTGCCGAATATTGATGTCTATGGCTTCCATCTCTCCTCAGACTGTTGTTGCTCCTCTGTTTGACGACTCGCAAATTGCCGCTGGAGCTTTTACGCATCGTCCTTCGATCAGCAGGGTGTGGTTGATAATGAGGTTCGTCCTTGATTGGTAAGATCGCAAAAGTACGCTTTAGTTTACCACTCAAGGTCCTTTGTGGTGGCCCTGGTCTATTGTCGATAATCGGATATCGGTTATCAAGCTCGTCGTCAGCAAATCCTTCACCCTCCAGATCATCCCAGAAATGGGTAGGCCTCCAAAATGGATGTAATTTGCTTCCATCTGCAGGTTGATCGGTAACGGAGGGGTAGAGTGTGGATGGCTCAGCCGTGCTCTTTACTGGATGGCTATATTTCTCAGCTACAGCTTTGTGCCGGTTACTGAGCGAAAGTGTGCGCCTCAAAAAGCCCGGCTCGATGTACATTGCCGGCTCCGAATTTCTACGTTTGCTGAACGCACGGCGCATCAGTGACATTCCTCGTGTAGGTTTACTGTCTGAGCTCGTCGGCCTGTCCTCAAATCCATAGCCTAGTTGTTTCTCTTCCTCATGGCCAGGAGTAAGTCCGGCAGGCGTTGGCGGAATAAACTTGATCGCAGGCGGTTGAGGAGGGGCTCGGGGGTTTCGAAGGGGTGAATCAACTTCGTCCATACGATGAATTGGTTGTTGGGGTGTGACGGGAATTTCCTCATAGCTAGCACGGGGTTTTGCAGCTAGAGCCATTGCGGGCGGTGCAGGTTGTGAAGTTTCCAGAGGCTTCAGACCTGGCGGTGATTGCTCCGGCTCTGAGGAAGAAGACTTCTGCTGAACAACCAAAAGAGATGTATTTTGGTGAGGATAGATTGACACAGCTTGAGCCTCCGATACCTCTGCGGCTGTGCCTGCAGTCTCGTAGGAAACCTGGGAGAAAGGTGTTACTTGAGTTGAGTACCGTTTTCCAAAGAAAGGATCGCCGTTATGATCAACATGAGGCCGAGAACTGTGACTTCGTAGCTCCTTATGTGACTCTGTCGATGGATGGCTTCGCGTTGGTTGCGGCTCCAGATGAGGATCTTCCTTTTTGGCTTGGATCAGGTTGTGCGCTTTGAGACTTTCAGCCGTAAGTGACCCAGCTCTAGATCCAGCTCGAGAAGTATTTCGACTTGTCGGCGCAGATAAAGAAGACCGTCTGGCCGGAATGTTTGGCGGATAGTCAATGGTACGAATCGAGTTTCCAGAACCAGCAGATTCAGACATTGTTCTCTTTCGAGGCGGGAGAGTATCGAAATAACCCGGCTCATTAAACTTGGACGAGTGGGAAAGCGGTGCGGAATTTAATGACATACTCCGTTTCGTCCTCCTGCTACTTGTTGATCTCAAGGATGGTGCTTTAGACGACTTTGTTGATGAGGCACGATCGGGTATGATAACCACAGGTATACCTCCCTCCTTCAAAATCCTTCGTCGAGACTTTCCGCTAGAGCTGGTCGTACTAACGGTTTTAGTCGTGCTTAGAGTGCCGTTAGAGACCAGGCTTTGGTGTCGTTTGTCAGGTATCCCCTTCTTTACATGGTGAAGACGGTGCGGCTCGGCGGAAACCACAGAAGTAGGAGCAGAGCTCACGGTTGACTGATCCGAGCTAAATTCCCTTAATCCGAATTGCTTTTTGGTATGTCTAAGGGTCTTTCGCCGTGTTGGTGGAGCATCAACTACCATAGCCTCAATTACTGTCGATGTCACTGACCGGCCGGACATAGCTGAGAACCTTCTCACATCTGGTGTAGTTGGAGAGTCATCTACAGGCCATGGAACCCTTTGAGCAAATTTTTCAACCGGGGTTCCCTCCACCTCTTGCCTAAGCTTTCGGTGACGTGCAATTCTTTCTTGTAATGGCAAACCTCGAGCGACTTTTGTAGCAGCAGTTGGTGATACCAAATCATCCTCCAACACCTCATCTATTGCACTGTCTGTAAACATACGTAGGCGTTCTGGTCTTTTCCGTACAATGACATTCCTCATGAGATTATAATCCCATTGTCGCTCGACCTCGCCCGATTCAGACCCCCATTCCCCGTCAAAAACATGAAATTCTTCTCTCGGAGATCCTGCACGTGGTCGTGGTGTTGTGGTACCTTCATCCGACTCCAAACCCAGACCTAATCCAACTTCCTTCCGCTTCTGGATCTTCTCCAACTGAGGAACCTCAAACGCCGATGGCCTTGCAGATGAAAGAACGGGTCTTACAGTTGAGACTTCATCCTCATCGGAAGAATATGGGTTTTCTCGAGCAGTTTTGAAAGAATCTGCCCTGGATGAAGGGTATCGATCGGTTGCTGAAGGACGGAAAGCTAGTGGCATAGCTCGCGGGGGGGTGACATCGGGTGTAGGTGGACTTTTTTGATTTGGGGGTGTGCTCGGCACAGTGGGAGTTGTCGAAGACTTGTTAGAAGAAACATCGTATTTTGGTGGTCCCACGCTGATCGTCTGACTGCCCGAAGACTGACGTGAATGAGTAGGTGGGGTTGGAGGGAGGATTCCAATTCTTTTGGATGTATGCTTCAGTGTTCGTGGACTCGATGTGTCCGAGCTTGATATCGAAGATATTCCTGTGTCTATTGCAAGCTCTCGAGGTTTAGCCGCTGGGGTCGAAGGATATATTTCGGATACGCGATTCTCTCGAGGGTGCGGCAGGGTCTTGTGTCTCTTGAGTAATGTCGTACCAACTACATGAACTCCATTTGGAGGATCAGAACTGCCTAGCTCTCGGCCCGGCATCCTGAGCCAGTTCGTGTTTGTTTGTGTGAGAAGCATTCACGCTGCGGAAACGAACAAGCTAAGGATAGATTATCGCGGGGTCATCGCCTGGTCGTAGTATAGATTTCGAGGTCGCGTTCAACAATCGTCATCTCAAAGTGCCATTACCGGCAGGGTGCATGGGTTGTTATCGGATGGTATCGTGGTCGCAAAGCTATTGTAGATCCACAGGATATCAAGAGAGTAATCAGTCGCGAGAGTCGTGGCAGTCGTGAAAGGAGTGTGGTATCAAGGCGCTGAGAGTGAAAAGAAAGCAGTGGCGCTAGATGCTGAAATGAACCTGAGCCAGGAGGTCGCAGAAAGTTACGAGCCCTCAGGAGATCGCTGGTGACGGCACACACAGGCTGTACCCAGCCCCTCGCAGCTTTCCGGCTTCGGTGTACGACGAGTCGGATTCGAGGACGAGTTTTCGGGGCGATGTTGTGAGAACGATGGTTCGGCGACAGACAGGAATCGCGACTCACGCAGCGGTACTCGTGGCTTCAACGACGTTGAGAGGCTCGAGGGGAGCGATGGAGGGATCTGGCGCAAAGGCGAGGTGAGGAGGCCTGGTCGCTTGATTCGCGGAGGCTCTGACGAAATGGATGTCCGGGGGCTTGGTTGGATATTCAGTGTGGCTACCCGGCCACTCTTTTCTGTCCCGATTTGGCACGAAACTGGCACGACCAAAATCACCCAGTGTTCAACCTGGACGCACCTGGTAGTAGACGCAGGTGAAAACCTCGAATCAAGTGTTCAAACAGCAACCAGCAGGTGCGCAAGTCTCACCTTTGCGGAGGAACGATGCATGAAACGCATGCAATAGTTGCTCTTGCTGAGGTCTCTGCCAGGCGACGCCGAGCAGCCCAGCGAATGACATATGTTCGCTGGGGTAATTCAGCGCTGCACAGCGAGGGAGTTGTCTGTTCCGACTGCAGATTCAGTGCAGAAGCGTCACAACTGGAGAAAAGCAGAAAAAGCAGGTGGCTGGCCGCCTTGGGAAGGAGCGAATCAAGGGGAATACACAATTGGACTTCGTAAGAACCTTCAACCTTGATTGCTTCCCTGAAACGCAATGATAGCCCATAGAGAGGGATTCAGCCTGCAAAGTTGACATGAGGAGGATCACGTGAAACAGTCAATGCAGGTGTATCAAATATGGCAGTCTTATGATCAATGCAGATGGGTTTCGATTGCCACCTGCAAATTCTCTATGAAGAAGCCAACTCGTCCGCGTGAAGTGATCACCTTGCATCTTGCTCACGTGTATTATATCTATTTTTAAGCCTTCAAGACTCCAATTAAACTAGGCTCTCTTTGGTCTGAGGGCATGCTGCTTTTTCTGCCCCTCATTCTCCTTCTAAGCGGCACCACATGCCCTCCAAACAGCGATAAAGCTCCCCTCATCTCTTATCAATGATCAATTACCTCACCGCTTGCCCAGTCTCCGATGAGAGAATAGCTACCCCTGTCGTAGCCTAGCAGTGACACGAGCCATTACCTCTTCATTACTAAATATTCGGTACCAATGGCATGTATCTTGGATGAACAACTGTTCTTCTACCCAGTACTGTTACCTAGCAAATACCGTTTTAATTATTCATGAGGCATGTCCTATTACGGCATTGTATGCCCCTCTAGATTGTTTATCTATGCCCCGCCGTGCCTCGCACTTCTTGGGATATGTACTTGAATCCCGCCAGCCACTGCCCGTTACCTAACAAGAACATATCCACTGCTATATAATAATGTCAGGTAATGCTTGAGGAAGGCTGTCGCCGAGATAGGACTACCGCCAGATCGCCTCCGATGGGATAAGCTCTGCCAGACCGCGCAAGGAAACCTCGACGCTCTACCTGTAATATCGCACAGTCAACATGATGCCAGTAGTGTGCATTGCCAGCACAGCACAACCATAAAGTATGCCCGCCCTCCACTAAAGTGCCTCCCACCTCAATTACTCTTCAATTGATTGCAGCAACATGTTAACAAACATTCTTCCAGCTGCCATTTTGGCAGTCGGTGCACTCGCACATGGTGACCATGAACATCAGATCCCAATCGCTGGTCCTCATAAAGCCCTCTGGTATAACACTCTGCCTGGTGATGGTGGTACTCAGGTATGTCAATTGAGTCTGCGAGGTTTTGTGGAGCTCCGAACTGATAGGGGCAGGCCGATTCGGTGTTCTCTGGTATCTCGACATTCGGAAGACTGCCATATTTCCCATGCTTAGCATCAGATGATGTCAAGTATGATATCGCTTTCATCGGTATGTTATTCCAATGCTTATATATTCTACCAATCCATCAAGGGGCTGAAGCTAAATAACCTGCAGGTGCCCCATTCGACACTGGAACTTCATATCGTCCAGGGGCCCGCTTTGGTCCATCAGGAATCCGTCAAGGTTCTCGCCGTCTAAATCTCTAGTCAGTTTGCCCTTACAGCATAGAAGCTGATATCCATTTGTTCGGATATAGGCTCACATAGAATTGGATTCAGTGGAGGATACAATGTTCCATTAGGCACCAATCCTTTTAACAGCTGGGCTACAGTCCTAGACTGTGGAGATATCCCAGTTACTTCGTGAGTCTTGTAGCATATCGCACACTTGTAAAATATATCTAATGCTATCCTTATAGATATGACAACACTTGGGCTCTGCACCAGATTGAGGAAGGCCACAATTCCATTTTGACCCGCGCTCCTGCTACAGACGCGAAGAAGAAGGGTCCAGCTAAGAATGGAAAGACACTTCCTCGAGGTGAGTTGTAAAATCGTACTAATATGGGCTTCCTGACGTTTGCAGTCATCACCCTCGGGGGAGACCACACCATCACCTTGCCTCTGCTTCGCTCAATCAACCGTGCTTATGGCCCAATCTCGGTGATCCACTTCGACTCACATCTTGATACATGGAAGCCAAAGGTCTTCGGAGGATCTCCCAGCAAGGTTGCGAGTATCAACCATGGCACTTATTTCTACCACGCTGCTCAAGAGGGTTTGCTTGCCAATCATAGTAACATCCATGCTGGCATCCGCACAACTTTGAGCGGGCCAAGTGATTATGAGAATGACGGGTACTGCGGCTTTGAAATAGTAGAGGCAAGAGAAATCGATACTATAGGAATAGATGGTATCATCAAGAAGATCCATGATCGTGTTGGCACTACCAAGCCAGTGTATCTGTCCATAGACATTGACACTCTTGATCCTGCTTGTAAGTTGTCGATGGCCTGCGAGCATGGAAGATACTAACAAAGATAAGTTGCACCTGCCACCGGAACACCTGAGACTGGTGGATGGTCAACTCGTGAACTCCGCACTATCCTCCGAGGTCTTGAAGGCATCAACCTCGTCGCAGCCGATATCGTCGAAGTTGCCCCAGCTTACGACACCAATGCTGAACATACCACAATGGCTGCCGCGGATGCCCTATACGAGGTCATGAGCTTGATGGTCAAGAAAGGTCCATTAAGCAAGATGATTGAAAGCGAGGACACTGAGGTCAAGGAGGAGATGTAAGCGATAAACATGGCGAATGGTGGAAGAGACTTGTAGTGATCGAGGTGGAAAAGAGTAGTGATGTGAGTGGTAGATGTGGGATGAGGGATGAGTTGTTATTGATAGAGTTTGGAAGTGGTCAAGGACATAATAGCGAGAAAACTCTGCATCCTTATTGGCCTTTCAAAGATGTCCACGTGATACTCATACTAACATGTTCGCTTCGCTTCGGACGGAATTCCGGCAGTGCAGATATGCCTCGTTTAAACCTGCAAGTCCAAGACAAAACTTTCAGCTGCTGCCAGCACCTTGGAGAAATAAACTTTAAACACTCAATTATCCTTTGCGAGATGCAACATTGGAAATCCTCATTTCCAGAGTTCACCTTACGAACAAGATATCAATCGTATTCACTAACCCCTGCACGCGCTAGGCTTTTTTTTCTGGCCATCCAGGGCTGTTCCGCACCTGATATCAGCACCACCAAGTTGGACCAAGAAGACTGCGCCTCGATGCAGCTGCAACTTGCGAGAGCCCTTCAAATCAAGCAAGCCCGGTCATCCTTCGTCGGTGCTGCGGTAAGAATACCCCCGGCTTGCACTACCGCCAATGTCACTCAATCACCTGTCAGCTCCTGTTGTCTTTTTCTTGGTCTGAATTCCTCCTCTTTCTCTCATTCTCCTATCTTACGTTTTGAATATTGTTAAGTCATCATTTACTCCATATCTATCGCAACAGGCTTTGCGTGCACCAAGACGGACGACTGCATGCGTCAAGCGAAGTAGTTTCTACACACGGCACAGATATTCAGCCCCAATTCCAATTTCACAACAACCAAAATGGCCGGCTGGGGAGACTTCGAGGGAGATGGTTGGCAGTCATGGACGACCTACATGGCGACAAAATCATTGCATCAAGCGAAGGAAACAACTACTTCTGCAACACGAACTAGTGACGATTCTACGTTCACGGGAACTCCTAGCCCTACCAGCAATCCCATCTACATTCCTTCTGCATCGCCGTCGCCTTCGCCCTCACCGACAAGTGGGCTCCATTTTGACGATCCAGCCGCTCAAGCCTTTTGGGACCATTTACAGCCCGGCCATAGGATAGCCCTCGTTATCGGTGTGGTCGTTGGCGTACTTATAATTGTCTTCCTCTCAGCCTGGTTCTGCTGCAATTGCTGTGGAGCACGCGTTCGCAGAGGCCGACAAAGAATTCCAGACGGCCCACCGCGACAAGGACTCCTACCATTACATACAATACATAATAGAGGACCCATGAATCCCTCGCCGGTCGCTCCTCATCCTCAACCGGCAATGCGACCAATGTTGACCGGTGATATTCCTCCTCCGAGTTACGATGAAGCAGTACCACACAATCAGAGGCTCCAAAGAGGATTATCAATACGCACGACGGCGGATGATGGAGTAATCGCGGATGGAAAGACGCCGTTGTCTGAGATTGTTTTTGAGGATGTTGAGATAAACCATACAAATTCTGCCAGCTCTGCGAATCGGACGTTCCAGCAAGAACATCACGGATGGGGAGATACAAGAGGACACACGAATTCTTGATAGGGTATCATGATTTAGAGATTGCAGAGATGGAGAAATTCTTTACGCGACACAAATACTATCGTGGATTCTATCACCGAAGGTCAATCCCTTCGAGAAAACGCACCTTGCGGTGCCAAAGTGCTGGGCCAAGTCATGCCGGGCTAGTTTAAGGGACAAAGAGAAATGGTTGGAAAACTTGTTGAAATCTACGTTGCTAAAGGATAGCATAGCACACAGCCTCGAGCCAAGAGGTAGATTTGCAATGACAACATTTTGTGGGGAAGAGTAGGAGAACATTCGCTTCATGTCCACAATTTTAGACTTGTAATTATTTTTAATTACACATAAGACACGAGGAATACCGTGCCAGAGGGAACCCTTTCAGATAATGTCTACATAAAAAACGACACAATATAAAACCCTCAAATCCACATCTCATTTTCTTCTTGCACTCTTCAGCCGCACCACCTGTCAAGCGTAAGTCAAAATAAACAACATCACACATACCTACCAGTGACGATGATCCTCAGGGGAAGTGGATACCTCCCAGGATTATTTTCGATCACATTAGGCTCAAGCTTTCATTCACCCTGTTCACTTGTTCGTGTGAGACTTCTCTCTCCAAAAAGAGGTGATGACGCGTCGGGTGTTCCCCATGTGGTACATTTCGCCAAATTGCTGATGCTCAGCCTCCTGTTCGTTCACCCTGGGCGACTCATCAGCCACTTGTCCAATCGAGAAGCGAGACATGAATCTTTGCCTTGGCGGCTGGATATTATGTTACATCATACTGAGCATGCAGAGTATAAAGAGTGATCTGCGGCTGTCAGACTTTACGGTTCGCGAGAGGTGTCGGGTATATTTGCGTCTCGGTGGTGAGAATTTATCGGCAAGTGAGTGGTGGTGGGTTCCCGAGGTGCTTCGCCGAATCCCGAGGAGTGCAGAAGACAAGTTTCAGGATATGTAGTGACAGCGAATCCTCACTGGAATTGGATGCTGATGGGCGATTGAGAGCTGATTGTGATTGGTGATGAAGGAGCGAATTGGAGGGTTGAAGGATATAAGTTCTTCCTTTCCTGAAGGTTGAGGTGAAGAGGTTGAGTGAGTGTTCCTGAATACGCGAAGCAACTAGATATCTTTCCACTAGTTTTGCTGAGAAAGGTTTGAATGCCTAGCTCTCATCATTTTTTCCTTATGCCGCAGCGTTATAATGAATGAGACAATTTACTTGTGTATCACACAGCAATCTTCATTCCCCTTCAGACTAAAACACTGACCCTGGATTGAAACGACTCAATTGACAGATAACAGTGAACCTCGGTATCTCAGGTGACAATGAAGCATACAATCTCATCTCCGACCTTCACTTTGTGTATCTTCAATTCATCACCCCCCTCTACAGCTATTACACAAACCTCTCAATCACCAAGGCCCACCCCAAGTTTCGCAAGGACTTTCCCCATCCAGCCATTCCCGAATATCTCTCCGACCACTCAACGAGATCGCCTTTTTTATATCCATGGTTGGCTACTACTGTACCTAGGAACTCCCAGTGCTAGTTGATATTAGGCCTAGCCATGATCTTACCACTCACCTTCCAGTTATGATAGGAAAGAGGGTTGCAGTTGCGTGCATTCTGTGCGATGCAAGAACCTAATCTTTAGATTACGATTGCATGGGTGAGCTAAGTTATAATATTTTGTGTTTCCTCAATTCTCAATTCTTTTACTCTGGTAGTAGTTTCTCGGTCTTTTTTATTATTTGGCAATGTCTTCTTCCCTATTCTACAAGAAAGCCCTCCTCCTCTCCCTCCCCATCCTTCAAGTCACCTTTGCGAACCCTCTCCACCACCGCGCACAAAACTCGACATGCAAAAAGACGAAAGTAGCAATTCTTGGTGCTGGGGTGGCGGGCATTACAGCAGCACAAACTTTGC
Source organism: Tricladium varicosporioides (assembly GCA_021365295.1). Classification (NCBI taxonomy): domain Eukaryota; kingdom Fungi; phylum Ascomycota; class Leotiomycetes; order Helotiales; family Tricladiaceae; genus Tricladium; species Tricladium varicosporioides. Next base: position 1,522,496 of record JAJTIW010000002.1, read on the forward strand.
ATAATGCTAGCATTGAAGACTTTGTGATTTTGGATGTGAATGATTATATTGGCGGACGGGTTAGACATACGAATTTTGGAAAGGATGGGAATCGGAATCCTTATGTGGTTGAGTTGGGTGCGAATTGGGTGCAGGGTTTGGGGAGTAAGGGAGGTCCTGGTATGCTGGTCCCCTTGTATTTCCAGGGATAATTCCCTTGTGAGGAAAGGGAATTCTGACTTGCTATAGAAAATCCGATATGGACATTAGCGAAGAAATGGGGGATCAAAAACACATACTCGAATTATTCGTCCATTGAAACGTACGATCAAACCGGCGCTTCAGATTATACTTCCTATTTCGACCAGTACGAGGCTGCTTATGCCACTGTAGAGCAAGATGCTGGGAAAATCCTCACGCAAAATTACCAAGACAGAACAATGAGGACTGGGTTCAGTATTGCAGATTGGAAACCAATGAAGTACATGCAGAAACAAGCAATTGAGTGGTGGGAGTTTGATTGGGAGTATGCTTATCCTCCAGATCAATCATCCCAAACATTTTCTATTGTGGTAAGTCTCTTAAATCTTCTTGCAAGGAATAAGAAACTAAGAAAATAGAACTATAATGCGACTTTCTACCAATGGAGTGACGAAAACAATTTTGTAATTGACCAACGCGGCTTCAACGCCTTTATAATCGGTGAAGCCTCTACCTTCCTCAAACCTAACGACACACGCCTCCAACTCTCCAAAAACATAACCTCAATTGCCTATTCCAATACCGGTGTAACCATCACCTCCACCGATGGATCTTGCATCCAAGCCGACTACGCAATCTGCACTTTCTCTCTCGGCGTCCTGCAGAATGATATCGTGGCTTTCTCTCCTACACTACCAGCATGGAAACAGACTGGCATAGAGGGAATGCAAATGGGCACTTACACTAAAATATTCTTCCAATTCCCAGCTAACTCTGATGGGTCTTACTTCTGGGAGAAAGGCGCCACAGATCCGACTACGCAGTTCTACCTCTACGCCGACCCCATAAGTCGAGGCTACTACCCCGTCTTCCAATCGCTTACCGCCCCTGGTTTCCTCCCCGGATCAGGGATCTTCTTCGTCACAGTTGTATCCACACAGTCTTATATTACAGAACAACAAAGCGATGCCACCACAAAAGCGCAAATTATGGAGGTCTTGAGAAGCATGTTTGGGAAGGACAATGTGCCAGAGCCATTGGATTTTATGTATCCGAGGTGGAGCACCGAAAGTTGGGCTATGGGGAGTTATTCGAATTGGCCGCCAGGAATGAGCCTGGAGACACATCAGAATTTGAGAGCGAATTTGGGAAGGCTTTGGTTTGCCGGGGAGGCGACGAGTGCAGAGTATTTTGGGTTTTTGCAGGGTGAGTTTGTTGCTCTCTTTCCTTCCCCTCCTATACTTTCTTGAGTAAAGGCTTTGATCCGCGGATCAAAGTGCTAACATTGTTTGACATAGGTGCGTATACCGAAGGCCAAACTGTGGGAAATACCATCGCCGGATGCCTGAACAAGAACATGACGACATGCAAGAATGAAGCGAATTATGAAGTGATTCGGGGCTGTGCGACAAGCGAGAGACAATTGTCTCCGAACAACGGTTGGTATGTCTCGACCTTTTTAACATATGGCTTTGAAAAATAAAGCATTATTTGTTGGCTTTGTATATAATCTGGGGGCATGTGGCTTGAAGTTTTATTCTTGTAACTTACAGATTTTGAGCACATCTATATTTATTGCCAACCGAAACAAATACAAAAATTCTGTACTTGTTTCTAGCTATTGAGATATAAATATCGTTCGATATGCTGTATAAGTGGGCCTGCGGGGAGGAGTGATGAAGTCCGGTCAATCCTTGGCACGTTCCCCACGCTAGCTATCACAACTTTTTCCCCACCCAAGAATTTTCGAACATCTCCAGAACCTCAAGCCAACTCTCCCACGACGCACTTTCCCCACGATTCCCCCCACGACGCAATCCACAGCTTCACTTTGGAATCTTAACAACTAGTCTCATCGGGCAGCAAGATGGCGCAAGGAGGCATCAAGTCGAAGAAGAACACGGCTCCGACCGCCAAATCTACAGGCCGAAGACAGACAGTGCTAGGACCTAAGAAGGGTGCGAGGACAATTGCACCGAGGAAGCAAGTTCTTGTTCGCAATGCGAGGATGACAAAGGTATGTCGATCTATTGCTATTTTTCTGCTTAGAGTATGCACGACACCGCTTGGTGTTAGGCAAAGTAGAAGATACTTGGGTACCAGGATTCTAGGAGAAGAGAACTAATTATTTGTTCCATAGAAACATTCTGCTGGATTGACTGCGATGACCGAACGAACCCTTGGCGCGAAAGCCGGCCATTTAGAACTTTTAAAGGGCGGAAAAAAGAACAAGGATACCAAGGAGGGCGAGGTGAAGAAGGGAGGGAGCAAGAAATTTGGCTGAAAGAGGACGCCCAAGTTTATAGGAGATGGAAATTATTTTGACAATTTTATTGATCAAACATTATTTCTTGATAGCTCAAATCGAGAATAACAGCATCGATGAGGCAGTTGCGACATGGAGCGAAAGGGTGTAGAGACAACTTTCGCTTTCTGCTATTCCTTCGGAGGTTGGAAAAGGGTCTCATAGCTAGGCACATCAGAGCACCATGGATTCTATCCTGGAGAGAACTGGAGGTTAGAAGTCGGACTCTTCTCGAAAAACGCTTCAGGTGTCGACACAATGAAAATAGATATTGATCTCGAACATGTATTGTTCCCAGAACAAGGCCTATCCGTTTCGAAACCAACAAGACATTTGTGTCGGAAACGAGTACCTTTCAATGGTATGAAAATATGGATAGACGATTATAGATGAAATCATGCTTGTGGAAAATGACTCCTTCATCTTTGTCCCATCATTTGTCGTACTACTTGGAATCATCGAGGTATACTGGATTTTCTTCGAGTAACTTATAAATGCTACGTCTTTCTTATAAACCCTTTCTATCTTGTCTGTCATATGCACAGCTTCGAAACTCAAGTACTCAATTATAGAAATGGTTGCAACAAGTATTACCACGTACGTTACACATAACATCACTCTCTATCAACTCTACATCTGTCAAGTGAATTCTCAAGAGTGTGAGGTACGGGGAACTGCCTTGAAATACCTTATTGCTATTTCAGTACCGAACGGCCTACTGGAGGAGAAGGGAACAGCTAGCAATTGGCTATCTCTTCAAGCACTTCTCGACATCACCCATCTCTCAAATCACTATCGGAATGATAGTTCCCAAAGCTCAACATGAATGGCACGTGGTCTTAGAATAAATCTAAGAATGGAGGATGACTCCATCGAACTCGACACTATCATGAATGGTGACGATCGCTTTCGACCAAGATCTCAGTTCACAAGCCTTAGCTCTGTGCAGCAGGCACAGCAAGACTATACGGCGACCGGAGAATATTCTCCGATTCCTGAGCTCCTACTGTTCGACATGGATGGGAGAAGGACAAACAGTCACTAGAGTTCAAGTGCAACATAGTCTAAACTTAATAAATACCGGACACCTTCTAAACCTCGAACGGCAACCGGCTCCCGACGAACATAAAGCCGCACAATATAAATTGAGATGACATATTTTTTAAGTATCCACAACAAGGAGCTCAACTAATTACGTATCCAGCAAATCAGCAAACTGTTCCTATCAAGCTTCTTTCTAGGAATTTTTGGCTACTATGATACTCAAACTCTACTAAAATTCTCTAGTGGCTACTCAAAATGGCGATACCATAATCCAAGCACACTGCCATTCCCTATAGTAGCTCGATAGAATCCGCTGTAGCGATTGCGGATGAACTTCTCGGAATATCTTGAACTACCTCAATAGCCATTTGTCTTTTTTTCTCTGCCTTCTTAAGCGAAAGGGTGCAAAGTTCAAAGGCTAAAGGTATTCTTCGAACCTGGAGTTATCATCCTGGTTCGGTGCTGCTCTACAGAAATGAGTGAAAGGTATGCTAGCTCTCATTGAGGAATGGGGAGTTACGTCGTCCTCCAATATTGACTCTATCCTAACTCTATTTTTCTAGAGGCTTCCCAGTCAATTTTATTTTACAGAACTCTTTCTATACCTAATGTTAGGCGCTTTCCGATCTAGTCTCGCCTGGTCTCCCTCTACTGCTCTCATGCCCCCCAGTGCCCCACACATCACCACTACATAACCTCCATCATTCTCTTCTCTACTTTATTTTCTTTCGTCTCTGCTCTTCAGAACTCACAAGCACCGTTACGCCTCAAAATGATTTCTACAACTACAACAGAAGCCATAACTAAATCTGCAACCCGCAAAGAACATGACATATATCTACGTTACTTTCTCAGCTTCATTTCCACTGCAGGCATCATGTGCTCAGTCACCAGTGTCCTTCTAGACGAAATCTGGCCTTTGGCCATAACATGTGGCATTCTCATCATTAGCCATCCAGTGATTCTCATTGCTGCGGACCCTGGCCAGATTATCGAGAACTTGAAGAAGCGGAAAGCGCTCAGTCAGCAGCAAGCAGTAGAGCAACGCTTCAACTATCGGGATGGACTTGAAAATGACGAAGAGAATGACTCGCTCTCGGGTATTGATACACCAACCACGGAATCGCAACCCTCGGAATTTCAGACCCCAGCACAGACACTCCAAGCTCTCCTCGTGGAGAAAACTCAACTAGAATTCGAAATAAAAGAGTATAGCCTGCTCCGAAGCGAGGCTTTACAACAGTATCAGGAAGAAAACCTCGCGATTTTCAAAGCGAAGAAGCGTGGTACTAGTGTCAAAGAAAGCCAGGTGAGATCCAGTGAGACTTGGGAGAGATACGAGGAGATAAAGTGTCTTGAAAACGGAAAACAAGTAAGGTTGGAGAGGGTTGAATTCAATATTGCTAAGTTAAAGAGGGAAGTCACTGCTGAATGGAAATCATGGTAGAGAATTCTTGAAACCAGGTTGCAGTTAATACTGGATTGGATTTAAGTTATTGGCAAGGTATTTGTTCCTGGCGGATAAAACTCTTAACTGTTGAAAAAACCTGTTCTCTTGAAGAGAAAGTTCTCCCCGTGATCCAGGGAGATGATTCGCTACTAGAGTAATTGTACGAGTTGACTTTAAGGCTATGTTCGTGGAATTGAAAGTTGTAAAGAGATGTAGGTTCATGACAATATGAAATTGTGGATTATCGGTGATATCCTGCAAATATGCCTCATACTCTAGACGTCACTTTACTCTTGTATTGATTTTATCTCCCATATATACAACATTATTAAATGTGATCAATACCCAACAAGTTCCAGCGCCATATCCACGACAACTTCCGCTACCGGATGAGCCAGCTAAACAAACACCAATAGCGCAGATAGGCTGGTATTGAGAAGATTAAGAGGTAGAACTGCAGGCATACGGCTGCGAAACACTGCAGTAATCGCTGTCATGGTGTTATCTGTAGTTGGTAGCGTAGTCGTCAGCCCATCCTTTACTGTATATTGAATAGGAAGTAAGCTGGGGCAGGCTGCTATTGCTAGAGTCGGCAATGACAACGTGGAAGCTGCCTGGGAAGTTATCAGCTAAAAGCTTGCACCACTGAGCTTGCACTACTTACCTCTCCATTGACCGTCGTTGGTAGGAGTCTCTTTGGTGATCTTTACACCCCGTCGGACACACTTGATACTGGTGAGTGACTTCGGGTTAGGGCATTGGTCAGCATGGGATCTAGAGTTGGGCGACGCTCGTAGTAGATGTTGAAATCAACACAGCCATTGAGTTGGTCATAGTGACCTGAACAAACGATTGGGCCATACTTGGAAGTTGTCCTCAAGCCAAGGCAGGAGATAGTCTGACTGAAAGGATGGGTGTTGGAGAAAGCAAAGCTGTACTCTTGGGAAATGCCAGCGGCAATAACATTTGCTGCAGCTGGGAAAGGGGCTGAGTCCAAAAAGGAGGTATCATCCTCGACAAGGCTAATTAGAATTAGTCTATATGCCTCTTAGAGTTGCTTAAATCGCAAATACGCCTGAAGATAGCAGGTCCAGTTCCAGCAGGCTAGGCTGTACAATCGCCATTGCATTTAACGAGGCTGCTAGTCACTTTAAAACCCCTGCTTCTGAGCTGCGGTAGTAGCTTGTGTGACAGTAGCAGCAGCAAGGCTGAAGGCTGCTTGGGATGGCTGAGTTGCGGCAGTGTCAACTGTGATATTAGTTGGAGGTGTGACAATTTCTAGATCACGGGGCGTCAGCGGTGGCGAAGTTGATCTCTCGAGGCCTTGGAGTTGTGAGAATCAAATCCATGAGCGGAAACGATGAGTCGAACGCACTAGTAATGAGCGAGTAAATTTGCAGAAACTGAAAAGACTATTCTAAAAATAATGCTTTAACTGAGAGCCAATGAGGTCAGGAAGAAGCCAGGAAGCCAGGAAGCCAGGAAGCCAATGTCTTAGAGAAGTTACCCAAGAAATCTCATGGATATTTCATGTACACCTACTCAGCCAATAGCTCATCTTCGCTAAATCATCGTGAGACTAGAAGCGGTCAACTTCAAAGGTCTGGTCAAGGTATGGAGGCTGCCTCGTCAACATTATCTTGCTTAGACCAGCGTCTAGATGATGCCATGGTCTGGTCCCGGGAACCTGCGCCTACTTGACGAAGGTTTGTAGGATAATCCCTTTGTTGTACATGCTGGTTTGTGGAACTGTGTTCTAGTGTTATATAGGTATAGAACTTGCAATGCACTATTCATGTATGACCCGGTAGGCATGGCAGCGAGATCTAGCCCTTAATTCTGTGGAGCATTCTCTAAGAAAGGTTTCCTGAGAGGAAGCTATCAGGTAGTGAATTTCTCTTGGTGTTTACATTTTTGACAATGCGTCATACTAAAATCCCAAATATTGGATCACGCCAGGGAAATTCTGTGCCAGATTTTAGCTAGAATGTCAACGCCAGAAAGTAGACTTGAAAAAGCAGCTACAAACAGGCTTGGAGATAACAACCTGATAGCTTATTGACAGTATTACCAAGATTTGGGGCAGAGGGAACAGCTTCCGCTGGTTAGAAAGCACGCTGGATTCCCGCTCCTGGACCTAGCAGATGTATGAGCCACTTCTTCCCGTAATCATATCATGAAAACCGGAGATGAATAAGCTTTCAAGTGTTATGGGTCACAATGCTGAAGTAGGCAAGAAATGAACTAAGCTAGTGGAGCTCAAAGCCACAGCGTTGCGCCTCGCACTCGCAATGATCGTCGGCACCACCATACGCTCAAAGCTCCCTCCACAACCGCTGATGGCGCCCAGAGACACAGGATGTATGTCTCATGGCGCCACCACGATGTACGATTTTCGGTTGTCATTTTGGTGTCTCACAAACATGCCCAATGCATTTCAGAAGGTGGAGATGTCCGGTCAACCTAAGATTTGACATGGCATGATCTGTGATGATCTCCCGTAGTGATCTATCAACACTTATAGTTTAACCTTACCTTCTATGACTTTCGCGCTTGTAAGATTCCTTGTTGGCGTGTTGCATTCAAGCCCCGATGGGCCAACCAAAGTATGAAAAAGAATACAGATCTAAGAAGATTTACGGTCTTTTCAGACGAAGAGAGGCTATGGACTCCGAGGACAAGGATTCTTCTCCATTTCATGTATAGGAATTTAACAAAGCTGTTCCATGAGCTCTAGGGTAGTGATTAATACTTCGGTAGTGATTTAGAAAATATTCTATATTTCGCAGATCAACTTCCCAAACATTTTCACCAACACTTCTTAAAGCGAGTAAAGACAAGAGGGCCCTCTCACCTTCAGGCCTGGAACTGTGTCATTCCTATGCGACTACTGGGTCGCAAGTTACACCTTATGTCTCGCCTCTAAAAACTCTCACCAGCCTCATCGTTGTTAAGTTTGCCGAGTCTGGGTAATAATCAGACCACTCCCCAAGATTGTGAACAAGCTGTGAGGCTCGAAAATGGATTACCTTAGCGGGATGCCCGAATTCTAGATGTACAACCCCCACGTAGACTTCAGCGCAGTCATATGGTAGTACCAGCCTCCAGCTCCTAGATGATCGGCAGTTCGAGACAAGTCTATTGCTGCAGTGCAACCAGGCAAGAACCTCGACGCGTGGGTAAAACCACACACGAAAGGGAAGAAGAACTGAGAACCCTCGGCATCATCTTTGTAAGAACTTCTGAAAATTACTGGCCACCTTGGAAGCTTGTTCCAATCCCATCCCAGGCCCTCCGGACTAGACCGTAAATTCGCAAGAGGACTTGGGTTGCGGCATGATTTGGATAATACTAATTCCACCACACATAAACGCAACTAACAGCTAATAGTCAAGAAGGAAACGACAATAGGCCAAATCAATAGGCTTCAACAAGTTACCAAATTTCCCCACAGTTTCAAACCCCATAGCATGACAAAAGTCTTTGAGAAACTATCAATGCCCATTAGGGAGCCTTAGGACATGCTGGGTCTTCCTAAAGGTATCTCTCATCTAGTTGTTCCTTCTATTTTCCAAACTTTATTGACAATATATATATTCTCCCTTGTATAGGCAATTTGACTTTATTCTCCTCCTTGCCAAAGTTTTGGGCCTAGATTATTATGGATGACAGTTTCGCCTGCTCCTGCCATTCGTTGGACTTGGCACTTCTTGTAGGGGTTTAGCATTTCAGCAGCTTGTGTCACGCTATCATCAAGGGGGGGTTTATTATCGCTTCACCCAAACTCAAGTTCTTTCTTTCCTTTCCCTAGCGATTAGTTTATCGAATAACGATACAAGCACTTCACTGGTGAAGAGCCTTCGGTATATTAGAGAGTTCAGTGGCATTCAATTGCCTAGGTAAACATGGGTTTTAGCTGGTCGTGACACCTCTAGCCATTCTAAGATTTTCTGAGAATAACTCAAATTTTGTTGATGAAGCTGCGGTGTTATGTCTAATATGAGGTTCAAAAGTGATGTTAATAAAGAATGAAGTCTAGTTTTATCCTATTCAAGTCTAGCAAAGTGGGTATATACAAAAATATTTTCGTGAATAAAGCCACCCAATGTTCGATCAGGAGCAGAAAGGAAACTCGTAACGTATCATCAAATCATCTCTTCTCTTACCTTTAATGCTCATTAGCAGTCTATTCGACTTGTCTTTGTATCAATGTCACACAGTAGGCCTCGCAGTACCTCCAACACCACTATTGGTTTGCCCCTCTGGTAACAATCCTTCTCTTCCAATATCAGCAGCACCAGCCTCAGCACGCTCTGAGCAGTCCATCCTCATGAACGCTTTCTCAACTTGCCATTCCCAATTACTCCATGCAACGATGACCCACTCTATACCACCAACAAGATACAATGCGATGCATTGTCCGACCCAGAGACCAGCGAGGCCCCATCCATGGAATGCCAACCAGATACCCAGTGGTAGTGCTCCCATATAGTAACTGACGATGTTCACCGCAGCACCGATATGTTGTCTCCCCATTCCTCTCAAACTTCCTCCACAACTACCATTCAAGCCATCAGCGATTTGGAAAAGAGCGACGTACGGCATCACCTCAGCAGTGAGCTTGATCACTTGTACATCATCATTGAAGATCTTCGCGTAAAAATCCTTGACTGCCATCAAGACGATAAGTACAAGCACGCCCATCACCATGCTGAGCCAGGCCGCAACATTTGCTGCTCGTGCTGCGCCTTTTGCGTTCCTTGCCCCAAGTAAATTCCCAACCCGTGCACTGGCGGCCACACCAATTCCAAACGGGATCGTGTTCATCACCTGATCGGTGGTCATGATGACGCTTTGTGCAGCAAGAGGGATTGTACCAAGGCGTCCAGCAGCAAGAGCGACAATTTCAAACGCCCACCACTCGGTCCCAACATGGACAACACCGAGGACAGCAAGTCGAGCAAAGGTAGCAATGTTAGCGAGACAGGCTCGAGACCAGCCACCCCAACACGCTGAGCCAGCGACGAAGCGAGAATAGAGGACGAGAAGGAAGAAAGAAACCCAGTAGGAAAGGCCAGTTGCGAGAGGAGCTCCGATCAAATGAAGCTTGAACGTATAGACGAATAGGTAGTTGAGACCCGCTGAGAGGGGGGAGGTAATGAGGAGGACGTATGTTCCTGGCCGCATTATCTCCTGTGCTTGGAGATATTTCTTCATCGCTTCGAAATAGACGTAGCCTAAGCCGCCCGGGATCAAGGCAGTGAGAAACTTGGCGCTGTCGACACAAATATACTCTTCTTGACCGAGCAGACGGAAGACGGGTGCTGAGCACGCCCAGAGAATAGCTACCGGAATGTAGAATGCAGTTAAAACGATGAAAGATCGCTGTAACAAGATGCCTAGATCGTGTGGATTCTTGCTACCGGTAAATGTTGACGAAGCCAATGTATCCAGTGCAGTTGACCCTCCCAATGCGATGAGCCACGCTGTTGACATAGCAAACATGTAGCTAAAAGCAGCCGTCGCAAGAGCCTCTGGACTCAGTCTTCCAACAATCAAAACTGATATGGTCTGAAGTGAGTTCTGAAGGGTGTATGCTAGGATAACAGGGATCGAGCCCTTCAACAACAGAATGAATTCGGACGTCCATTGCTTGGTCGGTGAGTCGTCTTCGTCAACTTCGTATGTTTCTCCTTCTGTTGCCGACGATGATATTGATTGTGGATCATTAGGTTTGGGTAAGAGCGAGGTATGCTCGTTTGGCGGGGTAGATGGAGGAGAAGTCGATTTAGGCCGAAGGAACTTGGGTAGCCAGGACTTTGAGTCAGTCGAATCGTTCGAGTCGTCCATGGTGTTGAGAGAGATCAATCTACAAACGTATATTAACAGCTCACGATATCATTGAGACATTGGGGGGTATATGAGCGGAAATACAAGATCGAGCATTTTTTTTACCAATTGATCCGCCTGCCAGCAGACATGATATCTCTGATAGTATGACAACACGTTTGGTAATATGGGCCAGGACCGAAGAAAGAGAACGTAACGGTATGAACAACGAATACTTGCACCTGGGGCCAATGAAGATCTGCATCGGAGGCAAGTCACACATCCGTTTGACGGAGGGTTTGTCTGGAGACCTTTTGTGGATTGTGCGAATGGTAGCATCCGCTTTGCTAATGGTTTAGAGCGATTGCAGTCGAGGAGCTGCGATACCTCGCGCTCTGTGGATAGAGCCGGCACTGTGCAGCCCAGTGACGGCCATCGGGAGTTATGCAACGTATTTGTAACTTGATGGGCAATTGTTGGCTGTGCTGCAGTTGCCTCCTACCAAGCATTGGGCCATGTCTTATCTGGGAGGTCGAAAGGAGATGTCATCGTGGTTCTGCGTAATCTTTGACGAGTGAGCTTCTCGTAATAGTGTGTTGCGTCTGCACGTGAAGGCACGAGGCAAACCCAGGTTTACGTAAAGAGACAAGTTGTTACTTTTGCTTTTTACACATCGAGGACGTCGGAGGAACCGTGAAGAAGTCGCAATGCCGTGCAGAGATTGCTTGATGATGGTGTTGTTGATTTTGCAATGTCAGAACAATGCGCGACAGGAAATTTCTTCAACCCCTCCTTGGCCTAAGCGCGATTGGTGCCCACGAGTTGGACGATGTCGACGAGCCGAACTTCCCAGTCAATCGGATCCGACGAGCTGTTGTGATCGTGAGCGTGGGGACTGGACGTCGTGCGGATGACCAGGCTGAAAATTTGTTGTTTTGATCCCATGTTGACGATGAAGATGAGTGGTGAACATGAAATTGATAAAGGTTATTTTAAGAACCACAACTTTTCTTGGGAGGGACAATACCTCTACCACAAAAATAATGTTAAGAGTTACAAGTACGCCAGGTAAGTACTCTCGTTCAGTCAGTCCTTATAATCTTTCCCGGAGGGGTACATTGGGACTGAAGCTTCAGCCTTCCCCGTGACCAAATTTGGAGTTCTACTTGGTCAAGACCTTTTTTTTTTGTACTTGCCAATATGTAGTTTATCTTAGAGAAGCCTCCTAAAGATACTTGAGCGGATCTTGGATTGAGATTGGGGGAGACTATTACATCTTGGGCTCCAGTAGGTGTCACCGATATACTCATAATATTCTCAAGATTTTTCTGTGTCTACACTCTTTGGCCGGTGACAAGTTCCCTTATTCCAGTTGATATTTGTCGAATTGTCTAAACGTTCGTTTCATTTTAAGAAGGTCCTAGGCTTTTCTATGGTAATTCCGAGAAGTCCGGATGACCTAGTTTGCCTCGCCTTACACTAAGATCTAACACAACAGGCCTTACGGCACAATTCCACCACTTTGACCAGAACTTTCAACACAGGAAGAAATGATTAGAGTAGCAGGATGTGTAATTGCAATGACTGCGAATATTGCAAGATCCTTTGCCAAAGCAGGAGCATGAGCTACTAGAATTAATGGTCAAAAGGAGCACCTGCTCAAGAGCAACTGTTACTCTTGTGAATTTGTCTACCACATATTGGTATCATGGTCAGCCATGCCGTTGCAGATATCTCACAGTACGGTCAAATTAGCGCCGCCTTCTAGCAGTTGTCTACTACCTTGGGAGAGGTCGACATCTTCGTCTCTAACCCCAAATTTTCCCCTCAAATGAACTCCATCGAGGAGGGCAAATGATCGGGAGTGTAAGTTCCCAAACTTTCCACCACAGATTTTATTTATTTATTGTTAGGACGACAAGTTCACACTGACAAAAATAGAGTGGACTATATTTCAATCAAGTCAGGATGAAGTACATGAGATCATCATCGAGAGTTTCCATCTTTCTGCGTTGTCTTGGAAATTTCCATGACTATTTATAGCTAATCTTTCTGATTGCTTTACTGTTTGGCTTGCGAGTTCGGAAGCAAAACATTTATGGAGTAAGTGTGTTCAGGCCAATTGGTGTATAGACGAGTTGAGCCTTCGAAGGAGATCATTGAGTCGATAGACTTGGAATTAGTTCGTATTTCTATAATTCAATTAATAAATCTGATGCAATTGCTACACATCTCCGAGGACCTTCTATAGAGATATGTGTAGTGGAAGAGTGAGACCTGTTATCTAGCTACATGAGGATATAGAATGTACCAAAATACTAATTAGGGCATTTAGGAGCAACAAAAAAGCTCCTGACCAGTAGTATTTGGAAGATTGTGATTATGTGTATCAAGCGTGATCGCTAATGCTGTGCTACCTCGAATTGTTATAACAACTTGGCAAAACCTATCCAATGCCTATTGCAGAACTTTATCAGATTAAACCTTCTTTCAACAACATCTTCGCCACAACCCGAAACACGCAAGTCCAATACTAGGGTTTGCCTGATCATCATAGGCTGGCACTGGCCCTCTCGTGATGTTCTGTTGTCGATCCTTCGACTTGGAAGTGGGAGATCGGCAGTTACATCTCGTAAATATAGATATCACAATCCCTTTCAGCATCACCACAGGACATATCGTATCAACACGGCCCAAGCCTCCAAGATGAACGTCACGATAATAAGCCATGCGCTTTGAAGAGAGAGAGAGTACTGATAATCTAGGTAGGCTGCTGGTTGTTTTTTGTCCAGCACAACTCCATGACGCGGTCTGAGCCTCAATCGGAGTCTGTTTGTCCGACCCTATTAGCGGAATCCTTCGACTCGCATTCTGTTGCTGTTCCTAGTCCACACCATGTGAGACAAGAATGCATCATCATTAGTATCTGTCATATTTTCTTTCCTGTATTCAACATTCATTCATTTTATTTCCTCTCAATGTTGGAGTGTATACAGTTTCAATGCGATTGATCTTGTGTGACAATTATCCATCTCACGATTTTGGCCCCGGACTCCTCGAAACCTCCTCCCAAGATAGCAGAAGACGACCACGATATTCTTCACGATGCGCTCCTCCATCGACGAACAAGCAGAGCCATTGATCTCATCCATGGATGAACCCCTACTCTCTACCGATGAAGCTCCTCCAGATTCCTCATGGGTTCCGCAAACCCACTCCCCCCGAATAATAATTGGCATCCTCTTCGCCATAATATTCACCACTTCATTCGGCGGGTTCCTCACTGGTATACCCATGATGCGATTGTTGGAAGATATTGCGTGTCATAAATATTATAATAGCTTGGAGGGAGAGGAGCATAAGGGGTTTGATGAGCAGATTGATGAGGAGTTGTGCAAGGGGGATCAGGTTCAGAATCAGTTGAACGTGTTGTTCGCGGTTTTGCATTTTTTGGGACCTATACCTGGTAGGAATATGTGGAAATGTGTTCAGAGTAGAGCAAAAGCTAATGAGATTTCCAAATATCAGGCGTTTTGACTACAATTCCATATGGATTACTTGCAGATAGGTAAGATATGTTCGAATTCCATACCCTTATTCGATGGAAAGAGTCTTCTTTTTCTTCTTTTCTATTCTCTCAAATACGCTCTTTCCACAAGCACGTTTCCGTGTGACCTGATGTAGAAGTTTCTTTAATTTAAGACTCTTTTCTAAGTATCTCTTCCAAGATACATTTTTTATTGGAATTACAAACAGAGCAGAGAGCCTCCTAACCTTATTATAGAATCGGGCGAAGATTTGTTTATTTCGTTTCTCTAGCTGGATTACTGCTAGCGGGATTCTTCAATTTCACAATCATGTTCTTTTGGAAAGAATTGCCTTTGCAGCTGATATGGTTATCTCCCTTGATCTTATTCATAGGTAACTATTTTATTCCTGACTCTATTCTTCCGAATTGACAATGGTATAGGTGGCGGCGAGGCAGTCATTGGCATGATTTTCTATGCAATTGGATGCGATATAACGACTGAGGCAAACAGGTACGATAATCTTGAGAAATCTTGTGCTATTGTCGCTGATTATCAACAGAGCCAATGTCTTCCTCTTCGGAGCCTGTGGAGGTTTGGCAGCTGAGCTCTTTGCTCCATCCGTTGCTAGTGCCCTCATGATTCGATCACCATGGATTCCATTAATCCTAGGTCAGTGTCTAATAATTCTTGGCGGCTCTTTCGCAATTTTTATCCCAGAGACTGTACACCTTCGCATATCACCCACATCAGGAATGCTCGTCAAAGCCCCTCAATCTAAGCGCGACTTATCCCCAAGTGGCAAAATTGACCGCACGTCATTCTACACAACAGCCAAATCGAAAATACTCGACAGCCTCCAACAAATCCGGAGCGCAACCTCAGTCCTGCATTCTTTGCCTATTGTGCTTCTATTACTTACCTTCGTTTCGGCACCTTTCGCCAAACAGTCCGTCGATCTCTCCGTCCGCTACATCTCCAAACGCTTTGCCTGGAAACTCCGAGAAGCAGGTCTCCTCCTCTCCCTCCGCGCATTCATAAATATAATCCTGCTCTTTGCTATCCTCCCCCTCCTCTCCAAACTCCTCATGGAATATTTCAATTTCTCCTCGCGGAGAAAGGATTTGTTTCTTTCGAAGATCTCTATCGTAATCCTCGGGATTGGCGGAGTGATGATTGCTAGCCCTACGATTGGTATGACGATTACAGGGTTGATAGTCTGGACATTAGGGACCGGCTTCCCGTCACTCACTCGCTCACTTATCACTACGCTCGTGGACAAACAACACATCGCGCGTCTCTACTCTATGATAGCTGTGTGCGAAACTCTTGCAGCTCTAATTTCTGGGCCTATGCTTAATGGTCTCTATTCTTTAGGTATCAATAAAGGCGGGTCATGGATCGGATTGCCGTTTTATTGTCTATCGGTGATATGTGCGCTAACTGCCGTATGTTTGTGGATTTTCGGGTGGGTGTCGCGAGAGAAAGTGAAGGGAGTGGGGAGGGAAAGGGGTGAAATGCCTTATGGTGATGAGTATGAGGAGGCGCAGATTGGGGATTTTGCGTTGGTCGATACAGAGTTTGATGATGATCATGTCGAGAGAGATCCTGTTAATGAGGTCTGATAGAGTCTAGGAAAGTATTACGGCCCATACATTAGGACGCAGGCAGAATAATGAAAGGGCGTAATTACTAGCCATCTAATAACCGAGAACGTTTAAGGAGTGCGGAAGATCAGAGGAAAGAAGGTGCGTGGGTAAAGGAAGAGAGAAAGCCGAGGCATACTCCACCAAGACGAAGATAAAGAGTTACTGGTCATGGGCTAAGGAGTTATTTTGCCTCTCCCTCAATATTGTGGATTGCTATCATCCCTCTGTTATTGTATCTCGAGATGAACAAGGTTTTCAGAAAATGTAAGTTGAGAACCTGTCAAGGAGAGACGCTAGTGTATTGAAAGACAAGGGTTATGATATTAATAGGCTGGAAAGTTATAGACTATTAGAGACAACCATTGAAACCGAGATCCTTTCGTGCATGTCGCTCACTCTAAGGATATGCGGGATGTGGGCCTCATTATATATGGCTGTACATATATAAAACACGCCTTGACCCTTATTCCATGACAAAGTGTTAAAGAGTGATTTGTCTACTTAGAATACCAATGGACAGTCTGTTTACTTATCATTTGCTTAGACCTGGTTAAATTTAGTTCAACTCGGGACCTCTGTCCAGGGACAGCCTTCCCTGGATTCCACCTGGAACCCACACACTAGTTAGTCAGCGACACCTACCTTATGTGGGCTCCACTCGTAGACCTAGCAAAGACATAGCTTTTGCTCCTCACTTTGTGTATCACTACAACCTCGCACAGCCGACTATCAATTGAATCAGGGAATGACGCAATTAGAATGTCACGTAATATGCTACACAACTTAGCATCGAAAAGACAATTCCAGGGAGTGATGAAGGCGATCCTTGTGTGTAGTGTGACTTTGTAGGGAACTTTATATTCGCCAAACTATAACAATCTCTGCTCATTCTATGGCGTGTTTGGATATTTGGGAAATTTGAGTCCCAAAAGAACATCTTGGAGGAGAAGGGTAAAAAACAGAGGAACATAACTCCTAAGCGGTGAACTGGGTAATCCTGTTGCATCTCCCTAAAATTTCACGATCACTTTGCTAATTGTCACCCCCCTCCAGAAAATGCCCTGGAGTAACTTATGTCCTGGAGAAAGACCTAGTCATCGCATTTAATTTCACATATTATGGCAACAGGTGGATTATATATCACCAAATAAATTTACGTTGCGGAAATTGATTCCTTCCCTTTGTGTTGTGAAGTGATTGGTGTGAGCCGACAGCACTCGTCTAAAAGAGCTCTCTTGCAAGTTCTTGAATTGGCATGATTCAAAACGCACACATTAGCAGTACCTCTAGCAAATAAGCAAATTCAACTCAGAGCTCGATGCCACCCCCATGTACTGATTTACTATCGATCTACCTTTATTCCACGCTGTGATTAGCACAAATAGTAGCTATGATAGCAACGTGATCTACGAAAGCAACTTCGTCAAACATAATCGTTTCTGAACAGGAAAGGCGAGTAGAGGTTAAGGCATAAGGAGACTTAGTTTGCTACAGAAGCTTCAATCCTATCTCCCATAATTACAGCATTAAGTAAACTTCCCAGCGATCTAGGTCTATGGAAAGAAAATTTGAAATTTATAAACAATCTCCCTTTCACCCACCCAGGTCTCGATACTGTGCCATTTAACCCTTAATTCCCCTTAATCAAGACTTGCTTCTCCTTCTTCAGCTGGCTTACAACAGACAATGGGATCTTCAAAGTGCTAGCCACAATATCCGCCGGTGTCAAGGCAAGCCACTGCGTAAGCGGGATATCAGCCACGCGTTCGGATTTGTATATCTCGATCCAAACAAGATTCTCCGTCTTGGAAGTGTTCTCGATATAATGGCCACTGTTATCGGGGAATACTGCGGTATCACCTGCGCTGAAATCAAACGTCCTCGCATTTGCACCGCCAATAAAGACAGTCGCTCGGGCAGTGCCGGAATGGAAATATAGCCATTCCTCAGCATTGGGGTGCCAGTGGAGTTCTCTTAGTCCACCAGGACTCAAGCTCACCACGGTTGCGGCGATGGTCTTCGAGATGGGGAAATTTCTCGAGTCGATGATGGAGAGGTTTCCACCGCCTCCTGGGATGGGAATACTGTGGTATTGGGACTTGTGGATCACGTAGGAGCTGTTTCCTGTGAGGCCGCTTTCTGGGCCGGTAGGAGAAGAGGTGCTGACGGTTGCATTGAGGATATAGGGGTCAGTTGTGGGGACGGTATCGAAGACTGAGGCGTTGACACCGAAGTTCTTAGCGAGGACAGACTTGGGGGTGTGCGCAATCCAGTCATCTACCATAAAGGTCGTCCTGTGTGCTTATTAGCTTTTAGGGAAGACAAGAGCTGCACGATAACTTACCCGACACGCTCAAAATCACCGTCATCGAAGACGAGGAGATATTCATTTTCGTCTGCAAGTCCTATAGGGAACATCAGCATAAGATAAGAAAAATATGTGTATTTGTTCTCTTTTACCTTGGACTGTGTGAGCAGCTCCCTTTGGAAAGTACCAGATATCGCCAACGCCGAGCTTGTCTACTTGGTAGTTCCCATCTTCGTCTACTGCCGATACCAAAACTTGACCAGAGTACACATATCCCCATTCAGCCTGCAAGATAGTTAAAATAATTTGAAATTACCTTGATGAGAGGATCACTTACGACTCTATGCCAATGCAACTCCCTTATTGCACCCTTCTTCAAGTGTTGCTGAGCAGCAGCAATATCGTGACTTGACGGTAAATCGGTCACAACCTGCGTCCTCGTCCAGCCCCCATTGAAGATCTTCGTCTTAGAATCACTGAAACTCCATTTCAGATTCGGGGCGGGGCCATTATCTGTGCTTTGTGCTGCAAGGTTGTCGGGGTTGGCAAGGTCGGTTTGGCGATTGGTTCCGCCTTTTTATATCAGCTAGCTGTCTTATTGTTTCAGGAAAGGTACTTACCAATAATTGGGGCACCTTTCCCAGTTATAGGGTCAATTGGCTGTCCATTTCCATCTCGTTTCTCGATCAATTGAACATTGGCTTCTCCATAAACCTGTTCACTGAAAGGCGAAGCGAGTCCGAGTGTTGCTGCGAGACCCAACGATGACACGAGATTTATGAACTTCATCGCGACTGTGATATTCAGGAACAATTTCTTGTTTACTTCAGATTTACATGCAGGCCTCTGCAGTTATTATACCCATCCTCAATGTCGCCAAGTGGCTGCAGGATGCCGATCAGGGACAGCTCGCCGCTCACTGTAGCATCCTATCAATCAAAGCACGACTTCTGCAGATGGTGATTGCGGCAGAGGCCTCAATGATGCAATTGAAGCCACTCTAGTGACAATATCAATATTCAGTCATCGTCATCCTGAAGTAGCAGTGATTTTCGACACCCGTACATAAGCTTCCACCATGCATCAAGCTTAATTGTATGCTTAAAGCGCCATTCCTCTACTCATCTCGGGAAAATGATTTGCAATTGCCAAGGGACCATGATAGAGAGTTAGGATGGTGGAGGGGAATGGAAAGGTTGTTGGAATAAAGTTGTGGGTTTGCGTGCTTGACGCGGGGGAAGACGTTATTGGCTGGTTGCTTGGCATTGCCTCCACCTCTGTCACTCTCCTTCCTCGACATCACGGCCTGTAGGTCGCCGACCTGCTCGGGGTTATGCAAGTATTTGCTGAATTTCTCGTTTAAGTATTGTGGGTTACTCGTGGTAATTGAATGCGTGTATTCAGTGCACGTGGGCCAAGTCCCATATGGCGATTGTCCTAATAAATGGGTGCGAAGTGGGTTGATCACTTGAATACTTTGAGCTAGTACCTAAGAAATATATTACACGCCCACTCGATTGGATTTATCTCCTTTCTAGTTTTAACAGGTAATCTTCACTGGTTTTCTAGCTGCTCGATTGCGAATATGCAAGTCATTTTGAATCTCCCAAGCCTCGGGTTTTCACATAGAACTCGGGAGATTTTTTACCTGACATGTAAATACGGTCCGGATAAAATTCTACGAATCTTCCACATATTTTCATTCCGGTCTCTCTCTCGAATACTAGTCAAATCTCGACTCTATGCTTACGCATCGTGTCTCAAAACAGCCACAGAAGAAATCTTCTTAGCCCCAGCAGGGCCCTTACTGTTCCTTGTGATTTTTAAAAGCTTAACTGAGTAATCCCTGTGTTGATCCTTCTATTTTACTGCCGGCAGTGGGATGACGAGTCGGCGCTTTGCAGTGTCTTGGACGGGAGGGAAGACCTCCTTGAGACAGCCAGTCAAGAGTCAACAACGTTTGATGTCTCAAAGTTTGAAGGATCAATTGTGCTTGATAATGGCGAGAATTAAACAGTAATTTGCTTTGATAATCACCTCTTGTAGATATTCGAAGTCTTGAAAGCTCAAGTTCATGGTTAACTCCTGGATTAGCTAAAGAAGACAGCCAGCAGCAAGCGTGTGCCCTCTCGCTGTTGCTAAGTTGCAACCCAGCAAGTACTGATTAAGACGAACAACTTTTGAAATAGCTTCAATTTCCCACCCTGTCGCTAGTATTGTAGATCGACAAGGACCTGTCCCGCGCCACAAGCGTTCACGCGTCAATATTGAACTTCTTCTTGCTGAGTACGAAAGACGTTACAGGTCACGGTGCTGAAATTGTAGGCCAAATATTCCCTTAGCTTAGATCTAGAACTTCAGATTTCTAGAAGCAGCTGAACGTAATTGCAGATCATAACTCAAAACGATCAGTAGTGGTTCTTTTTCTCGTGAGAATACTCACCTTGGCTTCAATGGCGACATTTCTCCCCTTTGCATAACAATCAACATGGCTTGAAATGAGATCGCCGACCTCAATCTCACGAGATTGTTGTCGAAGAAAATTCAGAGAAAGAAGGGACGAAATATGTATATATACCAAGCATCATTTCCATAACATGCTCAATCATTCTCATCAGCTTACTCCTATCTACCAAGGATCCTGACAACACCAGAGCCATGACGAAATTGCTCAAATCTGCCCTACCATTTGTGGTTGCCGCACTGGCTTCCCCAGTGCCAGACCCACAACTGTCCTTGCCTCCTTTAATTCCTACCATCCCAGGCATTACGGATCCAATCGTCAGCACTGTTCCGCCACTGCCAGTATTGCAAGTTCCAACTCCACCACTTGTCAGCCCCCCATTCACTGGGAGCGATATTAAGCCAAAGAAGATTGGATACTTTTGGACTGGGGCTGGAGATAATCAACATGCCGGTATATAAGATTTTGAAATTTTGAATAACACCCGTAGCTAATTTTGCACCTAGACTTTCTTGCTACCTACAGTCTGGATGATGTAAGAACACCCATTTGCTTCTCAAATTTTCTTGCTCATATGATGTCAGGACACTTTCGGACAATTTATCTGGTTGACAGATGTTCCTACCAGTGGGAATAGTCCTCATCATTTGGGAAGCAGTCTCGATGGAAAGACTCTCGTCGGTGGTGGACTGCTGTCACTGTTGAAAACTCAAGACACTGCTTACTATTTTGATGTCTCAAACCCGTACAGGCCAGCTTTCAAGAAGAGCAATCGTGCTCTTTTGGCCTCAATCACTGATGAGATTCGTGCCAAGCCTGATGGGTAAGCGAGATAGCACCTCCGCGAACACTTCACAATTGCTAATCATTATACCATAGTGGCTTCCTTATCACCTACATGGGCTGTAAGTAATGTTTTTCCTAGTCAGAGTAGACTCTTGCTTTTAGACAGACTAACGGTGTCTTAGCTGCTGCAGGAACCGCACCAGGTCGCCTCATCGAAACGAACGCTAACTTCGACATTATCGGTCAATGGCCACAAGATGTCGCCGGACAAGCAAACATCCTCGCTGACCAGTTCTCCCCTCATGGTCTCAGTGTCGACTTCGACAAAAACATCATCCTCACTTCGGATTTTGTTGTCCCTCTTTCCGTTCTCAAACCCAGCTTAGGCACGATCAAGGCCAACACCCTGAGACTATGGAGCTTGAACTCAAAAACTATCATTAGCACCATCACGATTCCCAATGTAAGTTGTTATTTCACCGTCTTCGTTTTAGTACGAATTGCTTGCTGACACACACAAAGGGAGGTGGCATCCAGGACGTTAAATTCATTCCTGGCAACCCCGAATCCGCTGCACTCGCAACCGCTGTCCACCTCGGCCAAGTCTGGATCATCTACCCCTTCCGTTTCGACTCAAATGGAAAGCAAGGTGTAGCAAAGCTTCTCTACGATCTTGGTCCAAAGGCCCGTGACACAATTGCTATCTAGTAAGTTCTTCGTCTCCTCAAACCACTTATATTTACATTCCTCTAACCCCTTTTCTCTACCAACAGCTCAGACATAACCCAAGACGGAAAATACGCCTATTTCACCCTCACAACCGCCAACCACATCGCAGCCCTTGACATCTCGGACCTGAACAATGTCCGTCGTCTTGATGACCCAGACTCCACCCAGCCTACCATCGGACCGCATTACATCAAGGTCACCCCTGATCAGAAACATATCGTTGTTACAGACTACTTCTTACAGTTTGGAGATATTGGTATCATTAACACCCCTGGTGACTATAAAGCGCTGTACATCGATATTCTGCCAAATGGTGGTTTGAGCTTCAACAGGAGTATTGACTTTACTACACCCTTCTCGAATCGGGGTGGTGGCAAGCCGCACTCTAGCGTGGTGTTTGATTTGACTGACCCGGCGAATCCAAAGTATTATTAGCGGGTGTTAGAAGAGACGGGGCACACGATGTTGCGAAGGAGAGAAGGCAGGAGGTGGTGAGGTATGGTAAAGTGCTAGATAATTTGGGATAGAAATTGGTATCATATCTTTGATGTGTCGATATAGAAGCAAAATATTCAACATAATTTGCAAATATACACCAGATCAAATGATGCCCGCTCGATCCTACTCCTGAAGTTTAAGAGATTTGAAATCTACAGCCCTCCCCTCCTTCTTTGCCTCCTCATAAGCAACCCGATACTGCTTTATCCCGCGTGAAAACAACATCCGCTTGTCCTTCCATCCAGTTAGCGCTCTGATTTTTTCACTCCCCACCCACTGACTAAACCCCAGAACCATCCTCTCCTTCACCAAATCCGGCCGACTCCCCTCCCCCCACAGCCCATCTACGAATCTCACCCCGCCAGCAACACCGTACTCCTCCACCAACGCTTCCGAAATCTCACCGAGAGTTTCGTATCTATACGAAGAAATGTTGAAGCACTCCCCCGCAACTTTGGAGCGAGGAGCGAGAGCGAGAGCAACGTAGGCGTCGCCGCAGTCATCCACATGGCATGCATGCAACATGGTATTTTTATCTTCCTTGATCTCAAAAACCCCCTTTTCCCTCGCTTCCTCCGCAGCAACAAAAAACGCAGAGTAGTAACTGCTCGAATAACCGAACACGTTCGTTGGTCTCAGTACACACGCGTCAAACAAGTCACTGTTCTCAAAAATCTTGACCGCGTGGGTTGCGCGATCGATGGCAAAGGGAGGGGGGTTAATAGGAGAGAGTTCCGTATGTGGTTCAAGGCCGGGCGAGGAGGCGAGATGGGAAGACATGCCGTAGTCCTTGCAGCCGGAGGTAAAGAGGATGAGAGGGCGGGTGTTATGCTTGTTGCTCGTTGCTGCGAGAGTGCACAGTAACTTGACGATATTGGTGTAGTGAGGAACGTAGTTGCCTATCTCTTCTGTGGTTGAGACTATGATGTCGAAGATAATACCTTTGCTTTCGAGCTCTGAGACGAATGAGAGATCTGTGAAAGATCCAAGGAGGGGAATGATTTCCTTTGCGGCGAGTTCCGCAACTGACTTTGATGAACGGACGAGGCCGTAGGTCGTGAAGCCTGCAGCGGCGAAGGAACGAGCAACGGCATTTCCGATGTAGCCGTTGGCGCCGGTGACAAGGACAGTTCTAACTTTCGGATCGCTCATTGTGATTGAGATTAATGATAGGAATGAATGAACTAGTATTGCGAAATTTTCGGCTGATATATCGGGGATTGAAGCAGAATGACGTTCTAGCGTGTCTTCGTAACATCTTGATTTCAAAGCAATAGGACATCTCCAAGGACCCGCAGATACTACAAGGACGTGAGAATATCATGTATAGATAAGAATTAAATCAAAGCGTAAAAGGTAGAGAAAGGAGTTAAACGGCGTAATTGTTGCCTCGAGAGTGCTGAGCCTTTTAATTTTGGGTGAGAGATTTTGAGACTCTGTCAGTTGGCAGCACACCCGAATAACGCCAAGATTAGAGAATAAGTCAAAGATACGAGGAAAACGAAGGAGGCGAGGGAATAGAACAATATATCAGTTATACAACGTTATAATAGCTTACTTCAAATCGGGGGAAGTGCGATTTCGATTACAGCTTTGTAAATCCTTCTTTCGGCGGTTGAAGCCAGTTCCTCTCATCATAAATCGCGCCCTCGCCCTCGATAACATGGAATGTATATATAATCCTGCCCTTCGAGCTCAGATTTTTCTCGCTCTTGTGCAACAAATTGCCATGAATCAGGACTAGAGTGCCCGCCTTAACCTCGCCTGACTTATATTCGCCCTCTGCCTCAGCGGCTTGATAGTCCTTCCCGACAGGAAATCTCATACCACCGTTGTCGATAAATTCCGTCCCCATTCCATCCTCTCTCCTAACAAATCTCTTATCTACCTCAGCGCTCTTGTGACTTCCGGGCAGGAAACTCAAGCATCCATTCTCTACCGTCGCATCTTCCAGCGCGTACCAGAAACCGACCGCACTTGGTGGATCCGTGTAGAGAAAAGTTGAGTCTTGGTGAGGAGGTACAGCGCCTCCAATTTCTGGTTGTTTGCAAATTATCATACTTTGCAAACAACGAGGGTCGCGGAAGCCAACGGATCTGGCTATTGCGCCAGGATAGTATTTTGAGGAAGGAGACAGCAGTGAGGCAAATGGTGGTGATAGCGCGTGTAGATAATGGCCAATCTTGTTAATTGCGCGGGATTTTGGTTTGGTGAGCTTTCCAGAGTCGTCAAACGCATCTAAAGATGTTAGTTGTGATTCGTAAAAGTGGGCTGGTGTACGAACCTTCTTCGAAGAAGAATCGAATCTTGTCACCAGAGTTTAGAAAATATTCATCACCAACATGTTCGCCATCCTTTCCTTCGCCCGTTGAGAATTTGGTCATGGGGTGATCATCCAACGAGAAGTTATCAAGCATTGAATGGGTCTCCGTGAGCAGCGAGGAAACAGTGCTCTCGTCCAAGGCATTTGGTAAAATGAGGTATCCATCTTGTTCAAATGTCGCTAGCTGTTCTTTCGATAGCCCTTTTTCTATTACAGAGGGAGGGTTTGGAGAGGTGCGTGAGGGAGCCATGTTGATGTAAACAGAACAATCGCACCAGAACTGAATCCCTCGGTATAAGATTAGAAGTTCCCTTATCGGAACCCCGCTTATGATAAGCACTATTTAGCGAATTGACCCCGCACCTGCCACACAAAATGCCAAAATGCTCAAGCAAATAAACAAATGACCTGAAGCTCCTGCAAGCCTGGCGCTCTTGACGCCCCCTTCATAGCACCTGCCGCTTCGAAGTCCTAGCGCGCCCGTGATTGTTTGCAGGATCCCTGTTTGTGCCAACATCAGCCAGCGATGCAAAAGCCTTACGGTGGGAGCCTCACTGTAAAGACCTTCAATAAACCAAACTGCAAACACCCTCCGTATGTTCTCATCAGAGCCTATTTTGCATAACACACAGAAACACAATGTGCAGGAGCACACGAATCACGCAGTCGGCAAAACTTTTGGATTGGCTATGGGAAAGAATGGCAGCTCTTCTTCTATACTATATTACATCCAGAAAAGATGGGTATGTGCCAGAACTAATGCTTTAGGCCACAGTTAGCTATGGTCTCGTTAAATCCTTCGCACTTGAAAATAACAGCTCACCCAAATACCCAAATTAACTACTATAGCAGGGGTGGTATGTTATGGTGTGGTTTCCCTGGCAGATATAAGGTGAGGATCTTCGTATAGAACAAGATTCAAAGATATAGAATATTTATGATTGATCAGCCGATCCTGTGCTGTGCCACTAAGGCTATTCAAGCAATCGATCGAATTAGATACATCGGAATAACATAAAACAACAGTCGAATATTTTAATAAATGATGTTGTTGGATACTCGTCTCTGGGAATGCTCCCAACTAGCCACAACCGGCTAAGCGTGGTATAACATGACTCTTTGGTCTGACAGGTACCGTGTAATCGTCTACAGCCGATTTGCGCATCTGCAAATTCATATGAGATTAGTGTTGTCACTTTTGAATAGGATACTTAGATTACGATTTCTGAATGCACATCGATCTGGAGGAATCACTTAAATTAAAACACTCGTAGCATAGACATCGCTCAATAATTGGATTAACAAAAGTCCAATGAAAGAACTTGGAAGATTTCTGGATCGAAGACCACACCCACGCCCACATTCCCAAAGCTCCTCTCCAATGATGAGACCCTCAACTAAAGTTAGACAACCACAGCTGGATCACCTTCGCTTTCTGAGTCCACAACCCGTATAAGAAATTTTTGGTTGCCTTAACATTTCCGCTTTCTCTTATAGCCCTCATCAGACAGGCTTTCGTCAGAAGTGAGTGCTGTCTGGCGCTTGCGCTTTGAACCCACATGGAGAGGTAATATTTCTAAATCAATCGGGCCTCTAGGCATAAACTTCAGCTCTAGTAGTCTTCCCCGAATCTTAGCATAGTGTGTTCTCAGCGCCCCAAGACTACGACCCGGGAAGTAGGCCGCAATTCCCTCCCAGCTTAATGTAGTAAATATCCTCAGGTTGAGGAGTAAAATATTGTCACCAATAGTATATTTCACTAGTCGCTCATTGCTTAAAATAGCTGGCCTTGGGACGGCCTTGCAAAGTCCATCCTTAATATCAAGGTCCCTTTTATAGGCTCCGGCTTCGCAGGCTGCAGTTAGGTACCTAAATGCATGGTCTTTTAGATCCTGCTGGCTTCTAGGTTTGGCACGCGGTATTGGTAAGGGGTTCTTAATCCTCTCAAGCCGGGTTTCCCTACAATGTAACAAGATGCTGTCGAGAATCACGACGGCCGACCGTTCTATGCCGTCTTGTGGATATAAAGCGTTGACAAGAGTAGCTGTATATAGTATAGGTGGCGCATCTATTGGATCTCGCCGTAGACGCATACATAACTCTTCAGCTTTTTCTTTGCGGATTGCTTCCTTTCTGACCATATTCCCAGTGTCTACTGTATATGTCCGGGACTGGTAATATTTCTGGAATGTTTTATCACTAGTATTATAATGGCCCATCAACTGCTTGCGTCGTCCTTCTGGGACATTCACTTTCTAATATTAGATTTATTTTCCTAGTTTCTATATTAAGGGCAACTTACTATCTGCTATCACATTGCCAACCACTCTACGTAGGCAGTAAAAGGTAAAACGTTCTTTGAACCCCATTTCACGAAAAATTCTCTGAGCCTGACTCGTTGCGAAATTATCCTGCAATGGGAGAGTCGTTGAAAAACGTACATTTGAAAATAGCCCTTCTGTCCTGCGTAATATTGGCATAGAAAGCTTACTCTGTTTAATACGAATAATCTCATCACATCCAGTTGTATTTGTCTTGCTAAATAGCGCTAATGGAGTAGAATAATCCTCAAAAGCATTATCTAAAAAGGCGAAAGCGAGGAACCATAGTACCTCGCAATAGACATGCTGACTTCGTTGAAAGTATGTTTGAACGAGACTGTTTTTGTGAGACGAAAGTCCTATAATTATACCCAGGAGACTTACAATTTTTTGGCGCTCTTTCGGCATCCCTTCCTGTTATGAAAGGTGATTCTCAGTTTGAATTTAGGAGCGTTTGTAACAGAAGAAGATGACATCAAAATTAATTGAACGTCCTATTAATATTAGTAGACTAGTTCGAAAACGTCCATTATATATACCTTATAAAACAATGCAACTTCTTCCTTACGATACGAACCGGAGCTAATTATAGCACCTAGCCGCTCTCCATTATCTGCAACTAGAAGGAATAGCCAGACTAATTGTAGACGTTGTCTTTCGAAAGACCACCGGTGTTTATCACACTCGATAATATATCGAATTACTAATTTAGTATCTTCCCAATCTGTATATGCCTTCTCATATTCTGCATCCTGAATACCAAGCTCTTCTATTAAGTCGGTCTGAATATACTAGTAAAAATTAATATATATAAAAGCTAACTCAATAATTTATACTTACATTTAATACTGAATCAATAGTTTCCTCTGCTATCAAGATACCAAAAAACTGTTTATACATTTTTCTGAACCTAGAGGCAACCCACAAAATAGTTGTAGATGTGGCCCTGCCCCCTTTCACGATTCTCCCCTTGGTCTTCTTTGCATACCAATACATGAACATCGATAGAGTGCCGACATCCGGGGCGGAGTCAGGCTCCTGGAGTTCCCCCAAGAATCTACCTTAAAATATTAGCCCTCGCTGAGTTAATAATAGATAATATCCCGTACGCTTCCCATTGAATTTTCAGATTGGTGTATAACTTTTGCGTAGGAGTACTCAGGTGGTTGACTGAAGGTGTGAAAGGGGTTGATGCTTTCTGTATAAATTTCGCGCGAAGGCGATCGCGATGTGCCTTTAACTCATCTACCGTAGATGCTTTTGACATACTTTGGCTCAAGGTTCTAATAAAACAGAATGGTGGGTTTTGTAAGAAATATTAAGAGTAGGAGAAAGTAGAAAAAAGGTAAAGCTAAGAGAACATCCGAAGGGAATATAGTCGGATTTAAACAAGGTCAGGTTTACTAACAAAGAGCAATCTTCTTTGCTTACATTCTTTATACTGCAATCTATGAGTTATATGTATAAGGTTTACTGCCTATGAAACACCGCTTTATTAGTTCATTCCTGAAAGAACAATACTATAGAAAAGCTGTTTATATTTTTATTTCTTTAAGTTATCACTCCCAACGCCGACGCACTTCATACGCGCTGGCTTTAAGTATTCTATGAAAAGCGATGACGCCACACCCTTTACCTGTTTTATGTAAGCTGTTCTACTAATAGCAGAGAAATACTCCTATACTGAATTTACGGTATTTGCTTGGCACTACGCAGCTTAACCTTGTCTAATTACAATGTTTATTGATTTCCAGGATTTGGAGACAGGGGAGTTTCTTTTTGAGAATCTAATACCGTAATTTCTTTGTCGAGATTGAAGTCGTGCCGGAACCGTCGAAAGCATTGACATAAGCAAATAAGCACATCCCTGGCCAAACAATAGAAAGCTGATTTGGCCGAGTGGTCTAAGGCGATGGTTTTAAGTCCTATGAATTAAGCACCATTTCGAAAGAGCGTGGGTTCGAACCCCACAGTCAGCATACATTTACTTTTAAATTTTTACATTTATTTGTTGCGCTTGTATACTATTGAAGTGTTGTGCTGTTGAAACCTGGTTTTTTGGTCGCTTGGCCGGATCACAGCCTTAGCGCAAAATTATATCGCCTAAATAACCATAAATGAAATAAGGTTTGCGCTACTGTACCGCACGGACCATACATTGGATCTGGAAACTGTTTGAAACTTGGTTTACTACTGTGAAATCTCTAATCAGTAGAATCAAGCTATAGACTCCGCGATTCACATACCGGCACTAAAAATAGCTTCACACACACAGCTTTCTAGAGATGACAAGCTACGTATTTAAACCCGTTATTATGCTTAGGTTGGCCTATTAATTACACTCTCTTATAGCACGCTAAGGGGTACCTACCAACAAGTTTAATATACCCTCAAAATACGCTATGTACTTTTAATGAGAGGATATCGTAGAGCCAAGCATTTAATATGTACGCTATAGCATAAGAATCTTATCAAATGGGCTACTTAGAGCTCTTTTATGTGCGAGATTTTTAGACAGGGATGCTGAAATAGCTAGGACTGGACTGCATGGAGAAAATAAAACGAAATATCCTGGCAGGGAGGGATACTACAGAGCTATAAGGGGAAAGAAACTATTAGATGAGAAATGGGCCTATATCAGGCTATCTATTTAGGCATAGCTTAGCCCCTATTCTTGCATGTATATAGCTACCCTACAGACCCTACTTTGTTCTACAATCGAGTCCAATTCCCTGATTCAATAGAACTTCCTCTTTCTAACAAGAATCAACTACGCCACTAATGGCCAAGAAGGTGACCACAAAGAGGAATAATATACCCGAAAATGAGAACCTATTGATACTCCTAGACCTCGTTACTGTTACGGTTAGCACAGCTAGCGTCACGTGATCATGTGATACTCACGTGATGGCGCTAAGTAACGGCCCCACTATAAGAACAAGCGCGTCGCGTAGAGATCTCCTTTCTCTTCTTTCTTCTTTAGGTTTGAATAGTCGAATAAGAGACCTTTCTACCCTGCACCGCGTGCCCTGAATTATGTACTCGTGACAGTTACTTTAAAGGATTATATTCTATATTCTAAGAGTCCAATATTTATACTAGACTATACAACCGTAATATAGCTGTTTAACACGACACCGGCACAGGGTATACAGAAGATTTAGAAAGGATGTCCTTGCGGAATGCAGGATATACCCTATCTGTCACGGCCAGCTAAAACCTACGTTTACCTAGGCAGTAGAATATCACTGAACTCTCTAACATACCGTAGGCTCTTCGCCAGTGAAGTATTTGTATTATTATTCGATGAACTAATCGCTAAGGAAAGGAAAGTAAGAGCTTGAGTTTGGGTGGGGTGATAATAACCCCTCCATCAGGATATCCCATCGAATTATCATAACAATACTATTAGAGACAGAGAATCACGGGCACCTATATCAACCGTATGAACCTCAAAAGGAGCCTGTAATCCACTCTTGTAAACTCTCTTCAAGCCTAGAGCTTCGCATTAGAAGTTTCGTTAATAGATTAGTATCCCGTTTCTTTGTCGGATAAACCACACTTCTGACTTCTAGCTTGTCTTTGAGTTGTGCCACGACGAGGTGATGTCTACAAAGGCTAATCAACCACCTCAGTTGTTGATTCAAGACCTTAATAGCATTTGAAGCTGAAGCTTTTATTAGACCAAATATTAAGAGGTGTTTGTGACCAGTAAACCCTCCAGCATTGTCCTGCATTATTGGGTGATCTTTCCAACATGCTTCTCAAACAAACCAACACGGTGTAAGGGTTTAGCATAGGAGCAGCCTGTGTCACGCTGTATATTCTATCCTGATGGAGGGGTTGTTATCACCCCACTCAAAACTCAAGCTCTTTCTTTCCTTTCCTTAGCGATTAGTTTATCGAATGATAATACTATTATCACACTAGCGAATAGCCTACATTATATTGGAAGATTCAGTGATATTCGATTGCCTAGGTAAACGTGGGTTTTAGCTGGTCGTGACATGAACTAGCAGCGGGGTCTTTCGTATAGTGTGGGAGTGGCAGCAAGGCTATACACGTGCCTCGTCCAACTCAGCGGACGTGTTGCACTTTTTGATAGAGGTTGACAACCTGATTGACATTATCGCAGGGTAAAACCTTCTATATATACATCCAGTATATAAACTACAGCTGTACAGCGTATACTGTATCACTAGATTCCAACAAGACGCAAATCGGGGGTAGATGTTGTAGGGCAACTCTGGGTACTTTGACGATGGTTTGACGGGTAGCTGAGTCCGGGGCTAACGTCGTAACTCACCTAACTCCCGGAGGCAAGGTAGAGCCTTATCGGTTCGGGCCTCGAAAAGCGTTGAATGCCACTCTTCTAGCCCATCTCTGCCCGCCCTATGGATCCGATCGTGTTATAGAATTTGTTTAGAAGGATCTTCATAAAGTTTCATCTTCTATTTTCCTCTATGGACCTTAGACGCCCATGTATTATCGGCTTCACAGCTCTTCAGGCCTTTGCTGGTGAGGCTGGCTTCAAGCCAACCATTTCCCACAAGGCTTAAGGTTAATAAGGCGTATGAGCGTCCGGCATTGGCTAGGCATCCGATGCCTCCCAAACCACATGGCTTTCTTATTATATCTCTTTCCAAAGCAAGGGCATCACAACTTCTGTGTTATCAGATCCATGCGATCCATAATTCATGCCGATTATTCTCTCGTCTTGACTATATTGGGGCGTCGCACACCTGGTTCTAGTATTTCAGATCAACCCCGTGAACAAGGCTATCACATCGTAGAGCTGAGGCGTTCGCACACTACCAGAATCATAGGGGTTTCGACAACAACTCTCTTGCAACAATCTCAAACTCTTATTATAAACTAAAAAGCTTCTCGAGAACTTTCCCAAAATGGCTTCTCCAAAGGCCTTAGAAAGTCGAGACCAATACGCCATTGGATGGATCACTGCTCTCCCGTTGGAACTAGCAGCGGCAACGGCCATACTTGATGAGGAACATGCGAGGCCTCTTGATTTCGAGAAGTCTTCCACCGATCAAAATACCTATACATGGGGTCGCATCAGTGGGCACAACGTGGTTATTGCATCGCTTCCGGCTGGAGTTTATGGCGAAACTTCTGCTGCGGGTACGGCGATGTCTATGCTCCACTCCTTTCCCCATATCCGAGTAGGACTTCTGGTGGGTATTGGCGCTGCGATTTCAAGGCCGGAGCAAGACCGTGATATTCGGCTTGGTGATGTTGTCGTCAGCCAACCTGATGGGCGCACCGGTGGAGTTCTCCAGTACGACCTGAGAAAGGCAAAGACTGGGGGCAAACAAGAGCTGAAAGGCTCGCTCAACATGCCACCACAGGTTCTTCTCACAGCATTAGCGAAACTTCAAGCACTTCATGAGCGCAAACCATCCAAAATGCCCAAATTTCTAGAAGAGATGGTGAAGAGCAATCCTCAAATGGCTAAATCAAAGCCTGGGAAAGCTAGCTATTTATACCAGGGACGCGATAGTGACCGGTTATTCAAGACAGAATATACACATGTGAATGGCTTCAATTGCAAGGACTGCGATCCCCAGCAGGAGGTATCACGTGAAAAGCGAGACTCTAGTGAACCCGAGATCCATTATGGTATTATTGCCTCTGGGAATACGCTAGTGAAAGACACCGCTACTCGGGACTCGATCCTGAAGGATACGGAGGAGGATTGCATTTGCTTGGAGATGGAGGCGGCTGGGCTGATGAACAATTTTCCTTGTCTCGTTATACGAGGAATTTGTGATTATGCTGACTCGCATAAGAATGACTGCTGGCAAAGGTATGCTGCTGCAACAGCTGCTGCTTATGCGAAAGAGTTTCTGGAGGTTGTTCCGGCCGAGGACCTAGAAAAGATACAGAAGGCGGTTGATGTTTTGAAAGAGGGTTAGTGTCTATCTAATCTTACAAGCCCTATGGTAACAGCAGCAGAAGTAACCAAAGTTAAGGAGAAATTGAATGATATCGGTAACACCACTAAAGAGACAATGAATAGTGTTGATAAATTACATCTTAATAGTCAACAACAGAAGGTTATCGAGTGGCTTTCCCCTCCTGATCCCTCGACAAACTACGTTCAAGCATTAGAGCAGCGTCATAAGGGTTCAGGACAGTGGTTCCTTCAAAGTGATGATTTCGCTCAATGGAAAGCGGGTTCTAATTCATTTCTATGGCTTTATGGCATCCCTGGGTGTGGGAAGACAATTCTCAGCACTACCATTATTGAGGAGCTCGAGAAATCCACCTCCCCCTCTCAGCTTCTTTACTTTTATTTTGACTTCAAAGATACTAGAAAGCAGTCACTTGAGAAGATGATACGCTCGCTCATTGCTCAATTCTACGGAAAGCTGGGAAATTCTCGGGCGCAGTTAGATTCGCTCTTCTCATCTTGTCACGGAGGACAACCAACTAACGAATTACTGTGCTCGAGTCTCCTATACATGATACAACAAGTTGACGAAGTCTATATTATCTTAGATGCTCTTGACGAATGTAATACAAGGAGCGGGCCGCAGACTAAAGGGCTGCTATCATGGATGAAAGACCTTCTGGGCTCCGAGCGAGTACATGTCCACCTACTTGTGACAAGTCGCCAAGAAGATGATATCAAATCCGCATTAAATGAATGGGTCCACATTAAATTTCAGGTGCCTATTCAGAGCAATGTTGTTGATCACGACATACATGCGTACATTTACACGAGAGTTAAAGAGGATGCCGGCCTAAAAAGATGGCGATCACGGCCAGACATCCAAAAAGAGATTGAAACTCAACTCAGGGAAAAATCCAAAGGAATGTAAGATATGTATTGTTCTTTACAGTTTCGGGTATTTTCTATGAACATGTACTAAGGTGTTACAGGTTTCGCTGGGCTGCATGCCAGCTAGATGCTCTCGAGAAGTGTCTTGATCCTCCCACTCTCAAACACGCACTTGCATCCTTACCGGAGACACTAGACGAAACATATAATCGAATCTTAGATGATATCCCTCAGGAATATAAGCAAAAGGCCATTTTGATTTTGCAATTTTTAGCATTCTCTACACGACCATTGTACGTTGAAGAAGCTGTTGATGCGATTATAGTAGAGCCCGAACGTAATCCGCAGTTTGATCCCGCAAACAGAATGCCTGAGCCAATGGAAATCTCAAGATATTGTTCAAGTTTGGTAGTTGTTGGGGATGGAAGGCTTCAAATAGCGCACTTCTCGGTCAAGGAATATTTAACGTCAGTCCGACTCAGGGAAGAGTTTGCACAACATTTTCAGGACAGCGCTGCCAATGCATCAATCGCAAAAGTTTGCCTAGCATACCTATTGCACCTGGATCAAGACCTTCCGGTACAAAAAATTGAAGCAAATTTCCATCTAGCACGCTATTGCGCGCAATACTGGATGGACCACGTAGCAGCAACCAAAGACAATAACAGGGTCTTACAAAGTTTTGTTATGGAGTTTTTCCTGAACCGCAAATGGTCTTACACAAATTGCTATCGGCTTTATCGTCCAGAAGAGCCTTGGGGCAGCTATTCAGCTGAGCAAAATGACATTCCCGCACCGATATATTATGCATCGCTTGGGGGTATTAAACACGCGGTGCAGTGTCTGATAGAACGTGGCGACGATATAAATGCCCAGGGTGGAAAATACGGTAATGCTCTCCAGGCTGCTTCTCTAAGAGGGAATGAGCAACTCATCCAGATATTACTCGACAGAGGCGCCGATATAAATGCCCAGGGTGGAAAATACGGTAATGCTCTCCAGGCTGCTTCTATAGAAGGGCATGAGCAACTCATCCAGATACTACTCGACAGAGGCGCCGATATAAATGCCCAGGGTGGAAAATACGGTAATGCTCTCCAGGCTGCTTCTATAGGAGGGGATAAGCAATCCATCCAGATACTACTCGACAGAGGTGCCGATGTGAATACCCAGGGTGGATATTACGGTAATGCTCTCCAGGCTGCCTCTGCAGAAGGGGATGAGCAAATCATCCAGATATTACTCGACAGAGGCGCCGATATAAATGCCCAGGGTGGAAAATACGGTAATGCTCTCCAGGCTGCTTCTATAGGAGGGCATGAGCAAGTCATCCAGATACTACTCGACAGAGGCGCTGATGTGAATACCCAGAGTGGACAATACAGTAATACTCTCCGGGCTGCTTTTGTAGACGATACTAGCGCTTAAATTATATATTTAGTTATAGGGACTACTAAAAAAGAATTCTTAAACCTTCTTAGTCTTTTAGATATAACTAGTATTGCTATACTTTATTTATAATAAATAAATAATTTGTCGAGCTAACAAAATATACTAGCAAGAATAAAAGAAGGTAAAATTATATCTATAGTATCTACTATCTCTTTAAAACTTATACAACTACTACTATAGTTTATTACTCTAAATTGCGCTCTTAAGAGCTTATTATATTAAATATAACTATTATTCCTATCTAGAATCTTTCAAGTGTTGTAAAGAATCCTAGGTTACTATAGATGTTACGACTAGCTAAAACCTACGTTTACCTATACAATCGAATATCACTAAACTCTCTAATATACCGTAGGCTCTTCGCTAGTGAAATAATCGTATTATTATTCAATAAACTAATCACTAAGGAAAGGAAAGAAAGAGCTTGAGTTTCGGTGAGGTGATAATAACCCCTCCATCAATATGGAAAATAAAGCGTGACATAAGCTGGTTGTCACGACCAGCTAAAACCCACGTTTACCTAGGCAATCGAGTATCACTGAATTCTTCAATATAACGTAGGCCTTTCGCCAGTGAAATAATAGTATTATCATTCGATAAACTAATCGCTAAGGAAGGAAAGGAAGAGCTTGAGTTTGGGTGGGGTGGTGATAACCCCTCCACCATGATAGAATATACAGCGTGACACAGGTTACTCCTATGCTAAACCCTTACACTGGTCCTAGGCTAAACCCTTATAATAGGCGAGAGTGTTATCACATATTAAAGAGTTTATACTAGCCTAAATTTTCACATTCTTAATTAGGCAACAATAATACTGTTAGTTATACACAGTCTTTAAGAAAAGAAAAGTATATAAACTTAAGTTTAACTTTGCGTGATGATCCGCCATGTACCATATACCCCGGCTTCACATTCACTTCTCCATTCTGTGGCCTAATCAAGGCTCAGAAAAAGGACACAAAACCGTCCCCTTTTACAAACGGGCCTCCAGGCAAAACACAGGCACAGTAACAATTGGCCATTATAGGGGGCACACACGGCTGATGGCATCTTGAACATAAATCCCGTTCATTTGGGCTTGACCTTCTCCAAAATCCTCTCCATAAGGCCCACCATGCCGGCTTTGATCATCTTATGAATCCTCTTTTGAATATTGACTGGCGTGGAGAACATTTGTGGATCTAGGGTTAGTAAAGAGTCAAACAGCAAAATACGGGCTTCCTACGTTCTGTAGTGTCACTTTTATTATTGAAAAGCCTGTCCCTCCTGACTAACAGCACAGTATGCAAGCCTTCCTCACCTTCTGAACCCCTCCACGTGTAGTGGCATTTCCTTTCGGATAAGGGTGTCGAATTTCTGCCACTGATATCTTAGGCATAATATTCGAGTAAAGCGAGAGCTGTCCTGAGTATTTATGGTTTTTGG
This sequence comes from Tricladium varicosporioides, assembly GCA_021365295.1. NCBI lineage: Eukaryota > Fungi > Ascomycota > Leotiomycetes > Helotiales > Tricladiaceae > Tricladium > Tricladium varicosporioides. The sequence goes on from JAJTIW010000002.1 coordinate 1,559,591, forward strand.
TAACAACGAAGGAGAGTTTATCTTGGAAGTTGGCGTTCGTGTTACGAGTCGACAACTTTCGGAGAACTTGGCTAGCATCGATAAAGGTCTTGCACCATCCCAAGTAACCTCTAAGGGAACACAGGTGATTGCTAACCAAGTTCGCCTATAGGCTTGTTGTAAAGGTCTAGCATAGGAGCAGCTTGTGCCACGCTGTTTTTCTATCCTGATGGAGGGGTTATTACCCCCTCACCCAAACTCAGGCTCTTTCTTCCTTTCCTTAGCGACTAGTTTATCGTTTATCGAATGATAACACGATTATTTCACTGGCGAAGAGCCTACGGTATATTAGAGAGTTCAGTGATATTCGATTGCCTAGGTAAACGTGGGTTTTAGCTGATCGTGACAGCATGCCTCTAATGAATATGAAGTGCACCAGCGCTGCTTTTTGTTGGATATATGAGTCAGGGATCAAGTCGGTGACTCCGAAGATTCAGCTGCTCAGGGAATATAGGCCAGCTACTGACGTATAGCTCAAGACACTTGAGCCCTACAGCACCTATATATATAGATATATAGCCTATTTCTCACTATAGATAGAATAGAATATTATTACTGAAAATATCCAACACTCTTTTTCGACGCAAACTATACTCGCGACTAAATATGCCTGCAAGCTTACTGTGCCTATAATTAAGTTTATTATGCACTTCGTTACCAACTTACCCCTTAAAGGCTAAAAGTAGGTTAGAGGGGTTTTTCTTCATATTATTTAAGGGGGGAGGCTAATCAAATAGGCGACAGCTTCCTAAGAGAGTCACGAGGCCCCTTAGATAGCGATTCTTAGTATTCTAGGCCTTAATTACAGCGGGAAATCTATTTACGCGTTTTTAAAAGGGGGGGGGGTTATACGAAGAGTCTTATAACGGAAATGTTGGGAGTTTGCTATTACGCTGTCACCAATATGTAAATAGCGTAGACTTAGGATTTGCACGAAGGTTCAGGCTACTAGCAGGGCGGTCCATGTAAGAAGGATTTTAGGAATTAGCATATCAGTTTACTACTTTGTTGGTTGGTACTAACTGGGAAGTCGCGGGATGAGGCCAGTGACTAGAGCAGGTACGAGCTCGCTAGACTAGCTACTATGACTTCCAGGTAGCACGGGGGTTTATATACGAATCTGTAGTTTTCTTTAATAGGAGCTTCTTGCTTAACTTGTTTGAGATCTTATTTTAGTTATTCAAATACGAACTTTTGTTTATCGATGAAGTAACGAGCTCATCTTTGAGCAGATACACTGCACTTCCATTACTACTACAATACCAACCGACGTTATCAAGTGCCAACCAAGGACTGGCCATAATTATTAAGGAAGGAAGTTATGCTTAAGACGGCTAATTAGGTAGATAACCTAATAGAGGGAGTTATTATTATCATCATTATTATTATTATTTTAAAAAAACTACAACTTAACTCGGACAAAATTAGCACTGTTTGCTAACACACTTGAGTGATTATTTTCCCTATTTTCAACAACATAGGAAAGTATAATTAGTGAAGTTATTAATGTAAGGTCTTCATATGTGACTTATTTCTAAGGCTACATAAATAACGCATCTATTCTTCTAAATTACTTGATATAGTGCTCTTAAGGTCGATGCTGGAAATGGAACATAGGTTTTCGTTTTGTAGGCTTGAGACCCGGAATCGTGGTGTTCGATACATACCAGTAAAAAACAAGTACCAAAACGTAGCAGGTAATCTTAAGAATAGAAATTTTAAGGGATGGTAATCAAGTAGCCGTGAATATTATCACCTATACGTATCAATGAAGCGAATGTAAGTAAGAATGAAACAATTCTTAGTAAAGAAATGTATTATATGAAATTCAATAAAACTAGAATAATAAAGAGAATGTCATAAGTCCAGTCGCTTATGCGTTCAACAGATTAGTACAAGGACAGAATGATTCATGATTTCTCAATTATGAATTTGCGATTATGCTAGTTTTGGCCCATGATACTCCGCGATTATGTCACATAGAGGACTCGCCCGAGACCCAAACCCAACCCAGAAGCCCTCGGCCATGCACGTAAAGAGTTAAGAGTAGATATTACCATGGAGAAAAAGGTATATATCCACAAACCATTCTGGACTCCCCCATTCCAGTTTCTCAGACTCCGTAGATAACCGGAAATTCTCAACCTCTAGCATATGGATGGAAACCTCTGTTACCACCCCGCCCTCCTCCACGATAGTTCGCACCCGGCTTGCCAGCATTCTTTGGTCCGGTGGGGGCATTGGCTGGTGGTGCGCTAACGGGTCCATTTTGTGGTGGTGCTGAGCCTCTGTTGCTTCCACCGCCACGACCACCAGAGAAACCGCCCCCTCGACCTCCACCACCACCACCACCTCCAGATGGGACAGCTGGTTGAGGAACATCATCGTACATACCTTCCCATGATGTAGGCCCATTACCACCCATACCGTAGCCTCCACCGCCACCACTATACTGTGATTGTTCGCGTTGAGCGCGTCGAATTTGTTGCTGCTCATACTTTTGTTGCTCAAACATTTGTTGCTCGTAAGCATTGTATCCAGGGGTGCCTATTCGCCCCCCAGGGTTGCTTCCGCCTCCCGCAGCATACTGATTCCCCATATTACCACCAGCACCACTGCCCATACCCTGCATTTGCATCTGCTGCATTTGTTGCATTTGTTGCATCATAGCAGGATTCATACCTTGCATACCCGCCATACCAGTGCTTGGGGACTGAGGACTCTGGCTTCTGCCGCCTCCATTTCCTTGCATTTGTTGTTGCATCTGTTGCATTGCTTGCATCTGTTGCATTGCTTGCATTTGTTGCATCATGGCCGGGTTCATACCCGCGGGCATTCCAGGCATGCCTCGTCCACCCATAGCCATTTGTTGTTGTTGCATCATAAGAACGTATTGTTGCATGCGTTGCATGTACTGTGCCATTAATTGAGGGGTCATACCTCCTGCCATTTGGTTAGCCCCTACTTGGGGAGTCTGGTTTGCATTTTGAGTTTCCTCCTGGCCTTTTCGGAAACGACCATTTCCTCTTGCACCGCGGCTCTCTTCCTCCTCTCGCATGTTGCCTCTAGGCTGAGCTTTTTTTACCTCGATTGGCTTGCCATGTATCTCTAAAGGGACTTGGAGGCAAGCATCAACGGCTGCTTCACTGTCGAAAGTGACGAATCCAAAACCCCGTGGTCGGCCTGTATCTTTGTCCATCATGAGTGTTGCGTCGACCACTCGACCGAATTGCATGAAGTACTCTTTAAAATCTTGCTCGGTAGCCTCTTGACTGACACCACCGACAAAGATCTTGCTGGTACGCTCCTGCTCGTCTCGAGGAATTGCCCTCTTGGGATCGATCTTTAAAACATTGGGTGAGCTTTTGGTCTCGGAAGAGCATTTGAGTTTGGAAGGGTAGTGGCGCTGGGAATTGAGATGAGTTTGGAGATCGGGTCTTACGATTTTGCCATCTAAGTAGTGCTCCTTCACCATCACGATGTTGACTGTTCGCGCGTCTTTGAATGTGAGAAAACCGAAGCCTCGCGACCGCCCAGAGGCGCCATCCCTCATTACAGTGCATTCAAGCACTTCACCGAATTGGGAGAAATATTCCTTTAGCGATTCTAAGAGAAATTCTTATATTAATTTACACACTTTAAGAATAGAAAGACAACAACTACTTACCATCTGTAGTTTCCCAGTTCAATCCACCAATGAACATCTTCCTGAAAAAACAAAGTAGTCAGCACGCGAAACATTTGAAACATGAAACAAGAGAGACATCAGCAGAATTAGCTGTATTGCTATGTTGCTGTCGAACTGAAATTGTCTGAAGCATGAACCCGGGTTGATTCGCTTCAGTATACCCTAGTCTGGCAAACAGATTGCTGCTTGATGCTTCGCTTGAGTGGCACCTTTCGTCCTAAGTAATTGGCGTTTCAGCGACCCTAGCAATTCGCAACAAGTCGGAACAGATGAACAGTATGGACGATTGGCAGTGGTCGTTTTGAGGCTGGTTGTGTGCAATCCTTGATTGGCGTGCTCCACACATGGCCTTAGGACTCGACATTGGAATAGTATGGCATGCCAAATAAACCCAAGCGAGTCATCATGCAATGAAGGATGACACCAGGATATCCAATATCAATCGTATCTTTTGCTATCGTGATGCTAGGTACTGGCGTCGAGCGCTAGGCGCTGCCTGTTCTGCTAATGCCTATCTGTGGCCCCAGTGTTGCTCTATGAAGATTATCTCAACAATAGGCTATGTAGTAGGCTTCTGACTATGGCTGCTGTTGATGGCGAATGCACGAGGAGAGCTTCCAGCTGCTCACTCCCTCCAAGCTGAGTATCCTTACTCCCCGCGTTCCCACAACTGCATGCTCTGATCGTCCTCCGAATTTGATGCACAAGGTTTCTTCCACCATTTCCATAGCGCAATTTCAACCTGTTTAGCCACTCGCTGGATTTCAAGTCCACACATCCATCTGATCGAGCCCACAACCCAAACGACCTGCTTTGCAAATCATCGTGCTTCAATGTTGACCATATGCTCATGAATACCACATCTTCAAACCCATGCCCAATCCTCTGTCCACAACACCATCCTTATTTGACTCCTCATGGCCTGCTATGTTGGACTGCAAGTAACAGTTGTGCATTTATTTTAAGGTCGTAACAGGTTTTTCGGAATTATACTCTAGCGTATGTAGCCCAGAACATGTGCTCTGCCTGTAAAACCATTTGAGAAAAAGGAAATCGCAACAATCTTACCCGTCTTCTTTGATGCCAGGTCCATGGGCCTCATGATTAGCTGGGGAATCATAACTTGTACCATTGCCAAGATTGAAGTCTATCTCATCTTCCATATCCTGTTCATCTTTATAGGCTTGGGTATCCCCGTTGCCATTCTGCTCATTATGTTCAACCGGATCTTCCATCTTCATTCCTACAACTGGTTGAATTTCCGCTTTGGTCTCGACCACCTCAGTTTTGGGTATAGCATCATCCTCGGTGTATCTGAAGAAGAAATTAGTCAATGACTCGACACAGGGAGACAGCAAAACACGGGGCAAATTTTGAAGGCAATGGGCTTAAAGCACTAGAACCGGGTAAGGGTATAGGCAAGACCCGAGCTTTGCTAGGCTAGGACGTACAAATCAGCGAAGAGATCCTCTTCGAAGTTCTCTGCTTCAGTCATTATGGGAGTGGTGAGAGCTAGACTTCAGTCCCTGTGGTTAATTGTCCTATGGTCGCACAGTCGTAGGTTTGTCGTAATCATGCGACGGTATCCTCAATCTCCAGGCAGACACTAGTTGCAGAGAAGAGGCCGCGTACTCGCAAAAACTAGGTATCTTGAAGTAGGTCGGTTGAAGTATTCTGTATTCAAGAATCGGGATTGAAGGTAGTAGAGGGTTGTAGTGGTGAGGAGATGAGGATGAGGAAGGAGTAGAGTTCTTCCTGTCACTAGAAAGGTGTCGCGCCTGGCTAGCGCCCCGCTTACCTAAGGCATGGGCGGGGACGCGCCACGTGAGTTTCTGAAGGACAACCATTGAACACTGAACGTCGAGAACTCTAAGTGCCCCACGTTTCTTGAATCTGCCAGAATGTTTTCTTCTTCAAATGGCAGCAAGAAGCCGGCGCAACAGGTTAGTTCAAGTTCTTTTATTTTAGAGAAGTAGCAGAAGCTAACGGTAGCTTCTTTCATGTAGGAGATGGTTCAGGTTGGTTAGTTCAATCCCCATCCAAAAGTGTTGAAACAAATACATTTGCTTTGTTTGCCGGTCCCAACTTCTTGAAAACGCTAATATGCGCTTCTTGTACCAGAAAGATCGGAGTAAGTCATGAATTCTGCTCATGTGAACTACCTATCTACGAAAACAATTGGAATTGACTAGAAGGACATGTCACTAATACTACACCCCAGAACTTCTTCTCCATTCTGGCGAGGTCGAGCATCAGACGTACGACGGGAGGCTTCTCCCAAGGGGCCACTGCGAGACTCGGGGTTGGTTGTAGGAGCTTCATATTCACATGCGGATATGCTGAAGTTTGATAATCTGTATGTCTTTTGAGCCTCCTAAGTTGTACACCACTTAAAGTTTGGCTAGGTCATTGTCTTCTAGTTCAAACCGGCCGCGAACCCCTCCCTCCTCCTCCTCCTTTGGTAAAACGCGTAGTGATACTCCGCCGTTAAATAGAGGCAGCTCTGGGTTAGCTTCCCCTCCCCGCCGAACATATACCGACTTCCTATCGAATACAAACAATGATTGGAATGCGGATGATGATGGTGACGATGATGATGAATATGGCTATGAGAATGACGATGGAGATGATTTCGGCCTGCCGAGTATATCAAGCATGAAAAGGAAAACCAAAAAGATGCCTACTCAGAGCAAGATAGATTATGGGGGTCAACTCTCCCCGTTTGGATATGGACTGGAAGGTAGTTATGGAGGATTTGGACCTCGAAGGCTGTCAAACAGCGCAGATATCGCCATTGAGAGACCTGCCCCGAGTTATCCAGTTGCAAAAAAATCCGAAGGAAAGATATTAAGACCTCAGTATAAAGAAGTCCTCAAAGACCCAGCAAACTCATTGCATCTCATAAATCACCCGCCAATACCTGCAGACGCCACTCCAAAAGAGATTGATGTTCATAATACACGAATCACGAGGATTAATAAATTCAAAAGGATATTACAAGCAACCTCGATTTCTCTGACAGATCTTAGGGCTGCAGCATGGTCAGGAGTTCCAGAAGAAGTCCGTGCAATGACGTGGCAACTACTTCTTGGTTATCTCCCTACTAGTAGCGAAAGGCGTGTAAGCACTCTGGAAAGAAAAAGAAAAGAATACTTAGATGGTGTTCGGCAAGCATTCGAGAGAAATGGTAATACAACGACTACGCCCGGGAAGGCGAGAGGCCTCGACGAGGCGGTATGGCACCAAATTAGTATCGATGTTCCTCGTACGAACCCACATTTGGAGCTGTACGGTTATGAGGCAACCCAACGGTCATTAGAGCGAATATTGTATGTTTGGGCCGTTCGCCATCCTGCTAGTGGTTACGTTCAGGGTATCAATGATCTTGTTACACCTTTCTGGCAAGTATTCCTTGCAAGCTATATTACAGACTCGGACGTCGAGAGTGGTATGGATCCGGGGCAGCTACCGAAACCAGTATTAGATGCTGTCGAAGCAGATTCATTCTGGTGTTTGACCAAACTCTTGGATGGGATTCAGGATAATTATATTTTCGCTCAGCCAGGAATTCAACGACAAGTTGCAGCTCTTCATGATCTGACGGCACGAATCGATGAACCTCTAGCGAAGCACCTCGAGCAAGAAGGCGTGGAATTCATACAATTCAGCTTTCGATGGATGAATTGCCTCCTCATGCGCGAGATCAGTGTTCGGAACACTATCAGGATGTGGGACACTTACATGGTAATGATACTTGTTCTCATAGTCCGATTTCTCTTATACTAATATGTCCAAAGGCTGAAGAACAAGGATTCTCCGAATTCCATCTCTATGTCTGTGTCGCCTTCCTCGTTAAATGGACCGAAAAACTCCGCAAGATGGACTTTCAGGAAGTTATGATGTTCTTGCAAGCCCTGCCTACTCGAGACTGGACCGAGAAAGATATTGAGTTGTTACTTAGCGAAGCGTTTATTTGGCAATCGTTGTTCAAAGGATCGGCGTCACATTTACGGGGTGGCTCTGACAAAACACCATCTAACACTAACACTCTTGGGACTTGAGTGCGTGACGACGAGTGTCAACATTACCGCCAGGAACGAAAACAGGCATGAGTGACTTTTCGCTGGATTGTCCCTACCAGGGGGCGACAAAAGTAACCCTACTTGCCCTACTCGCACAAAGCTATTGCAATGCGTGTCAAGCAAAAGCCATTATTGCGAGGTGCAGCCTCCTTAGCACATCCAAAACTATGGAGTGACTTTACGAGGAGAAGATTCGATTACTGTCTGAACCAGCGACATTCTATCCAGGGAGTAGTCACAATTAGCGAGATTCCAAATGAAACTCTTTGAGATATGATTGATTTAGATGCATTTCGTACTAGCGGTTACTATCATTCCCACGTGGCGACCAAGCCAATTAAGCAATAAGTGCCCCCATGGTATCCTATGTATTGTATCAACGCCGAATTTTTCCTTGCCGTAATGTTAGTAGAACATGCCACCAGATACCGTCCGCCCATTCCAGTCCCACCAATTGATAAAGCAGCAGACTCCTCGACCCAATGAAACAGCAGGTTTAAGCAGCAGCATCTTCGACCTTTGCTTTCTTTGCGTTCTCAGCGTCCTCTGGGTCATCCTCCGCCTTGCGCTTTCCATTGGTCCCATTGGTCCCGTTGCTATTTGTTGCTGCAGCAACAGGCTCTGGGGTTGCCGAAGCGCCATTGGTTCCTTTGTCGGCCTTCTTCTTGTGTCGAACGAGTCCAGTAAGATCGGTAGCAGTCTTCTTGGCCTCCTCGATTCTAGCAGCTGCTTCGGCGGGAGTTTCGCCCAAGGTCTCGGCGAGAATTCCACCCATGGCATTGCCATCACCCATGCCTAAGGCTTGCTTGACACCATCAACATCGACTGCCGGAGCCTTCAATTCGGCAAGCTGAAGACGAAGTTAGTAATGAAACCCGATGGCTCGGATAATTAGAGGGAACTTACTCGATTCTCCATATCGGTGACAATCTCTTTGACATCAGCGATTTGTGCTCGAGTGACCTCATTCTCGTCTGGAGATGAGCATGATGCCAACTCAACCTCCTTAGCTTGTAGCTTAAGATTTGTGCTGTTGATTGCAGCTTCTAACTCTCGGACAGCCTCATCTCGTAAAGCCTGACCCTCATCTTCATCGGTTTTATCCGAAACCTCCTTCTCACTTGTGGTCGAAGCAAACTCCAGAGCGAGAGAAAGCTTATAATGGGCCTCTGCGATAACTTCTGATTCCTCAGGGTATAGTTCCTTCTTGTGTGCCAGGGAGGATCGGAAATCTGCAACAGCAGCAGGGAATCTAAGCAGGTTAGCAACCTGTCTTCTAATTGATATCACGCGCCTACCTCTCATTCTCGAGGGAAATCTCTGCAAGAAGATCGTGTGTATCAGCAAGGCGCTCTTTGTAATGCTTTGTCATTGATGAATCGCCAGTTTCCTTGCCCTTGCCTTCTCCCTCAACAGGAATCTCCATCTGTTTAGTATACAGAACTCTTGCGAGATCCAGTACCTCAAAAGCAGAAGCAAGATCGTCTTCCTCTTCTTCAGCTTCAGCTTCACCTTCTTCACCCTAGAACTTGTGAGACTCTGTGGCTTGCGATCAGGGGAGGTACTCTTACCTCCGCATCTTCGTCATCGGAGTCTTCAAAGTTCTCATCGCCTGTGAACTGGAACAATGGCTTCTTCGCATCAGCCTCTCCTTCCGACTTTCCGCTGCCATTCTGCTCTGCGACAACAGCTACTTTCTCCTCTGCGACCTTCTCATTCTCAGTTTTGGCCTCAGTAGCTGTATCTTCCTTAGCAGGCTCCTCCGCAATTACCTCTACCTTCTCTTTCTTTGATTTCGTAGCACCACTCGGCTTCTTCTTTTCGCCGGATGCTCTGCCACCTAGAACATCACTCTTACTCTGGCCAACTTTAAAAAGCGATCGACCGTAAAGGAATAAGATTTCTGCATTATCAGGAGACATCTCGCCATTGACCTCAGCTTGAAGCTCCGAAGCGCGCGCATATAGATCGGCGGCTTCTTCATAATTCCTCTGCGCGTATTGAGCTGTGCCTTTAGCGCAAAGATCCGCGAGGGTAACTTTGGTAGAATTGAGCTTCTCCATAGCTGCATGAGAATCCTCAGAGACAGTAACAGGTGGTTCCATAGGTTCTGCCATCGTTAAAGAGTTGTAATGTTGTGTTAAACTTGAATTGAATTGAGGGGTTGATTGGATTGATAAAGGATTGATGGGGAGACTTTGATGGGACCCTATGATGGAGCAGGAGACCTGTTTCGAGGGATGCGTGATGAAAGATGGCCAGTTGACAGGGGTGAGTTCAAACGCGACAAAGCTCAGGGTGCTTTACGCGTGACACGCCTCGGCGCGTCTTCCCGACACACCAAAAATATTAAATTCAGGTATTTGCAATTCGACGACAATCACAGAGGTTTTGACGCCAGTAATTGCAATATGAATAAATCAATCCGATCGGAAAAATCTCGAGCTATTCCATTTTTCAAACCACCAGCTACACCTGCACCATCAAACCCAATTCCATCTTCGTCGCCAGGATTTGCAACCCCAGCACATCCCGTCAGACCCTTTAATCCAGCTGGAATTCCTGCGAAAGCAACCATATTACCAGTCCTACTTCCTCCTGCGACTCTCAGACCATTAGCCTTTCGAGCCTTTACCAAAAAGCACAGCTTGACACTCACTTCCTCAGCGCTTCAAGTACTAGCAACATTTATTGGGAGACATTGTGGGACAGAATGGCGAGAAGAAGGATTGGCAGAGAGAGTGTGCGAGGAAGTTGCGAAGAGCTGGAAAAATCGAAGTGGTGGAGTGATCGTTGAAGGGGAGGGGGCCATGCTGAAAGATATTCTGAAGAATCTAGAAGGGAGCATGATAGGGGGCCGGATTGTGTCTAGTAGAGACCTGAGTCGCCAAAATAGCCTGGCAGGAGCTGAAAATGGAGGAATGACACATTCAAAGTTAGGACTACGGCCGGGTTTACTAGAGAGGGAGGACAGTCAGTCAAGTCTCGGAATGTCTACTTTAGAAGTAGATGGTGAGGAGGATGAGGAAGACTTGGGAGATCCCAGGAAATGGCTGAAAGTGATTGATGCCTTCGAACAACCCCGGCTCATGTATAATGTTGGAAAGAAGCATTTCGACAGGTTAGTAATTATCAAATCAAGGTTACTCTATAAAATGCTAATAAAATACACAGAGATACATCAAAGCCATCACTCCTTCCACAACCTTCACATAAGACACAGGTCTTCAGGAACCGCTATAACCTCATCCACCAACGCCTATTAAGAAATGAATCTTTCCAACAACCAACATTCGACAACTCAAAACCCTCCCTAAAACGCTCAAACTCCGGCCTCTCCACCCAACAACACTATAAACTCACTCCGATAGCCAACCTCCTTGGCCGCAATAGAAGCAACCACATGCTCCTTGGTCTTCTCACAATTTCACCCACCGGAACCCTTGCTATAAACGACTTAACAGGAAGCATAGCCCTCGATCTCACCCACGCAAAGCCGATTCCAGAAGACGGAGCGTGGTTTGCGCCAGGAATGATAGTTCTTGTAGACGGCACTTATGAAGAGGATGATAACCACGCTGCTGGTTTAGGAGGAAGTGGAGGAATTGGAGGTACCATAGGCGGGAAGTTCATTGGCTTCTTTATTGGTGGTCCACCTTGTGAGCGAAGAAGTGTAACACTCAGCCTCTCGAGCAAGAACGACTCAGGAGAAAACACAATGAGCGCAGGTGGTGGTTTCGGGTGGGTCGACTTCCTCGGTGTAGGGAGCGAGCGAGCCGTTGGGTCAAAAATGCGACGGCTCGAACAAAAGCTCCTTGGCAAACCTCCCGGCCTAGATGGGGAAACAGGCGGAGGACGAGGCCGCATGGTAATTATAGGAGAAGTAAACTTGGATCAACCGTACACGCTCCAAGCTCTAAAAAAGCTGTTTGGTCTCTACGCCTTAGAACCGGAAGAACAAACACCCATGACTTTCATATTAATGGGGAACTTCACCCAACATGCCATCATGGCGCGAGGAGGAAGTGGCGGAAGTATAGAATACAAAGAGTACTTCGACTCCCTCGCCTCTACCCTCTCCGAATATCCCACACTCCTTCAATCCTCAACCTTCATTTTCGTTCCAGGTGACAACGATGGCTGGGCTTCATCGTTCTCTGCTGGCGCCACAACAGCATTACCGAGGAATGGGATACCGGAGATGTTCACATCAAGAATTAAACGGGCATTTGTGACTGCGAATGCGGAGCTTGAGAAAGAGAAGGGGACGAGGACAGACGGAGAGGCAATTTGGACAAGTAACCCTGCTCGCTTGTCACTCTTTGGACCCACGCATGAAATCGTCTTATTTAGAGATAACATGACAGCGAGGTTACGGCGGACAGCTATCAAGTTCGCGAGTTCGAAACCAGCAGCTGAAGAAGGCGACGTCGAAATGATCAACACCCCTCCCGCTACCGAAACTAATTCCGAATCTCCTCAAACAGAAATGCACCTCGACATCGACGCCGACGTCCAAGAGGGCTCATCAAATATTTCTAACCAAGCATCTAAAACTGACGACGGTACAGTAACGAGCGATCTTCATGCTGCTCGGAAATTAGTCAAAACGGTCTTAGACCAAGGCTACCTTTCCCCCTTCAACATGACCATCCGCCCTGTCCTCTGGGACTACTCCTCTACACTACAAGTCTACCCGCTACCTACGACAATGGTGTTGGCGGATACGGAGGCTCCTGCGTTCTGTGTCACATATGAAGGATGTCATGTTATGAATCCGGGGAGTGTGGTTGCGCCGGGGCGGAGGGGGGTGGCAAAGTGGGTAGAATATGATGTTAGGGGGAAAGTTGGGAAGATTAGGGAGGTTTTATTTTGATATGTGGTTTGCTTTGGGATGAGATATGAGGTAACATAGTAAGGGCTTTAGGTCAATCAAAGGATGACCATCATTAAAGAATATGTGGCAATGTCATTAATGAGGCATGAGAAAGGTTTAGGATACGGAACGTTTGCATGTGCAGGAGTTGTCGTTACTTGGTCATGATATATACAAGTACAGCGAATAATTAATCCATATATTTCCAACGATTGGCCTTTGCCCATTTGTGTATGCTCCAATCCAACCCAGATGCCCAAAACGAACAACAACGGTGAGACAATTACTGTAGTTTTAAAAGGTCCTCATCCATTACGCCAAATAAATCTTCCACTTCTTTCTCTACCTTTTTTATCTCCTCTGCTAATTGGCCAGTCACAAGAACGTATGCATAGAGCAACTCATAGTCTGCGTCTTTGGCAATTACAAGGCTCGGATCTTCGGAGGTAGCAACGAGTTTTCGGTATTGAAAGATCTTAGCGAGAAGTCTGTCTCTCGGACTGTCTGCACTGGGGGCGGCATCATTCATGGGGTATTCTAGTTTGAGAGAGCTCGCAAGAACTATTGTAGTTAGATTAGATAGCACGGGGTTGTTGGATATTTAGCTCACCTTGAAACAGATGGCTAATTCTAGAGGAAAGCTCAGCTCTCTCGTTTGCTGTGTACTTCAGAAGCGCCTTTTCGCCCTCACTTGCTTCAGAGTCCGACATAATAACATTCATTGCATGGAAAGCATCTAAAAGCTTGGTTGTCGATTCCATGATGCGTCCATATGCTTTCATCGGGAATGGGCCACGTAACTCGAACTCACTGGCAGCCGAAGCTCTGAGGCCATCAAGACGAAGTACTAGAAGTAGATAAGTAATCATCACTAAGGAATAAGAGGAGGGTTTCGCCTTACCAAAGCGTTGCAAGGCAAACTCTTCTCGAAAATTCATGTAAGCATATGTAGATTCGCCTTCAGTCAGTGCCGATAGAGGATCTCTTTTCCATATGAGACCCATGCGTAACCAGAGCAGAGATAGTCCATCTTTGAACTTGTGTCTCGCAGATATAGGCCAAATCATTCTCGAGATGATCAAACCCCAAATAACACCACCAATAACAGCAACAACTCTATGAAGCGCAATTTCAGTGATGTTAGGTCGAGTACCGCCCTCGTCGTCATCATCCGCTCCGTCCTGAACGGATAGACTATATGCGTATAGGCACGAGAGATTATAAGTGAGAATCGTGAAACGACCCAGTGGTCCTTTTCCTTTCGCAACAATAAGATAGAAGCAGGGAACTGCAAACAGCCAACCACAGAACGCGAGGGCAAATGGATTTGCGTGGCAAGCCCACCAGACAAGTGATGAAGAAATAGCTCCAACGAACGTGCCGATGAAGCGAGCATAACCTGTCGTGTTTGATGCACCTATCGTCATACTGCAAACAAGCATAAATGAGACAAGACCCCATTCCCCTCTCCAATGCCGATAATACGGTCTTGTCGTAGGAATGAAGGCAAACAGAGCCCAAAGAGCTGCGCCAATACCAACTTTTATGGCAAAGCGGACTTTGATTGTTAGCAACCATATGGTTCAAAGGATGATACCAAACTTACTATCGTCTCTTTCCAGAAACCTGATTATTTGCAGAACCCATGTATAAAAACTTTGCTTCACACTCTCACTCCCATCATCATTAGAACTTGAGTAGGTTTTACTTTGTCGCCTCTGAAATGATATCTCTGGTAAGTCTCTAGGAGCATTCGTCTCCCGATTTTGCTCGATAAGGGCCTCCTGTTCTGGATCTGAGTTCTTGCTTTTATCTTTACTGTGCCTATCCCTGTGCCAAAAGCGTACCCAACTCCATGAGCGTTGTTTTCGATTGTCTGCTTCTTCTTTTAACTCCTCAAGGATTGTCATGTAGGTTTGCATTTCTTCAGCAAATGAGAGGAGAGAGAAGCTGAAGTGGCCACAGCTTGCAGCAACTTCTTCAAAGTCGGCCTCGATGCTTTCAGGTCTATCTCGGTGTAAATCTTTTGACTTATAAAGTTCTTTCAAAGCCTCTGATCGAGCACCACTATAAAGTTTTCTAGTAATAAAATTAGTAGGGGTACCTCAAAGTTAGAGGATTACTTACAATGCCTCTGTCAAGCTTATCTGGAAATGTTCGTTGATTGTAATTGGATATTCAGGGCCGGGACCAAACGGAAGCTCCTCTAGTATCTGTGAAAGCGTGTATACAAGGGATTTCATGGAAGGGCCCAAGTACATAATAAATCGAGAAAATATTTCGGCAGGAGTACGCACAGTCGGCATAGCTGTACTTGCATTACTAGCTGGCTCCGTATATGACCCATTCTTCTTTCTCACAGTACTGCCGTTCTCAGATCTTTGATCATCAGTGCCACTACCCTCCTCTGAGGCCTCTTCAATGGCTGTCAAAATGGCAAATCGGTCGTGCTTGGTTGCCGATATTGACCCGCCATGCATTTGGGGCATTGAAAAATGACCCCAATTGACAGGGGTAGAGCTTCCATGGTTAGATGTCTCTTTCAGCAATTGGAATTGAGTTGTGGCAGCACTCCGAAGGCCACCAATGGATTGAGCAAGCCTCTGTATACAATCCACAAGACTAGATTGTAGCTTGTATTGTTCCTCGGTTCCTAGAACATAGTGCTCAAATTTTGCTTCTCGCAAGTTCTTCGTCAATGTTTTGAGGACGACTCTGTATCTGATTTGGGCACTGTTGAAAGAAGAGGATTTCAGGTCTGATTCTGAGCCACTTAAGAATCCTCGGGTAATCAGAGTCAACATATTTCCAAGGGAATCCGTGGTTTGGATCATCGTCTCTCGTAATTCCGTACGACTTGAGACAGGCCATACTAGCAAACTCACCGCTGCAGAAGCGGCCATGCCCATTATTACCATCTTCATTACCTGTAAAATTTTGTCGTCCTCGAAGACCCCAGCATGCACAGCATTCTCCTTTGTCAAGACTGTGACCATGGCCAAACTTGCTGTACTACATGCCACACTCACTAACGGGGTGTTGAACCTCTGCTTGATCCAGCCAACAAACCCGAATCCTCCTCCACAGAAAACTATTAGCACAAGAGCGTATGCGACGCCTATCAGGTTCAATTGTGTTTCGAAGAAGACTGACACAGCCATACTTGAAATCGAAATTGCTGTTGCATATACAAATGCCGCAAAACCAAGCATTACTGCTTCAAACATCGAGCCAGCAGATCTTGCAGGGTGGAAGTAGACGGTAATTGTCGCAACCATATGTTTTCCATCTTGATTACCTAGGTAGTGCGCGAGTGGTGGCAGAAACGTCCACATACTCCCTAGCAGGTATGCTAGAGAGCATTTCAATATACCTTTGGCAGTTGATGTATGAAGCCATTGCCAGAACTCCTTTGAAACAGCGGTGGTATTCTCGACAGCGGTTCGAAAGGTACCTGCTTGCGAATAGGTTCGCCGTGGGGTGGGAAAGTCACCAGGATAGTTTGAGTTTTGGTGTGCAGGCCCCTCAAAGTTTGCAGGATTTCTCAACGTGATTTGGCGTCGTACTCGTTCGCCGGTCGATGGTAAAATGAATGTTCCATTTTTGAGCTTCTGTCAAACCCCAACCGTTAGCTACTGCAGCTGTGCTTCGGTATTCGCGGGTACCTACATTGCGTTTCGAAAAACGAGATGACCTTCGGCTTGTTGGGGACGGTGGACCTTCTGAGGCCGACGGGGAGCTCATCTCTATGCTCTCATTTTCTGATAGTTGTTGAGGACTGCGGTGAGGAGTCGTCGTGAAGTCTAAATCCAAGTCAGAGCTCCTTCCCCAGATTTGCTTGGCAACAGCAACCCATCCGTCATCCACTCCTAGCGTTGTGACAGGGGTAGCTTTGCATGCGCTTTATATCGGCGGCCACATGGGCATGTCACCTGCATCGATTTATAAGTGAAACACTGACAGAGGTATGGTAATACTGGGATTTAGGGAAATACTTGTATTCCCATACCCGTATAGCTATATGATGAGTCATATAATAAAAAGCACAACTAAAGGCGTTATATAGTTGGCATAAAATTCAGGATTCATTTTTGACGGAATTTCAGCCTTCATCTCGAGATTTTTCACACTGAGAACTACATCCAGGTCTATCTATTCCACACCAGATACATCCCAAATTTTAAGAGCAGCATCTCCACCAGTTGTAGCGATCTTCTTATCACCATCAACCCAACAGACACCATTGACGCCATCCTTATGGGCGTTGGGGGATTTAACTCTCTTTCCCGGGGACTTGAGACTCCAAACGAACACGTTTGTATCCAACCCGCCACTGACTGCATGGGTTCCTGCTGAATTCCATGCTATGCAAGTAACTCTCGCAGTATGAGCTGACCATCTGTCTGTCTTGATGCTCCAAGAGCTACTCTCGAATACGTATATTTTGCCAGCAGAGGTGCCAGCCGCCAGCAACGACCCATCTGGTGAGAATCTTAATGTTGTGACTTGAGATGTGGCATTAGTGAGCCTCTCCTTCTCCGTCAACATATGGCTTCCGTCGACAGTATAAATGTGAACGATATTTCTGTCGTCGCCAACAGCAACGAATGGACCCGCTGCAGCAATTGCGGTAGGGGAATAGTCGTTTGTTGAGAAATTTCCAACCAAGGAATCTTTCGAATAAATGTCAATACCCGCTGTTGTGGCAACAAAAACTCGACCTTCCGCTGAAGTGATTCCTTTAGGTTGTCCTGATAATTTAGAAGTTTCTCCAAGAAACGCATTGCTTGAGGCATCCGCTATTCTGAGCGTATCATCCCAACCAACACTATAAGCTCTAGTCGGAGTTGTGTCAAAAGCTGTAACTTGGTTCGAATGAGTTTGGCCTTCGATAGCACACCCCAAGCCAGATTGATAATCCCAGGAGCATACTCGGCCGTCAAAACTACCAGTCCAGAATGTTTGGCCTTTCGAATCCTCACAAGATCCAAGAGCGGTAATGCTCCGGTTGTGCCCTTGGATTATCTTGGTAGGGTTCTGACTTCCCTCTACAAGGTAATTCAGATCACCTGTAAGGTTCAGAGAAATCACCATGCCATCGCTGCGTCCTGCAGGCCAAACCACACCAACTTGGTGATCTGGGATACTGACAGTTCCCTCGCCTCCAAACCTCCATGTTTGGACAGCCTTTCCTGCTTCAACATCCCAAAGCTTCACAGTTTGATCAGCACTGGCTGTGACAATACGTTTCGAGTCTTTAGCCCAAGAAACCCCGAAGATAGTTCCTTTGTGCTCTCCTTCTCCTATCTGTGTTGTAGCTTCACCAGTCTTGCCATCGTAGAGTTGGATTCTTCTATCCGCGCCCACGCTCACTAGGTGATTTCCATCTGGAGAAAACCCCACACCATTTACATATCCTTTATGCAGCCCTCCTAGTTTCGTCTGAAATTTGAAAGGTGCTCCATGCAAAAATACCACGCTATTATCGTCGGCGCCAGTTGCAGCTCGAAGAGGTCGTTGTTGACGAATCGATACTGTGTTGATGATCGAGGAATGACCACTAATTTCACCAACTGAATTCCCACTGTCTGCTGTTATGCAATGTCCGAATCGTTCTCGGCCATCTCCTACAGCAATGATACGTTGCGAGTCTCCATCCCAAGCAATATCGTTTATTCTACCAGAGATAATGTGATAATCGCCTACCCACATGGTAAGTCGAGGGTTTGAACAAGAAGATGTAGGTGCATACCCTTTGTATTGACTCCCTCAACCGCATCCCAGACCTTCACCGCTCCAGAAACATCGCCAGATGCCACATAAAATCCAGACGGGGAGAAACGTGCCACTGTTGTTTGGGCCGTGTGTGTGGTGTACTGTTTGCTAAGAGAAGGGTCGTCGATGGATCGAATGAAG
The DNA here is from genome assembly GCA_021365295.1 of Tricladium varicosporioides. NCBI lineage: Eukaryota > Fungi > Ascomycota > Leotiomycetes > Helotiales > Tricladiaceae > Tricladium > Tricladium varicosporioides. The sequence goes on from JAJTIW010000002.1 coordinate 1,578,192, forward strand.
ATGGATTTCCCAGACTAAGAATCCGGTTTAGCATGCTGCTGAATTTCGTGGTCACACTCAACTTACCGCATAAACTATGCGCTCGCCCTTTGAGTCTGTAGAGAGCTGGGTTGGGCGACCACGCTCTGTGTTGGGCGAGGCCGCAAGAATCTTGTTAAGAACGATGGACATAGTTGCGAATGCCCCCGAATGTTGACTTGGAAAGATGGCCTTTTGTAGAAAAGCCTCCAGGACAAATAAATGGAGGGGTTGTTAAACCTCAAACCAGGCTGACGCAACGAGGCTGAGGTGGGAAGGTCTCCATGTAATCTTGGCGAAATAGACCGTCATTGGCCACTAGGTCCAGCCACCTTTCCAAGGTAGGTAGGTAATTATCGTATTTACGAATATCCCAACACTTCATTCACGGGGTATATTATCTAAACGGAGAACGGCATGTCTAATTCAGCATTATTTCAAGTTTGCTTTATTGCTGTATATGGTAATGGCTGTTAAAAAGCCCAGGGTATCTTTCTTCCGCCTACAGAATGCCTTCCATACCCAGACGCCCTGCTTTCCAATGCCTTTGAGGTCATCTTTTGTACACCGTTTCTCATGTACATAAGTCCAGACCCGGTAACGCCAAGCCATGCAATGCCCTTTCGAACCAAGTAATGCCATCCAGCGCCGATGCCTAATATAACACAATATAGCGGAGCATCAAGCCCCAATTGCAAGACACGAATCCAGAAGTTGGTCTAAATCGTCTTTGTCTTCATTCTCACCACCAACCCATCCAGAGTCACTATCAGCATCATAGGCGTGGCCGTTGATGCCATTGATGCCATTGATGCCGTTGATGCCGTTGATCCCATTAACCCCACCCATTTCAACATCGCCATCAATCTCTTCAACGACGGCCATTTTGTAGTTTTCGGGATATGAATAGTCGTCCCAGGCTTCAAGCTCCCCTTCGCGATAGCCAAAGACAATCTGCTCCATGACAACTTGCATTTGTCCCATGCCACAATCGCCAAGCTCTAAAGCTGTCCGAACATCAGCCATACCAAGCGAGGCCCGTTCGCTTGCAGCCCGGGCCTCTATAGGTAACAAGCCGCCTTTGTCTCTCTGGATTTCGCCACGTAACCATGCCTCCTCCTCTTTCTCGAGCTGGACTCGATATTTATGAGTCTGAACCCACGAAGCGCCACCTCCAGTGCCAGCACTCCCAGCAGTCCCTGGACCATTGCTTCTAGTCTTACTGAATATGGCAGACAAAACCTCCTTTAGAAACGTCTCCGTTGCAACAGACATGAAATGAGATGCATCAGGGACATGGCCCGAGGTAAGACCAGCTTCGTAGCAAATAGGTAGCATACGGGATTCGATGTTTTGCATATCAGGAAACTCGCCTGATTCTACAGCTAATGTCTGGTTATATCGTTTTCGAATTTCCAGATCCCAGTCTACATTGTATTAGCTTTGGACATCGTTGTGCAGTTTCGGTTACATACTCGTTTTATTTAGCCCACCAGCGCTTGCAGGCGCAGGATCTACAGGCCTAACAGGCTTTGGCCGGCGATGCTCACCAAACACATTGGCAATCGCTTCGTGCGGATCGTACTAGAGTCTGATTAGTTTTGCTTCCTATTATGACTTCTAAAATAAATAAATAAAAATAACTCACCTCGTTTTGGCTCAAATCTTTGATACGCCTTCGGTCTCTAGCTGGCAACTGCATGACCTCCGTCTTAAGCCTTTGCTCTGCTGCATCCCCACTCACAGGCTTGCTACCTGCGCCTGTCGTTGGCTTATCATTTGCGCTGACCCAGCTGGCCACGCCATGATCTGGCATTTCCCTTGTGACATTGGCATATATTGCAGAGATAAGTTGGTTATGTAGATGTTCGATTTCCGCGGAAGGAGTAACAAGGAAGCCATCAATACGCCCTGCTAATTCGATCTGGCTGAGTTGACCTGCAACCAGGTAAAGCATTAGCAAATGTAACTTTGCGCAAATTCCTAAGCTTCATAATGGGTACAGATTAACACTAGGAGATTACGAACCAATCATAAAAAGTGTTATAGATTCTTTATACGTTCCCCAATGCTCACCAATCGCGACTTTGAGGGCCGTATACAGCGGCTCCAAATCGATTCGCGGAGGAACATGACTGGATTTCGCAACTTTAGGGACAATAGGTGTCGATAGACTAAGAGATTTTGGAGGTAATATAGGAGTTGTTGATATGGGTGGCCGGCTTAGAGCCGCTGGGTCAATGTCAGGCATCGTGAAAGTCGCGCCGGTTGCGACCTCTAAAGCGCGACTTTAGAGGTGATCAAGAGCCCATGAACAGCGCAATGCCAGACGAGTCTAGCGCTGTAATATCGCGATGATATAGCACAATGCGACTTTGTGGGCGATGGCTCGAGATGGCACTGTTTCCTCCAAAAGGAGGAGTGACGTCCAGCTAAATCATGCTTGCCTCAGGCTGAACACAATTTGTGGGCGCTTTTAGGTTTCGGCGACTGGTCGCGATCATGGGGGTGAATCGCGTTGGCGCGTCCACCAGAAGAAACAAATGAGTCTGTGTCAAAGAAACTCTAGAAACCACAATTCTGTGTCGCAACTCGCGACAATGCGATCATGTCTTCTCAGAATCAAAGGCTCAACAAGGGCATTGATAGTCTAGTGCGCCGACTGCTGGTAGCTATTCCTGGTGAGGATCCTGCTGCAACTGATGAGCGAAAAGGGAATGCTATAGATTTTGTTAGAGAGATTCTAGAGAGGTACAATAAATCAGAATTACACAATATCCCATATACTGATTCTGTGCATAGTTCACGAGGCCCAGCCGTTGTTGCAGACGTGAACCAAGCCTCTGATCTCATTAAGAAACGACTGATACAAACAAACCCCAGCCCGGAAAAGGCACTGCGTTTTACGAATCTATACAGCAGACTCCTCTCTATCCCTGCGATCAATCAAAAATGGGCTGTGCTCTATTTTCTGTATCAGATTAGTGATAATCATCAGAAGACTCCTCCAATATTGACGAGTCCTTTCAAAAGTCCAGTGAAAAATGGTCGGGAGAGCAGAACATTAGACTATAGGCTACCAAAATCACCAGACTTCGGCTCCCAAAGGGAAGCCAGGCCCTTTCAAGAGGCATTTGCACCAGAAGGAATTCCAAGATTACCGACAAGAGAAACAGGACAGAAGGATAGGGTGGAGGAAGAGCAAGCTTTTATGAAAACACCTGCACTTCAACGAGAAAGTGTTGCTCTCAAAACAGTTTTGCTGGCCGAAAACTATGTCCAAATTGACCCACCTGAGACAGCTCTCCTACGGGATCTGCCGTTCACCCTACAAGGGCTATCTTCTACAAACTTATCATTTTCCTCAGGTACGACCCTAAAATTACCCACCACATTGCCAGTACCAATAATATCAATTCTCCACACACTGGCTGAGCCATCTTTACTATATCGAGGACTTCAGTCGTTCGTACAGTCTGCAGATGGAGGCCTTCTTGGCCAGAGTTTACGGGCAGCTATCGCCGGCGAGCTTCGTTCATACTTGAGTTTAGTAGCCACTCTCGAAGGACAAATTCGAAGAGCTCTTTCTTCTCTAGACAAGAAGGAGCCAAGGGATGGCATAGGCAAAGCTGGTGTCACACTAAAAAGATGTGTTGTTTGGACCCGAGAAGCAACCATGGGTCTTCGCCTGATGAGTTTAATCAGTGAAGAATCTAAGAGCAAAAGAGGAGGGCAATTAATTTCCCTAATACACGGGTTTTCTTCTTCGCACGGTGACCCAATGGTTGGGGCTTTTGCAGAACGCTTGTTAATTCATGTCACCCGACCATTCTATGACATGTTACGGCAGTGGATTTATGATGGTGAGCTATCAGACCCTTACAATGAGTTCTTCGTATCAGAACAAGACCCAAATGCTGTTCACGATGCTCAAGATAGCAGAGGCCGTGGAGGTGCGAGCAGTGTTTGGGAAGACAAATACAAGTTGACAGAAGATATGGTACCAAGCATAATTACTCAAGACTTTGCTCAGAAGGTGTTCCTCATTGGTAAATCTCTCAACTTCATTCGGTACGGTTGTGGCGACGCTCAGTGGGTTGAGGAGTACTCCAAAGCCGCTTCAAAAGAGCTACGATATGGTGACACCGCGACTTTGGAGACCTGGATCGACGAGGCATACAAGACTACGATGGCTCGCCTCATACATCTAATGGCAGAAAAGTTCCACCTCTTTGAACATCTCAAGGCGCTTAAGAACTACATATTACTAGGTCAAGGCGACTTTATTGCTCTCCTTATGGAGTCTTTGTCGTCCAACCTTGATCGACCAGCTGGAGCACAGTACCGCCACACCCTTACAGCTCAACTGGAGCATGCCATTAGAGGCTCTAATGCACAATATGACTCTCCAGAAGTGTTGCGCCGGCTTGATGCTCGTATGTTGCAGTTATCTCATGGAGATATCGGCTGGGACTGCTTCACCCTGGAATACAAGATTGATGCACCCGTTGATATTGTCGTCACGGAATGGGGTAATCGTCAATATCTCAAAGTCTTCAATTTCCTCTGGCGCATAAAGCGTGTCGAATTCGCTTTGGCCTCTACATGGAGAAAGTGCATGACTGGAGCCCGAGGAGTGCTTCAAGGTGAAGATCAGAATGTTGCACAAGCATGGAAATTGACAAGAGGCGTTCTGGCTGAAATGATCCATTTCATCGGACAACTGCAGTACTACATTCTTTTCGAGGTCATTGAAAGTTCATGGGACGAGCTTCAGACCGCTATACACAAAGAAGGATGTACCTTGGATGATCTTATTACAGCACATACGAAGTATTTGAACGCTATCACACATAAAGGTCTTCTTGGAGCAAAGAAGAGGCATGGAGAAGCAGACGAAAACACTTTCATGGTCCAACTAGGCGAAATTCTTCGACTTATGCTCAACTATCGAGATGCAGTTGATGGCCTGTACAGCTGGGCTGTCTCAGACTTCACTCGTCGCCAAGGCGCAGAAGTGCGCACAGAGACCCGAAAAGGAAAGGATGATGATGACTTAGTCAATACACCTACAACAAATCGACGTGGACCGAAAAGCCTACAAGACTCCACACCAGCACTGGACTCTGACTCAATCCAAGATGAATTCCCAGCTTTACAGGAACGATTACAGGCCCTTGGTGGTATCTTCAGATCAAGAGTTTGCCTGCTGCTAGGAGACCTAGCATACCAGCCTGATGTTGATATGAGGTTCTTGGGTGTAGTGATGAATTTTAATGACGTTTATCAACCTGTAAGAAAGCAGTTGAGGAGACCGGCCCCAAGAGAAAGTGGTAGAGAATCTGCGAGGGAGGGTGGGAAGGGTTCGACGAGAGCCTGATTTAGAATTTGGACGAGGCGTATGGGATAAGAATCCCTCTGGAGTTGGTGGTACAATTGCGTCATATATCGAACTGAGATGATAACTCATCATGTGATAATACGGCAAAATATAACGAATTAATGACAATATTCCCAAATTTCGAGAGATCATAACTCCATCGGATTTGGTGCGGACCCTACTAGTATTTGCATATAACACAACCATGACCTCTCTATATTCCTCTGACTTTTGACAAGTACCTCTTCCGAACTCCAAAACACCTTGCTAAATTAAACGACATAGGCACACGCTTTCCCAAAGGATCAAGCAAAATGTATGCCTTCCTCGTTGAAAGCAAACAAAAGTCGCAAGAAGTCATTCTCATCGCACTTCCCCGCCCGCTTGTCTGCCAGTTCTGTAACATCCTCAAGCACTTTACGAATTTTCTCTCTCACAAGTTCAGCCACCCTTGTCTTTTTCTTTTTGCTTTTCGTCTTGCTGCTGTTTTCTCTTGCTATTCTCTCTGCCTCTTCCTTGAAGAAGGAAGGAGTCTCATCCATCTCATCCTCAATCCCATTCCACTCATCCTCTTCCACTATAGCCGGCCCATCATCAACCTCCATCTCATCATCCTCGCCTTCACCCACAATTGTGTCGTCAAGCTTAATATCATTCATCGCACACCAAACTCTATAATTCCTCTCTACCATCCCCAACACCTCCTTACTCCCCAACCAACTAGCCCTCATCGTCCTACTCCTCCTCACAAAACAAATTCTCAACATCCCATCCCACTCATCCCAACTCACCTTAGGTCTCTCCGCCCCCATCTTCGGCTCAATCCTCACTACACTACTTTCAACCTGCGGCGGTGGCTTGAAATTGTTTTTACCCACTTTCATGACGTGTGTGATAACGGCCCAGAATTGTGCATTAACAGAGAGGCGGCAGTAGAGTGCGTCACCAGGGCGGGCAGTGAGACGGAGCGCGAATTCGCGTTGGAACATGAGGACTGAGGTTCTAGGTGGGTTGGGGAGGGCGAGGAGTTTGAAGACTAAAGGACTAGAAATCTAGCATGTCATTAGCAACCAAAATCCCATTTTCTAGTTACAAGACTAGACAAACTTACCTGATAAGGCGTGTTGCTAATACAAACATCAAAATGCGGCAACTCAGTTTTAATCACATCTCCAAGCAACACCTCCAACCTCTTTTGCTCTGGCTTCCCCTGCACTCTCTTGGTGACTTCCGCAGCCATTCTCGGATCCAATTCCACGGCTATCACCTTCTTCGCCTTCTCTAATATCCTTACAGTCAAATTTCCGGTTCCAGGTCCAACTTCTAGAACGGTATCGGAAGGTTTCAAGTTCGCCTTCGCAACAATGGCTTCTGCCACACCAGGATTTTTGAGAATGTGTTGCCCGACATTGGTGTTGAATTTGAAGACGTTATTGGTTGCTTGCTGTGCTTTGGCGTATGGGGAAGAAGAAGAAGCTGCGCTGTTGCGCTTGCCTGATTTGAATTTGCCCATGACTGCTGTGTGTTATTGCTGAACGAGTGAGAGGTAGAAATAATGTTTGCGATCCTCCACTTTGGCTGGTGGGATGGAACTTTTTTCGTGGTTATCTTAGCGTGGGATAGCTTATCGTATATTCACGTGACTCTCTCTCTCTCTCTCTTTCCAGCGACCTTGATGAGCTCGCCTCTTTTAACTTCCCCTCCATCTCTATTATTACTTTTTAACACCTAGCTGAACATTTCTGAAATATTCCCTCCCGGCTCCAAAACACCAAGCTGTGGAGATGAACTAAATATTACGTCATTTTGCTATCAACTTTACATATTTCTTTCAACTTGTTTCCACTCTTTAAGGTCAAAAGTACTATTGCGTTTGCAGTAGTCATAGTAAGCTGGATTAAGTTCAACGAATTCTCAGAGCTTGCATGCGAGAACCTCTGGTTCACGCAATCAATATAAAAGAGACTACATTCATAGAAGTAGACATCGTGCCAGACTATCCCTAACCATTCTAGCCGACTGCTATGCGAAAGAGTTGTAATTCCCCGCATAAATATGTATCAGCTAGTACAATTATCACGGCAACTACTCACTTCATTCCTAGTAAATATTCATTGTTCATTATTATCAATGTCCGTGTCTATTTTATTCATTCCTCTGACCAAGCATTCATCCATCATTATTATTAGCATCTCTTTTGTGAACCTTTCTCAAAATTCAATTCATCAAGCAGTCATTAACACAAAAGTGTGTCTTTCCAAACCAGACCATAAAGCATTTTTTCATGAACCATATGCTAAACCCATTACAAAGGTTTCTCTCCACCAGCAGCACTATCCAATCAAGCACAAGGAACAATATAAAGCCCAATCGCAGTCGGCGCACTATCCTGGAAGTAGTCTAATTCCGTCCCATTAAAACTACTTCCCTGAATGGTGATTGCCTTGCCAGTCTGGCACGGAAACGTAGCAACAGTATAATTGTTTCCTGGGATAATCGCCACCTTTCCAAGATCCGCAATAACAGTAGGGGTAGTGTTGTAAGTCGTAGCTGCACTTGCAGTGCCCGAGAGGAGAGAAAAGTCCAATCCCCCATGTTGTAGGACGACTTGCTCCATGCCAGAGTAGTAGTATTTCCCTGCTGATGGGTCGGTCTCAGAAGAGAATGGGAAGAGGAAGAGGAGGGAACAGGTGCCAGTATATGCAGTTGTGGCGGGAATGTCGAAGTTGAAAAGAGTGGTATTTATTGGTGACATATAGGCTTTGTACGAGTTCCCAAATGCATAGTCAGGAGCTTGTGGTGAGGTTGGAACAATCAAGTGTGGGAATTGAAAGTTGCCAGAGTTGATATTGGTTGGGCAAGTCGCCCTTGCCGTAGCTGAAGGTGTGGAAGTAGCCGTCGACGAAGGACGGCCAAGCACAGCACAGGCAAATCCTCCAGCTTGAAGTTGAATATTTTTACAGCCAATCTTATTTTGCTTTGCATCACTGAAAATGTTGTAGCTTCCATCATCCCCAGGACCATTAGGGGGGCAAGCCAACCAGCTTGGGTTGGTATCATGCCGTAAGAGGAAGTCGTCCGAGAATGTGAAAGTGGTTGCCTCTGGAAAGCCTTGGACACACTGTAGCTGAGAAGTACTTGAGCTAATGAAGCAAGTATGGTTTCGAGCGTCTGTCAGAGTTCCGTTTTCAAGGAGGTAGAAACCCTGAGGGAACTCTCCACCTATCCTGGGTTCGCCGATGGAGCTTTGTTTGACTGTACTATTGTCCATGCCAATGGCTGTCATAGAGAAGGTGCATGGTACAGCCTGACGAGGAAGTATTGCAGCGAGTGTGGTTGAGCTCAGGCAGAACCCGATAAAAGACAGAAGTATCCTAGATGAATGATCCATTTTGATAGTTGCGTTTTGAAATTGGTGAGGACGAAAAGTATCTGGTTGTTGTGCTCAGGTAAAAGTTTTTGTTCCAATGTGCAACTTCCTGATAGAGCAAAGTTTGATCGTTGATCAAAATCAAAGCTGCAGGTTGCTGATGGTTTAAGGTTTATGGTTCCTTGTTGAGTAAAATAGAGTATTTGAGTTGCTGTGGGTAGTTGTAAAAACTTAAGAGCATTCATTCACTCTTTATATATATCCATGTGGTTGGTTTCTGCCTCAATTCAAGTTCCTAAGGTAGCACTGAATGAGATCATGCCTCGGGGCAAAGAATTCCTGTCACTGCTTTGAGAAGGACGAGGAGACATTTTGAATCATGACGGGCAGTCGATGTTTCCCAGAAGCAAGTGAGGCTAAACTGCAATTTCATCTGCCTTGTCATGCTCCACCGGGTTAAACTCTCCCCTCTCCGCACCTACCAGTGCCGAAGGGAGGACCCATTCATTTGAGCGGTCATCTGCATAATTACCTCACATTGTTACTTTACTTACTAGGAACGATCGACGGGGATAATGTCGTTGTCAAGATCAATGCCTGTTTTGGAAGAAATTGAGGGGAAATAATCCAAGGGGCCATAGAAATGTGCAAGTTACCGTCATGAAGCTTGTTCCTGAAACATGCCAAGCCACAGGTACACTCGCCTAGATGGAGAAATAGTGGCTGGAGATCCGCCGGGTGGCTGAACCTTGCTTGTAATCCTTGTATTTTTTTATATTTCGTTTGTTTACAAAGTTATTTTAGATATCGGCTGATCGATTCGAAACATCATCTAGGAAAATACGCATTTTGGTAGGGCAAAGTCCATCAGGCGGGTGGTCTGAAGAATGTCTCATTTCGGGAGGTACAACGGGAGGAAAAGTGCAGTTGACAAGTCATCATCTTGACAACCTCAAACTAAGAAGCAAATCGCTGGGATGTCTCATGGAAACTATTTCTATAGCCCTGAGTCACAATGGTAAACCCAGATATCCCTTCTCCGAAGATAGCCTCCGAGATCAAGATGTCTCTAGGTCTAGTGCACTACGAAAGAATTTCCCACTTTTCTTCATCCATTCCATATTCTCTTCTAGGGATATATCAAACAAAGTCTCGTCTCATGATATCCTTTGAGGGTAATTTAAGCAGCCAGGACGATTCGTGACAGTGAATCACAAATCAAGTCACTCACAAACCTCATGGTGGAGGGGCTTTAACTGAGTTCACTAGTATGAAACAAATGTATAAGATATGTTTGCTTTCTGATAGCGAGAACAATTGTCCCGAGTGAGTGGTTTACCTACTGTTAGCGCCTTGTGGTTTCTTGAGAGATTGCAAAGCACATTCCCGTGAAGCAGAGGAAGAGGAAGACGACATCTTTCCAACCTATAATCTAGCGAACAGTTATTAGGTCTCTCATTACTTCATAGCCAATTCAACACAAAAACACAATGCACACGCGTCAAACCTCATCTCAACAACCTTATTCACAACAAGCTCCCAACACCTTCACCGCTAGGTGGCAACAACCCGACATCCGGCGGCAAAGGGACACCTAGGTCTATCTTCCCATCGCTTCCCCAGTTCACTTTCTGTGCCATCGTCTGTCTGTTGCCATCACATACGCCACCCTCCTTCCTATTCACATGAAAAACCATCCAATCCTCTGTTCCATCAGGGCTGCGAAAGAACGTATTACCTGCTGTTCCGTACAAGCCATTAGCGTTCTTGAAGGCTGGATTTTGAGATTTCACCCAAGAGGATGCGGACAGAGGATCGGATCCTTTGCGTAACGTGAGAAGACCGAGAGATGCGGAGGAAGTGCTACAGAGGGAGGCCGAGAAGGTTATAAAGTCCAAACCACCATGAGAAATGCCAACGGGGTTGGCTTCGACACCCGCGCCAACTTGCTCCCAACTCAAGGTAGGCTGGCTTAAAAGTGTAGCAGGGCCGATGGAAGTTGGAGAGGTGAGTTCAGATATGTAGATTGATTGCCCGCCTGAAGGCCATGCCGAGAACTGTACATCTATGAGAAACGGAAATTGTCTTTTGAGTATTAACACAAACCAAGAAGTAAGTCTTGCTATTTCCAGCTTTGAATATGGACTAAGTGAGCTTCAATTAGTTGTCGTTGAGCACAAGAAAGAAGTGTTACTCACAGGATCGATCATCCCAGCATCATAATTCGACGGCTTAATCTGCTTCACGAAAGAATAGCTACTAGAAAGTGGGTTGCCACTTCCACCTTTCAGAACGAATATTCTCTGAGTAGAAGCGACATCATCGCTTTTAGGTCCAGCACCATAGTAAATATACCAATAGCCATCAAGTAAGTACAGCTCTGGAGACCAGATGTTGCAACAACGACTCGTAGTGGAATCTATCCAAACAACTTTCGGTGTTGCTTTCTTCAATCCTTCGATAGTTGTTGCACTTGTGATGCGGATGTCTGTCCAGCTTGTTGTGGTCAAGTAGTAGACCCCACCATACCAAACCATGAAAGGGTCACTACCATTCTGTGTTTTAATTGGGTTCGAGAACGCTCTTGCTGTAGATAAGAGCCCCAGAGCTGCTATGGAGACAAATTGTATGAAGAAGATCATTTTGACCCTTTGGATACCAGCAAAACTACTTCTTCGCGGTTCACCCAAGGGAGGGGAAAGCTATTAAGTGTGACTTCCTCCTCATTGCATGTGGTAGGATTTACCCGCACTCGAGACCATGGAGTTGGGTAGAAGTCCGTACATGCAGATGCAAATATAAAATAGATGACAACACAAACACAATTGGCTCCCCGTTTGCACGAACGATTAAACCACATGTCGATGCACATGTCAAATATTTAGGCACGACCCGTGATACCTTCCTTGGATCAATTATTGGAAAATTTAGATGAAGTACATAACCGATTTGAGTATCCGACCTCCTCAACGCGCATTATCTTGCTCAACTCAAGCAGTTTCGAAATGTCGTGGATGAGGAGGAAGTGTCCGGGTGGATGGACGATCGCTATCCCACTCGAGAAGACTCGGAACAAAATCAAACACATAAGCAGATGACTTAAAACTTATATTCTTGTACACTGATACTCTTGGAGGGTGGGGAGAATAAACATGTAGCAGACCGCCGCTCAACCGCTCGCCAAAAGTGTTCGCACCATCGAGAACGAATGGACTCACAAATCTAGTATCGAGGTTCAACTTCTCAGTGACAGAGATTTTTCAAGAAAGCAACCTTCGAATTCTCAATACATCGCCATGTCTCGTGTCATCAAGTAGCTCTTCGTTTGTAGACTCCAAGTCGGCAAATCCCATGTCGAATGCATTTACAGTTTCGTATAAACTCTTCCAGCCTTGAACTTTTCACACAGTTTTTAGCATCTGCTTTAATGAATGCTCTATTCCTTAATAATATTATATTGTTGCGCTTGTTGTGCTTATGGTTAAGATTCCAGCGTTAAACTAGGGTCGAGTTAGTTTACATACAAGTTAGTCGAATTCATTTTGAATTCAAATTGCGACACGCAACAAAACTCTATGACACGTGATAATTGCTATCTTTGGAGCAAATGAGAGGTTGAGAGGGAGGGAACGGGATAAGGGCAGTCCGGTAATTCATTTAAACAGCAAATGCCCTTCCACGGCCAAAGAAGATGCAGGAAACAAATGGTATACCATAAGTTTATTTGTTTGATTTAAAAGTCTAATGTAGATATATATCTGTTCCTATGTCCCTAGGGCTTTTCTATTTATATTCAATTACTTAGACACCTTGCTCCATACCTTCCTCCCATTCTTCACCCTCCACCTCTCTTCCATTCCCGATCAAAGCACTTTCTTCCTGGTTCCTCATTTCCTTCTTGGTCAAATCCTCTAGAGATTTCCACCCTGTTCCAGCTTGTACAAAGACCATAATCAAAGCCAGCCCAACGCCGGCGGTGAAAAGTGCTTTGAAACTCGCCACATACCCAGCAACTGCAATCCTTCTCTCCATTCCTTCGAGACTCTTTACCAAAGCAGGACTTCCAAGCAATCTTCGTACCAAGTCCTCTCTCCCTTCCAAACCACCATGCTCTCCGAAGCCTTCTTCAAGGCTTGATTTCAATACTCGAATGAAAAGTCCGCCGCCAATAGCTGAGCCGAATGATCCAGCGAAACCACGGAATGTGGTTAGGAGGGAAGTTGTAATAAAATGAGTGGATGGCGGTGTAAGATGCAAAAGGTGAGCAAGTGTATAGTTAAGCGCCGCTCCTGTGCAGAATCCATTCAGGAAAACACAGATGAAGTAAAGAGGCGCAGGTGTAGTTGGCGTGGAAATTTGAGAGAGAATGAGAAGTGATCCGGCAAAAAGAAGGTAAGAAACAATACTTGCTCTAGTAATTGTGTTAGTCAGCTATCACAGCAAGTTACTCTATCAGGGGTGAGACATACAGCCAAAAGCTTCCAGCGTGCTTCACATGAAGCCAGCCTACGAGGATGCCTCCGATAGCGAATCCAAGATTCGTTGGTATCAATATTGAACCTGCGGAGGCAGGTGACCAAGCTCGAACAGCAATCGCATAAGATGGTGTATAGAAAAGGACCATCCACCGAGATGCCATGATGCCGAGCTGCGCAACGCAGGAGAATAGAGCCCCTCGAGATTTTAAGACGGAGATGGGGATAATTGGGTCTTTAGCGATATACACTTCAACAAGGGCGAAGATGGCTAATAAGAATGGGGAGATGATGATTGGTACCCATAGTATCCGAGCCCAAGAAAGGCCGAAAAGGAAGGAGGATAAGGAGAGGGTCTATATATGTGAGCAAATGAGTTTCTTGATTGCAAAAGTTAAAAGCTCACAAGAATAGTAGCACCAAGGTAATCAATCTTGGCAAACTTCTGGCGCATTGTGTCCAAGCCAGTATCCTTATTTCCGGAGGTAAAAGTCTTTGGAATGCTGAAGAATATACCAGTTCCAGCTATTACTGCAAATGGTGACTGAATCCAGAAGAGGAACCTCTACGATGTGTAAGTACTTTGAGGAAAGTTTACAAGAAATGGCAACATACCCAGCCGGTTACTGTAAGCAAAGCACCCGCAACAATAGCGCCGAGGGATACACCAACAGTGAAACCAGTGTTTACCAATCCAATAAACAAGCCTCTCCTCCTTTTCCCTGACAATTCTAGCACCAAGATGAAACTGATTGTCATGATACCTGCACCACCAATTCCGCTGATTGCTCTTCCAAGAAGGAATACTTTCAGATCTGGGGCTATGCCTGTTACAACACCCCCCAAGGCGAAAAGTAACGAGGCAACGAAGATGCAATGCCGTGGCGAGAAGATTTGAGCAAGTCTTGCTGTCACCGGTGACATACTAGACATTGCTATCTTGACCATCATTAGCTGTTGCTCCTAGAGTATATCTGTAGCCATACCAAATAGGTTGAAGTAAACCAACTAGCTGAATCGTAAGCATCTAAGTCTATCGCAATTCTTGACTGTGTTGTGGTAATTCCAGACATATTGGACGCTGGGAACGGTTATTAGCTCAATTGCACCCCTAAATGAAAATAGATCTTGCCTTGCAAAAATATCAACCCCCACAAGCTCAATATTATCAACAACCCTCTCCCCCTTCCCACATGTTGATTTGCCTTGTTCCCATCCACCAATTCCTCTTCATCACTACTTCGGGGAGAATCTGTCAATGTTTCGGAGCTCCGGTCATCGTTGTCTTCTCTATCTCTCTGTTCTCCCAACAATGGAGTCTCTTCACCAGCTCCTTGACTTGAATGTGCATTACCTACAACCATATTTTACCCTCAAATGCGTAGATCGCCACTTGGCAGGCACACACTTCTCGTCTCTGTGCTGTTAATACTCCTCGGAGTTCAAGGTAGATAAGAATATCAACAAAGGGCAAAGACACTCATGATAAGAAAACCCAAAAATCCAAAATATGATACATAAATGTAAACAAGGTGAAGTAGAACCCCACAGGTGGGATGTATCCTACCCAGAATTAGCTCCTTATCTGCTTGATAATCATGATGCGGAACGCCGGCAAGCTTGGGGCCCGGGAACTGGAGTTATCCCGAGTACGTTGACCAGCCTGAAACCGCATTTTTCGAGCCTTCATTGGTCACTGAACCATGCTCCCCTTGTTAAATCTAGGGGCGTCGGTACCTGAAAGATCAGCCACTTTCTAGAACAACGTCACTACACGCAAGAAAAGCCTCTTCTGTCAAAATGGGCTTTCGTTGACATGCTACATACCCATTATAATTGAAAGCGTGTTGAAGTAAGGGCTCTTTGTACTTGCTAAGACGTTGAAGGAGAACATCCGCAACAACTCCCAACATCTGTCCATAAAAGCACGCAGAATTGCTCTTCAAATCCCCTTTCTCTTTTCTCCACATGCTCCCATTGTGCATCTTGCTAACATGCTCCAGGCGTAAACAATCAGATGTGTGAGGGTAATGCAGCGTCCTCCTTTATAGCCATAGTCTCAGACGCTTATAAGCAGCATAGCAAATATATACGAATGAAACCCTTCGAGATCTCCAAACCGTAATTATCTTCTCACTTGAGATATCATAACCAAGACTATCAGTCTGAAGAGAGGAGCAAAATAAAGGCAGCACACAACTCTGTTTGCGGAACCTTGATCGGAGATATAGCCGTGGTGGAAGAGGGCGGCAAAGCTTTGAAGTGGAGGAAGCCACAAAAAATCGCAGTGCAACAATGTCTCACAGTGTATGCAAGTACACTGGAGGCGGACCTGTCCTAAACGAGTGCAAGTACCACCACAGCTTTCTGTTAAGCCTGCTGCAATGCATGCTGGCAAGGATTTACTATCTTCATGAAGTCATGATATCCACGCTCACCAATGTACCTTGAGAGGAATATGGGACCACACAATCCGTCAAGAGCATTTTGGGAGATACTCATATCCTCGGAGGGATTTACTTTCTGTCGATCCAGAATGCTCTTGGAATCACATTGGACTTCAAAGTATATGTAATTTACACCAACGTCCCTCTCCGATCCTTCATTCCCTGTGTCGAGTAACAACAATATTTTTACCACACTTACTTCCTTACTTTCGTTCCTACACCCCCACCGCCCTTATGTATCTCGTACATTCAGATCACTCCTTCCGAAACTCTAATTCCAATTCCAAATTCAAACAGGTGCCTCTTGCTCGTCCTCTTCTTTCCCTTGTAATCTATCAAACTAACCCAGTTTTAGGCCCAACCATTTCATTTGTTCCTTTATTTTTTTCCATGAGCAAATACCTCACCGTAAATGTTCGGGGTCCATATCCTTTCTTGACTATTGCCAACTCTATATAAGTGTGAGTTACCTTTGAAATCTCGGGCCCCGGATGAGAGGTTTCCATAATAGCTTTAAGCCACACCTTCCATAAAAGCATGAACAGGCACAAGTTACACTCGGCGGCAGCATCTCACCGCTTTGAAAATTATAATCTTGATAGCTTTGCCATAACCACTCTGCAAAACAGCGGAAGAAGGCTACTGAGGTCCCATGGAGTTTATAAGGTTCTCACGAGATCACTATCACAATCAATTAGCGCCCATTTTCGATTTTCAAATTGTTTTTGTTCTTTTGTATTTTAATGACTATTTAATTACAATAAAGTCTACATCAGCATTTTTATCTATCCATTTTCTCCAAATTCATAGGGATTCATTAACGCCATCTCCACTCATCCAAATATACCAGCAAGTAATTGCTCATTCAATTCCTACCCAATATCATGATGACGCATCCACGATCGCTCAGTCATGCTCGTGCCCGCTGAAAATGAGGTGGGATACTGCGGATGACAGTGGAGTCTTGACAATATTGGCAGGGCGAGGAATATGACGACCAACTCTGCTGTCAATTTGATCTTGCTCAAGGATCTTAGGCCCACTAATGTGCTTGCGGAGGCGGTGTTCAAGGATGTCGACATCGATCGTGTTAGTTGTCGCAAAGTGATATACGTTAACGATCTTCTTCTGTCCATAACGACATGCTCGCCCAATAGCCTGCTTCATAGTAGCCTCCCACTGTACCTGGGCACTCGAACCCGTTACATAAAAGGGTGAAATGAATAGCACGTGGTTTGCAATGGTCAAGTTACTTTGATCAAGGTCAGCGAATATCCAAGGAAAGCAAGACGGGAAATTATATCAACTTACGCTCCAGAAGCCGACGCATCACCAAGGTTCAAAACAAGCACTTCAGCTGTTGCCTTACCCTCTTGGAAGCTCAACAGCTTTCCTGGCTTGTCTCTTGCGGAGCTAAGATTGATGAAATCAATACCTCCACTTTTCAGGGCTGCCGCCACCTTCTCCAAGATATTAGAAAATTGGACGAAGACAAGGACCCGATCTTCCTTTTCCAAGATCTCCCGAATCAAAGAGACCATGTCTGCCATCTTCTGCCCGTATTGTGTGGGTACAATTGGATCAGGTTTGTTCACAAATGTCGAAGTAGGAATGATCTGGTATGATGCATTCACCTCTTGACACCCTTCAACTGGACACACTCCTTCATTGTGGTTAGCGCAGTTCTTGATGCCGCAAATAAGATGACCACACTTTGAGAGTAACGTGAAGCGATCGATAGATACGCTGGCTTCTTTGCAACCGCAGCAAACCATCTTCCGCTCCTGGGCTTGAATGAATGCTTCCAAGAATCGAAGCGAACGAGAATGGTTGACAAAGACCTCAGCTTGACGATTAAGTAGGACTATAGTCTGGCGTAATTCAGACTCAGCTTGGGTTAAATGTTGAGTGTTGCCTGACTGCACCATTCCAGAGGGATACATGTGCTTCTTTTCTTCCTCATCGATCTTCTCTCTCGTCCCCTTTTCTATATCTTTCTTGCGATAAAAGAGTTTCCAATCATTCGCGTGATAGTTGTCCCAAGCGTTTTGTATGTGATGGCGAAGTATCTTAGTGCTATCAAGGTCCTTGTAGCTATTATTTTCGACTGAAGAGCGCCAATTTGGAAATCTTGCTTGAAGCTTTTTGTCCTTCCTAACACTATGATCTTGGTTCCAGTGCAACCAAACAGCCTTCTTGAGGTTCTTGTCTATACTATCCAAAATTTCTTCCAACTGTTCTTCCCGGGTGTCGTATATTCGATTGCATGCACTCCTCGGGTCTCCTTGCTTGTCATCATTGTCAAATGGGTGTGCATGAGCCGCAAGATGCAGTAAGCCCTCACGCATGTCCTTGAGCTGAGCTACGGCAAGCTTAAAGCGCTTATCTGCATCGCTGATGGACTCTCTCACGCGCAATGACGTGTCGAAGTTCATTGATGCCATGCGCTGTTGTGCCTCTTGATACATACCGAACTCCGCAAGAGAATGTTCCACTAGCCGATATGTCTTAATGCAGTGAATACCTACAAGATCTGCGTGGTCCTAGTACACATTAATTTATAATCTTCACCTCCAAGCAGCCTATAACTTACACGCCTTGCAAACGCATTCAAGAAATCTTGGCAGTGAAAGTGTCTGTTCAATGACCATGCAAAGCTACGAGCGGGTTGGTAACTTAGAAAAGTTTCGACAACTACATACCAATCAGTGAACGTTTAGGGACTCGAAACTGGAGTACTCGCTTGTCATGTCCTTCGTTGCCTGGTCAAGAACATCGCTTGCCATGGAGGAATAGTCATCAATTCCAATGTTGACCCCAATCAACGCCGCCATTCTCTTAATATCTGAGAATGAACCCAGTCGTGGTGTGCCAGATAGAATCCACTTCGCGACAGCTTTGATGAGCTTGATTGTGTCTTCCATGGTCTTGGTCAGATACGTGTACTCATCTATTACAAGCCGAGAGAATGAGAACATCTCAAGTAGTGGCACAGCCGAGGCCAGTCTCACAGTCTTAATGGAATCAAAGTATGCCTTTCGGGTTTCATCATATTTCAGCTTGGGCATGTTTTTGGCCTCACCAGCCAGGTCCTCAGTCACAGGATCTTCTCCACCGCTGCCATCATCTGTTGGTGGTCCCTTACGCTTGTTCGAAAAAGGCTTGTTGTAAGTGGCATCACTCATGGTCACGCCTTCGCTCGTGAACTCCAAGGAATTTTGCATTGTCTTCGACTCGTCATCTTTACTAGTGTAAGAGGCCCCATTGAAACGCCTCGAGGGCATTGTAGGGTTTTCGGACTTAGCGTTTCTGAGGTTTTTCTTATATGTTGCCTGAAGAAGTGATGCAAACCTATTGGGATCCTGAAGAAGGCTATCGACGTTCTTTCGAGCCTCAGAAGTAGCTTCCTTACGCCAAACTGACTTTGCTCTTACGGTGGCTAGATGATCGATATCGACTAAGCCAGTAAAGTTTGCGAGTTCGGACAAGTAATTTTGATTCTCAAGAAGGTTGATATTGAAGATAATAACTTTCGCCCTCTTGAAGTCTCGAACAGTATACTTACGGAGGGTCTTGATGTCCCTTATCACGAGAGCTTCTCCTTTCTTGGGAGTTAGCTTGGTGAACTTAGCAACTTCAGCGTTCCATTGTGATGTGAGATGATGAGGGACAAGAATCAACGAAGCCTGAAGTGGAATGCCATTCGATATAACCTTGCTACCATGTCTCTTGTCGGCATCCTCCATTTCCAACATAAGCGCCAATACTAGAGCAGTCTTTCCAAATGCGACGTCGAAGGCGACAATACCACCAGGAGCTCTAATCTTGCGACTGGCCTTGGCTTCAAGGCGGTAGCCAATTTCGGGGAACTCAGTTTCTTCCACCTCTATTTCGTCGAAAGCAGGTGGATTTATTTCTTGGTTTACCATCCAAGTAAACGCCCTCAACTGTTCCGGACGAAGAGTTGCTCGAAAACCCTGTGGCTGTGTTCTATTTTTTAATGTATTTCCGGTATTCACCTTAATCTCAAGAGGCTGGACTATGCACCTCGCTTGTGACTTAGTATTTGATATGAATCTCCAAGAAGTAGATATGTCCGCAAGATTCTCAGAGGTTTGAGATCTTAGATTAGCTACGGCTCGGTGAGCCAATGCCTCTGGATTTATAGTGGTAATGAGGCGGATGCGGTCGTTATTGTCAATCTCGAAAAATATACTCATTGGCAAGGGTCTACTCTTGAAAGCTCTCTCGAACTTAGCAGCTTGTGTCCGGTCTTCGTACGGTACTTGTCTCTCCTTTGTTTTTGTCTTTTTATACATCCACTTATAGGTTGGAAGAGGGGGTTCACACTCCAGGCATGGAGAGGGATTCTTGTCGGATAAGGAATGCCAGGTAGCTGACTGTTCTACATGACCATTCGTCTCAAGTCCGCGCTCCAAAAGCCATCGAAAGTTGCGAATAAAGTCAGCTTTGATGGCCGCCGTAACTTCGATCAAGGCGTTCTTCGGCCACTTACGGCCAAAATTCTCGCAATCTACCCTGCCCTCGCACACAAAAACAGGTAGCTGTTCTTTACAAGGTGGCACACTAAGATTGGAAATGTCTTCGGGAAGATGCCCATAGAGGATCAAATCAGGTTCAGCCTTATTGAAATCGATAGCAGGAAAATCGACCCATATTCCGTCGCAGTAGATCTTGGTTTGCATGGAAACCATAGCATTACTACCTGTACCTTTGATACCCAACTCAGGGAATGAGATTTGTCGTGATTTATCACCCTCTTCATGATTTAACATATGGCCAATTGGATGACGATATTTCTTGTCGATCCGGCAAACAAACTCTCGGGGGTCAAGCTTCTCGAGCCTACGTATGTCGCTTGTAAAAATCCAGTGGAATTCCTCGGGGTCGCCAGTGCCCCCAGGTTGTTCGAAATACAGAAAGCGACGGCTAGGAGAGTTGAGACTATGCTTCTGGACATGAAGGGTGTTGAATGCTTGCCCACATTCCTGAGAGAGCACATATTCTCCGCAGATTTCCTTTGCCTCGAAGCACCTTGGGTCGATATTTGGTATGTCGACGACCACATTCTGGAAGACATAGGTATTCTCGGCAGCCACGAGTCCGCTTGTATTCTTATAGCTCTCAATGAGCCCCCCAGACATGGTAAGTGTAGCAGGGAACTCATGTACTTTCGGCAGCCAAAACTTCCAGTCACCCTTCGTTATGTCTCCTCCGTTTACGAACATGCGCGCAATTGGGAACTGACGTAGTAGTTTGCCTTCCAATGATGCAAGAGGCACACCTGACATGTTAGCATAAATATCCCACCTAACTTCAGTCTCGGTGATCGTCAATATGATTCTAGCATGGTTGGATTCGTAAGTAGCTTCCCAGCGTTCAGAGCGACAAATAGTTGTAAGGTAGACTTTAGACTTCAAAGCATCCGAGATGTGCTTCTCGACCATATTCCAAGTCTTTCCATCGATGTCCTCTCGATTTGCATTGCGAAACACGTTAAGGTACTCATCTAGATCATCAGAACTAATGCTCGAGATCTTAAGTTCTGGGGGAATTGATTTTCGCAAAAATTGTTCGAACTGGATGGGATCTTTTCTCATCCTGGTAACTGATTCAGGTAGCCAAACGTAATTGTGCTTTGGAGACTTGCCACAATCGCTGCACCCAGTATGCTGGCAAGTCTGGCATTTCTGAATATTGGTATCCTTCATAAAAAATCTGCCCTCGCAATAGCACATGCGTCGAGTCAACTTAGCCCCTTCCATGGCTCTTTGCGACGATAAAGGTTCATAAGATGCTGCTTTTGTCTCCCAGTACTTCAAATGTTTGGACTCTGCGATTGTCTCACGAACGTCTGGTCTGGCCTCCTCATCTGTGCTGCCATTGAATTCAAAACGATCTGCGAACACTGCAAGAGCCGAGAGCATGCATGCTCCAACGACAGTTGAAGACATTGCATTGCCAGCAAGATTTTGTCGCTCTGTCGGTGAGATTCGACTAAGATCGAGTTGATCTACTGGCAAACCTTGGAGGACTAAAGACTCAATGCCTTCAATACGGCCACCTCGGGTCGTTGGGAAAGGGAAGCCGGTCGGTGTTTGACAGCCAACGATACCGTTCTTCACGGTATCAGTTACCCGAAAAACGTTCTGTGAAAACTCTTGCATACGACTGAATATGGGTTAGCAAAGCAGAAGGAAATAGGTCATTAAGACTTACGTGTAATATCTATCGTCAATATTTCTATTGAGATTTCGGAGATGACAGATATCTGCCGTATCAAGAACTCGCTCTACAAGACCACTTTGGCCACGTTTCCAGTAGTCTGGGGTGGTATAGGAACCATCCGCAACCCATTGTGTAAGAGGACGCCTATCCCCAAGACCAAGTGAAGCTCTGTAGACACTGTGGCCTAGCTTACACCGCTCCCACTGTGGCGGCTTTCTGCCTGTGTCTACATCCATCGTTGATCGACTTAAGCGTGGGTCATCAGACCGGAAAATCCATTGATCTGTAGGACAACTTGCCTTTCTTGAAAGAGCTAACACCAACCTCTCCCAGTCATCCAGCTTTTGGTGAACAACAAAAACGTTGTCTGGGCAGTTCTCCTGGTCAACGCAAAGCATATAACAGCGTTGTCTGGTATGCGGAATATAGTAATCCTTCGTGTCAAGCTTGACAACCTTAGTAGCATACCCGATAGTTTGCATTTCGGTGTCCATGCCTCTAGGGTTTCCCTTCTTAGGTGTCCATGGGGCGCTGATGACATTTTCCAAAATTATGACCTTTGGTCTGTACTTCTGAGCATATTCTCGCATAGCAAAAAATGTATCCCCAGATTCGCCACCTGCGTTGAGAGCTTTACGTGATGAATTGAGGCGTGAAAAGTCCACACAGCAGGTACCTGCTACGAGGAGGTCAATATCACCAGCTACCTTGGTAGTACCGCCAAAGGCACTTGTACTATTTGCCTTTAGTTCATTATTCCGCAAGAGTTATGGCGTTGACACTTACACTTCGAATTTAGACTTGAAGTTGCTTGGATGCTCTCTAGCAAGCTTCCGTAGTTTGAAAAACTCTGTGATATCTTGGAGAATCACACCTGCATTGAAGTTGAGATTGATATAAGCCTGCTTCCAAGCGACAATTTCGGCGGACATTTTATGATCGACGCCAAATGGGGTGCCTTCATCCGATAGGACTAGCAAGTGTTAGATGTGATATAAGTTTATAGGCATAGCAACTTACTTTGTGCAACAATATTAAGTGCAAGAATAGGGCTTTCGGTACCCGAACAGAATGTAGCAACAGAGAGCTTCTTATTTCCAAGTTGATCGAGATACTTTTTAAACAGAGTCTCTCGTGGAGCGCCGCCACTTGAGAAGCTTCGAGCCAGAAGAGTCGTCTTATCCTTCTTCTTAGGGTGAGTGGGTGTAGAACTATTGTGCATCGAGGCTTCTACCATGTAAAACGATCGAATGGTATTCAGCATGTCTTCGAAAGCCGGTCGAACGGCATTTATAGGCTTTAGGTCCTCGCTGATTCCGCAGCTACTTCTACCAAAGGTAAATTTATCGTGGTACACCTTGACAGATTTCTTGGCAGTGCCAGCTATCACGGCGTTCTCGTCATCAACAATTTCATCAATCTCTTCTTCTTCTTCTTCTCGGTCATCTTCAGGATCCTCTGGACCCTTCGTAACGTCTAAGTGACTTCAGTATATGATGACGTTAAAGAGCTGGGAGATACCTACTAGACTTAGGTAGCTTAGTAACCTTTCGAGTACCAAGCGCTCTTTGTTCTCGACGCTCTAGGACTGATAGCTTATTGGTACGAATGGCCTTTCGAAAAATGGCTGCTGTTGTTGTCTTCTTCTTGGTGATTGCAATTTTTACGCCTGAAGGAGCCCTTGCAGGTGCGGATTGGGTTTCTATAAAAGTTAAAATTTGAAAACCATAGAGAGTATAATACTTACGCTGTGTCTTGCGACGCTTTGGGGGAGGAGCAGAGGACTCATAGGAATCCGATTCGTTAGCCTCGTCGACCTCCTCAGCCTCTTCAGCCTCCTCGCCAGATATAGATCTATCTTGGGCCTGCACAAGGTTTGTGTCGGTAGAGTCAGACATATCAATGTCTGGATCTACTGTCAAACCGACTATTTCAGTTGCCCTTGATTTGTACGATGACCTAGGTAAAATGCGATTTCCACCTCGTGAGTCCAATTCTGAGTTGGCACGTGGTACGTCTAGAAAATTAAGATTAACATTCAAGTCCTTCAAAGGTTTGATTGCTTAACGCCTCAACAGGACAATATTGCGAGTAGAGACAGAGTAGACACCTGGTACAAGAAATAGGGGAAAGGTGGGTGATGAGCCAGAAGGAAACAAGGTTGTTTGTAGCCTCAGGACAGTGCGGAGGATAACTATAGACGGTAAAGAGCACGATCTGCAGCAACCTTGGGGACAGAATTACAAAAGAATCCCGCGCATACGCTGGTATAGTTCGCAAAATGATGCTGAAAAAAGAACTTACCTTTTGTTAAGTCAACTGCTTCGTCGTCTGACGAGCCAGAAGGAGCCATGGTGCGAGGTTATTATCGAGTTTTCGTTGAAAGAGGTCGTAAACAAAGGATTTAGGTGCTTTGAGAATGAAAGTATCGTGTGGTCAAATTTTGAGATTCAAAATAAGGCTAAGCGCAAGTGTGCTAAGTGTGTAGTGCAATTGCGATTGATAAATAGTTGTGGTCTTGGGAGGTTGATTTTTGTGTGTGGAAAAGTTGACAGTCGATATTTAATTTGAAGGTATTGTACGGATACCCAACCACCCCAAAGTGGCCATAATAATAGCATCGCTAAAGTCGATCGATGGGTCGCCCTCTAATATAGAGGACCCTAGAGAGCATAGTACTCAAAAGTCATGTGTAGCTAATAGTCCTTCTACTTCCAGCACGCTCAACTTGAGGTACGTAGCTGAATAGGACAGTTGGCACATTCTATCTAAAGCTCTCTTCCACTTGGTATGTGTTCTTTTTAGTCAGATCTTGCAACAGGTGGGTAGCACTGTGTTACCCACCTGCATACCTACAAAGGAGCTGTAGTAGCTAACAGTAAATAGATTCAACACAGGGAACTGTCTTAAATGTACCTACTTTCAAGGTTCTCTATCCAACGACCTCATATAGCACAATAGATGTTTTAACCTTCCTCTCGGTATTCCTTTGTCTTAAATTGATCATCGATGCCGGCGACCTATTCAAATATGATCGAACGCGTTCCTTGGCAACACCAGAGTCAAACACCACCGCAGCGGGCCTGGCTTCTTCTCGACCTTTCTATATCAATAAGCTGGGATATGATAAAATAACGTTATTAGAAGCATATTGGTTGGTACGCTTTCGCTTGCTGGTCTACAACAGAGGCTGATCGACACCAATCTTGTCATTGTCATCAGCCTAGAAATCAGGGTTTAGCCTACTCAGAGAATCCATAAATATAGTGTTCAAGGAGCCAGAAATACTAGTAGATAGTGTCCTATATGCTTCCGGATACAGTTGGCATGCCGTATTCCGGCCCACTACTATCTCTCGAGTCTGCAAGGCAGATCATTTTTCCTGGAGACTAAGTAGTCGTCCTGGCCAGGTTTCAAGTGGTCGATAGCTTGGTCAATATGCTCATATGTAGCGGCGCAGCCCCCGGATATAGTGTCCAGGTCTATTCATCTGTATGAGAAATTTCAATACCAGTATTTGGACACCGTACAGACTGGAAAGCGCAGCACTGCTTGTCTACTCCAGCGCGTTGCCCTCCATAGGAAGGATATTATTCAAAAATGGGATCCGGGATTTCCGCAACTATGTGTTGGTCGTTACGATTTGAGTGCAAGCTTATTAGTGCAGCTCCAGGCCAAGGGCCTGGAAAGGTTCCATGTAAATGTCTGTAATTTCCTGTGGTTGACTACCATTCGTGGCCATCAAAGTTACTAGTAGATGAGTATTTCCGGTACTATTATCGTAATAATCAACAATCCGTGATATATGTTAGCTCGGAACATTTTAAATGAATTGAAGAAGGAACATGATGATTTTTGTAATACCTCAATGACCAAAGGCAATGCAATATGGTGCGCTTTTCTGGATAACTGGCCACGAACAATGGGATCTGACCCGAATTTGAGCTACCGGAATGCGGTTCCAGTATAATTTTTTGGTCTTGTCTTGTCTCTTTCCTTGGATCGAAATGCTTCATTAAATTTTTGGGCAAGTATGTTACGGCTGCTAAAATCGCTTAGGCAGAAACGTCGACGAGTCTTTTTACTTTTATAAAGTAAATTGCAGCTTTTAAAACAAACTGTAACCCGAATAATTATATGTATAAGGTAAATGTCATGTTTTGTGGTCTTGTTCTAGCCCAATCTGAACCCAAGGTTTAGTTTCAATATCTACAAAAGTATATAGAGTGCTTACATCATATTCTTGTAATTGCAACTAGAGGTTGTTCAGAGTTGGCACACCAAAGTCACATATTAGTAACTTCTTGCACCTCTTCATAAGTTGGCCAGCCTCAAACATTACTCAATAAAAATACATGCAACCTATACAGTTGGATGCTAGTGCACAGGGGAGTTAATCGAGCTGAATGCGTACCCTTGAGAGAAGGAAAACAGCAGTAGTAAAGCCGACCAATGGATCAAGGCAAAATGCGCTGCAGTTTGAGCTGGAGCCTGTAACCATAACAGACACCAAAAGTGTGAGGCAAAGTTATGGAAAGTTGCAAGTGTATACAATAAACAGCTTTGGTAGAACATCAAGTAACAAGTAATTTTGTTTGAAATTGAGAAGACTCCAAAAGGTGGGATGCACACTTGATTTGTCCCAAAGATGCCGTTGATTGAGGGTTTAGTCTGGCTTCTAGTAATTGAGACGTTCCCAACTAATTATTGATGCAAGATTGAAATTATTCTAGTGCTGAGGTTAGCGCCAACCAAGAAAGGATAAAAGAGGACTAAAGGAAAGAATTGAACCATGCGATTCTGCGGGAAAACAGGTGGAAGGGCAGAACGGGGAAGATAGCTGATAGAGGGAAGAGGTCAGGAGTATGACAGGTTGAATATATATATTTGGGGGGGGGAGAGGAGGGCGGGTAGCTTACTTCAAGGTACTCGTGATGGTCAAGGCGAAATTCTGTACTTTAAACCTGCAAAAGGCATCTCTTGGAGGTGATAGGGACAAAACAACAGTTTCTTAGAGTTCAAGAACTCGATGCTTCGAACAAAGGTTGTGGGTGTATTCTCTGCTGTGGTGGTGTCGCCTTCCTATCCTGTTGCTCCATGTCGAAAAGGGACATTGCTAGAAAAGGAGTGACTCTAGTGGACGCGAGCTAAACAAAGATCTCTAAAACTGGGAGTCGCAAATCCCTGTAGGTTCTGGGAAGGCTCGAACAAGCTTTTGTTAAGGTATGCATGGTTCATCCGATATCGCAGGTCGAGCAGAATAGCTAGCTAGGTGAGGCAGGTGCGTAACCGTGAAATTATGGTCAGCTTTGATATCTGTTAATGCAGTCCAAAAAAGATATACTCGAAAATTCTTAGGACAGGGCGGGAGATTCCATAGAGATGGATTCAGGGACGGAATGAAGAAATGGTGTCCATAGTGCTGAATGTAAAAATCATCATCTTTGATTTTTGGCTTCGGAGAAAGGTACATGAAAGTGTTGGAAACCAGCAAAAGTCTCTATAGGCTCCCAGCACTTACAGATGTGTAAGAATTCTTCTATAATATGATAGAAGAATCAAATGTAGAGGAGAGCAGTTGATATTGGAGAATATTAGTTTTTTTTGTATGCTGTGCGGGGATGATTGAGTGTTGATAAATCTAATTAGTATGATTCACAAGAGGAGTGCCATCGGAGTGTCGGGTCAAGCGAATCCGATATCGATAAGGGATGGCGCACACCTCCTCACAACAACAACATACCAAAAACCCGACTCAAAATCATAGAATTGTATTAAATTAGTTATTAAGAGCCCACCCCCCTAAAATGGTTGTACCAGCGCACCCTGACTCTGCAGATTCAAGAAATAAATTTGAAGACCTTTCTGGGGTCAACATTGCTGCTTATGAGAATCCTTATGATGCTTTGATTGAAGCATGTAGAAATGATCCTGTAAGACGAGCCTCCCCTCGGTTCCACCTCCCCTCTGAGCTCTAAGGAGCTCCTCCCTTATGAAATAATCCTTCTCATTAACACGCTGCAAACTCACTCATTAACATAATTTAGACAGAAATCCAAACTCGATATGCCACCCATCGGGCTACACGCAACGACCAGCAAAGAGCTAAGCTTCTATCCACAGACTTCAATGGCCTCATCCTCGATCCAATTCTCCAAAGATTGACAGATCCTACCATTCAGCCTGGCTATCAGGACCCTAGAAATTGCCTTGTCTTCTGGGCTCGTCCTCCAACCCACATTCGCGCTCTCGTTAACAAAATCCAGCAAGAGCTGTTGACACTAGCTCCAAGTGCGTCAATATATCTCCTTAAATGCTGTTGGAAAACTTTAGCTAAATTCCTACCATTTATTTTCCTTTGCATATTATCATTTCAACCAGCTCCAACCAGCACTCAACCCCAGATGGGACCAAACTAACACATTAACCAGACCTTTGGCTAATGCCCATCCAAAACCTCCACCTCACGGCGCTTGAATTGACCCATTCTCTCACTGCCCCAGAGATAACAGCAATAGTTGAAGCCCTCGGAGCCCAGGCCGCAGAATCTATGACCGACTACCCCTACACCCACCGCACTCGTCTCATTAAACCAACACTTTCCTATGATGGAGCAGCCGTAGCCTTATCCTTCTTACCAGCTGCAGGAGAGTCACTTCCTTCCCAAGAACGCACCAAGGAAGATGATAAATTCACGTATCATCATTTACGACGAGATTTGTTTAATATTGCTAAGAGGACTGGTGTTTCGATTGATTCGAGATATGTTGTACCTAGCTCGCATATTACAGTTGGTCGCTTCTTGACACAGAACGATCATGATACCCCAGAGAAGATGCAGAATTGGATGGGCAAGATCGACGGGATCAATAAGTGGTTGTTTGAGGAATACTGGCCGCAGGAGGGGAAGGAGAGAAATCTAGAGGCAGAGTGGCTCGTAGGGCAAGAAAAGGGATTGGATTTCAGGAGAGGAACCTTGTGGTACGGCGGTGGGGAGACGATAAGACTTGGGAAAGGTTTCTGAATTGCAGAAAGAGACATAGACCACGAGAGAGTGGGCGAAGACAGACGTGGTAGAAGAGAGACTGAAACAAGTGTTGAAAATTCTGTTTAAGACATTAAAAGGTATAAGTGTTTTCCGTCTTAGAACTCTAGATTATTTGCAGGTTTCTCTGGGAGAGGATTGAGAAAGGAGTGTTGGTGTAGAAAAGGAAAGTAGAAACTAGTATAGAGAAGGTTGACACGGACATTTCTAACACACACGCTGCGATATATCTTCAGAAACAAAATATTAGAGATTTTAGCTAAACAAATAAGCGGGCCATATTACACATTCCTTGACAGACTAAAATCACTATAACTACCATTAAAAGCTACGGTAATAAATTCCAAAAGTCATTTAGAATAGGAACCACCATTTTTGTAGGCATATCCATAATTATATACAAATAACTACCTCCCACTTTGCGAAGCGAGCCCCTTTCCGAATCCCAAAATTACTGCTTCATTTCGGCTCGTAGTGTTAAGTGCGCTGTCATACCACGTGACCCGTGAAGTGTCGAGGTTCAATTGATTGAAGAAATAAAAGAGAAAGAAGTTTTTGATTTAGAAACAGGGGAGCCTGTCACGATCCCGCCTCGCAAACTAGCCCTATTAGGACGAGTAAAAGATTAGAAGCAACTCAAACCCCAATTCCAGCTTCTAGAAGGCCCTAGTGCTTGACGTAGTGTCAAGTCTGTACGGGATATTCTGGACTTCTTGATTGGAACGTAAGTCCTGGAAAGTAGAATATTGTATATGATCAGGATGGGCTCAACAGTTTCTTCACCAATCTGAACTCTGTAAACTGCTGCATCATTATGTTGTATCAATCTAGCGATAAGAACCAGAAGTGAGCAAAAGAGGGCAATATTATTATTCCCGTGGGAAAAGGATTGGGCATTAATAACATGTATGTTGCCTTGATCTTGAGAAATTGAAGGCATGTCTTTATATCCCACCACGTCTTGAGCATCAACTTCCTACGTACCATTGCACGAAATTCAAATGCGAAAACGTTAAAACATTGTAACTAGTGAGTAAAAATAATGACCTCCAAAGGGTGTTGAGGTATAAATATTCACGGCAGTCCGAGGACATGGAGGATGACCTCTAAGTGGCTCTAAAAGCAGAGAGAAGAGGGTCGGGGAGAACGAGGGGAGGTTTGGCAATCTCAAATCCATTTAAACGGAGTTGGACTTCGAGAATTCGGTAATAGCCGTTGTAGAAATGAAATGATATTTATTTGTGGGCCACCGTTGTGTTTATGAATAGAGGGTTAAAGTTAGTGGTTGTTCGTAGAGACATAAATTTACTCCCATATTCGTACAACATGTTTCGGGAGGTTAACATAGACCGGATACCATTACAAACTGTTCGGACGCCATAGTTGGAAAACGGAAGCACCCTTCAAACATCTAGAGTAAACATCTCAGCCACCATCTAAGATTGATAGGGCTGTCATAGTAGCAAGAAGCTGTTGGATTTACATACCCAAGTACAGGTCGAAATAATGCCGATCCCCTTGATGAGTGTTGCGAGTTTTCAATAGTGCCAATGGTGAGTCACGGCCAAATGTTTGCTGTGCCATTTGTGGTAGTAAAACCCCAGACCCCTAGTATCGCTGAGAAAGTCGACTTCAGCACACCATATTGCGAAATCACACCCATATCACAGTAAAAAAAGACATAAAAGGGTGTTAGCGAATCTTGCTATGCTTCCTGGGCGATGTCGAATAAAGTACAAAGACCCAGCCCTTCTCAGCTGTTCGTTGCCCAATTCATCTCAGCCTTTGCTTGCATACCAGCAGAATCCACCATGCCGTGCCATGCCCACATGAAAGAACAGTCATTGCAGAAAATCTAGAACACCAACGCAGCACCCTTGGTCTTCTTGTCACCACTATTAAATCATTAGCGAGTTCTTCTTCTCCGGTGCATATCCCTCTAAATACGTACCCAAGCTCGAAATGCTTGCATCGCTTCAACGCCAATTGTGCCTTCGTCTTGCAGGATGTGCACTCCAATCTTAACACAACCTTCTTCGTAGTCTTGGCTTTCTTGTGGAAGACGGGTTTTGTTTGACCACCATAACCGGATTGTTTGCGATCATAACGACGCTTTCCTTGCGCAAATAGCGATGCCTGAGAGGAGATATATCAGAACACATCCAAGGGTTGGGACGAGATTCCTTTTACCTTTCCGGCCTTGTATTGTGTGACCTTATGTTGGGTGTGCTTTCTGCAGTCCTTGCCCTTGCAGTAGGTGCGTCTGGTCTTGGGTACGTTGACCTGTGGGAATTCTCGTCAGCTTCAAGTCCAATATATTGTTGAGCCGTTCGTTGCCAGATCTACGCCTTAGATCACTCGACTAACACAACAGCTTCCCTGTCAATGTGCCACCCCCATATGACAGAATTTGGTCTTTGTTTCGTATTTCAATTCGCATGTCGAGTAGCTTTCGAGGCGGTTCACGCAGATGCCGATGGTGGTCGTCGATCGATTTCGCGATTATCATCGGATTGCCCCTCCTTCCACATACCCAATTTCCATTCCAACTTCATTTTTGTCCAACTTGCACGTATGATAAGTAGAAAAGGGATACTAACCATCTTGACTAATGTTCTGTCGTTAGTTGTGGAGGTCTGAAAAGAGTCGTGATCTCGTCGTCAAAAGTTCTTGAATTTCGGTGATGTTCAGTTTGTGCGTTCGCTTAGTCCGCAGTGCCGCGCTAACGTGACTGACACGTGATCTGCTTGTTGTTCGCATCGCAGGTTTAACCTGGAAGTGTAATCTTTTACAATTTATCAGGCTTCTTCCTATAATCAGATCCAAGGACTTATAAATGCGCTTTGGTGAAATCTTTGGCGATTGTAGAGATTTATTGGTTTATAGCTTTTCTCACCATCAACTATCACGGGTCTCTTTATTCTGGTCTCGACGAGATGGGATAACTTACAACACCACATTCTTCTTTATATTACAACTTACTCTTTGGCGGGGAGTCTACTTTCTCTACAAATCCACAATGCATCCTAAGTGCAACCCGTAATTAAACTCTAGAAGCTGTAAGGCTGATTCTAGTGACTCGTGAAATTTAATCGCATTTTGAATCCAGCCACAACTCTGGATCCAGCCCATTAATCCTTGGACGGCGAGTAATTTAATTCTTCTTAATCCGGAAGGCAAGATGAAATGAAAGAATTCTTACCAGGCTTATTTTTCTAGGCAAGCATGCACTGCTCGGTATGTGCCCCTTGTATAATATTGTTTTCTTATCTGGCTATTCACATGCATTCCCACTGCATCTTAGGTTTCATCAAACTTATTTTAAACTTACTTCATTAGAATCCAACTGCATCAACATCCGGGACACCCATTAGAATGTTGGATCGCATGATATAATCGCGTTAGAGTGTCTAATGTATAAATTCTAAGAGACATGCTAAGCAAGAGGCCTGGGTATATTGCGGTAAGAAGTGCTAGTCTTGCTCGACGAAACACAGGTTACATTATTTACGGAGAACCTTGTTGTCGATCAGAGAAGTCCACAGTTACAGGAGTGAGTAGAGTTTTTGATTCTGTCTTTATGGATCTCAACTGGAACTCCTTCGGAACTCGGAACACGGAACATTTTGCTGCACATGCACAATCAAGAACTGTTACGGGTTGGTTTACCGCAACTCCAAACGAGAAACCCCAGAAGTTCAGACGAAAATCGTGAACTAGCCAGCGAAACAATCCGGACCCATCTCAAACACTCTCCCTGATTCGAGAAAGCCAAGACCCCAAAGCACAACATCCAATTAAAAGCCAACTAAAGCCTATTCAACCGGCTGAGGCGTGTTCCGAAACCTGCGACTTTAGGTCTCGGCTGATCCAGATTGGTAGCCTTTGCAAGCCGTCTACTTCGTCACCACTTCCTGGAATCACATCCGTACCCGCTCCCGGACACACTATGACTTTGCGACGTAGCATTCACCTATCCTCTCTCCTTTTCTTTCCAGACTGCTGGACGGTCTCTCTAATATCACTTGGATTCGCCTCAATTCATTCTTGAGGTAATTCACTAGAACTACTCGTCCTAATTTTTGCGGTTGTGATTCTTCAAAATGGTGTCTACAATTGCACTCGCGGCTATCGCAATTGTGGTTTACTGGGTGTACACCATATTTGCTGGTCTCTCGAAGCATACTGCAGCTGCGAAACGATCTGGATTGCCCTACATCGTAACCCGTGAGTTTTAAGGAATACTGCGAAAGCTCCCCTCACTCACTGAAATGCAGCAATTGGTCCCTACAACGTAGTATGGCTCACAATACACAAGATGGTCATCCCATTGCTGGAGAACCTTCCGAGCGCATGGACAGAACCATGGTTGGAGTATGCTTATTAGCACCAAGGTTATCCGACACATGTTAATCAGTTATAGCTTCACAAGGCCAGACTGGATGTGGGATTTGCTCTTCGAGCCTGTGAAGAAGGCAGGAGACATATTCTTGGCCGTACACCCTGGCGGAATTCATATCTGGGTAACAAATGCAGAAGCAATGCATCAGATAACGTCGCGCCGCGAAGCATTCCCTAAACCCCTCGAATCCTACAAAATCCTCGAAATATTCGGTCGGAATATAATTTCGACAGAAGGCGCAGAATGGAAAAGGCACCGGAAGGTCTCTTCACCAGGCTTCAACGAAAAGAACAACGTGCTGGTCTTTGCGGAGGCATGTAGACAAACACATGGCATGGTTAGGAAATGGCTTGGACCAAACGGTGCTGGAAACATAACCGTCAAAGAGGCTCCAACTGATACCATGAGATTGACATTGCATATCATAAGTAGTATTGGATTTGGCGTGCAACTGCTATGGCCAGGAGAATCTATCGATAGAAGGCTGCATACAGATACTGCTATTTACAGTAGCAATGAACCGCCCGAGGGTCATACCATGACATTCGAAAATTCACTGACTATACTTCTTGAGAGGCTGATACTCGTACTCATGTTACCAGAATCGATTCTAAGTAGGTTACCTCTTGTTATGGACTCCCTACTGTTACTAACCAGTATAGAACGCTTACCCTTTCAAAAAACCCGTGAAGCTTATGAGTCCCTCATCAATTGGCGTCAATACATGAATGAACTGCTTATACAGAAAGTATATGAAGCTCGGCAAGGCCAAAGGGGCGAGGGCATGGATATTATGGGCACTCTAGTGAAAAGTTCTTATGGTGAATCTACCACTGAGCGAAAGTCATCTCTAGGACGAGTAGAAAATGGTGAATCAAATAAGATAACCCTTTCCGATTCTGACATTTTGGGAAATGCATTCGTCATGATTGTCGCCGGTCATGAAACTACAGCAAATGCAGTACATTTCTCACTGATCGAACTGGCTATAAGCCCAAGGCCCCAACGCCTTGTACAAAAAGAGGTTCAAAACATTTTTGGAGACGAAACACCTGAGAAGTGGGACTACGACAGCAATATCAACGCCCTACTTGGCAGTATTGTAGGTGCAGTTATGAACGAGCAGCTCAGGTTAATGCCTCCAGTCATCGCAATCCCAAAATCGGTGACTGAGTCGCAAGACCAGGTTATCACACTCGATGGAGAAAAGTACACTCTTCCCGCCGGAGCACGAATCGCTCTAAACACAGTTGGAACACACAGAAATCCAAAATATTGGCCAACACAACCCTCTAAAGTCACAGATGCTGAAAATGATCTCAACGACTTTAGGCCTGAGCGATGGCTTATCACGATAGACGAAAAAGGTGCCCAACAAGTAGACAGCGCCACAGATTCAGAGAATGATGATGATTTTGGAGGATATACGGGACAAACCTCCTCCTCAAAATTATTCCACCCTGTAAGAGGATCATATCTTCCATTTTCTGAAGGGCCACGGTCGTGTGTCGGACGAAGATTGGCACAAGTTGAAGTCATGGCTGTGCTAGCGACCATTTTCCAAAAGTATTCCATCGAGTTAGCCGTGGACGAATGGGCGTCCGATGAAGAAGTGAAGAGGATGTCAGATAGTGAGAAGAGAGCTGTTTACAAGAAAGCACAGGACAAGGCTCGCGAGACTTTAAGATCGGCGACACCACTTTTAACGTTGAAACTCAACCCAGGCTTTATACCCATTCGATTAGTTAAGAAAGGGGAGGAGAGGTTCATTTGTCTTATAAATTAGATACCACTGTATATACCTAAACATAAACTTGTGTTGGTGTCCTCCGTCTCCAATCATAGAGGTTTCTACCCCAGAGCTTGGTCCAAGCATCTTCCGGTATTATACAAAAGCTCGGGCTTGTCTGTGAAAACAGATTTCCCCGAAAGCCGCAACATAAGCTCGGAAGAAGTTCGAAAAATGGAATTTACTTGAAAAAGTGATCCTCAGCAGCTCCAGCGTCTCTGGTTTTCAACTGCCTCAAAGATTAGTACATCACGTGTACATATGGAAGTTACGACTAGGGTGATGTTTAGCGCTGAATACGGAGTTTGTTTACACACCTAAATCCCCAGCCACGTCCCCAACCCCACGTTTTTCCGTGATCACAACACAGCTTCACTCCAAACCATCAGCATTCTTGCACTTTACTATTACACCCAAAACAAAACCCTTGCGTCGCGTAACTTCGCAATTCATAATCGCATTCTTCAAAATGTCGGGCGCATCGAGTTGGCTTCAGAAAATGCGCAAGGCGGAGCTGCTAGAGCTCTGCGACTCAGTGGACTTCAAAGAGTAAGACACCATGCGCTGGCGATTTTTCAAATATTCTCGTGCGATTATTGACTTTATGTAGGTACGAGGGGATGAAGAAGGTAGATATTGAAGTTGCGCTCGACGAATACCTCCGAAAAAACTCCAGCGAGTACTCGAACGAATCGCGACTTGCACCGTTCTACAAGACAAGAGGGCGTGACAACAATTCTCCGGTAAAGAGGGAGATCAATTCTGCTGGGTCAGACGTTGAGTCTAAGCTCAGGTCGACGAGGCGCAGAGTTACAAAAGCTGCGGAGGAATTACTTGCGACGTGAGTGTTACGCGCCGAGATGCGCGTCAACAAGAACACTCCAAAGAAATACTAAACCCTTTATAGAGATGATTCAGAAGTCGAGCCAGCGACCACTCGTACGCGCTCTGCCTTGACAAGAACTCCCGGCCGCGCCGGTCCTCTCTCAAACTTGTCCTTTGCATCCAATGTACCACTACCGCCGTCTCCCAGCGTTGTCGCTGATGCCATTGATCGCCGAACCGCTATCTTGCGCCAAAAGGTGTCTGATGCCTATGAAGAGTCAGGAATCATTGAGACTGTCCAAGCAACTCGCGAAAAGTTCTCATCACTTGTTGTGATTCAAGCATTGATCACCGCGTTCGAGATGTACAACTTGCGAAAAGAGGTCCTCCCAGACAGATACGCGTTTACTATCCCCGAGATACCACTTTTGAAGACCAGCGAATACCCAGTCAAGATCCCAGATCTCTTCCTCCTCTTGACAAGCTCATTTTGGGGACCTTCCTCACTCTGGGCTTTCACTAGCTTAGTCCTCCCATTAACAGCTGCTTACTTCTTCAACTTGACAAGCAAGCCTCGCTCAAGGAGCCACACCCAGAATTACACCTACACCTTTGATCCATTGACCTTCAACATTGTCAAGGCCTTGTTGACCTTCGTCATCTATGGCCAGGATGTTACGTTCGGTGGTCTTGTAGATCTCGAATACGTAGCAAGAATCAACTCGGCCGTCTATGGCGGATGGCCCGGTATCATGGTTGGAACAGGAATCGGAGCCTTGGTTACCCTGTATGAAGCTGTCCTCAAGAAATAAATGTGGTTTGAAGAAATTCCTGGACTATCAAATTCTGCAAGTGCAGAATTGAGTATGAGAATTTGTTTGGGTTTTGTACAGAAATTCTTGGCTAGGCGGCTAAAACGGCATGAACGGTTTCATGTTGCAAAGCTCTATTTTTCATTTAGGAGCGGCTGGTTGTCTTCGGGGATGTTGGTTTACATCAAGTCATAGGAAGGTGGTTGTTGGGAGAAGAGACCTCCATTTTCAAGTTCTTCGCTTTCTTTCGCAGTCGCTCTTGTGCTGGCACGATGGTCTCTTGCTTGGAGGTCATGGGAAGGCGTTTGGCGTCTCGATGGGGATACCTACTTTTGTGTTTTATATTACGTGTATATGATGGGGAAATGGCTCTGGGCTTTCTGGATAAGAATTTATGAAATTTCACGCAAGTCCTCACGTGCATTTCGGTTGAACCCAACTATCCAAAAAAAAATTGACAATTGCTAATAATGACAAGCTCTGTAGCAAGCAGCCAAGAATCCACCCCCTGGAATGTTCGCCGACCTATCTATACGTTGCCTTTATCCTCTCAAACCCGTACAAAGTGTACCTATTTTAAGCAGGAGGAGCAGAAACGTTCTGTTCAGTCTCAGGTCTTTGAACAGCTCCAAATCGAGAGTTGCCTTGATCGAAAATTGCATAGATGCCCTTCAAGAAGGTATCACCCAAGATATCAAAGTCCAAAGTACCCCGACTCTGGATACCGCCATACACCATTCCATTACCGGCATCAGCGAAACCCAAATCTTCCTTTTGGACAATGAATTGCTTATCACCAACAGCAAATGTGACTACTGGAAGATTGTCCGCAGTAGTATTACTAGGAAACACCCAGCCTTGCTGGTTTTGGTCGTAGGTAGCTCCTTCGATGGCCCCGTAAATGGCTTCACAGGTAGTATCAGCGACCAAAGCAAGAGTAGTTCCGGTGTCAGCAATGGCAGTGTTGCCAGATTGGTCGACGATCTTGCCGTTGACTGTTGCAGATGTGGATGCGAATTGCCAGAAGCCCTGAGAACTATCTACTGGGGTGTAATAGATCTCCTGACCAGAGGCCTTGACTGCATTTTGGTCGATATAGCCGAAGGTATAGAAGCTCTCCCCCTTGTCTGGCTCGTCGGCGTCGCGCCAACTACCCAAGTACGCCGTGAAGAGCTCAGCATCTTTCGGGATTTCTGACTCTGTGATCATGTTATCAACCGGGGTTGCAACTGCCTTAGGTGTGACGGTGTTGATCCTGCCGAAAGCCAAACCGAGGAGACCATCACCAGTGCTTTGTTGGAACTGTGCTGACAGTCTCTGAGCCAGCTCAATAGATTGGTTCTTGATTGTGAGACCACCTAGTGTAACATTATCCGTTCCAACTGTGCCCGACGCCGAAGAGTTATCGCCGTATGAGATTTGCCACTTCGAGCCAGTTGAGGTCTTAAATGTGGAGGATTTGCTAGGATTAAAGATTGTGTGTCCACTGCTCGAAGACTTGATGCTGGATGGGAGTTCGGAGGACCATACCTAAGAGATCAATCAATTGTCTATTTCACAGCATTCTTCGAGGATGCTTACCCATAAATCAGCTGAACCAGTATCGAAATCAAGCATGACGGTTTGTGCGGGAGTACCAATCTGAACAGGACAAAGGTACATCGAATCATTTTGTTGATCTTCAGCACCGACCTCGCCAGCCTGACTGGCGTCTGATGGTGTATCAGTACCTACAGGCTTCTTGGCCAGAACTCGATGAGAGTAAGCCTTGCCACCGAATTTGTGGGAAGAGCCATGAGCACCAGTCTGAGTGACTTTCTGCATCTGGTAGTATGGACCTGGCTTGGTAGGTTCGAAACCCCACTTGTTGAGAAGCCATACGTAGGATTTCGTGCCAGATTTCTTATAGTTCTTGTTGTGGGTGACCTTGATCTTCTGCAAGCCCTTAAGAGATGCCATGGTGGGTAGTCTGAGGATTGTCAAGGATGTAGAAGTTGCAGAAAAGGTTATCAATATGTATCTAGGTTTGGAATTTTGAAGTATGGACGTATTGGAGATGAGATGAAGTATGAATCAAGAGACAAATGTCAATCAGAGCCGGAGAGTACTTGCCTATATATATAACTGCCTTCATTAGCTTGAGGAAAGAGCAAACTGTTCAGCTGGCCTTGACTTCTAGCAAGGAAGGCTCGATGGAAGACCAGGCTTCGTTCCTGCCAAACCTGGTTGTTTGGTGGAAGCACAACCAAAGCTATGCGATGGTGTTTGAAGGCGGCGTCATCGCCTCTCCCGAGACTAACAGAAGCTTGTTAAGACTGGGGTTCATCTCAGTGGATCTCTATGTTAGGACAAATCGCACCGGTCGCTGCCGTGTGATATTAAGGGGATATAGGGCCGTTGATGTACTACTCCACACAGATAGTTGGGGACCTGCCCAGGCGAATTGCCAAAGCTTGTCTCACGAGTCTCTGACCTTGGCATCAAGCTGGGCCTTGTGGCTATGTGGCACGTTGCCATGTTTCACTGCATACGGCGAGTATGACCAAGTGGTAGGAAATGCGACGAGAAACCCAGAAGAAATATAAGATCAGGATGAGGGGTGATGTTATGACAGGGACCAGCAGGGAGAAAGCTTTCGGCATCTGGTTCAGACAAGTGATCATCTGTGCACGATCCCTGTTCCACGACAACCCCCCCAAGTTTATCGACTGACTTGACAACAAAAGTCAAAAGCCGCATAGGTGTATTTGAGGCCTGAACCTTGTCCACTTATCCATTTATGGCATTAATTCCACTTTTTCTTGGTGGCTTGTTTCTCCTAGTCTCCTGAGTCTGCCCGGAAAATAACTCTTATCAGACACTGTTATCGTCGATCTCATTGCCTCTTCTGACGTCACTTAATTCTCCTGTTGGCTGCGTTTCAACGAGAGATGACAAGACAAACTTAGACAAACGGGGAGGGAGGTTGGAGCTGTTGAGTGCACTCTCTTTTTTGTTTCCCCACAAGAGGCATCGCCTCGATAGGTATGAACAAGCAGTGAAAGGAGAACTAATAATAGCGCCGAAAGTATAAATTGAGTAAAAACCCGGCACAACTATCAAGTACAACTTGCCTATCGCGGACGTTCCACGAATCCACTGGTATGATTTCTCAAGGGAAGGTTAGTAAAAGTTCAAATGGTAAGACTTTCCTGATCTCGGATACAACAATACGTTTTCGGAGCATTACACCCCCTTCTAATTACCACTCACTGCGCCGATCTCAAGATCAAGAATCGCACTCTATGCGAGGATGAGGGACCTCTTCAGAAGTTACTCTCTATTACCGTTACAAATGACGTTTGTTTGGTGCCTGACCTAAACCCCATATTCTGAAACCGATGCCAACTTCGTGAGAACAGATCCACATGGCGGGCATGTTGTCTCACTCCTTGGCTTTTAATATCTAGTTGATGTCGCATGAGCCTTCACACTGTGTTTTAAAGTACAACTTACACTGTAGAGCTTACTATATCCCGAAGCACAAGAGCCTCTACATTTCAGAGCACCTTGTCCAGAGCACCAGCCAAAATGGATATCAGAATCCGAAGCGCAGGTGGTGATACGAACCGCCAGCTAACTTCAGTCCACTTGTGACCTAGAGTTTAGCAAGGTAATTCCACTTTACTTGTACACTTATTATAATGCTTTTCAAAAGTATGGTTAAATTTTCGGAACAGCACAAAGTCACACTTGCTCTAGAAGCACTACACTTTGTCACACAAGACAAACCTCGTTTACAATCTTGATCTGATTACCTAGAAGCTTCTTTCTACTAATGTAGACTGGGTGTGTTTGATCCCTGTGGATTTGTAGCAAAAAGCATTGGTCAATGACAAATAACCAATAGGGGTGCGAAGCGGAAGACTACAACATAGGAAGTCTCCACGGAGCATTTTATGAAGGGGACTAAGATCCAGAAATCTCAAGATATGCATTGGTACGTAAAGGATCTACGACACTAGTAAATAAAGTTACTAGTCGTAAATCAACAGATTAGCGTGTAACTCACATGGATCAAAAGCCATAGTAATGTACATTTTTATTGGAGAGGGCTAATGAGAGACAAACGCCTTATTTCCAGTCCTAGACTCCTCGCTCGAAATCCTTTTTTATACATATAAGACTCCAAGGTCAAAGAGCGTGCTCAGTTGCACCATATCATCACCATCCCTGCCATAATCAGACAGTCAAGCTCCTAGCTCGATTTATGTTTCCATCTTATCATTTCTTCCATAGAGCTCCCTATCCTTCCTCATACCCTCCAAGACTCCAACAAGACCACCATGTCGCATCCTCTCGAGGACAACCATCATACCCTCCTTAGCTTTTCCCAATTGAGTCTCGGTTCTTCGGCTTGCAATTGCCTCGATTGATCGTTGAATACCAGTCTTGCTCCAGCTAGCCAGAAATCCCTTCTTAGCCTCATCATCTGCATCAGCAGCAGCAGCTTCTCCTTTCCGGGTCGCCCTAGCTCTCAGTCTATCACCCAATCGACTACGAAACATAA
Organism: Tricladium varicosporioides; assembly: GCA_021365295.1. Lineage (NCBI taxonomy): Eukaryota > Fungi > Ascomycota > Leotiomycetes > Helotiales > Tricladiaceae > Tricladium > Tricladium varicosporioides. The sequence goes on from JAJTIW010000002.1 coordinate 1,619,553, forward strand.
CCGTTGTAACAACTCCTGTCGTACCAACCCCAACACGAAAATCATCACCCTCGTCCATAGGGATGTGCCTCTTATATTCTTGCTTCTCCACCACACTCAGTATTCCAGTCCAATCCAAATTCTTGCTCTCAGTCCTCATCCATCCTTCTTTCACATCTATCGTGCTCGTCTCCAAGATGTAGCTTTCCGACTTCCCGCCACTAACATTTCCGAGAACGCTCTTGGGTAGCAACTTCAGCACCGCGGATGGCAAGCGTGACGACTTCCGATGAATTCGAGTAGTCTGCAATCTGCCTGCAGGATCGATGGTGCGAGAGATGACATCTGTAGAGAGCACGTGTGTGCTGTAGGGATTCGGATACCGCAGAAAGTAGGCGAGGGTAACGGCTGGAAAGGAGTAGTCGTAGGAGTAGTTGGACTCGAAGAATTTCACCATTATGACGATGTTAGATGCATTTGTAGGATTGTAGGACCGGAGATTGAGGGGCGTTTGTTGATGTGAAGGAGGGGGAAGTGCTCGAGGTGGAGAGACGATGCGTGAGCTGCACAAGAGAAAGTTGTGGATTTATTCACTAGCTCGTTGATTGGCTCACCCCTGTCTGAGCTAATACATATTCAGCCGAAATCTGGGGTAAGTGGCACAACTCACTCCAGATGGCTTCATTTGTTGCACCAGATATCGCACGATTGCTACTATATTTACTGTAAGAGAAAAATAAAACCAAGGCTGTCTCTGGGAATACATGCTGAAACAATTACTATACGAATTTGTGGAACCAAATTTCATCCAAAACAGGCTTCACTAATTCCATAGTGAGTAAAACAGGTCTCAAGACAGTTGCTTGTGACCCTAAGAATTGGCCCCGACATTTCACTCCACTGCTAAAAATTTGCAACTAGACATCTTCAATAGAACTCGAGCGACAAGAAGTCAAGTTTAGTTATACAGGGGCTCTGTCAAGCCACTACAATTTGAAAACCCAAGCTGTCCTATCACGTGGTCAGTGTTGACTCACCGCCTGACGGATCCGTCGTTGGCTGTCTGAAGTATTGGCAGTTCATCCCACATTGACAGCGAGACAAACTAGACCCCGCGATCACAACAACAATTTCAGAATGGCTGATCCAGCACCAACAAGTACGGCAACTTTGGCCGAAGATGCGACATTAGAGATCCGATCAAAACAATCCGTGGATCCATGGAATGTTACTGGAGAGACTGGTGCAGATGGTGTCGTCAAAGCAATCAACTACAATGCCTTGATTGAGGATTTTGGAACAAAAAAGATCCTCGAAGAAGATCTTGTACGATTCGAGAAAGTTACGGGCCATCGACCACATCGTTTCATGCGTAGGGGCATCGTTTTTAGTCATCGAGATCTGAATTCTATATTGGACCGACATGAGAAGGGAGAGCCATTCTTCCTATATACTGGGAGAGGTCCAAGCAGTGACAGCATGCACATTGGCCACACTGTTCCATTTGAGTTCACAAAGTGAGTCGTATACTCAAGCTCCATTTCCGTGCTATGAAGCAATCTGCCGTTTGATTTCCCTCTTCATAATGGAAATTGGCTTATGAGTCACAGATGGTTACAGGATGTCTTCGATGTGCCATTGATTATCATGCTTACAGATGATGAGAAGTATCTCTTCTCCGAAAGTCGTGAAATTGAAGATGTGCAGAAATATACCCACGAAAATACAAAGGATATCGTCTCCGTTGGATTCGATCCAAAAAAGACATTCATATTCAGTGACTACGAATTTATGGGTGGGGAGTTCTACAAAAATGTCACACGAATTCAAAAAAAGACCACCTTAAGTGTTGCAAAAGCTATCTTTGGTTTTGATAATGAGCAAGTTCCTGACTCTTATCTTTAAGGGTTGTGACTAACACTAGCAGGAGCAACATTGGCAAAATATCTTTTGGGGCGATTCAAGGCGCAACAGCTTTCGCAACATCCTTTCCTCACATCTTCGGCACAGACAAGGCCGCGGTGGCAAAGATTCCATGTCTAATACCCTGCGCCATTGACCAAGACCCATACTTCCGCATGACCCGCGATGTTGCTCATCGACTACATTTTGCTAAGCCGGCTCTGATTCACGCACGATTCTTGGATGCCTTGCAGGGTCCGGGATCGAAAATGAGCGCTTCGGTCGACACATCTGCAATCTTTATGAAAGACGAACCCAACCAAATAAAGAATAAGATCAACAGATATGCATTTTCTGGGGGTCAAGTTACGGAACAAGATCAAAGAGAGAAGGGTGGTGACCCTGATGTCGATGTTTCCTTTCAATATCTGACCTTTTTCTTGGAAGACGACGAAGAATTAGAGAAGATTAGAGTGGCATACAGAACTGGCAAAATGCTTACTGGGGAACTAAAAGCTATCTGCATCAAGGAGCTTCAGGTGTACGTCAAGGCTTTCCAGGAACGAAGAGCAGCCGTCACAGACGAAATTGTTCATGACTTCTTCTCAGAGAAGAAGTTATTGTTTAGGGGAAACCCAAATCCAATCGCATCAGCTAAGACGGAGGATGTAACGGAAGGTTCATCAGATGCGCCAAAAGAGCTTACCAAGAACCAACTGAAAAAGATAGCTAAGGAGAAGGCAATCGAGGAGAAGAGGCTGGCAAAGTTAAAGGAGAAAGAAGAGAAGGCTGCCGCTGTTGCTGCATAAACATGGTCACGCATAGAATTTGCCCAATACCCAAGTTTTGTATTGAACTGAAATCATGTTTGTATCATTTTCTCCTTCAACTACAAACACTGTTTCCACCTCCTCAAAAAATAAATGCCTTGCTATTGATTTTCAAGGAGTAGTGCCCCAACTGGCTTGTGATCCAAGTCACGATGTTACAGAGCAAACAACTCAAAAGCGCCTCACAAAATGCAACCATCCTTTAATAAAAAAACAAATCACCACGATAATTCCGATAGGCAAAATTATGCGTACGCCCACTGCCCCTTCAATTAATCACAATCAAATCCATTTACACCGTGACTCACCTCCCTTTCTTTCACCTCACTCCAGGCATCAGCCCCCTTATCCCACTTTCTTTGACTCACCTCTCCCTCACCCTTCCCTATAAATGCATATCCCCATCCTCTCTTACGTGCTTTCTATTTTCTCTTCTCCATCCATGTGCAAGGGCAATATACGCTACAGTGAGGTTCTACACCGAGTACGTATTTTTGCTGATTGAAAACTATGTTTTTGACTGTCTCCCACTTTTGCGTGCGCGTTGTCGCCGAGTGGGGAATCTTTGGAACAATGTTTCTCTGAGGAGATGTTTTCATTGCATACGTGCCCTTGGGTAGGTTGCGAAGAAGATTTCGTTCTTGTGAAGATGTGAGAAGAGGTCAATGTGCGAGGAAGGGAGGAACAAGGGACGGAGGACAGCTGAGACGGAGGTCTAAACAGCATGGCTCAGGATGTGATAGATAAGAGAAGAGAGAGTAATGATTGGTTTGAGGTCTCCTCTCACTGTCTATAATTTTGATATCGGTAGTGGATTTGTCTGTGGGCGTGACTTGTGAAAGATTTGAGGTGAGGCTTGGCCTAAATAGATTTGATTTTAGATTATCAACTCTAGAAAGTGATGACTTGGAGAACTTGCCTCGAGAATTAATGCCAGCTTGCCCAATTCGTAGGATTTACGCACAGTTGCACCTAGTGATGATATATGAAAGATTTGATATGTTCCCTTCTATTCTTCCAGCCATTTATATGTTTGTTTTCTTGTAATAGACCCAAATTTCCCCGGCAGGCATGTACGTTTGTCATAACCCACACCCCCCTTGTATGAGAAGGGTGCTTGTTGAAAAATGAGATGTGGCTGAGTGATGATGCCCTAGTAATGGGGGGGGGGCAATATTTTACTCTTACTTACGGCAATGAAGCACCTTAGGGTAGTGTCAAAGATTTGAGGAAGCCTGCAGATACTTTCATTTCTGATATCTTTATTGTTGGTACATGCCTTGGCTGTATCATCGATTTAATGTAATAAGAATGATCACTCATGCATTGTAATCCGCTAAGCGCAGCCTACTATACTTCTTTAGTATTCCCATCCTGAGAAGATTTACTACTTTGCTTGGACAACCTCAGCGTTTTTGAACAAATGCCGTTTTGAATGAGGTATGATGACTCTGGAGAACTGCCCCACCCATTCCTTGAACCCAAAAGAGGAAGAGAAGGAGGATAGGAAGAAGGGCATTTCAAGAACTTATTTTTATTTATAAACAAGGAATATTGGGGAGAGTAAACATTCCAATGTAGCAATCAGAAGAAACTTGGGTCGTGAAGCGCACATATAGACCGGCAGCACAGACTTCCGTCGACTATAGGAAAGAGATGTAATATCTAATCCCTTTCGATGAAAGCCAGAGGGGTAATAACCCGCATGACCAACTCTTCAATCATTTTGTGCAAGTTCATCCCATCGTTCACAGTGCCCGTAAATTCGCTGACACATAATGCCGCGCATGGAGGATACCATTCAGTCCAAGATAAATATCAATCACAGCCATAACGAAGAGCAGTTCAATAACAATGCATATCAATAACGGGAACTCTGATCCTGCCCCTCGCAACCCTTATTCACAACTACAGCTCTTCAAACTCGTTTCTCTTGAAAATAGCCCATAACAGAAATAATGGCCTCTTACAATAGAATTCCCGGTATCCACGGCCTTAAGTTCCAATATTCTTTTACTACTTCCTATCAGCCCTCATTAATCAACTATTTACTTTCCTCACAATGACAAAGACGCGTAACCCCCACCGCACACTCTCCTCCTGGAAGCGAGACATTACCCTGCTCACTTGCATTCTCCAAATGCGTATTCAGCCAGCTATCCCTTTCTCAATAGTTTCCGAATGCCTCCTATCAACATGGCCAACTTCTATGCTTAAAATAGGCGAGAGAAGGATGTCAAAGGAGGGCCGAGCTGAATATATTGCCAGTGGAAAACTTTTCAACTGGTTGACGAAGTTCTTGCAGCATAAATTTGAACAAGCGGAGAGTAGCTGCGGTGAGCTATGGACTTTAGCTAAGGACTGTAGCGAGGGGGTTGTGAAGGAGGTATTGGCTGCTACAGAGTTTCAAGATATGGGTTATGAGCTCTTGACGGCGGATGAGATGTTGTTGCAGATACAGTGGAGGAAAGCGAGAGACTGGAGGGCTGGATCAACACCATTGGGGAGACCTGAGAGGATCGAGAAGAATTGTGATTTCTCGAGAGAAATTGGAAATCGACCAGCAAATTGCTGTGGACGTCGCGCGAGTACAAGTCAACCACAAACCGCTACTATCCAATCTCTTCACAGCATTTCTAGAAAGGCGCCCAAACTCACGGAGGACCACAGACAAAATTTCAGTCCCTCGGCTTCCATTATTCAACCAATGCAGATATTCTCCTGTGAAGTTCAAAAGGCTGTCGATGGTCTCACCAACTTTGATAATCGACCAAAGGCCTATAAATCGATTATCTCAACCAATGTAGGCGGATGGAAACGCACACTCCGTATCCTTCGAGAACTCCAGAGAGAAAACTCAATCCAGCGAGACACATCGAGCCCGAAAATTCCATCTCAGTTGCCCGGTAATCCCTTTGCTGAGCAAAACGAGAAGATCCAATTGATAAAGAAGGTTTCTGGTCTGGAGCCCTCTGAATCGCCGGGCAAAGTCTTTCAAAGCCTTTATTCAGACTGCTCATACTCGAACTATATCTATTCAGCATACACAATCCCAGGGAATTTCGAACGGGTGGAAATGCGGATATGAGCTTTATTCCCCAACAATGACCACGACAGTGGGTATGTAAATAACAATGAGCCTGCCTTTCAACAATAGCCAAGGGCGTGGATGTGGAGAAGTGGAAGGGAGCAGCACTTGCTTGCGCGTGATTTATGCAATACTCGTCATTTACTCGGCCTTGCGACAGAAGATCTAGACAGTCCCTTTGCGATGTATTTTTAAAGTCATAGGCTGAACACAAACTATCGCGATGCAGTCTGAAATTTCAATGAGTTTTGGGATGATTCTCCTGAGTGAGCCCAACACGTGTAACCAACAAATCTGAAACGCAACAATAAATAGAGTGAAGTGATGGCAATTCGACTTTCCGGAATCTTGTGCTTCCAATTGAGTATAATATCTCTACGCGCCGGTGTTGGTGACGGATATAGAAGCAATCATTCGTCGGGTCGTTTGCTTCGCCACACTTTCGTCGTTTCCGGCCCCCAATCAGTCATGAAAATGGCCGCGCATGATATCTTGCGCTCTGAACGCCGTCATTGACTAGGATTCAGAACTTGAAACTCTGGTATTTGGTGGCTTGGGAGAAACATCATGAGGTGAGTAGTGTTGTACGATCTAAATTCCACTTTACATCTCTCCTGAAGCGCTCAGCCTTGTAGAAAAATACACCCTTGATTGGTCTCGTTTATCCGCCAACCCCACCAAAAGGCTTGGCAGATTCCCCTCAGCAAGCTGGAAGCTGATGGATTGTGGTGTAAGAACTTACATTAAGGGCTTACATCCGGCGACCTGAAAAGAAGAAGCCAACTACCGTTTCTGATATTTTTTTCAGCCTTCACTCGCGTTTGGTTCCCTACATTCGCTCATATAAAGGAGACCGTTGCTGTTATTCTTGTGTCGTCAGCTCGTTATCCATCACAGCCATCAAAGCCCAACTGTGCCTCATTTTCCTCGTCGGTAGCTTGTTGCGCAACCTCTCCAACGATATACCTTCACAGGCAGACTCGTCGCATATTGCGGAGCTTCTCGAATTTTGCTTTGTAGGAATCGCGCGTTCGAGACGATAGCAAGAATCCTACCCTGGACGATTGTACATTCCGGCATCATGGCAGACTTAGTTGGCAGAAAGGTGTTCAAGGTGTTCAACCAAGACTTCATCGTGGACGAGAGGTATACTGTGACGAAGGAGTTGGGTCAAGGTGCTTATGGTATTGTCTGGTACGAAATATGCTTCCTGTGTCAGAATTGCAGACGCTGACATTGTGCCCTCTAAAGCGCCGCAACCAATACCCAAACTCAGGAAGGTGTCGCGATCAAGAAAGTCACCAATGTTTTCAGCAAGAAGATTCTGGCGAAGCGTGCGCTGAGAGAGATTAAGCTGCTACAGCATTTCCGAGGACACCGAAACGTATGACTATATCCTGGCAGCCTCGTAGGCATATTTCTGACAGGAATAGATTACTTGTCTCTATGATATGGATATTCCTCGTCCGGACAACTTTAATGAGACTTACCTCTATGAAGGCAAGTCAATGCCAACTTCTGCGACATTCATATGCTAATTTTTGCGCAGAACTCATGGAATGCGATCTCGCTGCTATCATTCGATCAGGACAACCCCTCACTGATGCCCACTTCCAATCTTTCATCTACCAAATTCTCTGTGGCCTAAAATACATCCACTCTGCCAATGTTTTGCACCGTGATCTCAAGCCTGGAAACTTGCTTGTAAACGCAGATTGTGAGCTGAAGATTTGCGATTTTGGATTGGCTAGAGGTTTCTCTGTGGATCCAGAGGAGAATGCGGGGTACATGACTGAGTATGTTGCTACGAGATGGTATAGAGCTCCAGAGATTATGTTGAGCTTCCAGAGCTACACCAAAGCTAGTAAGTTACATTTTCTAGAAATTCCATGTCATCTGCTAACAATACTCAGTTGATGTGTGGTCTGTGGGATGTATTTTAGCTGAGTTGCTTGGGGGACGACCATTTTTTAAAGGCAGAGATTATGTTGATCAGCTCAACCAAATTCTCCACATTCTCGGTACGCCAAATGAGGAAACGTTATCTCGCATTGGTTCTCCTAGAGCTCAAGAGTACGTCCGCAACTTGCCATTTATGGCCAAGCGACCATTCCCAAGTCTGTTCCCGAACGCAAACCCAGATGCTCTCGATCTCCTAAACCATATGCTCGCATTCGATCCCTCATCCAGAATATCTGTCGAGGAAGCGCTCGAACACCCATATCTCCACATCTGGCACGATGCCTCAGACGAGCCAGGTTGTCCAACAACCTTCAACTTCGACTTCGAGGTCGTCGAGGACGTTGGTGAAATGCGAAAGATGATTTTGGACGAAGTAGCAAGGTTTAGACAGCACGTTCGTATCCAACCAGGACAGGTTGGTGCGAACCAAGGCCCAGCTGTCCCAATACCTCAGGGAGGTGGCGGGGCCTGGGGAGCGGAAGACCCAAGGCCACAAGAAACATACGGACAGGGTGCAACGGGATTGGAGCAAGATCTACAGGGCGGTTTGGATGCTATGCACGCATAGACTGCACGTTTTTGGGTTTTCTAAACATCATGACTAGGGTTTTGCTGGCCTGGAGGCAATGCTGATGTTGTTCATGGAGCATGTGGGATTCGGCACACAACGGCGAGAAAAAAGATTTCTAATGAAATTGATGATTGCTTTCCCCTCAGTATTTCTAGATTTAGAATCTTATCAACCAGCCTGTTAAAATTCGGAGCCTTCTGGAGTTCGAGTGATCGATGTCATGCCAGGGGAAAGCTCAGGGGCCCTACTAACAAGAGTTAGTCTTCACTATGATGTCAACACTATGATGTAAGAGCGCAAAGTACTTCACCATTGTTCCTTTTCCTTCACTCAAAGTTCAGTAGCCTTGTTCATGCTCAATATCCCCTGCTATCATCAATCAGAAAGCTAAAAAGCAAAATCTATGCCATAATGTATTCTGATTCTCTCATAACAGAACTGCCGAGCGCGAGCGCGAGCCAACTCTCGCCAGGCAAAGAAAGCCTCCTATAACAAGAGAAATCCCAATACTTCTCTTTGTCGCTTATTGAGGTGGCGTATGGCTGACGGATCCGCCTTCAACGAATGAATCTAGAGTAGATCCGTCCATCGAGAACCGCATTCCTAGAGCAAGCATAACTCATGGCCCTACCGTATCATGTGGGAGCGGCAACCGAGGGTAGGTAGTTGTGTTTTCCTGACTCGTCCATCCTGCCTTTGGTCGCAAGGGGTAAGGCAAAGCAAGTAAGAAGGTATGAACCGTAGCTAAACACTCGAGAACGAAGACAAGCCCACAAGAGTTACCGGCGGGAACTAAGATGTGAAGGGTTGAAGCAGAGACAGGCCGGCTGTGGTGCTTCCCTGTTATGGCGGAAGTCAACATCCATCTTGTAAATATCTACCGGGAGTGTCATCAAGCTGACAGAGTAAACAACATCGTAGAATTTGAAGGAGACATCAGCAAGCATGGCCGGTGAACAAAGGCAAGAGACCTCGAAGGTACCGGAAGACCAGAAGACCAGAAGACAAGACGGACATCGCGAGAAGAGAAAGCGGAGGCGATGGTGGTGTGTCTTGCAATGTGCGGTGAGTGCATTTCTGTCTTTTCGTATCGATCGCTAGTATGATTTGACCCGTGCTATTTTGGATCTTTTTGGGGTCTACTCTGCAAACGTTTTGCTACAAATTGTGGGCAAGCAGAAGAAGTAATTGCGCTTGTTGGCTCCTATTTGGATTCGCTTGGAGTAAGGGAGGGAGAGAAGTGGTGTGCTCACTACCTCTCTGCTCTCTTTCTCACGATTATCGCGCCTCTCTCGCTTTCCCACCTACGCACATAAGATGCTAGAAATCTTGCATGAGCGTCCAAAGCTATTTCAACGCAGGATCAAGAAGAAAGTGTGTCAGAAAGCCGCGTTGGTCGCCTCCATCCCCATCTCGGCCCTCACCTTACTTCACGTCAACCCCTTCCCCCCTCCCTCCCTCCCTCCCATCCTCATCCGTGTAGTCGTCCTCACCCAAGATCCAATTTCATTTCGGATCGAGTTGGGTCACATTTGGTATACCGTCGTGGGTGCTGCTGCACTTAGCGTAGCACCCGTGTACGTGGAAGCGCTTTTGGAAATTGGTTGCCTTTGGGATAACTCGGTTATCTGCCCAGTGTCAGCAAGCATACATATCTCCCACCCACACTCGCGGCACTCGCGACCGAATACACATGCACCCTAATTCTATTTCGGGTAGCGCCTCGCCCGTTGGCGAAGAATCATGCTGACGCGAATGCAGTTTGTAGACAAGGTGGTGGTGGTGATGGTGTGAGTGGCTAGTGGTCAGTAGAAGGAAGAATGATAGGTTGAGGAAGCTTTGAGGTGAGACGATATGAAAGAACTTGTATGAAATGAAAAGTCACGCAGAAATAGGAGGAAGATAGATGTGAAGTGTATAGATAATTGATATTAGAAGGCAGGCCGTAATGCCCCAGTAAGTATGGTATCGGCGCATTTACTCAGTGAAGAGAAGTATGTACATCTATGAGGGTATGCGCCACAGTAATTGGCGTAAATAAAAGTTCACCACCATGCTTGTGTGGCATGTCCTTGTAACTCCCCAACCATCGTTCCAATCAATTCCAGTCTCCCCTTTTGGCGCAAGTGACAACTATTCAGTCTCAGCTTTGCTGGATACCCCCCACGACGTGTGCTTTTCGGTTTTTTGTTTTATTTGGTGCATTTTCAATTTAGTTGGCGCGTTCAAGCGTAGAACCAGTACTCAGCAGCGTATGGGATGCTGAAACCCCCGGCGGATTGGCAAGCTGTTGGGTTTCCTCCTGCTGTCTCAACACGGTAAACCTCGCCGAGACCAACACTTGGGTATGTCGCCTTTGCCTTCAATTGCAACCAATCGACCGCACCAGTTCCCAAAGGTCCCTTGCTTGCATCTGCCGGTGCCTTGACTCCCATAACCTTAGCAGCGTAAAGAATCTTGGAATCCTCATCAGTGAGGTCAAAGGTTGGTGTGCCGTCAGCTGTGAAGAAGTGGTGGCCGAGAACATCCAGGTTGATCTTTTTGGCGGCTGTTTGAATGCTACCTGCTGACTCGACTGGAAGGTTGACCATCATTGGGGGGAGAGTATGGAGCATGGCCTCGTTGGCGTATGCAATATCGGTAGCATCAAAGAGTGTTGCAATCGCTCCTATCAAAGTTGAGTTCGAGCCGGCGCCGGTGCAGGTATAGTTTTGCACCCCTCGGCCGATTGCTACAAATTGAAGAGAGAGGTCAGGGTTGTTCAGGTCTGGGTTGGCTGGATAGGCGATTAGTAAATTGTCTAAATCAAAAGGTAGAATATAGCATACCTCCACTGGCTGGAATTGTAGGTGTAGCAGACGCCGTTGCCGATGGTGTAACAACTGCGGAGCTGGTCGTACTGACTGCAACTACCTTCGTAGTAATTGAAGATGCGATGGCGGTGGTAGCAGTCGAGGATGCAACTACGGTGCTAGACACATGGTGGGGAGCGCAGGCATCTTCCTCCTCATGTCGAACTGGAGCTGCGATGGCGACGGCGAGCAAAGATGTAAGAGCAAGGCTCTTGAATACTATGCGTAATGAAGGCATTTTTGGTGTGTATATGGTATGAGATGTGTGAGAACCAGGTAAGAGGTGAGGCTCGCTGATGGAAACCGGGAGTACTGGAGGTCGAAGAGAAAAAAAGGTTGAAGACCAGTCGAAGAAGTTTATAGGTGAATGAAGCTATTAAATATGAAAGAGATACTGAAGGATGGAAGTGGATCTCTTGCTGAACTGTTTATCTGATGAATAGTGAATAGTGAATAATGAAATAAATCCCCAGAGGACCAGCTTCGACTTATACTTTCGAGTCTCATTTCCAAAGGCCATGTCGGCGGCCGTTAGCATGGTTCGAATCCGCAAACCCTACCACCAACACAGGCAAAGCAGGGGATCCTGGAAGGAGGTCGATGCCGTACATGGACGGACATGGACAACTCTGATGCTAAAATTGCTCCTGCGTCCGGCTGCAGAGTGCAGGAAGCTTAAGCTAACGAGGAAGAAAGGCGCCTGCAAGGAGGAGTAGCCCTGGTTGATGGTGGTCGGTCAAGAAATCGTTTTCTTACTGCCCAGAGCCCTGCCCCTCGTCAGTTATCCCTGTACTCCCCAGGATCATCGCCAGTCTGCCCATACAGTGGTCTCCCCTCGGTGAACCCTGGAGTCTCTCCTCCTCTTAGCGGGCGAGCATCTTGAACCGTGCCGCTGCGGTCTGCGTTACAAACATAGAACGGCTAGCTTAGGTCCCCTTCTGACAGGGCTCTGACTGTGTGCCCGGTCCTGTGAGTGCTCAGGACTGGACTGACAAACGCGGCCGCCAACACTTCCCCATTACCTTATGCTGTCTTGCGCAGCCATACTCTAAACGCAGCATCACCATCGCAATAGCCGGCGGCAATTCATCAATCAGAACCGTTCGCGCAATCAGATCCAACGTGTACTGCTCAGACTGGCTCACACGCTCACATCAACAACATCTCGGCAAGGAGCGATGGGTAAGATGATGGAACGAGCATTCCTTATGGCTCGAACACTCTAGCTGCACACAAATGCATCCGGGACTATCGTTGCTGAGCTGTCGAGTGTGGTTCTCCGTCATGTCGCACACTGGCTGCATCTGCAGTGCATGTGGTACTGGACAATGTGCAAGGACTGGAAAGGGGGAATCAAGCATCTTCTGTCATCACGATGAGAGTGGAATGTGGTTTACGAGCATGCTGGTGTTGTTTATTCGAAAAGAAACAATGTTTCGTGATCCATCAGACACGGTAAACGTTTGATCTTCCAAACAAAGTTTTGAAACTTCGAGATCAGATGAAAATCATCTGTGCAAACCCGTCTGCAGATTCCCCCTCTTCCTCCTCCTTCATTTCCCCCAACGCACGTTCGCATCACCAAGAAATCATGGTGGAGGAAGTCGATAAGGAGGCGGCGAAGATATCCTGGAAAGTGTGGAGTTGTTTATCTGAGTCTTTTGGGTTGTTTCTTCTCCATCAAGGGGTCAGTGTTTCGTTTCGATCTTCGTTTCGTCCAATTCTTCCGGGATCATCTCAAACATCACCAAAGCCTCATCCCAGATTCCCAGCAGCCCGTTCATCGCATGTCAGCCGAGTATGAGCTGCTTACCATCTGAAGTACTCGTACCAGCGCTCTGTTCTCTTGTCTCCATTTTTCAACTTCTCTTCGTCACAAATCCCGAGAAATTGAACATGTCAGCACTTTGTATAGCGGAAGTAATATCAAGGTTGGCCGGCCGAGTCTAGCTACGACGAGCAACAACAGTAATGGCATGTACCAAGATTGCATAGGCGCCATTGCCACTCAGCAACGCCGAAGTTCTCGTCTTATCCTGTGCAACCTCATCGTGATCGATATCGAATCGACTTCGGAGGGTTTCTTTTCGAGAAGGTTCATGGCTTTCCGTCCCCATGAAGCTTTTACTCCTTCCGCTTGGTCCCTTGCCTCCCAACCTCTTCAGGCCGTTTGCGGGCACAAACACCCCTGATTGTGCCTCTGAACTGCATCCGAATTTCTACCTTCGGTGAGTTCCACGCACCCTCAACTCTTTGACCATGTGCCTGTGCTGCTGACAGCCCATCCGAGCGAAGCTTCGTCCCCATTTCTGCTGGGGCTCCTCTGCAGCGTAACACCAGCAACTTACCCGAAAGTGTGTTCCTCGGGGATGGGATGGCACCGGTTAATTAACTCGACTTGGCGGGGGAAATGGCGACTAATTCGACCAACATTGGCTGCTGTGCCGTGTGAGCAAATGGTCCCAAATTGTCCTAAAATAGGACGGGACTGTCGAGCCCCGCCTAAGAATTTGCTCAGAATTCAAGCTAATTTGTTCCCCATTTAGATATGGATCTCAAGCTTTCCGATGCAAGTGTGCACATGGTATCTCCTCTCCTCTTCTCATCATCGCCGAATTTTGAATGGAATCTTTGAGCCTTAGATCAAAGAAAAACTCAACTTGATCATGCGATGGTATGCAGATCGCGTCTATCTCGATCTTGAGATTACCGCCAGCGCCTGCGTTTGTTTTCTGGCTTCTGGAGTTGTCTACCTACCCCATCTTCGTTGCTCCATTGGCTATCACACTCTAAGCGCCCACGAATTATATTCTGAAAACTTCGCGATCCTCGCACATCAGGGAAGCCCGTCCCGTTCCGGACGATCATTAAGACTTCCCATATGAGCCTCGAATGGAATGAGTTTCGGGGAAGGTCACATAATAGGATGGAAATTCTATGAGCATGGCTTCGCTCTGGAACTTGCAGAATATATTGCCTCGTTGTACGACCAGCATTGACAGGCAAACTCAAAACTATTCACGTGGGAAACCCAAAGTTTCCCCCACAAAAGTTCCAACGGCCCACAAGGATCCGAGCGGCAAAGCAATATGGACGAAGTAATGCTGTATGCGCCGTCGGAGGTTTAACAAGAAATTATATGGGTGTGGTTAAATCATGGCCTTCTTATCTGCGACCTCAAAAATCAACATCAAATCAAACTTGCTAGCATCATTGTACTCTCGAATTCTGCCTGTCGGAATCGAGGGAACTCTAGAAAAGCGCAATGCCAAGTTTGATACTCTGGATAGTAACACTAGGCATGTCTCTTGACTTGGCGATAATATGGAATACTTGTTGCAAGTCTTTGGCCGTGCCCCAATTTTGGGACTGTGCTTGGGGTCGAAATTGTTGAATCTTGTTTGGCCAAAGTAACAGGCAGAATCGGCAGATGGATCAAGTCCTGGTGGCTTTTTTTTTAAGGAATTGACGCCTCCAACAAGACCTTTCCAATTCTTGGGAATTTGTGTGGGGAAACTCTCCAGACATTTGGCACTGACAAGAGGTTATGAGGCGGGTCACATAATCTGCGGCCTCAATGAAGGCTCAGTCATTTTTCGGCACTCTTGGTCTCGTGGCGCACCCATAAGGCTCTCTGCTTCCACCTTCACTACGTAAAGAGATCCACGATGGCGTTTCCAGAAGAGTCCCGACAATGGCAGCGGTGAAGTCGAGGATAGCCCTAGAGGCATTGTTGCTATCATGACCGGTGAGCATCAGCCAATAAGTCGACACTTGAATCAAGGTTTCTGCGTGTTGGTGGCTCAATGCTCCTCAGGCCGATTATTCAACCGCCATAACTCTGCTTTACCAATACATCACAAGGTAAGGAAATGCAAGTCGAGCTTCGCTGTTGCCGTTCCTGATATTTTACTCTCTTCACGTAGGCTAAAAGCCTATGGTTGGTGCCAGCGCATTGACAACTGTAGACTGTTGGTGGAGTGTGTTGTGAATGTTGTAGCTTAACGATAGTTGTCAGCTCAAATTGACGTGAATTTCTGAGAGATAGTGCGAAGAGCCTGACTGGCGTCTAAGAAGTGCGCGAGCTAAGTGTTCATCCCACAAATGGCGTCCTGTTGTCCTGTTGGTGTATCCGTAATGGATCAGATCTCCTCGCAAGTCCAGAGTCTGATAGTCAACGAGCCTCGTAGGAGCATAGATTAACCGCTCATTGTCTTTCCTGCAGGTTTCTTCTACCATGCACCAGAAAAGCCTAAGCTGCTGTGACGGGATGTGTGCTGTGTTATCGTGGCTATCGCGCCAGGCGTTGGAAGCTTTGCTACACCGTCGGGGCAAGTCTCATCGGATATTCACGTATTGGGTAGAGGTTGGTGTAGCTGCACAGGAGGAAGTTGGAAGTGGTGTGAGCGTGTCGCGAGAACAGGTCCAGCACGGTGATTCAAGGCGACCTGGAAGGAAACAGCGATTGGAGCTCTCACATCACATCACATTGTTGCTTCCTCTAGGCTAGCATGAAGAGCAGCTACTACAAACTCGGTCATCCATCACTGCTGCTGCTATTGCTTGACTTGCTGCCAACGCCTATTTCCACTTAAGGGTTTGTGTGATCAACAGAGATAGAATTGCTTCCCACATTCCTACACAACTCAATCAAAGCATCTCACTAGCATAGGGACTTGGAGTACGAGTACTGAGCAGCTCAGAGGGGCCAGCATTGGGATACAAAGTTATTACCACGTGACGCGTTCGCTATGGTTCGGTAATAACTATATTGATAAATCCAAACAACTGAAGGGACTATTGGTGGTGCGGGAATTTAGCGACTGAACCATGACCTCGTGGTTCCTCAATAGCAACACCGAGACGATATCTAACTGTATTCGTCTTGCGGTATTGACTAAGGCTCGCCTTAGTTTTGCTAAAGAAAGCAGGATCTAAGGAGTAGAAGTGCCCAAGAGATGACATCCTGCGATAGGAAGGAGGGTTTATAAGAAATATGAGAAGGCAGTAGGAACCTAGATTAAACCGCTAAGATGGAGTTCATCTGTCAATGCAAGGATCAGGACAGACACAAATACGAGAGCAGCACAGGCAGCAAGTAATGATTCGAGGTCTCGTGCAGCTAGCAGGAATGCATGTGATAGAAAAAGTGCGTGAGGTAGTGTACACACTCTTCTACGAGTGAAGCGGAGTATTAGTTACAAAGGGCATGTGTGCTGCTCGCCCGCAATCATTTCTTCCTTTCCCTTGTCTCAAATCTCCAAGACTGCAGTCCAGAGCCGTAGCATCGTGCATCCTCGTATATCGAAAAGCTCTCTCTTAAACCTACACAAAGTCGACCACCCCTAACAAAAACATCGTCCTCAGGATCGGATTTTTAGCGCATTGGCGGGATTCCACCACTCATTCCTTGTAGTCTGTTTGCAAGCTGGGGATATTTCTCTTGCACTTCTAGTTGTGTACGCGTGGCTTCAGCATATGACAGGGCGTTCACAATTTCCCCCTCGGTTCGGGACAGTTCGGCGGCACGCTCGAAGTAAGTCAGCGCCTCCGTAACCTTGCCCTGCTGCAGCAATAATTGAGCCATAGTTGCGACAGCAATGTCGCATTCGGGATCGACTACCCAGAGTTAGCAATAATTTCAATATTGTCGATTAAGAGGACACACTTATTAACGCCTTCTGGCAAAGTTTTTCTGCTTCTGCGAAATCTTGCTTCCACTGGAAAAGTGCTAGCGCTTTGTTGATTAGCGGAAGGACGTTCATGCCCAAAGGTTTGGTCTGCTTCTCCATTTCCACTGCTGTATCGAACTTCTCGATCGCCTCGGAGTACTTCTGCTGATCAAGGAGAAGTTCCCCATAGTAATTATAAACATCTGGCACCTTGTCAAAATTCTTGATAGTTCTCCGGAATGTTGCCATTGAAGAGGCAACTGAGCCCATCTTATATTGTGTCACGCCAAGCTGGATGTGGGAGAAGATAAAGTCGCGGTCGAGATCGATAGATTTCTGGTAGTCTTTCGCCGCTTCTGCGAACTCCCCGAGGATGAAGTGGAGTTGTGCGCGGTGGTAGTAGATATCCGGGTCATCGTTGTTCTGTGCCATAGCCTTCTCAAAATCGTCCGCCGCGGAATCCTTTTCACCTAACTTCATGTTAGCAGATTCGGAAGTGTTTGGTAGATTTAACTCACCCAATTCCAAGTACATGCTTGCGCGTTTAATGTAGCTTTGGGTCATGCTTGGTTGTAAATCAATGCTTTTTGTTAGATCACTTAGGGCCTCGACATTCTCTCCGCGAAGATATCTAAATGTGCCGCGCATGTTGTAAGCAAACGCTTCATGTTCTCCTAGATCGGTCGATTCAAGGGCTTTATCGAAAGCCGCTGCAGCTTCTTCATATCCCTCGGCAGTCTTCTTGCTCATTGAGCGCAACCCAAATTGCAATTGGCCCAACCCGGTTTCTTCTGACAGCTCTGCCTTGTCATCCAATCCTTCTGGGGGGGGGCGAGCTCGGAAACTTTGAAGATAGTTGGTG
The DNA here is from genome assembly GCA_021365295.1 of Tricladium varicosporioides. Classification (NCBI taxonomy): domain Eukaryota; kingdom Fungi; phylum Ascomycota; class Leotiomycetes; order Helotiales; family Tricladiaceae; genus Tricladium; species Tricladium varicosporioides. Next base: position 1,637,271 of record JAJTIW010000002.1, read on the forward strand.
ACGAACGACGAGCTGGGTAATCTCTTGTCCTTAGTTGCAAGAATCGCTTTTCCTTTAGCTTCCGCGACCTTCTTCAATAATCGTTCAACAGCCTGCGCGCTAGATTCATTACGGAAGGCATCAATGATACAGCTCGCAGTGAAATCGAGGAGAGCCTCGCTGAACTTCTCAAGGTGTTCGTATGCATTAGCTCTTCGGTTCAAGGCCTTAACGTATTCATTGTCAAGGTTAATAGCCGCAGTTGTGTCCTCGATAACCTTTTCCCATTGACCGAGCGCATTGAAGCATGCTGCCCGATTGGAGTAAAAGATAGGATCAGGCTTGCAGAGAATTGCCTTTCCGTAGAGTTCAATGGCTTTGTTGTAATCTTTGCTTCCATACGCGGTGTTTCCGGCAGCCTTCAGTTTTCCAGCATAGTCTTTCCGCTCTTGTTCTGATAGTTGCCCAACTGTTGTTTCGTCTACCTCTGGAAGTTCATCTGCGGTTTCGACTGTAGGGGTCTTTGGCTTGACATCGGCGGTGCCCTTCTCTATATCTGCTGCTTTCTTTTCCTCTTCCTTTTTCCTCCGCTTTTCCTTTTTTGACTTCTTTGGTGTTTCCCTTGTGGTTGTTGTAGTATTCTAATAAACTTTTGTTAGCCAGAATCGAACCATAATTTACCACCTGGATCATCATACCGGGTCTGTTAGATAATAGAAAACACCTGCACCGGTAACAACGACTGCAACACCGGCAATTGTATATACAACGGCTTTGTTCTCGGATGCCCAGGTCGATATTCGGTCCCAGACGGATGATCCAGCTGTTGATGACGCGAAATCTGGGGGAGGTCTCCCAGCTGGGATTGGATTGGGCGCAGACATATGGAAAGGAGCGATGTATATTAAGAGAAGATAAGGTTAAAGGGGATGAAGGAAAACAACGGCGCGTGGTCGTGGATGTTGCTACAAACTCGATGATGGCATTCGCGAGCTGCCCTGCCAGAAAAAGATTTGGGTGATACGAGAGCTTCCGGCAGCAATTCGCCGTCGTAATACGCTAACCTCTTTGGGACCACCTCCTGAAATGACATCGCCAGCAATTCAGAAACTATTACATGCGAACCTAGACATTCCTATAGCAACAACTCTGATTGTTTTGAGAGAATTCTCTGCACTATGCTATGTACCTTTTCACGGATGTCTCCTTAGACAACAAACTCGAGAATAAGGAACTGATGGGGTGTGATGAAACAATGAAACCATCAATGATAAAATCCCTTATCTAGGTTTGTGGCAGTGAGTAGAGTTTTTTTCCTCGCTGATCTTGGTCTATCTAGCTGTATTTAAAGAGTCTACTTCGATTGGTTTTATAGTAAGTTTTGCTTTCGTACTAACCCACTCTCGGACTTCTTGGCTATCAAGAGAGTTGACGAGAACAGTAATCAATTGTGATTTGCTATACTAGGACGTCGTAAATTTCATTACCTTTAATATCTGAAGCTAGTGTAATATAACTATCTCAATATAAGCATGTCGTTCTCGACTTCAAACTATGTATACTATAGCGCATTGATGCTACATACTCCAATCTACGGCTTTTAACACACTTCCAAACACGCTTGCTGGCAAATAGGAACTCTCGAGAATTATCGAGAGGATTATCGCTAACGCTATACTGTCTAGCCATCTGCCAAGGTGGTCCCGAAATGCATACTGGTTACCGTCTAGCCCCTCGTACACAAAGAAACTAGTTTCAAGCCTGCCTCTCAATCATAGTATCCCTCAGGGAACGCTCTGACTCTCTCGGAATTGTTGAACGCCAACTGGAAGGGCTGACCTACGCCCTTTTGCTTGACCGTATATCTTACCAAGCATTGTCCTCCCAGTACTTTATCCAATCTTTCACATATCTTTTCCGAATCTGCGGCTGTATTGTTATTCAAGTGGTCAAGAATTGGTTTCAACAACATAGCCATAGCCAGTGGGCTCTCATCTCTGACGATGACGCGGTTTGCCCAAATCGAAAATGAGAAAATTACTAGACCCGGTACTACTGCCAGAAGCCCCATAGTAAACCAGATTATCCACCAACTTTCCACCACAAGGATATTGCCAACACATGGGTGATTGTCAGTGACCACATGAAGGGTCGCTGTTGGATAAATACTGGAAACCGCGATCACGCCAATGGCAAACCGTCCTATGAGTTTGCCTATTGAAGTGGTACTCCCGTTGGCAGGTGTTCCAAATGCGGACTCGTGGGGGTACACTTGATACTGCATGGAGCTAGTGTTATCAACATTGATGCCGAATCCTTGGAGAGCACTTGAATACAGTCAGTTACCATTTCCATAATTAAAGAGTCGGAATAGAGATGGTGAATCTGCTTAGGATAGAGAGAGAAAGAAGCTTTGGTCTAAGGTAAGAAGGGTAAAAGAAATCATTTTATTACATGGCCTTTGATGATATATCACGGAAAGTCTCTCCCACTTCGTGCTCAGGTATTAAACCGCCAATGACAGTACCAACGCTAATATTGCACTTATACAAGTAGGCATGCTGCTCATTTACTTCGTATGCATTTACGACCCCGCATCCAGAGCCGCACGAAGCATCGGGAGTTGTGAAAAAGGTCGTCTGGTCCATGCCACCAGCGTATGGCACCTCCATCGGCAAAGTAGTGTTATCATCGACATCTTGCAGTGTGATATGTGGCATCCCCCCCCTGTGACTATTGAGGACATTCCAGTGCTTGCAGCTCCCTAGGTCAAGAGAGGACGGTTAGTATTTGCCTGATGAGAACTATGAAGTGTATAGTCGATGGATAAAATCAGAGTTGGGATATCTTCGACAGTACGCACACGTAGTATTGATACTTCTATTACTGTAAACAGACGTAGAGTATGAAATCCCTGTGGGCTCAGAGTCTAGAAAAACGAATTTCCAGCTCTGTAGTGTCTCATCAAAGGAGATACAAGGGCCATTGTTCCAGTAGTATCCTACGGGAGGGAAGACCGTGCTGTTAGATTGCAGCCGAAGAGATTCTCGTCCATAACTATAATTTCCATTACTATACACCTTTGAGGTCCTTTGAGACATACCTATTTGAGACAAATTCTTGCATGGCACTCTGGTTACGGACGTTCCCAATACCATAGGCGTGAATTTCTGTCATATTTGGAAGTAAAGTCATGCCGGTGTTTAGTATTGCAATGGTGTTGTCCGCATTGATGCTAAAATTTAATCCAATAACGGCAATTGCAACTTGAGCACACTGTCATTCAGTCAGTACCAGGTATCAGTGGAGGTATAGGAGACCTACTAGAGTAAATAGGAGAAGTAAGAGGCACACAAATATCAAGTTCCAATCGTTATATGACCATCCCCACCGACAACATTTGCGGAGTTCTGATATGAGAATTACTATTTGGATTTTGAGACTCTCCATACGTAGTATGTTGTCTATCTTGATACTGAATTAGAGGGAAACATTATACATATTGTTGTGGAAGACAAACCTCTGCAAGAGTTCTGACTCTTTGAGTGAGTATGCGCCAACGAAGTAGAACTGCAGCCCGCTTGTATGTGTATGCGACATTCATTCCAACTGCCAAGGAATAACTAACAAAGACCACGTTAAGCCATTTCTTTTCAAAATTGCTAATGGGGTGTTTATTGGCATAATGGTAGACTAATACAATTAGAACTGGTTTATGAATTTTGTGACAAGGAGTTGGAGGAAGGCTGGAGGAAGACTTTTTATGACACCCTACAATATGGCCATCCCGGTTGATCAAATAGGCTCTAAGTAGAAGGAATGGTGTGTGAATAAAAGTTTTTAACTTACTAGAAACCATATATGCTGACAAAAACATGACTGTGAGTCCGATTTGTGCCAGACTCCAACCAAGGAGCCTTCCTATTTGCTGTTTGGAGTTGAATTTGAACAGATGACTAGTATTTTCTTCAGGGGAGCCTGCTCCGTTTTCGATATGGTCGATGCCATCCTTGTGGTTGATATTGTGCTCACGCTGTCGCAGGATCATGTCTTTCAAATAATTAGCATAATCTACTAGTGCCTCCAACATCTAGACTTCACCAATTCGAGAATCGATCAGCTCCACCAGTCCATCAGATACATTATGTTTCGAATGCGAAGGAACATTTTCTTTGGCAAGGCTTTCAGTGGTTTCTAAAGAAAGGAGTAAAGGCTGTGGCTCAAGCCTCGGCTGTTTCTCTTGAGGAGTTTCCATGGTTGATCTCATCTCCACTGCTATGGAGTTCGAAATTAGTTCTCCTGGATCGTGCATGATATCGAGAGGATAGTCTAGGTTTTTCGATTACCAAAATGTTACTGAGATGTACTACTCGGAACTTCGAAATGATGTGAGACCGAAATCACACCGAGATAAAGAGTGAATTTCAGTTCTTAAGCTTCCTGTTCGATTAAAAGTGAGCAATAATGTTCCCTGGTGCAGTTCAAGAATTCACCAATGATCACGACAAAGAGGACAAATACTTGTGGTCACGAACTGTAACTATATACAATAATAGAGGGCCAGTAAGATACTATACATTTTGGCTCTCCCTGGGTAGCACTGGAAGTCTAATATTCCGTCTCCTCAGCTCACTTGGATTTGCTAAAGGGAGGCTTTTTACAACATCCCAGAGTTGCATATATGTTTGATGGAGACTTCCAAGTTTCTGATCTACCAATGCCGCTAAGATATAAAGTGATATTTGATGACACTGGGTGATGATGACACGAAGGCAGTGTGAGAAACGTGCCATTGGCGTTAGTATCATATGTAGTATTGGCAATATACTCTGTTCATGACAATTAACTTTCTTAAAATACACAAAATTATAAGTGAAAATATATCAAATTTATGATCAGTATTATTTGATGCATGGAAGGAAAAGATAAATTTATTTACTATCGGAGATCTCTAGTGCAATAGCTGTGCTAGAAGTATAATGAGTGCTGCTTTTAGCGAGAGGGATGTGGAGACTGCATTCAGCAACTTCACAGGTCACAACTCTCTCCAAATTTCTTCACCCGCCACAATCCTGCCACAATCACCGTGCCAGACAGCGAATCACACAGCTTACGTGTTTGAGAAATCTTTGTTGAGTCAGGATTTGTGCAGACATCCAGAGGCGCTTTAATTTTGCTAGAAACCTTGAGCTCTAGTGACTCTTGCTTTATTTTAAGGAGGTTAGATATATCCATTCGAGTAAAATTTTAGTTGTAAGGGATATTAAAAACGTAAGTATTGCGATATATTTGCTATTTAACATTGCTACTGCTTAGGAAGGCGTTCTAGCGGACCTCTACTCCCGACTCATGTCTGACTCAACTGTTTAAGTTTTTGAACACCACCTAACTAATGATAATTTCATAAACTCTACTGAATGTACACTCCCTTTTAAATTTTCACTAACGTGGTATCCGATTGCTAGGTAGCTTTATTCAGTCATGGAGCCAAAGCCAGATTTTCAGCTCTTCTCATCTCTTCGATATGACCCACTCTTGTGCACCCTTCCCATCAACACCGAGACGTGGGAGAGCGACATAAAAGCACCAAGTCCATTTTATATGCTTCCGTATCACCGCGATCGCATGCTCCAGGCGGCTGAGCACTTTGGTTGGACCACTGCTGCCGACAAAATTCGTGGACCGGAAGGTTTCAAACACCTCCTCGAGAAACTCAATGAAGCAATCGATGCCTCAACGACCACCCCAATGAGAGTCCGTACGCTGCTCAATTATGATGGATCAATCATTGTTGAACCATCGCCAGTACCACCGCTGTCTATATTTAATCTTTACCCCACCCGGATCCCATCACCAAAAGCCTCACAGCCAGAAGTTAAAGTGAGTCCTCTGACAGGCGGTGCGCTCTCCGTAGGTGCCTCGGACGCCATCCATGGAGACCCACCACGTGATGAGCCCTTCATAGTTCTCCCAGATACAAACAAGACGGCTCCTTCACCATTCACCTCATACAAGACGACGAGCAGGGCCATATACATGTCTGGTCGGGAGCGTGTGGGTATCCAAGACATGGCCGAGAAGAAAGAGGTTCTCATTTTGAGCACGAAAGATGGAGAGATCATGGAAGGCAGCTTGACAAGTCCATATTTTTGGAGAGATGGGAAGTGGGTGACACCGAATATTGCAAGTGGAGGACAGATTGGGACCACCAGGAGATGGGCTCTTGGAAAAGGGTGGGTTTTTTGGGTGGTTATGGCTGAGCTTACGACGAGTGCTAACTGAGTGATAGATTTTGTGTCGAAGGTATTATTACAGCCGACTCTTTGATTGACGGTGAGGAGTGCTGGATCAGTAATGGAGTACGAGGTTTTGCTCCAGGGATAGTTAAACTTTCATAGAAAAGTGGCCCGTAGGACACAAAAGCCACTTCTGTGAAGCATCTAAACCTATGAATAAAACAGCAACAAGACCTAATCTTCAATATCAAATATATTTTCAAGCTTATGCAGTAAAAACCAAAAGACTTTTCTAGGTTCTGTTCGCACCTAAAAAAAAATTAAAATATATTGTTCCCAGCTTGTGATATCCAGAATAAGCGAGTTGCTCCAAAACATCAAAGCCTTAAAGCATCACAATTTTTGGGAGCGACATATTTATTTTTGGATAATATTCACTAGAACTCGCAGGAAGAGCCATTCGCATGCTCTCGGTTATATATTGCATACCAACATTTCCATTTTATACGGGGTATGCACCACCGTCCCCACGAGGATCACTACCCCCAGAATAGACTGTAACTCCGCCCTCGACGTGGCTTCGAATAAGCTGGCCTCTTCCAAACACTCCTCTCGCATATCCCGTCACAATCTCGGCCTGATGCCCCATTGCCTTCAACTTCTCGCATACTTCCTCGCTAATTCCATCCTCTAGATACACTTTTCTTCCGTGGCCATCACCAGGCATATACTCAGCACCTATACAGAACCGGGGCGCATCAAGCGCAGCCTGCGGGTTGTGCTTGAATGCTAGCATATTGAGCAGAACCTGGACGTGTCCCTGGGGCTGCATGAACCCACCCATCACACCGTACACAGAGTGTAGACTGCCATCGTGGACGTTGGTGATCATGGCTGGGATGATGGTGTGGTATGGTCGCTTTCCTGGCGCTATTGCATTTGGGTGTCCTGGAACCAGGGAGAAGTTTCCCCCTCGGTTCTGTAATACAAACCCGCAATCTTTAGGGACGATACCCGAACCGAAACCGTGGAAATTCGAGTTGATAAATGATATCGCGTTTCCTTCTTTATCGCTGACCGCGAAATATACGGTATCACTGTGATTATGTGCTGGACTGCCATGATCGTATACCTTGTCTGATGCCTTTTCGGGATTGAACAGCTTCGCTCGCTCTGCCAGATACGGTTTAGAAGTAAGTTCTGCTGTTGGAACTTTGGAAACATTTGGATCCGCCACCCACCAGCTGGCATCTGCAAAAGCAATCCGCAAAGATTCAATAATTGCATGAAGGTATGCTGCGGAATTGTGATCTTTCTGCTCAAATCTAGGGATCTTGCCACTTTCTTCAAGTGACTCCAATATGCCAAGTGCCATCAAAGCAACAATGCCTTGGCCGTTTGGTGGGTGTTCCCATATTTCGACCCCATGGTCGTCATCGTTGGTGCCTTGGCCAGAAATACCATCCACGAATTTCTGCATCGTCTTCCCATATCCTTGTCCCTTCCAGACATAGGAGATAGGATCAACAGGCTCGCTTCCCATTTCTAGATGCTTTTTCAAATCATCTAATTCAAGAAATCCTCCCCGGTCTTTTGTGACCTTCACAATTGCTTCGGCGATTCTACCAGTGTAAAATCCTTTCTTTCCATCTTTAGCAACAGCCTTGAAAGTATCTGCTAAAAATGTATTTTTCATGATCTCACCAGGCTTTGGCCCTCGACAACCATCTGGAGCATTTGAATCTGGCTTTAAAAGCTCTGCATAGTTAGGCGATGCCTCTTTTAATTCCTCTTCGCCATTTATCCACTAGAATCTATATCAGCTGAAGGTTACGTATTTCTAATTTGGCGTATTACTTGCCATAGTTGATGACAATTCAGATACCGGGAAACCTCTCTCTGCCAGTTCTATTGCTGGGGCCAAGATTTGTTCCATGGACAATTTCCCACTTCCAAATCTCTCAACAGTATCAACCCAACCAGCTGCTGCTCCCGGCACAGTGACTGCGTGTACACTACGGAGACCAAGCTTTCCATCTTCTCCATCTTTGTATCCAAGGTCTTTTCTTATTGCCTCAAGCGTGCACTTCATCCCAGCACGACCTGAACCGTTCATAGCCTCTATCTTCTTTGTTTTGGCACTATAAAATAAACAAAACATATCACCACCAATTCCGGTTGAAGTTGGTTCTGTTAAATTGAGACCAGCAGCTAGCTTCGATTAGCCATTGCTCTCTTCCCATCCAAAAGTGGCTTACCAACGGCCACGGCCGCATCCTATTGCTCTATCAGTACATATTTCGGTAAGTGGGGTAAAGAGGTGTTTACAGCAGCATTTCCTCCAGCATCCAGGACTTTCAGACCACATCTTGCCGCAAGGGGTTGTGTACAAGCAATGATACCCTCAGTACTATGTACAACACTTCTTCTGCTAGAGAATGGCTGGAAATTTGGATCTTCAGCCGGGTAGACTGAATTCAAATTTAGTGGCATTTTGTTTCGCGTTGTTGCACTGAACTTTCTAATCAGTTGTAAGTAACTCCTTGTCTTGGCAGACATATTCATTGGACTTACTCGACAACTCTTGAAGGCCAAACAATATATTAAATACTAAATAAGAATATGAGTCAAATAACCGGGGAAGAGGAATTATAAATGCAGGGGACTTTATTTCCGAGTTCGGCATCGTATGTGTTTGTCACTCTTCACAATCAATATGGAGGGGCCGCGGCAAGAAGCGGCCAATAGGGGCAGAAACGTTATGGGAATGCTCTAAACAGAGGGCGGTGTACAACATTGACAGGGGCAATTGGCTGGAGGTGTTGAAAGCTTTTGGAGCTTCAGGAGAGTACTGAATACAATTTTATGAACTATGTTTGGAGCTCCCTGGATCTGCAGACGATGTATGAACACATACTTGAAGCCTGGTAGGCGGAGACTGATACGCTTTGCAAGCAATGGTAACCTCCTTTGACTTACCCTGTTGAAAGATTAATACTTATATGGTCACAGAAAGCCATGGCTCCTTTTCGCCGGTCTTGCTTGCAAGAGCTCGGGATATGGCATCAGAACACGATCGATTGACCGACCAGACAGCAGAAAGCTTCGATGCGAAAATACAAAAACGAATTGGCGAACTGAAACGAGTCACGGAGGCATTGAGAGAATGGGAGGCCAGCCAGAATGCGATCCAGGAGCTTCATGCTCTGCTACGAGATCCGACAACAGACGAAGAGCTTCGCGAGCTTGCATCAGAAGATATGGCATCAACTAGGACGGAATTGGACTTATTATCCCAGAATCTCGCGGCATCCCTCACACCCAAACACCCTTTTGAAGATATGCCTTGTCTGATGGAAATTCGACCTGGCGCAGGTGGAGGTGAGGCAGCGATTTTTGCGTCTGATCTTTTGCGAATGTATAAGACATACTGTGCTCGTAAGAATTTCAGGCTTTCTATCATGAAGTATGAAACATCAGATGGGGATAATGGTCCAGGAGGGGAGCCTCCTCTTTCTGAAGCCATTCTTGAGATCGAGAGTCCTGGCGCATATGGACAATTAAGAAGTGAAGCTGGCGTCCACCGAGTTCAACGTGTGCCTGCAACGGAGACCAAAGGGCGAACGCATACGAGTGCAGTGAGTGTGCTGGTACTTCCGAGTTTGCCAGCCACTGGAAGTGATGGCATGTCTATGTCAGAGACAGACTTGAACGACCCGGAAAGTGATTACTATGTCAATCCTACAGATGTGCGAGTAGATGTGATGAGAGCTAGAGGGGCTGGTGGGCAACATGTCAATACCACTGACTCGGCAGTCCGATTGACGCATGTTCCAACAAATACAGTGGTCAGCATGCAAGAGTCAAGATCACAGCATAAGAATCGAGAAAAGGCTTGGCAGGTATTAAGATCTAGGTTGGCCCAGGCCCGGCGAGAAGCACGAGAAGATGAAGTGATGAAGCTGCGACGCGGTGTGATGGGAGTTGCTAAGATGGGACGAGAGAATAAGGTTCGGACATATAACTGGGGTCAGCAGAGAGTCACAGATCATCGAAGTGGGCTGAGTGTCTATAATTTGGATGATGTGATGGATGGCGGATATGAGCTAGATAAAGTCATTGACAGTGTTAAGACTTGGATGGGAGAGCAAGAGATGCAGATGCTGCTAGCCGAGGAAGAAGAGGCCAACGCCGCTCCTAAAAAGAAATGATACCACTCCAAAGCTTCCACACATACAAATTTCGACCAGAGTTTGACCAGAGCAGGTACTTTAGTTTGAGTAAATAAAAAAACCTCACATGATACTTTCCACCAGGCACATTTCAGCCGTCGCGGATAAAGTCGCGAATTGTGTTGCTAAATAGACACATCTCAAAAATCAACAACACCACCAGTCTTGGTCATCGTTCATACAATTCTATAAACGAGCCATGATTCTATCACCATGCCTATCTCGACGTACACCTCCATCCCTCTCGATGAGAATGATAGATCAAAGCATGTAGTTCGGCAAAAGACCACCGGGAGTTGGAGTTGGAAACCTTGTTCCATCACCGGGTCTAGCTTTTGCATTTTCGCCTGTCTTCTTTCTCTAGTGTTGATCTGCTTTAGTGCTGGGTTTAAAATTGGGCAGAAATGGGAGAGCTGGGCTGAACATGGGGTTGATAGTGGGAGGGTGAGAGAAGATGGGCTGCTAGATCCTCAAACAATCATGGGCTATAGTGTGTCCATACGAAACTTGAAGCAGAATATAAAGAACTTATAAATGCTAATTATAAATTAGTACCTAAAAAGGAGGTTAAGTTTATGTTTCCGACTAAGTATGAAGATAAAACTGAAGAAGGGGATAAAATTTGGGATGAGATGATGCCTCGTGAGTTCTTCACTAAAGAAATAAGAAGAAACACTAACAAGAAAAAAAGTTGGAGCAGGGTTTCTCAACGTCCCTCACCCAAGGGAATATGCTATGCCCAGGAGTAAAACGATCGAGGATGACCCGCAGCAAGGAGAAATTTACTCTGTGTCTATGACACATCAATTACATTGCCTGGTGTGCACAGTTCAGAAACTATATCAAAACAACTTTCGGTTTCTGATATGAGATAGGCTGTAATCCGGCAAGTGATCATTAAGTATGAAGCAGGAGATAAGTCCAGATTTGCAGGAGCTGGCCATGAATATCATTGTATCGACTACAGTAAGTGCTTTCTACTACCAACTAACACAAAAACTGAGCTAAAAGCTACACCACAGTAAGACAAGCTATTCTTTGTGCAGGAGATACCACTCTCGATCACGCGGAGATCGAATACACTTTAGATGGGAAGGAGCAAAAATACGGTTTCTCAGGTGCTAATGCTACGCACGTTTGTAGAGACTGGGATGCTATCAAGAAAGTATTGATTGAGAAGAGATTGGATAATAAGACTGGTATTTTGTTCTAATAGCACGAAATTGTCAATCATTTTGAGTTTTGTCTTCAAGGCCATTGTCAAGTGAAAACACGAAATCTATCTCCTCTCCCACAGTCCGAAAATTGCGAGCCATGACTTTGTGAGCAAGTAGACAGGATGAGCAACCTAGTAAGAGGAGTTTGCTCTGCTCGGGAGTGGGACTTCAAGTGACGCCTTACAGATCTTGGAAATTGCTTGAATTTGCTTGTCCCGATATGCTAGTCTTGAAAAAGAGCTATTGTGCAAGATGTGGCGGATCGTGGCGCTTGGCACGGCACAGCTAGAAATCATTCTGATTCGACTTTAAATCAACGACACTTCATTAACATTTCCATTTTCTTTCTCATAAACATGCTTTCTTCAATAGATCCGACACTTTAACTTCTCGATTTTGTTCTTTTACTAGACCGCTGCTTGCAAACCGGCTTCCTGTGAGCACCGAGGTGCAATTTATGCAGACGGCGCTTCGCCTTAATAAGAAGGTCTCTAATGTGCCTGATCCGATCCCCAGCTTTTAACTTTCCCGGCCCGCTCTGTACCTGGCACGACATGACAAAACCCTGTTGAAAACGTTATCACCGGTTCACAACTTACTTTCATGCTGTTTATCAACTCTCGGGCCTTCGTTACCATGGCAAAATCCTGGTGGTTGCATATTCCTTTCTCTCGGGGTCCTCCGTCATGGAACATCCACCTTTCTAGCTTGATATCCATGGTGTTATGAGATGGGAGCCACGAATCGCACGAAGAAACAGTCCGAAATGTTGATTATGGACTAGAAGCTTGATCCACACTTCAACGGGAAGGTGGGCAAAACTTATCTGAAGTTTGCCTCCATAACATCGGGCGATCACCCCAGCTCCTGGCTTTGAGCTCCTGGAGGCGTTCTCTTCGATAAACAATTCGACAGGCTCATTTGCCAAAATGTTAAACCTTCAATTGCGGCCAATGGCGGCCGCGAATCACATCGATAACTATAAATGAAGCTTTGGACACAGATCCGAATACCCACAGATAAAGGCCGCAGGGTCCCCACTGACTGCATCGCCCCATGCTTGTCCATGCGAGAGCTTCCTTTCAACTATGGTGCCGAAAGCTCAGATTGGTCGGGCTGGAGGTAAACGGGCGATTGTCGACCAGGTTACACCTTCCCCTCGTGGGATCATCGTCATCGTATAACGGGATTTTGTGCTACGGTAGGTGCTCGATTTGCACGGAGCTCTTCTTCAATATGTGCACTTTATAAGCTGCTTCTCCCCCCCAGTTATGTAACTTTTGTTCCTCTTGCAGCTCTTCTTGTCCTCCGAGAACGTCCTCTCAAGCCTGCTTCGAGCTTCTTTGCATAGTTGCAGAATTTTGAAAACATCTTCAAGATGCGTTTCTCAACTTGTCTCTCTGCTTTGGCAATCGCCTCCAGTGTTGTCATGGCAGCACACCACTCGGGACGGAGTTTAAAGCATGTGGGAATGAAGGATAAACCACGGCAGCACGCGAGACGAGAGCCGCAAATGCAACCAGAAAAACAGCGCCGTGCTACTCCGTCGCAGTACCTCACCAATTCCACCTCGAGTAAGAATCTAATTGGGTGTCTCTGTGGTATATGCTTACATACTTCTAGAATATGCTGTAAACGGCACTGCAATTCCTGAGGTGGACTTTGATATTGGTGAAAGCTATGCGGGACTGATGCCAATCAGTTCAGCACCAAATGAAACGAGCCAGTTGTACTTTTGGTTCTTTCCTTCCACGAATAAAGAAGCTTCTGACGAGATTCTGATTTGGCTTAATGGTGGAGTAAGTCCTCAAATTTCCATGGCAGTAAAAAATGACGGCTTCCTTGTTACATCACTTGGTGGCAATCGCTTTGTACATTACTTACATTTATATAGCCAGGTTGCTCCTCCCTCGAGGGTCTTCTACAAGAAAATGGTCCGTTCATCTGGCAATACGGAACATACAAGTGAGATTGGGCTACCTTGCATATACTAAAGATCCAGAAACTAAGTACAAATAGGCCCGTACCAAATCCATACACTTGGGTTAATCTTACAAATGTTGTCTGGGTAGAACAACCAGTAGGCACAGGCTTCAGCCAGGGCATTCCGACGGCAACAAGTGAGGCAGATGTTGCAGCACAATTCTTGGGTTTCTGGAAAAATTTCGTGGATACCTTTGCTCTTCAAGGCCGAAAAATCTTCATTACTGGAGAATCATATGCAGGATATTATGTTCCCTACATAGCAGATGCTATGTTAAACACCAACGATACCAAATATCACAACGTTGAGGCGACGATGATCTACGATCCTTCTACATCTTATGACGCTATCCAACAACAGATTCCTGCTGTGCAATTTGTTGATTACTGGGGCGGTCTTTTCCCATTCAATGACACCTTCGATGCTCAGTTACACAACATGACAGACTCCTGCGGATACACGGATTTTATCAGCGAATATCTGACTTTCCCTCCCCCCGGCCCCCTCCCTTCAAAACTCCCAGGAACTGATGCGAATGGAAAGACGCTGAACAGCTGTGATGTATTCGATACCATTTACAATGAGGTGTTCTATGTCAACCCTTGTTGGGATATCTATCAAGTAGCAACTACTTGTCCAGAATTGTGGGATGTCCTTGGGTTCCCAGGCTCTTTCAATTACCTACCAGCAGGAGCTAGCGTCTACTTCAACCGAACTGACGTGCAGAAGGCTATCAACGCTCCTTTAATCAACTGGGCCGAGTGTACCAACACAGATGTTTTCGTCAATAACACTGATCACAGCCTGCCATCTGGTCTAACCGTCCTCCCGGGAGTCATTGAGCGAAGCAAGCGAACCGTCATCGGACACGGTGCACTGGATATGGTCCTCATCTCTAATGGCACACTTCTTATGATTCAGAACATGACTTGGGGAGGAAAGCAGGGTTTCCAAACCAAACCGACAGATCCCTTCTATGTCCCATACCATAGCGACCCAAGCCTCTCCACAGTTGCAGCATCTGGCGTCTTCGGTACAACGCACACTGAGCGTGGTCTTACGTGGGTCAGCATTGATCTTTCTGGTCATAGTAAGTCTTTTTCGGCTACAAGCTTTCAAAACGTATCTAATGTCATTACAGTGGTCCCGCAATATGCCCCATCGGCTGCGTACAGACATCTCGAATTCCTCCTCGGGAGAGTTGATTCTCTCTCAAGCACTGTCGCTTTCACAACCGACCCATATCCTCAACCTAATGTGACCTCCCTCGGAGATGGTACTGCGCCGCCTGTCAGGATGAGAATGTAAATAAGCTGCAGTTATTCTATATGGTATCTGACATTGGATAAATAATGAATATAATTTATGATATATGATAGCTTGTTGCCCTTCCCTGTGAATTTGATAATCCGGCATCATAGAACTCGGCATCACTCCTCCTGAGTTGTAGACATCCCTAATTGCTCCTACGTGCATATTTCTAACAAAACGAGAGCTCACAAAATGAAAGCTGTGGTTCGTAACCTGCAGAAGTAACACGGGGTGAAAATTTCCGTTTCTCTTGGGAATCACTTTACGGCCATGAAGCATTATTGTTTGAATTGGCTTAAATTTCTATAAGGATCTTCACAGCTTCCTTTGTAGTTCGGGTGGTTTCATATCATTCTGAGACTATTTGTAGGGAGAGGTGAAAGGCGTTAGGGATATTAATATGTGTTTGTATCCGGTATTCGATGAAATGCTCACGGCCTCAGATAAAAAACCATACAAAACCCGAGTCTAGGAAAGGGAAGTAGTGGCGCTGCAGAAAGAGGCCTTTAGAACCGAGCTATGTGAGGGAGGGGTGGAGACTTTGCACAATATGCACTGTGCAAGATTGGGGGGTTCTACTTCCTAGGTAGCAGGGCAAGAGGGGAAAGAGTCCCTGACAAGAGGGAAAGTCGATTGCAGTAACACGTGGAGGGAAAGGAAGTACCGCGTATAGAGACTAAAAAATAGAAAAGGAAACCCGGAGGGGGACCGCAAATCACCGTCACAAATCATACAAAACACAAGAGTCATTAATGAGCTCGTCTCAATCCTCAACTCTGGAGGTAGCCAAGTTCTGGGCATCTAAAATACAGCTTGCTTACTGGAAGCATTGAATTACTAGACGCATCGCCTTTGCAGACCAAAATCTCACTCGTATTCCGCATGTCATCATCTTTCCACCCATCTCAGTCTCAATCTTGAGACAAGACAGACCCTAAACGCCACTAATGTAGGCAAGGCATTCCTATTTTCTGTTGATACAACCGAAAAGGTAAAGATCCGCCCACCCACCCCTCCACCAATGCAAGGAGCCACGCCGCTGTGTATGCTGTAGAAAAAAGGTTCATAATAGAATACAATGTACAGAAAGGGAAATATTGTGTTGTAGCAAAGTGTATGATTCGGGTATCGCATTCTTTTCCAAACGCCGTTGATCGAGACAGAACAAAAGAGACGTCGGTATGTGTAGATCGATATTCCGTATGCTTGAATATAAAAGTCATAATTGTGGCCAAACACGAGACAGTGTTGTAATAGTAGAATCTAGTCGTGGAGAAAGGTACATTTGGCGCCTTTTGTACACTTACCCTCGGCATAGAATCTGCATGGTCGCTTTTTGCCCAGATATTCCCCATTCTCATCAAAAGGTGGATCACTCTTTGGAGGCTTTGCACCAGTCCACTCCTTTAACTCATAGCCTCGCTTAGTCTTCGACTTTGAACTTGAGTTGTTTTGAGAGTTACCGTTCTTATTAGGTGAATTGTTGTTTTCGTTCCACGCGCCATCCCATCTCTGCTCTTGGCCTTGGCCAGCATATCCTTGAGCTTGAGGTTGGGGAGGTGCTTGGGCTTGGACGGCGGCAGCCCAGGCGCTGTAGTCTATTTGCGGAGCAGGTTGCTGTGATGCGGTGTTGCCAGCCATGCTATAACTAGTTAGAAGGCCTTGTACCTGCTGCGCCATATCGATATTTGAAGGGATCGAAGTCATGGTTGGAGGAGGTGGTTGATATGCTTGGGGTTGTGGGGGTAGATATTGTGAAGTGAGCATTGGGGGTGGCTGAAAGCGAGCGGCCTCGATTTGAGCTATGCGTTGCTCTACCTCCTCCTTCTCCTTGAGTGCCTTGTCTCTGTTATAGCCCCCCCACCATGCGGCTCTCTGTACTTCGTTGGTCATCCAAGCAGGTGGCTCGACAGGTGGATAAGGTTTGCTCTTGAGTGATTCGACGATGCTCAGGATGTTTTGGTACTCAGCAGGGTCCATTATGAATGGTTTGTTGATGTGTTGCGTAGGCGCATGTGGTGTTGAAGGTTGCTGAGGAGGCCCGCCAAGTTGCTGCAAAATCGAAGATATTTGAGGTGATGGTGAAGTTGAGAACGCATCGGTACCGCCTCGGTTATGATTGCGGGGTCCTTGTTCTTGCATGCGACGAACAAAGATCTGTATGGCACGATCGGGGCCATAATGTTCAAGCTCTTGGAGTCGTTGAAGCAGCCAGGGCTCAGTGGGCTGTCTCAGAAGACGTTCTGACTGATTTTCACTTGCCCCATCGAATTGCGGAATAGAAGTGGAGGATGGTTCTTTCGGAGTTGGTGGAATGTCACTTGGATCAGTATAAATAACCATAAGCTCCAACCCCTCCCGTCTTGTTTGTAATTCTTGCTCTCGGGTGGTAAATGTTAGGTCTCCACCACGGGTATTATATTTGCGCCCCCATTTGGTTGCTTTTTCAACATGGTTGAGATCAATCGAAATGAGATCTAGGTATGGGCGATCCTCAATTTCCCCAGAGCGAGTATCGTCCTCATCATCAATTGAGATGCGTTGTTTAAGCATCATACCCTCGCTCCGGTCGTCGTGAGCATCCCTCAGCATATTATCTTGGCGACCTTCATCCTCAGCCTGCTCGTGCTTGAACAGTCTGATCTCCTCCAATTCTGGACCATCTTTGAACTTGACTCTGAGATGGCGCCGACTCTCCTTTCTCTCCCTCTTTGCCTTCTCTTCTGGAGTTTCTGGGGGTCGAGCAGGGGCCTCAGGAGCCTTTGGTGGCTCAGGTGGTTTAGCGATACTAGCCAAAAGGGCACCAAGTCTGGATTCCGTGGGTGGCGAGGGCTCGCGTTTCTTAACGACTGGTTTGGGAGCAGGCTTAGTAGCAAGGCCAAGGAGATTACCCCGTTTAGGCGGTAGAGGTTTTGTTGCTGAAGGGGTTCCTGATGCGTCCGAAGCAAACTTCTTGTTTGGCTTTCCATTGCTGCCGTCACCATCATGAGGTCTCTTGGCAGGATTCGAAGGGGCTTTGTTTGTATCTGCTGCCCGAAGCTTACTCTGCTCAATCTTGTCTGGTACCTTCTTCTGCTGCTCTACCTGTGTAGAGTCTTTTTTAGTCTTGGACGCTCTCTCCTTGGCATCTGTAGTGTTCGCCAGGATTGCAGTGATGTCCTTATTGATTTGGGTATCATTCTTTTTGTTCCAGCGCTTGGTGATGCTCTCAAATTTGAGTCTCTTCAACAAGTCATCAGTCATTGTTTGGAACTTGGCAAGTAAGCTAAAGACCGCCCTAGGAAGTTTGCCTAGATAATCATCCCTCTTGATGCACTCAATCAACGTGGTTGTCAAGCCATTCACAAGTCTATGATGACCACCAAGATTCTCTACTATAGCACCGTACCCAAGGTCATTAGCAACATTAATGGTTTGGTAGAATGCATCAAGCAGATCTCTGCGCTCCGTTCTTAATCTTTGTGCCTCTGCTGGACGAGAAGCAGCATCCTCCAAAGCCTTAGAATTCGACTTTATTTTTGTCCGAAGGGCAATCACAAAGTTACCGTATTCTTCTATTGCGGCCTTTACAACATCGGTGTTTGGGCTTGAGTGAGGATCTTTCCAGATAACTCCAATCGCATCCCACCGGTACTGACCAGCCATGTCACGGGGTCGAGTGGGGCCACGGACCTAAAGGTCAATATTAGCTTGGTCAATATTTTGACTGTTCATAAGTGGAATGCGATAACAGCGGTAGATCGTGGGATCAATCACGAACGTTCAAAAACAAGAAAAAGGGCCACGCAATTATTGTTATCACACAGAAGAAGGGTTGCATACCGTGCTGATGTCTTGAACTGGCATTTCGTCTTCCTCGTACTCGGACTCTTCCTCTGAACTGCTCTCTTCCTCCGAGGAGCTAGTCTCTGTTGGTGTTGACGGCGACTTAACTGCACTTAAACCGCCATCTTCACGTAGAGCTGCTATCTTAGCAGTTTGGGGTTTTGACCCTTGACTAGTTCCCTTCCATTTACTTGAAGTGGGCTTTGGGGTTTTCGTGCGATCTTTCTTAACTGAGGGACGTGCGGGTGTTAAAATTCCTAAGCGAGAAGTAAATAACTATGTTCAAGGTAAAAGGTGAAGGTTGAACGGAAAGCACCTACGTGACGAGTCAAATCCGGGTACAAGCTCTCGTCCACTTTTAGCTTTTCTCGGATGATACTTTGGTATTGTATCTACGAAAGTTACGTTAGTCGAACTGCATCAATCAAGAGGCAGTGAGCTACACAAGGATGAGGAACTGACTTTTGAGACTCAATGTGATCTGAATGGGCTCATCTTCGAATGATATATATGGAGCGTGAGCAAGAAACTGCTTCGATGAGCTGTTTGAAGCATAGAGGTCCGCATGTGTCATTCTTAGCGAGCTTTCTGGCTGGCTCTGCTTGCTCTGCGGTATGCGTGAAACGCTTGGTGGAGTTTCCAACATTTGCTTCTTGATCTCAACGACTGGGGGTTTGGGTTCATTATTTCGAGCTTCAACAGGCAATGTTGGATATGGAATAGGGCTTGCTACATTACGTTGAACATGTCCGTTCTGTGCATTGTTGTTGTAATATATAGCGGTATGATCCTGAGGTCTTTGATTAAAGTTCCCAATTCCATTCACTACTTGTTGAGCCTGTTGAAACCCCACAGAGGGCACCCCACGATTCATATTTTGGTTGGAAGCCATAGCATACTGGAGGTATTGGGGGGAGATTGTTGCATTAGGGGCAACGGAGAAGGAGCTATCCTGGGTCTGGTACGGAACCGAGCTTTGCAAGGAAGGATCAACACTGGATGAAGTCTGACGAAATATGTCGGATGGTCGAGACTGCTGGAATTGTGAGGCATATGGTGAGTTCGAATAATTATTTAAAGTAGGAAAAGACGACTGCTGTGAAAGATCGAAGTGGTCGTAGGATGGTTGGGGCGTATTCGTATATCGGGAGTAGAGATCTTGTTGTGGATGACCTTGTTGGGCATAGAGAAACTGATCATTCCCAGGAGCAGACCAAGTAGTATTACCCATGAGTTCATCATAACCCCCGTCCTCCTGGAGATATCCATGACTATTATGTCCCTCCATGATGCCTGAAGAGAATATATTATCACGTGATAAGTTGTCAAATGGGATTATGTTTTTGAAGGTGCAAGATTATCGAGAGTTGGGTGCGGGAGTAGAAAAAGAGTGGTTGGTTTTATCGAGAGTGGAGCTGATAATGGCGCGTGATTGGTTGCTAAACGAGAATTGAATCAGCCTTCGAGTAACTTTCTAGATACCCTGTTCTTTTGACTCGGGCGCAAACAGCGAGCGGACAAGGAGGACAATCTGCGGAAGTCGCTGCACCCCGCCGCCGTAGCCAGCAGGCTGCTACAAGCAATTTTTGCCAACGCGCAAAACAGCGCAGAGCGTGTCACGCCCGCTGAGCTGCAAAGTGAAGGCTGTGACAAGACAACCTTTCAGCGCGATGAGCCGCTCAGGATAGCACTGGGAGCAGGACTCTAGCCGTCACCACCACAGAATGACAGAACCTGGTAGCAGCGCAACCTTCAATGGTTTTGTCGCCCTGCAGTTTGGACGATTTAAATCGCGCGTCTTGTACGCTGTATTTTGCGATCCCGTCCCCTCTAAGTGCTGGAGCAGAAGCGCGAGCTTATGTCTAGGCAGATTGAGGAGTTTGGGGGCGCAGCAAATTGATGGAGTGTGATGTTGGTTGTTCTCTGCTCTCTCTTCCCCTGAAGGCGAGCGCGCAAGATGAAGTGTTAAGGTGTCACCGTACCCTTTTCTAAAGACAAGCTCTTCCACGAGCGACGCAACCCCTTCAACCCGATTCACTTTGTGCAGTTCATATGTACGATCATTTGTATCTGTTAAGGTTCGAGGCCATGACGGCCTAATGAAGGGGAACTGGGTGTTGGCAATTGAGGATGGAGAGGGATGATGAGTGTCGTTGAAAGAGAAAGGAAGAAAGAGAGGAGACCGCGGTAGGTAGGAGTTGGGTCGTTTGGCGCTAGCAGAATGGGGTTAGCTTATTTCTGCCTTACTGTGTGGCCTCGCCCTGCAGGCCCAAGTGAATTGTGTACGATTGAGTTCCCAAATATGAGGTTGCTATTCAGTAATTGTGATCTGTCCTAAACAATTCTCAGCACTTTCTTTCAATCCAGAGCTGAAAATTGGATCTGCGAAAATACATGCGATAGCCTCAACATCCTGGCTGAATTGCAGCCTTCAAAATAGCTTCAGGAACCATGGCTGTAAGCCACAACTCTCTGCGAGATCGCCAGATTAGTATTGAATCCCCATACTTCTCTAGAAATTATGGTAGCTGACCTGTGAGTAGGGTCGATCGAGCGCATGCTCAATCTGAACCACGAAGCCGAAGAATCCGCCAACCATGATGATCACCATGGCTTGACAGTCCCCGCTGCCCCATTACTTAATTCAGATGGAGATCCAATCTGGAAAGTACTTGTCTTTGACGATCTTGGAAGAGATGTTATAAGTAGTGTTCTGCGAGTCAACGATTTGCGGACATGGGGTGTTACAATGCACATGTAGGTAAACTTGTAAAAGCTATATGCAATGCCTATTCTCAAGCCATTAATGACAAAGTCAGGCATATAGCATCTGCGCGCCATCCTATACCTGATGTGCCAGTCTTATATCTAGTCGAACCAACATCTTCAAATCTCCATGCTATCACCACCGATCTCTCCCGAGGCCTATATTCCCCCGCATATATCAACTTTCTATCTTCAATACCACGGCCATTACTAGAGGATTTTGCTCGACAGACAGCAGAAGCAGGGACTTCGGAGAACATAGCGCAATTCTACGATCAGTACCTAAACTTCATCGTTGGAGAGCCAGATTTATTCAGTCTTGGAATGAGAAAGGAGAACACATATTGGGCGTTAAACAGCGCGCGCACAAAAGATGAAGAACTAGATCATGTCATCGATAGAATTGTGAGCGGGTTGTTTAGTGTGATGGCTACAATGGGTATGGGAAATCTTTGGAGAAATAAGAAGTGGAATTTAGCTGATCCGTATAGCTGTCATGCCTATAATACGATGTCCCAAAGGAGCTGCTGCGGAAATGATTGCTGCAAAGTTAGACCGAAAGCTTCGAGATCATATCTTGAATTCCAAAGACAATCTATTTTCCGCGCCTGCAAATCGATCATCCGCCACAGCACCATCATCTCGGCCAGTTTTGATCATCTTAGATCGAAATGTAGATTTGATACCCATGCTTTCGCATTCCTGGACATACCAATCACTTGTTCATGACGTCCTTAATATGAAGCTCAATCGTATCACTGTCGAAAACCCCGTTGACGAGGAAAACCCAGCGAAGGGTTCGACGAAAAAAGCTTATGATCTGACAGCAAACGATTTCTTTTGGGCCAAAAATGCCAGTGTTCCTTTCCCTCAAGTAGCAGAAGATATCGATGCTGAATTGATGCGTTACAAGGATGATGCAGCTGAGGTGACAAAGAAAACAGGCGCGAACTCGATAGAAGATCTACAAAATGATACTAGTGCTTCTGCCCAGCACCTGAAGGCAGCTATCACACTTCTACCCGAGCTTCGAGAACGAAAAGCAGTCCTCGATATGCATATGAATATCCTAGCTGGATTATTGACTGGTATCAAGAACCGTCAGCTTGATAACTATTTTCAATTGGAAGAAAATATCATGAAGCAAACGAAAGCACAGATGTTAGAAGTGTTGAGTGATGCCGACAAAGGTAAAGATCCGAATGATAAATTGAGACTGTTCATCATTTGGTTCTTAAGCACGGAGCAAGACGTGTCGAGAGCAGAGATGGAAAAATTTGAGGAATCCTTGAAAACTGCTGGTGCAAATACCACCTCCCTCTCATATGTCAAACAGTAAGGACAGGTAAAATCCTTTTGAAATAAATGCTAACCGCTTTTCAGGGTCCGGGCAACAACTCGCATGACCATGATGGCATCTGCTCCCTCTCAAACTACAGCTCAAGCATCCGCATCCGCACAGCTCTTCGGTGGTTTCAGCGGGATATCCTCCCGTCTAACGTCCACTCTCAAAGAATCCGGTGTAGGCGCCAACTTCGAAACCCTCATCTCAGGTGTAAAGAACTTCCTTCCTGCAAACCGTGACCTTACAGTTACCAAAATCACAGAATCTATCATGGACCCAGCAGGAGCAAGCAGTAGTGCTATCGCCAAAACGGAAAATTACCTATACTTCGATCCTAGGAGCGCAAACGCACGAGGCACGATGCCACCACCTAGTGCTGCAAGAAAGGGCGAGCAAATGCCGGGTGGAATGGGAGGACATGCTCCTGGGACTGGTGCAACTTTTGGGCAGCGGCGGCAGGGCTTTAGTGAAGCAATTGTGTTTACTGTTGGAGGCGGAAGCATGGACGAATACGGCAATTTACAAGAATGGGCGAAGCGGACAGGTGCTGGTGGTAGTGGGGCAGAAAAGGGAGCTGGAAAGAGGAGAGTGGTATATGGAAGTACAGAGCTTGTTAATGCAGAGGAGTTCCTCAAGCTCGAGTTGGAGAAGTTGGGTGATGAAGCGGCTTCGTGAATATAAAAGAAAAATAGAAAATTTCGGGAGCAAGCAATTAATGTGCAGAGTAAATTTCGATGTCACTGTGGTGGATTTCTGGGGCTACTCAAGGTGATTTATTGGAAGTGATTGATATGGGGTATATTGATCTACGTTGCTGCTGCTATTCAGCAAGCACTCATTGCATGCATCCACTCATGTACAGTACAGACCCTCTCGAAGAGTCGACATACACGCGGAAACATCCATTTTACCTCTACTAACAACAAAGGTGTATCTCATAAAATCCAATGAACCTGGGCCGCATAAAAAAAAAAGGGAAAAAAGCTACGCTATACATAACAAACACATCATGAAGGGACTATTTCCTGAACGCGCCGTATGATGCTGGTGGTGGACGTCTGGGTCCGTAGACCACAACGATGATGTGACAACAAATACACAAGCAGTATGCCTCCCATACTCATTAGAAGATTTCTTGAGGTATTCGGTTTCTCCCCTAAACTCCACGGAACATTCGCACGATCAAGAACCACATGGCGCCAATGAATTTGAACGCCGAGAGACCAGCTACAGACCACAGAACGACAGCCAAGTAGATTTCGCTCTTCTTGGTGTCAGACGTGCTGCTTCCAGTAGATACTCGTGACAGACCACCAGAGCTAAGAACGATTGCGCAAAGACCAAAATTGCAGACAAGCCAGAAGATAACAACACGAGAACGGAAGCCTTTGTAGTAATCTTCTTGCTTTTCGCTTGCTGAAATTTCGCGCTTCTCTTGAGGGGCCTTGATCGCAATCTTCTTCATTTCCTCCTCGTATTGTGCGTTGAGATCAACATCGTCGGTAGGAATGTTGACGTCAACCTTTCCGCCCGGCTTCAGTGTTGCTGATGGCAACTTCTCGGCCTTGTCATCACCTTTCGTACCCCATGTAATATCGTGAGTATTACAGAATGCATAAACGTTGAGGATGTTAATGTAAGATGGAGTAAGCAGTAGATATTGAATGAAGGAGGTGAACATGTGCCATGGGTCAAAGAAGATAAATGACACCACAAACCAGAGGACGTAGGTCGAAGCTAGGGAGACAATCAGGGTGTAGAAAATCTTGTTCTTGAAGATGTCGGAGACTGAGAATTGCCCATCTGCAGTTTCTTCCTGAATCGATTTCACGGTAATGAAAATCGACGCAAACATCAAATATCTAGTTGCCAGTTAGCACCAGCTCCATCTTTAGCAGACTTCATCAAACTTACGCCATAATAATAGCCCAGAAATAAACCATAGACATATAGGCAAAATTTGATCCTTGAGGACGATTACCCAACGCGAGGACGAAACAGGTGAGAAGCGTAAAAAGATAGAGCCATTCAAAAACGACACCGAGAATAGTACCAACATTGCCAAGAAGTTTTGTGTCGCCAAGAGAAGTCGTCAGGATATGGAAGACCAGGAAGAAGTTGCCGATTGCGAACCAAGCAAAGATCATGCTAATAGTTTGGTACAAGAACTCGAGTTGGAACATGATCTTTCGTAAGAAGCTATGATCACTTCGGAAAAGCTGGTAAAAATGCGCCAGAGCATAAACAGCAGCGAAGAAACTACCGTTTAGCCATCTTCGTCGTTGCAGAATCAATTCGGCCATAGTATCAGGAACATCTGTCTCGCCAGTGGCGCTCTTTACGTACTGAAGGATCCAATGGCAATTTCGTTTGGAGACCAATTCGAAACACAGAATACGATCTTCGGCAAGATACATGTTGGCTGTGAAAATACCAGCATTGGCGCCATGCATTTTTTCTCCTGCAAAGTATTTCTCGAGAGGCCCGTTTCCAGCCTTATCATTTTGTAGAGCCACATAACGATATGCAGAGAAAGCACCAGGCAAAACGGAGATGAACCCAAAGGCTGATTCCAAGGGCTTGTCGAGAATATTGCTCATCTTGTACTCGAAGTTCTGAGTTGCGACCAACGGATTGACCAGATTCTTGCCTCCAGGTCCCAACATAGCCTTAATTTCACCACAAGCACCGGCGCACATGGGCTCCAAATCAAAGGCCTTCCATAAATGGTAAATTGAATCTTTACCTGGCTTGGTTCCAGCATCGATCAGAACACAGATATTTGGGTCCAGAACACGACCAAAGGCCTGGAAAAACCATCTGTGCGAGTTGATCTTCTTCTGGTTCCTCTCCTTAAGGCAGAAAAGCACTTGTACCGGTTGTTGCTTTGGGCGCAGTTCCACAACATCTTTTTTGACCGATATTGATACCTGAGTGGTATATTCGTAAATATGCGCTGTGACGTCCTTTCCGTTAACTTTCTGCTTTGCAATACCATCTTGGTAGACACCCATGCCGGCCAAAACAGCCCTTGTTCTTGGGTTGATCTTGCCACGGCCATCGCTAACCACACAGACCACAATCTTTTTCCATGCGTCTTTACCCCAGGTTTTGCTATCTTTCCGAGAACACATGTATTCAATATTCTTGAAAACACCACTCATTGTCCTGGCGAACAGGACGTCATCTTCGTTGTACATTGTAACAACAATGAAAAGTTCAGTATGACGAGGCTTCGCAAACAACTTTTGACGCAAAGTAAATCGCTCCTCAAAGAACTCGCTAGGATCGCAGGTTGCAGCCGAATATCGCATGTGCGTAAATTCATCTCGCTCTGGGGGGTCTGCATGAGGCACTTGGTTGAGCAGCTTCGGTGGAATAGGACAATCTAGGACCAAATTTCCATTGAACAATTGCACTTCCTTCACTGTCTTGAATCGTCGAAGTCCCGGACCTGGGGTCGGGGCAGGCGAAATGCTAGAAGCCCCATCATAATCTTTGTATTCTGGGTGACTGTGTGGATCGGGCCCAAAACCATTATCGTTATTCTGCAATATTGGACGATGATCATCATCGTGATCATAAAACCCCGGCTCATGGCCCGTAGGATAATTCGTCAAAGGGTGCTCCTCATGAGGGGATGGCTGATATGGCTGTTGGTAATATGCATCTTGGTGTTGCTGAGGATTTATGGCATAATCTTGTGTGTAATTATGGTTTGGGTCGAGAGGGTAACGCTGCTCAAATTCTTCGTTGTGCCCGTATGAATTGTTGATGTTCTCTACCGAGTACTAGAGAAAAAGAAAGACCTCGTCAATAATCATTCCTATCGCCTCGACTTATTTCGCAGGGCTACTCACTGTAGGTTGGGCCTGCAACCGATCACTAGGTGTATATCTTCCAGGACCCATAGGTATTTCGAGGTTATGTGCAGGAGGGGCAGGAGAGGTAGGTAATCCACCCGGTCTGCCATATGGCGTCGACGGGTCTTCTAATTGATATCCATGATTTAATGGATTACCTGGCGAAGGTGTTCGACCTGGTCGGTTCGCCATATCGTAGTAGTCTCCAGTATTTTGTCGGCCTTGGCCTGGTCGGTCTAGAGGAGCGTGATGTCAGAAAGTTGTTGATGAACAGAAGGCTGCGTAGACTCTATTCAAGGAGGATTTGATTTGAAGCTCCTGTACTAGCAGAAGAAGAGTGTTTGAGAATATCAAGAACCTTAGTCCCGATCCTCTGTGCGCTTCAGCGATGATGGCGGGGACTAGGAAGCTGGGCTGTGAATCAAGAGGGTACGTAAGGTTCAAGGCTCAAGCACATTCACTGAAGGTGGCCTTCTAAAAGAAAAGTTTTGAAGGTTTGAATGGAAATACCCGCGAAATTGAGGGACGTACCTAAACGATTATAGGACATGGTTGTTCGCAGTCTAATGTTCTGTGGAGTCCTGCGTTATGGTGGCTTCGTGGAGGGATTCCTGTATGGGGTCGCAAGGAGGAATGCGCACGCGGCAATCTACGTGATGCGATGAGCGCCCCCTATTCTCGGTGAAGGACGGCTTGGAGACTGAGTTTGAGAGGCTTGCGAAGGACGCTGATGGGCACAGAACGAAATTCGAGTTCGTGGTGAAGCACTGGAAGCACTGAAGCTCCTCAGCAAGGCAGGATGGTAAAGTTGTTTCAGGAGTTCGCGAAAGGGTCAACAAGGGCTTGTCTCCACAGTGATTAGGATTTTGATTCGCGCCAATCTCGGGGCACTGTTTCAGATGATCAGACTGCTCTTGATCAGATATTCTGCCAAATGACGATGGGTGGACGATGGATGACTTCAGTTGTCTTGTCGTCTTAAGAAGAGAGTTCGGGAGGCGCGCAGACCGCACCGAACCATCATATTCATGCACCACAAAAGCAGGCTCTTCTAAGGCGAATTTCTGCATTCATTCATCACGAAGAGCAAGCATCACCGGCTTTGCACCCAAAATAGCAAACCTCAAGTCAGCACGTGGAGAAGCTGTTCCTAGCCACAATGACACGAATCATCACCAAACACACTAGCCACAGTATCCAATGAGAGCAGGGGTTATTCATGCTGCAACGGCTGCAAGAGCATCACCGTTGAGGCTGTGCTGCAAGTTTGAGATGATCTGCCGGAGTGCCAAGATATCAATCGTGGCCCGAGGACCATGAATCTGGAGGCACATCATGATGGGGCATCGTATTTAAAGATACCCGAACCTCATCATGATACAGGACCTGTTCTTCGCTTCATGAGGAGAATAAGTACTTGCCACGCCCTCGGAATGCGAGACACCCACAAAGCTAGTCAGCATGCCTTATGCCTTACGCGCGAGCCACTCTTGTGAGACAGGACCATGAGGCTCAATAAAGCACATCTTGCTCTGATTCCAAATCTATGACGTGCCATGATACCTTCTTCCAACGCCATCGCTATTTAATATATACCCGATCAAGCCTTGATATCTGGAAAGGTATCTTTCAAGAAGTTTGTTGAGAATCTTACACACTGTTCATAGGCTATCTCAAAGCCATCTCTCGCACCGTAATATGGGTCATCAACCTCCTCAGCTTTCTTTTTCCCTGCGTACTCTCCAAACAGCATGACCTTGGCCTTACCACCAGCCCGCCGATGGATCTTTTGGAGATCGGAAAGGTTGTCTCGGTCCTAAACCACAAGGTAAGTCGGGTTTGAAATAGAAATCCCAAAAGATCAAGCAATCAATTTTGAAGAAAACGAAAAGGCTTGAGCATTGAGCTGAGGGAAGGAGGAATTCCAGCATAATTGCCATTAAAAGGACCAAAAGGGGGCAATTTCACACTGACCATGGCAAAGATATAGTCAAAGCGCGAAAAGTCTGAGGAGAGAATCTGGGGAAAGGGTCAGTAACGGGAATTGCGCCTCATTATATCTGGACTACACCTACCTTTCGAGCTGCATGATCATAATCTGCTATTCCATTATCTTCTAAAGTACTCATTGTCCTCGAATCCGGCGAGGCGCCAGTGTGATATGCGCCCGTTCCACAAGAGTCAACTTCCGAGATGAGTGCTTTATATGGTGGCTTGGAAATCATGGACCGGAAAATGCCTTCTGCCATGGTCGAACGACAGATATTCCCAAGGCATACGAACAAGATCGAGATCTGATCAGTTGCCATATTTGCGTCTTATCCGTCTAGATGAGGGTTTCTCTTGGCTTCAAAATTCTTGTTGAAGCAGCGTGGTGCGGTAGGGGTGACTAAAGTCTACCGTAGACGGGCTGCTTCGGATGACTACAACCCAGCCATTACGGTGGCCCGAAGCGGAACAACCAGAACTTCTGTTGCCTTGAACCAACTTTGTAGGAATCTGGGAACCTCAACATTTCTTCCCGTGAAGAGAGGGGTTGCCAAGTGTACAAGAATCTTGCCATTTGAAGTGTCAATGGTCAGGTGGCTTTCTCCCAAGCATGGCTTACATGTTGTGTACCTGTCTTGTCCTGTTTTCTCCGCTGCGGCACTTGCGATTTCAATGCATATTTTCCATGGCGTTTTGCTTCAGGTACAAGTATGTCGGTGGAAGTACAACTCCACAGGTAATATGCTGTGCCCTATGGTAACGCCAAAAGTGGTCGACTATGACAGTGCATGGTCCCACAATTGAAGGTATTTCCGCGATCAATGTCTACATTCGTCTTGTCATGTTGTCGGTACCCGGATATCTTCCCAAAGCTTCACTTGAAAAGGGTCGCCTCGGTTTTTCGCATGGCATGCATGGTAATAGCGCGGCTTGCAATATTGTTCGCAATTAACCTCCTTGGAAATTGTTAACGCCTCCTATGTACTCGCTGCAATATTTGCTCAGCCTCTGTGTTAGGCCACAAATTATGTACCATAGGGCTAGGGTAGTTGCATCTAGGCTAATATCTGATATTAAGAGGCTGTCGCCAAGTGCCCGGATTGTCATAGTTATCATGTGCTTCCGTTAAACCAACCCTCTTTTCGTGTGTACATGCCGTACAAGGACGTCCGTTATTGTACGATGTGGATCAACCTGGAGAGCTATAAGTTGAGGGAAACCCCATAGTTTTATTTGTTCTTTTAGATTTCAAGGTAGCCCATCGTACTGCCTCTCTCGCGGTGTGAAGGTTCTTCAATTGTTGAAACCTCACTCCTTGGCATCACTTTTTTTGTTAGCAGACAATTGTGCCTATAATTTGTCCTGCTTGGCTTTCTTCTCGTTGCCCCAGATGCATTCCTTCACAGTCTTGACAATCCTGGTCGCGGTCATCGGCAGCGTGGTGGCACCTAATCCTGCTACGTACGCTCCCCGAACCTCTTCTACGCTAAGGGTCTTCGAATCACTCCGGGAGAGCCCTCAAGGATGGACTAAATTGGAGAAACCAAACCCAGCCAAACGTCTTCGACTCCGAATTGCTCTTCAAGAACCAGATCATGAACTTTTTGAGAAGACCCTATTCGCCGTCTCTGATCCCGAACATCCTAGTTACGGTCAACATCTAAAGCGCCATGAAGTCAAGGCTCTTATTAAACCAAGAGACGACTCAACGGAAGCTGTTATTTCTTGGCTAAAGGGTGCCGGAATACAAGATGCCGATATCGAAAACAATGGGGAATGGGTTAACTTCTATGTCTCCGTTTCTAAGGCCGAGGAAATGTTGGACACCGAATTCAACTACTGGAGGCAAGAAGGAGCCAAGTCTCGCAGCAAAGAGATCCGAACCTTGAAATACTCCGTACCACTTGGCGTCTCCTCACACATCGTCATGATCCAGCCAACCACTCGATTCGGCCAACTAATGGCACAAGGAAGTCACTCCTTCGTTATGTCACATATCAATGCCGACACTCAAGCCAAGGCAAACCCAATTCCAGGTTTGAAAGTAAATGAAACTTGCAAATCAGTCATCACTCCAGAATGTCTCCGATCAATGTACAATGTTGGGGACTACAGAGCCGATTCGAGGTCCGGAAGTTTACTTGGTGTATGTGGGTACCTCAACCAGATTGCCAAATACGATGCTTATGAGGCATTCACGGACAAATATGCGCCTTATGCGAAGAACCAAAACTTCAGTTATGTCCAGATCAAGGGTGGCATGAACGACCAACTCAGCAATCTAGATGATACCGAAGCAAACTTAGACATCCAGTATGCAGGAGCCATGGGCTACAAGCAAAAATTGAGATATTACAGCACAGCTGGTCTTGGGCCATTGATTCCCGATCTGGACCAGCCCACTCAGGACAGGAACCAGAACGAGCCATACATGGACTTTCTAGATTACATTCTAGGACTCGATGATGACGATTTACCCCAGACGCTCACCACTTCTTATGGTGAGGATGAGCAAAGTCTCCCAGATTCGTATGCGAAGACAGTCTGTAATATGTTTGGTCAGCTTGGGATGAGGGGCGTTTCGGTGCTTTTCAGCAGCGGTGATACTGGGGTTGGAAGCGCTTGCCAGACGAATGATGGGAAGAACACTACGCGGTTCTTGCCTATCTTCCCAGCAGCCTGTCCATATGTCACCTCTGTAAGAAAATCTCCAATCTTTACTAATTGTGCAATTACTAACTCTAACTAGGTCGGAGCAACATTCAATTACCCCGAAGAAGCCATCTTCTTCTCCTCTGGCGGCTTCTCCGACAAATGGCCTCGTCCTTCCTACCAAGACGCCGCCATCCCAACTTACCTTAAAACCCTCGGCTCCCAATGGAACGGCCTCTACAACCCCAAAGGCCGCGGCTTCCCCGACGTCGCAGCCCAGGGATCCAACTTTGCCGTCTACCACCGCGACAAGTCGAACCAAAAACTCGAGGTAATCCTCGTAGGTGGTACTTCCGCTTCGGCCCCCGCCTTCGCCGGCATCGTCTCCCTCCTAAACAACGCCCGCCTCCAAATCGGCCAACGCCCTCTCGGTTTCTTGAATCCTTGGCTCTACAGCCGAGGAAAGGATGGTCTGAACGATGTTGTGTTGGGTGGGAGCAAAGGATGTACCGGGAGGGATATTTATAGTGGGTTAAAGACGCCGCTTGTGCCATTCGCAAGCTGGAATGCGACGAAGGGGTGGGATCCTGTTACCGGGTTAGGAACGCCGGATTTCGCGAAGTTATTAGAGATTAGTACGCCAAGGAATAGGCTACCGCACATTAGGAACTGTCCAGATGAGTTTTGTTAGGTAGCGGGGTTTAAAGAATATCAAATAGAGAAGAATAAAAAATTACGATTTAAGGGGTAGCGCCTTAAGTGATCAAACATTTGCATGAATATCTAAAAAGCGTTCTGCTTTACTCCCTATCGCTAATGCTATATCTAGATACTAATATTGATTCACTATGCACACTTCGAAGTGAAAGTAGCAGCAAGCCCCTCAGCTCTGCACGAGCTAGCGCTCGTCTAAGAAAACACGAAGACTAAGCTCTCCCATACCATACCCTCATATGCCCCAACACGGTTTGCCGTCTGTATACTTCCTGGATCCTCGAAGGATCCATGCCGATTACGTGTCTTGTATGAAATTTGGTATAGAGTCGATATTCAAGGCCTCCATAGATCTCATCATTCGACATCCAACCCAAAAGTGTCGACAGCAGATAATTATTATTATCATACTCTTTATTACCCTTGTTGTAATTAAACTTGGGTCTGTATCGCTGGCGTACCCTGTGTTGCGTTCAGGCACGAGCCAGGGAGATGTGGTAGCTCAGGGTGGTTAACACAGAAGGTAGGGTAGAGTTTCCTGCATGGAACTCCAAGGGAGGCTATAGAGGCGTAGTTACGATTTTCGAATACCCTGAGATGGATCTCGGTAAGAAGACAGGTGATGTGAAGAGGCGCAGTATCTTTTCAAATCTCGATGCAAGTATACTTTCAGTGTCATCAGAAGCTGTTGCATTGGCCCCTAGTTCTAATCTTAGTTATATTTGATTCCTCCTCACCAGTGCTAACCTTTGACTCAAGTGTATTTTGCTTACTCTCATAGAGCATTCGAGAATGATTAATGAAACTTTCGTAATCCTGGTTACTGGACTTCATCTTCAGCTCCGACAGCCGGGGTGCCATCGGCTTGAACGCCCATCGTTGCATTCCCCGAGCCTGGTGCTTCAAGATTCGGGGTGTTGCAGAAAGCTTTGGGATTTGACATGGGTCTTAGGTATTTTTATCTCTTTCACAATTCTCGAATATCGATTGTCAGTTAGTCCCTACAGACGGGATGCAGTTACTGTGTAGTTGAAGTTGAAGAATGTGATAGAACGTGGAGGAAATTAGCTCGAGATACTTACTGATGTCTAAGCGATTGTAGAGAAAGTAAATCCGGTGTTGAGAGACAATCTCACGCCCTTGCGTAACTCACTTTCTTAGCCGCGCACCTACGCCTTGATAATTATTATATAATTTCAGAAGGTCTTGAGCGGACTCAGATGCTCGATTGCGAGCTTTCAAGGTCTAAGCTTTTTGGTCCTACTCTTGGACTTCCCCCCACGGTTGCATCTCATCCCTCAATACTTCTTCACTTACTATCTTCCCCTCTATCTCATACATCACTATTTCACAACCAATTTGACTTGCTACCCTCTCCTCCTCTTTCTCATGAAGCATTTGTTGCACACCCCAATGATTCCGTCCCACCCTCTTTCTCCTCAGTCTCTCCCCTTTCCCCAGCCTATCCAGCTCCCATTCCCGGAAGCCTCTTTCTCTCTCTCCCGCCCTCACACTTTCAGCAGCCTGGTGATGAAAATCCGGATGCCCTTCATTCATATACTCAGGATCAATGCCCACAAATTCCGCCCTATGCCGCGGCCAATGCAGAGCTGGTAAATGTAATTTTAAAAACCGATCCCTCTTAAACTCATGACTAACAACCGTCATCTTCTCCGGCCACCTCCCCACCTCCCTCCAAAACCCTATGATAGAATGCACCAAATTCCCAAAACTATCCAAAGCTTTCTCATCAAGTCTAATATTCGTCCTCAGCGTCTGATCAAAATCGATACCAAAGAAATCATTATTGTGGCAAATATCGAGATATGATTGGGCTTCTGATTTTTGAATGGTGGGATTTGTGAAGGAGCCAGAGAAATAGAGGAGTGTGGTACAGGCCGGGTGTTGGAAGTGAGAGTAGGAAAGGATCTGGAGGCCGCGACGAATGTGGGAGATGAAGGTTGTGTGCTCTGGTGGAGAGGATTGGAAAGGTGAGAGGAGCCATTCAGAGGGTGAGTGGCCTTTTGTGGGACCGCCTTTGTAGATAGAGTGGCAACAGACTACTATTAGATGAGTTTCAGGCGGTGAAGACATGATCTTAAAAGCTAAGGGTTACTATCTTATCTGAAATAGACGGGAGATAGTGAAGTTGATATATATCAGAAGTGTATTTGAATGGTGCTCATCGAGGGAATTAGAAGTGTGGAGAACTGAGGAAGGCTAAAATCCATTCAGAACCTGGAAGTAATTGGTAGCTCGGGTGATGCCAGTGTCGTGACCAATCAAAATCTTGGACTTTTAGTTTGTTGGTTAGGAGGTGGTGTGCCCTTTCTCTATGTTAAATGACTTACTTCAGTATATAGGTAAGTTCTTTCGAGAAAAAAAAGCTTCTAATGGTATCCTCAAACAAATTATGGCAGCTCTGAGGAGTTTTTCTTGTATTTGATTTTGAGCTTGAAATGATAATATCTTCTACATCTTCGAAGCCGGTTTATCTGAAGCATTGGAGACAGAAGTTAAGGTATCTGAAACGAACCGTACAGTATCTTTTACCATGCCTTCGCTGTATGCATGCCCCACTCCTGGATATACATTATCCTCGACCTGGACATTGCCATCCTTGTACCAGCCAGTCGTAGCATTCTTCAAAAATTCTAAAAAGGGCTTGGCGCAGTGATATGGTACTAGCTTGTCATCGCCTCCTGAGCAAACGAGGATTCGCTTCCCTTTTAACTTGGTGTCGAGGATTTCTCGAATGCGCTTTTGCTCGCTTTGAGAAGGATTGCTACTAATATCGGAAGTGCCGAAAATAATTCCTTTCGGATCATACTTCTGAGTACTAGAGATGAGGGCTCGAGGAAAGTCCTTGCTGTTTAGAAAGCCGGTACCATCAGATGAGGTATAAGTAGGGAGCTTTGAGAGCCGGGCCCGATCACTCATGAGCCCTAATAAACGTTACTGGGGACATTGCAGGAGTGAGATAGCCTAAAGTATCAACCTCGGCAACAAATATAATGACAGATGCCCAGACTAAAATTTGAGACATAGGGATAACCTAGTGGAAATGGTAGGAGTCGAAGACTAAAAATAAAAAGGCCTTACTCATGTAATCTGGGCAACCTATGATTACAATGCCTGCTGTAATCCTGGGCTCGTTGAAGAGACACTGCCATGCAGAATGCCCTCCAAGGGAGATGCCCATTACCAAATGTTGGTCAATGGAAGGTTCGTCAGGCCCGTGGAATATATATGACTCTAAGTGATCGATCAAAAGACTCGTATCAACAGAAGTCCCATGGAAAATGCTGAAGTCTGTTAGATACAATCACTTCAAAACGACCAGAAACCCACCTGAACATGTCTTGCGCATGATTGTCATTACCTCCTCTCCATGCTTCATTAGCAACAGGATTAACTTTTCTCGTTCCATGATTCCGTTGATCAAAAGAAACTGCAATTAAGCCGACGTTATGATGATTTGAACTCTCTTGATTCCATTTGGTTATACAATCCGCGGCAGCTCTTCCCATAATTTCTTTTGTCTGAAGCCGAGGATGCAGAAGCCAAAGACATGATATTGACTTGCACAAAGGAGACACTTCATCAAGGCCGTAAACATCCGTAAGAATTCCTGCGATGTGGAAAGTCTTCACAGACACTGGAAGGGAGGGGTTTGCATAAGAGCCCTTGAGCGGGTTTGGGGTAGACATGATGAAGATTGAACAAGAAACAGTAAAGATGAAAAATAAACTTAAGTGGAATGAGAGGGTTGGGTGAAAGATCTACGACTAAAGGTTCTAGAAATGACCGACTTCCGGGGAGATCCAGCTTGTCAGTTAAGCATGGCGCACTCTAAATTCAAAGATGTTCAGTGCTCCGGAAGCGACAACGTCATTCACGAATCCCTGAACTCCCTGAAGACGACTCGGGAAATTAGATGCTCAACGTGAGAGACAAAACGCGACGCCGCGATCTCGTACTACTTTATTTAGATACTTGGACCACCACTACGACAGTTTTTAGACTGAACACTAGAGTACACAAGCACAATCGCTTCTCACAAGCGTCAACTGAGTGCACCTCGAGTCAGTCCTCGAAACTCGACAGACCCTCGACATTCAGCCTCTGATCTACCAGTGGTGCATACAGCACGCGAGCAATTTCACCCGACCTCTGTATCGCCATGAGAATACCACATAGGTAGTAGAAACACAATACCTCTAATCTAGGGACATTGGCTGGCTGGGGTTCAGGAGGGGAAAGGTGTCTCAAGCTGTTGAGGAGAGGGCATCATGGCACAACAGCACACTGGTGAAATATCACCTGCGACAAGAAGTCCACGATCAGGATCACCTGTACTCTCGAACAGAAATGGGGCATCATCTACTTTGCAACAATCAGGTCTGCGAGTTGTCGTGGGTTCCAATGAGCTAGCTGAAACCAACCACGACACTACGCATCCTACGGTCGTCAATGGCAATTCGAATA
The DNA here is from genome assembly GCA_021365295.1 of Tricladium varicosporioides. Lineage (NCBI taxonomy): Eukaryota > Fungi > Ascomycota > Leotiomycetes > Helotiales > Tricladiaceae > Tricladium > Tricladium varicosporioides. The sequence goes on from JAJTIW010000002.1 coordinate 1,673,872, forward strand.
AATCTCCTGTTGAAGCGGCTGATTATATCAATGGCGGAATACCTCATGAAAGCATAGGATCTTTGGCGCCGTCTCCGTTGAGACCCTCGGCACTCAAGCCCCCATCATCGAATGATGCTATTGCGTCTGGCGTGATTGGCACCTCTACCCCACCAGGGCGAAGAAGTGTACAATTTGCAAGAACAGAGATTGGACCTGGGCCTGAGTATTTGGGACATAATAGGCAGGAGTCATGGGGACTGGATGAAGGGGAAACACCTGGACGAGAACGACGAGTAGCCTCCTTAATAACTAAGCTGAGGGCATTGACTACTTCTGGCGGTTTGCAAACCCATAGTAGGAGCCAGAGCGCCAACGCAGCATCATTTGAAGAAGGGTCTGCTTCGGCCCCTCTCTCTCCAGCCTTCGAGCGCCCCTCCAGGCTTCCATATACTCTACAAGAAGAGGGTAGTGATGCAGATGCAGAGGAAACTGCAGATGAAGGGGGACCCAATGAGCATACGCGAGTGAAAAGGAAAAGACGAATGCGGAGACAACAACAAGATCCTTCTATGGGTAGTCAAACTGTGCCAAATACCCCTCGTGCCCGTGGCCTGGGCCATTCGGACTCGCCAAGCAGTAGTCGCTTATACCCTTTTCTCAACCGGCGTGCGACAGATGGATCATTGGAACAACGAGGGCATCTCTCTGAAGGTGAGGGTCGTGATCGACTGCGTGGCCAGAGTGCATGGAGACGTGGAAGTTCTTGGATTTCAAGCGGAAGGCTAGGGCACTCCGAAAGTCAGCCTGGAGACATGGATGGCACTCCAACTACCCGAAGACCAAGCAACTTCAGACGAGCTTTAACAGGACTCGGTGGCCAAAGTGATGGGGAAGCTGGTCATACCCCTAGACGACCTTTCCTCGGAGCTGAACGAGCAACTACATTTGGAGCTCAGCGCTGGCGGATGATTAAACACGGCTTCAAACTTCTGGGACAAAGGAATAGAGAAGAGCATAAGGTCGACTATCTGAAATCCGCAGAGCTTATGGCTGAATTGCGCGCTGGTGCACCTGCGGCACTTATGCTTGCTAGTATGATCCAAAGAGATGAGCATGGCAACAAACGAATACCAGTCTTGCTAGAACAGTTGAAGTTACGTGTCACTGATAGCAGATCATCCGTTGAAGATCCAACGGAAACGGAGCGCCACCTGGTATTTAGAATTGAGCTTGAATATGGCAGTGGTCTAAACCGGATGAAATGGGTCATCCATAGGTCTTTACGTGACTTTGCAAACCTTCATTTGCGCTACAAAATCCAAGGCAGCAGCGATAAGTACATTCAGCTTCGAAGTGATGTTGATTCTAGGCCAAAACAGCCAAGATTTCCCAAGTCAGCATTTCCCTACTTCAGAGGTGTACGTGGCCTTGGCGAGAGTGAGGAGGATGAAGCAGATACCATACGCGTTGATGAGACAGTTGGGGAGGCAACACACAGTGAGGGTGAGAGGAAAAAGAAGAAAAGACGTCCGTCTTTTGCTGGCCCCCGCCGCAAGTCAAGTATCGGAGGCCTTGATGGTGCATCTGGTGGTGTTACAACGACCGGGCAGCCCAATAATGCCACAAGGCTCTACAACGAAAGGCAGCGGCGCCGACTTGAACAATACCTTCAAGAAATGATACGATGGCTTATTTTCCGAGCCGACAGCAATCGTCTTTGTCGTTTCCTCGAGCTGTCTGCATTGGGTGTGCGCCTGGCTGCTGAAGGGAGCTACCATGGCAAGGAAGGGTTCTTGGTAATTCAGTCGTCAAAAGGCTTGGATTTCCGACGATTACTTACACCCAAAAATGTCTTTGCGCGACATTCGCCTAAGTGGTTCTTGGTCAGACACAGCTACATCGTATGCGTTGACTCGCCAGAGAATATGCACATCTATGATGTATATCTAGCCGACGCCAAATTTGAGATCCAAAAGAAGCGTCGCAAGCTTAAAGAGATGGCTGGCACAGAAATTATTGCGCAAGCTGAAGCATCCGCTAAACACCCTCAACATCACAGCCTGAAGCTGCAAAATGGAGAACGGAAGTTCAAGCTTCTGGCTAAGAATGAGCGCCAACTGCGGCAATTCGAGGAGTCTCTGGCATATATGCTCAAAAATACACTTTGGGCGAAGGAGAATCGCTTCGGTAGCTTCGCTCCAGTCAGAACCGGAGTTTACGCACAATGGCTTGTTGATGGCAGAGACTATATGTGGAATGTCTCTAGGGCCATCAATATGGCCAAGGACGTGATATATATCCATGATTGGTGGCTCAGCCCCCAGCTTTACATGCGACGACCTGCTGCTATCAGTCAGAAATGGCGTCTTGACCGGCTCTTACAAAAGAAAGCCAGAGAAGGTGTGAAAATCTTCATCATAGTCTACAGAAATGTCGAAGCTGCTATACCTATTGACTCGGAGTTTACCAAATTCTCTATGCTCGATTTGCATCCAAATGTTTTCGTGCAAAGATCTCCAAATCAGTTTAAGAAAAACCAATTCTTCTTCGCTCATCATGAGAAGATATGCATCGTTGATCACACAGTAGCCTTCGTGGGAGGTATTGACTTATGCTTTGGTCGTTGGGACACACCTCAACACTCGGTAGTGGACGATAAGCCGACTGGATTTGAGCAATCAGATCTCCCCAAGGATGCTGATCATTGCCAGTTGTGGCCAGGGAAAGATTACTCAAACCCGAGAGTGCAAGATTTCTACCAACTGAATGAACCTTACGCTGAAATGTATGACCGATCTAAGGTGCCCAGGATGCCTTGGCATGATGTTTCCATGCAAGTCGTAGGACAACCAGCAAGAGATTTGACGAGACACTTCGTACAAAGATGGAATTATGTTCTTCGGGGCCGAAAACCGACCCGACCGACGCCGTTTCTGCTTCCACCCCCTGACTATAATCCTGCCGACCTCGAAGCTTTGGGTCTCACGGGAACCTGTGAAGTCCAAATTTTACGATCTGCTTGTGATTGGTCACTTGGTGTTACAGACACTGAACACAGTATCATGAATGCATATTGCAAGATGATTGAAGAGTCTGAGCACTTTGTCTACATGGAAAACCAGTTCTTCATCACTAGTTGCGAAACTATGGGCACTAAAATTGTGAATAAGATTGGTGATGCGATTGTTGAGCGAGCGATTCGTGCGTTTGAGAATAATGAGAGCTGGAGATGCGTGATACTCATTCCACTGATGCCTGGTTTCCAGAACACTGTGGATGAGCCAGAGGGTACTAGTGTGCGTTTGATCATGCAGTGCCAATTTAGGAGTATTTGTCGAGGTGAAGGATCGATATTTGGTCGGCTGAGAGCACATGGTATAGAACCAGAAGACTTCGTCCAATTCTATAGTCTTAGAAGTTGGGGCCGAATAGGACCAAAGAAGACTTTGGTTACGGAGCAACTCTATATTCACGCAAAGGTTATCGTTGTCGATGACCGCATCGCGCTAATTGGTTCAGCAAATATCAATGAGAGATCTATGCTTGGCAATCGAGACTCTGAATGCGCAGCTGTAGTTCGGGATACAGATATGATCTGGTCAACAATGGATGGAGAACCATATCTTGTTGGCCGCTTCGCTCACACGTTACGTATGCGTCTCATGAGAGAACATCTAGGCCTTGATGTAGACGAAGTCATGGAAGATGAGCGACGGGCTGAGCTAGATAGAGAAGAAGAAGAGTATGAGTCAGGTATGAATGCCATTTATGGAGATGGTCACAGTGACTCCTCGACGGAGCGGCCTCAGACCAACGATCTGCTACATGATCAAGCCCTACGCCTTACATACGCAGAGAATATGCGCAGTTTCAACCATGACGTGGACTGGGAAGAGGAAGACAATCCAAATCTGCAGCCTGATAAATTCAAATCTGTTACCAGTGACAAGAGGGTGACCGGCAACAAAGAGCATGCTGCAGAAGTAGATGGCGAAGGCGCAGATAACTGGAAAATTGCTGAGAAGACTGGAGCCGTTCGTGGTCGAGACTCAATTATAATTGATGGGGCCCGCGAAGTCCTTGTGACAGATTTGAATGCAGAAGGCAGAGGCACTATCAACCATCCAAGAAAATCTCATATTCGCCACTCGCCATACCGCCATCGAGGCTATTCTGACACAACTGGAAGCAGTAACGATGCTCTACCACCCATTCCCCATCTGCCAAGAAGAACAACAGAACAACTTGGACTATCTCAACTATCGCAACTGCCTGCGCTCCCAGCAACGGATGACACCGATATTGGTGGCCCACCAGCCTATCTTGATCATAGTGGAAACCCAATGCCCAAGGTCTTCAATCCTGTTACAGCTGATATAAAACTTGCCAGAGTAGATAAGGATTGTATGCTGGATCCTCTTAATGATACATTCTTCGAAGAAACCTGGCGCCTCATTGCAGAAAACAACACTAAGATTTTTCGGCGTGTTTTTAGGTGTAATCCTGACAACGAAGTTACGAATTGGCACGAATATACAGAGTTTGATACCTATGCTGAAAGGTTTGCCCAGGCTCAGGGCGCAGGCAAGAACACGGAGCATGAGGTGCAAGTGCCTGCGGTGTCCAACGGACCTCCTGGAGCTGGACCCCCGATTCATGGAATGAATCACTCGGCTGAAAAGATGAAGCCTAAAGGGAGCAAAAGTCAACACCCGCTTGGCACTGTCAATGAATGGGCTGACACTAGTGAGAGCGCTCGTCAAGACAATTCTAGAAGCATGCAACTGGATAGTCAGGTCGACGGAATCAACGAAAAAGCGTCGTTGATGAGAACATCAGATGAAATACCTTCGCCGATCCAACCAACTGGAGATGAAACATTCCCCTCTCTTGAGGCAACACTTAGTCCACCTCCAGTAGACCCTGAGAAGGCTTCTCAGGGCGTTAGAAAAACAACATTCTCATCTACAACACCTCCAGATAGGAACAGTCAGAATGGTGGGCCCAGTGTGCCAACCAACCAGGGGTCTCAGAGAAAACGTCGCCGCGGGACGACAAAGGGGAGTCGAAGAGGGTTCTCCGCCAGCGATGACCTACTGAGTCTGGCAGATGCCAACGAACTATTAGGCATGGTTCAAGGACATCTTGTAGTATTTCCATATGAGTGGCTCAGGCAGGAGGAGTCAAATTCTAACTGGCTTTACCAAGTCGATCAAGTCGCACCTTTACAGATCTAGTAAGTTTAAGGAAGTTTTTTTTTTAGTCTCAACATTTACTAATTCTCGTCTAGTAACTAATGATCTTCCGGCAAATTTGATGCCGTGTAAAATTTACTACATTACCAGGGAAATGGTTGGGTTGCATTAGCATAGGAGAAGGGGCGTTTGACACCTATTTTTCAGCATAGCAGGAAAGCGATTGTCTTCTTGATTGTATTCAAAACATAATGTCATACATACATCAGATTGTTTCATACCCTCTCACTAATCCAGATAGCGCCTCTGCACCCTGCCCTTATAACTCCAGTGAGCAACTCGTGCGGAACCGCCTTCTGGGCATCATTCTCCACAGCATAGTCTAAGTGCTCCAATTCTTCATCCCGTATCCTTCTTATAGTATCCACGAGCTCTTTCAAATCCTCACCTACTTCCTCCCCTGTCTTCTCCATATTTTCAATCATCTCAAGCAGTGTCCTAACCTGCCCATTATAATGCTCACCGATCTCCGTCTCCACAGCTTCCGTACACGCCATTGCGGCCTCTCGTCCCATTACTGCCGTACTCCACCCTAGTGCCGTTGCGGCAAGGGACCAGATCGGATACATGGCTGTCGGACGAATACGGTGCTTGGCTAGCAGGCCATTGAAGGTATTGAAATGCCCCGCTTCCTGGTCATACATGTGTTTCATCAGAGGTCGTAGGTGTGGGTGGGCGGAGACAATTGGGGGTGTTTGTGCGGTGTATATGAGGGTCGCTGCCAGTTCGCCTGCTTGGTTTACCCGAAGCTGTACAATGTTATTAGCTGATGGTTTGATATTTGGTGGAGAAAGGGGAACAAACAGCGCTGGTAAGGAAGTCCCTTTGAGCTTGAGTTAGGGGTTTGGAGGAGGGTGATGGGTTTGCGGCGACTTGAGGCCCGGACTTTGGTGTTCGAAATAGTTCATCTGGGGAAGATTTTTGAGCATCTTGGGGTGTTGTTGCTGCCAATTGCCTTGATTTTGCTGAGAAGTGTCGAATCGAACGAGTGGCTCGAGGTAGATGCACTAAACTAGGTGCAAGGAAGTCATATACAGGTAGATGCGCTGCAAGTGCAGCTGATCTTGTTGAGGAATATAAAGCCATAGTGGATATTGCAGATTGGTGTACTGAAATGAAATTAGAAGCAGTTGAGATGCTCTTTCGAAAATCTGCCAGTCATGACGCGCTCAGATTGAAGCTCTTGAAGTGACATCGGAGTTAATAAGCTCCGACATACGCTAGTATCTTTTTCTAGTCCTTTTCAAGTAAGGTTGGATCCCCTTTAGATGTACTCACCTCCAAGTCGCCAACTGTGGACTGAACCACTTCTGTTTCTTTTCTTGTCCATAGTGTGCTACAGGATTGTCGCGGCTTCATCGCCTACTCTACTTTCTCCCGCATCTCCATCAACATCTCGTCCTCGATCATTGCACCTGCTATTGTCTACCGCGCCTCTCAACCTCGCAAAATCCCTTGAACCCGCGCAAATCGTTCAAATTGCCTCGCGAACGCTTCTAGGCTCAAAACTGATATTTCAAATCGCCACCTCGTATTTCATTGAGAGCTAGAATCAGGATGGCAGATATTGATGATGAGCTTCTCGCGCTCGCAGGAGACGCTTCCTCTGATGAAGAAGAGGAGCAGACATCAAAAGATATTGGCAGAGAGAATTCCGCGTCTTCTCATGGCGGCTCAGCCAAGGCCAGCGCAAAGAAGTCTAATGGGCGACGGTCGAAGGGACAGGATGACTCGGAGGAAGAGGGTGAAGCGTAAGTAACCTTTTACGTTCAACACCTCTCCAGAAGGCATGGCTTACCTTTTCATAGCTCTGATGCTTCCGATGGAGATGCCCCTATGGAAGAATCGGACTCGGAGTCGGACATACAGCTTGATGACGAGACCGACAAGTATCCTTTAGAGGGCAAATATATAAATTCTGCCGACAAGAGGGAGATCATGGCTATGCCAGAAATCAAAAGAGAGGAAATTCTTGCTGAAAGAGCGCAAGAAGCAGAAAAACTTAGACAAAATCGAGCACTTCGACAAATGTTAAGTGCTCGAGAATCAGAGGCTCGAAAACAAGATAAGAAGCGAAAGGCTGGAGCCGCAGATTTGGATGCAGATCAACGAAAGACCTCGCGGCAACGGACGAAACTTGGTGGTGGAAAGGTTGGGGAAGCGAGCACTGGTATCGACAGTCTCAAGCGCGCAAGAGCTGAGAAGAATGATCGCCAACGTCGTCGCGAGGAAGACAAGGAGCGCCACAAGGACCGGAGAACTGCACAAGAGGAGTACTCGGATGCTGATGCTGATGGAGATAGCGAGGTTGAATGGGATGATGCTAAATCCAGAAATAAAAAGAAGAGTGTATCTCCTGATTATCGAGATGCGGAACCCGCTGGTCTCCATGACATTGAACGAGTCAGAGTTGGAAGATCAAGATTTGCGTTGGTGTGTTTCTATCCTGGTTTTGACGAAGCTATAACAGGTACATTTGTCCGAATTAGTGTTGGAGTTGATAAGGAGACTGGACAGAATATCTATAGAATGGCGGTCGTCAAAGGTATGTTTTTGGGGAAGTAACAATTTTTACCATACTAATAATCTGGAAGGTTTTGTAGAAGATAGACCATATGCTATCGAAACAGCCAACGGAAAGCTAGTCAAGACCACTCAATACATACGTGCTGCACATGGAAAAGCGGAGAGAAATTGGCCATTCATCACCTGCTCTGATTCTCCATTTACCGAGGTTTGTATATGACATTTGTTGTGAGGTATTCTCAAAACTGACAAATTTTAGGCTGAATGGAATCGTTATAAGCAGACCTGTCTTGTGGAAAGCGTCCCTCTTCCAACAAAACCTAAGCTCGCGCAAAAGATTGCCGATATCAATGCTCTTGTCAATCGAACATGGACAGAGGCCGAACTCCAGGAGAAGTTGCTGAAGTCCGGAGCACTTGTCAATAAATATGCGCCACTTAAACGCAATCAACTCACAAACGCAATCAAGGAGGCTAAGGCCACAAACGATCTTGTAAAAGCAGAGGAGTTACAAAAGGAACTTGATGAACTTGATGGACCCAAGTTAGCTTACAGTACTTCGATGCGTTCATCCCCAAAGAAACCCCAACAAGCCGGGGGGTTGAGCCAACAAGACCGACTAGCGGTTCTCAATAAAGCAAATCGACGAAGGAATGCCGAGGAGGTTCGGCAGGCACAAATCAACGAAAGAAAAGCAGCAAGAAGCACAGAAGCAGCCATTGCTCGTGGTGAAGACGTTACAGAGGATCACTCTCGACGTGTAAAAACTCGTGCTAAATTCAAGCACGACGTATCAGAAGGACTCTCTCAAAAAAAGACCGATGATGAGGCCAGTGGCGCAAACACTCCTTCCGGCACACCAAAGTTATCTGCAAAAAAGTCCACATCACTTCCTCACCTCGCCAAGCTGCAAGCTGCGAATGGGGAAAAAAAGGGTCTTCCAACCCTTAGTCGGCCGCTAATGGACGATGACATTATTGGTGCCATTGACCTTGGCATCGATATCGATATTGACATCTAAAGAAGAATCGAACTTATTGTATGATTCTGTCCAAAACAGAAGAAAGAATTATGAATGAAGAATTTTCAAAACTCGGAAGCATAGATGAGGATCACAGCTCACTGAAAGTCCTAGGCATATTAGGGTGCGAAAAGATGCTTTACTGCTTTGTAATGTAAAATAAGCAATTCGAGGTTCTTATTGACCTTCTCACCAGAAACGATGTCGGGAAATTCGATAGGTGAGCCGAAGTCAGAGTCAAGAGTATGTAGCTGTAACAACTTCGTCTATAGATTTCCCAAATGTAAGAAGACTCGTCACAACTTCTAATCCCAACATGCCAAAAAGGCGACCATATCCCCTTATGGAAACTAGTCTGAAAATCGGATCGAGTCCGAAGATATCTGTCAGGGTGACAGTCTGAGAAATCATCGAATATCCCATATTCTGCACCCAACTACATCCATCGCTTCCCCTTCCAATCTTGGAAGATGTCTGTCTAATTATTGACATTCATCTACCGGTAGACATCTTGTCTTCGTCCTCGCGTTGATCATCCGTTTCGATACAGGATGTTTCGATGCGAACGCTGCATGGAGCGTGCGAAGCTGTGAGGCTGCCGATACCGGTAGTGTCTGGAGCTTGGGATGAGACGATGAAAGCTTGACTTGTCGTCTGCAAGGTTGCAAGTGCTAAGTCACAAGCGGGTGCAGACAGCGGGTTTTTCGGAAGCCGGAACGGTGGAGAAGGATGATGGGATTTGGCATCGGCAGTGGCAGGTGGGAGGCATGACATGGCACTGTTGTTTCTCGGAGGTATGTGGTACCGTTAGGGTTGGAACTCGGTTTGATGGGTTGTTTTGTTTGGTCCGAGAAAAGTATGCATAATTTGATATGGGATGGGAGGGGTATATGTTCCGTTATGGGCGAAGAAAGTGCGAGGATTTGAGGGATATCAAGGCGGGCAGGTATGAGGCATAGAGAAAGTTAGAGAGAGTAGACTGGGGAAGGGTAGTTCTCAGGACGTCTGTCACTGTCATTGTTCAGGGGATAGGAGCCATTTGGAAGTCCGGACTTGATTACGGACTATGCTCGAACGGTGGGGAAGAACCATTCGTACTTGTTTCCCTAATGGTAGGACTCTAAAATATTTGGTAAGAACAAGTATCGTGCTTGTGGAATCTGGAGTACTGCTTGTAAGCGTATCAGTAGACCTATCTCATCATTAAGGCTTCACCCCGAAAACGTAGACGGATCTTAACAAGGAGGTCTTGAAACCGATGGAAGTTACCGAAAATTTCTGGTTTTTGGTCTGATAATTCCGATTATCCCGATTTACACAAATCAATCACCTCACGGTCTCAGCACTTGAAGTTTCTGAGGTATCCATCTAAATTGACTTTTGGGAATTTAAAAAAGGTTAAAGTTGTTGCTTCGATCCAATCGCAAGAGTGACTTCATCAGTCCCCACCACTTCACTTCTGTGATGTTTCACAATGGAGGATTGATGCTGGCAAATCCAATTCAAGAGGTTGCATTCAGAAGAAAGATGAATTTAGGTTTTGCCCCTAAGAATTAGTCAGATAATGGGGACGAACTTAGCTCTCCTTTGAGGGAGCCGATAATGCATGATCTTTTACTAAAAGTGAAGCAAAGGAGCAGTTGAAAGTGTACAGAAAATAAATATCTTGACGAGAATGTAAGGAGGAGTGAGAGGTGCATGCTGGGTCAACTCGGGTATTGTATCGCTTGAATGAGTACACACCCTCCCTCCCTTCCTTGCAGCCAGAAAGGAAGCCGCCTTCGTATAGGGTTATTCTTACTCGGAGAATAGATAACTCTCTCGTCTATCGAAACAGGGCTTCTCCATCTACCAATTAAGATCCTCACGACGGCTTGATATAAACCAATCTAACCACACCTTTTAAGCCACCATACGACTCTCCGTGCCTCACAGCCTCAGGTCACACACAGACCAGGACATCGGATGAATAAAACTCAGGCCCCGCACTCTAAACAAACGCTCTCATCAGACAGGCCTCTGATGTTTGATTGTCCCTCCTCCGTGATCTGCTTCAGGGTGCGCTCAACCGCGTCCCAGCTCACGTCAGAGAAGAGCCTCCCCAACCAGTCAGCTCAATGGAACTATTCAACACTGCCTCTGATGCTGAGATGCAGTAGATGCGTCGTCCGTGGGTGAAGTCTGTGCTGGGTCCTTCCGCTCTCCGCCCAGACGATCTTCATGCAGTGTGCATGGGTGAGCAGCCAAAGAGGGCAGAAATGGGAGAAGGCATGAACGCTGCGCCTTCTCGAACTCGTCACAGAAAGACGACAAAGATCAGTTGAAACCTGCGACCATTCCCCCCAATAGAGTGCCGAAGCCATTCTTCGGGCTGGATCTGACTGGATGCTCTCAGCAGCATATGGATCTCTGAGCGTGGGCTGTGCATCATCCCAGCAGCAACAAGCAGAACTTGAAACACGGGGGTGCCAACATGGCAATCCAATCGCCGTTCAGACGGCTCTTTTGCTCTTTCTCATCCTCATCCACTATCCGGGATCCCTATCTGTTTCCTGCATAGCACCTTCGCACCACCGCGTGCCGAACCTGCCAGTGTCTGTCGTCCTCGTCCTCGCCCAGCTCCGCCTGTGGTTCACCTCAACCACGCAATGGAGATGCACTCATCATCCTAACGACCAGGACATCGTTGTAAGTCTCAGCAATCCTCCGATGCGAACCCCGAAAGGGCTGCAAAGATGCGTTGGCAATGGCAGCTGAGGTTGTGTGAGCGCGGACGAGATATGTCGCCCGTAAGTACCTCGTACCTTTGCATCTGTTGAAGTGGCAGTTGCACAGCAGCATCACGATGGCAGAAGAGCAGCCTCGTCGACTGGAGCTCTGAGTATATGGTACATGTGAGGCTACATCAACCTCATGCCCGCCCAAATAGGCGTGCCTGCAGGCTATTCAGAGAAACCACCACCTTTGTAGTATTACACCCATCTGCATTCCGTGGCTCGAATATCCTTCGCTGGCGTGGGCGCCAACATCCCCCAACTACCGAGCGTTGCTGCATCGGTCCGTGTGTTGACGGTCAGATGCTAGTTCTCATGTCACAGGTATCCAGATGTATCTTAATGGCCTTGAGATCAAACACTTTTGCCCCAGAAACCGAAGATCGAACTAGCTTTCAGAGCTTTTCAATTGGTAACGGGTAACATGCCTGCTCAACAGCCCCCCTTTTGTCCAGATCCGGTAGTATCGTCTGCAGTGGGTGTCATTCGTGATTCACAATAACTCAGTTCCCTGAGGAGATCGTAAGGTTCAGTTCAGACGATATTTTAGTATTGATCAACGTCAGGATTAGAGAAACGCAGAGGTCCCCCGAGCCACATTGCAAGGGTTAGCCGAACATAAAACCCAGATGGTTCGTCGATGGCTTGATCGAGCATCCCTGACTACTATCGACAAGGCTCCGGTGATGGATCCAGTCGCCATGGCCCATGTCCTCGAACAGTGTGGGGAATATTAACATCAAACACTGGTCGAGTCCGCGTTCCTAGCATAATCAATGCACTATGCGTCGCGCACATAGCTGCCACGGGAGAAGGTCCAGCTTCACCTCCGTTTTCCTTTCCCACATGTGGTGCTCCTGTCGGTCGCCACCCGCTGTCTTCACTTCTGCTGTCTGTCTCTATTCATCTAGCCGTCGACCAAACGTGGCCAGTCTCTTATGCATACCCGAAGCAGCCTTGCCTCGTCCTAGTAGTCCAATGGCCCTTGGCTTCGTCCTATCTGCCATCTCTTGCCTCTTCCCCTTGATGAGCAAGTGTAGGCTTATCCTCCCCACGCCTTCATTCGTCGCCCATTTTTGAAGGTTCCTGCTCACCTGGATCCTGACCGAGTTTTACGCACTCTATTGATGATAAATTGCGTAACCAATCTAGCTGAAGTCTGCTGAAGTTTGTTCGTCCAATAACATCAAGTCCGCCTGATATATCCAGACAAGCAAGCCGTCCGCAGTCAATGCTTAGAAGCCTCAACGTTTCGGAGGCAGGAGAGGAAGAATCCCAAAAGTGTCTTCGGGCTTAGGCGGATCCGTTCGTGCTCTTCATAAGTCAGATGTTTAAGACGATAGCCACGATACAACTAGCTTCACCAGACTGTTTCGAACGTTTCCGATGAGGTCAATGCATTGTCGGACGTCGATCCCACCATCAGCCTTCCAAGATCTGCTCGCAAGACTTTTGGCGACTTGATTCACAGCGTCCTGTCAAAGCTACACGACGGAAGTTTATCTGAACCGAGAGCTGGTCTCCTTCAAATCAGGACGGCAGACCAATAAGTAGTCTGAAACACGATACTTCGATCTTATAGATTGCGGCTGTATATCCTCGACTTCTTCCTTTTGGGACCGGACGACGATTGCTGGGTTCTGGAAAGCCATATCTAAATCAGACGACCCTCTCTGGAAAATCTCTGTTAGTCTTGAACTTGAAGCTGGATACTTCGGACTACGACTCACGAGAAGATATATTATCACCTTAAGCTTTGATGCGAGTGAAGGGATAGCAACTCAAAAACCGTAGGGGAACAGCACTAGCAAAGTGCAAAGCATCGCCGTCGCCACAATGAATGTCACGTCGTTATTGAACGAGGGGTCGTTGGCGATGGAGCAGAAGAGAATGGAAAGTTCGAGGACGCAGGGTCGAAGTCGGACGCCATGGGATGCTGGAGGATACTCCTTACCGATCACATCGAGGCCGACAGCAACACCGCCCTCACAAGTGGTGATTCACTCGGACGAACGACAACAAGCAGGTTCACCTCTCTCGCCCAAGCATAAATTATCAGACAGCCGCAGCAGCTTGTCATCTTTCACTTCTTCTACAAACTCAACCACGCACTCGAGGTTTTCCTCGATGTCAACAGTTAGCTCCTCTCACGCCCTCAACACATTATCTACGGATATTGTATCACCAAAATCAACTCCTCTCGAGATGGCGAGTCCATCAAATCCAACACTTCCCTTAGACGTGCTCACCAACGAAGCGCGGGCAATAAGTATCAACACTTCATCCGATAATCTCGACACTCTTGCCACGATCGCCGAGAACCGCCTCTCACCATCATCTGAACAACAATCGCAAGATACCAACAGTATGAGCGACTCAACGGAGAAGGCAATCGCTATAAAGCGCCCGAGTTCGCCCAGCGATGCCATCTTGATCAAGCGCACAGCTGTACCGACCTTGAGACTCGACACCGGCAACCACGAGATCAACAGATTAGAGCAACATCTACAAACGTAAGATCCTCTTCTTTCCATTGCTCCTCCTTGCACAGTCCTTTACACGTCCTTTCAACGTTTTGATTCCCTCGACACGCGATGCTTTTCCAGTTTCACAACACCAGATCGAGCTATTTCACATCACGGGAGTCTTCCATGCAATCAGAGACACAGATCCAGGCCCATAAAATCCCTCGGCAATCCCCTGAGAATCTGTTATCGAAATTTCTCGACAGATGCAGTTTCATCTCACATCCCGGCGCAAATCAAAACACAAGCCGCACGCAACTTCTGCGGGCAACAACGCTGGGATGGTCGATCAAACATTTCTTTTTCACATCAAGAATCTTCAAGTGCAGCTTTGCACAGAACGTACGAAATTTGTTACCGCAAAGTTGTAGCACAAATGGAAACTTTCAAGCTGGAAGCGCCCGGCTCATGTTCAATCTCCGTACCTAGCATCAGTTGTTTTCTATCCCATAAGCATACTCCCAATTGCGCAACTCTCATACAGCGTTTGATATCAGGCTTCATCTATACCTGTCTCTTTCAATATCACTGCACTATTTCACTATTCACGCCTTGATTTCTTCCTGCAAGTGTGCGAGTGCCACAGCATGTCAATAAGCGATACTTTGTGCCTTAGGCTTAAATCCATGTCAACAAACCACATTCAGAATTTGGATGAAGATTGTGATCAAGAGAAGGTTTTCTTTTCTTTCATTCAGTGGTTTATCGTCTACATATCTATTCTTTATGGCACAATATAGGACTATACGGGTGTTGGGGGTGAACCTAGAGAGCAGCACATTTTCAAACTCTTCATATTATTGATTCACTTCAATATTATGAATAGTCAAGCATCCAGTAGGATGGCTAGCGTCTGTACCGTTCTTGAAGGCTGCGGCGGCATTTGCTTGCGGCTCATATTGGCACGCAACCAGACCTCTTATCAGATGCTCTTTAAATGCTCATGTTGGTTTTCGATATGCACTTGAGTTTATTACCATCTAGATCCTTCGCTGCTCCACCTTTAGGCCAGTATTTACTCTCAGCTTTATCATTGAGGGGGATAACTTCCACACTCGGAATTTTTCGTTAGACCTGGTTTTAAAAAAAATTGAATTCGAGCGAATTCGATGATTCACATGTCTTTTCTTCCTCGAGAGGGCCTTCAACTATTCACCCACAGCTCGGCTCAGCACTTTTAAAAAAATTTGAACAATCTTTGGATCACAAATTGGCAGTATATCGGCTAACATCCTCTCTAGTAACAGTCAGTATTTAAGTGCCCCATTGGACCGACATTACCAGACATTATTGCAGAACAAATCCCACAAGAGAAGCGCCTCGGCACCGGACATACCCGCTATGTCTGAGTTCGAACCCAAGGCTATTGGCCCTCAGGCCGAGCCAACACCTCCCAATTCATATCATCCAGATAACGCGTCGCCCACAAGCCCCCTAAACTATGATGCTCCTGACACCCCACCAACCGCGAATGAGGCTGAGCCGCAATCTGTTGTGTGCATGTATATCCCAAATTGTGACACTGGATCACAACCGAGAAAGGCTATCTCGCATATTTTCGGCCGTAACAAGATGTGCACGCGGTTGATTCCTCAACATGTCTGGGTACACTATTGCCGAAAACATTACCAACGCTCCCGATATCGAAATCCTAAGGAGTATGCAAAACTCCAATGTGATTTAGTACAACAGCAAATCCGTCGTGTTCATGAATGGTCATCCAACAATATGAAGAATGGCCTACCAGGTACAGTTCAAGATTGGGGCTTGGCTGTTCGAAAGCGTGAACAGAAGCGCTTGGATGATCTTGGTGGTGCAAAGAGAAAGAGAAGTGCAGCCGCGTTTGATCAGAACGAGAGTGACGACGGAGGTGATGGAGATGGACGAGCGAATTCAGTGCCAGCGACTGCCGTCCCTGATTGGCTTTTAGCTCTTTGTGGCAAGGGTTACAACACCCACAGCATTCTCGAGATCTTCAACCGCCTCCATGCTGAAATCCTCGCAGATGTGATGCCTTGCTTCCCTGACATTGAGATCTTACCCAACATTGTCGTTGATCAGGAAGAGCCCAAATCACCAAAGGGATATGCAAAACGAACTGCGGCCGCAGCAGGTCATAAGCGATCTCAATCCCTGGGTGTTGGAGCCAAGTCCGACTACTACTCTCCCAGTCGAAGATCAAGTCAACCAGTTGCTTGGGGAGCTGAAGGAAATCCGGCTCAGAAGCGACGTAGACCCAACGAGATAGAAGAGGCTCAAGCTGCCGCTTTTGGAGGCCGCCGCATTCAGCTTACGCATCGTCCGGTGTTCCCTAATATTGATGAACATCAGTTGGGCGATGAGTTCCAAGCTGAAAACCACATGAGAGAACAGTACGCCTTTTCGCCTGGGGGATATCAAGCTCCACTCCCAGCCCCCACGCCTCAGAGGCTTGGAGGTCAAATGTTAGCTGCTCATCTTGAGACTGGTCATGCGCATGGTGCACGAAGACCTACTCATTCACGTTCCCAGTCTGATATGGGCTCACTCAACCGCGGTCGGATGATGTACTCCACCTCACCTTCCTATGGTGTCGCTCCTTCTTCTGCCCACCCAACTGGAATGAACACACCTCTACGATCTTTTCAATACCCGTCTCAAAGCTTTCCTGGCCAATATGGCTATTCATCGCCGCAACAGCGTCCTGAGCACCTTCAAACCCCCCAACCCCAACATCATGAGATGCGTTCTGCAAAGGCACTCCCTAGTCTTGGCCACATGCGCCACCAAAGTACGCCAATGGGTAATTTCCAAATGCAAAGCATGCGGGAGGGTGCACCTACAAGTTTTACCCAGCCACGACCAGGAAGCCAGAATGCTATTCTCGGTAGCCACATTCCCTATGCTTCCCACCATACCAATGCCATTGGCAACCAAAATACTCATACCAGCCACAACAATACTCTTCCTCCCGTTGCCCATCTCCAAGATCCCGCTCACGCCCGGAACACTTTTCCGCCTCGTCACTAAGCTGGCCATATGATTGATTGATTACATTAACGGCGTTACTTCAGATGCTTGCATCAGCTAATGATGATGCTCTTCTGAGTTGGAATGTTGATTTACTGCACTCTCAGGATCCCTAATAGCACTCCAGCGTTTCATCAACTATATCATATTTGACAGCTTACTCTTCATGTACATATTTCATTCCATATGGCACCTTCCCTACTCATCCTTGTCGACCGCTGACACGACCACTGTCCTTCCTTTCAACAGTTGCACCCTTCTCACGAAGAATTTTGATACCAGCACACGATTACCACGATACACATTCCTTTTAGACGCACTGGATACCTTTAAGTTTGTAGAAGACTTTTCTTGTCTTCTTGGAGAGCATGGCGCAGCATGGACGGTTGGCGATAGTTCCAGACCCAGACTGGATGGCGGCTTTTGTTAATCTTGATACTAGGGTTGGATTAGAAAAGTCTTTGGTGATGGATGAATTGATCTCTGGGATTTCCTTTTGTCGTGTGCCATCGCAAGATGTGCCTTTAATAGATCTGAGATCAGTCAATCAACGTACTTATTCTATGAAGTTCTCGATACTAAACGTGATGTGCCTCTTAGAGTGGAATAAAGACGCCACCTCCTATCATTCTATGTCTTCCCAGCCACTCTTCTTCAAGCGAACCCCACAACCTAAATCAGCCACGCCAAGAATGCGGAGAAACTGATGAAATTTTTGAAACAACACCTCAATCTATTTTGCCGCAAATTCATTTATTTGGTAGAAAACAGCCTCTATATGACGGCTCTTTAGGAATGCCCTAGGGATTGAATGGCGAGAGTCACCGAGATAGACCACGGTAGAACGGGCCGATGCGATTCCTGTCGATGATGAAATTTAAGCTCTAGCTGACAACTTGCAAGATATCAATATTAGAGTCTGAGTACGGAACGATGCTAATACCCTCAAGTACGAACAGATCAAGGAACTTTTCTTTCTTATCTAGCGATTTTTAAAAATAGATTCCTCTTTTTATGAACGTCTTCACTCACAAATCTTCTTCCTAGCATTAGGTCATCCCTTCCCTGCCGGTAGTTCCCCATCACCTCGGAATATCCTCTCCGCAATTCAGAGGCTCTTTACCAGCGGATAAAGTCGCCACAAACTTGCTTCCGTATAGTGGATCTCCATACCACAGACTCATTTACGAGAACGTCCCTCTACGGACCGCGATGCCTGGCTACGTCCACTTTGGTGCTCGTGTACCTTTGTTCATATGACCTGTGATAATATACCTGCCATTCGTGATACAGATTTAGCTTTGCGTTAGCTACCGAAGAGGTAGGGAGAGGTAGGTATTATTTATATTTGCTGCTTAGATCCCCCCAGCTTTTATTTTATTTTCTTGCTTGTTAGTCGTTCATCTCTTCTGTGTTCTGAAAAAGTGGTTTTCGTGCAAATTGTAAATATGCGTTTCTCACTCGCCTTCTTCGCCACCGCCGTCAAGGCTGGGACTATACTTTGGGATGGTCGATTCAACGATTTCACTTCCAGCGCGGATCTGAATACTTGGTCATGGAGTAACCAAGTTGGTCCTTATCAATACTACATCGTAAGCTCCATTTTCTACTTTCCCGCTCTTATATTTATTAACCTATTTCCAGCACGGATCCGGAACAGTATCAAAATATATCAACCTCTCCCCCGATTACAAGAACCCCGCAGATAGCGGCTCAAAGCAAGGAGCCAAGTTCACCCTCGACAGCACCGCCTTCTGGAATGGCCAGACAATGCGACGTACCGAGTTGATCCCACAGACAAAGGCAGCCATTGCCTCTGGCAAGGTCTTTTACCATTTCTCCATCAAGCGTTCAGCCACAAACGCCCCTTCAATCTACCGCGAGCATCAAATCTGCTTCTTCGAGTCTCATTTCACCGAGTTGAAGGCTGGATGGATCAGCGGTGCAAGTGGAAACAGCGATGCAAGGCTGCAATGGTTCGTAGGTGGACAAAGCAAGTGGAGCGTTACTTGGGATGCGGACGTTTGGCATAATGTTGCTTATGAGATTGTTCGTGTCCCTCTCCGTCTCCCCTCCGATGAATAAACTAACAGGATCTCCAGGATTTCTCAGGCAACAAAGTAGGCTTCTGGCACTCTACCGGCTCCGCCCCTCTCACCCAAACCGTCGCGCCCATCTCCGCATCTACCTCCTCCAACGGTGCTGACTGGCATCTTGGTGTTCTCGAACTCCCCGTCTCCGGCCGCTCAGATACCAACGAGGACTTCTACTTCTCAGGCGTATACATCGAGAGTGGCGCTATCACTACTTCCGTTGCGGGACCTGGAGCAGCTGTTGTTAGCTCGCCGGTTGCAGGGACTACTCTGGCTACAGTTGCAAGCACGAAGGTTGCGGTTGCGACTGAGCCTGCTGCGCCTGTTGCGGGCACCTTGGCCCAGTATGCGCAGTGTGGTGGAAGTGGGTGGACCGGAACTGGTACTTGTGTTTCTGGAACTACTTGTGTGGTGTCGAATGAATTTTACTCACAGTGCTTGTAAATATGGTATGTCATTAGCAAGCCTTGCATTCGAAGACAAGCGTGTGAAGAGGATTGGCGGGAGCAAGAAGACGCGGAGAGACGAATCTATTCAATTGTATATATTCCACGCAGTACATAGTCTGAAGATCAAGAATACATATTTACATCTTGAACTCGTTTATTATTCACTATCGAATTGACAGAACTTGCTGCGCTTTCCCTTTCAGCATATACTTAACTCCACAAAATGTTGAATCTCCTTATTCCAGTCACGGGCTTCGCAGGTGGTTCTGGATTGGCAGCAGCAATATCAAGGAAGTATCTGATAGGCAGCTCGCTCAACGGAACAATCTTCGTCTTCTTGATAAATTTGTAGCTGAAGTAGAGCACGAAGATGATCGGAATATTAATATACGAAGACACGAAGGTTTCCGTGTTCCAGCTATTCCACGTCAGTTCAGTTGACCAACAAATCCAGAGAATTCATTTTCACGTGCAATTGAAAATAGAAAGGGACACTTACTGGCCATGAATGAACACTATATAACCTCCAGTCAACAACAGAACCGCAAAAGAGACCAAGCTCGTCCATGCCATGTATGGTTGAAATGGGGCTTTCCAGGGTAACTCTGACCGATCAATACCTTGCTTCTTGCAGCCATAATAGAAACGCAGATACACAGTGCAAATCACCATCCATTGCACAAGTGCAGCCACTGAAACCAAATCCTGTAGCCATCCGAAGACGACAGCAGCAGAATCCGAGATGGTCATATAACCAAGACACATGAAAATACTGATAGTCCCCACGGCAATATATGGTATTCCCATTCTGTTGACGCGAAGGAAGAACTTGGGAGCATGACCTTCTCGAGCCATGCCATACAATATGCGAGAACCCCCTAGCAAAGTCGAATTACCGGCACTCCAGGCACTGGTCAGAACGACAGCGTTGATGATTGAGGGTACAACTTTAATTCCCGCTCGTGTGGCTGCAATGACAAAGGGAGATTGTGCTGCGTTTCCTACTGATCGGAGGAGGTCAGGGTCGTTCGAGGGGACGATAAGTCCAACCATGAAAATAGAGAGAACTGTTTTAGATATTAGAAAGGTCATGTTGCTTTAGGTACTAATATACTCCCCATAAAATATAGATACCCTCCAGAAAATTCTTTTGGCTGCGATAGGAATATTTCGTCTGGGCGACTGTGTCTCCGTAGCTGCTAAAGAAATGTTTTCGATTCCAGAGTAGGCATAAACGGCGTTCGAAAACGTGGTATAGAAACCCATGAATTGCCCAAGAGAGCCGGAATACCCAAGAAAGTCGACGAAAGGCCCAGGGTTTTTCCACTAGAAAGCAGGGGTTCAGTAATCGTTCTACGTAGGATATCTTGAAAGAAATCCATGAGGCGATTACGATAGGGGAAGGGCTTATCTCTAATTAACTTACATATTGAAAGCCGTACGCATGTCCATCAGGTCCTCCACCACAAGTAATGACGAGAGCCTTGACTTTGTTAACTTAGATTTCTTTCGCCAAGGGTTGACTTACCATGATGTTCAAGCCAATAATGAGCATGATCTTGAGGCTTGCGAAGCCAAACTCGAGCTCACCGTATACTCTGATGAAGAGCACATTACACAGTAGGAGAAGGAACCCAAATATCGTTATCCACACCGCTGCACTCAGATGTGTATCCCAGAATTGAACAATAACTGCTGCGGCAGTCATCTCTGCAGGTAAGGATATCAAACAAGAGTAGATCAAATTCCATCCTTGTGCGAATGATAGTGCTGGGTCAACGAAATGTTCGGCATGGCGAATGATGGCTCCAGAAAGAGGGACAAGCGCACTGCAAAATATCAGCCATAGTGCTGCAAAACATGAACATTTTGGGCCTTGACCTTAACTCTGCTATGCTTAACACCACACCAGTGACAAGGACGCCTACGAAAGTATACCCCATACTTTTTGGCTATTAGTGAAGTTCAGAGTGCTACAGTGGTAAGCTCACAGTGCTCCAAGAGGCCCGCCTAGAGCAATTGCCTTTCCAGAACTAAGAAAGAGTCCCTGGTATCACAAACATTAGAATCCACTCCAAAACGCTCATGAGGTATTCTGAAAGAACTTACAGTTCCAATTGTCCCAGCTAGGGCTATCATCTGAATGTGTCTTTGACCTAAACCACGCCTAACAAAGTATAAGCATCTCTTATCTCTAGGAAGTGCAATTAACCTACTTCAAATCCTTAGTCTCCTGGAACTCAACCGCATCCGTCTCATTGAAGGTCTCTTCAACGAAGACTGGTGGCCCTTTCTCCACATGATCTGCTCCACCTTTCTCTCCATGGCCGCTGCTCTTTTCAGGGTCTGAACTTGCATAGACCACTGAGTCCGACATTTCCTCTTTTTATATATATATAAAAATTTAAGGGTTGTCATGACCTCGTCACTACCGCCGTAGGGAAATAAACTATCGGGAAAGAGGAATATATATGAATGACTAGGTAGCACACCTTATCAGCTGGGGTCCGAATGGTCACAGCACATCAGTCTCGATACCAGCATGTAGGCCAGTCAATAAGCCACTCAGACATGGTTGATCTTCGCTCGGCAGAATACCAGCCATGCTTATTTATGTTGTGTACACCTCCAGGGCCCTCACTTCTCGTCGGTTCCCGACCAAACAGGCACATTCTATGCTTCGAGAACATTTACCACCTCTAACCTGAGGGTGTTTCTCCTGGTAACTGGGTAATCCCCGATCCCAATTTAATTATGGGAGTGACAATACATCAGAATAGGGGTCTCTATTAAGCCCCACTGACCTATATCGCACAAAAACACCTTTTTAGCATCGAGTGATATAGTGATTGATCTCCTGCCATCTTCGAGGTTGATGCCAGGGATTATGCTTGGCAAATCCAGGTTTTCAACGAATCCCACAGCGGTGACGTCCGAGGGATGGAACGACTGCCGTGCGGTTGCTTTGCATTGCAGCAATTGCCAGGACGTGCATTTTCACTACTTGCAAATCGTGGAGGTGGGGCATGTATATGGAAGAAACCATGAAGCTTGCATCCTGAAAAGGAAGAATAGCCCCATCTTTCCGCTTGGTGGACCACTTAAGCTCTCGATAATCTTAGAACTTAGGATCATTCAGCATGCGCACTGATGATTGATGGAGTGTGGTGTTCTTGGTTGCATTGTGAAAGGTCCGAATTGCTAGAGGCGCGTCGTTGATAAGGATCTGGGGGCTCGATAAGGCAAGTGTATCTCGCTTGGCGTTCCCAGGCCCCCCTTTTCCTGTTGCACTTTGCCGGCTCTTCAATTTCAAACTTTCAGAGATCAGTCGTGTGGGTATATGTTATTCCCGGTTGATGTTTCTGCGAAGAAGCATCATTTCTATGTACAAATATCCCAAACACCCAAGACATCGGGCATTTTGCTTCTATAGCGTTCTTCTCATCGCCTTAGCTCAACCTCTTCTCAAATTCCCATCATCATTATCGATAAAATCATCTTGTAGATAGTCAGCATACCATTCTTTGTTCCTTGCGTTTTTGATTTTTGTATCAGAAAGAAGTGCAAAGTTGCTGCTTACCAAGATCCACATCCGTCTTTTGATTCTGAGTATACGTCGTGTTTCCACAAAGGCAAGTCATCCACTCATCGTTTATAAAAGTATAAATCGTGTTCGGCGCAAGGTATATGCTACAACCTTGACACGAGCTCAGGTAGTTTCTGTCAACAAGAACCTTAAACTTCTGCTTCTAATGTTTTTGTCTTGTTTTACACGGGACTTACGCTGAGGACCACTGGGATATTTTTGTTAGTACTCAATATCCATTTTGGCGAATAAAAAAATAAATAAAGAAGAAAGGGAGCGAAATTACCTGGAATTTACCACCAGAGTATCCAATGAGGGAATTCAAGTTAAGACTCGCTTGTTTTGGGACCTGCTTTTTGTCTTTGCATTCTGCTGTAAGATTCCCGGTTGTAGAAAGTGTTATATTTGTACAGGTTTTAGAGAATTGATTTGCTGAAGCAAAAGACAGAAGACTGGCAGCAACTGCAATGGGAAGTTTTAACTGCATTGTGAGGTGTGGATAATTGAGGAGGTTTTTGTTCTGGAAATATTTGACAGCTAGTAAATGCGAGTTTGTGCCGAGTTGGCCTGGTTCTTATAGCTCCTTCGAGGTTGATCGTAAGAATATAGCTTCCTCTGATTTGTATGTTCGTACTCCATTTGGAATTCGGTATTTGGCATACTCGCATCCTTTTCGAGGGGTATGCTTTATGAACCGGCTATTTTGCTACGGCAATAACCCCCCACCTCACGCCTTAACCTAAAATGGCCTCCAAAACCGCGGAGGAAACACTCGAATAGCTTTGTCCCCTTGCAATTCCCCCGATTTCCTCAGATGATCTTTGCATTATTTTCTGGGCTTTCTGCGAATTATTCCGTACCCCTCTTCACCACTCTTAGGGTCTTTGAGATGCTATTGATCATCTCAAACTTAAAATGACTAGTAAGTATTATCCGTAGTTTCCTACGGCTGTTCACCCTTTTTGCTGCTCCATTACTGTATCTCTAATACAATCCTCTCTCTCAAGCGCTCCCTATACCTGAAGAGGAACAGCACAATACAGAAGATTGCTACTATTGCTGTCAATGGTCTTGCCGCAAAATTCCACCTAAAGCTCCGCTAGTTTGATTTTCAACAAGCGACATGCTTCCACTAACAACAACTCATAGGAATTCTAATTCGGATACTATAGATGTGGAATAGATGACGCAAGAATGTGTGGGGCAGCCAAGTACCCCCCCCTCCCCCGGCATAAGATGGGGGGGATTGACAAACCTCCGCATCTACCACAAGCAAAATGTTGTAATGTTAGTAAAGAGCTCGCATTACTCGCAGTGAGGTGAACATATACCACAACCCAAAGCATACGAATCACATGCAAAACTCGCTCAATGTCATCCCTGGTCTTAGAGAATCGAATTCTCATAAGACGAAAGATTTTGTGTCCAAAGGGCATCGAAGAGGGTTCATATAAATTGAGAGTCTCTCTGTAACTCTTTTCAATGAGAAGCGTTCTCAGACTAGAATAGCAGGTACTATTTTTATTTGTCAAGCTACTCAGATGGAGTTTGGTATTCTCCAAAACAAGTTAGATATTAGAAGGCGGTAAGAATTTAAGAATGCACCCCAGTAGAGAGAATAGGGAATAATAGTCTGTCTTCGTTCATGACGGCGACTGGTACATACTTTGAGCCAAAAGACTTCTAGAGAAGATATTAGGAATGGCCCATCTAGAAACAATCGGGGATACATTGAGTTCTAGAAGAAGTGAAGAATAAACTCGCACGATCGATCTCAATAAGGCGACGCCATTGCATTGCAACCACTCCCTTCTGAGGGATAAGTAGAGCTAAAGGGAGAATACGCAAGTAGGCAATCAAGTACAGGGTGACTAGTTGTCCAACAGTGGTTTTGGAAGAACAGGTGGCTGCGGCTTCCTTCCTTTTATGACCTACATGACAGCTTAAATTAATTCCTACCGATAACATGAATCAATCAACAATGTCTACTTTGCATCAGTATTAGACACCAGGCTCTTTTCTCCTATAATTATTTGTACGAAGCCTTCTTCATGGTTGACAAAATTATAGAGTTCGTGAACATATTCAAAACCTCTCTAGTGTGATGAAATGCCGGCAAGAAGTGGGAAAGGATAAGATGAAATAGATGCTTGAATAAGCAGAAGTAATATCGATGTGCATGTTATTGTAGCACATGATTGTTAGTCCTCTATTCTTTTTCGTGCACCGTAAGCTGTGGTCCGATGACTGACACGTCGACTCGAGCTACAAACGTCACTCCAATCTATGTTCTCTGATCAACAAGGCGTCATGTCTCTTGGCTCACTCCTTGAGCTCCCGAGGTCCTTTGAACATAGAAAAGATGATAGACACGTGTCAGGGCGGGTGAGCCACCTGGATGAAAGCACGTGAGCTACTCTTTGCTGAGCGTCAGATGATGCCTTCCTCGGTAAGGCTCCACATCCACGTCGCAGATGAGAATAAGCCCAAGACATTCAGCTCGTGAATTCTGATCGGTGAATTTGCTAGATTTTCAAATTTGTCCATCGTAGTAGGCCTCATGCCTCTCTTCTCGCCTTAATTTTCTTCATTGTCAAGATGGCTTCCGCTACTCGACTTCCTTTGAAGTCGGTTTTATTTACTGCGACTTTGGTAGTCGGTGTTGGCGCATCCCGACTTCACCTACGAACAATCCTCCGCAATACTTTCACCGGACCCGGGAAGTATTCAAGAATTGCTGCGGTTTTGGTTATTCTCGCAAACTTCAAGAATGTTCCATATGTGTGGCATGTAAGTATGCTCTTACCCTCTTTCACCAATGCTCAGTTTTCGACAAATCTGGCACTTCGGGAACCCTTTATTCTACACGTCCTAGGATTTTTTCTGACACTACTACATAGTTTCGAGTATGGGGAGCAATTCTTAGGCATTGTTTGTTTAATAAGCCAAATATTCCGGCCGACCTCGCACCTTTAGCCTTGTTTGCGCCTGTAATCTCAACCTCCCGCTCCCCCCTCTACGAATGCGACTACAACTTCCATAAGTCTAACTCGACCTACTTCTCCGACCTAGATGTTACGCGTTCACACACCGTTTGCGCTTTGCTACAGCCTGGGATCGTAGCGCTACAACACAACCCACGCACGAAGCTGGTTCTGGACAAAGATGGTAAGGCTATGACAGGAAGATGGGGCATCATGCTTGGAAGCGTGATGTGCAGCTTCAAGCGAGAGATAGGCATATATGAAGGTTACGAGATGTGGTCGAGAGTGTTGTGCTGGGATCGCAAGTGGATTTACATTGTCACACACTTCGTCAAGAAGGGAACTGTGAAGCCTTCTGCATATATTCTCGAAGATGGGAGCTGGTTCGGAAAGAAGGGGTATAAGACCGTCAAAGGTGCTGAGCGAGGTGCCGATGTAGATGAGAAGGCTATATTTGCGAGCGCAATTAGCAAGTACGTTGTGAAATTGGGCAGATTGACAGTTCACCCTGAGGTTCTGCTGAATGCTTCCGGTGTACTACCTCCTCGACCAGGAGGCTGGGCGACAATGACTGGTGTTTCCGGAGAGTCTACACGTGTGCCATCCGGAGAAGCCACACCAGAGACGCTGGAGGTCGACATCAATGGAGCTGCAGAGTTCGATGCAACATCAGATGAGTGGGACTATAAGAGAATTGAAGCCATGAACAACAAAGGATTGAAGTTTGCTGCGCATTTTGCGGCTTTGGATGAGTTACACCACGAGTTTTCTGGGAGCCGAGCTCCGGCGTTGGGAAGATATGTTACACCCGGAAGTATTTTATAGATCGGAAACGTTTTGGTTTTAGATTTTTCGTCATTTGTCGTTGCAATAGATGGTAGATCGATAGATCAGGGTGGGAAAGGCAATACCAAGGTCAGCTCATAAGATGCTGAGGACCAGGCATAATGGAACAATGTTATTTGATATGTTTTTATACTTCATTAGTACATTTTGCTTAGGAATAGAGGCGTTCAATCCCAAGGCATGATTCAAACCCATAACATATTAGCTGATATTGTGGAATTACTTTGATTCCTAGCTTAAATTAAGTATCTAATGGTCATTATTTTCTAACACAATTCCCCTCCCAATTTGGATATCATTCCCTTATGTCCCCATCCCTATATACAATACATGCCTCATTCCATTAATTTACAAAGCGAAGGCAGCAACAACAGCAGCGACTACTGCTACAGCTATCGACTCAAGCTGAGACCCAGAGCCTGCTGATACTGACACCGCACTCGAGGAGGTGGAAGTGGGTGACGACCCGGTCTTGGAAGCAATGCCGCTAGTGGAGTTGGCAGTTACCTTTGCTGTAACGATTGAGGAAGCACTGGTTATGGCTGTGCTTGATGAAGTAGTGGATGATATACTTGTTGATTTTGAAGTTGAGAGTATTGATGAAGTTGCTGATAATAATGACGATGACGATGATGAGCGTCCTGATAATAGGGAGCAAATTTGTGTGGAAATGTTTTGTGTTGCTAGGCAGGTTAGCTTGAGTTTTCAAAAAAGGTTTACAAAGACACGAATGAAGGCACGACGCGTTAGATTTGGACAGGTGGTATTTATCGCCTGATACCTTTGATACAGCTACTTGAGTAATTGCCCCAACCCATTCAAGAAACTTGAAGATATCACATCATGAGAGGTAATAAAGAGCAACTTACACAAGGCTTCTGCTGTAGAACAGCTTTTAACGATACAAGGTGTCGCTACCTTTGATACCGTCTCCCTGTTTACTCCACATACACACGCTGCATCTGTTGGTCCGCAACCAACGCTTACAGCAGCTGACGATAAACACGTAAATCCACAGGCAGGTAGTTGAGCCTCGAGCTCAACAACAGTTTGAGAATATGCGACAGGAACCAAAAGAGTAAAGACGGTGGCGTAAGTGAATTTCATCGTTGTGACAGGAGCACGGGTCGGTAGTTGAAACGAGTGTGATTTTGTAAGTAGGACGGGACGGCCACGATGTCGGGATGGTGGAGGTTGTTTATAAAGAAAGAGATGAGGCGCTGACGATACGTGACGCTGTGGAAGCATTTGCTTTTCGATTGCTCTGGGTCTCAGATGAAGGGGCGTACATGGGTGGATCCCACTGACAGGGGGACCTCTTTTGTCAATGCGGCTTCATCCGTGCCTCTGGAATCCTCCACCAACCTGGTTTTCTATTCGATGGATTTCTAAAATGAAAACCCCAATTCGGGCTATGATCTTCCAACGCATATCTATCACATCATCAGGTTTGATCTGGACCTCGGTGCTGCTATCTGATGTTTCTCATATGATCTGACACTTCCTAGGGATAAACCGCATCATCAAAGTTCTGACAATCTGGGGAAATGATTCAAACCTACTTCAGAGGTACCACTTGGTGCCACACAGCACAAGTCAGAAAGCTTTCCACTATGCACGATAAGCTGAGAAAAACCGTCAGAAGGAAAAAGCAATATCTTGGGAAGGGTGGCTGACGAGGCTTAGAGACTTGAACCTTTTCGGTCTTGTCCAGGGCCGGGTGGCTTGCATGCCTTGTGCAGCTTCTGGCACTATTGGCTAAGATGCCACGAGGTAGCCAGCTTCTGAAACTTCCTGGGATATCGAAATCGCGATTATTGCGTGCTGTTCAGCTGGTTGGGATTTCAATATCTCTTCGTATATGTAGGCTGTTACGCTGATGTGGACATCTTGATATCCTGCTACAATCGTGTTTTTTTATGCTCCCGTCACCTTCTAGCTGAAATCAAGTTGAGGATCTAGAAGTTAAAGGGGAAAACTCATGCAGGAGGTCACTAGGCTTTGTGGGGTATTTCTATGTGCTTGCTCATTTCGGGAAATATGGTTGTTTACCCCTGTGGCTATCCTCGGCCAGTGAGAAGAAGCACTTCCAGCCTCACTTTAGGACATTGTCAATCACGCATGTGTTTTCCGCCGCAGAAAATTCGGAATCTCAGGAAACATCAGTCAAAATGCAGAAGTTGAAGAAAGCCGGTTGCGATTCAAGTTGACGGTCTTTTCACTATGAGGCTGGATCTGGATCATGGGCTTCGAATCGGCTCCTGAAGTCAGATCAGCCAGAAGCGGGTTTTGATATGGGCCCAAATGAGACTTCTCAATGCCCCTTTCGAAGTGAATATCTTGGCACTCATACTCATACAAAACTCAATTTCTATGTTGCTTCAATTATCCATGTCGGAATCATCTGACATTTTGAGTTGAAAAAGTGGCGACAATTCCTCCACTGCAAGGCTTGGAATTTTTCCGAGACAATATCACTCAAAGGAGAATTCTCCAAAAAGCCATATGCATGAGGTGAGGTTCATAATTGGAAGTGATATGCCTATCGATCTCTACAACGGTTACTTTATTCTGTGTGATATAGCGATCTACATACAGTTCATCACAACCCCCAACTAGAATTTTCCCCGACTACTGCCTATCGTAATAATTCTGTTTTGTTTTTGAGAGTGTGCAGAGAAACTACAAGGCACAAGGCTGCGCCATTTTCATGCTGTCAGATGATGGCACTAGTGTATTGCTTTCCCTGTGAGCCTAGTAATCTTTGAGATAAGATCCGCAGATTTGAAGATTGCAACAAAAAGAAACTCGAGATACAGTGTCGCCCCATATCGCGAAGGAATAGCATCAACTTCATGCGAACAGCAAGGAATAAGGATGCATCGCAAGCAGAACATGAAGTGTAGGAATTTCTTTCGCTGCTTCTGTCCCCGCCCCGATTACCATTAATCATGCCCCCTTTTACACACCCATACCAAGTAAACATTCATTGATTCGTAAGGCCTTTATTCCTATCTAATTAGGTGCAATTTTCCCTGTGGAAACCTTCCCTCCACCCGCAAAAGTTCTGTCTTCAAACCAGTCTTATGTTTACCAAATCTTCGATAGCTTTCCTCGGCCTCTGCCAAAATCCGATTGGTCTTCCTCCCTTCCTCCCTATTGTAGGACTTTTCACAACAACACCACACCAGCGCCCCTTAATAGTTGACTCACGCAATTTGCCTGTCCACCCTAGTCCCATAATCAATTAACCCCTCCGTATACGCCCTATGTAGCAAGAACCGGTTTTGCGAGGTCCTAAGTCTATTTTCAGTCATTTCTTTCCTTCCACTTAGTTCCGCAAAGTTTTGTGGCGTCAACTTCAAGCCTTCGATCCCTTGTTCTTGAATTTTGTTTTGGGTGGAATAAGGGCTTGGAACAAGGGCCAATAGGCCAGGAGGGTCGGACTTCATCAATGACTTCCAGACAATAGTCATCCAAATTTCATTGACCGGTTCTTCTGGTCCTACGGCCCAGGGTGACCACATTACTGTAGGCCGATTATAAGCGTCGTGAGCGAGGGATATAGCTGCGCGGTGAGATATCTCCAAGTCAAGCCAGGATGTTACATGGGAGAAAAGCCTGGGGAAAGATAGGCTTGCAAATATCTTAGAGACAAGGCGCACTTGTTGAAGAGAAGACTTTGGGATATGGCTGATAACTTGTTGAATAAGTTCGGCCGGAAGGATTTCCATCATCTTGTTGGCCATATGTATAGGATGGACACTTAGAAATTGAAATTGAGGAGGTCGGGAGGTTGTGAGGTCTGAAGGACGGTTTAGCCTAGTTGTTATAGTTAATGAAAGGAAGTTATCGACTCACTGTAGGGAAGTAGAGCTGCGATTGAAATAGCAAATTATAATCCGGCAGCCTTGTTGTATGCAAGTTAGAATATAAGAAATGCACAGCAGAAATTCTATCCCCAAGGAAATCAATTGGATATTTAAAACAATTCTGGAGGGACTGTACGCTACTTTTAATAGCCTTTAATAATCCGGTGATGCGCAGGGCTTACATGGGAGTTTCTTTATCATAGTCGTATTTGGCATTTATCTCGTAGTTGCTATGTACAGTAATCGAAAATTCCAAAAGGATCATCAAGGGGCTGTCATACATTATCGTACCTGAATGGTTATGATGCTTCGAGAGGCGATTTCGAAAGTTGAATAGCGGGGTATCAGTAATCGAATAAAACTTATTTCTTTCTTAGTAATCCCTCTGCTTCCCTCTGTTCTTCTGCCCACCAATCTTTGAAGGTTTTTAATCTCGCTGTTCTTTCAAGGGCCATTCTTTTTCCTGGATTTGTCTTCATCATGCTCTCAAGCTTTTCTAGCTTCTCTTCAAAGTGGGCAATTGTCTCACCCATGTGTTTAGCACCTTTTGCACCACCAAATGTGAATGTCCTACCGATTCCAATGGCACCAATAGCATCCAATCGATCCGCATCTTGTACAATTGCTAGCTCTGGATATCTCATGATCAAAGACTGAACCTGCGTGGGATCCTTGATCTCGGACGAGTAGGATACGCCAAGGACGATTCTCTGCACCTTAATGGCTAACTCTTCAGGAGCACCGAAACCCAACAGGGTGGCTAGAACAAGAGTATTTCCATCTTGTCCAGGCTCAAGATATTTCTTGTCGCCTACATCATGCAAAAGTGCCGAAAGAGTAATAACATGTAGGTCTAAGTCGGGATCTTCGTCGAAAAGCGTCTGTTCTTCCCTCTCCTTGTTGACCTCATTATATAAAAGATGTGCGAGCCCAACTACACGTCGGATATGATTGAAATCGTGGGAACCATCGTACTTGCTCATATACTTCTCCACAAAAGCAGTGACCTTTGGGATCAATGCAGCGTTGTATTTCGGTTTCGTCTTCTTGCGCTTCTTCAATGATGGCGATTTTGCTGAACCCTCTGCAACAAGCTGTGGTGCCTCGTCTCCCGACTCTGAATACTCTCTGAATTCGGGGTATTTCGACCTCCTTCTCAATCCCAACTTCTGCCGCAGCCGAGCGAGTGTTCGCGCTTTGATCTCGAAACCTTCCGATTGTAACTCCGCGGCTATTTGCTCATCGTTGAGGTTTCTATTGTAGTGAAATTGGACGCGTTCGTTCAGTTCCTGCGTTGAAGGCAGACGCGTCTTCTTGCGAGGGATATTCCATGTTGTGAGCCTACGAGAAATTGTTCGCTCGCTGATGTCCAGACCATGTTCGAGGTTCAATTTTCGGGCAATGTCGATAATTGGAAGATCATCTTCTTGGAAGAGCTTGATGATCAAGTCTCTATATGGCTCAAGGGGTGTTATTTGAGGTCTTCCGCGTTTTTTCGGGGTTGTTGGTGCGGGGCTGCCTTCTCCATCTTCACTGGCAGACATGGTAAGATAGTGGGTGATATTTGACCAAGTGGTTGTTATGGTTCAAGGAGGTGGGATGGAACAATCATGCCTGCGTCTTATATTTTTACCGGGCACCGTACTTTTCTCAGATGCTGACAACTACTTCGCTTCCCTTCCTTTTTTCAATAAACCTTCATTCAAAAGGCTATAATAGGGTCATAAAATAGTAGTTGCTCTTGTATATATCAATAGGACTGCTCTTTTAATCAGATATCATTATGAAAACCCGTAATTCCAGGAACAGTTGGGGTGACAGTGACAGTTTCAGGGGATCTACTCTACGCCGCGGCTTCGGCAGTAACATCCAGAACCCCTCTTCAACACGGGGACTAGCTTTACTTGGAATACTCAAGAAATTGCGGAGTTAATCTACAGCTTGAAAATGACGTCCGTCTCCTTTCATCACATTTATACCATCTTGCTAATTTACTCAACTATTCTGGCTTCCCATCTACCTCATATCCAAAGCATCTTACCCTTCTTGACAGGCTTGCTCTTTCTCTAATTCCTTTCAATTAAGTTGGAAAATGGCCGATCAAACCTCGAAAGTTTATAGTCGTTTGATTCAAGTGACAGATTTCATAACAGGAAACAGGACTGCAATGACGATTCCGTGGGATCCAGATTGCACCAAGTTCCCCAATAGAAAAGATGTCCCCAAGCGTGAGGATGCACCCAGTGGAGCGTAAGTTGAACATAATTTATAGATATTTGAACTGGCTCTAACAGTTTGAAGTGCTTGGGTTTGGGGGAAAGATGACTATGTTAGGTTAAGCATGTCCTACAGTGAGATCTATTCTAATGTGATATATAGTTAGGACGTATCAACCTTCTCACTCCTACTCGAGTCACTGCTGCTTCCAAGCAAGTCAGAACTGGCGAAATCGTACCATTGAACCTGCCTCTACACATTCCAGAAGTTCCAGCCTTCAACCGAGAGCCGTTCAAACATGAAATTAAGACGCTAGCAGAGGGAGTGGCTTACGATGATAAATACTCGCTCAACACTCAATCCGGAACCCAATGGGATGGCTTTAGACACTTTGCTCATATTCCTACTACTACATTCTATAATGGTGAGTATCTTCTCGCTGTGAAAGTCTAAAGGCTCAATCTAAAGTGGTTTAGGTACCAAAGGTTCCGATATTCAAGGGTCAACACAGGATCCTAATAAATGTGGTATACATCACTGGGCCCAGCATGGAATCGCAGGCAGAGGCGTTCTTCTTGATTATTGGGGATACGCGAACGAGAAAGGCATTGTCTATGGTTGGTTCTGGTCACTTCAAAGCTGTTCAAAAAGCTAAAACTTAGCTAGATCCATACGAGTACCACGCAATATCTATCGCTGACCTCCAAGAATGTGGTAGAGCCCAAGGAATCGATATTAGGCCAGCCTCTCAAGGTGGAGATATACAAATTGGCGATTTACTCTTCATTCGTTCTGGCTTCGTGTCAACTTACTATAGCAAAAGTCCGGATGCTCGCGCAGCAGCGGCTCTCCGTCCACACACAGTTGGCCCAGATGACGGTCAAAGATGGGCTGGCGTGAAGCAAGAAGAGGCGATGATCGACTGGCTTCACGACTGCTATTTCTCTGCTGTAGCTGGCGATGCTCCATCCTTTGAAGCTTGGCCAACGCAGGAAGACTACCACTTGCATGAGTATATTCTTGCACTATGGGGAATGCCACTGGGTGAGATGTTTGATTTGGAAAAGTTAGCAAAGACTTGTAGGGAGAAGGGACGCTGGACGTTTTTTGTTACCAGCTCGCCTGCGAATTGTGAGGGCGGTGTTTCGAGCCATCCGAATGCTTTGGCAATGTTTTAGGCGAGCTCGAAGGGATAGTTGATGCTTTACCCCTCATTAGGTTCACTGAATCCAACGAGTGGTGATAATTCTCTATGACCTTTAACTTCTGTCATGTCTTGGAATAAAACCGTCGAGCACTATGTATCGAACTCTATCGTTTTGTAGTATACTCTCTCACACCACAACACTTCCCCTCACCACACCCTTCCAATTCTTTCCACCCACCATATCGACAATATATTGTCTCCATCCCTCATCCTCACCAATTATGCTCTCCCAAAACAGAAATTCTTCCCCAGCAACCAACAATATTCTTCCCTCCAAAATTCCCAAACCCCACATCGTGATAGGATCAAAGCCAGCGAATGAGCGCTGCCCCAGAGGTTTTGTTGCACATCGCACTTTGCAAATCTTCAACCGTTCTTCAGCCGTTGAATAGCCGTCTTACAAGCGCGATGAAACCGCTGTCTTGCCGTTTCTTCGCAAGCCACACCGCATGTCTTGGTCTGGATTCCCCTGCAGCAGCACCATGGATGTTTTCTTTTTCAAGACAGCTTGGCGAGATCACTCGAGTCTAAATGGAATGGGAGAAAGGTGGGAATTGGAAGTGAATAGTTCGTATTTACTTACCGTCGCTAACAATTAGGTATATATCAGCGTTGACTCGTATATACAGGAGGGCGCACTTAAGACTAGGAGGGTATTGAAGATCGTCAAACAGTTTTTGGCAGAGGGTCTCATAGTAGATAAAGGTGAGTAGAGCTTACAACCACCTGTGGGATAAGTAAAAGGGCTACAGTCTGCCACAGTGACTTATGTATCAAGGCATTCATTGTTTCTTAGATCAATGTTTTCATCTCATCTTGTCTACTTTCGTCTGACACTTGCTCTGTCATAACAGTATGTCTGAGAACTGGCAAGAGGTTCGCGCTTTTTTATTTTATTTTCACCATTGTGAGACAATTTAGTTGTGGTATGGTAAATCAGATTGCGTCTGTGACTTTTATTTACATCTCTTAAATACATCTACATCATGAAGCGTACACTTTCCCACCAGATATATACATTCCGTCTCCGAATCACAGCAATTCCAACATTTTGGGTATATTGAGTAGGCATGAAAACGCTCGACAAAAATGACACACTACATCATATATACAAGAAAATAATATGCTTTTTATCATAAATCGTAATAAACAAGTGCAATAGACTCGTTCGACAGTGGAGTCTGAGAGAAGTCAGTACTATGGTAATGGTAAAAAAAGTGGCTTTGATGCTTACTCTCAGAGAAGAGACATGGGGTTTTCTTTCAGAGGGCCGATATCATCAGGACTCAATAAGGGAGCTTCACTCCCCTCCTAAGGCCTTGGGGATGGGCTTCAATTGTGGCCAAACACCGAAAGCCCAAGGAATGTCTTGAGGATTCAACGAGCCAAGGGCGTGCGGAGAATTTTATGTGAGCAAGTCAACCCTAGCCTGCTCCAGAGACAAATTTCACCAGAATGTATCAGAGAAGTGGCTGCCGAGAAGCTCAAGGCAATTTCACTCAATCATCGCAGTAGTGAAACCCATTATTTCCCAGTCGATTTTGCGAGGCAATCCCGGTGGCCCTGTGATAGGAATATACAAGGTTAGCCGCCTGAGGCCCACCAAAGAGCTGTATCTTGAAACACGATCCAACTATGTCTTTCGCTGAAGGCTGCAATGTGTATTATTTCGACTTAGTTAGAACTTCTAAAGCTCTGCAGGGCCAGAGTCACCTATAAATCTGCAAGACCAAGGAATTGTGATAGTACCTTCCTGGTCAATCACTTTGGTCCTCTAAGAAATCTCTTGGTGCCCGTGACGGTTGCGAGTTGACGAACCTCGATGGTCCCCCCGCTTGTTGCCGGGTATCATCATGTATCTTTTCCACATTCCTCTGAATGACTGGGTCATGTTGTACGCTGAGACCAACCTCGGAGATTTCTGATGAGGCAATAGATTTCACCGGTTTCTTTATGGACTGAGAGTGCATTGGTCGATGAAATTGCATGGCTCTCGTAACTTGCGAGTCACCAGATCGATTCGATGGTCCAGAAGTGTGGACTGATTCAGCGAAATCCGTGACCTCGCTCACAGTGCTTTCTTTTGCAAAATTCTTGATTCTTTCCGCGGCTTCGCGTTCGCGTTTTCTTTGCTCCTCGCTTGCTCGGCGTGTAAGGCTCGGTAACCTTTGGAATTCAAGACTCTGATCATGGTTCCCCTCTTCGTCGCTAAGCCGTCTTCGGTGCCTCACCCTTCTCATAAGGCCACATCCACCATAGACGAGATCTCGGTATTGACGCCATGATTTGGTTGTGCCGAAGACGAGGAAAGCGACGAGAGATGCCGTTACGCCGGGAAGAAAAAATACGAGGTCTATAATAGCACCGCCAGGATCGAGATTGGGTCCCCCTGATGCAGCTAAAGTTCTATTGTTGTTGAGCTGGAACAGGTTGAAGATGATAATCGCAATCTCGAATATCCTATAGATAATTAGTGTCACAGTTTTTCAAGCAAGCGAAGAACCACTCTACACTAGAATGCTAAAGCCGATTGTGAACCTTGTTACCAAGGCCCGGTCATATATTGATCGTCGAGTGCTCGAGGCTACGCCTGACCTGTCTGTCCCGTTCGTCCCAAAGTCTGTTTGCGAGCGGTCTTTTGAAGATCCCGAAGCCCACCATTTCCCCCTTCTATCCGAACCTACAACAAGGCGTCGCGTCTTCATGTATTTGTACAAAATTAAAATGAGTAAGACTGTTCCTATTGCCATGCTCAAAAGCACTTTTGAGGTTAACATATATTAACGATAAAGGTAAGTTGGTAGATAAACTTACATGTGATATTAGATACAATAAAAAATGCGGGCAAGCTGTCGATGATAGGGTCAATCTGCATGAGGCCGACTATGAGGATGGGGTACACAATTGCAAATGCTTTCGTGATGATTGGAACTCGATCGGACCAATCCCCCAGCCAATTTGAGCGAATACCCCAGGCGCCAATGAACAAAGTGACGGCCCAAAACAAAATATTGAGTGACATAACATTGTACGAGTAGAACTCTGCGTGTCTTGGTGTTAGGAGTTATCAGAAAATTTAAAGGATAGCAGTTGCTCACGAATAAAGAATAGGATGATGTCCGCTTTTTCTGCAGCTGTAAAATAATTCTTGTTAGTATTTGAGATTTTAAAAATGAGGCAACGTTGAACACACCACCTCCGAACGCTAAGCCAGGATGCGTCAGGCTTTTCACGGCCTGATCAAACTGTGCTTGCTTAATGATGCGCCAGTCAAATGCATAGTGGAATTGTTGAATAATTGAACCAAGGGTGCTCAGTGCTGTGAAAGCCCTTCAATTATAATGTTAGTTTTCCCTAGGATCGAGATTTTGCAACAGGAAAGAGAGAGAAAAGCAGAGCCTCTGAAATTGTTCCGTGTGGCTTCCCGAGCGAAGTGAATCTGGTTTCAAACTTACGAGAATATTGTAACAACTAATTGCCATCAGTTCAAGCTCAGAATAAGGTAACAGGCTCAACTCACAGGTCCATCTCTCCCCAAAGCTTATTAGCAAGCAAACCAGCAGAGTGACCAATATCAAGCATATGAATGAATAAATCAGTACGACAGCCGAGGTTGCAACTGCTTCTTGTGGTATTCCCCCGGCCATTGAGGCCCACCCAAGTAGCCTTTCAGTCTTTGATTCCCTCCAGCCCAGATATGTCTACTTTGGTTTTTCGAGATGCCTTTTAAATTTCGCATCTTACAAATTGCTGGGGAAGATGGGGCATATGACAGAAAAAGAAAACCAGCAACGAGATCTTCTGCCAGGTATATGACCGACTGAGCGCCCAAGCTGGATACCCGAGGATCAGGTACCAGCCATCATTGATGGGAATAACCATGCCAAATGCATGGCATGAATCCATGCCAAGATACCGGTAGGCCTACTGTCAGCCCCTAAGACGAGGATGGACCGATTTCTATGCCTCACTAGACTGGCCGAGAAGGGCCATTATGAATGTGGAAACCCTGCATCCTGACTGCATCTTGACTGCATCTTGACCGAACTCTCTTTCTTCAGACCGTTTCAGCCAATCGTAGTTTAGACTTCCGATGTGACGTTCTTAAGTTGCGGCAGAGCATCCAAGACATGAAGGGATTCATTGATTCTCGGGACGATGATAGTGGATGGAATTTACCATTAACTGCCAGAAAGTAGAAGCAACTCCGAAGACAAGTGTACTTAGTTGCTATGTTCCAAGGTTGTCCTGGCGGGGAAACCTTGAGGAATTGAGAGGAATTTTGGGACCGGAACGCCTCCGCGAGCCCTTTCCACACATCTCTACTCCATCGAGGCCCACAACGCTGTATGACGCCCCGTTATGCTATACGCACAGACTGCAGGGTTCACTTGATGTTTCGCCGCGATGCATGATCCAGCAGGGGGTGACACGCAATGGACACGTGGAAGGGCAATCCTAACTACTCGTTTGAGGTTTTGGCTGTCGACGTCGTGAACTTAAAATCAACACTATCACCGTATAGTAAGCCACAGATGATCGTCGTACTTCTTGCATATGGCAGCGGCCGAGTGAGACAACAGCTACCCAACAGCTAGATGAAAATTCGGAAAATACTTGGTGTCAGATATATCTCTAGTTTCCATGAGGCATTTCGTTCGTCGGATGGCCGGCCGAAACTAAGACTCGCGAATCTGTATCTCCCCCCGAACAACACAGGGGGACGACCAGCTTTCCAGGGTATTGGAGCTAGATCGCCGATACAAAAGTGGACATCAGGTGGATTCCAACTTGACTTCGAGAGTAGCGATAGGTTGTTTGACATCAATAACTTAGATCATATATGGTGTGGGCTTTGTTGGTAGAAGTT
Source organism: Tricladium varicosporioides (assembly GCA_021365295.1). Lineage (NCBI taxonomy): Eukaryota > Fungi > Ascomycota > Leotiomycetes > Helotiales > Tricladiaceae > Tricladium > Tricladium varicosporioides. The sequence goes on from JAJTIW010000002.1 coordinate 1,713,088, forward strand.
GGGAGGTTCTTCCATGGTGGCGGCACGTCCACTTTGTAGTGTGGATGTACGGCATTTGTCATTTATTTTCCGTATTATAAAGTGGAGGAAGCTTTTTCGGGGGGGCGGTTTGAACGATTTCAAGCTCAACTTTTCTGAAACAAGCTTCAGGGTGAGACCATCTGAAGAAAATTATTCAGCATGAGCTAGCAACGGAGGCAACCTGACCGAGTCACTCTATGAAGACAATTGCGAGCCGCCAATTCGGTCCTTCCAGCCTTCTCATAAGACATCCCGTCCTCGCTGTCCACGACTCATGCTTTCTGTCCGCCTTCTGGAAGGAATCTGACTGTAGCGTTATTGTTTCTCTTTCATTCCTGGTTGGGCTTCAACCTAAGACAAGAAGACGTTAGTGTTGAGTTGGCGTCCATCAAATCGAACTGCCGATTCGATTAGTGCTCGGAGACCTGAATTTTAAATTCTGTCAAAACAGCAGAGATGATTGAATCTTATTTGAGAAACCTATTGGATATCATCATGACTCTGGGATCTGCAAACCCGGAGATCTTTCTTTCATCCAAGTCCCGGATGATCGACTCAATACTCAAGAATTACTAGGGCATGCGCTATTGATCAGGTCTTGTCAGTGCTGAATCATTTGTCCACGGTATCACGAGATAATGACAATGAAGTCCACCTAACGAGAGTGTGTCCTCACGGTGGACAAGATACGGGCCTTTGCGAAAGAGTATCACTCAGACTGGCTACTCTCCACTCATTTCTAGCGGCTGGAAACGCTATGTAGTATATTCTGACAACTTGATTTTATTTGGCCCTGGTACTTCTATCAGCTTGGAAAATTGCTTGCTCTCCTCGGCCGTCTCCATTATCTCGTAAACTCATCGTATGCGCGCACCTCTTATTACTGTAGGTTGAAGGATGGGACAATAACGAAGCACACTATTATCTTTGGCCAATCGCATCTTCATATACTTATGAAGCAACCTCTGAGCACTCCTCAAGAATTGATGGAGCGGTTGAAACTAGTTTCGAATTCGTATAGAAGTAACTTTGTCGTCTTTCATAGTTGTGCTCAATTATGGTACTGTCAATCGAAATCTGCCTCCTGGGAGCGCGCAGTAGTTGGCCAACCTCGTACATCAACCTTTTGGCCCTGGAGAGGTGGTCTTCCTACCTAGCCCAATGAATTGAAGCCCTTGAGGGTTGTTCTTCATCCTCCTATTGGATCTCAAAGTGTCTCATCTGATTTCTAACACACTCAGCCCCAAATTCTCGTCCCAAGTCTGTCGTCCCAACGCCCCATTTTGAAGGATTTCGTTCAAAACATATACCCCGATCCTCGACTCTCATTCCTCATTCTCACCCCCACCAACCTAATCCCAACCCTGCACACCCTCTCATCCCAACAGCAAAACCTCACAACCTTCTCATCCCACTCAAAACCACTCTCCTTCCACGCCTCAGCACCCAACTGCCACTTCCTCACCCTACCCTCACATTCAGGATCTCTCGCCACCTTCTCCCAGTCCTGGATAATATCATATAGCAGCCCGAGTGTCACACCTTCTGGGCACTCAATACTTCCCGACATGCCCGATGAACGGGGGAAGGCTCTTCTAGACAACGTATCTTTGCTCATAGCGAGTCTGGTACATGGTGGCAGAGCAATTTGCATATTCCTCCATACCTGCTCATTTCGAATCCATGCTTCCGGGCTTCTTTTCCACGGCAATTCGTGAAGCTGTAGCTGCTCTTCTCGAATCCCTGGCTCTCCTTGGTTGAAATCGGTATTGAAAATGCATCGCAATAAATCGTTGTAAATTATTTCTCCCTTGTGAACAGATTCTGGGGATGCACGCCGCAGGAAAAGGGCGATTTGTAGGTTTTTATCGGGGTGTGTTATAACTGCGTGCCATATTCTTGAAACGTGTTTTCCACAGAGGATGAGAGTTGCCGGAGAGAGGTGAGATAATATTATGCTGAGAAGTTCTGGTGTCGCAAGAACTCTTTGTGCTGCGGTTGGCTCGGTGTATGCCCCAACCTCCTTCTCCATATCAAATAAAAATCCCTCCCTCGAATTTCGGCCGCCGTTATGAAAATATTGTTGTCTTGTTGGCAAAGTTGAAGATCTCGTGATCACGATCAAATCCACTTCAAAATATTCAAAATCCAGTATTTGATGCGTTTGACAACTTCAAAGTGGGCCAAGAACTTTAGATTCAGTAGAAGTATTATCTGAGGTCTTTCTAAAATCGGATCATTCTTGTATTTGCCCTTACAGAAAATCTTCTGACCGCTGTCGGACCCACTTTGACAACACAGATAAGGAGATCCTGGTGCTAAGAATAAAATAACGCGCTCTCAACAGAACTTTTCACACACCACAACTCCTGATAATGACGGTATTCATGAAAAAATAGCATTCTCTAGACATTTAAATCGGCCCGTAAAAAATTAAAGGAGGTTAAGAAACCTGAAAATATGTCTGGTGTGATGATGTGAGTATAGGAATAGCGGTCAAACCATTAAATGTCTTTATTAAACAGAAAGATCTGCATTTTTCATATATATTAATTAATTACCATCAACAACTTAGTTCTACAATCCCCACCAAAATTCTCTAATAGAGAGGTGTTCCTTCGCCTCGAACTGGGTATAAACGCTTCATCCACGATAAATTCTCGAATACCTATCAAGTTTTCGATTGTCGCATCGCCACCTAATCCTTCTTCACGGCACCATCGACTGGCTCAGAAAGCTCAGAAACTTCACCGACTGGCGGTGTGCCTGGAGATGTGATCTCAAGCTCCATTCTTCTCTTCTCCAGCTCATCGTACATGCCCCAGTCACCAATCTGCTCGTCGAAGAATTGATCATGGTCAAGTCCTTTCATCTCAGCGTCTTCTGTGACACGGAGATGCATGCCGGGAATATACTTCAGGATGTAGAGGAGAATACAGGAGACAGTAAATGAGTATGCCGAAATTGCTGTGATTTCTGCAAATTGCTTGCCCACTTGAATGCCATTTCCATCAATCCCTCCCGACGCAATTGTCACGCCATCGAGCGCAGAGACTAGCAGTGGTTAGCTATTGAAATTGGTACATGTAAAGCATACATACTGGATGAAGTGGCAAAAATGCCGGTCAAGAAGGATCCAACCATTCCACCAACTCCATGAAGCTTGAAGACATCCATGCCTTCATCAATATGAAGCCAGTCATTCAAGTTCTGAAGCAGGGCGCAAACTACTGCCGTTATAAAGCCGATCACTGCTGCAAGCCATGGTTCAACATAACCTGCTGCAGGAGTGATGCCAACAAGGCCGGCAATAGCACCTTCGCAGGCGCCCACTACGCTGAATTTTCGACCATGCTTGAAGTAATCAACAACTGACCATCCAATTACGCCAGTGCTCGCTGCGACGTTTGTGTTGAAAGCGGCAACCATGGCTCTAACGGTAGCATTTAGTGCACTTCCTCCGTTGAAGCCAAACCACCCAAACCAGATCAGAACTGTGCCCAAGAAGACCAAGGTAGTATTGTGGGGTTTGCCATGGGCTTTATCACCAGCGTGCTTGCGCTTTCCAAGTACGAAGGCGTAGGCAAGTGCAGCCCATCCAGATGCAATATGGACAGGTCCACCCCCGGCGAAATCGAGAGAAGGGAGATTGTAAAGCCATCCATTAGCATTCCAGGTCCAGCAAGCAATCGGGCAGTATACGATAGTTGCCCACAAGAATCCAAATACCAAGCTGGGGACGATGCGACCTCTTTCAAAAGCTCCACCCACAACAATCTGTACTGTGCAAGCGCAGAACAAGAGTTGATATAGGCAGAAAACAATTTCTGGAAGATACGCGCTTCCGGGTGATGGTGCAGCCATAACATTCTTCATTCCAAAGTTCTTAAGATCTCCAATGAAAGGACCAGCGGTACGTGAGTAGGCCAATGAATATCCCCAAAACATCCACTGGAACGTAGTTACTGCGCCCACCATAAGAGATTGAAAGAGAAGAGCCAGAGCTGACTTTCGGCGTGCAAGTCCTCCATATAGCAACCCAATTCCAGGCTGTTAGCTTATTAGCACATGAAGAACGTTAGACTTGTTGAGGAACCTAGAGCTATGGCCTATTCCGGGAGCTTTTATATATACTGGTTATTCGTATATTTTAGTTCTTGAGATAGCTCAAGGCTCTAGACGCGCTAGAGGGTTGAAAAAATAATTGAAACATTCGACATACAATAATCAACCACACAATAAATCCACAGAAAACAATATAGGTGTAGTGGAATTCGAGGCCGGCATATTGGGCATTTACGTCGATTTGTGTAGGATCTCCTCCGCTAGGGATAGTCTCATTAAACTCTGGCTAGTTATTATTAGCGATTGCTCATCTAGAAGGGAGTATTGGACATACAGCACTCATGTTGATAGTCTCAAGCTCAACAATCAACACCTCAAATCAACACAGATGTCAAAACACCTTGCAGACCGCGCCCATGGGAGCGGCCATCCTTATGTGTTTCCTTGTTTCCACGCGGCCGGAGGCTTTCCACTTTCCATCTTCACCGAGGTCGCTGTACCCCATTTTTCAACTCCCAGGCCAATGGATAACGGGTTCCTAACTCTCGTCTTATCGCCATTTCGCTCATTATACTTCTTTAGTAAAGCCAAGGTACTTGGCAAGGGGATATTGATTTCAGACGCGGGCGATGAAGCTGTCAAAATAATAAGTCAAGGGTTTGAGTCCGATGTTGTTTGTCAGAGCCCTGATAGCTGTGGCTTCCAACTGATAAGCCCTCCTTATCTTCTTGGCGAAGGGGACTTGCTTCCCTTAATGGGTATAGCTAGATTTTGAAACGAACACAACCGAAGTGATTAGGTCCATAAATAGTCTGACAGGTAATCTGGTTCATAAGCTATGTTAGAAGACAGCCACTCGACTGTGGTTCAAAAGCAAATATCATGTGATCATTACCACGTGATGACAACCAGGCCTTCAAGAAACTTGCAATTGAGACTTAATTGCATCTTAAAATTATCGATCCAGTGTCATGTGTACACTTGAAGTCATCTAAAACGGCACCTTTTATTGAGCCTCACAAGTCGGTTTGGTCTTATGGAGTTGCTTCCATATTTCAAAACATCTACAGTAATGGAAGACTATTCTGAGTCATGAAGTATCCTCTTATGGAGAGATATCCTCCCTTCTTGACGCATGGAGATTTGTTCATTTAAGAATAACAATCATCGAATGGCATCGTTGACCATACATAGGTAGGCTAGGGGCAAATCGAAGGAGGGTTGAACTATTGAATGCTGAATATTAGAAAGCCAAAAACAGTTTATACATTTCCGGATCCTTCTTTCGCCCCTAAACGCCATCCACTCGCCTTCCTCGGTAGTCAATTCACAGGTCCCTCTCCTCGAACATTCCATATCTATACTTAACCTCTAGGCTCTAGTCACCGTCTCCTCTGCCTTCTTCTCGCGGATAGTCCTCTAGACTGAGACCGAGCTGCAAGCTTTCGACGCTCAGTAACAGGCGTTCAAGGTTGTCCAGAATACCGGCGCGATCTACGTCTACTGAATTACAACCCATTTTAAATCTGGTTGATCTGAAGCAGTAGGAAGTCGCCGTTAAAGATCGCATCTTGTGTGCAACTAGCGAGTAAGACATGTTATGGTAAGGGGAGTCTGGGATGGGCCAGATTTCGAGCTGGCTAGCACTTCTGAGCAATGTGCCAAGTATCATGCCCTCACATTGTGTATCGGCCTTTTCGCAATATACAGGCCAGGGTTTTGTCAAATTTTGGACTATCTTATTCAAAGCCCGGAATAAGCATTCGATTGCCGCATGCCGATTTCGCTTGATCCTGGCTGCGAAGTGTAAGTCTCCTGTAGGTATAATGAAATAATTATAGCGAAGCCATTGGAGACCGCCCTTACCTAACACAGTATCTGGCACTGGAAGTTTTTCGAATTCTTCTTTGCCATAAGATGTCGAGAGGTTTGGTTCGGGGCTTTCCCTTTCGAGGAAGAGGGTTACAGCTTGAAATTCATCCGGGCACCGAAACACCCAGGTGATGCAGAGCCAGGAAATAAGATCGTTACAAAATCGATGAGGTATAAATTGCTTAAGTGCAGCAACCCATATATCCCCCCAAGCACTTATAGCCTCTAACAACTGGTATTTGTCAACGAGGATCGCAAGCTTCAAGAGGAGCGAAAGCGTAACCTTCCTCGGTATTTGTCGACTCTTCGCATGAATGATATTCATGAGGAGTGTGAAAGCCTCCAAATCATGCTCAGGAAGTAGTACTTCTGCCTTATCGCTCGATTGAAGCTCTAGACCTTCCCTAAAATTGTTCTCAAACATTACGTGAAAGACTGAGGAAGCGAGGCTGAGGTGTTTCGACGAAACTAGCATGCGGATTTGTTCCTCAGAAGGGCTATAGGAGTGGTTGTGTCAGTGCATTGCATATCTCGATAATGATAATTACTAACGGTAGGTCTGCATCTTCAAAATCTAGCCTGTCTTCAAGTGTCTCTCGCGATACTTGAAGTTCTTCGACTGCCTTCCCCCGCGCTTCTAACCCTTTCCCTACAACCATCGCGTAAACTCTTTCCGTGTTCGACAACCGACGCGTAAGTACAAAGGTCAAATCACCCTCTGGATCGAAAATCTGGGTAGAAGCCATGGCAAGGTTCGAGGAGAGATGCTATGATATCTCTTTCAGAGGGCTTAGGTGATCGCATAGGTAATTAGTAGTACTAGCATAAGGGTGTAAGAAGGGCGCTAATAACAACAAGTACCTAGCAAAGAAGGTTGTGTCGCTAAGGGGATATCGGGATGACATCGGGGTTTCCCAGCACATTCAGTGCAAGATAATACTTTGCCGGTTGCTAGAATTACTTCGCGTTACACTTAAATAATGGTCTTTGCTTTGAGCTATATGCTATACCCTGCATGCGTGCGCTAATAGCATTTCTTAACATAAGCAAATTGAAATCATGGTAGCTTACAAAACCGGCATAGCAGGGGGGAACTTATCTACAATGCTTTAATCATTATAAGATACTGTGCTCTTGAAACTGACTTATCCTGCAGCTGAAGGTGCTTGCTGTGAATTATCTACTCGTGGCTAAGTAAAATGCAGACTTGAAAGTACAACGGTATAGATACATAACTAGGATAATACGGTAAAATATAAATTAGGAGAGTATTGAACGCTATTTTCGGTGACATATACGAACAGCAGGAAGGTCATGATGCCCTCTTTGAAGGGATCTGATAACAGTTACAGGAAATATACACTGAAATTTCATATGGAGATAAAGACAAACGACGTGATCTACTATTCATGAGCGGGAAATCCCTTCTGGAAACTTATCCTTTATTTGGATGAGCTTAATATTCCCTAATCAAGAATAAAGCCATGCCTACCTCTATGCCACCCGAGGGGCGTCAAAAGATCATTAACAATAATAGATCTCTGCGCAAGAAGTCCCCAGGTCGATATGGTCAACGAATTTAGGTCTGGCCAGCTCAATACATTTACTAAACTTCACTCGCCAGTAAAGTTAATATTTATTATATAAACCAATCACTGTAGTAGCAACAGAATTCTTCTCATGTAAGTTCTCGCATGCATGTAAGAGGGGATGGGCCAGCTAATACATCAGATTGTAATTTAGGTTGTGGAACTTGTGCTTCGACGATCACCATGGTGTTGATAGATTCGAGGGAATTTTGAAGTGGCATATCATGTGAATTATAACATAAACGGATTTGGTGAAGGCAGAAGTAGGCATTGCTTTGCATTAATTTTTTTCGTTGATGAAATAATATAAAGTGATGAGGAAAGGGTTGAAGTTCTTGTGAAATTGTCTTGTCGCGCTAGGCTGTTACAGGCATAGCGCGATCTCGCAAACCTTGTCTGATGCCCCTTTGCCACAGGGCAGTTTGATGATTATCGTAAAGTAGATGTAATTCTTATTATTTTCATCGGGTCCATAAGACATATCGTGGGTGCTGTTGCATTGTAACCAGAGAGTGGTAGGTAGGTGTAGCCCTGCTACTGTAGCGGCCTGGAAGTCTCTAACTGACAACTAGATATTTGATTTTGGGTGTAACTAGAGAGTAGACATTATAGGAAGAACATGTCATTGTTAGGTTTCGCTACTCCCCCGAGTATTTCTTGGTAGTGATAGGCCTATACCATGGTCCTTTTTTTAGTATCATATTGAGACGATTGCAGATTATATCAGATCTTGCTCAGATAGTGTAAACTTACGCTCACAGTTTCTTCACAGGTGCCTGATCTGAAGAATTAAGCTCTCTATTATATAACGTTCATTTAAACGATTGGAAATTGCTAACATTTATCTAGCTATAGAGCACAATAGGCTATCTTTGTTTTATATGCAAGCCCATATAAGTCGTCAAGTAGTACCCATCAGGCCCGTGCAATATTCCGTTTTAACCAGCAAACTCATACTTTGGAAGCCCCTTTACCCCAGGCTTGTACTGAAAGATATGACCTCCCTCGTCTCCTGGCGCTGCCTTTTCCACAATAGGCTGTGCACTAGTGATGAACAATATATCGTTCTTCTCACCCCCCCACGCTGGACAGGTAATGCATTTGGCAGGAAATCCTATCTGATCCAATATGTGTCCTTCGGGGAATATTTTCTAATGCAGTGCATCATCCACTAAGACGAGTTAGCTAAACGTGCTTTAAGGAAGAGAAGCAAACCATGAACGATAGTGAAATCAGGCTTCCCCTCGCCCAACCAGACCCGCCAACAAAAGGAGAGAGGGTCCAATAGATGTATCTTACCATGGCAACCCAAAGACTACCATCTTGACTTCATGGAAGTAAGCAGAGGACCCTGTCAGCGTAGAGGCGGCACTTACTCAACAACCATACCATCGTTCATGACACCCGGCGGTAAACCCTCAATTACCCTCTTTTCATTTGATATATCTCCCGTCGCGCCATCGAAATCATATCTCGATAATGTCTGTGTCCCTGAATCATTATAGAACACTGTCTCAAGGGTCAGCTTTCCTTCGACGCATTTCCCGCAAAGACCAGCTCACTGCATTTACCATCCGGACTCCACCCAATTCCATTACCTAGGAAGACGCCTGTTTTCATGGCTGTACAAGTTCCGTCCGGGTCATATCTCCACAAGGTCCCACGAGGCTCGCCATAATTATCTGGAAGCTTAGCTCCACCGAATTTTGCCTTCGCAGCTATCAGATCTGCTGCTCCAATCCAAAATCGGCCCTGAGGGTCAACACCCCCATCATTCATTGTCAATCCATGTCTCGCTTCTTTTGGGATCAACTCTTTCAACACTTCCACTTCCCCCGTTTTCTCATCAAGATACGCAATACCGCTATGATAACCACAGATATAGCTTCCCGGTTTACCTTTCCGAAAGTATATAGCAGTGATACTATCAAATGGTACCTTTAAGGTGTGAGCAGATCCAACAGCAGCACCTGTTGTTGGGTCTATTTTAAGAATGTGGATAGTGCAAGGAGACGAGTGGACATCGATCCAGTGAAGTGTAGAGTCACTGGCCCGATAGATGGGAGACTCTCCCAGGATATTGGCAGGGTTGTTCTTGTACCACACTCCACCACCGTCCTTTCGGGTTCCTGCTGTATCACTCATCATAGAGTTGTCCTGGCACCCAAAACCTTTCACACGTAAATAGATGAGTGGTACATAATCAATAAATCACGTTGAACATGCTAACACAAATAATTCTAGCTCTAGATGATGTAAACTCCAACTCCCATCAATGTTCCGACTGTCCCTCGGGCTCGGTAAAGGAATAAACGTGGAAAATCACCAACAATGCACCAATCGTATGCAACGCCAAAACTCGAAAGGAAAAGTTCCATCCCGCAACTTTATTATCTGATATCCGATCTGGGGTGCGGGGTAAATAAGCACAGCTCCCCCTCACCCCACGTGACCCATAAAATCCCCCCTCCTTCAGCTTCCTGCTTACTCAATGTAATCTTACAAAAGCCTCTTTCCTACAGTCGCCCAGCGACCAAGTTTCCTCTTGCACCCGTCGTCTTAACTATCCCTTGCTTATCCTTCGCTGGCCAGCAGTAGTGTTGGTCGTGAAATCGTAAGCCTCATGTTCTCGGAATATGCGCCTTCCGAATAAGTCGTACAGAGTCCACCCCTTCTTCCTCCCTTCTTCCTCCCAGCTCACCAACCGGAGTACCATTGCTATCTCGAACCCGACGGCCTGGGCGGCTCACTATCATCCACATAGTAGTACTCTCCAGCCCCAATAAACACATCCGGATCCCCACCCGATAACCACTGCGGTTGATCCGAAGTCGTGTAATATCCTACTTCCTGCGCTGAATCGGTAACACTGAATGGCACTTGATCTGTTGGGTAATACCCTCCACCGAAAACATCACTGCCCGCCGCCGATGTGTTGATTTGCTGGCCACTTGAACCTTCCCCTTGATAACCTCGAGTGTCGCTTCTCAAAGTAAGGGACGGTGAATGATAGGCGGTCGAAGTGCTGTACAGAGTTTGATTTGGGACCGTGGTCGCAGTGTGGCTACTGTAAAATTGTGGTGGCTGCACGTAAGCAAGACTAGGAACGTCATTTGATCGACTTGTTTGACTTGAATGATGTCCTTCCCGGTTACTTCGAAAGTCCATCATTTGTTCCATCGGAGGCGGCGTAGGACTGCTCTTCTTGATTAGTATAACTCTTTACATGTCAACACGTAAGTGTAGCAATATGTACTAACCTTGAACTCTGATAGGTGCAAAGAGGTTGGGGATAACGACGTGAGCAGTTATTACACGGTCGATCTTTTGCTTGGTTACACTTTTTGTTGGTTAGTATACTTTGTGTCTGAGGTGATATGGGGTCTAAAATCTCAAACCTTCTGTTTTCGTCTTCTACATTCAGTACATGATGTGAAAGTCCTTTGGCGAGGTCGAAGTCCGTTCGTCGATGACCCATGCATTTTCGGAGATAATTCTATTTTGTCAATCGTGGAATTAACCGTGTGGCAACTTTATTGAAACTTCGATAGAGATCATTGTTCGATATGATGAAGCTAAATAGAAAAAAGAACTGAAACCATAGCTGAAAGGACTGTGAAGGTTAACCAATAGTAAGGGTCGAAATCAGCCAATCGTGCCACAACCTAAAGCTGAGTTGTTGACTGAAGTATACGAATTTTCAGAATGAATCAGACTATGATTTCGGTCATGAGCGTTTGATTTCTAAACTGGGATCACGCTTCCCCGAACCTCCACCTTGCTTCTGTTCTGGTTGCTAGTCGGGACTCTCCACCATTTTCGTTAAAGACCCCTGTAGCATGACAAGCATATGTGCATTGTGACCGGGTCGTTATAAGAGCCACAATTCCCATTTGGTTGATGTTCCTGGAACCTCTGAACCGGCCTGATTCATCACCCGAAGGCTGAAGCATATAGTTCACAATCCTTCCAAAACGGTTTTGCATTTTTCGCACTCCACTTCGACACATACACACCAGCCTAGAATAGTAACTTTCCGGGCTCGGGAATTCCCCAGCCTTGCCTATCGCCAAGCTTTAAACTCCTCCAGGCTCCTCAGTCGTGGAGTAACCGAGGCACGATGATTTCCAAAGCTCAGAGAGCCTTACAAGATATCGCGAGTCTTCTACATTCGCAACGTTACGGGCTGATGCCTCGACTACCGTGACGCTGAATGGGCCACTTTGTGCTGTCGATACAATCACTCCTCGTGACCTATGTGTCATTGGCGGGGGGTCTATGGGAGTTACTCCACAATCCGACTTTCAGAGCTTGGAAAGACGGTGATTGTGGTGGAAGAGAGGAGTCAACTTGGAAGTCATACTGGAACGCACACGGATTCTACTATTGGAAGTCATTTCGATATTGGTGTTACTGTTCAGCATGATCTGCCTATTGTCAAGGACTACCTCTCTCAACTGAATATCTCATTGGCCAAGTCTAGGACTGCAGATCCCAGAACATCAGTCTACTTCGACTTTTCAACCGGAAGGCCAGTTCCTGGCTACATTCCAACTGACCCCACGCCAGGACTCATAGGTTATGCAGCCCAGCTCGCTAAGTATCCATATTTGGAAGAAGGTTTTGGCGGTATTCTATATCCTGTCCCGCATGACTTACTGCTTCCTTTTGGACAATTCGCCAAGAGCTATAACTCGAATCCTTTTTGGAACTTTTATTCCCATTGCTCATGGCTTAGGCAATTTGCTTACACAACCAATCCTCTACGTTTTCAAGAACTTTGGCCTGGATATCCTCAAAGGCATGCAGATTAGCCTCCTCATAGCTGCAGAACATAATAACAGAGCTGGGGCCAAATGTTCTCCTGAACAGCAAAATCCTCGAGGTAGACCGGAGTTCCGCAAATCAAGCAAAGGTCCTGGTCAGCACCCCTTTCAGCCGAACCTTGCTCAGATGTAGCAAATTAGTCTTGACCATCCCACCCAAATTCGATCACCTCAATGGATGGGATTTGAGCTGGTCTGAGGAATCCCTGTTCAAACAATCAAATATTCAATGTACTACACTGCAATCATCCGAAATTCAGGAATACCAGACAATCTTACCGTCATCAATGTGTCTCCCAAAACAGAGTATCAGCTTGCTGTGCTACCAGGAATCTACAAACTGAGTCCATCGGGCATCCCAGACCCGCTCAATTGCAAATCCGGCAGTCCCAAGGCTCTTTCGGACAGCGAGGTGAAAAAGAAGATTTTGACATCTGTAGCCGGACTTCAGCTTCCGGCAAAGAGGCCCAGTGCTCCGGAGCTGGCCGTTTACTCCAGTCATCTCCCTTTTGAATTGACTGTAACACCACGTGCCATTGCAGGAGGCTTCTATAAGCGACTTTATGAGCTGCAGGGACAGAGAAACACCTACTTCCACTGCTGCCGCGTTCCATACCCATGACTGTTCTCTGCTCTGGCAGTTCACAGACGCACTTCTGCCTAACATTACTGCACTCTGATGCGGCATTTCACACGCGCTTGAAGTGATAAAGCACCCGCGACGAGGCATTGTCAGTGAAACTCGACTGGGGCTCAACATGGCTGCCGCTGGCAGACGGTAAGGCGGCCAATCGCAGATTTTCTGTATTTCTGGGGGGAGATTAGGCGTTTGTGATGGGTGCCCGGGAAAAGGAGATAAATTTTCATTCGATGTTTGCGAATGACAGCCCTATTGTATTGGGCACCTTGAATTCGATCCCTGGGTAGTCCTTGCAGTGGCAGGATTCTCCCAGGTCGGGCTAGCGCTGCGGCTGAGGCACAGCCTCGCAAGAAAGAAAATGGCAAAACAGACGCAGCAAACTGAAAGGGGCTAATCAATAGTCCATACAAGAGAGCTGCTTCTAGACGAGGCAGACTTGCCAGGCTGAAGGCTTGATGTGGTGAACAATGGGTGATCGTGACCGTCTTACCGCCTGAGCAATTGCGGCACGATGAGGAGGTTCATCTGAAAATAGCATCAATAGATTCATTTTACAGCGAACTGGTGGGTCTGTGCCTGCATAGAATCGATAATGTGAAGGATTCAAGACTTTACCAGCAGGTTTCATAGTGCAATTGGGTGTGATGATGATTAGAAGAGTTGTTGTTAAACGTTGCAGTTGAATCTGAGTTTGATGCGCCCTTTAGCCCCCAAGGTCGGATCGAGGCCACCACGTGGCTGCAGTAGCGCGGCTGGGCAACCTCGAGGCAACCAAAAATAGCTGGGGCCTACCTCACGTGACCAGAATCGGGATAATTGGGTCGGATAATGCCCAGAACCTAGTTCGGAGCTGAAGTGAAGTCTAACCTTGATCTCTTCATCACCTTATCTTCCATCGTCTTATTTTCCAGTGCTAGTCAATAATACTCCAAAACCTCGGCATCACCTTTCTCTCCTTTTCAAAAGCACCTTCATCAGTTCCATAGATAATAACATCTCCGAGGATCGATTGGTAGTCCGAGCTTTCAAGTCATAGGCAACTTGTCGGGATCGCTTCAGTAGAAGCCTAAACCATTCGGAATGTCCTACTCGTTCGACGCGCCAGCCTTGTCGGAAATTTTCTATTATGTCTCCCATGACAACGTCTTCGTTGAAAACCCTCACATCCAGCGATGTGGTGACGGCATTACCGATCTCAGAGATCAACAAAGAATATGGAAGCCTATAGTGCTTGGGCTGAATCACGATTGCCTGGAAATGAGACTATCCCGGTCTGACTCTCCTTCTGAAACCGTTTTTATGATTCATTATTGTCTAATTCGTGGTGGTACGAGTTGGTGTACACGGTGATAGTTGAAAAGCAAAGAACGCCTTCAAGTCAGCAAGGCTGTTGTCGCCTGTTCCCCCACACTGTAAGCTTGGGAAGAAAAGGGGCTCGCTAATTCCGAACCGCAAGATCAGCAGCTCCCGAGGTTGTTGTAATTGAGGTACTCGACAGCATTTCTCTGCGTAAGAAGTACACACAATCATCCGTTAAACCCATCATAGGCCAACAGAGTCTCACTCACGATGTATGGAATATATTTACTTGAAAGCACACCAAATTCGATTAGGCTGCTCGTACATTACATCTTGGCCTGACTCGCACGAGGTGCATGGCAAACGTTTTTACAAATATAAATTTCAACCCGCTTCATCGCGAATTGATTTTGCATTCATATATTATACACACGTTTTGGGAACGGTTGCTACGGTCCGCACCTCGTTTGGTACTAAGGGCTAAATCTGCATCCCTCTCATTGGACAACCTATTTAGCTTTCGTATTTCCCCCATGAGAACCTTCTCATACATTGGTGTGAGTTTACGAGTTTTGAGAACAATTTATAGCGTGTTACACTAAATTACCTTTGAATATCTCATTATGAGACTGCCCTTAGCCATTGTGTCAATAGCCAGATGAAATTTGCTTGAGTGAGGAAGTCTGGATCAACGGCTATTTGCCGATGAAAGAGATGGATATAAGTGGCTTTCTCGCTGTCACAGTTTCTGCTTCTTTCAAAATCTATCACACTCAAGTCTCATTCTCACTGAATGCATGATGCTCATTTTCACAGCTTTGCTCTCCCTTGCTGGGCTTGTAGTATCACTACCAGCTACAGAAGACATTACTCGTATTCCTAAAAGCCCCAGTGATGGAAGATTACCCCCGAAAAGTGTTCCTTCTGTTGATGGCCTCAAATTCAACATTAGTGGTACAACATCGTATTTTGCAGGGACCAACGCCTATGTAAGAGAGACCTTTCAACGCCACGAACTTCAAGAAGGAATCAGTGTTGATAATATCCTATATACTCATAAAGAACCATTGTGTGTATTTACTAACTTCCCTCCATAGTGGGCTGCTTTTACCCAGAAGGACAGTGACATTGAAGTAGTAATGCAGCATCTAAACACTTCCGGACTCAAAGTTCTTAGAGTATGGGGTCAGTCCTTCACTAACTTACTCCTCGGAATTATTTGTTGATTAAACAGGGTTCAACGATGTCAGTACCGAATCTGACGGAGTTTGGTTTCAAAGTTTTGTGTCAGGACAGCCGCCTAAGGTCACTCACCACATTATTTTCTCACGAAATAGTTATGCATCTCTCTTCGTTCATTCCCACTAACTTATTTTCTGCCAAAGATCAATAACGGTCTGAACGGCCTGTCCAGGCTCGATTATGTCGTCTCCCGTGCCGAGGTCTACGGGATCAAACTCATTATCAACTTCGTCAACAACTGGAAAGATTACGGAGGAATGCCGCTTTACAATTCTTACTATGGCACATCGGAGAAAACATGGTACACGGATTCTAAAGTTCAAGCTCAATATCAAACTTACGTCAAAACTGTCGTCAATCGTTTACGAAACAGTTCGGCAATTTTTGCATGGGAGTTAGCAAATGAGCCACGATGCAAGGGGTGTCCGACCTCCGTCATTACAAGTTGGGGTGAGTTTTTATTTCAAGTCATTCTTTTCAACCCATTCAATTGGAAATGGAGAGCTTGCTAGGGGTTTAGAACGACCTAGGTCTGTACTAACGTTTGTTATATAGCCACAAAGACAGCAGCCTTTATTAAATCCCTCGATCCCCTTCACATGATAACTCTTGGGGACGAGGGTTTTTTAAATGGAGGTGGTGATAAAAGTTACCCCTACACAACAGCAGAAGGGATTGATTTCGAAGCAAACCTTAAGATTCCGGTGAGTAAGCACCTGCAACTATTTGACTTCACTCACAACCACACAGGATATCAGTTTCGGCACCTTCCATATGTACCCCACGTCCTGTAAGTCTTCTTCCACCTTCCACCTCTATTCTTTTTCGCAATCATTGACAAGATTAGGGGGCGTAACGGGCAAAGACTGGGGAAGCACCTGGTTCTCAAACCATGGCGCCATCTGTGCTGCAATTGGGAAACCCTGCATTGCAGAAGAATATGGGGCAACCTCCAATAAAGCCGCAACAATCGCACCATGGCAAGCTACTTCAATGAACACCAAGGGAATCGCCGGGGATATGTATTGGCAGTATGGCGATACATTGCGTTCCGGACAAAAAACACCCGATGACGGGTACACGATTTACTATAACAGCAGTGATTATAATGCACTGGTTACAAACCACGTTGCTGCCATCAATAAGATCCCAGAGTCGGCTTAATCCTTTTGAAAACAAAATTCGGGCAAAGGGGTTTTGATAACGGGGACGATGTGGAGATACGAGGGGGAGGGATAAGACCAAGGGAAAATGGAAATATTACTCTTATTCTTATTTCGACTATTAAAGTGAAGTTTATGGTTACTATATCACCTTCGTTCCTTTACGCATTAAATATACTTTGTGTTTAAACTCCTTGATCTACGCCAATGCTCGGCTTTGGAAATGAAAAAGTGTATTCCATAAATTTACAAAGATTCTGTAAGGCCATAATCCTCAAAGAACTTGAGGCACTCTCACAGGATATGAGTGATAAAAAGGAAACCTGGTACCTAGTTAGAGCATTGAAATATCTGTGCTTATTCTCCCTTTTAGTTCTATCTGAAATGTCACAGAATGGTCGAGCATGAACGGCAGAAGCCTAACATACTAAATCTAGAGCCCCTTCAAGCCCTATGGGGCCTTGTCCTTGCCCCAAATTATACTTCTTCCTTTGTTCACAGTCTTCCACGTTCTCGCGTGTGAAATATCATATCTTTATTTGATTTGAATTTTAATTTCTCACCCTATTCGATTCAAAGATGTGCAAATTTTGTTTTATATTTACGCAATCCTTTCTTTCCTAGTCTCCCTTATAACTACCATTGAAGTAGATATAAGTTCCAATATCACAGTTTCTCAAAATTCCAGAAATACAAACGAAAATAAAATACTTACTTCACAGAAGACCCCGTATGCCAGCTGTGTAGGGATATCGCCACGATCATGCACCGCCAAATTGAGACCAACCTCTTTGAGCTCTTGCTTCGTCCTCTCCAACCTCTTCACCTTCAAGCAATGAAAATAACTAACGCCAACGACCTAGAAGGTAGGTGCGTTCTTTTCCCATCAGGCTGAGCTGCTACGGGAATCAGGGCGAGAGCCAGAACAACAGAACACCCTGCAGTTTTGCTAGACATCTTGTAAACGATATTTCTTTACAGAAGAGAGAGAACCCAGGTTACATTAATTTGGAAAGCATCGTATTTTGGAATCGAGCACAGTATTTATCTCTAATTAACACCTGTAATTGTCCTTCATAAGGTAATGCGGACTGTTTTCTTGGTGGCATGAATAATTTTTTTTGGCTTCAGCTGTTCTATAACTCTTTTAGACTCATCTCTTTATCACCGACCTGGTGTTGGGGGTTTATAAATTCTGTGATAAAAAACGTAGAGGTATACCAACCAAGGGACTGGAGCGTGATGTATTCCTGTTTCTTGGTACAAAGAGTAATATACAAACATTGTTGAAAAAAATTTCTGACGATAAAATGCCGAATGGGAAAATACCCCGGTAGGAAGCTATGATACTATATTCAACTTGTGGAAGTCGACATATCAAACTATCAATTTTTTTTTCGTTCACTAGAGGATTGAAGAGTGCTATATAGCAGGTAACTGAATGGATACAAAAACTGACTAGATAATATAAGCTGATGCTAGCAAAGAAAATTTTGTGAAGCGTTATACGTAAATTGAGAAATCAGTGTGAGAATTGTGAAGGGTATATTTTAGAAGGAAGGAAGAAGGTACGAACTAGATTTCATGTGCTTTATTCCTCACAACACTAGAACGTGTGTTTATCCGTACCACCATGCTAAATAATTCCCCCCAAAAATAAAATTTTAGGTTCCCAACTCGCTGTGACTACCACAAGCGCTTCCATTTTACTCAACATTCAGAGGTTAGAGGATTCCCCATAGCCAAAACCACCTTAATCATATGGTCTTTCATCTCCACTAACAAGCCGCAACCACTGCAAAGTCCAACCACTCAAGTGGTACTATTGCCTGAATCCCAGTAATTACTCTGACAGTAACAATTGCTACAGAAAGGGTATTTTTCATCACACTGTTGGTGTATGTTAGATAAGATCCCCCACCTGAAAATTCCATGGGAACTTTACACATTCGTTATTCTCTCCTTGACTTCCTGAAGGCTCTTCCGGAACGATGGCGGTTCTTGCTCTAATTACCAAAACTGCTGGACTAGCATCGGACTGGGTGTTGGTGTTGGCACAACTTTCGTGTACGTGATTCCCGTAGGTGTATAATAGCTAAATTTATTCTATTTGCTTGACATCTCACTGTGGGGACCGAGCGTATTGTAAATAACTTCTTTGATGGTTTAGTATATCTTAAGGCTCGGGGACCCGAACGATTAGGGGCAGTCATTAACATCAATGGACTTTTTGCGGAAGCTGAAGTGCTCAAATAAGCCCGGGCTGAGCGGAAGAATTATCCTCGGTCACAATATAGGGCAGAATGTGCTACACAATGGAGTACCCTATCTTCTAGGGTTCCGCTGGCTAACTCATAGTTTGTAAACCATTCTGAATAGAGAAACCAGCTCCACACGTAACTGTTATCTTTAACCCAGAAGTTGTAGGGATTTGTGGATTATCTTCACGGAGATAAAAATAAAGCTTGAGGGATGTCAAGATGGTTGTCGTGGTTGTTTATTAAATTCCATGTTTAACGTTGCTACATTACTACGTTGCTGGACTGCTAGGCGGCTAGACGAGGAAGACTGGAGTGATCCACCTCACCACTAATTGAAGCGACAGCACTAAATTCGAATGAAAGATCGGGACATGAAGTGTAACGGTAGTCTCGGTGTCAGCGAACGACACAAACGACAGCCTTGTGCTAAGTTCTCACTGACAGCGACCCTCGGAGATTTCATATTTTAGATTTGGACATGGCCGTGTATGGTTGGTGGATCAACCATGATACTAGTAAGGCTGGGATAGCGATAGCCTTTTGTACGATTCGACGAGACTTATGCATAGAAAGGCATTCTGAGCAGAGCTTGTAGCCGGTCATATCGAGGTTCATGACCTACTAAAGCCTCATCAGGACCACCACCCTGAACCCTTTTTGAGTAGGGGCATTTGCCTTGACAGCTGCTAAGCTGCTCTTTCAAAATTCGTATTCGCATTCTTGAGGTATAGCTTTGGAGAAATAGTTTAATTGAAGTGAATAAATCATGCTCAAACCAAACTCATCCGCGCTTCTGAGAATTAGAATCTGCAGCTTCGGACACAATGGAGATATCATGCTGTCAATTCCAGCGTAATTGAAGCAGGAATGTAGGGGAGGGTACACGATGAAGATTTTAATATCTTCGATTCGATGTTGAGCTTGCTCTCTTTGCTAGCATTTTAACACAATCATATATTTTGGGTTAAACCTTGAGGATGTGCTTCAGCCCGGAAGATAGGGAATTCGTGATGAGCCTCAAAGTCTGCAATAGCCGACAGGAGGACCCGTAATACAATTGTAATACTAGGCTTTTGTGAAGATGCACCACTCCTCTCATGGGGCCAGATACTCTATCTGCGATAAGCCTAAGACACTCGCAACGGGACAGCGGCGGTACTCTTAGAAGTAACATACCGACAACAAGAAAATGAGGGAGGTTTTATGATGTTCCTTGCCTCTATTACTTAGATCTCACACCTAGATCCCAATTACGCACTATGTGTCGATCAAAATGCTTCGAGAAGTCTATTTAGACCGAAACTTGGGACTAAATGCTCAGATCTAAAAGCCTAGAGTTGTGGTCTCACCCCCACCACCCGTGAACGCCAGGACTCACTTCCGCGGTCTTTAATATGAAGCCAGCCAGGCTGGCCATGCAAAAACTATCTCACATAGCAGTCCAAACTGCAATGCCACCCCTCTTTGATCCCCAAACTCAAATTTGCTGGATGGTTGGCCAAGAATCTTTGCATTTATGCAGAATGAGTTGTAAACACAACCTTAGAAGTGCGTAAACCGTGAACATTTCACAGGCTAAGACCTGATGATCACTTGTCCAAACCTAGTAACCCGTGCCAAGTCGGCTCAATTTATTAGACATCCTGATAATAGTCAATTTGCGCAATCGTGTGATTATATGAAGTCTGAGCCTCTGGTACTGATTTGCCTTTTTGGGAGGGTTTGTAAAACCAATTGGACTTTGGGCCGCGTGAACACGAATCCGTTCCCGCATAGTATTGACCGAACTGATGAACAGTGTGGATACTAATAGTGAGAACCGTCAGCTTTCTGCGCTCACGCTTGAACGCGCTTGGAATGATAGATGTCTCGTCACTCCGGTCTTTGAAAATCCTTAGACATTAATAACTTCATGTACATTGCGATCATCTGGATGTAAGACTTGGTAAATTTCTGCTCAAGACTTTGATCGCGGATCTTGATATGATTAGCTATTTGACGACATTTGTAACAAAAGGAGAATAAAACAACTGATCTTTGTAAACACTGGGCATTAACGTCGGCTCATTGATGATCGAAACGGCGGTCACCAACCCCTTGAATATGCCTCACTCGAGGGTTCGACAGCAAGTGAAACCTTGAGCATCAGAAGTTCATATTGCTTCGAAACTCCTGAAGACACCGTTTTTCTGCAAACCCCTTTCTTTGATGCAACAAGCGAGCGAATTTTACTCACCCATGAGCTATGAAGCAGATACGAAAAGCCGCTTATGACCGCTTATGCGTTCATGGTAATGGAGGGGACGTACGAGAAAGGGGGGAGGGGTCTTACCACGCGCGACGCTGTCCTCGATTGAAGAAAGTCTGGGGGGAGAAAAGAAAAGTTGACTCTTGTTCCTAAGACAATGATGATCCTGCATTATCATTTCATTATCACGCTGCATGAGGGGCGTCGATGTGGTGGTCCAGGTGCATCCTTTGGCAGCCAATAATCGAGCAAAGAGCAATGTCTTTCCTCTATCGTCCTCGGCGGCGTGAGTACCATCGACACGGGTATCGTGCTGCATGAGGCGATAGCCGCAAATCTACGAGGATTTTTCTCTGCCCCTGGGTCGTGATGTCGGCCGGATGGGTCGGAGGCGCACGATCTTACCATTGATACTTGGAACCGAGCAGAGGAGCTCTCTTCTGGAAGAAGGAAATTGCATGGAAGTGTGCAATCATAAGAGGGAGCCCCTATTTTGTTATTGCTGCAATCCCAAATATATCACGGTGGGGCCTACATCCCCTGCCGCCAATCTTAGATCCCCCAGCGCCATGCTTGCGGAAAAGAAATACGAATGAGGCAGAAATTGGCCCTTGTTATGATGATGTTGTGTTATTGTTTTGATGTTTGTGACGCGTGAAGCGATGCAAGTAGACGATACACAACAACAGTGCACGCGGACGGAGAATACCAGATCGTGTTTCTCTTCCCCTCACGATACTGGGAGGGGGGCTTGAGCCATAAAGATGCTTCCTGGCGGAGCCTGAGAGTCGACGTGGCACTGTGAAGTCGTGTCGTCTCATGTGCCATGTGGGTGTGCTCCCCAGGACGAGCTGCAGATCTCAGACCCTGATGAATGAGAGCCGTACCGTGCAACGGCTCGGATGCTTAACCGCATCCTGCTACGCGTTCTTGGACGATCATTGGCTGAATGCACCCAACTAAACAAAACACACCAGAGCCGCAGTGCAGCAATCGACCAAGGACCGTCACAGGCTCACAGCTCCTGCAGGAGTTGAATTTGATATTGTCGAGTATCGCATCGTCGTAAATTGTTTGATATACATTCTGTCCTCGAGTTCCTTCTTTTCTCGTTAAATAGGTGTTGTTCTAAGTTTCTGCTGCCTTCCATTTGTATCGAGGCAAGCGTGGCGGAACGCGTCCGGGGAAGTCTTAAGCGAACGGAAAGCACGACCGACGTAAACAAGACGCGACTTAGATCCCAGCACTGAGCACCAGCAGCCGCACTTCTCCTCCTCGATCCCCGACCGCAAATTTCTCTTCACCTCTCCCCCATTCACCATCTGCATCCGCATCCGCAGCGCATCTCCATCGCCAACTTGTTCCTAACGCTGGCTTGACCAACGACGACTTGATTGTCCGCGGGGTGGTGAGTGCAGCGCAGTTGTCGGACCACCACGAAACACCTAGACTGTCATGATTACCTCTCCGACGTGACATCAACATTCCTGCTCGTTATCGAGTGCCAGCATCTCAGTAACGCCTTCCACGAAGCATTCCTTGACCCTCGTCTATACAGCATTCCGTTTCGAGTCGGTATACCAGTACTCTGGAAGGCTTCCTGCTGTTGTTGACCGCACTCGTCGACCTTCTGTGCGGTTAACTGTCAGTTGAGAGCGCGAACCTTGCTTTAAACGCCCACCCTCGACTTCAACACCCCAACCTGAGACGACCTAGAACTTGTTCCGCCTCATCCCTATGCCGCAAAATAGATAGATAGCAGTCTCACCTAGAAACCGTTTCTTTGAGCTTCTCATCTTCATCGTCTCGCCCTTAGACTTTATCATAGACGAGAAACACCACATTCCTCCGTATATCATGTCGTACTCCAACGGTGGAGGCACCCTTACGTTGCCATCTCCTACACACGTTCATCATGTCGACATCACCTCTACTGTGAGATCTATCCGACGATCGCTCTCACGGTCTCCCTCGAAGTATTTCGCCACGAAATCACCGAGCTCTTCACCACAGTCGCCCTTGTCACCATCCCCGTTATCACCACCAAAGCGTGCAAACACCCAACCGACAATTTTTACGGGAAACGTCAATCCACCTCACACCCCATCACCTCTTGCAGTCCCTTTCCCGCCTAGCGCGAAATTGGCATTGCGCTCGTCAGCGCGATCCAAGACTTCGACAACGCGACCAAACTCCCGAACCCGAACCTCACCAAAAAGTCCTATGAAGCGAGCTTTAAGCCAGACATCGGATAACGGTAACGGCTTCCCAAGCCCGCTGGCCGGATCTGCGAGCGGTCAAGAAAATAGTAGAAGCACTAGTCCAACCGGACGGAAGAGCTTCGAGAGACCCAAAATGAGCTATAACCTGGAGGTTACTGGCCCAGTGAATCAAGCCTTGTCGAGACTGGGAGGTGACGGATGTAACGATACTCCTGTGGGCTCAACGACATCGAGTCCTCTCAAGCGCAGTGACGCGATCATGAATCTTGATCAGGCGAGCCTAGGAAGTCCAGTCGCGAAGAGGAGGAGTTTGCATGGCTCTGCAAGCTTCGGCCACGACTTCAATGTGTTTGATCACGGACCGGCAATTACCCCACAGTTCGAGATCCACGATGATTCCAACCACGAATACGAGCTTTCAACCTCATCATTTTCCCCGGACAATTCCTCCTTCACATCTATGCCTCGCCGGTCATCTTCGCTGCGTAAATCGACTCTGCAGCAACGCCATGGAGAGAAGACCTCCTGGGGCAGACGGCACGCGGCTCAGGTACTGGCCGCCCAACAAGCGGCAAATGCTGGATCAGAGTTGACCTCAACACCGGTTAAGAACCGTCCTCGATTATCCTTGGACCAGTTCATGCCGCCAATGGTGCGAGAAAGCCCGTTTCAATCACAAGGAAGTCTTCCGAGCGCTTCGGTACATGTAATGAACCAACCTGCACACCAACCACACCCGCTTTCTCGGACTATGACAACGTCATCATCAAGCTCAAGTTTTGTAGAAGACTCTCCTACTCATGTTCCAGTCCACTTCGGAGACGGACCACGACCAAAACTTGACTTCTCTAAGTCGTTGCCAGCTGGATCCTTGCGACCTTTCTCCTTTGAACAACCAGTGGGAAAGGATGATTCTGGCTCCTTCTCAACACCCAAGAATTATAAGGCTGTAAAGCCTTTGCCAGCAGCATTCATGTCAACAGGCCTCATTTCTAAAGTCAACCGAAACCCGGAACAGGAGCAGGTTTCGCGAGGCGTTAGCAAAGGTAATGTGCCTGATACTCCATGCAAAAAGCAATCAAATCTCTTTGCTACATATCCACCAAATCTACCCGGCAGTGCCATTGCCAGAGCGAGACATATCCGCCATTCCTTCGGAAACCCATCTACCCCATTTAACCCTCATGGATCTCAAGGAATTGCGAGTATCTTTGGCAAAGGCACTAGTGTTTTCGGTGGTGCTTATGAAAATACCCGATCGACCCGAAGAGGCAGCTTCTTGAGTGTGGATGGTGATGATAGTAGTGGATCACCGGATGCAAAAGGCGATAGTCAAATAAGCGGTGATTTCGACTTACCACCAACTCCAACAAAGCAGGTAACCATGCCTAGCTATAATTCACAACACAATAACGGCAGTCCTAGCAGCCACCGAGGCGCTTCCGGCCTTGGGTTCAGCCTTTCTAAGAAACTGACTAGAACGAGCAGTAAGTTGAATGTTTCCACAATTTCAAATCAAGAAGCAGAGGACAGTGATGTGTCCATGGATATGAGCGAGTCCCCTACAACATCGAATTTTAGGTTTGCATCTGGGTCGTTCATGTCCATGCCGTCGTTCCACCAGTCCCGAAAGCTTCGAAGTCTAAACCCGCAGTCGCCAACCCCATTGCTTCCGCGGTCTCTGACACTTTCTTCTCTTACCCCCAAAAAGCCGGGCTTTGCTAAATTTAGTCACGTGGTTCCAGCCAGTCCGTTGGAGCGCATAGATTTCCTCGAGAGGCTTTCTCCTCGCACACCGCAAGACAACCTATTGCCTCCAGATCCTAGTGGCCTGTCTATCTCAAACCATCGAGATGGACAAGCTGGGAAATCAGCAAGTGAAAGCAAAGCTTCGATGTTGCCACCAGCAACGCCAACCACTGGACGCGAGTACTTCCCTCAAATCAGTGACCGTCGACTCAGCATGACCCCAATCAGCAATTTTGTTGCCCCGGAAATTGATGAATCGCTTTCATCGAGATTTGAGAAGGTTGAGTTGATCGGTACTGGTGCATTCTCTCAAGTTTACCGCGTTACGCAACCTGCTCCCATTACTGGAAACAGCTCATCGTTCTTCTTTGGCTCATCTGGGTCACCTCTGCGGGCCAAAACACCTCCTACACCAATGCCTGAACGGGTGTTTGCTGTTAAGAAGTCACGTCAGCCTTATCAAGGTATCAGGGACCGTGAAGGGAAACTGCAGGAAGTCAACGTGCTTAAGGCGCTTGGACATTCTGATCACGTCGTACATCTCATTGACAGCTGGGAAGAGAAGAATTTCCTCTACATTCAGACAGAATTCTGTGAAGAAGGAAGCCTTGATTTGTTCCTCGCACAGGTAGGCCGCAAGGGTAGACTAGACGATTTCCGGATCTGGAAGATTATGCTTGAGCTTGGGCTGGTAAGTTCCAAAAACCTTAGGGTACGATATCAATCTTTCTAATACAATATTTTAGGGTTTGAAGCATATTCACGATTCTGGTTACATCCATTTAGATCTCAAACCAGCAAATATCCTCATCACTTTTGAAGGTGTACTGAAAATTGCTGACTTTGGAATGGCCACTTCCTGGCCTGCCCCGGCTGGGATTGAGGGTGAGGGGGATCGAGAGTATATTGGCCCGGAAATCCTTGAAGGCATCTACGATAAGCCGTCTGACATCTTTGCCTTGGGTTTAATTATGCTCGAGATTGCGGGAAATGTCCAACTACCTGAGAATGGCCCAACTTGGATGCGTCTTCGGTCTGGTGACATGAGTGACGTCCCCAGCCTTACCTTCAGCAATGCCAGCACAATACTCAGAGATGCAACTGGCATCCCACTAGAAGAAAGCGACGTTGCCATGGAAGCTTTTGGAAGCGACGATGAGATTGAGACTGGCTTCGGATCACCATCGATGAGTTCTCGGAAGCGCAACTATGGTGCATTGACAAAATCACTCTCACATGATGCTGGAAACCTCTTCGGCGCTGGTCGACGTGGCGAACTTAACCAGGCCCCAGATTTCATGACAGATATGTACCATGAACATGCGCTTGATCGAATCGTTCACTCTATGATACTTCCAAAGCCCCAAGATCGTCCAACGGTACACCGAGTCTTGGAATCCCAAAGTATCCGATGGGTTGAATCTCGTCGTCGTGCTGGAGCAACTGTCTTCGAAGGCAATTGGGGCCCAGCAGATGATGTACTTGCAGACGATGCGGAAATGATGGATGTGTGAAAGAATGCATTTGGAATCTTGCTCGAGATACGAATTGCATGATCATCTAACGTAACTCGCTCGCTCCTGGATATAGGACGTGCGATCGTTGGATGACCTCTCCCTTGAATTAAGAACGGTGTTACGGTGTTTGGAGCATGGCGTTCGAGTGCAGGCCGCACATGACCTTCACCAACGAACGACGACGAAATACATTACCAGCCTACGAGCCTTATATTTGCTCTTATACATAATCTTCGAAGCGGACTTGAAACAGTTCTTACGCGTTGATGAATTCATGAAAACGAACGATGATGAGAAGACTCGGGATGTCGAGTGAGTATTAATCATGTTGTTGGGATTACAATACGATATCCTTTTGCTTTTACCTTATGAAGAGTACTTTGAGGGAAAAGTTTGTGTGCTTGTCTATGGTTTGTACTACCGGTTTTGGAGGATCGAGCTTGTTATCAGATTTTGGCTGCTTTGTAGAAGCTATGTTTGATCAATAGCATGGACACATGCATTGTCCTGTGGCGATGAAAGATGTACATACAGCAGATGAGAACCTGGTCGTAGACCTATGTTGAGTCAATAGAGATGATGAAGGACCTTACCTGAAATTGAAAACTTTGTGCCAGAGTGACTCGTAGCTTGCCCATTCATTACTACCCCCCTCAAACACCAACACTCCCGCAGCATATCCCCTCAGTATGAAGTTTTATCAACCCTTGCCAACAGATTTAGTATTTCAATACTACTTGAGGCTTGGCCATCGTCCGCGAAGGCGTTGTGGTATTTATATTGTGTGGCGATGATGGTACGTCTAATCGGGGAAGAAGGTCGAAGTCATAGAGTCTGACGAGCATGCGAAAGTAATGGGAAGGAATGGCCTCTTATATGAATGTTAGATTAGGGAAGTGAGGGATCTCTTCACAGCCTGATCATCATCCCCGAGAGTTCATGAGCAAGGACGATGTTGGGAGATCGGCTCAAGCCTGACAGATGTGTAGGGGAACTTTAGAATCCTAGCAGAAGCTAGAGGCACGAGGTTTGGCACGATAGATCTCTGGTTTGTGTCTCGGGACATTTGGGAGGAGGTGAGGAGGGATTGCGATGGTCAGGATGGTCATGTGTGGTCCCGGTTGCACTCATCAAGGCTCAAGAAATGGGACCAAATTATTGGGAAACCTGTGATTGATAGACTACGGGCGTC
The DNA here is from genome assembly GCA_021365295.1 of Tricladium varicosporioides. Classification (NCBI taxonomy): domain Eukaryota; kingdom Fungi; phylum Ascomycota; class Leotiomycetes; order Helotiales; family Tricladiaceae; genus Tricladium; species Tricladium varicosporioides. The sequence goes on from JAJTIW010000002.1 coordinate 1,740,994, forward strand.
CAACCTCAGAAGGGGAGTTTCAATTCAATGACTCCCTCTGTAAAGTTGGGATCTACTGCTGTTCCTCCCTGGGTGATTGTTATGGTGCTCCCTACCGCGGGTCTTCGCGCGTCTCTGCGGCAGTGCTCGCGGGTGTGTGGTGGGTTTGAGGATGGGCTCTTTGTAATGACTTTTAGGCTCATGTCTTTCTCTCCCTCCTTAGCTTCCTCAAAGTTCCCAATTCTTTGAGTGAGCTCGCTTACAACAGCACTCTCCGCCTCACATGATACCACCACTTTCGAACCGTATACAACCTGATGCCGTTTACGCAAAGAGAGAACCTTGATCCCAAACGGTGTATCAAGCGAATCCAGTCTGATCTCGTGTTTTCTACAGGAACTTGAGCAATCCGTTATTGCGGACCAGTGTTTCTGTTGAGCAGGAAGAGCACGAGTCAGCTGACATGAAACTATTTTGGTGATGTCTTGAAGTACGGAGGCTGAATGTTGTTGGGTAAGATGTGATGATGTGGTCATTAGCTGAGGCTGAGAACTTCAGCTATGGAAGGAAATAGATTTGGATGACACTGGCTTGTCGGGGGTCAAAACAGTATCAACCTCTTTGATAGCTCTAGACGAAAAACCGTGGTCAAACAGGCAAAGTTTGTGCTAAACACATGTCACTGTGGGACCATGGCCACAGTGTAAGCCAACTCGCACATATTTCAATCATGGACCTGATATTCACACCAGAGTGATCTAAACAACGACGAATGTCTCACGACGACAAATATATCAAAGACACATCTACCTGATTAGGCGCTATTTTCGTCCTACCTTCCTTCTGTCAGCTTTCGAGTTGCCAGCTTCTAATTGCGCCGTAGGAAACCTGTCCATCGCCCAGAACGGACGAAAACACTCAATATCGGGTGTCCGGTGAAAGGAGGTGTCACCTTGATGACATACCAACAACTCGACAAAGGGGTAAAAAAATTGGAAAGTGTGTCCCAAAGAGGGAATCGGATGACAAACCCGGAAGGCGCTTCAATATCCGCGCGGATTCGCGGAGAAAAGGCAGAGACATGTCGCTGTTATAAAGACGGTTTGCCTTGCCGGCGCCACGCCTACAAAGTGGATGAAGGCAGTTGTCGCGGGGGAACCAAGAATCAGGGACTGGTGAGCTCGGGAAGTCGGGGTGGAGGGCTTGTCTTCAAAAGGTCTCACTTCCCCCACGCCCGCAACACTTGCGCAGCCTTATGTTGAGGTCATGAGTGAGATTGAAAGAGAGATGGTTGGCGTATCTCGCATTATTTGCGTGGGCTTTCACCATGACCGCAGGCTACGCAGAGATTCGTGAGCGGTGGGAAGATGAGTGATTCATGGGGTCCAGGTGATAGAGAGGGGAAGGTATGCGTTGTTCGAGGGGCTCACGGCACGTGAGGGGAGTTATGTGGGGGGGGTTTAGGATGAGAAAAGAGTGATGATTTTCTATCTGGATGAGGTTGAATTTCTGAGGATGGCAGGATGGGGAGGGTGAGATTTCAGGCGGGTCAGCAGCGGGCGGGAGAGTCCGTTAAATCACTGATAGGCCGGTAGAGGGGGTGTGGGCCAAAACCCGGAAGTATGGAACAGGGAACGATCCATCATACATATGGCTTCCTACTAGCCGAGCTTCTGGAACGTTGAAACGTGGTCGAACGAAAAGGCGGACTCACACACCATGCTCGGCGTCTGTCTAGCATGCGCAAACGTTGAGGGGAGAGAAAAAGACGCCTCTTGAGAAGGTGAGCTGATCTGAGAAGAGGCCGCAGCAGAGCTCTGGCAGAAATGCGACCTTTACAGCAAGAAAGTGAGAAAACTCTTTAAATGGCGATGTAGATACATAGCCGGATCCCGGAGGGTTGCAAACCCCAGCGCAGCTCTCTCGCTGAAGTTATTCGCCGATGGGCTCTGCCGTACCTCCACCAGTGTGGATGCCGTCCAGAATTGCCAGCGCTGATGCCTCCTGTAGACTTTGTAAATGTCACGCAACATCCGAGCAAATGCTGCAGGCACAGTAAGAACCAGCTCGTTCCCCATATAATGCTCCTGGTGAAGCGCTTGGCGTTCTTGAGCCGGCATCTACGTGTTCAAAGTACTTCCAAGTCCGTATCTTGTTACATTACGTATCTCGTCCTAGAGGAGGTGGCAATTAAAATCAATAAATCCACTGCAACAACGGATACAACTTGTGTAGAGGGTGTTCCCTGATAAGTGTAATGAATCAATCATGGTGCATCTGATATCAAGTGACCTCGGCCATCGCTGGACAACACTGGCAATCGCCTGCTGTGCCTCACTTCATCTCATCCGCCCTGTGGCTTGACTCCTCCCGCTGATGATCTGTCAAAATCCCAGGTCTGGACCCCCCTAAAGGACGATCACAACCACATCGCGAAATATCAAGCTCCCGCCAGTCTGCCATTTCGTCACCGAATTTAAGTAAATCGCATCCCCAGCCGCATCTTCCATCAGGTGCGCTTCTGCCGTGTTGGCATCTTGATTTGCATCCTGCCATCGCGGAAAGGAAAAAGCTCTAGGCATCATCATCAGTGAAATCTATTCTTTGACGTAGGTAGAGGTGGGGTGTGCTCAACCAGGTGAACCGGGAACCTCTCCACCCTTGATTCGGACATCGAAGGGAGGAAGGTTTGGCACAGGTCCGTCTGGATGTGAGCATCTGTGTGGGCAATCTGTTCAATTCTTGGCCAATATTATCTGTCAAATCTCTGCTTTGGCCAGGGAACGGCTCCCGAGATCTGTCAGCGTCGTTTCGGGGCATTTCTCCTAGGCTCGCCAGGCACAAAGCCCGAAGGGGACAGTCGACGAGAGAAGTGATGATAAATCTTTGCTAGACAAAACCAAACTCGTCGAGTCAGGCTCCCAGAGGCGCTCTGCAGACCATGCGGAGAACAGAGAACTCTCCTTCGAGTACCGAACCCCAACTATACGAATCTTGTTTGGTTTCATGTGTACGATGTGGTAGAACGTTGCGCTCTACGCAAAGCACAACCATTCGTATTTTTGATGTCCACCATCCCAGCTCAACCCCCAATGATCCTTTCATCGCGATCACTTGTGCGCGTAAATGACGCGGAGAATCCAGCGGATTCAAAGCCGCGGTTCTCAGGGAAGTTCACCGCTGCTTTCTGCGTTGCCCACTGTATCCACGCCGCCTTGTGCCTTGCGTGTGAGGGAAGAAAAGGAAAGAGAAGGAAAGCGAGAAAAGCCTCTCCGCCACACTTGCATCCCCCCTGCTGTCATTGCCAACGTTCTCTGCCCGCGCGCCGCTATTCAGGCACCGCACACGCTCTCCAATAAATCCATCACATCACATCGTCCCAGCGTGACAACCCACAAAGCAGCACACCACCATCACAGCCAGACGTGCTTGTCGTGAATGGAGGCATCCTATTCTTCTCCCTCGACCGTCGTGTTCGAAGTCTCTCCCCTCAGTACCTACACCGACCCTCCTACCCGCTATTTACACGACGGCACTGGAAGGCCCGCTCAGGCCAAGGCCCGGGACCCAATCCCATTTGTCTGGTTCGTTGGCACGCTTGGTCTGCGGTGCGATTAGAGTTCCAGCCGGCGCTGAACTTCTCCTCTTGTAAAAGACAAACAAGCAACTGATGTCGTCGGAAAACAACATGTCTACCGCGATGCAGGAGCCTGCACGCGGTGACCCTATAGATACAGGCGTGGCTTCCTCGATAGAGCAGAAACGTTCAACGACCCCCAAACCCGGCCAGCGCGACTCCTCGACGTCGTCCACGCGAACAACAAAGAAGCTGCACCCAAAGCGAGCACCGTCAACTACGAACTCACCAATTCCCTCTCGAGAATCCTCCCCCGTCCGCCCGAACCTCAAGTCCACCACCTCCAATCCGAATCGTCCTGCCGGCCCTGGACGACCACGGAAGAACAGCTCACAGGACGTCAGTCCCTCGCGCTCTTCCAGCAGTACTAACCCCATCACAAACCCTCCATCTGCTGCCGCCACCCAGAGAGCATTATCTGCTGCATCCATTCCGTCGTTATATCCTAGCTTGTCAGAATCAGTCATAAGGGCCCCCGTACCTCAGAAACCCCCCGTTACGTCTGAAATCAAGGATTCACCTCGCTGGCCGATCTCCCCTCGACTTCGATCACCGCCTCCGATCAACAAGCCATCAGTTCTCTCGCCGCGTAAGACCGAGCACGAACTCCCCTCGATCAATGTTCAACGATCGCTGCCTACGACGGAAAAATCGGAAGGAAGGCAGGGAACGCTGGACACCGAGGCAGAAGAGTCATTATCAGTGACGGGCATGAGAACACCAGCCAGGGGAGCCAGCGGGGCTAGCTCGACATTAGAGACGGTGCAGGAGATCAGCCAGCCAAACACGCCTGCGCGAGGCCTGGACGGTACTTCGGAGAAGTTGGACCTTGGGACAGGCACATTTGACCAGGATGCATCTAGTAGAACGAAATCAAACCTGGCTGCCAGTGAAAGCGGGAGCGACAATAGCAGTAAAGGTGAAATAAGAATGAGAAGCACGTCAGTGGCTCCCGTCACAACCCTGAGGCCTAGTGCCCCAGCAGTCAAGGCATTCATCACCGGGACTGGGAGAGGAAAATCAGCGGCCGAAGGCTCGACGAGGAATATGACAGTGGAGACCGAAACGGTGACCTCGATACCTCAAAATCTCGCTCTTGGTGGACCCGGGGGGAATGGTAGCCTACGTGCGAAACCAAGTTCTGAGACGATACGACCTAAGAAAGAAAAAAGGAAGCAGACCCGGAAAACACCATCAGTAACGTCTGGCACGGGTGAGCAACCAAATTCGTCTAGACCTAAACTTCATCATCATTCTTCTACGAGAGAATTTTCTTATCCTCCTTTTGGTCGATCACCTGAGCTGGAGAACGGTCAAGGCCCGTTCTCTTCAGCAAGTAGTAGTGGCGCAACCAGCCCCGATCATCGATCGGCACCACCCTCTCGCCGACCAAGTCTTAGTATTCAGTGTGTAAGTTCTTTGCTAACGAGAAACCGTCCAGCTTCATCCAAAGCAGATATCTTCGAAGCCAAAGTCGCTAGCGCGGTCGACGAAGCAAACTCATCCGACTCGGACGAGACTTTTGTCTACGAATCAAATCCACCAGACGCCGCCGATCGACCACGACGGTATCACTCTCGGACGCCGAGCGCTACCTCGATGGCTAGCCAAGTTGATCAGCGGAACGGACCGAGATCAGTCATCGATGGGGGCCATAGCGTGGCCATGAAGAAGAGTATGAAATTTGCACATTCGTTTGCCAGCAATAATGCCCAAGACTCTACGACTGGAGACGATGATGGTAAGGGAACAGCAAGAAGTAATATGGGTACAGGTAGAGGAACAACACATCATCACCACATCGGCCGATGGGGCCGAAATGGTGGAAACGGCCATGCATCTCTCTTTGATAACGAATCTCCTTTTCCTAATGCATCAAAATCAAAATTATCGGGAAGTGTTCCTAGGCATACATCACAACCGACGAGTCCAAGATTGTCGTCGAGTTCGAGATTGGGGGGGAATGGGAAGAGAACCTCGCCCATCGGCTCAGGTTACGACTTAGACGAGGCAGCCGACGACGAGCGAACACCGCTGATGGCGAGTGTTCGGTCGGGGCGGTCTGGCCGTGGCAGGCGACCACTAGGCTCTATGCGGCAACTCGAACATCAAGCGTCGAGGGAAAACCGATCGTTCCTTGCTCGCTTTGCCGGCTGCCTGGTACTCTCTATCATGATAATCCTCGTTGTGTCTGGTGCCGTTGGTTTCATGTTCGCGACAACGCAGCCTCTCACTGATTTTAAGGTCTTGGCGCTCAAGAATGTTCTGGCGAGTGAGCAAGACGTTATTTTCGACATGAAGGTGCAAGCGCGAAATCCAAACATAGTTGCTGTCACGGTGGACATCGGCGACATGGTTATCTTTGCAAAATCCAAATACGCTGGGACAGACTCCGAATGGTGGAGCAGGCCTCGTCCAGGAGACAAGATTGCGCGACGAAGCGGGTTTAACAAAACAGATGACGATCCACAGGATCCGCCATTGAATGGCGACCCGACCTCAAACCCAAACCTCGAGATTGGCCATGTCTACGAACTTGATAGCCCCCTAACATTTGAAGGATCTCCATTCCACCACAGCCTTTCCACATCTCTGGGGCAAATTCGCGTGGACCATCCTGGCAACGATACGATACCGGCTGGAAGCGAGCGTTGGGGGCGCGTCCTTCAACACGAATTTGATCTCATTGTACGAGGAACTCTGAAGTACTCTTTACCTCTTAGCGCAAGAGTCAGAAGTGTATCCGTCGAGGGTCGGGTTACCGTCGAACCAAATGCCGCAGATCAGGACCCAGACACTGTGCATATAATCGAGGGTCTGACCGCTGGCAGATCACAAAGTGGTTAGCAAACCACAACAAATATTCCCTTTGTCATGAATCAGTGTTGTACATTGAGCGAGCGCACCGAGGTACTTCTTTTTCGCATTGCATCATGCGGGGGCGAAGAACAAGGCGCAATTGCTTACACTTGCTTGCACATGTCAAGCAGGACTTCGCAGCTTTTCTGGATGAATGGGCACAGTTGGACAAAATCAAAAGTAAGGAACAGATAAAAGATCTGGTCCGGGGAGTTTTTTTTTTCCTCTTCTTTTTCCTTTGTTCATGTATTGGGACTCGGAGTGGCCTTAGCTTGCTTTCGAGTTATTTCTGGGCACATGGGCACGGGTACTGGCGAACACTACAATATAGATGGCTTGGCACACACACATTATACTGGAAGAAATTCCACAAAAGGGCGAGCAGTCGTCGAATCGAGAGCGAGATCAATATTGATGGAGGGGTGGCAACAGAAGATACCCTTGTAACGGCTGAATTTTAACGTGATTGCTTGAATGGAGGAGGTTGCATACATGGAAGCTGAGATGGAAAACATGTAGGTGTAGGATGATTGCTAGGGAGGGTGAATCTGTACAAATCGAAATCGAAATGGAAGTTGATAAGCGATGGAGTTGTCGCTGCTGAAAGCGAGTAAGCGGTGGAGAAGCGTCATATGAGCACTTTAGAGAAAACTTGAATGGAGAAGTTTTGATGGTGCTTGATCGTCTTTACCCAGATGTTGTTTTGGTGTATTTGCCTTGGTATGGAAGAACTTATGGCCTACCACCACTTACCAAAAGCGAGGACACTCTTTACAAATCTCGCGAGCCTTCTACCTCTCAGGGTTGATTCTCCCAAAGTCACTAAGATTCTTCCCATCCAGAGACCGGTTTTTGAATGCGCACACCTCAACAAACCCACCTAGCACAAATCTAAAGTGTCTCAAATGCAGAGTCTATCATTCGTAATACCCTTCACGACAGCTTATGCACCCTCTCACTAATCTCACACCTGGAGCACTAGGCGATGCGCTATACACTAGCTTTATACCGGCCAGGAGCGGCTGTAGCTACACTTCCAAAGTAGATATGGAGTGGTTGGAAGGTGTGCTGCTGAGTAGGCGTTTGAGGTAAGGTGGGTAGGATGTGTATAAATTATGTAGGTGAGTAAGCGACTACTGTGAGTTCGGACATGAAATCTTGCGGGCATTTTTATATTAAGAAGTGCTCCTTGCCTCCAATTGCTCAGTCCTGGCTTTGGCCTTGATTGGCTATATTGAAGGGTTTCTTGGAAAGGCCTCCCACTCCAAGTTAGAGATGTGATCCTACCATTCTGGCATCATGTTATATTTTCTTCGATAGGGTTCTGAAATGTTATTATATTATGATGCTCGTTACCTGAAGATCACATCTATCGTGGCTTCGCGCTAATTTTCCTGTTCTGGCAACAGGTAACCACCTAGAGGTTTCCAGATACTTCTTACTAATTATGTGAAGCTCATATCACAAGCCAGGTTTCCTGACTCCTTTCTAAACGCCAGTATCATGTCGTCATATCTCTTACTTCGTCAAGTATCCGAAATTAATAACTCGAATATCCTGTTCTGCGAAGCCATATTGTACAACGAATTCAAGCTTAGTGATCATAAATCGATCATTGCTGCTTCCCCTCATTCCTCCTCGTCGCTTGTGGCCTCAATATTGGCCTTTGTCTCTTTCTTAGCCTTAACTCTCTTTACTGGCTTCGTCTCTGCTTCGGATTGGTCTTCATCCATTGCTGTTGTCTCTCCGATTGCTTCGCCTGCGGACTTTAAGTTTGCGTTAATCTCGGGAATCGCAGCTAGGAGACTGGTGTATTGTTCGACTGTGAGGGAAATACCCTGCAAACGAATTAGCATATAGCCTTGATGCTGAAGGAAATGATATCTAATCGCTCTCACCTTCTTGCCTGGTAACCAATCTCCATCCTTCTCATAGTACTCCCGGATGTTGATAAGCTTCTTGCCTTTGAAATCGCTAATGTTGACTCTTCTGGGAGTACGACCAGATGAGAGCTACTGATAATATCAGAGACACCCAAGATTGCAATTGATAAGGTATACTGACATCCCAACTAGGATCAGAGTTACTATTATTACCTAGTGCAGAGTTCTTTTTTGTCTTCTTGGATTTGGGCGCATTGCCATCATCGTTTGAGACGAAACCACCATCAGATTCGTAAGTGTCGACTTCCTCAATACCGCGCTTCCCTTTTGCCATTTTGAAAGAGTTGGGGGGAAACAATGACAGCCTGTATCTTATGAATGGACTAAGAGATTTTAAGAGGGATTTTCGTAGTTTGCATGTATGGGATTGATCATCGAGCTTCGTTTATTATGGTTGTGGTCAAGTTGCGATGAACCAAATCTGGGGAAAACGCGACGCGGATGATTGCCACGTGCATGGATTTTTTGGAAGTGTGTGCTAACCCAAAGAAGCTAGATACCAGAGCAAATCCCCATTGCTTATTAGAGTGTTCTATTAAAAGCACCTAACGCTTACATCTGTGCTGAGGATGGCTTGCGAATCGCGGAGTGTTGTTGTCATTCGAAACACTTAATTCCCATCACAATATCTGTTCAATTTGTACAAAAAATTCCCTATACATGCGATTTGCGCTTCCGAGGACTCTTTGTCGGTAGAGCTCTCTAGGATAAGAGGCCTGGCTCAGCATGCACGAGCATCAGACTCAAGAATCATGAACGAAACTGGTGGAGATTCAAGCCGTGGCGATGGACTGCCTCCCGTTGCTGAGCAAGCCGTCCCTCCAAGCGTAACCTCATCAAACGACCCCTCCTCTCCCACCGAAGATCCAGTAACGAGAACGTTGCGATTCCTTTCGACAGCTTCAACAGAGACTCTCGGTGGGATTGCAGTTGGGATTGCTGCGTGCACATATCTAGTCTTAGGGAAATTAGGCTTGATCTTAATTGGCGCATTTGGGGGAGTGGTTCTACACGCAACATGGGAAGGACAAAGTGTTCTAGCAGGGAATATTGAAGAGAGTCGGAGAGAAAAGGGACTCGATGTGATAAAACGAATTCTAGACCTGCGAGACTCGCGAACACGAGATGAGGAGAGCGAGGATGAAGAGCAGGTTATGGGTGCTACTTTCGAGGGATTCCAACCAGAGACACAAACGGCTCTAAAGGATCTAGTCGATGCGGTCATTCGAGATTATGTTAAGTGGTGGTATAATCCTATTCTTCCAAAGGACCTCTCGTTCCCTGCAGCATCACGCCAGACTCTTACCAAATTTATCCTTGCTATTTCTCAACATTTATCTCGCAAAAGGCCAGCCGATACTTTTCTCGATTTTCTAACGAATTCATCTTCCATTGTCATAGTATTCCTCAATGAATTATCCACCGCATTATCTCCAACACAAGGCACGAATGTACCAACCACCGAGGCAGTGTATACATATTTATCGGCGAATCCGGAATCCAATCTAGCAAACATCTTGAACGAAAAACAGCAGACGAAAAAATTCAAATTAATCGCGGAAGACATATTGCAGAACTTCCTGGAGAAGAATGCATATGATTGTGACCCAGCACGGACATTCCTGAGGGAAATATTAGCTGGGATTGTACTTGAAATGACATTAAAGAGCTGTTCGAAGCCGGAATGGCTGAACGGGTGGATCGTGTATTTGCTTGAGGAAGGAGAGCCGGACATTAGTCAAGCTATCGATGCCGGAATGGGTACCGATCTCAGTAGTCCATTTCATGATTTGGATGGTAATATGGGCAATATCAACCTCGCGAAGGTTTCTGGATCGAAAAGCGAATCTCAGAATCAAGAGTCAAAGAAGCACAAAAAGCGACTGAGTAAAGCGGAAGAGGCTATGGAAGAAGCCATGGAAGAAGCAAAAAGGCTCTCACAGTTGATTGCTGAAGAGGAAGCCAAAAATTCCCAAAACCAAGCAACACCTGAGGAAACTCCAAATGCTTCAGGGACACCTGTTGAGCAGAACGCCCATAGTCCAGCGTTGACCACCGCGCTTACAATGAATGGTACGACAACAAAAAACCAGCACAGTGAACCGCTCTCGGTGCTTCCTGCGTCGTCAGCTTCCGGTAGTGTTGTTGAGTCTCCCATTTCACCACAAACACCAAAGGAAGTTGCGCCTCTAGCACCCCAACAAATTCAACAAATTCAACAACCCCAACACACAACTCCCTTCACGAGCTTTGATCAAATTGTCCCAGCTGTTCCACTTGCTCTGTCGGAAGAGCCTCGCCCACGTCAAAAAACCTTGTCTCTAACACTTGTGAATGCTAATATCATAATCCATGATGACTCTACATCAGCTGATAAAGGCAAAATCCGCAATAAGCCAACAGGGGACTATCTTGTACAAATTGAGCCTGCCTCCTCAGATTTCCCGGGGTGGATGATTGTTCGCAAATATCCCGATTTCGAAAAGCTGCACGAGGTGTTACGAAGGATTGCGCAGATATCAGGTGTGGCTGCGTTTACTGAACAGCACAACGCACTGCCCAACTGGAAGGAGCATACTAAACCTTCACTGCGTGGAGAATTGGAGAGGTATTTACGTGAAGCCTGCTGGCACCCATCTTTAGCTGAGAGCGAAGGAATGAAAAGATTTCTTGAGAAAGATCAAGAGCAAACAATGCCTGGGATGAAGAATACCTTCACAGGCATACCTAATGCTTTTGAATCAATGGGTAAAGGCATGTTAGATGTACTTGCAAGTGCCCCTAAAGGTGTTGCTGAAGGTGGCAAAGCTATTGGAGGCGGTATTTCAGGTGTCTTCACAAATATTGGCAACCTTGGGCAAAAGAGAGCAAGCACGAACGGAAGCTCAACAAATGTCTCTATGCACACTGCCGGCAGAGCTTCGACTTCGGTATTGCCAAGAATGGACAGCACAAGCTCGATCATGAGCAATCGAAAGGCGAGAGCGAGTGAAGATAGCCTACGAGCATCACCATTAGTGCAGACCCAACCTCAGAAGTTGCCAGACATGGAGCGTAGGCCTAGCTATGCTTCGATTGCTGAAGCTGAGAACGAGCGTGAGCCTAGAATCTCCACATCTGGAAGATCGTCCATGAGTGGACGCAGAAGCACACCCCATAGCAGAGACCCAAGCAGAGCGCCTCCGTCCAGAAAAGCCACACCTCTTTCATCGCCTACATCGAGTATGATTGATGGAATGAAGCTCCCTCCTCCCCCAAGCACCATCCGCGGCGACTATTCTCCCACGGGTGATACCTCTAGTGTCCCAGCAACCTCAGATATAGCGTCCACTAGCAGAAACTCGACTAGTACAGCGCCTACAAGCCGTCCGTCCACAAGTACTGCCCCGTCCCAATCATCACCGTCACGTCCATCTCTGTCAACACCCAGAAGATCCTCTGTTCAAGTCAATAACGCTTTACCTAAGAAGCCACGAAAGGACTGGGCGCCATTGGATGAGCCAGAAACCCGGGTAGCTGTCGAACTTCTGTTTGCTGTCATTAGTGAGCTTTATACGCTATCCTCGGCATGGAAGTTCAGACGGACACTACTGAACGCCGCCAAAACCTTTTTGCTACGTCCTGGAAACCCATCTCTATCCTCTATCCAGTCACTAATTCAGGATTCGGTTATAGCTTCGAATACCTCTGATGCTGGCATTGCTAGTCATATTAGAAAATTACGCGAAAACACAATGCCAACTGAGGAAGAGCTGAAGGCTTGGCCGGCAGAGATGACAATGGAAGAAAAGGAGCGACTGCGAATAAAGGCCCGAAAATTACTAGTCGAGCGAGGTGTGCCAGCAGCCTTGACAGGTGTCATGGGCCAAGCAGCCACTGGAGAGGCTATGGGACGGGTATTCGATTGCCTACAGATTGAAGAAGTCAATCGCGGGTTAATGTTCGGCATGCTTTTGCAATGCGTTCGAGCTGTTACACATTAATTGATATATTGGGGCGGGTCTGCGACATGATATCCAGGTTTGAGGAGTTCCAGTTGTGCTTTTTATATTGGGATGAGAATTGATGATGGTTTAACTGTACAATATGTATGATAGGGGTTACGGGTACATACAATGGGCATATGTGTATAGACTCCGGGTTCTCTTAGCATGGTTAAGCTCTTGTAATTCTGCGAGAAAATGCTATGGTGTTTCATTCTTCATAACTACCTTTTTGCATTGCCAATTCGGTACTTGCCCACTTCTTCCCTGTCCAGTATAACGAGAGTCTCTGTTCATAAAGGTCCAGCAGTGACAGAGGTATTGGCGCTGCTGAAACGAGAGGCTAGGGTACAGCACGGGGAATTGTGGCAACAGCCAGGTGTGGTCAGATTTTTATGTCTTGCTGCCATTTCTGATTTTTCTTGATGCTCTATCTGAAGATCCATATGCTGATTGTATATAGTGCCAGTTATCTTGTGCAATACCTCCCACCAATATCACTTTATCTCTGTACTAGGAAATCTCTAGATAGCAGGACAATACACATTGGGAATGAGTCCTAGTGTCTTGAGAATCTCTATACATGCTGCGAGGCCGTTTCCTATGATTATCTAGCTATACTGAGTGTTTTTTAAGGTCCGTGGTCATGTCACAGTCACCCAAATATCACCCAAAACGCCTGGTAACACGAATTCCTAGCCATCACTGCGCTGCTCTCAACGTTGCAGCTAGGTTCTTCTCAGCGTTCTTGAGGTCTTCTTGTATATTTTTCTTTTGCCGTAGTGTTCTTGTGTCCAACTACGGAATAACACAGCTATATTTACCTCGTTCTTTCACAGCCTTCTAACTGCGTCCCAATGTCATCTTCCTATTATATATCCATGCCAATATCACTCCTAATCACTTATATTACTTGTTCAAGGCTTCGAAGGCTGCTGCTCGTCCAGAATATTGGTTGTTGGGCGCTACTGGAGCTATTTGATCTCGATTTTCGACTTAACCATTATCGAATGAATCAACATGCACCTAAGTCCGGATACAAGTTAGTATCGAGCATATCACTCTCTAATCTCCCCATATGTGCTGGCACCTCTTCATTGTTCATATTCGACCTACTTATTTTTCGCCTCTCATTCTCCTCTTCCTCCATTTCCAGGCTAATCGGGCCCAGCTATGCCCCACCACCTCAATCTTTGTCTCCTCATTCGTTGTAGAGGAGGGGGTCGATCGAGATCCCCCACTAAAAGGGAATAGCACCTGTTTTCTGAGCTAAATCGTTGCCTTTCTCGCCGTGCTTCATAAGGTCCTCGAGCTTCTATACCCTTAAAAATTTTCCTCATTTTTTCAGTTCCCGATCATTCTGAGACCACCAATTTCTACTTCTGCACCGTTAGCAATCTCACACAACCATTACTCACTCATATTTTGTTACAACTCCGGACTCACTATCTTCCATCGGCAACGATGTCCGCTCTCTCTCGAATTCCCGTTCGCATTCCGGGCTTTCGCTTTGGGTCCATCACCAACTCACCGGCTCCAACTGTGTACACCCATGGGTTCCGAGCGAAGGCCCCTCAAATCAAGCGAGTGAGTGACTGGTTTTTTCTAAATTCCTATTTGATATGTTGTCATCATTGTTATCCCCAGACGTTATAGTTGCCATCGTTCCTGTCGTTCAAAATTCGATAGTCGATGGTGTTATTAATGATGTTGTCGGTGCTATCCTATTGTCTTACCAGCATTCTCGTGAACGGTGTTGTTGATGATGCGGTCGTCGATTTGGTTCACTGTTGTTTTGTCGTCCTTGGTGTAGTTGTTGCATTGTTGACGACGGGTCGCTGATATATTCATCACTACCTCTTTACGTCTACCTAGTTAAGCTGTGCTGGTTATTTCCCAAGTAGGAAAGTACCAGATATACAAGATTTCTGGTTGCTCCTTCCTTATCAACTCCCCTTTTGCCTTCACGTATGTCCAAGCCATATGGCTTATTGCTTAACACGGTCACGTGCCTATCACAGTTCAGGAAGTGTCTAGTGAAACTTTTGCTTCTATGCAACATCACATAGGACCTTAATCTGCTAACTACCACACCTCACTTATTTTGTTGTCGTCGATCATCACTCACACAGATTCACAGACAACCATAACTCAGCAGCCAGCAAAGCAACACTATCGAACGCCCATCCTGTCAACCACTGGGCCCAAAACTTCACGGAAACCTCCCTTCTTACAGTTAAAGACACTGAAGTTGGGCCCGAGGCTGGTGCCTCCCACTTCAGTTCCCCTTCGGTCCTGTTTAAAGCGGACGAAGACCAGCCCTTGCACTAAGAAGACAGTCAAGTTTGTAGGTCCATCAAAGTTGATAAGTCAAGCCGAGGTGCATTACTATGATGTAGAAACGCCCTTGGAACCAACTGGACGGTTCTCAAATTTTCCTCACCATCCTGGTGTAAAAACATTCCGCACGTCACACGGCAAGCATTACATGTACAAGTCCAATGGAATCTACGACCCGCCCCAGCGTCGTGGCCCGGACTCGCCACCCTTGTGCCCTTACTGCCGTTACAACTTTCAGCAAGGAGGTTTCCCGTGTCGTTCGACAAGCCTGCCAGATCTCTTCCTTACGCTCTCCCACCGAATTCTTGGATACGCCATCTCCCGGGATTCATGGATGATCAGGTGTGAGGAACATCAGGACGAGGACTGAGAGGCTCTCCCTCTCAGGATGGACTCTCTTGCCTCACATTCTGATACGGTATGTACTCCATTTTCCTTTGTTTTTCCTTCAGCAACTTTCGGATACTTTACTATATGTCACAGCTTAGTTACCTGGCAGGGCCTAATTGGTTTACGGAGGTACCAGCCTCTATACACCTCAGCCTGTCTGTCTTTAGTGATGGCTAGGAGGATATTAGTGTGTTGGTAGGTTCTGCACTCACATCCTTGGGTTTCAGTTCTAATGCGTCTAGCGATATTCGGGCTGAATCAGGGGAGGAAGGTTACGTTAACAAAAGCTTCCAAGCCGGCTGCGTACAGGTATAGCTTCTTCCATGTGCACAACTCATTGCTAATCATAATTGCTCGAGATGACAGAGAAGGCCTAGTACCTCTAAACTAGGTGGTACATGTGCGTAGCTGGGTCTTGGTTTTTCTAATTCTTCTATTCGATATGTCATAAAATGCCGACCGAAATGTGCTGTCTTCCAAAAAGCCAGCGCTAGGAACTATTCGACATTTCTTCGTCACGATTTCCCCTTTACAACTACTGGACATTGGCGATATTGATCATTGTTCGGATACGGATACCCATCTTGGATACTGTGCGTATTGCCACTCTCTAGACGACACAAGCTTCAATAATCACGGCACCACTAGCCCCTTTGGTCGTGCTCCGAAACTTGCTCTGCTCCCAGTTGATGTCAAGCTTTTTGCCCAGCATTTCAAGGCCTTCGTTAAATCAACGTCCTAAATTGAACAAACACTAGATCGCTTCAGCCGTTGCTGTCTTCGAGGCTCTGGCTTCAACTATTCCGGCTCAAATTTTGTATTGCAACAAAGACCACCGATCCGGTGGCACCAGCGTTTGTCTTTCCTGGAAAACTAGAAATTCACAACAGAGATACCAAAGTCCACTCTTCGAATGTGACAATAGCGATTCTATTATTTTCAATTACCTCCAAATAAAAAAAAAAATAAAAAAAAAGTTCCACATATTCATCACTGTGGTAAAGCATCCTTCTCTCCATCGACATCAACATCTCCGTCCAATCATCTCGGTACTACAACCAATTCCCTCCACGATCTTCGGATGCGCAGTCACTCCGAGGGCTGGCTCCGGCGAGGGCTGGCTCTCCAGGTGACCTAGGTAGCATGAAGTAGAGGATGACAAACAAAACGTGTATACCACCCTTACTAGACTTTCGTATGTTTTCGTGATCCCCCTTATGGGGCTCTGGTACACAAAGGTCCCCTCAAACAATGGGGGAGGCCTACTTGGAATCCAATCCCACGTGGTGTAGCCCGGAGTTTGTGGTTCCCTGTCAAGTTGAAACTGCATAGCTAAGGCTGAGTCTGTATTTCTTATGATAAAAACCAATGAATGACGTCTCATTTGAAACTAAACACAGTGTCTTATTGGCCGTAACTTATACATGTGGTTATGGTGAAAAGGATCCGTTCACAGCTCATAAACTCGCGAACCAATTGTTCTTTAGATTAATCTGATGAGCAAGATTCATGTTATAATCCGTTTCCTTGATTTCAAAATTACCCCAAGTCAATCTACCTAAAGAAACATTATGCCTGTAAAGCCATTTCCTCTCTACTAGCGTGACTTCCACCTCTCCAAGCATGCTTCGGATCCACTGTTCTCCTCTTTGTATCCTTCTCACCACCGGCCTTTCCCCATCCACCACCACCAGGTGTACAGATAATGATCCTCTCTCCAGGTTTCATGGCAGCAGTATTCTTGCCGCCAAGGTTGATCCTTCTTTCTTCAAATACGGCTTCCTCGACAGCTTCACTTGATCCATTCAACATTTTATCCGATCTCTCCGGATTGCTAGTCTCGACGTTACGGACCCAAATGTTCAGTCCGCACTGGGCATCCTCACCACCAGCAAGACCATATGGGTGATAAACTCGTCGTTCGGAGAGAATAGAGACCTGCACTGGGATTTTGAACTCGATATCCCGGATGACACCATCACCACCACGATACAATCCTGCCCCTCCCGACCCAGCGCGAAGCGAAAATTCCCGTAATATTACGGGATACCGGCGCTCGAAAACCTCGGCGTCAGTGATTCGCGTGTTCGTCATATGCGTATGAACACCATTTGTGCCATCCCAACCTTTGCCTGCACCACTACCACCGGCAATTGTCTCATAGTATCCAAATCCCTTCTGGGCTTGCTCGCCTTCGACGTTGCCTCCAAAACCGAAAGTAAGATTGTTGCAGTCACCCTGTGAGGCGGCACAGGCTTGGAAGGCTTTCAGTATGACGTCTGTTACCCGCTGGGAGGTTAGGACGTTGCCCCCTACAACCGCAGCTTTGTCGGAGGGCGAGAGAAAGGACTTCGGGGGGATGAGGACTTTGATGGGCTTGAGGCAACCTTGGTTTAACGGAATATCCTCTGAGATTAGGCAGCGGAGGCAGTATATTATTGCGCTGTACGTAACCGCCTGAGGTGCATTGGTATTGCCTATAGATCCGGTTTAGTGAGGGTTATGGAACTGACAAAGGGTGTACTTACCATAAACTTCTGGACCGGTACCAGCGAAATCGAAGATGGCTTCTCCTTTCTCAGCATCGATCGTGATCTTGAGCTTAATTGGACTTCCATCATCCATGTAGTCCACTGCTGACAGATCATGGCCTTCAAATCGTTTACTGACATCCTTCAAAAGTTTTCGCACACTTAGCTCGGCATTCTTTTGAATATTGACCATGTAAAAGTTCACGACTTCTTCTCCATACTCTTCGATGAGTGTTGATATCAGGTTGATGCCCTTCATGTTACTCGACACTTGGGCTTTCAAGTCCGATATATTATCTGCAAGACATCGAGTTCCACTGCAGCCTTGATATTGCGCAGGTTCTTTTAAGAGAAGCTCGGTGATCCGTTCTTCGTTGAATTTCCCAGCACTCACAAGCTTCTCGGATTTAATAGCAGCACCTTCTTGGAATAGTTCCCTAGAGTGAGGTGGCATGCTACCAGGTAGTATGCCACCAATATCAGCATGGTGCGCTCTCGATGCAACGTAGAATAAAATCTTGTCTCCCTTCTCGTTGAAAGCTGGAGTTATGACTGTGATGTCCGGAAGATGTGTTCCTCCATACTCCGGATGATTTGAAACAACTACATCTCCCTTGACCAGCTTCCCGCGCCAAATTTCCGCTTGTCGTTTTACGCAAGTCGACATGGATCCTAGATGTACGGGAAGGTGGGGTGCATTGGCAACCAAGCCGCCGGTAGAGTCGAACAATGCACAAGAGTAATCTAGTCGCTCTTTAACGTTTGTGCTGACGCTTGTCTTTTGTAGAGCTCTCCCCATCTGTTCAGCAATGGCCATGAATCGGTGAGCAAATATACTCAACATAATTGGATCAACCTCCTTGGTTGTGTCCGACCTTGATGACCTTAAGGATTTAGCAAAGGCACACTATTGGATATAGAGAACTTACTGGTCATTAAGTTCCTTCTCGCCAATGTTGATAACAACGTGAGTATTCAAAATCAACGCTGAAGCCCCTGGTGTGACAACAATTGTTTGGGTACCATCTGCAAAAATTGCAGGACCCCTAATCTTATCACCAACCTCGAGATCTTCCAGCTTATAGATGGGAGTGTCCTGGCGGCCGCCATCAAAATAGACCTTTGAACGTTTGTATTCTTTCTCCCCTAACTTCACGTCTTTCGGCTTGAGCTCTTTCAATTGCTGATCAACAGTCTTTCCAAGTCCTTCAAAACTCTTCCCTATGCCACGAACCCGAACATCATCCACAATTATATCTCGATCTGGCAATGTGAAACCGAATTCTTGTTGATGCTGTTTGATGAAGGCTCTCCCAAATGCCCAGTCATCGTGATCATTCTCTTCCTTGATCTCTTCCTTTTCTGGCTTCACAACCATCAATGCAGATTCTGTGCCTCGATACCTCATGTTAAGATACTCCTCGTAAACGATCACGCTATCTTCAAAGCCCTGGTTTCTCAGAGCATCTCTTGACTTCTGCTTCAGGCCATCCACTTTCTCCTTCAAATATCCCTTCACGTCTGAATTATCAGCCCAGATTTTAGACTCTGGCTCTTGCCTCTCGTCCACAACATCAGCCAAAGCCATTCCATATGCAGAGAGGACAGACGAGTAACGATGTACCAATATTTGCCGGATTCCAAGACTTTCTGCAATTGCAACCGCATGCTGGCCACCTGCCCCACCGAAGGTTGCCAGTCGATGTTTTGAGGTATCATGGCCTTTGGCTTCCGTTAATGATCGGATGGGTCTCGTCATAGTCTCATTAGCAACGGTTAAGAACCCATATGCCACTTCGTCCGGACTCATGTTCTGGCCACTCTCTCTGTTGATGGTTTCGGTAAGCTCTTTCAGATGCTTTTCACTTGCTTTCTCGTCAAGACCTTCATCTTCATTCTCCCCGAAAATCTTAGGAAAGAAATCAGGTAGTAGACGACCAAGGAACAAATTGGCATCTGTGACAGTTGCTGGGCCGCCCTTTCGATAGCAGGCAGGTCCAGGATGTGCACCGGCAGACTCTGGTCCAACCACGAAGAGCCCGTTCCTAAAGAACAAGCGAGAACCACCACCTGCTGCGACAGTATTAATGTCCAGTTGAGGTGATTGTATGGTGACCCCAGCAGTAGTCGTCTCAAAGACATGTTCATATCTTCCAGACCCATATCTCGAAACATCGGTCGAAGTCCCGCCCATATCGAATCCAATTACGGGTGTTTTTGTTTCCGGGTCGTACGATGTAAGTGCATATCCTACAACACCACCTGCTGGGCCAGAGAGAATCGCCTTCAAACCGGAAAACTTATCAACGTCTACCAGACCTCCATCACTTTGCATGAATTCGCATCTGGCTCCTTTTGTTCCACTTTCCTTTTTTACACTCTCCGTTCCGAGTCCTCCTTCAAATCCCTTCTGAAACCCTGCAATGTATTTTTTGATTGCCGGAGTAAGGTATGCATCTGCACATGCGGACGTAGCCCGGGGTACCAATTTTATCATTGGCATGAGCTCATGGCTGAGAGAAACATGCTGAAATCCAATGTCCTGCGCTATTTGGCCAACTTTTGCTTCGTGGTCTGGAAACGTGTAACCGTGCATTAAACAAACCGCAATACTTCGGATTCCAGTATCATAGACCTCTTGTAATTGCTTCCGAATCGCAGTTTCTTCAGGCGTCTTCAGGATTCGTACAGCTTCTCCCGAAAGCCCACGAACCAACCCTAACTCATCTGCATTGCTCGAGTTACGTGTCTCAACCTTGGTGATGTTTCGTTCTGGGTCTTCAGCGTAGTCCTCCAATGTAACCCTTTCGTCAATCTCGACGACGCCTTCGTAAAGTACATCAGGTTTCCTTATAGCAAGATCGAAAATCAAGGGTCTTGATTGATTACCAATCTCCAGACAGTTTTTAAACCCTTTAGTCACAACCATGACAATTTTCTCCCCCTTTCTTTCAAGAAGGGCGTTAGTAGCAACAGTCGTGCCCATTCGTATCGACTCAATCTTGGATGTGTCAAGTGGCTCCCCACGTGGAATATCCTTTCCTAAGAATTTGGACATAAGCCGTCTGATGCCCTCTAAGGGAGCATCTTCATAATTTGATGGATCTTCGGATAGGAGTTTGATAATAACATCATCTTCCATTCGTCCAGTGCCGGGGTTTCCAACGCAATCGGTGAACGTTCCTCCCCGCTAATATCATGATTAGCGTTCTGTTTGTTTGGCATTTGCAAAAATAATATCGTAATGGAAATTACATCGGTGTGCTTTTTTCCTACTGGGGAGAGATACACTCCATACTCCTAACCCCATGCATGATATATTGGGGAAATAATAGCTTATATAATAAAATATTGAATTCACTTACATCTATGGCTATGCGGATGCCTCGCTCATGTGATTGGTAGCCCATTTTGTGAGGTTGAAGATTGCACAATCGAGCCAAAAACTGTTGGGCACAGTACTAAACTTCCTTAAATTCTGAATTCCCTAAAATGCTAAACAGGCTCGACTTAAATATAAAGCTATTTGTTCAGTGACGGAGTTGGTGCGCCGCCGCGATGATTCTATCGTCGCTTTACCGACTGGCAGTATCACCGGAATCGGGTTAGCAGAGTGGGATGTTTTACACGTGATATGGTGCCCCACTATGGAAGCAGGAGGAAGTCCGCAAACTCTACTACCAATAGACATTTTAAATGGTGATATTTAAAATCCACAGGGTTGATTACTTGAAAAAGATGCCAACTCTAATAATTTTGAGTAGTCTCAGGAGTGAAGTCTCCGTTGGCTTCGCTTAGCAATCTCGGGACCCCTAAGCGGTTGGACAAATGAGTTAGTACTAACCCATTTGTAGGTCTGCTGAGAAGTCTATCTGAAAGTTATGAGGCCAAATAACTCTTAGAGAAATCCTTACATCGTGTAAGTGGACTACCACAACCTTAAGCCCGATTTCGTTTGATACGAGGAGAAGTTATTTCTACTTGCAAATATTATATCAATGGAATTCGAAGTCCTCTGATTGAACTGTATCTTTGTTTAGAAGGAGTGCCGGCAAATAGAGTCTCCATTGATTGCTCTTGAAGGATTTTGGTGATAGCCTAGATATATGCACTACAAAATGAGTGGCGAAGACACTAAAGCAAAGATCTCAAAGAACGAGCTTTTGCCCTTATGGATTTCTCGAAACGCCCCTGCATAGCTCAAACGAGAACTAGGTCAATGAAGATGGAAATGACGTACAATTTGAAAAGTGATCGAGACAAGTCTTAAACTTCAAAGGCTGAATCAACATAGCCGACCACGTTACACGAGCCGAGAAAAACCGGTGAGTTCATTTTAAAAACGCTAGAATGGTAGTTGAATCCGGGGATGGAAAGTTGGATAACTGCTTTACTATAATAGTGGAGTTTTTTTTCTTCCAGTGATTTTTTAATTACAGTGCTAAAGAAGCTATAATAATTAACTCAAGTGATTGCTAGGAGGGGAACCATACCGTCTCACCTCACCACCTAAGGTTTGGAAGTTGTTTCCTACTTCGGAAAGTCCTGTACCGGTCTGGGGTTCTAGATGATTGGATGAGCGATGTAAAACAAAGAATTCGTCGCAGAGTGGAAGTTGAAACAGGAGACACTTCCACACCTAGGCAATTCTGAAATTGAAGCCTGAGGTATCCTTACAAGTGAGACCAGGAAAATACTAGAATCAGGGTGAAAGAGAAAAGGAACCAATAATATGAGAATTAAAATGCGTAGTTGGACTATTTGACAGACAACCACGAATCATGGATTTGTAATATTAGTATTGGGTATCATTATGATGATGATGGATGAAATGGTGAAAGGCGAATAACCCTGTAGCGTCCATACAGGACATTACAATACTTGTTGCGAGACGTCGCACAAGAGAAAAGGCAGAATGGTACTGTATTATGGGACGAAGAGTGGAATAACGAAATACAGATATGTGGGCTGACTGGTTTGGTTGCGACTTCAATCCTGGCCAAAAATGGCTTGCAGCTTCCGGGACAATCGTACCTGCATATGCTGTACCACGATGGATGAACTTAAGAAAACATACACGTCGGATGAAAACCCCAACTCATATTAGAATAGTGAATGTGGTTTAAAAGGAACAAGGCCGGATTATTTACTTGGGGAATGATGAAGGCAATCTCTGTATAAAAAAACACGAGGTTATTTTGTTGTCTTTAGTGATTTAGCCATGCTGGGTTTTCCGTGAGGAGGTATAGATCTGTCCGAGACACGAAAAACCGATAGAAAAACCCCAGCGTGGCGTGAGGTAATGAGTGTAAGTGAGGCCTCCTATTCTCACAGTAATCCTGCTAACGATGAAA
The DNA here is from genome assembly GCA_021365295.1 of Tricladium varicosporioides. Lineage (NCBI taxonomy): Eukaryota > Fungi > Ascomycota > Leotiomycetes > Helotiales > Tricladiaceae > Tricladium > Tricladium varicosporioides. The sequence continues at coordinate 1,764,010 of JAJTIW010000002.1, forward strand.
ACTCGGAGAACCTGCAGGAAAAAGAAGCACTGGGCCACACAGATTCTGCTGAGAATGGAAGCAATGCTCGTCGATTGGTAACTCGGAAGTGATAAGACGGAGGAGGATGCAGATGTTCAACGCTACAATCTGAGTTTTTGCTGCAATGATTGTGACAATGTATGTACACAGCACAGGAGCACTAGTCTTCTTTGTAGCCGAGTGTACGAGGAGTAACATGTACTGTACAAAGCACGTTGTATCAAGGTAGATTTCTAATCCATGTCGAGAACTGTTCAAAAGCCCTGAGCTGATCATCCTGGCTCAGGAGCTCTTGGGACGAAAAGGCTGAAAAGGGATGAATAACCGCAAAACAATAGTGGTCCACAAAATATGAGACATTAATCGTTGTTTGCAGCATCACCACGTAGACTATCAGATTAGCCTTCGTAGGGTTCTCCACAGGGGGGATTAATTGATTTCTCCCGTCACTCGAATCAGCTGTCAATTTCAACTGGGAACTCTCCGTTTCCAGGGAACATAGCCCGAGAAGTAGCCACAGATATTGCATAGTGCGCTACTTTTTGACGCCGTCGATGCATAGAAGCCACCATCGTATCCTCGTACGTGCCCCTGAGCGGCAACCAACCACGGGCTAAGTGGTTGTGTTGCTCAAATGCAGAAAAGACCGCTGAAGATGTTCTCAGGAGGCAATACTTGCCTTCTCTCGGGTGGAAATCATTGAAAGGAGCTGAGAGGCTCTGGTCTCCAATAATTGAAATGTCCGACCCTGCCATGGTGATGTTGAACCAATGATGATGCGCTTTGACTCTACTTGGCCAGTAACTGCGATGTGCGGTTGCGAATTGCGGTCGCGACTTCCTGCGCTCGAACTCTCCTGCTCTGACATTGATATTCAACCTTTGTGAAATCCAAGTGCATCCCAAATCTAGAGAATCGCCTCATGCTCAATTCCCCGCCCTCCACCGATCCATAGCAACGCCTTCCACGGGCCACGCCTCGAGGACCAGGTACCGACAACGACCCTCCACAGCGTGCCGCTGCTGGAGGATTCAAGCGCATCGAACACCCCCGATACGAATTGTTTCGAAACCCCACACTCTGCTGCCCTTCACGACTTGCGAGCAGGATCAACACTGCGAGACCTTCAAATCTCACTCCAACGCCGTCAGCGAGTCGGGCGGTACACAAGGGCAGAGAGAGGACACAGGAAAGGGTGAAGATCGCGGGTGCACAGCGCCGCACAGGGCAGATTTGCAGAAATCGGTACGCCAAACGCCTCTAGACACAAGTTAACCTTGATCATCCTCTCCACGATTCCCGATAAGCATCCATCGTCAGAAGGTCTTCTGTATGTTGCCGGACGTCTTCTGACTCTCTTTCCTTCGCCCAGTGTCCGGCTTCCTGGCGTTTCGCTATCGATATCTACCCAGAGCCGCCGCCCAATCAGTTTTGCATCAGACACGCGCAACACTGTGAGGACCGGCAACCTGCAACTCCCACGCACGCGGTGCTCCTGGCTTCTTGGTCGTCGCAGCGGCCTGCTCTTGCACGGCAAAAGACCAGAAGACCCGGTTCTGAAGATATAAGTTTATATGTGCTGTATGCTTGCAAGTCTGACAGCAGCCGTGCCATATGTGGGTCGTGGCCCATTTAGTGTGAACTGCGTTCGTTAGGGGAAATCACCAAAGTCTCAGACCGCAATGAGCCTCTACGTCTCGAACTCGAACTCGAACTCAACCCAGCCCTTCCACATCCCGCGTAAACCATCGCCAAATACCAATCCCCCGGAGGAGCAGCGCACTGAAATATTGAGGCCATCTTCGCCGCCAAGGAGTCGCGGGTTCGCCGTGCCTTCTTCCACGACCTCACCCCAGAATGCTTCTCGACAGAAGTATGTGACGACCTCGACCGAGTCAGTCCGCCGTGCAGCAACTCAGTCGCATCGTCGGTCGAACAGCCTCTCAGGCATGAACCAAACAATCGGCAATCTCAATCGTTGGAGCAATTCAAACTCGAGTGCGTCAATCTCCAGCAAAAGGGCGTCGTCAACTCGGCGCATGTCAGTATCTGGGTCGAGCACATTTTTACTGGGTGCCGACAATTCCTCCCCACCAAGGAAGATATACAAGAACCCATTAACTGCGAATCCGCCGTCGTCGCGAATTGAGCAGACACGCCAGGCTTACGATTCTGCGCTCTCATTACCACCTATTATAACGCTGCCGAGTTTGCAGACGGCGGTGAACAACGGCTCTTCGCCATTGACAGGTGCGCCTGGGACACCATCTCCTTCTACCGCTGGGATCCTGTCAGCTGCAGTGCGCTCCACCGTTCCGGATTACTTCGGCAGAGCTTGGGAGGAATCAACGCCGCGGGCCTTTTCTACGAACACTGAGGGTCTCTCAAATCGTGATAATATCAAAGACTCACCTGGGAGAGAGGAAAGGAGACAGTCGAGGGGGCATTCACGGCATCGATCCCAAGCCGGAAAAGGAAGTGCTAGTACCGGGTCATCAAATAGAAATTCAAAGCAACCCTCACAAAAAGCGATGCTGTCGAAAGCCCTCCAGAAGGCTAATACGGCCGTTCTCCTGGACAATGCGCAAAATTTTGAGGGGGCTATGCAGGCATACTCGGAAGCCTGTGCTCTTTTACAACAAGTGATGATGCGAAGTTCTGGTGATGAAGATAGGCGGAAGTTAGAGGCAATCGTAAGCTCATTCAAAAGAAGTGCCTTCGTGTGCAAGTACTCACATGAACAGCGCAATACCTACACCAGCCGCATAAACGAGTTAAAAAGAATCACACCGCCAGACCAAGATGAGGGCAAAGCGTTACCACAGCGACCTGAAAGCGAAAGCTTTAAAAGCTACAAAGGAGAGGAGTTTCAAGAAGACGGCGAAGAGGAGGAGGCTGCTATCATTGAAACTGCCACCGTCACACGCATTGTCAATGATCAGTCGTACATTTCAGATCCCCAACAACCTAGATCAATACCTGCAGCTCAATTACCAGTACGGAGAGAGTCGTTGATGCCATCCGCTCTCGACTCTGGGCAATTCCGAGGGACCACAGGCTTGGCCAAACCTCTCGACCGGTCACACTCTAAATCTCCGATGAGGGAACGCGTTACTGACATGAGTATCACGCTTCCCCCTTCAATGCAAAGTCTCTATATGCCTCCGCCCCTCTCCCCCCGCCGCCCACTCTCACCCATGACCCATGGCCCTCCTAGTAGCAGCCACGCTCGACAGCAATCCTCTGATTTACATCCCGTGAATAACTCAAGTGTTCCGCAGCCCAGAGGACATACCCGTGCACCGAGTAACGAATCTATGTCCTGGCTGGACACGATTGACGAATCTGGTGGCTCTGCTGCATCATCAGTCCATTCCCGATCATCGTCAATGGGAGTTCGAAGAAAACGTATTCGTGCAGCTAGCGGTGCAACCGAGGCTGAGTTTGATGCTGCATTAGATGCTGCTGTTGAGGCTGCTTATGATGATGGTCTTGAGCCAGTGGACGGACCAGATCTTGGCCAATATGATTACTACGACGATGACGACGAAATTGTTGCGAACGTTCGGCGAAAGGTAGAATTAGCAAAAGAACGGGTTCGCCAGAGCGAACGTGAGGCCGCTATCCAAGAAGCTCGTGAGAGAGAACGCAAGAGATTGTTGGAATTGAAGCAAGACCCGCCAAACGACCTCATTGACGACTATGGTAATGAATCGGAAGAGGAGGAGCGGATGCTTGAGGAGATGACAAGAGAATATGTTATGGATGACTTTGAATTTGGTCTGCAGTCGAAATCCGCCCTCCCTAGAGAATCGGATTCGAGTGGTTTTTCTGGAAGAACGTGGAATAGCTCGATTGGATCGAATCCTACCACCGCCGGCACAACCTTATCTACAGTCACTGAAGCTTCAGTGATTCCCCAACTTCCCACATTTCAGACGAAGGGTGCTGTTCACCCCCCCCCTGCACAGGCTCTTCCCCCCCCTCCTCCACACGCTAGCAACCAACAGCCTTACACAAGTTCCCAGGCTACCCAAGGCGTACGGAGTCGACGGCTGTCGGGCCAGAATCCAAAGCAACTGAAGATTGAAACGGCGTCCAGTACTTCTCACCTGCACGGCGACTTGACAGAGAGACCATCAATGCCACCTCCACAACCCTCCGGAAGTGATGATTCTGTTCACCCTAAGACTGCAGGTTTACCTCAGCAACGACAGCTACTGTCAGGAACCTCAGGTCGACCGCATATACCTCAATCTGCACGGCATGCACCATCGTCGTTTGGAGGACCCAACCCGTCAGAGATTGTTTCCCCACCAACCCCTGTACTGGCTCAAACTATATCCGATGATAGTGAGCCACCGCGCTCTGGATCACCTGGCCGAGCTCAATCAAGGGGTGCCCTACGGCAGAACTTTTCATCCTCGAGCTTGAAGAATATGAAAGGTCGCAATTTATCCGTCTCGAATATGGACGAGGGGTCCGATATTTCACCAAATACACCACTAAGTTCCCAGTTTACATCTCGGGATGTTAACGGAAGAATGCCAGCTATGCCAACACTGCCGACACCAATCGCGGCCGCGTTCAAGGACAAGATGAGTGGGATTCCTACTGGAGGTTTATATCTATTTAACAGCGACATCCATTCTCCAGAGAGCCCTGGCTCTCCAAACCCGCTGAGCGCTGGTGCTCCTATCCCCCTGGAACCTTGTCCAACCGAGTTTCTCTTGCGACCGTTCTGGCTCATGCGAGCCCTTTATCAAACCATTGCTCACCCAAGAGGTGGGTACTTGTCCACGAAGCTGTTTATTCCACGCGATGTTTGGCGTGTGAAGGGTGTAAAGATTAAAAGCGTCGAGGATAAGATTGCCAATTGCGACTACTTGACGGCCGCTCTATTGAAACTTGCCCAAGTTGATACTTATGACGCCGACGCAGTTTTGGAAGAAATGCAGTCCTTGGAGGGTGTTCTCGAGCAAGTTCAAGCAACGTTGACCAAAAAGTTGGGCAACGAGGTCGGCGTTCAGGGTTCTGGAGGCATGTTCAAAGATGCGGGTAACGACTTAGAGAACGGCAATCCAACCTTGAAATCTAGCAATACGGCTAGCAAGTCTTCCTCCTTCTCTTGGCGACGACTCCGATCCAAGAACTCCGGTGTTGCTCTCTCCAATGCTTACTCGAGCAAAGCTGCGTTGACGGATGGGCAGAAGGAGGGATTAACTATGGGAACTTTACCCATGACGTCCACATCTTTGGCCAAGGTTCGTTTTTCAAAAAGAGATGTCAGCGAGGTCCAGTTTTCTGGACCAAACGCAAATTACATGGGGGCGTTGGCGAGGCTTTTCGACGCCGCGCAAGCAATTGGTAAGTTCCTTAGCCACCTTGAATATTTCCTATATTTTGCAGCTACTTACTGCTCCCCCTAGATCAGATTGCTCGCCAAGTCGAGGATCCAGGACTTCGTCACGCCGACAAAACTCAAGTCGGCCTGGAACTCTGTACGCGCCATGCCGCAGAATTTTTTGGTTTCTATATATGCCGCTTCGTCCTCACTGACATCGGCATGCTTTTGGACAAATTTATCAAGAGAGGGAGTGAGTGGGTCCTTGTTTGATACCCATATCTGTACGACTTGCTGTTTTATATTTGGGTAAGAATTACGCTAAAAGAGTATTTCTCTTGCTATTGGAATGATTCATGATGGCTTGCTTTACGGCGCATTTGGTCAAGTAGGTGGAATTTTCCCCGCTACATTTTGGTACATTCATGCTTAAAGGGTATATGATGGTGTTGTGTCGCACTTTATATCCCGGGCTGCATTTATAGCGGGCATGGCGCGGACTTTTAGAAACTGCTTTGCTGGGAAGCTAGCTATAGTATTAGATGTATATTGGGTGCTGGAGCGATGAAATGTTATGTTTCATTGCTGGAAGTATATAATCATTATCACTCATCAAGGAAACCATTTCTACAAACCTACTTGACGAAATAAATCAGCAGGTATGTGTTGGGCAAGTGAAAGCACGTTTACAAAGTGTTAAAGTCGTGAGGGATATTCATACTCTCATTTGGCATAGCTAACAATCGCCGTGACCATCGCTGAGAAAACTTTTCCTAATGTCCTAGCCGCTTATCTGTAGACTTTCTTACTCAGACACCATCATGATTGCATCTTCTCGTGAGTTGCCATCAGTGAACCTAATCACCTGTTAGTTTGCGTTTCGAGATCAAAGAGGGGGAGAAAGCTTACCAATAAATGTAGTTACTAAACGACTTCGGACTTGGCAAATATCCTCTGGTACCAACCAAATTGTAGCACCCATCTTTCTCGCAATACTGATACTGAGCTTGGCGTTCATATACGCATCATCATCGGATCTTCCAGGTGTGACCAGGTCGTAATCGACATAGCTGCTCTTCATCCCGTTCAAGACATCTAATAGGAAGATACCGGTTCCAATATTTGAGTCCTTGAATGATCGAATTGAAGAGTTCTTGCCTCCCTTTCGAGACATATCATTGGCCCACCTTACCATCTCTGCATCTGTGATTTCTCGTTTGCCTAATCGCTGTGCCAGGGCAGAGAGCGTTTCTGAGATGTCTTTTCGCATGAGCTGCCACACAAGGCCAAGTGTCAAAGTGCGCTGGCCATCTGTGATATCTGCGCCCTGAACACCTACAAGCGAGAAGCGATTTTGTTTTCCGAGCTCGATGGCATAGTTGGTATTCTCGACAGCCTTAAATCTTGACATTTCTCCACCATGCGCGGGGGCCTTGTTGACGTGTCGCCAATTTACGGATCCCTTGATAACTTTGTCGTAAGCTTGTAAGAGAATGGTGCCATCTTTGAGATCGTCATACAATGAATTGACAGCTGGCTGGACGTCAAGGCTGTTCAACCACAGTGTAAAGACTCTTGCCTCTCGCTCGCCTTCTGCATCGAAATCATCAACTTGAAGTTTCTCTTCTTCGGTAATAGGGTCTAATGCTGGGTGGGTATTGAACAAGTTTGCCACAAATGCCAGGTTTAATTTCGGGTTGCCAGCAACCAAAGATGTAGGAGTAAGGAATTTACGGCAACCAAGTGTATCGGCGTTTTGTAGAACCTGTTCAGCTCTCTGTAAGAGATCCCGTGTTTGGAGCGGGCCTCGAGTACAGTGTTCCGGGGCAATTTGGGCTAACAGAACTGTATAATTCTCTGCATCTTTGACATCGCTAGAAAAGTTGGCAACCCTGATCTAATGTTAGTGACGGAATCATTATGAAATAGTGTTGATTATTGCGTACCTTCGCGGCCAATTTGCGGCCTTTAGATGGTAATTGACCCATCTAAGCAGGATTTGCTCGGGTGGTAGCCTCAGGAATTGCTCTAAAGTCTCATCCTCTTCCAAAAGTCTGTACAACTCTGGGTGTAATTTGATGTCGATTTTCCCTAGAAGACCTCTTCGAATAACTTGCCATATAAGACCCAAAATCAGATGTTCTCGGACCTCAATGATATCTCCACTTCCAATGTTTACGACAGAACAACCAATACCCTTTGCGGATTCGATGACAATATTGTTATTCTCGGTCATATGGAACGCATTGAGAGTCTTAATTTTCTTGCCCGGGCGATTAAGAACTCGTTCATCTATGGTATCAGGAACGCTGTCATTGATCAATTTTGCCAGCACAAGACCATCTTTACACTCATCGAACATCTCGAAGGTGTCTGTCGGGAATGGCAGGCGCGAGCCAATATCTGGATCCCCAGCGAGAACAGCATTGATATGGCGTGTAAATTCCGTTCGTTCATCTTCGTTAATTGTGTGAGTAACATTTGCTGATGACCCTTGGACCTGAATACGCCCACTGACACTTCCCTTAGAAGCATGGCCGCCGCCTGTTTGTTGTGATACTGCTCCTCTCGTCGGGGTTGTAGGGCCAGTCGACATGCGTTGTTGGGCAGGAGACGAGTCGCGAAGTTTAGAAATCAGCTTTTGATGATATGTTAGCTGAACCCATAGTTTTGCCATCTATATGCACTCACTCCGACATAATCATCCAATTCTACTCTTCTCGAGGAGTCAAGTTCAACTTCTTTCAATGCCTGTCTGACCACATCGTACGGTTGTCGTTCGCTGGCCTGCGTGGCTTTGATTGCGGTAGCTTCGTCAATGTATCCCTTGTCATCGACATCAAGTTTGCGAAAGGCATCCTGTAAACCGAAGATATCCTGTTGTTGGAATTGGGGGTACTTTCTGCGCGCGAACAAGGTTAGCCAGGTCTCATCTAATATTGGCTCTCGGGATTTCGGTGACCAACCTCTGCAGTTTGATAACGTTCATTTTGACGACTGGATTAGTGAGCTTGCCCTCGGGCAACCCTCGAAATTGTAGGCGTAGTGGGAAATGTTATGAGTGTAATGCGCCAGCGAGGGGTCCTGCCTGGTCAATCGAGCCGCTATGGCCGGGAATAGATTGGGCTACAATTCTGTCCTTGGGTGAAAATACACCAGTACTTAATTGTGGGCGATATGGCTTCTCTCAACGAGCGATGCGCTGCGATGTCTTTGTTGTCGTGCTGGGTGAATAATATTTGAGAGAAGCAGTGAGAATGGAGGGGAATGAAGAAGCCCGGTTCCAACTTCCCGCAGCTCAGGCACCCCGCCACAATCTTTGTGTTGGTTGTACGTCAGCGCCCACTCTTTGCGAGCACAATACAGTACAGTGTGTACAGTCTGAGAATACGAGTCTTTGCGCTTCGCGATTATTTTCGAAACTATTCCCGTGTTGCAAGATCAGTACAGCACAATACCCTAACTCCCTCCTACAGAAACCTAGGACTTATATATTATCCCACTCTGCAGAGTAGGCTCCAGGAGGACTTTCTCAGGCTTGGCGGTGCTTCCTTCACAACTTGCTGACGACGACCTTCCTCCGCGTCACAGAAATCAGGCAGCCCGAATACAATGGCCTCTCCGACCGAACTGGAACATGTCAAGGGCGTTTGGGAACGAATGCGAGGCAACAGCCCTATTTACGACTTTCTACTGTCCGACGTGGAAATTATCTCCGCAACGCAAGGATCTATCACCGCTCAACTGGTATTGACCAAGAATCATGTCAATTCCAGAGGAACGATACATGGAGCTGTCAGTGCAGCGTTGGTAGACTGGAGTGGCGGACTGTCTATCGCAACACATGGACTCGAGAAAACTGGAGCCAGTATCGATATACATGTTACGTACATTGGAACAGCCCAAATTGGGGACACAATCGAAATCGAGGCTATTGCAAATAAGGTCGGGAGATCTATGGCTTTTACGACCATCCGAATTTACAAGATTGTGGATGGAAAGCAAGGCTCAATGGTGGCAACGGCTTCCCATACCAAATACATCCAGCAAGCCAAGCCATCATAAAACCAAGCTAGTCTAGTGCGACATGAAGACTCCCGAAATACAGTCCGGTGAACTCCCTTTTCTCTTGAGCAATTGCGAAGCTATGGTAGTAATGGGGGTGTTCTTAGACATATGTGAGTTGCAAATAAGCGTTAAAGTAAATTCAGTTGAAATGGCCGTCCGTTTCTTAATTTATCAGAATCACGCTGTCTTCTTTGAGTTAGGCATGATAGACATTCCCTTTGAATGCCTGCACTCACTCGGATGGCGGAGAAAAATATCCTGCGCTTCAGCTTTAGATACCCGCTCAACTTGATTATGGTAGTGCTGCGGGTAATTGCGAAAGGATAACAGAAGAGTATGGAATAGAGATAAAATAGAAATAGAGAATTCAGAAGTCAAAATCGGATACCCATAACACCCAAATGTGTTAGACTTTGTAATGTGACGGCTTCTTTCACACCGATTGCACTGACACATTCCACCTCTAAAGAAGTCGAATAGGAAGCTCTTTGAAAAGTATAAGCCGGCTCTATGTAGACATACGAAGCTAAGATGTCCGGCCCTTTAGCATTTGAGAATTCCTGCACCGACTAGGCCACCCCAGACCGTAGGCATATTCCGTGCTATGTCCTCTGCGTTTCGATGTTGATCATCTCGAAATCCTCTGATATCAGCCCCTACTGCAAACTTCCTAGAGGCATCCAAATTTTGTGCTGCTTCGATAACTTCCTCAGGAAAGACTTCAGTCTGGAGATGTGATGCTAACCACAATAACAACCAAACGACCTCCTGCTGGCGTTTCTCTACTGCCACGTGGAGCCCAGTCTTGTTCTCGTAAATTGGGTCTTGATACCGTAGTAAGTCAGAAGGTGACATGTCTTCTTCATCGCGGTCTTCCTCGATTGCACCCAAAAGCTCCACAATGCCAGCCACATCTCCTTCGCCGCATAAAATCATGAAAGCTCTTGCTGGCCTTTCTGCGGGATGCGCATCTAGATAGGCTTCTTCAGTAACAAGAGGAAGGATATCAAGATGGTTTTGGATGCCACCTTCATTTTGATAACATACGAGAAGCTGCGGTTGCTGAGATCGACCACCTGGGGGGAGCGTATATGTTGCAGAAGGGCCTGCTAGTTGCGAAACAATAGAGGTATTGCACGATGGACATTGCAAAGACATAGAGATACTTGGTGACTTATCTAGGAGGCATTGCCTAATAAAAAGGTTAGCATTCGTTAGCTGAAATCGAATTAACAACCAAGTAATTAAGTATTTATTGATGTCATTACCACCAGTATTAAAGCACGAAAGCTGTCAGTCTCGAGAAGTAAACACCCCTAGAACACGAGAAAAAAATGAAGCGTCAATTTCATTGTTGAGATCCTTGATTGGCTTTTCGCGACACACCAAAGAAGGAAAATTAATGATGGGAAACAAAGATATATTTCAAGGGGTGACAATTGGTGGAGCAGATATAAGTAAACATCTACTTGCCAGTGGAAATGACATCCGCACGAGAGCTCAAGGTCATCAGGAATAGCCTCTGATTCATCTTCTAACTCAATGACCAGATTCTGGTAGCAAAGCTTGCAGGTATTCATTGCAAAAGTGGCAACTGCGGGACGTGAAGATGATGAGGGTGGAGGGAAAGATTTTTTTCGTTATCAAAATTTACTCGACAAGACAACCACTCACCGATGGGTCAAGCTAATATTTACAACTACCAACTGCATGCTCTAACAAATTCTACGCCATAACTCCTTCTCTTACTGCTCCATTTCGAAAAGCTCATATTCTTGTGAAAGTATCATCTCTCCCTTCGCCTGATACATCCACCACATTTCACATGCCAGCCTGCTTTTTACTCGCAAAGTATGGCAAGAAGACATCGAATCTTGGGAAGTTAATCGTAAGAAGTAGGAGGTTCTTTTTTGTTCTTTCTTCATATTCTAAGCACATGTCACGCGTTTCGGATATCACGGACTTTGTAAAGTAAAGGTTTGATAGCAACAAGTAGTATGCGGTCAATCGGATGACTCCGGACACCAATCTAGTATGTGTGTGACCAATTATCAAAATATCATCTCGGCCTCCGAAGACTTTATCTTTCTCCTTAGCCCGGTAGATTCTGAAGCCCGGCTACCACTCGTTCGCATGTTGACATCATCGCCAAGGAAGCTCTCATCCACATATTCTTTAAGTTTGGTGGCTTACGAGGGAGTGTTGATTCAATGAACATGGTTGATCTCATGAAATTAATAATAGAAAGCCAATTCTTTCCCTAGCTGTGGTAGCTCTGGGAATATGGATCTGCGAAAGGGGTTGCCCCTAAATATTGCAAAATTTCAATTAACAGATAGGAGCTAAAGATAAGTTGCTTTACCATGTCGCCATAGTGTACCTGCCTATAACCCCGCTACTAGAATATAGATCACAGCCCTATTTAAGAGAGCACCACCTGCATTCTTCAGTTCACAACGAAAAATTGGTAATGGCCTCCCGAGGTCCGTTGCATGCGCGATGATACCGCAAAAGGTAAGCTCTGGTGATATCCAGCCGTCCTATGGTAAGCTGTTCTTTTTTATTTCAGATCCCCTCGAACTTTCCATTTTGTGGCGATTGATGATGCCTGCTGAGCAACAGCCTTCGGTCCCTGGTTGATCAGACATGGTATGATTTCCGCGCAATCCGGTGCAACAACTACAAAAAGCTAGAAAGGAGGATCAAGTCGCTTTTGTACTGCGCCTTGTGCTTTCTGTTGATCTAAGCTGGTGATTGACCTTGGGAACACCTTAGCCTTGCGCCTCCTTTGCATGGTAAGCAAGGATTTTAGTATTCTCTTCAGCACAAAGAAACACATGGCCTCATATTTTATAATAACGTACTGCTGGTCAGAGAAGAATTTTAGCTAATTGATGTACATCAGAAAATAATATAGAAGGCGACCTTCCATGGGTTAGTTGTTGTTCACTCGCAATCATTTCTTGTGAGCTACAATATCAAATAGTCGAATCCCCTTCAAATGGCTCGCTCGTCCTCTCCTACTGTTCCTCGCCTCGATACGAATAATCGAACATCATCGCTAGATAAGGCGTCACAACTTGTTGGGCAGTTGGGCCCTGGCGGAATTGCAAGCTTGAAAGCAGATGAAAGTTCTGCCTGGCCTAGCAGACTTGGAGCTCCTCGCTCACTGAAAGCTGCATTTGATGCTGTCAAAGATTCAAGAAGGGAAAATCTTACGGATACAACATCTGAAACTGCTAGTGAAGAAGACTACGATTCCCTGAACCATGACCCCGCAGTACTCGCAGAAGGTGCAAAGGGAGGTGGTTTAGTCCTTGAGACTAATGGACGATCCACTGTTAGTCCTGGGGTGAAGTCATTTGGAAGTATCAAAACACCCAGCACAAAATCACGACCAGGCCCAGTTAGATTGAAGAGCATCCCAGTAACATTGAATAAATTGAAAGAAAAGGGACGTTATATTTTAACGGCAGATGATGATGCACTGAGAGAGATTCTACGTGCTGGAATGGAAAGAGTCAGTCCCCTAACAGTTATACTTGATGGTCTTACGGGTGCTAATTTGGAGCAGGAAAAAAACCCATCATCGGTCAAGCGGAAAAGTAAATTTAGTGACCTTGTATTTACACGTCGGTTTACTGCATTTGATAGGCAGAATGTTGAAAGTGCTGCCTCTCCCTTTCATGGTTTCTTTACCCTCTTCTGGCTGGGTACCGGAATTTACATGCTTCAAATTGCTGCTGCGAACTGGCAAAAGCATGGCAATATTCTCGGGTCCAACGAAATTATGGGGTTGATGTTTCAACGTGATTTGGTAGTCCTGGGGCTTTCTGATGGCCGTACGTTGCATCTTTCAATTATGGTTATCAGAGTTTATATGTGCAAGCTTTGTTTCAATAATCTTCACGATTTTCATTCTAGCTAATTTCAGGGGATCTTTACTGACGTTGGAATTAGTGATGTGTGCAAGCACGTATTTTGGCGTTGCATTGCAGCATGTAATTTTCCGCGGCTGGCTGAGCTGGAATAGACAAGGTTGGATAATACAGAGTGTGAGCAAAACCTTGGAGATCCATATGCTGAAAATCTATGTTCTAACTTGCTCCCCTTTGACAGTTATGGCAAGCATTCTTTCTCTTTGCTGTGTTAGCATGGACGCTGTTTCGCGAATGGCCATGGACCCATACTGTATTCTTCGTCTTGCATGGGATTGTCATGCTTATGAAGCAGCACAGGTAAGCATTCACAGTCTAAATTTGTCACTATAATCAAACTAACAAACTAATCCTATAGCTACGCATTTTGTAAGATTCAGCTTCATTCTGAGAATCTATTCTCTAACAGTATTGCAGATAACGGTCATCTTTCAGACGTTTACAAAATGAGAGCTAAACTACTACAGAAGCTTAAGCTGCTAGAAAATATTGAGACCGTTGAAACACCTTCTGCGACCACTCCGAAGGTATCCTCACTGACCACTTCATATCTCGATTTCCGTCCTAATTCAAATGACCTGAATCAACACCGCCAATCCCTAAGACGCAGTTCTATTCACGAAGAAGCCTCGAACATCAGTCAGATAGCCGCAGCTATTGAATCAGGAGAGCCATTGGATGTTGACCAGGTACAAGCATTTCAACGAATTATCAACTGGGAGATTGATGCCTTAACTGAAGATCTTAAGGGCAAATGCACTAACAGCGGCAACTACTATCCCAAAAATTTGAATGCTGCCAATCACTTTGAGTACATTGTCTTGCCTACCTTGGTCTATGAGCTCGAGTATCCTAGATCAGAGAGTATCAATTGGTATTATGTAGCAGAAAAAGCAGTTGCAGTATTCGGTGTCTTGGGAATAATGAACCTTGTCTCCCAAACGTTTATCTACCCGGTAGTCGTAAGAACAATTGAAATGAAAGATGCTGGAATGACAATCCAGGAACGACTAAGAGAGTTCCCGTGGATACTGAGCGATCTTATATTTCCGTTCATGATGGAGTATATGATGGTGTGTTAGAAATCAAAATGATGTCTTTTGTATGATTGCTAATGCCATTATAGACCTGGTATGTCATCTGGGAGTGTATCCTGAACCTCCTGGCCGAAATCACCTACTTCGCGGATCGAGGCTTCTACGATGACTGGTGGAACTCTGTGTCTTGGGATCAGTTTGCAAGAGACTGGGTGAGAAGTTCTGCCAATTCCTACGAATATCGTATTAATGTTTTTAGAACCGTCCTGTGCACAACTTCCTTCTGAGACACGTCTATCATTCATCAATTTCCTCCATGAAAGTCAACAAATACACAGCCACCTGTAAGTTCCCAAACCAAATGTTCTGATAGTTTTTACTAATTCTTCTTAGTAATAACGTTTTTCCTTTCTGCGTGTGTACATGAGCTGGTCATGTGGTGTTTGTTTAAGAAACTGCGTGGTTACTTACTATTTTTGCAAATGACACAGATACCCCTGGTACAATTATCACGGTCTAGATTTTTGAAAGGTAGAGAAACGTTGGGAAACTTGATATTTTGGATAGGCATTTTCACGGGACCTAGCTTATTATGCAGTTTGTACCTTATTATCTGAGATGGGGTATGCCGTGCGGTTTCAGCATGGACAGGCACGCTCTCTTGCCTGAGCACACCAAATAGTTGCAACTCACAGCATTTTGTATAATGAATTCCTCTTTTGACACGTTGATGGCGGTGAATGGAGTTTGTATTTCAGAATCTAAAGATCGTTCCTAAGCATTTCGCAAATTTTTTTGGTTTCTGAGCGTCTCACTCATTGGGTGGCTGCAATGACCTCAGACGGTGAAGCGGCCGCATTTCTCCGGGTTCAACTTTCAACTTCAAGCTTGCCCCTCCGATTCTATCACACCTTTTAGTATAACAAGGAAGCGGAATCAATACAAACGGATTTTATATTTAGATTGTCCATTGTCTACATAGCTCTTTCTCCGCAAAGTTGGCTACTTATCTGAAGTCTCTCGCCCAGCACGCTAGAAACGTGCCAAAGTTCCTTCCCGAAGGCCTATTCAAATCCCAAGCTTCAAACTGGCCAAACACAAAGGGCGTGGCTGGTCGGTTTGACCGCCAGGCCCCGATCGAGAGTATGGATATTGCACCCGATAAGGGGTCTGAAAAGGTTGAAAAGAGCTACCTTACTTCTGCTGTCGAATCGATTAGTCCCTGGGGAGGTTCTCGCTCTTCTACACCAAAGCCTACACTGACTATCAACCCTGGCGAAGCTTCCGGCCTGAAAAATCAGCATGGAGGAGACCATACTTCCCAGCACTGGTATGGTCTGAGCTTAAGGGATTACCCATCTGATTGTGAGTTCTGGTCATTATCCGTTGTACGATGAGCCTCGAGCTCTGATGGACCTTTTGAACTTTTGATATGCTGCTCTTTCATCCATACTCCTTAAATCCGATAAAAAAACACAACGCTGATGTTTTTGAAGGTCCAACTTTGAATGCGAGATGGTTTTATGCTGTTGATGTACGATACCTACTTCAAGCAGCTACAAACATGCACAATTTTACTAATGAGTGTCGGATAGGCTCCCAAACGAAAACTAAAGCCTCTGAACAATGCACCAGAAGATACCAAGCCTGTACCATTACCAAAGAAGTTTGTGGCATTTTCTGGCCATGATTCCCGAGCTATAGAGACGGTATACCAGAAGCTTTCGGATGAATACCATGATGCCAATAAAGAGAGACGAAGGGGTACAGATGCATCTATTGGAAGCAGGAGTGCGGGTAGGAAATCCAATGCTAGTTTGGATGGACCCGGAGAGCATGGGTCCTCGGGAACAAAGGTCCCTGTTCATGAGGACTTCCTATTCGACGTTAATATTGAGCAAAGAGAAATCGCTCCCGTTTACTGGATGGGACCAGTATTTCAAGTGACAAGAGGGACCTGGTTCTACGATGATGGCAAGCCATGTGACGAGAACCTATCTTCACAACTAGAACAGGGATATCTAAAGGTTAAGCCTTTCCGCTACCCACCCCTGCCTGAGAAGGCACCCTCGAGGCCTCAGTCGATGAAACCAGGAGAAGAACCCAGATCTTTGGCTGCCTCGGGAGCTTTCAGTCGAAGTCGCGCTGGATCTGGGGAAGTGACTCCTAAAGCCTCGTATGAGAACTTGAAAGGTCAAGCTGCTGAGGATGCTGCAGAATCTTCAAAAGAGGCTTCATCACCCAGCCAGCCTCAGAAAACCTACAGGTTATTTGGCACCTACATGAACTCAATCGTCACGTATCAGGATTCAGCAGTTGCTTGTACGTTTTCCTCAAATATCCCTAAATTTTGTTTTATCTTAGACCTTCTACTTTCAAAATCCTTTTCCCAACTAGCATACTGATTTACTTGAATCAGGGCTCTCCGCAGATAGCATTATGTCACGGGTTAGTACTACGGTATATTCAAAGTTTGCTGGCAGTGGCTATGTTGGTGGGGTGAAGCTTGTTAGGGGGTACTCGGAATCCCGCAAAGCAAGAGATGCGGCGACAGCAGAGAAAGTATCGGCAACGCCCACTAGTGCAGCTGCCCCATTAATACCTCCAGGTTTGCAGCCAGATGAGAGGCAACAGAAATTGCTAAAACGTAGATCGGCTCCTCCAAGTACCTCTAACTCTGAAGATAATCGAGCACGAGTAGTACGTGAATTGGCAGAAAATACCGTTTCTATGCAACAGGGTGGTATGGGTTCTGGAGTAGAAGCTGGATCTGAAAGGAAGCATGATGAATCTGAGATTCAGAATGACTACAATGATCGTGACAGTGAGAACCAGGGTCGGGAGATTGACCACTTAATTCTGGTCACTCATGGAATTGGTCAACGTCTTGGTATGAGGTACGTTCTAGTTAACATCTCTTAGCCACGCGTGGCGATTGACAGACACAGAACCGAGAGTGTCAATTTCATTCATGATGTCAATGTGCTACGCCAGAACCTTAAAAATGTCTACGCAGGATCTGCAGATTTACAAGCGCTCAATTCTGAGATTGACAAACTACCTAAGAACTGCAGGTTACAGGTTTTACCGATATGTTGGAGACACCTTGTAGACTTTCCCAAAAAAAGAACGGTCCGAAAAGAGCAAGACTTGGGAGATGCGGAAACTGTCGAGGATGAATATCCAAGTCTTGAGGATATTACGGTGGAAGGAGGTTCGTTTATGTATTCCCTTGATTGATGTTCTGCTGACGGTTAGAAGTTCCGTTTGTACGGAGTTTGATAACAGATCTCGCCCTTGATATCCTCCTTTATCAAAGTGCTTACCGAGAACACATCATTGTTTCGGTTCTTAGGGAAGCGAACAGGATATACAAGCTCTTTCGAGAGCGACATCCCGAATTCGAGGGGAAGGTCAGCCTCATGTAATTCATAAGTGACTCCCCTTTACCTAGATTCTTATTAATTCTGCTTTAGGGGGCATAGTCTTGGCTCAGCTATTCTCTTTGACTTGCTTTGTCGGCAAAAGGAGACCAAGAGCAGAAATATAGTTCAACACACACGTGACAAACATAGGTCCTCGGGTGCTTCAAAATCTCAAGCACACCACCTTGACTTTGATTTTGAAGTCGAAGATTTCTACTGCCTCGGATCTCCTATTGGCAAGTGATATGTATTGAAATATAAGTTTTGGTGCTGTCATGCTAATTATGATATCAGGGCTCTTCCAAATGTTAAAGGGTCGTAATCTCCTGGCCAGACATGATAGGTGTGTCCTTTCTAAGTTCCCACGGCCGTCCTGAAACCCCTTTTGGCTCTTATTCTGACAATGAACGTAGAGACGATGCGGTTCCCGCGGAGTCCCCTTTGGATCCAGATCACATGCAGGATCCATTTTTAGGAGCTCCTTCAACATCTGGATTTGCGACAGGGGATAGTCTTTCAACCATAACAGGTCTCCCACTTACAGTCTCATCACCTAAAGTCTCCCAACTTTACAATATTTTTCATCCTTCTGATCCAATAGCATACAGACTAGAGCCTTTGATCTCCCCAGCAATGTCTTCCATGAAGCCACAACTATTACCTTATACCAAGAAGACTATTTCGGCGAGTGTCAGTGGGATAGGCGCGAAAGTTGGACAGAGCTTCAGTGGTCTATGGTCTAGTCTGAGCTCAGGCATTGCTAGTAGTTTATTGAATCGCAGCTTAGGCCTCACTAATGATGATGTCGCCAGAATGGAAGCTAGTAACCAGAACCGAAATCCCCAATCCATCGGTGCCGGGACGAATATTTCAGCGGGCGGTGTCATTGCTACCCCTACACTCCAAAGAGAAAACACTAATGAGAAAAAAAAGCAACTAGCGGAAGAGACAGCGGCAGCCGACAGGGATGGGACCGGTGCAAATGCCCCAACCTTGATTGATGACGAAATCGAGACACTCTATGCAGGGTTTCAGAAATCACGAAAGAATCAACATGGCAGTGATCTTGCGTCTGATACAGAATGGTCCGAGGCCGAGGAAAGGGGAAAGAAGTTGAAGAGGGAAGAGTCTAAAGTTCGAGCTTTGAACCAGAATGGGAGAGTTGATTACAGTATTCAAGAGTGTGTAATCAGTGTCCAAAGCCCATATCAATTGCTAACGCCCTTTTAGGAGTGTTCTAGATTTCAATCCAATCAAGTGAGTTACCATTGCCCACAGCTTTTCGCAACATACTGACCACTTAAAGCACCATCGCTAGTCACTTATCATATTGGGGCGATGAAGACGTCAGCCATTTCATTATGTCCCAACTGCTTTCCCGGCATCGACCTCTAGCATTTTTAGAGAAGAAAAGTAAGAAATAGAAGAATATACTAGTAGACTTAGAATCTGCTTCAGGTGTTTAGTTCTAATTCGGTGAGGTTGCAGCATCTAGACTGGTGTATTTGTAATACGCATAGGCAATCGAAGATTTGACCTGCCGTGATCTCGTAGGAATAACCCGGAAAATTCGGTATGTGAGACTTGAACTAGAAATGGGTGCTACAATATATTATTTGCAGTCTCCGTTCTCGGTCATAGAGATCCCAAACAGAACACCTTTCGGTGGCGCGTGATTGAGATGGCAAAAGCCCAGAGTGTGCTTTAAGAAAGTTTACTGAAAGACATTATAATTTATCAGTCGTAAATTAATCACAACTTAGAAGACTCGTGAGAACCGTTTATATGTGCCTTCTTGTTATAGTCCGGATTTTTCTATCCCTAGTAACATCAAGAGTATGCTCATTTCTTTAACTTGGTCCTAAGTGATAGTTGATTCATCTCTCGTGGAAGCACAATAACTATATTTATTTTCACATATCGATGAATCCGTAACTAGCTTTCAGCAGATACAAAAGACAAAGTCTTTTAGATACTCAAGACAAATTCTCAATTTGTGCCACTAATCCTACTGCTACTGCTATTGTGTACTATGTCCGGTGGTCCGCGATCGAAGGGTAAATGCAACTGGAATGCTCGTTCGACTCGATACGGTGACTTTGGGGGAACGAATCTAAAAACACATTGAAGAAGTAGGTAAGAAAGAAATATCAGCAACTGCCTGCCACAAGAGGAACTTTTCCCGCCAATTGTACGCCACAAAGGAAGCCTTGTTCACTCGGCCGTGTCAAGCTCATCATGCTGGGGAGGAGGAGAGTCTACGGCCGGTGCTATTCAGGTGTATCAGCGAGTGTAATCCTTTTTGATGTGTTCTGAAATTTCAAGTTTACCTTTCCTATCTTCACCATTGGTCCCGTTTTCTCGACTTTCTTCTCGTTCCTCCTTGGCTTCACGATCTCTGTAATTGTTAGTTAGTACATAAATTCAGTTATAATTAATCAAGGTATAATTCTTACCTATCATCAGGGCTGCGGGATCTATCCCGGTCGCTGCGGTCTCTGCGATCGTAATCCCGGTCTCGGTCGCGGCGGCTGTCTTTGCGAGGAGAATAGTCGCCACGACCACTACGACGTGGGGATGGAGATCGTCCGCTGCGGCGAGGAGAACGGCGTCCAGGTGGTGCACGCTCTCGCTCACGGCCAGAATCGAAGCGCCATGAGGCCGAAGGTGGAGTTCGAGCCCACTGAAACAAGTTAGTGAGCATGTATCATAGGGAGTCAAAAGGACGTACTTCGATCTTCAGCAAATCATCATGGCCAATTCGCTTGTTATGCATTTCGTGATACGCATCATCCGCATCACGGCGGCTTTCGTATTCGACAAATGCAAACCTACTTTATGTGTCAACGATATTAGAATGTACGAAAATATGGAATTTTGGATACTCACAGACGGCTAGCAGCTGTCCGAGGAGCTGGAATGTCACAGCGGACAAGGCGGCCATAGCTGTTGGACCAACATCAGTTTGCTGTAATGTCATCGTAGGGGTGAGGATTGATTGGAAGGAGCAATAATATTAAAACAGGGTGTAAGAAGTTCGATCCGCCGCGGTTTGGGACTATTCGAAGACAATGCTCGTGTCATTGTGCGACCGCTCGATCGAATGTAAATAGGAGGTATGAAGCGCAGGAAGAGGACGTATAAACGTGACAGCGAAGTCTCGACGAAGGACGACGAAGGACGGGAGGGACGAGGATGTGGGAAGACGGATCATCGCACTCGAGGACGATCATCGAGATATCGACGTTTGGCTGACATACCGTTCGAATTCGTAGGCTAGGTCGCGCGCGCGTGTACCGGGTCCAAAGCCCTTTAGATCTCTTGTTAGCTAAGTGCGCCATGTGGTAGCAAGAATGAGGCCAGGCGTTTCTTACAGTAACGTAGAGGGTTGTGCCTCCGCGAGACATAATGTGGATATATCTCGTAGAGTTTTGTCAAGTTTTGATTTCCACAACAAAGTACTGATGTCGCTGGAGGTCGAACTCGTGTTCGATGGATAACGGTAGATGTTGGTTTAGATTTCATGAAGAGGCAAAGCGAGCCATTGTGGAGTTGCAACCTTGATGGAGCTTAGAGCCACTAAGCCAGAAGTAGACAAATTTACACGTGATGTTAAGATACCTTAAGTAGGGTGACAAGGTACTGTATGTCTCTTTCCAAATTAAGTCAAATAGACGTAAATTTACACATCTACTTTATATCCAAGCATAGTTCAAGGAACTTCGTGGATTCATACAAACATTCTCTGAGCCATATCTACTTCTGACACCACTTTCACCTCACTAGGTCTTGGTCTATGCTGCCCTTTGGCCGCCAAAAAGTACCGTGAAATGGTCTAGTTCTTTCTTTCTACAGCCCATGATATGCGCCCGCTCCCAATGCGTATCCAAATGCAGCCAGTGACGAGTCCCACCTTCCTATACAAAGGGTTCTGCTTGTTGGCAGAGCCGCCTCATTCCATCGTCCGTTACACCAAAATCGACCGATTGAACAACTACAATAGTGAATATAAGCCGAAAAATTATGTGAGTGATGATAAACATCAGGCGGCTTATAAGTCCTGAGCGTCAGGCCTAAGCGTGAGCAGGAAATCTCTCGTCATTTCAAAGCTGAGCCAAGAGCTCGCCATACTGGGCGCTACCTTCAGGAGATTAGGTACTATCCCTTTGTACATGCCCTTAATTCCCTCTTGCGCTATGATAACCCGAACAGCGTCGAAGATGCCCTTGTATTGGTATCCCATGCCAGACATAGTGTTGATTTGAAAACGACGGCGAAGTACATCACTGGGATAAGTAAGCCAGATGGAAGTAATTAAAGAGAGGTGGTAAGTACTGACAAGGGGTAAGTGCAAGTCTGAGCAACGGCTCCAGAAATCGCACCAGCAGCAAGCTTGCGCACAGCACTTGGGTTCTGTTCTCCTTCTGGAGTGAAGTACTTCCGCACTAGTTCATAAGTCATGAAATTTAACCCAACCTATTTCATCTCTAGTTAGCAAGGGCACTTTGGAGTAGAATCGGCACTTACATAAGGAGCAACTCCAGCCACCGTTGGGATTATGCCTCTATAAAGTGCCATGATACCCCCCTCGGTTTTATACATCATCACCAGTGTTTTCCACATTCCAGGCAATCGGTCTTTCTGGGCTTGACTGAGTGCAGCAAACGAAGCTGATTGGATTGAGAGACGGGTGCGAACAATGTCAAGTGGGTACGTAAAAAAGACAGATGTTATACCAGCTGCTCCACCACAAACCAGGCGTCGACCTGAATTTAAATCTGCACCTGGAGTTGGCTCAAAGAACTTTAAATCCAAATTAGTCAGTAAACACAACCCAATATGCGCGCTTAATTATCAAGTGCAGAGCACCAGAGCAAAAATTAAGAATCTATAGTCTTAGACTACTCAACGGGAACGCTCACTTTTTTGTAGAAATTATAGCTCCCGAACTGTACGGCGGAATAGGGAACAATTCGGATGCAATTGGTGCCATTTCCTCGCATGAACCCTCGCCAGCCCTCGTCCTTCCACATTTTCATGAGGCCCTTGCCGACAGATAACTTGTATTCCTCCCTACCAACACTCTGTATCTGGAACAGAATTTTCAGTCTTTCTAAGGGTGATACGACTGTCCGAGATACAGCACCGGCGACTCCCCCCGCTGTGAATGCTGCAAACACTGGTTGGGATATCATCTCGCGGAATTGCAACGTTTTCGGTCCATATTTAGGTTTGAGGACATTATCGCTAGACTGCACAGCATAAAACATTAGCATTTGCAGATCAATGACATTTGAAATACTCACCGCGGCCATTTCTTATACTTGACCGGCACTCCAGGCCAGGGCTTGCACAACGCGAATCCAGCTTCAGCTCATCCAAGCCCAGACAGAACCAATGCCTCTGTAAAGTAGCAGACAGGATGCGCGTTTTAATGTAGCACTCCCATCCGTAAGTTTTCGTGCTGGAGTCTTCGGCGCTGAGTGCGGCTCTCAGTTGCAAAGGTCCAGGTCAGGGCTCGAGCTACCTAGTCTGCTAACGGGACGAGTAAGTCCCAACAGAGATTGGCCAGCGAATCATCAATTTAGGTTCGTTTTACTTCGATCGAAGAAGGCGCATCGTATAGGAACTTGAGGGGCGATAAGGACGAAGGATATTTTGAAGGAGGGGTCGTGGTTGTTGTTGTTCCTAGGGTCTTGGGGTTTTCGTGAAGTCGGAAGCCAAAATTTCATCACAAGCTCGGCTAGCGAGTTGGTTACGGAGAGCTCCTGGTTGGATTTGCAGCTGTAGCACACCTGAATAGCAGCCACAGTGAGATGGGTTTCTTGAGAGCGAATTGAACGAAAGTTAGTTTTTTCTGCGGCAAGAACACTCGGCAATCGTTAGACTTTGAAGAGGATCTTCTGTGGCACCAGCACGAAGAACAAATGCTCGACTCCGACCTCCAGAGACTACCTTCTTGTGGTGCTCATCCACATCCGCATGATCCACTGATTGCTGTCAGATAAGCCTATCGACATACATCACGGGGACTCTCCAGAGCATCACGAGCATCCCCTCTTATTTTACTGTATGTTTAGAGCATTGATGCAAGCTCTGTGGTGTTCAATCAAGAGGTTTGGCAGTCAAAAAACTACAGTCTGCAGGTTCGGAAATGCGTAGTACTTCATGTATCAGCCGATAGTGACAGAAATTTTTCTAATATTTTCAAGCACCAGAGTTATTTCCGTCTGAAAATGAAACGGGGAATGCTCTGTGTTTCCTTTTCACCCAAGAAGTTCTGAAAGAGGGCATCTTCTAATCACATTAACATGCACTTAATTACACTCGAATCAATGTATATTTATAATTTCTCAAGCCTTTAAAGGTTCTAAAAGACTGGCTTGCTAGTGGTATTTAATAGAATAACATTGACTATGGTAGACATAAATGTGAAGAGGTCTCTTTAACCGCGATATCCCCAGCAAGCACTGAAGTTAGTTCACTGTATCTCATTGAAAAAGAGCAGACTGCAGAGATGCTGCAAAGTACGGCTTACAGAGTTTCGGAGCGGTGATTTATAAATACACCCCTATCGACTAAAGTATGAGAGGGTTGCATTCCGTAGATCTTCAAGAATCGCTCTTGGGTTTTGCACGTATCAAGGCAAGTGAAGCTTGCAGCTGAGCATGAGAACCTAGCCAGGATATGGGGATATCTTTATGTGGCTATTGATTGGCTCGCTTGTACCCATCTAGCGCGAACTTTCTCTCACCCACAATCAAATCTTTCTAGAAAATCTCCAACTCCGACAACGACAATTGCCAACTCTACCGTCGACAACCAGCAATCATGGGTACGTTGCCCATTACTCTCGCCTTCGTATGCAAGTGGATGTTTTGAGATCTACAAATGGGTTTCTGTGGCCAAAATGTCATAGGAAGCCATTTGCAGAGATCTTAACACTGCGCAGCAGATTTTGTCGCAAGACCAAGTCGCAAAGAGCATGCTTGATCATAGGCTGACGATGGGACTCTGACTATAGGTATCGATCTCAATGCTCACCACGTTCGGAGCACTCACCGAAAAGCGCCAAAGAGTGACAATGTTTACCTAAAGTTGCTTGTGAAGCTCTACCGCTTTTTAGCTCGTAAGTTTACAAACTTCCTTACTCGAAATATTGCACTTGAAGAGAGTCAACTCTAATTTATCCATTTCCTAGGCCGAACTGAATCTTCCTTCAACAAAGTCGTCCTCCGCAGACTTTTTATGTCTCGCATCAACAGACCTCCAGTCTCCATTTCCAGGATCGCTGCGAACGTCTCCGAGAAGTCCAACAACAAGACCGTCGTTGTTATTGGCACTGTCACCGATGACAACCGTCTCCTGACCGTCCCTAAGCTCAGCGTTGCTGCTCTCCGATTCACCGCCACTGCTCGCGCCCGCATTGTCGCTGCCGGAGGGGAAGTCTTGACCTTGGATCAGTTGGCTTTGAGAGCTCCAACTGGCAGCAACACCCTGCTTTTGAGGGGACCAAAGAACGCTAGAGAGGCCGTCAAGCACTTCGGCATGGGGCCACACAAGCACAAGGTAAGAATTGGCATTATTTTGTGGTAGTGGAAGAAATATCTGACGTGTTGTAGAAACCATATGTCGAGTCGAAGGGTCGCAAGTTTGAGAAGGCTCGTGGACGCAGGCGGTCAAGAGGTTTCAAGGTCTAAATGCCATTTCGATGGGCGATATCATGTCACAGATTACTGGCTTGTCTATGAGACCATGGAATATGGGATGGTTGGCGAAATGCATTGGGTTCTGATAGATACTCCTTCACGCGATTTGTGGTGATGTCTGTAGTATGGCTGTGCACACAACATAGCAGGGCGTAGTGAACCCCTCGAATACCAGATGCAAGATATGAGTCATGATTTTTCTCTTGATATTGTATAGTCAGCGTCTAAACTCTCTTTCGTGACCCTTATCCAACCTCCTCCTCCCAATGCTTGTGGTACTAATTATATCTTAGAGCCATGTCTAATTTCTTATTCCACGCTTTGCTATACATTGTATATTCTTCCATTCATAGCATTAAACCACGTAGATCAAGTGATCTGATTTGTACCTAGGACGGATTCTCTATTTACGTTGTGCTTTCTTCTTAAAGCAACAAAATATGCTTCCTTCGATTCCTAGGAATAGTCAGGTTGAGGTAATTTTTAGGTTACAACACGCTTACACTTCGAGAGGAATCGGGCTTTTCTCGATGTACAGATCCAAATAGCCTTTTGAGTTGCACTTCCAGTTGCTTATCCTCTGATCCTTGGTAGAATTTTACAACTGGATATCTTGTTAGATTATCTGCTCTTGAAAGCCTCCAAGGAAAAAATTATGAACAGCAGAGCTCTTAATGTTTTTCGGGGTGCGCTAAATTTAGTAAAATCGGAGGACTCACCAAAATGACCGCCAGTCTTTAGTGTATCGAAACCGAACTGCAATGCTGCAGCGCAGAGATCCTACAAAATAGTCAGGCAAGCTCACTGTACACTAGCTTTGAAGTATACGTACCATACTTCCGGCGTGATCCTTGAAACTTATGCCGCTTGTATTCATCATCCTAATATACGGGTCACTCAGACTTCTCTTCCAGAAACCAGTAGTTTGATCCCAGGGTGCGGACATATCACTCAGCACAACATCCACCATACGACCCATCACTCTATCCTCCGCTTTCCTGCTCTTCTCCTTTTCTGCTACCATTACTTTCTCTGTGCCTTGGGGATCCCCTTCCAATTTTATCTGATCTTCCTTATGGTTGTCATCTAGATGTCGTTCGAGATCGATGTAGCTTGGGGTAGGCTTGACGACAGGTTGTGATATATCGAAGGTTTCTTGTATCTTTGGTCGACCACGATCGGGGTCAGAGAGGAATCGCTTTACTACTTCGCGCACCTCGGAGGAGAGAAAGTTGCCTTGGATTGTAGACACGCCTTTTGGAGGTTGAGCTGGAATTATGTCTATACCAACAATTCGACCGCCTGGTTTCGTTCGTTCGACTGCTACCTAGATAACAAATTAGAAAATAATTTCTCTCAAATAGCTTAGAAAGGACTACCTGTGACCAACTGCCCGGCGCATAACCCTAAATTTGTTAATCACCCCAGAACTTAATTACCAGATCAGAGGCATACCAAATCCACGACAGTTTGCCCCTTCTTGAAGATCCGGTATTTGGCATCAATCTGTCCAGCATCAGCCATTAATTCCGACCTAAACTCTTCCAGCACACACCTCCAAAAGTTTAAAAGCTGCCCTACTCTTCAAACCTTGAACTTTTGCTTCACGCGCATATGAGTCCGTGGATTGTCTCTTCTTCCATCTCGTGGACGACGAAGATGCCTCTACAAGGGATGAAGCGTGGAAATTTCGATGAGAATTGGGCCAGATTTGATCTACACAGTGCTCAATTGAAGGCGGCAATTGGCTAAGCAAGCCATTGCTACGACTCCGTAGGGATGCTCGCAAAACGTAGTGCGAAAGCATTCAGCTATTAGGTGGCCGAGATTGATGCTGATGTTCTATAACGATCATCCAAATTTACAAAACCATACAAGGCTGCGAGGTTGAGTCATGCATCCTTGGCATTCTAATAGATCACAGCCTTGCATTTCATAACACGACAGAAATCGTATTTATAGGGAATTTCTTAGTATTCGGTATCACTTATATAAAGATCAACAATCAATCGCTCAAAGACCAAGTGCACTGCCCCGTACTCCCCTAGTACCCTATATCATTTCTAGTGCAGCCCTGAACTCCGCTTAAATGCAACATTAGAATCCAGGACAACCATTAGCAACAGACGGTATCCAACAACACCATTCGATCTACGCAAGAAAGCTTGCACCCACACCTCTCCGGTCTTTCTTCAATGGAGAAAAGGCGCCAAATCCTCCCCCAGTCCCAAGACCGCCTTTCAAGTTACTTACACTCTTTCCAAGCAATCGAACAGGGCCCAAGGTTATCTTCGCTGGACGTTTAGTAGCTTCACCATCCTCCTCATCAAATAATGTAGCACCAGGTAGTTTTCTCTTCTTCTTCTTTGGTCCTGACTCTTCAACGACTGCCTGTTTTACCTGCAATTTTGCTGTCTTTGAATTTGTCGGACGTGTCTCTGATATAGTAGGATTTTCTCTCAAAGATGCGCTGGTAGCAACTTGTTTGTTCTCATCGTCATCCTCCTCTGTGACCTTCTCTAGTATGCTCAGAACCTTTGGTTTCTTTGACACTGGCTTGTTCTTTCTAATATTTGGCTTCGCCTCTCCAAGAACGTTTTTCTCGACTATTTTCTCCACAACCCTTTTCCTACCCTTCGCTTTAGGCTGTGCACTTGGAGATGAAATAACATGCATTGGCAAAGTTGTTATACTGGTTTGGACGTTGGAAAGAGTGGATATTTCATCCAAAGCCTCATTTTCTACAGTCGGTGACTCCTCAATCGGACTTTCCGGTGCGACACTCATGGTACGATTAAGAAAAGGCGTGATTGAGAACATTGACTTTTCACCAACCATCGTTTGATCAGGTCTTCCTCTCTTCACGCCTTGCCGCTTTCCTCTGACGGCAACACCATCGGGCGTACCAATAGAAATATCGGTACTCATCTCAGGTGCGTTTCTCTTGCGATGATTTTTGGCAGGGGACTCATTGAGATTTGGCAGATCTCGGACTTTGTTAGTTGCTGCGCGTATTTGCGTGACGTCGTTCTGTGCTTCCTTGAGCTGTTCTCTGGCTGTACGTAATTTGGTTCGCAGCTGCTCAACCTTACCCTCGAGAACGCTTTGGTGTGTCTCGGTTGCTTTGAGCTCCTTTTCTAGTCTAGACGCTTTTGAAGCGTGAACTTTCTCAAGCTCAAGCTGACTTTGAAGTTCGTCAATAATACTCTGCAAGTCGCTTTCCTTCTCAGAGATATCCGTATCCTTTTCTGCGCGACTTTCGAGGGCTTTCCGGCGGCTTTCCGAAGCTCTGAGTTGCTTTTCTAGGTCTTTGATAGCCTTAGATGCTTGTGACTTCTCACGATTAATCTCTTCTTGTAGAGCATCAAGCCGGTTTTGGAACTCCGCCTCCCTCTCAGCACTATCCGCTTCGTTGCCTGCACGCTCTTCAAGCAGTCTTCGACGGTTTTCGGAACTCTTGAGTTGCTTTTCTAAATCTAAACAAGATTTGGAAGCTTCTTTTCTCTCCCGCATAAGATCCTTCTGAAGTTCTGCAAGTTGGCTTTGTAACTCTGCTTCAATCTCACCGCTATCATTTTTCTGAGTAGGTTGAGTTTCGTGGGGCTTTTGTTTTGCTTCCGATACCTTCAGGTCTTTTTGGAGCGCTTTCAGAGCCTTGGCATGCTCTTTCCGCTCACGCACGATATCCTTTTCAAGCCCATCCACTTGGCCTTGTAGTTCTGCCTCTCGCTCTTTGAGCGTTCTAAATGCTTCCCTTTTTTCTTGTGCCAATTCTCTCTGAAGCACGTCCAATTGGATCTGAAGTTCTGTCTCCCTTTCACGGTTCTCGTTTTTGTTCTTCGCGGCCCGCTTTCCAGCCCGCTTCTCGGCCTCAAGCTCAACTTCTAACGAGCTAATCTGTCTTTGAAGGGTGAGCTTCTCGGAGAGAATTGTTTGGTGATATGCTGCTTGTGATCGAAGATGCTCCAGCTCTGGCTTCAATGTGGCTAATTCTCGCGCGAGAGACAGTTTCTCCGTCAATACCTTCGTAGTATCCATAGCAACGCCGTTCATTGAAGCCACCTCTGTCTATAAGAAATTAGATTGCTTATTCTTGCCAAAGGCCAATATTTCTTACCCTTAACTGATCAAGCTCTCTAGTTTGTACGCGGAGGTCTATCTCCTGGCGCTGCGTATCTTCTCGTGATTGTTCCAACCGAGCTCGTAGTTCATCTTCCTGTTGTTCAAGCAGGTCGATTCGATCATCGCCCACAGCCAGCTGGTCGTGTAAATCATCGTTCTCGTTCTCCAGTATGAGTATTCGTAGTTTGAGTCGGCGTGCAACCTCATCTTTGACAATCAAGTCGAATTTCTGTAAACCGTTATTGTGTGCCATATCTAGTCGTTGTGATTCTGAGAGGTGCTAGGATAATCAGTGAGGTTCTCTGCATATAGGATAGGCAGATACTAACCACAAAAGTGCTCTCATCTCCCTCAAAATACACCGATGAGTCCATATGGATGATCAAGATACGTTGTGCTTGTAAAGCTGTTTCTAGGTTGCGGAGGGGAATGTTTCGCACTTTCCAGCTCAACGCGACTAAGTCAAGTCAACAAACAGCCACAAGTAGTTAGTATCTATGCCTCAGGCTAAACATCCCACATCTCTGTATGCACCCCACAAAAATACTAAGGGCACCTTAGAGGACACTTATCGAAAGCTTCTTGTTGCGTACCACTCGTTTACGAATTCATAATCTTGATCAGCGAATTCTCTTCCACAGGTTCACGGCCAGGATCTTCGAAGATGCATTTCCTTAAGGGCCTCGTTCTTTCTCTGCTACCAGCGGCTACCTTTGCTGCAAAAAAACCAGCTGCCGATAAATTCTCGCAATTTCACACCAAAGCTCTCTCAGCAAATCCATTGAAGCTCGATGATGGTGTCTACAGCCAATTGACAGCAGGTGCCAGAAATTATTCTGTAGCCATCCTTCTTACAGCTTTGGAGTCCAGATTTGGGTGTGTCCTGTGTCGAGAATTCCAACCAGAGTGGGATCTGCTCTCCAAGAGCTGGATAAAGGGTGATAGGCAAGGAGCTTCTCGAATGCTCTTTGGAACATTAGATTTTATAGACGGCAAAAACACCTTCCAATCGGTAATGTTTCAGGCAGTCTCTCAAGTACCCCACTAACCATTTATTATATAGCTCGGCCTCCAAACTGCACCTGTCCTACTCCTTTTTCAACCAACTATTGGCCCTTATGCTGTGACGGAAACTGGCCCTATAAGATATGATTTTACCAACGGGTATATGAAAACAAAATAGACTCTTTATTCTAAGCTAATTGCACCTAGGCCACAATCTGCGGAGCAAATTCACTCTTGGCTAACACGATTCCTTGATGGTAGACCACACCCGCAAGTTCAGCGTCCCATCAATTGGGTCCGAGGAATTGCAGTTACAACCACGATACTAGGCACGATAACTTTCCTCAGTGTGGCTTGGCCATATCTCCTCCCAGTTATTCAAAATAGAAATGTTTGGGCAGCAATAAGCTTAATTGCAATCTTGCTCTTCACCAGCGGACACATGTTCAACCATATCCGAAAGGTGCCGTACGTCGCTGGCGATGGTAGGGGGGGGGTCAGCTATTTTGCTGGTGGATTCTCCAATCAGTTTGGTCTCGAAACTCAAATCGTAGCGGCCATGTGTAAGCTATCTTAAATTTGCCTCTATGAAATATCTTGCTAATTACTTCTTCCAGATGGGCTTCTGTCCTTCGCTACCATATCTTTAGCGCTTAAAGTTCCGCGCATTGCAGATCCAAAGACTCAACAAATCGCCGTCATCATCTGGGGAGGCGTGATCTTTGTCATGTACAGCTTCTTGCTCAGCGTATTCAGGATTAAGAATGGAGGATACCCATTCTGGCTCCCTCCTTTTTCATAGACATTCCGTAAATGGATGCAGAGCTGAAAATAAAGGCATGAGACTCAATTTGGGATAAAAAGGTCACAAAAGCATATGTACATTATATGGGCGGCCAAGATTTCCTCGTGCAAATAAGTTTATATCCCAAGACAATTTCGTACTTAAAGTATCTATTCAGTCTTTCAAATGCTCGCTTTTGGGGTGATTTTTTTTAATAAAAAAATCTATTTTTGCTTTGTGCAATAAAAGAAACTACAACGCGATACACTTGCCCTTTGTGGCTGAAGATTAGGGTGAACATTACAACTTCAATTTGTTGCTTGTTGCCCGTTGCTTTTTAATATTGTCTAAAGCCCAATCCCTCACCATCACATACTCAAAACTCGCTCGCAAGCTTACAGAGAGTGACCTTACTCAGCAAAACAAATAGCCAACTATTCCTCGCCTAGAGTTTTCTACTCCATCTGCATGGTGCAATGAAATGGCTCATATTAGGATTGCTTTGCTGACTGTCCCACCGAGTTCAACTGGTGCTCTAATCATTCTAATAGATTAACTAGTAAGCCTTTCATATCTTACCTTTACACTTGAGATGAAGCACAATTAGCTTCTTCCCTCCCTCATTCATACAACATCCACAAACCAGCTATCCTGGCCAGTAAATTACCCGTAGCTAGTTGGATATTATCATGGATAGCGGAAAGAGGTGGGAACTTACAGCAGGGGCTATCGCAGTCAAAAATCTATAGTGGGACTGAAGGCTTTACAGTGGCACCCTTCAACATATGAATACCCCTTGTTTTCACAGAAACGCTTTTATGAGGTTTATACCGGTTTTGATCCGTTCCGCACTAAAAATATCCATGAGGTATGGAATCCACCCATTATAATAGGTTTAGCAAGTTGAAAGTAGGCTATTTTTGTATATAATGGGGGCTACTGAAATCCGGTCTGTAACGAAACGAATATGGGTTATCTTACAATTTGAATTTTGAGGGAGTAGGTTCCCTCTTGGCTCGAACTTTAGCGAGGCCTGGGGAGCAGGATACAGTGTAGGAAACGGCTTCAACGGCGTCGTTCTAGTCTTCCCAAAACGAGGATGAATACCTGTATTTTGCTTTACCTATCTCGTGAAATTAATCTAACTTTTAATATCGATAACCGGTTTTGCTTTCTGCCTCATACTTCTCCTTCTATAATGTAATTTTCGAAAGATAGAGATAAATATGTGTCAAGATCCCATATGAAGTCATCTTTGCAAGCTGTGATTTGCACTTATTGTCTAGAAGTAAAACTAGGGTTGCCAAGACGTCACTCCCGTTGCTGCTGGCAAGTCATGGGCACGGACCATTGTGTTCCTAATCTTAGATGTTTCAGAGGATGATGTGGATTCAGTAATAAGTACCCCAGCAATTTTGCTTCGTGATCAGCTAAACAACGATCAGCATGAGGGGCACATGAGAGTCCAGTTCAATACTCTCTCTAACTTCTAGAGACACAGCCGGACTAGGGGCCATTTCTTAGATAATTACTTATAGCCAAGACTTAAATTTAGAGGTATTTTTCATCTCGATGCTTGACTACTCAAATTCATCAACATGGTTCACCGAAAACATTGAAACGGTTAAAGTGATTCGCAGAGTGTTAGAGATGTTGTGAATAGGAGCATTGTTTACAGCATTGATGAGGAGATGTACGGTCAAGAACCTGTGACTAATTTTTAGATATTCTATTCTGATATTGCAATCTACAGTTCTTTGAAGTAAAAGATAGAAACCATAATCAAAAGTACAAGTTTTAATACCCCTTTCGCCAATGTTTTGGGGCTGGTTAGTGAACAATCTCACTCTAACTGCAAATTAATGAAAGAGTGTACTTTAAACATAAATTTATTCGCTCAATCAGTATTTCGAGCAACCTAATTACTTTCAGGATCTTTTGCAATTTTGAAGTAGGAGTATAACGAGTGGCCTTATTACGAGTTCTATGCATCTAAAATTCAAAAACTTCGGTGACGGAAGGAACCTTCAAAAGCTTTGTTGAACCTTGACTCTAACTTTAGAACTGGTGAATTTGGCGTGTCATGTCTTCTTTCTCTACACTTGAAAATTGGCATTCTTTTCTAAGAACTTAGCCCTTCGCCCTACACTATAAATCCATTCTTGCAGGTGGAGTCCGACCACATCACGTGTGGCGCAGATCTCATTAATATTGCCGTCCTTCATTTGGGTCGCGATGAGCGCAACAACCACAACAAGAGAGGTTCCTCAGCCCAGCACCACCTGGAATACTCACGCCGGTGAAAGAGCTGTTGGTATCTTAGATGCGACAGCGATGACCTCACCGAATGATGTCCCGGCGCTGGTACCGCCCGCGATGAACGACAACGACAACGATCAATCACCAGAACTCGATTTCACCGCTGCAGACAAGGCCGAGGATGGGCAGATGCAGGCTGATGAGAATCAGCTTAACCCAACCAATATTACCTCAACCGACAACATCAATGAGTCCGCCGCAGAACTTGACGGACAAGAACAAAGCGAGGATGCGATCCTAGGTGGACCCACGGCTTTCAATCCTGCCACGACAGAAGGTGATGGAGAGGAGAACGCGGCGCATCCAGCTGCCCAACCGCAACCGCTGGCGGAAGCAGCAGTGCCCCTCCCAATAGAAGAGCTTCAACACCCGGATTTACAGATGAACAATGGTGCGTGGGCAACTGCCATGGAAGCGATGGCACTTTACGACAGTTCTTCCATGATGCCTTTCAGTCAACCTCCTGGAATGATGGCTTTGCAAATGGCTATGAATGGGCATACAGCCCTGCAACAAGCTATGGGCCTCCAGCAACTTCCAGAAGAACCACCACTAGAGTCATTAGATGCTTCCGAAGACTATCAAGAGCCAGGCCTTCGAACCATCTCAGCGTACGCCAAACTCAAGTTTCTAGATGGGGTGTTTTATATGAATACCCATAATGCAATTTTGGGCCGGGATACGAAAGGCCATAAAAACGCTCAACGCCGCGAGCAGGAACAAAAGCTCTTAGAGCAGAACGGTAGCTCTGCAGGGGATCCTCGTACACCGGTGCAGGTAGGAAAAGATCATAGTCGGTTCACACGATCCATTGTCAGCGAAAGCGGTGGGATTTTACGGGATGG
The DNA here is from genome assembly GCA_021365295.1 of Tricladium varicosporioides. Classification (NCBI taxonomy): domain Eukaryota; kingdom Fungi; phylum Ascomycota; class Leotiomycetes; order Helotiales; family Tricladiaceae; genus Tricladium; species Tricladium varicosporioides. The sequence continues at coordinate 1,798,627 of JAJTIW010000002.1, forward strand.
AGATGACTCGGACGATGATGAAGAACGGCGACTCAGAAGAAAGCATAGGTCGGCTAGAGCAAGCAGAAAATCAAAGTCTACTGGTTCTTCCCAACATGGTTCTAGGAGGAATTCGCTGGCTCAGCCTAATGGACTGATAATCTACGAAGCACAATTACCAGCGAGACGCACGGATCAAGAGAATGCCGCTGTAGTTGATCCAGACACACTGAGGCCATCTCCTCATGATTGCCCTATAGTTCCAATTCATCCTGGTGCCGCTGCCCCTGCTGTTGCTTACAAAGCCATTTCTCGACAGCACCTCAAGATTAAATACAGTGGAACAAGAAATCGGTGGGAGGCTTTAGTTCTTGGGAGGAATGGGGCTTTCCTGAACGGCGAATTCCATCCTTTCGAGTCTATAATGCCTCTAGAAGATGGTAGCGAACTGCAAGTTGGAGGAGTCCCGGTAGTTTTCGAGCTTCCTAAACGTCCTGATGATGCAGTATCCCAAGATCGATATTCCGAAGGTGGCAAAGAGATGAGTTTTGATTTTGAAGATGAACCCCGTGATGGTGTAATGGAAGATACAAGCGAGGGAAGATCGGACGAGGATAACAACAGCATGAATGATCGTGATGAAGGACGTGGCGAGGGAGAATCAAGTGACGAACGGGAAGAGGAAGAAGAGGAGGGAGAGGATAATGAGCAAGAGGGAGATGATGAAATCAGCAATCACTCCCCTCTCCAGGAACGAATCGAACACACTCATGCCTTCCTTGACGTTAATGACGTTAATCAGCAACCTGATCCGACTCCAATGCTACCTAAGAAGCGTGGTCCTGGTCGGCCACCCAAAAATGGGATCATGTCCAAACGCGAGCAACAACTTGCTAAAAAGGAGGCCTTAGCTCGCGAAAGGGAAAAAGAGGGCGAGAAAGCTAATAAGACGATGCCTGCCCCACCTCCAGTCCCAGGCAAGAATAAAGTCGGTCGGCCACGAAAGCATCCTCGCCCGGATACACCCCCTGAACCTCGAGAGAAGCGAAAGTATACCAAAAGAAAACCTAAAGAGCCCAAAGCTGGGGAGGGGGAGGCCAATCCAGATGGTGATGGTGAAAACAAAGTTACTAAAGAAAAGAAGGAAAAGAAGGAAGTAAAGCCACCTCGATCCCCCAGCCCGGAGATGAGAGAGTCGGATTATACTGAGGAACAAATGATAAAGCCGTCGGCAAATTATGTGCAGCTCATACATGAAGCAATTGGAGAATCAAAGGAAGGCAAGCTTTCGTTACCTTTTATCTATAAAGCTATTGGGCGGAAATACCCCTATTTTGTATTTCGATCTCCAACAATTGGATGGCAAAGCAGTGTGCGACACAATCTATCTCAACATCATGCTTTTCAGAAGGTTCAACGAGACGGAAAGGGTTGGTTATGGGCTTTGGTCCCAGGTGTTTCTGTTGAAAAGGACAAGAAAAAGAAAGCCTCGCCACCTCCTCAACCTCAGGGACAAACTCACCATCAGCCAATATACCAAGCTGGCCATCCGCCTGGTCTAATGCCCAGCAATTCCTACACCCCGGGAATAATGGGACCACCTCCAGGATACCCTCATAATCCCCAACATTACCCAATGGCTCCACACCTACAACCGGGTCAGACTCCTTACCAAGGCCCACCGCCAAATATGAATCCTCACCAACCTCCACAGGGACCTCAGCAAGGTCTTCAGCAAGGATCTCAGCAGGGACCACCACACATAATACCTGGTCAGCCTCCCCCGGGATTTCTCGCACCAGCGATACCACTTCAGCTATCAGGATCTCGTGGTCCCACGTACAGTTCTCCGTATGCCTCCAAGCCAGCCTCCAATCTACCACCTCAGCCTCAGCCTCAGTCACAACCTCACCCGCAGTCACAACCCCCACCACCGCAGCAACAGCAAAATAATCAGTCCCCAGCTACTGAGCACAAGCCGATTCCTCAGCCTCCACCTCCAGCTATTCCAGGTCAGGCATCTTCGGCCATGTCACAGCAACCACTTCCCGGGCCAACGCCCCAGTCCAATCCGAAGGTCCTTGAGGCCGTGAATAAATTTAGGGACACACTTAAAACGTCAATGGCCAGTGTTGTTAATGGAGAAGCAATTATGGAGTCTGCAATAAATCGAGTACTAGGCAAAACCAACCAGAGCACCGCCAATAACCACCCTCACGAAGAACTGATTATAGGTGCCATAACACAGGTACTCAAGGGGATGGGTATCAAATTAGACGAGAATCCAGCTCCAGCATCAGACTCAATAGCACATACACAGGGCAAACAGGCACCGTCTCCGCCGACGAATAATGATAAAGTAACAAGCGATACGTCTCAGACAAGTATGGGAATCACAAGCTCCCCAAAAGCTGGTCCGACTGTCACAAGGCCAGTGTTTACTGGTCAAGACCAGATTCGCTCTGGTGGATCATCCGTACCTAGACCACCAATGACAACTCCTGGAATGAAAAGGTCCAACTCGGATAGTCCAGCCAATGCCTCGTGTCAGCCAAGAGTCCCCTCGTCGGCCTCTCCTGCACCTCCTCATACACCAAGCTCTGCAAATGGTGCCAACACACCGCAACCAACTACAAATGAGACCGGTCAATTAGCTGGGCAAAAGAGAGAAAGAATGCATGACGATACAGATGATATACCTGAAATGAAGAGGATTAATACCGGGCCGGCGCAAGTGAAAGCATGACCATGCCCGGCGGTACATGCATGATATTAGAACAGGTTTGTGCTGCAATGAACTAAATCTACGGCGTTTCGGAGGAATGCATATCGGCTCGATGCAACTGCACTTGCTTAAAAGGCGTTATAGTGTACCAGGGTTCTTAGCAGGTTTTAAGATGATAGGTATATCCAAGTCGATCAAATGTATTGGTACATACAGTATAGTCAAAACAATTAGACTTAGTTCCAGTGAAGAACGTTCATTTCGTATTTATTATTGCGTGATGCCTACAGAGTGACATTCTCTCCCATGCCGAGTGAGTGCGGGTAAAGTTGACCAATCTTATTGTTTCGGGGTTTTTTAATCCTGCTTCCACGAAGTTGTGGTATCTTCCCGTCCTTCATGTATTTTGATTGATATGCAACTCATACCTCCTTGTCAGCAAGATTCGCGCTCACACAAGTGTTGTACAGTTCTCCTTGTCCAGCCTTACAACCAAAATCAAACCTCAGGTTTGGAATTAACCATCAGTGACAAACTTCTCGCTCAGCGCTTCCGAAGTAGAAACATTTCACTCCTGTACTTCAATATTTATTGAAATGGGCAATATAGGTTACCTTTTAGTCAGGGTCACGCGTACATATATTACACATCTTCGTTATATCAGCTGAACAGGTGTCTCTACGACAGATGAGCGGCAGATGAGGGCAAAGTCCTGTGGTGGAACTTGAACAGTAAGCACTCTCACAAGGTTTCATCACACATTCAAACCCGGCAGGGAACGAAAATGGCAAGAAAACAGACCTTTGGGATACTTTGTGGGATCCTAGACTAGTGTGAGAATCGCCCTTTAGCATTTGATGTACAGTGTAGGTGAAGGTAGTTGTAGTCCGTGTTTTTTTTCTTTTGCCCACCTTCAAGAACCTCGGTGACGAAGAGGATTCCGATAAGCGACCGTGTCATACTGATTTCGTCCACTCTGACGTGAGACTTATTGCTTTAGATATTGTTTGCATCCTGCAGTGGCTTCTCCCACTAAGGCCCGGGCCGTTGCAAAGTGGGCGAGCTTGTCGGATATAAAACGTATTCTTTAGTAAGATCACTTAAGGATCCTGGCTCCCATTATCTCCGAAGGTGAGTCCAAGAATTTCAAATTCACGTAGCGAGCCTCAGGGGCGAATTTTGTCCTTCTCCTATTTAGTCGCAAATCTTAAAATCGCTTCGGAAGACGAAAATACCTCGATTAGTCGCCCGGCTGTAGTGAACAAACCTTCGGCTTGTATCAAATATCCATTCAATATCAAGACTCAGGAAGGGTCATCTGTTCTCGGGATTTCTCCAGCTGCTGAACTTACTATCGCCGCAAAGGGCTCGGAAGTCAGCTGTTCCCGGTTTTGCCGGACTTCCGGTATCTCAAACTCAACACGACGCCCGACTATAAAGCAGTAGAAATGCCGCTACGAAATCCTTTCTATTTCGAAAAAATCTCTCATCGATTCTCAAACTCCGGCATCTTTCTTACTCAACACAATATCGTACTTGAGCCTCAGCCTTGTCGTTCCAGGCTTACTCTCACTTAATTCCCTCCCCCACGGTTAACCTCAGCATAGCAGGGCAATTCCTCAAGAAAATCTTGTCTTCCTAGGCACACCTTGCAACCGTCGTGATTCATAGGCCAAAATCTTATCGTTTTCCCTCAGCCTCTATTGCAAATTTGCAACAGGACTTTGTTGTTTGGCTGGAAAAGCTTTCGGGAATGACCCCACGGGCCTCGGAAGTGCCGTGCCGCCTCCAAAAAGCAAAAATTATTCCTCCCCGACCCTCCCGTCTCCTGAGCCCCATGACATTTCTCACCCTACCTTTTGAACAAGTACGATTGATACTAACAGCCAGGAAGCCCTCCCGACGAAGAGGGGCAAAAGACTCACCTGTTCTTACAACAATGAGGCTGTCTTCGTTCCACATTTTCCAAGGATATGTGGTTGAATCTTCATGTTATCTTTCCCAACATCAGCTTTTGAGACGACTGTAATGACCAAGGCTTTTTCGGTTTCGGGACGGATTATAATTGCCCTTGTTGCTTGTTGCCCTCGCTGAAAGAAAGTTGCCCTGAAACTCTTGTACCGTCGGAGATACTTCTCAAAGCATATCCTTAGGCTCACAGAAATTGCTCGTTCCTTCCTTCGAAACCAGAGCCATCATTCCAGGGCGATGGAGGATCCAAATGCAGTGGACGGTGAGCATTTATTGACATCCTTGGCTTGCTCCTCGGGGATTCACTTGTGTAATCGGTGCGCTGTTCTCAAGTGGCAAAGCCTGGTTGGAATGAAGATCATGGGAAATTGCGGAGATATAAGTCGATCTTTTTTTCGACTCGAAACATTTAGAAATAGAAATGGGGGGTGTTACTCTTTAAAGTCGATATATGAGGCTGTGATATTCTTGAGCGTATATCCTTGTAAGTTGTCTCGGAGAGGGATCGCCAATCTGGAGAGCGAATGAAGAGGCGAGGCGAATGCACGTCTGCGTTTCCCAAGATGCATGTAGATACACACAGATAAGACACACTTCTCAACAGTTCCCAAGTGTATTGACATTCCGCGACTAACAACAATGTATCGAAAATTGAGGAGCTTGCTTGCCCGAGACCAATAATACTTTCTCCGAGAAGCTGTAACACAAACATCATCCTACACGCAATCCACAGTTCCAGAAAGGGTCCTCCTAAATTACCAGCATGACAATCTCAGATCATTCCCGTCCCTTTTCGATCGTGACCACAGTGCAGATTGCAGGCTAAATAATAATTCCACCAAGCCATCTTCAATTGGGGACTTTCCTTTCTCGAGGAACAAGTGGGACTGCTTGCAGCCAATCGTGATATCAGCCTCACTAAGGCGTACCTTCGGCGGTGAAGACCACTTGATGTGAACGGGCATACGTGGAGCGCTAAATGAGGAGTGAGACGCTTCCGACTCGGATGGTAAGTAATGGTAAGTGAGTGTTTGATGTTGCCGCGTGCGACCTGCAAGTTGCAGTCCATCAGTGGCGTTGCTTTGACATTGTGGATGCGGTTCAGTACGCTGAGAGGGACTAGGACCAGGTAAGGTCTTGCCTCTCTAATTGCTGTGGCAAGTTCCTTCTCTCTCTCTGTTTCGTCTGTTCGTTTTCACTGAGGACGGGCTCGAATATATAGGCTTCAGAAGAGACCATGCATAGCTCCCTTGAAAAATGTTCGGAGACTTGAAAAGCTTCGACTTTCAATACACAACATATCCAGTCTGCTAAGCCCGCATGCTTAGGTTGCTATTCAGTTGTACTGTTTCGTAATATTATTCATATTTTTGGACTTGTTCATGTCGTTGTAGAGACCAGAGGGGTCTCTGCATCAGTCCGTTACTGGAATGTCTCAAGACAAGAATAGATACTGGATCCCAAATCTGGATATCAGCAAGAAAGTTATCATGCAGGATATTCAATACTACCTGGGGCCTGATGCGACTGTCAGAGCATACACCCATCAGGTTTGGAGAACCAAAGATGCACACAGAGAAACCATCTTGCTGATCGAGAAATAGGGTGAAGATGGGTACCTCATCTCTACGCCAGGAGAGTGCTTAACAGATGTGAGCAGCTCATCTCAGACATGATTGTCTGATAACATACAAAAAGTTGACTTTTACTCAGGAGCAGATAGATGATATCTGCAGAAAGAGCAAGGAAGTATGGGAGAAGCAAGCAGCCGCACGATCCAATAAAGAATCCGACAGGCAATTAAAGCGTCCACTTCACCAACCGGTACTGGTATCCAGAGGGTCAAGGTCAGATTATTCATCGAGACCTCGACGACACTCAGACGAACGAGGTGACGGGTCACGCCGCCGCTCTGGCGAGAACCGATATGGAAGAGAAAGTTCGAGGAGATCATAAAGGGTAGTTGAACATAGTCGAGATTCTGCTAAGATATTTGTTGTGTTTTGTTGCTAGCCCAGAGCTATAGAAATACCCAAGTTCGAACGGGCAAAATTGTATTTGGCACGAACACAGAGGTCCGGATTTTAAGAGCCTGCATAGCGAGTTGATTCTCGATTAATATTCTGTGGAACTCAGGTATAGCATTTGTTTGGGTTGGGTTGCGTTTCGTTTCGCAGTTTGATCTACTTGAAATGAGCATTTAACACCCTTCAACATTGCTCTTCTAGAAACCTATGCGAGTTAAATATTATACTGGCATCAATAGGCAGATCAACGACTTCGTGGGCTATTGTTCAAATAGTCGATTTCTCCTTCTGTTGTGATAAATGTTAGCCAGGTAATAGGGCATTCAGGAAACTTTAGCACTATCATGAGATAGTGTGCTTACTGAAGCCTCGCGCCACATGGAGGTTGCGTTGGTGATACAAACTACCAAAAAGGTAAGACTCCGGTGCCACTCGGGCAAAGAAGAAGAAACCTTTGTGGCATTTGACGAAATGGGCACACCACTTCGGTGAATTGAAAGGCTGACGCCTAAACGAGGTGGAGATTATATTGGGGTGCTGTAAGCATTTGACCGCAAACACTTCAGTATCGCACTATGCTCAACGAGCTATCTCGAGGTATAATGCACCGTTTAATAGATTGCCTGACAGCAAAGCCCAACGTCATGCGAGTTCAAACCAGAAAATCTATCATCAGGTATTTCTACCCAAAACTAGCACAAATTTTAGGCCAAAGAAAGCCTAGCTGCTCTATACCAGGTGGTTCACTGTTGTCGTGTTAATATGGCCTACCCTCTAATCCCCAAAGCATATGAAACCTCATCGATCATGCAGTTTCAGAGCCAGGGAACTCTTAGCAACCTGATATAAATCTGGGCCTTCGCGACGATATGTGCGAGTCTTTCTAGCATCCACTTATACCCGAGAGACTATATCCTTCGAACGAGTTGGAAGGCTGAATGGGCAGCGTGTAGATACAAGCACCGTAGGGACTTGACCTAATTTCTCGTTGATCTGAGACATATGACCCGGTTGACCCCAAGAAGGACAGAGCAAGACTTGCCAAGTAGTTTTTGCAATGAGGTAGGCCCGGCTAGTGTTACAGACAGGTCTCCCGTTAGGTCCCAGTTCCTTGTCCCAACTCAACAAATAGGGTGGTTTTTGTCAAGCCTAGAAGCGCAATCACATATAACTGCATGAATCAGCCATGTTATTCTGGTAGCAAAAACCGTTCACCACTCAAATGTTATCAAAATGTAAATTAGGTATTCCCTTCCAAGAGAAAGCTCTGGACTCTGGTGTTGGCTAGTTTTGTATTGCGCTGAGTTTTGGACTCATTGGGAAAAGTAACATATTAAACAATCCTTGAGATTTCTCAAGCAGTGCAGCATCTTAACTCTGGAAACGAAGGCTCCTTTCATATGTTTGAAGATTGAAAGGTCCAGTTGGCCATAGGACGATGGCCTGTATGGGGATGTATGCATTCTTTTCGTGTGATGAGAGTGGCGACTGGTCAATGCCAATATATCCAATGACATTCACCCACTCCCCGATCTGAGTTTCCTCGGCTTTAAGGTTCTCAAGCAGAAGATCCACGTTTACTCGAGCTTTGAATGCTTTGTCCCTAGGGTAGTTGTGTTCTAGAATCAAAGAAGCCGACTTTATCGAATATTCTGTGACACTATGGTTCTCTTCTGTAAGCATAATATAACAATAGAGTGCACTGAGAATACTGGGGCGAGCAGTGAGAAAGGTCTGTTAACGAGATGAATAGAATTCATTCTATACCATGGCCCCTTCTACTTTAAATACAGAACAACCACTATTCCCTATGGACTAATAAAAATCTAGCGCAAAGGAAAATTCCAGTAAGACCGTATTCGCCTTATTTGTGTTGTGAAAGACGATCAATAATGAACAAGAGCATACGTACCAACCTAAGAAGCGGACTTTGGTTCCTGGGGGGTGTTGATGAAGGTCAGAGAGCAAAGATAATGTGGAGGGAATGGGTCCATTCTGTATCCCTGCCATGAGGAATAGATGCTACAGAACCACAAAAATGTTTTATACGCACAAGCTCTCGACCAGCCCTAGCCTTCTTGGAGAGTGAAGTTCGGTAAGCACGTGCGAAACCAGGTGAGATCTGCGCTAATCCAAAATAGGCGGGGACCGGTCGTTAGCGGCGCGTCATCGCAGAAACGGAGTTGGAGGCACGACACTCTAATCATTCACCTTCATAGGCATCCAAATACATCCACGCAACCACATCACGGAACGATACAAATCTTGCGAACAACTTAGAGCTACCTATTACAATACGCCAACGTATTGGCAAGAATCCTACCGGAACTCAACTATCTACATCTTTGTCCCAAGAACCACGCAGCCCCACCATAGCCTGTCTTCTGATAGTCTATCTAGACACAACTAGTCGAAGCTCTCATATCTGCCATCTCGCTAGTAATATCATACCGTGTCTCTTGGGGCTCGGCGGTCCAACTACACCGATTCTATTCATACGGGAACTGATTCCGCACAATGTCTGGAGTGTGGGGTTGGTTTGGCGGGCAAAGCGCCCAGAGCAAGAAAGACTCGCCGAAAAATGCCATCCTTGGTTTGAGATCACAACTTGAAATGCTACAGAAGAGAGAGCGCCATCTACAAACCCAGATGGATGAGCAGGAAAATATAGCTAGGAAGAACGTTACTACCAATAAGAATGGTAAGCCGACATACAGCCTTCCATTTGCTCCAGCCAGCAAGCCCACCGGGTAACGCATATGCCATGAGATATATGACGAGATATGCTATTATTATAAACTGTTCTGACATCTAGGATAGCCGCTAAAGCTGCTTTGCGACGCAAGAAGCAGCACGAACATACCCTCGAACAAACCACTGCACAAATAGCGACGTTGGAACAACAAATATACTCGATCGAGGCTGCGAACATCAACCGAGAGACTCTTGCGGCGATGGAGAAGGCAGGTCAAGCCATGGCAGCCATACATGGTAAACTCAATATTGATAAGGTTGATGAGACAATGTATGCATTTCTCTTGGTGCACAAACTGCGGGAATATATTGACAATTGACTTCTAGGGATAAACTTCGGGAGCAACATGCGTTAGGCGAAGAAATTGCCAACGCAATCACAAGTACGCCTTTGGGCGAAACTGTTGATGAGGGAGAATTGGAGGAAGAGCTCTCCAATCTAGAACAAGAGGCGGTGGACAACAAGATGCTGGGCACCGGTACAGTGCCAGTGTCAGACCAGGTTAACAGATTGCCAACAGTATCGAATGGAGAATGTAAGTTTCAGGAGTTGTATTGTTCTTACCGATTTTGACTAACACTAGTCATAGTGAAAGGGAAGCAGCTAGAAGCGGAAGACGACGAAGAAGAAGAGCTGAGGAAGCTGCAGGCGGAGATGGCTATGTAATGCAATGCGAGCTCCGTGGTTGGCTTCATATTATCTACCCAGACGTGTCCAAGTCGGATCTTGTTGCGCTTGGGACCTGCATATTGCTCGGGGTTGATTGGTTTGCTTGGGACTAAGACGGATGGCATGCTGCACCTTTAAGATTCCTATCCACTTCTGCGCCGGCGTTTAGGATCTGCTGTACATTTTCAAATACCATCAACTGCCTGCTGTTCACCGACTCTCGACTGTGTCTCACCTAGCTGTGTCTAGGCTCACTGCAAGTATGTGTCACGTGGAATCAAGACTCACCGCCAATCAAACGGGAATGCTATTAATGACATGTGCTATTCTGATCTGCGTGATTAAGCAAAGTCATGTACCACCATTCGATGGCAGACACAAAGATATGTTTGACGGGATCGAAACTGTGGAGAGAATTAGGTTTCAAGACTGCCTCCCAATCTCTTGATTGGGAGATTTGTGCATCGTTCTAAAGTATAAATATCAATAATAAACAAACTATGATAAAGTAACAGAGGAGAAAAGTGACAGAAGCCTCCAAATCAAAATCACGGGTTCGCTAAGCGGGCCTGCCCCCTCCATATGACAAGCCCGATATGAAAACCGGAGCCTGACAACGCAGCGACGTTAAAATAAGTGTTACCACATCCACAACCCCACCACCACCTTTACAACCATAATATCGACAGCCACCGCGAATAATAGAGCATTCCCTCGTGATTCCCGCTGCCCTATCACATATACGGTCCATGGTCCACCTTACATCCGGCTCGATTGGATCAACGGCCATCGAGGCAAACGAGGCGAACGCGAACACGTTGCACTGCTGCCCACTGCATCCCAATGTACTGAAAATGCACGCAAGCCCACCCGCGGACTGGCGGGAACGGGAGACAAGCACGGTGCCTTTGTAGGCCCAGGAACCAGTAGGAAAGTCGTCACTTATACCCAACCAACGATCTCCCAGGACGATGCAAGTGGCATGGTAACGAGACATTTGCGCATGCCGGTCGGCAGACTCGAGATTTTCATGCATTCTTTTAGCCCTTTACGTGCTGGCCTGCAGCGTTGGGCCGAAATGATGTTGCGATATCGCGGACTCTGCTCACTCCCATTGCCATTGTCCCAAGTGCTCTGGCCCATTGAGCTGCGACGTGGCGCCAGCACAACAGCTCGACCCAATGGTCAGCAAGCACGATTTTGATCACTTGCACGTTCGAATCAGTAAGTCGTGGGATGCCCCCGCGGACGTGGAGGCATAGCTGTCAAATTTCCTCTGTTCTGTCTTTCTGCTCTGAGTCGTGCTCTTGCCAATTAGACCCTTCCGTCTACTTAATCGCCGGTTTGGCATTTTTTATAGGCAGCCCATTTGCCTGATGACTTAGTAGTCTTTCAACTCCCCAGCTCAGCTCCCGTTTACTAGCATTAGCCCTGCCCAACGCCTTCCCGTCGTTGTGCCTACGAAAATACCTCCTTCGATTATCGGGTGTACCCGCATAGAGCCGAGATCCCGCTGTCCCTGATCATGAGAGAAGAGAATAAAGAGGATATCCAAATCATTCCGCTCAACGCACCTACTTCTGTGTCTCCGGACGAGAAGAATTCACCAGTATGGAACACGTTTCATTTTGTCCATACCGGACTGGAGTTAATCATGATTGGCCTACTACTGTGCAGACCACACCATACTCAGAACCTGTTTGGTTCAACGGGGCCTTACGAAACAAAAATCTCCTAGAAGTTTGCGAGGAAGTTGAGCGAGGCGAGCAAGATGAAGAATTAGGATCAGGTAAATTCAAGAGGGCCAATTGGTATTCAATTGAAGCTAATTTGATGATGCATTAGAAAACGATGATGGCGCTCCACCCAAGGGAAATGATACCCCGGATCAGGTGCCCGCCCATGAGGATTCGTCAACGGCCGCTACCATGGAGGATACAGGTGGGGAGTCGGGGATAGAAACCAAACCCGAAGAATCTACTGAGGAAAGCATATCCGCACCAATAGAAGAACAAACTCCGCCATCAAAACCAATCGAGTCGATACCGATTGAGGAAGGGAACGCAGAGGCTATCTCGGGGTCCGCCGAGTCAGCATCGTCTTCTGAACAGGCGCCAGCTGCTGAAGCACCTTCGAGTCCAGTCTCTGCTCACTCCGTTCACTTCGAGGATGATGTCACACCTTCGGCTCCAGAACCTTCTAAGGGTAAAAAGGGGAAGGGAAAGAAGGACAGGAAAGAAACCAAGAAGGAATCAAAAAAGGAATCAAAGAAAAAGGCGTCTAAGGTAGCTAAAGAAGAGGAACTCGAGGAACCTATCGAAATGGGAGAAGCACCGGAATTAGAGATCCCTGCTGAACCCGAGCCTGTAGAAAAAGTCACTAAATCCAAAAGCAAAAGGGAGTTGAAAAAGGAAGGGAAGAAAAAGGGTCCAAAAAGCGGTAAAAATAAGGAGCCAGTAGAAGAAGTCGAGGAAACACCCGAGCCAGAAAGGCCTGCTGAGCCGGAGGAGGCTGAGAAAGTAGAAAAGCCGGAAAAAGGATCAAGGGGTAAAAAGGACAAGAAAAAAGGAAAGGGGAAGGATAAAGGTGGTAAACAAAAGCCATTGCCACTACCGACACCAGATACTTCGGATGCTCCACCAGAAAAAATCTCGGCTGAGGCTGGACCTAATGAGTCCGGTGGACCCGCCGCTGACGCCGCTGAACCTCAACCGGAGCCAAAGTCAGAAGAGCCTACACCCCCAGCTGATTCTCAAGCTGAGGAAAAGGCGCTGGAAAGCCAACCAGAGGCTGCCGAGCCCGCGGTTGAGGGTTCCGAACCGCCAACTGAAACGGAAACGCCAAAAGAGCCAGAGAGCACACCGGTAGAGTCTACATCTCAACAAGTCGAAAATTCCGAGGACCCAGCATCAGAAGAACCTGTTCAGGAACCCGAAAACACATCTGAAGAGGCTGTAGCTGCAACAGAAGCTCCAACAGAAACGGTTGCGGAGCTAGAGACACAGGCTGATCCAGATACTAAAGAAGCAGAAACTCCTGCTCCTACAGACGAAGTAGTTGATGTGACCGAACAAAGTCCAATTACCGAGGAAACACCAGCTGAAAATATTAAACCTGTTGAGGATGCCTTAGAGGCATCTAAGGAAAATGGCTCTGTTCCTGCGGAGAACCCGGCTACTATTCAGGAAGAAAAGCCTACCCAAAGTGGAGAAGAGTCCACACCTGTGGCTGGGGATGAAAACTCACCTGTTGTTGAGGATACACCTGTCGCGGTTGGGGAGAGCACAAGCACTGAAAATTCTTCCCCTGAGGCTGAGCCGTCTGCCCAAGAACCAGTATCCAACGAAGAAAGTGCTCCCGCCGCGGAAGGGAGCATCTCTGTAGCCGAAGAAACAACTACACCCATAGTAGAGCCCCCAGAGTCCCATGTCGAGGAAGGGAGCACCCCAGAGGCTGAGGAAACTACTGCTGAATCCGAGCCAGAAGGTGAACCTTTGACCGAAAGTACAGAAGGACCGAGTGAGGAACAAACACCTCTTGTTGAAGAAACCCTTGCGAAAGATACTGAAGGCGGTTCAGAAGAGCCCAAAGCAGAAGAAATATCTACCACTGCAGAGGAAACCCCCCAAGCTCCGGTTGAACCTGTCGAGAGTGAATCCACGCCCGAAGAGAAAACTTCTGATGAGGCCAAGTCTGAAGAAGCCCCTACAGTGATAGAGGAAAATATCGACGTGTCACCCGAGTCTGCCGAAAGCGAGATACCCTCTGAAGAAAATGAATCCGAACAAACATCAGTTGAAAGCGAATCAACCTCCGAAGAAAATGCATCTGGGCCAGAACCGGCCGAGAATACCCCGGCTAAAGAAGTTAGCCCTACCGAAGCGCCTTCCAATTCTGAAGAGACTGCCGAGGAAGAAATTCCCGAGCCTACCAACGCCGAACCCGAGATACCCGAAGCAGAAACAACTGATGCACAGGGTCCCGAGAGTATCCCAGAAGAACCGGTCGCGGAAGCAACCTCTGAGGTTGTTGAGGAGAGTCAAGAGGTAATAGGCCCCGCTGGTACAAATGAAGAAACCCCTGCACCTGAGACAGAGGCAGGTCCTGAAGAAACGGTTGCCGCTGAAAGTGAAGGGCCTGAATCAAGTCCTGCTAAAGAAGGATCACCTGCTCAGGAGGAGAAGGCTGGAGACCCTATTGAAGAGCCGTCAACATCAACTGAGGAAAGCCCAGAAGCAGTAGATGGTTTAGAGGCCGTCGAGGCAGCCACTGAGCCAACTGAGGAAACAACCGAGGAAGCTCCGGCACCACAAGAGTCTACATCAGAACCCATTGATGCTGCTGCTGTAGGCAAGGCGGAAGAGGTATCCGAGAGCGCTGAGGAAGATGTTGCTGAACCTGCCGAAGAAAGTCCAACACCAGTTGAGGTGCCAGAGCCGGCCGAGACTGTTGAAGAGACACCTGATAGTATCGAAGAGGTGGCATCAAGTGAGGAGGCGGTTGAAAGCCAGCCCGAAGAGAACAGCCCCGAAGTTGCCGAAGCTTCGGAACCGGTAGAGACAGCCGAGGAGATTACCCCATCTCCGGAAGAGACTCCTGAAGAAATTACAACAACTCCAGAAGAAAGCCCTGCTGCTGACGAAGTCCTTACTGAACCGGAAGGAACCAAGAACGAAGAATCTGAGGCTGCAGCCGAAGAAACCCCAGAGTCGGTTGTCGAGGAAGCCCATGCTGAGCCTGAAGAAACCAAGAACGAAGAACCTGAGACTGTCGCTGAAGAGACACCCGAGTCTGCTGTCGAGGAAGCCCATGCTGAGCCTGAAGAAACCAAGGACGAAGAACCTGAGACTGTAGCTGAAGAGACACCCGAGTCCGCTGTCGAGGAAGCCCATGCCGAGTCCGAAGAAACCAAGGATGAAGAACCTGAGTCTGTAGCCGAAGAGACTTCCGAGCCGGTTGTCGAGGAAGCCCATGCTGAACCCGAGGCTGTGGTTGAAGAGGCTCCCGAACCGGTTGTCGAGGAAGCTCATGCTGAACCTGAGACTGTCGCTGAAGAGACACCCGAGTCCGCTGTCGAGGAAGCCCATGCCGAGTCTGAAAAAACCAAGGATGAAGAACCTGAGTCTGTAGCCGAAGAGACTTCCGAGCCGGTTGTCGAGGAAGCTCATGCTGAACCTGAGGCTGTAGTTGAAGAGGCTCCTGAGCCGGTTGTCGAGGAAGCTTATGCTGAACCCGAGGCTGTGGTTGAAGAGGCTCCCGAGCCGATTGTCGAGGAAGCTCATGCTGAACCCGAGGCTGTGGTTGAAGAGGCTCCCGAGCCGGTTGTCGAGGAAGCTCATGCTGAAGCCGAGGCTGTGGTTGTAGAGGCTCCCGAGCCGGTTGTCGAGGAAGCCCATGTGGAACCTGAGGAAAGCAAGGACGAAGAACCTGAGTCTGTAGCCGAAGAAACTCCAGAGCCGGTTGTCGAGGAAGCTCATGCTGAACCCGAGGCTGTAGTTGAAGAGGCTCCCGAGCCGGTTGTCGAGGAAGCTCATGCTGAAGCCGAGGCTGTGGTTGAAGAGGCTCCCGAGCCGGTTGTCGAGGAAGCCCATGTTGAACCTGAGTCCGTAGCTGAAGAGACATCAGAGCCAGTTGTCGAGGAAACCCATGTGGAACCTGAGGAAAGCAAGGATGAAGAACCTGAGTCTGTAGCTGAAGAGACTCCAGAGCTGGTTGTCGAGGAAGCCCATGTTGAACCTGAGTCTGTAGCTGAAGAGACACCTGAACCTGTTGTTGCCGAAGAAGCTCCCGGCCCTGAAGCTTCGGAGACACCCGAGGAAAGCAAGGAACCTGAGAATGTGATAGAAGAAACCACTGATGCTCAACCCACCCCAGAAGAACCTGTCGAGACCCCCGCCGAGCCTGAGGAGAGCAAAGTAGAAGAAAGTACACCAGAAGCTACTGAGACTCCTGTTGTGCCAGAGGAAAGCGCTGCCGAAGAGAGCACTCCATTGGCAGCTCCAGAAGAACCCGCCGCACCCGAGGAAGCTCCCACTGAAGAAGAAAGTAAGCCAGATGAGAGCGAGCTTGTAGTGGAAGACTCCGTGGTTGAAACCGCCCCCGAGCCGGAGAGCGCACCTGCCCCAGAATCTACACCAGTCGAGGAGGCAAAGGGAGAAACCGAGGCCGTTGAGCCACCGACAGAATCAAGCGAAGAACCTACGGAGCCAACGAGCGAAATCATCATCGAAGAAGCCAAAGAGGTTGAGTTGCCTGAGCCTATTGAAGAGTCTGTAGAACCTGCCGGCGAATCTGAACCCGCTGTTGACAAAGCCGAAGAAATTGACACGACCGAGGCAGTCGAGGAAACTCCGGCCGTAGAGACCAATGAGGCAGAGCTGCAGCTAGAGGAAACACCAGAGCCCGCAAGTGAGGCTGCCCCTGAAGAACCGAAGGAAATCGAGCCAATCGAAAATGTATCTCCTGAGGAAACTCTGCCTGACGAGACTAAGGAAATTCCAGAAGGCCAAGACTCTACTGAGGCCATTGAAGTAGCCGCAGGGGCTGTAATATCTGACACAATCGTGGAGGAACCTGAGCAATTGTCGGGTGTCGCTGAAGAACCTACGGCCGCAGAAGTTTCTCCAAAATCACCTGAGAAACGACGACATCGCTCATCAAGGCATAGGAGCAGTCATCATGGAAGTGGCAGCAGCAAAGACAAGGAACCTTCTCGTGAAGAAGCACCCCGCTCTCACCGTAGACGACGAGACAGCGAGAGTTCTGCAAAGGTACTTCCGCCTCCATCATCACCCAAAATTCCTAGGCCATCTCGTCGAGACAGCGGTATGAGTGGCATGAGCTCGAAGAGCTCAAGCTCGCACAGCAAAAAAGTTCGCACCCCGGAGGAGCAAGCAGCTCATGACAAGCGAAAGGAAGAACGTCGAGCTGCCAGAGCGAAAGCAGCCGAGGTAGAGAAGAACGAGAGTGCCGTAGCTGATGAGCCTGCTCCAGAGGTTCCACTCACTGCTGTTCCAAGACGGCTTTCTTCAAGACGCGACAGTACTAGGTCTAGCCATTCTGGGGGCGATAGACCAAGGCTCATGGCTATGAAAGGGGAAAGTGTGGTTAAAACACCTTTCATGATGAGCGGTAAACCTCATATCAAGGAAACCACGGAAAAGTCGAAGTCTTCAATCATGGATCGCCCACGATACTCTATTGAAGCAGAAAGACCAAAACTTGCAGATCTCAAGCCCGAAGGCCCAAAAATGGGCGTCAAGGAGCGTCGCAAGTCTCAATCTGGTGAACGATCAAAGTCTGAGAAGAGCTCACATTCGGAAAAGAAATCATCTTCAACTGAGAAAATTTCAGATAAGCCTCGTTCTTCCCGCCACCACTCCCATCGCCACTCTCATCGACATGATAGCGATCGAAAGGATAGAGATGACAAAGAAAGGCATCGAAGCGAGGAAGAGAAAGAAGCTAGAAAGGCCAGGAAGGAGCATGAAAAACAAATGGAAATCGCCAGACAAGAAGTCGCCGAGAAGTCAAAACGGGGCAAGGAAAAGGAAGACGAGGAACGTAGAGCCAGACGCGAGGAAAGGAGAGCAATGAGAAAGGCAGAGGAGGAGAAACTTCGGGATGCAGAGACCATCCGTCGTGCTGCCGAGGACAGACCTCCTCGTGAGAGGAGAGAAAGAGTTCATCGCCATCGAGCTAGAGAAGAGAAACCGAAGTCTGGAGCGTTGAAGAGCTTATGGTCTGCGACAAAGAAAGTATTTGCTTAAAGTGAGAAGTGATGAGTCATGAATTACCGATCGACTATGAGAGACGAGGAATTATTTCGATTCTTGATAGTATATGATTACGGGTTGATTGATGATTGATTTAGCGGGTTTAGGGTTTGGGATGGGATATGGAGCATGCATATATTTTACGGACTGTGGCGACTGATTATTATTTTTTGTTTTTGTTTCTCTTGCAGTTTATTTTTAGCGTATACATTGGGAATAGGGTGTAATATCTTATGGGCAACCATTCTGTATGTTTTGCGACATGTCCTTAGGATGCTTATTTCGATCGTTTTGAGGAATTGCTTGTGGCCTTCCTTCATGTATCTATCATTGTGTTTCAAATTATATATGCCTGGTGCTTTCGTATATATTGACCCCATATACTTTTGAATATATTTTTTCGCTGGAGCCTCATGTTTTCACGTTCATTTTGTCATCGTGAACTACTAGCTCTGGTTGTTTCTCCAGTGACTAACTTATAAGTATATGGTATTTCAAGTAGCAGCTACCAGCCAGCCAATTGCGTACACGTCATAAGGACGATAATCTTACTTTATGGTCCTTCACCACTCTATTTTAAATCTTCTACATAGAAAAATAACTAGCTGAGGAGGCTCTAGCATGGCATGAGTGTCTTCCAAGGATTACACTCTCTCCCCGATGCACCTCTCCTAAACGAAAAATGCCTAGTAACATATGAATCAGTATAACATTGAGACTCCACATTCCAAGTAATTTCCCATTGATTTTTTAGTTCTCAAGTCTTCCATGGAACCACAGTGGCAATAAATCCGTTAGTTGTTGATGTTTGCCTCGATCAGTTCAGGGCTTGTGCCACTATCCCTTGTTGGCTAAGAATCAACACATTCTTATCTTTATCGCGTCAAAGGTGTCGCTTGTAGCATGACTTAACCCGAGAGACGCAACTGTTGTGTTGAGTATGAGTGATCCAGGAAAGCCCGCGGCAATCCATCGACTTTCTACCTCAAGTATGCAAAAGCCAAACTCTAGGTTCTTGAAGTAGAATCAGGCGAGACTAGGGATTTTCTTCAAATCTTCTCTAAACATCAATACTTCACCGAGGCAGCAGTAGTCGACCATTGAACGCATAGAGAATGTCAAACCTGAAACTTAAATGGCGTGGTATATAGTCTTCTATCTAAATAAAATAGTTTGATACTTAAATTCTGAATGGTAAATTATAATTAATATTTTTTGTAGAGGCCCTCACGAATAAAACCTGGAAACCTATAGTAATTCCATTCTTTCCGCCGTTTACTTTGTTAGATTTCTACAGCTTGACCCAGACTTATATCTTGGACACAAATATTTAGAACAGCAGCAGGTAGGCTTTTCATGTGCTTGTCCGTAAGCGTGTTCAGAGATGACGCTGAGTTGGGTGATAAAAAAAAGGTATCAACTGGACATCACCCGTTCTTCAAATGCCTATCCTCCGCAATTCTACTTAGAGGAATTGATCAACCGCATACTATAGTGTTTGATTCATTGGGATTCGACTTGCCAACCATGTGATGGCCACTAGACAGAAGAAGGCCACGGATAGATAGTGTAACCGGGTATTACCCTTCCACTACGGTTTCAGACAGCGATGACGATGGTAAAATTACTAAACGATATCCTTTATCCCTCTCTTCAATTTAGCTCTGCCTAGAATCTATACTATCTTGAATGATATAGAGCCGATCAACTCGAAGGTATTTGTATAAGAGCATTCCAGAAAGTCAAATAGTTAGGCTACTAGAGCTATAAAGCTATCACAATTGAACTGGGTGCGAGAGTGTTGGTAGTATTACAGTACTAGGAATAGCGATCACTAGATGTATCGTTTTATTACCAAGCACGCCACGCTACCTATAAAGCATATATCTAAACCCCGATCTTAAGAGGGGAAGATTGACTTCGATGGTTCTTTTCACTCCTGTGGACGTTAAATATGAGAAATTCATATTCCTATAATTTAGGTTTTCACATACTGTACAATTCTGGCTGTGTCTACTTAGCTAAGAACTTTTGGAAAGCCTTATGATCAATCGTTATATTCCCCACAGCCTTCAGCTTCTTCCTTCCTTCCTTCTGCTTGTCGAGCAGTTTCCTCTTTCTGCCAATATCTGCTGCATGCAGTTTCTGTAGCACATCCTTCCTGAATGGCTTTATTGTTTCTCTTGCCACAATCCGCCTGCCTACGGCAGCTTGTATTATCACCTCAAACATTTGACGGTCTACATGTTCCTTAAACTTCTTCACCCATAGTCGACCAAGTCTTTCGACTTGTGATAGGTGAAGAACTCGAGCTACTGCATCTACAGGCTCTTTGTTGACCAGAAGTTGCATTTTAACAATGTTGCTCCGACGGAATCCAGCGTCCTCGTAGTCTAGACTCGCATAACCTTTCGTCGCGCCTTTCAACTTCCCAAAAAAATCGTCAACGAGTTGGGCAAGTGGTATGTCATACTTTAGAATGACCTGTGTGGCAGTGAAGAAGTTCAACTCCTTCTGCTCACCGCGATTTGCCTCACAAAGCTCGATTACTTTTCCGAGGTATTCTTCTGGAAGAGTGATGGTAGCAGAGACATATGGTTCTTGTAATTCTGCTACTCTAGTGTGGTGGGTATCGATATCAGGGAAGTGAATAGGGCTTTGGATGATTTCTTCTTTGCCGTCTCTCCATATAATCTTGAAAGGAACCGAGGGAGGTGTGATGATGATGCTGGCACCGTGCTCTTGGCGTAATCGATCCTCGAAGACAGAACAGTGAAGCGTCCCAAGGAACCCTAACCGCCATCCCGCTCCTAACGCCTCTGAAGACTCCTTCTGTAATGTGACACTTCGATCGTTTAGAACAATCTGGTTGATCGAATCTTCAAGATGACCGAAGTCGCCTTGATCCACGGGAAAGGCTGACACAAAGACCATTGATTTCGGCTCTTCGAAACCTGGATATGGCTCTACAATATTTTCTGATCCTACAGTCGTAAATGTGTCTCCACTCAATGCTTCCTGGCTCTTCTTC
The DNA here is from genome assembly GCA_021365295.1 of Tricladium varicosporioides. Classification (NCBI taxonomy): domain Eukaryota; kingdom Fungi; phylum Ascomycota; class Leotiomycetes; order Helotiales; family Tricladiaceae; genus Tricladium; species Tricladium varicosporioides. The sequence continues at coordinate 1,819,559 of JAJTIW010000002.1, forward strand.
ATACCAGGATTGAAGTAGATATATCCCACCTGCCCTGCCCGTAGAACGCTTTGTGGTGTCTGGTCAGGGTACATTATCCCAACTTCTCCCACAAAATATTTAAGACCAGTGGCGAAAGAAATGACATGATCCCCGGCTTTGATCTGTCCATCGAATATTCGAACGAGTAAAATAACACCTTTGTAGTTATCATACCAAGAATCCACCAACAACAGCCTCAAGGGTTTCGTGTGATCTCCAACAGGACATGGGATCTGCTGTATGACATTCGGTAATATTGCTTCCACATTTACTCCAGTCTTCGCAGATACTAGTACCGCATTTTCTGGTGGTAGTTCGAATGCAGTCTGCATTTGTTCCAGTGCTCTTGGAGAATCCGCAGATGGCAAATCGATTTTATTCACCACCGGCACCAAAGTCAAGCCCTGCGAAAATGCAAGATAGAAATTGGCTACTGTCTGCGCCTGTACACCTTGACTAGCATCCACCAGCAGTAATGCCCCTCCACAACTTGCATAAGACCTCGAAACTTCTGCCCTAAAGTCGACATGCCCGGGTGTATCTACCAAGTGTAGCAGATAATCCAATCCCTTATACTTGTATAGCATACTACAAGTCTGCGCCTTGACAGTAATGCCCCTTTCTCTCTCTACGTCCAGCTTGTCCAGAATTTGTTTATTGCCACCAGGCGCAATCGTCCCCGTCAACTCAAGCAATCGATCACTAAGCGTGCTCTTTCCATGGTCCACATGTGCTACTATACAGAAGTTTCGGAATCGCTCGATAGGTATAGCTTGTATGCGCCGTTCAAGGTCTCCTGGTATACTTTTCGGGCCTTGAGCGCGCGATATTATTGTGCTTGAGAATGTGCGTGTCTGTTTGAAAACTTGCGATGCATATTGGCTTCTGATGGCGCTCGGTAGCCGCAGAAGCTGCAATGGACATCGCTGCATTTAATATAACTGGAGTGGAGTGAATTGGTCGTTTGGAATTCCCTAGACATGGTGTGGTGAGCTTCAAAAAATTGTGAGGTTCGAGATTGGACGGAAACTGCCGATTGCTGTGCCAACCACCGATAACTAATCTGGGGCAGGGAAACTTCGAACTTCGATTGCAATTCTGGATCAACGAGCATCAAGAAAGCAAAATGTCGGTCGCCCCAGAAAAGGACAAATCTAAAGTGCACAAACTTTCACTGAAGGGTATGTTGATGAGTTTCTGTAGATGTATGGTCAAGACTGACGTTTCTAGGCTCTTCGAAGCTCGTCGCGGAATTCGTAAGGCTTTTCAATTTTTTGCTGGATCGAAATTAGCTAATTATGATAGTTTCAATACTCCATAAATACCATCCTGTAAGTAGCAAAATCTAATGGAAAATGCTTTCCTCGAGTGCTAACAGATGACAGCTTCCAACGAGGTGTCTACCCCGCCGAGGACTTTACAGCGTAAACATTTCCCCACCCTTATGCTCGAACAAACATGTTTATACCCCTCACAGAGTCAAGAAATATGGCCTCACAATGCTCGTATCCTCAGACGACCAAGTCAAGGCATATATCAAGAAAATCATGTCACAACTCGACAAATGGATGATAGGAGGCAAGATTTCGAAACTAGTTGTGGTTATTACAAGCAAAGATACAGGAGAGCATGTTGAGCGATGGCAATTCGACGTTCAGATTTTCAACAAAGCTTCAAAAAAATCGTCGAAGAAAACGGCAGATAAAGAAAATGCTGCTCCTGCGTATGTTACCTTATTCTTTTTGTAAGAAATACTGACAAATGAAATAGGGATGGTCCAGCACCACCTCCAGACAAGACTGAAGCAGAAATCCAATCCGAAATTCAATCTATCTTCCGACAAATCACAGCCTCCGTAACTTTTCTCCCGCAGTTGGATGGCGACTGTACGTTCAATGTACTAGTCTACGCAGATGCAGACAGTGAAGTACCAATGGAGTGGGGAGACAGTGATGCAAAGGAGATAAAAAACGCAGAGAAGGTACAACTAAGAAGTTTCAGTACAAGTAATCATAAAGTCGATACACTGGTTAGCTATCGGATGGCTGATTAGAGGTTAAATTTGGGGGCTGGGGTAATGCTTTACTTGGATTGGAGTCTGGATGGGTGATGATTGGGAAGGGTTTCATTGTACATTTTGTTGTACGATTTCTATTTGTGTTGATAAGTGGTTATTAACCGACCGGAATGCCTCAATTATGATGAATCTCATTTACCATAAGAGGGCCTGGCTGTCCGGCTGAATATAGAGATTTTTCAGTGTGCAAAAAGGTGATTCTCGGGCCAGGATTTACTTAGGTGCTCGGTACAAGGCCATGGAGAGCTTTAAACCAGTTCTACATTGCTTTTGTATTATAATAAGTCCAGGCTGCACTATCCAATGGAGTAATTTCAATCTTATCCAATGGTATTCCGTAAACGCCATGCTAAAATGCTATTCCTTGGCTTTGCCTTTCCCCTTGTCCGGCTTTGCCTTGGATCCATTCCCATTCCCATTCGCCTCATAATCCTTACAATCGTGTATCCCAAGTAAAGTTCGTTTGGAAAGTACATCCCGAGGCCCACTATCATCGAGGCCAGTCCACTTTTTGGCATCCCAGCCTTGGGACTTGTCAACCGCACCTAAAGTTTCGCCGTTCTCAGCCATATCTTTCACATCACTCCAAAATTCTAATTTTTTTACTTCCTCATCCGCATGGACAAGTGCAGCTTCCAGATTTTGTATTCGTTTCTTCCTCGGCGAGGCCTTCCCTACATCCTTACCACCATCGAATTCCCCAGGTGGTAATGAAGTTTGGTCAAATACCCTATGTAGATGAGCGAGCAGTAATCTCCTCGAAGCTTGAAATATAAACATGCCCATGATTTCATGCATGTGGTCCCGTAAATAATACAGTTCCTCCCCACCATTCCTGATGAAGTTTTCCACGGCCTCTAACTTCTCTCTATCGATTCGAGCAAATCTCAGTGCAATCATCAAGGTTCTAATATCTGTGATGTCCTGCGTCGCAACCGATCCTTCCATCTCGTGTTGTTCTCGCAAAACAACACTTGCTCTTTTTAAATCAAGGGTAGAGCCCGGGCTTTTACTTCGGTCCACCGTAGCAGGATGTATGGTAAAATAGTCCGAGTTCAACATGTGCCCTTCAGGGACGTGGTATCCTGCCTCCTTCTTGACTCGTTTCCTGATCCAAGCTCGACGTCGTACGAAAGATTTCCACCATGAGGGACCATGCCATGAAAACTGCTTTGCAAATGCAAAAGAGTACTCCCATCCGTCTTCGTCTACGTCGTTTTCCTTATTTATAGACCATTCTTTCCATGCCCATTCCCAAGATGGATCCGGAACCTGAGCATTGGTTATATCGGTAGCACTCGTTTTTTGTGCGATGTTTGTCCAAGGTGAAGGGTCGAGGTTTCCTAGGGCCTTTGAAGAGAAGAGTGCCAGACCACATAGGAACCCGCCTCTCTGATTTTCGTAAAGGATATCAATCGCAGATTCAGGGGTTTTTGGCCTTTTCTTAGTCTTTGATCGGCCTCGCTCAACTACTGCTCCATTATTGTCTTGCTTATTTGGATTTCCATCTTCCTCTATCGCAGAGCCATCCTCGTCCGTATCCTCGGCATCTGCTGCATCGGGGCCACGATCCTGATACTTCTTGTATCTCCGCCTCGCAACCTCTTGCCGCAATCGCTTCCTAGTTTCGTGTTTACGTAGGGGGACGTCACTGTGTCTCCTTGATGAAGAGTCCGAAACACCTGGAGATGGTGTTCTGTGATCGAGGGAGTGACTTCGAACCTGTTCGGCAGGTGATTCTCCTTGGGTATGGTCGACGAGATTTATCTCATGGTCGTAATCGGTATCTTTAAGAGGTGGAGGTCGACGTGTTGAAGAGTGAAGGAGAGTCATTTCCTAGGGACCGAGAAGCATTGCTGCAGAAGATGGTTCTTGTTCTCCTCGCAGTCTTGAGAGTGTTATCGATATGAGCAAAAGCAAGTCTCAACAGAGGTTGTGTGACTAGCTTCCAAGAGAGGCCAAGGGTTGGAAAGGTGGTTAGAGGCCTGATTAATCAATAAAGGATCTAGAAAATAATAGATGAATATAGTGAAGGGTGTGCGAGAGCAGCCTTAGCCATCTAGGCCAACCGTGCATTTAACTTTCAGCTTGGCAGCTAAAGTCACGATTTCCCTCCTAACTCTGGAATCATTTCGCGATGACGCCGCTGGGCGTCTAGCTCATGATCCACGGCTCCCCCCCTGTTAAAGAAGCGCTAAAGTAAAATTCCACAATTCCAGCCACACGTGAAAACGCGGAGCGCAAGAGGGTCCGTGCTCAAGAAACGTATGACGCAGTTGCTGTGGTGTGGAGAAGCGGGTCTTCCCTAAATGGCAGGAACAGCTGCCTTTCAACCCTAACCAATCATATCTAACAGTTGCACATCATGCAATCATTCAGGATTCCCTCGTTCCTTGTGTCTCCTCATTTCTTCACTTTTAAAAAGCAAAACTCTCCTCATAATTCGCAAACTACGTGAACCTACGAGTAGTCGATACCTCACTATCACAATTCTTCACACCTCTAAAACCACGCTTCACAATGGCACAACCAAAATCTAAAGTTCCCCTCTATCTGGGTCTGGGTGCCGCAGCTGGAGTTGGGTATTACCTTTACACGGCTGGTGGGTCACCAAAAGTTGCGGAGAAGCAATTTGAAAGTATGTTACATCTCCTACTCTATTAAAAGCATTAGAAGTAATACGGTGCAACAGGCGATCTTTCCAAGGCTTCCGCCAAGATCAAGTCCGAATTCCCAGGAAGCGGGAAGGAGGTCCAGAAGGACGCCGAGAAGTATGCAAGTGAAGCTGGCGCAAAAGTTGATTCAATGGTTCGTACTCTTTCTCTATTTCGTCATTTAACTCTCCACTCTCGCATCTGCCATTCAATTGCTTTCCCAGAAGTTTAGTCTTTGCTAATACTTCTCATTAACAGGTCAACAAGGCTAAGGCTGATTTAAAGGACGCTGAGGGCAAATTTGACGCATATAGAAAGGATGCTGGCAAAGAGGCTATGAAGAAGATCGATGAAGCCGACCGAAAGATCGAGGAAGGAGCTGCGAAGGCGAAGAGTGGTATTTCAAGCTGGTTCGGAGGAAAATAAGTTTTCATAATGATTTGGTACTGGAGTTGGTACGGGACAGTTGATACGAGACATGAAGAAATGGTAATTGGACGGCTAATGATGTGAATGAGAAGACTAGTCTCTCCTCCTAAATAATACCATTAAGGCAATGCAGTTTTTATTACCATCGTTTTTAACCCTAACCTTTATACATTCTCATGTATCTATTGCGCATCGAGCCATTCACAGATACTTCTGATGACAAAGTCATACTAGCTTCATAAGTACAAGCACTGCTACGTCTTCCCCTGTAGATTTTTAAATAGAGAGTATAGCTCAAAATGGCTCTCCTCAATGCAATACATATCTTCATGGCTGCAACTTGAAGCTTGGAGGTTGAAATCTTTGTAATCTCCCAGGTAACAATTACGCCTCAGAGCTACTGCTCTCGGGGAAGCCTTTACCACTGCGAAGTCACTCATCTTGCACAGAGATGCGCCGTAGGTGAGGTACTATCAATTTCCTGGTCCTCCATGTTGCACTAAGAGCAACGAAAGAACGAAGAGAGCTATAAGGAATGGAATTGCTTATTTCGGGATCTCATCAGAACAAAGAGAACAAGTATATCAGGTAGAAGATAGAAATGGTAAGCCTCTGCAAACTTGGAGAGGCTTGCTTATCCCCCTTCCAGTAAATACAAGACTCTTGTTGTATACGAAGAGTGCTGGTCGAAGAGAATAATCTACTCAACCAATAGATATCAATATAGTTGTTCATCTGAAATGATATATTTTCCCACCACCAGGCCGTTTGCCTCTCGGATTTTTACTACCAAACTGCGAGCTTGAATCTATATCTCCTGCAATTCGCAAAGCACTTATCCTGTAAGCATTCCAAATTTCAACGGGTGAATTTCTACAATAGTTAAAGGTTCATTATTATTTTCTCTTTTGTTCTACACCATTGCAGTTTTCGTATACGATGGCAGGGTGGACTCTGACCACATTTATGAAACCTCCAACTCACTTAAGCCAAACAACTCAACTAATAGCCCCAGTAGAGAGCTCTCTCGCAGCTGGCTGTAACTCTTCGAGAGAGGGGTTTAGCACTAACCAGGCTAGCGTATCTATCTGCCATTTTCCTCTTAATTTAATGCAAGACTTTGAAATACCAGTGTATAATTGTTCGCTCAGAACTTCTTAAGCATACTGATCTCCTATATTATAAATTATCAATGACTTGTAAGTCCGTCAGAATACATAGTTAGCACATCATTCTCTTTGAGTATGATACTGTTGGGTAACTTCTTGTTCTATTCACTTTCCCTTCACCAAAATGTGATAGGTTAGCTCTCACTTGCTGTAGTGGCTATAATGCTGCCGCAACAATGCCGAGATGGGGATCCCCACAAGGGAAATGAGTGAACCATTGTATGATAGTAGTTTTTATATGTAGAGTGCACTACGGTACCAAGACTGGTTCCATGCTCTTGTGGATGCGAACCCTTTTCCAGTCGCTTAATCTGGTTCACAAAACGGAGACTTGAGTAATTACACTTTTAGAGAGCCAGGGGAGTGTATCCTTTCAGATAGTAGAACTAAGTAAAGAAAATGTTTAGGCGAAATTTTCGAAGAGTATAATTCAAAAAACATTTTAAACGTATCAAACATTGTGCATATTCCAATGAATTCTACAGCATCAAAATTCCAAGCAAAAGGGGCTGAAGCACCTAACTCTGCTAGACTTTGATAACGAGCATTACGGAGGTAAGTGATAGATGTCCTGCGTTTGCAATAAAATGCATTGGCGACGAACAGCAGACGTACTCTAATTTAGCAAGGCTAAAGTAGCCGGTGTCGGCATGGGACATTTCGAAATAGTCGTGTATGGACCCTTTGCCCGCGAGGGCCCTTCCCCGTGTACCATTTCAGCTCTAACAAGTACTGGTATAACTTGCCCAGTCCCCAAGCTAAAGCTTCTATGCTTAAGTACTTCTCAATGTCAGAAGAACGAGTTTAGTGAAGTGGGCAATTGGAAAACCTACCTCTCAATATTGACCCGATAGCTCCAGAATGACTGGAAATACTAATAAAAGTCTTGTCATCGCTGGAGAAGATATCGTCAAGTGCTTCCCGAAGTCGGATATCCATAGCCTGGTCAGTCTCCCTTAGTTCCGCGTCCCAAAGTGGGTCTTCCTCCGCAAATCCATGCTCAATTGGCCAATCCGGATACGCCTTTTGGATCTCCGTCTTTGTACTACGCATATCACAAGTATGAGCTCCAATTGCCTCTCTGATTAACTCTTTGATCAATGGTTTGAACGGTTTGTGTGCAGGGAGCTTCAAGCCGGAGAATGTATGCTCAGCTGTGGCAAGACAACGCATCAATGGGCTTGTATAATAAGACTCTGGAGTTGGAATTTTCTGTATGGAGATCATGAGGTGCCAGAATGCGTTCGCTTTTTGAGCTTGAGCGATACCAATTGGTGTTAGGCGTGCATCAACCCAGGTTGAGGTTTCATTGCCATTTTGAAGAGACCAGTAGCACTAGATATATTAGCTCTGAATACATTAATATGATGAATATAAAAACTTACATCCCAGTCACGAGTACCATAGAACGCTTCTGCTACGTTGTGATACCCTTCACCATGACGTCCCACTATCTGAAGTCAATAGCCATGATCATACTCACGAAAATTATATTTACATACGGTAGAGAACTTTATATTGGGTTTTTGATCCACTCTCTTGGTTCAAACGAGCAACCTCATGCTCAAATCGTTCCCATTGTGTTTTTGTCTTATGAGGATCAGCGTGTGGATCTGAATCATAGGATCGATCGATGAGACCGAAGTTTGATATTGTCTAGAGAAAATTATTGAAGATCCTATATCGAGAATGGGTTAGGCTCACATAGTCAAAATTCTTGTCGTCAGTGTTGTGATCATCTTGTTGGAAATAATCTGTCACTGTTGAGTATTTGATGTATTCAGGGGCCGGCTTCGGAGATTCCCCCATCATGACCATAACAGCGACAATGACAGTTGCAAGAAAAAGTAAAGCACTGAGATTGAAACGTTAGCTATTATCTCCAAAAGAGATTATCTGCAATACACAGCTCGAAAATTACCTACACAACGCGATTTATACTGCAGATTCTTGAATGGTGTCTTCCTCGACTGATGAAATCCTGTTGCGGGCTGTGCTTGGATGCTCTCGCCATGTGACTCTTTGAACTTAGCTAACAACCATTCCAAATGAAATAACCCCCAAAAATTTCAGGCTTTGATGTGTCTACTGATAGATACTAATGATCAGAATCTTGTGCACTTTGTTGGTGTCAAATCGTCACAGAGTCACGGGTAAAAAAGGGGTTGACTCCAAGGTACTTCTGTGAGCTGATTGTGTAGATGGAGATGTTTGCCAACGTGACATTGATATGATCGCTACTCAGTATCCCGTCGCCTCTTTGGCTAATCTTCCTATCTGTTTTCTTAGAGATGATCGAGATCAAAGCGAATTATATCACGTGATGATATGACTGGCATATTGAATGACTAAGGATTTCCATAGATAAATGTGGCTTGAATTAAGCCACATGACATCATCAAGAGCTTAATTTCCCAACATCGAACAGAGCTCTGAAGCCCGATGCATGCCAGTCAGCTGGAAGTTGGATGTTAACGCAGGTTTGAAACCAACGAGTGTTCCAAATTGGCTTGACTGCTCTCAAAAGTGAAATCGGGAGAACCAAATAAACGTCATTTCGTTGCCAAAGGCGTAAAACATAAGCCGTGTTAGTCCGGAGACAAAGACCTGCATGTTGGAATTGCCATGGCAATTTGGTCTTCTAGGCCTTGGTCCTGATGCTGAATTTGATCCTTGCCCTTTCCGGGAAGATCGAGCTTTAGCACGTCATCCATCCAGTTGCATTGGCGAGTCACGTCCATTTACTAGAGAGCACTTGTACAGCCGAACTGCCATATAAACTGCTGCCACCTACTTTTATCTTTCTTGCACATACGAATTCCATCAAAGTGGCTTCTATACAAGTACTCAACGAACCTCCCATCACACTCTTCAACTCACCCCACACATACGCAATCATGTCTCTTCACTGTAAGCGTATACATTTCCCCTCACTTCTGTTCGAGGCAAGCTCTGTGCTGGCATTGTGTAAACAGAGCTTTCAGCGAAGGAGAAGTAATCTCTTGAGCTCGAATAATAAGCTCATCTGCACCTAGAAGATAACATTAATCAGCCTCACATCCCAAGAACACTTGCTAATGTTCTATATTCCAGACCTCCCACCAGTCAAGCCATCTGCCATTGCTCTTGGCACGATTTTCAATCATGCCGCCTCCCTCGCGGTTCTTGGCCCGGTCTTCGGTGACACCTACCACAGGGCTCAAGCTGCTAACTCGAAAGAGGAGTTCGTTAAGTCAAAGGAAGCTGCTTCTGCCGCCGCAGCATGGGGAACCTCGCTCGTTGGTAGTGCCGTTCAATCATATGGTGTTGGAGCTCTCATCAATGCTACCGGAACTCTTTCGTATAAGGGTGCTGCATATCTCGGTTCCCTAATCTTCATGGCCAGCTCTGCTCCTTCATTCATCGCCCAAATCTTCACTGAGAAGCGACCAATGGATACTGTCGCTGTTGGTGCTATTGCTCGTGGTACGTTTAACTGCGCGCCTCACTTTTTATACACATCACTAACACCTATCCCTACTAGTCTTTGAGACAGTCGGTCTTTCTCTCTTCCTTACGTGGTGGGGAACGCACACCAACCCATTTGAGTAAACAGTAAACTTGTGAGGTTTAGGGAGGATGCTAGTGGAGCATTAGAGGACGATTTGCATATACTCAGCTTTCGATCAGGCATTAATTTTGTGATCAGCAAGTTATTTGCCCTCAGTGTTTTAGGAACAGGAAATTAAGAAATCTACTGTAAATGCATAATTTGTGATCTACGACGAAAGGTAGTGATAAATTTGTGACTCTGAAGGATATACCGCTACCAAACTCTGGGCAAAAACACAAAATATTTCTTGCTTTATTAGTAAATATATTTGTTGCTGTTACGAAGCCGAGTGTTGCAGCTCTCTTGTGACTGTGGCAATTGTGTGAAAACTCAACAAATGACAGAAGCACTTTTCATAGTAGAGCACAGGCGTACGCAGATAGAAGCCAAGCATCAAGATACTAAACACCACTTCGTTTTCAAAACTTTCACCATTCATAGGTGCAACGTTTCTAGATTTCAAATGTTTGCTATGATGGATAGAAATTGTCGTAGAATTGCAGCGGACGCTCAGAGGGCCAGGTGAAACAAGTCTACGCACAAAAGGTTTTAGATAGAAGCATTTTCATAGTGCAAGCATTCTGCTATATTGTTTCTGAAATCATAAACCAGACCTTACACGCATCTAGAATCAAACAAGAAAAAAAACCATATCTTTGGACCCGGTTACAACTTGAATTGCAAAGCCAGGGCTCGCGTACTAGTCCTAACATCTGCTGCCGTGGCTTAAATATCATGTGCTTTGTGATTTTGAGAGATAATTCTATGTCATGCCCCTAGCCTTTTAGACTCCAAACTTTGCACATATTAGCTGACCTCCAGCTCATGCTTTAGAGCTCTCATTTCTTTCTACCAGATCACCAACACCCAGTCCTCTACCAACTCTGACCTTCCTCTTCTTCCCACCCTTCCCATCCTCCTTCTGCTTGCCCTCTCCATTCATATCCTCTGTTTTGCCCATTTCGCCAACAGGCTCTCCCTCATCTACGTCTGCGTCTTGCTCATCTAGAATCTGCTCTCGAATGAAACCAAGGTCAAGTTTCATGCTATGGGCATCTTCCCCATCTGCGTAGTATTTTGCCTCAATCTTCTCGTTTTTGAAACCTAGGGTATCGCGGTAAAGACGTAGCGCTGCATTGTTAGATACACGGACGTGGAGGGAGACATATTGCGCTCCAAAGGTCTCAACCATGGCCCGTTCTGCCAATCCAACTGATGTCAGCTTGATTCCCAGGTAAACAGACTGCAATCAAAAAAAGAACATACGCGATTGTCTCATTAGCTTCTCTGCAATCCCTAACCGTCTATGCGTCCTCATGACACTCAAACTTGTAATATGTCCATGTTGCACTCCATCCTCTGGATCCTCTTCCATCTTTGCGAGCACATAGCCGACGATTCTTGGGTAGTCATAGGGAGTCTTCTTCGGCCGCGAGACATCGACTGCGACATAGGAGAGTTGTGGCCATGAGAGGGCATGGTAGAGGTAGTATTTCATAAAATAGCTACGTTGAAGATCTGGTTAGCTCCCATTTCTCAACAATCGAGTAGTAAAGAGCATACTTTTCTGGCAGATTGGTGATATTCGCATGTTGAACATGCGGTATATCTGATGGGTGCAACAATCGAATATCCATGTCTGCGGTGTTGTTGTTTGAGCTTCCACCAGTACCAGTTGAGAAGGCTGTCGCATGCGATTTCGCACAGGTCACGATGAATTTCCACACACTTCGTCATTGGTGCGGATGAGAAAGTGGGGCTCGGCTGAGCTGCTAAAGGGGGAAGCACCAATGGCGGGGTGATTCAGGGCCATGTCTGCCCCGCGTGGTCAAAATGTTTTGGAAATCAATGCCTTTTTCCTAAGTCTAGACTTCCCACTTTTGATTTATTATTAATATACTAGATATTTAAATTGACCTTCTCGCCTTGTGAACTTAGATTCCTTAGAGTTTTTGCTGTGCTGGGCTCTACACAATGGATTCTATACGCCCGGAGTCAAGACGAGCAGTTTCAACGAGCCCTGGAGGGGCACAAGGCTACCGAATCCTAGAAGGAAAGCTCGCGATTGTTACCGGAGGATCTCGAGGTAAAAAAAATTAGTTCTCATGTAATCAAGATTGTTCTAATACCTTATCACAGGAATTGGGGTCTCTATAGCCCACAACCTTGCAGCAAAAGGTGCAAATCTGGTCTTGAATTATACCTCAGATTCCTCCGCAACTCTTTGCAATGCCCTCGCTACAACTTTGACCGAAAAACACGGCATAACGTGTCTGGTTGTTCAGGCAGATCTTGCATCTCCAGCTGCTGCTGCACATATTGTCAAGACAGCAAAGAACCACTTTGCACATCCCAACACTGGTCACTTTCAAATCGATATTCTAATAAATAACGCTGGGGTATCGAGGAACCTAAAGATTGAAGATTGCACAGTCGAGGACTGGGAGTGGCAATACAAGATCAATGTTCTTGGTCCACTTCTTCTAATGCAGGCGACACTTCCGTATCTACCAAATGACAGAAGTGGAAGAGTGGTAAATGTCTCATCTGTCTCGAGCTCGGAAGGTTTCAAATTGCAATCAGTCTATGGCGGTACGAAAGCAGCTCTCGAAGCCATGACGAGAACATGGGCTAGAGAGTTGTCTGAACGAGCAACTGTTAACGCGATAAATCCGGGTCCAGTAAATACTGATATGTGGGCTGGAACAAGCGAGGAGTTTCAGAAGCATTTAAAGCCTTTCATTGAGAAGACGCCAGGATCGGCGATCAGGCCCGAGATTGACGACGAGGATTTGGTGAAGGATGCTGACAGAGCTGGTGGAAGGCCAGCTTATACGGACGAGATTGCTGGGATCGTAGGGATGCTGTGTACACCTGATGCCTTGTGGTGTACGGGACAGGTGGTTTGTGCTAATGGAGGAATGAGAATGGTGATATAAGATAATATAGAAAGAAGTGCAAACAAGAATCGCATAGCAGTATTTATTAGCAATACCAACAGCTATATCTAGTTAAATAAATCAAGGCACACACTTGTCCCTGATGATGTTCAGTCTCGAATTGATGCCAAGTGAGGAACACCAGATATTCGAAGACAAAAAAGCTGTCTTTGACGCTGAAATCTAGACATTTGATCTATTTATCACCCTTTTCTGTGTTGAGTTGAATACAACAGCTTCTCCCGATAAACAATGCCCCCTTGAATCACAGCAAACCTGCACTCCCTCTCAGCCAAGTCTCTGTCTACCTGAGGATTTCTATCATCACCCCGTGGTTCTCGTAAATATCTTCCCAACGCCACCCATGCAATATTCCGAAACCACATCTCAAGGCGCAGCAGTCGCTGGGGCTTTCTCTTCGGCCATCACGCCCCTAAGAGGAATCTCAACTTTCCCATCCACTTTATCAGTCTTCAAATCAGCCTCTTTGCTTCTTTCTTCAACTTTCTTGCTCTTATCTCCACCCACTGGCTCGCCACTCTTCGCAGCATCTTTCTTCGCCTTTTTGCGCTCTTTATCCCGAGCTTTATCTGCTGCCTTCTTTGCTTTGGCTGCTTCTTCTGCCAATCTTGAGGCCTGTGTTCCCCCGTATTGTGTTCGCCATTCAGCTTCTCTCTTTTCGTCAATCCGAGTGAAGAGATATGCAGCCTTTCCAATCTTGTGGCCACCAGGTAGAGCATCGGGAGTCCACTTGTCGGGAATACTAAGTAGGGGTGCATTAAGCTGTTCAACAATAGAGGTAGCAGTTGATGGCATGAACGGGGATGCAAGCGAAGCCAGGAGGTAGGAAAGATTAAGTGCCAACCCGATAATGGTATGAGTTCTCGTTGGATTTCCAGTGAGGTTGGCATTATCTAACCGGCCTGCAAGGAGATTATTGCCCCGAGCAGATATTCTCATTAGTTTCTCTAGGCCAGCACGCAATCTGACTGCCTCCATGTCAGCTACATATTCGGCTAGCAAAGCGTTGATCTCAGATATGAAGTTCGGGAAATCGAAGGACTCTTCGGTGTATGTTGGGGAAAATTCGGGGATAACACCACCAAGTTTAGCATTGGCAAACTTTATTAATCGATTGACAAAATTGCCAAGATTCGCAAGAAGTTCGCTATTATTTGCTGCAATGAAGGACTTCCATTCGAACTGTGTATCGCCTGTCTCGGGTCGATTCGCCAAGAGATAATATCTCCAGACCGATGGGGGGATGCCAGTTGCCTTGACGGAATCGCCGAATACACCCACACCTCGTGATTTCGAGAATTTCCCGTTTTCATAGTTAAGATACTCTGTCGTTGACAAATGATTAAGCATGGTCCACCTATCCTCAGTTCCAATCTGAGATCCAGGGAAAATGACCGTGTGGAAGGGAACATTATCTTTGCCCATGAACTGATAGAGCTTCACGTTTTCGGGATTGCGCCACCATAATTCCCAATCTTTAGTATAATTGGCGGTGATTGAAGGATACCCAATGCAAGCGTCGAACCAAACATATAACACCTTATTCTCATACCCAGGCAATGGAATAGGTGTACCCCATTTTAAATCTCTTGTAATACTACGACCCTCCAAACCCTTGTTCAACCATGATCTTGTTATGCTGACACCATTATGTGGCCAAGCCCCCTTAACACTGGACTCGGAGAACCATTTTTCGATGTCTGGCTGGACTTTGTCAAGTTTTAAGAAGATGTGGGTCGTATCCCTGGGGACAGGAGTCGCGCCGTCGAGTTTGCAATGAGGGTTGATCAATTCGAAAGGATCAAGAAGACTTCCACATTTATCACACTGATCTCCACGCGCATCGTCGTATTGGCACTTAGGACACGTGCCTTCCACGTACCGATCAGCAAGGAAAGATTCATGAGTTTCGCAGTAAGGTTGTGTAGTCGTTCGCTCCTCCAAAAACCCATTTTTATGAAGCTTTAAGAATATGTCTTGTGCGATGACAGTTTGTTGTTCCGTAGTCGTTCTGCCAAAGTAATCAAAGGCGATCTCGAACCAGTCATAGACGTCTTTGTGTTTCTTGTGAAATTCATCGCACAATTCCTGAGGTGTTTGTCCTGTTTCAAGGGCTTTGGTCTCTGTAGCGGTTCCATATTCATCGGTACCGCAAATAAAGAGGGTTGGCCGGTCTCTCAGCTTGCTGAATCTTGAGAAGACGTCGGCACTAAGCACACTTCCAACAACATTTCCAAGATGAGGGACATTATTGACATAAGGGAGAGCGCTAGTGATGAGAACATTTTGCTTGCCTTCCTCAGGCAGTATGATCTTTGCGGTCGCCATTGTGGCAATAATCGATGTTGTTTGTGATTCAGTGGAAGAGAGTCAAAGAGGCAGCTTTTTGTTTTAGATGCATGGTGGGGTAAAGTTTGACTCAGAGCCTCGAATTAGCGCAAGGCTGAGAGATAATCACGTGTCACTAATCCGGAAGCCGGGTATCAAATATCGGGTATTAGATTGCCGGTCGCACTTTCAATTAATGCTTATTATTTCAAACCTTTCCTCCACTATCCACCACATTACTTCACACCAAATCTCACCTCCACAAAAATGCCTTCTAATACTTTTGATGAGATTTTGGGGTTGGAAGAGAAATTCTACGATGAAGGGTATCAGCAAGGCTTAGCTGATGGGACCAAAGCAGGTCGCATCGAAGGACGAACCTTTGGGCTCGAGAAAGGGTTTGAAAAATACGTTGGGAGTGGAAAATTGTATGGGAAATCTCTGATTTGGATCAACCGGACACCCCAATTTCAGGTCAGGTCTGGTGAAGGGAATTCCAGCATAAAATCCAATTCCCAGCCGTTGTCAAATGATATGCAGGCAACATCCGAAATCCTGCCCATATTTCCTGAGAACCATCATAATCAACGACTAGCCAAGCACTTGACAGTTCTTTACGCTCTAGTAGAGTCGGAAAGTCTGTCAACCGAAAACACAGAGGAGGCAGTTTCTGATTTCGATGACCGCTTTAAAAGAGCACAGGCTAAAACTAAAATCATCGAGAGGATGGTTGGCGAGATCAAAGAACCTAACGTTGCCAGCAACGTATTAGGGAACCAGGATGGCAATATAGAAGATGCTAGCCTCCGAAATATACAGAGTTGAAATAGGCCCTCTAAGAACTTGCCAAACCCGAACCAATTCAATCTACAATATATCTATCCCAAAATCCCAAAGACTCTTCCAACGAAACCCAAAACCAAAAAAATAACATTCAAAGGTCAGTTGCAAGAGCTGTTCATAATCCCGGGGTTCAGTCTCAAACTAGCCATCTCAGAGTCGAACAACCCCTTCGTTTTAGCTATATGAAGAAACTAATTTGGAGACAAGAAGGCTTGGCTAGCTCATCATTTGGGGTGTTCCATGCCATCTAGATCAAGGTTATTCTACCAACCTTACTTACGCTGTAAATATTAAGACAATCTCAATAGGGTCTGATGGAGTCCCTCTTGGATATGAAAATCGAACATCTTTCTTCCTTCGGAGTACACTCCAACAGAGGCCAAGGCCTAATACTTTTCAAAAGCGCGACCGGTAATTGACAGCATGTTAGGATGGTGCATTAGGGTTGACGGAAAGTCTGGAAGGGGGTGGGGGCAGGGGGGGGGTTCATAGACGATGGAACGTTTAGGATATCATAATATTATTGATGTCACCATTTTCTTGCAAAGTCCAATCTATTAATAGGTAACTTGATACCAAAAAATTTCTATAGGCATCCTTATTAGAGGCAGCACTAACCTCGATCCTTAATCTATATCACTCTGAAGGAGATCTCCCAATAAGGGAGTTCTTAATAGGTCGACACTCTGTGTCTACCATACTAACGTTACAAAAATTTGTCTTACATACCTGCATAGAGTTTCTACTTTGTGAAACTGTTGCCTCAGTACTTTGTGCAACTAAAATCTGTACTACTACAAAAAGAATTATCATCGAGGCCTCTACTCGAGGCTTTTCTTCAGCTGTCTCACTGCCTTCACCATCGGCACTGTGACCGCTTTTTTGCTATACTCTGGCTTCATCGCCAACCTCTTCGTCACCTTCATGCTCATCTTCTTCGGGTTCTAGTATGCCGAGAATTCCCAGATCTTCTTCTCGGTAGCTAGTCTCAATTCCTTCGTAACCTCCTTTTTAAATATTTTGATCTTCTTGACCCTAATACCATCTTAGGAAACTCTCTCAACCTCAGGTCGAATCTTCTCCTAAATATAGACTCGAAGCATATTCATCTCATTTGCCTAAGCAACTTGTACCAGGTTCGGTAGTAACTCCGTTTGAACTTCTTTTCTTAACACTTCTCGCTCATCCTCTTACACCTCCTTGTACACCTCTATCTAATCTAATGGCCACAAGATATCAACCTTGCTCGGTTACACCTTCCTAGGAGTCACTGGCTCCAATACTTTCATCACAATCTCTCGCTCACAAGTCTTCTCGTTCTTGATATCAACTATCAGTTTGGTTCTCTCTTCCACAAGAATGACCCTTTAAACTCTCCCTTTGGTCTTTTGTGCTCTTTAATTTCCTGAGAACTCAAACTGTTCATTTGCTTTATTTTTCATCGTTAAGATCCTCCTTGATATATTGGAGGATGATATTATGTTCGTCCTACATCTTTTTAGTTGGATCAAAGCTGACTCTTGCTAACTTTAGGAAACTATCCATGTTTCTTCCTTATGCCTCTAAAAATGAGGTTGGCGCCTGTTGTAGAAGAAAAGCGGTGAGATCGAGGCTTTGGTTCTCGTTCTCCTTCAGCGAGGCTTTTAAAGAATTTCTCGGGTGATGCTAGAACATGTATAATGTAGTGTGGATAGTGCAGGTGTGGCTAGCCTTCCTGTTTGAGTATGTTCACAGAGCGGTCCTGCAACAAGTATATGGCTGTCGAGCTTCGGTGATACCAAAAGACCGAGAGTGTGTCGAATAAATAAAATGTGGAATGAACATGGAGGGCCACGATATTTTTATGACTGGTGAACAAGTTGGGTATATTGTGCGGGCTAGGAAGTATCTTCTAGGACAAGTATAATATCTTAGAGTATTCGGCTTGATATCGAGATATTTAAATTGCAACAAGCGAGAACGAAGGTATAGAAAAGCTGACAGTGGAAATGAAAGATTGCAGAGCATATGGGTGGTTCTGTAGACAATCAACGTAGTCTCCATTGCCCTTGAGATAACTCCCCACCACCAAATAAGCAAACCATAGCCATTCCTTTGAAAGTAACTAAAGTATAGGCATCTGTTATTGTGTTTTTTCAATTGTAGTAATATAGAGCTTTGAAAATCTTCACCTCCTTTGCTTCTAGGTCAAAGGAATCAGCAACAATCCCCAAACTCTAAACCTCAAAGTAGAGCGTTAAATCACATAATAGAGGTGGTGTAGTCCTCTACGGGGCTTTTTGATTTTTCTTGTCTTAAACATATTCTGAAAGTGCGACATTTACCATTAAATACCTTGATATATTTATTCATAACACTACTGATGAAGTCTTTTCAGCTTAAACTCAAGGTCACGATTAAGTACAGCCTGGTCAGAGCTAATTTGACCACAGAAAGAGTTAATCGCACACCACTCGCAAGAGTTTATTGCGAGAGGGCCTGTCTCTAAGTAGCAACTTTCCATAGGCTTTCTACCTCGCCACTTACGTGACCTGCTCCGCGAAATCCATATGCTCATCCCACTTTGGTTCTAAATTTGTAGTAGAAACCTTCCCCAAAACCCTAGGCTTCTCATTAACTTGATCGACACAAAGGCTTCAGCGACCGCTATCCTAGTTTTCCTACCTAGTTGAGGATTTCTAATGGAGTCGTCTACAAAGAATTTGAATCCTGGATAACAAAATCTAAGCCGGTTGTCTAAGGGCGGGAATGTTGATTGTGTTATCGACTTACCTTGCCGAATCAAATTTTTTCTATTTCGTTGCTACCGCCGCTGGTTATGTGTATAGCATTGCCATTCCTATTGCTCGACTTGGCTATCATAGATGATATTAACGAAGAGGATTTAACTTCTAGTGATGTCCCCGTTGAAAGCCCCCTTTTAGTTTTACGAGTCTCACTTGTATTTTGTCAAGGAACGATTTTCAAGCAATTCCCTAGGCAAACATGGGGAAACCATCGAGAAATATATTAGAGCTCAGGATAAGGGGTGCTTTAGATGAACCACTTGATGTAACGTGGTACGAATCGTAGCCTTCTTTGCCCGCATACGCAAAACATCCTATGCTGAAATTTTCTTTGAGGAGCCTTCCTAATGGCCTTATTATTTTTGGCACTGGCCGTAATAGCAGACTTTCCATGACTTCTAGCCTACATAGAAGCTGCAACCTAATGCAAGGGCTCCCTTATCTCTCGGGAACTATATGAAGGTTGCTAATACTCTGCTTAAGCTCACTATTAGCACCGCATGCTTCCCACGCACACTGGAATGTTTGATATGCTATTTGCGATAGTAGGACAAAGCCGCCGATCGAGAAGCCAGACAGCATGTTTGAAGGAAGTTTGACCAGACTGAGGTCTAATGCACCGCATATATTGCTGTCGATTGATGTTCCACAGAGTAATTGCATACGCAGTAAATCCCACACAGGGTAGGAATAGAAAGCCATAATTGTTAACTGATGATTTAGATTAGAACCCTAAGATTAGGTAAAGAAGGTTGAGAAGAAAGGATGTTAGTTGTTGAAGGTAGGTCACGAGAGTGAGGACTGTAGGGTACTGAATATCCCTACATATCAGGGCTTGCAAGGCGTCTTATCGTCAAGAAGCGATTATAAAACTCTAGTGGTGTTTAGAAACCCATTGAACATAAACTTCAGTGCCTGTATAGTCGTCAGTGTCGAAGTGTTGGTCAAGTTTGATCTGAGAAGAGCAACCTGACCAGAGAAGTTGGATTATCTGATGGATTGAGATTAACAAGCTGAGCAGAGCCCGTTATTTTGAAACTGCTATGCGATGCGGGACACTGCACTTGTGATAAGATAGAGTCAGTGTTATTGGTCTCATACTGCCTTTCACTATTATCATGTATCTCAAATGATTTCACTATCAAATAAAAGAGCATAATGATACTAGGATTTTGGTAGTTTCTCTCTTGAATCCGTATTCTACCTCTATATACAATTCTACACTGGAAATCGCACGATTCCGCTATTGAAATGTTCTGCACGGGTATCTATGATCAAGATTAGCAAAACCCGGTGTGTAAGAATAGTGGCTTAAACCTACTGCTCAGGATACCCAGGTTCCTCTGTCAATTGATACTTATCCGCTCCGGCTTTCAAGCTCGCTCCACTAGGCAACGGAGGCAAACCATTTTCTCCCAACGCCTCTAAAACACCCTGCTTCCCACCTTTCTCGAAAAATTTTGCCAACCCCATCTGTCCCTCCTCCTTAACACTCATTAACTCCTTTGACCCAGCATCTCCAATCAATTCCTTCTTTGGGGCGCTCGCGCTTCCCACGCTCAAAAGACCCACCACATCAGACTGATTCACGAATGACAATTGAGGGTAGTTGCGTCTTGAGTCACGTTTCCAGTATGGGTTATCGGCGATATCACCAGCGGGGAGTGTAACTGGGTCGACGAAGGAGAATGGTTCATTTGATCCGGGGGGTGGGTTGCGGAATTGGGGGTTGAGGGGTACGCCGTTGCTGCGGTTTGGGTCGACCGCGAAGAAGCGGCGGATGAGCTCCCAGATTCCGGTCGATTGGACTGTGTATTTCTAAAGAGTTGATTAGTATGGGGGGACAATCGAGAGCTCAGGGTGAGAATGATCGAGGAGAGGACTAGGGTAAATCGAACCTTGCTGACGCTGATAACTCGACTGCCAGCTTGCGCAGCTTTTGCTGCTGCGTGAGAAGACATCTTTCAGCTTCCAATAGGCAGCAGGGCGGGAATTGATTTGTTGTTGAGCTGAGGGATAGTGTGAAAGGCGGGTTGGCTTGTGGTGGTTTGTCGTTGGAACTGGCGACCCGAAGTTCGAGATCGAAGATCCGAGGTTTATCCGGCACAACCTCATAAAGATACCAATATTAAATGACAGTTCCATTATGAGGCTGACAATACCTCGCATTTTAATGAATACTATTTAGTATACTAGAATTTAATCTACGATTAAATGTTTGATACCCACCATTTTAGAAATAAATACTAACGATTATGATGCCCTCAATCTACTCTTTTGGATGTATAAAGTAGGCGTTTGGGGACTTTCTCCAAAGTCTAGAGAAAAGCAGTGACATCTTTGTATTTGCAGTTTAATTATCTGGGATGATGCAGTGAAGTGGGTCCAAATAAGTTGCTATTTCCATAACATGCGCTTTTAGACCTTCCATTATCCCAATCCAGCCACTTCGTATTTAGCAGAACCAGACCATACCCCAATACGCCTGCTCTTTTCCTACCAAATGATCCTGCCATTTCAAGCAGCAGATATTCCCTCTCTACTATCCAACTTCTCGGCAGTATCGGCTACTTGAGCAGCGACATCTGCCTTCTCTGCATCTTCCTTTGGGGTGCCATTGGTAGCGCCATTAGTAGCAGCGGATTCCTCCGTCTTAGTTCCCTCCAGTTTCTTCTCATCTGTAGCAGGAGCCTCACTACTCTCAACAAGCTTCTTGATCACATCAACGGTGCCTTGTGGAGAACCAGGCTCTGCAGCTAGAATTTTCCCCGACTTGTCGATAGCAAAGACACCTCTTGTAGTGCCGCTAGGAGCCTTCTTGAGACCAATTGCTCCGATGAGAGTAGCGCTTGGATCACATAAAAGTGCATATGGGAGCTTTTGCTTCTCTTTGAAGGTTGTGTTGGCTTTTGGGGAGTCTTTTGAAAGGCCATAGATAGCGAAGCCAGTTGCAGAAAGAGGAGTGTAGGAGTCGCGGAAGAAACAAGCTTGCTTTATACCTGGTATTATTAGTTTTTGGGGTGTTGTGTGGATAATGCGACAACTTGGCGCAAGGAGACTTACATCCTGGAGTGGAAGCTTTAGGATATGTAAACAAGACAACACCTCCTTTGCTCTCGTCAACTAGCTTCTTGAGAGTGGTCTTTGTGCCATCGTTAGTTTCAATTTCACCTCCAAATCCTTCAAGATCGATAGTTTCGCCGATTGCAATCTTTTGTGCTTTCGTAGGCGCACTCTCCTTCGTTTTGGCTTTGGGCGCAACAGCTTCCTTCACTTTTGCGACAGCTTTCGCAACAGGTCCCTTCTTTTTGGCTGGAGGAGCTGCAGTGGGCTCGACCTCAGGTGCCTTACGCTTTCGGAGTTCTCGAGGCATCTTTGCAATTTTGTGAAGTTGATTCTGAGTATGAAGTTGCGCGATGTTGAATTGAGGTTTGTGATTGGTGTAAACACGACTCGGCGTCGCGAACTAGATATCCTGGACGAAACGAATGTGCTCGGGTTGTGGAGACAAGTCAGGCTACAAGGGCAACGAAGTTGAATGCAGGTCAAAAGCGAAAACGAGGAAAGGAACCAAGAGAGGGAACTGGGCAGACGTTGAATTATAAGCTGGGCAATCTTGTCATCGCACAACTAGGCCAGGGGGGTTGTGGACGCAGGCTCTCTCCCGCCGCCAGTATGATCCGCCCCAGCTTTGCAGCACAGCTAAAAGCATCCAGCAAATGAAATGGCTATCAACCGCCACGGATGGCAGGTTTGTACCCCCCGATCCTGCAAGCGAGCAATCAAGAAGCCGGGGAAGATATGGATCCAAGCTCGAAAGGCAATTTATAGCTTGAAGCAGCACGCCTCTTTAACGATTGGCAGATGATTTTGACGTGCTTTCTCTCAAACACATCACATATTTTAGCTTCGTTTAAGCTCTCCAGCCCTGCTATTACCATAGCCATAGCTTGTTCAGAGCTCAAGCCTTCGAATACACCATCAAGGCTACAGAGAGTTGTGAGTTTCATACCAGGCTAAGGATGATTTCTCAGCCCTGAGTATGGGTTTACCGGTAGTCACGTGACTTCGAGAACATTGTTACAACGTGATGAGGGAATTTCGACAAAGGTTGGCGAACATTGGATTTGCCGGTGCTAGAGGATGATGAAAAAAAGTAATCTTTCCTGTGATGCTGAAATCAAAACACAAATTGTCGCTATTCCGGGTTTTCCTGGAGGTTCTCGTGCTAAACTCCTCACCTGGAGAAGACCGAGAGTTTTAACGGAACCCTGCACAACCAGAACGACTTGATCCCTTTTAAAAGTGTTAGAGGCAAAAGTTCAAAACTTTCATTCGGCCATCCTCGGTATCTAATCCGCAAATCTACTTTCCTTGATTTGTTGACGAAGATCCCACCCTGACCCGAGCTTTCTTCTACTCAGATAATTGGATGGTCGGCGACCGGCGCTAAGAGAGGCAAAAAATCTGTTCCCGTCCCGAAATCTTCCTGCATCTCGAACTTCTTCATATAATAATTGCTCTCTCCATTGACCCGCATCGCATCAATTCATCAGAGCAGCAACCCCACATCCCCCATACTCAGTACAGACGTACACGGTCGCATTTCATCTGCAAACGAGTAATTGTTTCGAAGAGGAACGCGTTTTGAAGGGTTATATCTTAGGGGGCATCCGGGTTGCCGAAAAACTTCAAGGGCACTAATCCTGCAACGCGCACACGATCAAAATGAAGGTCTTCTCAAATGAAGAGACATTCGACTACTCCTGGGAGGAAGTTTCGACCGCAAATTGGAGAAAATACTGCCCATGGAACGAGAAATCAACGCATGTTATCGCCGTTGATACGATATCGCGACATGTAGATCCGCAAACCGGAGTCGTGAGTAACCCTCCACCCTTGGTCGTGTGCCTCGAGAAATCTCTCATTCTAACAAGCAACTAGTTGCGAACTGAACGGTTAATTACATGCAAGCAAAGCGCGCCGAAGTGGTTGGCGTCATTGATGGGAGGAACTGACACTTCACATGTCTTCGAGACTTCTTACGTGGATCCAGCTTCTAAGAAGGTTACCATGGTTTCATCGAATTTGACCTTCGCAAATATCCTCAGCGTACGGGAGACTGTTGTCTACCAACCCATTTCAGCAACACAGACATTATTTAAGCAAGACGCCCAAATCGTCGCTTTATGCGGAGGCTGGCAGAAGGTCAAGAATGCCGTAGAGGAGGCGACAGTCACCAGATTCAGCGAGAATGCTCGCAAGGGAAAAGAGGGGTTTGAAGCTGTGCTCGAGATGAGTCGAAGAGTTTTCCGCGAAGAACGACAAAGACTCCAAATGGAAGCAGAAAAGATGGCATTATAATTTTTTTGACCTCGGGGTCTGTCGACACTTTCACGGCCGATAACGATTTCATCCCTTGATTAGCGTTGCATCCAGCATTTGCAGCGGCGAACATAAAATAGGGCATTAGAAAAGTTGCTTTCAGGAGTTTCAGGGTATATAAGGGTTTGAGCGTTTAGCAATGGAGTTCCGGGTTCTAGAGGTAGTGCTTAGAAGACGCATCGGACAACCTCCTGCGTTGTACATAATGTACATTATCTCAATCTCTCCCAGTACTATAGATGGGTATAGAGCGGAAGCCAACATCAATTTAGAAGATTAAAGATCAATCTACACAATTACGTCTAGCTCTAATCTTTATGCCAATCGTCTTTTTTCATCCCACCCCAGAATGCTGCGACTTATTGATACTTTCAACCGCTTAATTTTATGATAGCAATCCTATTGCTAATTTTTCCTCTAACCACAGCGCAAGCGCAGAAAAGTCTCCCTGAATGACTCACAATACGCTGTACATCCACAACAAACAGTAAACAATCTCACTAATCTCCATAAAAAGTGAGTTGGCCAGTGCGGGGAACCTGATATTGCCTGGGAAAGCTAATATCAAAATACCAGCTTTAGCGATTTTTGCATTGAAACGGGGTGGGTGGAAGGATGGGTTAGTATCCAATCATAGTTGTGTAATAAGATTTGTTTACACCGGAAAGGCTCTGTCTTACTTCCATTGATAGATGATGAATATTCTGTCTGAAGTCTGATAGAAATATCGGGGAAAGCTTGCCATTTGCGAGTAAACACTCGGGCTGCCGCCTTCAGAACCTAGAGATGATCTTTCCAATTCTTTATTATTATCCTAGTACAAAAATGCTCGGGCAGGAGGTAAGAAATTGTGGATGTAAAGAATTCAAAAATACTGGTTATCCATCACCTTGCTCGTGTAATCCTTGTTGAGGCACGGCTGCAATCAAACCTCTACAAGTGGGCTTTGTAAACAGCATTTTCACAACCAATACATTAACTGTGTAGATTGAAAATCAATGACAAGGCTGTTTTCGATTTTCGATTCCTCTCTTAAAGTAGTGTATCAATAAGTTGAATGTCACAAAGCCTGGGATGTTTATCTAGACAAACTGTGATGGGTATAGTTTAGTCCCATGATCCTTAGCTACATCACCATAAAAACCTAGGACTTGAATCGTTCATTTCAGTACAGACTCAAGGAAGAGGCAACAAGTTTTCGCTGGGTGAAAAGAGAGTTCATTTTTCGTTCAATGTAGAATATGTCTTATCAATCTTGAAGAATAGTAAATTGCAACCTTCGTTAGATAATCGTGGGGAAAACGATTGGCAAGGCATGACATGCAAAATTCTTAGTGCCGTCAGTTGAGGCCTTTCCCTAGATGCGTAAAAAGAAAGTTGAACAACGTAAGGTAGAAAACGAATACTGCAATTCCACAGCTTTATCTTTCATTCCAACTGGATATAATTTTTGTACTTGATAAGTTGATAAGGACTACTATCAAAGCCAGCACTTGCTGCATAATAGATTGCTATCAGATAATCTTGGCATAAAAAGTAACAACTTCAGCCGTAACTGCAAGGTGAAATGATAAGATATAAACGATCCCACCTGAAACTCCCACTTCTTCCTATCCGCTTATCTTGCTGGGTACCCGAGGCTGATCCGCTCTCAAACATATTGAATTCTTTTCACTTCTTGGGTTCACCTTGGCTGGGATTGTAATTGCTCTTTGGTCAGGTCGTCAACACTTACACTTGGCTGCAGTAGATTTCTTCTTGAGTCTTCTTTAGTGGAGTTAAAAGACTCTCATCTTATGAAAAAGAATTTCTGAATCAACCAAATTGTGTCAACGAAGATCTATTTTAGATTGGTGTCTAAAGAATCTCTGGTTAGTCCTTTACATGGAAGGTGCTGAAAAGAAGTCTTCAAGAGCACAGCAGAGTTACACCACATTGCTATCACTTGAGATAACCTGTCAACAAAGATAAGAGCATTCCTTCTTCAGTAGCTGCCTCCGGCGAAGAGTTTCACAACGGTAAGGAATTCCGAGGCCCTCCGTGTTCGCTACCATTTCTGTACACAATCGCTCAACCTATATGCGCATTGTTGTCTCTTCTGCACTCCAACTGCAGCTCCTGGCTACAAAATTTGTTCCGACTGCAGGAGCAGGGATCTGGATCATTGTCTCAGTTGTAGCGAGATAAGCAAGTTGCTCGTGTGATCTCTTGCCGCATTCAAATTTGTCGGAAACGACATCGAAAAGAGAAGGGATGTATTTGGATTGAAGTGAAATGTGACGGTGTCACAACCGGTGAATAGATAATCCAGATATCAGTCTAGTTTCGGATCATCACGATTAACCAACTTCACTCCGTATTTTCCTCCGTTGGCACTCGCTGGTATTTCTAGTCAATATGCTAAAGGGATAATGAAAGTCAACAAGCTGGATCGACTGCGGGAATTCCCCATTTGAGCACGGTAATTAGCATAAATGTTTCACGAATTCTATTGTCAATGGTTTTGTTCTTGAGGTCTCATCAAGCAACGGGAATCTCGACTCGGAAGGCGGAAAGCCTTCCGAAGACGCCATCAACACATGGGTAGATATGATCAAGTACAGGTTTCCCAACCACCCTTGGAAACTGCTAGATGCTGCATGAACATGAAGGTACAAAAGGTTGAAGTGTGCAGTAGGGATGATTTAGCACAATTTACGAAGCCAGGACCACCAGAATCCCAAACTGCCATAGTACCCCCGGACCTAGGCTAGCGGTTGGTAATAAGTACAGTACTGTAGTTTTGAGGTAGGGGGCTTTTTCTTGGGGCATACTCGGGAACATTGGGAGGTTGCCGGGCCTATATGTACGAGTTCAAATAGTCTCGTGAATCTAGGGTGGCCTTATCCTCTCGAGCTTGAACACTGTGCAATGTATGGATACAGTTACCTCATAGCTTCAGGTATGGTGATATTTTAGAAGCTGCATGCACAGTGGTATCCGTTGCAGGCCGATTATTCTGCATGTCACCCACCAGCTCTATGTTACCCCTCGATGCCCCTCTCAGTTGTGTCCACAGGAGTCGTATTGGTTATGGGAAATCTTTTTCTTCACGGAAATGCTAGTGTCTGAGTAATGACCCACATGAATGTAAAATGTGAGCTTTCCACCAGTTCCAGCTTACATGTTCTAGACTAGACAGGCTCTAGCATGCGGCTGGTGAAAGCCTTCAATGGGTTACCCCTGCTCGCTTCTTGTCCTGCCCTATGAAAGAAAGGTGATAAAGTGATCAGGTCGTTATTCGCATATTAAAACCACAGAGTAGCGATAGAGCAAATGGCTCCACTGCGGGTGCAGTACGAGTACCTCGTACCCACTACATATTGGACTGCCCTTGTAGAAAGCACATGCACGGATAGTGATGTCGAGGCTCAATGTTGCCTCGTCGTCCAATGAACGTGCTCTTAATTCATAGGTGTTGAGATGAAACCGAAGTCTGTGCCTTGACTTGAGGTTAAATGCCAGTCACGCTGGTGCAAACTCAATCTCCGCCATCCAAATTCTCTTAGCTTAAAGGTACTCTTTAGAGCAAGAGCTATGATGAAGTCACCTCATCATTTGATACGAACCCCTTCCCTCCAGAGCCGGATCCTCACTAAGAGGGAACGCTCCGTCGCCATCCTCTAATTACTTGGCTGTTGTCAACCCACTTCACCCTCAAAAATCGGTATCTCCATATATAATTCACCATTCCTTCCCCCTCTCGCAGCGGCTCCCACATCGCAGCTTGTATATTATCCTCCAAGCTATCTGAATCAGGCAATCAAAACCCAGGATAAAGGCAGCGGGGCAGAACCAACCTCTGCATGGAGACAGGCCGTGGTATCTCTCTCAGCCACAAAGGCCCCAGACCGCCAGGTCCACCAAAGCAGCACGCCTCCGCCCGCGCCAATCGCACAACGTCCTCTCGACCAACTTTTCGCAACACGGTACACAATTTTCTTCGCTGCAGTGCTTTCACCTGTCAAATTGCAGGGTTGTTGAAAAGTCCCCGGAGCATCGGTGCTTCAACAAGTGGGGTGGATTGGATGTGCAGCTTCATTATCTGATATATTAAGAAGGGCTGGACGCGTGCGAATCGACGGCTTATCTGCTGGCCAAAAGACTTCTTTTCTTGTCTGCTGGTGTCTTTGTTTGACTCGCCACATCGAATATCCGCCTCATTCCTGATCTCAATTGGTTCAAACATCGAGTCATAAGCGCGAACCTGTGGCATTCTTCCCAGCAGGAAATTCTATCAGGTCACGGTCGATTCAGCCGTGAGCAGCCGAGTATCGAGCTCCAGTATTAAACTAAAGGCAGTCGGACGGATAGTTGAGCCTTTTCTTCGTGTGCCTTGCAGAAACGTCTGCAAGAATTTCATAGAAAGGAATGAAGTACGGTGAAAACTTTCAAGCGCGATCCGTGCCACAATGGGCGCCATGTGAGTCTGCCCCTCGCCCTCGCGTGAGACCTCCCAATCTCGTGTCACCGCAATTCTGACCACCGATATAGATAACGTCGATTATGACGCACTCAAACATTTAATCAAAGCAAACACTTCGCGCGATGCGGGACAAGCGGTCGCGATTCCTGGTCAGCCTGATACAGCACTGCAGCGATTCGAGGAGCAATTCTTCAACGAATTATCGAATCAGCATGATCGGGTAGACTTATTTGTCAAAAGCAAAGCAGATGAGATACATCGTCGATTACGTGGGTAGGACTCACCGAGATAGATGCGAAATACTGATGGCCAGGCAGAATCATCACAGAGAGTCGTTGATAAGTTTCTGGAACGATGCGCCGATCGCAATGGCAAGCCGCTGTCGCAAAAACGACGTGAGAAGTTCGCAAGATATGACGATCGAATAACAAGGTACGCCGTAGGAATTGAAAGGTGGTAGAACATTGTTGACGGCGGCCAGGTGCGGTGAAGAGATAAGGCTACTACAAAGATTCGTGAAAGAGCAGCGTGTAGCTTTCTACAAAATCCTCAAAAAGTATAGGGTACGTTATTGGATCTCTTGGTTGGTGAATACTTTCTGACAGCATCTCCGCAGAAATGGACAGGGTCAAGATCTGTTGAGGACCGCTTTAACTATGAGATATTAGCTAGTCCTAAAAGCTTTACCAGAACCGACTTTGATCCTCTCCTCTCCCAATATTTCACCCTCCTCACCCGCCTCCGAGCACACACTCCAAATAGCAGTTTGCCTTCGACGCCATTGTCCTCGTCACGCAGGCCCAGCACACAATTACCTACGCAACCCGCACCGCAGGTATATTGGAATGAGTACGATGATGGAAGTGATGTGGAGGCCGAACCATATATGATATCAATTGACCAGGATGCGGATGAATCATTCCCTGGCTCAAAGGCCATCAGCCACATAGTCTCACGAGCTCTCATGCCAGTGGGAAAGATAAAAGAATGGTTTAGCCCGTCGCACTCGCCCCAGGAACGAAGGCCTTTAATTAGCAGTGGAAGTTACTTTGGTGATCACCACAGCGTTATGGACACTGATGTCGACGATGAAGCCTACGCATCTTCTTCGGACCTCCCTGGAGGCTATGTAACGCACTATGCAACGTTCCCTAGTGTCAGTGATCAAAAACTATCCAGATTGCGGGAGATGCTTCTATTTCGGTCTTGTCTCGGTTGCTTCGGTGTAGCTTTCATACTTCTTCTTATTGCTGGGATACTTGTTGCTACCGGACGACGTAAACTTCGTGTCGAGGTTGATGCAGGAGTTGTCACCGGCGTTGTTTCTAGCCTTTTCTTTGCGATCATGGGATTTGCCTGCATGCTCTACCGAACCGACAAACTTGGTTGGCTCCATCGATCGTGTATTGGCATTACATTTATCACAGTGTGTATATTGGATGCTATGCTATTGGTGTTGGTCGCTGAGAATACTGGGATCTAAGGGATGGATGGGTTGAGGATAGGGCGAAGATACAGACAGATTGCAGGCGCGTTTGGTGTTTTTGGGAGATTAGCCTGGTTAGTATTCACGGCCTTGATACTTACTTTACGAGTCCTTACGTGCTTTTGGAATGCACAGTAAATATAACGGCGCGCTGGGTTTGGATGGTGGATGGTTAGACAAGACTTAATGGACAACTTTATGCACATAGAGCTCATACACATGGAGTCCGGTATGTCATGGATAGCAGATGTAATAAGCACTTTGCTCTGCATATATCGAAATATTTTATATATCAATGATTTTCAAGTGTACCTAGTATAGATGGACTGCGTCAGGTGCTGCAAGCTTGTTCGTTCCCTTGATTTTGGTTCTAAGGGGTTTTCAAGAGTTTGGGAGAAGTAGTCACACACGTGTTCTTAATGTGACCTTCTACGGCTGCCCCGATGCTATCACCATTTCTCTTCGATAGCTTCGTTACAAGCAATAACACCACACTTTGGAGGCAGACTCTGCTCAGGCATAAAACTATTATCCGCGCTCACCAAAAGCACAAGACAAGTGGCAGCATCTTTTAGCTGTCCCAGCATTTCCATAGAACTCACAAACTCTTCTAGGCCTGCTTATTCATGGTACCTGGAATCAATGGCGTCAAAATTAAGCTTCGAGCACACAGAATTTCTATAAACCCCATGCTCTATCTATTGGTTTAACAGACCTCTGGTGAAAGCTAAGATTGCCTCCTTGGTGGATATGTAATCGAGGAAGTCGAGTTAGCCGATATGGTAATTTACGGATGACAGATTATGACTGTGTCACCACCCTTCGTGCAGAGAGGGGGAAGGGGGGGCGGGGGGGGCGGATATATGTGTCGAAGGTTTTGATCTATTGCTCACTATGAAATTTGACAATGTCTCCTTTCGTGATATAAGGCTCTATGACACGTCATCGCTAAGCCCAGTAGTAGTATTCTTTTGCATTTGGAAATAATTGTTCAATGCTAAGATATTGATTCTGTCTGTCTGTCACCTCAATCGCTTTCTTAGCGTTCTTATATGCTCGATGGCTTCCTAGATCCGCCTGGATCAAACCGAACCCTCCTTCTCCACCCCCCTTCCTTCACTGATCCCCTCATCGCTTGTAAATATCTCCCTACTGGTATGTACACAATCGTTGAGCCTGCACCTTCCATAACATATGGAATTGCTTCCGCACGCCCTA
Organism: Tricladium varicosporioides; assembly: GCA_021365295.1. Lineage (NCBI taxonomy): Eukaryota > Fungi > Ascomycota > Leotiomycetes > Helotiales > Tricladiaceae > Tricladium > Tricladium varicosporioides. The sequence continues at coordinate 1,850,972 of JAJTIW010000002.1, forward strand.
TGTCACAGTCACCCCTGGTGATTAGGCCCTCTCCCCCTTTAGCCTACCTGCTACTAAGTATGGTTGATGTCCCCCTTCATCCGTAGGAAGCTAGTCTTCCATGGCATCTGGATCTGCCACCTAGTGCTGTTGGTCAAGAGCTTCTTGATGGAAGACCAGGACCGATTGTTCTTTACATGATATTGTTAGCTTGTTGATTGAGCGTCAAGCTCCAAATTTCTCACCCTTCTCGAATTGAGCTTTAGATTTGCTTCAGGCATCCTCGGGTCCCCTATGGAAACCCTTGGGGAAGTGCGAATTTCAAAGCAAAGATTATATTCATTCAAAAGGGGATGTTGGAAACAAAATCTTTAGCCAGTTGACACACCACTTCATGATGAATGTGTCTCGAACATTGACAACGTAAAGCTAACATCTTGATAAAAAGAAATGTGAGCATAAAGGAACTACTCCGAGTTATAAATTGACCGATTGGACTCAAAGACTGCTCAATATCTACACCACTTTTTGCGAGAACCGCTAAATGATGTATTGACCTTTGTTCGTAGTTCTGACGCTACATTACGTTTCTTTATAACACGGCTGCTGCGTATAATACCATGACCACAATAAAGGGGGCTAAGAAGATTGAAGCATTTCTTTTACAAAGAGGAGATATACACACCACATAGAGGATAATCCTATTGATAAACAGTAACACTATTGTTTCTAGAGAATTAACTGTTAGCTTTCCTTTACAGCATTCTGAACAAGGATTGAGGCTCTGGAGGTTGCGTGTACGGTCTCCCAAAGAGTCTCTGAACCTTCCTCCTCGTCAGCCTTTCATTCACCAGACTAGAAACAACCTTCCATACACCACGTCACAAGAGACAATCTCGCTATTTTGTCTTTCGGATTCAAAAAGTGTTTCTGCTTCATAAGTCCGACAGTAGTCACAGCTTAATACTGTTGTCTGATAGCCGGTAGGTTTAACGAGCACACTTGAAATAGCTTACGTTACATTAGATATTATTGAGGTTGCCAATTATATTGAATTAATTGGTTTTGACTGCAAATTGTTTCTGAAAAGGAATTTCTAGGATTTAAGTCACACAGCCTTTGGTTGATGTTCATGCACTACCCAGCAAGCATCTCGTACACCAGAGTAAGCGATGACGTAGTTTAGCTCTGCAATGGCTGGGGTTTTCCAAACCTCGCTCAACAGGGTTTCCAAGAAAACCTCAGTCAACACTCGATCGAATCAACTGGTTCAATCAATTACGAACAATTAGTTTTCCTACAGCCACTTGTCCAGCCACGAGCGTGGCTGATTGTAAAGCTTGTTGCCGGAATAACAGGTGATAAGTGTCAGCCAAGCATTCAGGACCCTGATTTTGTCCTCGAAGGTTCCTGGAACTTGATTGGAATGTTCATACCCACGCACATGATGCATTAAGTATAATTTAATGGTTAGCTATGGCGCTTTATCCCCGCTGATATGACGTTCCAGGGCAGGGATAATTTTGAGATGTGCCATAAGGATACATCCAGAGGTAAGTGAAACCTCCCATAAGGTGAGGAGAAGCCCAGGAAAAGCTCGTCATAGCAGAGAAAAATACTCCGCAATCCAGTTTTGAGCCCCCAAACACACGGGTGAGCAGAGAAGAACGCTCTCCGAGTGACATCTACCCCTCTCTTTCTCTCCATATAACATCTACAAAGAATGCTTTCCTCCCCTCCAGAAATCATACTTCCACCAAGGACATTATTAGATTTTATCAAAGCCACAAACTACTACCTACAAACACAACCAACAACTCCCTCAATAGTAGAAGCCAAACCTCCTTCTACTTCATCAGTCACTCTCGTACAAGATACACCACCAGTATCCAGGACCACAACATTTTCACCTGACCAATCAAACCAAGACACCATGCACTCATCCCATCGTAACAGAGTCGTTGAGACTAGAACCACCAAGCCAACACTCATGACCCGTCTCCGTGGTCGCAACGCCAACACCCGGACAGTCAAGACAACTACCAAGATCGAGCCTGCAAGTGCTCACCACGCTACGCATGCTACGCATACACACAACACGCGCACGGCAAGACACTCCGGATGGGGAGGCAACAGAAGAGTTGCTGGAACGCAGAGGAGAAAGGTCTCCATGGGTGATAGGCTCAGTGGCGCCATGATGAAGTTGAGGGGATCTTTGACGAGAAGACCTGGTCTCAAGGTGAGCTTTGCTCAGCTCCCGTCATAAATTTGGAAACTTTACTAATAATTTATAGGCTGCTGGCGCAAGACGCATGCACGGTACCGATGGACGAGGAACCCATCGTGTCTACTAAATATTCGGGTTCCATAGGAAGCGTGTATAATATATTGTAGCGAGATACCCAAGCTGTACGAGTGCATAGTGGCATCTTATTTAGGTGAACTGCCATCAATTTAATTTTCTTAAACCAAGCATTTGACTAGCGATGCATTGTAATACTAGCTCTATAAACTCTCCACGGTAAACGAGTTTTAGTATAATCTTAAATTTGTAGCCTGACTGTAAAAGTCCCGTGAAGAGTTTAATTTAATGCGGCTTCTCTTGCTGGCCCTTAGAAAAGTGCCAGCCTGATATGAAAGATTTGTTGATTGAGTACAAAAATTCTCTTCCTGAGTACGGATTGTGAGGGATGGGTTGGAAGAGAGAAAGGTCCTAGGGGTTGTGCAAGTGTTCAGATGATAATTGCTCTATAAACTACATATCTTCACCTTCTGGAGATCAGATGAAGGCCTTGGTAATTCAAAGGGCCTTGGGGTCCACCGTGAGTACCAGAATTGGCCTCGAAACACGCAAGTGTCAATATTTCACTCATAGCAAACGCATAGCCTTTGAAACTCCTGCGTGCGTGCGTATATTATTTGTAATATTAATTGCTCTGCTAGCAAAACCAGTCCCTCCGACACTATTTCCTAAGCTATGTTGGATTCTCTGATTGATGAAAGCTGTTCGATGTGACAATGATGCAGAAGCGCCATACTATTAAACGCCTGACAACACGTAAAAACGAAAAAAGGAACGAAAAACTAGCGGCGAAATTGAGCAACTGCGGCGAGCTTCTATGCGAAGCCTAGTATAATTGAATGCAATCGACTCCTTTACAACACCAAATTTATACTCTCTTCATACCAATATTGTAAGCAGATGCATCAGCTTGCAGCTCGTCAATATCCATATCGTCATCGCTGCCTCTGTCATGATCCTTTCGAACAGGGTGTTGATAGCTCTCCCTCTTTGGCCTTGACTGGTTAGTCATCTTGCCAGCCATTTTTGGCATTAGTGAGAAACGACTGTGCCTTGGCCGTCGAGAAAACTCTGGTGTGGAACTGGCTGCTCTAGTGAGATTCACCGTCTCCGAGACTTCAGAAGTTTGCCCTTTCTCGGGTCGGTGGAGCTCTACCATTCTCTGGTTAGAATCAAGTGGTGCAAGTATGGGAATGATTGCAGCGTCGCTAAGTGCGGTGGGGACTACCTCAGCATTGCCCAACTCGTCAGATTGAAGAAGATCCGGATAATCTCGAAGGAACATCTGTTCAAATTTTTCGAGATCGGCCTTGCTTGGCGAAGGATGCTTCTTCATTCTCTTTGTATGAACAGGCTGAACTTCCAACTTAGAATTTCTCAATTGTGAGCTTTTTCGTTTAATTGGATCAAGGGCAGAAGTATCTGTGTTTTGGTCATTTGCTAGTAAAGCATCTGCTTCAACGGTATATGCAATCAACGACTTATCAGAGTCGAAGACTGACCGGGTATCAGCAGGTACTTGCTTGAGTGTCTTTCTCCCGTTCTCTTCGTAGCTAGGCTCGAGACGAATGCGAGGAGTTGATTGTGCATCTGGGCTGGAGGATAATAGAAGGTCAAAATCTGTCTCGTAGCCTGTCGTTGAATGCACCATCTTCTTCATGGCAGGTAACTCTGTGTAGCTTCGAGGCAAAGGGAGAGCCTCGGGGACAGTTTCTCTGACAATCTCAAGTGATTTATCATCCCGTGGCCGTGGAGTTCGTCTCTGGCTACTGCAAGGTCTTTCCGAGAACGGATCATCGAAAGACTTCCGGCTTCTGAGAGATCGCCCTTCGTCAGCTATGGGCTTCCGGGAAATGTTACCATGGCCTGTTATTCTCTGAAGCTTAATGTGACCCGCTAGATTTTTACCTGTGGGTAGAGTTAGTATTGTTGAAGCTAGAAAAGGCAAACAACTCACCCTCGTTAAGTCTAATTTCAAGTGTGTTGAGTGCCGAGAAAGAGTGACTAATCTCCTCGTCAAGATCCGGCAAGTCGGGAAGATCCTGAATATCATTGATGCCTAGATCAAGAAGTCTATCATCACGAGCGGAATCATGTGCCTTTTTTATTTGCCTTGCACCCAGCCGATCATTGATGGCGGTTTTGACCTTGGCCAAGACTTTGTGGTCTTTGAAGCGCCGCTTCTTGTTAGCCACCAGAGGTCCCTGCAAGAGTGTGCCGCTGGAAGAAGATGGTTTCAATTGCGCCGATGCCTCCAGCATTGCTTTAATTTTACCATTGATGTCTGATGGATCGATTCCATTTGACGATTTGGTACCAGGAGCATTGAGATAATTAGGTGTGCTGATACTTGTAGTAAGTCTGTGTGCTGATCCGCTTACAGATTGGCAAATTGCAGCTCTTTTTGGGCTCGATAGAACACTCTTGTTTCGAACAGACCTTCGCTTGGATGATTTGCGGGGAATAGGCGGCGCTGAGGTTTTCCGTATATGGTTGCTCTGGCGTTTTGCAATACTTGGAGGGTAGCTTTGCAACTCATCCCTTGCGGAAGTGAATTGCATTTCGTTAGAATTGCCGATGGCAGTCACCACAGATGTTGACTTAAGAGCCCATGCGTCGTCCCCATTGAAAACTAGATTCGGGAGTTGTGGAAGCGCTTTATCGTTATAGGTAGACATACGAGGAGAGGCATTGGTGAGCTCATTAGGAACCGGAATCTGCGACAATCGTCTACCAGGATCGGCTCGAAGTTGGTCGATTGTGGTATCGTCTAGCAGTATGCTTGCCATTTCTTCAATGCTGTCATCATGGTGGGAAATGCGCTGTCCCTTGCTCTGGATATCATGAAAAGCGGAAAGTGTAATCGTTGAACCTGTATAATGAAAGATATTAGCTATTTGATTTCTTCCGAAGGAACCGCGTCCTAGGTGGGAGAGCTTAGGGTGACTGATGGTCACCATGGAGCTTGCTCAATGAAAGACGAAAGGCCTTGCGCCTGAGCTCTGCTGGGGAGTGGTACACACCTCGGGCTGCGGATTTGTCCTTTTTTGACCGTGTTGCCGAGTCAGAGTCTCGTAGGATATTGAACGATGGGAGAAAAGAGTGTCGTTTCCTGCCATAGGTTGCCATGGTGCGGAGGTGAATGAGGGCCTGAAAGGCCGACCTCAAAAGTATACAACGATCATTGAGAAGATCTCAAGGCGTAGTTGAAATTGGCCTCTGAGATCATGAACGCGTACGAGAAGGAGTTGGGTATTTGTTAAGGAAAGAAAGGTGAGAGCCAAAGACTTTTGGCAATCACACAAAGACTTTACCGAGCGATCATGAGAATCGAAAGTGGCAGGAACACCTAGAGCGAAGTTGCCGCACTACACCACTCTGTAACCTTGATAGACCTTATAGCCCATACCCCAGAGAATGACATATAAATAGCTACCATGGCTCTCTTGAGGGGCAAGTGCATATTGCAACTTAATTACCTGGGTAGCAAAAGACTTGCTAACTTGACAAGCGCATGCAGAATTTCAGAACCGAAGTCTCAGCCTCGATGTTAGAAAGCCTGCAAAGCTCGCCCACCTTCCATACCTACTAGAGTGCATGGCACATAGTACAGGAGTAATACAAAATTTCAAAAGCGCGCGATCAGAGAGCTCTTATTACTGTGATACTCTTACTTGTCATGAGATATTGTTTAGACTGTACGTTATTCCCGTCTACTAGCTTCCACACGAGAATTCGACTAACGATAAGGATTGGACTAACTTGCAGTTAAGAGCTAGGAGTCGTATGATACTTAGAGGGACCTGAAGGCTCTTGCATCTCTACTTCACTTGGAGAAGTGGCTTTTGGCCTCGTTTTGACTTCAAATATGCATATTCCTAAGGAACAATGCCCCATCAAGCCTAACTGAATTCTAATTTTTAATGATGCAAAGCTTTTTCAACTACAAGGTAGGATTGTCAAGGAGCGGAGTAGTAAATACGAAATACGCTCGGAGGTTGGAAGTGATGATGGTTCCGGCCAGTGAAGCACAGGATGAAGTGACTACGACTCGTGATAGAGTACAAATATCGACGAGTTAGCGACTGTACTTGGAAGACACTCTTTCGACACTTAACCTGACTATACTGACGGACGCCATAGCATTTAAGCCCCAATGATATTGCTAGAGCCTTCCCTTGACTCTATCTCGAAGTTCACGACAAAGGACAGACTTGAAAACGATAGATGTTGTCATGAAGGGCCTACGAAATCTATTGTGCGAGTCATTAATGGCACTGGATTCAACTGGAGGGTTCCGACTCGCGTAAGATCTATTTTTGAAATATTCCTGAGGAGTGAGTCTAGATCAGACAAAAACATCTGATGTCTGGCATCTTTGTCATCATGATCTTCTTCCGTCTGATTCGTCAAACCCCTGTCGCCAAAGTCGGGGTGAAATCGGGATTTGGCATGCATGAAGACTTGGCAGAAAAATAAAGCATTGAGAACTGGCTCTGCTGGAAATAAGAAAATAAATTCGTTCATAAAAAGTTTTAGAAGGTTCGAATGTAGATCGAAACCTTTTTAGATGTTTATCCATTGTCAAACACAAAGTCTTTGATTGGCGCAACTCAGCCAGAACTAGGATTTCCCTCGGCTCCGCAAAGAGCAGAAAGGCTAATATCCATTTGAGTTTCGGACCCGCCACTTTCGTGCTGCATCTTTTCCACCGCCCCTCTATAACTTTGCACTCTTCGGTATTCTCTCTTCTGTATCCAAATTCAGGCTGGGATAAAAGTTCAGACCAAAATGTCCTTCTCTAACTTTGTCCAAGACATTTCTTTCAGGGACAACGACCGGCGACAAATGGCGCGGGGTGCATCCTCTAGTTCGACGGTGGATGATCGCAGATCTCACGTTTCGAGAGCAATGTCGTATGCAAGTACGACTGCTACAAGCGTGAGCATAACTGGGGATATTTCAAGTCAATTGCATGGAGGTTATTCTCACGCGCTGGCACGATCGTGGCAAGCTGAGCGGCAGTTGACCAAAGTAAGGAACGCCTTCTGTAGAATTACAAGATCGGTGACTTACAAGAACTCTAGTCAATGCTTATTTATCCTCTCTTCATTTCCGATCAGGACGATGAAGAAACACTCATCCCATCCCTCCCCGATCAGCACCGTCGCGGCATCAACAAACTCGTTCCGTTCCTTGAACCTCTCGTTCGAAAAGGTCTTAAATCAGTCATCCTCTTTGGTGTACCAATAGCGCCTGGTGTTAAAGATGCTTTGGGAACTGCTGCCGATGATCCAAAGGGACCTGTTATAGCCAGTATCCGCTTATTGAAGCAACGATTTCCACAACTATACATTGTCGCTGATGTTTGCCTGTGCGAATACACATCCCATGGTCACTGTGGAATTCTACGTGATGATGGCAGTCTGAACAATCAATTGTCCGTGGATCGTATATCAGATGTCGCTATTGCATATGCTCAAGCTGGTGCTCACTGCGTGGCGCCTTCGGACATGAACGATGGCCGCATTAGGGCTATTAAGCTCAAGCTGATTGAGTTAGGAATTGCACACAAGGTTCTTTTGATGTCGTATGCTGCCAAATTCTCCGGTTGCCTTTATGGGCCTTTCCGAGATGCCGCTGGCTCAGTGCCGTCATTTGGAGACCGTAAGTGCTACCAACTTCCTCCAGGAGGACGAGGTCTTGCACGCCGAGCTATCGAGAGAGATATCGGTGAAGGCGCAGACATTATCATGGTTAAGCCTGCAGGCCAATACCTTGATATTATCAGCGATGCGAAGGACATCGGAAAGAACATGCCAATTGCTGCTTATCAAGTGAGTGGCGAATTTGCAATGTTGCATGCCGGAGCAAAGGCTGGAGTCTTTGATTTAAAAACAATTGCGTTTGAGTCCACCGAGGGGATATTAAGAGCTGGTGCAGGTATTGTAATAAGCTACTTTACTCCACAATTTCTTGACTGGCTTGAGGTTTGAAAAATCAAGGGATTTTATTTTACAAGGGCGAATAGTGTGGGGTTGGCGTCCAGGAGCATAGATAGAATTTTTGTTGAGAATACTAATGATTGTAATGACTATCTCTCTTTATACATTGAGAATGATCTTGGTGTGAGTATGTTTGACGAAAGAACTTTTTGTAGCGTGGTTTTCGCTGTGATAAATCTTCAAAGGTCACTTGAAGAAATTCCGTGGTCCTTTCGTGCTAAAGTAGTCTTATGGTGTCTGGGGTTTTCCGACTGTTCGGGACTCCGCGGCTGAAGGGCGAGCTGGCTGGGGTAGCGAGGCGATTAATAGCCTCGTCTATCGCATGAGAGCTTCACAACAATTCTATGCCGAGATGTCTTTGGACACATCCATCTATTAATTTTCGCCAATCTCCTTCATTTCCTATATGTAGCTTCTCAACATGAATCGCCTCGCGACTGGCTTGCCAAAGCAGTGCGGTGATGCGGGGCTTAAACCACTCATTCAACTGTCTGGTGGAGCTTCACATACCAGTAGAACATTGCTAAAGCGTCCATCACGATACCAACAGGTACGCCATGGCTCTAGCAGAGGGTCACGGCCACGAACGGCAATCTTCTTTCCTGGTACCAACACTTTTTTATATTTTTAGCAATGGCTCCCAACTGACCATACTGAAGAGCTACTTACTGACTCATTGCAGGCCAGGGAGTCCAAAGAGTTGGCATGCTTATGCCATGGCTGGAAACGTTCCCTAGAACTGCTAAACCAATTGTGGAGGAGATTGACCACCTTTTGGGCTACAAGCTCTCCCAGATAATCGAAGAAGGTCCTAATAAAACGCTTACTATGACGGAGAATTCTCAACCAGCTATCATGGCCTCCTCTATTCTTATATTACGAATATTAGAGCAGGAATTCGGTTTCAAGACAGAGGAGTTAGTCGATGTGACACTTGGCCATTCATTGGGCGAATTTGCTGCTCTGGTTACTGGAGGATATGTATCCTTTGAGGATAGCTTATACTTGGTGAGGAAGAGAGCTGAGGTTATGGCAGAATGCTCGCGGAGAGCAAGTAAAGAACACGGAGGAGAATATGGAATGGTTGCTATTGTCACGGAGCCGAATCACCTCTCGTCCTTGATCGAATCCATTCATGAGTTCTTGGGCCACCACAGTATAGGTTCGAAATCGGAGAGCGCACAGGATGTCCCACCAATCCAAGAAGTTTTAATTGCAAATATCAACTCTAAAAATCAGATTGTTCTGAGCGGTAACATTGAAAGAATACGAACACTGCTGGCACATGTGAGGCAATTCGGAGGACATGATCCAAGAGCAGTGAGGTTGGCGAGTGATAGTCCGTTCCACAGCTCTATGATGAAGCCGGCACAGGCAACTATGAAGAAGATGCTGGAGGGAAAGAGCCGTGTCAAGGGCAAAGAGAAGGAAGATATTGTGTCCTACCCCGGCATTATGGATTGTATAAGTAATGTAAGTGCCCGACCATTTGAGAGCAAGGATGCATTGAAAGATCTTTGGGCAAGATCATGCGTCGAGACTGTAAGATGGTGGGACTCAATCAAGTACCTTGATCAAGAGAGAAACGTTCGCCGTTGGATTGGAATTGGCCCTGGCAAGGTTGGCAGAAACTTAGTTGGAAAGGAAGTAGGAATGAGTAAGTTATCTTTAACATTTCTATATATCTGCAAGATAAAAGGCTAATAAGTGTGTGATTCAGGAGGAAAAGACTTGGTTAAGGGTGGTGGGGTCTGGGGAATTACGCATCCTAAGGACATTGAAGAAATGCTCAGAGGCTTGGACGAGACAGAAGCTTCGAGAGACGAGGATTGAATGGATCAAAGACTAAGCTCTTACATGAAATATATGGGAGTCACGGCTCAAGCAAGTCAAGAATGTTTGGCCTTTTTAAGTGAGGAAGTTGGTGGGGTTGTGATTGATGAGGCATTTGGGTGACATTTCGCAATATCTTTTCGAAATAGCACACTTGTAAGAACGATTACAAGGCTGAGAACAATGTATTTGTTGAATAAATAATGGGATGCCGCTGGGCAAGAAGATTCATTGAAGAAGAAAACATACTATAATATGATCCTTTGAGATCCTTCAGTTAAATCTCGTGTCTAAAATGTGATTGTGAATTTGCGCAAGGTCAAGTCCAAATTCGAGTATCGCAATTCCTCAGCCTCGTCTGATTCCGAATTTCAAATTTGGCCTGCACTCACTCAACGTCTAAGCTTATACCTCATAACTAACTATGACAACGATACCCTCAATAGCCTGCCTAGGCGTAATAGGCAAAAATGTAATATACCCTCTCACATTCCCTTCTCCAATCACTCACCAGTCACGCTAATGCTCCTCACAGAACAATCCCCTTCACATAACCATCTTCCCCTCCGCGCCCACCTCTACACCCCTCCGTACACCACTTCAATTCTCCCTCCTCCTCTCTAGTACCCTCGATATTTTTGAAGCGCGCTCGAAAGAAAACCTTACGTCTGGTGGTGGCCTTTCGGGGGACTATGGGCTTTTGCATGCGATTGATGAGAGGTTGGCAGCGTATGGCTTTGAGACGAACACGGGGGTGAAGTTTGTGGTTGTTGTGGATATGAGGGGGAGGAGCATTAGTGGAGAGGCACCGGCTGGGGCGGGAAAGGGTGTAGGTGCCTTGGGGTTGAGGGAGGGGGAAATGAAGTTGGTGAGTTCCCGGAGGGGGGCTTAGGATAGTGAGAGGTCGATGCTGATTCATGAATAACATAGGTATTCAGAGCCATGCAAGCGGCGTATGTGAGGCTTCTCCAAAATCCATTTTATGATCCGGACGAGCATAGTCCACCGATGGGACGGGGAGGAAAGAAGATTACGAGCAGACGGTTCGCGGAAGACATGAGGAGGATTGGAGAGTCGTGGACACCAGGCGTTGGTAATCTATAACTTGGTAGACAAGATACAACATGTGGGCAATGGTAGATATGAACATTTTGGGGCGTAAAGGAGTTTCTTGGAAGGGCAAAGCATTAATTGGCGTAAAGATGATGAGTATTTTTTAAGGGAACGGTTTCATGAAAATGCTGATAGTCAGCCGAAGTTGGATCATGATTAAAGGGCTTCTAGTCTAAATGCTCTAAGGTCTATCACTCCTTTGATTTCAACCTCAACCTGTCAGGCTGCTACCCTAAAGATTTACTTCCTTTCCCCTTCCATCATACTCCAAGTACGAGCTAAACCAATTTTTGTAGGTGACGTTCGCTCCTCCCTGAATGGACTCCTCGCCATCATTTCTCATTCTTCTATTTCCTTACCTTGAAGACCAGCTAGTTTATTAAGCTCGACGTATCCACCAATCCTGACATCACTGGCAAGAGATGGCTGTTCCGTAATTTTAGGTGATGGAGTTGATGACTGTTCCCACCGTCGTACTTCAAGTGGGAGAGGCCTCCACCAGTTGGAGCCGCTCCTTGCATGCCATTTTGCACTACACATCTCCCAAAGCCTGCTCGCTGCTCGCTTATAGGCAAATATTTCATCTTCTCCAGTAAATGAAGCTGTCATGCTAAAATCAACCTGACAACCGATTTCGTTTCCTTTTCTAGGAATAGACCCAAAATCTGAATTCTCGTTTGGCCTATAACCTTTCCTGGGGTCATCCGTGTAGGCTGAAGTATTTGGTCTGAATGGAGAAGTTTGGTCTTGGTAAACCTCCGAGAGAGTCTCGGGATAGACAGCATCTCTACCATCGTTACTAGCTGGGATTGACTGCCCTGTTCCAGAAGTCACCTCCACTTCAGGGAAGAAGAGATCGTCTGGGCCAGCCTCAGCGCGGATGATGAGCTTACAACGAGCTTCGTAAAGAGCATCCAGAAGAGTAATTAATCTTCTCGCCTCGTTCTTTTGTGTGATGCGAAGAACAGGAACATCGTCTAAAATCAAGGTGTGGAATGTCGAGGCTAACGTGATGTAATCTGCTGGGCCGAAGGTTTCCTCACATAGCTCTTTAAATTTCCAAAATGTTACGCCGCCATAATGACGGGGGATGGGCACTTTCCGCCCGTAAACAAGAAGTGTCGATGACTCCCATGGAGTATCACTAGGGGTGTCAGCAGGGAGAGCGGCTCTTACCATCGATTCCCACTCGTTGTCGTCTGAAGCTAAGAGATATTTCTTTGGTAAAATGTTCGAAATCGTCGAAGTCACCGAGCCCATGTTAATCATCTTCTCTTGCAGTTCTTCAACCCTATCGTTTTCGGTGCTGTCTTCTACCTCTCTCCTTCGCCAATCTTTTTCACTTCGAATGTCCCAGATTTCACATCTTGCTTTCAGAACACCCACAAACTTGGCATATTCGTTGTTTGCTGGGAACATGCTTGACCTTTTCCCGTCACTAAAGCCCAACATTTTGCTCATGAACCCTCGTGGAGGGGCAGCAAAATCCATACCACTAGCCTTAGCCAACTCGTCAGGCATTCGATTTGAAGACGCAATGAGAACACCACCGAGTTGGAAGAACACGGTTAGTAGACCGCACAAAATTTTACTTGCAGCTCTGTCTGGTAATTGAAATTCATCCAAGAAAAGAATTGGAGACTTCTCAATCATGCCTTTTGCTAGCCATAACAACGAGTGCTCGGAATCTAGTCTCGAGCTTTTTATCCGTCGTTGTTCCAGAAGCGCCAGCGACTCTAACATAAAAGTATTAAAATGCCATCTTCTTTTCTTGCGATTAGGGAGACAATCAGCGAGTAGATCAACCATCATACTCTTTCCAGTTCCTACTTCTCCATACAGAAGAAGTCCTCTCGGAGAATCAAGTCTCATAGCTTCTTCATGGCTTGTGAGCGCGCGTGTTAAGGCAAGTGTATCTCGTTTTTCCTTCTCGGAAAATAGGTGAGCGAAGAGTGGATTCCTCCTAATGGGATGCCCTGGTGCAGCCAGGTTTGAGCCATTACCCTCTCGCGGCGTTCTATTGATAGCTCGATTGAGCGCCTTCAGTCGGGATCCATAATCCACATGAGGAGAGTAGTCTTTGAGATTAGAGTAAAGCCTTTGGAGATGAAGTGCTAGTCTGTGTTGTGCAGGATCTGGTGCGATTTGTTTGGTTGATAAAAGAGACCGATATAGGACAAGAGGATTTGTGATAGTCAGGGAAGTGATTGGAGCTGCAAGTGGCGCCGACATTTGGAAATATTCATCCTTAAAGTTGGTGTTGGCATTCCTTGACCGAATAGAGCTCTCAAGTATGAAAACGTCACTGAGATGCGCCAAAGCTCACTCTAGCCTTGCCGCAAAACGTAGATACACAATTCAACACAGAGGAATCAGGTTTATCGTACACTTTCTTCTTCTCCTGAATATAATAATAATGGTGAAACGAGTAGAATAGATCACTTTTTGTAATGGCCCAAAATGGTGCTTGTTGTGAATTGAAGGGTATACCTAGGTGCATTTACGAGGTGGCTGATTAAGCCTCAAATGGGCTAACCTGACTTATGCCTGCATCAGCGGAATAGGAACATCTTTGTCGATTGTGAACTGGGATTTGGCTTGAATGTGAAATGTGAACTGAATATAGAGATTTCTATGAGCGAAATAGAAGAGTCTTTTTATCCTGATAACCTCAGATCCTGAGCTTTCGAGTTCCTAGGAGAATGAGGCTTGACCGCCTTAGGTGTTGTTTTTTTTAGCGCGCCTAATTTGGCAGAATTCAAGGTCCTGAGGAGTAAACACGGACAGCTTGACTAGGATATTTTTGAGAGAGCCAAACCGCATTCAACACCACACCATTTTTTAACTTTCGAGGATGCAACAGAATCACCCTATCTGCATCATCATCTCGCGATAGTGCAGTAAAACGCGATCGAGCGAAACGACGATGTTTACCGCCGCTGGTGCGAATCCGACACCTTCCTCAACACGCACTGGTAAGAGGAGACCACGACCGCTCTCCAATGAAGGATCTATACCGAAGGCGAAAAGACAGAGAAGCGCTCTTAGCGACCATACCTTTATTGCTCCTGATAACCATGCCGAAATGCAAGAAGCCAAGGCCTACAAGCCTGCGGCATTAAGCCCAAGAGAGGTGACCAGAGAGGTGTCTGGACAGCATAAAGAGATTCCCGTGAGAGGCAAGAAGACAAGATCCGGTGATAGAAATAGCAAAGGAGATGGAAGTGTGGTACTGGTAAGCCTTCTACTACAAATGCGACTAGGAGACTTTTGGTCGCATTCAATGCTGACTTGTTATGCTTCTTAGACAACCAACGATACATACACTGTTAGCAAACTACCTGCTCTCCCAGATCGGTTACGCGCGAATACAAAGGGTTTGTAGCATCATTAATAGTACATTGAAAGTTCTGACAATGGCTTACAGAACGCCAACATGGTGCGATATATTCCGACAGTGGCTACGCACTTTCGTTAACGCACACTCATGCGATCGTCTGGCCATATGCTGTAAACGCACCCTCACCTGAGACCTTCACGTTCGCAATACCCCAACCCTCAAAACACTTCACCGACCCTCTACCCCTTGGATCTTTAGTCTCCGCTTCAGCCTCTTCTTCCGAACCTGGGCTTGTCGTTGTTGTTCCTACCACTGGCAGAATCACATATTGGGAATCCATTGCTAGTGCGGCTACTCTTGACCTAAGATTACAACGAAATGGAGTTGAATTGTCTATTTCTGGGATGTACTCTGGCGAAACGGTGATACAGATCTTGAACGCAGAATCTGCTGGCTTCATGCTTGCGTTTAGTAGCGGACGAATTGCATTCATGAGTGTTAGGGACAGCCAAGGACGACCAGCCGTTTCTGTGCAGTTTTTGCGAAGTGGTAGCGGATCAGCGAGCGGTGGGCTCTTTGGAAGTGTGAGGAATGCATTATCCAGGGCCTCGTCGCACGGCGATATTGCGGCTGTAAGAGCTGGACAGCCTGGAAAGGTTGGTGAGAGAAACGTCGTTCTAGCAACCTCGAAGGGGAAAATCCAATCATGGGACATCAATAGGAGCGGGCACACATCCCTTGTGGCCGAAACTGAAGTACGCGAAGCAATTGTACTTGCTATCAAGGAGACGATTCGGTCAATGAGTGAACTACTTATTGAGACATTTGAGATTCTCGATTTTGCTCATATACCAAATCCACTCGAGCCCGCTGCAGGTCAGGGCACAAGTCTGTTGCTTCTGACATCACTAGGCGATAGGCAGACGACTCATTATACTTTGGTTGAGATTCTGCTCAAGCCGAATGAGACTATGATCGGAAACATTCGACCCATTAAATCATACACAACACCTGTTATGCGCACAGCAACTTCGAACCCAAGGCTCTACCTACCAAGCCCTGGTCTTGTGGGTTTCGCTGTCTTTGACCGAGCGGTCGTTGTTGTTTCCATGGTTAAACAGCCGGATTCCCCTGAAATGCAGCTTATAACTGAGAGTCATTTTCCGTTACAAACTTTTGAAGATGTCATCGATTTTCGCAAGGACATGAATGTTGAAATTGTGGGGTCTGGGATGGAAGAACCTAACGCTGCTCCGCACGGCATCGAGGATTCCAAGTCACGCCGCCATAAAGCCAAATACCCTGCCACTGTTCTTGTTGTTCGGGGTGGGGGAGTACTACGTATCGCAGCGACCAATGTCACAAAGCTGGCTTCCAAGGAAGCTCAGAAAGTCACTGCGAAGAGCAAGCTAGAACAGGCAGTGTTTTTTGGGAATCTTGAACATAATCCGATCAATTTTGCTGTCCGATCCGAGTTGGAGTTTACTCCTGAAGAGGTTGGTGAGGCTGCTCTTGATCTCAGTCGGGATATTCTCAAATCACAAACCCCCTACATACCTTCAGTGCCGGGCTCTATCGATCAGAATCTCCGGAAGCGTTCAGCAGCTCTGCATGATCTAGCTGAATATTTAAAACAGAGTGGAGTGGAGTTGGATCGTGTCACGCGATGGAAACTACTCTGGGATGCCGAAAGATTGGAGGCTGCTATTGTTGTGTGGAATCGATACGACGCTCTTGTCCGCGAAAAACCTGTCGGGCAGAAGCGTGGTCTCCTCACGGAGGTAGTCGAGTGGATTCACGAAGACTATAAAACCGAGCCAGTGCCAGAGGCTGGTGAATTGGATCGTGTCCGCCATTGGTTCATCAACGATATTTGGAACTTGGAGATTGCTCTCCCTTGGGCTTTTCAAGTGATAAAATACACCTATCAGGATGGTCAAAAAGACCATGTCGCCGTAATGGAAACTTTGAGCGAAGCCAATGACTTCGTCATTGGAGCCCTCCAAGGCGCTTTCAATTTTCGGACGGCTAACCTTAGATTGTATGGTCTACAGTCAGAACCACTCTATCACGGTATCCTCTCTGAAGGCTATGAGGTCTTGCCACAATTCTGGACGTCAGCCTTTTTTGGCGTTGAGAATCTAAGAAAGCAGATTGAGCTTGCCGGTGTACTGTTAACGGCATACATAGGGAAGCCAGCCCAGGAAGGCCAACCTAGCGTTGAACTGATTGACAAAATCAAAGGAGAGCACGGTCTTCTAATCGATATGTCCATAAGAGCCCACAATGAGCGTGTCCGGTGGAGTTCCGTACAGGACGACCCACAATTGCAGATTGAGGCTGAACAGATGACTGTTGCACAAGAAACGGCAGTAGATGGTCAACTCAAACAGCTCGCCAAAGACCTTGGATCACCTGGTGAAGCTATCTTGTTGGCCGAAAAGCATGAGATCCTTCCAACCCTTGCATACGTTCTGATGTACGAGCTTAACGAATGCTCAAGGAAGGCAAATGCCAACTCCAAGAGTGAGGCGAACCTGGCCGCCCAGGATATTAACGATGATCAGTCTGCTGCATTGAAGATGACTGTTAGGCAATGTTTTAACAAGTTCGGTAAGAGATGGGCTGATGCTTTGTATGGACTTGATATTGAGCTTGACTCGATGAATGTTCTACTTGATGGCTTTCCAGAAGAATTCCCCTATCTCACGACATACTTGCGTAATAGGCAGGACTGCGGGAAGATTGCTTGGATACATGAGGTTACACGGAACAAAGATTTTGACCAGGCATCTATGATTCTCCTAGATCTTGGCTTACAGCGCGAACAAGATCTATGGAGCAAGAAAATCGAACTAAGCATTGGGAAATTAGCTCGACTTGCTGGGAAAAACTACAGCCAGAAAGACGGAATAATTATCCCTGATGGGGGTAATACTGAACTTACCGCAACACATAATGAGCTTAGCCTTATCAAGATCCAGGACACCGTCTACGAATACATCCTCCCTGCCATCGCTGCTGCCATCGACGATAATGCTGAGCTTCAACTAGCTCTGGAAGCACACGGCAACAAGCTCTCGCGGAAACAGCCAGCCTTCTCTTCACTTTTGAAAGACAAAATGGGTCATCTTGTCAGGCATATAGCCATGAAAGGAGCAGACTTGGTCGACTTGCTTACATTAATGGAAGACAATGACTATAATGAGGACTATGTCTTTAGGGGCGAGCGATTTTACTTAGCACTAAAGGCGTCTCAGCACGGCATTGACGAGAAAGAGGAGCGGCTAACGATTCAACGTATGATCTGGAGGAGATGCATGTTGAGGGATGATTGGAGCCAAGTAAACAACACTGATATGAAGGATGATTCGCAAATTCAAGATCAATTGAGACAGACAGCACTTTATCTCACATTTAAAAACTGCCTGAAGAATAGTAAGTTGGGCTAGATTTTGTGCTCTCCCAAACTTTCACTGACTTCAGCTAGATCTATTTAACAAAAAATCATCCATCAAACCAATTAAACCACAAGAGATCCTAGGCGCCTATACGGATGGACTAGATCGACGCTTTGATGGATTAGATGTGAGCTTTCAGGAGAGAATCATGAAAGATTTCGAAGTAGAAGATGATGCTTTCAAAGTCTACATCGAGAGATGTAGACTTGAGAACTGGCACACGGGAGCCCTGGAGCTTGCCCAGCAGGATTTTGCTCAAGAGATGGCTGAGGAGACTGAAGATGGATCAAAGATGCGCCAAGCAAAGACAGCATTGCAAGAAGCAGAGGAAGCTATCTCCAAGAAGGAGCAAACCGCGGCTGAGAATTTGTTGCGTGGAAAGATGTCTTCGAGGCCGAGGCCGAGGTTGAATGGCAGCTTTACCAAATCAGTTAAGTACTGAGCATTTGTTGGATCATTTTGCATTTCGGAAGGCGACAACGGCACTTGTACACTTTACAAAAATTTCGTGGAAGCATTAGTTGGCGGACGGACCGCAGGGGATGAATTGCACTGCAGTGTAGAATAGGTACAATAACGAGATGATGTTTATGGGTCATATGAAGCAGCTTCTACATTAGGAATCGACGTGAAATTGGAAGCCAAGGCGAGGAACGTTCAAATCCAATAACCTGCAACTGCAGGGTACATATGTCATGGGGGTTGCCGTCCAACTTGTCTATGCAGATTGAAGTTCGACTGAGAAAGCTCCGAGGATAGGTAGGCATGTGATCAAGCAATCTTCGGGCTCGAGTCGTGACTGATGAAACAAACGCGGAGCGCTAGAAGGGGTGCATCAATTCTTCTTACACCATTGTCCTTGAGGTCTAGCCTTTATATTCAAGACTAATCCAACGGTTCGCAGCAGCCTCGACGCTCTTGTCTTGCACTAGAAGCACGCGAATAGGACGGTTCGTTGAAAAAAGCTCTCAGGACGTGTTCTTGCAGGATGTCTTCTTGTGCAACCGCGCATTGTTCCAGGCACGCTCTAATTACAAGACCCCATGCGCCCGGAGATGGACAAAGCCAATTAGGAGGTAGCAATCCTCTCCTATTTATATCCCGGCGATTGGAGTGCAGCTGCATATCCGCAAAGTTCTGCCAGTATTGCACTGCTGCATAGCCCCTGAAACGCTCAGGACTCAGGAGTCCAGAAGAGTTGTCCTTCAGCAGTTGTATGGAAGTAAAACTCTCCACTGTTGTGGTGGTGACCACAGTATTCTGGTAAAGCTGTCACTGCGGCGATATCTGTATCTCGCCTGTCTGGTGACACATGTTCACGCGGTGAGTGTGCTTTACAAGCACAGGCGGATGCAAATGCCCTTGAGAGAGCCACTTGGATGATCTTGCACAGGGCAACAGAGTTCAACAGCTCAATCGGCGAACAACAGTTGCATTTGTAGTAGCCGCCTTTCTGTATCAAAGCCGCAAGACGCAGCCAGTGTGCACACCGCATTACTTTACAGGCTTCTCCACTTCCTTGGGGTCTCACCGTCCACTGCAAGTCCGTGACCATTTGGTGGAGCTGGCCTGGTGCGCAGTTGTTGACTCGCTGCGCATTTCTAGGTCCAGCGCCTCAGGCTGCAAGGCTCTCTAAAAGTAGATTCGCCCCTGTAAGCCGCGCCTGCCATAGTTTCTCCTGCGTGCTGGTTTGCACTTCTCTCTGCAAGACTGCAATCCCGTCAGCTCGCTGTTCACGAGGTCCAACATTCCTCTGTGTGCCTCCTTCGGCCCGCAGATTCTTCACGACAGTGTCTTCCTTCGCGAGACCCTCACGATCCTTTCAATTGTAAGATCATCCTCGGCTTCAACGTCCTGTTGCTCGTCCCCCGTCTGCAGCCAGTCCGATTCAGGTGCCTGAGCTTTCGCTTCGAGGGTGAGTCCCGCCCAATTTCAACCTCAACCTCATGTCCTCGGACCTCCAAACCCTGATCAACCACATCTTTTACTTCTCACGAACTGGCTCGCCGTCCTGATCCATTATTTGTTGGCACAGGCATGCTAATGGTCATTGTTGCTACAGACGTCGCGTCCCTCCGGTTTTCGAGCCTCGCGTCCCTCGAGTAGGCATTCATATCCTCCATCAACAGCGTTGACGTTCAATCTTCCACCGAGCTCGTAACAGAGCTGCTCACATCAATCCGATGGCGTCCTCTTCCTCAAATGTCGTCGGCGTCCACTACCGAGTGGGTAAAAAAATCGGAGAGGGGTCGTTTGGTGTAATTTTTGAAGGGACAAACCTGTTGAACAATCAACAAGTGGCCATCAAATTCGTATGTCGAACCGTCGAGCAAACACTAAACCCATATTCACACCATTCATGCCGTGGAGAAGGGATGTGGATGGAATTCAGCACTAATGCTTCGTTCTAGGAACCTCGCAAGAGCGATGCTCCTCAGTTAAGAGACGAGTATCGAACATATAAGATCCTCGTCGGCTGTCGTCAGTTTGCCAGTTTAGAATTGTAGAGTCTCAATACTAAAGTTTCATAGCTGGAATCCCTAATGTCTATTATTTCGGCCAAGAAGGCCTCCACAACATCCTCGTCATCGACCTTCTCGGCCCCTCCCTCGAAGACCTGTTTGACCACTGCAATCGAAGATTCTCTACCAAGACTGTTGTCATGGTAGCAAAACAAATGGTTCGTTTCACGGCTCTTCCAGATCAGAATGTCATGTTAATTAATTTAGCTCTCGAGAGTTCAAACAATTCATGAGAAAAACCTCATATATCGAGATATAAAACCAGACAACTTTCTCATTGGCCGTCCAGGCTCGAAATCTGCCAATGTAATTCACGTGGTGGATTTTGGCATGGCAAAGCAGTATAGAGATCCAAAAACGAAGCAGCACATACCTTATCGTGAAAGGAAATCGCTGTCGGGTACCGCAAGATACATGAGCATTAACACGCACTTGGGTCGAGAACAGTCGAGAAGAGATGATCTCGAAGCTCTGGGACATGTTTTCATGTACTTCTTACGTGGTGGTTTACCTTGGCAAGGATTGAAGGCTGCGACGAATAAGCAAAAGTATGAGAAGATTGGTGAGAAGAAACAAACGACAGCCATCAAAGACCTGTGCGACGGTTTCCCAGAGGAGTTCAACAAATATCTAAGCTATGTTCGAAACCTTGGCTTCGAGGATACCCCAGATTACGACTACCTCCGAGACCTTTTTACGCAAGCTCTCAAGAATACTGGGGAGGTTGAGGATGGAGAGTATGACTGGATGAAGCTCAACAATGGCAAGGGATGGGAGGTCATGAAACAGCACCCATCGCAAAATATGCTTCACCATCCAAATGCTGTACCAGGAGCCTCAGCAAGAGAGTTACACGGAACCACACGGGGAGGAAATAGCACACCAGGTCACCTCACTGCCGCCCGTTTAAACGCCGCGCAACCCCCGCCACCATCCCCGATCAAGCCGGGGATGGGCAAGACGCGCGATCGACCAAACGCCCAAGGCGGATTGGTCCCAAAACGCAGCAGCGGAGCGGCGGGGGGGCTCCAAGACGTCGCTACTCCAACCGGCTCAACCCAGGCGCAATTCCAAAACAGTTCGAACAATCTCCCACAAAGAATGACTGCCCAGCCAAATATGACTGCCCAGGTTCAAAACGGGCAACGCCAGGAGCCCCAACTGTCGGGCTTCCAGAAACTAATGAAGACCCTCTGCTGCGGTTAGTAGTATTCCAGCTAGACTCCAGAACAAGCAGCTAATGTCTATCCTAGGATGAATATATCCTCATGAATACACCAGAAAACCAACTTGAATCCACTTTCCCGACTCTTCGCCCTTTGTCCTTTCATGAGGGCGTTAATGACCCAAAAACCGCACTCAAAATCCTTCCTAATCAAATCATTACTCTTCCTGCAACCGAGCAGTACCTCGCACATCTTCCTCTCTGCTTTCAGCAGATACGACTCTCGTTGTTTGTCCATACATGTCCACTACAGCCTGCTAGGCTTTGCATAGCACCATCCATGGGTCTTTCATGGCGCACGGTTTATGTCCCAGAGTTACTTCAAGATTAATATTTTGACTTCCGTTTTCTCATCGGCGTCGCATTCCTTTGACGGGGCTGTAAGCACAAAGATGGATAGTCCTACTTGCATGGAAGGGACCTATGATAGTTATAGCTTTCTAGTTCGGAGCGAAGCAATGGCGAACGGTGAAATAGATACATTGGACTTCAAAAGATTTCGGGTCCAGATTAACTAAATGGAAAATTTCAAGTCAAACTGTTCAGGAATGAATTCATTATATAATATATCAACCCCAATGTGTGCATTGCCTAGGTAACGACGCCACTTCTCACTCCTGATATCTTACAACTGATATTCCATTCCTCTAACAATATCCGCTGCATGCTTATGTCAACTTCTGCTTGATGAAGAAGGATCTAAGGTGCGAGAGTTGCCAAGCACAAGTAATGCCCAAAACGACTAACTGAACCATTGTCCATCTCACAACCCTCGCATTTGTAGACTCTGATTGATCTCTGAACTCAGCTTCCCGTTCCTACAAAATAGATTAGTAAGATGACGATATTCCTTAAGAGAAGGTAGACTTACTCGCTGGAAAACTTGTTCACGTCGAATATCCTGCAGCCTTCCATTCAAATCTTTAACCTTCTGGACAATATCCTGAATTTTGCCCTTATCTGTGCTCTCAATCTGGCTTGTCTCTCCAATAGCCAAATCGAGGGTCAACTTTATTCCTCCTGTGGGATGTAGGGCTGACAGCCATCCAGTACCACCAGATGTTGAGGATGGAGTGAAGCAGATCTTATGGTCGCCTGAGTCGGCGGCACTGAATGTGAATCGCCCAGATGAGGATCCTTTCTGCGAAACGACTCGGTGATCATTATCAAATACTTCCTACAGGAGAGTTAGTACTTGGATTAGGGGAGGATTAGGGGAGGATTAGGGGTTCTCAATTGTGGACTCTCAGAACGTACATCAACAGAAATGAAAATATTCAATCCGTCATGCTTCTCCCACAACCTTCGATCATCATTATATTCCTCCGCACTGTAATGTCCGACAACTAGTGTATCCTTGGGCAATTCCTCGAAGAAACATTTCGGAGTCGTCCCATCAATGTAGAAATATAGTGATTGCACTGGAGCAAGCAGCGCGCTCAGTGATAAGATTGGGAGTATCGACCGCATGGTTGACCTTTTGCCAGAGGACTAGACGTTTAAAGCGTGGGTATTGCGCGTGCAAAAGGGGTGAGATGTAGAACTCGCGATATGCCACGTTCGGTTTCCAGAATTTTGGTAGCATGTCACGTGGAGATTAGGGAAGCGTTAAACGCGACTTCTTCGGAGATCGCATACTATTCAGTTCATCAACTCTACGCAACAAGCCATCGATTCCATCAATTTAGGAACTCAAAAGCCCCCCGTCCGGTCAGCCTTATCCAGGCCCCTTGAATATGACCTCTCACGATGTGCGCGACATGCTCGATCTGCCAGATGCGGCCTCTCGACCCGTCAAGAAACAGAAACTCGCAGCTCCACGACCAGTATTGAAAGGTCTTGCACGTGAAGTACAGAACCTGAGCGGAGACAATCCTATTGCGATCGTGCCAGAGGTTTCCGTATTCAAAAAGAGGCGATTCGCGAATCGAAAACCAGTTACAAAATGGGAGCTAAAGCCTTTCAAGAACTCGGCCAGGAAAGATGGATCGCTGATATTACGGCATTGGAGGCAAAAGGTGAAGGTAGATGCGCGGCCTGAGAATATATCCTCTGGGGGAGATACCAATATGGAGGATGTGGATGTGAAGCTTGAGCCAGAGGTCGCAGAAGAATCAACGTTTGCGAAATATAATGTTCAAGTACAGGTCCCGCAATACACAGAAGAGGAGTATAATTCGAGATTACAACACGAGGAATGGACGAAAGATGAAACAGACTACCTGATAAACTTGGCGCAGGAGTATGATTTAAGGTGGCCAGTGATATGGGATCGATATGAGTACAAGCCACCAAGTGCAGAGACAAACGGGGAGCCCGCTACAAAAGCAATGGCAATAGTACGGACTATGGAAGATATGAAGGAACGATATTACCGTGTTGCTGCAGTCATAATGGCTATCCGCAAGCCTCCAATCAAAATGAATAGCGCTGAATTCAACTTACACGAAGTAATGGCAAATTTCAATCCAGCCCAAGAGAAGGCCCGGAAGGACTTTGCAGAGAAGGCCTTCCATAGAACAAAAGAGGAGGCCAGGGAAGAAGAAAGTTTACTATTGGAGCTTAAGCGCATCATCGCCAGGTCAGGACGGCTCAACGATGAACGGCGAGAGTTATATGCTTTATTGGATACTCCACCAAGTACTGGCAATGTTGGCGCTTTCAGCACGAGTCAAGGCTTACAGCAACTTCTTCAACAACTCATGACCGCTGATAAATCCAAGAAGCGAAAATCAATTATGGGTCCAGATGGAATGAGTCCAGCTACTGGAACAAACAATCAAAACCAGCCTACCAACTTCGACCAGCGTCGGGAGAGCTCAGCACGAGAATCAATTTCTGGCCCCAGCGGCCCTTCAAATAACAAAAAAGGACCTCAGGGTACAGACCGACGGCTACTGACTGAGGAGGAGGAAAGAATCTATGGCGTTACTCATCACGACCGCATCAGCACCACAGGCCCCGCCTTCCGGCATGAAAAAATCAGCAAACCTCTCATCACCAAGTCCGCTGTCATGCAAGCCAAAATCACCAACGTCCTCAGCGAGCTCGAGATCCCGACACGGGTCATCATGCCAACCGCTGAAGTGGCCGAAGCGTTCGACTCTTTGCTGCAAAGCATCAACGTGTTGCTTGAGTCGAGAAAGGTGGCTGACAAACTTGCAAGCGAGTTAGCTACCGCAAAGGCTCTTAAAGCTGAGCGAGAAAAGAAAGCAAACGCGGTTCAAGGAGAGGCTGCAAATGAGGGTGGCAATGGTGCGGCCGCGGAACCAGAGGTTAAGACAGAGGAAAGAGAAAAGAGCGCAGCCCCTAGTGTGCATAAGCGGAGTGCGAGTGTTCTAAGCACTGTTAGTGATAAGAGCATGAAAAGGCAGAAGAAATAGTACTATGCATGTATGAAAATAACTTATAATAAGGCATAAATATGCACTTCCAGCTGCTCAAAGCATTTACCACCTCAACTACGTTCCCACATGACTTGTGACATTTCACTTTTGCTGTACAGATACATGTTTGATGGCCACATTTGTTGTAGGCTTTTCAAGAACCCGAGGGGGTGGGGGGACCACGTCTAGAATTGACAATCATCCTTCGACGCGTGCTCGATAGGGGAAGGTACATATCAACAGCTTCTTCCAAAAATTTAGAACACAGGACTAACTTAACTAACAAGGCATTCAGACAAACCATGCATATCATTCCTAATGGTATTATGGGTGGCGTAATATATATTCTACCCAAA
The DNA here is from genome assembly GCA_021365295.1 of Tricladium varicosporioides. Classification (NCBI taxonomy): domain Eukaryota; kingdom Fungi; phylum Ascomycota; class Leotiomycetes; order Helotiales; family Tricladiaceae; genus Tricladium; species Tricladium varicosporioides. The sequence continues at coordinate 1,876,494 of JAJTIW010000002.1, forward strand.
TGCAACTCCTTCCGGCCACCATAGTATTCATTGACTGCAAATTCCTGAACTCATGTGACGTACCTTATTGTCTGCATAGCCAGAGATCTCTAAGGAGCTATCCCCTACGAAGAAGGCCCTCAAAAGCAGTATGTCTTCTCTTCATACGATGCCACTTCCAAAATGCTGTGCTGAAGCTTTCTTTCAGGTTTGGAAACGAAAGTGCTTCAAATGCGAAGCAAGCCCTCACCCCAATACAACACTTCAACGAAACAGAACCGCCACAAGGCCTATAAGTAAAATATGTACCAAATGGCACTTTCAGTTTCTCAAACTGCCTCCTCATATTACCAAATCGTAAGCTTTTGTCTCCTGGGCTCGTTCACTTATGAAGCATTCGCCTCCTAGGTTCTCGCTAAGCGAGTGTGTGAGGCCACTTACTCAGACATTTGATCCCGTATCATACTCTTCTACACCCCAGCCTCCTTTCGGGTGTTAGCTTTCGAAATTGATGGGATGGGCTACAGAGGATCACCCTCAAGGGCTAGATAACTTCTACGCCACGTGAAAGTAGTTCTGGTGATGCGGTGGGTAAGTCACTTGAGCGAGACGTTGTCACGATTTGTGCCACTTTAATATATCTCAAATGCTTGTGTTGATAACGCTACTATTAGCATCCTCTAGCAAGTCAAATTTACTAGCGTGATATACAACAGGGTTTCAAATTATCATCTGATTATGTTGAGAAAGAAATAGCTTAAGCGAGGTAATGTCTTAGGCGAATTCGGACCGAGAATACCTGTTCCGCTTGCTTTAAGTCACCAAATACGTGTGCTAGTCTCGAAGCGAGCTTTCTATATCACAGCGAAGAGTGAGAGAAACCTATGAATCAGAGGCATCCGGATGGGTGAGTATGTCTTCAAAGGTCAAGCAAACGATGGAGACTGTCAAGCATGGTGAACATGTCCGAAAAGAAAAAATTGTCTGGTATTTTTGCCCTTCGTCGGCATGCTTATTATACACAAAACCTGAATATTCTTCCCAGTAGCCCGTCAGGGTAGTTACTGTGGACTGCCAGAGCCCTGCCCATTCCAATCCAGAATCCCAATCCTTCCAATCCCAATATTTCCTAATCCCAATTCCATCAAATCATCTAAAGAAGCCGTGACTGTACGTTTACGTGTCTTTCCCTCCCGCTATGCTAATTACAAGTGAGGAAAGAAGCTCCCCAAGTCTGAAAATAAAAATTAAAGAAAAGTCCCTGTGAAGAATTCCCACCGCTATGCAACGTTATTGCGTATTTGAATATTCCAAATGTATGAAAGTCGGTCATTGCGCATAATTGCGCAACGAGAAGGAAATAGGGTCGGGGTATAAAAGGAAAATCGTTGAGCCTTCGAATGCGAGTTAATTTTGGTCGGGTGGATAGAGTCCTCTCATGACACGAGCTGGGTTGCCGCAGACGACGGTATATGGTGGGACATCCTATGAATAGATTAGCACAGGGTTGAAACTACCTGTCGTGTGGATATCCTGCTTACCCTTGTGACGACAGAACAGGCCCCCACCGTACTGCCTTTCCCAATGGTTCGACCTGGCAAGATTGTCACCCCGCCACCGATCCAGCAATCGGCGTCGATGGTAATCTTTCTTCCTAAGCTTGGGCCTCTCGATCCAAGTCGTCTCTTGGGGTCAATTGGCAATGTCGCTGTGTAGATGTTGACATTCGGGCCAATGTTGCATCTATCGCCTATTTTCACCTCGCATGTATCGAGGATGGTGCAGTTCTTGCCGATTGCTACATCCTGTCCAATGGTAATGTTATAACCATAATCGCAATTGAATGGCGCTTCCACAACGACATTCTCGCCAACTCTACCAATCGGAGAGTTTGGGGATGCTTGGGTAGGGGAGATGACATTCTCACGAGGCTGAAGAATGTCTCTGAAGAGTCGAGCACGTTCTTCAGGAGAAACACCGTTGTTGGGATTGGTGCTACTATTGAAGCGTGAGCAAGCTCCATTGCACCGCTCTCGTTCTAGAACTAATTCTTTATCAAAGGGGAAGTAGTGGCGGCCTGCCAGCATCTCCTCTTTCTGTGATCGTGGACGGGAGGTCGAGGCGAGGTTTGACAGAGCAAGCTGAGCTGCCATCTGAGGATTGCTATGAGGGCTTTCCGAATGCATCTGGGGATGGAGGATCTGAGGCAATGTCGAAGTTGCGGATTGAGGAGTGCCTGTGTCTGTCTCCTGTCTTATATCTTGTCTAGATTCTTGTCTACTAAGGTCATGAAGGGGGCCAACGCGTTCATACGCGTTTTTCGGTTGACGGTCTGGGTACGCACTGGCCGATGCGGTGATGGGGGTTGGAATGCCTTGTGTATAGGAGATTGTTGACAGTCTATTGCTTTCAGGACTTCCGACTGAAGCACTCGGAATGGTCGAGGCACTCGGTTGATCATCATCCATAACAAGAGAGCGGCCATGTTGAGGGTCAACACGCAGGCCTTGACCACGATAGCCTGGCAACGGCTCTCTTCGAGAGGGGCCCATATGCTGCGCCCCATATGGTGCTGTCTGGCCGTATCCATATGCCTCACCCTCTGTTTTCGATTGGATAGGCATTGGTGCCTGTTTCTGCTCCTTGTTATTTGTTGGCCATGAGCGGTTTGTTTGGTATCCAGAGCAAACAAATCCACCACGAAAGCAGTTGTTACCTATATTGAACGTGAGCACGTGCGAGACTGAATTTTTCTCTCAGCCACTTACATTCGGGTTTATTCTCATCACATTTCTTCTTCCGCCTCCTACAGGTCATACATCCCGTTTTAGTCCGGTTGCTGAAATTTCGCTTCCTCTTTTTCGGATCCGAGTTCACAGACATCTCCCGTCGTTCGTTCCCATACCCCGCGTATGGATTGTTGCGATCGTCATCCCCAGGACTGGTTCGATCATAATCATTTTGCTGCGCATCCATATTTGTGGCTCTCTGAAGGACCTCTGAGAGGTGCTCGTCAGAATTCATATGCCCTTGGTGAGGGTATTGCCGGCCATGCCAGGGGTCGCTACCCGGGCCGGTATCTCTGCCGTCATCGGCCATGAAATTCCTGTATTGTGAATCCGTTCCATAGGAGTCTCGTGGCTCGGCCTGTGACTGAGGCCGCAGGTGGTCATCTCGAGGCGTGTCCGATTCTGTTGTTGCTGTGACGGGTGTTTGTTTTGTTGACGATGGCAGCCCGTGGTTGTGATATGAGTTTGCGGAAGTTTGGTCCAGAGAGCCTGATCGCTTGCGTTTGTGGGATACTTCTGCATCAGAATAGCCGGATCCTGGCTGATATGCATTGCGCTCGCCATTCGTGGGTGGGCCCCAATCTTCTCTCTGCGTCGAGGTTGAAATTGTCAACTTTTCATGTCCAGGAGGAGTCGTTCGTGGCTGGCCGTTAGGCCTCTCATCAGATCCTCTTCGCGAACGATCAGTTCCACTCGTCCCATTCGGCCCATTTGCAGTTTGTTCCTTTCCGTTTACCGCTGTAAATCGTGATGTGGGTGACTCTGTCTGGACGACAATGCTGTCCTCTTCTGTGGCCATCTCTTGCTTTGAAGGGCTGCTCGACGGCTTTTCGGCGGCCATGGGCGCGGCACTCTCCAATATCTCCCGTGCCAAACTCACTAGATCCTGAGGTTCTGGAGCTGGTCTCGCAGCGGTCGGGCTAGACACTCTAAGTGAAAAGGTAGAAGGTCCAGAATGCGCGCGCGCAAAATCAACCTGGACGAGCGCTCGTGTTTCCGCCAGCTTTCCGACTAACGCAGCTTCAAGAGTTGCGGATGGCGGAGGGCGGAGATCAGGTGACGAGCTTTCGACAGAAACCTTTTAGATTATACTGAAGTCTTCTTTAGAGACGATGTCTTGGCGGTCGGGAGCGAACCGTAGCTCGAGCGCCCAAATCGAGAGAAACAAGCGTGGTGTTGATTGCGACAATGATTTCGCGGGTTGTGTGTTGTCTTCGTTACTTGCTCAAAAGCGCACCTTCCGTGAGCAAATCCAATCCCAGTCCGAACCAAAGCAAGACCAAACCTTGAACCAATCTCTCCTCGCCTCACCTCCTACCTCTTACTCGAGATCTTCCAGATATCTCACGAACCTACGATCTCGGGATCCGCTCTGATGTTTTTCCGTGCTTCTTCACGTTCAGCTAGTTGACCACTTGAAATGGCCTCAGAAAGTTCCTATTCCACGTCGGAATTGTCGCTACGCAGTCCGTCCTTCCTCGATACGATCAAGACAAGCACTCAAATCCTTCTCCTCTTCAATTGATAGATCTTTCTTTGTTCTGAGCACAGGGCGACGTTGAGCAAAATCTTGCGAGATAAGCTGACGTTTTGCGTAACGCGAATATCGGACCTCAGGGAATGGAGGTTTGGCGAACCCAAAAATCTACGAAGAGGTTGCAGCGCCCAGATTATGTGTCTCGAGGGTGGAAGAATTAGTGCAGCCCGGCCTCGCGGCGGTTGCGTGTGGGATTCAAATCAGCTAAGTCGTTCACTCACTCACACTGTTCTTCACGTGGCTCAGCCGCGACAAATTTAGAAGAGGAAAGTGAAACCGGTCAAAACGAAATCTCCTGGGTTGCCTTTTCTATTCCCTCGCTTTGCTTCTTCGGTTGCTCAGACAGTGTGGCAGAAACGGATCCAGACGGAGGCTCCCCCAGGCGATCGATCGATGAGAGGACGACAAAATGCTCCTCGTCTTCCAGGTGCGGCGAGGATGCGGATAGAGTACTGTGCAGGAAGCTCGGGTCAGGTCGATGTTGGTATTCGAAATAGACTGCAGACAACAAACACTTAGGCAAAGGAGTGGCAAGTGAGGAGTCCCGGCCTGGTGGTAACGGCGACGCAAAGAATAACTCGGCCGTTGGGGCGTCCCTCTGCCAATATATTGACGCTGGGCCTGTTCAGAAATTCGTCATGGGGTCCGGTGGCTTTTTAAGGCGGAACCATATCGCGCGCCTATTGCGGGACCACACGTCGCTAAGGGCCCTGAGAGAGTTCAGCTTGAAGGCTGGTCAGGGTGCGTCAGACGCTAGCCTACGAGCCTGCTTGATTTAATCGCGGGCGAGTTACGCTTGTGGGATGGGGATGGGGTTGTGCACTGCAGCACGGGCGAACAGCACTCAGGCAGGGGGCTTGTGAAGCACTACGCTAGCGGTCGATTGGAGCAGCACATCATTCGCCTTGGGCAGAGCCTGCTGGACTTGGGAGCCTCCCCGCTCAACATCAGCAGCACCACACGGCGTCGTACGCTACCACACGTCCTCCAGCATCAACAACACCGACAACGCCAGCAGGCGGGCGGACAGCAGGCGGGCAGCAGGCGCAATGTTCTCTGTACACACCGATGGGGGGCTACAGTCGAGGCACATTCTGGGAGGCGGGCGCCATAGGGTTCTGGGAGAGCGGCGTGAGATGAGATGAATACGGCATGGCCTGCTCCCAAGCTTCCCCCGGAAGATGGAAAGGACATCCAGGCGGGCTCGCGCCGGCAGATCAGGGCGTGACAGCACTCACACGCTGCTCTCGCTCCAAAGGCTTCTTCTGCTGTCTTGTCCACACTGCGCAGAACGCTACATGCAGCAGAGCACACGCTGTGTGGACGACAGAGTGTTTTTCTTAGGCCAACTTCCTTGCCTCGCCCACCCCCTCCTGCGCCCGTTGTGCCTGTGCATCCGGTGCGTCTAGTCTTTCAACCACTCCAAGCTGAGCGGCTGGCTGCTGGTGGAGGACTGCATCACATTTTGGCGTACTACCGCGAGAACAACAGATCCTTGCTCTGCCGCCCCATTGGTTGCCGCTGCGTCGGCGGTTATCTCGATTAGGCAAGGCTGCACTCCTCTCGAGACCGACTTTCACGAGGAGTGCGTCGCAGTGCTTCTGGCAAGTTGCCAACGCTGATACGGGACATCACACTCATCACACTCACACTACGAAGCACATACATGGAGGAAGTCACCACCACAACTACCACCACCAAGACGAGGACCACCACCATCACCCCGCCCTTTCCCCATCCACCGCTCATCACCTGCGACAATTACCTCGTGTGGAGCAATGAGGTCTCGTCTCTCTTGACGATTTTGGCACACCACGAAATCCTGGCAACTTCTTCACAGGGTTCACAGCCAGTCAAGCTACCCCCGAACAAGCGACCAGGCTGAGACCTCCCACAATCACTGATTACCATCTGCTGAGCAGCAGATCTGGCAATTTGGCACAGAGGACACCCGCGGCACGCAGTCGCTCCGTACTTCAGATCGTACAGAACACTCCTGCCGCTTACATCCTTGTAAACTTTGTGTTCAGCACGCATGAAAATTAGCAATTCGACTCGATGCCCGAAGAAAGATGATGTGGGAGGGATGTCCACTCCCCTGGCATTCAACGAGCCCGGCTGCGTCTCCATGAAACAATATTCCGAAGGGATCAGAACCAGGATCATAGACAATAATAGACCCATGAGGATCACCAACAAACACTAACCACCTCTGACAAAATGCGAACAGCTCAAATATAAAAATCTCGCTTGATTGAAGGGCATTTTAATAAACACTGCATGGAGTGGTTGGGAAACAATAAACTGCGATTTGGTGTTGCAATTAGCAATGGGAAAAGGCGACCGACATCGCCGCTTACAGCGTCACTTTGCCGAGCCGGCGTCTTCTTGAAGCGCAGCAACACGAACATTTCCAGGGCGCGTGAACCACTCTTATTCGCCCCGTCCGACCCAGTTTCTCAGGCCAGAGCAGCAAAGGTGAACAGCGTCTTTTAGGCTCATCATTTCGCGGTTTGAGAGTCGAATCACCATCACGTTGGAAGCGGAGGAGTTGGAGTGGTCACTGTGTAAGATCGCGGATCGTAATACTGCCGGCAGATACCATAGCGCGACCCCGATCGACAGATTGGATACCGATTCCTGGAAATCTTCACCACTTGGAGGTCGTTTGGGCAGGCCAGAGTCATCCCGCAGCGACTCACTCTAGACTAGAGAAGCAGTGTTTCTCAACCGTAATTTTCCTGGCATGTGTATGTATAACCGTGATGGTCGCGATTGCTCCTTGAGCGAGGATGAGCGAGTCGAATAAGCGCGGCGTGACGACGTCCAGGAAGGCTCCAGCAGCGACCTGCCCCTCGACGGCTCGCTCCCCGCAGCAGCGTTGTTTCACACTCATGACTGGCTCATCTGAAAACATCAGTGCTCGAGATTTCATGAGAGATGCTGTGCCCCAGCACAGCATCACAGATCACACTTAAAATATACGTTTCTTGATCCTTTGGTAAAACTTGTGGTGAAGGGCTGCGAAAAAGACCTACAACTTCTCGAAAACCCGGCCAATGAGTAAGCCGCGCGTGGGTTGACCTGCAGCAAGCATGCGGAGTGGCTTGATGCCCCGGTGGTCTTGTGAGCCTGCGCTTTAGCCGCCAAGGCCTATATCACGACCCCGTTATGACTTGAGATTGCCGGCTTACGGCGTGTTGGCGGAGGTCGGTGTGCGTGAAGTTTCACACTAGAAATTGAGATCATTGGGGAGCTAGGGTAGAGAACGGATGGGCTGGAATCACCCGAGATCCCCACGGAGGTTTATCTATTCATGGCCTTCCGTAGAACCTCGATGGGTCACGTGCGAGCCTTGCTAACGACAAACCTTCGTCAACTTCAATTCATCTGTGTATAATTCGCAGCTTCGTTAAAGGTCTACAGGATGGCAAGTTTCTTCAGGCCTTTCATAATTCAAAGACCCTCAACAAATTTTTTGCCGCAACTAGATAGCTTGTCTTCCAATCGTTCCTATTCTTCTTCACAGCCGACGTCTAAGCGCCCTCCCAACTCCCCCCTTTTGCTAGACGCTTAGGGTTGCCATGACGCCTACCTTTCATTCTCGAAACAAAGCTACCATTCACACAGGCTCCCACTACACCCTTCTAAAGGCCTCCAAAGTCAGACCTGCATTTTCTTCTACGAGATCTCACCTTTCGACCATTCAATTAAACTCAATCTCGGATTAGCTTCTGTTCCTGCATGGCGGCTCTCGAATGATACGCACCAGCGTATCTACACAGCGTCTCGCTCTCGACGATATCTCCTCCTACAAGCTCATGGCTTGGAGATTATCCCAGCCCTCCAAAACTCCCGAGGCAGGAGAGATGATGGCAAAGCAATATCTCCTGCATGAAGATCCTTTCAACGGGGAAAGTGTGATGGGGACGTCATGAGGCTCGTTGCGCGTGGCAATGTGAGACCGCAAGCGCTCATGTTGGATGGCGCTTGAAGTTTATCCATTGAAGCGACGACTCTCCGGTACTTTGGCCATTCAACATGAACAAGGATATACAGGCGATACGTCGCTGCTACTCCGGCGTCGATGAGATATCAGTGGTGCATTCATATACATCACGTACTTGCAATCCTTGTGGCGTTCTACTTTAAGATGCTGCTATGGCAGCGGTAGCTTTCCTTATGTACTAAAATGCAGACCTGGCATCTCATCACATCTATCTGTGGAAAGGTTCTCGCCATGTTAGAAGCAGGAACTCCGCGCCAAAGATGTCTCCTGTTCCTTCTGAGTCCATGTTTGAGTCATACTTACGCTAGGTGCACTGTGCCTCATGTTAGGAAGAAAAGGAACTTTCCTCCTTGAGAGACTTCCTCTATCTATTTCTGTCCAGATAGAGATGATGCCTGGAGTAAAGCGCAAGGCAACCGCTCGTTTCCCACGTGGTATGGGGAATCAGTACCCCAATAAACATTTCTGGGGAGCCCAGTCCCACAGAGCGTCTATTGGTGGTATGAGATCTTACTGCACAGTATCTTGATCTTGCAAGCAGGCTCATCCTTCTTAGTGCGGTTGGTTATGTTGGAAATTTCGACCGGTTGGGCAAATCTCAGGCCCTGGCTGACGTACTGGGAAGCCGATTAAACACTGACGTTGTTGCGGCTTATCCGTGGATATTTCCGCCCGAAGCATGCTGATACAGTGCAAACAGGTGCGAGTTAGGCTAGTCCAGATCAAGGAGTAAGCTCAATAACTATCAGAACTACGAAGGTGAAAGATCGAGGAGAGTAGATTGGCTTGAACCTTTTAGAACCTGTGTCGCATAGAAATCCGAGCTCATGAAGGACAATACTATACCAGATGGCGTCAACTGTGAAATGTCTTGGTGCATATACGGCTCAGCAGCAATCTAAATATTCGTCCATAACTGAAAACTGAGGGAGCCCGCTCTATGTTTTTTGTTCATTAGGGAGCTAGAGGTACTTCACAGTAGTTGAACTGCCAGTAGTAGCACCTTGCTCTGACAAATCATTACAACTGTCGTTAAATTTAATACCAACAACAACCTTGTTGCCGTAATGTGCCAACGATTATCCAATCAGCCAGCGGAAATTCACAAACCTCCTTTGATACACCTGGCCATCCTAGCGAGCAACTCTTGAATCTCTGTAGTCGCGGTTGGTCTATCACTCATGATCGCAAAGAAGGAAATTGTGGTAGTTTGCACACCTGTCTGGTGGGTACATCAAAACACTCCGTATGCCATTCAAAGAGTAGCAGCTTGAGTTCAGAGCTAGTCCTCACATACACCCTGGGAACATATCATGCTCGAGAAGGTTTATTGGCAGCCATCCCCATATCAAATGGCTTGAATGATCTTACCACAATGAGTCATTGTAGATCGGTCGGGTGGCCTCCGTCTGAAATTTCCAAAATCAGAGCCTAACCGCTTGCCTTTCCTTACGCGGCATCCACTTACGATATAATATTTAATACGATATCACACGAGATACTTTCCGTTAGAACATTGAGTAGGTTGTACACTTTGTCCGGGATTGGACATGCTTCTCCTCCTAGCTCCGTCCTCGATAGGGCATAATGCGGAAGTAACCTGACATGGAGTATACAGTCCGCAAATAACCTTACTTGATGTCATTTTCAGGATATTCAAGCCAGTGGATATAGTTAGCTGTATAGCTCCGTTAAATTCTTTCTTGGATCTCCAGTGCAAGACTGAAACTCTTAACCACCAACACAAGTCTCTAACGCTTTGAAAGAAATGTCCAATCATTACCTCAACCTCGGAACATCCGTGGGAGACTGATAGAAAAACCCTCATTATCCAAATAAAGAGCTAACGCCATATTTCCCGCCACCAACTGAACCCACCAACCAGTATCGTGTAGATCGTGCAAAAGACACCAACGCCAAGGGCCCTCTAACTTTGGTTTCAGACGAACTATTGGTAACCTACAAATATCCAATTCCACGTGGCCCATTACCAACAAGCCTCCCACTCCCTTGGGCACGGAATCGGCCATTTGGCCCAGCAGCCATCTCTTCGGTTGACTGCTCCCGGGTTTGGAGTCTCCCCTGCAAATTCTATTAGCTCGCCAACATCTACGCAGCCATAGGCTCCCCAAGACACCGCGTATTGGATTATAGCTTTAATTTTGTCTCCGTTAGGCAAGCACTGCGGCAAGCTTGAGCAACAAGCTGTTGCCTTAGCGAGTAGTCCTGCAACATGTTGTTAGTTGCAAGTTGTAACGTTGCGAGTAAGTTTCCAAAGCTGCTTTGGTACCTTATTGACTTAACAAGCCGTTGCAGCCCTCAATTCCGCCTTGCCGCCTTCAAATGCTCATGCACATACCTCGTCACAGTGTGAGTGTCTCTCCTCGCTTGCTTCTACTCTGTATGGAAAATTATGGCTCAGCGCTCTTACTCGAGGAACTTTATGTTGTTAATATTCTAAGCAGAAGCGGAAGGTTATTTGGTACATGCTTTTGACATCACATGTTCTCCACTTCCTTCCTTCTACAAGGCTTTGAGCAACTGAAAAGAACGGACCAATATCACAACCCAAGCCTAGGAACACTATGACGGCGCAAACCCCCTCCATAAAATAAAAAAAACAAAACTCAACATATTGCGCGCTGTGATTCTAAAAACAATCTCCAAGCCGGGATATGACCATCGCAACAATCACTCACGCCTTTGAAAACATCATCATGCCTAAATCAAATCATATGTCCTTATCAGGCATGCTAGCCAACTAGCCAATGCGACGTTCTCAAATGAAGCAGAGATTCAAGGTACGCTTGAACCAAGGTATTGTGCTGTGGCGAGAAGTCCAAAAAAATATTCAGCAATATTTACCCCCACTTCTGGAGCTTGCCGGGCGAAGTTGGGTCTTCGTATCTTAAAGCTTTAAGCGAGAGTCCAATGTTGACATGATCCTTGGTAGCATAGTATTAGCTACCTAATGACAATTCTCAGAACATGTGGCGACGGGCTAGGTGATTCTATCGCACGCTCTCACATAGCGTTAATCGCCAAGGTAGTTACGTTTGGTCCAGTTACACGCGTAGTGCAGCTATATGAGCCACTCTTCGCTTCCAGGCATAGATGCATCCTCCAAATCACCAGGTTCGGAAATGGTTTGCAGGATTAGCTTGTGGAGGGAGTTTGTCTTGTTAAATGCCTCTACAATATTTCACGCGTGGTGTCGATTTAAACTTGAACCATATAAATGTAGTTGTCGGCGGCAAGGGTGGCATGAAATAAGGAAACCTACTACTAATGAGTAATTTTACGATTTGGGAAGTTATTCAACGTTTCACTTGGGAGAGTTACAAGTCTCAATTGGGTTATTGCCTCCTCTCGACTTCCCTGCTATGCTAGCAATACCAAAAACTAGGCCCAGTTCCCATCTATCAAAAGTATCAGAAAATTTTAGCTTCCCATAGTGGGAAAATTTTTAAAAAAAATAAGGGAGAAACTCCCCGGGAAAGGCTTGAACTTTCAACCTCTCGATTGCAGGTATGTTAACAGTCGAACTGGGAAGGTTTAGTTATGTAGGTGTTTAATATGGAATGGAGTACTAACCGCGCTAGCCAATTGCGCCACCGGGGACAAGCTGTTTGTTGGAACGTGGTTTGCTTATTTAAAATTATATTGTTGCTTGCTAAAGTGGATGGTGGTTGTATGCTATGTGTGCCGGGGTAGATCCGCGAAGCGAATCAACCCGCATTCACTATTTTGTGGAAGGAGCGTCGAGTTACTCCTTTCTTAATTATGGAATAGTTAGACTCATAATGATTAAATATCAATTGACAGCCTCTAGTCATCCAATAGTGTCAAAGCAGTAAGTAACGGCTAGATATTGCCTATTAAGTTTGCTTCATGCAAACTCAAGACTTACATCCACCTAGAACTAAATCACTTCAAAGTATAATGTTGATAATATGACTATTATGCTTTGATTTACACGAAGATGGAAGTAGCTCAGTAAAAATCTAGTACTTCTAGACAACGCTAATGTTATTCGAGCATTGAGGGCTCAAATGGCAAAAAGATTCTGCCTTGAAATCATGAAAGCGATAAATTATGCAGGCTGTTAGTCTAAATACTAGATGCTTAAGATGCTGAACCCTAGATGACCTGGAATCTTATTAATAGACACCAAAACATAATTTATCCGGTTACACTGCCGTTATGGCCAATTATCCTCCTTGTAACAGGAAATTTTCGACTCTAGTTGTGGAGAAAAAAAATTCATTGGACCCACTTCGTCCCCCTCCTTCATAAATCTCGATAAGCACTTTTTCACAACTACTTCATGGCCTGCTGGCCCAATGGCAAGGCGCTTGACTACGATTCCGTATGTTTATCAAGAGATTGCAGGTTCGATCCCTGCGTAGGTCATTTACCTTTTGTTACCTTGGTGTTGTGATACTTCGTTTATCATTTTTGGAAGTTTAAAGGGGGGGGAGGGTGATTGGGAGGGGGCAAGGTTATTTAAATGTGAATAGGCCGAACCAACGATTGGGCCAACCGCTATTCAGAAATATTACTTTTCAGATAAAGATGTTCTTTCTAATTCGAACCCGGAGGCAAATGGGATATTTGAAATGCTCTCAATAGGATCGATAGTTAGGCTTCCGCCTTGTGTTTGAAAGGTTATCTATACTCTCAACGACGAAATTTCTCCGAGGAGTTGCCATCACTAAAATTCCGCTATGATAGATATATAGAGTTATAGTCATCAACTCCAAAATCATGGCGTATCTCAAGAGGAAACATGGCGTCGGATCTTGCGAAGTGTCTCTTAGATGTCTCGGTAGAGGAGAAGGCACTACGGTTTTCTCAGCATCCTGTTCAGCTCCCTTTTACCTACTGTAGATATACTAGCGTCGTATAGTACCTGGTTGGGGTATATCCGTTTGCCAAGTTATCTGATATTAGACAGTGTCGACAGAACAATGCGAGAATGTAGGTCTGTGAAGAACGTTCTGTTGTCGACTGCTGTGTTTGTAGATGCCAATACCTAGTATATATATGGCTTTTACTTACCACTCATATTTTGAGATTATATTCTAGCCCTCTCTGCTACATAGTAATCATTGCATCCCGAACGGTAATTCCTTCGAGATGGCTGGCGTTACCTTGTTTCTGGCAGATAAAAAACTGCAGATATAATAGTTTATGGGATGACTCAAATAATGAGCTAGCTATCTGTTATAGTGATATGTACATTAAGGTATTCCTTATCACTTTGACTAGTGTTCTAATTCAATCCTATTCAAATTTTTTTTTTACCAATCTCTGGAATGGGTAAAAAAGTTTAGGGTTTGGTTGTCTACCGTAAACCTGGTTTAAGCATGTTTTTCCAAACTTGACAGCCATAACCTACTAATTCCGAAACACTGACCACCCAGTACCCATTCCCAAGACAAAATTCTTATGTAGACTGTTTTCTTGCCTTTGAGTATTACAAGCATACACTCCTAGGATTTGGTATCTTATCAGCCATGCAGTATGATGTTTCTACGTTGTAGTAAGACCTCAAATCCCTACTTGTTTGAAGTAGTACTGGGTTAGAATGATCATTAGAGTGAAGAATCTTTGGATACAAAAACTGATAGTACGAAGGCCAATCTCCAAGACCGGGATCATCAAGGAGAAAAATAATAGCCAAAGTGTACGGCAAAAGTGGATAAGGCATCTCGTTAGGGAAATTTGAATTTTGAGTGATAAAGTCCAGTTTCAAATACCCAGGTACCATTCACGCTTTCATAATTTAACTGAAATTAGAATTTACAAGTCTGCAAATAATCTCGGAGAATCTGCAAGTAGAAAAATAGTTTAGGAAGCTCTGCTCCTAATGCTCTCAACTTCCAAGGAGAGCTTCAGGACACATAGGTCTGAAGTTACCAACCTCCTTGTACTTCTAGAACAATAAAGAAACCGAACTGTTGCCTGGTATCTGGCCTACTGCTTGCCTGAGGCTTGGGCAGCTCCTAATCAAGTCTGGAGTTAGTTTTGCATCACTTTATCTTCGGGACATACTTCCTGGGTAAAATGGGAATTCTATACGTGCTATAGGAGAAATGTCGCCGAGGCATAATGGAACCTTGGAGATACTCGTTTGTCCCCATTGGCAAGAAAAATGACCGCGGCGATGAAAGAGGCGACCAAGTAATACCTGAACTATGCTTGTTAGTGGTAGTAGGGCTTTTCGGAAGCTGAAGAAAATCAGAAGACATGAGTAAGACCTACGCAGTGAAGTTGACCCTATGTCTATAAACGCGTAATCCTTGACTCTGACCATGATGTGTTGTCAAAAAAAAATCGAGCCCTGACCTACTTGTCCGAGGAGTGGTCAGCCGATAGCAGAAAAGGGGTCAATATTCGAGCGAGGCTGAAGCGAGTCAAGTGAACATTGATTATCACACATGCGATTTTAATACGGATGTTTAATCAAGGCAGCCAGGTTTATGTGTGCCTTTGTATGGAGCATGTTCCGGAGGCGGGAACACAGAGAAGACTCGAGAAGGGCCCAGACGGGTAAATTTTACATATTCTGCTCAAGATGTGTTTCTTATCCCGGATAAGGACGGATTGTTAAGCTCTGCCAAGTTCTGGTTGATCTTATCGCATCCGCCATGCAACTTCTGAATCAAAGATCATCAGACATGATCTGATATTCCGAGAGTGATATGAAGGGAGGATCTACCAAATTTCAGCCTTCCCCCACTTCAGTGACATCCGGGTAAAGCGTGAGCCTTAGACAAAGCGGGGTAGCTTCCGCTTCCATGAACATCACCGCCCGGCAAGGCTTATCTATGGATTCTGTGTATGTTCAAGATGTGCAATTTCTAAGGCTGGGAGGCTCTAGATAGGAACAGTAACAGCATAGATTCCGAAGAGCGTATATCTTCTCGCGATGACAGACTGTTTCTCCGGTTCTGTAGGGCTTGTCACTCGAGTTTCTAGAATCAATGCGCTAACTCGGACTAACAAATATATTGTTATCCCTGGTGACCTCAGAGTGGCATGGACTATCTCATGATATGCCTCTGAAGCTTCAAATTTACGTGATTCGGGAAATGACAAGTGAAGAACTGTGATACAGCTTGATCCCTTGCGAAAATGACCCTACAACGTTTCATGACGACAAACACTACTTGGTGACGTAGGCGCTAGAGTGATCATAGATGGCAACCTACAATATAAAAGTGTGCTGCTGGCATGTCCCCTCACTTGGAAGGTTGCAGTTTGAACTCAAGTTGCTCAGTTGAGGGGTTTATGCTGTGGAACATGACCATGTGAAGTCCGCAAGCTCTTGCCATGGCAGTTCCGAAGATATGCTTGCGTGCAACTAGATGTTTGCCTCGCAGCACCAGGTACAAATTTTCTCTGACTCGCAACACTTTTATGATTTCGTTCAATACATGTGTACGCTGAGCATTGGTCAGCAGAGTTGCGGAAGCGCATTGCCTCAACCAGTAAACAAATATCTAATAAGATGTGACCTAATTTGACATAGTGTTTAGTCTTTTGGTAAGGTATAGAGACCGTAGCCAATCCCGAGTCAGTACTACTGAGCCGTACTGAACAAAGATTCTGGTAAGAAAATGCAAATGATGTGGAGGCTGGAAAATATTCACAACGCAGGAAGCCAATGTGAGCTTGCATTTTGCCCCTGGGCGTGGCATATTCGCTTGGGTAACTCGTTGGTTAAGCCGGTCACACCAATGCAAGTAAAGTCTTAGCGGAGTTGTAATTGGATGTAGGACAAGCTAGTTTTAAACCCAGAAGCACTCGTAATGAGACAATAAGGAACATGAATAATGGAAACTGTGGACCTACTGATACTGACAGATGGCAGGTGTATTGCAGATTGCCTTTTTAGTCTGATATGGGCGCTTGTTGACAGACACCAGATGTAATTCTAGAAGAGAAAGAAGGAGAAAGGGAAGAGCAAGAAAGCAATTCAAAACCCAGAGTTCTGGGCTATTCTCCGAAGATCACCAAGATTTATAGTGACATCCAGGGAGGAAGTAGAAGGCTCGCAAAGACCTGCAAGCTCCCAAAGGAGCTGTTTTGGGGCTGTCGTTTTGGAATAATACCACATTCGGTAAGAGGTACCGTCTGAAGTGATAATCCTCGTTCCTTTCTTCTACACTCATCCTCAATGAACTACGCCTTATCATAGCATGCCAAATTTAAAGTCTTAGAATTGTTAGAAGTCATCCCTTACGAGACACACTGCATACAACCAATCTATTCCGGATTTCCTAAATATTCCGTACACTGGTAGGTTGGGAAATCGTAGCCTGTAAACCTCATTTTGAGACCCTGGAAATACTCTCAAGCAAATGAGGTTGGACAAGCGGTCTTTGGGTCGTTGTTAGAGAATCAAACTTGTGTTTCTGCTGTAGCTTCAGACGGCCATTTTTGTGCAACACTTTTCCTCGCGCACGGCTTGTGACCGCCAATTCAAAGCGAAGAACTTGTTTCTTCCGAAACAATTAGGAGACATGGCGTTAAGAACCACCTAGGTATTGGATTTGGTCAATGTGGTCCATCGTACGAGAGGTCCAAATGCAGGCTGCTGAATCGTCACTGACTCCAGCAATCCTCGGCCGCATTCTGCTGTGAAGGGTGAATAGTCGATGTGAAGTGATAGGACTTTTAGACCCCACTCGGCCTCGCTATAGCAATCGAAACAATGCCAGCAAATAGCATCAGGAAGAGCCCGTTCTGCAGGATCTCGGAGCTGGCGGATCGGTAAGAATTGGAGTGGTGAATAACGAATCCAAGTGATGGGGTTATTGTTTTCTGCGTAGCCCACCAATACGAATCCTTCTAGCAAGTTTTTCGTCGCTTCCATGGGCTGAAACAGCGGCATCTCTTTGGGGGCAAGCTTTGGCAAGCTTTGGCAGACTCTGGCAGACTTTCTTTTGCTGGCTGGACTTAGAGGCTCCGCTCTCTGACGGGTGGAGATTCCACCTCGAGTCAAGGCCCGGAGATCGGTTGGGAATGCTGGTTGTGGATCTCGCCCTGCGCCTTCGCACAATCCCGTTTGGTGTTGTTGCCATTGTTCGAACCACGGACTTGCCAGGTCTTGGACTTGGGGTACGAACGTGGCGGAGTCACCATGGAAAGGCCCGCTGCCTGTCCTCCGTCGATGGGATCGGACGCGCTTGACAAGACCGGTGTTGCTTTTGGTGTCTCCTGGTCAGCGAGGGAGCCACGAGGGAGGGGAATGCAGGAGCGCAGATTCGCACACATACTAGTAATCACACAATCAGATGGCCGCGCTGTCGTGCTGTTAGGATAGGATCCAGAGGGGTGGTGTCACTGTGCGGTAGATCCCTCTCGCCTTCCTGCGGAGCAACGCAAGCAATGTGGAAGAACAGCAGTGGTTGTTTCGCCGAGGAAACAGGCTCATTGATAGGGTCTGCCATCCGGTCTTTGGGCTGCAAGAACGCAGACACGAGGAGTGTCGAGGGGCTGTCAGCGAATCCAGGGCTCGCACAGGGGTTGGCTGGTCTCCAGTGCGTTTATTTTCAGGGGAAATTGTTCAGGTACCTGTACCGTGCCGGAAGATCCCCTTGGGGATGAGGTCAAATCCTGGTGAAAAATCAGCTGCCAAGGTCAACCCGCACCAACGCATGCAGGGGATATCTCTCCACTCAAAATACACGCTTATGCTCTCTCTTTCATTTCTACATCTCCACCTCGTGCCCGACGATATTCTTTTCTTCTTCTTTCAAGTCAAAGGTCGCACTCACTGACAGCCTCGGTCTGCAATACATTCATTCATTCCAGCAAACACACCACCTTTTGAGATAACGCTTCTCAACACCTTCATTTGAACGAACGCGCCCGCTCGTAAAACGCTCAACATATACCTCCAGCCAATTCACCACTCAATATCCACCGCAGACCTTTCTCACCCCATCTCGAAACTAGTTCCCAACTATATCGACATCATGAAGGCCACCACGATCGCTGCTATCTCTCTCTTGGCCTCTGCTGCCGTTGCACAGCCACATCGTCAACACCAGCATATGGATAAACACCACAAGCGTGGGGAGACGCCTGTTGTTTGGATTACCGAGGTGGTCTCTACCACTACTACAGTTGATATCACGACCACTATCTGGGTGTCGGAGGGATTCGTTCCGCCAACCTCAGAAGCAAAGGCACCTACTACCAAAACTTCTGTCGCATCTTCCTCATCCGTTGAACAAAAGCCAGCCCAATTCTTCGAACCGGCTTCGTCCCAGAAGCCCTCCTCGACCTCGGTCTACGTTGCGCCAACTCCCACTACCACTCCCGCTGCCGCACCTCCGGTTGTGGTCAGTACTTCAACACCAGAACCCGTCAAGAGCTCCACCACTTCATCCACCTCAGTTGTTCCAGTATATGTTCCAACCACATCCGCGGCTCCGGTCGTTGTCCCAACCACCACTTCACAAGCGGCACCAGTTGCTACAACTAGCACGAAGGCCTCATCCGGTGGTTCCTCCGGAGCATGTTCAACGGGCAGCTCTTGCAGCGGGGAGGCGACTTTCTATGACATTGCTTCAAATGAGTATGGATCTTGTGGTTACAGTGGAGTCGATGGTGTCAAGGACAAGATTGTTGCTATTTCCTCGAAGTTTATGGGTACTGTCTCTAATGGTAACCCAATGTGTGGCAAGACTATTACCGTCAAGGGTAGCAGTGGCAAGACTGTAGTTGCCAAGGTTGTTGACAAGTGCCCTGGCTGCGACACCCACGATATTGACCTATCAAGGGCTGCATTTCTTGACTTGGACAGTTTTGACGTTGGCCGTATTAACGTCAATTGGTGGTTTAACGAGTAAACGTCGCTATCCATCCTTCCCCATGCTTAGTAGAGTGGATCTCTCAGCAATGACCGTCGCCAGTCGACGTAACGAATTCCATTTGGCTAAGGCTACCCCAATTAGATATCAAAAAGGAGACAGGCGTCAAAATGACAAACCCCAAAATATGGATCTCAAGGATCATATAAGTTGCCTGGAGCAAGATCTGGAAAGTCACATTCATCCTCGAACGATTCTTGTAAATATTTAGACCTTAGTGTTTGCAACTGGCAATCATTAAATTTACAATTGCACCAAACATCAAATTCGTGTTTCGTACTGTTGGTTGTGATCTTGCACTGTTGAATTTCTTACTCGGTTGCTTCCTTGCAGTATCTATTATGGTTACCCTTGCAAGTTAGACGGGTCGACCGATATCTATTTTCGCTAGCACTTATGCAAAGCCTCCTTTATGACTGGTAGGGCACTGAGAACTCCGGCTTTCATAAAAGTCTATATTTCTGTAGTTCTTTACCTCAATTCTAGAGCAGCCGTTTTTTCTATGTCCGAATTTATGTCGAGGCACAGCGATGAAAACAAGACACCAACTGTCATCTTCTATCATGAGGAATGTGTCGTTATCTAGTGACTATAGGTTATTGTAGCAGCAAGATTGCTCTCCCGGTTTACCATTAAGGATGGAAAACAATTAGATCATTTCTTTCCCCTTATCATTCTTTCCTCTCGCCTCATCTCTTACTTTTCGCTTTTATTTCAGATCATCTAACTGAATATAACACACCAAGCTCAACCAAGAAACTTGTCCGGGTTTCAGTAACATTAAATTACCACAGAGTTACAATATTGTTTTCAGAATAATCTTTATTTCTTCTGTTGCTTTTAGGACGCACATATCATCCGACTTTGAGGGAGTCCACCGAAATTCCAAGCTTCCAAGTCCACAGCCACCACTCTCAAGCACTGTCATTTTTACAATTCGGAGATATATTGGAACACCAGTTCGTTCCATCATTATCGTGCTGTAGGGTCCTGTATCAATCACAACAGGGCTGACCATAATCGCTTGGCGGACATAGTACTTTTGAGAAGAATATATATCGCTCAGCCGGCTGCTTTTGTCCGTCTTTTGATTGCGAACTGTTTGAAGCACACCATACAATACAATACATACATTCAAATTTATTCAAGATCCCTAGAGGAAACCAGCAAGAATCTCAGTACCTATGAGCTTACGAAACCTTCAATTGGGGTTATTGATTTTGCGAACTTTCAAATGGGAATGAGTGGCGACTTCAGGAGTGGAAAGAGGTAGTAGATATGGTCACCTAGAAATAGATAAAAGAGGAAAAATATGTGCTGACGCAATTCACACTAGAGAGGCGAAAGGCAAGAAGATAGAGGAGTGCGATGCTTTTGCAGGCACTGACAATAGATGGTGTAATCAGGAGGCAAAGAGAGTCTGTTTTTGGGTCTATTTCAGGTCAAGGAATGGGAAGGAAGATGTTGTTGATATTGCTGGCCAGCCCAAAAGACCAACACCGATAGATGTCGAATGTTTTGGTGTAACTTCTACGAAGAAACATGATCATGGAAGGACCAGAAAGAAGAGTTTGGTAGAGAGGTGTAGATCCCTGAGGCAGAAATTTAGGGATGACCATGAGTCTGAGGATGAGAGGAGCTTGTTATCTAAGGTCTCTAATATGTCGGAAGATTTCCATGAATGAGAAGATACTGTTTGGACAAGAATATTATATACCATTATATGCTCAACACATTCGAGTCCTCGTAACTTTGATGTTACATTTCCATAACGGAGTGGTTGTTCGTACAAAGTTCCCTAGCTCTCCGAGTTTGGGGCTTCTCCCTCTGCAGGTACCAATACCTTCTTCTCCTCTAGCATTTTTGCCAACTCTCCGTTCTGGTGCATAGCAACTAATATATCACATCCTCCAACAAACTCCTTCTCAACATAAAGTTGTGGAATCGTGGGCCACTCTGAGTACTCCTTAATGCCTACCACTTTGTTAGCTTTCACTGCTTCTCAAATGATTTCAATGAAACCCACCTTGTCTTAAAGCATCATCTTCCAAAACATTGAAAGCCGTGAACTTTGCTGGATCAACGCCCTGTAGCCCCAGAATCTGAATACTCGCTCTTGAAAATCCGCATTGTGGTGTTTCTGGTGTCCCTTTCATGAACAATACAACAGGCGCTGAGCTGACAGCTTTGTCAATTGCTTGTCTCGTTTCATCGGATAGGAAGCGCAGTGATATGGGTGAGATTCGAGGGAGGGAGAATCTGGAGACGACTCGAGGAGCTGGCCGCGCAGCTTGTCGGAATGCCTAGCAATTACTTGTTAGGGTAACTCGGGCTAATACAATCTGAAATTTTTAAAAAGAATAACTCACCGATGAGAGAATAGGCCTGGTAAACATTTTTGTCTATGATATTGCCCAGAGGTTCAATGTTAAACTGGAAAAGCCGATGATGGCGAGATGCTTGAATTTCCAATACGGCTGACCAATCACATGCTTTTGGTAGGCAAGGCTGAATTTATAAGGTAGCGGGTGCCGAAATCGTCGGCATCTTGCAAATATCATACGAGATCTTTCATTATTTATCAACTTACAAATAGGAATCCTTTGCTCGATGGAAATAACAAATTTTCGTCCTCCTTGACCTCCCCACAGCCCTCAAATAACACCGCAAACTGGATAGCATGTTGCAACTAATTCATGCCGAACACGATGTTCCCCTCAAACAGATCTCCGGAAATCCTCCTCCGTTTATTGCAGCAGATCACAATACCGATGGTAAGATACACCTCCTGCTTGCTGCGAGTGGCTCTGTAGCTACTATCAAGATTCCTAATATCTTGAACGCTCTTTCACACCACCCAAACCTATCAATCCGTGTCATTCTCACGCAATCCGCTCGCAACTTCCTCGGGGGACAAAGCACAGAACAACCAAGAGTCGATTCTCTACGCAAAATAAATAATGTTGATGGCATATTCCTGGACGAGGAAGAGTGGGCTCACCCATGGAAAAGAGGGCAGGGTATTCTGCATATCGAGTTAAGGAGATGGGCGCACATGCTTGTTATTGCTCCGTTAAGCGCAAATACACTTGCCAAAATAACCGGGGGCTTCAGTGACAATCTCCTGACAAGTGTGGTTCGGGCATGGGACACAACTGTGTTAATTGAGAAAGGTGCTCAGAATACAGGCTTAGGCAGGAAGAGGATTTTGGTTGCGCCTGCTATGAATTCTGAGATGTGGAGGCATCCAATTACGAAAAATCAGATCAAGATTTTAGAGGAAGAATGGGGGTGTCGGGACGACAAGAAGGATATTGGCAGTGATGAAGGTTGGTTTGAGGTGCTGAGGCCCCAGGAAAAAGAGTTGGCTTGTGGTGATATTGGTGATGGGGCGATGAAGGAGTGGAACGAAATTGTGAAAATTATTGAGTCCAGGCTTGGGTTCTCTACAGGGGAACACTGAAATGGCGTTGAAGAGAAGGTAGTGTGGTACTTCGGTGTTGCTAACGAC
Organism: Tricladium varicosporioides; assembly: GCA_021365295.1. Lineage (NCBI taxonomy): Eukaryota > Fungi > Ascomycota > Leotiomycetes > Helotiales > Tricladiaceae > Tricladium > Tricladium varicosporioides. The sequence continues at coordinate 1,899,208 of JAJTIW010000002.1, forward strand.
GATAATGATGTTTTGGATATGTAGCTCGGCGTATGGCTGGGAGCAAAATATGATAACGAGTCATCAGGTGGGAAAGGTATGTGTCAAGGCCTATAAGATAATACCGCCTTTGCCTAAACTAATTTACCCTACCTAATCGATTAATTCCAGTAGCATACCTGCTCCCCGAAACTGATAGTATATGGTTCTAGTTAGTGACCGCCATCGCCTTTTTCTTTACGCCGAGTTAGTGTTTCATGCCAGAGCTCAGAGCACGCTCGTACGACATGAAAAGGTGATATGAATAACTTAGTAGTAGGTGGTAAGATATTTGTCTGTGGTAAGCGTTGGAGGGCATGTTATATAAAAAGCACGGCCACGAATATTTCGAGTATTTTCAGAGTACAAGTGTTACCGAGAATTCATATGTCATCCCTTATATTTAAGGGATATTGAACTTGGGAGACTGTATTGACCTGCATTTTTGAAGGCCTAGAAGTGACAAGTTTAAATGATAGTTGTGAGAGTTTGGCGTGGGCGGAACCATGGATAGGCAAGAGTATCTTTTAATCTCTAATCGTGTCAGTGTCCACCCGATCCAAGAGAAATAATTAGAAGACCTCCGCGATTACACAATTCAGAGGCCTCGATTGTCATCGTTTCCTGGGGTAGGTGCACCCACAACGCGACCTCCTAATTCGGTAGCCATGGCTCCAAATAAACATCACTTGTATCACTGAGCATCTTCACCTCTCAACCATATCAAATATCAACAGCATCAAATCAAACGCTCGTCGACATGGCACGTCAGACAGTGCATGCGCAACCCTCGAGAAAGGTCTCGTTCGAGCCAAAGCCGACCAGACAGGCCAAACCGCAACCTCCAGCCAGAAATGCTCAACCCACTGCTAAAACGTACATGCGTTACGCTACAAGCCGCCCTATTAGACAATCTTTAGAGGATGAGACTGGTATAAAGCCCCAGACGAGAGTTTCCATTGCTGGTGTCTTTAAAAAACCGACCAAGGTTACTGAAAAGAAGAGGAAGCACAAGCGCAGAGAAGAAACCCCGAAAATAGATCTCTTCCAGGATTTCAAAGGTATATGCTCTCCGTCATTAATGAATTACCGTGTAACTGTACTGACGTTTATTAGATGGATTGGAAACAGCCCGGAGCACTATGCTTTTGGCTACTGAGGCTACTTTTGACGACGTCCACAAAGGTTTTCTCGACCGCCTTGCGGAGTCCCGCGCATCAGATATCACATTCTTTGAATCAGCTCATAGGACTGCAAAGACTCTTTCCGCACCACTAGTCGAAGAACAGATAGAGATCATCACGAAGGTTGATGGTAAATGCGTGACTAAAGTCATTAAAATAGGCGATCGTTTAACAGAATTCAAAGCCACTATCGAGACCGAGGAAATCAAGTTGAAGGAATACTGGAAGCAGTGGGATGACATCCAAGCAGAATATGTGCAGCTAGGGATTGAGGTGTTTGGCGAGGAAAAATTTCCTATGGATGCTAAGGATATTCAGAAGGAGAAAGGTTTCAAAAAGGAGCTTGAGCTTTTGGATCTAGAGCATATTACTCAACTTGAAGAGTTGGAGGAAGAGATTGAGGGGCTGCAGCCTACGTTCTTAAAGAAGATAAAGGCTTCGGAGAAGGTAAGCCTTAGAAGAACAATGCCAGGATAGCTTGTAATAATACTAATTTTCCCTCCACAGGAATGCGATGCAATGACAAAGAGAGAACAGGCAAAGATTTTTGCTCAAATGCTGGAATAAAATTTCATGGAAGATAAAAGGCATGCAGGTTTTTAAAGATCCTTGGGTTTGGGCAACTTCAGCGAGTAGACAGCACTGACACGTTTCAGTTACGAAGGGGAGCAAATATCTAGCTATTTTGATTGCTTTAGGAACGGATTCATTCTTGATACTATACTCCTCTTGCTTATGCCTGTATAGCTTTTGCGTTTATCCTCTATTCTAGATGCTTTTTCTACGTTGCTTATTTTGAAATAGCGTTTGCAATATCCAATAAAATGTACCTTGATCCTTAAATCATTCCTATTCACTCTCATATCCTCAGGTGTGCCTTGGGCTTTGGTTATTGAATAGGGACCGAGGCAATTTCCTTTGACGCATACAAGTTAAAGAAAATTCGAGACACAAGACAATCAAATGAGAAAAACTCTTGTATTTACAATATTAAATCAACTAAATGGTGCCTTTACCTAATGTAAACGACAACCTTCAAACATGTTGGGCTCCAAAAGCATCCACGAGTTTCAACTTCAACACTAAATACCCCCCCCCCCCCAAAAATATATAATTTATAATCATAAGATATAAAATTACAGGTTTTTTTTACAGGGATGGATAGTGAACCAGCAGCTCCATACCCTCCTCGGGTTAACGGCTTTGTGGAAGGCCGAGCGAGGCTATTAGTTTTATAGGCTTCGTAGTTCCATAAGGAACCAAAGAAAAAAGAGAAAGGGGAAAAGCCTCTCGGGAACCTCCTGTAGAATATTGAAAACTCATTAACGAAGATTGGATGAAAATATCACTTGCCCAGTACCTCGTTTCCAAGGTTACCCCCCTTCATGTCATTTACAATAAGCACCAATCCACTCATCAAACCTGAATTTTTCTAGAGTGGGTTGAGAGGTTAGATTTGAATTCGATGACATAGTATTATTATGCAATGCTGGAAAATGCTAGGCATGTTATCTGAAATAACAGCAATGTACTGGCTTGCCTTCTTCCTGCTCGCTCTTTTCATACTCCAAAACGCCATACCCCAGAGAAACCTGCCTTCCCAACTTTTAAATCCATCAGAGATCCTCTTTCTCATCTATAACCACACCCCACTCATGCTGCTCGTTACCGTACATGATGTCCATGAGCCATTGCTTGATCTTGCCGGCGTACTCGCCTGTGTTGCCGAGGCTCATTGGGATCTGGAGATCTTTGTCTCTGTAGTTGACTACACAGACCGGGGCGACAAAAAATGCAGTACCAGCAGCAAAAGCCTCAATCATTCGTCCTTCGTCAACAGCTTCCTCGACATCATCCATGGTAAACTTTTTCTCTACAATCTCTATCTCTTCCAAATCGCTCTGGCCACCAGCCAACCGTTCTCTCGCCAACTGCAGGATGCTCCGTCTAGTCACACCATCAAGAATGATCTTGTCCTCTAATGGTGCTGTGACAAGTTGCACTTTTCCTTCCCGGCTTCTCCATACAACGAAAAAGTTCGAGGCTCCTGCTTCGGTGACGGTACCGTTAAGGAGCCAGAGGACCTGATCGTATCCGCGTGCTCGGGCTTCTGAGTTAGCCATCAGAGTTGGACCATAGTTTGCGCCGACTTTGGCGAAGCCGAAACCACCAGGCCAAGCCCTGACCCCGTCTTGTGATGCGAGAAGCTTCAATCCAGTCTCTTTGCCGAGCTTGGGCATGAATGTAGCGATGACAAAGAGAGTTGCTTCCTTTGGTGACGCTACTCCGAGGGCACCTGCTGAGCCGATCATGGAAGGTCTATAGATTATTAGCATCGAGCCCCGAAACAAATAAGGTTTGTCTGACCTACCTGAGGTAGAGGAAAGTTCCTGGTCTGGACCGTGGAAGCCATTTTGGTCCATCAACAGCAATCATGGCAGTGATGAGCTTTTGGAGCTCTGCTGGCTCAAAGCCAGGAAGGGAGATTCGTAGTGATGACGTGAGCTGTTCGGTTGTTAGATGATTTGTGCAATTGATTTTTTCAGAGAGGCGTTAATTTACCATGCGTCTACAATTGGCATCCGGTCTGAATAACCTTAATTTTCCATCATATCCTCTGTACATTTTCATTCCTTCGAAACACTCTGTAGCATAGTGAAGTACTGATGCTGTAGGGGCAAGTGATAGGTTTCCGTATGGTTTCAATTCTGGAGCTTCCCATCCACTTCCCAGCTTCCAGACCGCAGTAATCATATGGTCTGTACATTGTGAAGCAGTATCAATAATTGGATCTCCAGGTTCGGGAACGACCATAGGGGTTTTAGTCTTGGTGAACTTCAACAATGAAGCATCGAGTGGCCGATCCGCCTGTTGTGTACCATTGGTCTTTTTGGAAGTCTCCGCAAGCTTGTGGGCAATAGCAGCAGCAGTCAATTCAGCTGTTTGTTGCACCTCGTGAGGCGGAGTGATCGCGGAAGGAGCCATGTTTTGGAGGGATCAGATTAGGATATAATTGCAAGGAAGATATAAAGGAGTGAAATTGGCCAATAGCTGAGGATGTAAGAAAGATGTAGTTGAACAGAGAAAGAAGATGACTGAGGACACTTTTAAGGGATTGAGTCACAAAATTTGTTTGATCTAGTCCACTCATTTAGGCTTGAGCGGAAAGCGGATTGTAAGGGAAGGTTACACGCGGACGCTAGCCAAGCAGTTTGATAGATAACGGAACAGCTTGCATAAAAAGGAATGGAGTTCCACTAAATATACAGAGATTTTGCAGAGCTCCTCTCTTACACCTATGCATAAACACTTGTTCATCAAGCAATCATCATTAGTAAAGCCGGACTATGCGGCAAAGCTGCAGGTGATTTAAATTCCAACACCAAAGACATAGAATCTCGGTCCATACCAGTCCCTAAGACAAGGTACTCGGGGGAGTTGATCAATAGTACTGTGACATCACACTTATAGACCGTGTGACAACTTTTGGAGAGAGGGTTGAGTAGTGGCGTGGTCACCGCTCTTCTTGATTCCGACATCGCTGAACAAATCGTAAGACGAAGAGGAGGCAATCTTTGATTCTCATGGCAAAAATGGCCGACTTAGCTGCGGCTCTTGGAAAATTGAGGTGCTAGAAGAGGACGGCGAGTGAAGGGGTGGAGTTTGGACGTTGGAGTTCCGCCTTCTGGGCCGTCGTCAACCGCTCATAACCGTGTCCATACCGAATTTTGACGCCCTTTGGAGTACAGCACCTGACCAGAACATGATGGTTGACAGGGACTGAGATGGAGGAGGAATTAGCTAATTTGGCGCTCCACAATGAGGATTGGATATGCTGATCATTGAAATCTGGCTTCTTGAAATGTCTATCTGCGTTCTACGGGGTATCCTTTGCACGTGTTGAACGCCGAGGATAATGCATGAATCATTCGCAGTCATTCAGCGTTTATATGTCATGCGAGCTCATGCTAAACTCTCTTTTAGCTTTTGTTCCTCTTCCATCTGCTCTCGTCTTCTCTGAGCCTCCTCTCCAATGCCCTTCACTCCCTTCACTCGTTGTCTTTCTTCGTACATATCTCTGCTTTTCATGATCCTTTGCACGATTTGACCAGCATTGACGCCGGCATACTCATGCATACCTATTTCACGGTAAATGCCCATTTCCTTGGGTGCAGTGTATGGATCATAGGTGAGCGGCATGAAGCTAGTCGGTCCATGATAGACCGCATCAGGGGTGCCCCATGGGGTTGAAGTGAGATACGCTCTCGTAGGTGTGAAGGGAGCTCCAAAAATTACAGAATTAATGTACTACCAGTAATTAGCACATGAGCATCGCCTGAGATGTATCACCCACCTTGCACTGTAGAACACAGAGACCACGTTCGTATATGTTCATGATAGGATAGTTGACACCCTTCCAATGGTTTATAACCTCATCATCGTGAACTCCAGCAATAACAAAGACTGGACCATAATCCGACCCTTTGCTAGTTCGCTCCTCTACAGCCTCTTTGCTATACCAGCCCTCATCTGCACCCATCTTCTCTTCGCTCTTGATGACCTGCCGCAGGAATTCAATATGCCCAGAGGAAAAGAGATCAAACCCACCATCAACATAGACAACTCTTTGGCCGGGCTTGGGTTGGGAACCTTCGCATAGACGAGTGAATACACCCTCTTCTTCCTCAGTGTCTGTTTTTCTTGCAGCTACGGAAGCAGTCCAGAACCAAACACTCGACCCGGGGTGAAGCCCAGTCTGATCTGTAGCATATAGTTTAATTCTCTTGGTCATTTCATCTCCCTCCTTCTTCCTCTCTTCGGGGGTGCCGGAGCCTTCCTCACCATCTAAGAGATTGGTGAAGGATTTGATGAAATGAGTGCGAGTACATAGCAACATTCTGCCAACTAGATCTGTTGTGGAAATGCTAGGTGTTCGCTTCACTACCTTAAAGCGACCTGCAGCTTTCACATATCGGTAGCAATCCTCTCCGCTACTATCGGAAGTAATGTCATCGCCGTGCACAACGTACTTGCATCCATAATGAGAGATCCACGGCAGAGAGGTAACGTATGGCGCATAGGGCACGGATTGTGTCACCCAACGACAAGCATCGACTGCAGCGATTCTTGAAGAGAATCAGCTCCGGAACTGGCACATCACAATTTATGTTTACCGTTCTTCCAAAGTCATCACTGTTGGCCCCTTATTTTCAAGAATGGATTCGTCTGAATGTATGCCAACAACAAGTTCGGTGCCAAGTTGGCGTGCTTGCAACATTGCTCCAGCATGACCTGGCAGAAAGTCAGTGGGCCGCTCGTGTAGAGATGCAGGAGGAATTAGGATGCCACTGACCATGGTGGAAGAAATCCCAGCAGCCATCTACCCAGATCCTGCCATCAAGAATCTCAGGAGCGGCCTCACCAAAAGGACCGTCCTTCTCCGTTACTTGGTTGCTGTTCATGGTGTTGATTGCAATGACGGTGAAGATTGAGCTTCCTACACGGGCCTTCAGAAAGCAAAAAAGTTGGGATAGAGGGGCAGGATGAATTCGCCAATCAAAAGGTGTTCGCAGCACCAGTGTTCATGCTCAACGGGAGCAAATCAAGCCTCGGCGTGGAAGTGCCAACCGGCTTCTAGGAGATCTCCAGTCACAGACAAGCTCTCCCAGTGCTCAAGATGGTGGCTTCCAGGGGTCCATCGCCTCAGATGACATCGCGACGATCGGCTGTGGGACCCTGAGTTTCGAGTTCTGCCTTCCGGACTCCTTCGTTCCAGGTGTCTTCACCAAGTCCCGAATGCAACTGGTTTTCGCATCGGTGGTACCTGTACCTTATTGTAGGATGATATGGGGAGCCTGGGGAGCCTGGGGAGCCTGGGGATATATAGATATATCAGCTGCCCTGCTTTCGCGCCCACATGTACCTCTGTAACTTGTATTGCACTGAAATCATGCATCCAATCCTCTGCTAGGACTCGCTGGAGCCAGGCGCTGCTTTCTTTTGGAAGGCGCTTGACGTGACACTGTCCTGCGACGGCGCAAAGACATCGTTCCTTTTCTCGGTGAAAACCTCGAGCTTGTGTTTTTTTTTGGAGCCTTCTGCGCTCGTTGGCATCCTCAAAGTGCGAACAAACTGGTGAAGAGTTGCATCGCTGAAGATTGGTGTTCCTGAATATTTGGTGGGGAATCTTATCGAACGTACCCCTGGCAGATGAAGTTGCCGAGATGCTTTCCAACGGGGTGTTTAGCAAGGGAGGAGGCATTTTTGGTGGAAGCAAGACGCCAACGTCGACGAGACCGAGCACAAGTAGCGGCTCCCCAACTACGCACAGTGAGTCGACATCATACTCTAGTGTGTCAAGGACCTCGACATTTTCACGCAAAGCCTCCTTTTCTACCAAGTCCCCCAAAGCCTCCTATCGCGGACGCAACAATTCGGCTGCACCTGGGGTTCCAGCATTCTCTCCAGAGAAACGATCCAACTCGATTGCTGCGCATCATAGAGAGACCAGTCAATTACTTGGGGCGGGTGCCAGTCGTCTGAGTCCTGAAAACCCACCGAAATCTGCAGACAGCTTCAGAAAGGTTGCTGCTGAAGCTGTGCCGTCCCCTCAGTCTGCCACAGAATCCTTCACATCTACAACACCATACGCAAATATGTTGGTTAGGCCGGGAACGTCATATGGACAGGGCAGTACTGGGGGACAATTGACGTATGCTCCATTGCAACCTCCGAGTCCGACTTTGGAGAATATTACATATCAGCACATACAGGAGACCTCCTCGAAGAGGATATCTACGTTAGATTATCTAAGAAAGGCGTAAGAACCCTCTAGACTAATTTTCTCCCCTTTCTAACATGCTATAGTCATGAAGGGCGTGTGTACTGGTTCAATACATTATTATTCAACAAACCAGATTTACAACGGATGCCATATTTTGATAATCGAAAACTTGCCCGACGAGCAACCAATTACTTACTCCTGGGACTTTCCCTGCCTACAATACTGGATCTCAATGCCTCCACCTCACTAGAATTTCTCAAGACCTTAAATGCGCTTCTGGCTGAGTTTGAATCATATCAGCAGATACATCCACCAGATGGTTCATCCTCTCTATCCCGCGGCCGATTTCCACAGATGTTTAAACGCGCCACCGGGACTGGTAGCAAAGGACGAAGGACAAGTTCAGCAGCGGAAATAGGGCTTCCAATGGGGAATGACTCTTCAGACTCAAAGTCTATGGGCGGCAACAGCTCAGGGGGGAGTTCAGTGACGACAGTCCCAATTGGAGAAACCGATCTTTTGCCGGGGGAGGAATATACATATCTTCTTACGCCGTCGTTACCATTCGATCCGGATTTTTACGAGACTTTTGCTACATTATGTGATGTACTGATCGACTGTTACACCAAATTGATGAGCCTGGTCTCTTCTCCAAGAGAGTGCAATCCCACCATGGCAGAAATGTTCACAAAGGCGGATGCGAGAGTCAGAAAGATTATTGTTCAAGGAGTAGTGAAAGAATTTGAAGATAGCAGTAGGGTTGGTGTAAAGAGCGAGGTGGCGGGTGTGGGACGGGTGGTCTTGGGTGGCCTGATGTAAGCTTCTGATATGATATGATATCCAGTCATGGGACGGCGTAAGGTAAAGGTTTATGATGCATCTTGCTATGGTTCATGGCATGAATGATAGATGTGAGGACAAACTGCTTTGTAACTGCATAAATATGCCCAAAGCCATATACTATATGTAATTTATGCTAATCGGCAAGAGACTAAGGTCTTGAGTAATTATACCCGAAGACAGAAAGAATTCTTAAAAAATGTTCATCAGATACCATAACGCATTTTGTGTCATCAACAGTGGCACCGCTTTTTACACGGGTTCACATCAGTGCTTGACTCTATTTGGTAATCATCACATGAACGTGTGAACATGATCGAGTCTAGCTCCTTCGACAGAGCTTCTGAGACAGAAAGCTTAGGACTTGACAGGTATCTTTCAATGAAGAAAGACCCAGAGTGGGTGTCTCGACTCCCAAGTGACCGCCTCCGCTTTCATATAAGCTATAGACTTAAAAGAAATTGAACCTCTCGTATCAAGAATAAGCCCCATCGAGTTACTCCTCATACCACGGCAGGAGAAGCAATCGCATAACTATCGATCTCGACGAAAAAACCTCCACTGACCAGAACATCCCTTCTCGTCCAAGAACAGTCCAGGCACCTCCTGCAATCCCGTCTCGTCCATACGTAACAGACTCTGCTCAGAAGCTCGGACTCATATCTTCATCCATGTGGTCTCCTGAGCTCGGTCTAATGTTTCTGGGTTTGATGGAAGTGCAGTACGAGTGGTGACAGGGTGAAGGAAGAGTAGAGAATTGGTAGAGGAGAAGCCGCAGGGTGCTTCTATGGCGGCGTGTTTCCACAATCCTTCTAAAAAGAAGGCTGTCCGGGGACTTTCTCCCAAAGCGTAGGTGGTCATTGCTGACCGAGAAACCCTAAGAGCATCTCTGTTCGTGTGCTTCGAATGCGATTCTTTGAGCGAGGAGGTTGAAGGAAAAAGGCGAAGGTGTAGAATTTTGAAATGTGAAGTAGGTTTTCCTTAGCGCGGTTCTTAGCGCGAATAAATGGCAGGGGTGCTGTGGTTTACTGAATGTAGTCGCGACGTGAACTTCAGTTTGGAAAGGTTAGCTGCCTTCATGAAAGACTCCCCGCCAGTTTTTACCTAATTTGTCCGCCTTTCCCCTTTCATTCCTCACGCAAAATATTTGACAACTAGGACGATATCGCAATAAACTATACAACAAAATGGCAGGCCTTTTTGGAGCTGCGACTACCACCAGCCAGGCAAACACTCTTGGGGACCTCTCGAAGGATGTAGCTCTTACTTCACCACCCTCGGATAGTATCTCGGATCTACGCTTCTCACCGCAAAGTGAGCATCTTGCTGTAGCTTCGTGGGATAACAAGGTTCGAATCTATGAGATTACATCAAATGGGGGAAGTGAGGGGAAGGCCATGTTTGACCATGAAGGCCCAGTCCTAAGCTGCGACTGGTCAAGTGTAAGTCGTCTCTATAAGTACAACATAAAGGAAATATATGAGCTGATTTTACTGTCAGGATGGCAGAAGAGTCGTTGGAGCCGGCGCGGATAAGGCAGCGCGAATGATCGATTTGGGAGCGGGACAATCTACAGGAACCCAAGTTGCGGTTCATGACCAACCAATACGATGTGTTCGATTCTTTGATGCACCTAACTCGAACGCACAGATGATTGTTACTGGATCATGGGATAAGACAATCAAGTACTGGGACTTGCGTGCATCAACAGCCGTAGCTACAGTGCAATGTCAAGAACGAGTTTACACACTTGATGTAAAGAAGAACCTTCTGGTTGTAGGAACAGCGGATCGATATATCAACGTTATCAACCTGAACGACCCCGCAAAATTCTACAAGACTTTACAAAGTCCTTTGAAGTGGCAGACACGAGTTGTCAGTTGCTTCCCTGATGCAAGCGGGTTTGCAGTTGGAAGTATTGAGGGAAGATGTGCTATTCAATATGTGGAAGAGAAGGATGCAAGGTAAGAGAAGTTTTACCCGTATTTTACAATCATGCTAACATTATTTCCCAGTTCCAACTTCTCATTCAAATGTCACCGAGATCCGCCACAAAACAATATGACCAACGTCTACTCTGTCAACGCTATTTCTTTCCATCCAGTCCACGGAACTTTTAGTACAGCTGGATCCGATGGGACTTTCCACTTCTGGGATGGAGTTGCTAAGCACAGACTTAAGGGATACCCAACTGTTGGCGGCACTATTCCAGCTACCGCCTTTAACAAAGACGGAAGTATTTTTGCGTATGCTGTTAGTTATGATTGGAGCAAGGGATACTCGAGCAATAACCCACAATATCCGAACAAGGTCATGATGCATCCAGTCACAGCCGAGGAGTGCAAACCTAGACCAAGTGTGAAGAAGCGGTAGATGAGTTGTGTGAAATGTACAACATTCAAAGAGGAAGATAGCAGTCAAAATGATTGAGGATTCGGTAACCATTTAAAACGTATCACAAGTACGCTTTTGGCACTGATAGGGCACTGACGAAGAATACTCTGGCATGGGACTGATAAGGGGCGTTATGGTCGGGACATTGCAGCGACAAATACCATCACAGATATTGAGGATAGATAAGAGTTAAATCATAGCTTTCGAGGTCTTGCGAATTGATGCACATAAGTGATATATAAGTGAACGAAGTTGGGTGCACAAGAGGATCTAATATTTCTAGAGCATGAGCCGCCTTGATCTGATTTCTAAACGCCCTAACTACCGATATTTCAATTCAGTTTTACATACATCAGCCTTGTTGTTTTCCCTTCCCGTTAGCAATGCCATTCCCATGCTTTTCTCCTCTCACATTCTCGTCATCACTCGTGCTCCCTACGCTGTAGTGATCGCGATCCATCTCCTCTGTTGGCGTTCGCACGTGAAGCTCATCCAACTCGCTTTCGTCAAAATCTGCTGCCTCAACATCCCGATTCGACCGTTTATGCCTGAAGCTCTCGAGCCCCATGCCACCTCTTTCCCGTGCACCGCCGAGTGCCATAGGTGTCTCCCCTCCAAAGACACCCTTATATCCTGCACGGGCACGACGATCTTTCCAGACATAGTAGCCCCAAGCCGTTGCTGCAATAATAACAATCACAAGAACGATTTCTCCAGACTTGTAATACGCAGACCATTTAGCTGCCTCCAGCTTCGCCTGTTCCGCCTCTTCCGCAACAGTACTGTTAGGATGCCCACCAACTGATGTCTCTAAACCCTTTTCACCATCAATTCGGCTATCAGTTGGAACTCCACCAATATCTTTGATGTCGACCTGCATAAATCTATCAAGCATATCACGGGTTCTTCTTGCGTAATCGAACGGAACCATATGTGAGGAGTTGTTGAACAAGATATAGGTCAAATTTCGAGCTTCCTGGTAGAACCCAGCAGTTTCTCCTTCAAATTCCCATTGACGACGAGGTGCCCAGGTGCCTGGCGATAACTCAAAGCCCTTTCCACCATTCCACTGCATGTTGCTGATTAATTCTTCCGTTCCGATATGATTGCAAATTAAATCCTCGGCTCCTGAGAATAAAACGGTAGGGACCTCCTTGATAAGATCCGGTAAGATCTGAATAGATGGCTTCGACTTGGAGGCTCGGAAAGCACCTCCGACAGCCCCATTGCACTCTGTCCAACCAGTCCTCTTTCCTGGGTCGATATGAAGAGCCTCAGCAACATCCGTGCGGCGAAGGTAAGGTGTAACATTAGTCAAATCCGGAGGCCAATTCATACCACAGCTGGGGTAGCTGTCCCTCAACCGAATGTCGTACATGTTCAAGCATTGCATGTTTCCATCAGAACCTTTAACCGAAGTCTCCCTGAGAATATCTTGCAGAACCTGCTCACACTGCGGTAGGTCAACATGGTCCAGGCCACCAGCCTCATCGAGCGCTTTCAAGCAAACGGCCTGTTGCGACTCAATTCGTTTTGCCATATCACTATCGCGTTGAACGAGGCCTCGCTCGTAGGCAAACGAGAGATACGCTTTATACTGCTCTTTAGGCGAGATCCAGCCGTTGCCAATCAGTAGGCCTTTAAGAGCCCATGGGTGTTTTGGGCCTGCCTTGTTCCTTTCCAGAATTGCTTTGGCAATATATGGGATATGCTGACCGGCGTATGATTCTCCTGCGAGGTAAAGCTACACAGTGTTAGTAAGATATTCCTGGATTGACAAATATCATCACTCTTACATCGTCATGCTCATATTCCGGGAATATAGCAAACCATTTCTCTAAGAACTTGACGAACTGGTCTGCCATCTCAGGCAATTCGTGAACATAGCTATCCGTATCCACATAGCTGAAGCCAGTGCCAACTGGATTATCAACAAACATAAGATTTGCGAACTCATCCCATGATCCCTCGTTATACGCGAGTTTCGGGCCTTTCGATCCATCCTGTACTCGATACGGCCCAACCTCCATGAGAGCACCATCCTCCGAACTGCAACCAGGCCCACCATTCAGCCATATCACCGTTCGCTGTTTGTTTGCAATGTGTCTGTTCTGGAAATGCCAAAAGAACACTGGACTGCATAAGCATGATAAACATTGAAGAAGGGAAGAAGCTTACTGTTTCCATTGTGCTCCGGCGTAATTTCAATATGACCAGCATGCATTTTGAGTAAAGGGCCATCCGGCGCTCCTGGAAGACTATGCAAAAAGTAATCCGCTGCGGTCTTGTCTGCTGCCATTCCTAAGGAAGGTAACAAGGTCAAGAGTCCCAGTAGTGATGGTGTAGTCCATCGTAATCGACCTGAAGGCAACGAGAGGAACCGCATCGTGAATGTCGATTCAGGACGAACGAGGAGAGCTGTCAAAGGCAAACTGTGCGGAAGTCAATCTTGCCCATGGACGGGAATGATGATTGTCGGCAGGCGACCTTAAATGTAGATGTGTCTTCGAATGCTTAATCGTGTTTCGGAAGTCGCCCCGCCTTTATTGCATCGAACGCCGATAGAGATTATCGCCGTTCTGCTCTCGTCTGGAAAAGCAATGAGAGGTCGACAGGCGATGCTTCGTCTGGGTGTTGTGTCTTTCAGAAGTGAGAGTTGGTCTTTTGGTGGCTTAGTCTTGATGCAGGTTACGACGCTTGCTCAGTAGCTTTACCGAGATCCACACGGGTGCACTAGAGGAGGATTCCCGATTGCCCCTTTGTTAAATGCCAGCATTCTATTTGTAGCTCATATTCATTCAACCACTGATTTAGAAAAGAGAGCGTGATATCAGTCGTCATCTCGAACATTCGAAAGTTCAAAGTCCTACAGCCATCATCCTTTAAACAGTAAGTCACTTTGGATTTTCCTCTGCCTTTCCAGGTTCTTCACAGAAATGCTTGGCCAAGACCCAACTGCTCGGGCCCTGAATTCTGGCTTTGCGCCCCCCACATGTTGTGTCTGGCTCGGTTTGAGAATCCCATCTTGCGACAAGACTTTTCGATCCCAGGATGAAAAATATCGGAAGAGTTGCCCTCTCATAATCATAAATTCTATATATAGGCTCTGAATCTTAATTTTTCTATCAAAATATTCTTTTCGGCGATAAATTTCTACAGCAGCGTCTATTTTGTGCCCTTCATGTCAGGATCTCCTGAGGACACATATTTATTTTCACTTGTATCAAGTTCGGCCTGAGGTATTTGTTAAGCTGTAAATTGCCTTCCACGTCGAAAAAGGTAGAAGAGCGCGCTGGGGACTGCAATATCAGTAATAGGTACTGCAACTCCAATGTCTCCCTCCACTCCTGTCGATGGCTTGGATAACGGGTTAAAGGAAGACATAGCCGTCAGGTTGCTGCTCAATGATGATGTTTTGGTTGTTGATACCAATGTAAGAGGTGCTCCAGCCGAGGACGCCGAGTTCAAGGTTGTTGTGGCTAGTGTGAAAGAAGTTGAGGTCGAGAAAGTTTTGGTCGTCGTAGAGGTCAACGGAGATGAGGATGAGGAAGGCTGGGTTATCTTAAACGTAGGTAAGATAACCTGCTCTTCGAAACTTGTGCCATTGGCAAGAGTGAAGGCAAAGATGTTCCCTGTCGTAAGGTGATTTTATTTCCTAAGCTAGCTGTATATTGATAATTTGAGGTTGTATGCTTTAAATCTTTTGCTGTTTTCTATTATGGGCTCTCTTGGTGTTGGCGAAAAGGTTATGTATATACTCACACATTAACCAAAATATATTTCTATCTGCGACTGCTAAATATCCTAAAGATTACATAGAGCGGTGAGATTTAGCACCCTCCACTTAATTAAGAACGACTCGCCCGAAGATAAAGAGAGTATGCTATTGGGACTAGGTGGACTCACAAAATATATTTTCCATTTATCGTTCTGCTTAGCATCAAGACAGCATAACATAGATCATCACAACTTCCAAAACATTCAACTGAGGTGTGGTACTTAATCAGTTCATCAACCCCCGATAAATTCCAATGATGATCCGGTAATAAATTTTTGTAAGTGAAAGGACTTATGAGTAGTCCCAGTTAGGAACAACCACAATTGTCTGAGCTCCACCAGCTCCAGGAGTGATAACAGGGATCAAATCTTGAAAGCAGACAAGGCCACTTCCTGCCGCAGCTTTGCAAATCGTAGCAAGTCCACAGGGGATATAGATTTCATAACAGCACTAGTGTTAGGGACATGGTTGAACGACGTCTCCTGTGCCAGTGTAAGGCGTTTCTTGACTATGAGGCTCTTACAGATTGTTCTCGTTTCGTCTAAAGAGGTATTTCGCTTGGGGTTCTCTAAGAAATCCTCTGCAGACTCATGTTGCAAGTCTATTTAGCAGGTGTGAGGCTTCTATATAGGAACCACGTAAAGGGGTGGGATTGGGGAGAGCGAATTTATTGGTTTTCACGTACTGTGTCGTCAAGATTTTAACGGTTTTCCGACAGCGTGTAAATCCATGCAACTGATGATCACATATATCCGGATCGTTTGCTGCTGCTACCATACCCTCTGCGAGAATGGGCCCAAAATTAGAGCCCTAATTTCGTATCAAGGCATATTTTCAATCTTGATGATTTGATAACGGTTCATGTCTCGTCTTTGGGTAGGTATTGAGACCTTCAACCACTCAATGCTCTGAATGATAGCAACAGAGCTCTGTATTGCCTTGCATTGTGCAAAATGTAGCTTGTTGAAGAAAATAAATAACATATCTGGCTATTAATATCTCTAATGGCTGCAAATATACTAAAATCAAGTGTTCGTCTAGATCGAGAGTAGAGCGGAGCAAAAGCCAGGCTAGGATATGACACCCGAAGGAGGAATATCAGACGAAGTAGATGATAATATTACAAACAGTGACTATGTCGCTGAGGCTCTTATTATTGCTTAGTGACCTTAATAGGAAGCTTTTACATTATGCAAGCAACAATAGGTTATCGGCTTGCTCTTTTTCTATATCATAAAAGGAATTATGAGATACCTTAGCGACATTTGAAGTGTTCAACCCTAGTAATAAACTAGCATTCTGAACTAGTTTGGCTGTTAAAGTGATATCTGTGGATGGGCTACTTATGAAAAGCGCTTACCTTGTGTATTCAGAAAGGTGTCATACCAATTATAGTTACTAGATGTTGGAATCGATACTCTCAGGAAGGGTCCGAACCGATGGGATGACCGCTAAGCCTGGAATAGTCAACATAAAACAAAAGACTTGCTCTATACACCGTGCACAGTAACAAGGATACCTTGGTGACGAGCTACTCAATGTTTAACCCTGCTGATGGTATACATTTACTTATCGGAGGTAGGTCAGATTTGGACCTTCAGAGCGAGACACCATCCGCACATACCCATACAATGAACTATGGCAAGGCCATACTCGTTTATTCTTCCACCCACATAAGGGCTGCAACCTTCAATTCTCCAGACATGTGAAAGAGTGTTGGCAGGCATCCTGCTAAGAATGCACTGCATTTGATAGTTGCCTTCTACACCCTCAACTTTCTGCGAATCTATGCCCCTGAACCAGCCTTCTCATTAATGGCCAAAGGAGAATATTCAGTGGAATATCTAGCACAACGAGTGAATCATTCCAAATTTTTATTTTCACCATCGAGGAACGAAGACATTAAGCGAAAGCAGAGACATTTATTTGCACAGCCGTTGCGAGGGCACCCCGAACGTATTTCTAGTAGGAGTGGACAAGTATACCTCTTAAAGGAGGTCCTCTGCGAATATGGTGAATAATAGACTTTATATATTGTGATACAAATTCTGCAAGTGATGGGTGAAGGAATTCAAGTAGCCTTAATGACTACTAGAAGAGCCAGAAGTGTTAAATTGCAAACAGGTAATGCTATTCACCCGTTCTATTTCTCAAAAATTTGATTGCCAGCAACATAAACTAGCAGAGGTCTAGAATAGGTCCCCAAAACCCTTCTCGGAGTCCTTTTTTATCAGCTCAATCATTCCCTATCTATGGTTAGCATGTTGATCGCAGGCAAGATTTCCCAATACTTGATAACTTACCTCAGGCATGATTGGATTTCCTTTATCATCAGCAACGTAACGAAAAGGCATCTCGGTGCTTTCATTCTTATTGATGCGTAGCTCCGGGTAGTCGACATATGCTATCTTATCAAGTGGTGCTGTATGGTCAGCAGGTGCTAGGATTGGTGCAGTGCGGGTATATACTCTTTTCCTGTGCAACGATTCGTGTGACCCTCACTGCTGTATCAGTAGTCATTTGTTTCGGGCCCAATCGACGTCCTTCAAATCCCTTCTTCCTCAGCTCTGATGTCCTATCTATATTCTATTTAGCCGTGCTTCTCTTTGTCGTCATCACCTAATTTTCGTACCTCTTGGAGGATCATCCCCTGCCAATATTAGTATTCCGGATAAAAGACGATCCTCAAGTATAGGAGCTTACCTAGAATCCCTCCAAATAGGAAGACATCAAACTTATCTCCGTCCTCTGGAGCGAGCTCTTTGATAGCTGATGGATCAAGCAAGCACACTCGAGACTTGTCTTGTGCATAGATAACTTCCACACTATTTCCATCTGCTGTGAAACCCGGTACATCCTGTAAAGTGGCTGGTAGTACCAGAGAGGATGGAACTGATGACAAACAGAACCTTGCACCTGCCTCATGAGATTCCTTGGCTATTGTGAAATATTCAAGTTCAGACCAGGGGCCGAGTTCATCATCGAGATGCTCGACGATGTAGGTCTTGCTAGCCATCCGAATGGAAGCTTCTCTTGTAAGGATGGTACCAGTTTCGGAAAAGTCTGGGCAAGGGTTGTACAAATCAACTCAATCGACAAGATAATCCAACCAAAGAGTGGTAATGAAATGACGAATCGGATGCCTTACTGAAAGCGAAGAGGTTCAGAGTTTGGCTTGTTGCGGGGTAAGTGTCTCCAATCTCTGGATGTCTTGAACGGGGAAGAGGTGGGCGAAGGCTCTGACTCGTGGGCAAGGCAGCTTTAAGAATTCTTTATTGGCAAATTCTTTATTGGCAAATTCTTGGAATCAATCCCTGAATGTTTTTTGTCAAAACGTGAATCTTCGACCAGTTGGCTCTAAGGTCTTGTGATAGGCGTGGTCCGTCAATCGTTGGTACATGGAAAATCTTTGTCCTTTCGGATCGTGCAGGTCCCTGGAAAAGAAGGAAACCTTAGACTTCTGACCCGCACTTAGTGAAATAGATGAGTATGTATGCCTGTCGTGACGTGCTTCAAGGAATTGAATTGAAGATCAGCTTGAAAATTTATTTTTCTCAATGGCGGCTGTGATATAAAGTTTCATAAACTGAAAGAGCTCTTGGGTACAAATCAGGCACTAGTCTAAAAGCTAAGCGAGAGCTACTACGCCGACGAGGTCACACCTTCCTGCATCACTAAAGACCCCTCCATCTGCCGAGTTCCCATCTGCACCACAACTTCTCCTAAATTGTCAATAACATCCAACCTCTGTCTTCACTGAATGGGCCCATTATTCACTTCTGCGATCTAGATATCAACAAGCAGCTCGGAGCGTACCGCCAGCGCTGCCATTGATCTAGGACCACTGAAGCATAACTAGGAAGCGGAGCTCTTTATTTCCCTGCTGAGCTGGTCGTCGACGGCAAGGGTCATATTGAAATTGTTTTGACAACGCTCAATCACAGTTGTCAGTGACAACGCAACCGCATAAACAAACTTTCAAGTCACCATAGCACCACAACACCACAGAAGCTCTGCGAAGTCTTCTTCGCGGTACCCAAGACTAAATCGAGAAGCCGCACCATAACCTAGATCCCTCAAGACAACCTTCAAGATGAACCCCCACCAAAAGAACAAAATCGATATCAATGTGAGTAATTCGGTCTTTCCTGCGGCATCATGCGCTACACCCACCGCGCTATAACTAATCCCTCATTACAGTCCCTGTCCCCTGATGAGCAGCGCCTTTTTCGCCTTTATGGCAAGCTCCCCTCCAAGTCCGACCACCTAGCCAAGCACCTCAAGGAGCGCAAATACTTCGACTCCGGTGACTATGCCCTGTCAAAAGCTGGCAAAGCAAGCTCGGTCGATACCGGCAGTGTTGGTTCTCAACACCCCCTCCCCGAAAATATACCCCACCTTTCTTCGCCAGGCGTTGGCAATCCAAACCAAGGGGGAAGCGGTAACGGCAACATTCAGCACGGGATTACAGCTGGTCTGCCGAGCGGAAGCCCTGTAAAGGAAAGTAGCTTCTTGAACAGAGAGACAAGCGTGGATGAAATCGATGATAAGGATAATGCGGCTGGCAGACTGAATGAGAGTGTAAGCCCTCCACCAATGAAGGAAGGCATTCCAATCCGAAGATAATTACCGGAAATTGTCAACCAAGCTGTTTGCAGAGTGTTATGACCTTTACGTATGCTGGACCTGGCGTTCGAGGTTTGTCAAAGGTTTATGGGTCGGATCTGGGCTTTTCTCTGTACATGTTGCTTTTACGGCTGTACCTAGGTATTGAGACATCAAATAAAGGGATGGATTTAAGTCTGCAGTTTTCTTTTGTCAGGTCGTCTCTCTGTTTAGCTACCTGAGATTGCTAGAGAATGACACTCATAATACACCTCACACATCTTAATGGGCCTATAGTTTTGTGCTCCACCAACGCCATGCAATTCTTAATGCGAGTCGTTCCAAGTCTAAAGATCGAGTGCTTTCACGGCCATAGCCTTGGCGCCCTCGAAAGTTTTGTTGCCACCGATAAACCCTGCAGCATGCACAAATACACCACCACTGATACCTGATATTTCATCCAGTTTCTCATCTCTGAAGCCTCTCCATGCTTCAGGCAATGGTTTTCTACTCTGGAAAGAGTCCTTGCTCTCTGGTACACACTGGATTCTCCATTTTGAATCTGGTGAAGGTTTCTCAGGATATAGGACATACAACACCTTGGCTTCTCCACCCTCTTGATCCTCAAGCGTGTAGAGATGATCTTTCCAAGGAACGGACTGGCCGTCAAAAACTAGGACTCGACCTGTAGGATCATATTCGAGACGTTTTGCATACGCTTTGTGTACAATACCTCGGGCAGGAAGCCATGACTTGGTGTAGTAGTCGAGATCTCTGGAGAACTCTTCACCCATCCTGGCGCTAGCAACCAAGAACTTCTCATCTTCATCTTTTTGGGCCTCGCTGGGATCACTAGATACAGGGTCGTTCCAATTAGGGTTCAGTCTTGATACCATCGCTCCCAATGAGAAGCCGCCATCGCTGAATCTTTTCTCGAGGCCAGCCGCCGCAATTGCCTTTGGGTCATAAGCAGAAATTCCATTGTCATGAGCATCCAATGCTTCGATGAAGCTCTCATAAATTTTGGCCCAGATGACTGTCACCTCCTCTGCATCTTCTGAAACGCCCAAATGCTGCGCAATAATTGCTTTGCCAAAGTGCATGTACACTAGCCCTGCGGACGAGAGTTTGGTGGGACGATTAGGGAACGTGGTATCGAAGGTGCGTTGATGGTGATCATATCGATTGGTAGAGGCATCATACTCACCACCTACATCGACAACTGTATGGCACGTTTGGAGAAGAGCTGGATCCCGTGTGCGGATGAGTTGCGACGAGTTGTAGGTTGGCAGAAGACGGAGCATGTAAACTGCTAGGGCTTCATCGGCATGGAAGTGACCATTACTAGAGAGGAGAGAGTCAGCATATTGTTACACTGCACTGAAGTACATAAATTGGCCTAAGAAATCATCCCATAGCAGCTCAATTGCCCTGGTGGGGGAGGGGCATATATCGAGAAAAGGCTCTCAGTGTCAAGGATTTCTTACTGGGTACCGATGCTGACGGGAGAGGTCTTGAGTCGTTTTGCTGCTGTTTCCGCCATCTTCAGTGTCGTGCGAAACATGCAAAGAGTGTGGGGAATTTCGTATGGTTGTGTTCTACAATCGCGGTCGCGAAGAAGCAGACATTCTTTCTAGGGTGGGTATTTTAGAAGCGGGCCTAGTTTGGCGTAGCCGATGGCGCGGTGTAGTTCCAAGTTCCAAGATACACGACCGACCGCAATTTGCAAAAACTACTGTATGAGCTGGCCTTTTGAGCTTCTCATAGCGGTGAACTCTGTCTCTGCCCTTCCCCAAACCTTACGAATGCCAACCAACTATGCTCCTGCGCATAGCCTTCTGTGTTTTCCCCTGGCAATCTACCGACCTTTGTGCCTAGGCAGATCTCCAACCAGAAAACAATTCCGATCTCGATAAATTTGTTTATCGTACCCCAGTCCTCGAAAAGCACGCGACAGCAACGTTATTGGTGCAGCACCAGGCCCCGAGTCTCGTAGCCAGGTCCAACTTTTGCAGCAACACCTCCATCATCCATCAGCAAATCCTCTACTAGTTCCTGGTGACACAGTCACTCTTCACCACTCACTCGCTGTCTTCTGCGTGCAGATAGAGGTCGGAAACACGCTGATAAGAACCCTCTGCCTGGTATATCTCGAGCTTCAAGCTAGCCTCGCGTCATTATCACAGCCTTCATCTCGAAAGCGCAGTTCCTCCAAACGTATTATATTGCCTGAGAGATCTTTTCGAAAGCACAAACAGAGGTGTCAAATACTATAAACATCAAGCTGGGCGCGCTTCAACGCACGCTCCGGCGCCCACAGCGCCCATGTGGTTCTTTCGCGTCATCTCCTCTGCTATTTTCCTGCTCTCGATTATCCTCTCGATACCTATAGCCTTCGATGTTGGTGGACGGGACTGCGGGCTTGCCTTCTCATTGAGTTTATTTTAGTAAGATATCCATTTTGTCCACACTTTCCTTTTGATTCTACCCCACCTGTCTCGCACAGCGATGGTATTGTGGCTCTCGTCAGTAATGAGGGAATGTCCTACTAACATTTCTAAGTTTCTATTTCTTCTATTCGACCCTCAAACTCGCTACACCGGATAACTCGAGAGTAAGATGGGCTTTAATACAACTTATCGGCATGTCGCAGTGGATACTGTTACCAGGACTTTTGATATGGAGTATGAATCGATTTGCAATTGACTCCAATGCCAGTGGTGACTGGGTCGCCAGAACATTTGACGGCAAGAGAGCGCAGAGTACGAGTATTCGAGAATGGATATTTGGTTCTGGTGGTCTTTTGGAAATGATGACAGTTCAGACCTGGTATGTTCTGTTGAGATATTCAACACCTTTTTTCCAGCTGGCGGAAGGCTTTTGCAGTCTGCTTGTGATCCAGGCAGCAGGGCAAATTACTAGATGGCTTGTGAATCGGGGCCGTAGCGATACTTGGATGATTGGATTATTAGTTCTCTCGGCCTCGATCATATCCAGCTCAGTCTACTTCCTCTGGCGAATCACCAACTTCCCGGAGATCTCAAATGTGGATGCCCTTCTTATCGGAGCGACCATTACGTGTGCAATTTTCCTATGCGCCTGGGGGATTGGAAGCGGCAGAGGGAATCCCGTGGAAAGCTCGCTTCTTTTCGCATACGTTGTGTTGTGCATCTACCAGATTTTCACTGACTACCTGCCAACTTCAACTACTGAACCTCCACCAACCCCTGCTCAACCAGAGTTCCCGCCCTTCCCTCCAATCATCATGGCCTCATATTCGACTTTAGTATATGTACTGTCAACGCTGCCTTCTACGGTACATTCTGCGTTCACTTTCCTATATGCTGCATTTCAGACTATAACACCCTCTGTTATCATATCTCTGGCTTATCGGATATTCGTCTTCTACGCCGCTACACGCATTATCCCGGCCATACAGGAGTCTGGTGCACATGCTTTGTCCCATGAGCCTAGTCTTGATGATAGTGACGAAGCAGGGAAGATTTTAGGACTCCTGAGCTGGTTCAGCCCATCCATTTTAGTGGCAGTATACACGAGTCTCTTAATGCAACATTTCTCTACCACATCGGCAGAGGGGAACAGTGCCGAATGGTGGACGATGCAAGGTGGTGATGCTGGTGGTAATGTTTGGCGCTGGATCAATGTAGTTGCAACGATGGCTCTCTATGCCTTTGAATTATATCTCGGGAAGGAGGATGTGGATGGCTCTCTTACCGGCCACTGGAAAACAGATTGATTGAGCTAAAGCAATATGCTTAGTCAATCAGATGTAGACTGGAGTAGGCCTACATGGGCAAATCATCAACTGGGGCGAAGAAGTGAAGATCGTACAGATAGATCTAAGATTAAATTACGACAGGAGAAGGATATGATGTTGATTTATATCTCAAGCATGACCCGTCGAACCCAGGTAGAGGGGAAGCAGACATCATAATTGGGCGTACATATTGCACTGATGGCGTTGAGGAACAGCACGGACTTCGGCTGGACATGCGTGGATTTATGGAGCTTAGAGCCTCCTGTCTTGTGCTTGCTGGCATGAGTTCACTTGACGATAGATACCCTTTCACAAACATGGCAGCTATCCTGACGACATGATAAAGTCACGGAGAGCTCTATTCAGAATCAAATAAATAAATTAAAAAAACATTATTCTCACAGTATTTACAATGGGAATTTTCACCACTCATCTGTTGGCAAGTTGATTTATGAGTACAAGGCGTTGGTGTTGCTACAGTATGGTACCATGCAGACCTGCCAAGGGAGCCAAGATCGTACCAGCAACGGCAGCCGACGGTAGATGGACTGATGTTGCTTTTGTTTGAAGAGCGAAAGTTAGAGAGTAGTAATTTAATCATTGAAACTGATTGAAGAAAGTGTTGCGCTGAGAACATATCTTCGTTCCATCCTTCAAAGGGGGTCTCCAATGCAAAAGTCGGTCACCGAAAGTCTCCACGTATTTCGCATCTTCTGTTCCATTGACCCCAAAATGGTCTTGTTGAGTGAGGCACTAGTGAAGCTCCCCTGTCGCAAAATCTCGCGTCCCCGGTTGAGAGGCCAAGCTAGCAGGCTGTCTCACATCCTATGATAACCAAATCAACAATTCTGAGTGACCGCCATCTTGTTCCACACCCTTTCGTACGTTACGAGTCTCCGTGTCCGTCATTCCGTACCTTACCACATTTACCTTTCTTACCCTGCACAATCATCCCTGGGAAGTCTCACCACTTTACTGTTCTCCACTTTGCTCTATAAATCCAGGTTTCCCCTCAGAACCTCAGCTACATTGCTCCCCCCGTCTTGTGATATCATCTTGTGCCTCATCCGCTTGCCATCTATCCATCGCATCAAGTTTCTTCAATTATCGGCGAAATGTCCAGAATTACTCCTCCGGTCACAAAGTTCACCCAGACGGTGCGGAGAATATCATCCACTGCAAACAATGGTCGGCCATCAGGTCTCCTTGATTCCCAAGCCCGGAACGCCTATTTACCCCGCCCAAAAGTTGATCTGAAGATGGAATGCAGCAAACGTCAATTGGCAACCCACGGTAGCAAAGCAGAGGTAATTAAACATTTTAAACATGAATAGAATGATTTCTAATATTTGCAAGCTTGTTGAACGTCTCGCGGCATTTGACCTTGTCAACTCGCATGGCTTCCATACTCTCAATGGTCCTCACCGACCTCTTCCTTTACAATCGCCTGCTGTCTACAGGACAATTCCTTTAATGCAAGGTTTTCGGACTTCTGCACCAAAACAAGCCGCGAGTGATACATCTACGATAGACTTTTTTGTATTTCCCGAAGCCCCAGCGCCTCCTCCCGAGAACCCATTCTACAAGCTACGGGTGCCCCTTCTTCCAGATAACTACAATCCAAATCGGTCCCCAGATTCAGCGCACGCCGTGGAATCACTTGACTCGGCGGTCGCAGCTCCTGAGATTAGCATCATTGCTAGTCACCCAGAGAACGTGGTTCCAGCTGCCTTGACTGAGGTTGCTGGTAACGATGGCCTAGATATTGATATCGGAGAGCTCACTGCGGGTTTCTCGGAGAAGATCTCGGATCTGAAAGAGCCCGGTGTATTAAAAGAGCTATGGAGTGGTATTGTTGATGATATACTTGGTTCAAAGGCTGGACCGAAGGTCGCTCACTAGAGCTAACATAATCTGATTTGGGAGAAGCGTGGAGTTATCTATCAGCTGGAACTGACCTGTTACATTGACGGCGGGGGAATAGGGGGGTTGGGTTGTCCATATTTGGTCTGTCAGTGGATGGGTGGAGTTTGATGATTTTATGATGCCTTAGATGGCTTTCATGCATATTTGTTCTTGCATGTCGATGAAATTACCGACTGATGCTATGATATATCTGTTTTAATTGAATTGTTCATGTTTTCACTTACGTACCTTTCTCTCACTCGAAACTTCGTGTGGGTCTATAAAGTATGCCCATGATGGAAAATGCAGTATGAAGCGGGGGCATTATTCGTCGAGGGGCGTACTATATTGGAGTAGTGGGACTAATATTATCACCGTTTTATTGTCATTGCACTCATATCTCGACCACACAAGTCTAGTTGCAAATGCGAGAAACGATATTCTACTAATTCTTTTTGTTCCAGCATTGCGAATTTAGCAAGTCAGAACCATACACACCCCTTAAACATTGCCACCTAGTCCCGAGTCTTCATGCTTTATCAGTATTGCTAACTTCAAACAGTCCTTTGTGATCAAAAGTACTCACCAACTTGGATCTTCTGGCCAGTCATCGAGGCATTCCGAGCAATATCAAGGTATATCTGGGCACAATCATCGAGATCGGTCTTCACCTATCAGCCATACTTAGAGGATCATGCATATTACTTAACATACCGGTTTCCTCAACCAAGCGTCCGCACTCATCTTCTCCACGGCCTCTGGGCCATATTTCTCACCCTATGGCCCATCAGTATCGCTGTTAGAACTCTCTCTCCGCAGTCACAACCTACCCACTCAGTAGCTAACCACCCGGGCAAGACAGCATTGATTCGAACTTTGGGCCCTTGAGTAGCAGCCATACACTTCATCAATTGCAATTGTGCAGTCTTGGTGATATTATACGGCAAACAGCTACCGCCGATCTTTATACCTGCGATACTAGAGGTTATGATGAACACTCCACCTTCGGGGTTGGCTTTGAAGGTTGGGAGGGCGGTGCGGAGGAGGTAGGACTGGGCTTTTACGTTTACAGCCCAGCAAGTATCCCAGTCGTATGTTGTGGGGGCATAAACTATATAAGGGAACGATCAGTCTGGAAGCAAGGAACGAGCATAGAGAGGTATTCGATTGAAGGGTGGCTTACGGTCATTGAAATCAGAGAAGCGAGTGTAGCCCTGAGGGTTGTCAATTTATATCAGGACTGGACAGGGAAAGTAGCAGCTTACAGCATTGGAGACAATTATGTCCAGGCCTCCAAGTTCTTCAATAGCTTTCAAGACGGCATTGGTGCAGTCTTCTTCGATTCCCATATCCTGATTTCTTAGCTAGTAGCTCCAACCAAGTCAAGTCAAACCCATTCTTGGATGTAAACTTACCCCTTTAATCAAAACCGCCTTAACCCCACACTCCTCAACCTTCTTAACAACACCCTTCGCTCTCTCTTCACTCGCATTATAATTAACTGCAACATTGCACCCCTCTTGTGCAAACTTGACACAGACTAGTCCCCCAAGACCACTAGCAGCGTAAATGCATTAGCTCAGGGTCTCCCCCACAAACTAAAATCGGTAGGAAATGTACTCGGTGATGGACTAGCTAGGACAGCCCAAGGCGCCTCCAATCGATCAATAGATCAGATGGTTCCTATTCTTAAACATGGATTTGAAGTGTCTCAAAACTCGCTCAAATTATGACGAATCGAGCATCCACGGTCGAGGGCGGGGCTTGTATGAAATGCGGGGTCCTAGAAACTTTGAGACAGATAGTGGAGAAGGCACATACCGGGAACCACCAGTGACGAGGACATTTCGCCCTTTCAGGGAGTAGGGCATGTTTGCAATGGTTTTTGAGAAATAGAACTCACAAGTATTGCTGGGAACTTGATTGAGCCATATACACTTATACTTAAGTATTAGTTGAAGGTGGGACACCATAAGCGGGGCAGTTCAACCAATTTCCCGGATCACAAGCCTCGGCGATGAGGAGCTTTTAAGACTCATCGCCGTAAGGTTGCAATGGGGTTCTTTTCAACTGCCGGTGATCAAATTTAACAACGCGTGCAGTCCTCTAGAGTGATTGAGAAGTTGATTTAATTAATCTTCTTGACATCGATTGGTGTTTGGAAGACCCGTTAGGGGTAGGGCTACAAGCATCACTTCACGCACTTCTCGATGGAAAATAGCTTTACTGGGCAATCCCTCTATGCCTTTGAGTAGCTAAAGCCCGTGTGATAGTACATCTGGTCTTATCCCTGCCAGTTATCGTAAGTGCATGAAGTATCAAAGAAGCCGTATCCTGCTATCCGCCAGCAGACAAGGTAATATGTCTGTCTGCACCATCAACGAGATAGTGGACCATACTTCTGAACCCCCAACGCCAAGTTAAACGCTCTTTGCCTTGTCTTCCTCATCAATGCTGCCATCTGAGCTCTCTGTGTTGACACGTCGGGTCTCTGGAAGCTCATCCTCAACGGCACCATGAATACCCTCCTCGAATACAGGTTCTGTCTCGACAGCCTCGAACTTTGTCTTGAAGTCCTTTAAACCTGCAGTATAGCTGCTACTGTTGGATCGGCGACGAGCGTTGTTAAGATTGAAGCCTTCGTCTTGAACTTCCTCTCCGTCAACACCCCTTTGATAGTTAGCTTAATGAGCTGATAGAGCGGTTTAGTTGTACTGGGAGTGTATGCAAGTGTGCAAGAACAATTGAGGAATGACTCACCATCCGCCCTTTCCTGCACCGTTCTTCTTGGTCTTCTTTGGGTCAGCGTCAACATGGCCAGACTTGGCAAAGTATCGAGGTAAATGTTCAGTAGGAGCAGCTGTGCCATCGGCGAGGCCGGCGTGATCACGGTCATTGTACTTGTGTGATTTACCCACTATGATTGATGATGGATTAGTATGGCGTTTGAAGCTCGAGACATATTGCCATCACGCAAGAGGGGTAAAGCGTAAGCTGTGGAATTGAGCTTGATTGATAGACTTACTGATTAAGAGATTGATGTGGAGATAGGATTGGAGTGTAGAGGATTGTGGTTGATGTGGTTGATGTGGTGAAGTTGCTGTTGATCTTTTGGATTGAATGTTTGATGGAGAAGAGAGGAAGGAGGTCAAGACGAGGAGGGGTTATAGAGTCAAGGTAGGCTCAGGGACCAAGCCGCAATGGGCCAGCTACATCACGCGATCAGCTCTCACTCCACCATAGGTATGCGGGCAACGCAACACAGAACCAAATAGCATCATTCAGCCCCACGTGCTTGTTAGGCAGTCCTGGGCGGCCAAAAACTCTCTCCATGTTTCTCGTGATGCCTCTGACTCGTGGTACTGTGGTGGTATTGTTTTGTCATTGTGCTTCAGCCCCTGTCGGCAACGAGATACTTCGACAGAGGCCCGCTCTTTGTCCTCAAGCTCCCCTGTAACTAGCGTCACAGTCGTACCCAAAAGCTGGGGAAGCCCCCACTATCGGCGCCTTGCCACCCCGTTGCCGTGATTGGTTGCTAACAGCCTACCGTCGGCCCAAAAATTCATCACGATTGTGGCTTAATAATTCTGATATCTCAACATCTCCGCTGGCCTTGGACTCTCTCTTGTCCCATTCTTGTAAGCAAATTTTCTCCCTCGCAAGGAAATCCTCTCACTGTGCGACAAATCTTGAATAAAGAGGAGGGACCAGGACTTGACTTCTTATTCAGAGCTTCTTTTCATTTCACAATCTTTGAGTCAAAATGTCCCCCTCACTTACTCTTGATAACGAGTCCGATTTCAACCCGATCGCGTTCAACACGACAAAGACCTCGTCATTCAGTGCCCGAACACTCTTACTTGCACCTCCATCCATATCGAGCCACGAGGAGAATCTGCGAAATGTTCTTGCCTCCCACGACAGAGCAGTCACTGACCTGCAAATGCTTGATCGCCTCGCTGCGGGGTTCGTGACTCTTCCGGATTCCACCTACGACCTGATCTTGATCCTGACCGATGCTGATGGAACACGAAATGAGTCTTCGCAGTTGCTTGGTCGGGACGTTTTCGCCTCAATTGTGCGAGGATTGAAGGCTGGTGGCAAATTACAGGCTCAAGATGGTACCTTTGGTCGCGATGCTAGCGGCGCGGAGCTTCGAGAAGCAATATTGGCAGGCCTTGTTGCAGAGGGTGGGGATATGGTCAAGCCTAACTACAGCGCAAGTGATGCTGTGCCTTTGCGATTGCGGAGGAAGGATAAGAGTACGGCAGTCTCTAATGCGGGACCTGCAGTTGAGGTGGCAGCTATACCTCTAAGTGGAAAACCAAGGAGTGTAGGTGTGTCACAGAGCAAGCCAGCAGGTGTAGGATTCGTGGATTTTAGCGATGATTTCGACGACCCAATGATCACAGGCGAGGATGACGATGACGAGCTTATTGATGAGGATACTTTGCTCACGGAAGAGGATCTGAAGAGACCAGTTACTATTCGTAAGTTTGACATATATCATATCCTTATTCTACCAAATCTAACATTTGATCCTAGCTCCCGAGTGCGCCCCTCGAGTTGGCAAGCGCCGAAGAGCATGCAAGGACTGCACATGTGGACTTGCAGAGAAAATTGCAGCAGAAGACGCAGCCAAGCGGTCAGATGCCGACGCCAAGCTCAAAACCCTTAAGCTAGAAGCGGATGACCTTGCTGAGGTTGATTTTACTGTGCAGGGCAAGGTTGGCTCCTGTGGAAACTGCAGCTTAGGTGATGCTTTCCGTTGTGATGGTTGTCCATATATTGGCATGCCAGCCTTCAAGCCAGGCGAGGAGGTGAGGTTACTCAACAATGATGTACAGTTGTAGGCTCTTTGCATTTTGGGTCGGCGTTGGATGAATAGACTCGGTTGGTAGCCGTCGTGCTAAGGGGTACATAGACTTGGCTGGTGATCGCCTTGTGGGAGTCCAGTTGATTGATGGGAATGAATGATGATTTGGTAAAGACAGTCTGTATTCTGCTGATTTGACTGTTTTACCTCAGTTCCGGTTTCTCTATTGAGATTTCTTCTGTCATCCCCCATATCTCTTTCTGAGGCTGCCTCTTATTGTCGATCACAAAATCCTCACTTTTTGCTAATGCTTTAAAATGCTCATCCAGTAAGGCAAGTCGGGGAACCGACCCCATTTTGCCTGGAAGGTTATAGTCATCCAAATACCAAGGATGTTCGCCTCAAATAGGTTGCTGTTTCGCTAATTCCGATGATTATTGCAATGTAGAAGTTCCTACAACATGCGACTTAGTAGCGATTGTCAAGCCTTCTTTACCTTCTAGGCTGGACTGTCTTTCGTATAATTAATGTCAATATATCAATGAATGAGTATTCAAGGGGATTTGAAGAACATGTCGTGTTATGATTTGGGAGTTAGAAATATCTACAGCCTAGTATCAATAAAACTCAAGGTACCCGTTCGTGGATACGAGGAATGCATGGTGTTACCAACCTGATGTGACTGCGGGTTATTGGTCGACTGCCCGTTTGCCGCCCAATACTACAGGGGTAAAATGCTAGAGGCTAGTCATATAGTGGAAGAGATGAACAAATATTTCTAAAGTGAACTTCACTAAGTGATTTATTAAGGGGATCAAATATTTATTTTCACCCCAATCGATGAAAATGGCTTCCTAACGGAAATCCGAACTTCAAACACAGTAGCTGATAGGTGGAGCTAATCCTTCACGCTCCTATGAATCAGGCCCCTTCCTTCAAGCTCTTAGTCAAACTGGGAGTGAATAGGCAGACTAGAGCCAATTCTTTATCAAGTAGTTATAGAACCTGATGTCGCCCTGGAAAACTTGATGTATTTAACCCTCGGAGGTTGAACAGCATGTAGAAGTTTGAGTGCTGATATTAGTATGTCAGATTCTCAACTTAAGTATGAACCTTAAATTCTCTCATATTCTTCCTGAGGCTAGCACATTCATAGCTTGAAGGGTGTTTATCCAAGGAACAATACTCATACGCCGCATGGCCAAGGTTGTCGATGGGATCATGGAACACCAACACACCCCCAGTTACTAGGGTAATACAAGGTGTGCAATTGGCCAAATTAAATTACAACACCCTCAAGAGAGGAGGGTCTTTGATCACTCTTTACCCGGATCAAGTCGACGGGCTGTGCCTTCTTATCTTTCCTCTCATTATACTTATTTGATGTGGTCCCAGCCTTTCAATCTTTTTGTCTTCGATTATTTGGATGCGCTGAAGCCTTTAATACAATCTAGGTTCTTTGTGAGTAGATCCCTTCGGTTCTTCTATCCAACCGTAGTATCTCTTATGAAATGATCCAATTAACTACAAGTAGTTGCCATGCTATTGTTTCAGGTCATTCTCACAGTACAGTGTGCGATTTTGCTATGGAGTGGTAGAGCACGTGGACTTGCAAAATTTACGAGCCCTCTAGGTCCTGATGGCAAACTCACATTATACTTGGGGGATCAATTCCTGATTGCATGGCAGGACACAGGAACAGACTACACCATGCTGTCGTTGGGGTTGTTGGCGGCAGTAGATGGGATGATATTTTGGCTGATATGTAAGTGTAAGCCTAAGCCTATACTATAGTTGCGAGAGCCGCTGACCATAAATCCAGCGGACTCAACCAAGTATACAAATCAAAACTATCTTTTCACTGTTGCCTTGGGAAATGGGCAAAATTTGCAGCAGGGAACTAACTTTGCGTTCATTCTCGTAAATGGCACGAACTTTGGCGAACAAGTTATATCTCCATATTTTCATATCGCTCAACCCTCTACTACGACGACTGCTATTACAAGTACAACATCGAAAGCAACTTCCACAAGTCTAACAAGCCCGACGGAATCTCCCACTATTTCCGCCATTGTTACACCTTCAACTGTAACCTCTGTCGTATTATTACCAACAACCACAACTTCAACTTCACTTGGAACACCTTCTTCACCACCAGAGACCTACTCGGGACTTTCGACTGGAGCGAAAGTTGGAGTTGGAGTTGGAGTCGGGGTTGGGGTTGCAGTACCAATTATAGCTGTAATCACTCTAGGAGGACTTTTACACTGTATTCGGAACAGAAGACGACCAAGTGTCGAGCATGAACAACACACAAATCCAACAACAGAATATGTTAACAAAAATATATCCTCAGGAGCTTTACCACCTCGTAGCGTGGAGCAGATTCACGAGGCACCAGATCAAGTACATATATACGAAGTACCGGCATATAGCGTCAGGCCATCAACCGCTATTCACGAGGCCCCATGAACTGTCCCTGGTTGATTTCAGGATTTCACGATGTGGTTTCTAGGCTTGACAGATATGGAAATGTATATATAAATTTTTATCGAGTTTGGTTGTACGCACATGAAACGTAAAAATGAAAAATAATAATATAATTCTACATAGGCTAGGCATGATAGGTCTACAGTGAGGAAAATAAAATAGTACAAGAATAGTACAAAGATAGCACAAGATTTGCCAAGGTACCTATGATAGACCTGTCGATGTAAGAAACTCTTTAATTTATTTTACATACAACAGAATATACAGGAAAATGGCTCAAGTGCTTGAATAGGAGGAGCCAGAGATACTGCTACAAGTCTATATCGGTGAAAATATACACAGTTAGAAAGCCAAGGTATCTGATCTGACATATTGACCTCCTGCTATAGTTCTCAATAATTTACAGCGCGAGCACCTATATCACAACTATGGACTGTTCCCTAGAAAGCATAGGTCAGACTATCTACTAGTACCCTACTTGCAGGCTTCGGCTTTTGGCCCTCAAGGGTGATACGCTGGACGCGTAGCGCTTCATTCTGAACAATTATTATGATCGCTTCTCCATCCACGATATACGGAATACTTTTCCGGCCCCCCTCATGGGTTCGGAACAACATGAATCTCTGACTGCATTTGCCTGTACCGCTTCCACTGGTCTCTGGACTAGAATTATTGGGATTGCTTGGCGGAGTAATGTTAGGAGTAGGTACAAGCTCAAAATCCTCAAAAATGATTCGCTTCTCTGAAGTTTTGTTTATAAATATTGTACACCATAAGCGCTGTAGAGCAAGGTGGCGCCTATGGATTGTTATTGCATTCATACTAGACCAATCGATCCGTCGGTCTTCGGGCTTGATTTTGGGCGCGTGCTTGAGGTCCTTCGATTCATAGTGACCCACGTCGAGTAATGGTGGCACAAAAACACGCTCTCTTAGTCCTTGGATGAGCAGCTCCGCAGCTTTTGGCTTGATGAAGCTCAAAAGGTTATTGTAAGAACAATGGTCTGGATCCGGTATCGGCAGGCCTGGAGATGGCGTCTGTGATAGAATAAGGCCATGATCAAACGACTTATCATCCAAGGTCTGTAGAGTGACACCAATTGTCTTTTCTCCTGCCATTATTATGTGCTGAAGTGGTGCAGGTCCACGAAAACTACAATGAAAAATTAGCTAAGTAACGCAGACGGACGAGCCAGACAAACTTTGGGAGAAGAGAGGGATGGACATTTAACCCTCCATACTCTGCGCTTTTAAGAATTCTGGGAGGGACAAAAAGACCAAATGATACAGCTATGATGAGATTGATAGGCTCAGTCCCTGATCTCGGTAACTAGATATAATCAGCTGTCATGATTTTCATTATCAGAGTGTGGGGTGACTTACATCCCAACCTCGAAATGTGTCTCTCTCATATATTGGTAGGTTCAGCTCTTCAGCAACAGCTTTTATTGGTACTATAAAGTTCAGGTTGAATTTCCCTCAAGGGGCATCTGAATTACCTTCACGGATCCGAGTCATTGACCTGCCGGATCTTTTGCCAGGACGACAGAGTACATCGATAGAAGAAATCAGCTGAGGGTTTACTGTCTTCTCAGCATGAACTGCCCGTAGTGACTCACAACTGAATTCGTCTGAGCCACAAAAAAGTATACGAAGCGGCTTTGAGACCTTAGTGCTGTATAGGCTGCACTGGTAGGTTTTGGGGTACGGGAAGATACATCGTCTAACAAGACGGCTCGGGACGTAGCCTATGAATATTCTTGTTGTCATAATGTGTGAACGTTGCGTACTAACATCGGTACGCTTTCATACCAGTTTCCAAGAGCGAATACGAGATTTTAGCATCTAGGACGCTGGTCAATATTTTAGGCCTTCGATCTCTTTATGTGCCCAACCATTTGAGGCACAATTGAGTTATCGACGAAGCTGGATGGTATTTCTCAAGTCTCCCTGCTGAGACCTCGACTGACACTGAGAGCCTTGAATACCTGCACAATGTCGGACTAAACAATACTTAATATGCCAGGACGAATAGGGGTTCGCTTGAGGTTGAGAAAGCTTGAGCCACACGTGCGGCTAGAGGCTTGCTGGCGCCTTGCCCCTGTAGATTATTTAGACGCCACATTGGAGGGCGCGCACCTACAACAGCTACGCCAACGTCACTACGTATGTTGATTTTCAGATAAAGAAGGAAGGAGCAGGGTACTCTGGATATGCGACTCCAGCCTGACTCTCCTCACATTAATTCGATACTCATCGAAACCTCAGAATCAAAACCACAAAGAATGCCGCGCAGCCATTATCGCAAACCATCTACCACTCTCGTGCGGCCTTGCTCTCCATGACCAAGCGCTGGGTTGTTCGAAAATGACATGGCTTCTTCCGCCGAGTCGTCGCGGAAGGCGATTCCTGCACAGCTGGGCTTCCTAGCCATCTATAACCCCTCTCTGGGAACAACAGATGAGACTGTTGAAGACCAGATTGTCTACTATACATCACCAGAACACCAGGAGTGGAAAAGGCGCCAGCGGAAGTCGCACGACACTAAGGCTGAAGCCACTGCTGGCCATGAGGAAAAGAACCAGCAATTGAGGCGCATCGGCCTTGCCCAGGGGATGGTGGAGTTTGGGCGGAGCTTTTCAGATGGGAAAGCTGTTGATACAATCGAGACGGAGAAATCACGCATAATCCTGCATGAGCTTGAGTCTGGATGGTGGATACTTGCTGTAAGTAGGCGTATTTCTATCAAAAGCACTGGCTAATTGGTGTAGTCGATAGATTTGACTATCCTCCCAAAGATGGTACAAAGCCCAGGCACCAAAGGCGGTGGCACACAGCAAGTCGAAACTACGGAATACTCTTCGCGCGAGGTAAAGCCTGCTATACTGCTTCTGGGGGATTTGTTGCGAGCACACTCGACGTTTCTACTTCATCACGCGTCCTCTATGAGTGCACTCTTCGTGCGTACCAGAAGGTCCAAGTTTATATCTCTTCTTGGTCGATACTGGGATGCTTTTGTGTTGTCATGGAATGTGCTCATGCATGGAAATCCTGCTAGCAGCTTATATGGGGGAATCAAAATTGCTGCGTGTGGAGAATTGGGAGTTGGAGTCGGCGAGGAAGAGCGCGGGAGCGGCGAGCGAGAAGTCCTTGAGGGATTTGTTGGCCGCATTGACGGGCTTGTTGATGTTATTGTTTCCAAATTTGGCTATGCTGAGAGCGAGGAGAGCTCTCCTGAGGTTAAAAAGGGTGACAACAACTCAAAAACGCCAGCAAAACAGTGGCTAGGCTCCGGTAATGATCCAACTGCGGAAGATGGGGCAATCTTCCTAGGGACTGGGGCACTATCTCGAAAATCCGTTCGAGATGTGTCTCATTGGATGGAGGATCTCTACCGGTGGGGCCCATATGCGTATGGTGTCATCGACAATCCGACTTCAAATCGGCGACAGAAAAAGGGGACACCTCGACGAAAAGGAGCGAAGGTCGCTCCCGATGACCAGAGAAACCTCGCACCGGAGATTTCTGAAATAGGACTGGATCCTCCATCTGCCTCAGAAAGTCTTCCATGCAACAGTCAACTACCATCCATTTCTGCAACACCTATGACTGATGGAGAAGATGCTCCAGACGTATGGAAACTGAAGAAACGCAGACCATCACTCGGACGTGGAACATCCAGCGCAGGAAGTAGCACCAGTGAGTCGAGAAAGGGAACTAGGCTTATGAGTTATCTGAAGTTTGGATATGGAACCCATTGGACGCTTGGCTCAAGTCAAAACACAGCTGGCCACGGAACTATCATACCTGAACCTAGCCTTAGCGCTCCCCCAAAACCAGTCCATGTTGTAGAATCTCCCATAACTCAACCTAGTGACATGAGTCAGCAAAGATCTGTAGAGGGTTGCAATAGTTCAACTGGTCATTTTCTGATAGGACTTGTTGGAGGTCTAGAAGATGGCCAACCATTTCATACAATCGATGGCGAAGAGCCTTCGGAAGACAGAGCACCTCCAGATGGTTCCGATTCAAGGTTGCTCCTACGTACCCTGACTGTTGAGTTAGAGCGCGAGGAGGACGCTCGTGCCGAAGCAGATATTAGTATCGATCTAGGGACTACGAGTAATGAACAGGTCACTTCAAAACATACTAGTTCAGAGCATACAGGAATGTCTACCTCCTCTTTCGAAACCCAGGACCGTAACAAGACGAAGAAATTGCGAGTTGTTGTTTATGTTAGTCAACCATTTGTCTTCGTGTTCCTTTTCGAGCTTGGAACAGATACACTTGCCTGGGGCACACTCTATCAATCCCTCCACCACCAGATTCGCCCTCTCATTAAACCACTTCTCAGTTCGACGACGTTCCGCGCTGTAAGACCAGAATTTGACACGGCATCGAAAGGAAATGTAGCAACTCCAATCTACGACCTAGTCTGGGATCCAAAATTATTAACTGTTAACTCAACCATTCCCAATATACCGGATCCACTGCAATCGCAGTTACAACTGCCTAACCAGTATCCCTGGTCGCGAATTGAAGCACTCAATACCCATATGCAAATTATCAACACCTACATGGCAGTCTTTAAAGATGCCACCGAAGTAGAGCGTACATGCAAAACAAGTCGGGGTTGGTGGGTAGTATGGACACGGATGCCGGAACCAAGGGCATCGACACAGTCTCTGGCTTCTGGTATAGTCAGGGTTCCAGGCCTTATAACAGAAGATAGTGCCGAGTCCAATGGAAGGGACGGCCTTTTAACAGTCGACCAATCTCGGGTTGAAACGTCTCAAACCGCAAGCACATTTAATTCCAGCATGATCTCTGGCCCTGCTCACCCATTCCTGGAGACTCCATCGAGCAGGTGCAACCAGGTGCCAAAGGACAAAGAGATTTTTCTAATCCGACGAGCAAGTGATTACAAATCTGGTAACAGATTCGTGAGTGGTTCCTCAGTAACTAGCGAGACTGGGTGGGCCTCAGGTCCAGGGAAGCTAGCACAAGGAATTGGTGTTGATACGAAAAGATACATTGAAGGGCTCCTGAACCTCAACAGATAGACGGACAATTAGTAGCATTATAGATAGACGGGCATAATTGCAGTTGCTCTAAATATTATACCAGCATTACATGCTAATTTGCCTTCACTTTACCTTCATCAATTAGAATTTCAACATATTTACAGGCAGAATGGTTTCTACCTAAAATATAAAGGCTAAAGGACAGTTTATGTCAAAGCAAACGTTTGTGTTGTGGTTGGTGGGGGAACGGGAGTCGGATTAATGAAAGTTGTCCTCACGAGACTATAATACTCAAAACCTGATAACTCTAAGAGTAACATAAACACTTGCTGCCAATGGTGCTTCAATTATGTCACAGGTCCCCGTATGGAGGCCACAGAACAAACTGCGGAGTCATCGGCAAACCGGTGGGAAAGGAAAATCATACTGCAAGGCTCTGATATATTCCTTGACATTCGTAACTATCTACTGGTACATGTTAGGCACAATGCCTCACGCGTAAAAGCACTTCTGCTACGACGCTGCTAAAGGGGTAACAGCCTGCTTATCTAGCTCATACCTTATGAAATTTAAGAGGCGGGGATAAGGGCTAATAGTATTGCACCGGGATACTTTCTAAATGAGATGGCGGCAAAGGAAAGTATGTCAACCAAAAGAGCGAGTTGTTAGAGACTAGGGAGAAGGACCATGTGGTGATAGATAGGGCTGGGAGAAATATGAAGGTGGCGATGGGGGTTTTGTTTTTGATGAGGAATAGATTAATGAGGAGGTTATTGTTATTGATGGGGGTGTGATAAAACATACCTTCGAGGGTGTATGAAAATATTACAATGAGCACAGGTACTACCCCGGAATGAGGAAACTATTATGAATCATGGCCCATCTTCAACATGACGTTGTCTGGTTGGTGTATTATCCCTTGATGGGCATCTATTTTTAACTAAGATTATCTGAGTAGATTCAGAAATAAACAAATTCCTCATTAGGCGTAACTCATTATTCTGGCTGACAGCTAGTGGGATATAATACCGCTAATCTGACCCGGTTGACCGGTCTCTTCAAGCTCGCGGGCAAGTTCACTGTCCAGATGCATTGCCTCTGCTGTTAATCGATCAGCTTCTCTCCTGCAGTTCTCAGCTTCTTCCTCAAGAGCAGTAGCATCATCCATCATCTTTAGCCTTTCCTTCTCCTTGACATCGGGGAGAGTCATTGCAATATGTATTTCGACAGCCTCAGCCTCTTTCTTATCGGCTTTTTTGGCCATTTCTCGAGCTTGGGCGTGTATTTCCTCTGAGCCTCGAGATACTGGAGATGGCTCTGCTGGGTGAGGTATCGATATTCTCCCAGGTGCGTAAGGCAGCCCTTGAGTAAATGGCCAACCACCATGCATAGCTGTCACCCCCGGTGAGGTGCCAGCATGAATTTGTGGTCCTGGAGAGACCTGTGGCCCAGGGGCACAAGGTGCAGAACCCGATCTAGCAAAGGGGAAGGCTCGATTAGTACCTGGGATATCTAATATGGGAGGTTGCATAGGTATTTGACTAGCAAATTTTGGTCCCGTTGTAGACCATGGTGGGAGATCACCCTGTGGATCTCGAGCAGGCTGCTTTCCTTCCTTACGACATCTTCGCTCTGCTCGTTTCGCACTTCTTCGCTCCCTTTTCAGTGCTCTTCTCTCACTATGACGGGCTCGCCTTGCAGCTCTCCGGTGTTTCTTCTGTGCTCTTTTGCTTTCTCTGAAGGCCTTCAGCAATTGTTTTACTTCCTGCCGTAACGCCTTCACTTCTTGACCAGATTGTGTATGTGGGTTCTTCTTGGCATCTTTAAGGTCCTGCTTCAAATTCCTTATACCTTCCTTGGTGATTGGTTGTTCCGGATGTGTCAACCATTCTTTCAGGGACTGCTGTGCAATAGGTAACTGCTGGTCTTTCAAATCATCGTAGTCCGGAAGTGAGCCAATAGAAGATTCCGAACTCGAAGAACTCGAAGACGAAGAGCTCGAAACTGATTCGGATCGCTTCTGTGGGCCTTCGGATCTGGTTGTGACCCTAGGCCCTCGACCACGCCCTCTCTCCTGAGGGATATCACCAGACTCTCTTCTCCCGAAAGATCGACCTCCCATGGTCACACCGTGCGAATCTGCCACGAAACCCCTTGCTCCACCGAGGCGAAATCCCTTTTGGTCGGCTATCAACATATTGCCCATACGAAAGCCGGTATTATCAGCCTGCCATGAGGGTATGTTAGCCTCAATAAAAACTAGGAAAGGAGACTTGTCAAAAAGATGTATAGTGAGAAAGTTAGGATTTGTAATGCAGAATAGCAGTTATTTCTTGAGGGAAATATAGAAGGTTCATCTCAAACTCCCTATGATAAAGACCACGGGCAATCCTATGCTTAAGACCTAAAAAGTCGAGATGTAGTGAAGTATTTTGGCTCTGATATATTGATCTCGGTGAATTTGGGTATAGAAAGAGCACTTACGACAAGCCCGTTTTTACCAATTCGAAACCCTTCTGAATCAGCAACAATAGGACCAAATCTAAAACCGCGAGAGCTGGCATCCATTCCCGGAAATGTCAAGCCTGAAAACATCCCTCTTCGCCCCGGTCCATTGTTTCGACCACCACTTTGAGTCGTTGACGGCTCAGGTAGGAGCTCATGGTCATATGGAATCCATTCGCCAGGCATCCGAGGCTTTTCTTCAATATTGGCACTTACTGGAGCCGAGTCAGAAGTTGAAATCCATATGCCTCGAGGTTGGAAGAAGTTATCATTCCATTCTGCGACTGTAGCCGCAATAGCATTATTACCAATAGTGGGAGATTTGGGATGGCGCAGAGATTCAAGCTGAGCACTGACTTGATCCGACCTGGATTTATCTTCTGGTCCGAGGTTTAGCCCATCCATTCGCTCATCTAGAAACTCTGCTTGGAGTTTCCTGTCCACTATTGCCTCATTTACCCCAGAAGCATGATCTGGAAGTAGGAAATTGACAAAGGTAGCCCAATCCTATTTAAACACAGTGAGTGAAGCTCGTTCAGATACTAGCAATGATATAATACCTGTTGAGAAACATCTTTTGCTCCCCATTCGCTGGGATAAGGAAGGTCAGAGGGTCGAGTGTTTGAAGTGACGTTAAGAGAATGAATTATGGGTTGTGAACTTGTGGCATGATTGCTAGGTGCAGGCCGTGATTCGAAGAAAGCAGTAGCCGACGAGGAAGAATAGTGGCTGAAGCTATTCTCTTGTCTTTGTTCATGGCTTACGGATCCCGGAGGAGAGGAGAGAGGTGTATAAATTATTGAGTTGTTAGTCGATGATGCTGCAACTACAGAGGCAGCATCTGTGCGGGATGGTGTTGGCGTCAAGTGTAAATTGGAAGTTGTACCAGCATTGGAGAGGAGGTCCGTTGGAGTATAAGGCGGAG
The DNA here is from genome assembly GCA_021365295.1 of Tricladium varicosporioides. Taxonomy (NCBI): domain Eukaryota; kingdom Fungi; phylum Ascomycota; class Leotiomycetes; order Helotiales; family Tricladiaceae; genus Tricladium; species Tricladium varicosporioides. The sequence continues at coordinate 1,940,253 of JAJTIW010000002.1, forward strand.
GTGGAGCGTTGTGTTCTGCTTCGGCATTCATTTTCTTAGCATCGGCAAATGCCCAGACAGAGAGTAGGTTTCCGGAACCGATAAACTTGGGCAGTGCTCGTAAATATGTTAAGGAAGCTCCTTCAAAAATTTTCTGTACAAACACTGAGCCCTCGGAGAGACTACTTCGGGTGGTAGATACAAATTCTCAAAATTCTTTATGATTTATGTCAAGTTGACGAGGTTGCGGAGATCGTTTCTGATATCTATGTGGTTGGGCGGCTCAGCCCGGTCGTTAACCACGCGTCTCACGGGCCACACTGCCACTGACATCCTAGTTCCTGTAGGCAGACATGTCAGAATTCTTGGCGGGGTTATGAAAGCACATGTTTTCGCAAGTGAGCTCTTGAATCAGTTTCCTGCACTAAGGTTCATTTAAGAGTTGTCTTCCGAATCTGCACGTGATGGGGTGTTATCAGATGTAGAATGGGTGTATAGTAACCACGAGCATCTAAATTTGCTGCTACAGCAACTAGCACAATCGCTGGACGAAATCGAGAATTTCCTTCCCATTTAGTGGAGCTATTGCCTTATTCTGGTGGAACGTGCTCTATACACAAAGAGCAACATCGTTTCGCCCTACTATGGAGTCATTATCCATTTTCAGTGTTGCCGATTCATCCCGGGAGAGACCTCGAGGAGTGTCACAAGAACGTATCAAAGGGGGTGCCAATCCTTCCTTCAATGCTAGCCAAGAGCAACATGATTGCCTCGAACACATTTTGCATCTAGGAGTTGTTCTCATACCAGTGCTATTATCTTTTTGGATCGCTGAGAAAGTGTATGCCTCGAATTTCGAGTCCGAGGTCTGTAGATATTCTTGCTCCCCGGTTTCTCCTTCAGAACTGCAATTCTGGATTGTGGAAATTGATATCCTCGGTTTTGTAGTGGTCTGCGACGATCCTGTAAAGGTATGAGGGCGCGTGTGCTCCTCTTCAAACAGATTAGCAAGTGAGTCGGGACTGTAAAGGATAACTTACAGGTTGGTGATGTAGAGATCAACTAGATCAGGAGGCACATAGTCATAGACCGGATTGTCAACTTCAAGATTATCTACCAAGGACCCATCGTGATACCCGACAATACTTCCAGGATCACCATACTCAATTAATGATTCGAATTCAAAGGGATATTCAGGGCTCAGTTTGTAAACACCGCTCACAACAATGACCGGAGTTCTGTGTACCTTGGCGGCCTTTGCAATTATGCGCGCGCCGGCAGCTGCGATCAAGCCGCCATTTGCAATAACAGCATGTGTTGCGAGAATTACCTTGTTGACCCGAGACATAATTGCGAAAATTGATGCATCCGTCATCAAAATGACGGTAATACCAGCGGAAGAAAGAGGCTTTAAAAACATGTCGGTACTCAAGTCATCCCCACCGTCAAGATTTGAGTTGACCTTGCCTGTTACAGATGCATGCGTTGCCTCATGATCGTTCGGATATGACTCCGCAACAATCACAGTAAACTTCCTCTTTTCGGATGCTTTCAACAAAAACTTTTGTACACTCAAGGATGACGAATGTGTCAGTATAACCTCATTGGAATGTATGTGCTCCTGAGCATAAGCGGCAATTTGGTCGTCAACTTGATCGAGTTCGTCGATAATTTCTTCAATCCCACTGATCACTTCCGCCTTCAGGTCCTTCGATGTTGTAGCAATTTTCTGAGCCAGTGAAGCAGCGTTCAAAGGCATTTTCCCTGGAGATGAGCTTGTCCCAGGAGGGGTTGCCGATGGAGATGGGGTCGCAGATAGGAGATTGAACATGGATTGTTGGACAGGGACGCCGTTCAGAACCGCATAGGAAGTGTGGGAGGCCAACAAAGGTGGTCGATGCCCGCTCTGTGGCCTTCCACCGAAAACATCGTCGCCATTTGTTTCTGAGAGCTCTGAGGCATCAGTGGAACCAAATCTTAGAGGACTGAAAATAGGAGGTGGTGCGCCAGCTGTTTTTACAATTGCAGTGTCGCTCTGTTGTCGCTGGGGAGAGCTGTTTGACGCCGAATCGCTTACATCCTCATTGCGCTCCTCCTTTGCTTCATCCCGTATCATGCCCAAGACCCGACGAACTATGTTCCCTACGACCATCTCTCTGGGTTGTGCCTCGATGAGTCGCTGGCCGACTTCTTGTATTCGCTGGAGCAGTTTTCCAATATCTGTCCATCGAAATTTTGCTACAACTCGGAGGAGGAGATGGGCCGTAGCCATTGCACAAGGCCTTGAATTCCTGATCTGTCTACGCTTGAGCAGTCTATCATATGTTAGACAGGAAGTAATGTGTGCCAGGATCGAAGTATGTAGCTTACGAAATAAGATTTTCTATGGACGACTCCAGTTGCTGGCTTTTCAAGGACTTGAGAAAAACACCTAGATTCGGCGCATAGCCAGCCTGGAGGGAAGGCATTGCTAGAGTGGCGGATGTACCAGAACAAGCCGCGGGGGAGGTTTGAATTGAGGCCTCAATATAGCTAGGTGTAAACCGCTTTGGAGGGGTACCGCTTTATCTAGAATCACTCTGTGGGAGACAATATGTGTTTTGATGATTTGAGAATGATGACGGCTTCGTGAGATTCGATCAAAGTTCCCTACTTGAAAGATTTTTTTTAGACTTAGTGTGTGCTGGTGATGTGTAGAGTGAAGGTTCTTTTGGATATTTTCGATGTTCGAAGTCGTGACTCTTTTTTTGTGGATTAGGAGCTAGAGCTGCGACAGGGGTGGATTTGGGTGGTGCGTGTGCGAGGAACTATGCGATGCGATGCAGACGAGGATATCAGACAAGCTAATCAGAAGCAGAGCAGCTCCAACCACAGACTCGTTGAGAAAGCCTCCGTGTCCTCCATAACAACTTCAATTTCTACCTTACATCCTCAGCACCGTATAGTGGTCTTCGAGCGCCCTATTTTGTTGTTTCTCCTCTGCGAATGTCAGCGCGCGACAATCACTTCCCTGACGTAAGGATCACAAAGTCGCGACAACGATCCAACACAACAGTAACTAGCAGCGAGCTCATCAAAGAGGGGTCCCGTACAATTCTCGTTGAGGAAACTCACATATTGCACACTGGCTGCGAGCCTTTTCAGCCGATTTGAGTATTGCCGGAAAGCCCGAGAAACCATCTTCATGGCTCCGATAGAACGATGAACTCATTGAACATTCTCTCGGCGCGAGTGTCGCCGCCGCAGACTCCATCACCCTCACGAACGAATTCATACGGGAATCTTTCGACAACCGGCGAAGCGTCTGGATCAAGGAGAGATTCACGAGATGACATATTGGACGAGAAGGCGGGCGGCATTGGAAATGTTGAGGGCACCAATTTTAACCCTGAACCATCAGCGTATGAGGAGACCCCTCTGCTAAGCAAGGAACATGATGAGATTTCTGAACCTAAAGTAACGAGTTGGTATCTTTCACCTACGAGAATCTCGGCTGCGGTCATCGAATCAATACGGTGGGTGTTGTCGGCCTTTGCTGCGCCGGGAGTTTACTTGATCGCATATCTATACGACGAGAGAGGTTACTTTGCCCCAATATCACAGCTTAAGAAACTTAGCGGAGTGATATCTGGGAGTAGCCGACAATCATCAACAGGTCAAGCTGTCGGCCTTTCTGCTCATGGGGATAGAAATAGTCTCGGAGAGCAAAGCAATGGAAAGATAACTACGGGTCGCAGAACCTCTGTTAGAGGTTCCCGAATATTATCATCCAATTCCTCATCTTCCGGTTTGTCATCAGAGTCAGAGTCGGACTTCGATCGAGCGAGTGGAGGAGACCAATCTCTGTCGACAGGCTCGAACCGCCATACTCGATCTAAGTCTTTGCAACCTTCTGATGAGATTGCGCCAGCTCGACGATCTATTCGGATAAAGCTCCATAACGAAGACAGCCTACGTCAAAGGAAGCACCGCCGGGCTCAGTCGTCGAACCAAAATAGTAGCTCTGGGACACCGTCTACGGGAGAACTGTCGGCCGCTTCCATCAAGTCTCCTACTTCTCCATCCGCTTCTCTACTAATGACCAAGTATCCTCGCACGCCGGCACCGCCAAGACCTCTCATACCGCGGAGGCAGCCCTCCTATGTTCTTCCTGAACCCCCAAGTGGAAGATTAATACAGAAGACCCTTATCCTTGATTTGGATGAAACGTTGATTCATAGCATGGCCAAAGGCGGTCGAATGAGTACTGGCCATATGGTCGAAGTGAAGTTAAATACCGTTGTTGGGCCTAGCGGTAATGCCACTTCAGGGCCGCAGCATCCAATCTTATATTATGTGCACAAAAGACCACATTGCGACGACTTTTTGCGGCGGGTGAGTGGCCATGTTGAAATTGAAGATGACGCTGATCAGTATCCAGGTCTGCAAGTGGTATAATTTGGTCGTCTTTACAGCTTCCGTTCAAGAATACGCAGATCCGGTGATAGACTGGTTAGAGCAAGAAAGGAAATTTTTTTCTGGTCGATACTATCGCCAGCATTGTACATTTAGGCATGGTGCATTCATCAAGGATTTAAGTTCGGTGGAGCCAGACCTCAGTAAAGTCATGATACTTGACAACAGTCCCCTAAGCTATATGTTCCACCAAGGTACTTAGCAATTTCCCCTACAAACATCCTATTCTCTAACGCTAGTAGACAATGCGATACCAATAGAAGGCTGGATAAGTGATCCAACAGATAATGATCTCCTACATCTGGTTCCATTGTTAGAGGGTTTACAGTGGGTGACGGATGTGCGAGCTTTTCTTGGACTTCGGGGTGGAGAAGACGGAAAGCAATAGCGTTTTATAATGAATTAAACCATAATTAAAGGTCTTCGGAGCCTCCCATTTATGCCATTTATTCTGAAAATTTCTTATGACTTTTTCCTGTGATAACCTTAGGTGCTTCCCTTTGGCGCGCTGAGGTAAGTTGGCTTGCCAATCACTTTTGACAAGTAGAACTTGATAACGACCATTGCCAACCATCAACTAATGTGCTACCTGAAATCGCAATTTTGTTATTATGGGCGCTGAGCATAAAACTTGACAACATTCTTGCTATCATAAGTGTTTGCATTCGCAGCGAAATAAAGAAGTCGGGATATATAAGGTAGGAAAAAGGTGGCAGCACTGAATGGGAGCTAAGGGAGGCTCAAAAGCTGAACAAGAAACTGGGTGGGGTACGAATTATGCGCTACCCCGCCATCAAATTTTTGGCCTTGCTCCTACAATTCTGACTCAAGCTCTAAAATGCATCTCCATTACAAGTGCGATCGCAAAACACTACCTCTTTGACGGATGTGTTGAGTTACCCCCTCCACGCGCGCAATATTCGGTAGCCCAGCAATCAAAATGAACAATATCAAACAACAGGTCGTTGACCGACCTCCCAAACGCTTCAAGGAGTTGAAATTTGGTATCCAGTATGGACTCGTTCATCAGCTGAAGTGGTATATACTAATTCAAAATGTACAGGTCAAATCAGGATATCGTCAATCAAGCAGTTCTCGAAGTCTCTGATCGAATACTTTACGATGTTGAGAAGAATAGAAGGCCAATAAGTCATGGACCTTTAGACTCCAGATTAGTACAACGTCCCTGTGTCGCTCACACTTCTGGAATACGTACTTATTCGCGACTTCAATTATAGGGAATATCTAGTAAGACTGGCCTATGTGAGACGTGCGGTGAGGGCCTTCAAAATTGCAATGGTCATTTCGGACACGTTAGACTTGCGCTTCCCGCATTCCACATTGGTTATTTGAAATTGATTATGAATATTCTGCAGAACATCTGCAAGGTATGAAAGTATACTACCTTCTATGAGTTACGGATACTGAACGGTGATCTAGGAGTGTGCTAGGGTTTTGCTCACTGAGACAGAACGACGAGCATTCCTCAAAGACCTTCGAAAGCCGGGGATTGACAATCTCAGAAGAACCCAAATCTGTAAGAAGATTAACCAACAATGTCGCAAAGCAAAGAATTGCCCGTATTGCGAATCGTTAAATGGCCAAATACGAAAAATTGCGGTCTTGAAACTTGCGCATGATAAATACCAAGCCTATACGAAGTCGAAAGCAAATAGCAAGGTTAAGCCGGCAGGTCTACAGACTTTCGAAGACTCTCTTTTTGAGGCAAAGAAGAATAATAACGAGATTGAGAAGCACATGAGGAAAGCGATGGAGGATCTGAACCCACTACGAGTTTTAAATCTTTTTAAATTGATCACACCAAGTGATTGTGAGTTATTGGGGATTAACCCTGCTGAAGGCCGTCCAGAGATGTTCATATGGCAATATATCCCCGCACCTCCTGTTTGTATACGCCCTTCTGTTGCACAGGACAATGCTAGTACCGAAGACGACCTTACCACCAAGTTAGCCGACATAGTCCACATCAGCTCCCTTATTCGCGCTGCTTTACAGAAAGGCCAACCTGTGCAGACTATTGTTGAGCAGTGGGACTATTTACAGCTACAAATTGCGATGTATGTCAACAGCGATGTCCCTGGACTACAGCAAACCGGCTTCGGGAAGCCAATACGGGGTTTTTGTCAACGATTAAAGGGCAAACAAGGCCGCTTCCGTGGAAATCTATCCGGAAAACGTGTGGACTTTTCTGGTCGAACGGTAATTTCTCCAGACCCAAACCTTGGGATTGACCAAGTTGCCATCCCAATTCTAGTCGCAAAAAATCTTACCTACCCGGAGCGAGTTCAACAACACAACATCACGAAACTCAAAGCGTGCGTTCTCAACGGAGCGGAAATTCATCCTGGAGCACAGCAGATTATCAAGCATGGATCAGGAATTAAGATGTCTCTGAAATTTGGCGACCGGAAAAAGCAGGCTGATAATTTGAAAATTGGGGACGTTGTCGAGAGGCATCTAGAGGATGGTGATATCGTACTATTCAACAGACAACCCTCCTTACACAAGCTTAGTATCATGAGTCACTACGTGAAGGTCAGGCCCTGGAGAACGTTCCGCCTCAATGAATGCGTGTGCAATCCCTACAACGCCGATTTTGATGGTGACGAAATGAATTTGCATGTACCTCAAACCGAGGAGGCAAGAACAGAGGCGATCAACCTTATGGGCGTCAAAAATAACCTATCGACCCCCAAAAACGGCGAGCCAATCATATCAGCAACCCAGGACTTCATTACAGCCGCCTACCTACTTAGCAGCAAGGAGAATTTCTTCGATCGAAAGACATTCACGCACCTCTGCATGTATATGGTTGACGGCAATCTTCATCTTGATTTACCTCCTCCGGCAATACTGAAACCCGAAGCACTATGGACAGGAAAGCAGGTCTTCAGTGTTTTAATGAGACCTAACCAAGAGTCTCCTGTGAAGGTCAACCTGGACGCAAAGTGTCGAGAATTCCAGCCCATACCATCAGAGGCCAGCCCTAAGTGGGCGGCAGACATGGACATCAACGATGGATGGTTAGTAGTGCGCAATTCTGAGGTCATGTGTGGCAGAATGGACAAAACTACTGTTGGATCTGGGAAAAAGGCCTCAATCTTTTATATAATACTCCGAGATTTCGGCCCAGATGAAGCTGTAATAGCCATGAACCGACTTGCGAAGATCTCAGCACGGTATCTTACAAACCAAGGGTTTTCTATCGGAATCAACGATGTCTACCCTTCTAGCACACTTACCGCGAAAAAGAAAAGCTTAGTTGAGGCAGCCAATGCTGAGTGCGAAGATAACATCCGGGACTTTCAGAGCGGCAAACTTCAAAAGGCGGCCGGGTGCAACATGGAAGAGACACTCGAAAACAAGATTTCGGGTATTCTAAGCAAAGTGAGACAGAGTGCTGGAGACTATTGTGTTAAGAACCTCAGCAAGTGGAACTCTCCACTCATCATGGCAAACTCGGGGTCCAAGGGCTCTAATATTAATGTTGCTCAGATGGTTGCAGTTGTTGGTCAACAAATTATTGGGAGTAAGCGTGTGGCAGATGGATTCCAAGATCGCACCCTGCCACATTTCACGAAGAATTCTCGGCAACCGATAGCTAAAGGTTTCGTGAAAAACAGCTTTTTCACCGGCTTAACGCCAACAGAGTTCTTGTTTCACGCCATATCTGGACGAGAGGGTTTGGTTGATACTGCTGTCAAGACTGCTGAAACAGGATACATGTCCAGAAGATTGATGAAATCGCTCGAGGACTTGTCTACTCAGTACGATAACACTGTACGAAATTCTTCAGGCGGTATAGTTCAGTTCCAATTCGGAGCGGATAACCTCGACCCAGTGGATATGGAAGGATCAGCTGTCCCTGTTCATTTCGAGCGCACTTGGAGGCATGCGGAGGCTCTGACTTGGAATAACGATGATCCCTGCTTGCTACCGGATGAAATTATAACTCTTTGCGAGAATTTGCTCGCCAATAAAAAGGCGGAGTATACGAGAGAAGGGTTGTTAGGAGAAGCCCTTGAGTACGACGATGACGATGATTACGCTGTTGACGAAAATGAGAGTGCACGAGATTTTCTAACTACTATTACTAAGCACGTGGCTGAACTGGCTGACAATATGGCAAAGCTCCGTAGAGCTTTAGGGCTGAAGCAATTCGATAGCAATCTAGCAAAGCTGCGCATGCCGTTAAAGCTGAATGACTTTAACAAGCCTCTACCACCAGAGGGAATTTTTGATGAAAGCGAGCAACCTGCAGAACAAAGAGAGATGGTTGTCGAGCGAGTTGCTAAGGTGTCGAAGCCGACACTAGAGATGTTTATCAAGCTGTGTTTAAGTAAATATGCTAAAGCCAAAGTTGAGCCAGGTCACGCAGTCGGGGCAGTTGGAGCTCAATCTATTGGTGAGCCTGGAACTCAGATGACGTTAAAAACTTTCCATTTTGCTGGTGTTGCCGGTATGAGTATTACGCAGGGAGTGCCGCGTATCAAAGAAATTATTAATGCCTCGAAAGTCATTAGTACACCTGTCATTACCTGTCCGCTTCAAAACAAGAAAGAAATATCAGCAGCGAAAGTTGTAAAGGGCAGGATAGAAAAAACTTACATCTCCGATGTTCTGAACTTTATCGAAGATATGTGGTCAGCGAAGAGAGCAACTCTGTGCCTTTCTGTCAATATGGGGGTTTTGAATGATATGCAACTTGGTATCACCGTCGCAAATATCGCGGAGGTTATAATTAATAACAAGAGATTCAAGATCAAGTCCGGCGACGTTTCTGCCAAAGAGGATTGTGTCTTCATAAACGTTACTCATGAGAGCGGTGGCAACATGAACGCTCGCGGGGCCCCTAAAAATAAAGACGAGGAGAAAAACGATCTATTGCTCCGTGTTAACTTCTTGAAGCGTGTTCTTCCGGCTCTTGTGATCTCAGGGTACCCCGATGCAAGCCGAGCTATTATTCAGATTACGGAGCCGAAGGATGGTAAGCCTGAGGAACATGTTGTTTTTGTTGAAGGTTATGGACTCCGAGCATGCATGAATACCGAGGGTGTCATAGGAACTGGGTGTACTACCAATGGTGTTATGGAGTGTAGGGAGGTACTTGGAATTGAGGCTGCTCGGACGACTATTGCTTTGGAAATTGGGGCAGTTATGGGTCATTTGGGTATCGATCCACGACACATGCAGCTCCTTGCCGATGTGATGACTTACAAGGGGGAGGTTTTGGGCATTACCCGATTTGGCCTGTCAAAAATGAGGGATAGTGTGTTGCAACTTGCTTCCTTCGAGAAGACACCAGATCATCTTTTCGACGCTGCGGCGGGCATGAAGAGTGACCAGATCGAGGGTGTGAGCGAGTGTATTATCATGGGACAAACTATGAGTGTCGGCACTGGTGCGTTCCAGGTGGTTCGGACACTCGATATGAAGCCAAAGGATACCGAAGTGAAACCTCCGGCTTTCGAAGAGGCGTGGAAGAAGGATCAGCTGGAGAGGCGAAAACTTGGTGGTGGAGCAACGAAAGCTATTGCGGCTTTTTAGGACGAGGATTTCTTATTTTAAGCGAGCATAAAGGGATGGTTCACATGGGTGGAAAGTCTTGTCATCTTGAACCTTGATGCTCTGGGAGCCAAGGCTAGGCCATGTGTACAAGGACAAATTATGCGATGATACCAAATATAGATGCAGTTAATTATGTAGAATATTCAAGTCAATACAAATACGCCACTAGTCCCTTCGAACGCCGTAATTTGCCCACCAACTGCTTTTGAGTCCCCATAATACCTCAACCGATACTGCCCAGCCTGTGCGGTATGCTCTGTCTCCCATACAATCTCAACCTCGCTGTGTCCTAGGATCTCATTTGTTCGTTTCCAATTGAAGATCAAACCCCAATCACTATCATCTCTTTCCATAGTCCAAATTCCAGAAGTTTCATCCAATTTTTCTACCATTGCAAAAGTCTGTTCAAGTCGAAGATTATTTCGTGGATTAGCACCGTGGAAGATAGCGGATACACAAGAGCCAATAGGGTATGACGGTCGCACATCTGTCTTGACTTGACCAAATTCCTTGAATATTGGTTTACCGTCAAATATGACACCCGTAATAAAAGATAAAGAGCTGTTAACGTTGTTTGGAGGAGATGGACCTGGGGCAGGTCTCGATTTAGAGGTTGCGCTGAGGTATGGTAGATACGTAAGGGTAAGGTTAATGTAGGCATTTAGTGTGTAGGGACCGTATAGTGTAGAAGCGCCTTCGTATCGTTGGATACCATATTCCTCTGGTGTGGCAATATAATGGGTGTAGCTGTTTGCGGGTCCGCCGAGAACAACTACCGGCTCAGCTTCTGAGAGTGCGAGTGATGAAGCGCCAGCTCCAATAGCTTCTTTCCAGCGTCGGCCTGCCATCGTTGTGGCCTCACCTGGGCTCACAATAATGACTAGCTGACCGACGCGTAGTACTTGAACGTCTACAATATTCGGTGTCCACATGTAGGGAGTGGATATTTCTCCCACATCTAGTAGAATGGGCTTTGGGTAATGGCATTGTTTCTGATGCTTACTTGGTTCCTTTATCAAACCAGATACTACTCTCCAGACTGGCGAAGCATTTGGGGCATTGGGATCGTTTTGAGTGAAATCAAAAGCACCGGGACCATCCGATGTGCCTGCTGCGAATGAGTATCCCAGAGCCGCCGGGCAGGTATGGATATAGGAACCGTTAGCCAGAGGGAATGAGAAGTTAGACATATCTTGGAAAGTATGAAATGACTTGACGGATGATCCAGTAACAGCAGTGCCTTTTGTATCGAGTGAGTCGTACAAAGCTTTTGCAGGTTCAAATTGTCTCTTGCCAACCTCAAAGCAAGAGGCTGCGCCATTGTCTTTGATTCGAAAGAGAGGCCCACGAGCGTGGCAAAACTGACTTTTTCCATCACTACATGTGCTATTCTTAAAACTGCACTCTCGCCCTGTGCCGTCTTCACACCATGCCCCGAGGACATTTGGACTCGTATCCCCGACATTGGCTTGAGAAAACCCTGCTACGAAGCCTTCTGCAACATTGTCCTCGGACGAGAAACTTTTCTCAAACAAATCAGCAGCAACACCCTTGTTGTCACCCGAGATGAGAGTATTGTTTCCGAGCATCGATGTTCCATGTGTTGGAAACCAGGTTAGGACCCCGGTGTTTTTGCCATCTGAAGCTCGTTGGAACCTTAATAATGTTAAGGTCTTCTCAACTGAGCCATCATCCTCTACACTGGTATTATATTTGGCTCTTTCATCCTCAGGATTTGCGAGGTAAGCGTAGAGACTGCGATTGATATTTGCGCCAAACACCTTTGTAGAACCCACTGTCAGATATCCGGGTTGAAGACTACTATGAGCTCTCTGAACCGACAACACTACCCCATCGACAATAGCCTGGTAGCTTTGCTTATGAAAGCCTTTGCTAGTAATTTGAGGTAACAGATAATTTAACCATGCTCCCGGACCAGAATGTGAATGCGTACCGGTGACGGCAACGTTATGCTGGCCATAAACCGCATAATCACTGCCTAGTCTGGCAAGTCCTTCCAAAATGCCATATCGAATGGCTGTATCCCCGGATTGTGTATCAAGGACTAGGTAGACGAAGCGATCCTCGGGATGTTCGGTATTACCAACAATGAAAGCTCGCGAGTATAAACGTTGTCGAAGACCGGAGCCAACTTGTTTTGTGTCCGCATAGCCCATCATATTAATTTCCACAACAGGACTAGACCCAAGTCAGTGATGTATTCATAAGTAGAACTTTTTAACATCACCCTGTGATATCCGCCTTGCCAACACCAAGCAAGTACTGGTTGCCCTGGACCTGAAAATTTCCTCCTTGAAGGTTTGAATTCTCTACATTTTCCGGTGACCAAAACCGGGCCATATACACTCGGCCTAGGTAAGAAGAGACCGCCCAGGCAAACACGAAAGCTGCGATACAGCATAAAGCTTTGACTGCTTTGGGCCAACGCTGCCATCTGGTTTGTTGTGTTGTTTCTAATAAGAGAGGTTCGGAAGGGCCAGCCTTCGGACCCGAACGTTGAAGTGAAGGCATATCGAGCTGAGGCGGCTTGCCTCTCGTCACAGTAGACGTTATGCTTTGCGCATATTTTGGATGAGGTCCAAAAAACGTGAAGTTTGAAAGCTCTTGAAGCTTGGGAACGCGCCACCATACGCAGCCACCACTCATGCGGTACTTAAATCATCCCTGCAGTAGATCCCTGCCCAGCCCTGCAGAGGACCCGCGAAATTTATTGGCGATATCGAATCTCTCTTTACGCGACAACCTCAAGTTGAAAACCCCTCTAAATTGACACATTTTGACAATCACAACAATACTTAAACATGACCTCTCTCAACGCCGTTCACGATTCTCTCCCATACATTGACGCCGAACCCTCTGCCGCAGAAAGAGCAGCCGCCGAATCCCTCATCACAGCAGAGCTCGGCCTTCACTCCGACACAACACAACCACACCCATCTCTCCCTCCTTTCCCAGATCGCCATTTTTCTCCACTCATAGAAGCTGAACTCCTGCGAGTAGAAACCAAACAGCCCCTCAAAGCAATCGACCTCTCCCGCTACGAAGCACAGGAACCCCCCACAACCTCACCAGATTCTGATGAGAAAGATCCAGCGTCGCTGGTCAGATGGCGCGATGCGTTGCAGAAGGCATACACCTCTTATACCTATTTGTCAGGTCGACAGACGAATCTTGCTTTGTTGGAGCAGTTTGGGAAGAATAGCTGGTTGATTGGGAATGCGCAGTTGGAGGATGTGTTGAGGGGATTGGAGAGGGAGTTGGCTGAGAGGAAGGCAGAGATAGATTATGTGATAATTGAGAGGAAGAATGCGCAGGAGGGGGTTGGAGGTGAGATTAGGGGTCTGGAAGAGGGGTGGAAGAGGGGGGTCGGGAGGGTGCTGGAGACGGAGGTTGCAGTTGAGCAGGTTAGACGGGAGATATTGGAAAGGAGGCGGCAGGGTGCTCAATGATTATAGGCATTGCTCTTGGCAATGAAATAAATGTATCAAAGTGTAGGGCAGAGCGCATACTTGGGCGTATACGGAGTTTGAAATCTCAGTTACCCATATCTAAGGGAGGTAGTGGGATACGGTCAAATATCGCACACAGGAAAGCACCATTATTTTGAAGTGTAATTGAGCTCTCTGCGTCAAAGGTATCCGGATCCCCCCCCAAACCTACTGTATCTCATGAACGAAGGTAATCCCATGTCTGAACGCCATAACCCTTATCATCTCCGTCCGTACAGCCTAAGCATCTTACCATGAAATCATTACTTCTGGAGAGGATCGATATTTTCCACCCCCGTTTCATACTTTGTTCGTCTCATAATACTCTCAACAGGGCCTAGTAGTCTCTGGAACCCGTCCTTTCCAAGTGTGGCAACTTTCACCTCAGTCTTACTGACCACACTTGCTGCACGTGGAGCGTCATTGAGCAAGGCAAGCTCTCCAAAATAATCGCCTTTACTGTAGTGCTTGACAGAATTTGTAGAGCCCGCCTTGAAGGCGTCAGCCTCACCACTCTCCAACAAGTAGAATGCCTCGCCGGCGTCGCCTTCCTTAATGATCGTGGTTCCAGCGGGGTATTTCTGAGTTTCCAGAGCATCCGCAATTTTTGACCTTTCATACTTTGTCAAGCTAGAAAGAAGAGGTACCTCCTCCAAGAAACTCTCATATAGGCGACGACGTTGGAAGGTTGAGTCCATAAGGATTCGACGGAACGTGATTCGGTCCAAAGCCCACAAAGTACACCCTGCTTCAGCCGACATAACTGTAGCTGCTCTTGGTGCGTTGTACATAAGGGCCAATTCTCCAAAAGATCCGCCGGGTTCAATGGTGGCTACCTTGGCTCCAAGTCCATCAGTTCCTGGCTGCAAAGAGCCAGAAGGGTTAACATAAACTTCGAAAGCGCCCTTCTCAACGACATAAAAGAAGTCGCCTTCGTCACCTTGCGTAATCACCTATTACGATGTGTATTAGTCAAAGCAACACGATACAAGAGAAGGGTATAGAAACGCACCTTAATTCCTTTGGCAGGTATGGATTTCTCTACCAATGCGCCCAATATTTGTGCACTTTGTTCATCGTCTAGGTGACTGAAGAGAAAGTTACCAGATATAGACTTTTTCAACCTGGTAATCTGCTCATCGGACTTATGGTGGAAAGGAGGTGACCAATTATCGTTAGAAGAGGCTGTCGGGTTGAGAGACTCCGCAGAAACAGATGTTCGTCTTCCCATACCATAGTTTGATGGGAACCCCTCCGAACCAGCTGACTTGAATGATGATGGCGGGCCGTCTGCAGCTGCATCACCACCAAATGCAGATCCAAATGCACCACCCTTTCCGAAGCTGAAATTCGCGGTAGATGGCGACGTCACTGTATCATTCTCGTCCTCCTCCATAACTTTTGAGATTGTACCAGAAATTGTAGGTTCAGTGTTGCTAGATGCAGCAGTAGGTCCGCCGAAGGGGTTGGCATTTGTTCCATGCCGACCGGGGAATGTGCTTCCAGACATACCGGAGTCCTTGGAATGTGCTGCAGAAAGTAATTCGGTACGCTCTGTCTCCAAACGGCGCGCGAAGAAATTGGCGCAGAACTGAAGGATATCAGTCGGATGGGAATTGAGGACTTCTTGATTCAACGACTCAATCTCCTGGATGTACGCAGATGGATAGGACATTCGACAAGGTCGTGGAACGATTGTGGAGCCCACTCGGCGTTGCTTTCACAGGGGACTGGAGGAGAAAGAAATTCGCAACAATCGATTGTTGGTTGACTCGGGGACTGCTTCTTACGTCGTGGGTCGTGAGAAGATCTGAGCTCTAGTTGATGAGATGCTGCAGAAACAAGATCAGCCTCTGTAAGTGTGAATAAATGCAATTGAAGCAAAAGGACCTACCAAGACGATCAATCTGCCTCTAGTGCCTCTTCGACGACGTACAGTATAAACAGCACAGGATATCAAGGTGATGTGTTGAAGAAGACCGAGCTTAGGTAGGTAGGAATGACTGATTGATTTGAGGGGAAGCTGGGAGGGGAGTGGGGAGGAGGCAGACTGGCGGAGGCACTCAACTGGTCCAAGCGCCTGCACCGTGCACTGGAAGCTTTGGAACGGTTCTCGAAGACGTCTAGAAACCGCCAGGCAGATCTGATGCAGCGTCAACAGACGTGGTCGTGGTCGTGGATGTGGATGTGGGCGACCTTCCTGCACGTATGCAGATGCGAGTTGGGTGATATCGAGGCTCTTTTGACGAAGTATACAAGTATTTCATCAAGTATCGAATACCGTTCTTCGAGCTTGGGTGGGGCAGCAGAGTCACGTCAAACTTGAGGTATGATGTTCCGTGAGATGACACCGTTCAGGAACCAGATGCGAAGAGTTACTTTTAAGAAACGAAGCACCCTTTCCATCGAATATAACAAATGATAATAACAAAGGGCGATGTTATCAACGAGCCCTCCGCACTTGCTTAGCTACGAAACACCATAGTAAGTCAATGTTTCTTTAATTCCGATAGCTGTCCGAGATCGTAATTTACCATGTCTTGCGCCTCAAACCATCTGTTTCAAGGAAGCAGAAAGCAGGGTAGACATTCGCACCCCGAAACGAAGGTCTCCTACTGAGACAAAAGTTCTATGCTTCTTCATATTATCTTTGTCGATTATCTCGCTTGCTCGCCTGGTCTGTACCACCTCTGTCATCGTGGGACATTTCTGGGCACATCATTTGCAGGTGTACCCCTCCATGAAGCTCCCTTGAGCTCCTCCCCGTCACGTCATTGCAGGGGAGGTGTGGCAGCGTTCTTCAAGTAGGTGGCATATGGAGGACGCATTCAACAGATAAACATGGCAGATGGCTCCTTTCCCGACATATCTCAGCGATCAATTCGGCTTCTTCCGATCGAGATTTCAGACAGGTTTGTGAGAGACCAACGCGCTACGTGGAGACTCTTGCTGGTGGGTGGCAATAATTCCGATATTCGACGCTCTGCCAAAGGAAATTCAGGGGCTTAGCTAACTCGTGAGGCAGCGATAGGGCGTTGACATAGGCCGAAGCATACATTTTGAGCAATTGCTTCCCTGCAACATTGACACCAGCGCTGGCCATGTATCGGGAGATCTGAAAATTCCACATTGAAAACGTTATCAGACAGAGGGGCAAAAGATGATGTAAAGACGGTGGCGTGAAAAGTGCATACTGCCACTCAAAATGCAGAGTTCACACCTGCAGTGGTGGTGGACAGGGGAGCTTTGCAGGCTGCGATCTAAGCACCGCTCTTCGGCCCCGGCCAGCTGTGTCGTTGCGAATCTCCAGCTGCCCGCCATCTCTTGAACGCTCTAGACTTGGCGAGTGCAAGCTCCTCATCAATTAATTGATTACTGTAATTCCACCACCTCGCACTCCCTCATCCTCATCGTCGTCGCCTTTGCTCGTGCTTCTGTCTCTGCAAGTAATCTTCAATTTCTTTTTCTCTCCAGCAAGACGCCAGCATCCCAATCATCGCCTTATCTATTGTCTGACTGAGGTGAGTCCTGTACATCCGCGCGTGGTCTACCAGGTCGCTTTTGTGCGCGAGCGAGCACCAGTCTAACGACCATCAAATCTTACAGACTCCGACTACGAAAGACATCCTTCCCTTTCTCAAAATCGCATCCATCAATCCAATTTTCTTCGCTGTCTCTCGAAGCATAACTCCACCTGTCGCTTTCCTTCCGATCTGCTACTTTGATAAACTTTCGAATCCGCAATCACGAACCAAACTCATTTGCGATTCGAAATCTTCATTCGTGCCCGACCTCCTACCATATTTCTAAGAAAACCACACCGAGACAATGGGGACCTTCGTCTTTAAATGGTGCGTACCTTTGCTCTCCGCCCAACGCTCTGCACCGATCTGCGACGGATCATCAGCTGCGCACCTTGGTCAATAGTGCAGGACGGAGCGCAAAAAAGCAGCTTCACTGACATCCTCCTCAATCTTGGTTTTGGCATCGTTCGCAGACGTCGATATTCTGTTGCTAATATTCCATCTGTAGGGAGCACCCCGCATCCGAGGTATACGTTACTGGAACATTCGATGGCTGGTCAAAGAGCGAGAAATTAATCAAGACCGGCGATGTCTTCCAGAAAGATGTGACACTTCCAAGCGCTAGCGAAAAGATTTATTACAAGGTGTGTTGAAGTATTTCCAATTCTCTGTGACCGGAGGCAGTGCTGGCGCTCACAGAGCTACCAATTGCACGGAACAACCAGCTGCCAAGTGGTAACATTCGTGGTGCACTTACGGTCGAGGCTCGAGCTTCTCGGCTCTGTAAGACGTGTGTTGCCTTCGAATGAAGCAATTTCCAGGTACCTTATCTAGATGTCGTGCGCCACTACTACTCTCAGATTCCTAGATTATGACGCACTTGAACCCATTGTTGTCTCAATCCACTTGAAGCGGTGAAGCTCAGTCTTGCAAACCCATAACCTGGAGGGTCAGCAGGGCACTGACAGGCAGGCAAGGGCCTGTTTACGACTGTGCTTGGACCACGCAGCTGATGGCGCTTATCCCCAACCCCGCTATACGTTCCAAGTTGTTTCCTTACAAAACACCAGCCTTGCCCGCAATTGAATCAAAACTGTTGGCCATTTATATCTGAACAAATTGGCTAACGCAACTACCAAACTCCCAGTTCGTTGTCGACGGAAATTGGACTACCGATCACACCGCTCCTCAAGAAAACGACGATTCCGGCAACCTGAACAACGTCCTCACCACAGACCGCATAACCAAGCACACTCCCGAGACAGCTGGAATCATGTCTGGAGTCACTCCTACAGCTACAACCGCCGAATTGGCGAAGGATGTTCCTCTGGAAAAGAAGGTAGTCGAGAATACCGGTTCCTCAGACTTACCAGGGACCTTCCCTGAGACTCCAGCCGCGGTGGAGAAGGGCGACTTCTCTGTCAATCCTCTGCCAGCAACTGAAGGTGCTGTCAACCCAATCAAGCTCGCACCCGGCGAGAAAGTTCCCGAGCCAAGCAGCTTCACCAACAACACGGTCACCTCTGGTGTTCATGATGACCCCGATCTCGTCGCTGCGGACAAGGCGAAGGCTGAGGCTGAACCAACATTTGGGGTTGCACCGCTCCCCGCCTTCGCAGGAGCTGTCAACCCAATCCAAGTTGCGCCAGGAGAAAAGCTCCCTGAGCCTAATACCCTCACTGCAAATACAATTACCTCGGGAGTCCATGACGACCCTGAGCTTGTTGCTGCTGATGAGAAGAAGGGTGAGTCTGAGCAAACATTTAGCGTAGCGCCTCTGCCAGCTTTTGCGGGTGCTGTGAACCCTATCAAGGTCGCTCCGGGAGAGAAAATTCCCGAATCGGCTACATTGACGGGCAATACGATCAGCTCCGCCGTACATACGGACAAAAAATCGTATGAGAAGGGTAGTGAGAGTGCTCCGGTTCTACCTCCAGTTGTCACCCCTCAAAGTGAGCGGGAAGCAAATGGCACCGGGGTTCTCGACCTCCCGCCAATTTCTAAGAATTTGATTCCTGAATCAAGCTTACCCATTGGAGCTGCAGGTGTTGGTACATTTTACGCAAGCCCAACGATACAATCAACAGGCCCAACTAGCACGACAGCTCAACTCGCTGCAAATGTTCCTCTAGAACCCAAAGTTCCAGAGGTTGTAAAAGAGAGTCAAGCGGAAGCCGGGTTCGCACCTGAGGCTAGTGCCGTGCCAGCTGAGGTTGTCGAGAAGAGCATTGTCGAGAAAGAGCTTTTGAGCGAGGTTCCAACGGCCCCATCAACATCGGAGGGTACTGGAGGCAAGGGAACTGATAAATCAGAGGCTGGTGTCACATCAGGGGAAGCCGCCGCGGCAATCGGAGGCGCAGCAGTGGCCATTGGTGGCGCTGCTGCTGCTTATGCTTCGGAGGCAGCAAGCAAGTTACCCGAACCTATTCAGAATTCAGTCAACTCAATCAACGCAGAGTCGACTAGTAAGTCTGTCGCCAAGGATACACCAGAGATTGTCAAGGACTCCATTGCCGAGTCCGGACAAAATCCTGAAGCTGCCGCAAACGAGGAGGCTGTTCTGGAAAAGAAAGCTGTCGAAAGGGAGCTGTTGTCGGAGGTGGAGCCCGAAACTTCAACTGGTGAATCCGCACCAAAGATCGTCGAGCCAGCCAAGAAGGTCGAAGAGCCCACTCCTGCCCCTGCCACCAGCGTAACAACAGATGGCCTGAATGCACCAGCCACCGTTGCTGTTACTGGCAAGCCTACAGAGTCACGGGACGTTTCTCCAGGCACAGTTCCAGGTTCTCATACCCAGACACAGACCGAGCCCGCTGTTACCACTAGTGCAGGTTCAGCTGCCACCGAAAAGATATCTGCTCCAACCCCATCAAAACCCACTGAGTCACCACCTCCTGCGAAGGCCAAGGCCGCCGCCCCAGCGACGCCCGTCTCGACACCCGGGAGCAGCAAGGCGGGCGACAGTCCAGCAGCCTCGTCGGCTGCTGAAAAGAAGAAGAAGCGTACCAGCATATTCGGCAGAATCAAAGCTAAATTTTCTGATAAGCATAAGGAATAAACATGTCAGTTTGGTTGGCAAGGGTCAGACGCGTAATGTTTGGGTATTCGGGGCTTTGCTACCGAGTGTACGATATTGAGAGTGCTTTTCGCGAAACGTGGCTTATGGAGGTAATGTGGAGGAGACGCGAGTGATATCTGCGGAGTACCTTTGATACCGGCCGTTTCACTCTTGCTTTTTGCGGTTTGGAACTTTCATGTTTGCTGCTCTCAATACCATATCCTTTTTGCGTGCATCAAGACTGCAATGTAATTGCACGATTCTGACGTTGGGGAGAGGTGTCTCTTGGAAAATGTAGATAGGGAATACAAAGCAATTTTCCGCCTATGGTTAAGCCTTTGCTGCCTCCTCATGCGCTCTCTCACGGTAGTTACTCTTTAATATCTGAGCCCTTAAAATAGCAAGATTCATATGGAGGTTTGTTTCAATAGCGAGTGCGATAGTCTGTTCGATAATGTAACAATTTTTCTATTTCTTACAATTCCTCTATGGATATCAGATTGCAAGAATGCAGTTGCCCTCATAACCTCGTCTGTTTCCCCTCTACCCTCCCCCCCCCCCTCTGGCATACATCTAGAATAGCACAACAGATGGAACAATCCATTCATTTCATTTCCCTCTGGCATACTTGGAAACATGGACTATTCTTGCACAAGGATAAATTAAATACCTTCTGTAGGAGCACTATTAAATCGGGCCATCATAAAAGTCATTGCTATTGGCCTGATCAATATTATAGAGCTACTATGCCGTATCTAATTATCTAGCTTCTAACATGCAAGATGCAAGGGTATCATCGCTGCCGCCGTAAATGCCGAATGCCCCAATATTTCATCATTATCCAACGCCCTTCCTATGACTGCCTGAGATGCTCATTTTTGTAGTAGGAGAGGGGGAAGAGTGAATCAACGACAGTCAAAACGATTCAAGATCATATAAAGAGAGACACCAGGGTGCGAGTATATATAGGAAGAGATGTGAAAGACATCTGAGGTGAGGAAAGAGATATTAAAGGATAAATGACATGACAAGATATGAGATCCAGCATTAAGTGAGTCGTTCGATCGTCTCGTCGTCCCGCATCAACTGTTTGCCCCCCCTTCCCAACCCAAGGAAAAAAATGTACGCAATAGAAATGAAAATTGAACACCGACGACATGCAGAAAGCCCTCCTAGATGATACATGGTATGAATATGAAGAAAAGTTCGTTAAAATGAAAGAATCGAGAAGGGAATCAAGGAAAATATAAGAGAATACAGGAGGATGCTAGAACCATTTTCCCTTTCCGCTCTTCGAGATCTTTTTCAGGACTCCGATGCAGTCAACGAGAATGCTAGATTTATCGCCCACACTGGACAGTTCAAGACAGTAGCGAACGGCGTTTATGACACTGGAAGTCTCTCCTTTCATGCTTGCTTTGGGGGTCAACAGATCGTCGATGTTGAGGGCGAGCATGGAGTTAACATATTGAAGAGCCTTGGATCTGGCGCCATCGGCGGTCTCCAGAGAGGTCACATCCTCGACGACGGCGGGGCGAGCAGGGGTGGAAGAGTTCCCACGGTTGAGACCAGAGCTCACATTGTTGGATATTTGGTAACGGTGCCCAAATGCCCAACATATCAAGGTTGCAACGTAGAGACTCCAGTAATCCGACAAAAAATCCGGTTGATGGGAATCTTTGTAAGGCCTCGAAAGCCTCAGGGATAGAATGTGGCATGAGTGGATGGTTGCTTGTGCGGCAGCTGGTGAAGTCGACCAGGATTTTAGCCTTCGTAGATGATCGCAGTATTTTGCAGGTGGCGTGACCTTTTGAGAGAATATCCAGGTATCTCCGGCAATTGCTAAGAGATCAAGCAGTGGCGTATGGTACAGAGCGAGATATGTTTGTGCAAGTAAGTTGGTAGGGAAGTGTGCAGTGAGATTACCAAGACCCGAATCCAGAAGACGAGGGTTAAAATGATTGGAGTAGATGGGCTCTTGACGAGTGGGGAATTGCGTAGTGAGAGAACAAATCAACAATGTCTGAGAAAAGGGCGACTCTAACCGGGGTTGCTGAGAAAGATCCAGATCGAGGAGATTGAAAGGCCGTTGCTCATAAGCGTGCTCTGATTGGAGCGACTGCCATTCTGTTGCTGTGCGGGCGTTCCAGAGACGTTCGGCGCAGGGATATGAAAGCGCTGGGTGCAGAATCCCACCCAGCACCTTGGAACGAGGCTGTTGGTGGTACAGGGATTGGTGAACATCGAAAATAAAGCATGCTGTCAAAAGTCGCTGGCGAGCCTCGGTTTGGAACCAGTGAATCCATTTACTAGTAAGATCAAGAGGTTGAGCTGTGCCATCAGTTTGAGCACCATATCGGGCAAGGAGAACATCGACTGAAGCAGAAGTGGTAGGGCTAGTGGTGGTTGAGGTTGGTGTTTGGTTTTGCTCGTTGTATTGGAAAAGCTGCGACTATTAGCGATGTCCAGATGTCTGAACGGAACTCCTTACTCGTCTGTAAAGGTTCTCAAACTGCCTTGACAGAGTGACTTGGGTTTTCCGGCCTCGAAAACGGGTAAAGAGCTCCGTGAGGAGTATCGCCTGCATAATTGGCAGACTCCAACTCGTGCACTAGGTCCATATTAGCAGGGTTCCAAAGCATACGTCATGATGTAGGTTGTCTGTACGAAGAGAGATGCCTAGAAGGAGATAACACTCGTTCGGCTCATGAACACTCCTTGCCCGTCGCGCGCGCGAATGAAGGAGAGCCCAAACGAATCTGTATAGCGAATGCATATCGTACTTGTGCGGTGACAAAATTACAAAATATGACATACCATTGCGATATTCTTCCTGCAGCTCTCATTCAGTTCGGAGCCTTTTTGGCGAGCTTCGACGGTATTGTGATATTGGGTTCCTATGGCTGCCACCGCGGTGCTAAGAAGACTACCATCGGTAGGATCGAATGTCGGTCTATGTATGATGGGAAATAGGGGATGGAAATGTTCGAAATAACTATCTAGATATGTCTCGAGCTGTGGTTGGGGTAGATACTCGGACGTGGTGGTTGGGATTGCGTGAAGCGCTAGTTGTTCCTTCGCTCTTGTTGCATCAATGCTCGCCAGTCCGGCGTTGGATACTCTTGAAGGGGATGCTGGAAAGACTTGAGAAATTGGTTTTGTGTACGTCGAGAGGGTTGGAGTACCCACTGATTCCATGTAATAACTTCCATAACCAGGCACATCTAGAAGCTGACTCTGGGAAGCGTTGGGTGGTGATACCCTCGGGGAAGCGAACGTCGTCTGTTCATACTGATCTAACACTGCGTCGAAAGGGGAACCCCGCATGTCCTGCGGAGTGGTACTTAACCCGTGAGATGTCCATGGGGAAGTCGCCGAGATTGGCCAATCAGCGATGGATGCCGAGCGCCCCCGTTGGGACCACTGGCGCGCACTCCGAGATCCGTCAGAGTGGTTTGAGAACGTACTGTCAGAGGCCGAAGATGAGCACCAGGGGGAGTTGTCCTGGGCGTAGGAGAGCGCAGGAGGGAAGGGGTCTTCCGGAATCCGTAGAAGGGGCAGCTGCGGGGTGGTTGTATAGTTGCCAGCGAATGAAGGATCCCCTCCCTCCGCGAACAAGAAATCACTGGTTCTTGTAGAAAAATCGGATGTCATTTGACTGTAGCTTACCGGGGTTCGACTCGCTCCGGGAGACGGTGGTGGGTACGACATGCCCTCGGATAGTTGGGCTACACTGGCTGATCTCTTGTGGTTCCTCGTCCCCGCTGAGTTTATCGGTGGGAAATTCTGCGTGATGGTGTTACTGCTGGAGGCCGTCATCGCGCTTTCACCACTCGTGGTGCGCGGGGTGGACGAATCCGTTGGAGAGGCCTGGAGACCGCCCATCCCGCTACTTCCAGGTACCAGGGTTTCGGTTTTGAGGGACGGTAGACTCTCGGATGCGCTCGACGACGCTCTACTCCGGGGATCACTCGCTTTGTACGCTTTTTCTCCTTGCGTTTCACTATTTCACGTCAGTGATCGTTCCGCGTTGGGGGATCTCATAACTGCCTACTGCCGATGCATATGTCGCGCCAGCAGATCTGGTCGGTGGAATGCCCTCTCACAATCCTCAAATGTGCAGGCGTGCAGAGGCTTCTGGTGGCTCAATTGGTGTCGTCTGTCCACAGCTCGTCAGAAACCTACACTTGGTCGGGGAGAAGGACCATACCTCAAGTGCTCCGCTCGAGTAAACGTCTTGGCTGGTCGGCAGATATCGCACGTATGAACCGGTACTCCTTTCTTCGCCCTACTTATTCGACCCGTGACAGGCGTATACTTGACGGGCATCTCAGCGCCAGCATCGGGAGCTCGCGACATCTGCTGTGACATCCCCGAGCTACTTGCTTGACTCGCACCGGCTCCTTGATAGCCTGATTGGAAATCCATGACGTCCCCGACGGCGCTGTCACGCCGTTGCTGGTCTTCGATCTGCGGCAATGTTGATATGGTTGTTGACTTTGAGACTCGGTTGGACCGGCGGCGACGGACGGGAGCCTTGCCTTTATTGATGCTGTGGTCCTCGTCGTCCTCCACTGGCGGCGATGGAGTCTCGGCAGTTTGGATGATGGATGGGCGGGAGGCTTGATGCTGAGCGGCTTCCCTGGATCTTCTATAGGCTTGGGATTCCAGCGGCTCCACATCGACGTCCATAATATCTTTGAGGCTACTCATGATGTTTGAACTCAAAATGGAAAAGAGGTCTAGTGAATCCCTGAGCTCTTGCACAGCCTAACTGGAATAGATCTTGATCAGGGGCCAAAATCTCAGCGCAGACTGATGTGTATCGACCAGGCAAGATCTTTGGTAAGAGGTCTGGGGTAAGGTCGACGGAAAAAGGTACGGAGGAGGTTCACTTGGTACTTCCAGTGTCCGTCGAGGGCTGCGCAGTAGATGCACAAAGATAGAACGACGTATGGCGGGGCATTGCTGAGCGTCGCGATTATGTGTGCAGGACAGTAGAAGAATGAATGGTGGAGGAGAAGAGAGAAGGTCTAGTTTGGAGGAAGCACTCGCTCGCGCTCCTCCCCTGCAAGGGCCTTGACAAGGCCCTTCCCGCCATGTCCAAGCCCAGCAGCACGTCCCAGCCGAAAATAGCGTAACAATATGGGTATAAGCGCTGGCCGAGGGGGGAGACAACCGCTTTGGAGTGCGTTTCCGGGGCCATGGGTGATGGGGTGATGTGGTGATGTGGTGATGGAGCCAGGGGGGAGGGTGGTGATGATCTCTAGTACCCCCCTCCTCCTTCAGCCAGATGATAAACGAGAGGGGATGAGTGGAGACAAGAGCGAACAAAGTCTGAACAAATGTGGACTCGTTCTGCAGACGAAGTGTGGGCGCGCCTTTGAGTTTCGCGAAAGACGGGTATGAACCAGGGGCATGGAAGATGTGCAGGGAAGGAAAACCGGGTATCGAAGAAAATCGCAACGAGGCGCGGCTGTTCCAGCAATCAGCATCAGCGCGCCCCACGAAAGAGACGCTGCCCGTCATCTTCAATGCCTCTCCGGGAAGAGACGCCGGGGCACCTCATCTTTTGCCCCATAGGGCGTAAAATGAGCCACCCAGCCGACCCCGGTGCACATCTGCAGCAACCTTTACTCGAATGCAGCGCACCCAACTTCGAGTTGGGCGTGTCGTGTAAATAGTTTTGTAGCGCTTTTCTCGGAGAGGATCTATCAACTAAAGCTCCACTATTCTGTACCTTCCTCGAGACTCTCTGCGTTGACCTAAGGGGGGATTAATCGACTACAGTCCTCCCCTCTTTCCCCCCCTCGTCTGCACGCCCCCGATGACCAAGACGTCCATGCGCGAACGTTATGTCTGAGCAGTGACGGGAGGATGCCCGCTTAGTGGTAGCTTCCCACCCACGAACAGGGTTTGATAAACACTGTGTACGATGATGGGACGAAAGAAGCTCACAGTACCACCCAGACCATCCATCCACCCACCCACCCACCACCACATCCACCACACCCACCGCGCCCACCGCACCCACAGCACTCACAGTGCTCCAAGCACACTGGCAACTAAATAAGCGCAGGCCCTAGTCACACCTGCAGGACCCGCAACTAGCCTGGAATGCTCCCCCTTTTCGGCCCGCTCTGCCCCCCTGCTAGTCAAAGTGAAGTCAGCACTACACAGCCATCCCACCACTCACCACCCAGCGCGCTATATTTGGATGCTCTTTCACCATTGTTCATTGCGCCTCTCCTTGAAATACCCTTCCTTTGCTAACCCCGTCGCCATGCTCTTCACTCCATTTCTGTACAATGAAAAGTGGATCATCAGTCTGCATAGCTGCACCATCGTGGTGCTGCGCAGTAGCATAAAATAGCATCTCAACTGCACTCGGGGTCAGCAGCGGCAAACAGAGTTACGATATTTGGATCTTGTGTCCGTCAGTCCTCCCCTCCCTTCCCCTCCCCCCTCCAAATCCGGGTATCTTGGGACTTCAAATCTGGATCATCTCGTGGGACCCTGGAGGACATGTCAACCCCCCGCTGCCATGTGTTTCTCGTGCATCTGTCCCACCCTCCTTGAAGCATATCTTGGTCCATCAATGTTGGTCCTGCTCACGGGCACCAAACTCATCCTAAAGCAGATATGCGAAGACCTCATGGTATCGAAATCTCAAAAGCCACCCCCAGAAGCAGGCACAAAATCACCAGCCTCATCGCATTCCCGTGTCTTGCATATCGATACGTAGCCGCAGTGGTCCTTCCCGTGAACCTTCCCCTCTTTCCCTCTTTCCCTCTCCCTCCAGTTGTTCGGATGAACTCCCGGCAGAATCCCTCAATGTCAGAGTTTCCATTTCGTATCCTCTGAATCCCACCCCCCACAGGTCCGCCAGACGTTTGGCAACAGATCTTCACATTTCTGGAATTTCAATCCTGGTAATCTTCTGATTGGTGCTTATTACGAGCGCTCAAATCCTCTTTGGGTGCGAAACTCCTATCTCGTGCATCGACCAAGTCTCAAATCTACACGCTCAGGTTTCGGATGATGTGCGGCAGCCAATCGATGCTTGAATCTCCTGGTGAAGAACATGCCGAACCGCAAAACAGAGACAATTTAGACCCAGGTGTGATTAGCAGTGGACGCAGGCAAGAGCTAAATACAACTATTAGCTAGAAATATCCTCATTTATTCTGAGAGATGCTCTCGATCACAAGTGGTCGAGTTCTAATTGCCATGTTCGGCCGAGGCGGCGGGCATTTTTGGGATGACTTTTGATACTTTCCGATGACCTGCTGACGCTCTGAATTTCCAATCCTGACGACGATCAGATTCTCGTGTTTTCAATTGCTGACTCGGTGTTGCCCACGGCGTCTACTGTGACAAAGGGTAGAAGACCGTCAGATACATGTTGGGATCGAACAACGGCACATTTTGCAATGCCACCCCCGAACCATGCAACAACTCAATTTGGGGCAGTTGATCGCAGACCCAGAGGCTGGAAGGTGTTCAAGATGGTCTTCAGCGGTTAAAGAAAATTCGGTTGCCCGCAGCACTCGGGACACGAGACGTGGACCTGGGATGCTCATCCTTCAAGGTGCGGCGTGCAGCGTGCAGTGTGCATGCGACTGTCCCTATCCCAAGGATATCCTTTATCGGTGCGGTGGTTTGAGAGGCCGCCCCCCTCCCATCTGAATAGCCTGAGCTGTGTTGTGGTCTGGCTACGTGAATGGGAGCATCGTGACCAAACTTCATTCTGTGAATGTTTGCGGCTGTTGAGAGCTGTGGTGGCTTGAACTCTGCGCCTTGAAATCAATACATACAGTATTCCAAAGAGGTGAAGTCCCAACCCAAAATAGGTTCAGGACCTTGGCTACAACTCGAAAGCGCTCTACTTTGCAAGTGACTTGAAATAGAAAGCACCGAAGCAGAAGACGTTTCTTCCTGATCAAAGTTCACCCCTTCCACTCTCACACTCAGGGCCTGTAGCGGTAATCAACACCAACAGCTTCTAGAAGGCTGCTGATATTGTTCGGAATCTGCGACGTCCGAAGATCGAATAATCCGGCTGAGTAAGACCACATGAGAATTTCTAATGCTGTAAATCCATAGAATGCTAGCATTCGAGTTCAACACCATGTGCACTCGCGGCATGACGTGAGATGCTCCCGCTTTGCGTGACGCCTGGATAAGAAAGCTCGGACCGGAGTTGAGATGTTTTCTACACTTCCGATACGGCCATGTTGAGCAAGGAGCCGCCTAATCTCTCGTGCGCCTATGGCTGTCGATATAGGCATGATAGGCGCGTCATCTCAAACAAACGCACTTGCGATGTCTTAGTTGAAAGTCATCCACGGCGTTTAGACGATCTTCAGCTAATCGCGTCGTCATACCTTCGTTTGTTTTGCTAGACACCCATGCACGTTTCCTAGCTGGATATTTCCGCGTGGTCCAGGTCAAGCTTAAAGGGTCGGCCCGCGGCAGGACGGCCTAGTTTTTATATTCCCTATTTAATATTGGCGCGCACGCATCACTTAGGCACTAAGGAGAGAGAGGTTTCACTTGAGAATAGCAGTCTATGAAACATTCTTACTCTAAGGACACATGCCAATTGTTGATGACCCGTATGCAGGTGTCCCATTTAGGTCCTGCATAGGGGATTTCGAGAGCTCGATCAGGGAAAAACCAGTTTGATCAGTTGGCTGCGACATTCGAAGGTTAAACAAGGAGCAAAATTAAATAAAATTATACTCATGAATAGCGCTTCTCTTGGGTTTGATCATCTCCGCATCTACCATGGTAACGGAAATAAATCCTTAAAAAAACCATTTTAGCTCAGCGGAATGTATAACAAAGGTGCTATGCTTGTAGCGAGTCTTTACTGCTCTCTTGTTGATCACCGTGATACCCCTCCCACCCAATAGGGTGGTGAAATAAGTCAGCTAGTTAACCACAATTTCTATGTCCTCTTTTATATTGAATAGACATAACCCATTTTGCAAGTCAGGGTATCCATAAGCAAGTTACAAACCGTCCAATACCTGAAGGTTCCATAACACTTGGATTTTCCAAATACTCAAACCCTTTCGCTGAATTTGGCTCTTGAGCGGTAGTTAAAAGAAAGCTGAGAAAATCAGCAGCAGGCTGTGCTTTAGACAAGTGCACAAGTAATGCTCGTCATCTAGTCTCTCTGCTATTTTGGCGGACTATCCCCTATCTCTTAGCAATTTCAAAATCAATTCGGGTCAGACCAAACCAAATAGACTGAACAAAGTGGGTAGTTTTAGGCTCTGAATAACTCGCTAAGATGAAGTGCTCAATAATCTTGGTCTTTAGAGGCATATTCTTATCCTTAGTTAACTGTAGCAGTGAATTAGCACTACTCCAAAAGCTAATCACAAAATTCAAAGAGTTGCAGCTTCAGTTCGAAACGTAAGATAAGACAACACTACCAGCAGAGTAAGAGAACGCCGCGTCTTATTTTATACAGAGCTGATAGGCACTGAACCAAAACAGAGGGAAAGAATATAAATAGAGGGACTCAGCAAACCAGTGTCAACATGACGCTTTACCACACTTCCCACCTAGGGGTGGAGACGACAGCTAACGGGTTGAAACCCATCGTCACAATCAAATCACCTTACTCTGCCTCTCCGAATTGAAATAGAACTTATATATGAAGCCTTGAAGTGAATGAGCTAATTTGAACAATCATTATTTTCCCACGAAGAGAACATGGGTATATTTCCAACAAGTAGCCTGTACTACGGGATTGTAAATTTTCACAAGAACAAAAATAGACAATATGAATTAGCTCCCACGCACATATGGATATCGACAATCAAGATCTAGAACGAGCCTGCTCAATGCATTTGTGAGGAATCATGCACTGCTAGTTACATGGTACACTGCGAACGAGCACTATTTTACATTTTTCGAGATTAGGTGAGCTATAAAGGGCCCTGATGATTTTCGTTTGCTTGAAATGAAGACATTAGACATTTGATTGTTCTGTTCAGAGAGAATGAAATGCTCGTGATCAAGTTGTAAAATGTGAGAGGGCTGCTTGGCATCAAAGTTTGGTATCCATGGTTACCTGCGGCTTTACTCCATACAGCTTGTAGACCCCACCATTGAATCCCGCCCTGCAGCTACTTGCTTGCAACCTGACGCCCCTCCTTCCTCATGTTACTCCGAACTTCATCAAGATCGATCTCGTGCCTCTTCTCTCCACGAATTCGAACAATCCTATCCGGCCAAAATCATTCCCGCAGAATCGAAACACATCGAAAATTCTCTCCAAGTCAAACTCGTACATACCTATCCCACGTCCTTCGTCAGCACCAAGCTCAGAAAATGGCCCCTCTACTCGATGGCTACTTCAAGCAAGTAGATACCCTTTCCGACCATTTTATCGAACGTCTCCGCAAAGCTGTTGCTATACCCTCCATATCAGCAGATGAAGAGCGTCGACCCGATGTCGTACGTATGGGAGAATTTCTCGCAGATGAACTAGCGGCATTAGGAGCAGAGGTTGAAAAGAGGCCTCTCGGCAAGCAGCCAGGCAAGGAGCATTTGGAATTACCACCTGTTGTAATTGCTCGGTATGGAAATGATAAGAATAAGCGTACGATTTTGGTTTACGGCCACTACGATGTGCAGCCTGCTGGGAAGGAAGATGGTTGGGCCACAGAGCCATTCGAGCTGACAGTAGACGAGAAGGGACGCATGTATGGCCGTGGGAGTACCGATGATAAAGGCCCAGTGCTCGGTTGGCTCAATGCCATAGAGGCTCACCAGAAAGCTGGTGTTGACTTCCCTGTCAACCTTCTAATGTGCTTTGAGGGAATGGAGGAGTACGGCTCCGAGGGCTTGGATGATTTTATCAATGCAGAAGCCAAGAAGTACTTCGCAGATGCGGATGCTGTTTGCATATCTGATAATTATTGGCTAGGAACGGAGAAGCCTTGCCTTACGTATGGACTTCGTGGCTGCAGTTACTATTCTGTTGAGGTATCAGGGCCTGGCCAAGATCTTCATAGTGGTGTGTTTGGTGGTACCGCTCAAGAGCCCATGACCGACTTGATGCGCATTCTTGCCAATCTAGTGGATACCGACGGAAAGATTCAGATCCCTGGCTTGGCCGAGCTTGTCGCTCCTCTCACAGAAGACGAAAAGTCACTCTATGGCGATATTGCCTTCACGATGGACAACCTATACGAATCGCTCGGCAGCGAGACTTCGATTCATCCTGACAAGGAAAAGACTCTGATGGCTCGGTGGCGGTATCCCTCATTGTCAGTCCATGGTGTTGAAGGTGCTTTCTCACAACCAGGTGCTAAGACCGTTATTCCAGCCAAGGTGATTGGCAAGTTTTCCATCAGAACAGTTCCAAACATGGAGCCGGAAGATGTTGACCGCCTTGTGTTCAAATATGTTGACGATCAATTTAAGAAGTTGGGCAGCAAAAACACAATGAAGTGCACTCTCCAGCACGCTGGCAAATGGTGGGTTGCGAGTCCCAAACACTGGAACTTCTCAGCAGCCAGTAAGGCGGTAGAGAGAGTATGGGGTGTCAAGCCCGACTTAACACGAGAAGGCGGAAGGTGAGGCTGTGATTGACCTTTTTGCAATGCTCCAATTAACCCTTGAATAGTATCCCTGTGACTCTGACTTTCGAGCAAGCAACTGGTAAGAACGTGCTACTGCTCCCAATGGGTAGCTCTACAGATGCGGCACATTCGATAAATGAGAAACTCGACAAGCGCAATTACATTGAAGGTATCAAGCTTCTGGGGGCATATCTACATTACGTTGCAGAGGAGCCAATGAGTTAGAGAGGTTGAATAATAGTTAATCACTTTAAATATCTTCTGCCATTGGTTTAGTCTGTTACAATACAGCCTCTCCCGAAACTTTTGCTTGATCTAGTATCCCCAAACTCCTCATAGCCGTCACCACACTTAAGTGCGTTGAAAGAAGTACACGTATGCAAATTTCTTCATCTCTTCAACATCAAGTGCTTTTACAACCTTTTCATCGTTGAAGAGAACCCATGCTGGGGAGCTCTCTCCAGAAACCGCCTTTCGTATAAATGCGACGTAATGACTACAAAATATCAGTTTAAAATGCTCCAAGAATGCGTAGCATGAATAGGGATAGGAATATCATGGAAGCGAAGGGTAGCTGCTTACCCAGCATGGATACTAGAGCCCTTGTGGCATATAATAGATTGCAATTGGAATTCAGCAGGGAGATCACTACTTCCTGGTAAAATCTTCTCGATCGTCTCTCCTGCCGTCGTGGCATCTTCCTCAAATTCTCCCTGATCATCAGGGTGACTGAAGAGCCATTCAACGGCACGCTCCACATCGCCATTGGTCTCCTTGAGAGCTTTGCGTGCCTGAGGTGGACCGAAACCCATTGCTCCCAGCATCTCTACCTTTTCGGGATCTGCTACTGACGAAGCACTTGCCTGGGCACTTCCAACATTCAAAGGCTCATCGATATCAGCATCCTCCATATGAGCAAATAACCATTCCATGGCTGTATTGGCATCTGCGTTTCCAGTAGCATGCAGAGCCTTCTCGCATCTATTTCGTGGGAAACCCATGCCCTCTAGCTGTTGAGCTGCCTCCTCATTGACCACAAACGCTGGCATGGCTTCACTGGCATCCTCTGGCAATAATTCCTCAGAGGCTTGTTGTCCCGGTGACTTATATTGGTCAAGGAGAAAGGGCTCGTCACCAACAACCACTGGCACATCAACCTTTGTAGGTACCCAATTTATCAAAACGAAGCGGCGAGCATTGACAGCAAGCACCTCTGGGAATGTCTTGAAAAGTGATCTCTTCAAAAATCCATCTTTACTGCCGCATGAAGAACATGTCAGCTCCACGTGCTCTTCAGCGGTAAAGCTATCCAGGCACTCCCTCAACGTAACAGGTGAATACTCGTCCACATCCTTGCTACCATCATCATTCTTGGTAAGGTCTCCAGGTAGTTTATGAATTGGAACAGGGATTGAGATATTATCTTGTTCATCGGTCTTGTAACGGACCTTCTTGCAGCTGAGGCACTGCAGTCGCTGCTCCATTGTAAAACGGAAGGCATAGGTAGGATCTCGTAGTGGTGTTGTATGCTTTGATCGAGTAATGAGCTTGAAAAGATGGAGGAGAAATTCGAAAGCATCTTGTTGTCTCATAGTTGAGAATTCAGCGTGGCCTCTCCCAACGAGATGCTTCAGCATTGCAGGTGCAAGCCCTTTCTGATAAACAACATCATTCAAGGACTCAGGTGGTGTAAAATCAGGGTCTGATCTTGAGTAGCGACCAGAAAGAAGACCGTCACCTAATTTCCGAAGTTGGGTTTCCAAGTCTTGCGCAGGTTCGTCAACAGCAGGGAGATCGGATTCAGGATGGAAATACCGAATCTGAAACTGAGGTAATGCAAACAGACACTGAAGTGTACTCGCTAGGTAACAGCTATTCCCGAGGTTCTTTAGCCCAGTGAAGCCTTCGCCGAACAACTTTTGGAGCTCATGGCCGTCTTCATCAGTCATTGAAAACTCCCAGCGCAGGTTCTCTTCAACGTTCATCTCTGTCAAGCTCTTTTCAGTTTTTTGACGTTCGGCGAGGATAATTCCCCAATTAGCGAGATGAAGACCTATATCTTCATCAATTCGCTCTTCGTCGCAAGCATAACAGTACACATCAGCGGTACCATCTGGGGTGATGGATCCGAGCTTGACCGCAACTGCGTGGCCCGTCTTGTTCTTGTGTTCTAGGCCGTGAGAATGGCCCTTTACCCCACCAAACTGAGCCCGGCCACAGCCAAGATTTCCGCACTGTAAACAAAGCCAAAGGTTCTCCTGCAAATCGCATGATGAACAGTGACCTAGGTCCTGAGATTCTATTCGTCGCGGTTCCTCTTGCTGAAGGGTGAGAATATGTTCGCACGATGTGAATTCCTGTTCCCATGCCTTCACTTCCTCCTGTCGAGAAAACGTGTTGGCTCTCATGACCCCTTCTACAACTGCAGGCAGCTTCCCACTAAGTTTGTCCACCCCATCAACATTGCAATCAAAACATCGCACCGATGTCTCATAGTCATATCTATCTGCTTCGGTTTCGGCCGCGATAGCTAACTTCGATATCTTCTGCGGAGGCTCATCCCGGATGACAACTTTTCGGGTACGTCGAATGTTTAGGACCAAGGGATGGTTTCGCGTGGCATAATGCAATGCAGCATGTTGTCTGCTGCCTGTACATCCACCATTAAAGCAATGAAGGCACACATCTAAGCCAGTCGGATCATCCTGTACAGAAGTTAGTCTGCATTTTACAAAGTATACTCTAAGCATTTAGTCAACAAGTTGACTGGCATGGTACTTACGATAGAATCAAAGCACTGTGTGCAATCCTCTCGATACACCGACTGCGTTGGACCTGGGGCCCTAAGACCTGTACATTCGTCAGTATATTGTTGTTTGCAATATAGCCACCTAATGTGGTTTGCAACTTCGATGATGGGCGAGGATGAGAGATCATAAAATAGAACCATGGCGTATCGCAGAAGAAGAAAGAACGTACCTTCCAGGTCGACATGTTTACAGGCCATCCTAACTGATAATCTGCTGTATGGATAGAACTAAAGGTGTTGCTTGGTAGAGTTTCATCCAGCTAGAGTAGGCAAACATAACGCGGGGCAGATTTCAGTGTCCCGCGTTTCTGTGGCGAAACAGGGATTAGCTCGATTCGACGCGAAACCGCATTTAGTGTCGGAATGTAGGTCGGCTTGAGATAATCTCGAACGACTTTTGAGCAACCTTCTAACTCTCATAAAACAATCCTCCCAGAGCAATTGATCCTATCTAGCCAGTATCCAGACCCTTTTATCAAGCTGTTTTGGACCCATCGCCGTTTTATGTCCTCTTCGGCCCATCAACATCACATATCCGGCCATTGACGAATAGATACAGGATCACAAATCCACCCACCTAATGAGACAACTCTAGTCTATCCCGAGGAACCCTCTCAAACCAAGATTAATTACATCTATATACATATTATTTTAAGGGTATCATAAAGCCCATAGCTACACATTTTTAAGGGGAAAAGTCAAACGCGTTTATTTTTTAGATCAAGTGTACTACATTTCCACCGACTATATTTGCAAGTGCCCAATGTCAGAATAAGTTTCATTTATAGCCCTTAGTATACCTATAACTGAATCTCAACGCTATGAGGTTAATGAGCAGTTTATCAAGTGATGGTTCATTCTTTAGTCCCTCCCTGCTAGTTTTTGGGGGCACTATCGAGTTCTATTAGAGACTCATCTGAGAATATTCCTTGCTCAACCAAGATGACCACTAGCTCACGAAGCCAAGTTTGGCAGTTTTTAATTTCAATTCTGGATTTTGAGTTCTTGCCATGTTAACCCCTTCGTTTCTGAGCTATTGGCTGCTGAAGATGTAACTCACGGATGCACTTGCTGACCGAAGACTGGGCTGAGGCGCTTTAACGCTACACGCAATTCTCTCAATATTATCGGTCGGTGTGCTGTCGATAATATATTCTCCGGTCCAGTCGTTGATGTTGTCGTTCTCAACCATACAAAGGAACTTGAGCGAGTAACTCCTTACGATGTCTTTCAGGTCACATTTTCTTTCGATCTCATGAGCGAAGCCTTGACTAGGGTTTCCATTTACGCTGATTAGTTTCCCAGTCGTCCCCACTATCCCCTTTTCAAATGTTGGAATCCATAGCGCCCAGTGTGCCGCAAAAACCGGGGAATGATAGATGAGAAGATGAACTGGTCGTGGCATGGCTGAGACCAAGCAACATGTGTGCCTCTCTTGTAAATGACTAAATATTTGGTAGAAAGGATGAGAACTCAATACTAGATATAAATTATACTGATTTTTTAGTGGGCTTATTGAAGTTGCAGCCTTGAGCAGTTCCCACGCACCTTGCACGGACCACATGAAGGGAAAAATGCGAGTGCATCACCAATTAGACAACCACAGCCCATCTTTATAGAGAGAGCGCAAAATCATACTATGGTCTCATTTGGTTCTTACTTGGAAGGAAACTTGTTTAACCTCTGATTTCCCACACCCATATTAAGCCCAGATTCGGAATAGCAGAATGCCTTAATGGATTAGTCACGTGGAAAATCACCGATATCCCCGAACCTGGTCCTCGGCTTGAGAACTTCACCAGCACAAAATGTTAGAATACGGCACTGTTCAACCACAAAAGGAATGAATAAGCGTCCCTTCATTGCAAGTGAGTGTGCCTCGGATCAAGGCCAAATCCTTCGGATTCCTTGTTGAGTTGGGTTGAAGAAATTGAATTGAAAAAACTTGATGTGTCCGCGGATCGGAGATACTGCTACGCTGGTCCACGTGCCGCCATCTGATAAACTAATCTGATGGGGCTAAAACTCCGAGTGAGCCTAGCGCGTCATCGATCCTTGAAAGACAAAGACCTCCTCTTTTTTCACCACTCTCAATTATTCTGGAAACCCAAGTCCATCACACACTAGCCAGCTCTCCCAATAGTACAATTCCTACAATCACATTGAATCCGATCCCCTCAGGAAGATACATTATTTCACATCATGTTTCGAAGAGCCCTGATTGCTGCTCCTCGCGCCGCCGGAAAAGCGCTATCGGCGTCCGCTCGTCCCGCCACCAGACCTATCTCTTCCTCCATCAACACATCCGTCGCTGTCGCTGGCCAACGGCAATACCACGAAAAGGTCCTTGACCATTACTCCCGCCCACGAAATGTTGGAAGCATGTCAAAGACGGATACCGATGTTGGTACAGGACTGGTTGGTGCTCCAGCCTGTGGTGACGTTATGAAACTTCAAATTCGAGTTGATCCATCAAATAATACCATTTCGGATGTCAAATTCAAGACCTTTGGGTGTGGCTCTGCCATTGCTTCTTCCTCCTATCTGACCGAGCTCGTTCGGGGTATGACCCTCGAGGAAGCTAGTCGAGTACGCAATACCGAGATTGCGAAGGAGTTATGTCTACCACCAGTAAAACGTGAGTTCATGTCCACTACCTTTACAAGGAATCGGTGGGCTAATCCATTCAAGTTCATTGCTCGATGCTTGCGGAGGATGCTATCAAATCCGCCATCTCGAATTACTACACTAAGAACCCGAAGGCACGTACAACTGATCTCGGTGGGACAGGCGCCAGTATGCCAAAGATCGACGTAGAGACAGTTATGGAGCCCACACCATCGCAAACTGCCACTGCGTAATTCTTATCGGTGAATAGGGGGTTTGATACTTTGGAGCTGTGGTAGGGAGAATACTGTAATGCAAAACACAAAATTGCAATGATGCATGGCGTATGGATCAATTCCATGCAATTAAGACCACCGGGATTGGCTGGTTACCATCTCCCATTCAAGTGGAGGATACTAGAAGACAGGCAATGGCCGATCTCACGATATCGTATTGCGGAACTGGTCTCGCAAGTGTACACAAGTTACTTTTCACGGCAGAATAAAACCGAAATCAATATAACAGACCTTTTTATGACCAGCCGTGACTCGTTTGCCAATCTTCATATAAAGGAAGTGAGAGCAGTTTACAGAAGAACTCTGATGGCGAATTGCATAACCTCTATGTAAATCAGAACCAATATAATACTCCAGGTTGAGCTAGGGTCGCTAGCGTAGTTTTCCAATCGCGGGGCGGCTTATCGCCGACGGAAAAAAAATATTCTTGAGAATTCCCAGGTCGAACTTTTAAAACAACACAAAATCAGTGTTTCCCTGCAAATTCGACCTTGCAATGCCTAAACGGACTATTGAACAATCTGGATTACCCAATGGCGAACACATCTCCATAGAGGTCGCACCCCCACAGAAGAAGCACCGCAGCGATAAGAATAAAAGCGAAAAAATCGGCCAAGATGATGTGAAAGAGTCGAGAGCAGAGCGCAAGGAAAGGAAACGTCTGAAAAAATTGAGGAAAACAGATACATCTGCAGAGACATCTGCGGAAGCATCAACTGGCCCATCTGCTATCAATAGCGAAGTCCAGAGCCCAGTGTCGACGCCAAGTGAGGATGTGGTAGATATGAAGGCAGTAAGAAAGGCTGAGAAGGCTAGACTGAAGGCATTAAAAAAATCCAAGAAGATATCAGCAGATACCACCAGTACCTCTACGCCTATAATATCAGAAGCCGACGAAGGGGAGCGAAAGGCTGTTAACGAACAGAATAGTGCAACGTCAAGAACAAATGAATTCTACACCCAGGATGATAGCTTAAGTGCGCTTCCACAGACCGAAATCGATCAATTCCTTACGCAGCACTTTATTACGATTTCAGATCCACTGTCTTCCTCTATGACATTCCGACCTATCCTCAAATTCTCATATCTCCCAGTCAGCGATCCTCATCAATTAACACCTTTTAAGGATTTCAAGGCCCCGACACCCATCCAAGCCGCTGCATGGCCCTACCTTTCTGCAGGCCGAGATGTCATTGGAGTAGCAGAAACTGGGTCCGGCAAAACAATGGCATTCGCTGTGCCTTGTGTTCGTCATATTTTATCACTTCCAGTCAACCAGAGAAATAAGGGCGCCAGAGCTGTGGTTGTTTCCCCAACAAGAGAGCTGGCAATGCAAAGTTATGAACAAATAACACTTCTGGCAAAGGTTTCCGGTTTGCAAGCAGTCTGCGTTTATGGCGGTGTGCCTAAGGATGAGCAACGTAAAGCACTCAAAACCGCAGACATTGTTGTTGCCACTCCTGGTCGCTTAAATGATTTGATAAACGAAGGATATGCGAATCTAAACAGGGCCACCTATGTTGTGCTAGACGAAGCGGATCGGATGCTTGACAAAGGTTTCGAAGAGGAAATTAGAAAGATCATCAACACCACTGCGAAGGAACGTCAGACTCTGATGTTCACAGCTACTTGGCCTGAATCGGTTCGAGCGCTAGCTTCCACTTTCATGAAAACCCCGCTGAAGATAGCAATTGGTGATAACCCAAGTGGTGACCTTCGCGCTAATATTCGCATTGTGCAGAAAGTGGAAGTGGTTGATCCGAGGGGTAAAGAATTCCGGCTATTGCAAATCCTGAAACAATATCAGAGTGGCTCCCAGAAGGACGACCGCATCCTGGTGTTCGCCCTATACAAAAAAGAAGCGACACGGGTAGAGGGGTTCCTGCACTCCAAGGGCTTCCGAGTTGCTGGTATTCACGGTGATCTTAGCCAAGAGCAACGGACTCGGAGCTTAGAGGCGTTCAAAAAGGGGCAAACCCCTA
Organism: Tricladium varicosporioides; assembly: GCA_021365295.1. Classification (NCBI taxonomy): domain Eukaryota; kingdom Fungi; phylum Ascomycota; class Leotiomycetes; order Helotiales; family Tricladiaceae; genus Tricladium; species Tricladium varicosporioides. The sequence continues at coordinate 1,979,667 of JAJTIW010000002.1, forward strand.
TTTTAGTGGCAACAGATGTGGCTGCGCGTGGTCTGGATATTCCTGATGTTCAGCTGGTAGTCAATTTAACTTACCCTTTGGTATGAAACCATCTCTATATATCCCTTCCTCTGCTGTTTCATTAACAACCTATTCTCGATTCTCGCAAAGCTCTATATGAGATGAGAGACTAATTCGTTCTTCAGACTACAGAGGATTATGTTCACAGAATTGGTCGAACCGGGCGGGCTGGAAAGGAAGGGCTCGCTATCACATTATTCACAGAGCATGACAAAGCTCAAAGCGGCAGGTAAGAACAGCTCCACAGGAAGTTCTTCGCTATTATTTTTGCTAACTTGATGATTTCTATAGTCTCATAAATGTTCTCAAAGCAGCGAATCAACCTGTGCCGGATGAATTGTTGAAATTTGGTACCACCGTCAAGAAGAAGGAGCATAGTGCATACGGCGCATTTTACAAGGATACAGATACTGGGAAAGCGGCAAAAAAGATTAAGTTTGAGTAGATATAGCTTTATAACGGCTATGGTTTTTTCTGTTTAGCATCTCCTCTAATAGACTGGTAGCATTCCAAGAGATATCTTCGTTCGCCAGCAATGCTTAGAGAGTTAGCATCGATCTTGTAAAGATAGAAAGAATGTTCACTTACAAAATAGCAGCAAAAATGAGTGCTATAGAACCGCTTTTCAAAAGGTCAAAAATTCCACCATCAAACCCTAATTGCAGTCGGGCCAGGATTGCGTATGTCCCCACAGCTGCGGCAACAGTGCTTGGTTGGGGAACTAGCTGTCTAAACCCTAAAGTGCTCCCATGACGTCCTAGAAAGCTCGTGATGAAAGCAGTACTCCAAACTATCCTGAAAGCCATATTGAGGACATTTGCCCAAACCAAACCCTGAGCACCAAGTTGTAATAGGCGAAGAAACACGAATGCACCGCCTCCAAAGCCAGCTGAGAATGCTAACATCCACAAAGATTGTCGATTTACCTCGGATTCCGTAGCTACGGAGGAGACGAAAGCCTCCGTTACCCCATTGACGGCGAGAAGTGGAACATAGTAGCAGTATGTCGCCAAAACTTCACCGGCCCCAGATGCTGCCCATCTCGGGCCAGCCACGAGATTGAGCAGAAGAGGGGCAATCGTAGGACCCACGGAAAGTACACAAACAGAGAGCAAAACGTATGCCCGTAGTAAACTTGAAAGGCTTGCTTTTGCCTTTGTGATAGTCTCCTTCGAGGGTAGGCCATCCACGGTCGATAGAAGTTTGCCAAAGTAGTTGCGACTACTCTCCTCAACTGGTTGGAGAATAAGTCTAGCGAGTAGCCCACCGTAATTGTTTGCGAGAGCATATATACCTTGGTCCACTGGCGAAGCAAGATAAGCGATGAGAAAGGTATCTCCTTGAGTGAGCACGTGCTTAACGATGGATTGCACAAAAATGCTCGCACTGAGGGCAAGGAGAGGCCTTGAAAAGTAAGATAGGATGTAGGCAGAAGTGTCGCTATAGAAGAGGTCAGACGTATTTATATAATTAAAGATAAGAGAGAACCTTGAAAATATTGGGGTAGGTTTCATGCTGAAATCCTCAACTGATGCCATAGACCACAGTTGCCAATTATAGACCAACCATAGAGACAATGCATATAACGCTTGCCCAATGGCGAAGGGTAGAATTCCGAGATCTCGGCTAGTTCGCGATGCCCATATAGCAGAGCCACAAGTGGTGAGGCATCTCAGCAACGTCGCGATGGCTTCCGAAGCTGCACGGATCTTAAACTGCGATTTGTACTGGGCAACAACGAAACATGGTTCAGCGAAGAGTTCCCAGATGGCGGCAAACCCATATATTGCAAGCGCAGAATGAAAATGCGTAGTCTCCAAACTAGCTGTCTGTGCTACATCCGAGAGCAAATACAGCCAGGCAAACCCGATTGCGAAGATAACACCCAGCGGAATAGAAACGTAGGCAAGATTCACGATTGCTTGCGTCTTGCCAGCAGCGGTTCTCCCGTTCACGTGACCTTTAGGTGGCTTTTCGTCCCTGAGATGAGGCTCATCCTGAGAGTTGTCGGTCTGCCTTTGTATGGAAACTCGCAAGCTCTCTCTAGCAAAGAATAGAACTGTGATGGAGTAAACTTCGAGTTGGGTTGAAATACCCAGGAGTGCGGGGGACAGGTAGCGAAGAAGTATTTGGTTGACGACAAACGTCAAGGCGCGGGAACCAACTTGAAGTCCTATGAGGAGACTAGCTCCGCCCGCAGACGTAGTTAGTAGTGACGGCTTGGTCCTCGGCTCTAATTTTGGTGGTGAATCCATTGATATTGGCTGAATCTTTTCCATGAAAGTCAAGCAGTGGATGATATCAAATGCTGGTCTTTGAAAATTCATCACTGGAACAGATTCGCGTACTTCAACAACCTGCCAAGATATGCTTAGTCATTAGCCCCATACCCGCTAGTTCCCCCTTAAGCGGGTAAACGAGCACGGGTTCTTGGCGGACAGGTTTTAGATATTCTCTCTGAATCTATATCTAATAGGGGTAGGCATACGGTCCTAGCCCTGCTGCTGAATGACCAGACCTTCTGCTCTAGAATACCTACCTTGCCAGAAATTAATAGCCTAATAGAACGACAAAAGTCATCATTACCACCACAAGCTTTTCCAATTCTCAAGTACGAAACTAATCGATTCCTCCTATGTATCATCACTGTACCTCTGTAGTTTTGCTCTGTCAAGCAACTACCAAAACATGCGTACTTTCATATTAAGTTGGTGTTCCCTAACACATGTGGGCGGGATTTGTACGCAAGGAATGTGCTGCTAGGTATCTTAGGGACTTCGTTCTTGATGACGTATCTGAGGTACAACAAGGAAAAGGAAAGAAATCTAATTGAATTAAGGCGGTCTCTGAATTGAACTTGATGAATATATCCATGGGGTCCTTGGGAATGGGTGGGGGTTGGGGCACAGCCGTGTGTACAACTCACATTGTGCCAGGTATGATACCTTAACCACAAAGTCCTCTGGCTTTACTAATAGGATATACTCCACCATTTTTATGATTACCAATATTTGGTGATGGTTCCAAAGAGATGGATATGTATCATCCGCCTCCTGGTGTGCATGACCGTATCACAATGTCCAGGAAGGGTGAGTGTGACTGGCTGTATATTTCTGAAGTTGGATGGCCACTACCAGTCGTTGGGGGTCTTAAAACCACTAGTCAAAAGCAAGAACATAAAAATTTGGCATGAAATACCTTGGTTTTTTTTTATCATAGCTGTCCTCTGGTCGGGCTCGCTTCGGAATTGTTGCGCAATGACCCAGCGAGGTAGATGGTCTGCTTTTCCCCTTGCAGAGTTTAGGATTATAACGATGTCATCACCATCCTCCCTCGGTACAAGTAGCTTTCAACTCTTAGTAGGAATCAGATTAGCGACCCAGGGTACCCTTCCATACGCAACCTCTGCTCGCCGCGGAGCTCGTCTGCTCACTTCTGTTTCTAACTAGACCAAAATTCATTTTTCTTGGCTTTTTTAGATTGTACTTAGAGTCCCCATTCACCCAAGACGCATGTAGACAATCACCCTTCAGCGCTTCATCCTGTCCACTCTAGTTGACTACCGATTTGGTGCTTGAAACGATCGGGTGAAGTTGCCCATGTGCGAACGCAGGCTCAACGAACACAAAGGCAGCTTGGTAAAATTCAACCTAGTGCCTTTCTGTCTTCTCTTGAAAATGGATGACATTAGATGATACTTCACGTTAGGTGGGGCAGCTGGGATGGATATTTTCAGAGTTGATGTTTTATTTCTACAGAGAGAAGTGCGCTATATATAGGCCTGGAGTCTATAAGGTTGCCTATTGCTACCTATTGTCATGACTCATAGAAGGCAACAGCCTGTTTCACTCTATCCTTGCCTATTCTTGCTGCCCATATTCAACAGTTAGGTATGTCGAAGTCGTAATTGGTCTCGATTTTTGAAGCTAAGAGCATAAATGAATGTTCACGTACTCTTTTAAAGTGAGGTAGTCTCTGAAATATTGGTTACTGATACCTAGGGTGATAGAAAAAACATTTCGAGACATTGCAGAAGTGGAGAACCAATATTGATAAAAACAAATTCACGAAAAGTCCAAACAAGATTGACTAAGCACGAAAGAGCCATACAAGCTCCGTCACATCAACCCAACTCGGTCTCGACAAAGAAAAAAGAGCACTAGAGAGCTCAGTGAAGTAATCATGGGTGAATGTCTCTTAACCAAGACGACAATAATTCTCAAAGTACGCTCCTGAAAATTTCATGTCCTTCTTCCAATTTCTTGATCTGATCCTCAAGGTATGCTCTCTTGCGCTTTGCAGCCGATGGTTCTGAAGCCAAGGCTTCAGCATGTGCAGGTTCAAGGTTGCTGACGTACAGAGGGGAGAATATTGTCTCGAGGCCACGGACAATGTGTCGTTCAATGACTTGCATAGTGACGTTTGCGACGAAGGTTTTTTGGGAGACCTATTGAACACTTATTAGCAAGATATGCGACATGAACATTCCTAATGAATACACAAACAAGAATACTCTAGCCAGTAAAATAAAGGTGAACGACACGAGCTTATATGGTTTCTCGGGGGCGACTATTAGCCTAGCCTCTATCGGCATAGAAGACCCTGGATGGATATAATTCATTGAGACGACACGAAACGAAACGAAATAAATATGTCTACCTTATAAATCGCAAACAGGCAATCAAGAGCCTCTTCACAACTAAAATTGTCCATATTTGGATCCGTATTCATACTCTTGGAATACCCTGAAACGACTTGCTTTAAATCCACTGTCGTTTTTTCATGAGGTGATAACTTATGAGGGTAAATGGTTTCTGTTGTTGTGGCGTTTTGAACCGATTTCTCAAGAGCGGCAGTCATTCGTTTCTGCCTTGCAGCGGTAATGGTGTCCGTGTAATAGTGGTTATAATTAATCGGATAACTGCAGAGATCTTCAAGCAGAAGCGCGAGCTCCTCTCTCGCGGCTTGGTAACGGGCCTTGAGTTCTTCCTGAATCCTCGAATTCCAGATCCTTCTCTCTACATCCTCACGGCATTCGTCTTGGAGCAACTTGCGGAGAAACTTGGCGCAAACTTGAGAAACTTGGTCGAGGTGTGCAAGAGCAAACTTGTGCCATTTTTCAGATTGCTCCCAGAACAGCTCCCCAATCAACAATGGGTTGAAATTGCCCACAAGTTCTTTGCCACGATTGCGCAACAATGCCTTCCTGACCCAGCCCAATGCTTCCCTCTTGTTCAATTTCTTAGGATATGATGAAGTGGCAAGAGTCATTGGATCATCTAAATCGCTCGCTGATCCGGTATCCTCAGCTATATTGATCTGGTACTTGTGGCCCTTTGTTCTCATCGTTTCTGAGAAACTAGCATTCAATTTCTGAACGACAGCACGGATGCGGCAGAGAGTCGAGGGGGATGTGAGGGCAAACTCCTCATCGACGTTCTGACGAAAGTATACTCCCTCGTAATGTCCGTCAACTGCTGCCTTGCAAGTCTCATGATATTTGAGACTTAACTTGGTTAGGTAAGTTTTGCATTCCGCGGCGCCAGAGCGGCAGTCGCCAAGTTGTTCAAGCTCTGCTTTGGTACTCGACAATCTTAATTCTAGTTCATCACGAAGATTGGGAAGCTCCCTTTTAACATGATCAAATAGAAGACTGCTCAGACGGTAGCGTAAAGCGTCGATTCCAACAGACTCCTTTGGTAGAGCCTTCCAGTTGCTACTACGGAAGAATGTTTCTTCGAGCGAGTTTCGCTCTTGGAGAGTTGCATTCCGTTCGTTGAAATGGCGATTCTTTACTACATGCCAGCCGAGTTCAAAGAAGATATCTTTGTTCTGAGCAAGCATGATGTATGCCTCTTCAGACCCAGAACCAGCTGGTGGGACATCAGGCTTGGTGATAACTCCCAAAGTGCGATGACCCTTAGGATCAACCTCTCGGACTTTTTCTAGGATGGTTTGATTAGCGTAATCAGTTGCAGCTGAAACGACTGCAAGGCAGATAGTTCGATTTTGCTTTATGTAGTGCTGAGTGATATCGGCGACAAGCGCGATGTCTGCCTTTGTTGTGGTCTTGGTCTCTGCTCCGATGAGCCCAGGAATGTCCACCAACGTAAGTTGGGGACGCCCGAGGCCTGTGATTTCGATACTAAGGACATCTCGGGCAAATGCACGCGGCTTTGCCTGGAAATCAGTATCAATGGTGTTCCCAATTCCCATGACATCCATTGCTTTGTCCATGATAGTTGGAAGCTCGCCGAAGTTTGTGATTGATTCCGTGAAAGCTTTAATTGTCGCTTGCTCTGTCAAGGGGCGGGTTGAGTCAGGGATAACTCGAATGCTGATAGACTCTTTATTCGCAACCCTAAGGCTGATCTCAGTTGCATAGCGTGTACAAAGATTATCATTTCTAGGAAATGGGATGCCGGTCACTGCCTCGAGCACTGAGCTCTTTCCGGCAGATTGGTCGCCGCATACCACAATTTGAGGTAGAGATAAAGTTCCTTCGAGACCACATTTTCGTACTCTGGCAATGGTATCAAGCACAGCGCGCTGTTCTTCAGTCTGAAGCTCCTCTAAGGAGGTATTCGGCATTGGTTCTGGCTCTGGTGTCTCCGAGGGCGTAAGGCTAATAACCGGGCTTGATGGTGCGGACATATTGAAAGTCTTTTGTTGGGAAAGTACTTGAAATTCCTGGTATTGGCGGTAGCTATTCTAGAATAGAGAGTGATTCGGGGTCTGGAGCAGCAAGCTTAAGAAATTGAGGACGAACGGGATATATAATGGAAATAAAAGTGATAAAGAGAATCAAGTGTAAGCTTCTGTTGGGAGAAGGCTTTTCACCGGCGAGAGAAGAATATCACAACAACTATTGAGAAGCCGTTTGAAGCAAACGACCTTCAAACGGGTTCTGATAATGGCCGCTGCGGTCAAGGCAGATTTTCTCCAGGCCGGGTACTTGCTGCATCGGCGGTAATTTTTGGGGTCTGTCTACCACTTATCCAACACAGAATGGCTCAATAAAGGTTGGTAGAAATACTCACCAATTAAAGTTGAATGGCATTGCACTTCTATATTATGATCCAAGGGGGTTTTCTAGGCATAGCAACAGCACAAGTAGTTCTCCCCGATGATTCAACTAATATTTTTCCAGGCGAAGACCCTAAGCACCTCCACGGAAGATAAGATGTGAAGTTAGCGTGATAAATTTTCTATTGCGGAGTAAGTTTGGTGATGGAGATTCTGTCAAATACTCCGTTTGATATGCAAGTACCCAAGGATCGCACCATGAAACATATTAACCATACCTTAACTAACTCAACACTGGGGAACTCCTGGATTCACCGAATATACCGCCTCTAATCAGTAGACTGCGGGTTGGGTAGCAGGGCTACCTACGTGGGTCACCCGCAGGTAACCACGTTTATAGATATCATATAACTATTTTATAAGTCTATTATAAATAATATTAAGTACAATAGAATTAAACATAACCCTTAGTATTTAGAATATATTTTGTATAATAAGAGAAGAATTATTATTAGCTAGAAGACGATATGGCTCACCTGACCCTTTGTCTCCTGCTCATCTGGGCGACGTGCCGTATACTAGAATCCTGGGTAATTGGGTCAAAAGAGTGTATTCCATTCAAGGAGAGGACGACAACTACTACTTTACATGTGGGCTCCCAGAGCCTATAATATAGGTATGGCACTGGGCCAAAGTGTACCCTTGAAACAGATCACAGGCCTAGTTGCAAAGGTGCGATCGTAAACCTCCTAATAAATAGCAATAAAGACGCTAGGACACCACAGCAAGCTTTTGGGAACTATGAAAAGCCTAGCTAAGCTTTAGAATTATCTCAGGTTACCTGGGATACGCCTAGGAAATCAACTGAAGTCAAAAACCCGGCCCTGGATTTCTAAACCTTAGAAGACCCTGATTCCCATACTCAAAGGCTCCTATTTAGGAAGGCACAGATTAGTCCAAATTCTAACTTTGTCAATATCCAGGCAGTAGAATAGGCACAGGTAGGGGCCAATAGAGATATCAGGGCGAGGGAAGTTGAAGAAGGCCTATATGAAGCCAGTATAGCCTCTAGTAGCTCTGATTGTATAGAAGTTGACTTCTGTTTCTCCTCCTATTTCAATATTGTTAGTGGCCATGTGGTAAAAATGCTTGGCTGGGAGGTTCTGACCTAAGTATATATAAGATTGGCATAGCAAGGTGTTTGGGGGATTTGAGTAATCCTCACAACCCGAACGATAGGAGTAGTCCGTTTTAGGCATTGCTTTTGTAGAGCTTCTATAAATATATTCTCCAGGGCTTCCCATCTTTGCATCAGCTCAAACCTAAGTGCCCACTTGGAATCCCAAGTCGAAGAATGCCAGGCTTCCACAACATCAAAAATCAGACATTGTCTCATCAAAGTATCTCACAACTAAGATAAATTCAGTAAAAGTTTGAAAAGGGCGAAGGTCGAATGACTTAGTCAGATAATGGTTATACGGATCGTAGTGCAGGGCTACGGATTGAATTTCCTTTATCTCAGGAAATCTATGTATAAACTGCTCGTCTCTCAACGCGTTCTCTTTGGCGAAATAGAGAATATCGCGTGCAGGGCAAAAATATATTAGCCTCCATGTAGATTCCATTTCGAGATCCGAACGTAAAGAAGGGGCGGTAAATGGAAGGGCTTCTTGGCAGAATTCCAAGCAGATATGCAATACAACTGGAGGAACACTACCACTAAAAAAGGAGCCACCATCGTCATCACGGACGGTGAACTGAATAACGTGGGAAGCTGGGAGACTATATTGCCGGGCCAATTTCCGGATTTTGAGAAGAATATTTCTCTGAAACGTCTCCTGGTTAAGGCAACCAGGGTCTAGTAGTGACCAGTATCGAGATAGGGCTCTGGGTAATCAATTCTCCTCTTGAAGGTCTGCACTTTCACTTGGAGGATAGATCCGCCCCACGCAAAGCCTTATTTCAACAGAGGCGGGGTTTGAAGGCTCCGTTGTTTGTATTGACACTCCCTCGACCTCGTCATTCCTAGGCAAGCCATCCATCTTAGGGATTCTCGAAAAGATACGGTCGCTTGCAAGACCAGTTTCCCCTTCGTGTTCAGCTCCAAAAACTTTCGGCTTGCTCCTGACTGGGATCATTTCTTCAATCTAACTAGGTATGATCAAGCGCATGGTATCCATAACTAAACCTGCCTCTAGAAGTGTCTTTCTCAAACACTCAAAATACATACTATACAAGAATTGGTTTCCTCTGTAGTATTTTAAGTAAAAAATCACCACAGCCCCGAACCTCGCCCGTTTCCAGCATGACCTAATTCAAGAATATAATATCTGAAAATCTGAGGACTTATAAAATGGCTGAAGTTTGACAGCGATAAACTTGCAGCGATAACGGGCATTGCAAGTTTCATTGAAAGAAGCACCGGACGGAAATTTGTGGATGGGTTGTGGGAAGAGACCTTTCTCATGAACCTCCTTTGGAACGTTGTTGGTTCTCCCCGAGGAAGACCCCCTTTGAATCCGAAAGACCCCAGGGCAATGCTGCCACCAACCTGGTCTTGGGCTTCAGTAAGTGGTGCCATCGAAACGAAAATGCGATCTCTTTTTCAACCCAGCAATTACCCCAAAATCGAATACCTCATTTGTAACAGCTCAATCTCAAAGAGAACACCTGAAAGAGCAACCTTATCTTTGATTCAAAATTACGAGTATAGGATTCCACTCAGTAATATCGAGTATCTCCCGGATCTACCGGGTATAGATTTGGAGTTTTCGGAGGGGCTTATTTGTTTACCTGTTGTGAAACTATCTTGGGAATCATCTGAGAAAGGGGAGGTGGAAGGGGGAAGGGAGACGAGGGAACAGATCCATGGGATTGTGTTACAGCAGAAGGATTCTTTAGAAACATGGTTTGTAAGGGTGGGGTATTTTTGGGTGGAAGGGAATATGGGAGAGGGTAGTAATCTTGTCTGTTTGCGGCCGGTGGGTGGTCGAGAGGTTATTTTGCTGTAGGTTGAATAAGGCACAGGTAGCAGGGTCGAATGTGTGGAGCATGCAGTTGGCGTTTAGGAAGACGGTTAAACCCAGGCATATGGGTGGCCCTTGAGCGAGTAGCAAGGCTGGGAAACCTTGATAATTACTTTCTTTGATGGAAATAGACTTATTATTATGCTGCGGTCTGTACCTCTAGCGTCCTGAACGAGCCCGCTAAATCCCTACCTAGCCTAGGAAACACTGTAAAGACTACGCAACTGTAGATACCCCACAAGTATATCATTTGCTCTGTGTCAGGATTTGGACCATAATATCACACGCAGAGTGCTATAAACTCCGCTTGAGGAACTTCGTTGAGTGCAACCCATAGATTAAGGCCACTCTGTAATTTGAGTGTACCTAGGTGACCTTAGAATCGACGATACTAATGCCAAGGAGACCAACTAGGTATATATTTACAAATGAGTAGAAATTTTTGGAAGGGATATATTATTTATTACAACATTTATTAGTCGTGGAATATAAGAACAAAGATCAAAATCTTAAAGTGTGATGTCGGCGCCTCATATGAATTGCAGTCGAGCGATTATCACGCCGGCGCAATCTGGGAACGGCTAACCCTCGGACTGGAGTCTGTGCATTAGGGGTAGTGAAGTTTGAAAGGAGCTTGGGGACTCTTTTCTTTTCTTTCTTTTTTGGTATATTCAAAATATTCTTCGATATAGCCTATTAGCCTTAGTATAATCAGACTCATGTTTGCTCCCATATGTCTCAGAGCAGTGCTGTAACACAACCCTGTCATCAAATTTCTCCTTACCCATTCTACCGTAGTCTTCTTTGTGCTCAGTGTAATATCTAAATCTTTTTTTAAAACTAGATATTCTCCACCCTCGCGATTTATGGGATACGGTTTCCTTCTCCCTTGACCTTCCAGCCCAGCTCTATAACTGCCGCGAATACTCAACTTGCGTAAGCCCAGCATCGGCTATTTTAGTTACAGATCTCTTCCTCCTTTCGACATACTTCCATGATGCGACTTTGGAATACGCTAGCAATTTTCTTCTCTGGACGGCCATAGAGTTGCCTATATTTGAAGTTCATATGGTTCTGAGGGGGGAGTAATGCTGCCCCTAGCAACGATTTCATTGTGGGTGGGTTCTCTAGAGTACGCAAAATTCGGGTTGGCATTGTTTAGGTAGTGATTGTACTACCTCTAGCTATATTTTTATCGACCATCGATCTTGATGGGGCTGGCCAATATCCTTGCTCATTTTTCGTCCTCTTTGGTGTGGAAGGCTAGTTGAGTTCATGGCTCCTTTGATTTTCCTCCGTGGTCTTTGATAGTAGGCACAGAATCTTTCCATTGTTTGGTTTTGACACTCTTTCGCCCTTAGTAGCAATCTCCTTTTATCATTAGGTTGGAACGTATTTAATATGAAATACGAGGTAGATTAACAAACTTAATAAGTGATTACAGGGTCCCTCAGAACTTTAGATAATAGCTTCTCATAACAGTTGAATCTGACCTCTGATCCATGCCAATCTTGAGACGAGTGTAAGGGTTTAGCGTAGGAGCAGCTTGTGCCACGGTGTAATTTCTATCCTGATGGCGGGGTCATTGTCACCTCACCCAAACCTAGGCTCACCTACACAATTTCTAAGCAATTCGGCCTCATATATTCTCCCTTATTCAACAGGTTCGATCAACCAACGTATGAAAATAACTTCTCCGACTCCCCAGATACTTCAATATATCTACCAGACCTTCGAATGATGAAATAGTTGTCAATGGATAATTTCATTCTTGAGGGTGTTTATTTACTTGTGGTCTTGTTGATCTGTTTGCACCTCGTAGAATCTATTCTTGAGCCTCGTTAAGCCTATTGAAACTTCGGAGCAATAACCCCCTATATATCTGGCTCATCTTTTCAGCATAATTTTCCACGATGAAGAGATATATGCAGATGTGTATGCAGTATTATCCCTGGTTATCCCTAGACTATACCTTAAAATTACGAATGTCGAGTGACCTCTCTGTGTGCTTATTTCTCTAAGTGTAAGGTTTAGCATAGGAGTAGCCTGTGCCACGCTGTATATTCTATCCTGGTGGAGGGGCTATCATCACCCCACCCAAACTCAAGCTCTTTCTTTCCTTCCTTAGCGATTAGTTTATCGAATGATAATACTATTATTTCACTAGCGAAAATCCTACGTTATATTGAAGAATTCAGCGATACTTGATTGCCTAGGTAACGTGGGTTTTAGCTGGTCATAACACTAAGTGCCATTTCCTCTTTTTCTATCTAGAGAATATCTTAAGGCTACATAGATGTCATAGTAGCAACTTGTTTGGAAGAGGGAGAGTAATGGCTTTAACAGTTGGTATATTACCAGATACACGTCGGCCAAAAGCTGGAAGCATCTCTTCCAAGTCCTCTTTATTTGGTAAGCAACTGCCGACTTTGGAAATCAAATGTATAGAAGCCCACTGTGTCACGAAAGTTCAGAAGTGTTTTTGAGGGTGTAGTTCAGTTTTTGGACTGTAAGCCCGATAGCAACGGATTGTAGACACTACTAGAGGAAAGAAACAATGATGATCCACTGTGAGAATGGAGTGTATCAAGTCCTAACGCCTGCAAATAAACTGTATTAATGCTCTATCAAATATTAAATCAAGACTCTCCTCCGAATTACCGTACTAGTCCTAAAGAGGGCACGAGCTATTTCAGTTTGTTCAGTGGCCAGTTGAGGTATTTCATAGATAGTAGAGAAGCCAATTTACTCCCCCTTGGACAACGCGTCCATATCCCTACCTCCGTCGGTACAGTTAAGCCATCACTAGATCTCAGCGCGAAGAGATTCCCGCATTTTTTCTAAAGACAGTCCTGCCCTCCTTAAACTTCCTGATTTTATCCTGCAGGTGAGTTCGCGCGTCCTGGATATCCACAGGTTCCGCGACTAGATCCATTACGTCCTCATCTGATAATAAGACGATCCTATCTGGACCCAGAATCTTATCAAGGCCCCGTATAATGTGACGTTCGATAACTTGGACAGTGATGTTATCGATAAATACTTTCAGCTTGACCTAGGTTCAGGCTTAGTACACATCTCTACGAGAGTTTGTTTATTTGAACACCAAACAGGTTTGGAGAGTTCTTTGCGAGTACCATAATTGGCCGTGATATGCAACACACCTAAGAAACCCCTTTTATTGACCTATAATGAGGGAATGTTGTACTTCTGTTTCAAACAGAACCGGGGCTTGAGGAAACCAAGGGCAATCCGACTGACCTTATAAATGGATGTCAAACTTTTGAGAGCTTCTTCGCAAGCGACTGTCTCCATGTCAACGCTGTAATTTGATGTGTAATTGGCTACCGCCTTCTGGATATCGACACTTTGGCGTTGACGTGTGATAGCTTCTTGAATGGATTTGGTAAGTGCAGCCTCATCCAACCTTCGCCGCTCCTTCATAATATTATCCGTATAGTAGTGATTATAATTAATGGGGTGGTCTGCTAGGTCAAGCAGGATCTTGGTGAGCTCACCATCGGCAGACTTCTTTCGTTTACTGAGCTCTTCGTCGATTCCTTCCCAGATCCTGTCGAACGAATCAGGTGGGCATTCAGTTTTCAATAGATCCCTCAAGAATGCACTGCAAATACTGGCAACATGCTCAATGTGGATCTCCGCAAATTCCTCCCACCTTGACGACTGCTCCCAGAACAGTTCACTAATAACAAGAGGGTTGAAGTTACCAACGAGTTCCTTCCCCCGAGTATTTCTCAACTTATTTTGAGCCCAGTAGCGAATTTCCGAGTCCGTGATCATCTGGGGCCCTCCAGGCCATTGAGCTTTGATAATAGAGCTTCCCTGATTCAAGAATTGTTCTTGATGAGAGCCTCTGTTAGCGATAACTTCATTCCCCTTGTCCATCTCCTCACCTTCGTCAATCCCGTTACCCTCCTCATCCTCATCCTCACCCTCATCCTCACCCTCATCCTCATCAGTTTGGCGAGGCTCCTCCATGTCACTGTCTAAACTGACGCCACTTTGATTATAAGGAATGAACCTTTTAGCCTTGGTCAGCATTGCCTCATTAAAGTCGAGGTTCGAAGATTGTACGGCTGCTCTCAGCCGACGAGCGTTCGTGGTAGGGGGTTCAAAGTTGCTGTGAAAGTATGTTGCTTCATAGTGACCATCTACAGCCCCTTTACAGATATTGGAATACTTTGTACTTAACTGCGTTAGGAACTGCTTGCATTCGTTAGGGTCTGACCGACTGCTTCCCAACTTCTGCAGCTCGAGCTGGGAGAATTTAAGTGCATTCTCGAGTTCAATTCTCAATTGTGGTAGCTCCTTCTTGGTGTGTGCATAGAGTTCTTTACTAAGACGCAACCGCAAGGCCTCAATGCCGGTATGACTGCTTGGTAGATTTTGGAATATTGATTCTGCAATCCATTTTTTCTCGGATTCATTTCGCTCTACAAGGGTGAAATCTTTCTGGGCTGGGGATCGGTTTTTTAGGACATGCCACCCAAGTTTAAGCTTTACAGATGAGTTCTGAGCAAGTCTCAGGTACGCATGTTTCGAGATCTCTCCGTCGATTCGATCCGGTTTAGTGATGATCCCAAGGGTACGTTGGCCATGGGGATCCACGGCTTTGACCCTGGTCAATATCGCTTGTGTATCATGGTCACTCCCTGCTGCAACAACAGCCAGGCATATTGTACGTGGTTTTTTGATATAGCGATCTGTTATTTCGTTGATTCTAGTAACATCTGCCATATCTTCGGCATGCTCAATCAAACCTGGAATATCAACAACGGTGAGCTGTGGATTGTCTGGACCCTCGCTAACGATGCTCAGTGTGTCTTTGGCTATGGCGCGGCTCGTAGATCCAGCAACACTATCTTTCCCGATTCCTATGACCTTCTCAGCTTCCCGCATGAAATTTGGCAGTTGGCTGAAATCTGTAATCTTTTCGCTGAAAGCTATCATTTTGGCCTGATCATCCGGAGAACGATCGCGATCTGGGATGATCTTGACTGATAATGAAGGTTTATCTGCCCGACGGAGCTGGATTTCTGTCGGATGGCGCGTACACATTTGCTCATTGCTTGGAAAGGGAATTTCTGTGAGTGCTTCTAGGAGCGAACTTTTGCCAGCAGATTGCTGTCCACAAACTACCATTTGAGGTAGTGACAACTCAGCTTCCAACCCACATTTCCGGAGTTGTGCGACGGTATCGAGAAGCTTTCGTTGTTCATCTGATTGGAGGTAGGCAAGAGGCATCTTGGAACGAGCCACCTGGTTGTTCGTAGATGTTTCCATATTTGGTGATTGGGTGTCAATGAGGGCCTTGAGTGCCGTCCCAGTGTCTATAGTTTCGCTCATGTTGAAAGTGTTTGCGAACCCGTAGAGAGTGATGTGAGGTGATGGCCCAAGGAGTCGCAAAACCAAGAATGGTGAGTTGGTGTTGTACGTGAGATTTCGAGCGAGAAAGTGCTTTGGATGATTGTTGTTTAGTGTGGCACCTGAGAAACTCTCTCCTAATTTGTAGAGCTAGGAACTCAAATGAGTCCATGGATGGTTTTAATATCTATGCTATCTTTCATGCTTAATATGGCCACTGAGCACTCCTCCACGGATGATAGCATCAAACGTTGCTTCATGTATAGTATCAAAGAAGTAATAAGATAATTCTTCTTTTGAAGGAACTCACCCACTAAACTATAAGACTAGCAAATAGATGTCTTGGAAAATATCTATAAGCCTGCTCGCTGACAGAAGAAGAGGCTGGAAGGGATCGCCTCACCCTGGCCTTTGATATGGCCGGATTTAAAACTTAAATGCTTACTAAAAGTTCCGTTTAAGGCGACCTTCTCTGGCTCGATCAACAGGTGAAAGGTGCGGCTTTGTTCTAACACATTAGGTTCTAAAGTTGTGAACCCGATGAACAAGGGGTATCACTAGGAATTGATGTATACGCCTTATTGCTGCCTGCAACTCAACTTAGGGTCTAATGGCAAAGGAAGGGGCATTGTTGCTGATGAAAGAGGTGTAGTCGTCCTCTATTTTGATTCACTGAAGGAGATGTTGATTTTCACGGATTGCAGCCTTTGAAGGTGCGCCTGCCCCTGTGCCAGGCAGGTTTAAGACAAGAGGAGATCTGATAAAGTTGCTTTGAAAGGGAAAAGATTGTTTTCAGTCCCTTTGCTGTAGAAGATTAGTGGCCGTTCACATCAATGGTTGTCTGCAGAACTCCCGCTCGCCAAGCTTCGCTTGTGGTGCTTCTTCCCCTCTCAGCCACACCCGTAATTCAACCCTCCATCACGAACCTAGCGACTGCCCTTGCATGCCCCCTGTCTATCTTCGTATGCTTTCAAACCTAGCCCGGAGGAGGTATAAGGTCATCGATTCATTCTATGTACTAAATCTTCATAAGATATGATTGTACATGGTATAGTTGAGCAAACGCCATCTAGAGTTACCTGGTCTCTATCCAACCCACGCCGATCCATATACCGAAAGCGCCCTCGCAGTATGAAAATGCCGAGAAATTCCCGATCCAAACTATGGTCCTCTGTCTAGCGGTTCTAATGTCTACTTCCCACTCCTCATATAAATCATATTCGCGTATAACCATCCTTTGGTTCATCGTCGTCGTCGACCAAGCCAGCTTCTCCCCTTTCCGTCTGCGATACTTTCAAGAATCGTGCAACTCCCTCGAGACTGGCAGACCTTGCTCCTACCCAAGTTCTTCCATCGTGGACCAAGCGGGCCGTTGACATAATGATATTGACCTGCGAATCGCCATTGTCTCAAGTCACCCAACTCGTAAAACTTGTCCCCCCAGTGCCCGGAATACCACCACCAACCCATTGGTGCTGCGGGGTTGTTGGATGCTGGTTGAATCTTATCCCTTCTTTCTTGAGCCGTGAAGTCCGTAGACTTGATATACTTGGCATCTTGGTCGTGCGTGATAGAAGTGTTGAAGTGGTAAGCGAGATAGTTGAGCGCCGGGTCCCACAGTGGTCCCTTGTCGGTGATATCTGCAAGAAGACCAAATGGGAGAACATAAGGGTGGGTCCCGGGAGTCGCATACATAGCATGCGATCCAAATGCACTATAAAGAACGGGTCGGCCCTGCCGGCCTTTCCCTTTCCCCTTCTCTACAGCGTTGTAGGAATATGCAAGTCCACCCGAGTGGGCAGAGAAGAACACAGCCTTTGGAACACCATTGACAAACCGAATCAGAGAGTGCTCCCAATCGCCAATATGATTCCCGAATCGAATATTGAGAACGGTAGTGCCAAGGTTGTAGCTGTAAAAGTAGAACCAGAATGCATCCAGAATACCGTGTCCCTTATCAACAAGGACGAGAATTACCGGTGCGGGAGAGTATCCACCAGGTCGTTCCATTGCAGGACTGCGTTTCCTTCTTACGCTGTTCTTTCTTGCTTTCAAATCCGAGTGTCGAGGCTTCTGGTTGTCCTGAGCACGATATTCTGCAGATATCGGTTCGGCCTTGCTCCGAGCTTCAGGATCATACCAATATTCCGACTCATATGATTCGGACTGGTCGGCAGTGAACTCGGTATAATTTTCAACCTCTTCCTCGTTGTCCTCGTCTTCATCCCCATAGGGCATCGGCTTATTGTATGCACTACTCAACCATTCCGGTCGAGTTTCCACATCTGTCTTGCTTTGCATATACAGATATCTCCCCCGAGATATCTCATTCAGCTTGTCGAGGTTGAAAACATTGTGTTGTGTTTGGTTCATGTGCAGAGACGTATGGTTCGTGTAGGGTGTGGTATGCATGAGATGCTCAGCAATGTCGGACGGCCAAAACTCCTCCTTGGAATATAAATGTATCAAAGGTGCATGGTCAAGAACAAACTGTGGGACCTCCTTCAACACCCTCCCATCCCCCTCCCAATCCCCCGGCTTTGGCTTGCCCTCGATAATATCCTTCCAGTCTATGTATTTTGCATACTCTTCGTCTTCACCATCCGCTAAAGGCGACTGACCTCTCGTCCTCTTCTTATTCTTCCACGATATCGCAGCGGGATCGGGGTGGTAATGTGCCAGTCCGCAGAGACCTAGCCAACGACATGCCTGTCTATCGAGCCACCATTTCGAGGTCGCTATCCACTTTGCGTCCTCACTCTCCTCGTCGCTCTGGCGTGTATTCGGGTTCAAATGGTCGTATAAGGCGGTGAGACCGAGATAGAGGGCGACGATGAAGCAGATGGCGAGACCGACTCGCCGGAGGTGGTACATGGAGAAGATTCTCTGCTATACTCTCGGTGCTGCTCTCAAGGGCGTGGGTAAAATGCAAAGCCGGAATGCATTGAGACTCGACGTGGCCAGCGAAGCTAAAAGCAACAGTCAACTCGACACATGGCACAACGGATGTTGGATCCACGCATTCAAGAACGTTCGCTGTGCCGGGGGGTGGGTGAATAAGTAGAGGTCATGGTTGGATTTTGCGAGTGAGCCATGATGATAAATCGGTGCTATCAACAGTCAACCCTCAAACATCACAATCCCGAAGGATCCGCCCCGGTGTAGGAGCTTTACGATCAACGAGCTGCAGCCGCGTCCACACAACACTGGTGGTGAGATACTGTCGACCAATCTGCGACGGCGACTGCGACGAAGCTTTGTGCGGGCCAATAGTTTGTGCATTGCCAGCGTGATAGGACAAAACGCGAAGTCCGTCAGTGCCGGATTGGTGGGTATCGAAAGAGATCCATGATGTGATGGCTGAGGGGTTGGCCAGCAGAAGCCAGCAGAAGCCTGCAAAAGAGCCTGTGGAGCGTGTAAAGTTGGGCCTATCCTAGCGCAACGTGTTCTGAATGTTGAGTTGCTTGAACATTGCTAAGATCCCAGCACGGCAGTGAAACTCGTGACTTCAGCCATATATGAACTGGTGGAAAGTGGCAGAGTCATGCAGTTGGTCGGAAAGAAGATACGGGTCATAATTGCTGATGTTTGTGAGCATCTTCGAAGTAAATTAGCTAGCGTGGCTCAACTCCAACTATGTGGCAAAGGCTCGAACAAACTTACTGTCAGGCACTGAGTTTGTTGGCAGCATCAAAAGAATGTACAGGGCTTGCCGATAGGCGTCTTATCGGTATCTTCTAGCGTTTTCTCGCCCTTCACACCTAAAATGGATCCTTGTCATGGTTAGAACTCGGTGCTGTATTCTACACCGTCCTAGCGTTTCTTGTAGAACCTACTTGGGCGCTCCCACTCTTTTTCCGCAACACCACCACTGCATTTCAAATCGTCCAACCTTTTCACCATTATAGATCCCGAACCTTCACCGCTCATGTGTCCTCCTTAGTTCTTGCGAGCAGTTACCTTTTCAAGCCCGGCCCGGCCGGCTATGCCTTTTCCGTGTTGTAACTGCGATGCAACTCGGCGAATAAAGCTGCATTTTCGTCCGTGAATAACTGTGGAGAAAAAGCATCTTTTGGCGGTCACAGCAACCCACTTGGCTATAGAAATGGTACGGCCAGTTCCTTGACTCTGATTTCAATTTGGTGGGTTAGTACAAGTACAGTACGGGTCGAACAAAACATTACATCCGATAGATCCGGGGTCAGCTCACGCGACACTTTTAGTCTTTCGGGGTTGTGGCTTTTATCGCTGTTAACAACAAGATCTTTGAGGAGGAGAATATTCATGTTTTCAGGACAAGTAATTTCTAAGTCATACCGTAATAAACTTCGGAGTTCGGTATCAGGGCTGAAAGAAATTACGAGGGTGAAATCTTCGAGGTTACGAGATAGGGTATGGCTTAGTGACGACCATTGTTCGACGTAGGTGATGTCGTACAGTCTCACATGCTCCTTTTGTTAAATATTTCGTAAAATATTATCGCTCAGGACTTCAAATCATCCTTTAAATCATTTCCAGATCAACGTCAGCGACTACCGTACCAGCTCACTAAAGCCGAGGCGTCGTTAGGGTTCAATGTTCTCCGACAGTTTTTAGCTGTGCGGGTACTGAAATGCGATATCCCTTTGTTTTACCATGTGTGGCGGATCAGAAGCCGCAAGTATTTTCCATCCGTCATTTCCACCAGCTACTAAATTCTTGTTCATTCGACACACTAAAAACCATGATAAGGTTGTCTGATGAGAAGTGGTCACATATCATCTCTTGAAAATCTTGGGGTATCATTGAATCCTACCCAGATTATCCCGTGTCCCCAGATTCAAGATCTACCACCAGAGAATAAAACACCTACGCCCTTAGTGTCCTCAACTCTCGAGAACGGTAACCGTCCTCCTCGCGAGCTCCTAAACCCTACACTCACCGCTACGGCCAAGGCAGCCTTCCCTTCATATCACCAACTCCACTTGCAAGGACAACAACCAGCCACACAAAACACGCCAACGCAAACAACAAAACCATCCCCATACAAAACTCTGTCGGTCCATCCTCTTCATTATGATTTCCATCCCCGTTACTGCTGCTCCTTGGATTCACCTGTCCCCTTCTTGGTCTTCCATTGATTTTAACGACGGTGCCGTAGGACGGTGGTGGGTAGGAGGGGATCCGTTGTTGGGAGTTGATCTGTTGAAGAGGAGTTAGGGATGATGGTGGGTTAGATGTAGCTTGATTGGGGCTCGGGATATGTGCCTGGAATGGAGGAGGGGGTTGGGGTTGGATAACGGGAGTGTTTTGAGCCCGGTAGGTGTGTCGTGCTTCATCTGTATTGAGATCTCGAAGGCTCAGTGAGGGAGGTTGGTTCGGTGAAGCCAGAGAAGAGTGGGTGGATTGAGGAGGTAGACTTGGTGAGACTACCGGGCCTAGCTGGGATATCGGTGGCGGTGAATTGTGATAGTGGTAATGGTGATGATGATGTATCTCGCGCTGGAAACTGTCAGTCAAGCAAGCTCCCCTACGATCGAGCCTGGAATGGAAGGGAACCAACTATTATTTTATGTTGCGAATTTGATTCTGCGATGGCTGCTGCCTCTCCTTCTGTGCTCTGCATATTATCTGATATCGTAGGACTACTCATCCCGAGAGTATTAAGTATTGAAATTCCAAAATACTGTGGATTCACAGATGGTAGCTTATTTGTAGAAAATCAAACGAGTAGGAATAGATGAGGTTGAAGGAAAATAAGATGAATAAGTTAGGAATTGTTGTTGCCTTATCGTTGTTGGAGGTGGGGCTGAGAGGTTGCTCACGCGCTGGGAGATTCGCTGTTGGTCTTTATCGGGTCACTCAACGTTTCATGGACAAGTGATTGCCTACCAATTTCTAGCCACCTGTTAGGCAAAGAGAGATTTGTTTCTAGTACTAAAAATAATGCTGCATTCTTCAGATTGTATTGAATCACTTCGGGTCCTTATCCTAGAAGGTACACTAATCCCCCCTGAAATGTACCCCGCGGTTTAGCGAGTTTGTTGCTCTGCCATTGCGTTTCGTGCAACGAATGTTATCAGCTATTAATCGGATACATCTCAAAACTTCATACTTGCATTTCTTCGAGTTTTTGTACACTATCGTAATACGCTTCATTCACTATCTCGCACCATTTCAACAATTCTCGATCACAATTTCGGTGCCTGTGCCATTGCGTCTCCCAACTCACGCCTAGACAGAAAAGTATGACAAATGTACGAAATAATTTCTACTTGTCGTATTCAAACCCTCGAAGAAGCCATCCTCCCTCCCCTTTAACAGTCTCACCACTCATCCGAGTGAAGCTTGTGACCTGTGATTGTGGGTCTGTCCTACCCAATCAACTCACACCCGCCACAGTGGCTCAACTCCCACTCTCAGAACACCTAGGACAGCTCAAGATCAAGATCCTCATCCTTTTCTCATACATTTTATTCCACAATTCTCAATGGACAATGATGTGTCAAACGGGATACAGTCAATAACGCCAAATGAAACAACCCAGTTGCGACCGGGTGCGACAGATGAACCCGTAGCAGGTCACCGTCGACTTTCTGCTCGTGATGGGTTCATACTGCTCATAAGCATTCAAATTGGCTCCGGAATTTTCACATCGCCATCACAAGTCGACAGTAATGTCGCATCACCAATGGCAGCCCTTCTTGCCTGGCTTGTTGCTGGAGCTCTCGCATGGTCAGGAGCGACAGCTTTCGCAGAGCTTGGCACCACTCTTCCACGAGCAGGTGCTTTACAAGAGTACATAAGATATATTTATGGCGATATCGCTGCGTTCTTAGCGATGTGGATCTGGATTCTTGCTGCAAAGACTGCTGCTATGGCTACTTTGAGCATCCTTTTTGTAGGGTCGATCTGCTCGGGGCTGTCATTAACACCTTCCATCGTCACACAAAAACTCCTCGCGTGCTTGGTGTTGCTGATAGTGGCGATGTTAAATTGTTCTACAACAAAACCCTCGGACAGGATCGGTGAAGCTTATGCGATACTGAAGCTCAGCACTGTCGCACTCATCGGCCTCAGCAGTTTCTACGTTGTTCTCGCGCATTTGATCGATTCATCCACGTCTTTTGGCACCTCAGATTGGTTCACAAAGAATTGGTTTCAGGCAAGACATGCCAAAGTTGATTGGCCAAGTACCTCCTGGTGGCTAACATTAGGCCATTTCTCTGCTGCTGTTCATGGGGCATTCTGGGCATTCAGTGGGTGGGATAACGTATACAAATTCATCTTATTTCTAGTTCATCGGCTGATTTCATCGTAGGCAAACTTCATTACCGGAGAAATGGCACATCCAGAACGTAATTTACCTATTGCTATTCATTCTTCTATGGGAACCGTCATCGCTTGTTTCTTACTGACCAATATCTCCTATTATATCTTACTTCCATGGGATGGAATAAGTCAAAGTGATGCGACAGCAGTGGTCAGTCAGAACCACATCTCACAATACTCGCTCAGGGCCTAACTACTCATAATATGTAGATTGCAGCAAGAGCCCTCCTTGGAACTCCAGGAAAGCTTCTCGTGGCAGTCTTGGTAGCCATCTCCTGCGCCGGTGCTTTGAATGGAAACTTTTTTGTGATTGGTCGGTTGGCGCCAGCAGCCGCGGATCTTGGATACCTACCCAACTTCTTTAGCAGATATTGGACCATAAACCTTCCATCTCTCTCGAGATTTTGGAAATGTCCCAGTGGTCGATATGAAACAGATGAGAACAGGGCTCTCCTCAAACAAGACAAGAACAATTTTTTCCATGAGACCAGTGATGCCGAGCAAGGCGCGCCTCTGTGGGTTTTGATCTTAACCGTCGAATACTTGATTCAAGCCTACTAACACTTCCTCTCAGCAACGCTATACTGCTTGGGACAATCATTGCGGCTACGTACATTCTCTTCTGCAACTTCCGTATCCTCGTAACTCTGATCGGTAAGCACCGCATCATTTACCCACATTGAATATCACTGACATAGAATTCTTAACAGGCATTGCCGAATATTCTTTCTTCTTTCTCGCAGTCCTAGGGTTGGTTGTCCTTCGCTTTCGAGAACCAGACCTATATCGACCTTATAAGTCACACGTCGTTATCTCAGTTGTCTTTTGCATTGTCAGTTTCTTGGTCGTGGTTCGGGCTTTTATCTTTGTACCATTTCAAGGTCTTACCCTTTCATTGCTGCTTATGAGCGGAGTGGGTTTTAGGACATGTACGAAGGGGATGTTCCACGGCAAGGGGTAGAGTGCAAAATCAACGAGTTTCTATGTATTTTCATGACGTAAAATTTCTGATCCAACATTTAATCTCCAAGCTACATCCTGGGCGTGGTAATACACGGAGCAAAAGACGAAGGCTATACATTGCTAGGTCTACGAGTGGAGCCCACACGAGATAGGTCTCGGACGTGCCATTTTCCGTGACACATCCCCTAGATGAGCCTCAAGCCACTAGTTCATCTGTCAAACCCACCCTGGAGCATCACGTAAACCACGAGCTGCTCGCCCGCTTAAGTGAAGTTATTCGGGACTTTTGAGATCAGCTAGCTAGTCAGGGTCCGCGCCTTTGTTTTCGTTAGTACAAATAATTGATAATAGTTATATAGCCGATCACATAATATAACTAATCCCAATTAAGTTAGAGTAATAGAAGCTAGAGATAAAATATAAAGCTTTTACTTCTCTATAATTTAATATTCAAGATTTAATCAACAAATATAAAATAATATATTATATATAATATATAAATTACTTTATATTTCTATTAACGTAATATATAGTCTAACGGGTCATATAGTCTAACAGGTCACAAATTACTCCACTATTACCTTTACACCTCAATTACTTTCAACATAAATAATAATCAACCTTTAAATCATATTCAAATTGAAGATAATATCCAAAAGGCTATAAAAGCACTTAAATTAAAGGAATTTTCGTCTATTAGAAGTACTACAGCCCACTTTCAAATTCCTAAATCAACTCTCATTCGGAGGATATCTAGATCGAAATCGCGAGCTGAAGCCAATGAAACCTATCAGATTCTTTCAACTGCAGAAGAAAACACTTTAGTACGATAGATTACACGTCTTACTGCAACAGGGTATCAGCAAGCCTAGCGTTGTTAAAAGAAATAGCTCAAGAGATTCAAACATCGCGTTCAAGTTATCTTATCGAAATCATAGCCTACTTCCTCCTGCTCTAATAGGCTACGAATAGCTTTACTACTTTTTAAAACAATATCTAATCTTAAAAAAGTATATTCAAGATAGCTAAGTCTGTATAATATAAGAAAGCTACTCTAGAGAAGATTTAGCTTGGTTTGATATATTTCAAGTAGATTTCATAAGCAAAAGTATAAACTCTCTAATATCTATAATATAAATAAGACAGGATTTGTAGTAAAGAAGATTTAATCTATATATATAATAGTTGATTTTACTCAAAAATCTAATTAGAAGGTTATAACTAGCAAGCAGGAGTAAATAACTATACTTGAATATATTAATAATACTAGTAAGACTTTACTATTATAATTATTTTTAAGACTCAAAATATTAATATAAGCTAGATTCCAAAGAATATATTCAAACTAGTATTCTCAACTAGTAATAGTAGCTAGACAACTAATAGTTATAGATTTAAATAGCTATATAAAGTATTTGAGTCTGAATTACGAAAAAAGTCAGGAAATCGCTATATCTACTAATTATAAATAGTTATTCTAGCTATATTACTAATAATCTAATTATACTTTATATAAAAAATAATATTAATCTTCTAATTTTACTTTCTTATTACTCTTATTTACTTAATTACTTATATTAGAGTATATAAATCTCTAAAGCAATATTATAATCAAGAGATCAATCAATATACTGAGCTAGAATAAACAAATTTAATAATCTAATTAAATCGAAATCTTTTAATATATTCAAGTCAAAGATCTTATACTTAGAATATTAAGAGTAAATAGAAAGAAGCTAGTTTAATAGCCTTTAATTCTCAGAGAATATTAAATATATTATTATTACTATTATCTAAACTATCTTATATATCTCAAACTTTAACTATTTCAAATAATCTAGATCTATTAATATTACAAAGCTCGCCTCTAGATAGAACTAAATTAAGATATATAAATTTAGTATTTAATTCAAGCTTAGCAAGTAATAATTCTCTATATTACTAACTTAGCAATATACTAAGCAAATAACTAGACTAGTTGAAAGTCAGAATACTAAGCTAGTTATTCTCTAGAAAGAGGTCAAAGAGTATAAAGAGTTGCTTTAGACACGAAAGAAAAGAATAAATAGCAAGAGAATCAAATTATAGGGCGAATTTGTGTTTAGTACTAAGGAAGTATTGAAAATCGTACGCGAGGCTAAAATGAAGTCGACTAAAAAAAAGCTACATAAAGGCTACGCAAACGTCCGATTGAAGAAGTAAAAGAGAATATTAAAGAGAAAGAGATAGAAAGTAATTCAAGCTATTCAGAGTCGGAATTAATAAGTATATAATATATAGGACTAGATCGAATAAGATAGTTTAAAAATTGTAACTTATTAGACTATATAACCTGTTAGACTATATATTATATTATTTATAAAAAATATATTTTGTAATCTTATTTCTTATACAAGTATTATATATTGAGATTATATTTTTAATTACTTTTTATATCTTAGAGAAATAATATATTTTCTTTAGATAGTCAAATATATATCTTTCTTCTTGATATTTATATACTAGTAAACTATATTACAAATTAACAAATTTTATATATATTTCTTTTAGAATATAAATCTTGTCTTTATAAAGTAATAATCTATCTTTATTTCTTATAATTTTTCTAGAAAACTCTTTTCTAAAGTCTATATTATATAAATATTTATAAAATATTTCTGCTATCAAGCTTTCTTTAGTATACTTTCTATTAATTATTTATATATAATTATTATATTATTATATTATCTTTATTAGTAAAATATATAAGTTTATTTCTATTCTTATAATAACTATTACTTTAATTTTATTAAAGATAATTTCGCTATTCTTTTTCTTGAGTATAATAAATAGTTTTATTTATAAGTCCTTTTTGTAATTAGATTTCTTGCTTAATATATTAACTCTTGTATTTTCTAAATCTTTTATATATTTGATTTATAAGTCTAGTTATATTAGAGTTTTTGTTTAATATATTTGTTAATAATTTAGCTCTTTTGTTATTATAAAATATATTAGATTCTTATAATCTATTAATATTATAACTAGATATTTAGCTTTTTATAAATATATTTTCTATTTTTATATTATATCTATTATTACTAATAGTTCTTTGTTATAAATTTTATAATTTAATTCTATAAGTAAAAGCTTTCTCGAATAATAAATAATTAAATATAGTTTCTTGTTCTTATTCTTTTGACTAAATATTATTATAATAATATTATTAAAAGTATTAGTTTCTATTGTTTTTTTAGCTTTAGAGTCTAGAATAATTATTATTAGTTTTTTTATAAATAACTTTTTGAGTTTTCTAAATATTTCTTTTATCTCAAGTATCTAAATATATAATAATATATCCTTTTTTATTAGTTCTATAAGTAGTTTACTAATTTTAGAGTAGTTTCTAATAAATTTTTTATAGTAGTTTACAAATTCTAAGAATAACTAGAGTTCTTTTATAGTTATAAATTATTTCTAATCAAGAATAGCTTAGACTTTTCGGAGGTTTATAACAATTCTATTAGTTAAAACAATATAATCAAGGAACTTAGTCTTCTTGATATTAAATTTATATTTTTCTAGTTTAAGAAGTAATAACTTTTCTTTGAGTATTTATAATACTTTCTTTATATATTCTTTGTATTTTTTCGAGTTTTTCGAATATATTAATATATTATCTAAATAATATATACAAAACTTGTCTAAGTAAAAATATAATATATTATTTACTATTATCTAATATATAACTAAGATATTAATTAATTCAAATAATATAACTAAATATTTGTAGTACTTATAATATATTCTAAATATTATCTTTTATTCTTTGCTTTTCTTGATTCTTACAAGATTATATACTTCTCGCAAATCAAGTTTAGTAAGAACTTTGAATTTCTCAAGATAATCTTGTAGATTGTCAATTTTGAAAGAAAATACTAATTCTTAATTATTATAATATTTAACTTTCAGTAATTAATATAAAATTATTTTATTATTATATTATTTTTATTATTCTTTTTTGCTATAAATAATATTAATATTCCTGCTAATAATTCTAATAGTCTAATAAAATCTTTTATAAGATTTTTATTCAAGTATTCTTTTAATATTTTAAAGTTGTCTTTACTTATTTGTCTAAGTAATTCAAAGAGAAGTTCTATCTCTTTCTTTAGTAATATCTTGTAATTTTACTTCTAATACTTAGATAATATTAAAATATTATCTAGTTTCTTAAATAATTATTTAAACTTTTTATATTTTTCAGATATCTCTAAACTAATAATATTCTTACTATTAATCTATAATAGACTTTGGGCTACTTGTCTTAGTTACTTATAAGAAATAATACTAGTTTTCTTATTATTATATAATTATTTCTTCTTGCAAAAATATTTATTTAGTATAATTTATTCTATTATTTAATCAATTTGTAAATTATATAATTTAACTTATAATATATCTAATATTATTTTATATTACTCTATAATTATAATATTAAATTATATTTTTTTAATATAATCTTATATTTTATTTAGACTAGAATTGTTTTTTTGTTAATAATTTTATTATTATTACTATAAAAGATTCTGTCAATTACTATTAATTAAAAAGATCTCTTCTTTTCTTGATTAATATATTTAATTTCTTTATAGTCTCGCGAGATATAAAGTTATTTGTTACTCTAGAATTTAATATTATTCTAAGCTTTTTTCTATAAATAAATATATTAATTATAATTTATTAAGTATCTTTTATAGCAAATAGTTTTATATATCTAGTATCTATTAATATATTGATCTAATTGTTTTTCTTGTCTTAGTATTAACAAGTTTATAAAGTTATCTAGCCTTGAAATCTTGGCCTTAGTCTTTGACTAAATAAAGTTATACTTAGCTTTATTCTCTAAGTAATACTAGACTCTTTTCTTGTCAAGTCTAGAAGTTATTAATAACTCTTATATTTGTCTTATCTCTAAAAAGTTATAATTCTAACTAATTTCGTTTTCAAGTATATAAAATATAATTATATAAATATTTATATTATTGACTTCTCTTTATTTAATTTGTTTAGAATCTCTATATATTACTTTTTATATTTCGAGATAGTTTAGCTTGCTAAATATAGAATATTCTTTTTCTTTATATATAATATTATCTTTTGTTTATTTCTAGTTCTATATATTATATTCTTTAATATTGTTTTATTATATAACTATTTATTATTCTCTTATCTAAGATCTATTATTTTTTTCTATATTATATTTCATTCTTTTATATATATAATTGTCTTAGCTATATTCGGAGATAATATTACTTTTAGATTATAACTATATAATAAAGTTTTTATTTCTTTTTTTAATTATATAATTCTCTTCGACTTTTATATTATCGAAGTTCTTTTTATAGTTAATTTATAGTCGACTATTATTAAGAAAATAGACTTATATTATATATTCTTTTTGTTTTAATATAACTTACTATTATTCTTTAACCTTAGATTAATTGACTAAGTTATTTGTCTTCTTTTTACTTATTTCTTGAAAGTCTTTTTTATTAGTTATATTATTAACTAATTTAATATTATCTTCTTGTTAAGATAATTTTTCTAGTTTATTCTAATAATTCTAGTCCAAGACTTTGTTCTTGCTTGATTCAATAATTACTTTATTTATTTTATTAATATCTTTAATTAATAATATTATTTTATTAATAATATTAGCTTTCTTATATCTTTTTTTAACTTTATTCTTTTTGTTTCTATTATATAAGCTTGTTATATAATCTAGTAATCTATATATATAACAAGTTTCTTTTTCTTTTTATTAATATAATTATTCTAGAATAGACTTCTTATAAATTATATTTAGTTTTATATAATTAACTTATTTAACTTTTTTTTCTCTTTTATCTTTATTCTTGCTAGATTCTTATTTTAGATTAATATAATATTCTTGTTATTTTAGCTTTCTTTTATAAAGACAGAAGTTAATATTAATTGTTTTTTCGATTATTAAAATAAGCTTTGCTAATCTTTCTTCTTTTATAATATTGTCCTTGACTTTTTCTTTTAGTCTTTTATAGAATTATACTATTAGAGACTTATTATTCTAATTAATTCTTCTAGCTAATAGTTGAAATTTACTAGTATATATTATAATATTCTTATTTTAGTATATATTATAATATTCTTATTCTAGTATAAATCCTAGATTATTCTTTTTGTATATCTCTTTTTATTAATATTCTTAAATATTTTTTTTAGTTTCTTTATATATTTGTTATAATTACTAAAGATTTCCTTTGTTATTTTATTTTACTTCTCGAGTAAATAGTCTAGATAATCTTATAGTTTTGAGATAATCTAGTTATATATAACTTTAGTTAAATATAAACAAGTCTAAAAAATCTTCTAGTTCTCTTGTCTAAAGAATAACAAGTTTATACAAATATAAATTTTATATTGACTAATATATTAATATAGTTTATTATATATTTTATCAAATATATTAAAGTTAAAGACTTTAAATAATTTAATCTATTATAATATTATTATAATTAATATAGTTTATTATATATTCTATTAAATATATTAGAGTTAGAGATTTTAAATAATTTAATCTATTATAATATTATTATAATTAATATAGTTTATTATATATTCTATTAAATATATTAGAGTTAAAGATTTTAAAT
This sequence comes from Tricladium varicosporioides, assembly GCA_021365295.1. Taxonomy (NCBI): domain Eukaryota; kingdom Fungi; phylum Ascomycota; class Leotiomycetes; order Helotiales; family Tricladiaceae; genus Tricladium; species Tricladium varicosporioides. Next base: position 2,010,112 of record JAJTIW010000002.1, read on the forward strand.
AGTTTAATCTATTATAATATTATTATAAGAAACTATTATAATAATAATATTTAGACTAATTAGAGAATATCAATTTTGTGTAACTCTTAATATATCTTGAAACTTATCTTAAACTACTTAGAATAGTCTATAATCCCGTCTCTAGAATACTCACAGATAATAGCTAGCCAATAGAGATACTAGAGAGTAACTAGCAATATTACATCGAGAGACTAAAGGACGCGAGCAAAACGAGACTACTACTGCTCTAGAAATTATAGAGAGCTTTCTAGCCTTAGAGAAGACACCAAAGAGAGTCAAAGACACGTGAAAACGTGTTCGAACAGCTAGTAACAGGTCGCGAAGGAAGAAAAGACGCCTCCTGAATATCTAGAGAGACATTGCCTAGATCAAGGCTACCTCTCTAATATAAACAAACCGACCTATGCTCAAGCAGTAATATACTAGCGGACTACAGGAGACGTACTAGCGATCTATCTAGTAGCCCCTTTATACTAATAATAGAGAGAGGTAATAATTATAGGAGAGAACGAAACCTCTGACCAAAAATGATATAACAGAAAGGAACTTATAGAATCTATTAACAAATACTATAATAAAGCCTTTGTAGTAATATACTAACTACTAAGCGGCGATATTCTAGTTATAACTATTATAGCAAAAGCTAAACGTTAGGTCGAATACTAGCTAGTAATACTCTAGGCCTTCAGAGAGGGGCGAGAGTCAAGCTACGAGAATATATAGTTCTAGTATATAGAATTAGAATATCTCAAGTAAATATACAAAAACAGAAAGAAGCTATCCAAAGGCTATATAACTAGAATCTAGGTCTAGAAAAACAGGTTAATATTCTACAAGTAATTTAGATTAAATGAGTTCTTAAAGCTAGCAAATTAATAGTCCCCCTCCTAATAAGTATCGGCAAACTAGAGTAGACTAACTATTTTATAGACAATAGCCTACTATAGGACTATTAGTTATATAACTATAAGCCCTTTATAGGCGACTATCAAGTAATATAATATTATAGATATTATAAATATAGTTATATAGCTAGGATCTATAGTAATCTAAGAAGATATAGATTTTGTACTTCTATAGTCTATAATATTATAGACTATAAATAGAAAAATAATTAAGCGAAATATTAGTATATTGTCTACAAAAAGCTAGAAGCAAATTATAAAGTCTAGAATAAGATATATTTTGTCTGACAGGAAAAGAGCCTCAAAGTTAGACAAGTCTATATCTAGAGATTACTACAATTCTGAGATATCCCTTTCTTATTAGGAATATAAAAACAAAATAAGGGTTTAGTTTATTTTATTTTTAGCTAGATATACTCTAGTCAATTGCTAGTATAAATATAAATAGACCCCTTCTTTTAAGACTAAATAGAAATTACCTTATTGATATATATAGGCTAAAAGAGGACAAGGCACGAGGCCTCAAACGAGAATCTAGAGATTAACAAGGTCTAGAAGATAGCTATATACTAGCGAAAAGCTAGCTACCTATAAGCTTTTATAATAATTGCTAGAGATACTTAGAATATATAGATATTTATAAGCTCTCAATTTACTAGCTCTTATAAATAGTCTTAATATTCTATAATATAATATATAAAAAAGTAAAAACAAAGTTATAATCCCTCTTTTCGAGGATTATAAGATTAAAGACTTTAATATTATTATTATTCAAGAATTATAAACTAATTTAATAGTATTAACTATATATAACTATAGACAAGTAGACTTTTATTTAGTATATTCTTTAGAAAGCAAAAGAGCCTACTTTTATATTAATAAATAACTAGATATAAATATCTAAATAGTAATTTTTTATTTGCCTGACTATTATATAATTATCTTTTAGACAAACAAAGAGATCTAGTATATTTATAATATCTATAGCTAGCCGCCAGGAGGTCTTTGAGTAATTATTTATAATATACTAATCTCTCTTATTTCTGAAAGATTATTAATACTTGAAGAGTATATTCTACTAGAAGACTTCAATTTATATTATTCTCTATAGAGTAATATTTATAACTCTATCTTCTATAATATAGCTAAAGGTCTTATTATAATAACTTAGTAGATAGGCCTTTAGTTATTTACAAAACTAGAAGTAATTATCTAAAAAGCAAAAAATTATCAAATACTATAGATCTAATATTTAGCTTTAAGCTAGTCTTTCGTTGGCTAATAGAGTATAATCTACGTCTAGACCTAGATCAAAGATTAGATTACTTATTGATAATTATATAACTTAGTCTCAAGAAAATACTAAGACTAGAAAAGAAGACTAGACTCTAAAAAAAGCTAGATAAACTAATAGTAGTAATAAAATTATAAGCTCTTTGTCTATTAACTATTAGCTAATATACTCTAAGCTAAATAGAAGAATATACTAAATATCTTATTTAGTTTATTCTTAATCTTATAGACAAAATAATATTATAGACAAAATAGTCTTAGTGAGTGAACTTATAATAGACTAACAAAATCAAAGATCTAGTTAGACAAGAACGAGTAGCCTACCGAGCCTAGCTAGAAGCTAGTAATATATTAGCTATAGTAGAACACAAGAGACTAGAGGCAGAGAAGAAAAAGAAGATCAAGTAAGAAAAAAGAAAGGTATTCTAAGAAGAGATTCAAGAGGCCTCTAATAAGATAGACGGGGTCTAGTGCCTAGCAAGGTAGGCTAGACTAAAAAGACAGAGCTTTCTAGAACTCTCTACTATACCCTTATTACTCACTCCTCAGGGTAAAACTAGAATACTAGTCGACAAAGCGCAAGCTCTCCGCTAGTACTTCTTCTTAGAATCTTTAGCTTAGATTAACGATATTATAAATAGAGAGTTCTAAGATAGCTTATTTTAAAATCTATATATAGATATAGATAAGGCTATAGTCGCAGAGGCTAGAATAGTAATAACTAGCCAAAAAGCTAATAAAATATTAGGAAAAGATAGAATATCTCTCTACTTTTTAAAGGTTATAAGGACCTCCTTTGTAAAAGCGATTATTTCGCTAACGATAGACTACTAGAAGGCCGACTATTACTCGACGAGATTCAAGGACACTTTAATATTTACGCTCAAGAAGCTAAGTAAGCTAGTATATAACAAGGTAGAATCCTAGAGACTAATAGTATTTCTAAGTATAGTAGAAGATTATTGAAAAGATTATAGCTACAAGAATATAGAATCTAGCAGAAGCCCACTAGCTACTACTAGACACTCAGATAAGGGCCGCAAGTATAGGTCAATCAAGTTAGCCTTAGAACTCTTTATAGAATAGATTTATATAATCTAAGAATCAGGAAAATATATAGCTATACTTCTCTCACTAGATATCTCAGGAGCTTTTGATATAGTTAACTCTTTATATTTACTTGATATTCTTCGACAAAAGAGTCTACCTCTCTAGCTAGAAAGATAGATCAAAGCCTTTCTATTAGATTATATTATATCTCTATTAATCCAAGAATATATTATAGATATTTGACGAATCTCTAACAAAGTATTACAAAACTCTCCCTTATCTTCTATTCTTTTTCTCTTCTATAATATAGAGCTTCTAGAAATCTATAATAACCCTTAGAAATAAATTACTAGAATAGACTTCGTAGATAACTTATATATTCTAGTATATAACAAGACAATTGTTAGTAACTACTAGAGAATAGAAGAAATTTATAACAAATATCTCGACTAAGCAAAAAGATTTAAAATATATTTCACTTTATAGAAATATAAACTTATTTACTTTATCTGCTAGTAGAAAGCCTTTGATCTAATAACTATAATTATATTAGAAGGAATTATATAATATTCAAAACAAGAGGTTCGAGTTCTAGGGGTCTAAATAGACCTAAAACTTAAGTAGATAACTTATACAAAAGTAATCCAAAGAAAAATACTAATATATTATTATACTCTGTCTAGTATCTTAGGATTGATATAAGGAGTAATATTCAGGATAGCTAAATAAGTCTATACTTTAGTTATATAGGTTACTCTAGTATATAAAACTAGAATCTAGTATATCCTTAGTAAATAGCTAGCTATATTCAAGAAAATAGCCTCTAAGTTCTTATAACTCCAAAACAAAGATCTATAAACTTTAATAGATATATATAAGACTACTTCTATATAATAAGTCAAGACAGAAATACTAATTCTACTAATAAATATATACCTTGATAGTCTAGTAGCAAGATATAGAGAACAGGCAAAGTATAATATTAATATATTACTAATAATTAACAAAGTCTATATTATAATCTAGAAATAACTCTAGAAAAAAAAAAGAGATTAACCAAGACCCTCACTATTATTAATATCTTAGAAGACAAATATAGAGTAATTATATAGATAAAAAAGCAAAGCAGAGATATTACTTCTAGATACAAGCTCCCTCTCACTAGACAGGCCAAGAAAAAGAGAAAATCTAGAGAAAATACAATATATACTTGCCTACTAGAAAACAGTTATAGACGAATATAAGAACACTACATTTTCAGGTATACAACTCTGCCTAGACCCTCAAGTCCTATATCTCTATAATAACCTTCGCAAAGCAGAGAATACTCTACTTATTTATCTTCGTACAGGATATACTAGCTTTGCGGCGATACTCTGCCGGCTAAGAGTCCCAGACTATAAATCAAGTCTATATATATACAAGAGAGAGCAAAAGATAGTTCGCTATATTCTAGTACATTACTTACTAGAAGACAAACATAGACGCTAGCTAACTACTAGCAATATACTAGATACTAACCTCCTCCTTAATATAAGCTAAAAGGCTAGACAAATATACAAATAAATTATATAGACAGGTAGACTATAACAATTTAACCTCGCAGGCACTCTCCTCTATAGCTAGAAAGCCTCTAGCAGATAGAAACTTCTTGATACTACTAGTAGTATATTAACTTATCGCCAGAGAAAAGATAAAAGGAACTCAGGTTTTTCTCTAGCTACTAGTTTTCTGAGGATATATAATATAGCTTGCTTGTATAGTCTACAAGCCAAAACAATATATAAAATAAATAAAATAAAATAAAATATTATTATAATTAATAGAGTAAATAATAAGAAAGCTACTTTTTTTGACAAAGTATTATTCAAGAATATTAATATAATTAATATTTTAGTAAAGATTAATTTGTCGAATATATAATTAACAAGATACTCAAAATATAATAATTTTTTTAATATAAGCTATTGGTCTATATTATTATACTTTAGAAGTAAAATATAAAGTTATATTAAAAGATATATATAAGCAAAACAAGTTACTATTATTTTCAAGTCTTATCAAAGATATTTTATTAAAGTACTTATTAAAGTTACTAAAGTAAATTAAATACAAAGCTTTTATCTAAGAAAATTATATAGCTTATATAGAATTTTTATATTTAGTAAAGTCTATTATTAGTAGAGTTTTAAAGAATAGAGTCTAACTTTATTTCAGAGACTCTATTATATATAAACTCTATTATATAACTTTGTCTTATAATTTCTATACTAACTCTCTAGATTCTCTATATTATAAAATAACTAAGCCTTAGATCTAGATTATATATAATAATAAAATTATAATAACTAAATAAAAAGATTTAGAATATATTTTGTTTTATAAAAATATAAATTTATTTACTTTATTTACTAACAAAAAGTGTTTAATTTAATAGTTATAATTATATTAAAGAAAATTATATAATATTCAAAATAAGAGATTTAAGTTCTAAAGATCTAAATAAATCTAAAACTTAAATAAATAGTTTATATAAAAATAACTCAAAAAAAAAATATTAATATATTATTATATTCTATTTAATATCTCTAAATTAATATAAAAAAATAATCTTTAGAATAATTAAATAAGTCTATATTTTAGTTACAAAAGTTACTCTAATATATAAAACTAGAATCTAATATTTTTTTAGTAAATAATTAATTATATCTAAAGAAATAACTTTTAAGCTTTTACAAATTCAGAATAAAAGTATATAAACTTTAGTAGATATATATAAAGTTATTTTTATATAATAAATTAAAACAAAAATAATAATTTTGCTAATAAATATATATTTAAATAATCTAGTAACAAGATATAAAGAATAGACAAAACAAAATATTAATATATTATTAATAATTAATAAAATATATATTATAATCTAGAAATATCTTTAGAAAAAAAGACAAGATTAACTAAGACTCTTTCTATTATTAATATATTAGAAAACTAATATAAAATAGTTATATAAATAAAAAAATAAAATAGAAATATTATTTTTAGATATAAGCTCTCTCTTACTAGACAAGCCAAGAAAGAAAGAAAATCTATAGAAAATATAATATATATTTATATACTAGAAAATAATTATAGACAAATATAAGAATATTATATTTTTAGATATATAATTTTATTTAGACTCTCAAGTTTTATATCTTTATAATAATCTTTAGAAAATAAAGAATATTTTATTTATTTATTTCTATATAAAGTATATTAGCTTTATAATAATATTTTATTAGCTAAGAGTTTTAGATTATAAATTAAATCTATATATATATAAAAGAGAATAAAAAATAATTTAATATATTCTAATATATTATTTACTAGAAAACAAATATAAATATTAATTAATTGTTAATAATATATTAAATATTAATCTTCTTTTTAATATAGACTAAAAAGCTAAATAAATATATAAATAAATTATATAAATAAATAGATTATAATAATTTAATCTTGTAAATATTTTCTTTTATAATTAAAAAGTTTTTAGTAAATAAAAACTTCTTAATATTATTAGTAATTGTCAATTTATTAGTAATATAGAGCAAATTACATAGATATATATAATATACTGTTTATATTTGTTAGTTAAATCGTTAATATTTTGTATTATAAAAGAAGCAGGAGCTTAAATATCTCTCTATAGCTCCTGCTATACTAATCTAATCAGAACTAGTTATATTATATAATAAGTCATATAACTATAGCTAATTATTTGTATTAACACTAGAGCCTCTCTATGAAATTATAAAAGGGCCCAAAAATATAGTTTCCCTTCAATCGTATATTAATTTCCTAATCAGGCTTAGTGCGATTTCATTCCTTAGTAACTACTTCACCCTCTGCACTTCAATGTCGCTTCTACCTTCAAGATATCTATATCGCTTCCAGAGAGAGCTCTGGGAGCACTATATCTAGTACTTCCTCCCCCTGGAGTAGCGATATAGCCTGTGGAATCTCCAGGTATAGACACTCTACGTTCTACCTATTCCCTTTCCTCCAACTAGACCTTATTTGTGTCAATCAGGGCTTTCAGGGCTCCTGATAACCTTGATTTGGTTATAGAATCAGCTAGATTAGTACTGCCGTCGATCTATTTGACCTCGGCGATCTCACGCCTCTCATATACCTGTCGGAGACATATTATATCAATCATAAGGCGCTTCTCCTGTGTGGTTCCCAATTTAATTAGGCATTCGTATAATAACCTTGAATCTGTATAGATAATCAATGGAAGCTTGATCTATAGAATTATCTCAATAGTCGCTTTGATTAATATACCTATATCGAATCCGTATACCATTCCGTACAGTTCTGAGGCTAGAACACTTCTAGTAACTCTCTTGCATTTGATAGATAACTAGTACAATATATTAGCATTATTACTACTATCTGCAAGGACTAGAATATAGCCGATTTGAGAGGAAAGATCCTTGTTATTAGCGAATAAGGCGTCTGTAAAGACAATAAGTTATAATAAACGCTTATCGAGCTTCACAAAGTATAGTTCCCTAGAACTACTCTATAGTTACTATTGAAATCGTTTATTAAGCGATTTAATATTTCCTTCAGTTATATCGATAGCTTAAACAGCAACTAATAGATTATATATAACTTCAGATTAATAAACAGAGGCAATATATACCCCGCGAGCTTACTAGACTATATATTGCTCTTTTATTAAAAGTCTCTTATATATAATTCTGCAGCTACTTGTGAAATCGACGATTTTATTATTATTGACAAGCTTAAGGTTAATATATTAGCGCTCCTAGATAAGTATTATACTTCTATTATCTTGTAGTTATATAATATATCTATTAAACTTAAGGTTATAATTAATTAATAGTTACTCGCGAGCTTTGGCTAGGAAATTAGTCTTTTCTAGCTAGGCCTATTCTACTTGAATAAAATCACTGTTTCCAAGAATTAAAATATCGTCGGTTTATATTCCGACAATACCAAAGAAGTTAGTAATATATAAAAGGCAAAGGTCATATATTGACTAATTCATTAATAGCTCTTGAATATAATAACTATAATAGGTTTTGAACTAGTAATTATTAGCTTCTAATATATTATATAGTAGCTTTACAACTCGTAGAATTGAGCCTTTTTCAAGTCCAAGTACCTGTATAAGTTCTATAGATAGTCGTATATAGAAATCGCGATTTAGAAGGGTCCTGGATTATATATAGGCTTGTGAAATGTCTTACAAGTTAAGAGTAGCGCTATACAAGACTATTATTAGAGTAATCCCAAGTATAATTCTCTGACTTACTCGTTGAATAGTTAGCAATTGAGTCAATACAATAGACTTCTCGTTATCGTTATATACTTGTACAACTAGTCTTGATTTCTCAAAGACCTTGTCGATATTTATATTCTTGACTTTATCAACGAAGCAAATATTAAAAATATATACTCCCTTGGAAATTTGATCGACAGATTCAAAAATATCTTTTTCAAGGAGTCCTATAATCTCCTTATACCTAAAGGCCTTGAATTGAGTTTTATCCTGCAGGGGATACTCATCTTGCAGAAACATAGTAATATCAGCTATATTCGTAGCGACAGAATATTTACAAAGTCGACCTAGACATCGCTTGACAACTTCGGGCTCTCGTAGGCCATTTCCGGGTTTAAACAGGTCGTTTTCGGGTTTTTGTAGGTCTTCCTCGGGTTCTAAAGCTTATATAACAATAGTATTTCTCTCAGGCAGATCTATAAGCTAATTAACAGGGCTATAAAAGGGTTTAATAGCTATAAAATAGAAGGAGATATTGTTATATAAGAGAGCTAGAATACAATTCTTATCAGTAATACCAACTAGCCTATATAGACCTTCCTAGTTATTATTCTTATCTATATTACCTTCTCGTTATATTATAACTTGTAAATTCAACTCTAGATTATAAATAACTTTAGTATTTAGACTATTACAAGTATTAAAAGTACTTGCAATCTATTGTTTAGCTTATAAAATCGCAATTTCGACTATTGCCTTTTTAATAGCAGTAACTCTCTATATTATAGTCGCTAGTAGACTATCAAACTCACTCATTCTAGAATAAATACTATATACTAAAAGTATTGAAATAAGGCCGTCAGGACTAGCGGAGTCATTAATAGCCTTGAATACTATCTACAAGGTTATTTCCTTGTCGATATCTAGTATCTCGGCAGTAATAATATAATAGACACGTCGAATTAGCCTATAATACCACTCCACGATTCCTACAGAGTTATAAGCTTCTACTAGTACAATTTTGATTTTAGTATCGACAGACTTAGCTATTTGATAGAATTCCTTGCTAACAAAGTTCTTGCCTGAGTCAGTTATAATTTAGTCAAAAGGGCCTAAGTAGATATTGATCTAGTATATCCGAAGGATATCCCAAATAGTTTTGGCACTAATATTACTAAACTAGCGTCCAGCTTAATATCGCGTAACCTCGTCGACGACATAAAATACTAAGATTAAAGCAATATAGAAAATATTAACAATAATTAAATAATTGAAGCTTATATTGTCATATAGGTTAAATCTAAATCTACTAGATAACTTACTATATCGCTGACAATACTTGCAATACTTGGTAAGATAATTAAGGGCTTCCTTATTAACCTTATAGCTAGCCTATTCTAGGATCTACTAGAGCCTAAAAACAGATAAATAACCAAATCGGCGATATAGTCACTATAGCTCTATAGTTATAAGAAAGCAATCAATTGATTTAGTGAGAAATAACTATAAAGAAGTATTTTATAATAGAAATAGATAGCCGAATTATTATACTACTAATATATTACTAATAGCTATAACAAGTATATCAAGGAGATTATTAAAGTAAATATCTAGAGTATTTATATCTCCAAGGCTAAAGAGGAATAGAGTATCTTCTAGTATAATATAGAATATAATATTACCAATTAGTATCTTGATCAAAGCAGAGCCTATAGATAAGATCACTCCGATCCCAAATTATATAGTAATACTACCTTTAATAGTTTTATTAAAAGTAGTATCAAGTATTAGCTACTAGAAAGCTTTGAATTATACTAGGCCTACTATAGAGCGCTTGGCTACTCCTATATCAATAATAATTCCGTAGAATTAATTAAAATTATATCGAGTTACTATAGTAAAACAGCTATCGATATTACTAGAGGTCAAGTCTACTAGCTATCTAAGCATCGAATCAATTAAATACTTGGGCAATAACTAATATATATAAGCTTGATTTGAGAGTGCTACAGCTATTACAATAGTAGTATACTTTGAAAGAATACTATAGGAGATAAAAAAACTTCCTTGAGCACCTTCTAATTAATTAACTTGATTATCTTCTATAACAAGAGCTTCTAGAGCAGCAGTGAATTCGTTGTCAGTATTAGAGTTAGAGTTATATTCAAAGTCGGCAATATATTAACAGTAGGCTTACTCAAATTTGCTACTGAAATTACGAGTATTTAAATTGAAGTTACAGAAATTCTTGACCTTGAATTTTGCTTTTAACTCTTTTTATTCTTGCTATATATACTTCCAGGAATAGCAACCTTCTTTCTTGTATATAAAGCAGACTTCTAAATATCGGCTTTATATATATCGATTTCTATTGTCAAGTTAACAATAATATTATCGATTTATAAAGAATATATTAATATTAGTTTATTCCTTTTTATATATTATAATTAATAATTATAGCTTGTTAATAAAAACTAAAAGCTCTATTAGAGAGTCAAAAACAGTAAATCGGCAGGCAAGTAAGTCTTGATATATAATAACAATTTGATTATATAAAAATTCTATACTTTATAATATTAATATAAGGCTATACTAGAGCTTGCAGAGTATATTAATAAACTTCTAGATATTCTTATATATCAATCTATTTGAGTTTTCAGTAGTAATAATAGCAAGTATAATTAAATTCTATTTATCAAAGTTCTATCAATAATATTCAAGGCCTTCAAAGAAAGTACAAAGATTATTACAGGCTTCCTGAATAGTAATATTAGATAATTTGTTTATATAATATTAATCTAGCGCAAGTCCCTTTAGTATAATTGAGAAAGCTTTAACCAGGGCATTTTCTAGAAATTTAACTCTTTGACAAATATCAATAAAAATAATATACTTATAATCAAGGCAATCACTAATTCTACTATATTTCTATTCCTTAGTATAAATCTTCGCGATCTCTGAAATCTACTTAACTATATCGACTAGTCGAGTAAACTATATAATAGTTTAATACTAAAGTTTAGTTTGAAATTAATCTTGATCTTAAATAGAATATTAAAAAGTCTAGCCTTTAGCTTCAGCTTAAGCTTAAGCTTGATATTATAAGTTTTGCCTAGCTTGAGGAAAGTTATATTTATAACTATATTCGACGTCAATATTATTAAGTAGCCCTTCTCGAGCTAGTACTCGTGACAGAATCAAATACTCTTCTAGGGTCTCTCTTGTATCAAGGACCTCTTGTTAAGTTCACTTATACTTGACCTTTTCAGTGAGAGTATCTCTGAGGGTATATATAATTCCCTGCTCGTGAATTTGTGAAACAAAGACTTTGTACTACTAGAGGTAAATACGAAGCTTTTGGAGATTTATAAGTATAACCTTGTCAAATATAGCTAGAGTAAATAACTTGAATTTTGATCTATAGAGCTTTTATAGATTAATATCGCAAACCTTCATTTTTTCCCAAAATAATACTCACTCTGTGACAAAGTCATTGAGCTCTTCAGTTATAGCTATCTTGGCATCAATACTATAATTCTATTGCTATAAAGGGTCCGCCATAGCTTCTAGTCGTCAGATCACAGTACTTTCGTAGTTATATATTTGAAAACAATATTGAGTATAGTTAGAGCCTCTTGGATATTCACTCGCAGGTAATAGGCAAGTAGACATAGAGCCCTTTCAATTGTGACAGTAACGTCCTTCTAGTTAATTCTCGGGTATTTCTGGCTTCCTTTAGCTTATATAGATTTCTATATATATGGGATTATATAGTTGTATATATGGGTAGATAGGTAATTAAGTAGATAAGTAATTAAGTAGTTGAATAATTGAGTAGATAGTTGAAGGTAAGAGTTTGATATTCTAGAAGGTAAGGGTTTAATATTTTGATTAAAGGTAAGAGTCCTGATATTTGGTAGATTCGTATTTTCTAAATTCCTGATCTGAAAGCTAACTGATCAGTGTCGATTCACTAGTAATATAGAGCAAATCACGTAGATATACATAATATACTATTTATATTTGTTGGTTAAATCATTGATATTTTGTGTTATAGAAGGAGTAGAAGCTTGAATACTCCTTTATAGCTTTTGTTATACTAATCTAATCAGGACTAGTTATATCATGTAATAAGTCATGTGACTATAGCTAATTATTTGTACCAACAGTAATATATTAATTTATTACTAAAGAAAAAACCAAAAAAATATAGATTTTTTTTAATTATTAATTTTTTAAAAATATATAATATAATTTATTTATATAGTCTATAAATCAAAATAATATATAAAATAAATAAATAATAAATAATATTAATATTAATTTAATAATTTTATATTTATATAAATATTAATAAAAAAATATTATTATTATATAAATAAATTAAATTAAAAATTTAATAATATAAAAAAGAATTATTTATTATATTTAATTAAAAGTTAATAATAAATTAATTATATTAAAATATAAGAGATTTAAAAATAAAAAAAATAAAATTAAATAAAAGAAAAAAAAATATTTTAAAAAGAAATTCAAGAAATATTAAATAAAATAAATAAAATAAAATAAATAAAATAAATAAAATAAATAAAATAAATAAATAAATAAAATAAATAAAATAAATAAAATAAATAAAATAAATAAAATAAATAAAATAAATAAAATAAATAAAATAAATAAAATAAATAAAATAAATAAAATAAATAAAATAAATAAAATAAATAAAATAAATAAAATATAAAATTTTATTTTTAAAATAATTAAACAAGTTTATATTTTTATAATATAAATTATTATAATATATAAAACTAAAATTTATTATTAATATAATTAATTAATTATAATTATATAATTTATTTTATAATATATAATATTTAAAAGAGATTAATTAAATATATAAAAAAATAATTAATTTAATAGCTTAAATATTAATAATATTTAAGTTTATTATTTTTAGTTTATATTTATTTATTTATTTATTTTATATACTATTTTAGCTTGTAAACTATATAAACAAGCTATATTATATATTCTTAGAAAACTAGTAACTAAAAAAAAATTTAAGTTTCTTTTATTTTTTCTCTAGTAATAAATTAATATATTATTAGTAATATTAAAATATTATTATTTACTAAAGACTTTTTAGTTATAAAAGAGAGTATTTGTAAAGTCAAATTATTATAATCTATTTATTTATATAATTTATTTATATATTTGTCTAGCTTTCTAGTTTATATTAAAGAAAAGATTAATATTTAATATATTATTAATAGTTAGTCAATATCTATATTTATCTTCTAGCAAATAATATACTAGAATATAATAAACTATTTTCTACTCTTTCTTATATATATATAAATTTAATTTATAGTCTAGAACTTTTAGCTAATAGAATATTATTACAAAGCTAATATATCTTAGATAGAAATAAATAAGTAAAGTATTTTTAACTTTGCGAAAATTATTATAAAAATATAAAATTTAAGAGTCTAAATAAAGTTATATATCTAAAAATATAATATTCTTATATTTGTCTATAACTATTTTCTAGTAGACAAGTATATATTATATTTTCTCTAGATTTTTTTCTTTTCTTGGCCTATCTAGCAAGAGAGAGTTTATATCTAAAAGTAATATCTTTACTTTGCTTTTCTATTTATATAACTACTTTATATTTGTCTTTTGGAATATTAATAATAATAAAAATTTTAATTAGTCTCTTTTTTTCTAGAGTTATTTTTGGATTATAATATAAGCCTTGTTAATTACTAATAATATATTAATATTATATTTTGTTTATTCTTTATATCTTGTTATTAGATTATCAAGATATATATTTATTAGTAAAATTAATATTTCTATTTTAATTTATTATATAAAAGTAATTTTATATAACGTGGTTTATCATCGAGTCGGCTATATTATCGAGTCAGACACTTTTCTTTACTCTACTACTTCAAAATCTAATTATTTAACTATAACATATTAAATTAACTAGAGTACTCTGAATCTGACGGCTCATCTACTATAATAATCTCTTGACAAGTTCGTGAATTATGACTACTCTTCTTACAAGTACTATAGTATCGTATACTTAGTTGCCTCTCACTTTGAATAACCCCACTAGAGCGCTTATTGCGTCAAATCTATTTATCTACCTCCTCCTAAGCTAAAAGATTATTTGTATCCTCTATAGTAAGTGTACCTCCTTGACGGACCCGAGTCTTTTTAGCTCTCCGGCGTTTGCTAAGGGCTTCATTTGCCTAGCGAAGGGTCCGGAGTTCGGCTGACAGTAAAGTTACCTCATGAGCTAATATCTCTATACCTTTAGCCAACGCCGCTACTGTCTCAAAAATCGGAGTTAGTAAGCTTCCTTGATAATATACAATCTGATTTTTAACTAAGGTAGTTTGTGAAAGAGCATCAATTGAGTTGTGAGGTATCTAAAAGACCCAAGAGTCAGTATCCGCAGAGGGGAGTCCAGGAGATATAGAAGTCCGTAACTGAATATTAAGCTTTAAAATAACTATCTGTGGATCGAAAAGAACTAAACTAGCTCCACGGAACCTAGCTTTGGCATTTGTAGATATTATTGACTAGTTATAGGCTATGTGAAAGACTAGAAAGAACTCAATCTTAGTAATATAGTTAATATAAGCCTTAATGAAAGTCTCAATTTGACGTCTGTATATATATTTAAGAATACTAAAATACTTAATATTAAGCGGCTAGATTAAATGAGAGAAATGAGGAGGTAGACAAAGAGTTATAATATTATTAGCTTTATAATACTCTTGAAATGCCGCTGATTTGTAACTCTTATACTTATCTAATACTAGTATTTGATATAGCCCTTTTGTATAACTATGAGTATATTTGTCAAAGTATTATAGTTATTCTAGACCTGTCTTATTATTAGTCTATTTATTACTAGTTGTTTTAATAATTTAATTGTTAGAGAGGCCGCTTTCAGTATATTAACTTGAGAGATAATATTTCCCTTGAACTACTAAGAATAGAGGGATACTCCTGCCTTTACTATTAATACAAACAATCGCTATAGCCTATTCCCGATTGTCTGGCTAAACTACCTTGCCTCTGCCACGTCGATCGGCGCGTATAACAACTATAGCTAGGCTAATAACGCCTATTATAAAGTCTGTCTTGTCGAAGTTATAGAAGTCGTAGTCCTGAATGCTATACTTTGCTTGTATATTCTCTACTAGTCGAAACTATGCTCCAATTAATTCAGGGTCTTCGTATAACACTCTTTGAAAGTTATAAACGCGATTAAAACGCGTCTTTAACTCTGGTCGACGTTGGACGAATCGATGCGTCCAGAGCTTCCCGACACGTTTACCTCCTCGCGATTCGAGGATATAATTTGTTATATCTTCTACACTAGCAAGCCGGGGTACAAACCCTCTAGTATCCAAATCTAATATATATCGAATAATTACCTTCTCTTCAAGGTCGTTCAAATTCTGACAGTTAGAGGTAGTTTCGTTACGAGGTTGTCGGCTAGCTATTCTATCGGAGAGTATAGACTTGGGTACTTTATAGAGCTTAGTGGCTTTTCGAATGCTTATTTTTCGAGATGATCGGATAGCTTTTATAGCCAGAATAATTCGTGCTTCATTAGTTTGAATTTCTATAATTAGTTGTTGAGAAAACGCGTGTTGAAGGATATAGATAGTTAGGTGGAGAAAAGTGTCCGACTCGATAATATAGCCGACTCGATAATAAACTACGTTATATTTATTAGAGTTTATAAACTTTTGTTTTAAAGTTATAAGAGCTAAAAAATTATTTTTTTAAATATAATTAATTATTTATTAAAAATATATTAAATTCTAGTTTTATATATTATAATAGCTTATATAATGTAATATATAAAGTTCTCGCTTATATAGAGTTCTCGTGTATTTTCTTTAACTACTCTATACAAAATAACTAATCTTTAACTACAATATAACTCTCAACAGAATCTGAATTAGTAGAATTACTTAAATACTCTTTGTCTTCCTTATTCTTTTCTACCTCTTTAATTGGCCTCTTTTGTAGTCTTTTACGTAGTCGTTTTGTAACTAGAGTCTTTTTTGCCTCTCTAGTAATTTTCAATACTTCAATTATACTAAACACAAATTAGCCTTGTAATTTAACTCTTTTGCCTTTTTTATAAGTCTTTCGTCGATTAAATATTGTATTTTGTTCTTTTAGCTCTTTCCTTAGTATTATATTCTTAGTATTTGCCCTTTCAAGTAGTTTAGTTATATAGTTACTATATTGACAAGTTAGACTTATAATAACCTTACTATTTGCTAATACTAATTTAAATACTAAGTTTGTTATACGAAGTTCAGTTCTATTAGAGGAAGAGCTTTTGAGTATTAAAAGGTCTAGTTAAGAATTATTGATTAATTATTAAAAAGTAGTAAGCTAAGATTGAAAGGGAGTAAAAAGTTAATTAAGTACTTTATCTATATAAAAAGATACTAAGCTAGCCTCTCTTTATATACTATATATATTCTCTTCTAAGAGAGCCTTTAGCTAAATTGTTTAGTATAATATAACTTACTCTACTTGTAAAAAGTAGTTAAGTTTAGCTCGAATAAGTTTATTAGTCTTATATATATAATATTTCTTTATTAGGCCGAATATATTTATATCTAAAGGTTAAAATATATATAAGTAGTAAGATAATAATATAAGAAGATTAATATTGTAGTTAATACAAAAGCTAATTATATTCTTAGTTATATAACTAGAATAATTATTGGCAATAAATAAGTATAAGTTGTTTTTAGACTTCTTATATAACTTAGACTTGAATATAGTTTATAACTATTTATAACTATAACTATTAGAAGTTTAACTACTTTGACTAATAGAAAATCTTTAATTAACTAGTATATTATATAGTATCTAGCTAGAATTTATATATTAAGCCTTGAATATAACTATAAATAAAAGAACCTTATTAATAGTATTTATATACTTAATTATAGTTATTTACTCTTGTCGACCAAATATAGCTTTATAATATATTTTTTATATAGAATCTACAATTATATACATTGATTAAGTTGTTCTAACTGCGAATCCTGTCTTATTTATATTATATATATTTTATAGTTTATAGCTTTGTTTTACAAAATATACTCGAAACATTTAGAACTATTGAGATATTCTATTAAATATTGTCTCTTTATGCTTCGCAGACTCTAATTGTTTAGAGTAAGTTCCTTTTAATATAGGATATCGATTTAAGAACCTATAGAGCTATTCGTAGCCAATTAGACGTAGTTGAAGAGAGGAAGTACTTGGAGAGAAGGCAAGCTTGACGTATATTATACAAATTTCCTTAGCTATTTTTATAACTAATATAGAAGTTGCTAGATATCTAGTATTTGTAAGTTATATAATCTATTGTTCTAATGTTTTTTCTTCCGCGTTTGAAAGTAATTGGGTCTCCTTATAAGCTGTTATATATAGTTTATGCCTAGCTATCCGATTAGTCAACATTTGGGCCAGAATAGTAAAATAGGCTACTATAGCTCGAATCGATCGATACTCTTTGTTTTTCCAGCTAGTTATTGCCTTTTGTATATCTTCTTTAGAATATAATTTACTAGATCGTTGTTTGTAGCCTATAGTAGATAGTTTCAAGGTTTAGAATATTAGAGAGTAGGGCGAAATACGCGAGAACCTTATATGAGCGAGAATCTTATATATTACGTTAACTAAAATATAAACTTATTTAATTATTCTAAATATTATTTTTTATATTAGTTCTAAAATATTAGACAAAATATAATATATTTTATTAATTAATATTCTAGCTTTATTTTAAAAAGTAAATAATAAAAGTATAATAAAGAGTTCTAGAGAGCTTTATTCTTTTAGTCTAGTTTACTTTGCTAAATATTAGACTTTGTTTATTTTATTAAAGATATTTTAAATCTCTTTTTAAAATATCTTTCTTTTCTTTTATATTTTATTATAGCTAATATATTACTAGTTTCTAGTTAGACTTAATAAATTATTTGTTTCTATTTAACTAAATCTCTAATCTTGTTAGTTTATTATAAGTTTATTTATTATAATTATTTTACTTATAATATTATTTTATCTATAAGATTAAGAATAAACTAAATAAAATATTTAATATATTTTTTTATTTAGCTTAGAATATATTAGCTAATAATTAATAAATAGAGAGTTTATAATTTTATTATTATTATTAATTTATTTAGCTTTTTCTAGAGTTTAGTCTTTTTTTCTAGTCTTAATATCTTTTTGAGACTAAATTATATAATTATTAATAAATAATCTAATTCTTGATTTAAGTCTAAATATAAATTATATTTTATTAACTAGCAAAAGACTAGCTTAGAATCAAATATTAGATTTATAATATTTAATAACTTTCTTGCTTTTTAGATAATTACTTTTAGTCTTATAAATAACTAAAGATTTATTTGCTAAATTATTATAATAAAACTTTTAATTATATTATAAAAGATAAAATTATAAATATTATTTTATAAAGAGTAATATAAATTAAAATCTTTTAAAAGAATATATTCTTTAAATATTAATAATCTTTTAAAAATAAAAGAGATTAATATATTATAAATAATTACTTAAAGATCTTTTGATAACTAACTATAAATATTATAAATATATTAGATCTTGTTATTTGTCTAAAGAATAATTATATAATAATCAAATAAATAAAAAATTATTATTTAGATATTTATATTTAATTGTTTATTAATATAAAAGTAAACTTTTTTATTTTCTAGAAAATATACTAGATAAAAATTTACTTGTCTATAATTATATATAGTTAATATTATTAAATTAGTCTATAATTCTTGAATAGTAATAATATTAAAATCTTTAGTCTTATAATTCTTGAAAAGAGAAATTATAATCTTGTTTTTACTTTTTTATATATTATATTATAGAATATTAAAGCTATTTATAAAAGCTAATAAATTAAAAACTTGCGAATAATTAATTTTTTACTAATATATAATTATTTCTTAGATCTTGTTAGTTTCTAAGTTCTTGTTTAAGATCTTATATCTTGTTCTCTTTTAGCTTATATATATTAGTAAAATAATTTTTATTTAATCTTAAGAAAGAAAGTCTATTTATATTTATATTAATAATTAACTAAAATATACTTGACTAGAAATAAAATATATAAACTTTTATTTTTTTTTTATTTTTAGTAAAAGAGAAATATCTTGAAATTATAATAATCTTTA
This sequence comes from Tricladium varicosporioides, assembly GCA_021365295.1. Lineage (NCBI taxonomy): Eukaryota > Fungi > Ascomycota > Leotiomycetes > Helotiales > Tricladiaceae > Tricladium > Tricladium varicosporioides. The sequence goes on from JAJTIW010000002.1 coordinate 2,029,956, forward strand.
AATATAAATTATTTAGTCTTAAAACTCTTTTTTATTAAATAAAATATATTTTATTTTAGACTTTATAATTTACTTTTACTTTTTGTAAATAATATATTAATATTTTATTTAATTATTTTTTTATTTATATTTATAATATTATAAATTATAAAAGTATAAAATTTATATCTTTTTAAATATTATATATTTAATTATATAATTATATTTATATATTATATTTATAATATTTATAATATTTATAATATTTATAATATTATATTATTTAATAATTATTTATAAAAGTTTATAATTATATAATTAATAATCTTATAATAAATTATTATTTATAAAATAATTAATTTACTTTAGTTTATAATATTTATTAAAAAAAGAGTTATTAATTTATTAGTTTTAAAAACTTGTTTAATCTAGATTATTTATAAAATATAATTTATTTTTCTAGATCTAGATTCTAATTATATAGTTTTTGAATAATTTTTTTTGTTTTTATATATTACTTAAAATATTCTAATTTATATACTAGAATTATATATTTTTATAGTTAACTTTGTCTTTTTTTAAAAGTCTAAGTATTATTAATTAATATTTAATCTAATATTAGCTTTTGCTATAATAAATTAGAATATTACTATTTAATATTAATATATTATTACAAAGCTTTATTATAATATTTATTAATAGATTCTATAGTTTCTTTTATTATATTATTTTTAATTAGAGATTTGTTCTTTTTATAATTATTATCTTTTCTATTATTAATATAAAAAGCTACTAGATAAATTACTAGTATATCTTCTATAATTCGCTAATATACTACTACTTGAGTATAAATTAGTTTGTTTATATTAGAGAGAGTATCTTGATCTAGATAATATCTCTCTAAATATTCAGAAGAATATTTTTCCTTCTTTCGCTAGTATATACTAGTTATTCGAACATTTTTCTATATATCTTTGACTCTCTTTGATATTCCTCTAAGACTAAAAAGCTTTTTATAATTTCTAGATAGTAATATTCTTTTTGCTTATATTCTTTAGTCTTCTCGATATAATATTACTACTATTCTCTAGTACTCTTACTAGTTATTATTATTTATAGATATTCTAAGAATAGAATTATAAATTATTCTAAGTAGTTTAAAATAGATTTTAAAATATATTAAAAGTTATACAAAATTAATATTTTTTTTATATAATAATCTTTAGTTTATAATATTAATTATTAATTAATAAATAAATAAAATATTAATTAATTAATAATAATAAAATAATAAAATTAGAAAGTTTATTTATAAGTTATTATATAATATAAATAAACTCGAAATATTTATATAAAAGATTTAATTATTATATAAATTTATTTTATATTATAAAATTAAGTCTATTATAAAAAATAATAATTTTATTAATATTTAATTAGTTTTAGTTTTTAGTCTTATAAAGAATATATTTAAATTTAATTATATATAATTAAAGAGAGTTAATATCTTATTTAAAAGTAAATAATTTATTTTTTATCTTTTATATCTTGTTTAGATTATTATATATATATATAAGTTATTCAAGAATTATATTATAATTATATAAAATCTCTTTTGTCTAAAAAAGTTATAAAAATATTATAACTTAAATATAAAAGTCAAGATTCAAATAAATATAATAAAACTAAGTAATAATATTTTTTATTATCTAGCTATTAATCTATAATTTTATCTTAATTAAAGAAAGCTATATATTAAACTTGTATACCTGTCTATCGAACTTTTCTAGATATAGAAGGCACTGCTTCTTCGTAGGTTGATTTATGAGAAGGGAGCGAAGGAAGGTAATTTCGTCTGCTTGTCGTCGTACTTCTGCCTGTAGCTCGGCGATCGCGTTGGTGATTTGCTCCATGGTACAGAGAAGAAAAGAAACGTGACGTGTTGTTTTTTAAGGAGAGAACCCAACAAGCTCTTAATCTCCTAATTCGTGATTTTTTTTTGTGTGCGTACACACCCTTGGACCTTGGAAAGTATCGTTTTAAATCCTCTGCAGGATTCCTGGGATTGAGTTTAGTATTATGTCACGAGTACAATATTCAGGGCCCGCGGGGCAAAGGTAGAAGTGTCTCTATTACGACGATACTAAACTAAAGAGGAGAAGAAGAGGTTAGGACGCGTCAGAAAGCTAAATACAAATATACTGCCACCTGCTACCGCCTTGGTCCCGCAACATATGCTAGGTGCAGGTCAAGCCTAGGCGCGACTGTAACAGAGAGTATTTACAAGATTAGATTATTATAGTCTACCTGTTTATATAATCTATTTATATATTTGTCTGGCTCTCTGGCTTATACTAAGAAAGTAGTCTATATCTAGTCTATTGCTAGTAGTTAACTAATATCTATATCTGTCTTCTAGCGAGAAATATACTAGAATGTACTTTTATACTATTATTATTACTTTCTCTAATATATAATATAAAATATAAAATAATAATCTAAATAAGAGTATAATAGACTATTTCTCTAGTTTCGTTTACCTAATCCCCATTAGTAGCTAATAGCAACAATTATAACCCCGACTCCGGCTCCTATATCCATTCTACCAAACCCAAACCTCTCTCTAGCCCACCCAGCTGCAAGTAGGCCGATCGTCAAACCCGCACTGAAAACTATACTATTAATCGCATACAGTTGCGCATAAGGCCCCACTTCCCCAAAAAGATCCTTATTGGCCCGATGATACTTTTCCATCACAATACTTGCCTCCACGGTGCTCGGAGAACTAATCGCTGGCAACCCAAGACCAGCAAGAGCAAGTATTACGCTCATTTTTGCAATCTCAGTAGCGCCACCCTGACGTGGGACTTGAAGGAGAAACAGTGGGATAGAGAGGAAGTGGAATCCAAATATTCCAATACGACGAGAGCCATACTTGTCGACTCCTCTTCCCGCGACTGGGCCGAAAAGAAGGTAGGGTGTGATCAAGGGCATAAATAGAAGACCAGCACTGAGTGGTGTAAAATTAAAGAGCGATTGTGCCTCGAGTGGAAGTGTTGCATCGAACAGCGCGATGAGGGCACCCTGAGTCAAAGTCATGACCTGGCACGTGAGAAGGCGACGATCCCTTAGGCAGGGAAGAATAGGAAATGGGGGAAATGTAGTTGTAAGGACATAGGGTAAGAGGTCCTCTGCTACAAGTATCGCTTTTGCCGTCAGAAGTGGGATCTGTTCTGACAAACGTGTCTCGTCAATGCTCGGGAGAGCTGTTGTTTCCTCTTCTATCGTGGCCCCTTCTCCACCGGAGTCTCTATCCATAGCCCTGTGCTGAATGGCGTATCTAGAGGCAGATTTCTTCTCAATAAGAACCAGCCTCATTAGAAAGTCAACACTGAGTAGGGCGAATCCCATAGCGAAGACCGCCCTGTCTCCAGCCTTCTCGTAGACGATGCCTCCAAGGACTGGGGAGATAAGTGCGCCGATATTAATAACACTGAAAATACTGCCAATTGCCACTCCCAGTTTCTCTGATCCAACAGTGTCAAGAACAAGAGCAAGACCAACAGTCCATACTGTTGCCGCACTGATGCCTTGTAGTGCCCTGGCAACAATAAGTGTTGCTATGTTACAGCCAAGAGATAGCAAAATTGTGCTTGCAAGCAAGGCGAGCAGTCCCCCGAGGAAGGGGATTTGCCTTGTAGAATATTTGTCCGAGAGTGCCCCAGTGGGGATGGAAGATAAAACAGAGGCGCTGGCGTAAGTGGCCAAGAGAATAGAGGTGTATTTCTGAGTATCTTGCTTGGGAATTCCGACACGATCTGAGAGGACGAACGGAAGGATTGGTATAACGACCCCATAAAGAAAGAGATCTGTAAAGAGGGCAACAGCAACAGTGGAAATTATCAGCGGAGTTGAAGACCGAAATTTGAGGAAGACTGGCGCCCTCTCCATTGGTTGGCAATCGGAGCTCTCGTTCATTGCAGTCGTCATTATGAAAAGATTAAATTCAATTCCGCAAAGAAAATAGTGGTGATATAAGCTTGGATAAGTAGAGAATATCACAGCGAGAAGAAAGACAATATCATGCAGATACAACGAATAATTGAAAGATACTCGTTCTGAGTAACAACTAGTCTGCAGCTCGTAAAATTTTAAATATCGTATACGAACCAGCCTTTTTAGTATGGCAGTGATACAAAGACCTAGTCAGGTTGTATGTCAGACAGTGGAAGTCAATTTGGAAGATCTCCATGCTGATCGAATTAGACCAGCCAAGGAACAGATAATTTTCTCGGACACTAAGCGTAACGAGCTACTTCGGTTGGCAATCGGTGGCTCGGTACGTAACATATGTCTTCCTCTAGTTGATTAAACCCCGAACTTGAAATGCGACCAGCCACCGAGGTGTGTACAGGGCTTTCGGGTTGTGGAAAGTACCAGTGTGACGTGTGACAGTATCCCTAGTAATGGCGTGTATAATGTGAGCTGTAGATTTAGCTTCTGACTTCAAAATTTAGACTATTTTTGCAAGCGGAGGTGAATATGGCGGAAACACAAGACGCAATAAAATTGAGAAGGCATAGCTGTGGTTCTTAAATGCTATGGCAAACAAGTGTCGCTTTCAGTGCGTTGGAAACAAGTGTTGGGTTCAAGGCTGTAATTGTCACTAATCCTCCTTAATAAGAGACACATGATCTGTTAGACTCTTAACCTGCTGCAATAATTACATTGCGCAAATGACAGTACAACGCTCTAAGCATGCCTGAGTGATATTATTTCTTTTTCAAAGATAAGGATCACTAGTTACTAAGGGGCCTAGGTTTGAAATTCTTTTTTTGGCTTTAATTTTATTCTTCTCACAAGATAGATAGCTACCCAAGAGTGCATAGCAGAAATAAGGATGCTGGGGGAGAGCCCTACGAGAAATATTACTGGACCATCTAAATTGCAAATAGCACGGATGAAGATTTCATCACTGATTTGACCACTGCAGAGATGATTTAAGGTTCCATTTCAAGCATTTTAAAGACATGTAACCACTTCTAAGTTGACCCCAAACTTATTTAACGGCAGATATCCCGTGAACTTCTTTATTCTTGCTTGATTTGGCTAATCGAATTTCTCTGCTGCCTTTCGTTCAATCACAACCCCACTCCCTTGAAGAGATCATTGAGGTTCTTTGCACATTCTTGCCCATATAAAATTTCCACCACATCCAACGGACTGAGAGTTGCCTGGAAGTTGAGTTTGTCTGATGGCTCACCAACCATTAGGGGGTGTTGCGGGCTTGGATCGTCAACGTAGAAGTGGGCCCTTTGGTTGCCGTCCATAAACATGCGTTGGCATGGATAAATCTCAAGCAGGGTAGGTTTAACCATGGTAGTATCTCGAATTCTTTTCAGATACTTCTGTGCCTTGGTATAAATCCTGAATTCAGCAATATCATCAATACTAATCAATAGCTGATGAGAAATAATATCTTGGTTGATACCTTGACATGTATAAGGTTCTCTTGAGGTCTCTGAAGCGGTGGGAGGGCTTTTGGGTAGAACCTTCTTGATGACTTCAAAGACATAAAAGAGGTACCCCAGTGACCGGAAATCCTTTGGGGCTAAGAACGCTTTAAAAGCCTATAGAATTCTCGCCACTTTCCATCTGGCTGCTCACCCAGATATGGAAGAAGTTCAGCGAGCGAAGGAACTTTGCCACTAATTAACGATTTCTTGATCAAATTTGCAACCAGGTTATCGCTTTGTGTGACTCTAATTTTATAGTGGTGAGTGGCAGCTGGGATACGTTTGTGAATCTCCTGGTGAATTGCTTTCTCAGGAACTGAGCCCATCTGATCATGACGCCGGTCAATCGCATCTATCCATTGTAAAGCTTGATCCGAAGTACACAGCCCCTGGTCGAATTTGCCAAAAATAGAGGGGTAATAGTGGAAATTTGGAACATCTAGGCTGATATTGAGAGGCGTCTTAGGTGTACCTGGTCCTTGTCTCCTACAGATAATGAGAGATGCAATATTTGCAATCTATCCGAAGGTAGAGTAAGTATTCGGCTTAAGTAGAATTTTAGAGGTAATCATGAAAAATGAAACCAAAGAGCTTACAGTAGGGGCGACTCGAGCAACATAAGTCCCTGCACCCCCATTCCGGCCCCCCCCTCATTCCGGCCCCCCAAATAGGTCCGTGCACACCCTCAAATATTAAGAACACTTAAAAGTTAAAAATCAACTACAATACAATCGGAGCTAGTAGACGCTATACTAGCTTCTTCTACGTCTTCTATTGCCTGTTCGGGCCTAGTATCCCTATTAGCCTGTTCCTGGGCCTGCTGTATTACTCTAATATTTACAAATTTGGAATTTGGGCTTGTCCGAACCTTCCTTCTTTTTTTTGGCCTTGCTGCTTCTAACTTAGTTTGTAAAGACTGTATTTGAAGCTCATAGCTAGCTATTAAAGACTCCTTAGCTTCAAACCCCTTAATAAACTTCCGAAATATATACCTTTGGGTATAGAAATCAGGGTCTTCTAAGACGTGGAAATCTCTAGCTTGTTTCTTGGCCTTAGTTGACTTCTTAGGTATACTCCAAGTAACCTAAGATAGTTCTATAATAGTAATAAACCTATTATAACTATCTAAGGACTCCTAAGGTATCTGAGGGCCTTGGTTACTATTTATAAGAAGTAAAGGGCTTATAAGAGGCTTGGCTACATTCCGAGACCAGAGACTAATTACTTTCTAACTAGCTATAATATTACTACTAGATAAGGCTTTTATACGAGCTATATAATAGTAACTAAGAAAGTTCCACTTCTCTAGAGGGCTTGAATCTATAAGAACTAATAAGAATCTAACTTCTTGCCGATAGTAGTTTTTGAGAAGCGAAAAGACAAATAAATCAAGAGGTTAAAGAACATAAGATATATATAATAGCAAGTAAAGTAAGTATATATTATTAATATAACAAGTATATATAAACTTAGTAGTTTTATAACTACTATAGCCGTTTATAATAAAAAGCCTTGGTTCTATTGTCTAAGTCTAAGGTAGAAACGTCTTCTAAAGCTATTTTAGAATAGTACTATCTATTGTCTAGCTATTAGATATTATAGTAAATTACTAGCCTTTATATTAACTGACGTCTTGTGAAAACTACTACTATTAGACTAATTTCCCTTTAAAAATAACAAATAAATCAAGCAACACCCCTGTAATAGATATATACTCAATAAAAGAGGTTTAGGCCTTAAAACTAAACTATTTCTTTTGGATCCCACAACGTTCTGAACTTCCAATAACTAAGCTATTAACCCCCAAGCCTTCTATAATATTAGCTTCGTTTATATTATATCGATTCTCAGGACAAATAGCTTAAATAGCTAGTATATACAGCTTCTGAAACCAGGCCTTAATTATATCAGGTATAGCTCCATTGACACACTATAAATCAATAAACATTTGCTTTTTGGTCCGAAGCTTCGGGTTCCTACTTAAGAAGGCCTGGAGCCAATGCTTTCCTACTGAAGTAAGGTCCCCTTTAATAAGTAGCAGACAATTGGCAAATTCCTTGATTTGTGCATAGATTAACAGGTTCCCTAGGGCCTCCTGGTCAAGTGCCCAGTCTGTTAAATGGTTCTCCTGAGCCTCAGACAGCTTCTGTTGATCCCGAGCAGCTTGCTTATGAGATACGGCTCCGTTGAACCTATCTTTAAGGGTACTATAAGGAATACCCCAGTCTTGGCTTGCCTGCTTTTTGCTTTTGCCGTTCTGAACATCCAGGATAGCCTGGACCATGTCGTCTTCTGTGTAGCGAACCATTATAACCCTAAGGACATGGAACTAAGAAAACTAAGGATTTTAATTAAGTTTGGATTTTTAATTTTTCAGTGTTGGTGGCAAAAGTGGGGTGCGCACGGACCTATTTGGGGGGCCGGAATGAGGGGGGGGCCGGAATGGGGGTGCAGGGACTTATTCCATCTCGTAAAGTGTTGACTTCGCGACCGAAAGCATTTCTGCATCTACACCACCTTCTAGGCTACTAGCTAGAATAGTACTAGAAAACAAGCATGTGCTGGATAGAATTTCTACAGTGTCAAATCCAGAAATACCCCGAATCATGGCATCCTCTATTTCCGAGGGGGGGCATGAAAAGTGCAGGCTTTGATTTGAGGAAAGGTTATAGCATCCTAGCCTACCTCCTTCAACCGAGAATTGGAAGGTCACCTCTTGGTATGATTTCATCGTTTCCACCCCTCTAGTACCAACAAGAGCCGTCTTGCCGCAAATTGCATATGACCCACAAGAAAACGAAATCTCTGGAGATCCAAAAGGCTTTGGTGTAGACGGAAAGGCTTGAAGGCCGTTAAGTAGCTTTAATATTTTCTGGGTAGCCTCCTTGTCCCTTGAAAATGCTTCACAGTGATCGTCCGTGAATAGTGGATGCAGTACGTTATCTGAATAGAGAATTTGATCAGAAATACCAAAAAATTGTCCAATGCAATGGTTAACATGTTCGTTGGGAGGCTGAATCCTATGAAAGCTGATCGAGGGTCGAGTGTTATGTTCAGATGCCAAACGAAGATCGGCAAAAAGAGTAAAAGGGTCCATGCCAAAGGTTGAAGAGAAGAGTCGATTTATCAACCAACGGAAGGATGCTGTGTTTAAATGGGCACAACGTATAAATATGAAAATGAAAAAATGTATCAACCACTGGCATGTTAGGAAGCCAATGGGTTTTTTCACATGCTCTAGATCTCCTTGCCGCTGCGAATACCTACAGTGAGTACTCCACATACGAGCAAAAAAGCTGAGAATGTTGAACAAATTGCTTTACCATGTTACATTATTTGCAATTTACAGTATGACGGGGTTCCGAGGTGAAGATCACCTCATTAGCATTACGCCGAGGGTATTCGCAAGAAAAAACACCTCGCTCTCCAAAAATTCATAACTGGCAAAACATAAGTGTAACCTAAAGACGCAGGCATTGGAAGGCGGGATTCATTGCGCGAAGAATGAGGGTTTAGAGCCTCCCCGGCTAGTAATACATTATATAGTTAATTTAGCATATTTAGTCTGTAAATCAAAGCAGACGTGGTCACTTAACGCTGGATATATCAGTAAGGTGGTATTATCGGGGAATAGGTGATTTAGTCCTCAACAGTTGTCAATTGTGCTGACTGCCAAGCCCTAGGCTCGAATCTACCCTCTGTTTCGTGCAATGGTGAGACAAACTCGTTAATGCCCTGTAGTGCCACTGGTAGGCTCCTGGAAAACCAATGCTTGTACCAAGGATTTGGTTTTCGGGCACATCACAGCCGTGATCTCCAGGAAAAGGTCAACAGTTTGAGTACAGAGCCTTCGCCACTCTATTGATTTACGTTACTCCCGAGAGCCTTGGTGTTTTTAGTGGAACAGACATGTCAACCCAGTTTAAGTGTATCGTAAGGGTGGTAACGAAGTTCAGTATACCCCCTAAAATATTGCTTTTATCTTTCTTGGGAAGTCCAATATTTAATTTAGTTTTAGTATATTTAGCCTGTACATCAGATACCAGAAAGGGTGTTACATCAGCGGTGTGAAAACGATATTTGGTCATGGCTTACAGATTTTTAGAGATAGATTCATTATCTAGCAAAGGCAATCTGTATAATTATGTGTCGAATATATTTCCTCATATGCAACAGGAATTAGATTACAAGCCGATCTCAATCAAACTAGAGGTTGATCCACGGAAGCTATACGGTTAACAGATATCGTCCCACCTTGTACAAATAGCTGATCCATAGTGATCGCAAATTCTTACTATGTGTACTCAGCCTATGCAGCCCTGTAGTTTGAACCGAATCACAGTATGTATAAGCAACTGTAGAAATTTGCAGCTACTTAAACTATCTATTAGTATGCTCATTCATCCTCATTGCCCTAGCTATCCCACGCACTATACCTTGAGCATCTAAACTTCACAGTGATGGGGCCCCAAATTATTTTCGAGGAGTTGATCCTCGATCCATTGTTATTCCATCTTCGATCTATGAATGCTAAAAGTCTTGGAATTTTTTTGGCATTTGCTGCTGCTCTCGTACTACCAGCCACTATCTCATCAATCTCTTTAAACAAGATTTTGTCATATCTCATCGATGTTAGTATAATACCGTACTGAAATAGAAATCGGAGTAGTTAGAATTGACAACGGAGTGATAAATTTAGTCATATCTGTCATGGCGATTCCCTATCATATCTAGTGATGGCCAAAATCGGCTTCCCACACTTCCATACGTGTTTCCCAACGGCCAAGGAAATTTAGAAAAGTTAGCAGAGAGCGCAAAAGGGCAAAGAACACTAGAGGGAAAATATGGCCAAATTTATAGGATTTGGTCAGGTGCTACTGGAGAGGTGTTAATTAAAAATTCTGTTTCCATTTCCCATAAATAACTAATAAAAATCCAGTGTTCTCACTCGCCCTAAGCAGGTACAAGTAGTTTTCAAAGACTCGAATCTTCGCCTCAAGGGTGAAAATTTCAATCAAGGATGGCTTTGCGGTCAAATTCTTGGGAATTGCCTCGGCATTCTGAACCTGGACAACTGGACCCGAGTTCGGGCAGTCTGTGTCGACATCTTTCAATATAATAAGTCTTCGTCGCATATCCCTTTCATCCGGGAAAGAACAAAGAAGCATCTTCAACTGCTGCAAAGTATAAAACCGATCAATAGTATGCAGATAACGATCCAGCCATCAGAGGATCTCAAAATTCTTGCGTTTCAGATATTTTGCGATATTATTTATCGAGACCTAACCGAAACGATGGAAGCCGAACTAAGAGAGCTCTTGAAGTTACGAGAGAGCATCTGGCTCGAGGTGACCAAGGGAGGGTTCTGCCATTTCTCTATCAGCCAATATCTACCCACATCAACCAATCGAAAGCTGCAAAAATTCAAGCGTGATTGGGAGAGCTTCAACGATAGAGCAAATCAACGAGCAAGAAATATAGGGTTGGGTAAAGAGACCCCAATCATTATCCTCTACTCGGCTCTCGAAGAGGGTCGTATGTTCAAAAAGGAGGTTTTGCACACGCTTGATAAGCTATTGTTTGAAAATCTCGACGTTTCCCTTGGTGCTCTGGCATGGAATTTGATATTCCTTGCAAGTTATCCCAAGATCCAGGAGGAGTTGAGGGACGAAATTTCCCAAGTGAAAAATGAGAAGAGCCCTGAGTCATGGGTGGCCTATGTTCTGGGTACCTCAAACCTCATACAGGCGTGCATACTTGAATCAGCCCGGCTGAAACCCATCGTACTGTTCACAACAGTACAGGCCATACCATCCCCCCGAGTTGTAGATGGCTTTCTTATGCCGGCAGGAACTCATTTCCTCGTCGACACGCATTCACTGAACGTTTCGGATCCATACTGGGGCAAAGACAGTACACTTTACCGCCCGAAGCGGTTCCTTGAAGCTCGGAATCTGACTGGTGAGCGGTATAGGTACTTCCGATTTGGTTTTGGGCCAAGAAATTGTCTTGGGAAGTATGTCATAGATGTTGTTTTGAAGATTGCTATGGCATGTATTATAGAGAACTCTCAAATGTCACTCGCAAATGGTGAAAATTTGGCTTTGGACGGGTCTGAGAGCCAGAAGAACAAATTTCTTGATCTTCCAACACATAAAATTATTTTGAAGGAAGCAACGCAGAAGATTAGGGGTGAAGCAGAAGTGAGGATAGTTGGGGATCCTTGAGAAAGATTCAGATCTGCGCCTACACATCTAAATATTAGTGTTTGTGAACGTCATTATGGGGCAATATACACGTGGGGCAGGAATATTTATTTCACGGAAGTTCAGTTGGCTACCATGTAAAGAAAAGGACAAGCATGGCTATATATATATTCATTGTTACACAACTTTTGTTGCACTGGCGTGGGAGCTGTGGGAATACTTAGAACTTGGATAATTTCTGTTCTGATTTTCAACATTGTTTTATAAGCTTGCTGTAGCTAAGGAAACCCTAGCGACTCTGGGGTTTCATTTACCTTACTTTTGAATTGTTTCTCAATCGGCTTAAAGATCTTCAGTATACCATTCTCTTTATAATTCCTCCCACCTCTCATCATATCTGCAGTTCACTTGGAGGCTAGGCAGACCAAAGGTATCCCGTACCCCAAAAACAGCGCAGTTACTCTTTGTCCAGGTTTACCGGGAATACCTCCGAGATATGATAAGAAAGTAGATTTCCAGGGTCAGCCTTCCTTGGATTCTACCTGGAACACACACACTAGTTAGTCAGCAACACCTACCTTATGTGGGTTCTACTTGTAGACGTAGTAAATACATAGCTTTTGTCTTTCACTTTGTGCATCACCATATCAGAACTGTATTCCATGACTACACGGAATAATTTTTTCTCTCGACTGATCTATAACTTGAGAAGTATATGAGTTAATATATAAGAAAAGAAATTTGAATATACTTCTGGATAACACATTACATTTGTATGGACTATTATTTCCTTTGCTGTAAACTTTTTTTAAATACCTATCTCCATCAAAGTATTTGGTCACAGGCTTAATCAAAGCGCCATGCCTTAGTACTATCCCGTCGTTTTCATGCTAAACTCTTGCTTGTTCATCTAACGACTAGAATTCTATCTGCTCAGGAATTAAATCGTTCTATAGATTACGGTCACGGGTTCCAGCTCATCTAGGGTAGAAAAAAGCTCGGTTAGGGTACAGAGTTGCGCTAGTGAGGGCCCAAAATTTTCTACTTTGGCCGAGCTTTGATGGCGCAATCCTCTACCCTGGATGAGCCTATTGACTATTCTATATATAATTAGGATTTTGTTATAGTATATGTTCAGCATATGCTATAATATGTTGTTAGAATATGCTCAGTGTATGCTCAGTATATACTTAGTATAATATATACTTAATATCTACTTTTAATAATTCTAATATATACTATACTTAGATTAGTTATCTACTTTAATAGATTTAGTTAAATGAAGTTAATAATACACGATTATATTATTTGTTTAATGTTCTACGCGTCAGTCTATAACCAGTCAGTACGGGCTGGGTGATCAACTGGGTGACTGGCATATGCTTGGCATATTCTCTACCCTGGCTGAGCTTTGCGCCGGATTTCACCCGTCTACCCTGGATGAGCTGTAACCCCTAGGGTCATGACGTAGGCTATACGTACACGGGAGGATGTGGACATATTTGGTCGACTCGGGGACAGAAATCCGAGTGCAGATTCCTCGCATGGGTACAGTTTTATGTACATATTGAGCGACCATCCATGTTATATGGTATATAGCTCTCTTGGTGGGCCCAAGATAGAGGTTGTCGGAGTATTCGCATGGAGATTTATACCCTTCGCAGCAACGAAAGAGAAGATATGCATCGCTAGCTTCCAAGGCCATTGTGACTAGCCGTGCACGATAAACAAGCCCTTGGTACCATTCCGTTGAGCAAATTCTCGTCATGGAGGTTCTTAAGCTTGTTTAGATAGGGTAAAAGCTTACCGCCTCGGCTTCCTTCTTAGCGGTGAGTATCCTGGCGGAGAAGGAAAAGAGTTGGATATAAGAGTCTGAGACTAAGTCGGTGATTCCGCAGGTTCACCTATTTAGGGAATATAGGTGTGGAATTAGGGTATATTAGGAGCTATTTGATTGCTGATTGCACTTGTGAGTTGGATTAGAAATTGATTATTGATTGACCTATAAAAGAGTATTTTTGGAACAATGGTAGGTTGAGGCTTGATTGCAGTGGTAGGCTTAGAAAGTTAGGCCAATGCGCATCACTCATTCAACAGTAGGCCAGCTACTGGCATGTAATTCAAGAGACTTGACTCTTACAACATCTATATAAGCAAAATTCTCACTGTGGATATAATGGAATATCATCATTGAGAATACCCAATGAAAAGATTGACCACGATTATCATTTCACACTTGGGGTGGACATTTATATGGATGCATACTCTTTAATCGGATGTGGGAAGAATCTTTTCCAAGCACAGAAGGCAATGAACTAGATAAACTACTATCCTCTTACTTGGAATTTTTTGACTGAATTATTCAAGTTCTCATCAATTTTCCTCGAGAGTTATCCTTATTTGGTTGACAACGCTTACGAGGAAGAATCCGCAGTAATTTCATCCGCCAATTCCGGTAATGTACTCGCTCTGATATTGATTTCACGAAATATCTCTATCCACTGCTCCTTCCAGATCGAGCATCATGCACTTCTGAAACTAAAGAAATGTCAGCATCAATTCCAACTACTCTATATCTGATATTTTCCTCACCTAATTCTTCTTCTTGCTACCACGGCATCTCAAGCATGAGCAACTGCAGACTATGACCGCTCCTCTTCTTAGATACTGATGATTCCACCCCAGGGAAAAAGCCAAAGCTGGATTGACAAAATATCTCAACATTTATGAAATCTAATCAGCAAAGGTTTTTGGCTTTCTCTGAGAAGTGCTATTACCTACACAAAAACTCTAGGTTTAAGAAACAGTGCTGACAACTCCCCTAGACTCTGAATGACGAAGTATATACTAACTCAGACAATAAGGATGCAAAACATTGCCCCGATCAGGCTACTATCTGTTAGAGCATACTTAGTTCCGTACCAAATACTCGGTCTGGCAATGGTAGTAGAAAGTTTAGCACTTTGAATCCGAGGATACGAAACCAATAAGTCCTGTACTAGTGCCATATTGGCTATTCTAGCCGGTTTGTGGTGGAGTTGCTGTTTTGTTGCAGTGAGGTCAAGGAATCGCTAGGACTAGCAACATTAACGTTCGATGCTATTCATTATACTGTACAAATGGCACTTTACAGGCAGCATGAAGTCAAAATGAGTTTTGAAAAGTAGCTCAGGGAGCTTAGCACAGCTCCCAAGACTCTGGTGTTTTTCACGAAAGTGCCAAGAGTGCACGAACCTTTCATATGTTCTAGCAATCTCCAAGGATGAATTACGGTCTTGGTTACTTGTCGGTACGCTCGACGGACTATTGGTGTACGAAGAGAAATTTGGTTACTAAAAATGTAAAACAACCTCGCTTATCCGATTATCAGTGATGGTGTTCAAAAGGGGGAAACAAATGGTGGGGGTTGGTGGGGAGCTTTCAGCTCAACCTTAGTCAGCTAGGATAAGAGCTCACATCATTGGTCTGAGTCATCGATTCCAAACTCACCAACCTCCCACCATTGATAAACATCCAATTCTTTGAAACCATGTCTCTCCAAGACCCAGATAGTTCCGATTACATAGGCTGCCCTCGAATTGACTATGGGACGTTTCGACCCCGTCCTGGGTGATCTGAGTATCGACCCCTTGGTTGTGGCAGTTTGTCTCCCTACATTGGCTCTGGCCTACTTTGTCATTTACCAATTATATCTTCACCCACTCTCGCACCTCCCAGGGCCGATCATCGCAAAAATCACTCCTCTTTGGCTTTGGTACCACTCGTATATAGGGGACGAAGCTTCCACAATTCACGCCCTTCATGAAACCTATGGCTCCCTTCTCCAAGTTTCTCCCAATGAAGTTGACATCAGCGATGCGGATGCTATCCAGGCAATCTATGTCACGAAAGGCGGATTTAAAAAGGCAGACTGCTATGGGAATTTTGATATTGATGGACACAAAACAATATTTTCAACAACAGACGTCGAATATCGGACCCCAAGAGCGAAGGCAGTTGTGCCACTGTTCTCCACGAAAAGCATAAGAGAAAATGAGGGCCCACTTTATGGATGTGTTGATCGAATGGTAGAGAGAATGAAAGAGGACAAGAAAATGAGAGGAAGGAGCAATGTGCTGAACCTCACGAGAAGTTTGGCTGTGGATGCCGTAAGCACACATCTTTTCCGGGAGAATTACAACGGCACGAGCGAGAAAGGTAGCACGCTGAGCGCGAGCGCCTTTGTCGATGCTTTTGTAGCTGTAGGCAGATTTTTCTACCTTCCCAATTGGCTATTCGTGTTGCTGGAGTGGAGCATTGAGAAAATTGCGTCCGAGGAGAAGACTGAGATGAGTATGGCTGCTGTTGACAAGTTCGTGGATGAAGTAGTTGAAAAAACGGAAAAGGGTCCCGCACCGAATTACCCAGGAAGGCTTATAGAAGTTGGGCTGGAAAGAACTGAGGTTAAGGCTCAATGCAAGGATCTCATCTTCGCTGGGACAGACTCTACAGGCATGAATCTTGCAACTATCTGTCGGCAACTAGCTTTGCATCCCGATAAGTAATTGTTCCCGCATCTGATCATCTTGATATTGCTAATAATCTCAGATTGGAAATCCTCCGTAAGGAAGTCCTCAGGAATGCCAGTGCCGGTCCCCAAAAGCAAGAGATACAATCTCTCCCATATCTTTCCGCCGTAATACGCGAGGCATTACGACTTAGTATGGCCAATCCAACTCGGCTTCCCCATGTGGTGCCTCCCGGGGGCTGGTCATTCGAGAAGACATACTTCCCACCTGGAACTCTTGTTGGCTGCTCTGCTTATGAGCTCCACTTGAACCCAAGAACTTTCCCTAATCCATTCACCTTCAAGCCAGAACGCTGGCTAGATGGGAATGTAACAGCAGAAGCAAATAAGAGCTTCTTTGCCTTTGGAGCTGGATCAAGAGCTTGCATTGCGCGAAATTTGGCTATGACCGAGCTGTACATGGCAACGGAACGACTTGTGCTGAGCGATGTCTTGCGAGGTGCGAAGCCTGTACAAAAAGAGGTAAAGATATATGAGTGGTTCAATTCAAGTGTGAAAGGAGAAAAGATCGAACTTTCTTGGGAATAAGTTTCAGTAGTTGAAAAGCCGGGTATATATTTGGGTCGTGAGATAGGAGACACGACTTAGAACTTGTGAATATAGTCCCGAATACTGAAAATTTTGGGTCACTAGGATAATCCTGCATGGAAGTTATTTTACGGTAGATCTCTCAGCTATTGTTTGGGGACAATTTTCTCGTGAGGACCCCCCTTCTGGTCTCTATCCCACACCCACCCTTGATGGGGCTCGTCCTTGAGTGTGCCATCAAGTAGCTGCACTACATACTTTCCAATAATCGGCAATAATTTCCAGCCATGAAACAAACCGCCAGTTGCAATGTACAAGTTCTGGCAATGCAGATGATCTGAGATGACGAAATCTTGGTTTGGTGTTATACCATCCCTATGCATGTTAAACTACTCTACCGTTGAAAAATGTGCATAAAATGTACCAGCATATCCGGAAAGACCCAAACTGGTAATCTTGAAGCTCTTTGCCGTATATGCCTCTCACAACTTGGTGACATTCCTGTTTGAGACCCTCGGACACTTTGTGTTGATCTTGGTCAGGGGTATCCGGTGGATGGGATATCATTTGGCCAGATTCTTTGTGTGCCGATGTATTCTTAAAGCTAACATCAACGCAGAATTTGAGTAATCCATCTGGGGTTGGAGGGAGGGCCTGTCCTGCCTACAAATTAGAGAGTTTTGAAGCAACGGAAATCTAAGAGATAGTACCTAGTACTCCGTTCATAGATGGATGAAAGCTAGGGATACTGAAAACCTCTCCATCTGCCTAGGACTGACTGAGCTTAACGATTCCTGTTACAACGACAGCAGCTGCAACCTGGCCTTCTACTTGTAGTATGGCTCTTTCCGACGCGCTGTCGGCGAGCAACTTTCCTGTCCTAGCTCCAGTGGACAAGATGATGCTGTCTGCATGTATAGTTATACCGTCTATGGTTTTTACGCCAGAGCAATTCCCGTTATTATCAAATTCTAGGGTTTTGGCATCTCGAATGAATTGAACCCAACTAGTATGACTTGCCTGAATGACAGCTTCCATTGCTCGTGTTGCTTCGGCCCATCCACTTGAAGGGTTCACAAATATTTCTTTCACTCCCGAATAATTGGCAGCAGCAAATATACCATTGTCTTTGAGCTTCATCTCGTCCGGTCCAATAATGGTAGCTCCTGGATAAACCCCAAGATCCTTATAGTTCTCGATGATTCGTTGCCCGAGGCCAGTATCATCAAGGTTCACCAGACCAGCTTGGTGGTAGAAAGGCTTGTACAATTCATCCGATTTCAATTCTTTTCGTGCTTCCATGGCAATTGCACAGTAGAAGGCATTACCATAGTCAGCACGAATTATCTTGTTCATGTCATGGGAAGCTGCCAATGGACAAGGAAATGTGTTGAACTGGTCAACCAGAACTATAGAAGCTTTAAGATGCATCTTCGAGAGATAGTAAGTAGTACTAACTCCGAAAATCCCTCCTCCCACAATAATGTAAGGTGTTTTTGGAGCGGACACGTTTGTTGTTGTGAAAAGTTTAATATATAACTACAGGATAATCAGCAAAAAAGTGATCAGCGATCGTATGGTAAGGAGGCTAGAAATGAAAAAGAGATTCAGCCAGTTCTGGTGACATGCATGATGGAAACAATATTACCCATGGTAGTGGAGGTCCAACTCGTTATCGGTCACCGTAGCTATCAGTGAACTCTTGGCAGCCACAATCTGCGGGACCGAACTTTTTTTTCTAGATCTCCAAATTCAAATCTCTGAGTATTCCCCACCAACGCCAACATAAAATCATAATGCCTAAAGCCACGACACCGGTATCTGCTGCGCGCCAAGCTAGGAGACACAATCCACTTGAGGATGATATTACAGCCACTGTAATACTCAAGAACAAGCCCGGGAAGCGGAAGTCGCGACACCAGGAAGAAGGGGACCAATTTGTCGATTCGAAGGCCTCGCGGAAAATCTTAAGAATTGGTCGGGAGCTTGCGGACGAAGCAGATGCAGAAAACCAAACAGGAAAGCCAAACGCAGCATTTAATTTTGACACAAGATTTGAGGACGAGGATGAAGAAGAGTCGTTCGAGGACCATGAGATGTGGGGAGACGAGGAGGAAGTTGAGGAAATAGAACTTGACCCTAGTGACCAGGCAACGTTCAGCAAATTCTTTCCTGCTGAAGAAGACCCCGTCAATATATTGCGGCAAGGCTGGGGTGGAGAAGCGGACGATAGAGGAGAGGAACAAGGTACAAATCTGGCGGATTTGATACTTGAGAAAATAGCTGCCCACGAAGCTGCACAATCTGCACAAGGAGGTGGACCGCGGAGTGTACCAGGTGCAGTAGACGAAGATTTTGAGATTCCTCCAAAAGTAGTGGAGGTATATACCAAGTATGGCCCTATCTGCACCATACTTTAGGAAATAGCTAATGGATTTTGTCAGAATTGGACTCATTCTGTCACGATATAAATCGGGAAAGTTACCAAAACCTTTCAAAATTTTGCCTACGGTCCCTCACTGGGAGGACATCCTCGAAATTACTCGGCCTGATAAATGGACGGCAAATGCTTGCTACGAGGCCACCAAAATATTCATATCAAGCACGCCTGCAACAGCGCAAAGATTTTTGGAGATGGTGATCCTTGAACGAGTGCGAGAAGACATCTACGAAACGAAGAAATTGAATGTACATCTTTTTCAAGCCTTGAAGAAGGGACTGTACAAGCCAGCAGCATGGTTCAAGGGATTCCTATTTCCGTTGGTGAGCAGCGGTACTTGCACTTTAAGAGAGGCGCATATCATTTCTGGAGTTCTTGTGCGTGTTTCAGTACCTGTGTTACACTCGGCGGCTGCTATCAAGGGGCTTTGCGATATTGCAGCAGAGGAATCTTCTGCTGGAACTGAGGGTGGTGGTGCTACAAACATCTTCATAAAAGCACTTCTTGAGAAGAAATACGCGCTTCCGTACCAAGTCATCGATTCGCTAGTATTCCATTTCTTACGGTTCCGCAGCGTCGATCCTGCAAGTGTGCAACCGGGCGATGTAGGAGTAATGGAAGGCGTTTCTGGTTTATCAGCCAAGGAGACAAAATTGCCGGTCATATGGCATCAATGCTTATTGGCTTTCGCACAACGTTATCGAAATGATATCACAGAAGATCAGAGGGAAGCGCTATTGGATTTGCTATTAACAAAAGGTCACTCCCAAATCGGGCCAGAGGTCAGAAGGGAATTGTTGGAGGGTAGAGGACGTGGTGTTGCCATTGAACCGGAAGAACCAGAGTTTGGAGATGATACCATGTTGATAGATTGATGTCGGAATGCGAGAAAATACAAAATCATAATCTTGGCTAGCATTTTATGGGAAATCGGAAACCGACGATAATTGATGACTGCAGCAATGACGGACGAAGATAGGGCTGTGCCGTGATCTTACGCGGCAAACGGCTGGAGTTTAGGCACCCAAAGCCTGCTGCGCCACACTAAGTGGTGGTTGGAGGATTTCTTCAGCCTTGTCGATGGTTTGAAGCCTGATCAACCTCTTCATGAATATTTCGCAATTGCTTCATTCCTGAAACTGTTGATAACTTTGCGTACTTTATTACCGAAGTAGCTTCTAGTGAACAATCCGACTTAATTACTCACTATGTCCGGCTCTAGTACCCCGCAATCGATACCCCGGAAAAGCGTCGCTGAGCCCAGTTATGCCGTTCATCGTCCCTCCAACACAGATCCAAATCCAGAAGATGAAGCAGGTCCTTCAAATTCACATCCATCTCGGTCACATTCAGACTTATACCATGATGATAGATCAACTACTCCTCCACCATATTCAGGACCAACTACACCGTCCATGACAATACCCGACCCTGCACCTCCCGCTGAGATCGCTGTCCCAGGAATACCGAAACTCGACTACCGCCTGTACTCCCCTCAGTCCTTTACATTGACTCAAGACCAAGTTCTCATAACATCTAATGATCCGCGAATAAGCAATCATCCCGATAATCTCGTTGCCCTCATCCAACAGCTAGCAACTGTACCCCCAAAACCACAAATTCGAATAATAGGAAAGACATCAGATTCGAATATTGATTTCGATGTCAAGCTTAATGTGATGAATTTGATTGTGCCAGATGAAAAGAAATTAAGAATGAACTATGTAACGACGATAGGCGCCGGAGAGTTAGGGTTTCGAGGTGAGACGAAAGAGACAAGAACTCCGACAATTCAAGGTTTGGAGGAGTGGGCGAAATTATATTGTGAAGATAAGAGTTCGATAAAACAGTATGTGGTTGATATACTGAGAATTATTCTTTAAGAATGATCTGACAGGGACTAGTTTTACGCTCGACCGAGTAGTAACAAATTGGGACACATCCTACCTTGAAGGGCGCCTCCTCTCTCTCGTCAACAGCATCCACTACAAAGGCCAAGTAATCGTCAGTTTCCCCGTCACACACGCCCGTGTCCTCGTCCGCTCTCCCGATAAAGTCAACAAGCTCTTCAGCAATGTCACAAAAATGTTCACTGGCGTCCGAAAATACGAAGTCGTGAAGAGTGTTTGGCCATACGCGGATATTCCAAGGGGAGAGCCGGGACGGAAGTGCGCGATTCAAGAGGAAGAGATGTGGTTTAATGAGTGGAAGAATGCTATCAGGCATGCAGTTTTGATGAGGAGGAAGGGGTGGGTTACGATTGAAGACCGGGTAGAGTTTTTGATGGAGCCGAAGATGGTGGAGCAGGAGAATGCGGCGGATTTTTTGATGATGTAGTTGGGCCTGGGGGTTATCACGACTAGATTCCTTCACGAGGCCAACATCTTGGTAGGGATGAAGATGCAATTTCTACGCACTAGCTTGAGGTCTGTTTGTAGAATGGATGTTAGCATGGGTCTACGAACTTGGAGGGTAATGAAAGCGTCGGTGTCATGGAAACTTGATTAGGTGTGCTTTTGATTTTCGCACTTATGTGGAATTGCTTCCACATGGTAAATATAAAAAATCACTTTGAAAGAATTTTTGGGTTGAGGGAAGCTTACTCTGAATGCGAATGTGCCCCAAGAGTTCTAGCAGTTCTCAATTCTAAGACTAGCTTATTAAGTGCTTGGAGATAATATTTTACCCCAAGATCACTATTGACTGTTTGTTTGCGTTCTTCCTTAGCTGTGGGAAGATAGACAGACAATGACAGTATGGATTCAAATATTTTCTTGTAAGGTGACCCCTTCACCATAAACCCAATTTGTTAGAGATCATTTACTAGTGAGGGTTTCCTTCATGGGTCAAACAAACACTCTAACACATTACCCCTAAATTTTTTGAGCATTTTATTGCATCAAACAATTAATTTTTAGTAGAGGGGACTTGACCTTACTACCACGATTTCGAGACGGCAGTGGGAGAACCAATTGTTGACTAATAACAAGCAAGTCTGGTGACAAAAGATTCTAAAATGTGCTCCTCTGAGTATATATAGTAAGAAGCTCTATAGCCATGTAGTAACTACCGATCTATGCATTCAACTCCTAGCGACCTTTCTACCGTTCGTATCATTGTCGTGGTAGCGACAGATTGAAAGTTCGACCGATATACCCCACATCTTGTTAGAACCTCAATCCCCTAAACAAGTATATCAAAAATAGCTTACAGATCGTCTGGACCCAACTTACCAATTCATACGTAGCATTCATCCAAACACCCTCAAATCCGGGTGATGTCTTAGTAGTAACCTGTTAACTTAACGGAGATGTAGCAATGATTTGGCGGTTGCATTTCACGAGGCGATCTTAGACTTGTGCGTCTTGGGATAGCATGAAATAGTTTGGGTTGATGAAAGTTAATATTCTGAGGTTGGAGGAGCTAAGGCGGATGCTGTCGCGAGAGAAGGGGAGTGGAGGGTAGGGGTGTAGACTCCGATATTTGATATCAATTGTATTTGCACTTGGCGAGACGACGGCTGAAATTTTAATTTATATAGGATGCTGGGGTTTATTATTATATTAAAATTTTGAAATTGAAGTAGTTGGATTACGATAGGTTCCTAACGCTAGAAGCCTCGAGCAGGAAGGGGGGTTTCATTGTTCCTGTAGAAAGAATGACCCCTTTACTAGCTTTGATAACATAAAATTTATCAGTCTTATCTATGACCCCTACACCAAAAGTAGCCGTGTTGATGCATGACGTTTGGTTTGACCCAACGATTTGTTGGCTGTTGTCTCAGAGAAGAGCATCGGGTTAGTACGGTTCGCAATGGGATAGCAACAAGCTAGTCCCCACCATGCTGAGTGTCAAAACTGTGTCGACAGTTTTAGGATAGATGGACTAGCCAACCATGTTACCGTCACTGGCTTCCTGGTTCTGGATTATACTGAGTTGTTTTTAAGTTGAGCATTTTGGTACAGAGATGCCTATCAACTCGGGGTAGGTCCAGTTCATAATTTCAAAGCATAAACGATATTTGTGCCAGAGGCTACTCTACAGTTTGCTGCCTGTGATATTACTATTGTAGTATAGAACTCCTAGTCTCAATCACTACAACTAAGGACATTTGAAAGCTCAGAAAGTCTGTTTGCGATGACTAGGCTTGAGATACTAGCATCAATAATAATATAGTCGAAGGTAGTTTCGGCTGTGAATGGAGGCACAGAGGCTATGGAGACGGCACTAAGAAGTGCTAAAGAAAAATGGGTGATGAGAAAGGCAAGGTAAGGCATTGTAGTGAAATGAGAGTGATAGGATGAATGATTATGACTTGGAGTTGAGATAGTTTTATATGAAAGCCAGGCAAACTTATTGTCCAAGTGGGGTACATTGAATTTAGACCATTTTGATAATTCTTGGCGTTAACTTTTCTTATGGAGATGGTGTATTGCTTGTTGAAGATGTCTTAGTAGATACCGAAAATTACTGTGACTTTTAGCTTTTTATCGTAGAAACTTTGGGGTGTTTCCGAGACCTAAAAAGAGGCATAGAGAGTCAGCAACTTATAATAATTATCAAGCTGAAATTGCATATCATAATTATGGAGTCGATGCTAATTATTCAGACGATAAGCATAAAGTAAACAGGTAAAAAATTTGCCCCAAAGTTAATATTCCATCTCAACCAACATACCGCTAAGATCTTGAAGGTATAATATTCGTGACAGTAGTTTTAGAGGAATCATTTTCTCATGCATGAAAATTGATCTGACACCATTGGGCTTAGAGTCATGGGAGCCGAACCTAGAGAGCTAGATGCCTCCACCTAACTTGGACGGGGATTTTCGGAAAACCTGTAAGAGAAAACTGGTACCTCAAAAGACTCGAACACATACGCCTGCTATCAGTATGAGTAGATAGTAATCTTCATTTTGATTCAAAGAACTTTCAATGAAACCCAAGAGAGAATGGCTAGGGAATACCGTGCATTGAAATCTTCAGAATGGAGCAGTCATCGAGCGAGGATCATTTAGCAAGTTGGTCTGGATTGATGATTTGTTCTTGGAACACTTGATAGATAAAATATACCCTACTAGGGCTGTAGGGAAAGAGCAGAAAAGTGACACCTTTTAATGCTAAACTGTGTAGCCAAGAGTCTTATCGGCTCAATGTAGCACTTCTGGGTGATCTTTTGGCCCTGCTGCTGGATCATCTCTACATGTTGATGTTACTACTGATAAATTTCTGCCCATGTGGCATTCTGAACAACTCTTTGTGAGCAGGAGAGTGAAGTGAGATGTAAAGAGAAGACCTCGGAATGAAGCGAGAAGTTGTCGTATTCGGGTCCAAAGAGTCCTAGCAGGGGCTGTGTTTGGCTCAAAAGTCAGCCAATCATTTTTCGACATCAGCCACCACCATGTGACGATGGACGAGGCGCCAGGTCTCATTCAGTGAAGGCAATCATCAATCGCCCCGAGTTTCAAACGATAACATACCTGCCTACCCACAAGCCAATCTCAACAACCTCTTCCTGCCTAATCTCACGACTTTGCGAACAGATCCTACATATACGTGATCATGACGAAGCTGCATTACATTGGTGTAAGTGAGAAGCTAGAAATAAAGAATGGAGGGGAAAGAAGCTGACCGCTATCTTTTACACAGATAATCAAGAACGAGAACAAGCCTTCGCATGAGCTTTGTGCGGAGAAGGACTTGTCCGCGTATTCGAGATTTACACGCAATAAGTACGCCTTCGCCATTCCCTTTTGAAGCCGGTGGATGCCAATAGGGTAGAGGGGCATTTGGAAGGCCGATTTATACACTGTTCTGGGAGAAATGCTGATTACAACTTTTCGTTATAGCTATGGCGAATTCATGACTCTTTTTAGCAAGACTGTTGCAGAGCGCACAAAACCAGGGCAAAGGCAAGACGTTGAAGAACAAGGTAACCCTCTTCCCCCTCAACACTACCCGTACTAACTCCCCCAGACTACACCTTCCATGCGTATGGCCGCACCGAGGGCGTCTGCGGCATCATAATCAGCGACCACTCCTACCCCGCCCTTGTAGCCCACCAGCTTCTCTCCAAAGTCGTCGATGAATTTTTAACGTCACACCCACGCTCCGAATGGGCCAACTCATCCCCAACACTCTCATTTCCAGAATTGAAGGATTATATTGTGAAATATCAGGACCCACAGCAAGCTGATAGCATTATGAAGATTCAGAAGGAACTTGATGAGACGAAGATTGTGCTGCATAAGACTATCGAGAGTGTGTTGCAGAGAGGAGAGAAGATTGATGATTTGGTGGCTAAGAGTGACGGCTTGAGTGCGCAGAGTAAGATGTTCTACAGTATGTACCCTCTTTTCCTTGATTTGTTAATGGGACTTTTGCGGAATGCAAGCATCTGGGGATTTTGGAGGCCATGTGAGAGCGGATTCATATACTAATATACTCGTGCAGCGCAAGCGAAGAAGCAGAACTCGTGCTGCGTGGTTATGTAGGTGTAAATGACGAGCATCATTGTGCAGTGGCTACGGATTTTTGGTACGGCGTTCTTTCATATTTTGAGATTTGAGCATAGTACTCCTGCAATTGAAATTGTAAACTGTCTTTCGTTCTGAAGCGAGATTGTATTTCAAGGGGCTTGTTATCAATAGACTACTAATATTCGAAGATAACTCGACGGGCATTTCCCCTCTCGTATGTATTCTTTATTTTGCACATATACAACAAGAACATGTTACACGGGAGTGGATCAAGGCATACTGTTCAAACAAAGCAGCCGACTATATATTATTTTGCCGGATCAAGAACTCCAAATGCTATGCCTACAAGTTCCAACACCACCTCCAAATGCAAATCATTATGCCGCCCAACCAAATATTCCATTACCATTTCCAACGCTCCAAACTCCAGGGTATCCTAAATATCAGTCCAACATTAACAACACTTCCTCCGCGTCTTCACCTGCCCCCCTTGCGGACCATTGTGCGGCCCAGCATCAATATATGATTCTACTGGAACCCCAAACCAGCTCCTACGATCTCTTCCTACTCTGAAACTTCCACCAGGTCTATCAAAATATCCCCCTTCGCCGGGAACGCCTTCGTTCCCTGGTGTGCCTCCTGGTGATTGTGTTGCACTTATTAACTGCTGGCTCATGGCCCGATTTTGCTCCACCAGCTTCCGTGTTATGACTCTGAAGACTTCCTCAACCCCCTCCCCACTCTCGGCGCTTACTTCATGGCAACAGTCCCAGCCAACTTCCTGTCCCCAAAACCCGCTACTTCGTTTCGAGCTTGGACTTCTTGCACCATCCAACGGATCATTGTTCCCTCTATTACCAATGAATAGTTGCCTGTAACCTCCATTACTTCTATTCTCCGTGAATGAGTCCGCGACGGCTGCCCCATTTCCCATTCCACCAGGTGTTGCTGTAGCTGGTGGTGTTGATGACATGCCGGGTGCCAAGTTATCTGCAACATATGCTATGCAGCGTTCGAACGGAACTTCTCGAGACGACGGGTCGCGAGCGACAAGATCGGCCTTCGTGCCTACAACGTGAAGGATGATATCGGGAGGGAGATTGCGCCGGAGTTCGTTAAGCCATACACCCATTTCCTCGAAGGAAGCAAGATCGGTGATGCTATAGCAAAGGATACACGCATTTGCGCCGCGGTAGTAAAGGCGAGATATTGATCTGTGTTCTCAGTTAGCATTTCGGGAATACAAAATAGGCAGGGCTGGAAAGAAGTACCGAAAGCGCTCCTGCCCCGCTGTGTCCCATATCTGCAGCCGTACAATCGTATCACTCTCATCATCCACCACCCTCTTCGTCATAAAGCTCGCTCCAACCGTCGACGTCGTGCTTGCGGGCGAGAACTGATTCTTGATATACCTTAGCAACAAGCTCGTCTTGCCGACTCCCTGAGCACCGAGAACTACGATCTTTGCCTCCAAAGACTGAGCCATGGTGTCTTCTCTTCAGATTATGCTCTATAATTAAGTTTGCGCCTTTCGGGCGAAGGTGTAGATGGGGAAATGGCGGAATGTTCTAAAAGGCGGAGATGACTCGCGTCGCTCGAATCCTCGCAAGGCTTTGATCAACTCGCCGTCAAAGTAAACGAATTCTGATTGTTTCCCGATTGTCAGATTGATTCCTTGTTTTCCACGCAAGCAGAGGAGACGCAGAAATGTCTCAAGCCTGCTCCATATGCCTCATCATATGCAGGATGCCGTTTCAACAGTGCTGAATGAGGCACTTTCTGGAAAATGGTTGACAATGGATAAATGCACTTAAGGATGAATGAGCGAAAGGAACGTGAAGTGAGTATGGTTGGAAAAGAAGCAATGCTATTGTTGATGCGTGACAGGCTTAGGAGAGGAATATCTTGTTCGTGCCTCTGATAGGGCACTTAAAGGAGCGCGTGCCGTTGGATGGAGGGATGTCTGAGTGAAATGAGAATATGACGCGCATGGCCCGCCAAAAGAGGGAAATCCATGCAAGGCTGCGATTTTCCAGGGTCACGTGTTTCGAGGCTACATGTCACGAGAAAGACTCCGGGGAGACTATATATTCACAATATACTATCATTTTATAGTCAAAAGGTTTGATATGTTAGTTCTCACTCATCACCTCAACCTTTCTCGGCCTACAAGCTATAATGTCACGTGTTTATTTACTACCTTGCTTCACGTCAACATTCTTTCCGACCTCGGTGTCTTTTCAACTGTCAATTCAACATCATGATTTCACCATTCTATCTTCGAATTCAGGCTAAAGAAATAATGGAAGTATCTCAGTCAAGCCCGTGGTAATCCTATGGGAGCTATTCAATCAGCTAAGAGTTCATCTGCGCCTCCTTAGCACAGCTCTATTCTCCCGTTGATATTGCTTTGCATGATTCCCCGGTAAGAACCGAACCTTGTGGTCTAAACAAGTACTCGAGAGGATCTTACGGTAGGTAGATTTTCTGATTCATCCACTATGTTTTATGGAAGTAATGAGAGAGCTTGCGGGTATGTTCCAAGATCTTTCACCACTTATTTCAATACCGTCATTGCTTTGTCCATCTTCTAGAGCAAGATTTTAACACGACTCAGCAGTAGCCATGATCGACAGATCGACCTGCCGTTTAAATATCTCCGATACCCGAGTATGTGGACTCGGGTTCCCTAGTAGTACCAATAGGCAGACACATCTGGGGTGATCCTCCAGCTCAGGATTCCTATTGAGCCGTGTTTTTCCATATTGAAAACTTTGGAGAGCCTTACATTGCTGCTGTAGGGTGGTAGCATTGGGTAAGCATCTTAGATTAAGCTCTGTTTAAGCTTGCATTGTCACGTTATGTAATACTTGGCTTCCACACTCATCACATTTCCTGCTTTCGAGCGTATAGCAGTGGCAGCGCTATTAGTTGTCCTAATTACTGCTTTATTCAACTCGCTCATTTGCTCAGCTGCTTCCATCCATTATCACTCTCAGCTATAGGCATTAGGTTGTATCCTCTGTTAGATATCTATTGGCGATGCTCCGGATGGGCTTGCAGGATTACCCTACACCTTCTCTGAGTTTCCAAGATATCATTCTATCATCTGTCAAGTATCGGACTATTTTGATTAAAAGGTGTTTAAATGGTCTTATTCTCTCCTTATATTATCAAGTTTGAGCTGCCTCTTTGGTTAAGGTGACTGCTACATGGAGTGACGAAGTACTGCTTTCATAAGCGAAGCTGAGCTTTATTGTAGTTCTCATGACATGGTCTCATTTATTTGGATATCACGGTGCAACCACCATCAGCCATACCCCTCTACACCTCGTATAGTATATTGCGGGGTTTGGCAGGCGTATTCTCAGTTGGTCAAGTGTCTGTTATACAAATTTCCCGAAAATATAAATAATTGCTTTCCCTCAACGTACAGGAACTTCTACCGAGAATTCCGGGCAGTTAATTTGTACCTCACTAGTCATTCAGTCCCAGCTTAGCAATTTCCAAACAAAACCTTCAAGATGAAACTCATAATCCTCTTCACCACCACCCTCCTAACCATCACCTCCAACGCCCTCCCCCTAGACCCTCTCTCCGACACCACACCCGTCATCCTCCCCGCCGAACGAGTTGGCCTTATTCCCCAAAAAGAAACCAAATGCGAAATCATCCATGTCGAGTCCAACGACGATGCCATCGAATGCATGTACTGGCCATCGAATGCACCACGTTGGAATGGTACAGATAACCCAGTCGTGAAGAAGTATAAAGCGAAGACAGTGCATAAGTTTAATTGTTATGTTAAGGGGGATAAAGTCAAGGGTCTTAAGATCTGGGATTACGCTAATACGGATGGCTGTTTTGTTCCGGCTTATTATACTGATGACAATTGCACCAATGGTGAGTATTCTATCACTACCGGTTTTGGGGGGAGAGTCAAGTACTAATGGTGTCTTTGTAGACTACCTTGGCAAGTGTTCTTGGTGGGTAGATCCGCCCAAGACTGGCGGAGACTAGACAGGGATGCACCCGTAGCGTATCGGATTGGAAAGGGCATTCCTTGACACGCTATAATTATGGAATATCGGAAATATATAAAGGGCTGATTCACCTCATTGGTAATGATCTTCATGGCCTTAACATGAACTTTCAATGTTCTCAGAGCCAAGTTGAAATATCCTCTCCAAGTCATTGATATATATTGAACCCATACTGTTTATTCTTGCCAATTCGTACTAACTATGACTGTCTTTTAACTTGAAAGTTATCTATCCCCTTCTCCGATTTCCCTCTAAAACTTTGATCTTGCTTTTTTTGTATCAGGGGGGATTAAAACGTAAAATTTTCATCTCCTTACCCACCACTTGGAATCATATCTGTATCAATAACACAGGAGGCGTCATTTCTCGTTTTCTAAACTTCTCTCAGTCACTCACCACCTACATTCCGAGTAGAAATACCCTCTGTTGAACGAGTGATAAATATGGAATTGCTTTTCTAGGCCCAGCGCTGCAATCAAGCCTCAACCCATTATTTCCTCCAAAAAACACTCTTTTATATGGTCAGATTAGCCAATCAATTCTAATCTAACTCGCGGGTGCAATTGGAAAGCTATAGCCCCTAATATATTCTAATTCAACATCCTTAATGTCGTGGAATATACAAGAAAGCCTTACAAGTACATGAAGAGGACCAAGAAGTTAAGAATCAGATCCTAACGCAAGCCTAAGCTCCGAATACATAAAATAACGAGATAGTAGGTTTTAGACTAAGTCTCTTACTACTTGATTAATTTTTGCTAGAGAAGCCACAAGAAAAATGCCAACAGGGTTGCCAATCCAACACTGACGGTGATTTAAGCAGTTGAAAACCCTAATGACTACTGTCACAGGAGATACATGCCAATAAAGTCAACACCTATTATTATATGTACATTATCTAGGTTTCGGATAACAGTTCGTTAGTTCAACATCAGCACAGAAGCAAGAACTGTTTTCAGAGCCTATAACTAGAAGAAAGAAAAGCATAAAGGAGGGGCTGAAACAAGATTGAGGTAGAATTACGATATTTATATGCTTCTTGATAGAACATCCTGTGATTTTGCTGTTGAGAGCTATAATAGAATTGGGATCTTTCCTCCCTAACTTGGCTTATAAGAAAATCTTCTCCCCTTAGGTGAACTAGTGAAGTTTTCACAATAGCGTGTAGTGGTGCCACCCTAGTATACACTTAGATATATCTTTTCCCTCGTGTCCAAGAGTAGTTTTGCATCTACCACAACGTATGCAAGAGACTTTCTACTATTCAAATCCCCACTAAAGTTGTGCAAGACCTTCTCATGTGGAGGTAGGAAATTCTCGGCAAGATCAGACATGGTCTTAAAATCAGGCTGAGGTCATGCCAACCTCTTCAAGTTCCGGCCTTCGATACGGAGAGCATTTTCCCATATCCTACCCGCGTCATCGAATTTCCCTTGTGTGCATTGGTAATTTCCTAAGCCTTAAACCACCAGCGACCTGGTGGCTATGTAAGGGTTTAGCATAGGAGCGGCCTGTGTCGCGCTATATGTTCTATCCTAATGGAGGAGTTATTATCACCCCACTCGAACTCAAGCTCTTTCTTTTCTTTCGTTAGCAATTAGTTTATCGAATGATAATACGACTATTTCACTGGCGAAGAGCCTACGGTATATTGGAGAATCTAGTGATATACGATTGCCTAGACAAACGTGAGTTTTAGCTGGTCGTGATAGGCTGACAGCATTAACATTCGACGTAAAAACTAATGTATCTCCGCGTTTCCCAAGATTTTCTCTAAATGGTTACCAGACCTTGGTCTTTAAATATAACTTCGTACTTTTTTACCCTATACTGAAATGTCAACAAGTTTTAACAGCCTACTCCCACTACCAGATGCTCCCATAAACTGGGGAGATGTTACCATGGGATTCAGATTAGAGCATTATCTTTTTATATGCTGGCTGTCATTTGGTTCCAGGCGCAGTTTCTTAATCGCACAAAATTTACAGAACCCTGGATGAAGAGGTAGGAAAACTGGACTGCTGTACATGCATTGAAAGTATGCACTCAATCTTCTAGTTTATAAATTTTTTATTTCCTGTGCTTTCAGGTTTGATAAAAAACTCTCCGATATCCTGGGTGGTGCATACCTATATGTTATTTTCTTGCCACCAATAGATGCTCGGTTGTAGTAGAACCGACATCAATTATCCAAAAGGTATATGTCAATTCACCAACAATACAGAGCATATCGCGTAGCGTACGTGATGTGCTATTTTGTATTTGGTGGTTGAATCTTGATTGTTAAGTCGTGGAGCAGTGGAAGCTTTATGCTTCATGTTTAGCTCCCGCCACTCTAACCTGATTGGGACAAGATGTATCATGTGATCAATCATGTGACTATAACCAATTATTTGTACCAACAATACTCTTCTCCATCCCGCATTTACTTCTTTTCGTAAAAAGCCAAGCAATAATTTGAGCTTAATGATAGCTTAATACTTGTTAGGTTATGTTAGTAAGAGGAAAATATATTTCAGGACTTGGAAACCCTGGTGACTAGGTCATGCAGCAAGTGTATATGAATGAACACTTGATATCGACACTGCCTTACTAAAAATTCAAATAATAGTAAGCTCAGCCTTTGTGTGGTAAAGATTTTCCTTATGTCATTTGAAATATGTCCAAATCTCGAGTCTGTAAAGTTCTGGAAGTGTTACTTCATCTCCCGCCCCCCCCCCCCCCGGGCACACGATGGCTCGCTGTATCTCGTAATATGCAACATTTACAACCCTCACACACCCAAAGTAGATCATAACACTCAGCTCGGCTCTAGTTCTAAATTAATGTCTAGGGATAGCCTTCCTTGGATTCCACCTGGAACCCACATACTAGTTAGTCAGCGACACCTACCTTATGTGGATTCCACTCGTAGACCTAGCAAATACATAACTTTTATTCCCCACTTCGTGCATTACTACAACTAACGAGTACACTCATATTATATTAGTAAGCTAGACCTCCAAATCTAATTTCAAAAGCTTTTAAAGTTTCCGCAGGTGAACAAAACCTTGGTAGCAGCAATTCTTGACTGACAATAGATCATTCTCAATTGCACAACACCAAACCACCAACATTGCCCTTTAAAAAATAACCCAATACTTCCTTCTGCCCATGAGAACCAAATCCAAAGGATTTTATTAGCTTTTAACCACTACTTTATTCGTCTACACCTGAGCATCTTGGCGAGGCCCGAATCATTGATGGTGAGGGCAATTGGCGAGATGAAAATACAGAGATCCTTGGATGAAGCTTATTCTGTCTCATAAGACTGTCAAGAAGAGCTATCAATAACAAATTTCCAAGGAATATATTGGTATTACCTGTCCTTTTAGCATCTATAAATCTATGCTTGCGCTTAGCGTAGGTGCAATATTTAAAACATGATCCAAGGATGCATACTGAGCGAGCATGGTGACAGGGCAACTAGCTACTAGACTTGGAGGAAGTGGATATTCGGTAGGATGAAAAGTTGAGTTTTGGAAGGAGATGCGAAGTCGGGGGGTCATTTGAGAGATAACGAGATACTGGTAGAGCAGTGGCTTTTCCGCTTTTGAATAACAGCAGTAACCTACAAGTCTCACGACCCTAAAATGATGATTGAATTTTGTCATAATAATCAATCGTTCTGGGTGGGGGCCTCATACTTGCAGAATTTCTCGAATCTGTGAGACAACAAATAGATTGTTTGCTACTAGGGTTTTCATTTTAGTAATCAGAATACAGATCCAGCCATAACTGCGCCAGCCATGTAGTTATCGTTCCCAATGAGCACATAGACATTACGACTGAGGGAAAATCATCTAGAGATGAGCGGGTGCATAGACTGCTTTGATGCTCATAAAATTAAAGATATCCGGTATCCAAGTGGTATCCAAAACGAAGCGGAGATGATAGGTGACCAGACAAAAATGCCGGAAATGCCAAGTATATCCTTCCATCCTGAGCTGGTCTCATGCCAGCCTAAACGTATTTGAGTACACTAACAAAATCCATTATCTCACCACTCCCTCTTTCTCCACGGCCTAGTGTTTCCTCTTGATTTATCTATCCCTTCGTACTCTCGTCTCACTATATTCCTCAACCCTCCTTACCTCCCTAACCTCATCTCCCATTCTCCTCACACACAAGCCTTCACAAAAAATGCCCCAATCACCCCTCGTACCCTCTCTAACCGCCTGTTGCATATCAACACCATACCTAGTTCTAAACTCCCTTTTGACAGCTTCCATATGCGGACGATCCCAGTGGTAGCGTACAAGACGGGAGATGAGAAGTTCGGTGCGAATGGAGTCGGATTTGGAGAGAGAGAGCGCGTGGTGGACCAAGAGCGCGTCCCGTACGGGTTTGTTGATTACGCCATTGAGGATGTGGGCTAGTAACTCGCCCTATTTTGTTTCTCAGCATGAAATACTAATTGAAAATTTTGGGAGGAGATGAAAGCAGAAGGGAACTCACCACAAGATTGCCGGATTTCTTGAGCATTTCCCGGGCGAAGTTGCCGCGGTAGGTGGCTTCATAGACGCGGAGGACTTCTCTGAGATGGCTGTCACTTCGGACGACGATGATGTTGATCATGGATGTCTCGCCTCCTTTCTCGCTTCTATTTTAAAGATTAGCGCTGTTCATACTTTTTTTGTTTGGTTTGGGAGGCTCAGCCAAACTCACCTAACAGCCTTATGCAAATCATGCACATCATCCTCTACCAATCTTCTATCTACTCCCTCCCCCCTCCTCTCCTCCATTTTCTTCCCCCTTAGTGCTAGTAATATCGCCTTCTTAAATTTATCTTCTTTTAGCTCCTTAACCATACACTGCTCCAAACTATCCTTATACTTCTTATCACTAAACCCCTCCTTGATTTCTTCAATTTCACGATTTGTTCTCCCCATCAAGGACTCGATCAATAGCTCGCGGCGATTCTTTTCGCCCTGATACCAGAAATTCGCCCAGTAGGCTTCGGATTCCCATTTTCCAAGAGCACATGCGTAGCAAGCTTTCATGAGGGAGAGATCTTCTTCCTTTAGGCGCATTTTAATGTGCTTTGCGATATTCACACCCTTTCCTCCTGTCTTGACAATGCGTTTGTACTCAACCCGGAGATCGAGGACTTGGTCGTGGGAAAGAGAGGGAAGGATCTCGATGAGTGGGGCAAGATCTGGAGCTCTTTTCTCGCCCTTGAGTGCATTGGCGAGGATTTTAGCCTCATCAACTGGATCGTGGAATCGTGCTGTTCGGCGACTCTTTTTGCCATCTCTGCGATCGTCGTCTGAGGAGAGTGGTGAGAGAGGTTCGATGTAGTTGACATCCTGGTGGTGGGATGCATGAAGAAGCGGAGAAGGCATCGGGGAGATGGATTGGTAGGTCCCGTGGTATGCTTCGAGGAGAGGAGATCCCGGTGCGTTGGCCAAACTCAGGGAGGCGCCTCCATGATTACCTGTTGAAACGGAAAGGGAGTGCATTCTTGCGCCAAGCATAGCACCAGCCCCAGCCCCAGCAGCCAAAGTAGCAGGATTGGGAGAGTGATCATGTCGACGGGAACCTGGGTCCACTGTGACAATCTTGGATGAGGACGAGCGTGCCGAACCATAACCTCCTTCGCTCAGGCGAGAGTGGCTATCTCGTGCGGAGTAGTGTCCGGGCGGGCTTGCTGGGCGGCCCCCATAAGTAGTTGTTACCTCTTGTCGCTTAGAGTAGGTAAGCTTGTCATCTGGCTGAGCATATTCCCACTTCTTAGGTTCAGCGTAGGACGTTCGACCGCTTGGAGGAGAAGCATGTGTTGGATATGGCTGGGCGTATGCTGAGCTGTGCTTGTCATGTCCAATATTTATTGCACCCGCAATGCTATGATGTCCAGTCGATGCAGTAAAAGAAGCACCTCTCTCACGTTCCTCCCTTTTACGGCGTTCCTTTCTGTCGTCCTCGTAGTGATCGCCGTATGCCAGCGCATCCTGCGAGCCTTTTGGATCCCCTCTATGCTTATCCTTCTTCTCGTACGTATACTTGTCGCTCTCATATTTCTCATATTCGTACTTAGTCCCCTTTGGTGGTGAGACTGGTCTCCCATATTTGTCTTTGGGTGGAGAAGTTGGCCTTCCATAAAGGTCTTTCCCATAGCTCCTCTCAGCATCGGGAAGCGGTCGTCCATATTTATCGTTGGGCGGAGAAGTTGGCCTCCCATACTGATCCTTTCCACCATAACTCTTCTCGACATCATAGTAATCTTTTGCCCTCCCGCCCCCACTAGCCGCATACCTCACCTCCCTACTCTCCTCAACCTCAAACGCTCCAGGCATCGGCATATTATACCCCTCTCTCCCCGCACCCGGCGCAGGTGATGTATCCCGATATTTTGAACTCGACCCGTATCGCGAATCTCTCGGCTCCGCCGTTACAATCGCTGCATCGCGTTCTCTGTCCCGCGTGGAAGTCCGAATTGATTCTCGCTCTTCATATTCGTACCCACCACGATCGCGCGGATCATCGTATCGCGAGGAAGGAGGAGAAGGATCTCTCCTGACCCGAGAAGATTCTCTAATTCTGGACGACTCTCGTACTTCGACTCTAGAGCGGGAGGAATCGCGCTGCCTGCCGGGGGACTTGGAACGACCCCGCGTTCGAGAATCGCGCGGGTCGAGAGACATGATTTTGCTTGGGAGACAATTGAAAATGGGGAGAAACAATTGAGAAGTGAAAGAGAAGAGGAGAGGAGAAGCTCAGCTGGAGGGTGATAGCTTGGCGACTAAGCAGAAGCGGGGCATCTCACTGGTAGGTATCAGACCTGCAGGTGCAAAGCATAACGGTGCCCCTAGAGATGTTCAAACACCGCGAATCCTTCAGACTAGGTTGGGGGCCGATTCCCAGGCCATCTTATTTTAACTCGGCGTCTCCGTGCGGGTTCCTGACCTGTCACCTACGTTCCGCCTTGCTGAAATGCAATTGACAATATTCAGATAGACCCAATAGAAGAGGATTCTTCATCCTAGTTGTTGGTTGTGGACGGTTGGCGGGGTGGAGGAGATGCAATTTCCACACGTGACGCTAATGGTGGGTGAACTGGTACGAGTTTCAGCCCTGTAACTTGGCGCCTGGAGCTGGGAAGCGCCACTGAAGTACAATCTCACCTCCCGTCGTAAAACCATCCAGACGGCTGCTCCCACCCCTTCCATCCCATCCTATGTCGCCATCAACTTCGTGTCGATCTCAATATTTTCGTGTGATTTGTTGCAGCTCCACCCTCGAGCCCTCTCTAACTTCTTTATGGAAGTTCTTGATGGTCAGTTGGCTCATTGACTTACAACAATTAATGGCGACGAGAACGGTTGATCACTGGTCACTCAGCCAATTTCACGATGTTGATGATATCACTCGACAGAGATGCTTGTGGGATTACAATTTTGGACCTTTCATTGCTAGCTATCTTAACTTTAGACTTGAGCCACCCATCCGTTTTGAATCATTGGCCCACGTTTCAATGCCGCAACTCCAGTACCACCCTATTATGCACATCGCCATTTTTAATATACGAGGCTTCCTGCAGCATCAATTAATCACGAAACCGAGACGAATTGTCCCATTGCTGGTACACCATCAACAACAACGAACACTACATATGGTCCTGGAGGGGCGACGTTGAGGCTGGGAGGGCCGGAGACAGTCAAAGTTTGCGTGGTGCTGCCATCAGCCCAGCCAGTATAATCCAACGACAACATTCGATGACCCATATGTACGGAGTGAGTCACAAAACCACCGTGATAAAGATTGACTTGAACTGCCTTTGCGTTGGCAGGTGTCGTAAAAGAGACTGTGAACTTGCTACCATCTGCCTTGATTGCCTTGGAAGAAAGGACTACGTTGGTGGGTCGTTTATTCGCATTGTCCCCTTGCAAGTAAGGTGGAGTGTATCTCTCAACTCGGAAGTCGGTGACATATGGATTCTTAGCATCGGGTGCAAGCATTGGCATCTCGACTGGATTGGATCCCGTGACCATGAGAGTACCATCGAGAAGGAGAACTGCAACTGAGTGATATAGTCTTGGAATCGTGGAGCTTGCGAGAGTGGTGAATCTTTGACCGAGTGGCTTGGCAGGATCGTATAAGAGTGCTTCAAGAGTTGGGCTAGCCATAAGTCCGAAGCCTTGTGCACCACGGTTTCCGCCGTTGAGCCAAACAACGGTTCCGTCAGCTAGGAGCGTGCCTTCCACCATGCCTCGGCCTTCTGGCATAGCATCCATTTCCCATTTAGGGGTTGCGCTCAAAGGCTGGATTCGACCACAGCTGGGGTCGGTAGGAGAAGTGATGTCTTGATAAGCACCCCCACCACAGATGATGACATCGGGATCCCAGTTTGTCTTGCTGGAAAGTGGGAGCAATACACTTCCACCAGTGTTTGGGTATGTTCGGTAGTCACCTGCAAGATCCGGAAGCGCCTTGACAATTGTGTTCGACTGAACGTTGAAGATCTGCGAGGATTTCGAGGCGAACACAAAGAGGGTACCATCTCTGAGAAGGTGAATGAAAGGATACATGTAGTAGGGTTGGTTCTTAGTCAGGATGTCCATTGGGATGTTCTTTCCTTGCGTAACTGCGCCTGGGCTCAGTATTTCATATGTTGGATTGTTGTTTGCGAGGACAGTTGGATCGAGGCCATTAAGACTTCCAGAAGCAACGAAGATAGTTCCATCAGGCATGGTTTGCACAGATGCATACCATCGAGCACTTGCTAGCTTGTTGCCAGGTTCACTCCAGCTTTGGCCATTGAGAGCGGCATTTGATGAGGATCGAGAAAGGTATCGAATAGCGTTGAAGCCATCGCCAATGTTAGGGTCAAGCCAAGTCAATGGCCCATTGCCTCCAACTGATATCACACGGCCATCCGCAAGGAAGGAACCACCAGAACAAAAAGCATTCGTGCTATAGGCCAGAGGGACAACGGTGTTGGTATCCGGGTCATACTCTGAAGACATAGCATATTGGCCATTTGCAGTACGAAGCTGGGTGTAGTTCTCCAGCTTGTCGAGGAACATCACTCGTCCATTGGGCATGAGTGCTGCGTGCATTGCTGGTACACCACTTTGCCCGATGATGTTGAACGAGCCTCCATTTGGTGCAAGTGGTGCCGGACTAGGTCCTGGGGCTCCAACTACAGGGGCAGAGAGGCAGTTTCCTGATTGGCATCCAGCTCCGCAATGAGCGCTGGTAGAACCGCTTTCCGTTATTAGAATACTGAAAATGATTCTGGAAGAGTTATCTTACCAGAACCCATACATGGAGCAGCAGTTTCCATTTGGCCAATTACCGCACACGGTATTCCCATTAGACGTACCGCAAGAGCCATCTGTGGTCACAGCTGCTGTTGCAGTTGCGCTTGGGTGCAGTGTACTAGTAACGGGCGCGATCACGGGCTCACCGGTGGTAGTAGAAGATGGTGGGGCTGTGCCTCCGCTACAGCCATTCTGGCAACCGTTCGCTACGAGACAGTGTCCGTCTGTCTTTCCACAGTATCTAAGGGTTCATGTTAGGGCCTTGGTTTTTAAGAAAAGATCATGGGGTATGATGAAAAAAACGTGCCCGTATTGGGAACAGCAACCACCATACGCGCCAGCGGCATCGCAGGTAGCGCCTCCAAAATCTTTGCCACAACGCCCATCAGTGCGAGGCGTTGTTGAAGAAGTAGTTGGTGCAGTAGATGAGGTTGTTGAGGTCGAGGAACATCCATTCTGGCATCCATTCGAAACCAGGCAGTGTGCTGGGGTAGTGCCGCAGTATCTTGATATCCAATGAGTGTCGTGATTAAATGGTATTATAAATGGCAATAGATTGTAATTGGGAATGGAAGCGCGGAGCGAGACAAGAAAGAAACCTACCCATATTGCGAGCAGCAACCTCCATATGCACCTGCAGGGTCGCATGTGGCGCCGCCAAAGTCCTGTCACATGTTAGCGTGGTCTCAGATGGTCCATCCACATCCACAGTACTCACTTTCCCGCATCTACCATCTCCGCGAGGTGTTATACCTGTAGGTGCTGAGGTAGGTGCTGAGGTAGATGCCGACGAGCTGCTGGCTAAACAGTTTCCCGAAACACAGCCAGTACCGCAATGGCTAGATATCACGGTCAGTAGCGATCTGAAAATGTTTTTATCTCGACTCACTCAACCGTGTTTCCACAGAAACCATATTGCTACGAACCAGTTAGCATGTCGATCCTGAATTGTGTGTCATATGCCACAACACACCGAGCAGCATCCGCCGACATAGTTGGTACTATTAGGGTCGCAAACAGTGTTGCCGTGTGTAGGACCACATGTACCATCTGTAGACAATCCACCGTCGCGCAATTGAAGCTTTGCGTCTGCCACTGGCTCTTCAGCAGGGCGGAAGGACTGGGGATAGCGAATAGTCTCTGCTGCTACACACCTGTCACAAGATGAGTTCGTGGACTGTGAGGGAAGCAACTCCTCGAACTTACTCTCCAGTTTCTGTGCAATCTTGGCCGCGAAGACATCCGTGATACATCTGGGTACTGGTCTGGTTGCATGTTAACGGAACATGATTAAATATTATATTGGCAGATGTAATGGCAGCAAAGCCGAACGAGAGGATAGTAGACTTCATGCTGTCCGACGGTACTGGAAGAGGTCAGCAAG
The DNA here is from genome assembly GCA_021365295.1 of Tricladium varicosporioides. NCBI lineage: Eukaryota > Fungi > Ascomycota > Leotiomycetes > Helotiales > Tricladiaceae > Tricladium > Tricladium varicosporioides. Next base: position 2,070,399 of record JAJTIW010000002.1, read on the forward strand.
AACTGAAAAGAAATAGGGAGGGGGTTAGTGAAAGGAGGAATAAATATTGAAGATGAATGTAGGTGGCGCGCGCAGGTGTAGGTTGTCTGGTAACGTAGTTGTACCGTTTCCATAGCCAACGGAGCAGAGCCACCCATAACACTGTCTGACTGGAACATGCAGGCCAATAAGATGCCCCCAGATCAACGGGCTTTTGCAGAGGAAATGCACAATTAGACGAGTCTCACTTACTTATTATTGATTATTCAAGGTGTAAGTAAGGGTACAAAGGGAGAGTCGGAAGCCGGAAATCGTTCTGCAGCAGGAATACTGTTTCCGGGACAAGAGATGAGGTTATAGGTTAACGAATGGACTGTAAGACCCAACTGAATAGTTGGAGCCTCACAAAGAAGGGAGAATTAAAGGATACTTAGGACGTATTGTGGAAGAAGAGACAGGAAGAGAATGGCTGGGGGGAAGAGGTTGAAATGTGTTGCCCTCGCGCCTCGGGAGGAAGGTGCAAACCGATTCCAAGACATGGAAGGCGCGGTGGATAAGTGGCAGGCATGATGACTGCTGCCCCGCTTGACACATCGTGATGCACCTTAAATCTATCATGTCACCGTCTATAGAATGATGTACGTGCTTTGATCCTTTCTGGGCCATTTTGGGATTAATTAGGAATATTCAATTTCGAACCAGCCGCCTGGTCGCTCAACAGCGTATGGTTGGTGGCTCGAAACGGAACTTCTGGAGGGTGGGGCGGTGTGCTGTACCAGGTCAACTCGCCTCGAGGACAGAAAGGGGGTTGGACAAGCAACGATGCGGTCAGCATGCTTGCAGTTCCGGGTTAAAGAGCCGGACGGGGGAAGATCTTGATCCCTTAGATGCCGACTTCGTATTGAGATCCGCGAGTCGTGAGAAACCCCACAGAATAAAGTTGGCAGTGACTTATCATTCGAATATCATTTAAAGCATATCATTGGGGAGGCGAACAAATGAGGAATTGAAGGGTTCTTCCCAGGACCCAACCGTTCAATGTCTCAGCAGCCTGCTGCGAGGCAGGCGACGCAAAACGGGCGCTACAAAGCTTGACTGCGTAAAGAGGGATTTCGGATGTCAAAAATTAGATTGACGAGTTGCTGCACCGCTGATCATCGCGTACCTGAAGTGCGACCCCGAGATGCAACCTTACACAACTCAACCACGGTTTTCCAAGGTCTCCCCACCATTTCATCGTCAGATTCGAGATTGGATGGCGCAACTTCTCTTGCAAGCCCTTAGTGACATAAAGACCCCGGCAAAATGCTTCCGAGGTGATGCTCAGTTGGCCAAAGAAGCTTTTGGCCCTTGAAACAAGCGTTCTTCTGGTGAAGCTTGGATTGGAGGGGGTTCTGTTAGGGGGTCCCTTCTGGCGGGTCAATACGAGATGTACCCACCAACAAATATTTGGAAATGCACTGCCAGCCCGGAGAATTGCTGCGCTGGTGTTCCAACAACACAGAAGATCGGCCATCACCAGCTGAACTGTTCTTTCTGGGCTCCAGCTGGGCTCACTCTGTCTGCTTGCTCGACAGGTGTAGCATGCTCGATATTGGCAGGCTCTTGCTGTTCCATTATCCGCAGATCCAGCCTCCATTTCGCAACCTCGTCCTCAATGATTCGATCCCACTTCACTACTAAAGGATGCGCACTTGCAACATCTAGAAATGTTACCTCCTTTCCTTCCACGCCTTCGCCAGGAACTTCAAACTTCCATATGCCGTCTTCGCCCCACCAGTCCCTCCCAAATACACTCTGAGTTTTCAGCTCCGACCTCGCCATCGCGAACAACTTGTCCAACCTCTCCTTCTCACCAACAAAGATCTCGCCTTCATGACTCTTCATGCCAACGCCTAAAGCGTTGCATATGCCCTCCAACAACCCCAAGATCTTCCCAATCTTCAACCCCAGCACAGCACCGAGTCCATACCCTTCATCAAATCCAACTTGTACTGTCTGCGCCTTGCCGTTCGTAACCCCATCTCTGTATCCTTCTTTTTCGTGTTTCTCCTTTAGTCGAGGAACATCCGATACTTCCGCGTTGCCGTTATTGCGATTATTTGTGCCGCCGTTATTTTCAAATGAGGGAGATGATGGTGCAGAGCCAAATACATCATCCAAGTCGTCGTTTACGTAGCGGATTTGTTCGTTATTGATTGGTTCTTCCATAGCGTCGATTGTGTATTCGCTCGCAGACATTGGAGCCCTCTCGTCGTCTCTAAACATATCGTTCGCGTACCCACGGTGTTTGCTTATTTTGAAATATTCTATTCAGTGTGTTCGTTTTCACATTTCTTATCCATCTGCATAGGCTATCGCATCCGAGGCTTAGCACGCTATTCCTTAGTGAGACTAGACTTCCTCGGCTAGACATCGGAGATAACGAGAGCAACTACTCCCTTCCCTTCAGTTCATAATATAATGTGAAATAGTACGCAGCTATTCCAAAATTGTCCAACTCAGTGTGGTTGTAGTAGTGGTTAACTGGTCTGCTTCCCACCTTAATTCCAACAAACGTAGAATGGGTACCCAGCAGGAGACATGGGTTCGAACCCCATACCACGCAATCTTGTTTTGACGTATCTGCTATTTTCCGGGACTGTGGTATTGATTTTTGTATTTGAATACTTTAAGCCTAGTTCTAGGTGCTTATGGTCAATGATTTTACTAATATTTAGTTTGTGGGTATTCAAAATGTGGTTATTTAATGACATCTAAACAAGTACTGCAGGTGCAAACGGATTCGCTTCCCCTTGCCTAAAAAGGGTTTCCTGCTCAACAAAGTAGAAATCTATAAAGCCATTGCAATCAAGAGAAGAAGGTGCATGGTCTCAAACCTCCCAATTAATACCTGTTTTATTATGACGCACTCGGGTAGCTGTACAAACATGTCTGATTCCTTCTACCAATTTCTTGTTGTTTTTAATTGAGAAATCGAAGCAGAACGTATCATTCATTCACTTGAAGAGATCCGGTGGTATCCTTAACTGGCCTTTCATTTCCTCCAGAACAATCTCCTAACTTTTGAGGGTCTTGTTGAACGCCCTGTGCCCTCCTTTCCCAAGAACTCGTAACGTGTCACTTGTCAAAACAAACACCTGGATCATACTGGGGTAAGCTTTTCCACGCTTGCATCTCTGAAATACGTTCTTCATTCAGATCCCCTAGGGTCGTTACAGTGTTAAGGTTAGGATTCTTTTATAGCTCTTCAACTCTTCAATTTATCAACCTCTTTATGCTCTGTTTCCTTGCATTGAGTGAACTTTGAGAGTCGTAGGCAAAAAAACCAAAAGTAATAGGATGTACACCATACCTCAGGCGTAGAACCTCTACATATCCCTCTCATCTAAACTTTAATCAGGTCATATCCTTCACTATTTCGCGTCCGGCTTACATCACTTCATCTCCGTCAATAACATCCCAATATATATTCTTCTCTTTGTATTTAGTCCTCAGGATGAAAGAAGCGGATGCTAACCTTATTAGTATCTCTTACTCTCTCTAACAACACGAAGCAAAGTCTGACGAAACCTGAGGCGATTTAGAAAAGATGCAGGCCAAACATTTCGACAATGTTGCACTTTGCGGCATCTGCGGAGAGCTCAGAAGCCAGCTCTTCATGCTTTCTTAGCTCGATTCAAGAATCGCTAAAGTTCAAGGGGTTTCTGTGTCATATATTTTTGATCATTCTGCACTGCTGACACTCTCTTATAGGTCTCACCACACAAAATACAAGGCCCCGGGGGCTAAATCTAATCCCCACTTCAACATGATGTGATTCGAAATTTAAAAATTCGTCTATCAAGGGCCAGTCTTCCTCTTGGGGTTGTCTTTTCCCTAACTAGACAAAAATTGGCAAGTACAAGGCCTCTCAAATACAGCAAGATTTTTCTTTTCAATCTCTGAAGAAATTATGCAGGAGAAACCATTTCTTGATAAAATGGAAGCTTATCACATTAGTAGAACTTGACAGTATGAGCTGAGCTGACAGTAATGTTCAAGATGCGATTAATTGCGTATCTAGCTCTAGTTAGGTTAAAGGAAGTTGTTTGATCTTTTCAAAATTAGCAGAATAACTTGGATCTTTTACACAACTGTATTTTGTAGCTAGGCCAAAATTAGCACTAAGCATATCACCCACCCTCTCATCGGATCTGTTTCATGTTTTCGCCGTTGATTTCTAGATGCCGCTACAAATGACCGTAAATTTATATACCTCTCACTAATATAATACATTACACTAATACAACCTAGTTTCGGATTTGATTATTGGCAACCGCGAGTTTGGATTTAAGCGAGCTGCCCTTCTTTTTGGAATATATTTATGTAGTAGATAAGCACAGTCCCACCACTTGTCAACAGATACTATGCTTCTGGACCCCAACCAAAAAAAATCAAGAATTTGAGATGCTGTTGCTGAATACTCATCACTATGACCATCCTTTATACGTACTCATATATGAAGGGACTGCCTGGAAACTGATGCCCACATGAGATCAACACATCGAGTAAACTCACATTAAGACTTGGTAGTTGACAGGGTTATTACAGAGGAACAAAGACCTGTTAGAAGTTACCCCAAATCTTAAAAGGAATCCCCACCGTCGGGACCCCCCCCAAAGGGAAAGATTTGTTGCTTTATGGACATACCCGTAAGAATCGAAGGCCAAAAAGCACCCCTAACGTGATTGGAAACAAAGAATCGCTGAGCAAGCAGAGGATAACTATCCTAGATCGAGTGATTGGGGGCATACAAAATTAAGGGCATCTAGTAAGCGGGATAGTCCCAGCAAATTTTGTTGTAGAGCTGTTACAAATTCTATTATACCTCTACTGTCAATATCTAAACAGTATCGTAAATCCGGTGATGCTTCGACGAGACTCAAATTAGTAATAATTACAATAATAGGTGCCATGTAGAAAGGAACCAGTAAATATGCCAGCGATATTAAGGTATCTATCTCCTTGAAGTGTACCACTAGCCATGAAAGAGCACAAATAATTCGATGAAGCAACTTGGGTACTCTCCGACAGTTATTTCCGATATAAAGGCAAGTACTGCGGCTGTCTGTTTTCCCTCTTCTTTTACAAGACGAACACATGTAGGATGCCCATGGTTAAATAACTAGAGTCTTCCAAGAGAAGGCCTAGAACTTTGAACGGGATTATTACGTATATCATTGGATCCCGTCTTAGTAGCAGCTGCATCGAGAGGTGTATGGTGAAGAGTTCTAAAGCCACCACACGGCGATCAAATTTTAGGCAGCATGAACAAAGGAGTGATTCAGGTATGATTCCTATAGGCTACACATTAAAGTAGCATCTTCCTAGATCATCATGGCCTACATCATTCTAACTCCTTTTATTGAATGTACTTAATTTATATTCAACTTTAAGGTCGACCGATAGATACTTTATATGTTCAGCTCAGCATGCCTAGATCAAAGGAGAAAGCAAGTAAGTATTTCAGAAAGGAATCACAGCCCCCTACCAAAAGGTGAATACAGGACCGTGAGAATCTTCGAGATTTGGCTTAAACTCGAGAATAAATATTGAGAAAGGGTGGATAGATAAGAAATTGTACTTGGGTTATTGAAATATGAATTACAGCATATGGCGAAATCCTCTGTTGCGTTCTAGGATATGGAAACCTTTTCCCAGTTACGCACCCGCCAACCACACCGTCAACAGCTTCCTGAAGTGGAACGGAGCTCTTTTTTTTTTTTTTTTTTTTTGGGTTTATGCCGTCCTAATAACGAGAATGATTAGATAGTGGAGAATATTGATACTGTTGACGAGCTGGTGTTGATATCAGTTGTCTCGTGCTTGGGAACTAGACGAGGTATTGCAGTCTTGGTGGCAAGACGGTTAGGAGGGTATTCGTCAAAGTGAAATTGGAAATACGACTACCCACTGACTATTATTGTAATTATCTACTAGCGTATACCTCTTATGTAGATAATATTTGCTGTTATTATATTGGATAAAGGATAGTGTGAATTTCGTAATGTGAGAAAAGCACCGAGGCAGCAGTAGTGACCTAGAAAGAGGATCCGCTATCTTCATGTACAAGCAAATTTCCACTGGAAAGATGCGGGAACACAAAAGTTGTGCGAATGGACTATAAGTACCTTTAACTCAATGGTATTGCTATGAAATTGCTTCCGATCTGCCGAATGCAGTGGAATAATTGTTGACTGTAACGTACACACATCCCTCTTTCCTATTTGATCGTGTCATACCTTGTATCCCACAACTATTGCACAAATTGCTCATTGCTATTTCCATCCCCATAGTGGCTCTTCAGCCATGTACCAGTACCTCTGACCTGCATAGGTAACCTCTAATCTATGCAACTGGTGACCATGGCATTGGAACCAAGATCCTACTCTGCATGCTCTGAATCAATGGAACTGTCTTGTGCACTGTATCTCCCCATCCTTCAACACTCCAGCTTTGCTCTCTTCGTACTTTTCGCTCCTCTAGATCTGCGAATTGCCAGAGATGATGGACCGTATTCAATTCTCCAATTTGCACGAACCATGCTCCAACGCCCTCCATAACTTGTCTTCTAGCTCCCAAGCCACGTCTCCAGTGCGTTTCCCATTCCAGCAAATTACCAGGATGTAGAGTGTAAGAACGTAATTCGAAAACACCGCCAAGCTGACGAGGTGCCGTAGTTGGCCAGAAGGAGAATTCTTGCATCAATGAGAGGTGTTTGGAGTTTATAAGAGATTTGAGCTTCTTGTCGAAAGCAGGGAATTCGGGGTGGTTTGCAATGCTGTGTAGTGAATCATGGTATCCGTGATATCGCTGATACTCCCAGATATGAACTTGCTTTTGTTCAGTTCTTATCGCAGAAAGAGGGGAATCTTAACACATACCAAATGTATCGCAATCACCAACTTCGGTCCTCCAGCTTCCTACCAAATGCACTTTGTTCTCTGGCATACCCGCCATGCGAGGATACCATTTTCCAACCAAATCGATGTATTCATCTACCTTATCTGGCTTGACTTCGTGAAATACAATACTGTGGACGTACTTCCCTCTAGCCAGGACTTGTGAAAATGAGTGTTCGATTTCGCGATCCATCTGCCGCCCTTCCTTTGTGCCATAGATTAAGCTGCTTAGCTTTCCCTTTCGCTTTGAATCTTCTTCTTCGATTTCTGTAGAAGACGTTGCTTGTGAGCCGACTGCCTCCGTGGATGAATGGTTAGATGATGATCTCGCATTGCTCACATTTGGAGCAGTGGGAGGGATGGGGAAGAGGGGATCAAGGGAGCTTGTATCTTCTAACTGACTTGCGCTTGCTTCTTTCTTCTTGAACTCATCTGCCATTCGCTCTCGGAACTCTTTCTGCTTTGCATCGAAAGATTTGACTCCTTCTGGGGTAACATCGGACAACGCTGGGGTACGGGACAGAGATGCGGTGGTAGTAAATGAGCGAAGAAGGGTAGATTGGGGGCTCAGAGAGCTGGGCTTTAGAATGCGTCGTGCGAACATCTTGGTTGCAGTGTTGTGGTCGTGATCAGGTATTCGGTTGAAGCTCGAAGCTTATGACGCGATGGCGAGAGAGCTATAGATAGCTCAATCGACCGAAAGTGAATTCTTTGTGCAACGGAAACAATGAATGGCTCCGCTATCTCTCGAGAAGGAGTCTTTATGAAAGTTGAAGCAGAGCAGACGAGCAGAGAACGAGGAGATCGAAGCACAAGAAGGCACGAAGCAGGCCCAGGCGGGACAGCAGGGGCAACGCGGAGAACAAGGCCGGTTGATTGGAGGTTGCGGGGAGAGAGTATATTGACTTTGTACTTCACCCCGCACTTTGAAGGAGGAGGGCTGCAAGATGACAAGATGGGCAAGGAATGAAGCACAAGGACCAAGAGGAGGTCAGCAATCCAGATGCATTGTTCCTCGTCATTGACACCAGTGGCCACTAGAAGCCAAGCGACAGCTGATGGGCACACGTGAAGCCTGCAAAGAGGAGATCTAAGACAGTTTTGGAAGATCGTCTCACTCTTTCCAAGCTTCACTGTGAGAAGTCTTGGCGGATTAGTCATTTTGTGGCGTGAAGCTCTCTGGTCACATGATATTTTACACTAAGCCTGTTAAGGTTACCTCTTTTTATTTGCGGCTCTCGGCTTTCAACCTCACAATATCAAACGAGCAACCCCATCACCAAGATACCCTCAATTCCATCACACACCTCCGAAGTCGCTCTTCGAATACATACTCAAGATGTCTTGGTTAGGAAAGAAGTTCCCCGTGCCAGTCGGTATGTCAATTGACCCGGTGAAGCCAGTATGATGGGGCGGTAGCTAACGAGAGAATTCAACAGCTAAGCCAATGGCTCCATTCTTTGTTGCTGGTACGTACGATGCGACAATGTCGGATATGGGAAGCTGGGGATGACGAAGGAAGACATAATGGCGCACAGACTAATATAATACAGGCCTGGTCGTCATGTATGGCGTCAATTCTTTCGCGACCTTGATGATGAACAGTAAGATTCACCTCAACAGCTCAGCTCAGTTTTTATTGACGAACATTGTAGCCGACGAATTCAAGAACGACCCACGGAACAAGAATGCGAAGGCCGTGAAGCCTGCGGATAAGCACTAGAGTTATGATGAATGGGGGACCAGCGTGATGGTTTACATACAGGCTTAGGAAGGTTAGGTAGAGATGGAGGGGGCAAGAGGGCGAACACTGTATCATATTGAGGAAGAATCGCCGTTCCCCTTACCTCACACTTGATTTACCTTTTAATGCTTGCCTGTGAAACTTGGAAATGCCGAAACCCTCAACGTCCAGCGGACAAACGGATCCGTGGGAGAGGTGGTTTTGTCAGAGGGAACGACTTTACGTATATTTGGGGAGCTTCCAGGTTACCTCATCCATACCCGGGAGGTGTGTTACGAGCTTGTGATGGATTTCTGCTGCCTAGCTTCAACCTCTTGCTCACTCTCGAGCTTTTCAACCAGCGTTCACAAACCAGCTGACCTGTTAGCCCAGCAAGTGCTGAATTAATTTTCTGCGAAGTGGAATGATATCCCCCCCCCCCCCCCCCAAAAAAAAAATTACACGAGAGGCAACGATGCTAGAAGTATACCTTTAGCCTTTCAATTGTGTCATCTATTCCCAACCAACTTGAACTCCTCGATTTCTTTCGATGCCTTAGATGTCACATTCTTAGGTGCTTCCCTTAGACTATAGCCCCGGTATGAACTATTCCGAGGGTGCGGTGTGTGTATATGTGTGTATGTGTGTGTGAGGGAAAATCGCTGCTAATTGACCTTGCTGAACACAGCTAGTGAAAGTAGACATACCTTTAGAAACAATATATTCACCTTATACTCGCCAGTTGAGGATTTTCATCTAGACAGTGTCGTCTAGGATACTATCCTCTAAGTAATATCCTTAATTTTGGTTGAAGCACCCAGAATATGTATAGTCGAGGGTCACCTCGTAGGACTAACAAATTGCAACGCCACTATCACTGTTATTGTAGTTGCTTTACGCCTCGTCCTAGCCCTCATTCTCGTCGCCTTGTTTCTTTTCAATTCTTATCCCAGGTTGACAAATCTATTTAGACCCCTAGAAAGGCTCCAACCCTTGCCATTCTCCAAATCGTCTTCTAAGTTCAAAGTCATCAATATGACCTCTGCCTTGGCACTTTCAGGACAGAGGAAATATGGACAGGGGCTACTAGCTCCAAGTGCTACTGTTGGTAGTCTGGCGAGGGATGATCCGAATGTGTGCTCTCATATACTGGTCTATCCCTCTGGATTCTTCCCTCTATTCCATTTCTCCACCGTAGATCCAGTAAAATATCGGCATGGAACAACAGCGATCACAAAAACAAGGACATATCCAAAAATTTAATCTCTTCACACCGTCACCAAATCGGAAATCGTTCCCCTACTACTTTGCCGAATCCAATCCCGAATATCTAAGCAAGTTTGCCCATATCTAGGATCCAATGCGCACCTCACAATAGATCAGCAAGAGTCATGGGTATGTCCACCTATAAAGCATCTATGAACAATTCATAGTGTCTTGGGCCTCTAAGAGCTACTAGACCAAGAGAAGGAACCTGCAGGAGAAAAGATACAGCAGCAAGAACAAGAGGATTATTCCCGAGGCGCCCCCAAGGGTCAGATCCGAAAACGGAAGGCACTTTCCGATAGTTACAACCCCCCTTGACGACCTACAACAGCAAGCCCGGATTCCTCCCAAATCAAACGCCAACGTACAATAGTCGAGACCTATACCGATACTAAAACCGCAGAGCCTAGGGGGAAGGCCTGATTCTACTACTAGGGCGGGTCAGCAACATGGATACTAATATTAATGAGTAAAGTACAGTGAGTTGCAATGAAGGTCATTAAATTTCTTTTTTCCGCTTTAATAATGGACAGTAGGCAAATGAAATGAAGGAACCATGCAAGGAAGTAGCTAATCTCTATCTTTCGAGCCGCAAAACCAGCATTGAGTAGATGGCATGAGTAGTCGTCCATGAGATTTCCACTCCTCAATATTCTAACGTAATGAAAAGCTTTGGAGAGGAGCAGTCCTGCTTGCCTATGGTGGGCGTTTTCGCCTTAAGATATATAAATAGATATTTTATTTGGAGTACATTCCGGAGTTACGCTGGGAGGGAGATAAATATTAGAGTCAGAGGCCTAGTAATTCCTTACATATGAAATAAAGGATTATCCCCATCAGCACTCACCTAACCCCATGAAGGCAACTGAAGGGTATTATAGGTTTTGTGATATTCGTCTATTCGAGAGTTGGATAGACGCTAGCTTGCAAATTATGAGAAGGCTATGGATATAATGAGTGATATAGTACGTTAGGTAGAAGCAAATTAACCGCTAATATTTGATAATATAGAGGATCTAATACTAGCTACTTTATAAAATAGTATTAATACAAACCACAGGAATATATATGCCATGCTTAATTTTGGGATTGGCATAGACTTCTAAACATGGACTATACCAGAGGGCGGCTGCTCCTTGGTACAAGACTGGCTGTCGTACCCACTAAATATCCACTATAATACTCGATAGTTCTCTTGTAATATATTTGCACCCAAATAGTTAGGAGCTAAATTTGTATTATCTAGAGCTGCCTTCATATCCTCAACTTGGGGGGTTGGAATCATGTAGAGTGATTTCCTTCCTGAATGGCGCCCAGGACAATGTTATCTAGTTTATAAGTATTGCTTCGTGAAACTACTGTCGGCCAGTCCCATAGCTATAAAATCTTTACCCGCCTTATTTTTATGATAAACCCTGGTTGCTGCCCCCCCCCAATTAATTACAACAGTGGACCCTTTCCTGGCTATTCTACAGGGGCTAATAGCTCATTAGAGAAGGAGGCTAGCCACATGATATTAAGGACGCTAAAACACAAAAATTTCTATTACCATGTAGCCCCCCCCCCATTAGCATCAATTACAGCCCGGCAATGACACCACGATGACTTAGAGGGGTTCCCTATAAAGCTCTTAGAGACATTTTTCCAAGCCTCTCAAACTATCCATCTTAAAGTGTCAAAAGAGATATATAATAAGCTTGAAACCAATACTCTTAAATGTATCTTTTTATCTAATTAATAAAGTCAAAGTCAAGAGAATATAAAGGCCAGTTAATAGTAAGAATATTTCATTAATACAAGCTATCTTGTATTTCAAAGGACATATGGCAGGAGGCCCCATCATTTTCCAAACCTAACTGAATTCCTTGTACTCTCTCAGTCTTATACTAGACCCGTGTTTGTGATAATATAACTTCATTATACTTGTGAGAATCCGTAGATCCCCACTTCTGTCCCCTGCAAATTGTCCTGTGGAGCATCTAAGCTTGTTACATAGAATGCTTATGTTGTAACTCTCTGAAAGCCCTTTTCTTTTAGCTACCCATTGCCTATGTCCAAGAGATCTAAATGCCATACAGATAGCCTCAAACCCATACTATTATAGCCCTAGCCCCGGTGCATAGCAGACAGGTGATGGAAGGAGATACGACTGTGTGATGGATCAGCTAAAAGCCACTCCTTTTAACTGTAGAACCTTCTCTTCTAGAATAACTGGCCTTCTTCCACATGCTCCATGCCGTTGTGGGGTTATTAGATTCTGTTAAGCAAGCATAATCTGCTGGAGGCTATATTTATATTTATCTTGACATTTCCTCCATATAGCGCAATCAAGGGCGGTTTGGTACGGATTCGATCAGATCAGGTAGTTTTTTGTGTGTATTACTTTCTAAAAGCGATTCGTGGGAGTGGAGGGGTAAGAGGAAGTCTAGTGTGATCCGTAGTCGATTAGGGGTATTGAGTAATTGGTAGATATCTATTAGTGCCGTGAATAGCTTTAAAACAGCTAAATGGGCTTGAATGTTGAAGTCTTCTTAGAGGTTAAGGAGCCTGGCTGGCATTGGCTGTTAGCCCCTGTAGAATGGCCCATGTAGAATACCCTGGAAAGGCCCACTGTTATAATCAGTTAGGGGGTGGAGCTGTGCTGAGGTCCGACACGTGAATGAGGGGCTGCCGCATGCCTCGGGAGGCTCTTATTCAGGTAACCTTCTGTTCGTAGCGAGTTTCATAATCGCCTCGTTGGCACGGCACCGATTGTTTGTGGCTTTATTGATTTCAGTCGAAATGTTGGAAACGTGGGGTTCTTCCCCCTGGAAATGGGGGCGGTTTGAAGGTCAGATATAGCCGAGTCATGCATAACACAATCTCTTTTACATCGTTTACGACGCCTCTTTATGCAGCCTAACATCTGAGAACACCAAAAAGAGCTTTATGGGGTGAGATTCTGGTTGGTGGGTAGACGGGGAGAGGCTGCGGATATCGTTTATTTGTGGTTTCACCGTGGAGGATTTCTAGCTCTTTATTGATTAAACTCTGAAATACAATCTGAAAAGACTCCGCGAAGTACTTTAATGATCCAATCTAAGTCAGAAAATATACTTTGGTGGGTCTCTAATACTCCTATTCTCATGGGATATGCTAAACCTCTGTTCTTGTAGAAATCAGCGGCTATTTGAATCCGATCCTTACGGTTGTCCTCAAGATTGGTCGCTCTAGTATCATCGAGCATAAAAGACAACGAATGAGAGTATACTGATCCCAAGAAACCATACACAAGCCCTGTACTTACTCATTATTTCATGGTCACTGAAGGAAACCGCATTCAGATCGGCCTCAATTGTCACTAAAGCGATTTGGAACACGAGTTCCTGCGGATCTTCTAAAAAATTCAATGGCCAGCGGCAATGCGACAATCGCTATCATTGTGATCGTTCTTATCACCCTCCTCGTCCTTGTTGCTTGGTTCCTATTCAAGTTCTTACGCCTAGGTCGGAGCATCTACTCAGACTCTGAATCCGGCTCCAGCTCCGCTTCTGGATCATTCTCCAAATCGTCTTCGGAATCTTCAATACGACCTCCTCCTCCACGGCATCCACAAGGAAGAGGAGGGCCACCACCACCACCGCCTCCAGGAATGGGAGGAAGAGTAAATCCGAATGTTGTGAATGTGGGAAGGGGTGGTGTGAATGTGGTCTACGGTGCAAGAGGGGGTGTCAATTTTGGGCAGAGAGGGAGAGGGAGGGGGAGGGGTGGTTAGAGTGCTGCAAGGCAATGTGCAGCTACGCAGAAATTTACCACGAACAGAGTGGAACATAGTCTGAAGAGGCACCACTGCACGTGAAACTTCTAAGTTGGCTTGATATAAGAAACTTGGAAACTTACTATTGGGAACTTTCCACAATTTATCCGATCCTCATCAGTAGTGCATCTTGTCTCGTTTCTAGATCTCCCCTCTACGGCCTCGAAAGTCCCCTTTCTTCTGTGAAACACTTGACCTACTCTCCCCTATCGCAGCAAATCTGTTCCGGATCATCTCTCGATTTTTGCGAGTCCGTTTGGATATCTTGATTGTACGATTAATTAAAACCAACCAATCAATAGCCGTGGAAGGATCAATTAATGAATGATGTTAAATTTGCTGTCTTTGGTCTCAGGTTTACCTGCTTTGAATATTGAGGGCTGAGGCTAATGTCATAAAGCGTCCTATGTTGTCGTTTAACCTCAGAGCACCTTCGAGGCATCTTTCAGAACTCCGCTCGTGGTTCTAGAAGCGCAGCCAATCCAAGTTTCGATTGCTCAACAGATATTATTGAGTTGATCTTTTGCTTTGTCATTAGGTATCTTCTTGATTTTCCAAGAACCTGGGCCTAAAAAGCTTTTGGGATTTGAAATATGCTGAGTTGGATTTTATAGTCGACTTTCTATATGCAAACTGCGACAACTGGTGCTGCAGAGAACCCTGGGAAACAGTTCAGTGGTTCTTCAAGTTTAGTTCCACTGGTTATTTGGCAAAGACTAGGTCACAACATACCCGTTGTACTATTGGCTGGCACAAAATCGACGCTGATAGCGTACAGCAAGAGGCTACCTGAGATGTAAGTGTGTTCTTACTACTTCAAGCAGGTTACAAACCGAGATTACAGATCTATGCTGCCACTCATCGCGTAGCATTTTTATCTGTATAGAGCAAGGGTTCGTGATCTTCGCTTATTGGGGGCCTTTCCATTCGGCAGAGGCTCGCCAATATAGTATTACGAAAATTGTCAGCTCCCTCTATGATGCGTTGGTGATTTCTGCTCCTTCCCACCTTTACATCAAACTTCTAAGTCTCACTTGTAGTCACTAGCCCTATCAATTATCCCCTGTCTTCACATATGGAGCCTTTGAGTGATTCTCTATGTATAGTTGAAATGAACAAGGAAGGATCTAGATAGTACGAATAGTGAGATTCTTATGACAGCAGATTTTGGTACATCATCAATTTTACGAGAGATTCGGAAGCATAGAATCGTAAGCTGGATCTAACGCGACTAGGAACTACTTATTCTGGTATCTGTTGGGCTCTTTCTGATCAGGTCTACTAAGCATTTATATAATTATTCTCATACCGACAATGCTGGAAAAGACGCATTCAACATCAGTAAGATATTTACGTGAATATAGAGAATTCGAAATTGCTATCGTTGGATCGGGATGCCACTGATACAAAATAAAAGCGGAAGGATAGTGACCCTTGAACAACCAAACCCATCAACGCCTAGAATCATCTGCCACTCGAAAATCAGTTGCATCATCCATATACCGAGCTGTATTTCCAGATGGTAGTCCCAGCCCCCCACTTCCCAGGGGGCCATTGCCAATGGTACGTCTTCCCGTAGCTGATCCGCCAAAAGCAGCGGGGCTCATCGCCCTTATAATTTGAGGATTCGCTTTCGCAAAATTCTCAGGCATTTCCAGTGCATCCACATTGCCATGCATGTCTGTTCGAGTGAAGCGGATCATTCGTCTGTCAGCGTTGGGAGTTTTGCGTCGGTAGTGCAGGAAAATGAGGAGAATAGCCAGTAGGGTGACACTACCAAGGATGCTGCTTATGATTATGCCGGTCTTTTGGATGGTTGTGAGGTTTGGTGCTGGCGCTGGGAGGGGTGTTGCCGTCCTGGTCGATGTGACAGTCGGCGCCGAGGTTGAGATCGGAGTGACAGTCAGGTAAAAGGCGGGAGGATCGACACAGCTCGATTGACAGCCATACCGAGTGAAGCAGCTGCATAAAAAGTTAATTATAATCGCAATCCTTATTAATTGTTTAGTACTTACAATGATTCGTCACTTCCGCAAAATCTTAACGAGTGTTAGTCGGGCGATAACATAGGGAAAGGGCTGCTTTCATACCCATTGATACTACAGCAGCTATGCACTGTGAGCGGTAGACACGTTTTGTTATCGTGCTGCCAGCCGCACACTCCATTTGCACCATATGAAGTCATTATATAAATTCTTTATGCAGGGATCAAAGAATCTCTGCAGAGCGTGCCCGGACTGTGAGAGTGATATAAAGTTGCAAAATACACGAAAGTTTCCCAGCGAACGAACCTCGCAGCTCGGTGTGGGCCTTCCTAGCATTAAATGGCAATATAAAACTCGCCATGTTGAAAGTGATCTTTTGCACAGCACGGAAGACAGTTGCAAGAAAAAAGCTGCTTGGGCAACTTTGCGGGCTGCGCACTAGGCTCAATGTTCTGATGCGAAGTTGAGGAAGGCTAGACATTGGGCGGAAATAGTTCGCGCATGTTTGTAGTTCTGCATGCAGCCTAATTGTTACACCGAGGGCAGAAAAAAAAGACAATGAGGCTACCTCTGCATCAGAAAAGCAATGATGCAATCTTGCTAGAGCTAAAGAAACCATTTCAGCGACTTCTGAAAGACAAAGATTGCATGAATAGACACTCAAGATCAGGTCCAGGTATGTGACTTCAAATACCAAAGAATTTATCGTTGCAAAATAAGTGAAATGGGTTGATCAGTGCGAGAGCTGATAAAAATTAATAAGGCTGCAGGAGGAAAGACAAAATAGTGTATACTGAAATTGTCCTCAGTGTAGGAGAATTAGGTACTTGGCCACCTGGATAGTTAATGAAAACCGGCTGTATCCAATGGTAGGATTTCTGTTGTGCCGTCATACAGCGTTGATCATTCCTTAGCCCTCTTCCTCACCATCAGGATTCTGCCCTAGCACAACACCCAGCCCCACGCGTCCAGCCTGTACTGCTCTCTCCAGTGCCCCCAGCTTCGCTCCAAGAACAAGCAGTGTTGGGTCAGCACTGCTCTCCACTCTAACTTTCTCCCTAACTCTCACCTCTTCCCCTTTATACATAAACACATCATCCATTTCATCATGCTCCAGTCTCCTCTGAGCCCCTATCGCTAGCGCAAATTTATTAAATGTACTCGGTGGCACAGCTGTCGGCTCTAGAACTCTTATCGTAAGAAGTAAGGAGGAAGATGTAGGCTGGAGATGTAAAGATAATGTACTAGGCAAAGTAGGTGTGAATGTCTCTGGATTTGGAATAGTCTCGTTCCAAGGTGGTATCGAGTTTGGAGGAAGTTCTGGGGTGGCTGATGAGGTAGAAGAGGGGTTCGAGGGTGTGAGCAGAGATGGCCCTTTGAGTAATGATAAGGCTTCAAGGAGGATTTGATGTAAGAGGTGGAGTTGGGAGGATATGAAGGGGGCGGAGTGGCGGTCGCCTGTCCAGCGGGTTATGTCGACGCAGTCGAGAGATTGGTTGATAAGGGTTCGGAGGTGGGAGAGGTGGGGTAGAATGAGGGGGTGGGAGGGGGAGAGTGAGAGGTGGAGGTGTGGGTGGGTTTTGAGGCGGAGATGGAGTGTCTAGAGATCATATTAGCTCTATGCTTCATAGCAGACTGTTTGGAGACTTTAGAAGACTCTATATATTTTGTAGAATAATAGAAATGGAGCATACGCCTTTAACAACCCTCGTCCCAACCCGCGTGATATGTCCTTTCACACTTTCACTTCTCGGACTGCTCATCACTAGCGTCGACCCCGGTTCTATCGGTGCAAGTAAAGCGTAACACTCTTCTAAGCCTGACTTCAAAGATATGAGCGTTTCCTGCAAGGAATCGAGAAGCCAGGACAATTCGCGCGCCTATCAGATATGCCAACGTTAGCTATGTCTAGCAGCGCAGTTTGAACAAACACACCGTCGACTCGGCTTCCGCCTTCTTCACTTCATCTGTAGGTAGGTAGGGAAAGACCGTAGTCGCCATGTTTATTCATATGTATGGGAATAGATATGTCAATATTAAGTGATATTGTGAGCTTGAGCTGGTGTGATGAGGTTGTCGAAGGTCTGGATAGCTAGTCATGGAGATGTAATGGCAAGCCCTGTTGCGAGTCATGTCCCGGACTAATCCATGACATGCCGAACAGCTTCACGTCTCTTCTCGAAGTGGCAACGCGACCTGAATTCTCAAAATCCAGGGCAACTCCACCACTACTCTCCCTCGCAATGGATTCTGCACCAGTACCGCAACCCGGTGTAACCCAAAATCCATCTACAAATCCAACTTCCAAATCAACAGCACAGCACAAAAAGCACTCCCGGTTACCTCCTAGTAGGTATTTCCACCCCTCCTCTCTTCTCATCTACTAACCACCTAATTCACAGCACACAAAATCTCCAAACGTCCTCTCCTCCACCCTGCAATCTCCTCCCCCTATTCCCATACTACCCACTCCCAAAAAATAATCTACATCTCCCACTCAACCCCCTTCATCGCAACCATAAAACGCACCCAGAAGTACCTCCTCGCCATTCAAAACCGCACCACCCAATCCTCCACCACCCTTCTCTCATCCTCCCTCCGCAAACCCCACCCTAATCAAAAACACAAAAATAAAATTGAAAACCTCCGAACTCTGTTACAGGAAGGAAACGACGCGGAGTTTTTAAAGAAGGTAGAAAGGGATGTAGTACAGCAGGAGAGGGAAGACGAAGAGGAGGTAGTGCTGAAAGCAACGGGGAAGGCGATAGAGCGATTGATAGGGGTTGCGGCTTGGTTTATTGCTGAGGAGGGGGGAGCGAAATATAAAGTTGAGATTAGGACGGGGAGTGTTGGGACCGTGGATGATGTTGTTGCAAGGGGCTCAGAGGAGGGAAGTGCGAATGTGGACGTTGAGGAGAGCAGGATTAGGAGGGTTAGTTGTTTGGAGGTTGGGGTTAAGCTTCGGTGAAAGTGTGCGCTTCTAGACTCGAAATTAGACCACCAGAAAGAAATCGTCGATGAGAGGGCTTTCTGGAAAGAGGTTTACCTGCTGCTGGTAGTAGCACTTTGGCCGTATTGGAAGATGGGCAACCTTTATCGCCGACCAAACAAGAATTCAAGGGTATGAGAACTGTAGCATCGAGGTCCATCACCATTCACCAATAGGCTTTAGTCTAGGGATTGTTAGCTGGATACCTAGGGGTGGCGTTATTGGAAGGCCATCACCCTGGACCCCACAATTGGTACAAGTACACTCACCTTACTGGGGTGGGGTCTAGGTCACAACAATAATTGGAGATCTTCATATCAAGATCCGAAACATGCGCAACAATTGTCGCTGTGGGCTACGACGTGGACATTTATCAATCATCACATTCGACAATGAATGTCATTGAAGCGCAACATCCTTGCTATACCTAGTTCTATCTGCCAAGGACTTCTCAACCACTAAACTCTGCTACAACCTTATGGCAGCAGACATCGACTGTTATTACCTCCATTATCACCATCGCTACTAAAAAACAAAATACGGAATTTCAACTTTCGATTCATTTTCAAGGAACCACACCTCCGGCTAGATAATTCCCACTCTAGACTCATGTTCCAACCAAACTGAGCGAAAAGCTCTTTGATTTTTCGTAAGGTGCCGGTTCTTAAACACTAACTATCGACCTTTGCTTTGGTAACTCTTAGAGACGCAGCGCCTGTAAGGCCTCTGCCTTCACTTTGCATCGTTCATCTGAATGGTCATTCTGATTACAATAATCACAATGGTATAGTGTCATCCTTGCCGTATACTTATTCTTTTGATCCGAATGAAGACTCCAGCAGCCATCTTCGATGCGACCAAGGCGCTTGCAGTGGTCACATTGTATATTCTTTAAATCTTGGTGAAGGACGAAGCAGTCTTTGGTCATTTGATCAGCATCTGCAGAAATCTGTTCCGGAATTGGCAACATAGGATTTGGATTTGAGCTACAGCACGTGGTACTGGAATCCCGACGTTTTTCCGTGTCGTAGATTGGGCCTTCCTTGCTTTCGATTGAGTTGCTAACGGCTGGAGTTGGGGCTCTGTTGATCGCGGAGAAGTCCTTGGACATCCATTGATAGACCTTCTCTATCATCCAAATTAGATTCTCTCCTTGTGCGAGTGAGGCAAACGGTTCAAATTGGGTCATAAAATACTCCGTTATTGGTGACTGTCGATCATTGATTGAGAAAGTAACGAGGGCGAGATGAAGCATGCTGACGAGAACAACCTCATAGTCGCGAGTTTGTCCAAGCTCAGCCATAATATCGGCCAACTCGTCCTCTGCTTCTTCGAGTTCTGTATTCTCGTCAGCTTTGAGTTCACCGGAGTGAATGGACAGTGACCTCTTTCGTAATCATGCGCGTGATACGTATGTTGGTTAGGCATTGCATTACTGGGATCTGTATCGTTCTCCCAATCCAGATGCTTTGGATTGGGTAAGATTCCCCCTTCTCTGATGAGGAAAGCATAGGTCTTCTCTTGGGCCTTTTCGTGTAGAGCTTCGACCAGACTGCGTGCCTTGTGAGCAGCGCACTCGTGTTTTAAAACTCTTTCGCTTTGCTCTGCCAAAACTTTCTTGATATCAACAACAAGTTCGGTTGCTGACAGGTGCTTTGTCACCACTATTTGCACAGCAGTTTCCTATAATATAAAATAAGCATATTTTGAGTCGACCCATCGAAAGAGTCTTACACTAGGGAATAGCAACAACGGCTGCTGCAAACGAAGCGCGTCTATCTTCTGAATGATACCAGCGAACTGATACCACTCAGGGTATTTCTTCTTTGCTCCTGCTGAGCTATCTACATCCATGTTTTTAGACATCTTTGTTGGACACTGTACTAGGGTCGTTGGCTGGTATTGAGAGACGACTGGAGGAAGAGCTGCAAAGGTCAGATGGGGAGGTAGAGCTGGAAGGAAGGAAGGCCATGCTCACCTCACCTACACACTAGGAAAGCGCAACTGCAAGTGAATATCAGCAATTACTTCAAGAAAATTTTTAATTTGGGAAGGAACAACAACGGATGTGAAGGTGACATAACAGGGGAGTGCACTCGACAGCAAAATGCAGAGGAGAATTCAAATGCTGGCTGGACAAACATGACAGAGATTAAATCCTGGTGTATTCACCTGAGCGGATACCAGCTGGTTCGTGATGGGGTGTGTTGCCGATGGAATGGGAATACATACTGTCCTACCCTTCCCCACGAGAAAGTACTGTTGTTGATCCCACGAGCCTACTATGTGGTAGGTCTCCAAGCGCGTCGTGAGACCAACGATGGACTGTTGCTAATGGTACAGTCCTAAATTGCAATTGAGATTCAATCAGATGTTGATGGAGGAGGCAAATCCACGATCGAAATCTGAAGGGAGGCCTTTATTAGATGGGTCACGAGACTTGGTTGGTGCAGTTCTACCTTTCCTTTCTGAGCAGACAGCATTGGGTGAATTAAACTGTTTATATTTGAATGATTAACATTTGTCAAGTCTGATCAGGTATATAAAGAGACCGTTACGCATCCAAGTAGAGCATTCAGAAGAGTGGTTCTATAGAAAGACTAGCCATTACTGGTTATAGATCTTGTTACTGTGTTAGATCTTCTAGGGAATCATACACATATCATGGTTTTCTATAAATGGGCCAGAATAAAAGAATATGCCGCAAATTTCAATTCAACACAAACAGAGACTTAAAAGGCATCACTTCCTTATCCAAGCTTGCACTCTTAGGCAGTACTTGGACGCTAATTCACACTTGCTCCCAGTAATCTATGCTGACTAGGTTCGCTCTCAGCAAGTTTCAGTATCTTCCATAGTGCTGTGTATACTGCCTTTTCATTCTACCTTCAATATCCTCGGGCGGCTCGTCTAGGAGGATGCCTTGGTTGAACTTTAACAGGGGTTGCCCCTTCACCTCTGATTCTCTAATCGACTACGCATTTCGAATGCTAACCTCTGGTATTTTTGCTACACACTTCCAATGTGTGATATTTTCAATCATTGAACGAACAGCATTATATCTTCAAACACCAGTAAATTCTGTCTGACGTCGTGGATCCTTCTCGCAAATACTCGCTTCTTCCTTCGTACTTTCGTGGGAGCGTAATTATATCTCGCTGGCAATTCATGTATTAAAAAGTCGTCAACTATTGGTCGGAGCTCAGCGGTCAAATAAAAGGCTCTGTCGCCTGCCCATTTGTCTAGAGCTGTTGTTGGAAATAACTAACATGGGCTCATAGCGGTGTCAACTTTACACGCTCCTTGATGGTACGATTAGGGTCATAATATAGGCTGGAACGAGGATAAAAAACCCTGCTTCTTGATCATGCATAGCGGAGGACACCTTTGGTCTCAGGATTTGCTCAGGATTCCAATTCTACGTTATCTAATGCCATTTCCAGCTAAAGCTTTAACTGTGACTCGTCTACCATTGGAATTCACTCAAGCTCTTCCTAGGCAACCAAAATCCGCAGAGTGGAAATTCATTTGGGTGACTTTATATTACTAAGTTATGAGCAGTAGCAGTCAACCTTAACTTTCGTTTTCGAGCTGGTGCAAGACGAACAGTATTTCAATAACCAGTGAGGGAGAGGCTAATACACTCGAAACATCTATATCTGTTGGACCAGGGAGCATATATGAGGCTGAATTGCTTGCCAATTGCACAGATGAGTTGGATTAGAAACATATTATTGATTCTTAAAAAACTATACGTGTGTTTTGCTATTTATATGGTGGAGTAGTGGTTGTGGCGCTAGACTCACAGAGGCGGCGCTTGGAGTCATCACTTCTTACGCTGGATGTGCATACCTAAGGAAGAGACTTGAAAACGTTCAAACTGCTTCCAATGAATTCAACTGATAGTTAGTACTAAAAGTGTGGAGGATGGCAACCCGGCGAACTTATGAAGTTTTTAGGTATTGAAGCATTTTTGTCCCTGGAGGCTTTTCTTCATTCAATATAAGATCATGTCACCCTCAATTCCTCATCCGTACACTCTAGAGAGTCTTGAACGTTACTACATATCCATATGCAATATCTTCTGCCTCGCCCTCCTCCCCGCTTGCATCTCCGAAATCTCACTATCAGCCTCCTTCAGTCCTCCAGTAGATTTATGATAACCTTTGATCACATTGACAGAACTTAGGCAAAAAGCATAGCACAACCTATTACTCGCCCCAGTGTTCATACTTGCCCATTATCAAGTTAGAATTTCCCTCCACCGCTAGAGAGAGCTCACAATCACCTACCTATCCCGGCGCACAATCAGCTTCGTCAACCCAGCAAGGGAAGAAGCAGACAAAATTGTCGCCAAATATGTGAACTTCATTCGGAACCATAAGAGGCCCACTTTCTTTCAGAGGAAAAGGAATAGTCGGGAGAACAAACCCATCAGGAAGATCTACGCAGCAGGCAAAATATGGTTTCGTGTTGCTTCCGAGGTTTTTATTTTCCTTGGCCCCGAGGAAGTCAGCCAAACGAGATCGTGGTTAGCGACGTAGGGAAAACCCACAAATCCATCCGGACAATTCTGCTTCTCTTTCCAGCCAGGTAGCAGACATTTCAAGGTATTTGAAGTAACCAAACTCGTATTTTCTGTAAATGTATAAAGAGAAAGAGCTTTGCATTCTTTCATGAAAAACTTTGTGTCAAAGAGCTCTTGGTCAGATACATTTTGGCAGCATGCGTAAAATGGGTTTTCTGCATCTGCGAGATTCTTATTTTCCTATTGGAAAGTTAGCACTCCAAAGCAATCATCGATAGTGTTAGAGCTTACGTATCTGTCCGGGCAATCTTGCTCTTCTTTCCACCCAGGAAGTAGACAATCCATGGAAGTCGAAAAGTGTAAATCAAAAGTTCCCAGAAGGGGGGTGTGAGAGATAGTTTTGTGCTTTTGCGGCTCAATTTCATTAAGAGCCTCTTTTGGGATCACTTTACAGCAAGTCCAACAGCCGGTAACCCTAGCAGGATGCTAGGAAATACTAGCATAGTCTAAACAAAAGAAGGTGCATATCAAGAAATATGTTGTAAAACCTTGCCCACCCTCCCTACCCCTCTAACAAGGTTTGCTCCCCACCTGATAAGTATTTCCCCTTGTTATACATTCCATCTTTGGAAGTCCCACATCGCCACCACTCTCCACAGGCTCAGATAACAACAGCACCGCCTCTGTCCAACCGACTCTTTCTTCCTCCTCTTTCTGGGCCTTACAACATGTCCAGCACCTGAAGTCCTTGCTATTTCGCTTCGGGACCTACAACCGTCTTTAAAATCATCAATTTTCTAGATACATGCATAGAAAAACTTACCATCCCATTCCGACAAGGTATTTTGGCAGGGGCACAGAAAGGAACGTATAAACATCCGTCCTTGTCAAGCCAGATATCTTCACTAGCGGAAGCTACTTCTAGAGCTGCAGAGACGGCATGTTTACCTCGGGCAGTAGTTGAGGCATCTGTAGTGCAGCAGGTCCAACAGTTATTAGGATTTTGGGGGACCTGAGGAGAGTGTTAGTAGGGGACGGAGCGGAGATTATGGTGCGAAGGACATACCCAATCACCATGACAGGGGAAAGGCTTTTCTGAACAGACTGGGAGTTGAAGACAGTAGTAATCTCTAAGGGATAGAGCTCCATTATTAATAGATATGTCGATTTGCAAAGGGTTAGGTACTGCTGAAATGAGCCTGCTGAGAGCGAGGGCGAGGACGAGGAAGAGGAGAGCATTGGGGTGCATTTTAGTGACCCCGTGAGCTGTAGGAACCCAGTATGAAATTTGATCTAAGTGGGAAAACACTGAGAGGAAAGAAAGACATACGAGGGTCAAATGGCGAGAAGATGCTACAATTCTTCACTATCTAATTCATGACTAAGTTGCTTTAATATTGTGTGCCATGATCTGCAGGTGTGCTACACGAAGGTTATGCTGAGGGTAAGGCCGTGGAAAAGGATGGCAGCACCAATAAAATGCTTGTCCTACTGGCGTCCTCACATAAGAAATGATTTGCATTAGAAAGCGTGTTGTGCTGTCTCATTTCTTAATAGTGTTTACGTAGTTGTGGGGGTTGCATTAAAAAAGGTGACCACCGTAGGGATTTGGTGACCCTGCGGATTTTAACAGGCGCATGCTGTAGAGGGTGATTGAAGTTGCCATGGATGCATATACAAGAGATCTGTGAGAAGAAAATCTTTCATTAAACAACGGAAATTAAAGTATGAAGTTAGACCAGCCAACTCACGTGAAAGACCAGATGCCAGCACATTTGGTGACTCTCGCCTACGAGAATACAAAGCACTTTTGTGACGGAGATTTGGCAAGAATCATCTGATAAAATCCTCCCTATGATACTGCACCTATTATAGCCTGCCCTCCTCTGACCGAGATCCATCATATAATTATCAAAAATAGTTTCTTCTCTCTTTAATTCGGAGGTATGGCTAATGGAACACTCAATGGTTGGGCGGTGTGTCAGTGGGCTTGCTCTTGACTCCGTTCCTCTCGCCACTCGTTATGATCATCGCCCAGCTGAGAAGGTTCAACTCGTGGACCTTGGCTATGGCTTCCATTTGCAATAGCCGGGGTCGCGGTAGTATCACTAGGGTTGTCAGTATACGGCTCCTCCTGTATGTTGGCCTCAATCAGTCCACGAGTTGTAGTTCTGTTGTCCTCCTCATCGTGGTGTGGTTCGCTAGCAAGACGCTTGAAGTGTCGAGTCCATCTTGCGGTGGTCCAAGTATTGCTAGAGAGGAGACTTATGATTGACCCTGCCTAGAATATGATGGTAGTCAGTTTACGGGTTCGTTGTGGAGCCTCGGGTGGGACTTGCCTTCACGATGAAGACTAACAATGCAACAAGGAGTAGCAGGCCAGCATTCACCTGCTCTGCTTTCCTCCATTGTCCAAAACAGCTCTTGTTCCTTTCATATCTTGTTGCACAATCAGACGCTGCATTTTTGGGAAATGGATAAGCACGATCCACAACGCTATTGAAACCACAGCAATTGAAGCTATCTTGTATCGCCTTGATTGCCTCTTCATTCTTCTCTCGAAACATCTTCTGCCATTGATCATTCAATCCGCACGATAAATTGGCTGGTGGGATCATATGTGTTAATGCCAGGGTAGCAACAATGGTTTCGTAGATTAGTTGGAAGCCGATGACAACAACAAGGGGGATAGCTAGTCGGTATGGTTCACTCCGGCTCGATCGCTGGATAAAGTTGTACACGCCTTGTGTTGAGATACCGGTGATGAAAGGCAGGACGATGGTAAATAATGCCAAAGCCTGAGGAACGGGTAGATGGAGGAAGCGAATTTGAGAGAAGGCATATCTAGATAAATATTTAGTAGTATACCTAAGTAATAGCTATCATACTATCTCCAGAGGTGCCGAGGAAATTGAATAAGATTTGTGCTCGCTGTTAAATGAAATGTAGGTAATGAAGCTTCATAGCCTTGCGACCACATGTAACTAAGTAAAAAACCAGACCTACCCGGCAATACCTGTTAACACGAGTAGAATCTGGGTGTATCAGCATAATAGAATAAGTGTTATCAAATGGATAGCAGCTCACGATGGGACCAGCTAGGAGAAGAAATTTCGGGAGGGAGGAAGCCATATTCAGGAAAATGCAAACAAGGTGACAAACAGGAAGCAACAGATTAAAAAGATGATACGCAGAATGTTGATGAATGAAACTCTTGTTACTGTTGATAATCCCGTGTTGTGACTGGAAGCTGTAAACAACAATTGTGGTGTGAGAAGCGTCGGAAATGTCGATCAGGATAAAGTAGAGCCACCCCCTCCCTAATCAGTCTGCAGCAAGACAATAAAATCGACGTTGTAGCCGCCAACAGCAAATAAGTGAGCTCCAAAGAGGGGAAGCTGCAGAAAACCTTGGCAGTTACTGTCCCAATAAGGCTTGCACGTGATCATGATTGCCCCTCCAAAGTGGTGCAGCTCTTCTCCTGTCAACCAACCTCGTTCCAGGTCGCATTCACCAATTGCCATCACTTATCGGAGACAACCACACTGTCGCGATCACACGACCATCCTGGATCACGAACACAAAAACATCAAAGGCTTCATACAGTCCGCAAGAAGGGAGAGACAACTTCATAGGGAAAAAGAAGTCTTTGCGCCAAAGCACTACCGTAACCATGCAGGCTATGCCAGATTCGCGCCAGCAGAGCTTCGAGGAGATTTATGGCCCACCGGAGAATTTCTTGGAGATAGAAGTAAGTGTTTAGATCCCTTGTATATCCTATTCGAAGCTCTGTAGACCTTAGATAGCGCTACAATTTAGCACCTTTCCAAAGCCTCGTATTTAACCTACCGTCACAGGTTCGAAATCCCAAGACTCACGGTATGGGTCGCAACATGTATACTGACTACGAGATCCTTTGCCGAACCAACATTCCAGCTTTCAAGCTCCGTCACAGTAGTGTGCGCCGCCGCTATTCAGACTTCGAATACTTCCGTGAGATTCTCGAGCGCGAGTCTGCGCGAGTTACTATCCCTCCTCTACCAGGAAAGGTTTTCACAAATAGATTCAGCGATGATGTGATTGAGCATCGAAGGGAGGGCCTACAAAGGTTCTTGCAGATTGTAGTAGGACATCCACTGTTGCAAACGGGTAGTAAAGTATTGGCTGGTTTCGTACAAGGTGAGTTGAAGACTTCCGGTTTTGTTTGCTTTTTCTTGGAATGTAAAAACTGTTGGGAATCGCGAATTGCAAAAGGCCGACTAACAAGACTTTCCAGATCCAAATTGGGATCGTAACGCATGGTGAAGTTTAGCAGATACTGACGAGGCAACGGGCAAGCGTAGACCGAGGAAGTTGCGGAAGCCACGACCAAGCACGATGATAATGACACAACAGCACGACCTTTCACTATTGCAAAAATCGCATACACTTTAAGCAACCAGGAGCGCAAGTTCACACATATTATTGGGGGAATCGGAATTACTGGCTGCAAAGGGTGGAGCTTTATTCAAGAGGCATCAAGGATTATATGTATTTTCAGGAGTATAATGGTATGATGAATTAAAGCGTTGACTTATTGCTCTTCATGGGCTGAGTACCTGCGAGGGAAAGGTTCAGCAGGTTTTACTTAATTCGTATTATAGGCTCTGAATTGTGGAATCTGCAAGTTCGATGAGTGCTTTCACTTTCTATAAATATTGTTTGCACTAAGTAAAATATGGATTCCCTCGGGCGCTATAAATCTTCGATCTCTTTAGTTCCTGTCGGTACAAACAAAATGTGGCATCGCGGAGACGACGTGCATGGGCTGCGATGACCATCAACGTCTCCAAGCAACAGCATGGAAAGTCCGGTTTCCTTCGAATCTTGCCTATCCTCCAATTCCACGACCATGCCCTCCCTTTCAGACATGACAGTATATGTTTATTCACACCATATGCTGCTGCTATTCAAAAATTCGTTCATTATCATTCACTCGCCATTTGAGTTTTAGCAGATCAGTTCTCTAAACCCTGGCCTTATCTTAGAGCTGCCGGTTTTACACGAACTAAAATGGAGTGTTTTTGGAAGTCCGTACTTGGAATGCACGTCCACTTTCGCGATCTTCCCTGTTAGTTTATACAAAGTCTATAGAATCTAGCAAAGATAATAATATAGACAAAATCTAAGGGAAGAACCTCGAATCGTTACATAAGTCTATTTCTACTTGATGCGTAGCACAATTTTATTAGGGCTTCTTGTCAAAGACTTTTAGTTTATTTCCTTATGCGATAAGAATCTATATGCTATTCTACTTCCAATATTCTAGGTTCTAACAAAGATGAAAATCAGAGATAGCCCGATAGACAAGGCCTTAAATCATTACATTGTGAGCACATCTCGACTTAGTTTACTTTCTGTATTGCGATGACAGTGACTGATACCAGCAGTTTTCATAAATTCAGTGAATCAGTTTGACATTTGGAACTTAGTCTTAACGTATTCATCAAAGTCAAGACTTGAGCTCCAGGAGTTACTCTAGAAATGGAAACTATCACCTGGGTCCGGCAAACCTTCCTTGAAATTCCCGTTGCGAAAGGCATTTATGCCTAGGCAGATCCAGCTTGAGAACTCTCCTTTCTAATATCTTCCTGTGCCAAAGCAGAGTTGCCTAAAACTGCTTGGCCCTTTCTTTCTAATTCCACAGCCTCAATATCGTCGAAAGTGCTACTAAGTTAATCAAGAAAATGGCTACAGTAACTTTAGAGACCCGCTGTGGGATAGAGGGGAGGAAGGGGGGGCATAGATCTCATGAGAATTCTTGTGATAGGTATAATCCTTTTGCTAGGTGTCCTCCAAACAATCTCATGATGATCACAGCTTCTACCGACCAGCAAATATTTTAACCTCGCACAACGAATCTCCTGTTATTCCTTCCTTAGTCGTTTGGATTGCTAGTACCACCACTCGAGAAGCGACCAAGGCAGCACCAGGCACCACAATGGCAGAGGGTTGAGCTCAGGAGGAGATGATTACAGGTACGGTCAAGCCGAGGATTATTTCCTACACTCCTCGAAACTTACCCTTTTAGGATTTTTTTGTCTCGTCTTCGACTACACGGGAACTCAGTATTGAGGCCCAATTCAAACTCTTCAAGATCAGCAGAGGAATGGCTGCTTTGGCCGGAGAGTGCTCTATGGAATGAACCCATCAAGGCAGCAACTTACCTTTAGCAAGCATATCAATAGGCTTTTATAGGGAATAGAGGGTCAATTTTTAGAAACACGACTCCTTTTTATACACTCTATGATTTTATTGAGAGTTTTTATATTTATAACGCTTATATAGCTTTAGAAAGTTCCAATATTATAAGTGGGGCAATTATAAAAGCCGCCTGAATACGGCTAGTGTTCCCAGTCACTTATATTATACGGTAGGATCTTCTATGATAGGCTAGAGTTAGTACAGGTCGAATAAGAATAGCCCTCGTCAAAGAAGCCGCTGGAGGATATAGAGTAGATATTCCTGCTCTTTGAAAACGTTCCGAAGTAGAGAGATAGTAAAAACTTTATAGCTTAAGCACTGCTTAAAAGTAAGCCCCGCAAAAACTGTGCAACTCCCCTTCACAGTGATTTGGAAGGGGTATGTAATTGGTAGAAAGATTCATATAAATCATAGATAAGAGTATTTGCTTTCTATCCAGCACAGCCCAATCTCTAGTGGAGAATGCCAACGCAATATTACACTATTGTACCTCCCGGATAGACAACCATCTAATATACACACATGGCGCCAATATATTTAATCCAAGAGAGAAGTAAGTCTATGCCGTCCATCTGACTGTCCAGTCATCCTACTCCATTTTTGTACACGAACGCCGCCGAATGCTTTACATAACATGATTGTACAACATCGTACTCCTTCCCAGTGTTATCCTTTATTTTCCATAGAGTGGTGTATGCCAGAAGTTGATATTATTCGGCATGGAGAAGTTTCAAGATGCCTTCATACATGCCGAACATGATAGCTGCACTTGGCACCGTTCGAAGTAAATGTGGTGTCAGTCCACCGTACATAGCTACCATACCTTCCTCCTTCCAGACGAGCTTGAAGCATTGGACTAGGCCGGTATATTTTGGTTGTCCGTTTTCGAGAGGTGCTTGTCGAAGTCGTGTTCGTGCAACCTAAAAAGCAGTTAGACATAAACTTCGTAGAAGTAATGGAATAAGGGCATACCTCATGAGGATAGGTAGCAAGAGCTGCAACAAGCTTCGCGCTACCTGCAGCTCCAATGCTCCCCGTCCAGCTCACAACATTATCCCACGCTGTCCGTTCTCTGCCACTGGTAATGATCTTTTCCTCCCTTTTCGCCAAGCTCTTCTTCATTTGCTCATACAGCACCCATTGTAGCGTACTCTCGGTGACACCCAAATAGCTCGCGCTCATCCCCTTATACAAACCCCTGATCCCCTCCTGCCTCACAACCTGCTTTATACAATCCCAGGAATTCTTATATTTCCTGTGCGCTATTCCTCCAGTCCTCTCTACAACATTCTTATCTAGCTGAAGCCTTGTCTTAATCAACCAGATCGGATTCGTTGCTGTACTCGTAACGATTCCTGCCAAGGCAGCAGCGCAGAGGACGACCCAGGCGGATTCCTCTCCATTATTAAAATTATTGGAAATTATCCGCTTCCCATTGCCTACGACAAAAAAGTTGATTGAACGCGCTGGTACAACTCCTATTAAATTCGGACCAAGACCTTTGAACAGTGCGCGCCAGCCTTCAACTCTATGCACCGAGCCTAATATCTGAAATGTTTCTCTGAAATGTAGGAGCCCGCTTCGGAAAGCATTGAGATGTGCGTGTGGAGAGATACCCTTTGCCAGGCGCGACTGGGCGAGTTGATTTTGGTAGAAATCCGATTGTAATCGAGTCTTCAGAACATCAAGGGGGGCCGTTAAGGTCGCGGCGGTCATTCCTCCAACTCTAAAATACAAATCAGATTAAAATATACAAGCCGTGGATACAAAAGGAGAACACACCCTCCAGCAACAAAATGCGCCCATGACTTCGCAACCGGCGCCGGCTTTGTCGCTATTGAAGAAACATATCTACTCTTTGGGGCTCCCAGTTCTCCAATCTCTCTTGACTGTAAAATATGCGATGAGTTGAGCTGTGGCCGGGCCCGGTCTGCAGCTGGGGAATTTGCAGTCGTGGTATTCATGAAGGTGCTTTTACGAGAACCTCAAGTTCTCGGAAGATTTGGGAATAAGGAAATGGGGTAGATGGCTTGAGATTATGGCACTTCGTATCATATCAAGATGAAAGGTATCGTATCTGGGGAGATGGCGTGGTAGATGTCGTCGTTGCGTGCTGAAGAGAAATGTACAATTTAGTATTTGCTAGACATGACGATTGGAAAAATCGTGCGCCACACGGAAATCAACCGCGATTTACGCGTGCGCTAGCGTGGGAAAGGAGGTGGCGGCCCCGGTTGGATGGCTTAGAGAAAGGGGCATCGTCAATGCATCATGAAATTTGTGAAAATCATGAATTGAGTCTAAAGATGCACGAGTATTCTATTAGGTGCAAGTAATTTCATTGAAATGGGACTCCTTTGCTACTCCTCTAACTCCGGGCATATGCGCCAGAAGTATTTTCTCAAAGTCTGCCGGTTCCATATAGTAGCAGCCCAACGTAAAAGGCCATACGCCATGCTCACCACCCAAATAGAGGCCATTACGATAATCATACATGAAGGCCCTTGTTGAAATATGAGCCATACCACTAACCCCCCCCCCCCCCTTCTTACCCCTCTCTCAACTTTTCCCCAAGACTCTCGCTGTCAATAAATTCCATATTTGCCGGCTCTGGTTCATTTATCAGACTCTACTCACCATCAGAGTCGGTGATGACACGAATAGTGCATTGACTTTGGTTGCGGGATGAAGAGCCCTCCTTGACTGGGTAAGCACTTCGAACTACGCTCTTCTTGACAGTTCGGCGGCCAACGGATGTCATTTTCTCAGGAGTTGTTGAAGCGCTCGCACTCGCCATGATTGCCATGTTTGATTTGCGAGGGGTTGATTGCTTGCCATAAGTTCTTAAGCCTTTGGATTTTGGGGTGACGCGAATTGAATTGGAGCTGCTTCGGCTGCCGCCAGTGGTAGGACGTGAGCTGAGGAAATTCATGGAAGCACTCTTCTTGACAGCCTTAGCAGCATCTTTGACGACTTGCATACTGGCTGACGAAGCAGATCTCTTGATACCCTTCATTTCCTTTATCTTGCGCTTCTTCGGGCTGCGTGGCTCGTCATCGTCATCTCCAGCGAACAACTCCATCAACTTTCTCTTTCCCGCCTTGACCCCTGCGAATCCGGCTCTGACAGCATCCTTAATAGTCTCCTTGACCGGCTTCGGGTCCTTGGGTTTGGGACCGAGGACACCACGGCAATTATCAGAACCACATCGACACTCTTGGACGTTCTTAGCGGAAAATGGATCAAAGTTGTAATCATAGGTCAGCTCGTCACCACTCATGATTGGGCTGTCTCCTGCGAACAAGGCCATACGAGGCTTGCCACCAACAATCCATTTAACCATTCTGCAGTTGGGTTTGCAAGAGTGGTTAACGAAGCGAGCGATGCTGCCCTTGGTGCCATCGAGAATCATATTTTGGTCGAAAGACATGAGATAGTAGCACTAGGTATAACACGTTAATTACTATCAAGGAGTGTATACGATTTATCACGTACCTCATTATTTTTATAATCCTCGTTCATGCGTCTATCACACTCATCTTCTGTGATAATCTCTCCAGTGTATTCGACGATGATCTGGTTAGCTTCGAAACAGCGATTGCTTCTGACGCCATAGCCTCGATCAGGGGTCTTGACAACCTCTACACCAATTCTGTATTTACCGCCGCCTTTTCGACGCTCCATCAATGTAGCGAAGGCACGATTGGTACAGCAAGACTTGCCGGTATTACAGTTCTCATCATCACACTCGTAAAGCATGATCCTGTTTTGGCAACGTTCATCACATCCGCTTTCTGGGGTGCAAACACACTTGGAGGAAAAGCTATCAAAGATATCTGCTTTCTTCCATTGAGCAGCGGCATCACCAACAAAGCGGTCTTCAGAAAATTAGTAACATACTATCAGAAACTTAGACGAAGGAACTTACTGGTTGACGTCTTCTTCCATTCGTCAGGCTTAGGTTGTCCTGGGGGCAGTGGGCTGCATACATCGAAAGGGAGCTTGAAGTCTCTCCCCTGTTCGAGGAGAAGTCGACCACGAAACATTGGCAGAGGCATGACAACATTCGCGTGACTTCCTTTCATATCTTCGCCTATCCCCTTGTCGTCAGGTATTTCCGGCTCTCCTGGTTGACCAGCATATAAGCCCTTACTCAACCAAACTTTCTCTCGCCTGCCATTGACAAGCTTTTTCTCCACCGGCTTTGACTCCTCTTGTATCTTTGACTTAACTATCGCCACCTCCTCCGTCTTTCTCTTCTTCTTTGGAGGTTCGTTGGCGGTAACTAATTTCCCATTGCTCCAGACCTCGTGAAAAACCGGTTGCTCGTCAATGTGTAAGAACTCTTTTGTATCTGCTAGGTTTCGCAGCTCTCTAGGGACTTTAGAGGAGGCGCCAAATAGTTTATCGTCGATCTTCTGTCGGGTTCTCTTGCCTAGAACACTAAGCCTCTTCGACACTGTTTCTGGCTTTTTGGGAGCTGGGGGAAGAGGTCGCGCAATAGGAACGGATTTGCGTCTTTGTAGATCTAATTTTTTGATAGGAGCTTTCTTCGCGCTGCTGGATAATCCCATCTGGCTCTTCGATCTAGGTAGCTTTTTGAACGACCACTGCAAATCTAGCACCTCAATGCCGTCATTGAGCATCTGGTCTACCTCTGCTTCCACTGGATCACTGTGCTCCTCTTCTAGATCTTTGGGAGACTCAGCAGGTACACTAGATCCTGAATTATCAACAGGCTGCACAGGCTCACTCGCTGCTGTAAGAGTCTGCGCCAATTGTACCTCAGTCAGCGTCTTGCGACGCGCCTCTTTTTGTAGGTTGATTGTTTTGCGACGCTGAACGGCAGCAGCAGCAGTCTCTGGGTCTTTATCATATTTCTTCGGTGCGTGAATTGCTGTCCCTGTCAAGACCTTAACATTGTATGTGGCAATTGAAGGACGCGCGCGGCGACTGCGACCAGTCTGTTCGGCTATCGGAAATTCGGATTGGGGTGGTTCAGCCTGCATTTTCGATTGCTGCTCAGCAAGAGATGGTGCGCTTTGTTTTCCAACATTGGGAGAGTTGGAAGCAACACTAACACTATCGCCAATACTAGTTGGAGGTGTGGATGAGGAGGATTGTATGTTCGAGCTGGCGACGGCGTCAACAGTGATGGTGCTTTGAAAGGACTCTGGAGAGGTTCCACGCGTCATCTCTGTTTGGGGGGCTAAAGCGGTGGAGGCTGCCACGCCTGAGAGAAATGAAAGCGCAGTGTTCATTTTGTTGTTGTGAAAATAAGAACTTGGTGATCCATTCGATTCAGAGACGCGTTCTAGGAGAAGGCTCGCAACCGAGTGGATGGTGGTTGATGGGTCGCAGGCAGGAACACCCAGCTGTAGTGGCGCAAAAGATTCAAAGAGTCTCTTAGACTTCGCGGATCGCAAATGTAAAAGACGAGGCGATTTGCGCAGGCGCCAATGCTAATTGAGGCCCAAGTTGTGTTGTCGTGAGGTCGATGCTGTAAGCTTGGGCGGGGAGGGATGTTGTTAGAAGAAGAAACCCAGCCACGCTTGTCTCCTCGCGCTCGCCAATGAAAGACCACTAATTTAATAGTGCGTGCCTTTAGAAAGCACAAAGACAACGTTTCAATATGGCGGGAAGGGCCTACAATATCAAAGCAAATACGATATTTTATTCCCGGTGTGCTTTGTGTGGAAATTCTATCTGAATACAAAGAAACCCAAGATCCGTCAAATTCCTATGACTGAGAGTGACTGCATCTACCTGGCGTAGAAGCAAAGTCACCCCAATCCCATGACTTATAACTATTCATAAACAGGTTCAAATTGCGGCATTTTCAATCCCTTTACGGTCTTCGTTACTGCGACCGCACCGGAGAACGCTATCCTTACTCCAAGACAACGAACTCGGAAACATCAAAGGCTAATGGAACTCTAAACTCTAGATAGCGGAGAGCTTTTCTTCGATTTAGCAGAGCTACTCTCAAGTCCAACTTTCCGACACAGGCATGTCTATTCAAATACTCTAGGTTTATGGGACGTTTGTGACAGGAAGCAACGTTGGCATCTGGCTCGACACTTGAAGATGCGCAACAAGATTGGTGACTGGAGTGAAACACGATGTAGCAAGCACGATTGGTATTAGAAAGGATTAGATTTTGCGAGATGATAACCTTAGATATTGTTGTTGCTGCCTAGCAAAGTGCGAGGGTGGGATGTTCCTTTTTCAACGTCGCCAGATGGTAACCAACATCAGGAGCAAACACTTTCGGCAAACTTAACTCTTGATAGTAGGAACTGTTCTGCATATTGCTAGATCGCTTAGAAATGCTTTGTATCATCTAGCTAACACCTTGTCATTTCTTGTTCTGCAATATTACGAAATTTCTGTTTTGAGTTCGCGACAATTTATCAAGGTCAATGGTGGTCAGGTGATTTGTCAAAATTTCGAGTTTTAATTATAGCCCGTATCAACACTTGCGCATCACATCGTTGTAAAATGTTGCATCAACTTTATGGCTGGATCCTTGTTTTCGTGAGATCTTGATCTATGACACAAGGAAAGGATTTTCTGGTTGCCCAGGTGAAGCCCCTGATCACTCAGCTCGCTTCACCTCAAAAATTAGAAATCCTCACAACACCAGCCTTATTTCGCACTTCTAAGACTGACAGGGCACCCGAGAGCGCTTCTTGGTGGATTCCAGAGCACGGAGTTCAATTATTGTAGCCGTAGTGCTGCAATATTCAGGTGCTCCATCGCTAGTTCCTTGCTCTAGTGGTTGCACCTAGCGATTTTGATGATTTTTTTTATGGATTTCGGTCATTTCGAACACTTGATCAATATTTATGGGGAAAGGGCAGTTACAATTACTACAGTTTCCACTCCATTAAATTCACAAAATCCATATATTCCCTTCGAGTTGAGCTGCTCCTTTGAACATTCGGCACCCTCGATCAAAGTGAGTTCACCATCTCCAGCCTGCGGGGTAGACCTATAACAGGATCTAGCACCTTTAACAGCAACCAACACCTCGCAGTAAATCCTATGCAACAGCGATATGTTCTAATCCAATATGCACATGAAATTCCATCAAATAAAATGAAAATGGTCATATATATGGGAAGAAATACAATACAAACTTGTCGCACCGGCGTCAGTGCCAATCGCATCCTGTAACCAAACACTTCATGGATCTTTCCCACACAGCCGCCCCGACACCATAACAACTTCTCCAAATCACACAGTGTCTAGCAGCACCGTATTATTCTACGATCAATTTCCTTACTCGAAATAAACATTAAAAAAAATTTAAGTGACAGAAGGGAAAAATGGCCAATATGCAATTCATCTTATGAGGAGCCTGGGCTCAGGCCACATGATCCACGTATACTGTAGCACCTTTAGAAATCTCACTCGCGATCCCACTCCAGGATTCTAGTATGTACAGCAACAATAGCTCTCGAAGTCACTATTGCTCTTCCTTGCTTAGTGTCCTCTACCCTGAGCTCCGGTACTCACTCATGCAGTTGCAGCCACAGAAGCTTTATTCTCATACAGCAATATCAATCACTGCAAATCAGAACATCTGAAGTTGCTGAGGTTTTATCGCTCTATTCAATCAAGTAGGTCATCACACTGCCATGTTACTCCTAGGCCAAGATTCTTTTTTGCATCTTTGTGCTCAGATCTATACTCTCTTATGATAGCAGTCATACACCATAATCATACCTAAATTACATCCAGTCTTCCAGAACTAAAATCTGACATCCGTGTCACTGAAAAAGATCCAGAAATTTGGAACTACCATGGTTGGGGAAGGCAGGCTAAGAAATAGGAGGTAAATTTCTACCTTACCAGGTGTACTCATTGGTGAAAGGAAATGTTCGTAGGCCACAATCTTTTTGAGTAAAGAGGAACTGACATTTGAGCTATTTTGTGATCATGAAGTGAATAAATGAAGATTTTTTTAAAAGACAGCTTGCAGACCCGAGTACTAGAGTATAATACAAACCAAGTTTCTTAAGCTCCCACCGCCTCAAAGTCTTACTTTTCTAGTTTTCGCTACCCGCAGTGTGAGGCATGAGGAAATCCAGAACCTGATGTAGGGATACACGAATTGAGGGACAGAATTCGTGTATTTCTAAGTCTAGAAGTAAAACCCACATGGGGTAGGTGCTGTTGGCTTACAAGTAGGTGGGCTCTAGGTGGAGTCCAAGGAGATCTCGGGACACTTGACAATAGGGCATCTTCAACAATATTTGTTTTCAAGTAACAGACCACATTCATACATTGTGAGAGTTACAGACCAAGAATGGCTCTGATGATATAAATTGTCTTTGAGGGGTTCGCTAGACAGCTAGCGCGGAACCTTCACTAAGGAATAACAAGACCCTGAAAACTACCTCTAGGCACTCTGTGATATCATACCATACATAGGACTTCCGAATAATTTATCTCTCGAATCTTTATACTTCACAGCATCTTGAAGTTAGAGCGCTGTCTTCTAGCGTTATGAATAATTGATGCTGGTCCTTCTGTAGCACCCAACAACCCCCTACAGCTGTCTATCACTATCAAGTTTCTAGCCACAGTTGATACTTAAATCAAAACCTTTGGTCTGCCAAAAATACATCATTGGGATTTAATCAGTGGAATTGGATCATGAAATTCCTGACAGATGTTTACACACAAGCTTCTTGATCTCAGTGGCTCTTGACCTAACATGGCAAAGCCTTAAATCGGAAAGTCTCCTTACATCTCTGATGGCCATCGCAGTCTAGTTGTCAAAAATAAGTGAGTTATATCCTTGTACCAATTAAAAAGAGCAAATTGATGATAGTACCTGGTACTATGTAAAGCTCTGTGTAGTCAATTTTACCCATCGGGATTCAAAGCATTATATATCCGGATGTTGCAAGCCTTCCACCTTTGTTGTTGCGCTCAACGAATCATCTCAAAAAGCTAGATGGTCGGAAAAGCATCGGGAATGGCAGGTATTAGACTTCAATTGCATGGTATCGTCGTAGATATTGCGACTTCCTTGAGGCCTCAAAGTTCGAGGTAAAGAAGTGAAGAATGTAAAATAATGTTATACAAATAAAAACGGTAAATTCAGGTTCTAGTACAAATGGAAATACCATTAGAGTATGTAGTGAATTGCCATCTAATCCGAAGTCATTTTACGATAATGATAGAACCTACTTGGGCATAATTAGGCGATCTTTGGGCTTCATTGGCCTAAGTCGTAAAAGGAAGGCTCTAGTTGAAGCTTAGATATTGCTAATAGAGCAGATCTAGAGTACAAAATATTTTACGACTCAGAGTGGTTGGGAAAGTAGTAACTTAGCGAATATCGACCTGAGCAGATATTACTTAAATCATCCATGTCGAACATTGAAATCTATGCTTTGTTTCTCAGTTTTGAAATCGTGCCGTTATATGTGATGCAGGCTGTGGCGAAAGACTACCAAATAATCCCATGAGGTTTCAGCCTTATCGGGACCAAATGCAGTACCTCAAGGCACCCAACT
This sequence comes from Tricladium varicosporioides, assembly GCA_021365295.1. Taxonomy (NCBI): domain Eukaryota; kingdom Fungi; phylum Ascomycota; class Leotiomycetes; order Helotiales; family Tricladiaceae; genus Tricladium; species Tricladium varicosporioides. The sequence goes on from JAJTIW010000002.1 coordinate 2,109,385, forward strand.
CTTGAATAAAGAAAAAATTTCACCATAAAACAAACTGAAATCACTGGTCTAGAAACTTGGGCCTCTGTCTAGCTGTTAAGCTACAACGGATTTCCGAATGGGGACTTAACATCTACTTGAGACTTTTTATCCGCTTTTGTCACCTCTGCTTTGGAATCCTCTAGAGAAGTTTCGAAAACCTTAAGGCTTAGTACCTTCAAGGCTGCAGTTCTTCTCCGGTTGATGTTGGTCGCGACGATGATGGCCGAAAGTGCGTCAGAAACCCGTAATTGCATGTACTCTGTGAGAACGCAGACTTCTTGTCACGACCAGCTAAAATCCACGTTTACCTAGGCAATCGAGTATCACTGAATTCTTCAATATAAAGTAGGCCTTTCGCCAGTGAAAGAATAGTATTATCATTTAATAAACTAATCGCTAAGGAAGGAAAGAAAGAGCTTGAATTTGGGTAGGGTGATGATAACCCCTCCAGGATAAAATATACAGCGTGACACAGGCTGCTCCTATGCTAAACCCTTACACTTCTTGTCGACCGAAATCTTTCCAATCTCTTCGGAAGAATAAAATATTGCCAGGGTCTGGTTGCTAATTTGGTGATGCGACACTCCGCTAGGGAGAGTAATTACGATTGGTATTCAGATTGAGAAGTGTGGCAAACTACTTGTCGAATTTCGTCCCACCATGGACTGAGTAGCAAGTGGACGAGAAGAAGCCCTATGACATTGCTAAAGTCTCTGTCATTTTTTGGATTCTAAGAGGGAGGTTTGAGAATTTCTTACTGGGGGGCATATGGAAGGGGAAATTTAAGCTGCTGGCATGCTTTTGTGCAATAGGCTGTGCGGATTTGCAACTTCCGTGTAACTTCGAAAGTAATCGGTGAGTTGATGAAAAAAATATGGAAGACAGTAAGGGAGAATATCAGCTATTTGTGAGTAGCTGGTGCATATGTAGGGTCGGATTCCTTATTTTATTGCTCCTAGCGGAGAAATGACTTTAACTTGAGACTCGTGGCCTTACTACCTGGCAACCTAGCCTACAACACATTCAATATTATAAAACAAACGAATTAAGCAAAGGAGGACTTACATCGCAGGGAGACACGCAATCATATGCAGTCTTCGCGATTCACCCTTAGCACTCTCTCAGCGTGAATGGTATATTCTTTATAGCAGTAAAATAACAAGGTATTAGGATAAAACCACACATTTTATTTGTTTAGATATATTCTAATTAACTTATATAATTATTCTAAATGCATATATTTATTAAATCTTTTAAAGAGTGATGTATTATTATTGCTCCTTTTTAAAGACTTTCTATCTTAATAATATACTTTACAGCTCTCTTGACACTGAGATGCTTTCGTTATGGGTCACTTAATGTCATGTAGAAAGTACTTAATAGAGCTGTGATGCCACGTCATAGCGGCTAGCTGGTGTGAACCTGGTGACATTCATCCGGTATACTTCGTGGCTGCGGTCGAGTGCGCGAAGAAGGGGATGCTCTAAAAGGGCACTAAGTCGCTCACAGTGTCACGTAATAAACGCGTGATCACGTGCACACCATATCGGGCCGAGAACATCCTAGGGGCATTTGAGGTTTGGCATTCACCAATGGAATGTAGGCCACCAATGAGTGCTAAGCAAAAATTAGTAATCAGCACGAGCCACAAACCCCATTTGATGCCAATTCCTCCTCTTTGTGTTTGTGATGATTCTCATATACCGCCTTAGGAATTTTAAGACCAGATCACCTAAGGTCGAACTGTTCTCAATACTATACTATTTCCTGCATCATGCTGCAGCAATATGAACCAGATTAATTTCTTCCCTGACGCTCGACCGTAGCTCTTCAAACCCAACATTCCTTTATTGGCCTTGCGACTCGGACTACAAATACTAGCCCCGCCCCTCCCTAGCATTTTCGCCATGATCCTGAGATCAAAACGAGAAATCATACATCTAGTCAGTATCAATCAGGCTTCTCTTGATCCTCTGTTATCGACTCCCCGAGTTAAAAAACCGGCTCGATTACGAAAGGCCAGACTTACGCACTCCAACCTCAAGAGATTTGAGCAAGAAATGGTCAAGAATAGGAAAATCAACGAGTCAGATTCCGGATCCAGAATAAGAACTAGCTCTAGCAAGTCCAATAACACTACGACGACAGACAAGAAGTTTGGGGAGCAACTGTGGGTGAATGGAGTCCGTTATGAACACCCGCATGCACAACCTCCAAAGGATTTGTTCACAGTCAACCAATACTTGAATAGGGACCGGGATTCTCAACCAGCTAACGAAGACGATTATCAAGAATATCTCGCCGAAATTGCCCAGGCAGATAACGAGGACACAGTGACAACAAATGTCTGGCCCCTTCTTTCCAAGAAACCCCGCAACCGGGACCTTTTTGGATACAATCAAAATATAGGCTTCCAGTGGACTGAAGTTGAATCTACAGTTGCAGCAAACATATCAGATCCAAAACCAGATGTTTCCGAGAGCTTTCGACACAACCAGTATCCTTCCGAAGTCGTCGAGGCCCTTGGACCTGCTCTGGTACCAACATTGTATGGTGCTGCCATGCCAAGGTTCTGTGTTGAGCTGAAAGGCCCTAACGGCTCGATACCATCCGCCACAAAACAGACTGCATATGATGGTGCGATCATGGTTGACGCCGCCTGGGAGGCCCACCAGTTTATGTCTAAGCCTGCTGACGAATTTCTCGGCAACACGCAAGCGTTAACCGTAGCTGTTAATGGTTCATATCTTCATGTATACGTATGCCATGCCATTGGTTCACAGGATAATGCGACGAACAGCGCAATGGCTTCTAGAGCAGTTTCTTACCCAGAAAAGCTCCAGTACCATCAATTTCCCCTCAAAGGTGTCCTACCCAGTGAGTCTCTTGAAGATTTCCAAAAGGCACAAAAAACGGTCCGAAATGCACAAGATTGGGCAAGAGAGAAGGCAACTGAGACCAAAGATGCTCTCCATGCCCACATCAACGCTCTGAATACTTCCGCTGTTACCGCTATAGGCGCTGTTGCTCCTGTTGTGGCATCAGAACTCACCCCTTCACCTTTATCAAGATCACCTGCTGGTAGATAGACGCAAACAAAGAAAAAGACAAGATAACAATAACACTTATCTATGCTGTAATCTATTACGTTCTGTAAAGGTAGAGTAATAAAGGGTCAGTTAAAAGAAAGTAGATTGTTAAAATATATATATATATAATAATGCTTAAGTCAGTCTAAGTGAAAGCATGCATGTGCATAGCATCAGATGCAGCACGGGCGTCTGGAGTAATTCCCATTTCTGGAGCAAGCACCATAAGTAAAGGCAAGTGGCAATCAGTTTGTACTAGTATACCCATGAGAATAGGTGTAATGGGGGGAGTCCACGGACTTATCCATCAAGTGTGAAATCTACATAGTAATGGCACCTTGTCGGAGCTGGTGATCGTTGCACGTCATCTTGCAGTATGATAACCGGTTGAGCACTCTGAGCGGCTTCAGTAGGGATACCTTGCGGTGAAGGTAATGGAGAAAATTATAAGTACATATGTTGCAAGAAAAGGAGGTGAGGTTCAGTAAACGGAAATAAGCGAGATTGGGATAACCCTGTTTTTTGCAGACCTTTGGATGCTCATAGGAAGAAAAAAGCAAGACGGAAATAAGGACCAGCTCCGAGTTAACTTAAAACCAGTCATAATTCGAACGGATACTTTCACTAGGTCTCCCTTGTATAAATCATATAGTGGTACGTTTCTCCTTTCATTCCATCCTTCGTCAGCATCCAGCTACGTTTGAATACGAAGGTATATACGAAAATCTATATTCAATCCAAATCTCATCACGCTTACTACTTCGCAACCCTCTCACTGCCATTAATATTTTCTTACTCAATGCTATCCGTCTCAAAATAGGGATCATTAGGATCATAGGGAAATTTCCTCACCACTGTATCCCCAACATAACTCGTCAAATCTGGCACCAACGCCTCCAAACTCTCAACCCCGCAATCTGGGCTTCCCTGCCCAAACTCCAACACCTCACTCTTATTACCATCTCCATAGTTGACTCTCACCATATTGACCGTTTCCTTGGCCGGACTCCCAAGCAAATAATTAAGAGGCATAATTTGCAACCCGCTGTGAGCCGTGGTGAAAACTGTATTCGGTAGATCACCGGTGTGCGGAACATGATGCATTCCTACGTTTGCCCAGACGACGATATCTTCTTGCTCAAGACTTTCACTGTTGAAGAATTTATCGAAGTCGACGGGAGGATTTGCCACATCTTGGGATTGATATGGATGGGAAGCACGGGGCTCGGTATCATGGTGACGTGTAACGTATAGATCATGCTTAGCCCAATTTGCCGCTTTGATGAGATTGCTACTGTTTTCGACGGTCAGGTGAATGGTGGGGGATGATGGGAGGATCCGATAGCCGCGGTATTCACCGTATTTATTCTTCGCATCCGTGTTTACAACCGTGAATTGAGTAGCTCCGTTAGCAGCCCAATCAAGCTTTCCCTCGTCTTCATTGGAAACTGTGCCCCGTTGAAGTTTCATTGTGTTGCGAGCTTTGCCATTGGACCAAGGGTAGACTTCAGAGACTGGGATATTGGAGGTGGTGGTCATGGTGTTAGCAGTACCGAGAATGTCGAAGTCGATCTTGAAGTTGAGGACGTGGTCGTGCATGGATCCCGAGAGAGCATCATGGATTTGGTAGCCGTAGTCTGTGTTTTTTGCGAAGTAGGCGCTTTGGATATAGCCTGATGCTCGAACAACAATGTTGATTGATCCATCAACGTAAAATTCATAAGAGAACATATAATCGTAGTTGCCGACTGTGCAAACAGTGCGGATTGTGAAGAAAATGTTCTTGGTAGCGGCGACATATTGGGAAGTACTGTGCCTTTGAATGGGGAAGTTGGCCTCCGTCTCAAATAAACAGATGCTGTCAATATGGGTATGAGTCGTCTCAGCAGTGTAGAAGGAGGTGTTGAGGTAGGTTGCATATGAAGGGCAGTCATATCCCTTAACAAGCTCAAAGGCGTATGTCCCAAACCCATAATATGTGTCGAGGTAGGAGGTACCACTCTGTACTGGATCATTACCAGCATAATGAGCAAGGGCCTCCTGAAGTCCAAGCTCATAGATGATTCGCTCTCCCTTGTACTTAATGTTATGCAAGTGCATGCCAGTATCCCTGTTGAATGAAACATAAAATTCGAAGTCTTGCCATTTCACATATTGTTGCTCGGTATCCACAAAATATCTTGATCCAGAAGGAGCAATTGACATCGGGGGATAATTGGTATCGAGCTCTGGAACCGTGCCATCTTGATCAGTCCAGCCCCATGACCCATCAATGTTGGCTGGCAACTTCTCAAACCCTGGGGACCAGTAAGCGGCTCTGAAGGTCTCGGTGTTCTCGTAAAAAATGTCATTGTAAAGCCATCCTTGCAATTGCCACTTCGACGGGTCGCGGCCCGTGATATTAGTCTTGAAATACAAGCCAAGCGGGAGTAAAGTGCCAGAATCAAAATCAGTAGTTGGCAAGTTCCAGAACATATCCCACCGCGTTATTCCATCATCTTGGGTGAGAGGATCGATGCCCCAGCAGTCCAATGTGTCATTATCCAATCCGAGGAGAGATCCATTCCAGAGATCCAGGGTGATATCCAGAATAGAGCCTGTAATGTTGTACATGTACTCACTCCAAGCGGAATCTTGGTCAGCATTAAGGTTGCGAACTTTGCCTTCTGTTTTGCGAGTGTAAGGGTACGTCAGTTCCTGAACTGTTAGGCTACCATTCTGGAGTGGTAGCGGTCCGATCAGCAGATCTTGGTAATTTGGCTCCTCCGTGGCTCGGTTGTCAAGAATAACATGGGCATATCTTGTAGGAGCAGTACCAGTTCCGGCGAAATAGTTTAAAACATCTGTTTTGTTTGGGTCCATAACCTCGATTAATAACCTGCGAAAACATTAGTACATTCGAGATTAAAACCTGTTGACATACAGTGTATTATCCCATTCCCCAGCATCCTCTGTCGCAGTTAGATTGTACGATGACTGTGTGAACATATAATTAGCCACAGATGCGGCTTCGATATCTGTCAAACTATTCCAAACATTTGCATGAGGTGCAGTTATAGTTTGAGCACCGGGTGCTGCGCAGGCAGGGTCGGTCGAGGAAGTGGTTGAGGTTGTCGTGTTTGACCATCGTCGTTTTGTCTGTTTACCAAAGGAGTTCTTGATCCGCCATTCTCTAAAATTCTTCGATTTTGGTGCAGGACTTGACGAAACAAGACCTGAGACTAGAAGAAGCAATGGCAAAATAGCACAACACAATGAAGTTCTCATTTTGGGCTTGGAGAAATTGTTCCTACTCTCCAAGAGGCACGGGGAATATAATCTTTATATAATAATACTAACGTTTGAAATCACTAGCAAACAAAATCAAATGGCGGTATTTTCTCCTGTGACAGGCATAGAGCTTGATCGGATATGCCTACTGAATATAGCTACGAAGAGGTTTTGAGAGTGGGAGAATTAACAGCTCTAAGCTCAAATGAGACCACTACGTCGCGGTCATACTGCAAGTAAGTTTTCGGGAGAATTACAATTATTCATTCCCGCTATCGTGGGTCACTTGCGTATGCAATCTGTTGTTAGGTAGAATGTCGTTCATATGCCCCATAGCCTTGAAAATTGTGGGGAAATGCCGTCGGAACCTGCTTGCCACACTTCAGTGCCTGATGAGCTCCAAAGGCATATGATATCATGTAACAAGAAAATATCTACAGAGTGGAGCGAATTATATAACATGAAAAAGATGGCTGCTCAACCAGATGCAGGAACGATGGGCCTGCATGCCTAGAGTCAAAGAGTATGAGAGGTGGTAGATCGAGCCCTTGAATCTGTACCTACCAGGACCAACTAGAAATTACTTTCACTTTTCCATCTCTTGGTATTATTTTTCAAGCTTCCCCGCCCCCCACTGTCGAGAGATAATGGTGTGGGTCTAAAGAAAGATTGCATAGTGGAGGCATGATAAGAAACTTTTTCGAACTTAAATTTTCCGACCAGCTGCAAACCTGCCTCGAGATCTTTCTTGATAAGGCAGGTCGCTTGAGACGGTTTTGTATTTGCAATTATGAGTAAGTAGAGATAGAGATGCATCTTAATCGCTGACAGATTAGCATATCTTCGGGCCTGCCCGATACTCGACAAGCAAGCACGAGGATTTCTGTAATCTGTAATCGATTTTCAACTCAAAACCCTCTCCTCAAAGATATATGCTCATATAATGTATGGCAAGCGCGAGAACTCAATGCTAGGGACTATTCAGAGTATGTCTGCAAGTGTTTAATTACTGGGGGTGTATTTGAGCGTATGCCGAATGTAGCGAGAACACGTTTGAGATACTTGCTATAAGCAGGAATGATTGCAGATGCTTCAATTAGGACTCCTGTAGAATATATTTCCCATGGATTTGAACGACTGGATCGCAAATTTGCTAAGTCGAAATACTTTCACTGCAAGGCTTTGGTCTCGGCAATGATGCATAGGTTATTGAACAATATGACATTCATATAGTCAATTGATTCGAGATGAATGCTGACAACAAAGGAATTGGGCAACATATCTAGCCCTTTTGTGGTACAGTTAAGTGCTAGGCATACTGTAGCGTAGAGAGATGGGCAAGCAGAATGAGGTGTTGGATGATTATCATCCTGCACCTCTCGTGGACTCATATCCCCCTCCGCTTGCTTGGAAGGACAGTGTCGCAAAAACACCGAATTTATCATTACGGTGCTACAGTTGGAAGCCTGTCTTATTCTTTCCCACTATATTTTACTTTTCTGCATACGCTTTTGATCCTGCTCAGTTCTGAACTGCTTGATAGCTTCATTGTACTCCTCAAAGCCAAATCTTTCCTCATGGATTAAAGTGCATTCTCGATCATTGGCATCGAGAAGGCCCTGCAAGACTGGTGCCCTCATCAACTTCTTCGTCGCTAGAAGAGCTCCTGGCGGTGACTTTGACATCTCCGTTGCCGTTTGTATGACGCTATCGAGAAAATCTTCCCTCGGAAGGATCTTGCTGACAATCCCCAACCTGTTCGCTTCTAAAGCTGATATCCGATCCCCCGCTAAGAAAAGACGTGCTGCTCGCTGTTGTCCCATCAGTCGAGGAAATGAGAAGCTTGAAGCTCCTTCTGCCGCCATTCCCCACTTGATAAATGGAGTGAAAAAATATGCATCTGGCACTGAGTAGACTAAGTCAAATAATGCAAGACAGCTAACACCATAACCAGCGGCTGGCCCATTGACTGCTCCTATCAGTATCTTCTCGGACAGAATGAACAACCGATTGAGCTCATGAAAGTCAGAACCTTTTGCGAATGATGTGCCGCTGCCATCCAATAATTCCATTCCCGTGTTGAAGAATTTACCAGCACCTGTGATGAGAATGATACGGACATCTGGCTGTTCACCCATCCACTTCATAGCAGATACCATTTCTGCCAGCATTTTGGGATGAAGAGAGTTGCCTGATTGTGGTCGGTTCATTGTCATTATGGCGATATAGTTCAAAAGCCGGAGCTGAATATTGCCATATAAAGGCAAAGACTGAGTTGATTTCATGATGGCAACTGGCCCGGCACAGGTGTGTGTATGACGAGAGTATTCTCAAAAATGGAGTAGGTATCGACATATACGATCACGTCTTGCTGTTATATCCTCTGCAATGTCATCGATGGCATAGATGAATGCAAGTGGCGCCTATTCCTCAATGAATTCAATAGGATGTCTAACGGCACAAGTGGATAACACCTTAGAACATTCAAGGACTGGACATGTATGGGCAGAATCCGTTGCCGAAACCGAGCCGGCCGAGCCGAATCAACCAAACGCCACCTCTTGGCACTTTCAGCCCGGAGTTGCTTCTCGTCACACTTGCTCTTCATGGAATGCCAGCGAGGTCCACCTCTATAGCTTCAGTAGCAGGGGTAATTCATGTCTCACACTGTATCCCAACTTCATTTAAACTTTGATACCGCCAGATATTATAACTGCAGAAGGGCCATTTGAGTTGGTTTGTGTTTACTACCCCGCCCTAAATTGCAGCAGTGATACCCGGACCTAATAGAGTGCTGGCGATCAGTTATTACCATCCCCTTGGTTCCGAATTACCAGTTCTTGTGAATCTCGAGGAATCATTAAACCAAATGGCCAAGTAGTCTCAACAAAGCAACATAGCATAATACTAGCCATGGCTCATTCTCAGTACCAGGAACTTCCACGACCGGAGAAGTTCAATTTCGTCATTGATGTTATTGATTACTGGGCCAACCAGCCAGGAAATATGACAGCAATGCAATGGGTATCTCAAGATGAATCGCAAATGCAGTCCTTAACTTTTAAATACTTCTCACGCCAGTCGAATAGGATTGCTTCTTTGCTTGAGAATCTTGGTATCAACGAAGGGGATAAAATGGTTATGATCCTCCCAAGAGTACCAGCATGGTAAGAAATCCTTCTGAAATTTCAGAATACCTCACGGCTGACCTTTCTTTCGAAGGTGGGAGATTGCTGTTGCGGCAATTCGAAGTGGCATCGTGATATCTCCTGCTACAACACTTCTAACTTCCAAGGATATTATGTTTCGAATCAACAAGAGTGCGGCTACTGTTTTTGTTGGAGATGCCACTAGTGTGCAGAAAGTCTTAGCAGTGCGGAAGGAATGTCCAAATCTACGTGTGGTACTGCAAGTTGGTGAGGTTCCGATTGATGGCACTGTCTCTTTCTTTTCAGCCCTAGAAAACATCGGACTCAATGCTACCGTAAAACCTGTAAGGAGAAACTGGAACTTCCCGGCATTAGTTTATTTCACTTCTGGAACTTCAGGGCCTCCCAAGATGGTTCAACACAATCAGGTCTCGTGGCCACTAGGTGAGGTCAACACCGATTTAATGAATACATTTCTGACGTGACGCAGCCCTCACAATCACCGGCAAATTTTGGCATCAGCTCTCTCCTGGTAAGGTGTTTTGGAACACAGCTGAACAGGGTGAGTTGCCAGAGAATCTGACATCAATGAATAATGACTGACCTTGATTAAAAGGATGGGGAAAAGCAGCTTGGTCAGTTTTCGGGGCCTGGAATTGTGGCGCAACTCTCTTTGTTTATGATGATCGTGGGCCATTCGACCCGCGTCGTCTTCTGGGAATACTTCACCGATATCCAGTCACCACATTGTGTGCAGCTCCTCTTGCATATCGACAACTCGTTCTTCAGCAAATTCAAGTTCACTATCGTGAATTCCCACCCCAAGCACTTTCACACTGTACATCCGCTGGCGAGGCACTCAACGATGAGGTGATCAGGCAATGGCAATCGCTCACTGGTATGCCAATTCATGATGGTTACGGCCAGACAGAAACAGTGATGCTTTGTGGGAATTTCCCCGGGTGTGAAATTCGACCCGGCTCAATGGGAAAGCCAGCGCCCACTATACCTGTGCAGGTCATTGATGCCAACGGATTTGAAACGGCAACAGGGGAGGAGGGTGACATAGCACTGTTACTCAGTGATGCCCCTGGTAATAACGATTTCTTTGGTCTTTTTGATGGGTACGTGAATGACGATGGCACTCTCACTCGGCGGGAGAAGACATTCGTTCACCATGGAGCGCAGAAGACTTACTATATTACTGGTGATAAGGCGAAGAGAGACAAAGATGGGTATTTCTGGTTTGTTGGACGCTCAGATGATGTCATCAACTCTTCTGGTTATCGCATTGGTATCATCTATCCGCCTAGAATCCTCATGATGGCGAAAGCTGACTTGTTACAAGGCCCATTTGAAGTCGAGTCTACACTCAAAATGCACCCTGCTGTAGTAGAATCTGCTGTTGTGTCCTCACCAGATCCTGCTCGTGGAGAAGTTGTAAAAGCTTTCGTTGTCTTGACGGCCGAGCATCAGCACGCAGATCAAACCACTTTGAGAAAAGAGCTTCAGGATTTCTGTAAGGCACACTCAGCGCCATACAAGTACCCTAGGAAGATACAATTTGTGGACGGGGATTTCTTGCCGAAGACTGTGAGTGGTAAAATTCAGAGGAATGAGCTGAAGAGATTAGAGTGGCAGAGGCAGGGATCGTCAAAGCTCTAAAAAATCTCATGTAGTTTTCTATTAGTAGCTATGATTATTACAGGATCATAGCCAATATTCTAATAAAAATTCCAGCTGTCAATCGGCTGCCATATGTAAAATTTCCATCTGCTATGATGCCTTTACCCCCAGGGCGTTGCATTGGTGTCAAGGCGGCTGACTGAGCCGACTTTTTACCTGACCTTGAAAGGGGATAAATTCTAGGATTATAGAGCAGCATCAGCTCCGAGTAGTCTCAGTATAGCCCGCACTGGGCTGGCTATTTGGCCATTTCTCCTCTACAAAGATTGCGTTCCATTCTGATTGACTTCCTGTGCTGAATTATCTGCTGCCTAATCCCTTTAATTCCGCGTCTAGCTCACATAGCGATTCATCTGACTATATCCAACCATCCATAACACAATACCTAGTAAGCTTGGCTCAACTCAAAGGGTGGCAGAAGTCTCATACTGGAGAGTCCCAAAGAAATTAAACATAGAAATTTAAGATCTGCTATCTTTAAATCCTCGGTAACGGTCGAGAAGATCGCTGATATCTACATGGGCAAGATTCTGTCATCAGGGCTTAACTATAATCCAGCTCGATAAAATATCAACACTCGCAAGTCTTCCAGTAAGCACCAACGTAATCACCATTAACAAAGTCTGCGCTCCTGGTCTAAAGGCCGCTGTCTTCGCGGCGCAGAGCATCCATCTTAGCTTAGCTGAAGCAATTGTTGTAGATGGAATAGAGAACATGAATTAGGTTCCCTATTACATACCATGAGGAAGCAATATGCAGGTATTGGGGAATATACAAGTGTAAAACAGGCTGGTCAAGGATGAACTTTGGTATGTATATAATAAAATGAACAAAGCGGTTCATGGTTCGAAAATCTAATTTCTCTAGACATCTTATTGCTGACATAACCCCGTCGTTCTTATTTATTTCTTGTGATATTGGTATCACTTTAGAGCTCTCAGGTCCCGTTTATCTCAGATCGCGCTGCCCCTACCAATTGAATCGCCAAGGCTTGCTAAGATTCCCACCCCAAACTGCTCCACATAGCGTCCCCCGCAATTCCCCAAAACCCCTACCTGCAGCAACTTTTCACTTCATTGCCCGTGAGGTTAACAACATACTTACTCCATGCTTGTTAATACAATTTTACTCTTTCAACACCATGAGTCTCCTTCAGCTCGCCCCAGCTAATCATACCTCTGACAAGCCAGCCGCAGTCAATCACCAGTCTCAACTGGACAGTCGACGTCCACGAAAGAGAGCGCGTGTTGCATGTCATCTCTGCCATGCACGCAAAGTACGATGCGATGTCTCGGTTGTTGGCACGCCCTGCACGAACTGTCGTTTAGATGCCCATAGTTGCTCTACAAGACCGCTAACAGCAAGGTTTGTTAAATCATCTTGTACATTATCTTGAAATTCAACTAATAGGTCGTACTATTTAAAGGGGAAAGAGAAGAGTTGACTTCGAAAGAGTACCATCTCCTCCTTCCTCTGCCCAAGATCAGTTGCTATCTCTCCGGGACTTAAATGCCTCTGATGCTGCGACGCCAGTTGGGCAAGGTATAAATTCACCAGAATCACCAGCTGGAAGCCTTTACCTTGACCATGAGTTGTTTAGCTTGTTTAGAGATCGTAATGTCGATTCTTCAAAAAGGAAAATCCATGACCTATTCTCTTCACAAGCATCTCCAGTGCCGCAGCCAACGGGTAGTTATCGATTCCCTCTGCCGCAAGATCTCGCATTCAACGCCACCATAACCTTTTCTTACTACCGCTTTCTCAAATTAGACAGATTGTCAAACATTCCTCCGGACGACGTGAGGTTTCTGGAGATGAAAGGTTGTCTTCACGTTCCCAGTAGTACCCATCTAGACCAGTTCATCCGGCAGTATTTCCTGCATGTACATCCTTGTATGCCAATTCTTGATGAGGCAGAATTTTGGCACATATATGCGGGCAATTGGGATGGCGATAAGAGTCGTGGGATCTCTTTAGTAGTCTTCCAGGCAATGCTTTTTGCCGCCTCCACGGTACGCAAAATTTCAACTGGAGATTTTCACCGGGCGAGTTCGTGTTAACAAATATCTTAGTATGTTCCTTTATCTGTACTGAAAGCATGTGGATTTCAGAGTTTCTACACAGCACGAGAAGCATTTCATCAGCGAGCCAGAGTAAGCGAATTTGCCTCGTATACTGAATATAATCACTAACAATTCTAGCTTCTATACAATTTAGAAGCCGAGGTGGACCTTATTGCTGTTTCTCAGGCATCACTACTGCTTTCCTTTCAATCTACACCCCATGACCTACAGCTCAATACATCGTGGCTATCCATTGCCATCCACAATGCTCGAGCAGCCAATTCTCATCTGTACTACTGTCTTCCTGACCTTACAGACTGGCAACGATGGGAGAAGAAACGTCTCTGGTGGTGCTGCATACTTCGAGATAGGATCATAGCACTCGGCGTGCGGCGTCATATTCAGATCACTCAAAATCACTTCGACTTTGAACAGCAATGCGTGAGCGAGTCGGAGTTTTCCGGTGAAATAGAACGATCTCAGGTCTATAATCGTGACACGAAACTCCGACTCGTCCAAATCTTTATTCTTCAGTGTCAACTAGCAGCAGCACTCACCTCTACAATCAACCTGATCTACCCTTTGAATGGCGTTATCGTTCCTACCATACCAAACACATCCTGCTTCTCGAACCGATTTACTCAAATTGACAAAAGTAAGGTGGCTTTGACCAATTGGTTGGAAAAGGCCAGGACAGAATATGCGCTGGTATCGGAAGAGGACGAGTCTTTGCATGAGTCTGTAACTCTCTACTCAGATATTACATTTATATATTACTTGTGAGTCTAAATCTATCACACTATGCGGCAATGCTGATACCTATGCCCAGCTCCGCTCAGCTAGCACTATGCCATTATATCGTTCTCATTTCGACCGAATATCATACACTTTCAGCAAATTATGTTGAGCAACTCAAGACTTCAAGACTTGAGCTAGAGCATGCCACTATTGGTATAACAAAAAGAGTTCAGAGCTTGGTCAGCAAAGGACAAGTTTGTCACTTACCAATCAGCATGTTAGTACCCTCACCCCAAAATATACATTTTCACCACCAAGTCAACCATTCGGAAACTAACGGGATCCAGTGCGGCATATACAGCGCTTCCATTTATACTGCTATCTCTTGACGTAAAGTTGTCGGTCACCGAATCACAGAAGTTAAAACGCACGTATCGCCTCAACGCCTATGTAGAGATGATGAGACATTACGGCCAACGCTATGACTTTACGAAGGTCATCTCAGATACTATCATTAAGCTTCTACAATCAGTAGATATAAAGCATCTATCGAACAGGGTACCAGCACAAAAGAAATCTTCAGAGGCCGAATTTCAACTTTCCAAACAAAGTCACCCACGAAGCTGGAGCGATATTGTTACTCGAAACCCACAGCTTTATTTCAAGCTTTCGGTCTCTCTGGACTATTCGCTATCTAAAGGGAGGTATCCATGCGACAGTGAACTCCCCTCTTGGATCAACAGGCTCAGCGCGAATCCAAAAGAGGTAGCAATTGAGCATGTTGCCTCAGAGCCCATCGCTAATCTTGCTGGGACCAGCCCAGAAGTTTGTTTGCATGGCGACATGTCCTTCTTGTGCAATAAAGAAGCCCTCAACGGGTCACAAGCTTATAGCATTCACGAGGCCATCTCACTTCCTGAAAACTGGATATCGGCCTCATTTAGTGACAGAACTTCATATCACGGACACGACATGCTTGAACTGCTAGCATCAAACGATTTTGTCCTTGGCGAACACTTCGAACACAATGAGGATCACGATGCGAATGAGCTCTCATTTGATATGTTCTCAGATGATCCACTGGAAGTCACACCAGGGAACCTCAGCAGGTGAGGCATATTAGGGTATTGCAATCAAAGTAAAGGTCCATCCATGTTCAGGCAAATAATGAACAAGTTAGCCACACCAACGAAAAATGAAGTCAAATATACGAATACGATTCTCTATAACTACTTCATTCGCGTAAGCTACTATCACATGTGACTAGTCTCTCTGGATCTTTAAGCACATCAACTTTTCACGGTGCATTTCTATCCGAAAATAGCGTCCTCACAGACTTTCAACTGTCATCTCCAACACATGGGAAATGCAAAGATAATACGAATACGACTAGTACGACAAACCCATAGAATTCCCCTGTTTACTCCGCAATATCAATACTTCGGAATACGCTGGCAGGGGGCTTAGTGAATGTAGTTCAAGATCTCCACGGCGTATCTCAGTCTACGACGTGAGGCTCTCATTGGCTGGCTAAGACGGTCCGAGGTTCGGGTCCGGTTCGGTTGATGAGCCACCAATAGCTGAGCTCGCTTCACTTTCAGGGGCTTACTCCAGGAATCTGGGGAAAGCGTTCAAAACCCATGTCACTCTCTCCAGCTCTCCACATCTCTGCACTGGCCCGAACGTTTAATGTCGAACCATAAAGAAATTTAGGTCTAGATGCGGAGAAGAGGTGTTCTCGGTATGAAATCTACTGTTCTTTTGGACCATACCGTGTCCCTGTTGCACGTAAATGGGTGGTTTATCTATGAACATAAGATTCGGGTCTTTGGCTCGATTTTCGTGAATAGGTTTTTGATCACACTCACATTCTTGACTTAACAGATATTTCTCTCTACCCCTTCTTGGCTGATAACTATATCTCGGCTGCTCATTTCAACGCAAAACTTTCTGCACAGCGTTCACGAAATTATACCGACTTCATACTTCAGGAACACCACCATCACCCTCAATATGGCTGTCAATGTCACCCATCAGAATAATAAACTCTTAGAAAAGGACTTCTCAGCAGTTCCTTTGGGTAATGAGACCAGAGATGAATCCCTTACCCACGTTCGTACAGCTGGCAGTATCGCCATCTCGCCAGAGCTGTTCGAAAAGCTTTACCTCACTCCAGCTCATAAAGTTAAGGGGGACCTGCGATACAAATTCGCAAACCCCACCCCTTTGCAAGTCTCCTTTCATCAACCGCGAATCTATTCAGATTTGCTAATTCCGGGCAGGGGTCTTGTTGGCTTCGTTATTGCTTTAACTCCTTTGTGTTGCGCCTTGATGGGCTGGAAAGGAGCAGGCGGAGGTGGAGCTGCAGAAATGTAAATATATATATATATATATATATACTTCACCAGTCCTCGCGCTGTAGGAAACTTTCGCTGATCACACTTTGGCAATAGTGGAGCATACTACTGGTTTGGTGGTGGACTACAGCTCATTGCCGGAATCCTCGAGTTTGTTCTTGGTAACACCTTTCCATTCATTGTCCTCAGTTCCTTCGGTAAGCGCCAGCACTTATCTCCCCCCTTACTCTGCATACTAAGAACTCTATAGGTGCATTCTTTCTAACCTTCGCCACAACACTCACACCCTTCTACAACGCATCTGGAGCCTACGGCGCCAATTCTGCCCAGTTCCATGCCACTTTCGCATTCTTCCCCTTATGGATGGGCCTCCTCTGTCTCTTCTACCTAATATGCTCGCTCCGCACAAATGTCGTGTTTGTCCTTATATTCTTCCAGCTCGTGGTAGCTCTTGGGCTCCTGGCCGCTGGGCATTGGCAGACTGCTGCACATGAGGTGGAGGCCGCTGAAAGGATTAATACGGTAAGGGAGTTCTTTTTACGTATTCATTCGGTTGAGAGCTATAAGGGGAGATATTTGCTAAGACTTCTTCCTCGTGGTTGCAGGCGGCCGGAGCTGTGGCATTCGTTGCTGCTATTGCTGGTTGGTATCTCTTACTTTCGCAATTACTCGAGGTGCTCGACTTTCCATTCCAGATTCCAGTAGGCGATCTTTCTAGCTTCATCATGTCTGGGACTCAAAAGAAAGAGAATATGAAGGATTCCCAACACCAGGTGTAGTTGGAAATTTTATAATTGATAATGTGGGATAACGATATCTCGACGACAGACTGTAGGCTGCATTAGGGGGTGAATATTATGCTGGCAGAGTCTCAAGTCTCGTAGTTTTCGGTCTGAGGGACAAGAATGACAAAACCACCTACTTCAACAGTTTATATATTATTTACTTATCCAAACCTCAACGCTATATGGATTATCAACAACCAATGCCACCTCTTGATGAAAATTTCGTATTGCAACACTTCTGCGCTGCTTTCTTGGAGCAAACATGAACCCCTTTTTTGATACGAAGAGTGAATATTTGGGGAACTTACGCTTTAAGCGGGGGGTTTCTAGTCTCACCATCTTTTAAAAGATATGGTAATGCTGTCAAAAATTAAACCCCTTAGAATGTGGCTTACTGTCCCTGTCTCAGGGCATCCGAGGTAGGTAATCCACTGTAGAGGTCCACAAGCGGTAAAGAGTTAGTACTCACAGCAAAACGCGCCGGGTCCTCTACCTAGAGTCCAATCCTTAGGTTTTGTGCAATATTTTCTGTCTGCTTTGTCACACCTTTAGAGAATTTTGGGGTACGCTGCGTTGTCGGGTGGGTGGGAGCCTTGCTGTTGATGAGAAATATCAAGGTTGAGCGAAGGCAGGAATACGAAACACTTCAAAGGCGAAACCCTATCTAGTATCATTTTGCTACTCCCATAAAAATTACCAGCGGCTAAATATTCCTTCTTGTGGCCTGTTTCGTTTTAAATGGCTCTACGTGAAAATATCGCTCGCCAACCCCTCGCATTTCCTCACCTGATTGGCCCTCTTTCGGAGACTCTTATAGCTGAGACTTGTGGGAACAAATCTCAAAACCTGCATCCAATTCTGGAGAGACAGGGCTTATTTTCACACGTGAGAGCATTTCAAATCTTTACTCTATCCCAAACCAGCTTCTTCACGTCAAGTATTCAACTCAAGTTCAAGTGTTTATAGTTAGGTCAGCTGTTATGCCAACATGGAGAGTCCCGCTCCACAACAGCTTGCGGCGAAAAGGGAACATCTCTGTTACATCCTTCATTTTTGTCGTGGTATCATGTATACAAATTTATGGTCCCTCTCTTTATCTTCTTGAATAGTATGGGGAATTTTAGAATTTCTAGTATTAGTACTAAATGAGGGGGAGGCGGGTAAGAAGGGTATGTGGTGCGTTACAGGTTACCCATAAGAATAGGCGCTGATAGTTGTTCTGTATTTTTAGTACAGCAATTATGACATCAGTCGGTTGTTATAAACGCTTCACTAGGATCAAGCACTTTTTCAAACTAGGCTAACGAATTTTTGTTGCAAACAGTTGCCGTACACCCGTGATCTATTCTCAGATCGACTCATGGTTCACCAAGGGAAAACTACATTTACTCAAACATCTTGATGTTTGTCTAAACTGCTATTTTTTATTTCCATAGGCACACCCTAGTTGGTTGGTCAATGGAGATCTCTCAACTGGTCCGGGATTTGGTGGGAAGTACATCCCCCCCTCTGAGTAATCGCAACCACAGCCCTTCTTACTTCAAACTCTTCAGAGCGAAGCTTCCGGCAACAGACTCTCTTGGACGACATCATTGCCACTGCATCACCTCAAGGGAATAGGCACCTTAGAGGTACTATCTAGCTCAGGGCCCTAGCAGGCTGGTTCAAATAAAGCTCCAAACAACTTGGATTGACGGAACCTGCGTTTTCTCTCGAAATAGGCAGCTTCTAGCTAAAACAATCGTCCTCAATTGGATCCTCCATATCATTCCTAGCACTGCTATTGTCAAGAAGTATTGAAACATTAACATCCTCAATATGCCTTCCTGGTTCATGTGCCAGCCACTGATGCTCTCAATTAATTTCACAGGTGTCTTCTAGAATAGAAGTGCAGAAAGGAGGAATACTTGGACACTACTATTGTTTAGGTGCTTACACAATACCCTTAACCAGGCTTCAATCGTGCCTCCCTCCCGGTTAGGATTACTGCTCCTAGAGGCGTCACTTTCCCTCCCCCTGCATTCGAAAGTTTAAAGTAAGACACTTGAGCAAGTCGCAAGTCGCTAAGCTTTACCCCTCCTGATAGAGGAATTTACCGTGGCAAAGAAAAGACATGAGTAGCTCTACGCCTCGAAACTCATGGTTTCAGGGTTGAACAAAACAAGCTTCTCGTAGTGAGACGTCTTGTTGCCATTTCTCCTCACACCAACTTACGTGAACTGTAATACCTAAATTACTGTGGACCTTTGCGGTGGATTCATGACCTAGGACCTCTCATTTGTCATGTTGACTCATCCTTGAGTGGGAACTACACACATTTCAAGATTATTGAGATGCTGTTTCGGTGTTATAAATAAGCAATGCGCGATGCAGAACTCGAAACCACACTAATCGGAAGCTATGGCTCCAGGTCCGAGATGTTTGATCAGATGAACGTTAGATTTTAAAATTGGAAGCCAATTGTAAAACAGGATGAATCTGAATCTTGAACCACGACAAAAGAAACACACTGATTGCACAATGCAGTGATTTGGAAGTTGTGACGTCAGTCTGGGCTTGAATGCAGACGGGCTTGCGAGAGGTCTCGCCAAAGCCCCTGGATCTGAAATGGAAGCGTTTGATTCCCATTTCATGTGACTGCACTGTGAAGAACTGGCTGGGTGTCAGAACTACGCTGGCAGCTGCCAGTATCTTTGTTTTTCCTTGTGCTCGAGCTGTATTGCACACCAAGAGCGAGGATGAACGGATACGGACGAGAGCAGGGTGAATTGATTTCCCCGAACACGTTTGATCAACTAGGCCTTGCCGGGCATAAGTCTCGGAGTGATGTAAGTTGCGAAAATTAGTTCTTTCTCTGATGTTGGATTTCCAGGGCCGGATACTTTTGTACAATCTTGATTTCAGGTGTTGTTGTGATCGCCTGGGGTCGTCGCTAAATGTGATTTGTTCGCTCAAGAAGTAATTTATTTGCCTTGTAACCATCTCACCAGTCTGAAACGATGCGAATGGTACTCGAAACCATCACCTTCTAAGCCTCACCATCACCCAGCCCTCTATCGGGATTCAAGGGAACATGGAGAAACAAGAAGGCTGTTGTTTGAAACGCATAAGGCACTGCGACACGTTGCGCTCTGAAAGCCAACGGCTCAAGGGAAAGGAGACGAGGATGATCCATTCCGGAGCTGCCCCAGGATGCGGGAGGCATAAACGCATGGACGACGGCTGTGTCCGAGAATAAGGTTTGAAAGCTTGGAGATGGGGATTCTGCATGAGAGAACTCGATATCTAGGACAAGAGGCTCTTCAGGTATGGAAAAGAAAGTTTGGCCTTATTTTCTGAAGGTGCAACAGTCTGGACTAGGGGGAGAGTACATACTTTGTACTGCAGTGTATAATTTTAACGGGAGTCAGTGGGGTCTAGGCTAGACACTTTGACGTTCGGGAGGAAGATCAATCATCCTGCAATTTAGATAAAAGTGTTCGAGATGTGATAGTGTTGCGGAACATACCTTTTTGTTGTTGCCCCTTTCGATGGGTGATGGGCGATGGGTGATAGTTGATGGTTGATGGTCAATGGTTGATAATCAACGTGGAGAGGAAAAAACAAAAAAAAAGGGGATCTTCAGCATTGACGGTTTCACAAACTAGTTCGGTAAAAGCGTGGGAATGTTGAGATTCGTCTGAAATTTTGCTTTTCGCGATCTCATCGTCAGTGAAGGCTTGAAGTTTTTGCGTAAGATATGTACCCATGAGAAAGCGGAGATTTTGTTCCGTGACCTGTGACCTCTGACCTATGACGGACCCTTTCTTTCAATATAGAGGCTCTGCAGAGGGACCATCAGCCTGTGAGATGATACGACGATATTGCATGAGGAAGGAGGTTCAAAAGAGCTGACGTAGAATCAATAAAGAGCAAGAACGCCCAGAAATTCTGAAATGGTTCAAGTCGCAATAAAGACATTGTGTTTGGCTGAGAGAAGAAATTGATTTTGATACCCAATAGTAGTGGATTCTGGGGAAACGCTCAGGCAAAGCAAAAAGATAGTGAAGTCCGAACGAGCTGTTATGCCAATCTGCCCCTGGATGCAGCATGTAACTATTGGTATTTGCTTCTGCGCGCATCGAGGACAGGTCTCGTACAACCCTCGCACCAAGTTTAATATCAAGGTCGCCCCTTCTCGCCCTCGTGCCCTCAGTCCCACTCCCGAGCACTTTGTTCAACGCTTTCTCGCCACATGGTCTTCGTGTTCTTCCGAGCTACACCAGAACATCTTCTTCTCACGTTGATTGTGACCAGTACAACCTCCACGTGAATCATTGGTATTTTGTCCTTGACTGTCCACCGGCGACCTTCATATCTCCGCACGCCGTCGCTTGCCGGTTCATGCTCCCGAGTTGTTTTGCACGAGGCTTGCCGCTGAGCCCAGTCGAATGACGCGCCGTGCATCACTCGATAATACCCAGAAAACCGAAAGACCAACAACCTTGGAAGTTCTCCACCTCCCTGTGGTCCACTCTCCTAGGCTTGAGAAATCCACTCCCACGCGCTTCTTCTTCACCTCCACCTTCTCCAGCCTTCATTCACGGGCTGTTCTCGAAGCCAGGACGCTCTGCAATGTCTAGGGCATGCGATATTTGAGTTGTTCCTGATCATCCCCCCCTAACTGTTGGGCGCCTTTTTTTTTTACGCCGACTGCCCGCGCTTCCGGCTCAATCTGCCCCCATCTCCGCCGGCCTCAAAGTCTCACTCAACGGAGTGAATCAACCGCGATCGCTGGATTGAAGTCGGAATATCATGTCTGAGTAGGTGGCAATTTGGATTTTCTTCCCCACCGTGGAAAAAATAATACTGACGAGTACGTCTCTTTATAGCTTCATTCACGTAGCCGGCTGGTCACAACATCCTACTCATCACCAATCCCTCCAACATCTACGGTCAATCTCCTCCTCGCAGTCGACGAAAACCACTACACAATCCTCGAGACCTGTCTCGAAGTCAGTATCGACGGGCACTCTTAAAACAATGGCCGCTGTGTCGACCGCTCCCACAATCCCTGCACCGAGAGTTCTAAGCCCGTATAGTGATGAGGATGGGAATATGAGTACGATACCAGACCCTCGAAGTCGGACAATGTCGCCTGCAAACGATTCAGGCACTGCGAGTCCATCGGCACATCCAGACCTTAATACCGAAGTTGCTACGCTTAGCAACAAACTAATTAATGCCATCAACCACCAAACAAACCTCGATGACACGCTATCTGCGACCAGGCATGAATTGGAAGAGGCGCGGGAACGAATACGGAATCTGGAGACGGAAAATCAGGACCATGCTGAATTACTCGCACGTGGGATCCTGATTCGAAAATCCGTCGCCGAGGTCGAGAAGAGCAAACTTATAGCAACATTGGCTGAAGAAAGGCGGCAACGAGCTGAGATCGAAAAGGAAAAGAAGAGTATTGAGCTGGAACTAGAGAACCTAACCACGGCTCTATTCGAGGAGGCCAATAAGGTCGGTAGGAGCTCGCGGCTTCCAAGATGAAATACTGACTCCTGCAGATGGTGATAACCGCCCGCGAGGCGGCTCAAAAAGAACACGACCTTGTAACTCGAAAGAATGAGCAGCTTAGAGGACAGTTGGCAGACACAGAGAGTTTATTAAAATCACATCAGGAACAGCTCTCGGAGCTCAAGCAAGTTATGGAACAATTGACAGAGGAACGCGAGGAACAAACGAACCCCACTGCTCCCTCAACGCCAGGCCTGAGCAAATTCGATAGCAAGGACGACATCACCAACTATACGGACGGGGCACAATCTCTTCCTGAACCTGTCTCACCCTCCTACCCGACAAGCTTTACCCATCTCGTCCAACCCGTCCTGCGAACAGATCTGTCAGCTTTCGAAGATTTCACAGCACTCTTACGAATGTCCAAGAATGTCGTGAGTAGTAGGGCCTCAAGTGGGTCATACGGTGGAACTATCGGTCTAGGTTTGGGTCTGGGGGGCTATTCTGGGTCTGTGATGCAACAACCAAGCAATGGCTCAACATCGTCGATATCCACATCTGCGACACTTGGGTCATCTCCAGCCACACCGACTACACCAGCATCAACCGTCAGCTCGAGCTCTACTAACGGTCCAAACTCTCTGACTCCTCTAAAAGACACCAAATTTTACAAGCGAGCCTTAGCTGAGGATATCGAGCCAGCCTTGAGACTCGACACTGCTCCCGGACTTTCATGGCTTGCCCGGAGAACTGTCCTGAACGCAGTGTGTGATGGTAATCTAGTTATCGAGCCTATGCCAACTTCTACGAAACCCTATGTCTTTGCCTGCTCGCTGTGTGGCGAGACTAGAAAAGATCCTGCCCACATACGAAGCCATCGATTTAGAACGAGCGAGAGTGAAAATGCCCAAAGATACCCCCTTTGTAGATATTGTCACGGTCGAGTTCGCTCCACATGCGATTTTCTAGGTTTCTTGCGTATCCTGAAAGACGGACACTGGCGAGCAGACGACGAACAAGCTGAGAAAGCAGCTTGGGAAGAGAGCGTGAGGCTACGTGAACAAATGTTTTGGTGCCGAATGGGGGGTGGGGTTGTACCCGCGCAACAAATTCAGAGCGAGCCGAGTCCTCGAGTCAGCGCCGATTCAAGGATGGAGCAGGAAAAGGAGCTTGCTAAGGAGATTGAAGAGACTGGCGAGATCCAGCCAAGAGACGTCACTCCTGTGGCAGGCTCGTCCCCTAGCACCTCACCTCAACCAACCAAATCGCCAAAACGAGCCAGCAGAAGTTTAGTGAAGGAAGCAACCACCGAGGGACTGTGGAGGACCGCTCAGGACGGTGCTGTGGCTCCGAGCCCGACAAAGGTTACCTTTGCCAAGGAGGAGTCATTATCAACAAAAATGGAGGAACCTCAACCCGTTAAGAAAGGGGAGACACTGTCAGTGAAGGAAGATCCTCAACCAGTGAAGCGGAAGCAGTCCCCATCGATCAGAGATAGGATTAGCGCTTTCGAGAAATCCCCCTCACCTTCCCCTTCGGAAAAGATGCCCGTAAGAGAATCCGTCAAATCGACAACATCTTCGCTAGGTACCGAGGATGAGAGCAAGGGCGAAGTGAAACGATTATCGATCACGATCCCTGGCTCTGTTGCGCAGAGTTGAAATGAAATGGACATGAAGTACAGATGTGGTTTTCTAGTAATGCGGAGGTAATAGCATCGAGCAATATGGAGTTTGGGATCTGTCAACAAATGGCCGGCGCGTCAGAGATGCTACGGATAGTATGACATGGAAAAGGCGTTGGCGTTTTGGAAGTACATACCAAGTGATCATAATTATACTGCCCAGGGGCTAGACTTGGCTTGCCCTCACCCCGAGAAGTGGTGTAGGATGATAGCATAGATTATACGGAAGACGAGGGGATGAAGTGGTAGTACGATAATGAATAATCTCCTGATGCGAAGTAGAATGTCTATTGACTGTAAATCTTCTAATCTTGATTGGATTCGACTATTCTTGTGAGACTCTTGTGCCTCAAGTCTAGAATTAGGAATCACTGATTTCCAGCACCAAACCTATGGAATTATTTCCTTTTCACTGGAAGTTATTTTGCTTGTAAGAAGTCGTGACACTAACCATAACTATTAAAGTTGTTGTACCTCAGCAAGATTTCGGATGAAGCCAGAAGGCTCGCTTCCTGATTGGCTACAACGCAAGGCTGGAAATCTCAAGCTCCATCTCAATTTCTATCAACCTCATTCATACCACAACTCAACTCCCTACATATAAGCCCTGCATTCAGTATGGCTCCATCAGCTACAAATGGAGATGCGGTAGCTGCGCTGGAAGAAATCAAGGCGCCACAAGGTGTCGTATTGCCACCAAAGGAAATCAAAGGTATGTTTCCTTCTTGAGTCTGCGACCAGGTCTACAAGCTAATTGTCACCACAGCCATCCTCGAGAAGACAGCTGGTTATGTTGCGCGTAATGGAATAGTATTCGAAGGTATGACTCGTATGCCCCGTATGACAGAGAGCGTGCAGCTAACCTCCATAGACCGCATCCGCGAAAAAGAGAAGCACAACCCCAAATTTTCCTTCCTCTCCACCAACGACTCCTACAATGCCTATTACCTATGGCGCCTCTCCGAAATCAAAGAAGGTCGCGGGACCGCTGTCGCCGCTGGGCGCGCAGGTGAAGCCGCTGCCGAAGAGGAGAAACCTAAGGGCCCTCCAGAGCCACCGGAATTCCACTTCTCAGCTCGAATGCCGAATATCAACGCGCAGGATTTGGAGGTTGTACGATTGACAGCGTTGTTTGTGGCGAAGAATGGGAGGCAGTTCATGACCGCGCTCAGTCAGAGAGAGACGGGGAATTACCAGTTTGACTTCTTGAGGCCGAACCACAGTTTACATAATTTTTTCCAGAGGTTGATCGATCAGTATACCGCGCTTTTACGAGCGGGGGGAATGGATGGTGAAGGGGGGAAGATGCAAGCGGAGAGGATGAAAGAGTTACGGGCGAATGTTGATGATAAATTTCACGTTTTGGGACGGGCGAAGCAGAGGGCGGAATGGTTCAAATTCCAAGATCAGCAGAAGCAACAGAAGGAGGAAGAAGCAGAGAAGGAGCGGATGTCATACGCTCAAATCGACTGGCACGATTTCGTGGTTGTCGAAACGGTACTCTTCACTGAAGCGGACGACCAGACGAACCTCCCTCCTCCAACCTCATTATCAGAACTACAATTCGCCTCCCTAGATCAGAAAGCTATGATGAGTATCAATTCGCACAATATGCGTATTGAAGAAGCCATGCCGGAAGATACAGATTACTACAGCTCCTACCCTCAACAACCACAACAGCAATACCAAATGGCACCCCCACCAGTACCAACTCCCCAGCCTCAACAGCCCCAATACCAAGACACACGCATGCGAAACAGCGAAGAAGAAGACGAAGAAGAACAGCGCATACGTGAGAGAACTGAAGCCAGGAAACGAGCACAGCAAGCACAAGCAGAGGCGAAGGGCGTTGCTGCTGCACCGATGAAGATCAAGGAGAACTATGTTCCAAGAGCGGCAGCAAGAGTGGCGAATAAGCAGAATATGGTTTTGTGTCCGAACTGCAAGCAGCAAATGCCTGCTAATGAATTAGAGGAGCATATGAGAAGTACAATTTTCTCTGCCTCTCTTTAACAAACTCACTAACAAAACCACAGTTGAACTCCTCGATCCTCGCTGGAAAGAACAAAAGGCCAAAGCTGATTCCCGCTACAGTACAACGAACCTCAGCACCGCAGATGTAGCTAACAACCTCAAGCGCCTCGCTTCTCAACGAGGTGACGTCTTTGACGGCGCGACGGGACAGGCGATATCAGAAGAGGAACAAGCACGGAGGAAGAGAGCGGCGACGGGATATGATGGGACGCCTGTTGAGAAGGGGGATCGGAGGTTGGATATGATGCAAAATGTTAATGTGGAGGAGCAGATTCGGGCTATTCATCAGAAGTTTGGGGATCGAAAATGAGGTTCAGGCTGCTAAAGTGAGAGGATAGGGGAGAGGAGTATTGGTAGGCGATGGATGCATTGCCGGCGTTCGTGGTGGCTAGGTATGTATTGTAAGTATAACACTTGTATCAAAGCCTCTAATATGTGGCCAAGGAAAGGAATCAAATGAGTCGTTCTGCAGCAAGATTCATCTTTCCCGGAATTCCTCAAATTCAGCCAGTCTTGTGATATGAAATCTCGAATCTCTCTATTCTGTTAACAAATATAAAAACAACGGAGGCGATTCCTTAGACTACAATCAACAGCAACCACCAAGTCGCGTCGAAACCTCAAACCTATCAGCCTTATCATAGGGTGTACGGGAAGCAGGGGGAAGTTCTTGAAGACAACTTGTTTATTTAGCAGCAATACTCGACCAATATCAACTCGCGCATTGTAGAGAAGTCTCCAAACAGGTTACGGGGACGCCACTAAGACCAGGCCTTAGGCTTTTAAGCTTTAAGTATGAAGGCACGCATATCTAGCAAACTATAAGGTGATAGTGATTACAAGCCGGCGTGATGTCTTTTAAAATCAAAGGAGAGGTGGTGAGTGGTATTTATACTATACAGTGATTACCTCACTCCTACCTGTAGATGACAGAATGTGGGGAATTCGCATCGCCGTCGTCACAATCAAAACTCCGCTCAGGAGTATTTAAGCCAGAACCAACACGATAATATTTCAGTCCCTGTGGGTGATGTTGATTCCTACCTCGTCTGAGCTTGTGTAAGGTTGGAAACGAGCTTAATTGTGGATTGTTTAGCTAGAGCTTTACTTGCGATTTAGGTACGGGCATCCTCGGTGTAAAATATCATTCAAGTGGAATAGTAGCTAATCGGGGTATGTGATATTAGATTCGAGCTTAGAGGCAAGGAGGCGGGAGAAGAGATGAAGATCAACAAGCCAAGGATAAACGCGGTGATGAGAGCGGTCCCCCAAAGGACACGACTTACACTATTTGCGCAACCATTTATGTAGGGTGAGGTTCCTCCTGTGTCCTTGAATGTTTAATTCATCCTCCTCCTGCTTTCCCACTCGAATATCTACTATAACAGCTATATGTCACCACTATGAATCCCCTTTTGAACCGCCACTTCAAATCCTCGAACCCCATACGCTCCTGGACTATCATCCCTTAATGCACCTTGCGGAAACTCCCTATAGTGAGAGAGAGAGTCGCCAGTCCCTAGCGGTAACGAAAATATCCCTCGCGGAAGACATGATCAAATGAAACAAACATTACATCAGTTCCGCACCGTGGCGTAAGTTTAATACTAGAAATGAGATTAAGATATGATGTCTGAGAAGGGGCTTACTGTGTTCAAGTACTCTATATGCAATGTAACATTTCATCTGACAATGATAAGTGCATGCTTCCCTTCCCGCATGTGCATTTGGTGAAGAGCACGACATGAATTTGGAATTTGCAGAATTTCGATATTGTAGAATTGAAGAACTTGGTCAATTGGTTTTGTGGCATAGGTTCTGAATTGCAGAAGGGGAATGAGAACCACACAAACTTGGTGACCTACCGCAACATTCAATAATTGCAACTCAATTCCCTCATGCTCGGTCTGGCATATTTCCTGCCTGATGCTAGAACCAACATGCAGAACCAACATCTTAACATCACATCCTAGTCATCTTTCCCCACCTCGATTCTCCCCCATTTCCCCCCATTCTCCCCTCCCGCCATCTTTATTAGCCAACGAGCCAGTAATCTCCACCATTTCAAGACAATTCCCCCTCAATTCCCCCTTCCGGATCCTTTCGCAACGGACCGCTCCTTGCGAGAGGCCAAAAAATCGCCTATGAATCTGCCCTTTGGACCCTAAGTTTGGGAGAGTCAGTCCACTACAGCAAGTATGTATGTTGCGCGGTCGCTGACAGGCCGGTGGCACGCTTCAGCAGACCGGAAATCAACCCCTCCAATCATGCCCCATTAATCGCCTGCACCTTTCATCCTCTCCTCCCCTCCCATTCGCCCATTCTCAAGAATCGCATAATCGGCCTCCAATTTCAGGCTAGTGTGATGAATATTGCAGATGTATTGCAGTGAGTTCAGTGTACTCGGTGTCGCGTGGAGCGAATCATGATGGCGCAAAAGTGCCAAAGGAGGCTCTGTGCCAGCACAACGCTGTATCGTGATTGCTGCGCAATTGTAGAGGACAAGGAAGCCTTTCTCGCGCCCGCTCAGAGTGATAAAGACACTAAGCGCTCATCTTTGCCCCAAGGATTAACTCAAACGGCCATCCTCAGGAAAATCAGCACTCCCTTGCGCCAGCGGACAATGGGGCTGTCCTCACGCCAAAACCCGCCAACCTCACAGCCTTGACAGCCTCACTGAAGTGTGATCGCCACCCCATATAAGGAATGCCACGCGCTCAATGAGAGAGGTTATGAATTCACAGGCCCAGGGCCGGTCGGCGATTGGGCCCGGCTGGCCAACCAATTCCAACAATTTGAATGGTTCGAGGAGGGTGAGAAGGAGAAGGGATTCCAAGGTCGTTTACCACAGCAATAATTCGCGATGTTCGCCACCCAGGATGGTAATTCCAAACTCGAAGGGTGGAGGGACGATTGGGATGGGTAGATACGAATTCGAAAATCTGCCTCTGAGACAGCCAAATGGACCAGATTCGATGCGACCGCAAGTGGATGAGGAAACTTCGTTCGGTCTAGGAAATATGAGTATTTTTAATGTGGAGAAACAAAATCCTAATGGTAATTTCGATTATGGCCCTGTGGTCCATCAAGAGAATCCAAGCATTGTTGTTCCCTCGTGGCAAGCGGCGGCAGTCTCCTATACGTTAGCCTCAACTTCACCACACTCGCCTCATTATGTCGATGAGAAAGGTGCTACATCATCGCAGACTGGATTTTATATACATATCTCGAATGATATTGGTCCACCGTGGACTCAAATGACCGCGCAGGGAAACTATCTTGAAGGGATGAACGATCCATCGGCGTATGAAATTCCATATGGAAGTTTCGGAAGTTTAGACAGCAATCCGGGATCGACCCCAACGAGCGCGACAACCAGCCCTGATGGTTTTGTCTTTCCTCTCACAACATCTTTCGAGCTACCCCAAGCTCCAACTCAGCTTTGTGACCCAGACCTTTCCGGTAGGTAACGCTTTTTCAACTGAATAGTGATAGTCCCAGTTTTCTCAAAGCTCTTTCCAATTGAAGTACTAAGATATAACTTTCAGATGAATACTTCCGAATCGGACCTCAATTCTCCCAGTTATCTCAACCTCAAAATGATCCTAACTCCCCTCTATACCCTGGGGGGTTACTATTTGAACCAGACAACCTTCAAGACACATATTATGGCATGTCTAGTGAATACACCACGACCAGTGCCCAGTGGGCGCCAAGTAGCTTTAGTACCCCGCCTCAGCCTCAGTCTAGCTATGTTCCCCAAAATGAGGCCCTACTCTCAAATACATCATGGACGCCTGAACAGCTTCAAGTTAGCAGATTCCAGTCAAACGCAAATTCTGGGGCGGTAGCATTTGAGCCACCTCGTGGCACACCATACGAGATATTCAAGGCAGGAGAAGAGCTTATCGAGGACCAGAAATTCATAAACGGATTTGTAGCAGTTTCGCCACCCACACCTGTCACTGAAAGTGATGAAGAATGGGTGAATGCAGATCCAAGAAACTATACGCCATCGCATAGCAGCGCATCCCCATGTTCGCAGAAATCGGCACTCTCTCGGACATCTTCGCCTCATGTTGATCACCGTCATGTGTTTAGCTCATTCCCTGGTATAACAAAGCCGAAGATTTCACGAGGTCGCCAGCGTGGATTGACCCAGCTTGAGAAGAGACAAGCTAGAGAAGTTCGTGATGCTAAGGCTTGCTGGGCATGTCATATTTCCAAGACAAAGGTAACCTCCCCTTGCAAAGTGGCCAAGTACCAAATCTGATATCTATAGTGTTCGCCGTGCTCCCCTGGTAGCCCTTGTGAACAATGTGCCCGTCTCGTAGGGAAAAGACGGTTTTGCAAATTCACCTGCTTCAACGACCCACTTGAATCGTTACACACCTTCCTAGTACCAGGTATGGATAATTTTCTCCCTCAGTAGCCAAAAAAATTAACTTTTAATAGGCTATCTCATGGGGCACTTCAATCGACAAGAGATCGAGGCGTTCGTGACTAGAAATGCCGAAACCTGGGGTACACAAAGCCTTTCCATCCGGATGAACTGGGGATATCGACGCCTCGTAACAGCGGAAGTGGTAGCTTTGACATTGCGAAATGATGCACCTGATATGGGTGAAATCGAGCACACCATTTCTAATGGTGTCGGAGTACGACCGACATTTGTTAGGAAGGATAGTCCACCTCTTGGAATTCCCCTTGCTGCTATGGATGACATGCAGGATAAATATTCCCGTTATGTCCAAGATATCGTCCAAAGCGACTTACCACAATACGTTCCGGTGGCCTACTTCAAGGAAGACTCCCCCTTGGTAACTCGTCTTCTTAGTGTCGTGTGCTCTTATTACATATCCGGCCTTGAAGCCGATGTTGAGGTATAGATAATTATTGATTTTGTTCTGAAGAGAGTAGTTGCTAATATCACTTAGTCCGAAGTTCTCCGACGAGCCATCGAGATGCATGTGACATCTGTAGTTCTCGAAAAGACTCTGTTCCTAGATCAAGACTCGATCAGAAAGGCAGAAGAGCACCTTTACCACCAGTACCCCGAGAAAACTACATCAAGATGTGCCCAGCGACAAATCAAATTAGCTTTCTTCCAGAGCCAAGAAAAGCGCATCAACAAGGTCTTAAAGGACTGGGGAAACATGATGTGGACGATTAACAATGCTGCTAGTAGCGACAACAAATGGGCCGTCAGCTTCTGTGTTTTCTTGACTGTGACACTAGTCATCGACAAAATCTTCGCCTCCGCTTACTACTATTGTGAGGGAAGGATCCAAAACCAAGGAGAGGATGCGAAGACAGAGAGAGCCCAGTTTCAGGAGCTTGTGTCCTTGACCGAAGAGAAGCTGTTCGATAGGTGTAAAGAGATCTTCCATTGGAAGTTTAAGACTAGGAAGGGTGGTAAAGAGGCTTGCAATCCAATCCGAGATGGTATGGATGCCTTCCGAGGTCGTGCTACAGGTAATGGAATTGCGAGCCTGACGTATGGATTACAAGCCGTCGTTCGTGATTTTAGTAAGCTCCAGTTCAGCTCTCGTAAAGATTGAGGCTAACAATTGACAGCGAGAGAAATTCGATCGCATCGGTCTCTACATAACAACCAAATGTCGCCTTATACGGATGTTGGTCGCTTAGCGTGCATATTCTTGGATGACTTTCTAGATCACTGATAGAGTAGTTCCGAATTGAGTTCGGGTAGAGGAAGGCGGCCGCGGCCAGTGTGTTGTTGGGTTCCGGAGCCCAAATACGAGTTATGAATTGATGAATTCGGATTGGAAACAAAGATGCTGCGAAAAGATGCTGCAGGTATAGGTGTCAAGGCGCAGCAAGATGATACTCCTGATGGGTCATAACGTACCCTATCGGATCTCCTGCATATCACGAGTGTTAGCAGAGTCCAATGTATGTAGATAAAAGAAGAGCAAACAAAACTTTGTACCACCAACTCAGCTGAGGAATGCACGACACATGTATGTTTTTGCCTGAACCATATCTCGTCTCCGGCCCCTGACAAGCATCTGGGGATCCACGTTGATGTGACAGTACCTGATCAATATGGAACCTCATGCTGTGGCATTTCGGACGATGCGGAGCAGTTTGAAATCCCATAGCTCCCGGCAACCCATCCGGCGGGCTCCCTGCATGACACTTGTGATGCCCTCCATCGTGGAATCTGCAGGTACCTTTTTCTTCCGAAAGGGACTCGCACAAATTGCATCAGCGGCGTCCAAGCCTCGCCACATCTCCCGCATGGTATCTGGATGCGAAACTCCAACAACTTGTGGTCTCAACAGCCACCGACCTTGAACTGCGATTGACAGCGCTTAAAATAGTGGAGAGCAGTGAGTCAAGTGCCGGACTGTCTGTGTGTACGCGGCTTTCATGATGAAGATCTGTTCGCAAGTCAAACGGGCGTCGCCGGACGGGAGGAACGAGGCGGACGCTGAGAGCACATGCCAGATACACGCTCGACACACCACCTTAAGAGGGCGTCCATGGCGTTCCAGTGCAGCAGAGGCGGAAAGGGCTTGAGGAAGAATTTGAAGGGAAATCCGTCAATCACAGCCTTAATTCACGGTTGAGGCTCGTGATAGGGCTTCAGGTGGAGAAAAAGCAATGATCACAACATCGCGGAGTCCGGACTGTAGTAAAGATGTGCGTGTGCGCTGGCTCCAAGTCATCTCAAGTCGTCAACAAGTGTACCCAATGGAAGGCGCAATCCACTCCTGAAATGCGTTCATGCCTCGCCTGCGGCTTGCGGTTTTCGAGATAATTCTCAGGGACGGTTTGAGGAGCTAGTGTGCATCCATCTTCCATGTGCGAGGTTGTTTGCAGTCTGGGTTGTTCTGTGCGTCCTGGAAATTGCGTGGAACATGTGCAGGACTGAGGACTGAGCGCTGGGGAGCAGATCCCTATGTCGGTCAGCAGTTCCAACAACACATCCCAGCCCAACTGCATCCCGCTTTTCGGCAATCGAGTGGTATTCAGCAGTCCCCAAGGGGTGGCGTCGCTCGCCTTGTGATATTCGCTGACCCTAAGTGGAAATATTCTAGAAGGAAGTGTTTTGCCCCTGGAAACGCTGCCAACATGCCTATTCGACCACCGGGACGACCTCTTGCACACACGCATTTAGCAACCGGGGCCTAGGGGGCAGCGTCAACGCCCGTATGAAACACAAAGACGGCACGCCTACCTGTCACCAAATGCTTCGACGGCGCTGGATCTTGTGTGAGGGAGGATCCAAGGCGCAGGCTCTTGAGCACATCTCAGCGACGTGAGCATTGAGGCCTATCGACGCCTGAGATGATGGAGCTGTCAACCCGTCGAGCAGGCAACACAGAGTGACTGAACCAGGGCAGGACAACCCCCCTCCCCCTCCAACGCTCTGGGTACCCCCCTTGACGTCCATCAAAGCCCTTCCTCGCTTGCTTGGCCCCATCTGGCGTTTCTTGGGCCGTGACCATTTGGTGAAGAAGAGTACGGCGAGGCATAGTTTGGGGCTGTTCGACATACAACGGCGCTAAAGCGCTAAAGATGGATGTCATGTCTTCGCCGTCATTCCAGGAACACCTCTCTCGCGACAGGTCGGGCCTTAGTATAGCCACGCTTGATCGTGCCCGGCTTGTTTTGTGTTGCTCACCAGGGGAACGACTGCAAGTTGTACAAATGGAGCCCCGTTCGCCAGGTTCAAGTATCTTCCATATTCCGTCACTATACTATATCACCTCAAGTCCTTATAAACGTTCATCTCTTCTTCACTGATCTTGCAACAACTTTCACACACCCACATCTACACTCTCACACATCACACACTTAACAAGGCTTATCCACAATTTGGCAACCTTCAACACTTTCAGCAATTTTACCAACTTTACCAACTCCAACTCCAACTTCACAAGTATGTCTGTTTCAATAATGAATACCACCTCTCCACTGCGGGTTTCCTCTATGGAATCCTCCAACGGTCGAGTCCGATACACAAGTAAGTTTCAACCCACCAGGACCTGAACATGATCCTTTCTCTTCCTTTCCATTTTGAATCCATAACTGACTTCTATCTTAGCAATGTCTACACGCAATGATAAAAACGATGATCGTGACAACAGTAAGTTCCAACAAACCCCTGGCGTCTATCTTGAGCATGGGTACTGACTTGAAACAACAGCTTATGGTCGTTAAAAGAGCCACGACCACCTTAATGGTTCGATCATTGCTCGAAAGGGTAAGTGACTCAGAGAGCTTGCTTCTTTTTTTTTCCGTTGCCTGGTCGAGGCGGAGTCAGACATTGGTTGTTCAGGCTGCAGAGCTTCCCAACTCTTATCGTTGGGATGCTGTGTGACCGGCTTATCAACACGTGTCTTCTCATCACATGACAACTTAACCCAACCCCTTTTTGTTCAAGCCCCTCAGCCACAACTTACTAACGGACGCCATTTATAGATTCGCAAGCCTCTCGATCTCACACTCGCATTACGAGTATCAGATTCTTGAAGGGAGAACCCTGGAAATGGATAAATTCGAAGTCGACACGGCCTCATCAGGAATATCATCAGGAATATCAGCACTCCAACACCAGCCATCGCTCAGCCTGCGTTTACACTGTCATTGCCATTGCTCGAGATCACGAACTCGAGTTGGAAGGTGACTCTTGTCGCTAGCATTTGCATCCATCGAATCACACTGCGTTGTCACTGCGTCGTCAGTGTCTCTGCCTTTACGGCATCCTCCTGCGGAATTTTTGGATACCTCAGGATTGCGATGTTACGATGTTGCATTTTATTTGCTGGATGTAATTTCAGGAAATTTCAGGAGACGTCTTTCAGAAGGAAAGACAGGAGAAATTAATGTATACTAATTAGACTTTCTTTACTTGAGACGAGTGACGCAAGTCATGGATTTCAGTTTCAGAACCTGATACTTCTTTCCGGTTTCTGGCTGGCTTGTACTCGTATTACTGGCTTTTTGTTTTCAGCTGGGCTTTGTTGGCAGCAAGTCAGATCGGAGGATTTATAGACTGCGCGTTCATTTGTGTTTCATGTTTGGCGGCGGAATAGGTTGCAACTCGCTTCTAGATCAATCACATTGTGGTAGATTTTATGCATTGCACTTCCGTTTTGCCTGTTAGTTTATGTTTCTTGTACACTTGTTTGAATTCATGTAACACTTTGTGTCAATAAAGACCAATACGAGATTGGTCGTGATGTTTAATTTTAGACCTATTATATGAAGCTTATGGAATTTATTATTCACAGGCCTCTATTCTCACTTGCATTGCTCTGTTCCCATGTGCATCGGCCTTGATCCAGCTACCACTTGACAGGCAGAGCGTGCAGGCACAAGCATATATCTCGGGATTTGCTTTACCTATCACTAATGCCTCTTGATATTATCAACTAGTGTTACCAAGTTTCACAGCCGAGTCCCTCCATTGTCTCTCCGATTTATCAAAAACACCAATTCCTCAATATATGCCTCAGCCAGCCCGTATCCCGAGATGGCTCCCTGCATTGTCATAACTTTGATTTATATTTCCTTACAAGAATACAATACTCTTAATTGCAATAACTCCTGTTCTCTCAACACATCCAACCACTACTACTAAGTCGTGTATATGATGGGTCATCACAAGGCAGAGTTGTTTCCAAATTCCACGTCCCTAATCCTTTTCGTTTAAGTAACACCCTACCCCTACCTCTATTTCTCACCGTTTAATCTTCGATCCTTCCGCACTTTCACGTCAATTAGACTTTCTTCAACCACTTCGGTGCCACGTGCTTAGCAACCATATCATATCGTATTTGGTGTGTAGGTTGGATGAATTTGATGTCATAGCTGTTCAAAACACATCTGCACCTAAGTCATGTGTTTATTGACTCAAGGTATCTTGATATGTTGTGCATGTTGGTCGTTTCAATTGACGTCAAGTTGTACGACATGGTTTGATACCTAGTGATGCCGTGGTTACTTGGCATAGAAATGTGAGTCTCTGCCTGATACCACCCTGTTCGTAGTTCCCGCCACCACTGTGATTGTTCGACAGCTGATGGTGTTGTCGACATGATATCATAGAGTCACGATCGTCTACCTGATATCAGTCTTCTACCAACAAAGTCGGCCCTTCTATCTTCGTGCGATGGTGCATCTAGGCACCTTCTTTCCTGTATTGTCTTCACCTTTCACATCATCTGTACCCCCCCGCATACCGAGTATTAATTACACTTTATTAACTGGATCCCTTCTACTTTGACCACGTGCAATTCCTTCTCTTGACTCATTTCGAACCTTCCATTTCTGCCTCGACGAAATTAACCCCTCAACACCATGCCACCCCCTAAGCACCTTATCATACCCCCGCCCCTACCCCCGTTAGCAAATACTCTTCTCCCCACGCAGCCCTCTCTTAAACCTTCCGTCCCTCCCACCGATCGATCAATTCCGAATATCGAGAGATTGAGTACCAACACAACATACATTTTAACATCACCATCTCGACTTCCCCACCATCTCACCCGACAGCTACCCTTACCTCTAAGCCCTACTCTGCTGACTCTACGTCCGTACCATTGCAATTCCCCTTGTTAGTCGAGCCCTAGGGGGGCAAGTTTACTCTATCTATTTTCCCCATGCAGTCATTCTACGCCCCCACAAAGATCACCCCGCCACATCCCACTCCCCTCCTCCCCTTGTCTCGGGACAGGAGTGATCGCTAACCAGTACCTCGCTAAAGCGGATACCAATGATATTTAAAAATACGACAGGCGAACTTGCGATTGTGTAACCAAATCGAACGCTCACCTCATCACCAGGAACACCAAACACATCGTGGCTTCACCCCAGCTCAGCCTTACCCGTTCAATCCCATTATCAAACACCCTGACGATTCAACATCCTGCACTGCTGCGCGTGAGCGTTCTGGGGTCCGCGGGTAAGGCTCGGTCTGGGGGCTGGGATTGGAGAAGTGGCCTAGATTAAGCCACCACCAAAGTAATTTATATCCTCATTCTCGAAACCTATGTACATAAGCCCTACAACCCGTGATGATTCCTGGATGCGCCACCGGTGGAGAGGGGGCGGGGGGTAGAGGAGATGCAGGTCTTGGCCCATGGAATGGTAGGACAACCCATGACATGCCACGAGGGTCAGCGCCATTAAAGTGCAATTTGGTAAGGCATGTGTACATAGTGCGGACGGTTGGGTTTATCGGGATTCGAACAGGGTTATGTAGGTGTGTTCCAAAAACTACTAAATTGATATGTTCAAGAAGAAGGGTGGCTAGAGAATCCTGCAATGTGCACATATGTTTCAAGTTTCGATATATTGCAATTTGAAAGGGTCGTATTTTTCTAGGGGCCCTTCTTCATCTCAATCTTTAATGCCCTAGGTAGGGAATTTCAACATGGTGATATGCATACAAACGCGTGTCATCTTTCAGTATATCTGTCTTCTTGAATGAAGAAATGTTTTCGAGGATCCTTGATCCTCTCACAATCAAGTCTCGTGCAAGTGATTGAAAGTGTGGTAGCATGCATGCAATTGAATTTTCAAATTTTAACATATTGCAATTTAAAAGAAACAAGTTTTGAAAATCCCCCATTCCCTCGTTCTCAAAGAGTAATGATGAGTTCATCAAATCATTAGAACTTCTAGCAATGACTACCAAATCCAATACTCTCCTATAGTCCAAGATCCAATGCTTCCTATCACTTACTATCCCTCATCCTTCGCATTCTACTCAAACATTCTTTCTCCAAATCCTACAGCCATTAACCAGCCATGATCAATCACTCTCCACTGCACTCTCACCCTGAAAACTCAATCAACACCCCAAGTCTCACCAGAGCCAACGCTCCTAGACTGGAAGGTCATCATATACTTTTTTCTACTCCCTAAAAGATTCCTGCTTCTTTCTCTCATGACTGCAAAAGAT
Source organism: Tricladium varicosporioides (assembly GCA_021365295.1). NCBI lineage: Eukaryota > Fungi > Ascomycota > Leotiomycetes > Helotiales > Tricladiaceae > Tricladium > Tricladium varicosporioides. The sequence continues at coordinate 2,147,710 of JAJTIW010000002.1, forward strand.
TTCAGCCACCTAAAATTGTCAGTTTTCCTTTCCTCCTTTTTTCTTTTAAAAAGGCCAATTGAGTAAGGAGTGCGTGCCCCGCCCTACCTCCCATTATTCTTCTACGATAGATCGAGGAGCACTGAACTACGGCATCATTCTCGTTCCTGTCTAAAAATTCGTCCAAGAAGGATAAAAATGGGATCTTGGAAGGTCGTTTTTAACAGCGGATGTGTGTAGGAAGGTGCAAACACGGTATGGAGAAGGAATGCAGGGAAATTTCATTTCAACTCGAGGGGAAGGATTGATGACAGGTGGTGGATTCTACTCATCTAACCAACAGCGTTGAGGACGGACAGACATATTGCTGAGTCGGCCCTGGGTATTGGATTTGTCTACTAGGGCGCCAATTGAGCTTGTGTGGAACTGAGAGATAGTTATCTAATGGTAGGGATTAATGGATAGGTTAGGGGATAGCTGAGAATAGGTAGATCTTCTGTATGCGTCACTACACACACATCAGAATCAGAACCAGAAGGTATCCCTATGCAGCGCTGTGTAATGAGGATAGAAGGAAATGTGATATGCTGGCTTAGATCTGTGTCATTGGCCATATGTTACATGGCATATTTTAACTACATAAGCAGGGTCATCGGGGAGTGATTGCGTGGTTATGCTATTGTAAATTGTACATTAGATCTCTGGAATTAAGGAATTGGTATCAAGTATGTCTGTGATCTTCTGTTTTTTAGGATGTTAACATCGTGGTTAAGACAAACTAATGTGCTCCTCAAAAGTACATGCTGGTTTGAAGGGATGCACATAAGCCATATAAGAGTGCCAAAAGGTTAGAACAGATTGGATTTTCCATTTCAGCAAACTTGTAAAGGATTGAAAGGAATGGGAAGATCTTCTCAAGCACGAAAAAGATCTTCCGTTGTGGTTCCTCCAGGATGGAAACAGGAATCCTTCCCTACAGCTAAAAGACTTACAGATCTCCTTGATCTGGCAGCACTTCAGTAGAACATCAATTGGTCGAATTTTGGTGATGAATTTAGCTCTCATTCCTTTGAGATATGCACAAAGTACCATGTATCATGCAACGCTAAAGCCCTCTGACCCCTTGAAGTCGTAGTCATCCCAACCGCAAAGAAACCCAAGCAAAGCCCACCTACTCCGAACGCTTAAATAGTTGTCTCGTATGCGATCGGTACGACGGTCTCTGGTACGTTGTCCTTCATCGAAATGGTTCGTGCTTCCCGTGGCATCGCTGGTTGTCTTTTCAAGTGGACGTGTGTTCCCTCGGCCTTTGACTTCTTCTTCGCCTCGGCATTTTGCTTTACTCGGCGGACAAACTCCTCTCTTGATCGCGATAGGGAAACGTGCTCGACCCGGAGGTTAACGCGCTTCTCGATGTACCGATGCTTGACCTTCTTGTAGATGATGACACCGACTGCCGACTTTGTGACGTTGTAGACAACTCCAGTCTTTCCATGGTACACCTTATGTGGCATACTGTTCTTCTAATCAGATTCCTTCTTGTATATTCGATGATTTAATTGTCACTGACCCTTTTTGGACGGCACCGTTTGCCTTGATGTCAACGATATCTCCGACTCTACCAACCTGTTAGAAACGACCCCAAGCTCCATTTCAACGCAATCAACTCACTTGTATTGGCGCAAGTAGGTAGACAACTTGATCATACCCTTTTGCCTAAAATTTCTAGAGAAGGCATACTGTAAATCTGTCAGCAAAGCCCTCGATGAATATAATGCGTGAAGCTATCGCGGTCTTGGGGCCTGCGCTCTAGAAGCCACCGTAATGCTAAAGCAGCCAATTCTTTCACTTACCCGAGTACCGGCGCGGAGACCTGCTGGGTGACCCATCTTGACGGTATTTTATGGTGTCGTGGGGTGTCGAGAGTTGTCGTGATGTTGTGAGATCCGCTCTCTATCTTTTCCACCTTTCTCGATGTTCTCGCGTATTTTTTCGTCGAACTGAGCCACAGGGCAAGAACCTACTCACAATGCCAAGATCTGAATGCGCTAAATCACGTGATCTAACCGACGTATGGAACTTCCACCTAGGAATATATTCACCACCAAAAAGTTCTTGATCTATACGAGAATTCAACGCCCAACGACGAGTCGACAACCGCCATAAATCCGCAACTATGGCGCCTCGTTCTTATTCGAAGACTTACAAAGTTCCTCGTAGACGTAAGTTTTGCTATCCAATTTTCAACGCTTCTTCCCGTTGGTCGAGATATTTGAATCCCACAATTGCGACTTGCGCAAATTTACGATGAACACCATGCTGACTTCTAAAAGCTTTCGAGTCTGCCCGTTTGTAAGTTGACCACTGTGCCAGAGCTTGTCTCTGTTCATGTCACTGATTGTGTCCCTAGGGACTCTGAGTTGAAGCTCGTAGGAGAGTACGGTCTCCGCAACAAGCGTGAAGTCTGGCGTGTCCAGCTTACTCTCTCCAAAATCCGTCGTGCTGCCCGGTATGAATATACAATATAAATGCGAATATAAGGATATGAAGTCTAATATTCCTAGTCAATTGCTCACCCTTGACGAGAAGGACCCCAAGCGACTCTTTGAAGGCAATGCGCTCATTCGTCGTCTTGTCCGTGTCGGTGTGCTCGACGAGTCCCGCATGAAGCTCGATTACGTGTTGGCTTTGAAGATTGAGGATTTCTTGGAGCGTCGTCTGCAAACCTGTGTCTACAAGCTCGGTCTCGCCAAGTCTATCCACCACGCGCGTGTTCTCATTCGCCAGAGACACATCCGTGTCGGAAAGCAAATTGTCAACGTTCCATCCTTTGTTGTTCGTCTCGATTCTCAAAAGCACATTGACTTTGCGCTGAGCTCGCCATTCGGAGGTGGACGTCCTGGTCGCGTCCGGAGAAAGAAGGCTAAGGCCGCTGAGAAGAAGGACGGTGGTGATGATGAAGAAGAGGATGACGAATAGATGCTTCATTAAGGTTGATATGGATGTAGCTGTGGCTGTTGCTGTTGCTGTGGATACGGGTATCATCTGGGGGTCATCACTGGACATCGAGTGTACAATATACCTCGAGGCGTTACAGCATTGCATGTCTTTATGAACAGCAATGAAAAATTCGGCAACCTAATTTGGTTATCTCAAAAATTTGCAATCTGTGAGACTCCTTCTGTGCTTATTAGGCCTATTATTTGCATTATTTGCCTTGGTATAACTGTTCACTCCCATGCTTTGGATGTGGGAAAGATCTCTTTCTTCATCTTAAAAATAATATCCCTCCTAAACTTGAGCAACGTTCTATCACTAACCCTCTTTTTAATGATGCGAAATCCCGTGTCCACTAAATACTGAAATCCCCTTAGCTGGCCTGATTAAACAAGACTTGCTAGTGTAACGAATTAGAATTTCGGCATACATTATCAAACCCCCCCCCCAAGAAGCGCCTTCCAATGCTTTGCCCCAACTCCCGCTAATTTTACAGATTACATGATACCTATTTGTTTTATTGTAACAACTCGTCCTTGCCCAAAAATGCAGCCATGGGATCGTTCGCAGCAGCTCGCTTCCTTCTATATTCATCCATGTCCTCTTCTGTGACCTCCCCCTTCATTTCATCCAGTGTCCGCTTTTTAGCTAAGATTGAGCTTGTAGCTTCATCCTTTGTCTTGTCTATCGCTTCAGCTAGAGGTGGACTAGAATTTTGAGTAGACTCCTCGATGGCTAGGACTCCACCCGTTCTCATACGTTCCGCATCCTCAAAAGCCTCCTTGCCTGCTTCACCTGTACAGTAGCTATTCTTGACCATAGAGTGGCAACAAGCATAGCCCCACTGGAAATTTGACCACCAACTGCCCCATACGGAGGTATGGTTATTGATGAGAACGTCCTCGGGATATTTTGATTTCGCAATGACTTTGGGAGCTCCCTTAATTCTTCCAGACTCATCATATTCCACATACCTCTCGGACTCTATAACAGCAGCTTCACGAAGCTTGGCTGCCAGAGGGTTGATCTCGCCACCATATTTCTCAAGAAGCATTTTTTTATGGGCCGCTTTCTTGGCGTCTGCCTCTTCCTTTTCCTTTCTTCGAAAATATTCTCCGGCTGTAGGATTGGCCTGTAGATGTTGTTTCGTATCTCCAGCTTTCTCTTGAGATTCCCAGGCATACTTTTGCGCTTTCTCAAACTCCGCAGCATCTCCAGATGCCCTCATAAAGCCCTCCTCCGCAACCAGAGCAGCTGCTGTATCCGCAGTAGCTCCACTATCTACCATGGATCTTGTTTTGGGGTCGTACTTCGCGGAATCAAGATCTAAGTTCAAGAGGTACTTTGCAGTATCCTCTCTGATACGTAGTTGCCTCGTCGACGTACTTTGCTGTCTACCCATATCTGACTCTTCCGCATACTTTGCTCCATCATCACCTTCATCTTCCTCATCTTCCTTTGCCTCTCTCTCATGGACTTGTTTCTTAAGCTCTTCAAGTTGGGCAAACTCATCAACAACATTCCGATATTCCTTAGAATCATAGCCGTTCCACCTATCCCTCTTTGCATCCCAGCCCAAACTAACATCCTGAACCATTTCATCCGCTTGAATGTCCTTCCCAGTCCATTTTGCGCCCTTAGCTCTTGGCCGGCTTAAACACTCTTTCGTTTTATGTGTCATCGCACCACAATTTTCGCATGCGCCTTTACGGAATTTAGTTGCAGCAGGACCCAGCTTCTTCCCCCGGTCGTACCATTTCGATTGATCTGATTGCGCTTTCTGTAAACGTTGATGTTCGAGGTAATCGTTCTGATCGTCATCTTCGCCAATGTAGAAAGGCTTTTTTGAGATGAAGGATGGGATGTACTCGTTTGCCTCTTTGTTCGCTGCCGATGGCGCAGCTGGTTTCCTAGGTTGCGCACCCGCTGGAGGCATAATTACGGATCTTGAAGTGCAAGGTGACGGCGTGAAGTGGAAGGTGGGTTGTGGTTAAAAGGTTCTCAAAATATTGGCGGCGCAAAATCTGGGGAAGCCTGCCTGCTCGTGACACCGCGACTCCATCGCGTCACAAAACAAAACACGACTTTACTCACGCATCCCAGTTGCGCGATTTGCTACTTTCTCAATAGCCATGTCAATCTTGAATTTATTGACATTGGGCTCGCCGGACTGACCTCACCTGCGCAATGGACCTCTTCCGGGTGAGGTTGAATTGCATAGATCATTACCAATCTACCCCTACGAAGTTCGATCCTGTCCTTCGAAACAATGTTCAGCTTTCGCAGATACAAGAGGAGCCGAAAGTTCCAGTCATAAGGGTTTTTGGTGCGACGGAGACTGGGCAGAAGGTGTGTGCTCATATCCATGGCGCATTTCCATATCTTTATATTGAGTATACTGGAAGTCTGGTCCCTGATGACGGTATGTGACCCCCAGCAGAGCTGTATCTTATATTAACGACATTTTAGTGGGCCCGTATATCCATCGTCTTCACCTTTCCATCGACTATGCTCTTTGTGTTAGCTACCGGCGGAATGTATACGATGGAAAGTCTAAATTTGTGGCACGCGTCACTCTTGTCAAGGGAATACCATTTTACGGCTTTCACGTGGGATACAGATATTACCTGAAGATATACATGCTCAACCCAATGGTGATGACAAGACTTGGGGATCTACTGAGGCAGGGTGTTATTATGAAGAAGATATTTCAGCCTTATGAAGCCCATCTGCAATATTTGCTTCAATGGATGACGGATTACAATTTATATGGCTGTGGGTACATCGATTGTAAGAGAGTAGTCTTCCGAAGCCCTCTACCAGAGTATGATGAGCTGAATAATACATCACATCTATGGCATGCTCGATCAATTCCGGACGAGTTGGTTACAGACGAGTCTGAACTTCCTCGAGTAAGTCATTGTTCGATAGAGGTGGATATTCACGTTCAAGACATCCTGAACCGAGAAGAGATTAAGCCTAGACCACTACATCATGATTTCATAGAAAGGCTGAATCCTTTACCACCAGATCAGAAGTTAGTTCATAGTATGGCTGGGCTGTGGAGAGACGAAACTCGAAGACGAAAATCGAGAATGTCAAATCCAGAGCCGGGGAGCAGTCCATTCCCAGTAGAAGTTATGGTATCAATGTCCGCCGATCTTCGAAATTCTCAGCCTGGAGGATGGATTCACGAGGAGGAATACAAAGAGATGATCGAGCAGCTCATCGACGAGGAGAAGAAGAAAAGTGATGACATGAAGATATCTTTCGATACCTTCGTCACATCTTCACCGTTTGACTCCATAATTAGAACTACCCTAGAATCAGTGGAAGATCTGTACCCGGAGAATTTACTCCCAGCACTTGGATTGGAACCCAGAACAGAAACACAAAATATTCCTTACGAAGTTGACGAAGATGATGAACGAGAGGTTGACGAGAACCGAATTTTAGCACTTACCACTAGTAATGATGATTATGATGACTTTCCTTACGAATCAGATGAGGAGATTATGAGAAAACTTGAGCTCTCACAGAGGAAGAAGGACGGGGACAAGGTAGAAGAAAAGCACCTTGAATTCCATGACTTTCAGAAAGCAGAGCATGCGGTTGATGATGAAACTAGTCCAGGTGGCGATCAATTCTCAACACAACTCGTGGACCTAGTTGATCCTATAAGGATGAACGAATACAACCCCCCTGAGGAATCAAGATCTTCTCAAAATGGAAAACTGTCAAATAAATCTGACACCACGCCAAAAATAGGGACTAGCATCACTCAACTGGGAACACCACCGCCAATTACATCCAAAACTGGGACAAAAAGACCATTGTCACTGACCCTTGGAGACACGGAGTCCACAAACCGTCGAAGGCTGTCAACAATGACAGAGGTTGGTAGAGAAGAGAAGGATGCACCAATTTTATTACACTCAAACGCTGGTGAGGGCCACACAACTAAGATACCTAAAAGTAAAGTACCCACTATAAACGGAGCAGTGTCCGATAAAAATCTAGGTTTTAGATCAATGAATTCACAGGATACCGCGGACCAGACATCACTACCTCAAAGCTTTTCCGTTGTCAAAGATCCGCATGATCCTGACACTATCCTACGGTTAAGCCAGAACAGCCATACTGAGCAGTATCTACTGGACAAGAAGAAATATTCTTCCTTCGATACTTCCATTATATTGCCACAACGCTCCCCTCAAGCCTTCAACCAGCTAAGCTCGAAGTCTCCGACTTCTGAAAAGACGAAAAGTCTGAGAGCTACATTCTTGGGTCGTCGGGGGGACAGCATTCTTATCCAATCTGAGTTGCCACCCCCTCAAGACTACATCTTGTCCACAATGGATGGCTTTGGTTTGCCTTCTAAGATTTATCAAGACGCATTTTACAGCAATGAGGAAGACGTTCCGGAACGGGCACGAGAATGGGCAGGTAGAGAATTCAAATTAGAGAGCAACACACTTCCTTTCCTGCCGAGTTTCGATTCCAAAGGGACTTCCGATGCAAGTATGGGAATGAGAGCAGCTAGTATAGTTGATAAGTCGAGAGAAGAAAAGAACCACCAAAAACGCCGAAGAGAGTGTAAATTACGTAGTTGGCAGATTGCAGAAAGCCCACCAACGTATACTGAAGTAAAAAAATGGTCCCGAGAGCAGCCCCCTTCGAAGATAGAGGTTCCTTTCATGGCTAAATTGCCAAAGCAAGCTGGAAAAGGCTCACGACTTAAGGGAAAACTATCGCAGATTGAAGGCCCGACTCAAAAGGACAAGCATGGCCTCACGTATATGCAAAAACAGCAAATGACAAGTATCAAGCAGGAGGTCCAATATATGACTACCATGAGTCTTGAAGTTCACGTCAATACAAGAGGAAATTTCCTTCCAAATCCTGAAGAAGATGAGGTACAATGTCTATTCTGGTGCCTACAATCTGATGACGAAAGGCTAGAGAAAAATGGCAATGTTAAAGGAGTCCACCTTGGGATTGTGGTATTGTCCGAGGATGGGTCTATGACTCAGAAGATCGCGAAACAGGTGCCTGTTGAAGTGCAAGAAGAAGATACTGAACTGGATCTCATGATCCGAATGGTTGAGATAGTTCGAACTCATGATCCGGATATTCTTACTGGCTACGAGGTTCATGGTGGTTCATGGGGCTACCTCATTGAACGAGCTCGGCTGAAGTACGAATACAACCTTTGTGATGAGTTTTCCCGAATGAAGGCTCAGTCTCATGGTAGATTTGGCAAGGACAATGATAAGTGGGGTTTCAACAACACTTCGACGATCCGTGTGACTGGTAGGCACATGATTAATATATGGCGAGCCATGCGTGGCGAACTCAACTTGCTTCAGTACACTATGGAAAACGTGGCTTTTCATCTTCTTCATAGACGAATTCCTCATTTTACTTGGGCCGATTTGACTAAGTGGTACACAAATGACAAGCCTCGGGAACTCGCAAGAGTTATGAATCACTACATCTCCCGGGTGCAACTGGATCTAGAAATCCTGGAACAGAACGAATTGATACCGAGAACGAGTGAGCAGGCTCGATTGCTTGGAGTCGACTTCTTTTCTGTCTTCTCGCGAGGATCCCAGTTCAAGGTTGAATCACTGATGTTTCGAATTGCTAAACCAGAAAACTTCCTGCTGGCGTCACCTAGCAGGAAGCAGGTTGGTAGCCAAAATGCCTTAGAGTGTTTGCCTCTTGTTATGGAGCCTCAAAGTGCATTCTATAACAGCCCTCTCCTAGTGTTAGATTTTCAGAGCTTGTATCCGAGTGTCATGATCGCATATAACTATTGCTATTCAACGTTCCTTGGAAGGATAGTCAATTGGCGTGGCATCAACAAAATGGGGTTTACAGAGTTTAAAAGACAACAGCGCTTGCTTGAACTTTTGAAAGAGCATATCAACATTGCACCTAATGGAATGATGTACACGAAACCGCAAATACGCAAGTCGCTGTTGGCGAAAATGCTGGGCGAAATCCTCGAGACTCGAGTCATGGTCAAGAGTGGAATGAAAGTGGACAAGGATGACAAAATACTTCAGCGACTTCTCAATAACAGGCAGCTGGCGCTTAAGCTTATTGCGAACGTCACTTACGGCTACACTTCCGCATCATTTTCTGGCCGCATGCCTTGTGCTGAGATTGCCGATAGCATTGTTCAAACGGGCCGAGAGACACTGGAGAAGGCAATCGCTCTTATACATTCTGTCAAGCGCTGGGGCGCAGAAGTGGTATATGGTGATACTGACAGCCTGTTCGTATACTTGAAAGGCCGTACCAAGGACCAGGCATTCGACATTGGTGAGGAAATCGCAAGGACAGTAACCAATATGAACCCACGACCTGTTAAACTCAAATTTGAAAAGGTATACTTGCCTTGTGTACTACTGGCAAAAAAACGCTACGTTGGCTTCAAGTACGAGTACAGGGATCAAAAGGAACCGGACTTCGATGCCAAGGGCATTGAGACAGTGCGTAGAGATGGCACACCCGCCGAGCAAAAGATTGAAGAGAAAGCTTTGAAGATTCTCTTTCGCACTGCTGATTTGAGCCAAGTCAAAGCATACTTTCAAAAGCAATGCGAGAAGATTATGAAAGGCTCTATATCTGTGCAGGACTTCTGCTTCGCAAAAGAGGTCAGGCTAGGAACATATAGTGATAAGGGACCGCCGCCTCCTGGAGCTCTCATAAGTACGAAGAGGATGCTTGAAGATGCCCGAGCGGAGCCTCAATACGGCGAACGGGTGCCTTATGTTGTCATTACCGGAGCACCAGGTGCTCGCCTTATTGATCGATGTGTTGCACCTGAAGACCTCCTTGAGAACGATCATAATGAGCTCGATGCAGAATACTACATTTCGAAGAACCTCATACCTCCCCTTGAGCGCATCTTTAATCTGGTAGGGGCGAATGTTCGGGGGTGGTACGATGAGATGCCAAAGTATCAAAGAGTTCGAAGGGTAGACGCGAATCTTCAACTTCAAGGACAATCGAAAGAGATGGCAATCAATAAAAAGACTCTAGAGTCCTACATGAAATCTTCCTCATGCCTCGTATGTAAGGAGAAGCTCGAGTTAGAAGGACCCATTTGTCCAAAGTGCCTGACGGACAAGCCAAGATCGTTCCTATCTTTGCGTGTAAGACTTAACAGTGTTGAAAAGAGGTATGCGGATCTTCTGAGGATATGCCAAAGTTGCTCAGGAATATCGCCTCTTGATGAGGTGGCATGTGATAGTAAGGATTGCCCAGTTTTTTATACAAGAACTAGACAAAAGGCTCGGTTGAAGACTGAGAAGGGTATTGCAGAGCCAGTTATGAAGGAGCTTGCAAACTCAATAGTCGATATGATGGATTTGGAGTGGTAGTGTTAATTCAGATATGGAAAACTTGGCTACGCAGAGCATTGTGTTTAGAGTTTGCATAGCGATGGGTTGGATGGAGCATTGTAGCATGGGCCAGGATACGGGGCACTCCAGTGGAAATATATTTAATACTGTATATACATGTGGCTGAATAAATATTATTCTTTTGAAAACTCATCTGGTTTGTTATGGATAATGTGTGTTGTTGCAGGTGACAAGGCAAGACAAGCTGCCAACCATAATCTGAAGCACACCAATAGAAATTCGAAAAGCGTAAAGAACAGTGCAGAAACGGTTGATTTAGGTTGAACCGTAGATTATCCACGATTCCCAATTCTCCGATGCGATTTGATGATTGCCACTCGTTTGTTTCGGCGCCTTCCTTCTGACTCGCGAGAAGCAAGGCGAACTGGCGCTTGACTTCAGCCTGACCGATCAAGCTGTCTTTATCACGCTCTTAGAAGCAGAGCTTCTCAAACAACAACAAACACCACAAATGCCATAATGGGCAGTCTGGTGGGCTTCCTGTTCATCTATGTCCTAGGCGGTCTCACTTTCTTTCCCTTGATCATTGTCGCCGTTCTTGCCCACGTTTACATCACCTTTCCAACACATAAGGACACAGCATACCGGGAAACGGACACAGAATCGATTGTGCAACCCGGAGATGATATAGATGCGATCGAGCGGGCGCAGAAGACGTTAGCAGAGAAGTTTCAACCGAGGAATAATCATGAGGCGGACGTGGCGGCTGGATACTTTGCGGTGTGTAGGGAATATATACCTGGTGGGGTAAATGGGAAACCTCCAGAGAGAACGACACCAACAGGCTCGACGACTGTCTCTGCGGCAAGCCCAAGTGTATACCAGAGCATGTACAGGAGTATATTTGAAAGGAAACAGAACAACAGTCCTCTGGGCGAAAAGGGAAATGGGAGACCTCAGAAGCGGGGCGGTAATGTGTTCTATGTTGTTCTCAGGTATAAGGCTCTGACTCCTCTTTCTCGTCGATCTACAGCTGTCTTTGGGAATATTTCTAAGTTCTATGCTAATTAAGTACTGTAGACATGGCCACCTAATGCTCTTCGACGACGATGAACAACTCGAAGTTCGCCATGTGGTCTCCTTAGCCCACCATAATGTTAGTATTTATTCGGGAGGAGATAACACGCCGGAAGGGGAGTTGTTTATAAAGAGAAATGCTTTATGCCTCTCGAGGAGGACCGATGTTGGAGAGCTTACGCCCGATGGGAAAGCATCGAAACCCTTTTACCTATTCTCGGAGAACTGCTCTGACAAAGAAGACTTCTATTTCGCATTACTTCGAAACCAAGAACGAAAGCCGGATGCGGGAAGCAACCCTCCAATACCATTACAGTACGATGTGAAGGATATTATAACTTTAGTTCAGAGACTACACTCTTCTGAGGAACATCTACAAACAAGATGGGTCAATGCCATCATTGGCAGGTTGTTCCTGGCTATGTACAAGACCCCGGAGGTTGAGAATTTCGTCCGCGCAAAGATCACGAAGAAAATATCTCGAGTTAAAACTCCAGCTTTCCTCTCAAAAATTGCTCTACAGAAGATTGACCTAGGAACTGCTGCGCCAGTAGTCACCAACCCTCGTCTCAAGGAATTGACTGTAGATGGTGAGCTAGTGGTGGAGGCAGATGTCAAATACTCTGGAAATTTCCGGATCGAAGTGGCAGCTACGGCTCGAATTGAGCTAGGTTCACGCTTCAAAGCTAGAGAAGTCAATCTTCTTCTAGCTGTTGTGTTGAAAAGGGTTGAGGGTCATATGATGATGAGGATAAAACCTCCGCCATCAAATCGATTCTGGATCACATTCAGCACCATGCCTAAAATTGACATGACTATAGAGCCCATTGTCAGTTCGAGGCAAATTACCTATACTTTGATTTTACGGCAAATTGAGAACAGAATCAAAGAAGTTGTAGCTGAAAGTCTAGTCTTTCCAAATTGGGATGATTCTCCATTCCATAACAGTGAACATCAACTGTGGAGGGGCGGTATCTGGGCTGATGACAGAGTTGCCGTAACTCCTCCAGATCTAGAGACTGCTGTTGCTCAGGACGGCGATGTAGACGAAGTTGAGCAGCTCGAGGGTGAAATTGATGAGTCCATGGATCTTCCGCAAATGGAAAAGAGTATGAGTATGCCATCTATAGACGCCTCGCCTCCCAGCATCGTTCATCAGAGGAAAGCCGCAAAATCTGTCCTGAATCTAGTAGGTACAAAGTCAAGTGGGATGTCCTCGAGTGTTGAAACGAAGACTCCTGAGAAACCAAGAGCACTTCGATCAGGCTCCTTCGCCAACACTTCGTCTCCCATTGTGGGCACCGAAAGCGTTAATGCTGATGCAATCAAGCCTTCCTCGCCCCCTGAGCCTAGTCATGCAGCAGCTGCAATGGCTGCGATCTCAGCATTATCTCAAAACAACTCACCTATTCATACCCCTGCTGGTTCACCAGCAAGGCCCGGTCGAACTGAAAAAGCCGGCAGCCAGTCATCAGCTTCCTCACGTGAATCAATACACTCACAAGGTTCCGAGTCACAAAACGAACTGACTCCGCAAGCCTCGACACTTGTCTCGGATACCAACAAAATAGGTCAAATCAGCCCCTATCCGCCTAGTCCAGCAAGTGAGAGCAAAGCATCGCTCAAATCAGACGGCCAGTCAGCGAAGTCTTTCGGCTCCTTCTCTTGGGACCGAAGAGATACAGCTTCCTCCTCTGGGAGCTCAACACCAAGTGAAGCAAAACGCTTATCTCTAGCGGCCGTTACCAATGCTGCAGCCACGACGGCTAAGAAGTGGGGATGGAACATCCAGAGACATAGCGATCAAAGGGATGGCCCCTCTGATGACGCTGAAAAACCTACCAGACCCTTGGTCATGGGTCGAGGGCAACCTCTGCCACCTCCGGGCGTGCCACTTCCTCGTCCTGACAAAAAGACAAAGACTGCTCCAATCCCGGTCCCCAAACGCAAACCTCTGGCTCCACCGAAAATTTCTGAGAGACAAAAGGATGAGATGGTTGATCCAATTCTACGACATCCCCTACCTCCTCCAGCTCTTCCAAAACGGCGAAGTCGAGATGAGTCCCATGTTCACGAACCTGCTGGGGATGGGTTGTTTGTCGTTGCTGCACCAGCGGCCGATTCCGAGCCAACAACACCAATGAGCGAGAGTATGCCAGCTTATATGCAACCATGGGTTGAAGATGCTGAAGAAATCGACGAGGAGAGAAATGAGACCCATCGAAAAGAGGAAATTGTGAAAAATCGGGGTGTTAGTCCAGAGCCACCTCCCCTTCCCAAAAGGAAACTACCACGTCGGGTATTATCAAGTAGCCCCGAAGAAGATGGGCATAAATTGCCATCCTGGATGGCAGCTCAGGAAGAGGAGGCAAGAGCCAAAAGCACCTTCGTGGACGAAGATTCTGGCGTATGATTTTGAAACGTGAAGACTCTCATGGGGGGAGACAATCATGGAGTGGGTTTGAATGATGGCATGTACACATACTTGGTGTTTTGTTTGGGGGCTGAACTTGATATGAGTGGCATATATGGCGTTATTGGATTTGGTACACACATTCATGGCGAATGATGGTGTATTGGGGCCACGGTACACATATGCGCGCGCGCACACACACATGGAGCTTTAGAGATTGTTCTGGTTCATTGGGTAGGATGGTCAATAGGATACCTGGTTTTAGATACCTCTTTGGAGAGTAGACCTGGCTATGAATACACAAGGAACTGATAATACCTTCAGCAGCCCCACTGCCCAAGTTGATCTTCTCTTTATTGAACTGACTGAAGTATAAATGAGGTTCAGAATCATTTGACCTCTGCTCGATGACTAATGATATATCTACATTTCATGTTAACAAATTCACTTACAGACCTTGTGTTAAGTTCCACTGACTTGCACCACTATCAACGATACATGAATACAAACTAACTACTAGCTATTTTCTTTCTTTCTTCTGTTTTTTTATTTATGAAAAAAGATCGAAATAATCCAGTTAGGTATTGCGAGTCGTACTCTTCGGGTGTGTAGGCCTCACATTTCTCCGTCATTTGATTCGTGGTTATCTATACGACTTGGCTTTGGACAGCACTTCTTGCAGTTGCCTTCAACGCCACATTACGCAGCCTGCACCAAATCACGCTAAGGCTCGTCGGCCTCGTCTCCTCCAAGACATCAACTGCAGCAGCACTTACACCTCCTCAACGCTCACGATTTCTCACACATTCTTTTCGCAACTGTTTTTCGTTCCTCTGCACTGCTGCACAGCTCCAGTTGCGCTCTGAGCGCATGTGAAAATGTCGCTCTCATATGCCCCGACCACGCGAAATGTCGACCACACCAAGTTAGTTATCTTAAAGCTTCCCAGTCTTGTGTCACTTGATATGCCATTGCCATTTTTGGGTCAGTAGACTAATAGTTGAACGCTGCAGATCTGAGGGAGAGCTTGCGATCAATATCCGAAAAGCGACGAGTATAGAGGAGACAGCCCCGAAACGCAAACATGTCCGGAGTTGTATTGTTTACACATGGGATCACAAATCTTCCGGCGCCTTTTGGGCCGGCATGAAAGTGTCAGTCTTATCTTCGAGTTAGCATGAGGAAACCAGCAGATTCGTGCAAGATTATAGGAACATATACCGATGCCCCGGCGAGGCAATAAAACAGAGTCATGGGCAACTTGATAGAGCACAAGGCTGACATATAGTTTCCCGCATACAGACAACCCATCCTCGCAGATGAAGTCCAAACTTTCAAGGCCTTAATAACGGTCCATAAGGTCCTCCAAGAAGGCCATCCATCTACTTTACGAGAGGCGATGTCAAATCGGAACTGGATCGATAGCTTGAATAGAGGCATGTCTGGCGAAGGACTACGAGGATACGGACCGCTAATCAAGGAATATGTAAACTTTCTACTTGCAAAATTGTCCTTTCATAGCCAACATCCCGATTTCAATGGCACTTTCGAATACGAGGAGTATATCAGTCTGAAAGGAATCAATGACCCTAACGAAGGTTATGAAACTATTTCCGACTTGATGGCTCTACAGGATAGAATCGAGCAGTTCCAGAAATTGATCTTCTCACACTTCCGCGGTGGTGGAAATAATGAGTGTAGGATATCAGCATTGGTACCGCTGGTACAGGAGAGTTATGGAATTTACAAGTTTATTACTAGCATGCTTCGCGCTATGCATACCAGTAAGATTGGAAACGCACTATTTCATATTCAGACTCTGACTATATGTAGCCACTGGGGATGATGATGCTTTGGAGCCTTTGAGAGGAAGATACGATGCCCAACATTACCGCCTGGTCAAGTTCTACTATGAATGCTCTAACCTACGATACCTCACAAGTCTAATCACAGTCCCCAAACTTCCTCAAGACCCACCAAACCTCCTCTCCGAAGATGAAACTGCCCCCCGACTACCTCAAAGACCGAAGCAAGAAATCGAGAGGCAGGTTACCCCGCCTGCTGTGCCTAAGACTCAAGAACCAGACGAGATAGGAGAATTCTGGAAAAACGAGCAAGAGCGGCAAAATCGAGAATACGAGGAACAGCAAAGAGTCCTCGCGGAGCAACAGGCTCAACAATTGTATGCTCAACAGCAGGCAGCTCTCCAACATCAACGTGATTTCGAGGAGCAGCAACGGCAATTAGCTGAGCAACAAAGACGGGAACAAGAAGCACTTTTGGCACAACAGTACCAGCAACAGACACAAGGCCGCATGGCGCAATTGGAGCAGGAGAACTTCGATGCTCGAGCACAATATGCTAGAGATCAGCTGATGCTACAGCAATACGACCAGAAAATCAAGGCCCTTGAAGGCGAACTTAACAATCTTCAACAGAATTATGGCCAGCAACTTGGAAGCAAGGATGATCAGATTCGCGCTCTTCAAGAGCAAGTCAATACTTGGCGTCAAAAATATGAGAATCTTGCAAAGCTTTACTCCCAGCTACGGAATGAACATTTGGATCTTCTTCAAAAGTTTAAGAGTGTCCAGCTCAAGGCATCGTCTGCGCAAGAAGCCATTGATAGGCGGGAAAAGCTTGAGCGAGAAATCAAAACCAAAAATCTAGAACTAGCTGACATGATCCGAGAAAGAGATCGTGCTCTGCACGATAAAGATCGTCTAACTGGTGGCAACCGAGAAGAAATGGAGAAATTGAAACGGGAGCTGAGGATGGCTCTTGACCGAGCTGATAATCTGGAACGCAGCAAAGGCAATGAGCTTTCTTCCATGCTCTCAAAATACAACCGAGAAATGGCGGATCTCGAAGAAGCTCTTCGAAAGAAATCCCGTGCTCTGGAGGACGTCCACGCGAAATACAGTGAGGGTGGATCAGATGCAGAGCGCTTACTGAGAGAGAAGGAGGACGAGTTGGAGGTCTACAAGCAGAGTTTAGACGACACCCTTCTCAAACTCAATGAGCTTGAGATGTCACGAGGCGACACCGATCAAGCCTTGGATGGGGAAATTGATGCTATGCTTCTTTCTAACATTGGCAAGATCAATGATATTATTGATTCGGTCTTGCAAAGTGGAGTTCAGAGAGTCGATGATGCGCTCTACGAGCTAGATTCCTCGATGCAAGCTGGTAACCAAAATGCAACCCCGTCTTACGTCTTATCGCAGATTGAAAAAGCATCATCGAGTACAACAGAGTTTGCGACATCTTTCAACAACTACATTGCTGATGGTCCCAACAGCAGCCATGCTGAGATTATTCGCACAATCAACGTCTTCTCAAGCTCAATAGCCGATGTTCTTAGCAACACCAAAGGGCTGCAACGACTTGCCCCGGATGACAAGAAGGCTGATCAGTTGATCAATGGTGCTCGCCAATCCGCTCAGTCTACTGTTCGGTTCTTCCGAAGCTTACAGAGCTTCCGATTGGAGGGTATGGACCCGGAGCAAAGAACAGACGTTGTTCTGAACTGTATGAACGAGGTGCAAGTCAACTTGCAAAAGCTCAACAAACTCGTAGATACATTTGCGCCCAATGGTGGCAAGCTGGCTAACAACAAAGGCGACTTGGGTGATCTTGTTGACAGCGAATTGAACAAGGCTGCAGATGCAATCAATGCTGCTGCTGAAAGATTGGCAAAACTCAAGTCAAAGCCAAGAGACGGATTTTCTACTTACGAGCTGAAAATTCACGATAGTATTTTGGATGCTGCAATGGCGGTCACAAGTGCCATCGCTAGATTGATCAAAGCAGCAACGATCACACAAAATGAGATCGTGCAGGCTGGTAGAGGCACAAGTGACAAGACTACTTTTTATAAAAAGAATAATCGATGGACCGAAGGACTTATTTCTGCAGCCAAAGCAGTAGCTTCTTCAACCAATACCCTGATTGAAAGTGCTGATGGGGTTCTTTCCGGACGTACTAGTCCGGAACAACTCATTGTAGCATCTAACAATGTTGCAGCTTCTACAGCTCAGCTTGTAGCAGCTAGCAGGGTGAAAGCAGGCTTCATGAGCAAAAGTCAGGAATCATTGGAGCAAGCTAGTAAAGCAGTCGGTACAGCATGCCGCTCGTTGGTCCGTCAAGTACAGAGCATGATCAAAGACAGAGGTAGCGATGAAGATGGCGTGGATTATGCCAAGCTTGGTGCGCATGAGTTCAAGGTCCGGGAGATGGAACAGCAGGTGAACTTTTACTGGTCTCCCTTTCTTCAAAGTATGCTTACTAACCTTCCCATCTACAGGTCGAAATTCTACAGCTCGAGAATAACTTAGCGGCTGCACGGCAGAGATTGGGTGAGATGAGAAAGATCTCGTATCAGGAATAAGAGCGTCAGGTTGATAGAGGCTGAATGCCAGGGTAGAGGGTAGAGATGGAGATTGCATTACCAGTGGCACTGGAAAATTTGTATGTATCCTATGCAGTGAGTCAGTGGTTGTGCAGTTGGCGCTTGAATGGAAAAGCCGCCAGGCAAGGAGTTTCTACAGATCTTCTTCCAGCTGTTCGTGCATTGCAATTTGGGAGGACAGGAAATATAGAAACGCTTCACGGACAGTAGTCCAGCTTGAATTTTCATCGAAATTGGTTGGAATGTCTTTCATTCCTTTGAGCGGAGTCTATCTCCGGGTGAAAACGCACACGCCCTATAGCTTCTTTTCTATTTGTGAAAAAAAAAAAAACGATTCAGCAGAAAATATATTCCGATTTCCCTAAAGTCAACCAATTAGATACTCTGCCAAATTACAATTATAGCTCTTGGTGTGCTTCCTTTTCCATCCCTTGCTGCTATATCCCGGCTTCAGTCTAACAAGTAAATTTCTAGCTATAAACGGTAGCTAGTAGACTTTTGCGTCTATCTTTAATTCCTTCCCCTCTCTCTTCTAATAATACTAAGCCCTCCCGTGAATGAAAATAGGTAGATTTGACAACCTTTATGTCTATAAAGTTCAAAGTCTTGACCACAAGCAAAGATCCGGGAAGGTGCCGCCGAGACATGGGACCACGCTGGGTTAAATGACTTGGTGGGCTTGGAGGCGGGTTGGTGGAATGGGGATGCTGGGTGGGTTATCACGACGACGTGTGTTATCGGGTTCAAGAGAGAAAAGTACACTCTAAGAATAAATCGGTGGCTCAAAGGGTTGTTGAAGTATGGGTCATGCTGTTTACTTATCATGCCCTTTCTCAAACAAAACTCGGTATTTACAAATCCACTCCAAGAGAAAAAGACAATCAAATCTCAGAGTTTGAGTAAATATTGAGTCGTATGGGTTCCACACGGTTGGTTTCAGTTATCCTTTCAATTCATTTCCCTCGATGTCTGCATGCAAGATGTGGGAACAAGGTGTGCAGGCTTGAAACGGACAACTTCGATCACAAAGGATTCCCAACATCTACGGTGAAGGACCCGAAACCAACTTTCGGGACAGTATCCTTGCTGACTGCGTAAACAAGCGAATTCCCCATTGCTCCAAGTCATAACCCAAACATGTGAAATGTCTTCAGTAAATACATTTTCAACCAGTCTGTGGATTATTAGTAGTAATGAATGAAGAGCTTTACAGTGATAATGCAACTCTAAAACCTCATATGGGTTTAATGCAGCAAAAAAAGAAGTGTTCTAATGAATTGGTCGCTAATATCATCCTGGGGTACTCATGTAAAGGCAAAAGGCATTATGAGTTCTTTCTGTTACAAAATTTTCTCTGGTAGGCAGCAATTTCAGTCTTGAATGGTGGGCTGTTGTTTATTTATGCAAATCTCTCCATACTATCTTGCCTGTGAGTTTCCACTAAAATTTCTCCATACTCAATACCGGTGGGTTATAAGCTGAGCCCATATCTTCGCCTGAATGAATTTGAGAGTTTCCTCGCCGACTAACTGGTTGGATATGTTTAGTGTTTCGGCGGAAAAAAATTAAGTTTTTATCAAGTCTATGAGCAGGTAGCTTGTCCAAGTCTTTTAGTGGTCGTGGTGCAGATTTACTGACGTCGGCGTCTCCCCCTCATCTATCCTATGAACACTGTGACCATAAGTACTTCGTCATGAGTGAGAAATTATAAATATAGCCAAGCCCAAATACGCCCATGCTGGATATAATCGTATTGAAAACCTCGCACTTCAATCAGCACTCTCCCCCTCCCCCCACCTGCACTCACAAACAAGGCTTGTTGTCAAGTTAGAGATCATATTGACCCTGGAAATCTTTCAAACTTTCAAGTGCTACCTTCATGCACCTTTTCAGATGGCGAGCCTTTATGTAGGTGATATCAGGCCCATGGAGTCCTCGGTAATAAATTTCATGCAAGGTGCCGTAGCCTCGAATTTGATATAGTGATCACTAAGGGCATTTTCAGACTCACTAGCTTGTTGAGCTGTAGCAGCGCCACTTCAGTTATACCTTACGAAGATGAGAACTTTATGCCCTACTTTACTGGCCCAACACCGGTATCAACTTGAGGAGTTTGAATAGTCGTCACTCTGGTGTTGTTGCCTTCACTCTGTATGAGCTCGTCATCGTCTTCGACTTTGAACTCTGTGAAATCACTAATCTCTTCCAGCCACGCTCAACCCATTCTCTTAAATCCCATTCGGCATAGTTTTTGGTTGCAAAGTAGCACCACTTGGGTGTTATATACGGTTAACTAGTGTAATCGTAGAATCCTTGGGCTTGAGATATCTTTTGTGTCAACGCGAGCTTTGCAGCGCGCTACGCTAAGTATGCGCTGCTTCCGGGGAAACCACTAAAGATGAAGGTGAATTAATTGAACTAGCGTTTGATTATTCGACCTGGGGACAAAGGAATTGTGCGGCTTGTCACCTTTTGAATCTCGCTTATTGAAGTTCTTTGAATTCCACCTCGAACGCGCAAATACCAGTGTTCCTCATCAACCCAAACCACATTCACACACCACACACTGATCAAACTCAAACCAAAATCAACCATTCTCGAAGTATAGATCTCGTTCCATACACTTTTTTCGTCATTAAATTCAATTGAGCATAATTTTTGCCTTGATCTCCACCCCTTTCAATCAACACTTCCACGAGGAACATCGTCAAGATGGCAGCACCTACTGCTACGATCTTCTTTGAATCGATCGAGTTATCAGTTGCAGCTGCGGATTTATGGAGTCGTTTGGTCATTCAACTGAGGGCTTCCAACTCACTGATTATTATGGACGAATCCGAATTCTCGACTTTCTTCATCTTTCGTGTTGCGGACTTGGATGCAGTTCGTGAATGCTACCAGTATGCGCCATTTTTCAGTATCTTTGATTATATGCTAAGCCTTAGATAGATACGTTACGGGGGTGACCGGGATGTTCGTTAGAGACACAAGTGCTTTCCAAGTTCACCTTGGGCCATACGAGTACCTTATCACCCTACCTTTGCAATACATCGGCAGTCAGCCATGGGATATCCCAATATATATGCGCACTGGCATACCTGATAACCCTCAATTGCTACATACCATCTCCGTCGCTAAACCAGAAGATCCTCTTCCTAAAATTATTGGCCCAGCGTCCAGCACCACTCGTCTCGTCACTCCACGCCCTATGAAGAGCAACAAGATCCCTCGCCCTCCCAACGCCTTCATTCTCTACCGAAAGTTTCACCATCCGATGATTGTACAACAGAATCCTGGCAAGCACAACAATGAAATATGTAAGTGTTTTTCAGGGAAAGCTGACATTTGAACTGACCTGACGTAGCCACCATCATTGGGAAAATGTGGGGGAACGAGAGCCCAGAGGTGATAGCTGAATTCAAGGCTCGTGCTGAGCAAGCAAATGCTGAACATGCACTCAAATATCCTGGATATCAATATCAACCCCGCAAGCCCTCCGAGAAAAAGCGTCGCATGACAAAAAAGAAGGCTCAAGCTGCTAGTTTGCTCTCCACTAAAAAGATGATCAAGGCCTCTCGAGATGATAGCAAATTCATTCAGCAAGATGAAAAAGTTACTCTCAGCTTCCCACTAAATCAGGACAGCAAGAAGCATGATGTTGTTCACAATGCAGATGCTAGCCCTATCAAAGATATCCGAAGTGCAGATGAACCTGATTCCAATGCTTTTGGATTTATTGACCCAACACTCTTCACCAATATCACTGCTGCTCCAGAAGCTCCAGATTGCACTAGGTTAGATGCTTCTGCACCTTACTTCAGTGATATTGAGGGTATTTTTCATCCGTCTACTTATGAGAACTATAGTGCTCCAGAGCCATACCCCGAGAATGGAGAGCCAGATGTTTTGACACTTATATCGAGACAAATGGGATGGATCTCATAATGCGCTCTTCATCCTCAAAGAATTAAATTGTCAAAAGGTATGAACCCCTGCTTTCTAGAATGCAGCCTGCTTTTTCCATACGGTACCTAATTACGACGCAATTACTAGATCCATTTAAATCGTTTAGCGATTTGTTCTTACACGGCTGCCACTTTATTTGCACACATCTTCTGTTCCACAGGATGCAATAAAATCACACTTCGACCCACCGCGCCCACAACATCGAACGAGGAACGGCAAAGCAATACGTTGCAAAAATAGAATGAACGCATGTACAGATCTTCCTTGTACAAACCCTCTAGAAATTCTGGCTTCAGCCGTTTCGGAGGTGGAATATGAAAGGAACGAGTCATTTTCTTTTCCTTTGTTAATACTTGAAGAGGAACCAGCTTTTACATCCCATGGAAGGTTCTTGTTAATATTGTGGTGGATTTGAATTCGATCGGATTGATTTTGCCTCGGGGTGCGAGGTATTGACCAATCATATGAGGTACTCAATTTCAATCAACAAGCACTGGAGTTATGAGTTTTATGTGGAGCTTCTCTCTTAGTAAATAGATAAGGTGCCAACCTTGAGGAGAATGGATGAGCAGTTTATAATGTAGTTGGTAGCGGAACTCTCTTGTGCCTTACTCAAATACCCAGAGAGTCAAATTTAAACATATAAAGCCGAAAACTTCGTCTCCTTCATGACCGTGATTGACCAAAAGTGTTTACTTTATCCCTAAATGCACCGTTGTATTTAATCTACTCATCACATAACCACCTCAAAGTGGACTGTGTCCGACATCGCTACTTCTTAGTCCAACTACCTCAAAACTGTACCCGTCAATTCTCCTCGCCACCCCAATCACCTCTAACTGCGCAGCCCAAACCGCCTAGGCATCCTAGTCAGCGAAATAATCCTACAGGTGTTTAAGTTGGCCAGTGCTACACGCTATTTGACCATGGCAACCCAACCACGACAAAATTCGTTAAGCCCTAGGATTAGCGAAATGCCATTGGAGGCAGTTGGGGATGGCTGTTATTTGGAAATTGGGGATTGGTGAGCTGGCGGGTCGTGTGCTGTGGCGAGGTCATGGCAAGAGGTGAAGTATGTAGCGAGACATTTCTCCATTTTTCCCTTCACCGGATTATGGTGACTAAAAAAAGGACAGGACAGTTCCTAATGTATTATTTTCATATATTTGCATTAAATGCGATATGTAGTACTCGATGTCGCCTACAACTCCATGACAGCGGTAGGTATCATTCCGAGATATGCAGCACACATGAACAATGGGATTAAGTCCCGGCAACAGTACAACACCATGATCTCGGGTCGCGGCATCCCAGACCTACAGCCTCATTGTCTTGTAGGTAGCATATCTTCTTTGATGCTTGCCCCGTATTAGCCATTATCGCTGGTGTAGATCACCATAACGCCTTTCGTAGTCCCTATGACATGGCCTTCCGGCATCAAGTCTCTATGTTTCCATCATATTGTTCCAGGTATGTATTGCTTGATGCCCTAATGAAGTTGAAGTGTTCACCCTTGCCAGCCCCTTTTTCTCACTCGCGTACGCGCCAAGGCCGCTGTTGCTGATCTAAGCATCTGGCCCCCAGAGTGCTATACAGTGTTTGGCGTGCACCTTTAATGAAATGTAATTACAATATCGCATCTGCGATGTCATAATTAGCATTAGTAGCTGCTGTCAGTGAATCTCTTACCTGCATCTATAAAATTTCACCTACCCAGCTCTTGTTTTGCCGATATAATTCCAGACGGTTTCCGCAATCTCAAGCACCACCATTTCCGCTATTCCATTCACTACTCCATATAAACGTTCCACATCGCCACTGAGTATCCTTTTCTTTCTGTCCAGATGGACCAAGAGGTCGTGAACACATGTAAAAAGATCTGCCACAATTGACTCCTGGCTTCTTAGTGAGCATGCTCTTGCATGGCTCATCATGTTCACAACGAGGCACAACACGTTTTCCAGTGAGGAGTTTCGACCAGCTCTCCTTGGCAACGATGGGATCGATTATGTTATCCTGGGAATCTACATCAAAACTGTTCTTTGTTGACGAATTTTCATTGTTCTTGGCTGGTGCTTTGGTGTGAGCGGACTCGCCAATTGTTGTATCAAGGGGAACCCCGGCTTGAGTTTTGCTGTCTATGCTTGGATCTGCTTCGTGGGCCGACGACACTTCACCGTCTATTTGATCAGTGACTTGAGGTGTTTTGGGTTTGAAGAAACCTGTTAAACTACTTTGTCCCTTCCCTTGTGCCCTCCCATTTGCCGTTGACGCCTTTGAAGTGCTTGCAGACTTGCCTCGCTTGGGTGGTCGACCTGTAATATTGTTGGCTTCAGTGGGTCTTTTGACACCTAGTTTGGCGGGACTCGTATTGATTGATGAAGCTTGTGACTCGCTTCTTGAGAATGATCTTGCCACCGTAGGAGACCCAAGAACTTGTGATGCGTTTATGGAGGAGGTCTCGTCTGCCGTCGAGGACTGCTGACGATCTACGTCCACCTCTTTCCAGTCAGTAGCTGTCATAGAACTCTCTTTTGTCAACAAAGTGGGCTTCTTGCTAAACATATCACGGATGGTTCGCCGCTTGTCAAACTCTGGTATAAGCTTGGCAGACAGTTGCAACAAGTCCTTTGCAGACCATTCTCGTAGACGAACTCCGTCTTTGAACATTCCATCGCTCATCAAGTCTCTGATATCGATCTCTTTCCCATGTACATCCACCTTATACTTGAAGTCGGCATAAACAGGGCAATGATCAGAACCGATGAGGCCTTCTTGTATATTGGAGTCAGAGAACCAGTCATAAAAGTCCACACTACATAAAACGTAGTCGATCCGAGATCCAAAATTTCCTGGTCTGGCGTTAATCTTCTGCTCCCAGCAGGTGAACATGCCTTTCCGATTTGGGTGAAAGGACCTGCAAATATCCCACATAACTTGCTTGTCTCGTCCCTTATCTGTCTCCCCTATAACCTTGCCGCCAACAACAAGTTGATTGAACATTCTCCTAGCAGGGGTAGATAGGTATTGGTCCATTGTTAAGCCGTTTTTCTTTAATTGCTCCTCTGCCTTGGCTGTGTCAATCCCATCTCGAATGATATTCAAATCACCACATAGAAACACTCTCTTTCCCATCGCTATAAGATTCCTGACCCGGAAGTCCAGAGCGTTAAGAAACCCAATCCTAAATTCATCCCGAGATTCATCGCGATTGGCCGGACAATATGTCCCAATCAACACAAACGCGGGGAACTCAAGTATAACACAACGGCCTTCAGAATCGAGTGTCGCAGGATCAACTCCAGAATCCTGAAGCTGGCTTCCAAGAGGGTACCCACCGATTTGCTGGTCCTCGGGGAGGTCTCGAAAGCTTGTTGTGGAGTTTGGCGGGGTAAGAATGCCCGTGATACCTTCCTCTGCTCGTATTGGAGCACATATGGAATTTCGTGTATAGATTGCTACCCCAGAGTATCCTTACAGATATATGATAAGCAAGATTCATTGAGTATTGCTAAGAATCAATCACCTTTCTTATGTTTCGGGAGACTGAAGAAGACATCCCAGCCAGGAACAAGTACCATATCATCTTGAAGATCTTTACGCTGTATCTTCGTTTCTTGCATGACCACGATATCAGCCTCCAGAATCTCAAACATGGCCTTGTATTGATTAGCAATGAAACATTTTACACCCTGGGGGATTTGTTGAGCCTACTGCAAAGGTTCGTTCTTGACGCCATGGTTGATAGCTAAACGGGTTTCTTCCTCTTGTTAATATACCATAGAGCACGATCTATTTGCTTTGGCTTCATCATACCTTATCCCATTGACTGTCAAGCGTCAGCTTTACCTTAGAACTTTCAGACATTCGTGGACCTACCGTTCCATGTTGTAATTCGGAGGCCTTTTCGTTCCTCCATCATGTCTCAATGAGAGGCTTTCAGTCGCGCTTTCGAAGACCATGACATGCCTTTCACCACCCTCCTATATTTCTTCAGCTTCGATGGCTAGGAACACCTCACTTCACGTCTTGAACGATATGCGCGTCGGTGAAGCGCGAAAATTACAGGTCATCACGCCCTGCCGTCATCACAAATCACGTGATATGGACAAACTCTTGGCACTTGAAGCTCCACCCGAAATCAGACCCGAACAACGTACGACGTCGAACTTGCAACTGTATTCAACAATCAATTGAAGACACCACGCCCACCATGTTTCCCCAACGCACCATGCTCCGAACTACTCAGCGCTTTGCCGCCAACCTACGAACACCAGCCGTCCGCCAGACTGTCCAGCGCCGATTCGCAAGCTCTGAGACTGTGTTTACAGGCGCAGAGGACAATGCTTTCAACCGGGAACGAGCGGCTGTGAAGGCTCATGCTGCTGCTACTAGTGGTGCGTACCTCTTGAATAGAGAAAGGAGGAAGGGGAGCTAACAGCAGTAGATCTCTGGCGCAAGCTTTCTATCTAGTAAGTTGTGGGAGGACGAGGAGTGGTGGATTTAGGGGAATGGTACGATGTTGGAGGGAAGCTAACTGGAGGATAGCGCGACGATTCCTTGCCTGGCGATTGCGGCTGCTAATGCGTATGTCTTGTGGAACGAGCATTGGGAGCATTGGAGCCATATGGAGCCTCTGGAGGAGAGAACAGAGTACCCATACCAGAACCTCCGAACAAAGAACTTCTTTTGGGGCAATGGTGACAAGGTGAGTCATGGTTGTAATTGAGTACTGTAAAATGATTGCTAACTCTTTACGTAGACCCTATTGTAAGTGATTCCGATCTAGGATATCAGTCCACAATCATTATGGCACGAAATATCGAGTTTACCTGAATGGAGCTGACTAATAATAGCTGGAACGACAAGGTCAACTACCACAAGAAGGAATAGAGAGTTAGGGGATTAAAAGAATGGCAGGTCAAGGAGTCGAGTTATCATAAGGTGACGAAACCGGGAATATGTTGGCTGTGGTTGTAGGGTGGTGGGAACAATTAGACTGTTGTACATTTCTCCTTGCGTCGTAGTAAATACAGAAGTTGAAGAATTCTGCATCCATCTAAACGATTTCAATTCACAATTAAATGTAGAGAGAGAGTAACGAGGAGGGAAGGGGGGGAATTAGCATGGGAATCCAAGCGTGTTACACCAGGGCATGAGATAGGAAGCAACGAAGAAAAAAACATTCCCTTCGAACCGGGAATTCATATTGTCATGAAATACTTTGGCAGCAAAACTCGAATTCCGGCCTGCGGCTTGATATCCTGGAGGATTTAGGGAGAGCAAGAGCGTCGCAATGAGAAAGAGGCTTAATTCTAACATACTTCTATTACGGGTATCATCATCAAATCATCTATGCCATAGCCGATGCCGCCTCTCTTTTCAAGTCCAAGTAAGCACTAGCATAATCATTTGCCAGGACTTTGTCGCCCAAAATCTTCATAATCGTAGCCTTCTTAGCCATCATCTCACATTGCCCTTTGATATCCTCAATCGCCGAGTATTCGCTAAACGACCTATCAATATACTCTAAACACTTCGTAAGATTTTCCTTCCGCTTGAGACTGCCAGCTTCCGCTTGGCCGGCTAAGCCCATATGAGAATCGACGAGGAAGGAATAGAGTTGCGCATTTGTTGAGCAGTTTTCACACTCCAGTGCCCGTGGTATGACAGCGACCAGAATTTGTGATGCTGCTTGGAATTCAGATAGAGAGTTGAGAATATTGGCGATGACACCCATTGAAATCCATAAAGCGGGGATGAGCCTGGCTCGCCATGCTATGCTTGCGGCCCGTACCGCAACGGAGAAGCCTTTCTGAGGACGACCAGATTTCTGCTGTAACATGGCTTTCATGGTGAGCAGCTTGACCCTCAGGTTTATATCATCCCCTTCCTCCTTCATATCTGATGCTAGCTTCTCGATCTTCACCAACGCTTTCCCATAGTCGGTTCTTCGCATCAGATAATCAATGTGAAGATTATTGATCTCGAAAGATAGATCTGGATCCGTGTCAACACCACTAGACTGAAGGAGTTGGGTGAGTAGATGCTCTGCGCCATCCAGGTTGTTCTTGTGCAAATCCCATTTCAGACGGAGGATCCCTCGATATTTCAGCCAGTACTGATTGGCCTTCCAAGAGCGCAGAGAGTTTTCGTCTAAACCTTCCACTCGCCGCATAGCCTCTTCGTATCGACCCTTTTCGGCCAAAAGATGTGCTATTCGGCATGTAAAGCGTAAGGCGTCATCGAAGAGTGCATAACGAGCATGACAACTCAAAAAGATCTCACAATACTGTCTTGACAATTGTGCAACTCCTAAACGGCCCCAAAAAGAGGAGCACATGGCCATTTGCGGGCCCATCATGCTCTTCATATTCTTCTCCACAATAAGATGCGAGCTCTTCAGAATATTCTCAAAGGCAGTAGATATACTTTCCCCACTTGACATCCCCAGCTTTGCCTCGCTTAACAGAGAAGAGCTCCAGAGCGTCCACATTCCAGTCTCTCTAGCCTTGACGCGAAGAAATGAAAGGCCCTCCCTTTCCACACCGAGCATATTCGTTGATTCCGAACCACTAATGAGCTTGGGGTGAGCTTTACCGAAATGATAGAGCCAATTGAGGGCGAAGTTTAGACAAGCCATGTCTTTATTCTCACGTGCTGTCGACACAGTTTCTAACATGGCCGCAACAGCTTCGTCATAACATCCAAAATCCGCTTGAAGAACCGCAAGATTCATAAGTGCATATTGGTAGAAAAGTCGGTCCCTATTGTTCATAGTGTAGTCGAAATAACGATGAAGGTTGTCGAAGGATGTAGGATAATCTCCAGCTCTCCAAGCATCGAGAAAGCTGGTAGCAATTAGCATGTTGGCAAGTGGATTTTATTAGGAGCTCACTTCAAGTAATGAGACAAGCTTGGAACTGTGATACTATCCTCCATAACAGCCTTGAACTTATCTTTGACTTCGAAAGGTATTCTGTTGCCAAACTCTGTAATCGTTAGCAATTAAGGCCCTAACACGTAAATTTATGCTTCGAATACCTACTTTGCATTTGCTCAACCTGGAATTCCAACAACTTTTCCACATCATCTGTGCTTGTAGTTCCATCCCTTGTGTCCAAAAGATTCTCAACTCCATAAGCCACAAGCTCCAGCATCTCTGTCGCAGGAGGTCCCCACTCCTCTACTCCCTGCTCTAATGCCTTGTCCCCTGCCCATCTTCCCATTGCCTCATTTCGTCTCTGATAGTATGTCTTTGTTTCCTGCCTCCATTTTGTGAATGCAATCCATAGTTCGAGAGCATCGCTGAACCTCAATCTTTCGAACTCGACCTTAGATCTGCGTACGAAGCTTCCGAATGGTGAGGTTCGGGAGAGGATAATCATGTCAGGAGACGGGGGCGGTATGTCAAGCTCAGCATCCTTCTTAGCCTCCTCTGCGGTTCTGGCAAGCAGATTTGTTCTCCTCGAAAAGAATTCATGGAGCCCATCCAGACTATCGATCTTCCACAGTTTGCTAAGAAACTGGTCCCACAATGTTCGTCCTGGGAGGCCTGTTGCGGCCGGATGGGCGATGAGGAGGGTTTC
Organism: Tricladium varicosporioides; assembly: GCA_021365295.1. Taxonomy (NCBI): domain Eukaryota; kingdom Fungi; phylum Ascomycota; class Leotiomycetes; order Helotiales; family Tricladiaceae; genus Tricladium; species Tricladium varicosporioides. Next base: position 2,177,518 of record JAJTIW010000002.1, read on the forward strand.
GAAAGCGATGAGGTCGAGAAGGAATGGCAGCTCTTCTAAGGAGCTCGAGCTCCGTGCTTGTGTCTTCACGGTCGAGGGTATAAGTTGTTTGAGGATGAAGGAGAGGACGGGAATTGTGGACGAGGTTGGCACAACGGCCTCTGTGTAGAGCTCAATCAGAGCCAGAAGGCCGATTTTGGCAGGTGTCAAGAAACGCGTCATGGTGGAGTACTTGACAGTTGCTTTGACATATTATTTTTGAATTGAATCTCCATCTCACTTCTCAGAAGATACCTTGGGCCAAAGGTTCCGGATGTCGCATTAACAGAAATGTTGACGCGTCGAGGATGCATCACACTTTCTTCGGGTGGAAATGCCCCGCCATTGCTGCATCCACCCCCACACCTCTCTTCTTTCCCCTTTCTCAACTTTCCAGCATTCGCTCTCTTTAAATGCGAATCCCTAAATCTCTCTACTGGCTATATATTGACTTGTTTGGCGGGCTGTCCTTGGGTTCTGTGGACTGAGCTCAAGGCAACTTGGAGCAATTCACACACTTCCGGTTGTACTTGATACACCACTCCAATCATTATTTTCACAATTAACTAATGTTATAAAAGCCTATTGATGTTGCTGTCTATGGAATATCTTTATTCTTCCTTCAGCTCTCAAAGCATCTTCTGCTTCTATATGCCTCATTCATACTCTTCAAAACCAAGCCTTGCTGCAGCAGCATATGAAACGTAATTGTGTGCAAAAATGGATAAGCCTCTCAGAACGCTTCTTGAGCTGTCCTGTTTCTTCGTTTGCATGGAACTTTCCTGACCTCCGCCCCACCACCACCCCTCCCCCCGTTTTGGGGGGGGTTAAGAGTCCCCTATAAATGTAGGAAGCAAATTCTTCGATAACGGCCTTCCAAAGTTGAGTAACGGAAGCCCCCTTTCGTATTAAAAATTCAATATAGAGGAAGGTCATAACTTACATGGAGATGACTCACGCCTTCTCCAACTGTTTCTACCGCAAGCGTCGAGTTAGCATCTATGACAAACATATATAACATACCAGGTTACAAGCCACGGATGATAAGCACCCAAAGTTTACCGGCAAGACCAAAGCGTTAAAGAGAGGATGGGAAGGTACCGTGTCTGAAGAGGAAAGAGACCAGTTATAAGTCCATAAGGAATAAAGAGCCGAAGATTGAACCTTCTTCGTGGCAGTATTGCGGCCTAGCAAATTGATGGAAACCTGGCAATATGAACATGATGTTTGTCAAACTCCATCTAGAAATTTTGAAATATGCAGACATATTCTTCCCAACCTCCCAAACGCCAAAAGCCATTGAAATGGTTATCATCCTGTATATCTATACATTCCCTCACAAGCCCCCATTCCCTACCGCTTCCCCTCTTCTTCTATACCCCACTTAATCTTCTTTCCATGCTTGCTCTTTAGCCCTCCCTCTTCTCGCTCCTCCTCTTTCATTCCCTCCTGGTACCACACATCCTCACTCGCCCGATTAGTCGCCCAAATCCTCTCAATACAGAGATCAAAATTCCCCGGCACCCTATCAATCAACCCAATCCCTACCGTCCTAATCTTCTGCTTCAACATCTCTCTCTGAGGTTCAACCACAATCCCATGATTCGTCCGAACAAACTCGTTCCATTTGATTAACACCGTTTCCCATTCTCCTGGGCGTCGAGCGTAAAGTCGGTGTTGATGGATATCGGTGGGGACTATAGATTCGGTTTGGATGTTGATGAAGTATTTACGCCCATCAGATTTTACGCGGAGTGCGAGGAAGGCATAGGTGTCTAAGTTCCAGAGGGATTTCCCAAATATTGTTGGTGGTCTGTCTTTTGTTCGCCACGCTGCATAGCCTGTTCGTTGGACCTGTGGCCTGTCTCGTGGTAATTCGATCGATATATTGCCATGGAACCAGGCATGTGCGTTTGGGTTGTGTTTTCGAGAAAGAGAGGAAGGGGTGGATGCAGGTATGTAGTCGAGGTTGGAGGTGGAGAAGCCGCCGATATCGCGGTCACCCATTACCTTGCAAGCATCTATTGATTCTGGAGTGTGGAAATCATGAAGGAGGAAGGGTTTAGTTGTTGTCTTGATTCCTTCGCCACTTAGAGCTGTTTGTAAGTCGTTAGCTATATATAATCGAGTGGATCTGGTAATGAAGGAATTGAAGGAGGGAATTACCAAAGAGAGCATGTTTTTTGAACTCATCAAGACTCCGGCCTACGAAGCCTTTGCTCAAAGTGGCTGTGGCCCTCATGGTGGCTGCAATTGAGTATTGCGCATGGTGATATAAATGTTGATGGATGAGCTCAGAGAAGTGGAGAGACCCCTGCCCGGAGGAATTCCGGGCCGAGAGTGTGGAGGGTTTAGAAGTAGACGTCTGCTGAAGCCTTTTTACCTACACAATATTCTTATAAAATGGCAATATTATACAAATGACTCCTACTTAAATATTCTAGAACCTCTAACAACTGAAGTTCTATTCTTTCCTATCTAGATCCGTATATATTTAAGTCCGTATACCCCACACCACTGTCAAATATAATACAAAGAAGTTTATCCCCTAGCTATTAATCGAACCACCGGTTCGGCCATAAGATGTTTCACCACCTCGATAATGTTTAAGTTGCTAGTCTGATTAGCTTCCTTGTCAAACCCAGGGTTGGTCTACTGCAGCCTATCAGGCTTTTGACAAAGAAAGAGAATCATAGGCTTGAACGCCACTTGCCACTTTTGATGTTTAGAAAAGACTTTGCATTATTAACCTCATAGCATAGGTCTAAGAATAAAACTAGGGCACATGTTAACCTCCTCTTTTCGGGAATATACAAATGTTCCCTTTGTGCCGATGGACAGACTCGACGTATTTGATCGCCATACTCTAAAAGAATGTAGTTCAGATAATCCGGAGACTAAATAGATCAGGAACAGGAAGCATGTGAAGTTAAGTGTTTTGTCTTTCCAGAAAATTCAACTCGAAGTAAGTTGCAAAGTATTAAATTGATGTTACTTGATACCGGGAGATTTTCCCAAAGTATGTCAAGATTTGTACAAGGTCGAAGGATACAATCGAGACTGCCTTTAGCTAATCACCATTGCTAGTTACGCCCTAGTAAATGAATCTTCTCATCTGATGTAGCAGACATTTGCGAAGACTCTTGGAATAAATATAGCTGGCTGGGTTGACCAACACGACCCCTCTCCGCACAAGTCGACTTTAAATCTCACACCGAGCAATTTGCCAGTATCTTCTATGATAATACTAGCAGGAATTTTTCAAGAGCCTACCACCTGTATTTGGTACCTTAAACGGCTTGAAAGCCTCTATTGGGTTGGTACTAGATGCTACTATTGTCAACAGTGCTATTGTTGACATATACAGTGACTATACTCCGGTTATTCATGCTTGGCTGATTTTTCAGCTCAAACCAATAATTACGACAATAGAACGACATTACATGCCTCGCCTGCAAAGTATTTCCTTCGTACACATATCTTTGACAGGTTTTCTCAACAATGAAAGAATACTTATAATCGCTTCACGCTATGCTTTCCATCGAAACATACAACATCCTGCAAATATCTAGCACTATATACTTACTTGGCGGTCCTTGGAGTTTTAGAGAGGAGGCGAGAGAATTAACATAGAAGTCCCAATGCTTCCGGTCCTATCAACCTTGCGCCTCGATCTTTCTAGCGTTAATCCCACCTTCAAAGTCAATATCTGTTCCCGCAACTCTACATACAACAATTTCCGCGCCTCTAGAGCTCTAAATATTCTCTAGGATGCAATTTCCCAGCCATGGGGCAGCCACAAAGCCGTGAAAGCTCTAATGTCGGACACCAAGCTCTTAGGTATATTAAAAGTTATTTTTTCCTGCATGTTTTAAAGACAACCAAAGGAAATAGTTCAACAAGGTGTAGTCATCAGTCTTTTGGCCTACCAATACTAGACTTGACCTACATCCTTTTACTTACCATGTTTAAACCAGAGCGCCTTCATATCAACAAGCCGAGGTCAAGTGGCCGGTACGTGATACCACACCACGGGACCTTGCTTACAACCTCAAACTCGACGCTTATCGGCATTAAATCAATTCTTCGCTCGAGGCACTTGTTATTCCATGCTATATCCATAAAATACCCATGCCATATAGAGTAAATATGTGGCAGTCGGAGTACTAATGACCAGCACCCAAACCCGTGGTGGTCCTAACGATAATTAAAAGAAAATCAACAGTCAGAAGTGTAAGTAACTTCAATATATGGCTCATGTGTCAAGCATTGTGAAGTATTGCAAGCCTGTGCTCTTAAATATGATTTTCATTTACTCGTGCTGACTCGAGAGTACCTCCTCTGGCTCATTGTCCACTGTGACATCTCTCGCATGCCCGCTAGTGCACATGTAGGTCATTTCGATGGGTTTTGAAAGGATACAAGTCTCAAGGCAGACAGGATGCATTCAAACAGCTCTAAGAACGTATCAATTCCTATAAAGAGAGGCTAAAGAAAACATTCCTCTCCCGACAAGTGTCCCAAGCATCGTGATTTTGCCCCGACACCTCCCTCTCCCCCAAGACAGGACGGACAGCCAAAGCCCCCTCCTCCTAGCCTAGAAAGGAAGGTCATGTGAATTGAGTATTGATTTTGCTCATTGAGCAAACAAGCCCAAGTGTGTTTCTATCTATATTCAACCTAGATGACCTTTCATGTTTGGATGGATAATTTAGGGTCTGTGCCTTTGATCTTGAGTATGCGCCAACAAAGCTGTACAACCTTTGAAAATGTGCATCATATTCCCTCTCACCCCAAATTTCCAATCAAGCACACCGTTTTAATGCTCTTGCCCCAACAATCGATGCAGTGGCACTTTCAATTTTGGGTTGTGGGAATTGCACATCCAAATATATTGTGAATAGTTACATGCACATCCATGAGCTTATTTTCTTCGAGTTTTAGTGCTTGCATTCGTTTAAACCAAGCCATCTCTTAGCGTCCTCCTTGTGGAAGCCCTGTGGTGACAAAGTTGACCAGGCTTAAAGCAAGGAAAGCAGAGTGTTATCTGCAATGGAAGAAACAACATTGGTGAGATGTTGTTGGGGGTTTCTTTACACATGGGGCAGATAAATCCTGGGTCATATGGTTTTGGTTGCAGCAAAAGCAAAAGCAATAACTGTTCATTTCGCAGAGAAGCCTCACCTGGGACATGATGTAGCTGGCTGCCCACTATACCTTTCGGCTTGGCAGCCTTCGTTCTTCATCACAACACCAACGATATATCAACTCAACCGTCCTACCCCGCTCCTTCATCTGATCTTCTATACAACCTGAAACGAATCCAGCGAAAGGCGGCTCGTAGCAATCTTTTAGCGCCAAGAGGAAGTTCCGAAGGAATATAAATTCTCCCTTTCGTGCCTCCTTCCCTTCTTTTTTCCCTCCACCGCAATCCACAACTTCTCCAACAGCCATCAACTGCAGCTGCACCGCACCTTCTTCCTCAAGCTCTTTTCATCCACTTCAATCTTCCTCGTCTCGAACTGCTCCGCATCGATTCATCATGTCTCACCCAACTAGCACCTTCCATACCGCTGCCGTTGTCACCGACATTGTGCAAGCTTCTGGCGCTGAGATTAATGGTATGTCTTCAACCCTCAGCAAGTACTTGGAATTTCTAGCCTCTTAATTTCTTTGCATTACCTCAGCCTTTTCTCGCCCTCACGTCGCTCCTTCCTTCTGTATCGGGTTTCCACTTTCATTTACACTTCGGCACCCCCTTCCTTCACATCTAAACGGCTCTCCTCTTCCTTCTCCAAGTCTCGGGCTCTCCATCTGCGATCACATGTCTCTTAGTCTCGACGCATCTGCGAATATCGTTCCTTCCCAATCCGACATGTACTTCACCTTCCCCGCACCTCCCCACCATATTGCATCTCCTTCTATCCCCGGACTCTTCTCTTTCTTGTTACATATCCCAACATTTCAGAGTCTCCAATCAGTTCGCTTTTGGAGGAGTTCTCCTCTTTCCAATCACCTCCCGCATTCTGTGCCAGCATTTTGGTTCAGATCAAGGAATCGTCAACACGGCACACTCCATCTTCACCATTCGCAACTTTCTGGAAATTCTCAATGACACGTCTGTCCCCCCCCCCTACCCAAGCACCCCCCAGCTCCAAAATCCTTTAGTGGAAAATCAAGTTATTTGTTTTGATCACTTTACTAACTTCATTGAAGAAGGCGTCTCAATCATCGACTTCGCAGGCTTGAGCATCAAGGATGAGCAATCTGTCGAAGTCAAGAGCAATGGTTCCAGCAGCTACTCTATCGATGCTGCCAAATCCAAGGTTGCAGCGGGCTTTTCTCCAGGTGCTAACCGGTATGCCTTGACCCCCGTGCTTTCAAGAACCACATTTGACTCTCATAGTTACCGACCACCTTTCGTCCTCAAGAGCACTTCCACTGTTGAAGATGATCCATTTCAATCTCCATCTCGTCAAGTCAGCCAAAACCAGGGCGCCAATCAACGTACTCCGACTGGTCCTCGGGTCAAGCGTGCTCATATGAGTGGCAACTGGCGTTCTGGTTCAAGCTCTGATTCTGACACCGACTTCTCTCCATCCCGCGAGAAGGCCGAGCGCAGCGCCAAGCGTTCTGGTAACAAGTCTTCAAGCCCTCCTCACCAGTTCTTCGAACAATCCCTTGATTCCGACGTTGGTGATGACGAGACTGGCTTTCAATCCATCAAGGATGAGGACTCTCAGGCCGTCTTCCCTCCTTCTTGTTGTGTCTTCGTCGCCAAGTAGGATCACCTCCATTACTATTTATTCAATAACTGATAGTTTCAAAGCCTTCTTCAATCCGAGACCGAGGAGGCTCTTCAAGTCGCCGTTACTCAAGTTTTTCGCGAGTATGGCTCTGTTTTTGTCAAGATTCGTCGCGACAGCAAGCAGATGCCATTTGCTTTCTGCCAATACACTGTGAGTCTCCTCTCTTTGTTCATGAGCTTTGTCTGACTTCATTTCAGGATCCTGAACACGCTGAGCGTGCCATTCGTGAAGGCCGAGGTCGTCTGATCAAGGGTCGTCCATGCCGCTGCGAGAAGGCCAAGGCCCACCGTGAGAGCTCTCTATTCTTCAACGTCATTGAGAAGTATGCTGACACTTAATAGGTTTATTCTTCGTTGAACGAAAGTATGGTCCAACTATCACTCCAGAAGAAGTGAGAAAGATCCTCGAACCATTCGGAAATATTACCACTTGCTACAGTGCATCCAATGTTGAACGTACGGCCTTGAACCTCAACGAGGGTGTCATTTGCGAGTTTGAGATGTATGATGAGGGTCAAGCTGCTTTTGCGGTAAGCTTCTCTATCCTTTTTGATATTTCAACGCTGACGTTCCCCAGGCTTACCGCAACCATGAGCTTTACAAGCTCCATGCGGTTGCCGGCATGGCTTCCCCTTCCAAGCCTGGCAAGAACCCCGTTGACAACGCAGACCGAATTTGGCTTGCTCGGTATGAGGTTGATCGTCGCTCAATTTTTGTTGGCAACATTCCTGCTGGCACCACCGAAGATCAACTTGCCGAAATCTTTGAACCATACGGTTCAATTGCAAGCATTGTCCTTCGCGAATCCCCTTCTCGCTACGATGGTAAGTCGTTCCACCTAGGGGAGTTCCTCACGCTGACTTATTTAGCTCAAGAGAAGTTCTGTTTTGCCTTCATCGAGTTCAGATCTCCAATGGCCGTCACTCGGGTCATTCCTGCAGCATCCAAGGTTAGTCCCTTCCTATTCACACAGATATTTGCTAACACCTCCTAGACTGGCTTCACCTTTGGAGGCAAGACCCTACGCATTGCCCAGAAGGATTCTGATCGTCGTCGCAAGGGAGATGATGTTTCCGCTCAATCCCCTGCACCTCGCCGTAACGATTCGGCCGTCAATTCGCCCGCCTCGATTGGCTCTCCTTCATATGGCACATCATTCAGCCCATTCTACCCCGGCACAGTCTACACTGATGGCACACAGTTTTACACAACCACTCCAACATCCTATCCTGGTACAATGCCATACTCTCCCTACTACTCTTACCCAGGTATGACAGCGTCTCTCCCTCTTCCTCCTCGTTCACTTTCTGGTTCCATATTTTGGCAGGGATACATGCTAATTGCTGTTTAGGTACTCCTGCCTACACAACACACACGGCAACTTCTTCAGGCAGCCCAGGAGCTCACCAAGCCTTTAGCTACTACTACCCAACATACCAACCAGCACCAACTTTCGCCATGTACCCGACAAGCACGCAACAACAAGTCTCTCCAGCACCAACCAACTACCCTCCAGCATATACTCCAATGTCTGGTACCCACAATCAGGACGATCGCTCAACAACTCCTACGCCGGCCGGTCATACTCAGACTGCTGAGTCCAGTCTTGTGTCTGAGTAAGCATCTCCATCACTGAGCATGTCTTCATCGCCTTGGTGTGTTTTCAAAACCTTTCCACTTGCTATTCAGTCATGTCAAGTTTTTATTTGAAGATACCCAGTTGTCATTGTGGACTTGTCTCAAACTTGTGTCAAAGCACATATTCTCATGTTTTCGGAAGAAATTGCGGTATCTGGCTTTTCGCGATCATGTTTTCCTTCCTCGTCTTTCAAAATAGATGGATGGCACAAAAGTACTTTGATTTCACCCCCCTTGCTTTCCTTAATCTTCTTGCTCCGTTTGGGCAAGAGGATATCAGGATAGGGTTCATTCAAAACACACTCATTTATGGCATATGTATTTCAATTAGATCAAATCATCAGATGTAAATAGCTTTCGGAACAAACAATAGAAGGATCATTGAGATTTTCAAACCCACCATATCTTCCACATGATCGTGACTCGCCCCTCTTACCTTATAACCTTGTATATAGTTTAGAAGATAGTAGGAAATGCTCTTGCCCCTCGTATCATGCCAGAGGAAGCGATAGGTCAGTATCAGGGTTTTCAAATAAAATGAAGAAAGTGGAGGAATCGTTCCTATAAAGTACTGACGTTCATGATCTAAGCGTTTAAACCAAAAGATACCGAAGTTCGTATTATCAGCCTACAGGTAACACCGAGCAATGAATGGCACTTGCATCTTATCCTACGTGCCTATATGCCACCCACGAGTACCATTTCATTCTTGATGGCCCTGGGTAAGAGAAAGAAATGGAATAGAACATGATGAAAGCTGTACGCCTCCTCACAAAGCGTGCAAACTGATCGACAGAAATTCATGAGTGTAAGCTTATGATTTTTGGAAAGATAATACAGGCTTTGCGTGTAAAGCGTAGAACTAGCATCTGTTTCAGCATGGACTATGAAGGGATGGTAAATGGAAAACTGGATGAGAATACGCAGTGGTTGCTTTTGGGGTACAGTAACCATAGAAACCCTGTCGGGTTGGTTATTCAGCCTACTCCGAATGAAAATTTTGTTAGACTTGGTCAAATAATGGTCGCAAAACGGGGCAAGTTTGAGAACATCAAGGTCTCAAGCTACAAGAGATAACTATTATATAAACGTGAAGATTCATTACGAGCTTGACTGAGACTAGAGACTCGTCAGAAACAGCAACAGTTCGCGGCATGTAAATGATTTCGGCACCAGGTGAGATCCACGCGTATGATCTTGGGAGGGAGTCAAATTAGACACTCCGTCATTCATGATCGTCATTCTCTAAAAATAGAGTCAAGGTTTAACAAACAAAAGGCCCTAAATAGTTGCCTTGACGATAAAATAGGCAGCTAGACTATAATCCCTAAAGATAATCATCCCAGAACAGGTCTAGGATGCAGAAGGCGCTCCACACTATGTGTACGTACTCACTGGCCTGAGTCTAACCTCATTTTTAGGTTACGGACAGCATCTGAATAACTATTTGTCGGATCAGAGAGTGGTAGAAATCTAACGATTGAACTAGTAATGCTATTGGTACATATATAGTAGATAATGAGAGTTCATCCTAGCATAATTGCCTCAGGAACCAATACTATATAACTCAAACATTTTCTTTTCCAGCCCAATAGGTTTTTCATTCAACATACCTTGTATCTCAAACATCGAACTGTTAGATGAGAATCAACGCACTTAAGGCTAACTATTCGGCCCTGGCGTAGCCCCTTTCCTACCTGTATATAGCAAATTTCTAGACTACAACTCAATAATCAATCAGTTTAACCAGCCAGGAACCACCCTCGTTTTCTGATCTGCACAGATTTAGAACATTTATCCAGAGATACGATGCACACGTAATGGAGGAGAGAGGTTAAAAGCAGGGATACTCTTCCTGTATACATCATTGTAGAGGACTTCAAACTTATCGGAGTCGCTACATTCGTGAATTAGTCGGCGTACAGCTATGTTATTATTGAATTCTACTAATATCAGGTCCCATGTGCCCGCTCCACGTGTTTCACATCAAGTGTAATGATAAGAGCAATTTTAAGTGTACTGTATCTGTTTAAGCTAAAGTAGACCAGAACTCAGACCGCTCCGAATTCAAGCAAATAACGATTGGGCCCTGATTAATTAGTCGGATATGATCATCTCAATAGACGGATTCTGCGTCAACGGCACAGGAGCTTTTCTGGCACAACAAAGGATTTCAATTGCAATTACACAGAGTATTTTGAAACCCTAGCTTAATAGATTTAAGGATGTAATGATAAAGGGGATAGAAAACATTGAGGTTAATGCTTCTAGTAAAAAGCCTGGCCGTAAGAGAATAACTAGAATGGACTACTTGCTACATTTAAGGAAAAGAACAAGATGATCGCTTCTATCTAAGTAGAAGTCTAATACTAATTTACCCTTCTAGTTATTCTCAGGATCCAGCTTTGAACGACATATTTCCTTTTCCATGACAGAATCTAGCGAGCTTTGCAGAGTGATGTAGTAAAAGCTATCAGTAGCTGCCACCTATACTTAGGTTATATCTGTAGTTCTGGCTTGAGGCAGGCGAGTGAGGAATAGTAGCTCGACAAAGAATGACACAAACCCGCCAACCAGAGCCACAACATCAACAATCCTGCCACATAGTCCAAGTGTTCTAAGCTGCTGGGTAATCGCTAATTATGGATTATATACCCACCTGGGGAGATGTCCGAAGTCATGTTATGTAACATATAAAAGTCTAGTTGCAATCGCGCTCATTCAACTCGAATATCACATGCTACTTCAACCAAAACACAAGTAATCAAAGGGCCTTCATCTGACCTACGAACACTATCGCAAGGTATGTCTACCATACCCGATATTATTCGCATAATATGTGATTTATTGACCTACCATAGATACCTCATATCAATAGAGTGCCAGACGATTAGGAGTCACGAAGAAGTCAGGCAAAATATAACATAGGAGTATGCAACATATAATTAAGCATATGAATCCACTACCAGAGTGGCACCTTTAACATTTATACAAGTGTTAGCACTTGAGGCATTGGTTTGGCTATCGTATGCCACTCTGTTGCGCAAGTTTTACCCTACCACCTTATCATGCCTCCGTTAGCTACAAGTACCGATTCTAGACGCCACTAAATAAGATGCCACATATCCTACGACGACCCTGGCGATTCTTATGTCAAATTCCCCTTTTACATAAATGCCCGAGGCTCAGCATCATCATCTGGAACTACAGAAGTTAGCTGGGTTTGACAAGCTGCGATATCCGATACGTACCAAACGGAACATGGTAGTCAGCCTCGAGATTCCCTAGCATCGCATCAAACATTTTAGGGTTGCTGATGTCTATGGGTTCAATCTCCATTGCCTTATACCAGGACATGTCGCTATTGCTGCCGTTCGCTGAAGTGATTAATGGCTCCAGGTAGTTATCCAATCCACAGACGAAATTGTCCATATCAGACAAACTTCCCGACCATGGATAGGACAAGGACTCTTCTAGCATCTGATCAATACCAGCGGCACTCGTACCGCGAATAGACTCAAGATCATTGAAGCTAGTCGCATGTGAAGTGGCAGAGATTGAGGGCAAAGGGGCCGTAGTAGTGGGTTGGGGCACAGAAGCCAGAACGCCTTGTACATGCATTGCAGCTTGTGATGTTGACATAACTCTTCCAGTGCCTCGTATTGCGAGAGCCGCATTCTGGGGTGAAATGTAGCCTCTCGCACCACAGAAGTGAATCACGTCTTTGTGTGACATGATGGGCTTGGTGTTGAACAACGAAGGACTTGATGCTAATTTCTGCTGTAAACTGACAGAACCATCAACCTCAGCTACATGCCATCCCATTTGATCAAGATACATGTCAACGCAGATGATTCCAATCTCAGGTATCACCATTTCTAAGAAAGCGCGTAACGGGGCGTTAGGCTTACCAACGACGTCGCGGATACTCGAGTATGCTCGTGCAACGACAGCCCATTTGGCCTTAGAGGTATCATGCTGCCACAAACGCTTTACAAGAGGAGAGGCATTTTTTTGTGATAGCGCTAAATTCGTAAATAAGAGAGAGTAGTATGCTATGTGAAAGTGAGTATATGGTCGCAAAACGAAGCACAACAACTTACATCTGAAGGCCATCCATGAATTCAATGGACGTCTCTCAACCGTGCGCTTCAGAGTACGCCGGGGTACACCCTGACCCTGAGTAATATGAAGCAGGAATTCATTTGGCAAACTAGCAGAAAATTGCAACTTGCTATGAGGAGGCGCCGCTCGTAGTTGACTGACGTTCCGAGGTGGTGCCGCCGCAATAGGGTTCAAGTAAATAGGCGTATTCGTAGGCGGTGCACTTATAATCGTATTGGTATTCGTAGACGGATGTGTGGATATAGACGTGTTATAAGTAGTAGCAGAAGAAGAGGAAGAAGATAAGTGGTTCGGAAGTGTTGTTGTGGCAGGAAACACACTAACTGAGGGAAGAACTGGAGCAGACGGAAGAGTTACTGGCGGTGGAAGAACCGATGAAAAGGGAGATCCGAGGAAGCATTCGGCAGGACTAAGGAATACTCGAGTAGTCATAGAACCATCGAGTATAAAGATTCCCATTTTACCCGTCGAGTTACTATTTGAGGATTTATATAAGCAGCGATACATGTCAGGATATGTGGTCTAACATACTAGTAGGATTGGAGTATGAACCGAATCGCATTGGCATCCCAAGAAGAGAATATCGAGTATGTTGTGGCGACATTTTGATTTGTAGGAGTAAGTTGGATACGCAGAGACTCCCACACCTCTTGTATTGCTTGGGAAGCACCACATGGTTGAGCAGCCATCGTCATCATCAGTGATAAGTAGTCTTGTGGTAGATGTTAGTGAAGGATTATCTGACCTTGGAGGTTGACATAACAGAATAAAATGAAATGTTTAGCTGCCAAGACCACTCTCGCTTATTATTGCATTGCATTGTTGTACTTTGGTATTGTTCTCTGCTTAGTATTGTTCGCTTTAGGTTAGGGTTGATATGGGATGTGTTGTTTTCTTTGTATTAATGTTTCGACTAAGCGAATACAACCGAAGCTGAAAGTGTATGCCCTGTGCTACAACGTTGTTCCCATACTACGGATATAAAAGCAATACAATTCAATTCCGAATATTGTGGAAAAGGTGACTTTCTCTATCACACAGGATATACGGCATAGCGACAATTTGAAGATGGATACGAACCACGTGCTGACCCAATGGAAGAACTTTGCCGTCCAATTTGCGCGGGATAACATCACACCTACGCCAGTTACTAGTTCCGATGATCTGGACATTGGTAATGTATATTACAACCTCCAGGTGATCGGAACTAGTGGTATAAATGAGAGATCTTTACGCATTCTCAATGACTGTACTGAGCTCGAACACTACATTGGCAACAAACTTATGAAGTTTGAGGTATATCTAGTGTCGTTGGCTACTGGTCAAGATGTCATACCTGTCAAAATCGCAGCAGGACGACGGGTAGCCATTCGTTCAGAAATCCAAATGTGAGTATATGGTTAGATTTGCATTGGCATTAGGTAGCATATTATGTCCTGACAAGAAGTAGGGAAACAGCTCGGATCATGGTGCGACACGGTATATGTAAAGGCGCAAACCCCCATATTCTCAGTCGAACAAATCCCCTAGTACTTGAATGTGTCAGAAATAAGGTCCCAGCAAATAAAGCAGAAGTCGCCTTCATAGCTGATAGCCAGCATACCTCAACTACACTCGTGAGCCAAATTCGTATGGTCGTCCAGATATCCTATAACAAATATAATTTGCTGAAGTATGATTTAGTTCACAATTGCCGTCAGGAGTGGGTGTGTAGCGAGAATACACAGAGACAGATAGTCGATTGCATTGTATTACATTACCTCGAAAGATTCGTATAGTCAACCATCGACTGTACACGATATCATACGGGGCGTTATTGCGAATTGTTGTGTTGTCGGCATCTCAATCAGACCATGTCGGTTACCGATACTGTGAGATGGATAGCTTCAATGGATCGTTATGAATCAGTAAACTGGAATTCTTCGCTATTCCGATATTGGTTTTCTCTCCTGAGTTTCATGTGCTACTTGGAATAGGAATGAACTTAAATAGAACAAACGTTTGATGCCGTGTTATGCACTCATATATTGTATACAGGATATATAAAATACAACTAACATCCCAGTCCCATTTACCATTATGTTTTCAACTTTGTGGGAATAGATGTATGAAATCAGTAAGAACCGACTAATCATTATGTATGCTAGAATTGTAACGCCGGTCACCATATCGTTCCAATTGACTTGTGCATATCGTTCCGTTATATATAGTGGGACACCTACCCCATAATGCCATTATATTGACTACCTGATATTGCCGAGTCTTCTGTGAAACCCACATTAATTGTTTCACCCTTTTATGTCAACATAATTAGTGCTTACCTATATGATATCCATTGGTTATTTATATATCAAAGACTGATATATAGCTGGTAAATTGATCTTTATAGTTTATTGATATCAAAATCCCTGGTCATATGAAGTGTCTATAACCAGTGGTACAAAGGAAATCACTTTATAAATGCGTAATCCAACCCCTAAACACTGTAATAATTTGGCTGCACGCCGATATTATAATACACGATACCATTTGTATTAATATTATGCCATATGGTTTGAAGTTGGATCCATGATCTATGTATGCTTATGCCTCTTTTGACATGTGCCATTTAGTCACCGTGTGTAGGCCTTTTGCCGAATGCTTCCTCGGATCTCCCTTTTCATCGGTTCTTCCACCGCCAGTAACTCTTCCGTCTGCTCCAGTTCTTCCCTCAGTTAGTGTGTTTCCTGCCACAACAACACTTCCGAACCACTTATCTTCTTCCTCTTCTTCTGCTACTACTTATAACACGTCTATATCCACACATCCGTCTACGAATACCAATACGATTATAAGTGCACCGCCTACGAATACGCCTATTTACTTGAACCCTATTGCGGCGGCACCACCTCGGAACGTCAGTCAACTACGAGCGGGCAAGAGCCGTTGTCAACGGCCGACTAAGTATCACCTCAAAAGGAGAAAACGTATGGGTACTAAAAGCCACCGACTCTTGTCCCTCCAGAATAGCACTCCCGATTTGGATAGACGAAGTAGAAATGGAAGAATTTACACACTGGAAGGATCTCGTATGATATCACTCCCATTGTCTTCAACTACACGAGCTGAAATTGGACAACATAATATCCATTCCAATCCGTATGGCTCAGACGCGCCTCAAGATTTCGGCCTCTTTACACCTGGAAGTAGTTACTCCGAAGCTCAGATCTCTGATCTATTAACATTTTACGCCTAACTATAACGCCACGACGTATTTATCCAGTCTAGGCAGGTGTATGCCTCTTGGTTCCGGTCGTTCATGGTTTTTTTGTGTGCTACTAGAACAGAGGTACCGGATTCCTCAATTCTAAATAGACTCCAGGATGTGTTTAATATGAACGGTAGACCTTTCATATAAATGTACAGGGATAAAACCATGGTTCTGATCCATCACCTCGATTTCCTAGATAGTAGATTGCATATCAAGCAAATTCGAGATTCATCGAACTAGGATAGCCCTGACATATTCAGTCCTGTACTACTTCCACACCAAATTGCAATGACATGCACCTTCTCATGTAGTAGTTTGAAAGTCAAGCTTGACATATCCAACATAATATTGTCCACATTATATTAAATAATGAGAGATTTCGTATACTGCATGACCCAGGTATTTCATAAAGAAAGAAGTGCCCTTCACATCTGAAAATCCAGATATCAGCAGCTTTATATATCTCGGGCTAGGCTCTCATACATGATTCATTACACGGTGACAACGCGTAACATTCTCACTCACCATATCTCATTCACATGCCTGGTACGTGTCTCATACCAATTGAGAGATTGCCATCAAACGACTATGAACGAGGAGGAATGTTACACGGATATGATGAAGTTTCATTTCTCACGTATTAAAAGTACGGTATACTTAGTTACAGATTACCACACACAACTATCTGACTATGATCCACAATTTCCCCCCCTCACCCAGGTCACCACGAAAAGCAACGCAAATAACCAATCAAATACCAGTTCTCAACCCATCTGCATCTCATCCCGTGTAACCTGAATGTTTGCTCCCGTAGTTGGATCAACATATCCCCACAACATCATTTCCATGAGATGGTTTTTCATATCTAGGCGGCGTCTCACTGCCTCTCTGATAACGAGTTCGTCTGGACGAGCCAGATGTACTCGACCACGCCCCCAACCCTCGAGGTGATCACGACCAATATCTTTTCCAGCTATACCCCAAAGTGACATGCCTTTATGTTCTGGTGAAACTGTGTATGCATACTTGATACCTAGTTTCACAACTTCCATCGCATCGGTAAATGCAAGACGCCTGAGTAGCTTCCACAAAGGACCTAGGCCCTTCTGCCCGAGGAAGATCTTACGCATAGTAGCTTCACCAGGCCCATCAATTGGGTCATTAAATCGCATATCGAGCTTGATAATAAATAACTGAATGTGGTATATATCAAGATCGGCGAAATATTTACTCTGCATGAGCTGCACACGTTGAGCAGTAGTAGCAATTTCCATGATCAACCACATTTTTTTTAGGGAAAACCCCATGCCTTTAGGCGTTCGATGTCCCTGTTGAGCCATGCAGGCAAGAATATCTCTCACTGCAGATTCCCTATGTATAATCATCTGCAGCCACTTGAGGCCAGGAATCTCTCGTACATTTGGATTGTGACCGACCGGATCAGGAATACATAGGCTTTGATACAAAGGAAACATAAACACTCTCGCCGACTCGGGTGCATTGTATTCTGCGCACACTCTCATGAAATGTGCCATATGCCCATTCACCACCCTGTGGAATGACTTTGAGATTGCGTATAGAGATATGAGGTCGTGGACATTGAGGTGCTTAGCAACTTGAACAGATACTTCTGGAGATTTGGCAATATCCGAAAGTATGTCTTGGTTCCCCTTTGTTTGACCATTCTTCCCTTTATAGACAGTATCTGCAACAGGTTGTATAAATGTAGCATTTAGAAATTCCATGCCTCCTAGTGGATCAACCTGACGGATCAAGCAAGGGGATTGTCCTAATTCTCTTTCGTTCAACTCCTCCAACCGGTAAGCCATTGCGAATCTGAAGTATGCACAATTCTGTGTATCAAATTCCTCAGCCCTGGGATATCCGTTTACACTCTCATGCAAGGGACCCAGCTCCTTTGAGATGCTCTCAAGTGTAATAACACCATCACAATCATAGCTTTTTCTATGACCAACCTTGAAATGAAGATCGTGTATCGGTACAGTGCGAAATGCAGACATATCCATATGCTTGTAGGCGTATCCAGGTTCGGGTATTCCAACAGGGTCAAACTATCCCATATTTAATGACAATCTCGTCTTCTCGGATGACATAGGCCTACCTTGAGATCGCGACTCACCAGTTCATCCTATACAGTGAGAGTTAGCGAGAGCATAAGCTAAGGGTACCACAAATACATGTAGAATTCGTCATACTTCTTCAAATATCTCCGCTATGGCATCGTATGTGTTGCTAAGAGTCCTGAGTAATCTATCACCTACTCGAGGTATCCGTTGCTCAATCCCAATACAACCTACCACATCCTGCTCCATAACATGATTATTGAGCCAAGCGTTCCATGGGTTCAAAGCGCCCACTCTGTCCGGGTAAAATGGAGGAGGTTCAACATCAATCGGAGCAACACCGATTTTAGAAAGTTCCTGATTTGTAAAGGGTCGTTCAATCCTGTCGATTTGTGAAGAGATAGCCCTTTCAAATGTGACCTTTCGAGTTGCAATGTCCGCGACGATGTCCAACAAAGAAGACAATAGGGCAATTTCATCGAAGAATGTCTCTCTCATGTATTTGCATGGAAACAAATCTGGCGCAGCTTGGAGTCTACGACACTGGTATATCACCTTGTCGAGGCGCTTGGCAATGAGAATGCCATTGTCAGATAACACTGGGTAAAGGTT
The DNA here is from genome assembly GCA_021365295.1 of Tricladium varicosporioides. Lineage (NCBI taxonomy): Eukaryota > Fungi > Ascomycota > Leotiomycetes > Helotiales > Tricladiaceae > Tricladium > Tricladium varicosporioides. The sequence goes on from JAJTIW010000002.1 coordinate 2,196,053, forward strand.
CCTCGTTTTCAAATACTCCAAACGAGCAAAGAACGTTAAAAGCGCCAAATCTCGAACCAAGGCATTGAGGAACCTGTATTCACACGGTTGTAATAAAGAAGTTGGGGCTTTGACGTTAGCGACATATAAATAACGGATTTTTCATTGTTTACTTACTTGCTTCCATACCCGGATAGAAGTATATGTAAGTAGGTTCAATTAACTCTTCCATATTATCAAGATTGCCATCACCTATGGTACATTCTACACCGCGTGGAGGCATGGGGTACGCGTTGTTATGTACACTCGACATGGCGGGGTCGCGACACGTTTGGAATGAAAGCTGGAATGAAAGGTGGAATGGTTAACGCGAGCAGGTACTAACGACAACGAATAAATGAGATTGAAAAACTATTTATTAACAACAATCTTATTCACCAATTTAACAGTTAAGAGGATGCCATATTCTCTCAACTACTGCCCACAGTTCACACTTACTTTGCCTTTCTGCACCATAACCCTTTTCTATCTCAGCTCATCGTGCACACTTCATTATATAAACCATTCACTCCTCCTAGAAAAATTTGATATTGTTAAGATATTTTCGACACAAGCTCCCAACCGACGCAATGGATCCATCTGATACCTCACAAGACACGTCGCGTATTTCCTCTTCATCTACCATACACATTTGCCAGGCCCATGCGACCCGCATTACCATGGTCATGATTATGGGTTGGGTCCTTCGATTAGGAAATTCTACTCAACCAGTTCGAGCCTTCTTGTATGATTTCTGCAAGGATCGGGATGAGCTCAAAGATGGTGAGGCGCGCGGCGGTGACATCGACTATGAAGCATGGTTTGATACACAGGTCAAAATACGCGCAAACATAGATCACGACCGCGAGGAGTTAGTATGGTGGGATCACTATGACTCGCTGATCCGACCACTGGATGACGAGGGCTTCGTACTGGCTGTCAATGAAGCTATAGCTCTGGGTCAACGCAATATTCCATTTCTCATCCGACCCATACACTCTGATATAGGTAGGAATGAACTCTGTTCAATCACCTTCACACCCAACGCACATGCTTGCATATGTTCGTTGGTCATAGGTCAGACCAAGTAAGAACCCGCACACCCAACATGATACTCTCAAATATGATACCCTATTCCTTACCTCTAACTGAGCTAACTGGTTATAGGTCCAAGGGGGTCCACGGTGCGTTACCCTATCAAAGAAGCACACGGAGAGATCTTGAGCAACCTCAATCCTCATACTCGAAACCACAGATGATACCAAGAGGGGATTTGTTTCAATTAACCAACAGTAACAACAACTTCGATAATACTTTCAACTTTCCCAATACCACCTGGGAGAGGGCACCAGTAGCGCGAATGCTATCCCCGTCACGAAATCCTCAGGACTATACGACAACGATATCTCGACAAGCCTACGTATCTAGTTTCAAATCCCATATACCACATCCACTTCTGTCTCACCGACCAAACCGTCGTCACATGCGCACGACATCACTTTTAACAATAGAAAATGCAAGACCATGCAAGAAGCATCGGGTAGATCAAAATAGCCCTACAGGAATACTAGATATCAATCAAGGGGTATTGACTTCATTTGCTCTCGACAAAGGGCGAACAGCGAGAAAGTGTCTCGCTGTATGTAGAGGAGGCGATGACCCCTGTACTTCACCACCCCAAACTCTATCAATAGATTGCGAAACTAGAGGAGAAGGCAATATGGTAGACTTTGGTGCTTTGGTCCCGAGAGATACTTCAGATCCCACCCTGTCAACTGCACTTTCACATTTGTAAGCATTATCTATTCTCATGATTGTCAACTCACTAACGCTACAGATTACCGGATATGGGGAGGAACCTCCAATGCGAACACATGACCAGGCAACTTTATGATGATGCTTGTGTACTCTGGTGTCACGATCCTTCACTCAAGGGCAAGGACCAGCTCTGGAAAATACCCGGCTTGAACAAAGGTGTTCTGCCATACCAGGCTATCGGCATTACGTGGGCACTGTTGAGGATGTCACAAGTCAACGGCGTATTTATATGCGACGAAACCGGCCTGGGAAAGACGCTTGAGCTCTTCCTGATTTTCATCTTCACTATCCACATCAATAAATGTGTTGTCAGTTACAATAGGTTTCGGTATAAGAATGATACAACTCACAGGCATCTAAGACCGAACGAGGCGAGTATTCCAGGTCGGCGTGCAACCTGCCCTTCTCAAGATTATTGGAGTGTCCCCTGCCCGTGCGCCAATGAAATAACTCGCAAAATCTCTCTCTCGTTGGGCCCTTCTCTGATCTTAGTGCATGATGCAGCGCAATTGATACAATTTCGCTACGAATGGGAGAAGTGGATCGACGTTAAGGCTACATGCTTCGACTTCCCTCCAGAACTTTACATCTTACACGGTACACACATGGAACCCGATATTCCGAGACATATATTATCTAGGCTTAAGGCCCAGTACTCCAGCGGACGCTCACCTGGGACCTATCCATCTGCCGCGTCTTCTCATTACATTATTTGCACAACGGCTCGTTGTTACGAGCCTCATGTAGCGAGACTGTTCCGTTGTGATATCGATACAGGATGCCCCGGCGGGTATAAAAGAGCCGTTCCCGGTATTCGTTGGTCCACTGTTCATCAGGATGAGGCACACAAGTCTTACAATACTAATACGGTGAATATTACAATCTTGCGTGATCTGAAAAAATGGGGGGCTCCTAGAATCGTCTGTTGGACTGCTACACCATGGGAGGCGACGCTCAAGTCTGTCATAAATTATGTCAACTGTTTCTGGAATGAAGCGTGGGAACGGGATGCGCAATTGCGCGAGTTTGGCCCTAACAAGCTGGGCCAGCTCGAAAGGTGGTACCAATCCGTGGCTTGTTCAAGGCCAAGAGAGAGTTCACAGAGCCGCATTGAGATCCGTCAGGCCCTTATTGATAAGTGGGGATTGTTTTGCAAGCACTTTATGCTCAGGCGCAAGTCTAATACTATATGGGTTTGGGATGATGTACCAATCATGGCCAAACCCCCTCATTATCACAAAGATATCAGTTTAGAGATGGAACCGAGCGATATAATGGATGCCGTTTCTCTACACAAAGACTTGATGCGGGAATCTGGCTTAGATCACGCCAAGGGGAATGGAAAGTCATCAATGTTCAATGTAATGAGTGCGATGGTAGGTCGCCTACATGCAAACTTCCCGCGAGTTTTGAAATACCACAACAGGAACGACTCGGCGAACGGCTTCAGATTCACTAGCAAAGAGATTACCGACAACGACTGGCACCAAATGTTATTTCATCGTGAGAAATCTCCATATAATGGGGGGATTGCTATCGATATACTCTCGCAAAGCCCAAAACTCAACTGGCTCAAACATACATTCGTCCCCAAGGTCCTTGGTTCAAGGTGGTTTGACAACAGACAATCAAATAAGGAAGAGGGGTATCTAGCTAAAGCTGTTATCCTGTCCAATATTCCTGCTACGGCTCGATTACTGTACGAAGTAAGCCTCGTTCTCCTTTTCCAATTAATACGGGCGCTAACCTTACGCGGTGGTTCCAACTAGAACGCATACCGTGTTGTTACATTGCGGCTCATATGAGCCACGAGAGCCGTCGCCAAACTATTGATCTTTTCCAAGATGAAGAAAATGAGGGAAGTGCTCGTTTCTTAATTAGCACCGCCAGCCTTATCGGTACGGGCACAAACATTCCCCGGGCCTCATACATGGTCTTGTTTGAGCCTTGCTGGACAGCTGGTGACGAACTACAAGCATACGGGCGCATTAACCGCGTAAGCTCCACTAGGACTACTCAGTCGTATCGCCTCCACATTCCGGGGCATGAAGTTGAGGATCGGATCCGACTCCGGCAGCAGGCCAGAGGTATAGTCTCCAAGGATACCTTGGAAGGACCTGCAAAAGAGCGCAGTTACAGGAGCTTCTAAATTAAAGATAAGCCTGTCCTGATTCATGAACATACAAGGAGGCAAATAGGGAGACTTTCGTCTTTTGTCTTACCATACGCCAATTTCGTCACTCTCTGCCGCAAGACGTGCTTAGCAACAATTAGCATACTATTGTATGGCTGACTTAGCGAGCCCCTCGCTTCTAACCCTTGCGGCTAGTTTTTTACATTCGCTGAATGCTCTATACAAGTGAATCCTCGCACTCTGTCATATCCTATCCCGCTTATTGGATACACCATAAGCAAATGTATACCGAGTGGGAGGCACAACTGTGCCAAACGCACCAGAGCCACCACCAATTAAGGTCCTAAACGAGCCCCGTTTATCTTACCTACTAATCTACGCTCCGTTAAGGAAGCACTTTGTAGCCTAACTAATGGCCTTGAATTCATAAGTCGATATATAGAATATGTATCGAGGCCAATTTTGTCACTTTATTAAGATCTTTGCTCCTAGCCCTGCCCAAGCTCTCAACAAGGGGCTACGGAAATCTTTATCATTCCAGATCCATTGGTTTCCACCAATGGATCAAGTTAATATTGCGGCCAGAAAAGTAAAAGGGGCAGATAGTAACGAATACAATTCTTTTGGTGGAACGTAGTGGGTAGAAACCGGCCCTTGCAGAACGTAGCCCCTAGGTTTTGGGGCAGCGTTTGCTTAATGACCAAGGGCTACGAGAGAAAATCTGATCTTAAAAGACACAGACAGATCACAAAATCGCTGCAGAATACTATTCTAAAGGATTACATAATGGGTTTGTTATATTGGTTTCGAAAGATATTACAGTCAATACTATTCTCCAGCTCGAGCAAGGAGAAGAATGAGCTGTTTTTATCAGTGCAGCGACTCGAGAAGAGAGCACTATCCCTTGCCAAAGAGATTATTTCTATATAAAGAACAGCAAAAGATGATCACCAATACGGGGGAACTTAGATGAGCGGCATCCCTAACGTTGAGGTACTCTAAAAGGGTAGAAGTCTTGGAATATGTGCCGGCTCTGCTCACTGCCTAGTATTTATTCCTCTTGCGCTATTCTCTTCTCTTATTACCAAGCTGAATGAATGAAAGTCTATAACAAATATACTGCAACTTCACCTCAGCTCTAACTCCCGCTTCCAATCCGTCAGTCAACATTCTCTCATTTCACCACCGCTCCTCAGCGCATAGTCAATCTATCTGCCCAAGGGGTTGAAAGTAAGAGCTTAGAAGAACTTCCCCTTATGATCAACAGTGACAATACCATCACTCGCGTTATTTCTAATCTCACCACTATCCGCATATTGGGGCATACCCTCAACCCTCCTATCGAGATATACCGGCCTATCCAACGCATCGAATCTAGTCCTCTTAAACTTGCTCCAAGCCCATAAGAAGCTAACTCTCAGAATAAATGCTCCCAACCCCCAAAGTAGACCCCCTATCGGCGCAGCAACGAATGCCCCAAAGACAGACCAATCGTTAGCATAGAGACCACCTTCGAGGAGAATGAGGTTTGCACCATCTTGGGCATTGCCAAAGTAGATCGTGCCAAAGATGAAGACTGTCATGATGCCTCCAAGACCACCAACGACAACCTCAAAGCCACGCCACCAGTAAAAGCGATCAGAAAGACCGAGGACTAAAACAGGGATAGAGGATGCGGAGAATAGATCGGAGATAAGGTATATTTGAAGGATACTTGGCGCCTTTAGAGCAAGCACTACAACAGGGAAGATTAGTGCGACGACGGCACCACGGATCCACCAGATGTTGAGCTTATTCCGGAAGAGGTCGTTCGAAGCAGTAGAGACCATGGCTGATTGAAAGGAATCAAATGCGGCTGTCGAGAGGGAGACAACCATTACAAGAACAATGCCTACGACCCAGGAGGGTAATTGCTCAAGAAGGATAAAGAAGGCGACACTGCCATTGGCTTCGATGTCATCTGGAGCCAGAGCGCCAGACCAGACGGCGATGAGGCCGGTGCAGCCCACAAGGGTGAGAATGATGAGCGTGATTACTGCAGCAATGGAAACACCGATGTAGAGATCCTTGTCTGTTTTTGAGGCAAAGGTACGGATCCAGAAATTGGAGAGAAAGAAGTCATTTGTGAGGACTGCCACGGGGAGGATATATAGAAGCTGCCAGCCAAGGAGACTGGCATCTGTGAGGTGCGAGGAGTCAATGAGGCTTTTATCGATTTTGGTCTCCGCACCGATAGTGATTGTGGCAATGATGACTGCATGAAGATGAACAAAATGCCTTGGTTTTAAGGGATGAGCAAACTTACTCAAACAAATGACCATGGCTCCTTGAATGTTATCCGTGATGAATGAGATCTTGAAACCCCCAAGTGCTTGAAATGGTCTTAGTACTTCTTCATGTCCCAATTCTATCCAGTACTTACAGGTATATATTGTGGTCACAACACATTCAATAATAACCATTGGTAAGCCATCCATGCCAGTCAAGGCGGTCATGATTTGCTGTAAGGCTGAAAGTTCAGCTACCATATATAGGAACATAGTAGCACAAGTCAAGAAACTGATATAAATGGCAGCCACGATCCCGTATCTTTGTCTAGTCCACTCTGTCAGAACGAATCCTTCTGGACATTTTGATCTGATAATGGGCCCAAGGTAGGCAAATATCATGAGTGGAGCAGCCGAAGTAATGGCGTAAGTGACCACCCCCTGAACACCAGTTATTGTTGCAAGTTGAGGATATGCGAATAAAATACCCGACCCGAGTGCTGGAAGTACGAAATTCTGCGGTTAGCTATATGTTTAAACGGTAAGGATGGGGGAATCATCAAAGCGGCAGACACTTTCCCACGCAAGCATTAACTTGATCGAGTATTACGGTACAATCTCAGCTTCGTCTTGCAGGACCAAAGATTTCTTCTATAAGGGACATGTAGAAGTTCAAGCTATGGTAACTGCTTTGACTCGGCGCCCGTAGTGAAGCCGCGTTAGCTCTTCTCAGTTCCTTGTTACATGGCAAGCGATCAAGCATGACCAAGAAAGCAAGGACAACCCAAGAAGAGCCAACAGTGGTGATGAATACGAACCTCTTCACACTTGTTCTCTCATAATCTTATTCTGTTGCTTTGCGTTTACTGGGTTGATTTCTGTATGCTGCCGCATTTTGCTTGATTCGGGCATGTTGCTGTTCATGTACTAACCAGACGCAATGAAATTCAAGGCCAATGGAAGTGCTATAATGAGTTAGCAAAACATCCTTTTCAAGTAGAACCCCTCTAAATCTCTCTTCCACATGTCCAGATCTCATATTCTATGCCTCAGTGACCAAGACAAAAAGTCAAGATTATAATTCCAAGTAATACTGAGGGTCTTGAAGGGGATTTTCTGACCAGTCTGAGTTCTGTTACTCGCCAAATATTCGCCCTAATTTCGAGATTAGCACTAAAATCGAGATAGAAGCAACTAAAAATTGAGAAAGAAAAGGCTCTTTGGTTCTACCTTGGTTTGGTGCCGAAGTCGCCACGCGATAGAGCATCCGATAACTCTGGAGAAAGTATCAGCTCAAGCTCAAGGTAAAGAGATTTCGACAACGCGAATCAACGCCAAGTCTTCTCAAGCATACAAAAACGCTCCATAAGTGAGATATATGATGGCGTTGCTCGCCTGAGTAGATGGCTGTCCCATCCTGAATCGATTTCGTAAAGTACTTTGTTACCTCTGGACAAAGGTTTAGGGTAGGGAAGAGGAAAACTAATAAGAGCTATTAGGAGGTAGAATAGAGTAGCGCGATGAGCCTTTAAAGCTTCGATATCAAGTTCGTAAAAATCTCGAGGAGATCAGCTCATGCGCCGACCTTTTCATAAAATTTCAACGCTCGGGAAGCTATTCCCTTCCCTGCCTCTCCTAGAAAGAAGCTAAATGGTAAAGGCCGAGCCCGGACAACGAAACGAGATCACAAGAGCATATCACTCCTATGATTGGCTCTAGAGAAACCTTGCAGGTCCCATTATGTGTGGTCATCACTATGCTAGACTTACTCGAGACCACTAAACCTAAGACAGCTAGAACGGGATCACAAACTGCAGCAGATGACCCTGAATTTCTGCAAGAGGGAGTGCTCCGTGAGAATTTTGGGGGTGTGCCCGAAGTGTGGCGTTGAGAAGGAAGCCACAGCGTGGGGCTTTGGAGGGGTTCTCTACCGAAGTCGCACAAGACGAAAACAACTCCAAAACGTTTTTTTTTTTAATGTTCGAGAGGTGTTAGTATCAGCTGATTATTCAATTGAGGTAAGTCTGTGATAGTGTTGCTAGAGGAATTGGAGCCAGTCTTTCATCCACCATCTCAACTATTCTTACAGGTTCTTCCACCGACCCTCGCATCCTCAAACCCAAATTCCACCATGGCAGAACCTCAAGTTCTTACCACAATCCCCGCAATCGATGGCCTTTCCAAAATTGCAACCGGTAAAGTTAGGGAGCTTTACGAAGTTGACAAAAATACCCTACTCTTCGTCGCGACAGACAGAATATCTGCCTACGATGTCATAATGGGAAATGTATAGTCTCTCTGTTCCGAATGCCGATTGCTTCCACCAACTCATCATAGGGCGTACCCTCCAAAGGCACACTCCTTACTCTCCTTTCAGCACACTGGTTCGATGTCCTCTCAGGTCTTATACCAAATTTAAAGACACATTTCCACTCCCTCGAATTACCTTCCTCCATTTCAACCTCACAAAAACCCCTCCTCCAAAACCGCTCGATGGTTGTCCGCAAATTAAAAATATTTCCCATCGAGGCCATAGTCCGCGGCTACATCACCGGTTCTGCTTGGAAAGAATACCAGAAATCCCAGACTGTACATACCATTCCCATGCCAGCAGGCCTACAAAACGGACAGGCATTTCCTGACCCGATTTATACACCTAGTACGAAAGCTGAAGCTGGGGCAAATGACGAAAATATCTCCATCGCCCAAGCACGAGAAATAGTCGGTCCAGAATACGCCGAGAAAATCGAAAAATTAGCATTGAGTCTATATACTGCAGCACGAGACTATGCACTGGAACGCGGGATAATAATCGCAGATACGAAGTTTGAATTTGGGTTGGATGAGCAAACGAATGAGATTGTACTTGTTGATGAAGTATTAACACCTGATTCATCAAGATTCTGGCCGAAAGAGAAGTACAAGGTTGGGCAGGAACAAGAGAGTTTCGACAAGCAATTCTTGAGAGATTGGCTTGTGAAGGAGGGATTGAAAGGGAAGAAGGGGGTTAGTATGCCTGAAGATGTGGTGGAAGGGACTGCGGGGAGGTACCGAGAGGCATTTGAGAAGTTAACGGGGAGGAAATGGGGGGATGCTATGAGGGGTGTTTAGGGTATTTGAGGGAGGAAGTTATGTACAGCCAGCTTAGTTTTGTACTAAAGAAATATGATTTTCAGAAACAGTAGTTCGAAACCCGCCTTACCTTCTATCTTCTTGTAGAGTAATTATCGGAGATTGGGGTATCAGGCAAAACGATTCTTTGCTGAGGGAAGAGTTTTGGATGTCTCTCCTCGAGGGTCGCATTTAGAGGGCTTCGTCTGGGGTTTTATAAGTATGGTGAGGGTCCGGAAAATATCTACTAGAAATTGACAGAGGTAAGTGATGCCTCAGACTAATCGCTATTTGTCTACTTCCACTCCTCAAATTCCGGAAAGGTTTGGGCCGGCGTAGACTCAAAGCTTTGCTCCAACTAAGGAGTATTTCAATAATTAGCGGTAGAGAATGAGAATTAGAGGAAGTTGTGCGAGGGTTGTATATCCTGACACGGAGCGAAAATCTGAGATTCGAGTTCGAGACTGAGGTTTCGGAGGTTTCGTTACGAAGTGCGGTGCTAAACACTCCTATTTTGTTCAAGACGTGTTAAAGGAACAGGTTAGATGGGTTGGTTATTGATACGTTGCATACACAAATCCCACTTCTACTACTTACACATTTCGAAAACACCCCTTCCCAAGATCATATAACTTGGTAAAACTTTGCTGAACTCCATTCTCCTCTCCAAGCTCCATCATTCAGTAACCCCAAGATCTTCTTATTTGCAATCTCCCCTCCCCCACAACCTTGAAATTTCCCTAAATACGCAAATCGTAATCAAACATCCCTACCAACTCGTCCTACGCCCTCAACAAGCTCAACTACCCTCCTTGAGTATTCCCATATTCGCTTTGCAATCTCAAATAGTGGCACTGGTGGATCATTCGCTCTTGTCAAGTGAAGCTGTAATAGTAGAGAAACCATGGATATGAAAGACGCTATGGAAAAGACAGAGATTGAAAGACTGGTTTCTTTGAGAATTGCAAGGCGAGGGTGGGTTAAGTGGTAGAGGAACGTTAAGGTCTGGAATATTGTTAGGTGTGTACCATGGAACGGCTAAGAAGAAGTGATTTAAGAGATTGAAAGGGCGTAGTGGTAGAAGGGAAGAGAACACAAACAGTGGCTATGCTTATCCATGCTGGTAGCAGGAGGCGTGGATCTTCAGAGCCGCCTGAGAGATAGAGAACCCAGGATGTTATGTACGCGTTCACTGAATTTGTGGTGAGGAGGCGGATGAGTGTTGCTAAAAAGAGTAGTCAGTTTATGACTAACTTCTAGAAATAAAGTATAAAATATAGTAAGTACCTTGTGGTGTGTAATTAAGCAGCCTAAAAACAAGTAAGTATTTGATAGATAGTATGGGGAGAACGGAAGTGGTAAACATACCAACGAGACATTAGACAATCAGTAAAATAAAACGACAAATACGCTGATGCGCAGCACTTCCAGGAACTCGAATCAGCATTTTCTCACTCTAGGGTGAAGCGTTTCTTCCACACTGCCTATGTCTCGAGTAATATCCATTCCTAAAAATCAACATACCCAAAGAACCGCCAAAAACACCTCTGTGACCCTGAACCTCCTTTCCACACTCCAAGCCCCCCCAGCAACTTCCACCCCCTTCTCATCCATCAACAACTCTCCCATAAATGTAAGCGCACATCGCAAGCCCCACCATGCCGCTGGTGCAGTACTCAGCGCCCGACAAAATAGTAGAGGGAAATGCCAATGTTTCTCTACTCCTAAGAGAACTGCAACTCGTGGGTGTAGTACCGAGTCTTTTCGTTCGGGATCTGCAGGGTGGAAATTTGGCGGGGAGGTGGGTGTGAGTGGGAGAGTGCTGGAGGTGTAGGAGGGCGGTTGTATAGGAGTTCGTGGTGGGGGGATCGAGTTTGGATTGAGAGGGGAGCGCCGCTGGGAGGGAGCCAGACTTAGGGTGTTTGGGGCATGTGCTGCCGCATTGCAGTCGGGGGGTTTTTACGAGAAGGGATTAAGGTGAGAACGATTGGAGGAAGGAGGAAAGAATTAAGAGACGTTTGGAAAAAAGGAGGAGGCCTGGAGGTGGAACAGTTGGCACAGCCGCTACTGAAAGGCAGATTCCCCGGATTTCGAATTGGCACCCCTGACAAGAAGCAATGCAACGCTGGAAGTTAATTCGAGGAACTTATATTTAAACCGTCTACTTGCAGTCTTTGTGGCCTCTAAAATTACGAGGCTTTTGATGATAAAGTTATATTTCTATACTCGTTTCAATTTGACACTTCCATAACTTCATCTACTAATGAAAGCTACAAAGTAAACATCCCTGTAGCTGCCCCAATTCCATGGTTTAGCCGATCAATATACCTTCAAAAAAAAGTCCTAGGGATCACCACACCACACTTCTACCCAACTCCCCTGATGGCCACCCACATCCGACGGCCGCTCAGTACGGCAATTGGGCTTTCCCAATCAATACCGCGACGATGTTTCTCCCAATACAGGCCTTTGGGCGCAAAGATGGGGCAGCAGGAGGGCATGAGGGCATCGCAACGACCGGACAAGAGTTTGAGGATTATTTCAAAAGGAATGCAGGACATACCTAATGATATGGGAGTTCTGCAAGGTATTTCATCCCCATAACCCATGTTTTAAGGTCTACAGGAGCGCGATTACTAACTTCATGCTGTATAGATACCTTCATTCGGCCTACATTCTCCCAACAACCATCCCCCTTCTCCTCCCCCCTCAAAGCCCTAAAACTCCACTGGCTTGGTTTCCGCTATAAAATGCGCGACATATTTTCCCTCCTCGTCCTAAAATACTCCTCGCCTCAAACAACAGGAGTCCTACGACGCTCCATAAAACTCAACAAATCGTCCATAATCCCCACAGCTCTCGCCCTCCACAAACAGATGTACTCATCTTTCTCCGCTGCAGAATCAACAGTATTGCGAAGAATATGCTGCGATGGAATGTACGATTCTTTCCGAGCCCGTATCCAATCGCGGCCGAAGAACGAAGAGATGGTCTGGGAGCTGGTAAAGTATAACAAGAGGGCGAAGTTGATGAGTAACCGGGCGGCAAGATATCCAATTGATGGGGCGGCAGTGAGACAGGCGGTGGTTAAAATAAGTAGTAGGCAGAGGGTGACGAGGAAAAGGAATGGGGTGGTGGTTGAGGGGAGTGGGAAGGAGAAAGATGTGGTAGAATATGTGGTCGTACAGAGGACATATGCGAATTGGCAGCCAAGTGAGTGGAGGGTTTGGGGAACGACTGAGACGACGCCTTTGGAGACTTTGGAGGAGTGGCAGAATAGGGATTTGTGATGGAGAGATGTGGTGGAAAATATGTGTTGTGGACAACGATTAGAGGCTGTAACATTATTTGTGGCATAGACACTGTAATTTATGTATATGACATGCCCCGTATAAAGCAAAATATGTATCATTTGAGTTACCCTACTTAGATATTGCTTCATTATTCTCGAAGCTGACAGCTTTGATTAGAAACGAAAATTCAAACCTGGCGAGATATAATTTCAGTGGTGAATACTAAAAGCAGATCAGATCATCAGACACGCTATGCAATATGAGAATAGTCAAATTATATGAATGTGCATCTATTATTTGCCAGGTCCATACTACGCCCCTAGTCCTGACTGTGGAAAGCAGAGCCATACTGGATCCCCGTCTAATACACATGTTAAGGCTGCAAAATAGCAAATTCCGATGCCATAGCAAGCTGAAAAACCCATTGCTTCCAGACCAATCCATCTTTGCGTTCTATTGAAGAATGCGGGTATCATCGAACGCCCATTTATCGATTCATGTCGTTATTGACAGATCGACCCGGCCATTCAGGTCGTGAGGCGGGGCAAGAAGTTTGTAAAGAAATGTTAGTGCCGACACACTTCTATCGGGGGTCCTCGCAACGAATGCCAGTAGGGCAGGCTTCGAAGGGTTTAGAAACCATGGATCTAAAGACATGAATTAGAGACTATGAAAAATTGGGATTGGTACGTCATTACCTTGATGGTCTTGGGATCAAGCTCAAGGCCCTCTTTCTTATCGATGAGGAATTTCTGTACATCATTACGCTGATCGCCCTGAAGTTGAATCACCTCCCCCATGTCATCGTCGACAACGACAGTGCCATTGCAAGCTGAGAAATAATTAGCCTCAAACTAGAGAGTGAATTCCATTCCAAAATAGACATACCGAACTTCTTCTTGATTACTCGAAGAATTTTCCATTGGTCGAATTTCTTGGGAAGACCTTGGACTGTAGTCAAAGTCTTACGACCATTGCGTTCTGTTGGGAGAATAGAGAGTCAGCCCGCTTATCTCGAGTCGTGGCGTCAGCGCGGGGCTGTGCGAAGCGCACAACCCAGCGGATAAACAAAGAGTGAACTCACGCTGGATACGGATGTGTATGTAGCTTTGCGACTGCTTGGTTTCTCCTGTACCTTCGTCGGCTTCGGCGAAGGGGTCTGTAGCACATGTTAGCCTTGTATTCAAATAACCCTGTGATAAGTATTTGGAGGGAGGGCGAAGCAGCCTTGAATACTGAAGGGCAGGCGAACAAGTTCGTGCAATCTCGACAGATACTCTGTATCCGCAAATCGATGACCAAAAGATCTATCGTGATTGAGGAGAATCCTTACCGAAGGTCTTGAGATTTTCGATTGACATAAACTCGAGTGTTCCTGGGTCTCTTTGGGCTGGTGTTGTTGGGATGGGGTCAAGAGAGTAGTGCGAGAACTTGTCGCTGGTGTCAGATGCTGGAGAATATGCGTGAAGAGTGGAGATTTATCGCGAGATCAAGTTGCAGTAGTGGTTGAGGTGATGGGGTTATGGGAGAATTGATGGTTTGCTTTAAAGTCGAAGAGGAAGCAGCGGGGCAAGACTCATGAGGACGCTAACATAAATACCTGAGGCGAAGTTGATGACTAAGGCTATTGCCATCCATTCACTCGCCCTTTCCCTCGGAATTTGACTCATGGTCCCAGCTTTGGATTCGTAGACATTTCTCAGCTTCCACCCTTTAGAACATCACGAGTGCAAATGTTTGCAACCTTGATCCGGGTGTGGCAAGTAGGCGTCTCCGTACAAGTTACACTGGAACATGTTTTACAAGAACGGCTAAAGCCGGGGAACCAGGCGATCGATGTTTAGGGACTATCGCATGCTTAGAGACCGGTGTATTGCGCAGGTCATTACTGCACTATTTCCATATGTGAATTACGACCACAGTGTTCTTCCATCATAATACACGATTCACTAGGAGGACCTTCGAGTCACGGTGCGTGAATTATAGATACATCAGACAGTTATTCTGTGCCTTATAATACAGTTTCATCCATGCCCAATACATCAATTTCCTGCCAAAGGCACCGCAGATGGTGCCTCTGTTCCAGTCCCCTGGCCTGGGACTGCTGGAGGTGGTAAAAACATTGGGAGATAGGTCTGGAACTCGAGTCAATACGGCGGGTTCGTTTCGAAGCATCGATGAACTTACAACGACAAGAGACATTACTGCAAAATACCGTTAGTATCCGTATAAATCTGACGTAAGTCACTGTATGGACTTACAAGACATTCCAACGGAAAAGTATGCTGGCTGGGACGCGGTCTTTCTGGTTTCTGCACTCTCCCCCAGCCAATTTTGGATCGCAAGTACAACAGATGCCCTAATTGATCAGCCCACATTCTCCAAATCAATAAAATTTTGCAGTGTACCATCCGATGAATTTGTTGCGTGTGAACATTGCCGCCATAGGGAGGGTGCTTCCCAATGTGCTACTGATATCTGCGGCATTCTCTTTCGTTGCAGGGATTTGGTAGGGAATGACTAAATAAAGATGTTAGCAAGTGTGACAGGGTTGGAAATGCGATTTTTTTTGGTTTAACTTACTGAGGTCAGGCCTCCGCATATCCTTTTTGGTCGACATGTTGCTGGAACTGAAGGTGTTGTCGAAAGAACTGACCTCAGTTGTCGAAGCTTCGAAATATCGGAGATAGCGAGCCCGACTTGTGCTCAGATGTACTCATTCATGGCGAATCCTGGGGTATATTTGGGACTTCCCAGAACCCCTGGTCCCAACACTCTCCGAATTCCCTAGCTATCCCTATATTCTCAGAATATCCACAACAGTAACTAGTTTCGTAGTTGTCACAAGATACATTTTCATCCGTTCAAATATAAATATTTCCTACTTAACTTAATCAGGGCTTCAAAGTAGTCCTATAGTCTGACCCTTACAGCCATACCAGTCAATGCGATGAATAGGTTATTTACACCAATTCCTTTTCTCCTGTAATAAACATCCCTCTCGGAGTCTTGATTGGGCGATTTCAATCAAAGTTCCAATTTGGATGTGGAAGGAGATTATTCTGTGGTTGAAGGGTGGTCCACGCCATAGACGTACTTCTTGCATTACGGCTAAAGTCTGGAAAGCAATATCGAACGTGTTCCCCTTTCAAGCAATCCTTTCACTATCCTGAGGCAGTGAGGATATATGATTGCCGAAAGGGTTCACACCCAGTAGACTGTGCCCAGTTGGCATGACCATCCTGTGGCTGCGCTGAATATGCTCAGGCTGGGAAGGTGTCTCAGTGTGACAGCCAATGCAGTTCTACACTTCCTTCTGGGCTGCGTGCGTCAAGTCGACTATCCTCCAAGAAATCCATACCTCTCCTTTTACGTTAGGGAGTTCCGGAATTGGTCATCAATGCTGGGACATACATCTCACGTCAGGACTAGAGATAAGGTGTAATAATGTTTCAATGATGTTGCACCACACGAACGATATTAGATAATGCTATCGAGCATGATCTGATGAAAGCGGTAATAACGGCTTCAAAGTCATTTGATTCCAAAGTACCAAAGTTGGAACCTGGCCTTCAAAGATTTCAAGCGAGAAGGTATATGAGAGATTTGTCTCTTCGTCTGATGCGAGAACTTCCGGCCTGGGCTGGTGGGGTGAGTTCAATACCTGAATTTGGAAAGGGGGCCGAAGGAATAAGAACAGTCGGGAAAACAATTGGTCTTGCAAACACTTGCAGCCTGCTCACTCGACCATCTCAAACGCTGACCTTTGACCTCATGGGAAGGAAGCAATCAATAACTTTGGCAATTAGGAAAATAATGGAATAATAGCGGCAACTTACGGAGGAGTAACCAACCGGGCCGAGTCGCAGAGTGGACAGGAGTTCTTGAATAATAGAGTCAAGGCTGGCGCGCTACAAGCTGCACAGGCCGATGTTAGTGGAGAATGTTCTCCGAGAAGAAACAAAACTATGGTCGCCAAAAAGGGAGAAAATATCGGAGCTACTGTGTGCTTCGCAGATTTATGTATATTCTTTAAAAATATCCACATCCATATATATATATATATATATATAATACAACACGATATACGTTTCACAAGAATCGCAAAGCTCTTCACGCTGCCAGGCACATGTTCCCGCTCTGGCCCCAGCAGCAAATCATCCGCACCATCGTTACCCCAAAAAGAATCCCTGTGTTGGACCAAAGCTTCCGTGAGCCGTCTCTTATCCGAAGCCAGATCCATCCCACGCGCTGGTGCTGGTCCCAAATATCCATGGGTGGCTTGGCTTCGCTCTTTCCACCCTCACTGCACAACGACTTCAGATCTTCGCATATCTAATTATCCGCCCCCAACAACAACAACGCAAAATATCTATATCCTGATCGAGGTACTCGATCGCACAGTGGCCCTCTCCGGATCCATATTTACAAGAAATCGCATTTTGTTCCTGCTCGAAATGGCCGCATCATGACCTCTCGTCCCACCTTGGGCCATCGACAGCCCGTTCAGCGGTCGTTGAGCACCACCACGAATGTCATTCAAAGACCGCAGCCCCATCGCACACTTTCCCAGCAGTTCTCCTCGACTTCACCCGCGAGGAGGAGTAATGACAGCTTTGTGGATTTGACATTTGACGGGTCGGATGTCGGGCAAGAACGTTATGGCCCAATCCCGAAGATGAGCTCACAGCTCAGATTGGAGATTTTGCATTCGAACAATATAGAGATGGTTCACTCTCCGAAAACAGCGGCGGACCTCACACCTACTCAGCGCCCCGTTGCTCCTCCCCGTGGACGACCACAGCTTCACTTCGACACGCCAAATACTGACAACCTCAGCCCTTGCGCTGCACCAGAAGGGAGTCAAAATGAAAGCGCTGTAAAACCTATGCCTCTACCAATTCGGCCGGGGCAATATGCTCCTTCTGCCTCAGGGAAGGTGCGGGTGCCGACGGCAGTTCCAGCGAAAAGGGATGCTCGACCAAAGCCTTATACCTTGGAGGTTCCAGCCATAGCCCCTCGATATCCTCCAAATGGTACGTTGTGCGCCTTTCTTGGCTTAAAAGATATTTGCTAACTAGAGCAGGCCACGTCGATTTCTTCCCTTGGACTGGAAACCACCCTGAAGACCAGTTCTCTGAGACTATCATTCGACAAGGTTATTTCGACAAGGCCCAAATGACACAAAACGAGACTGGGTCTGCAAGAGCATCCATATTCCCTGCCATGAAACATAAAAGTGGTCTGCAGACCCTCTCGTCTATCTTTACCAGTGTTCTTGCGCAAAGGAGATCTCATGGACAAATTACAACAAGTTCAACTTTCAAACCTCCACCTCGTGTAACCGTGACGGACACAAAGCGTGAAATGTGGCTAAAGGACCTCGCAAACCCCACGATTCCTCTGCGACGGCTAAGTAGGTCTATTCCACATGGTATTAGAGGAAAAGTTTTATTGGATCAGTCAATGAGCAAGAATATACCCATTGAGAGAGCTGTCTGGTTAGCGAAGTGTGTCGGAGCCAACGAACTACGGTCGTTCAGGAGGAAGGGTGTCAGTGGTACATTTGTAATGGGCGGCGAAGCGAAATGGATACGGGATTTTACAGTATGTGTAGAACAGTTTGTGGAAAGTATTGCAGGGTCGTGTGGGGAAGGGGATTTTAAAGGCAGGATAAATTATGCGTAGGTTCCAGCTGTTCTCCCCATATTTGTTTGGTCTAACAATGTTACAGCATTCGATTAGCAGCTCATTTTCATGCGGAGCATTTACTGGACAGGGAGCATTATATGGATTGGCTAGTTACTTCTTTGGAAAATAGCCCACAAGCAAAGCTACCAATGTGGATTTTGGTAACACAGATCTACTGGAAAGATCTCGTTTTGTATCGCAAATATGGCCGGAGGCTTTCAGGAGCATTGCTAAACCATTATTCTGAAGTAAGCTTCCGCACAATATCCCTAAGACAAAATTTCTGACGTGGTTTACAGATACAAAATAACCCAGATCGGGATATTCTGGCTCCTTTGGCCGACCGACTGCACAGTCTTCTGAAATCTCTTATGACATCTGATCCTGATGGCTTTGTGTCTCCAAAAGTCTGGGCAAAGCACCGTGAGATTATTCAATCGAGTTTAGTCTCGGACGACAGCCATTTTCAGGTTATTTTCAAGTCTATCAACCGGCGAAACAACCGAATCAGTTTTCCCGGTACGAACAAAGAGCCAACAGCTCGGCAACGACTCATTCATCTTCTTGATACGACCTTATCCGGGTTGGCAACCGATGAACTTCCGAAGCAGTGTTGGCGATTACACGAAGATAAAGCTATGGTTCTAAGAACCGTTTTGGAATGGTCTATATCCTCATATCGACCGGGTATCTCCAAAATATATGTCGCAGCGCGCATCTTCAGATACTGGTCCAGATCTGGTATTGATACTACCGAGGCAATTCTCACGTTCTTAGACTCGGGTGATTGTGAAGCTGGGCTCGATAAATCATCCTTCTATCATCTTGTTTCCGAATTGGTTCGATCCAAGCATTTTGCGACCGCCCGATATATGCAATGGTTGATAGCACGAGGCGGATTTCAAGATCCAATAGATGCGACCCCAAAAGGGCCTTGTGCTGCAAGACTACTTGCCGAGCTACCTACACTTGATCTCAGTGAAGGGATACTATCTCTTCAAAAGTCTCTCTTGAGCCGCGTCAATGTATCAATGGACGAGGAGGAAGGGAAAATGAATGATTGTATGGCGTCCATGAGCAGAGCATTACCCGGTATGCAAACCAATAACAGCTTGGAAATGGAATGCAACAATGTTTACATGCCAAAAGACATCCCCCAAAGAGCCTTGGAGCTTAGTCGATCAAGTATGGCTGAGATTGGGGTATGGTTAAGGCACAAGGTCAGACTTCAGATGCAACAACCTACAGTTCCGCCTTTACGCGACTGGGACTCTACTTCTGTGAAAAGCAGCACTTCTGCCATCAGCCCATCAGACTTCTTCTCAATACGCCACTATCTCGAGGTTATTGAAGACTACTCTATGCTTGCTGATGTCCTGAAGATTACTGCTAGCTCCAGCGATCCAGAAGTCCTGGCATCATGCTCAGACACTCTTAATTTACATCTAGAAATCTTTGATGCTATAGGTGCTTTACATGGTCTCTTTGAAGCTCTTGTTGGCCGCCTACGGGCACTATCTGAGGACCAGGACTCGTTTCCACGACTACTGTTGGTGTCTTTGGCTGATCTTGCTCAGAGACTGCCAGCACAGAAGGGTCTCGCGGTACAGCTTACTCAAGAACTTTTGCTCAGCGACAGAAAGAATGCCACTGATGCCTGCTCCCCAGTATCTGACCATATTGCTCTTACTCAGACATCAGAAGACTTCACTGAGGAGATCGAGAAGATCTTAGCAAGTGGTAACAGCATGGATCAAGCAACTCTAGATCGCATGTTTCAAAGGGTTGTGCAACAGGTCGAGTCATCGCCAACGAAGCTCCCTGGACAGCAACGAGAATATACTCTTCTCCTTACCAAGTTGCGGCCCTTCGACGTGCCGCATTTCGATTCCCTTATATCTGCCTGGATAACTCGCTTCGTCCTTATGCGGAATCGCCCTAGTTTGATGACGATGTTAGGACCAATGGTCAGTTTTGGGTGCATTTCCCTGCATGCTATAGTGAAAAGTTGTGAGATAATATTGGAGAAAGATACATCGCTTGAGAGGCAATCAGTCGTCAGTATCACTCAGGAGCTTCTGGTATTACTCATAGAATCTACGAGCCCTTCCAGTCTCTTGACTGTCGAAGAAGCATACCGTTTCCGAATCAAGCAAGTCCATATGCAGCAGGACTGTCCCCTTGAGGTCTTGGCTAGCATGCGTAGAGCTCTTGCACAATTACCAGGATCTAAGGGTGGACCAGGCGGTTCAACAGCGCCCAGCGCTATCGATATACTTGAAAGTCAGATTTCATGGCAGCTTCTGCAGAGATATTCGCTTCTTCACACAGATCTAGTTACGAAATCCCTTGTCATGCCATTATTGCGATATCCTGATTCTGTCGGCTCGAAATCGGTCATGAGAATCGTGGATAAACTTCTTCGACAAAATTCAGAGCAAGAAATAACCACCGAAACAATCTTGGACATTGCCGACGATTTAACTCTGCCATATTGCCAAATAAAGCTCGAGTCTATGTTCACACCAACAGACAGCATCATGACGGGCATGGACGATGTGCGTTCGGAGCATCTCCAAGCATTCGATATCGCCATTGAAACAGCAGTCAACTCAGGCAAAACCGCATGGGCGAGTATTGTTCCTTTGCTGGACATTTCTGTCGCTCAGCATTTGCGCAGGCGCGCGGAGCTTCAATTTCTCTCCTTACTTCCATCTTACAAAACGGCCAATGCATATGATCTCTCCGAGATGGACAGTCGAGTTGTTCATGCAAAGAATTTACTTCATATCATTAACTCTACCACATACAGCATAACGAATAACTTACCTACAAGTTCCAACCAAAGTCTTGCTCAAGATATTCTTACCGCACTGAATGGCATGCGGCTTTTATTGTCGAATACCCAGATCATGCATATTAAGAATGATCTTATTTCAAAATGGATCCCGCTCATTTTATCATTTATCACTGTGCATACTTCCGAATTTGAGGCAACGAGAACGGGACATGAGTGTCGAGCAAAAGCGACTCTAGCGCTCTCCGCAATTCTCCTAGAATTGCAAGCTCTTGAACTTAATACTCAAGCCATCAATGAGCTGATGGAGCAAATATTCGACCTGGCTCTGCATCTGGTGGATGCCTTGCCGGACGATATACGACAACAATGTGTTCGGAGTCTTCGTGATGCGGTCTACAGCCCTCAAATGTGTTATCTGTTCAGTTACGCTACAAACCCATCAGAGTGGCTTGTCCTCAGTCAGAAAGAGAGTATGCCAAACATTCCAGCAAGCTCAGGGCCAGATGTGACAGAGAAGAGGATGCCAGAGAAGGAAAAATTGACCCCATTCGTGCTAAGAAGATGGGAAATGTTAGGAGAGCCCACACCCAACATTGGAGAAAATGACACGAGTTTGAATTTGACTCTTTTCGGTGCCCGGCGAGGCTGACTGAAAAGTACTGTAAATGGATAGGAGAAGAGATACACTATCACTTCAATATTGTACGACTTGACGGCTTATCTACAGCCTGGTTGGAGTTTTGGTCGGCGCATGATTCATTCTCTTTATGGATGAAATTATGATACCAAGATGAAGATAGAAATGACATAATTATGTACTAAATTTTGAGACTCAAAGTAATGGTGCCATTTAGGTTGAAGCTGCTGGGTGTAAGCGATTCTCGGGCATCTCCACATTCTGATACATTATGAACACCAATCCATCCCCTATGCAGACGTCCTCTGTATCAAACCTTTAACCACATCCCAAGTTCCTATTTCCGCCCTTACGTAAACTTTCTGGTCATTTCATTACAAAATACTACTCCATTAATTCAAGTCGCTAAGAGTTCACTTTCTATACTACTAACAACTCGGGGATAGAAGACTTGAGAATTTTTAGGGTCCAAAGAGTATAACAAACAGGTTCCCCTTCTCCACCTGCTCCCGCTCTCCATTGTCTGTGCTGTGCATCAGAGTCTGTGTGTAAAATCAAATACAGGTCGGAAGAAACATAGCTCCGTGTGTAGAACAGGGAACCAGGCTACATTCTTCAGTGTTCCTACAACTGCCAAAAGAATGGGTGAATGTCTTAGCCACAATAACACGCCTCAAAGATTTCCGCCAGGCACTATGAGGCTGCATGACACGCAGGATTACAGGCGCCTCGTCGTTTAATATGCTGTCTTAACTCGCTTAGTCAATCCAGTAAATCCTGAATTCCATCTAGAGAGGTACGTTACTTGGCTAGGCTCAGGACTGAAGCTCCAATTCCAACATCCGCCACAATACGAGTTCGCACGCATATCAACAGTGCGAAGCAGCCCTTTCGCCCTCCCAAAGACCACAATCCCTCCCATCCGCTAGAACGTGGCATGGCATGAGCTGTTGGAGGTGAACGCATAAACTTGACCCTTGTTCTTCCGAGAGCCGACTCGATCGTCCCTCCTCCACCTTCTTGGAAGATTGCATCGCGACATTATTGAAGATCAAACTCAATTACAACACACAGACAGCAGGCACGAAACCGGGTAACTTTTACAACCGCGACCATGGACGAGAACTACAAACATGATCATTCACTCTCTGAGCCTTCCGAGTTGGCAGACAACAACAGCCACGATAGAAAGGGCAGCATGTCGCTGGGCGCCGGACCAAACGCGAATGGTGATGAGGTATCGCCGATTAATGGAGAGTCGGTAACGGGCGCAAATGGAGGCTCACCGGTGGTACAAGATCCGAACTCTAAAGCTGTCAATGATGTGATCAGTTCAGAGGTATGCCAGGCTATTTACATATTCTCAAGTTCGAAGCTAAAAGCCTTATTTAGATTGGAGTTTCGACTCTACTTAACCGTCTCAAGCAAAGTATAGCATCTGCGAAGGTAGGACTTTCAAATACAAGCAAAGAAATGTGGACTGAGAATATGACAGGAGTTTGCGACATTTTTAAAGAAACGATCTACCCTTGAAGAAGAGCATTCGAATGGACTCAAGAAGCTCTGCAGGATTACGACGGAGAGTATTCGAAGACCAGAGCACCGACATGGATCATTTCTACAATCGTACGAGGAAGTCACCACGATCCACGAGCGTATGGCGGACAATGGAGCTCAATTCGCTATTTCACTACATCAAATGCACGAAGACCTGCTAGAGATGGCGGCAAATATTGAGCGGGGCCGTAAGCACTGGAAGACTACGGGTTTGGCGGCTGAGCAACGATTTGCTGATGCAGAGGCCGCAATGAAGAAATCGAAAGCCAAATATGACTCACTGGCGGAGGACTATGATCGCGCAAGAACCGGAGACAGGCAGTCTACCAAGAAATTTGGTCTGAAGGGACCAAAATCTGCTGCTCAACACGAGGAGGATCTGCATCGAAAGGTTGTTGCCGCTGATGCAGACTATGCTGCCAAGGTCCAGCACGCTCAAGCCGTACGGAGTGAACTTCAGGCAAAGCAGAGACCTGAAGCTGTCAAATCCCTGCAAGAGTTGATTAAGGAGTGTGATTCTGCGTTAACTTTACAGATGCAGAAGTTTGGTAAGTCAATTGCTTATTCTAGTAGAGCATGTTCTAACAAGCGTATCAGCCTCCTTCAATGAGAAACTTCTTTTGAGCAACGGTTTAAACATCAGCCCATTGAAGGGTAGTGAGCAAGGAAGCCAACCACGAAGTCTTCGGGAGGTTGTTCATGCTATCAACAACGAAAGAGATCTTAGCAATTACCTCAGCAGTTTCGCTAGCAAAATCGGTCCTCGAAGTAATGAGATCACGTATGAGAAGAACCCAGTAAGTTGATCACTAAAGGCCACATGATCTGTACTAATTATTGAAGGTTCTCGCTCCTGCGCAGGCTCCTGCACCTTCACAGGCACCTATGACCATGCCCCAGCAGCAACGTCAATCAGATCCATCTTCGTCCTTTGCTTCGCGGCAAGGTCCTCCGCAATCTTTCAATGCATCACATCCCCAATCTGCAACTACACCAACCCATCAGACTCATATGAGCCAGCCATTCAACCAAGCACCATCAACAATGCTTCAGCAGCACGAAAGAAGTTTCAGTCAAGGCCCCTCCATGTTCGGGTCTATGTCAGGACCTGCTCGAGGCCCACCTCCTACATCCAACTACAACTCAGGCTCTATCAGCGCAAGTGGACCGCCGCAACTTTCGTCGCTACCTTTCCAGAAGACATCGACACCCCCGCCCCAGCAAACATATCAACAACCGCTCCCACAACAGCAGCCTCAGCAACAAATGCCATCTGCGTATAATCAATCGCCGATTGGACCTGGGCCGGGTAGCAACTTACCACCGCTACGGCCAGTCTTTGGGCTTAGCCTTGAACAGCTCTTTGAGCGTGATGGATCGGCAGTGCCGATGGTGGTATACCAATGTATACAAGCTGTTGACTTGTATGGATTAGAAGTGGAGGGCATCTACCGTCTGTCTGGCACTTCCTCTCATATTACGAAGATCAAGGCAATGTTTGACAATGGTTAGTCAACACGCATCCCACTATGAATTATTCGTGCTAATTTAATTTAGATGCCTCGAAGGTTGACTTTCGCAACCCTGAGAACTTCTTCCATGACGTCAACAGTGTTGCCGGTCTCCTAAAGCAGTTCTTCCGAGACCTCCCGGACCCGCTATTAACAGCCGAGCACTATGCTGGCTTTATAGAAGCAGCTAGTAAGTTTTCTACTAATACTTGATGTGCGTTTAGCTAATTTCCATAGAAAATGACGATGATATAGTACGTCGTGACTCTCTCCATGCCATCATCAACAGCCTCCCCGATCCAAACTACGCCACCCTTCGTGCCTTAACACTGCATCTCAACCGTGTACAAGAGAACTCAAGCTCGAACCGTATGAATGCCAGCAACCTAGCAATCGTGTTCGGTCCTACATTAATGGGTGCTAATACTGGACCAAATATTCAAGATGCGGGCTGGCAAGTGAGAGTGATTGATACAATATTGCAGAATACATATCAGATATTTGATGAGGATTGATGAGTGAAAACATATTGAGGAGCTAGGCGTTCTTTTGATGATGATGACGATGGGGATGTAGGCACGTGATGATGTTGGAAGATAATATAGTACATTTGTGTATAAGTAGGAATAGGAGCGACTACCAATTTGATATAATTCTTTGATACCGTTCCTTTGAAGTACAGGGTTCAAGAGCCTAGGTAGCAGGCTTGGACTTGAAATATCGTCTGAACTGGTTCAAGTGACAGGGGTATCCAAACTAGGTTGAGACCTTGGTCACATGTGACAATATATATGGGACAATGTTTCCCCACTCCTCGACTATCAAAATATATGGACGTAGTCGGTGTGTCGAATGGGTCTGCCCGCCTACGGATTGAGAAAACCCCCTTTCCCAACTCTGAGGGCAGGGTTCTTGTCGAGCTGGAACCGCCTCTAACACCTCGTAAGATTCATAACAAAGTTCCTCAAGCGGATCTGCATCTTCAACTCATTTATCTACAGTTACTCCTTATTAAAATAATAAATAAGAGTCTCAGGTAGAAGGTGGATTTGATGTGCTTTTAAACTGCCTTACAGCTCTTTAAGGGGTGAGGGTTGGATCAGTAAACCAGCCTAAAGCTATAGCCATACCGGGTAAGGGGTGAGATGATGAGCATGTGGAAACTAGAAAAGGTGTTCTAGTTGTTATAAATAGAACAAATATAATCATTATCAATGTCCCTCACTATGATATGCCACTCATCATGGAAGGGAGGCAGGGGGGTCCTCTCTCTCTTGCTCCTCCCCCCATAGCCAAGAATTGAATATGATATAACATCCTCCTCAGGCATATGCTCTTAATTTATATTGTGATATCTTATATAAATAACTACCTAACTATATAAGGGTGTATTAGATTAGTCATATAGTATCGCTTAAGTTATCTTACAATACCTTCATAGGTACTTCTTAAAGTAGCTTAAATAGACAAAAATAAACCTTAGGGGAAATGAAAGAGGATGGGTAGTTATATGAACCAATGTATAACACTCTACCTCAAAATTAAAGTTAAGTTTCTTAGAGCCTGATATTAAATGCTTTTTCATTTTAGTAAAAAAATTCCCTCAAAATATACCACACAGTCCCCATCAGCCAATACACACAATTCCCGGCACACAAAGAGCAGCTCCAGTGATAGACTCTTGATACTCATCTCTGATCAAATCACAAAACTTTGCTGCTACTCCCTTCTATCCAATCTTCATCAAATAGAAAGCAAACTCCTCCATGGTAGGTAGGTGTTGCTCATTAAACGCCCTTATTAGCCCCGGGCCATCGTCAAAGGGCTCCATCTTGACATCAAGGAAACCTTGATCAGTCATCAACTTAGGAAGCTGAAGTGTCCAATTATACCTGCCATCTGCATGGGATATTTCTCGAAGCTGGTCAAGTCAGGATACCTCCAATTGTGGATCCACCTTCTTGGCTCTCATATTAACGCAATTGAGCTCATCCCGCCAAAGATATCCACCTAGTTTAAAGCATCTTAAGAAGGGTGCGAATAACCGGTTCCAGGTTTCTTTCAATGACAATGACAAGGAGCCTCATATGAATAAAACCATACTTGGCGACCAAATCCTCCGGGGCTTCCTTAAAGAAGTCCCAGTAATGCATTAAAACGTTTGGTAGAAGCCACTTTTGGTATGTTGCCTAAAGAAGGTCACTATCAAAACCATCTAGCGTTGCATTTGGCAACGTTCGAGCGACATCTAGGTGCCACATTCCTATTCTAGCAACTACATTCACGATAGTGCATTTCTCGGAATCGGAATTGACAGGTAGAGGTTGAAGCCTATTGCATTTTTCTAGAGGAAGAATTGAAGTTAGGACAAGCTGCGGCGTGGCTCTGATCCAACATGTCCCTGACCGTCTGCAAAACCAAAATCCGCCATAATTGACTGCTACGACGACCACAAGAATGGAAGATTCTAGGATAATTGGCTTACGTCAATTTGATATGATCACGACGTAGGATGTCAGTTGTAATAGATTGTGAAAAAGGAAAAGTGTACTACCTAACTGTAATTTGCAACAGGTAAATTTACCTTACAGCAGTTCATTATACTAACCAAATATAACGCTAATTTTTGTAGTAAAATTCATTAGCTAATTCTCCAGTCTTCTGTAGGTGGAAGAATTTATATAATACGAGTCTACGCTAGAAGTCCAGCTGAAGTTGATTCTTGAAAGAGTTTGTTCAACATTGGAGAACTTAGTGCATGGATCCAGAGCGATCCCACTAGATAATAACATTCTTCTCGGACATTTTATAGTTTTTTACTACTTAAGGCATCACAGATCACAAGTTCTCTTTTCCAGCCACCCTAGTGTAGCAGAACATGATGTCAGAGAGCACTCCAACCCATGCTAAGTACTGGGTTTAGTGTAACCAAAAATCGTTCCTTTCCCGACAAACGTTGACTTGAAATTTTCACTCTAAATTCGCGATTCTAGCCTTAGACTGTGGTATGAATAGTTCTAGATTTAATTGGAAGCATGGGCATTTGCAAATCATTTCTTGGAATGTTTCCAAACGTTCCATCGTTGTCTAAATCTGATAGAATTTGGGAAACCTTCGTTGTAGTAATTTCAGAGTGCGGGGGAGGCGCCACTGATTCCAGAAGTTTGTGATGAAAATGGAGAATGCAAGGAGACTCGATGCAAAATTACCTGAATCCTATCTATTTGGATTGAAGACCTAGCTACTAAGTAGCGCAATGGTAGGTGCCACGCTGTGATTAAGGGCGGCTCAATTTTCATCATGCTCCAGGAAAGGAGGTTCACGAGTATAACCTGAAGATTTAGCAATAGAGTATATCAAAAGTGTGATCAAGCCTGAGGGTCAACATTTATATGTGTAGTGTGGCCAACATTCAAAATTTCTCGCACAATCAAGAGCCACACCACTGCAGCGGCAAGGAATCTTGGAATAATTTGGGTTAAGTATAGCAGGAGTGGTGGAAAGAGTGTTTGATTTAGGTCAAACAGAGTTGTTGCTCGAATATAAATTATCGAAATACCAATTCGCCACTGAGCTAGTTGAATGTTTATTGTGGGAACTTAAACCCCTTCCCACATTCAATAATAGCTTCATTTGTGAGGATCAAACGCTGGCATTCATTGAGCCGAGCCCTTTTCAAGCATCCTCCTCTCGCTTAATCCGGGTTTGCTTCTTGAGCTTTTTAACAGTAATGACCTACTCATGTGGCAGGCAGTGTTCTTCCCCAAAAGAAAAACAACGAGGATTAAATAGTCTTTCAATCCAAATCTAAGACAACAACAGGCACTACAAACCCACCAATAGTCTATCAAATGCAATATGCGAATTAAAATAATGCTCTTTACCCGCCCATGACTAGCTGAAAATATTCTTGGTAAGAAAGTTGTTCGGCAGTCCTAACACCTCTCCTTACGGTCCATCCTCAGCAACGATAGAGTGGTCGTGTTTACAGGGTCTGCTCTTCTACACTTTTCTTTCTGTGTTATGTGCTCTTTCTACCAACCACGAATATGAGGTACTTCAATCTCATTCCAGCCCTTGATTAGACAACGGACGGAGCTTTTGGGATCCCCCCCGGCAGAGAAGACTTCTCGCATCTATGGTTTCGAAAAATTCCAAACTAGAGATAAGAAAGTATATCTGTACACAGAATAAAACTAGCTCTTATATAAGCTATAATTAGATCACATAATCTTGATATTAGAAGATTACAGTAGCTCTCACTGCACATATACCACCTGGAAAACCGGCAATACTAGAAGAATCACCAATGAGCTTTTAACCAAATACTCAGGGCCCTTAACTTCTGGCACAATGCCCGGTCTTTGTTTAGTAGTGGCCCAGCGTATGCTGTTTAGATAAGTCCCCGTCAGTATCTGAACTAAGATCAAATATTCCTAAATAAGAATCATTTTCAATTATCTAAGCTGAACAATGGGATCTTCCCATTTGAGAGTGGATGTGATGAATCGCCTTTCTTCGTGTGACATTCCGCTAAGCAGTAGTAAGTTATCGATATCGTGTGAGGTCGATAGAATTATCCATGGCCTATTTTCCCAATTAAGTACCTTCGTAGGTTATCTTTTGGGCTTGTTAGAAGGAGAATCCTCGTGCAAACTGAAAGAAGAGGCTATTGATATTCAAATATTGGGCCCGCTTTCCGCTGAGCATATGGAGAAGGATCGAAATATCTATGATGAGAATAATGTATTTGCGATTTTCTTAGCTCATCAGCTTGGGGGATGGAAAAGAACACAGATGAGATGGGACATGATCTCGACTGGCGGATGCGGGTTTGGGACCCTCGTTGGTTTCAAAGAATTTGCAGTCGTCGACCTTCCTCCCATCAGCGTCATGACCGTCATTGAACTTGCATACAACGTGTTTACTACTATCATCAAGTCCGCTAGATTCATGGGTGCCATAAATTTCCATAGCAAGGGTATAGTTTAAATTAATTATTCTGTGAATCAACAACCAATCAAATGTGGCCCCTTTCCCAACTCTTTAACGCCATGTGGCATCAATCATGAGCGAGTTCGCCGACCTAACAAATTGACATATATTAACGTTGGCTAGAATTGTTTCCCCATTGGATACAGAGATGTGAACCGTAAGATCTGAGATGGAATATGATACTCTTCAGTTGCATCGCTAGGTTCGTCATTCTCAGTAGAACAGATCGTTAATGATGTTATTTTGAACAGTGACATACTCCGCATTGCTATGATAATGGTGTTTTGCGTCTTCACCGTAAGGATTTAAATACGATTGAGCATATGCTAGTCGGGGTTAAAAACCGCCATCACATTCAATAACAACTTGGCTCCACAGCAGACACGCTGATTTTATTGGGCAGAACCCCTTTCGGAAATCCTTCCTCGCTTAATCCAGGAGAGTATCTTGAGCCTTCAATATTGTTGCGGGTTGTTTAGATGATTGTGGTATTTTGGAAATCAAAGGAAAGTCGAAACTATAGTCTAGGCTAGAAAAAAGTCGGGGGTAGGGTGGTAGGGGAGGTAACCGCTTAGCTTGGAAGATGAGGTTTAGTTACAAGGCCCTTGACCTTTGAGTTGTATTCTGGAATAAAGGTTCTATGCGTGATAAACTTCAGGTTCAGGTGTAAGCACGGAATTGACTGGAACAACATGACTTATATAAAACTAGTGTATGAAGACAACAAGATTCTATAATGTACTTAATTTAATGGCGGACTACGTAGAAAACTGCCTGTATTTCTGTAAATATACAGCTTATAGGATACTAGGTCTACTTGTGTAACTTAGCGTTGTGGCAAATGATTGATAATAAGATAAATTTGTGTCGACAACTATTGTTCTAAGAAGGGTGAAGTTTAAAGAGAGGGGAAAACAGCATATAGTGTCCACTTAATGGTCTAGCAAAAAATCCTTCGATGTTCTGATCCTGGCTAGCGCGGTAGTCGGATGGATTCCTCTCTCCTTGTAGGAGATCGAATGCTCGCGAGGAATATGCAGAAATATGTAGTGATAGGGAAGAAAATGCTCCGTGAATCCTTGGGTTTGCTGACACTCATGTGCCACAACATGGCATACATGACACTGTAAATTGCTTGCATATAATCGCTATCGAGTCGGGAAATTACTGCGCTTGTCTAAACGCACATGGCTCAGCATTCATTTGATTCGACGTGCTTCCGAAGCCCACTGGGTGACAAATGCAGATACTCCAGTGCTTGCAATACGCATAAGAGAGCCCCCTTGTGGTTTGACTCTAGGTGATATTTCGTTACCTGGGAAGTTAAAGTTTCTTCGGAAGTTGGGGATCTCGTAATCATCTCATTGCTCGGTTCCAGAGGGGTTCATGAAATAGATAAGTGTCCCAAGGATTTCTGCTCGCTCTCTGCATCACTCGATATGCAATCAAGTCTTGGCTACTACTAAGCTTTCAAACAACAAGAAGACATTGAGAAGCGTTTACTAGAGGGCGAAAGTAGAAATGGGAAAATCACTCAAATGCCAGACAGATAGAACCAAGTTGTGTTTGGAATATACATCAAAGCCATACATAGACCACCGGTCGATCACTCAAGCTGTCCCAGTTCTTCCCAGAAGCAAATGCTATAAACGGATAATTTAGTGTTCAACCTGGCCACCGTATGAATCGTATAACTCCTCATAAAAATTCAGTGAGAGACCCTGCCGACTCCTTTGGCCCTTACCCAAGCAGCCTTTTCAACCATAACACCCAGTTCATGACGCCGCCCAATCATCAAAGTTCACATCAATTCATCATTGCCACTTGCAACACTCAGCTCGATCGCAGATATGATCTCCCGTTCTTCGAACACTGGTCCTTGACCATCGCATTTTGCAACTTGCTTCAGCCGCTCACTCACAACTCCAACATCAACTAATCCCTGTACATATAGTGGATGTTTGATGATATAATCCCATGTCGCGCCAGCGGCAAGAAGCCGCTCACCTGTCTCGCTGACCACAATGCGATGACTTGGGGTCTTGTTGTCGTGGGCGTGTAGAACTTCGGTGTAGAAATCTGTTGGTGAGTATCGCATCGGACCTGCGTTTGGGAGAGGCTCAGACCCGCCTCGATTTGGTTGTGCAGATGTAGCCTTAAGAATCTCGTTCTCGGTGGCAGTTTTCTGTAGTTGTAGTTTGAGGCGCTCGTTTTCTTCAACAACATCCTGAGAGTTCTTCTCCAAAGCGGCTAACTTTGCTTCGAGATCCTTAACATGGCGTTCTTTCCGTTCGCGAAAAGCACGCTGGCTGAAAAAAACATTAGACCAAAGTATCAAAACGAAAGTGCGGGAGCGCCTACGCTGCTCTGTTCTGTGCCTTACGACGAGCCTGCGCGGGTGTTCGATTGTCCTCATCGTCGCTATTGCTTCCACCTCGACGCATGGCGTCGTCGTTCAAGTCCATTCCCATATCATAGCCATTATTTATTCCGTTGCTGATCGACGCCTTATGCTGCAACGGAGTTGGCGGTTTCACTAAACCATTGCCGTTGAATTGCTGCTGGTTGTATGTATCGAAGTTCTGGAAATCATAGGAAGTAGCATCCTGTTTGGGAGTCAGGATGGAAGCATGAGGCTGCAACGTATGAAAGTATTCACGAACGGGAGGAGAATTGCTGAAATCATCAGAGTTTGCAGATCCTGAATGCGCAGGTGTTGGAGGCAGGCCTAGGAATGGGTAGGCTTGCGTTTGTGCGGTGAAATAAGGATAACCTGAATCCATTGTTGGGGCAGGCACAAAGCGTAGTGAGCTCGGGATGGCGGGGAAGGAAGGCGTGGATCGAATGATCTGTAAGTTTTGGCAGTTCGCTAGTCGCAAACTTATGTCTAGTTATACCTGTGACGGGTGAGTTGGTACGAGTGAAGCTGTAGCAGATGCCTAGGAGTTTCGTGAAAAGTTTATGATCTTCGGGGACAAAAGATCATGAAAGGAGGAAGAGGAGAGCTGCAGGACGTGCGCTGTAGGACTAGTCCTTGTCGATAAGCCTTACATCCCGCAGGCGAGTTGCAACTCTCATGCTCTGCAGCACTTTATGCAGTTTACACACTTGCATCCTCTACAAGTCAGGGCTCCTAGCTCCTAGTCAACGCCCAACTGTCACTGTGTCGTGTCCTGAGTGCACTAACTAGCGGTGGGTTTCCCCCGAATGGCTCTCCCAAATACCCCAATCATTTCTTTGCGCCCCTGAAATCACTTGCAGCGCGACCTTGCACCCCATCTCTTTGCTGGCATCACTGGACCATTGATGGCCGGTGGTGATCAGCATGCCCGTCTCACATACAGCGAGCCCAGGTATCTGGCTTTGACCAGACTTTTCTGCGGCAAAGACAGTGGTTGGGTGGGCTCTGATACGACGAGTGCGCTCCACAAGCTCTTTGGCTGTCCTGTGCCTGTCAAGCGCATTCATACAGTTCTGCATCCTGCAACTCCAAGCTCTTACTATTTGCGGAGGAGACGCCCAGTGGCAAAGAGACGAGAACAATGCGTTTCCAAAGAAAGTAGTTACGTGAGACTCGGGAGCTCCTGAAAAGTCTCATTGCGGCAATTACTAGATATCCGGGTTGCCATTGGACGTGTTTCGTGTTCCCCAAGTTTTGCAGCATATTTTCTTCACTTTGCATAGAGCCTCCAGTGTTGTCACCCAGTGGCGGACGTATATCGATTATTCAGCCTATTGTCGGACGCAGCGCACCCTCTTCATCCATACTTGGCTTCGGAAGTTTCTTTAACGAGGTGTTATATCAATCTCTATCCTTTGGGCCATAATGTGGTGGCGATTTGGGGCGAATGGCCTTGTGGCAGCGACATTAACGGTGCTAACAACTTCCCTACTGTATTTAAGCAGCACTGCTGTTGTAGACGCAGGCGCGCCTTGCTCTTACCTTTCTACTGATTTTCTCTTCTTGGCAAAGACATCCCCACCAAAACCTGTTCAAGTATTGCTCGCGCCGTGAGTGTATGATTGTTCTTACCTAAATGTAGTCGCTGTATTTGCTAGGTTGGGATTCGCCAATGAATTTATATAAAGATAATAAAATGACAAATTTGGAAACTTTGCATGGTTCCAAAAGTTAATCTTCGAACAAATGGCTAATTTGTATTAGATGTATATCTGAACTGCCTTATGCTTCATCAGCGAGGCTCCTCTGTTCTATGCATATGCTCTACTGTATTCTTGGAAGTTTACAGACTGATGTTGTGCTTGTGCGGCAATCAATATGCAGTCACTATGCAGTACTCCTTAAAGTGAGGCCGGCTTTCCAAGATATGCTACATTAGTGTATTAGCCATGGAGGGCCTCCCTACATATGTAACTCAATTTTCTGTTCCACGTGTGCTCTTAAGCATTTTGATATGATCCGTGAGATGAATTGCATGACACAAGAATGTAGTTGCTCTGAAAAGTCTACAATGCTGCTTAAAATCTGACTTGAATATACAGTATAACAAAACTTAAAACTTGCCCTTGAAATACTAGCCAATAGTTCATCAGGCCAAAATAAAAAGCAATATGAGTGGTAAATGTTTTGAAGGTGTTCACATACAATAATTCACTGAAAATTTAGAAATGGCTCTGCAAGAAACCTCACCTAGGATCTTTTAAGGGCTGAAAGAAAATTCCATTTTTAGTGTTATCGTCGAAACTCTAAGTAAGACAAGTAGCTAATAAATCAGATTCGATCAGAATGAAAGTTAGTTCCGGAGCGCCGGAACGCAAAAGCCCGAAGTTACTCCTGGATATCCCCGCTACAGAGCACTCAGCCAATCACATGACTGTACTAATACCGATTTGTGTCCCACAAAAAGTAATATATAATTTTAAATAAGCACAAAGTCGCCAACAAACAACACAATATCATCTCCGGTATAGTGTAGGGGTTAACATAGCCCGCTTTCATGATTAAGAATCAGCAGAGCCGGGCAGCCCCGGGTTCGATTCCCGGTACCGGAATATTCAACCCCCATGGGGTTTCCTTTTTGTATCCTAGATATACCCTTTGATTTTTTTTGAAGAAAAAAAAGTCTATTACCATGCTCAAATTGATAGTTTTTGCGAGATCCTTTAAATTTTTATAAAATTGTATGTGTGCAGGTGCCTACCGATATCGCTTACTATTTTCCCAACATTTTGACTAACGTCCAAAACTAAATCATAGAAGCCTGTAGATTTATCGTGAACATAGACCAAACATGCTACAGGTAGTATTGAAAAGCACGTGGCTAGTTAATCAAAAGAAGAATACAAACCTTCATTGAGAAAACAGTGGATTGTATGAGCCAAGTTAAACAGAACACGTAGAATGTGAAGAGATAAAAAGATCTCTCCCTTCAGTTACAAACAAAATCAAATAAAATCGTCACTAGGGTATATCATTTAACCAAGGCTACTCTTTGTTTGGAGCTTTAGGAGGACCAAAAGGGATTTGGGAAAAATAATGGGAATGGGCGGGGGGTTTCCTCCCCTGGTCTCCGCAGTGCCAAGACTTTCCGCCATAAGCGACCACACCGTTTGGACACCTCTACGTCGTCGCGACTTCTATCACAACGATAATCTTCAAACACTTTTTCTTGCAATTCGTGAGGCTGAGGAGCGCACCTCATCCACCATGAGCTATAGTAAAAAAGATGAGGACGGCGATAGCGCAATCATGCGCGTAGACAGGACGTCTGTCTTCCAAGAGGGTCTGCATATCCCACCACACCCCCCTCACAACCCAGCTGATATTGACAGCACGATTGTTCAATTCCTCCCCAATACAACCTCGAAGATGCCGAGTCCTCCTTACCAAGATTGCCCTCCTCCTCTATACTGGCGAACGATTCCCCACGAACGAAGCCACAACCCTTTTCTTCGGCATCTCGAAGCTCTTCCAGAACAAAGATGCCTCGCTGCGCCAGATGGTCCACCTTATTATCAAGGAACTTGCTCACTCGGCGGAGGATATCATTATGGTCACTAGCACAATCATGAAGGATACCGGTGGTGGTACCGATGCAATATATAGACCAAATGCTATCCGAGCATTGTGCCGCATTATTGATGTGAGATTGTTGGCATACTAAGGAAATTTGGGCTGACTGTATTAGGGATCTACGGTGCAGAGTATTGAGCGGGTGATGAAGACAGCGATAGTTGACAAGAACCCATCTGTTTCATCAGCTGCACTGGTATCCTCATACCATCTTCTTCCGATTGCGCGGGATGTTGTTCGAAGATGGCAGAGCGAGACACAGGAAGCGGCTTCATCTACAAAATCATCTGGCGGCTTCTCTCTCGGATTCTCTTCCTCAGCAAACCAGATGCCTGTCAACAACTCGACCATGACACAATACCATGCGATTGGGTTATTGTATCAGATGAGAATGCACGATAGGATGGCCTTAGTCAAGATGGTCCAGCAGTTTGGCACAGCGGGTGCGGTAAAGAGCCCACCAGCTACAGTTATGCTAGTTCGATTAGCGGCACAGTTGGCAGAGGAAGATCACCAATTGCGGAGACCTATGATGCAGTTGTTAGATGGTTGGCTTCGACATAAGAGTGAGATGGTCAACTTTGAGGCCGCAAAGGCAATCTGTGATATGCGGGACGTCACCGATGCTGAGGTGACTCAGGCTATCCATGTCCTCCAACTGTTCCTGACTTCACCACGAGCTGTTACTAAATTCGCTGCAATTCGAATCCTTCACAACTTCGCATCCTTCAAACCTCAGGCAGTTCACTCGTGCAATCCCGACATTGAGCTTCTTATTTCAAACTCGAATCGATCAATCGCAACCTTTGCCATCACTACCCTTCTGAAAACAGGTAACGAGGCCAGTGTTGATCGTCTTATGAAGCAAATTTCGGGCTTTATGGCAGACATTACGGATGAATTCAAGATTACAATTGTGGAAGCCATCCGTACACTTTGCCTCAAGTTTCCTAGCAAACAGGCTGGTATGCTTGCGTTCCTAAGTGGCATTTTACGAGACGAAGGAGGTTATGAATTCAAGCGTGCGGTTGTGGAAAGCATGTTTGATTTGATTAAATTTGTTCCAGATTCCAAAGAGGATGCATTGGCACATCTTTGTGAGTTTATTGAAGATTGCGAGTTCACAAAGCTTGCTGTTCGTATTCTCCATCTTCTGGGATTGGAAGGACCAAAGACTTCCCAGCCCACAAAGTACATTCGTTACATTTACAATCGCGTTGTTCTAGAGAACGCAATTGTTCGAGCCGCGGCAGTAACAGCCCTCGCAAAATTCGGTGTAGGCCAAAAAGATCCGGAAGTCAAACGCAGTGTCACAGTACTACTTACCCGATGCCTAGATGATGTTGATGATGAGGTCCGCGATCGTGCTGCTCTGAATTTAAGACTTATGACCGAATCTGATGAAATGGCTGATCGCTTCATCAAGAATGGTAAATCACTAGCCTGTCTAGCTTCTAAAACGTTTCTAACTAGTTGGTAGAAAACACCTTTGCACTCCCATACTTTGAGCATCAGCTTGTCATGTATGTCACCGCGGACGACAAATCAACTTTTGATAACCCTTTCGATATTGCAGCCATTCCAGTCGTTACAAAGGAACAGGCAGATGCCGAAGACAGAACCAAAAAGCTCACGACCGTCACGCCCACTATCAAAGCCCCCAAGGCTGGGCCTACAAAGACCACCCCTTCAAGTACTGAAGCTGCTGCGTCTGCTTCTGCAGCTGCTCAGAAATACCAACAAGAACTTTTGCGGATACCAGAAATGAAGCCATATGGCAGTGTTCTCAAGTCCTCGCCCGTGGTGGAGTTGACAGAATCAGAAACGGAATATGTCGTCAGTGTTATCAAGCATATTTTCAAGGAGCATATTGTC
The DNA here is from genome assembly GCA_021365295.1 of Tricladium varicosporioides. NCBI lineage: Eukaryota > Fungi > Ascomycota > Leotiomycetes > Helotiales > Tricladiaceae > Tricladium > Tricladium varicosporioides. The sequence continues at coordinate 2,233,794 of JAJTIW010000002.1, forward strand.
CTTCAATATGAAGTCAAGAATACTCTTCCAGATACAGTACTCGAGGATGTTTCCGTGGTTGCTACGCCTGCCGAAGAAGATGAGCTCGAGGAAGACTTCATCATACCTGCTGCTAAGCTCGTTACGGACGAGCCAGGTACTATTTATGTTTCCTTCAAGAAGGTTAATGGTGAAGGCTCTTTCCCTGCCAGCAGTTTCACGAATGTTCTTAAGTTTACGACAAAGGAGATCGACCCGACAACAGGGGAGCCAGAGGAAAGTGGTTACGATGATGAGTACCAAGTTGAAGACTTGGAGTTGACAGGAAGTGATTACGTTGTTCCAGCTTTCGCTGGAAATTTCAACCATATCTGGGAGCAAGTCGGTGCTGCTGGTGAAGAAGCCGAAGAGACTCTTCAGCTTAGCGGGGTTAAGAGCATTGCAGGTAAGCCATGTTTGTGGATATTTTGCTATGCAAATTTTGATAGTTTTTTCTAGATGCCACAGAGCAACTCGCCAAGACTCTTTCATTACAACCCCTCGAAGGTACCGACGTACCGATTAACACCACCACCCACACTCTTAAGCTTTTTGGGAAAACTGTCACAGGTGGGAAGGTTGTTGCGAACATTCGGATGGCGTACTCTACGAAGTCTGGGGTTACGAGTAAAATTGTTGTTCGGAGCGAGGAGGAAGGAATTGCTGCTCTGGTCATTGGGTCTGTTGCTTAGAAATAACGAAGGAAAGGAGTTGAACATGTCACGACGCATTTGGTTGAGGTCTACATAATGATTTCCCTAAGCCATAGATATTGGCTTCTCTTGGCCTCAAAGGAGTCCGGAAGGTCACAAAAATCCAAAACTCTATGAACCAGTAAAAAATTTCTTATTAATGGCGGCCTCTATAAATAGGTATTGACTTGAGTACGTGAACCTGAAATCGTATTTTTCATGTGAAAGCCACAACGGCCGTTGTCTCAAACCCCATTCCTGGGGAAATTTTGAGTATCCTTGATATCGGCTAAATGACGTACTTTCCGTAGGCTTGGCGTCGCGTCCCTTGATTTGCTTTTCGCGATTTAGAAAATGAAGAGTACCTCTGGCTTCACCCCTTCGCCCTCCGTCAAAGCCGGTCGACTTGAGCACTTTCAACAACTACATTGATCTCGCCATACCGCTGCAATCATGGTGTACGTGCGACAGGAAAAGCTCCCGAACCTGAAGGAATACAAATATTCCGGCGTTGACCACTCCTTATTGTCGCGATACGTGTTAAAGCCTTTCTACACCAACTTTGTCATAAAATGTTTTCCTCTATCCATGGCACCAAACTTGATCACTCTCACTGGGTTTAGTTTCGTCGTCATTAATGTATTGACGTTGCTGTGGTATACACCGACTCTTGATCAGGATTGTCCGCCTTGGGTGTATGCTTCTTGGGCTGTAGGCCTCTTCTTGTATCAAACTTTTGATGCTGTGGATGGGACGCAAGCGTATGTTTCAAATTATAGAGGTATTAGAATCCTGATTAACACTTGCACAGACGAAGGACACATCAAAGTGGACCACTGGGCGAACTTTTCGACCATGGCGTCGATGCCTTGAACACATCTCTCGAAGTACTCATCTTCGCAGCTTCGCAGAATTTTGGCATGGGTTGGAAGACTGTTATGACACTTTTTGCTTGTGAGTCTGCTTCTGCAAATAGCCTTGGTCCATGCTAATCAAAGGTAGCTCTTTTGACTTTCTATGTGCAAACCTGGGACGAATACCATACAAAAACACTCACTCTCGGCATAGTTTCTGGACCAGTGGAGGGTATTGTGATCCTGACACTTGTATATGCCTTTACAGCAGTCAAGGGAGGTGGTAGTTTCTGGCAGCAAGCCATGTTACCAACTGTTGGAATTCCCCAAGGTTTTATCCCGAACTATATCTATAATCTGCCTTTTAATGAGTGGTATATGGTTCAGGGTGGCATTGTTCTAGTTCTTAATACTGTGCAGTCGTAAGTTAGGCCGCAGATGCTGTCCTTGAAATACTCTCTAATTTTATGTACAGATCTCTCAATGTCATCAAGGCTCGACGAGCCCGCGGCGACAAATCCCGTGGTGCCCTCCTCGGACTCATCCCCTTCTTCGTAGCCTGGACTCTAATCCCGTCCTACCTCTACCTCAACCCAGAAATCCTCCGCAACCATCTAGTCCCATTTGTATTCTTCGCCGGCCTTGTCAACGCGTACTCGGTTGGCCAAATGATCACAGCACATCTCGTAAAGCTAGACTTCCCGTACTACAACGTTCTAGTCCTTCCCATCGCTTATGGAGTTTTCGATTCTCTAGGTCCGTTCTTGCAGCAACATATTGGTGTAGGTTGGCCGAGTGCCCTTGGTGATGGGGGCTATCAGGTTGCGTATATGTTCTCAATGCTGGGAATGGCTATTGGTATTTATGGAAGTTTTGTTGTAAGTCAAACACTATATGTTTCGTGAGAACGTAGCTAACATACTGCAGGTTGATGTTATTATTACGATTTGCGACTACCTTGATATTTGGTGTTTAACAATTAAACATCCTTGGGACTTCGAAAAGGAAAAGAGAGAGAACGCAAAGAAGGCGCAGTGATATATGATTGATACCCAAATGAGCGAGCAGAATAATCTGTATGAAACAGTATAGCATGAAAGTGGAGGAAGGAGTTATGGTTAAGTGGGTCTGCATTTTTGATAAGGTAATGAATGACACTAATACAGAAAGTGGAAGAAGATTTTTTTGAGGCAAAAGTAAAATATCACCAGGCAAGACTTGGCGGCACTATATAATGATCGTTCTGTAGATTATAGCATAAGCAACTTGTTTAGCTGAATTAGGTATGCGTACCTCTTCTTAAAGACATAGCGAGAAAGTTATCTTTTTATTCTCGAAGATCTAGACGGCCGAGGTAAGTGTACAGCACAGAAACTAACCAATAACTTTGAGCGCCTCCCATCTTAGCATTGTCATGCCATGACTCCCTTCGGGAATGTCTGAACATAAACAAGTGGCGAGTAGAACAATCCTCTTGTATCTACCGTAGTGTTTAGCTAGCTCTTCCATTTCATTTGCTTTCAAAATTTCGACCGCTTCACTTGAATTCTTCCGCTTCGCTACCACTTTGCTTAGCTGCTCACTCGTGTAGCACAATATCTTCTTTCATTTGCTATGATCAATATCAAACTTTGAGGTGTTGAAAGAGAACTGCTGTACCTTTCTGTTCACGTATTTCCGGTCGAGTGAGGACATTACACTTAAGATTGATTTTGACTCCAGGAATACATTCAATTCAGGGATGTCAAGGACGACAAATCTTCTTTTCTCTATAGTCTCAAAGTTTACACAAACACCAGTATGGCTGTTGTTTGACTATTGCCTTTGGGAAGATGTATATTGAATACCTGATTCTACCTGCCTTTCCTTTCCTGCTGGAATATAAGTGCGGTTATATTCTTCCCTATGGTCATGCAGAAAGAGTCTAGATCAAATACCATAAGCAACCAGCGCATCAGGAGATAGGAATTGCCTTAGTTTATAAATAACAATAACTTCAAAGTGGCGCAACCAAGAAGATAGCCTATGCTAGAGGATCTGCTGGGTAATTATGCGCATGCTAGCATTGTGATTTTCTCTTCAGAATATTTCCTACCTTATTTACTAGAATAGGAACGGAGGGCCTGGAGTACAAATATATATACACATCTAGAACTCGCAAGTCCATGATATGACAATGAAATAGATCTGAAGGAAACCTACAAGGCAATTTTGAAATTCTTCGGGCCCGGAGTGCTAGAAGGCTCTAGACATTGTGTTTGAGAGCAATTCCTAATGAAGGGGGAAATGCGTGTAAGGGGTGATCTAGTGACTTCGTGGGTGAATTGAGCTGTGAGCTATTCAAACGAATTAAGGGTTGGAAAGGCGCTAGAAAAGTATACATTAGATCGAGTGACCTAATGGTGGCTATCCATTTAAACATTGATTGTAATATTGCCTTGGATTTGTGGATAGTTTGAAGAGGTCTAGTAGCGAACCTGTAGAGCCAGTACGGGACCCCTTTGCAGCGACTTCAATGAAAGTTGCTGCCAGTGGGCCGTTGCTGCACGCTCTTGAGATGCTATCACGATAACAAAAATCTGATTTCATCATGAAACTTCAAATGAAAGAGTTCTCAGCAGAGTGATATTATTTGCTTACTCCAAATGAAAACTATATCGAATATGATTACCTCGCCAAATGTTGTCTTATGCAGGGTATCGAAGTAGTTGTTTGACGATCTCATTTCCAGTCAATCTTTTGAAGTAGATTACCGACAAAGGACGAAACTTTCACCAGGTTGACTAGAAGGAATGGAAGGAAAATGAAATTTCTAGTTCTTCAAATAGAAATTATTGCAAGGTGCAATCCTACCCCAGTAGGGAGATCCATCCACATCCTCGGTACTCACCAAGATTCATCCGTCTTATAAGGCATGTTCTTGCGAATTGCACCCACAAAACAAGGCTTGGGTCTAGAAGCTGTGCCTCGATATTGCAGTGACGATACATATACGGCATACGAAAGTCCTTCATTGGCTCGCCTGCCAAAATTTAGCGAACAACCTAGGGTTCATCCCAGCAGCTGTCAGCAATACGTGCCTCTTGCCAATTAGCCGCATTGGCATGATATTCCTATGCCTGATTTATGAGTCAAGAGGAAGAACAATGAGGGCCTCAGCATGTGTTTGTACAGGTTGAGCCAATAAAAGGAGAGTAATGTTAAATATTTGGGTCAGATCTGGTTACACTGGCAGATAACGAGGCCTGTGCTTCTTATAAACTATCATTGTTATGGCCCCTAAAAAGAGCAGGAGGTACAAGAAAACTGCGCTTTGCTGGATCTGGGGGGCCTCTTGATGACGGAGGAAAAGGGAGAGCATCCCCCCTTCAAAAAAAAGGGATTAGGCGTTTGAAACTTAAGCTCTTCGCCATGCACTTATATGGTTTGATTCGTCGTGCATCCAAATCACCAGACACTTCACATGTTCCGGTAGTGTGCTATGATCAGTGTAGTGAGATATTCTTCAGTCCATTTCCCCTGCACTCCTAACAGAATCGTGATAGTTAGCGCATACACCGAAGCCCACCAGGTTGGAAAGGCACCTGGTCTTTGCAATGCAATATCCCCTTTTCAGGGAAACTACAGGTTTTGCGCAGAATGTGTGGCCACAAAATCAGGAAACGAGACAGCACCAGCACTTCAAACATTCGTAGTACCGGAATTCAGCGAATACATATCATACTGTGCAAATCTCACCAATGAATCTAGCCCACAGGAGCAAAGGAGTATAGTAGCCAGCCAGGCTTCACAAAATGTCGATTTCTCAAGCATACTGGCGCAGGCTTCTGCGAATGGAACCTTAAAAGCAGTGACAACAACGACAACAAGTGGAAATACTGCTACGGGGATAACGATACAGACACCAGGGCCGACCACAACTCCTTGTGAGTATGAATTTATTGCAGAGGAAAGCACTTGACTAAATATTATGAAGCTTTATCGAATAATACAAATGGTTCGCAATTAGCGGGTTCGAATCGAGCTGCGGCGATAGCAGGTGCCGTCATTGGACCTGTGATCCTCATCACAATCATTCTCACTATATTTGCGTGGTGGAAACGGAAAAAACGGATAGAACGAAACTTGGAGCGACAACCAAAAACGGGAGAACAGCCAGTTGACAAAGTGGAAAGGTGGGATGAAGGAGGCTTCAAAGCGCAGCTACACGGAGACAGCTATATCCCCCACGAACTGGAAGCGGACATGAAGGTACATGAGTTTGAAGGAGATTGCAGTCCTGTCAGTCCTTTGGAAAAAGGTTGCTCAGATGAGGTTGATAATGTGAAATACCTATCTTCGGACGAGGTTTGGAAGGTTCCACGGAGAGTCTCCTCAAGTTCCGGAACACAGGTGTAAGAAGGTAAATACTGTAAGACTTTTTAGGGTTAATGTGTCAACGAAAAGATCACAACAGCATAATATCAACAAGTATAAATAAAAATAATCTCGGCATAAAACACAAGGTCTGAAGAAACTACATTCTCTTTAGAGGGCCTCGTACTTCGTACTTGGGGGGGAATAGTTGTAAGTTTGCTCCTAGCATATTCTATTTGGCAAGGGGGGGGCCCAGCCAATAGGAATTCTACATTCTGTGGAATGATACCCATTTAAGTAAGGTTAGTATCTGGTGAATTTACATCTATTACCCAGACTACGAAGTAGATCTTCTTAAAGCGTAGTTACACAAAGCGACAATCAGGAGAGAAGGGAGAAGGTTATTTCGGAGACGGAGAAATCCGAAAAGCAAGTGCTTACTACAGCGAACCAAAACTAAGGAGAAAGATGGGAAATATGTTAGAGTTTGAAATCATCTATTTCTCGGGAGGGGTCTTTCCACGCCGGTGGCTGAATCCCGCTTCCACCGCCAATGATCTTTACTTCAGCTCTCCACAACTTTGACAGCTTCTCAGCCTCACTATATCTTGGCGAATGGAAATGGGTTCTGATAGAGACCCTACACCCAAAAAGCTGAGACATGCAGAAATAACTTCTAGATTCCGCCACTTTCTGTAAGGCTCACTGTGATCTGCCAACTCAGAAAGTGATCGAGATACACTAGGCTGCTAGTGCAGTCTTAGACATTGACATCTTGTGTAGATATACCCAACCTTTCTCCACCTCTTTCCCTTCTACCTTTCATAAAAATTTTCCATTCTCCCTTCAAGGCGTTTTTGCGATTTGATTGTGATAGGAATCCTTGCTCAATTCAAGATGGGGTTCTGGAACGAGAAGCACCCAGAGGCAATTACCTCAAGCACAGTATCCCAGGAACCTCTTCGAGGCTCACGCTCTAGGAACTCTCAGTATACCTTACCTGATTATGAAAAGAAAGACATAGTGAGTTGCATGATCTATCCATACTTATAGACCGGAAGACTGATGTGTCCCCATAGACGTACAAAAAGCGAATCCGCATTTTTCGATTAATTACCAGGATATTATCTCTTATCACGAATGCCATTGTCGTTGGCACGCTCTCCTTCACACTTGCCAAATACTACCTCACCAAGAACAAGGTTATCGAGGGAAATGTCCACCCATGGATAACGCCAACGATACTTTGGCCCAGCCTCATGCTTCTGGGGATGGCAGCTGCTACGTTTCTCTTGAACGCTATAACATTATGTTGTTATTGCCGAGGAGTGAATTCTGCGAACAAGGCTGCTACTGTCACGACTGTAGCAAGCTTCATCTTCTTGGCTATACATGTTACCGCTTGGATTGTGGTGGCAGGATTGTATCGATGGGGAAGGACTGGAAACGATCTTTGGGGATATAGCTGCAGTGATAAAGCGGATGCTATTCAGGAACAGGTCAAAGACTTTATCGACTTTGGAAAGTTGTGTACCATGCAGGTAGGGCTAGGTACAGAAGTCATTCTTATCGACCTCGAAACTGACAAATTTAACAGGAAGGAACTTGGTTTGTTTCGATTATTGAAGCCATTGTGTACCTCCTAACTTTTATTATTACTGTATGGATGGTGAGGAGAGCGTCGACGAAGAGGAAGATTGGAAAGATAAGAGAGAGCATGTCGATGGAGACTGGATATGCTCAGAACCTGGAAATGGGAACCATGCATAGTCAGAAGCATGGAAAGAAATACATGCCTTTATCTGGGTAGTCTGTTTACTCAGCGCAGCAGAACGAATAATGACCATCAATAGCAACATTTGTGTGGCAAACTAAATTTCAGTCCCCTGGTAATTGCGATTCTTATTATACACTTGATGTTATCCAGATATTACCCAGCAATCCAAGATTCATTAATACCCTGTCAACGTGCTTACCACTACGCAGAAGAAGCTGGTGTTCAACACCCCGTTAGTCATCCTGCTCTACAGCCAGAGCGCCGAAATGTTGACGACTCACTGTGACTTTTCAGTGCAACAGTCTTCCTCAGTAAATTCCTGGGAATAACACATATGGTGTCTTCTTCTTGAACTCCGCCCAAGATGCGCCATACTATATTTCGGTAAGTATAATCCAAGTTCTTAATAATCGACGGAGGAGACTTACGCGTTTCGTGCAGTATTCATCCAGCACAGGTACACCTCTCCTCACAAAGTCCACCGCAAAGAACGAAAAGATTACAGAGCCCCAAATTGGTCCACCAGACGCAAGAGCATACCCAGAACGCATCACGGTATACGCGCCATAATTAATATGTCTCGCCAAAGACCACAATCCACCTGTGAATGGCTTCCCTTCATTCTTCGAATCCTTCTTGAACTGCAAACGCTGAACCTCCGATGCGGTCTCTATGACTATGCCAACAATATATAATATGGTACTGATTATGAACAATGGAGATAATTCGTTCTGTCCCGAGACGGCGGAGAGGAATCGAGGAGTTAGGTAGGAGGCAGCGGTCGTTAACGATATAATTGAATTAGCCGAGTTAAAAAGAGTATTAAAGAAGCCGATAGGCAGGGCGTTCGCGACTGGCATTTCTTCCTGAGCGATAGCTAGAATCCAGTATATCTGTTTGATTGCTGTCCCAGCAGCCATTGCCAGAATAACGAGGGGTTTCAGTGGCAACCCAAGCGCTACGATTGGTGCTGTGGTGGCAGGAATGTGCGAGATGCCCAATCGATTGAGGAGAGGGTCTGCGAGTCCTTGAGCGAGTATGCCGTATTGAATCCACACATCGAGAGCTCGTAGTCCTACGAAGGTCGATGTGCCTACTGGCGAAGCACGCTTAATGCGAGACATATTGTCCTGGGAGTTTGCCATGATGGATTGTCAGCGACTATTGCTGTGCACCTTTGGAGAATCTGCGAAGCTTTTTCCTTTGAGATTGAGACTTGATCACTATGGAGAGGGCCGCAAGGTAAGTATCAAAGCACTCAAAGTATGAGCTTCAGGAATGCTCAAGGAAGCCTTTATGCAAGGCAAGCTATTCAGGCTACGCAATGCCTCACTTCTTGACCCACAGCATGATTTCTAAGCATCAATAGCATTGCAAGCTTTAGCACCGAGGAATGATCAGTTCCAGTGAGGTCTACTATCCTTGCGATTCTATCTGCATCATTATTATGCTTATATAAAGTTTCCGTACCTAGTTAAAGTCTCCGAGTTACTAAGCAGGTATCTAGTTCGCTGATTGGACGTATCGCACTCAACAATCCACATCCAAGGACTTCGAAAGGCTAGCTTTATGTTGTTTCTACATGCCCTAGCCTTCTAGAGGTTGGGGTAGCCCCTAATATAGTTGCGGTAGGTCTAATTACCCGATGTTAACATTTGCGTCGAAAGTCAGGTCACCCCGAAGAAAACCTTCCAAATATCCAAATATCTAAATATCCAAATATCTAAATATCCAAATATCTAAATATCCAAATATCTAAATATCCAAATATCCAGGTTACTAAGTAGGTGAGAACATCAATCTCAATCGACCATGGTCTATTGTCTTTCCATATTTTGGGTCTACCCTCACATTTTGCACATGACTATCTTAAGCCTTCCATCTCCTGGTGTTAACCTAGTTGTCAAAGTGTAGATGCGCAAAGCCCAGCTCCTCTACACTAATGCAACTTCTATCCATCAGGAAAATTACTACAATGCCATATTATCGCTTGTGTATTTATATGGAAGAGCTCTTCCATTTTGATGGTTTTCTTGATGGGCCAACTACAATGCGTTTACTTTCTTTAAATCAAACATGAAAGCCACTGTATTTATCATTTAACGTAGTTAGATTTCTAGCTCGGGCTTCTAGGCCACAGCCTTTCCCAGTACGCACAAGCAAGTACTATCCATAGCCTCCCTGAAGTATAAAATTACCCAAAACAGTTTCTTTGGAAATTCTCCCCGAGACTTGACAACAAGCAGGATAATAATAGCGCTCATTGAACCCACGCACAATATCTCACGGATATGTGTAGGTGAAAGTAGGCAGGGACAGAGTAGATAGTTCAGAACCTCCCAATAAGTCTCTCAGAATGTATCTCACTTTTGTCATCAAATCTGCCATTGGTAGACTTGTCATCTTGCTTAAGAGTAGTCACTATGATACAGAAGTTGTGGTGATGCACGAAGTGAGGAACAAAAGCTATATATTTGCTAGGCCTACGAATAGAACCCACATGAGATAGGTGTTGCTGACTAGCTAGTTTGTGGGTTCCTGGTGGAATCCAAGTCTGTCCCTGGACATAAGCTTAGAATACACCCATTTGTGGACATTTCCTCTTAACTGTCATTGTAAGGGAACGAGAATCCTCAACATTCATGCCCGCTGTTCTGCTGATTTTGTCCTCACCAAAGTTTAACATGTGTGCATTGAAAATTTAATTGACACAATTAGAAATATAACCGGCTTTATAAAATTGCGAAGGTAAAGAGATCACCAGAAGGAATTTGATTTTTGCCCGCCATGGGAAAATGCCATATAATTTTTAGAGGGGTGACAAAGGGTCATCTTGGTCTGTTTTCGCTTAATGGCTTAAACTCATGATGTGTTACTGTAGACTGAATCTCTTTGTTGATGTGGACATTTTAACCAACCCCCTTATGCTACCGGGTCTTGAAAGTAATGTGCCGCTAAAATAGGGTAGTACCTCCTGAAATAGACCCTCCTAGCAATTCAAACAGGACTTGCGTACAGATGGCGGTAAATGTATGTGAGAATCACTAGAACAAAACGATGGGGTGGTACAGCGTACAATCTTTTTTAAATTGACAATATTAAATCCAATTTCATGCCGTTTTCTTCATTACCTTGGCAACTTTTTCCAATTTCTTCACTATGTTCTCCAAAAACTCGCCAGCGCCCCAGCTCATCACATTGCACACCATTGAAAGGAACCGCAAAATCTCATCGGGGAGCACCGCATTACAGCTTCTCAGTAGAACCATATTATAGCTACGGGTACTATCCTCCATCATTGTGTAATGTCCCCAGAGTTCATAGTAGGGACCCTCGGTACAGATACTGAAAACCATCGGACAATCCTTTGAATAGCTCCCTGGCTTGGCTTTGTTGGCGAGATCATCTAGATCATGCAGGATTTTGAGAGCACAGGCTCCAGAGACTGCAGCTTGGTTTTGTGCATCGAAGATCGGGTTGCCGGTTGCATATGATTTCCCCTCAACTAGTAAAAAGGGAAAGCGAATATCCAGCGGTCGCCTGGTGGGTGTGGAGTAGAGTATCGGTTCACCACGGTTTGGGTCCCTTGTGTCCTGTAGGTTTTTCAGGAACCGTTTGGCGTTGACCTCCGTGACCTCTTGCAATTGGAGTGAATTGGCCACAGCGGTGTTTCGAAGACCAATCGTGATGTCCGGGCGTGGGGTCTTGACAGAAAGTTCGATTCGTTGGGGATGGGGAGGCGACGGTAGCGGCAAGACCATAACGCCGGCAGTCTAGTGGCAATTTAGCTATTGTGTTATATAAGACAGAGTTCTCTATACCTTGTCGTTTATGGTATTTCTAGGAACAGATTCTGATAAACTAGGGGCAAGGTTAGATTTGCTACCCTGTGGCCATTTGCTTGGCCGGTTGATCACTTCTTCAGCGTCACGCTGGGGTTCAACTATGAAACTGATATCCAGGTCAGGAGGCTGGATAATGGGTTTTAGATCCTGCTCCCAATCTGAAAATAAAGTGAGAATAAGTTGGTTCAGAGATAGGAGAGGGACACAGTACCTGCTTTTCTCTGAAAGGAAATATTTTTGACATAATTCATGGTGGAAAGAATGTTATAGAGCGGCTCAATCCAATCATCTTCTCCAGCTGCCTCTCTAAGCATTTCAGCAAAGATATTGCTCAACCTATGCGCAACTAGGGAAAGTTGCTCCTTCTTTTCGGAGTCGATCTCACGTTGAATGACGGCGTCAATCTGGGGGCGAATCCTGTCCGGGGTAGGTGTAGGATGAATGTATATTCTAGAATTATTGAGAATGGTGAAACGATAGTGAGCAGCGGTGCTTCTTGATTTGCGTGAGAGCGTCATTGCTGTCTCCTGGGTAATTGAGCTTTTAGAAACACTGGTCCAAGACGCAAGTCTTTTACGTAGTCTTAGTCTTTTGGAGTTGCCAGCCTGTGGGTCCATGACTTCGTTGTGCTTTCGCAAGTTGTATTTAGTCAGAGGCAAGCCGCTGTTGGGTATAGATTGTACACTTGTCCGAAGTTGCTTTAGAGGATATGCGTCCTCGGTGAGATGTGGCCGTCTGTCGTCCTCTAGGCTACGCGATTGCTCATGTACTGTGGTTCTAACTAGGTCTTTGTGCCCGTTGAAGGGTTCTAGATGAGGAGCAAGAGAAACTGGAGTGTTAGAGGGTGGGCTTGTTTGCAGTCGTGCACTCCGTCGCACATTGGCAGGAGACTTTTTGAAGGCTGTTTACTGTTAGTGTGGGGAGAATGAGGGAGTACGACAATCGTAACTTTTGCAGACGGACGGTCAGACTTTGTAGCAGTCTTGGATCTGTGCTTGGGAACCATTGAGGGAATGATAAAAGAATATGCAAGTGTATGGTGGAGAAACAGTGATGAGGTTTCCGGAACATTGTAGAGGAAACACCATGTGAGCCAGAATTTATGGTGACTGAGCGTGCTAAGTGTCTCTACCCCCTGATTTCGTTTGTTCTTCGCTCTGGCACCAGCTGGAATGCTCGAAGTGTTGTTTAATATCCGTTTACATCATTAGGACATTCCTTACGGAACGCTTTTAAACTAAAGCCGCTACCCGGGGGCTTATCCACCCCGGTACCCGAGACCGTGTCTGAGCCTGTACAAAAGCCGAATGCTGAATGAGGATTGAAGACCCTTCCTCCGGAGCTAAGCCACCTCAAATTGCTTCTGACAGGTTTGGACAGAATTGTGATCCCACCGACGTGGGTGCTAAACTTCGATCTTACTCTCCACGATATCATGCTGACTATTAAGTCAACGAGTTTATTGAATATGCCGACAGTTTGGCCAAGTCTTGTTTCTCCACTGTGCCATTAGCCTCATTATGATCTTCTACACCTAGAAACTCGCACCTACCGCAGAATTTATGGTAGAGATGGTAATAGCAAGAACTAGCAACAAAGGAATAGCCGTGTTGGCATCCCAATTCCTATAGGAACGAGCCGTTGGGTGTTCACAATAGGTGAAATTTCGCTAATCCCATCCTTTAGTAGGTGACCCAATGACTAGGGATTTTCTCTATTTTACCTTCGAGCGGGGCAAGGTTTTGCTACTGTGTGATTTGGAATGAGAAGGTAAGAACCTTGCGGTTTAATGTTGGCTGATTGGACTTGCTGCTGGGGCATGATCCTTTCCCTGCCATTCATCATTGCGTTTTAACTGAAGAAGCAAATTCACCATCGGCAAAAGACAGTAGTGTGTGGTAAAAACACCTCAATTCTCTTCTTCCAACTTATCAAAAGCTTTCTTTACTTAAGGTAACAGGCCAGGAGTGATCGCTCTCGGTCATTCAAAGGTTCAAAGGACCCCTCTACCAGCCCATTTCGTTCGCATAGCATTTCCAAGCACCACGTCATCCCTAACTTCGGACAACCCACATTTTGCCCACCAGTCACTGCCTGTCTCGAAAGTCCAACCCCAAACCCCAAAATATGGTATTGTACATTATCAGCAAGCATGCTTTATGTTTTCTTCCGCGCATGCAAACCCGCCAACGAACGAACGTCAAGAATAGAAACCTTTAAAAAAAAAAAAGATGACCACAAGAATAAACACAATCATGATAATGTTTCCGCCCAATTCCTGATTTCGTAATACGCGGCAATCCCACATCATAATAACTGCTAAAAGAAAACAATAAAATCAGACGCAAGAAAGTCCGACACCCTCCCAAAAGTGAAGAAGGTAGAATGAATGCATAGAAAAAAGAGGTAACTTAAAATCCATAAAGTGTGTTGTCCAACAACGCCTTGATGACATAAAGCAACGCAATGAAAAAAATGAACACATGCAGTGCAGCAGCGATTGATATTGTCGCAATTTTCTGCTGAGTACAAAGAGTATTTAAGCGGCAATTATCTGCATATGCTTGCAAACTCCGTCTCTTTCTATTATTCGTTTATTTTAATCGTCGTCTGTCTTCATTTGTATATTTCAAATCAGGTGAAATTTGAATGCGTAAATTTTTGACCGGAGTTGATTTAGATCAAGTTAACCTGGCCTTGGTGCGCTGCTTTCGCTCGAGTTTCATCTCCATTTGGGCTCATCTCACGGCGCCCATTGGTAGTAGGACTCATAGCGTCACTATTCTTTCGACTCCTAGAAGCTTCTTCTTCCGCATCGAGTCTTTTTCGCCAATCAGCTAGGCTATTGCTGAGACCCTCACCCGACTTCACCTCATCTAATTTGGGTAGAGGGGTTCGCTCATCGAAATCAAAAGCATTGCTCAATCGGTAGTTCTTGTTTGTGGTCTCCCAATGTGTACGAAGAGTTTCTAGCTCACTTGCCAAGCTGTCTAGAGCCATGGAATTACGGTTGTCAGCTCCATATAAAGAAGTGTCGGAAACACTTTCGCTAGTAGAGGTTGCTCGTTGATGGGAAGCGTTTCCAGATGTTGCGTCAGGCTGGCGAGACTGCCTCCGGTAATTATCCACGGAAGATTCAACTTGGTCAAGTAACAATGAGACCTTCTGCTCAGCGTCTTGAGCTCTCCGTTCGAGTAGAGAATTCTCTTGCTGTAATTGAGCAAGATCAGCCTTGGCTTGCTGGGAGGTCGAAGAGAGTTCTCGTTGTGTCTCCTCGTGGGTACGCTTGAGTTGATCTCGGTCCTGTTGCGCTACAGCTAGTTCCTTCTTGACCTGGGCCATTTGACTTTCAAGTTGAGAAGTGGTCGACCTGACTTCCATTTGAAGTGATTCGATCTTCTTACTCAAAGAAGCCCTTTCTTCTTCCCATGCAGCGGGAGCACTAGCATTTTGAGTTGATTTCTCCTCCGCATCTGCAAGCTGCTCCTTCATTCGTGTGTTGTCAGATTTGTATTTGGCTAGTTCGTCTTTCATACGCTTGAGCATTTTTTCGGTACCCTTAACATAATGAACTGCAGACTGGTAGTCATGCTCAAGCTGACCCAACTTCTCCCGATACGCGGTATCAGCTTCCTGCTCACGAGTTTCGTAGGTTTGTCTCGTCTCCTGATGAGCTTGATTGCTTGCTGCAAGTTGTAACTCAAGTTCGCGGAGGCGGGCTGCATCAGGAGTGTTGGACCCAGATTGAGGACTTGATAGACCGCGTACTCTTGCTGCTCCTCCAGGACTGATCCCGCGCTCCCCGAGAATGTCCTTCAAGGTGTTGTGTTGAACATGGACCGCATTGGTCTCCAGTTGTTGGTTTGCAAGCTGGTATTTCATGTCAGAATTAGCAGCCTGCAATGTCTGAACTTCTCGCATTGTGGATTGAAGTTGTTTGCGAATCGACATGCCTTCTCTGCTTGCTTGTTCTTGATAAGCCTCAAGGCCAGCAATTCGCTCCTCGGCACTACGAAGCTTTTCAGAGGCACTATTAGCAGCTGCTTGATACTTGCGAACCAGTGCATTGGCAGCCTGGACTTGAGCTTGTAAAGCAGTGGCTCGGTCATCCTTTGATGCATTTTGCATACTAACATCTCGAGCAGCGACCTTATTAAGACCGGACAGAACTGCTTCACGATGACTACGAGCCTCATTTGCGTGTTGCTCAGCTAGTTCCTCGGCGTCCCGAAGCCGCCTGGTCGCAACTTCTAGCTCTGATGTCCGGCTCTCATGTTCTGTCTTTAGATTACTAAGCTTGGTCTCTATGATTTCTCGCTGTGCTCGCTCTTCGTCAAGCTTTCGCTGTAATAAATTTCTCATATCAACTGAAGATGCGATTGCATCCCGAAGTGATTCAAACGTGTCGCTATGCTCCTTCGACGAGCTGGCGGCTTCTTCATATTTTCGTTTCAGCTCGCTTTTATCAACTTGGAGAAGTTGTACAGCTGCTACTGCTTCAGCACAAATAATGGCTTCCTCTCGTGCCTTCGTTTGGAATTCGTGTAATTCAGCTTTGAGCTGCTCGACTTCGGATGAATTTTGTTGCTTGTAATTTTCCAATTCAGCCATGCGACCTTGGACAGACTGCTGGGAGTCTTCGGCGAGCTTCCTTCCACGCCTCTCAGCTTCGAGCTCGGCCCCTAACATCTCAAGCTTGTTCTTCAGATCCCGTTGCTCAGCCAATGCAGCGGCAAGCTTTCTGCTAATATCATGTGATCGATCATTAGATAAACTTCCCATATCACGAGCATCGCTGTCAGGTTGAGGAGTGCTACTTTGACTACCGCTGTGCGCAGCAAGCCTAGCTTTGGCATACACAGCTTCGCTGACGGCCGCATCTCTTTGCTTTTCAACTTCAGCAATCTGCTTAGCAGCAAGAATTGCTTGTTTGTCTATTGAACTCTGAACGTTTGAAAGTTCCTGTTTCATGGCAATCAGGGCTTCGATAAGAGGTTTGTCATCATCGTCAAATGATTCTGCGGCTCGTTGATCGAGTATGGGGCTACTCGACGGGTTTGGAGTGTAGCCTGCTTTTCTCGCAAGTTCAAGCTCAGATGCGTACCATGCATTTCGATTCTTTGCAGCATCTAACTCTTTTAAAAGAGCTACGGTTTGAGAATTTCGAGCTGATCCTTTTCGGCTCAACGGATTGCTAGTTTGTCGTGAAGGTGGAGGGGGTGAAGTCTGTCGGTTGGTTACATTTCGGAGAGAGGACATGGAGGATTCATTGGTGCTGTCAACTGAACTTTGTTGACGACCCTGTCGTGACTTTGATGACGATCTAGTCGAGCCACTGCTAGCCATGCTGATAGGAGGCGCGTTTTCGCCAGGAGGTTTCTGCGGCTGTGCCGCCTGAACCTGGCCTTGTGTTGGAGTACGACGACCGTTCGTGACTGGACTCTCTCGTGACTGGGGGCTTTCTCGGGGTACTGGAGACATTGTGCGGGTTTGAACGGGGGACGAGACATTGTCAAGTGAAGCGTTTCGTACCGAGGTGTCTATAGCAGGTCCAAATCCTCGTTCTGGCCGAGCCTGTGGTCCTTGTGGTCCTTGAGGGGGTTTTCCCCTTCCATTACTAACCTGGTTTTGTCCATTGGCTCGGGGAGGTGGTGCTTGTTGCTGGGGCGGAGGACCAGCAGGCGCTTGCGCAACAGAGGCGCGTGGCAGCTTAGAACCGTTTGGAGGAGTCTGTCCTTGGGCTTGTGGACCTTGAGATTGCGCCGAGCCAGGCGCAACTCCATTCATGTCATTCCCATTGACTCCAGGTTGTCCACCACGACCGTAGCCTGGACCAATGCCATTTTCACGCGGTGCTCCATTGTTCAATCGTTTCGATTCTGGAGTTGGAGCGCCATCTCGAGATGTTAAGCCACGACTTGCACCCATACCTGCCTTTTCACCACCGCTGGGTCGCCTTTGCCCCGCAACACGTTCCCCCGAAGGCGTCTGTTGGATTTGCTGATCGTTGGGATACCGAATTTTGCTAGTGTCAAGTAAATAGACAATTGCTAGGTCTTGAGCCTCCCTCGTCGCAGTGCTCGGTTCTCCTGCAAGAACAACAATTTGTTTCCCATAGGCTGTCATGCTGTGTCCAGATCTCGGAGAGGGCGAAGGTCCCATGTTCTGGAAAGTGTACCATCGTCTCGAGGAAATTCTGAATGCTGCTAAATCACCAAGATCTGCTCCCTCCTCTGTTCTTCCGCCGAAAATATACATTACGTCGTCTACAATTGCCGCTGCATGGCCTTCTCGTGGTGCAGGGATGTATCCGATACAGTCAAGAGATGTCCAAGCATTGGTCATTGGGTCATAGCACCAAACATCATTAAACCATTGAAACCCATTTGTACCACCAAATCTAACTATATTAGTGCTGTTTACATATGTATTGGAGGAACTTACAAGTAGAGCTTCTCGTTATAGGTGACAACGGAATGATTCGTTCTTGCTGGAGGGATTTGACCAGATGGAGGACCGCCTTCTTCGGTATTACGAATAAGCATTTCCCATCTATTGCTGGGGACCTGTAATTGGTTCAAGTCGAAGGCAACTAAGTCGTTCATAAAGTAACCTTCAACCTGACCTCCAAATACATAGATTTTGGAGCCCACAATATTTAGAGAATGTCCATATCTTCCAGAGGGTCGAGGCCCAGCAGGGACAGCCCTTGACCATTGACGTGTTGCTATTTTTGTTAGTATCAGTTAGGGATTTTGCCGTTCATCAAAACCTACAAGTATTAAGAAGATAAAGTGTCTCATCTAGGACATCTGAATCTTCCATCTTTGTGTCTCCACCATAGACAATAAATGCATTTCCGACCAGTAAACTGGCATGGCCAACTCTAGGTCCTGGGCCCTCAGCAGTCGTTGCCAACGGGTAACATGCCATATTTCCACCAGCCTCGACCATCCACAAATCGCCTTTAACGGTTGAGCTATTTATGAGACCGCCCATTAAGTATATATCACCCTCCTTCGAGGCCACCGAATTGACCGCCGCGCCATATCGAGGAAAGGGACTCGGGTGCGCAGTAGTGTAGGTTAATTGTCGTCGAGACCATGGGTATAAGGAGGCATTAGGATTCGTATTTAGTGATTGAAGATTAGGGGTATTGCCATTTCGCAACTATCAAAATGTAAGTTTTGAATGTGAAATATAATTATGGACCAAGATACTTACGGGAAGATCTGTTGCTGGTTCTGAGGTCTGTCCTCGCCGACTGTTGACTTGTTCTGGACTTGGTGTCGCACCTCCTTGTAACGAAGTAATCGAATTATTGACACTACTCGATGGAGTCGACGACTGTGGCTGGACTGCACCCTTTTCATTTACCCTCCCATTTGCGCTCTGCAACGATGATTGCGAACCTGCAACACCATGGCCATCTCTCGTGCTCTGAGCTTTGTCTGCATTTTTCTTGCTCTTGAAAAGGAATGCCATCGTGCCATCCACGGCGGACGACCTCCTTTACTATGCCACGGCGCCGAAAGCTCTGTCGTGTTACTTGGTGATCGAAATGTACGTTTGGATTGAAGTGTCCAGGCGCAGAGAGGAGAAAAGGAGTGTCTGAGCGGGTTCTAGGGTGAATTATGTTTGGGATGGCTGGGAATTTCGAGGTTGGTCGTGACTTCTCGCCAGCGGACGTCAGTCGGAAGCCCAGGAAGGATTCGCGGAAGGGGCGAGAGTAAAGATGGCAGCGACGCTCTGCGAGTCGTAGTTGAAGCTCGTGGAGCAAGTGCTGTTGATCTTGCGAGAATCGTAGAGTGGTCAAGGATGCTGGCTTGAGACCTTACAACGACCTTTTACGGTTCCGTCGCCAAAATAATTGTCGCTAATCTCGACGAGCAGTCGCAGGAACCCGGCAGCAGACAATTCGATATCCGTAGCGCTTCACTTTGTGCAGGCCTCTCTGCTGATGCACTGCTTGGTCTCACCGGGTCGACAATGGATTGGAGCGATGAAGGGCGTGTCTACAAGAAGAAGAGCCTCTCAACGACGACCTCACTTTTTCGAATTTCCCTGCTCCGCACGTTACATGGTACTTTGCCGTGAGTTCTCCACTCCACCCCCTGAACCCGTGGACGCACTTGACCTCTGTCTGACTCTGGCGCAGACCACTACTCTACGCCTTCTCGAACGAGCACCTTAGCACTGTTTCATCACAGAACCGAGGCGGGCTCAAGTTAAAGTTTAGAGTCTCCCTTGGCTTGTAAATCCAAAATCATCCAAACTACGGGGGGAAGTCTGGAGACAGCATATCATGAAGGTTGAAACTCTTTCGCCCGAGCAGCGTCATGCTCTTTGTTTCCGAGCATATGCAATTTCTTCGGGGATGTGGAGACTTATTTTGTTGGCGGGCGATCACTGAGACTTGTCGTGGCAGCAACAAGAACAATCATCAATAAATCTTCTATTGTTCAGATCCTCTGGGATTCACGGTGCAGGTGCTGCATACATAGTGGCATGCAGCTGCAGAAGAAGGGTCAATACTGCTGTCGGGTTGGCTGACACAGGAGAAGACCCCATCGGCCTTGGGTGCCAATTTCTGCAACCTCCCAAAATATAACACCCGCTGCGGGCTGTCTATCACTGCCAGGTGTTGGTCTTGTTAGTGGTCGAGCTCTGTACCTGGGAGGGAAATTGAGATATTTCAGGGGAACCTTTCCTGTTATCGATAAGCCTTGCGGGAGCGTTGGTGCTAAAATAATAAGAAATTCAGTGGAAGCTTAAAACTATACACAAAAACCGACATTAGTTAGGATCTCCTCCAATAAATTTATTTGGAAAGCCACCAGAACGCATTTCGCGCTCAGACAAAGGTGTGTGGCTGTTCCAAGCAGTATCGCTGGAGGCGATGATGATACCTGGTCGACTACAGCAATTGCTTAGAAGAGCACCCCAAGTTACTCCCGCAAAGGGACTTTGCCCGTCGATCAGAATAGAATGCAATCCAAGATATTTCATGCTTCTTCTCAGGAAGAAAGGGGCAGGCAAATCTTGAATGTATATCATGGCGATGATATTAACAGGCCCCGAAATAGGAGGACTTGCTTTTTACACTTTCCTCACTTTGACCGATTTCGTCCCTGTGTTAAACGAAGTACCATCTGATTGCGCAATACAATCACTAGATAATCGAACAAGCGCTTTCTCCGGACCGTTTGTGATGATTGTTGCAACTTCAACCCCAAATTCGACTGATATCCTCGTATTTGCCGGATTATCAGGACGATCTGATTGTAGAGGTCTCATGTGACAGAAGTGATGGACCCTTTCCCGCTTGCTCCTGGTCGAGTAGTGATGAAGTTATCCCAGCCATGGATGTTATTGGTTGCGGGGAGAGGTTGATCCCGTCAATGACACTGGCGGCTACAAGACGAAGAGACAGCAGCTGTGTGATGCAGGCAGGGGAGAAACCGTCATCAATAGAAATATTCACATCCCACCCTGAGGTAAGAAAAGAAGGTGTGCGGCTAATGTCATCTGACCACTGTCAACCTATCTCCGCGCTGAATCACAATTGACTTACAAGTACCGGTAAGTGAGAAAGGGCTCCGTTGGTGGAGAGGGGCAATCGTTTTATGTTTTACGTTTCATGTTTCTGATACCATATGCATGACGATAGGGGACGTTTTCTTTCCGTATCTTTCAAGATCTCCATTCTCATCCGCTTGGGCCGCCGCCACTTCGGAAAAAGCACCTCTGATCCGGACATGACAAAGGCAGCACCGGGGTGCCGATCGATCGGCTAATTTGCCTACCGTAGCTGGCCGAGCTAGTGAGGCTCTGACGATGCACGCGATGCAGCCCGTGACATCTCGAGCTGGAAAGGACGCCGAGTGTGCTGGTAAAGAATTACAGGCCCTCTCATCCCTTGGGGACACCGCATATTTGGATTAAAGAATCCTAGGGCTATACTGAGATCGTGTAGAGCTTCAAAGGGTAAGCCTTCTCGATAAAAGATGAGCAGAAGTAAAATGGAACTTGACTAACTAATGATCCATCTCCAGATTTAATTAGGGCAGCCATCTGGACTTAAGGGCTTCGCAACTCGCACAAGGCTGCAATATCCCATCGAAGCGTCGCGGTCGCAAGTCACCCATTAGCATTCATGGTCTTCTCACTCTTGTGAGAAGGGCTGCCTCTCCCCAAATAACCATGACAGCTGTAGCTGTTCAACAGGCGCATCGCCAACAATATAATCCTCGACAGTCCCCTCACTCCTCGAATATGTCCTCACCGCACCAATCTCGCCCTCAAAGCTACACCTCTGCAGGCCCTATACAAATGCAGCGACAAGAGCCCCCTATACAGAACGGGACTTCCGGCCCAGTGAATCCGAGACCTGCTGTAAGCAACGATCCGGTTCAGGTTGCGAATGGGAATCGTACATCAACTTCAGAGATGGATTATCGAAGGTCGATTGCCTCCACTAGGAGTAACGCACCTATCTCCAATGAAAGTACGAGAGAGCGCCGCACATCTCTGCAGGCACGGCCAACTTCGGCGCCTGGAGGAACCGGGGAATCTTCACAGGAAGAGTCGGAAACAGATCGGAGAACTTCCAGATCAAAACCACTATTACAGAGATCGAAGAGTGATTATGGGCCTAGAGGAGAGGACCTAGACTGGCAGGGAGAGGAGGAATGGCAGGACTGGGGAGCACGACATGGGTTTGAAGATCACTATGCTTCAGAAGAATATGTGTCGCAGTTGGCAAATGTAGGTCGCACTTTCCTTTTTCTTTGCACATTGACATCACTTGTGAAATGGGTAAGCCCACCTCGAATACTCAGCGTCATAAATAAGTTTGGATATTACTGCATCTACCTGGTCTAAACCATGGGAGATTTCGATTTCAATGATATTGAGGGCCTACGGTTTCTCCACTCGGGAACAATAGTGGATCTCAACACATGGGAAAACATAATAGACACCCGACCTACCGTAGGACACAAGGGCACACATTATCTTGAGCGGAGAGGTTTCTATTATGCGGACATAATTTCTTTATCATTGTGGGCGTCATCTTTTACTGGAATTCCCACTGACAGCCAACCGCAGAATTGGTACATGTACTTCACGGACAAGCGCCACGAAACAACAGGGAATCCTAAATCACTACACTACGAATTACATGACTGGCGAATGAAGGATCGGCTAAAGACTGTATCGGCAGCCTTAGCCATATGTCTGAATATTGGTGTAGAGCCGCCGGATCAGTTGAAAACTGTACCCGGAGCAAAATTGGAAGCCTGGCAGGATCCAACCCATCCGCCTGTTGCTAAAGCACTGGATACAATCGGAAAGTCTTTGCAAGCCCAATATGAAACCCTCGCCATCCGGACAAGATACAAACAGTATTTGGATCCTTCTGTCGAAGAAACCAAGAAATTCTGTGTCTCCCTTCGACGAAACGCAAAGGATGAAAGGGTCCTTTTCCATTATAATGGGCATGGTGTTCCGAAACCTACTGCCTCTGGCGAGATCTGGGTGTTCAACAAGAATTATACACAGTATATTCCAATATCGCTCTACGACCTCCAGACTTGGTTAGCAGCTCCTACATTCTTTGTTTGGGACTGTTCAGATGCAGGAAATATTCTAAGTAACTTCCACCGCTTCGTCGAAAAGCATGAGCAGGAGGAGGCAGATGCCCTCCAAAAAGATCCGACATACCCCGTTGTGAACTTCAGACCCTATATACATCTAGCAGCTTGTGGCGTAAAGGAAAACCTTCCCACAAACCCTCTCCTTCCTGCAGATGTCTTTACCTCTTGTTTAACGACTCCGATAGAGATGGCTCTCTGGTTTTTTGTTCTCCAGAATCCTCTCAAATCAAGGATTACACCTGAAAGAGCAAAGAAGCTTCCAGGAAGATTACAGGAGCGAAGAACACCACTTGGTGAGCTCAATTGGATTTTTACAGCCATCACCGATACAATTGCCTGGACCACTCTTGAACGACCCCTCTTTCGAAAATTCTTCAGACAAGATTTGATGGTTGCCGCACTTTTCCGCAATTTCCTGCTCTCTCAAAGAATAATGGGCGCTTATAATTGCCACCCACAGTCTTACCCACCGTTGCCTGATACTCACCAACACCCTTTATGGGAGAGTTGGGATCTAGCTGTAGAGATGGCTCTTTCCCAGCTTCCTATGCTAGAAGAGAAAGAGAATGGTCTTCGACCAGATTATGAGTTCCAAAATTCAAGCTTCTTTACCGAACAATTGACAGCATTTGAAGTATACTTGACCCAAGGAGCCGTCGAACACAAGGCTCCTGATCAGCTCCCCGTGGTATTACAGGTTTTGCTCAGTCAACAGCATAGAGTAAGGGCTCTTATTCTGTTAGGTAAATTCCTCGATCTTGGTCCATGGGCAGTCGACCTCGCTTTAAGCATCGGGATTTTTCCATATGTCCTGAAGCTATTACAATCAGCAGCCACCGAATTGAAGCCTGTCATGGTATTCATCTGGACCCGAGTCTTAGCTGTCGACCTTACTTGTCAAACAGATCTTCTTAAAGACTCTGGCTATACATATTTTGCCAACATACTGAAGCCAAATGAAGGGCTTCCCGTTGTCGACAGCCTCGAGCACAAAGCGATGTGTGCATTTATCCTTGCGATGTTATGCAATGGTTACAAGCAAGGTCAGATGGTGTGCAATCAGTCAGAAATCATGTCTCATTGTTTGATGCACCTGCAAAATGCGGACAACCCACTCTTGAGACAATGGGCATGCCTCTGCATCAGCCAACTCTGGAACGACCTACCTGAAGCAAAATGGCGAGGCATTCGCGAAAATGCACCAACTAAGCTTTGCACTTTAGTACGAGATGTTTGCTGCGAAGTGAGAGCTGCCATGCTATACGCCATGACTACGTTCCTTGGAATACCTGAGCTTACGGATGAGGTTGCTCGTATTGAAGAGTCAATATCTTGGACTGTCATGGAAATGGCTAATGATGGCAATGCAATGGTCCGAAAGGAACTTCTGGTGTACTTCTCAAAGTTCATTCAGCGCTACGAAAGTAAATTCCTTGTGGTTGCGTATGAACAACTCGACGAGGAACGTGAATATCGAAGATCTCCACCACAAGATGACGGACTCGATCACAAACTAGGATTACATTATGCCTCGAAAGAGAACCGAAATCGCGATGGTACAATCAAAACCACTGCACATGGTGTGGCTCATAATTCGATTTTCGCCGCTGTTTGGAAACACGTACTTATCATGGCTGTTGATCCCCACCCAGAGGTTCAGCGCAATGCTACTATTATCGTTGATTGTATTCATCTCTCCTTGTTACAATCTCCACTCGGAAGCCATGCTCAAATGTTGATGGATGAAATTAACAGACGAGGGATGAGATCTGCTGCTTCTAACCAGTCCGCTACTGACCCTCGCCCAAGCACGCCTCAGCGCCAAGATTCACAAGTGGCTGCACCGACCGCACAGCAAGGACTTCTCAAGCGGACAGCTAGTTATCTTTTTACCCTTCCATTTGGCGGTAGTGCAGATTCTTCTCCCCTAGATGCTAGCCGAAATCCTTCCAAGTCACCTGGACTTCAGCGAGGGCCCCTTCCACATCGCGCAAGACCAGTCGACTTCGGTTCTTCCCCCGAAAAGAATGATACTCCAACTACGCCAGGCACCTACCATATTGCAAAGGAACCTAATTCAGGTGGATTCCAACCCCGTAAGATGTCAATCCCTCCAGCTCTACCGCTCGAAAGTACATTCCTCGAATGGTCGATCGAATATTTCCGTGAACCACAAATGAAGCCAAATGAAGCCGAAGAACCTGGAAGTACAGACTACAATGAGCGTTTATGGCGAAGATCACGCAACGAGGCCATTCTGCGGGATACTCAGCCTCAAAAGGAGACTGCTGGAAGTGGCAAATGGACGACGTCTGCTGGCTTTTTCAACAACGGAAGTCAACCCTCAAAGATGACATTACATCAATTTGAGGACCACCTAGCTGTGTCGGACGATCGGGATACAATCTGTGTTTGGGACTGGAAAAAGCAAGACCGATTATGCAGATTTTCTAATGGCAACCCGGAAGGGTCGAAGATCAGTGATCTTCAATTCATCAATGAAGATGATCAGGCATTCCTGCTCACGGGCTCATCAGATGGTGTCATAAGAATTTACCGAAACTATGATTCGGAAAAGAAAATAGAAGTTGCATCGGCTTGGCGGGCCTTGACCCATTTGGTGCCGAGCAATGTCAACTCGGGCATGGTCTTCGACTGGCAACAAGTGTCGGGTAAACTTTTAGTTGCCGGAGACGTGAAGGTTATCAGAGTATGGGCAGCTGCCCCAGAACTTTGTGTTGTCGATATCAACGCCCGGTCCGGTTCATGCGTGACGTCCCTTACCTCTGATCAGATGACCGGCAATGTCTTCGTTGCTGGTTTTGGCGACGGTGCCATTCGAGTCTTTGACGCCCGCAACAAACCTCAAGAAGCTATGGTCAAGAAATGGAAGGATGAGTCTGATCGAGTCTGGATAAAAAGTGTTCACATGCAACGAGGTGGTCAGAGAGAACTTCTTTCGGCAAGTACGAATGGCAAAGTCAAATTATGGGACATTCGAATGGACAGGCCATTACGTGTAATCCGTACAACGAATAATACATTGCGTACAGCAAGTACGCATGAACATCTTCCTGTATTTGCAGTGTAAGTTCTCCATCTTGATTTAAAGTTATCATGAGCTAACGTTCAACAGGGGCACTGGTAATCACACGGTGAAAGTCTTTAATTTTGAAGGCCGAGAACTGTCTCGAGTTGAGCCATACTCTAGTTTCCTACACCAAGCCCGGCAAGTGCAATCACCAATTGCCGCGACCGCCTTCCACCCTCACCGAATGATGCTTGCTTGTGCAGCAAGAGGGGATAACCACATCAATCTCTTCACCTGTGCAGAGAAGAAGGGCGGATTAAACCTGGATCTTTAAGTTTCGAATTACAATAGTGCGCATGGAGTCCTAGATACTGGGCTGGTGGTGCTTTGAGCGCTTAAAGGGTTGATATAGGAGTTCTGCAAAAGATCAGTGGTGGCTTATATTCCGGATGGGCGAAGACGTACATATTGCCATGGGTTTGGCTGGCTGGCATGGCGTTTGGTTTACACAAATGTGTTGTACGGATGCTTATTTTGCTTTGGGGGGCTAGCATTAGTGAGCGAATTAATGGAGTCTTGTAGTAATCAATAATATGGGTGGTTTCATAGGGCTAGCAGATTAGTACAAATACTAGGACACATCCACATTGTGGGTTACATACTCTAGTCTACATAATGACTCTTTGACAATTTTCAGATGACTTAAGATTTCCGAGAAAACCAATTCCATGTTGCTGGTAGGCAAGGGAGTTGGTGAAGATTTGACTCGGAAAAACAACCTGCAGGCTTACGAGGCACGAGATTCTAGCAGGTGGAGTGACATCAATATCCCGTGAAGACTATTAGTTTTGCCGATGAATACCTCAACTATGGTGAATGGCTTTCTCTACTTAGGTCTTGTAAAATCCATTCAGATAATTCCAAACCTTCCACCAAAGTGAGTATTCTAAAGTGCAGTCATTTAGCTCTGTTGTAGTTTCATAAAAAAGAGCAAGTCTTCAGCCTCGCGAGGGGTAAGGCTGGGCCCCTCGCTAAGAAAAATTGCAAGGATCTCACCAACTCAGGCCGATTGACTCCCTTCAACATGACTCCACCACACCTCACGTTGTCCCTCCCAGCATAAAAAGGCAGCGCTGCGCATTACCCTCGTTCTACTATCCTCTCACTCTTCATCGGAAATCACTCAATCGATACTTGAACCATACCATAGCGATCATGGCATCCGAACAGCCCAAAGAAGTCCCCACTGACCCGGCTATCGCATCCTCCTCAACCTCAGTAGTAGAGGGCGCAGAAGATCCTGCACAACCCTCGAAAAAGGGAGCGAAGAAAGCAGAGGCTAAAGCTAAGAAAGAGGCGGAGAAGGCTCGAAAGGCAGCAGAACGCGAAGCAGCAGCGGCGGCACAGGCTTCTTCCGCAGCAGAAGACCACGCAAAAGATAACTACGGCGAATATTCACCTAGCAAGAAGATATCTGCTCCCTACGTGCGCCTATCTGAGATAGGAGAACCGCATATTGGCAAGGAAATTAAGCTACAAGCATGGATTCAAAACTCCAGATCTCAAGGTGCGAAAATGGTATTTGTGGAGCTGAGGGAGGAAGGAAACTGGACAGTGCAAGGAGTTGTAGCTGCTAGTACTGAAGGAACGCCAGTTAGCAAGCAGATGGTTAATTGGATTAAGGGAGTGAAGTTGGAGAGTTTTGTGAGTCTTGAGGCGGTGGTGCAGAAACCACTGGAGCCCGTTAAGAGCTGTAAAGTTGGAGAGTTTGAGTTGCATCTTACGAAGGTTTATCTTGTTGCGACAGCGCCAGAGATGTTGGGATTGGGTTTAGCGGCTGCGAGTCGGGCGGTAGGTAACTTGGATGATGCGGCGCAGAATGAGGGTGTTGAGAGTGAGTATGCCACTACTAAATGATATGAATTAAGACTAACAAAAGGCCTAGGCTTGAGTATCACAGAAGGAACACCAAATGCAGCATTAAGCGTTCACCTCAATAACCCAGCTATGCACAAACGTGCTCCAGTCAGTCAGGCAATCGCTGATATCCGAATTGCCGTTGAGGACTACTTCTGCGAGTACTTACGAGCACGTCGTTTTAAGAAGTTCCATCCTCCAAGTTTGATTGGAGCTGCTTCAGAAGGTGGCGCCAATGTCTTCAAGTTGCCATACTTCGAGAAAGAGGCGTTCCTCGCTCAGTCACCTCAATTTTACAAGCAAATTGAAATTGCTGGCGGTCGAAAGAGGGTTTACTGTGTTGGACCAGTGTTCAGAGCTGAGAACTCAAATACTCCAAGACATATGACTGAGGTGAGTTGAAACTCATTTGTATTGCAGAATCTTATTAATAGATTCTAGTTCATCGGTCTTGATCTGGAAATGGAAATTGAAGAACACTATCACGAAGTTATGCACATGCTCGAGGGTGTCCTCCTCTATATCTTCAAGAGCCTTGCCAAGAACCAACGAGAAGAAATTGAGCTTGTTCGCTCAGTCTACCCTTCAGAGGAGTTCTTGCTTCCAGAAGAAGGAAAAGAAGTTCGATTAACCTTCGCTGAAGGTCAAGCTCTACTCCGGACGGAAGGCCCACCTGAATTCGCAAATGTTACTGATGATGAAGATATGAGCACCCCTCAGGAAAAGGCTCTTGGAGCGCTGATCAAAAAGAAGTATAACTCCGACTTCTACGTCCTCGATAAATTTCCCGTTGACGCTCGACCATTCTATGCCATGCCCGACCCAGAAAACCCCAAAGTTACCAACGCCTATGATTTCATGATGCGTGGACAAGAAATCCTTTCCGGGGGCCAACGTCTACATTTACCAGCTGAACTAGAAGCGCATATCAGATTTAAGGGCTTGGACCCAAATCAACCTGGCATCAAGGAGTACGTGGATGTATTCAGGAGCGTGGGTGTTCCTCCTCACGGTGGTGGAGGGATCGGTCTTGACAGAGTGGTTGCGTGGTATCTGAACCTGCCATCCGTGCAATTGGTTTGCGACTATCCACGGACACCAAAGAGATTGAGCCCTTAATCAAGTACCACGAAATACAAGGTAGGAAACATACGCAGGCAGTGGTGGAAGGAGATGCAAAAGTGCTACTAGATACGAGAATAGATTCTTGATTGATTCGCTACCGAATACGTCTCTTTTCGGCTTGCCGTGAATGTAGTCTTACATTGTGCACGGCATGTATCAGATTTCAACGAATATGATATGTTGTGGCCATAAGCCCTTTTCTTACTACCCCGAATGAACCCCGCTCTCGCAGCATAAGCTGTGATTCTTTCACACCGCATTGCATCCCACCCTCGACCTGAGTTTAGTCATCACTAACCCCGTTCAAACGTTTACGGGAAGTGAGTGTGTGCACCGAAATTGGGCGTTGTTTTTGTGTAACGCTATCCCACTCTTATAAATTGACGGTGTATACCATTTATTTAGACCTTTACATGCTTTTAACTTTTGATCTTCAATGAAATCTTTGAGGTTTGAAAGGACTAGCTCCCGGCGTCAAGGTTATCTCCGATCTCTCAACCTCACATTTTTTTCAACCTTGAGCGGCACATCGAAAGCTTTACAAACGACGAGAGGTTGAGGCTGAGGTTGAATTTGTGGGGAAGTTGCGGCTCAAATTTTAACATGGCATCTACAAAAGACGCGTCCGATGAGATAACCCCTCTCCTCATCAACTCTAACGGTAGTCCCGAGATTCAACACCACAACAGTTCATCCCTCTTCATCACAAAACCAGTCAATAATGGAACTACATCCTACACCAATGGCGATAGTAAGTTCGAGTCTCCAAATGAAGTCGATACTGGGGAGGTAGAAGATGAGACGCCACTACCAGGATGGCAAATATTCCTGCTATGTTATGCGAGGATGATCGAGCCTATTGCGTTCTTTGGGATTTTTCCGTTTATTAATAAGATGATTTGGGAGACTGGTGGATTGGAGGAAAGTGATGTAGGCTTTTATAGTGGGTTGATTGTGAGTCGTTTTTTCTCATTTCCGCTTTGACATCAATCATATATCCAAGTAGATCCGAAGCTTACGGAAATGACTCCATATTCATGAAAAGTAAATACTAACCCCAACTCCAGGAATCACTTTTCTCCTTCACCCAAATGCTTCTCATGATCCAATGGGGCCGAGCAGCCGACCGCATCGGCCGCAAACCCGTCCTCGTTCTCTCTCTCTGCGGTGTCGCTGTTGCTACTTCCGTCTTTGGACTTAGTAAGAGGGTCTGGCAAATGGTTTTCTTTCGATGTTGTGCTGGTGTTTTTGCCGGGACTATTGTTACTGTTAGGACAATGATTACAGAGAATAGTACCCCAAAAACGCAGGCGAGGGCGTTTAGCTTCTTTGCTTTTAGCGGGAATGTGGGAATCTTTTTGGGGCCATTGTTAGGTATGCTTTTTTTGTTAAGGTTTAAGATGGTGGTTTTAGGTTGCTAATTGGGAGTAGGTGGTGCGCTCTCGAATCCGGCAGAACAGTATAATAGGGTTTTGGGGGGGATACAGTTTCTCAAAGATTACCCTTATGTTCTACCAACTTTCACTTCAGGCGCAATTGCTGCTAGTGCTGCAGTGATTTGTGGGTTATTTATCAAAGAAGTAGGTACCCGCACTCACTTTTAGGGAAAACATCAGCTAACATACGTATGTAGACACTTGTTAGAAAGGATAAAGGAGACGCTGTTGCGGAACCACCGATGGAAGCATGGGACATCATCAAGTCACCCGGTGTCCCTACCGTTCTTTTCCTCTATTGCCATATTATGCTTCTTGGTCTCGCCTACACGGCTTGTAAGCCCTTCCCCCATCCCTTCTTCCTCCAATATACTTAACAACGCCTCAGTATGTCCCGTCTTCTGGTTTACCCAACCAGCGTTGGGCGGATATGGCTTCACCCCCATCCAAATCTCCATGTTCCTCGGTGGCATCGGCATCTCTCAAGGGATCTGGCTCCTCCTCGTCTTCCCACCTCTCCAAGCCCGTTTCGGCACCGCCGGCGTCCTACGCGGCTGTCTCTACGCCTGGCCAATCTTCTTCATCTCCGCTCCAATCTGTAACATTTTCCTTCGGAAAGGCTGGGTTACCGCTTTCTGGATCGTTGCTCCAACACTACAAATTGGAGGAAGCGGGATCTCGATGGCATTCACGGCTGTACAGTTGGCATTGAATGACGTTGCGCCTAGTCATCAGACTCTGGGGACGTTGAATGCGATTGCGTTGACGCTTACGTGCGCTATTCGAACCGTCGGACCTGCAATTACCACGAGTCTGTTTGCTATTGGTGCCCGAACACAAATTTTAGATGGGCATTTGGTGTGGGTTGTCCTTGTTGCGGTAGCGGTAGCGGGGTGTGTGAGTGTTAGTTATTTGCCTGAACAAGCAGAGGGGAGGTCGAAGATGAAGAATGTTAGGGTTACGGATGAGTAATGGCTTTATGGTATGCGGGGAGAGTATCGGTAGGTGCAAAGATTTTATTTAAAAGTTATAAATTTCTGCATGGTCCATGGGAATTAGAGAGGCATTAAGAGAGGCATTATACATAGGCCATAGCTTTTCCAGCATTGACTTAGAATATCAATGATTCCCAAGACACCTTCACTTTTTGAGTGTGTAGATAGTTAGAGCACGCTTAGTCACTTCTATTTAAAGACTATTTTCATGGAGATCATATACTTTAGCTATTATCTTCTTCTGCTTCAGAAAATTATCTTCGTTTAACTTCCCCTTACAATGTGCAATAAAATTTATTATTGCCGGGTTTGGGAGCCATTTTATCTGACGATGGAAGTAAATAGAAGTTGATCCTGTTCCTAAATATGTATGTAGCTGATACTAAAGGAGGGAGAGAGCGCACGGTAAGAATTACTTGATGTTCCACGGATTGTTGAAGTTTGAAGGATACAATATGCAACAAACTTGTGCCGGTACTGGCTTGGGCGATTTTTCCGTCTAAAGTTGTTAGTATCTAATGGCAGGGCTTCTTATCTAAGGTCTTAGCCACTGGGCATAGGAAAAGTCCCAGTATTCGAGTTTACTCAAGCTTATATAGCAGCTAATATTTAATCGGACGATACATCCTTATTAAGCAACAAGCTTCCCGGTATCTCACAAACTTTCGAAATTTATAATGGTGCGATGTGGAACAAAGCTCATCTGTTGCTCTATTCATTCTGTTGTCATCCAATTTACTAAGTCTGTGGGAGCAGTAATCGTAACATACCTAAGTCAATTATTCTACCTTATATTAAAATATATCACCTTATATTAAGTTACATCTCTATGGGCGTTTTCTTGAGATTGCTAGGTTCTACTACTTCCTGTACTCTGCCTAGCGCTTCTAACTCTACCCGCCCCTCAAGATACAGAGAGCCTCGTCTCCTAATCTTCCTTTCTCACCATTTAACCACAACAATCGCTTATCTCTATTTTGCAATCTAGTATAATCCGCCTTCCTATATTAAATTAAAGCAATGGGTGATTCAAAACGGAGTTGCCAGATTACGAAACCAACCACAGGCTTTTGCCAATGGCAACGGTACAGCAGAAGAATCGCATGCTTGACAAGACTGGAATGTCGAAATAACAAGCCAGAAATTAGAGCTAAAAAGCAGCAGAAGGACATTCCCGCTAAGAAGGGTATTTTGTACTTCTTTGGTGGGTTTACAGTAGACAATAATCGTGAGTCAATTGCTCACGAAGAGGTGGGTTTTGATAACAAATAATGTGCCGAGTTTATCTTCCCACCACCGCCACCTTCACCTACCTAGGTACCCTTTTGTTTGATTGATTCGATGTGCCCATGTGCCGTTAGTCACGCCAGAGTGTGTTGCTGAGATGTACAAGAGACTCATGTTTTGTTACCACAGCAAGGCAACTTGGTTTTAGAATGTTGGCCCCTTTTTATAACTCCTAGTTAATAACTTTTGACTCCCTTGGCCGTTGGCGGAAGAGATTTATGTTTTGTGGCTCCACTATAATTTCATAGTATATCAACAGCCCTCGGGTTTGTTTTATGAGAAGAACAATGAAGAAAATCTCAGAAATGTGGATTACTGCTAGTGTTTGTCCTGATATAGAATGCCAAGTCGACCTCGAGGGCAGCCCCATTGCAATACATCTGAACTAGGGCGTAACAAGCACTATCGAGGCTCCAGTGTGAGGTTTGAGTGATGATTTCGCTTTTTCGAAAACTTTTGCCTGGGTATGATTGGCAAGGCTGGGTAACAGGCAGAGAGTGTGGTCTGAGAGGTATTGACAAGAAATATCACTTCATTTATTGTCTCTGATGGACACCATCTTACTCTTAATTACATCCCACTCTCTATAAAATTGAAGAAGACTTTATATAAAGAGTGTTTTATCGCCATGCGAGGTTAGGGAAGCTCATGCTGTGGCTTACCAGTGTCTTTGCCAAGGAGTGCTACCAGCATTGCAGATAGTTTCAGGCGGCAATCTAAAAAGCAAACCTGTTATCTAACCAAGATGTGGATTGAAAATGACATATCCACCATCTCCGAGAAAACTGCCTAGGATTTGCCGTTTCCTTTGCGTGTTATTAATACCTCTACGAGAAGCCCTGCTTTGACACGGAGAACAACCGACTCGGTATCTCACAACATTGTGATATATCTGAACCTAACTGCGACATGCAAATCTCAGTCATTTTTGCAACTGCCGCATCATATCTCGGATATGCTGTTTTGGCGCAAGTCTTTGGCTTCGACACTATTCTTACCCCAGGCAAGATCACAGGCACAACCGAGCTAACTGCGCAAGTATCATTTGATATCACCTGGGAGCCAAGAAGTGTCGTTGGAACTGTGTCTATTTTTCTCTACGGCGGAAGTACCCCAGCAGGACTACAATTAGTTGATAACATAGGGCGTGAGATCTTGTACCTGCTACGATGTTTGGGTGCTAATCTATTTATAGGAAACATAAAAAATCAAGATGGTACTTATCCATGGATGGTCCCCCTGCCTAGATTTCAGACATACGGGATAAAAATTGTTCTTGATGCAGATGCTGAGTCAACTTTCCAGTGGTCTGAACCATTCTCAATCAAAAGCCCTTCGAGCCCAAGATCGGAGGCAGGTACTATTATAAAGAGCAGCAGTGACTCGACTAGTGTTGGCAACACAGCTAGTTTGATAAGCTTTCCAACAACCTTGACTCCAACAATTTCGAATCACACGGGTTCGGGTTCCACAAGCTCAAACATCCCGAGTTCGTCCTCTACGAGTTCGAGCTTCATAGATGTGGCCTCTCCGCCGTCCCGGGATTCAAGCCCATCTTCCGCCCCGTCCGCTTCAAAAACGAAGACCGATCTATCTCCAGCCGTCAAAGCAGCGATTGGACTCGGCAGTCTTGTTGTAGTGCTATTCTCTATCATAGTCAGCGTGTACTACTGGAAGCGTTGTCAGAAGCGTTGTCAAAAGCGTTGTCAGAAGCGGCAAGCAGGGCAGATAAGCGAGCATTCTGGGAAGCCGGAATTAGACGGGAAGGTTATTGAGAAGAGGGAGGCGGTAGTAGAGATTGCTAGCCAGGAGAGAGTAGAAGTGGAAGCAAACCGCGAGCCGCAAGAAGTAGAAGCAAGTACAAGGACCGAAGGAAGGCTCTGCGAAATATAAATTGTCATGAAATGAAGTGATGAAGTTGAAGTTGTAGGTCGCTTGACGCACATTTATCGAGGGCGTGTGACAGATCTTGGATTATTTAAATAGGGTAATAAATGACTGGTGGGTTGAATATTAGCAATCTGGAGAAAACAGCTCGAGGTCTAGCAGCACCGTACCAGCGTGGGAGGCTTTGAAGGGGTAACAGGATTCAGAGATGTGGTCGACAACAAGGGAAGTAGTATAATTAACGAAAATATACCCGTTACTTGGATGTTATTTGCAGCATTTCGCACAGCAGGATCCTTAGACTTGGTGTCTCTTGCACAGTATTTTAACCCTAGTGGTTTTTCAACAGACGTCACCGACTTAGCAGCGCGACACGAGAACAGAAAAAGAGAGTTCTCGGCATTATCTTATAGTACTAGTGAAAGCCTACGAGTGTGTGAAGGTGTTACTCTGTTGTATCAATGCAGAACATCAAGCACGAAGCGCGAAGCACCAATTTCACAACACCCCAACACGTCCACGCCCCAAATAAGAAGACATGCAAATCATACTTTATTTCGTACTACCAATATTGTCTTCCATTGGACCTATGCTTTTTCCCTAACACAGAGCATCGGTCCAGTACACCTGTTGGTCTATCTCAAAGGAAATGCTGGTGAGAATGGCTAGAACTACAAGTGAGTGGTTCCATCTCCCCTACTTTGGCTACGTGCTTTGAAGTTATTCTTGATATAGATCCTCCCGGAATTGTTTATCAACACTCCAAAGGGCCATTTATTAATATCTCTAACTATGGTTCTTCACAGCCCGCCGCCCGCCTCTCTTTTGGCCCACTTATCTCTCAAGAAGCCTTCTACCTCGCTCCTGAGCACCATCGAACTCGCTTTGATACTCTTATTCTCGATCTAACTTGCGAAAAGCCTTGCATTTAGGATGTGTGAATTCTGTTAAATTTCCAACCTGTTACAGCACTGGTGCTAAGGATATATATATTATTCAGATGGAAGTAAATACCTTATTATCCGAAAGAAGGATCTTACAGAGTGAATGTAGAGTTGGACTTTAAAATAGGCTACTGCTTGAAACAGCTAACCATCTGAATTTATAATACTCTATCCCCACATATCTGTCGAATCAATGCCTATTGATTTCAAAGACTGCACAAAAGCGAAATAGCTCTAATTGAATCAATATAAAAGGCGTTTATACACTTGGAATCTTGTCTTCAATATGTAGCGATGAAGAGAGAAGCAACAGTGGCAGGAATCTCGAGAAGCCAGAACCGGATGGAAGGGGCACCACAAACAAATTTTCAGAATCTTATTGCGAAGAACGAGTGGAAATAGAAGCAAGCTATGGCATCCAAGAAGTTGATATAAAGAAAGACAAGATCTTATAAAACCAATGCTAGAAGAAGCGAGAATACGGCACAAAGACACTCATTTGTTTTGGGGGAACTAAGATCACATACCTTTGACAAACAAACATTGACAGCAGTAGAAGATATGTTTTGCCACGTTGCTAAAACCATCTGTCCTATTTGTATCGGTGGGCGCATTTCAAGTGTATGAGGAACATTCCCAATGGAATTTGAAAGTTCGAGACACTTGTCACAATACCCCCCCCCAAGAATTATTTTTCATACTTTGTGTTGTTTTTCAAGGCTCTTATATTTCGGTGGAGAAAACCTCCTTCACTTGATATTAACAACAAGCCTAGCAAAGCTATCCCACTGGCACATCTTGCTCTCTATATTCTTACTCACCATCACATTGCCTAGGTTCCAACTTGCGCGCCGACCTGTTTTCCTGATGCTGTCAGGGCTGTAACGACTTGTGGTTTGGCGATCTCGTGAGTCGATGCTCTTCCCAAAATGAAGTAGATATACAAAACGAGGCTACTTCTCGTGTCCGTATTGCTTGTAGCATAACAGAGGCTTCGGGTAGAGTAGTATGTCTCCTTCGCAAAGACGCTGTTGATTTAGTCCAGATGTTCTATTCCGATGAAACTTGAATGAGCTAGTCTCAATAGTTTATTAGCGATGATTACAATAAGTCCGATAAGGATAGGGCCAGCATCAACACAATATGCCTTCAATGTTAGCACATCCGCAACACCACCTTGCGCGAACGAGTGTCTCTCCAGGGCAGTCAAGAGCGTGATAGGTCGTGAGGCAGCAAATCTGTATTGTGCTTGTGCACCGAATACTCCTTCATTGGTACAATTGGGTTTAGAATCGTGCAGTACGTCTTGCGGATCGACCGAAGACTAACGAAGAGGAATCGAATGCTTCGTTTGAGGAAACCTCTAACACAACCAAGGTACTCCCTTATACAAAGTTGTATCGATATTGCATTTGGTTGGTCAGTCACGCCATTGGCAGTTGCATGGCAGAGGTTGAACCTAGAAGCTTTGCTAACAGGAGCTAAAGTCGGTATTGGAGTGGGATATAGCATCGTAGGAGCCTGCATCATCTTCGGCAACATCTTACTTTTCCGGTGACGGAATTCAAGAAAGAAGAACCGAGACAATACCAGAAATGCTAGAAAGCCAGAGCTGAAGGGGAAAGGTGATGATGTAGAAGTCGTTGAGCTCGAGAGCAAGGAAAAGGTCGAGTTGGAGGCGAGCCTCGAGGGACGAGAACTGGAAGTGGTGGAGATAGAACGACCTACGGTGGCAGTGTGATTGAGTACTCTGATGCCAGAGCCAGGTATTCAAAGTCTTAGACAAATGGTAATAGTAGCATGCGTTTCAGTCTCTTGGAAGAGTCGATTGGTTTCCATGACAATAGTACCAAGGCTCCACCTCACCAACCGCAGGTAAACAGCCCAGTTCTCTCAAAACACCCTGCTTTCTGTAGAAACGAGACTAAAACTAGACAGTGTCTTTCGCTTGTATTGCCCAAGCCAAATGAACCGTCATAAGAACTTACACAGACCTCCAAGTAGTGGCGTGCACATGAACCCTTAATCCCTGCATTTTCTCAGCCCCTTGAATAATGGATGGCTCTGTCAGGGGGAACTTGTCAAGGTCTCTCTGGGATAAGGGGGCCATTCGATGCAAGGGAAATACTGTGTTGGGTAGAAAATAGTCTAAAATTCGGTCAGCGGCCAAATAGGCACTCAGATTGAGACAGGTTCTCGTGAAAGGGCCTTGAATAACGGTACTTCTCCAAGTAATCGGCTAAGGGGACCTTCTACTTCCGATTCACAGCTAGTTGTTACAAGCACGCAGGGTAACCGGAGGTTCCCTGGAAGTTCTCTACTGTGGAGAGTAGAACAAGTCACGTCTCTCTCGACCGAGACCTAGGAAATTTATGGGCGCGAAATAGTTCCAGGAACGGTGATACTAAATTCAAGGGCCGAGTGCCACATAAGTTCTCCCATAATGTCGTTCTTCTATAAGCCAGCAATAGAGGCATCATTGACTGCCCCTGCAGAATGCGTGGCAACACCTAAAAGCCTGGAGTCAATGACTAGATGTTGGAAGGGTGTTGCCGAGCTAGTGGCATGTTGGGAAAGGCAGGATCGACCACTGGCAAGATGCCATCAATTAAGCCGTGGAATGAGTAAGGGATTAGGAACGACACGGAGCACAGCAAACTCTTTCAGTGAAAAGGCGATACATGATGCCTCCGAGTTTAATACAACCAAAAATATTACAGATTTTTCTCAGCCAAGTACCATCACTCCTATACAGAATCATAATCAACAGCATGGACGTAGTGGTGATCACATTAAGCAAGATACAAAAAGGTTGTTGAGGCTGTTCATAACCCTGTTCCTGTTTAAAGCCTCCCCTCAAGAGCATGGCATATCATGATTTGTATTTGATCCTTTGTTGACATTTATCCATAATACTTCGAAGTAGGAGGTATCACATAGCACACGTGTATTTCGTACACTCGACTATGACAAGTCTATGAAGTAACATACGGGGATTTCCGAGTTGGTTTTGGCACGTGATTATCACGTGCCGAACAACTCCCAGCTTATTGATTCCATGTCTATAGTGGAAACATCAGGTGTGCTTGCTCTGAGAACGAGGGGAAGTGATATGTTCGTAAAATCCTTTGAGATTCAACTTTTGGCTTGTCCGGAACCACTGAGGTCAGTGGCTGCTTGATTGCCAAGACTTTCTGATTCGGATGATCTCTACTTGGATATTGGATAAATAAGTGGTGGGATGAGATAAGATCAGGAGTTTGATGGAGTGTTACTGTGCTGAAAAGTACTGTGCGCATACGTGGAGCATCATGATGCAGGGTGAGTTGTTTTTGGCACCGGGCTGATCCGTTTGGTCGGGTGGGAGTTATTCTGAGGCTGGAGCGTGGGTATCTATTCACCCAATGTAATCCTCGATTGGTTCGATATTAACTCTATGGAGCGAAGGAAGCTGGGAACTTGAGTTTTGAGGAAGGTGGAGGTGATTGTCGAAGCATGTTTCTGCAGAAGACGCGAGGCTCATCTCCTGAGCGGTAACAGTTGGTTCTAGGCATTCAGCTGATTCTGATACTATTGGAGACGTGAACAACTCCATGGTAGCAATACGCACGGCGTTGAATGCGGGCAGGAGCTCTGTGACCTGAATTGCTTATTGGATGAGGTGAATGTAAATTGTCTAGCAATCCAACGTCATTGGAGGCACGAAGGGCGTGGAGGGCGGTATCCGTGCCTCCGTCGTGGTCGCCAGTGTCAATTGGTCCCCCTTTCTTATTCATGTGGATTTGGACATGTCAGCCTGCGAGGCAGCAGATAGCGTCTAACACTGTTGTAGTTCTTCTCGGTCACAGCGAGGCTGCAAACCAGGACAAGTTGCACTTCAAGCCTTCTAGAAACTCGAGTGACATATCGACCGTTATGCCACTTCCCCACGCCTAAAGACTTCGTCCGACCACAGTGTTGTGAAGCATGAACCTTACTCGTGTATTTTTAATCGCGCAATGAGGCAAGTGATAGGTAGTTAAGAACCCGAGACTCCATGAAACAGCGTCCTCTACTGGAAGCAACGTTCGCATTTACCATTATGCGTTGGGGGGGCAAAGAGGCAAAATAGGCTTCATATACCGTAAGAGGAAAGATGGGCACCCATATCACGAGGAATAACAATACTTGGGGCGGTGGGAGTGGTTCGAGGCTGGAGGTGCGTTGTTGAGGGCGGAGTGGGCGAGGGATGATGTTTTTTTTGGTTTGCGGGTTGGGCAACTTGGGCAGCTTCCGAGGCTACTAGGCATAAGGCCGCAACAAAGCATGGAAAATACGTACGGACAACGCGGACATCGTCAATAAGGGGCTCGGAGGGGTAATGATGATGATAGGGGGGAAGCATTCTTGCTAGGGCCGTGCCGATGAGTATTTGCACTGCTGACAGAAGCAGTTGCAACAGTGCAGGACGATGGCGGTCAGCTGAATTGGCTGTGAGATGTGAGACTTCACGGCAATCTGGGTTTGCTTCGTAGTATGGCAACCAGCCAGGTATGCTTGCCCCTCTTTCAGGCTTCTGGATCAGGCTTTGCACACCGCTGGGACTTCACTCCAGAAGCCTGCGAGGAAGACCCAGGGCGGTGCACGCAACAATGCGAACCACCGATGGGTCTTGGCAGCTGGGACGTGTGGTGAACGAGGAGCAAGGAGTGAAGAGTGAGGAGCAAGGAGCGTAGAGCGAGGAGCAAGTGGGCACGTCGTTTGAAGGGGGTCGCGACTTGGGCAAGATGAGAGGAGGTCCACGCTGGCCGGCGAGCCTGCGTGATAAATTGCAAGTGCTGTGCGCGTTTCCGGCAAAGAAAGGGAATCCCATCTTTATTTATGCGGCCCGAACAAAAGCGTGCCCCCGCAAGCAGGCTTATACTGTAGCAAAGCGTGGTGTTGGAATTAAAGCAAACGAAAGAAGGACCTTCGTACCGTGCTTGCGGTCTCAGGTGCAGCACGACCACGGGTGCAGCTTCGCACCTTCACAGCTTCTATTTTTGCTGGTGATCCGATCTCTGATTCCAGGTTTAACACCGCCTGGGCCTTAATTCCAAAAGAGGCATCGCGTCTCGCTTGCCCCTAGCGCCTGCCAGAAGGCGCCCTCTTTGCAAGCAATCGCTGGACCTTCAACTTCCTCATTCAAGGACTCTCCCCACCATACACCCCCCGACGACATCGTCTTCACCACGAGCTCACCCTTCTTTGGAGCTTCATCCGTTGGAGATTCGTCGAGAGATTCATCGAGCATCTCTCTCAACATCCATCATAATCATCCTCGCTACAGAAACGCAGGGCCTAAGCACGTCTCCGGTCGGCTCTCACCTTCCTCCAACCCGCCCTGGGAAGTAGCAGAATAGGTACGTACCCACGAAATCTCTCCCACACCTGCAGAACAAGCAAGCTGGTATTGGAATTCAATTGCCACGATCAGTAGACGACTTGGGATTCACTTTTGCCGCTTGGCTTACGACACGAGATCTTCCTCGGTCTACCACACCGCTCCGTG
This sequence comes from Tricladium varicosporioides, assembly GCA_021365295.1. Taxonomy (NCBI): domain Eukaryota; kingdom Fungi; phylum Ascomycota; class Leotiomycetes; order Helotiales; family Tricladiaceae; genus Tricladium; species Tricladium varicosporioides. The sequence continues at coordinate 2,275,145 of JAJTIW010000002.1, forward strand.
AATGGCCCGCAGGCTGAACAATAAAAGCTGACACGGATTCTTCTTGTGTAGTACCTGCCCTTCCAATATCACAACAGCACGACACATAGTCTGCTAGGTCAATCGATCACCAAATCCTCCCCTTCGACGGCTCTCGTATCGGACACTCCGATACCTAGAGTCCATAGTCCAACCTCAAGATGACTACTATGGTGAATCCACCCGCTTCCAAGTCGAAATCCAATCCTCTGGTTTATACTCCCTTTCTTCAGCCTTCCACGAGCACCTTCTTGTTACCCTCTTATGCTGGTACCGCTGGTGTCTGGATTGGCTGCATCTGCGGTCACACTAGGACCATCCACAGCCTTGTGCTAGCACAACACTCCCTTTCCTATATACACCTCATCACACGCCATTATATTGGTAACACTATACTGACGCTCTCGTGTAGGATCTTCGCGTTGGTAATAAGTACCGTATCGGTCGTAAGATTGGTAGTGGTAGTTTCGGTGATATTTACCTCGGAACAAACATCATTTCTGGTGAAGAGATCGCCATCAAGCTCGAGAGCGTCAAGGCTAAGCATCCCCAACTCGAGTATGAGGCCCGTGTCTACAAGTCCCTCGCTGGAGGTGTCGGCATCCCATTTGTCCGCTGGTTCGGCACCGAGTGTGACTACAATGCCATGGTTCTCGACCTGCTCGGGCCCAGTTTGGAGGATCTTTTCAACTTTTGCAACCGCAAGTTCTCCTTGAAGACCGTCCTTCTCTTGGCCGATCAGCTCATCTCCCGTATCGAGTACATCCATGCCAAGTCCTTTATCCACCGTGATATCAAGCCGGACAACTTCCTCATGGGCATTGGTAAGCGTGGCAACCAGGTGAACGTCATTGATTTCGGTTTAGCCAAGAAGTACCGTGACCCGAAGACGCACTTCCACATCCCATACCGTGAGAACAAGAACTTGACCGGTACTGCCCGGTATGCGTCCATTAACACTCACTTGGGTGTCGGTATGTAGCCAAGCTCGTGTTACCCTAGCATTCCTAACAATTTCACAGAGCAATCCCGCCGTGACGATATGGAGTCCCTCGGATACGTTATGCTCTACTTCTGCCGTGGCTCCCTCCCATGGCAAGGTCTCAAGGCTGCTACCAAGAAGCAGAAGTACGACCGCATCATGGAAAAGAAGATGACCACCCCAACTGAGGTTCTGTGCCGTGGATTCCCTAACGAATTCGCCATCTACCTCAACTACACCCGTTCCCTCCGCTTCGATGATAAGCCCGATTACTCTTATCTCCGAAAGATCTTCCGTGACCTCTTTGTTCGTGAGGGCTTCCAGTATGACTACGTCTTCGACTGGACGGTCTACAAGTACCAGAAGAATGCTCAAGCCATTGCCCAAGCCGCTGGGCAACAACCCGGCCAGGATGATGACGAGAAGCCACGCACCCGAACCAATGCCGCAACCGCGGGTGGCCCAACCCCTCAACACGCCTCGAGCGCCTCCAAACCTGGAGCAATCTCTGGTTCCCGCCGCAAGGTCATCGAACGCGGTGCCAGCGGTGCAGGTGTCGACACTCCGGATACAAACAGAGCCGTTGGTGGAAGTGATAGGATGTGAGTGTCTCGCTAGCTCCGGTTCCTTGTAAGGGAATTTTTCCTCTTCGCGTTTAGTGTGCTTCGATGACGCTGGCCGCGAGGAGAACAGTATGCTGACTGGATGGCTGACGCTTTAGTCTCCGAAAATAGGCTGCGCTCTGCCTCGAAAGGTGCAGCAACTGGTGGTAATGGATATACTTCTGGCTCTTACCGACCGAAGCGTGACGATCAGACTGGACAGCAGTGGTATTGATCTCTTTCAAATGGGCGACTCTCCTTGACCGATCTCGACTCTCGATATTCGACTCGCGGCAGTTTCGTCTTGCTTGATCTCAACTTCCTTCGCTGACCGGACCTAAATGTCTCGTGGACGACATTGTCGGTGTCAGCTCGATTATATCAAAAACTCATCTCTTTATGGATTGCTTTTTTCCTTGCGACTCTTTGATTATGGATTCTCAATGGCTCGAGCAGCTTCGACCTTGGCATGACTACTCACATTCAAGTGGGAATTGTCAGCAAGGTCGGAGTCGATCGAACGGCACGCCGATGTCACGACATCCAATCTCGGAGCTATAATGCAACAATACAGCATGTCACGCAATAACATTGCCGCAATCGACAACATTCGACATCGCTAGTTACATCTTGGTCACGAAGCAATCAGAAACATGGTCATTCAAGCTCGCTTGCAAACCTGACGTGCACCCTGCCAACGTCATTGACAGCATTCAGAGCAGACCCTCTGTTAGAGATACATGTTTTGCAGTGCATGGTTTCCTTACTTTCCTTGTCTCGTTGCGATTTGATTTCGAATTGTGTGGAGGAGAGCACGTCCGGGGATGTTAATCTGGGGATACCTGAGAAGGGAGGATGACAAGGGGCGATGGCAGCTGGGAAGTCGGAGAGTCATCTTAGGCCACCCAGTTTCTATCTTGATCATGGGGAATCATGACATTATCCAAACTTCTGCGGGGTTACAAATGGTAATCGCAGCTTCTGGGGAGGTTTCGTTCATGATTTCTTTGCATGGTTTTTTTTTTTTCCTTCGCGTTGCGCAGTGGTGGAAGGAAACCGTTGGATGGTGTAAGGGGTCGGGGAATCACGCGCGCGTGTGTCATTAATGGTTGCCTGTACGGAAAGGAGCGAGCTTTTGCTTTCTTGCACTTTGTGCACTCCACTCTATCTTGATAGCGAATTTATCATGGCAACCCAAAGTCTGTGCATCATTGGATCGTAAGGTGAATAAATTGTCATTTGCAATGCGGCAAGTGCTATTATGGTACTAGAAAGACCAGACTCTGGCTACAGGCTGACATGACTCGAGTGGGTGTGAAGGTGAAATAGACATATACGGTAATCGATGTCACGGAAGTGAATTGTAGTTGGAGAGGGTACTTACATTTCCACTTCTGCATAAAGCCTGACGCATTTGTTTGTACACAATGTAAAGAGCACCAAAAATCCGTTATAGTGTGGATGGATTTGGATCTTTCGTCTTTATGTTTGAGAGAACTCGGCACAGGTTAGTACCAAAGAGCTTGTTCATGTTATACCAAGCCGAAAACGGGAGCTGGTGTGTTCGATGAAGTGGTAAGAGGCGGGATGTGATTGTAGTTAATGAGAGGTTGTGCTGGGCTCAAAAAGTTCATAGTTGAAGATTGCTCGGGGAGGTGAGCTTTCGTCTTGTGATGCTGTTTTGGATTTATTTCTGGTTGCCACTCTGATAAGATTCTCTAATTGATTCAGGTTGTTTTATTAAGACTCGAGGTGCCTTTATTTGTCCGTGGTTATAGGTTCTCCTTAAGTAGGAAGCCGAGGAATCTTGCTCTAGTTTTATTGTCTCCATGGCTGGGGTAGTTGTCTGGTCTACGAGGCATGAGTTAGTGCTTGAACGAGATATCTTTGCTTTATAGATTATGCTGACATCTCGTCATTCTATGAGTGGACTTCTCGCCTTTTGCATTCGCGTGAAATCCTGTCAAGGTGTTGCTAATACTCTAGCAGCAAGATGGGGGCTAGGGATTTAAAGTTTATGACCTCTGGTGTAACAACATTGGTTGGACAAGGGTCTCTTCAATTACCGTATAAGTTTTGGGTGGGGGGTGGGGGGGTGGTGATTCAAGCATCGGAGTTTTATAGTATATTTCTGAAGTTTTTATGGAGGGTACAAAATTTCCGACATCTGGAAACACTGGTCTCAATCCCATTTTCAATATCCCCTCTCAAATCCACGAAATAAGCTCCTTTCCGTCAACACCTTGGCCAACCATCCTTCGACTCTTATTCCTAGACATGAAGTGTAGTACTCCGTATCACGATCATATGAATAAGGTGCCGGTAAGGTAGTGATAAGCATGGTAACGCCTTTCGATGCGTGAAGTAAAAAGATGGAGCTGGCTGTCATTGATAGCTGAGACGGTATATGTGAGCCTAGGAAGCTATCAAATCGGCGGTACTCACAGCGATTCCACGTGTTGTTCAAGCGTGCTAATTTCTGCCGTGGGACCAGTTCAGGATCAGGAATTCGTTCAGTCTCAGAGTCTCACTCTTTATTTCTGGGACTAAATGGTAGTCGGTTTCTCTTTTTTCCTTCTCTCCACAGAATAGGATTTTGGGCCGGCCCACTAGACGACTATTCGAGGGTAGTGGATTGTCCGAACGTTGCTTAACCGCATGTTCTTAAGCTTCAAGATATCAGCCTAGTTCCGAATTGCCCGGCTGACCTTGTCGCAGATCCCTCTCGCATGTTCCGGTAGGCATAAATTTCGTCTAATTTTATGTTGCCCCTTAATTAATTTAGGAAACCTGGTTCAGAGCCGTTATGAAGCGTGTATACAGCGTAGGGGATTATGTGGGCGTGGATAGTGAGATGTTCAGAGCATGATTGGTAACCATAACTAAATTTCGATCTGCCATGATTTTGTTTACTAATATGAGAATAGGAGATAGAGTAGGGGAGCTCTTGAATTTAAAGCTAATATTGAACTATCCATTGTTATTTTTGTTATCGTGTCATGAAGAAGGATTTGTAGATGGGTGTACAAAGAAAATGTTTGTATAAAATATAATAGGTGAGTGATGCTTGGTAGGCATCATGCCAAAACGCTGTTAGAATTTGAGGCCATAGTGAATTACCGCTTAACCCCTACTTGGTGCTAATGAAGCCTCATTTTAGGTAGTAGCTAGGTTGTGTTTTTTAGGGGTAGAGGGGGGTGGGGGAGGTGGAAAATTGTGATTTTCACTTAACTACAACAAACTATTTAAGAAACCAAAAATATCAGTATCCCAATTTCCCTTGGAGGGCCTATTGATGACTTTATAACTGGCTGGGGAATAGAAGCTGTAGAGTTTCGAGAGGGAAGTAACACGACAGTTTGCATCATATGATCTCTCGACAACTTCATACTACCTACCATGCTGGTATGACCTATTTGAAAAGTTATTTAATGATAATTATTATGATTAATATGGACCATTGAAATAGTTGTATGTATATTAGTCTGTTTACGCTCAACGTCCTATCCACCTTAAACATATTGAACTAATGGCAACAACATCACAACGCCCACATGGCAGTAAAGAAAGCTAGTTAATTAAAAGCATTAAGAGCTTTAATAATCAGAGTGGCACCCACTTATAAATCTACACCTAACTTAACCAGCAGTAACAGTAAGCCTATCTTTGACCCCGTACCACCATCTAGCTGCTCAAATTTCCTAGCCTTTTCCTTGCTCAACATCAGCAGACAACATACCTCGAGTGTCTAATCTGGCTTCTGAAGTCTTGGTATTCTGCTCTACAGCATGCATGGCCACAAAAACACAAACCGACACTACTAATGCCCACTCCACCTTCTTCTATACTAATCAATTCATTCTTACAGACTCGCCGACATCATTGAGCATAATTACTTAACCCGGGTGTCTAAATCTCTTTAACCTTGGTACTTACACCTTGTAACTACTCAAAAGTGCCTTCGGCTTGTACCCCGGCTTGTCCATAGATCTCATTGCCTTTTGTCGAGCTTACCCCAACCCAAACCCCGTTACCCTCTTCTCCACGTTTCCCCATCCTGCCTTAATCCCTGGAGCACCACACATAATCAACTGTTCCACCCTAACTCGGTGCCCTGGATGGCGAAAGTAGAACATCCGTCTCACTCATCCTCCAAAATGCACTTCCATCCTCTCCGGCCCCTTCTTCTCCTTCTAAAAGCCGCGGTTAGAGACCAAATTTGCTGTTGAGAAGTCCAACTAATGGGGCACAACAAAGTTCGTAGTATATGCTGATTCTTTAGGATGGTGATCAAACGTTTTTCTATAATGTTAAGACAGTTATGTAGATGATGAGGAATGATAGGGCGCTGGTCTGAAAGTGTTGGGGGAGTATAAGATGTTGGAAGAGAACGAGCTGGTTAACCTTGTTGTTCATAGATGGACATGACATGATATTAGCTAGCGATGCAAGGGGATACTGCCAGGTGAGTAACCTTCTTCATACTGCAAGTTTCTAGAACAACCTTTGATTTATTCTTGAAGAGTTGCTGAGCAGGAATCAACTCTGAGGTTTACAATAGTTAAATACTTCTGATATATAAAACTTGTCTGCTACTGACATTAAAAAACAATGAAGGACGCCTCCCAGAACCTCCAACTCTTGAAGGAGCAGGTCGTGCATCATATACCCGAACTCTCTAGCTCGTTAAGGGACCCGAGATACATGAAGGCTCTAATCGCCGCGCTCTGACGTGAGTACATGGTCTTTTGCCTTTTCATAAATGTCGGAAGAGCATATATTATGATTGAAGAGAAAAGAGAGGCACAAAGGGTCAGTGATGAAAACTGTGAACAATTTCAAGGAAGCTTGTAAGAGAAATCCTTGGTTCCGAACATCAGCATACTAGAGGGCTTGGAGAGAAGGTGCTTTTAGGGACGGACAAAACGGTGAAGTGAAGTGTTGAGTGATTTCCAGGAAGGAAACATATCGGCCCCGTTAGCGAAAGAGTGGAGAGACTTGTTGTCCTGAAACAAAGAGAAAATGACCAACAACTAGAGTTTAAAACCGGAGGTAAAGCGTTCATTATTACTGGAGACTACACTTATAAACCCTAGAATCACAATGTGCGTAATTCAAAGAGGTATCACTGGTATGAAATTCTTCAGCATCTGCACAACCTTGATGAAGCCAATAGGAAGGTGTAGTAGTGGTAACGATATATCGAGATTACCAAGAAATAGCCCCCTTCTCTAGCGGAAATTCATAGCACAAGGGAAAGTATCCCATGATAGCAGGATCGATCATGGAGAATTCTTCCAGTGCGACGCTAGGGCAAAGGCGGAGTTAGCTAGACTTCATGACCATGAGGTTTCGATTAATAGGTTGAGACAAGAGTATTTTGAAGAGGCAGAGGCACATCTAGGATGCTATATAAGCATTATAAGATGTATTTTGCTGCCTTTGCGACGATCTGAAGTGTTAGAAGGTTTACTGGTATGGAATTTCTGATGACACAAACGGGAAAGAATCTGCCATAGGGAGAAATGGGATGCTGGAAAGTTACATGGATTTTGGGCGGAGCCCTGAAGAAGCTGCAATATTTGTGATGGGACTAATGAACCAGGTCGACCTGCATCATTGATAGATTGCCATGACGGAGATTATGTTTGAGATGCCACATACGATGTAAAGAGAAACATTTCTGATCTGATTTTCAGCCACTTGACCAAAACAAAGGAATACCTGAATGTTGAGATCCTTCGAACGACTGGAGTGGCAGTGGTGATGGAAATAGAAAATCTTGCTTGCATCAGAATGTAACTAAGACAATATCCCGTTCATGAAACGCGGCTAAGCTTTCCACGTTGTTGAAGTCATTTTCGGTGATAGGTTCCGGCTCATTTTTATTGGACGCCCCAAAGCCAGGCTGAAATATAATCGTATTGATATCAGGTGAAAGTGAGACAGAAGGCTTGAGCATCTCATGAAAGTTTAGCGAGCTCAGCAAACACCAAAGAGTAGGGATCAGCTTGTCACGACGTAGCTTTTAATGGTGGTGGCTGGCAACGAAGCAAGATGTCGGACAGCGACAAGAAAATGGTTCTAGTGGCTGGAGGATTTTCGCCCTTTCGCTTGCCAGATCCAATCTAACCAAGAACATAGCGAATAGATTGCGCTTATGTAAAGGCTATAACTGTGTTATATCCATATGGGGATGCCTTTGAGAGATTGAATTTCATTGCGGGTGATAGGCAGCTCCCCGTAACACCAGAATGCCTCCGGGGCGGAGTATCGAAATCCTATGGAATTAGAGCAGTGTCAAGTGGTCACCGCGGCCTTCCACCGTGAAAAAGAGATTGAAATCATGGGCGAAGGATAGGGCTATGTAATTGTGGCAACCACATTATAGTTAAAAGCTCTTAAGTTCGTCTATTACCCACACCTTTAAAAGTCCAAAACATACAAACCCACTATCTTCTATCCTATTCCACTTTCCTCCCAGAATACACCGATTTTGAAACCACCGATATGCTTAAATTACCTCTCGCCTTCCTTTTGCTCACCAGCAGTACTAGAGCGCTTGAGCTCGCTCGGTCTGCTCCGGAATTTCTCTACAACCGTGCTACAGTATCGAGTGGGGGCTGGTCCCTAGCCGCAACCACTTGCCCAGCAGATGCCCAACGCTGCTCTAGCGTATTCTGCTGCTCTGTTGAATCAGACTGCAAATATGTCGGCTCGGAGTATCACTGTTGCCCCAAAGGTAAGAAACGAGATCTCAGTTGACGTCTCTAAAGCTAATATCGTACACAGGTACCGATTGTGCAACAGTGCTTGAAGCAAGTCCTCAGTGTGCTGATGACTCGTGGTCGTTGTGGAGCAAGACTACTAAGCCTAAGGGGAAAGGATATTTTTGCTGTCTCCCAGGACAGATAGGTACGAATAGTGGAACATGTGTTGCCGGAAGTAGTAATGTTGTTGCTACTTTATCTGCACAGCTTGTGAGACCCCCCCTTTTTAATTGATCTTTTTTTTTAAAGACGTAGTAGTGGTGGAAATCTTTGGGGGTTGAGATAGTTATGTTGACGCCTTGATTCTAGGTCTCATCTGCTACAGGAGTAGCAGGTTCCTCCGCTTCAGCATCTGCAAAAGTTGGCAGTACTTCGAGTTCTATAGGTACAACTGCTGCTAGTAGTACTGGTACAACAACTAGTACGGCAACTGGTATGACAACTGGCACGATAACCGGTACGACAACCGGTACGACAACCGGCACCACTGCCAGTTCAACAACCTCAGCAACTTCGGCCCAGACTTCGAAATCTAGTGCAGGAAAGTTGGCTTTGAGTCAAGCTGGATACATTGCTGGTTTGGCAATTGTTATGAAACTCGCTTTTTAGTTAGAGTTAGATCTTCTCATCACCTGAAGCGCTTGTTTCAGATGATAAATATCAAGAGACCTTGGGACAGGAGGAAATATCTTTCTATTTTTATGATAGGGGAAGTTTGCGTGCGAGACTGTTTAATCATACTTTGAAAGGATTTGACCTGATCCAGTACTAAATAGACCTGTCGTTAAATTTGGTATCCAATCTAAAGACTACATATAACCAATCTTCACTTTAAATACTAGTGTAAAGTAACTAGGGTGGGTGCCACTATGCAGACTTGGGAGCGCTACATGGGGCCTTAATCCAATAAAATCACCACAACATGGCTAACGCCTCAGGCAGAATTGTTTAAAATCATTGCCTTAAGGTCGATTTTTTTTTTGAATGTTCGAAGAAGAGAAGAAGAGCCTTCAGCGACTCTATGAAAGGAGGTTCATGAGCACGTGACATTTAACTTTTTTTAAACTTCATTTTCCCCGCCAACCCCGCAGCGTGCTCTCATAGAGCTTTCCAACCTCAGAGTCCTAATATTTTGCCCCTTGAATTGGAAGGCTTTCTAACTTACTTGTCTCTTTCACTCCTCTGCAAACATGGCGGCAGAAGCTCCTCTCAACTACGAAGCGTCTGCGGGCAGCACCAACCTACAGGTTACCAACACATTGCCATCAGAGGTGGCTCAATGTTTGCAGAATGCTCGATTTGTATGTACATCAATTTTATGAGAGCATAAGCATATTATATGCTAACCGTCTTTCGTAGCTTCACCTAGCAACCTGCACGAATCTCTTTCCACATGTCTCCCTCATGAACTACACATACCTCCCATCATCGCCTTACAATTCCTCTCCAACGATAATAATGACAACGAATCCCTCCTCAAAAAAGACCCTCAACTTAATATCTAACCCTCATGTCTCCCTCCTAGTCCATGACTGGGTCTCCCATAGACCACCAACCACCAACCGACGAGGTTCCACGAACGATCGGGCTGGTTCTCCCCCACCAGAAGCTTCGCGATCATCATTAGCTGCTTTACTTCTGAATTTGAACACGAGCGCTCTAAGCAGTATCAGTGTTACAATAAATGGCGATGCACGACTTGTCGAGCGGGGCACGCCTGAGGAGATATATTACAAGGAGCAACATCTCGACAATAACACGTTCATAGACGGAGAAGAGGGTGAAAGAACTAGCTTATGGAACGAGCGGGAGAGAGAAGATTGTGATGGCGGAAGAGGAAGCTTTATTGAGGGCGAGGATGTGAGAGTGGTAGTCGTTGCTATCACAGATGGCAGGGTATCGGACTGGAAGGGCGCTGTGAGGGATTGGAGCTTGGCTAGAGTTGGAGGCCACAACGCAGAATCAGGAGAGCCTTTGGTAAACGGCATCACAACATAATTTAAGGGGTGTATAGTTTCCTTCTTTCGGATAGTGCATATATATGCACAATTTGGACGTAAGGGGTTGCACTCTCAGTAAGGAATTGCACGCAGGACTTAGGAAACTACGTTTGGTGACAGAAGCACTGAAAAACAGCTTGCTTTTCTTAGTCTACGCCCAAGTAGCCCTCAGATCCATCTCCTGTATTCCACAGTAGGCTCTCTCTCGTTTTGTCTTCTAGTACTATTCTTGTGACAGTATCGTCCGCTCTGAAGATCAGCTTTTGAATCTTGAGTGGGAGGTCCTTAAAGTTGATGCAAGTCTGGTTTAAACAAGAGATTTCAGGAGACTATGGACGACCCGGATTTTATATTACAGACTTGCAATTCCAAGCCCATGGGCTCAATAAGTTCATCAAGTATCTCAACATAGGGCCCAAACACTCATAGATACGATTCATACAACCGGGAAAAACTAGCATTTTGAGGAAAATAAGGTTTCTGACTTCTACTGCTCTACAATTGTCTAGATTTTTCTGAGTCAAGCCTTGCGAACATATCGGGCGCGGATAGTAGTGATAGATAATAAGCTATTTTAAAGCTTATAGTAGTAGAGACTCTTGTGTCTAATACAATTTTCGTTACTAGTGACAGGAGTCACTCGAGCCTGCTTAATTTTTGGAGCTTTTCTAGCTCTACGCTGCGGGTTCGTGGTATTGCAAACTCTTTTTAACAGGGGTTGAGATTCGAAGAGAATCTATGCAAGTTGAGAGACAGTACAGTGGTCAAGAGGTTAAAAGGCAGTTAGTATCGTCATAAAGTTTTCCTTTTTTATAGAAAAAAGGAAAAAAGGTCAGTATCTCTGCTAAGCTTGCTAGGAGACCAGAGATTTGTCTCATGATATAAACTTTAGTCGTCACTGTACAAGCAGAACATTAGCTCGAGCCAGTGTTATTAGCATTTAAAGCTGGTATATTTCTTTACACCGAAGCTTGAGGAGTTTATTTCTACAATTTGATTAATTTTTTGAATGAAGACATTGTTGGAGTCCATAGGCTGCAAGTTGACTAGGCGGGTATTATATTATATACATTCCTGGCCATATGGAATCCTAAAATATAACAATGAATGTTCCTTGATAGTACTTCCAAGAACGTATCATGGGGAAATACCAACCAGGCTGAGCAATCCCAGAATAAATCTCGCCAGCTCCTTCCCTTCTCCTTCAGCCCTCTAGAATCTGCATTAATCCTCTCTAGTATTCCAAGCAATATGGCATTACTATCCCACCCCAGTATGTGCTAGGACTCTTACTATTGGTGCCTCTAACGCTAGATCATTGTTAGAGTTTGAATACCTCTCCGCTAATACATAATAGTTGAGTAGGGCACCATCCTTTCTTCTAACTTTACATACTTCGTAGAAACTCTCGCAGTATTCAAATCAGGTCTCTCCAAATCCCAAAGTTCCTTTGTATTCGCTAACAACAAAGGATAATTCTTCTTCCACTCTCTCCACACCTTCAATATCGCCAAAAGTTACCTCCGTCTCCACCAAAAACAGCCACAGCCCGTCGACTTTCACAAATCTACATCATAGCCTGTAATAGCCAGGCGCCATAACATCTCTACTAACTTCATTGGCGGTCCTCACACCGACCAGTTTCAATGTACCTCAACGTAACACTATCTTTCGTCTTGAAGTACTATGGCATATCTTTCTTAGGGGGACTCTTCATATATTCTCATTCTATCACTCGAGCTAAAGGATCGGAAATGCAAGTCCTGAACGATACCAGAAGGGAAGGATGAAAGAAGGTTCTAATTTGTAGGTGGGTCAAATTTCAGGACAGGTGAGCTTCATTACATTTAGACGCTGTCTAAAGTAATAGTAGCTTAATAGACATCTCACTTCCACATACGACCATAGACTGAGGAACACTGGGCATCCCGTCCGCTCTGCCATACATAAGCCTCAGATCGGTAGATCAGTAGTTGAGTGGGTGACCATCAGCGAATCCCTACTGTTGTATGTTTTTCAATTCGTGTGTATCTTTTGCTTTTTGGTGGGGTTGTGGTTTTAAGCGAAAATTGGGTGGTGGGTGACGGATCCGGATGGTGAATGGTCAATAGCAATTGAAATTTAGGAAGGAAATTTGGATATTATGATATAGAAGAACATCTATGAGATAGGAAAGGCTACTTGGGGGACATTTAGTGAGAGCTGGTTAGATAGTTGATTGTCCAGGATAGAATTAATTATATAGGAAAGATCATTAGAACCTGTAAGCCCTATTACAAAAACTATCGTAACTACTTCCTTTCAGAATTAAAACCTAGATCTATAATAGTAAAAGTTACTACGCCTCCCTCCCTTCCCGCCCCAAGCCCCTTCCTACTTTAAACTGTTTTAGGCTTCTTTCACCTGTCGTGTTGATAGCATCATGTGATAGAGAATTTGCTTCAAGGTAGAAAACCTCAACAAATTCTGCTTCCGTTATGAGGAGATGTAGTTAAACTAAATGGAATACAGCCCATGCATGTGGAGAGTTAGTGAAGTTGCGATTAAAACGTATATTATCTACGAACAGAATATTTGACTTACTGCAATGTGTAATAAAACGGTTCCACGAGCTCTCATTGTTTATATGGCTGCCACCTAACCTTGAAGGAAAATTAGCCTGGGAATAACCTACTAAGTGGTCATGGTTAATACGAGTTGGAAAAATTATGGAAGAGAATATTTCAAGGAATAATGGAACAGCCCTGGCCATTTCTTTATATACACGCTCTTCATATCCCTTTATGAAACCCTCCTGTACCAAATGTAGACCTTTTATCTTAGTTATCTAAAACTCAACCTGTTGGGAAAAAAATTCCTGTATAACCGTAAACTGACTTGTATTTTGTGTCAGATATGAGGCCCCAGTCGAGTCACCCAACCACATAACCTGCGTCGTATTTGAAGCCGCCGGAAACGTCGTAAGGTTGCCGCCATTCGGATTCCCCGTCTTGATGAAGTTTGCCCAGTATTCAGACATTTGAGTCTGCAAGGCGTAATCCTGAGTGGTCCAAGTATAGTTGTAATAAGTCGGTAAGTTTCCAAAGACGTACCATAACTCAGATCCATGATAAGCACCCGCTGTTTGGTTTGGTGGGGCATGGGTCCAGTAGTATAGAAAAACGTTCTCAGTAGCTCCCCCTTCGTACCAAGCTTGAGCCCAGTCCCATGTTGAGACACGGTTCACATCGTCCCAGAAATTGAAGCTTTGATTCCCAGCAGTGGCGGCATCATCAGCAGGATATGCGTTGAAAAAGTCGGTAGATAGATTACCTTGCATGATCTCTCCGAAGGCTTCCTGGAACTCTGCAAGAGTCATAGTACTGTCTGAAGTCTCACCCTTGTTGTCTCCAGTCAGGATGGGGATATTTCCATGGGCATTCAACCGGAGTGATTCTCCGTAAAGGTAGGGTAGGACATAGCCATCTATGACTGGCCGCCAAAGAGGTGGGTTGCTGATGGCAGAACTGTTTTCGAAAACGGTACCAACGAGAACGGAATCCATAGCGCTGTCATACTTGAGAAGATCAGCCATAGAGACATTACGAAGTTCAGTGATGGTAGTTGCATTCATCTCTACTAAGAAAGCAATACCGCTTGCCTCGGCTGCAGCTTTTGAACGATGAGCGGTAGCTAGACCATAGGTTTCTGGGTCGTGGACACCACGTGCGCCACTCTCAGCAATGGTTGCAACAATCTTGTCACTAGAGAGAGGACTATACATCATATCCAAAGCACTTGCTGAACCAGCTAGAAACAAAGTTAGCTTTGAGTTCTAGAGTGCAATACCTAAGATTTCAAGAGCATATACCTGACTGCCCACCGACGGTTATATGGTCTGGATTACCACCGAATGCGGCTATCTCCTCCTGCACAAAGGTGAGAGCCTGGATTTGATCGAGAAGCCCGTAGTTTCCAGATGAATTATGCGGAGACTCAGCATCGAGTTCAGGGTGAGCAAGGAAACCAAAAGGACCCATTCGATAGTTGAAATTGATAACCACAATGTCCTTTGACGCAAGGTGAGACCCGTCGTATGTTGGCACACTACCCGCACCTCCCTCGAAACGTCCTCCATAGATCCAAACATAAACAGGGAGATTTGAGGCTGATGTAGCGTTTGCTGGTGTCCAGATGTTCATGTAGAGGCAATCTTCCGAGATATCTTCGCTGCCAGAAGAAAAAACCCCAAGAGCGGAATAACTTTGAGCGCAATCAGGTCCAAACGATGTCGCGTTGAGAATGCCAGTCCAGTTGGATGGTGAGGTAGGTGCTTTCCATCTTAAGTCGCTAATTGGTGGAGTTGCAAAGGGGATGCCCTTGTAGACCGCAACGGCACTGTTAACATCGGATATGACTCCTTCAACTGTGCCATACGAAGTTGTCACTTGCTGGCTAGCCAAAGAGACTGTGCTGGCTGCAAGGAGGATAGAGAGGCGGGCAATTTTAGGTTGAGATGGAAAGAACATAATGAAGTCAAACTAAAAGGATGTGACAGGTGAACAAAGCATGCTAGCTTGTCCGTCATGTGGATAATTGTAGATATGTATCTTCACCTGCCCTAGTGAAATCCTGAACCCCTAGGATGATCCGCATAATGTCGATGTCAGTTGAGGACGTACTACGCCCACTTACTAGTCACCAACAGTGGTAAACAAGTTGAAACAATGCGGATACTAGCCGATTGCACCCTCTCGACGGAATATCATCAGTGAATCCCCTGCTCTATAGCAAAAATTCGGGACCGACGTTAGTTATCGGGGAGTTTTCCCATCCCATAGCTGCCATCATCATTTTAACAGGGTAGATTTTATCGGCACTAGGATACTATACCTGCGGTAGTTACTAGTGATCCCTGGGTGCTTACGTGGCTGATCAGCATAGCCGAGCAGTGGAAAAGGCTATTGCGTGTCTTATGGAGCGCACTGCGAGATGCAAACTAACCTCCTTGAAATTTAATGACCCATAACTTGGGACAGATTTATCTCATAAACCAGACGCCTCTTTTACGAGACCTGGCCGTTAAATTGTTGTTTTTATTTATCCGAGCACTCGATTGGCGTAAGGTTTTAAGTTGGTCATAAAATAGGCTACAGGGTCAGCGTGGGGTCCAAGTCTGTTTGCGAAGTATCTGAGAGCAACTGATCGTAGTTTATATAATAACCTATTCTAAAATTAGACTAAAAATTTTTCCTTATGTTATAGCTCTAATATCAACACCTTGATTATTACTTTAGTCAATATAGTCGATTCTTTATAGTCAGATTTATATACATTAATATTTTTAAATATAAATTAATATTAATAGATAGTAAAAGTACAATATCTAAAACAAAGTGTTATATTTTAAAAACTACTAGTAGATTGTTATTTCTTTCGAATAAGCAAGCAATTTAACAGCTCCTAAACCAGTTAATCTCTCGTATATAAGTCCAATTCACTCTCACCAAAAAGCGACCACGCTAATCTTAAACCCCCTACGAGGATTTAACCCCTTCTAACCTGAATGCTAATTATCAGAAAAACCATGCTAAATTAAGTAAAAACTCGCTGCAACTAGAGGGTCTGATTTATAAGATGAGGATGGATAAGGGGAACCCGTCGTAGATCATGTGCCAGTAAGTTGCCTTTTAAAGCAAAAAAGCTACATTGATTTCGTTAGTCACTTGAATTCATTCCCTTGTTCTTTTTAAGGATGTGTCTCTAAATTTGCGAGTAGTAGTCCAGGTACTTCAGCTTACGGTATATTCCTACACCATATAGGCGCACAAAGGCAAGTCCATTTTTTTTTGCTTAGGTTTTAGCATGAGAAAGCCAAAAATGTATTTGACAACTTATGATACGAAGGAAGTGGTATAGAACTTGAAAGAGAGCGAGGCGATTTCCAGTAGAAAAGATTCGTCGAAGCCAGTTCCCACCAGTGCCCCCCTTTGGCTAATAGCCTGCCAAGTTGATTAAACCGTGGAGGGTGCATAGCAAAACGGAGCCAATTGAGCTTTCATAAATTTGAAGGCATATCTCTCGATGCATATTACAAAGGTTATGACTGGGGGCTATAATTGAAGGTTAGCGGTCTTCCCAGAAAACGTATGCCGGAAGATACACGAAGCTGCTAACATTTTATTTATAGGCGTACGCCCTCGTGATATTAGGATGGTCGCTGGGGAAATTTGCAGCAAAATAGCTAGCAACATATTATATGACAGTCTCACTCAAGAACTGAATGGTAGTATTCAGGTCGGCCAGGGGTCAGCAGGCAATTGGCAGCGTACATTCGTTGTTGATGAGCGAGGAGTGCTAGCCAAGTAGTGGACAGGAAAAAGCGAGATCCTCGTACATCTCAGAAAAATCCTTCAACTCAGCAGAGGAAGGGGAGGAGGACTAAATGCGAAAATAATGATTGAAGAGACGAGGGTGATCTTGATGTCCATGTCATTGTAGCACATTATTTGTTGCTGCACTAGTTAATAAGTAAATATCAGGTCCGCTGTTTTATGTCTGCCACAAGCTGGTACAGAGCGAATCATGCAGTGGGATCTAGATTTTGTAGGTAATTCAATATGCCTTCTAGTTTATATTGTTATAGTGTAGTGCTCCACTTCGCTTCCGAATCGCCAAGCCCCTCTCTCGAAATATAACTGCAATCACTCATCTCTAAGCGCTCAGGCACCCCACCACATTGCAATCCGGCCAGCAGAGGTTGAAACATATAACCAACATTTGTAATTCTGTTACATTAAGCTGCAGGATATTTAATTAATTCGTGAAGAAGGATCAATACGAGCTGGTTCTCAAGAGTGCATGTTGTTTTTAGCTAATCGGCTGTTCATTTTGTCTGTATGGGAGAAGATGTTTCAACATTACAAAGTCTGCAGACAGAATGTAATAGAAAAGTATCGCGTATATTATCTAGCACTATTTTCAGTAGCTGTTACCAGGATAGATCTGGAATCATCCATGAGGCTTGATCTATTATTTTCGCCAGAAATCGGCAAATATGTTGGCCTCCACCAAAATGAGAACGTAGACGGATCTAAATGCACCATGAATACCCCCAAAGAAATCACTACAAGCGCCTTGGACGTCTAAATTCTGTTCTTCCTCCGATACCCCATATATCCGCCATCAAGGCCGTGAGATCTACCTCCATGTTGCTGAGCAGCTAGAATCGACCCTCGTGTGAGAGCCATGATGGCTTTTGCCATAGCTGCTGGATTAATGACAGGGTTGGGGGGGATTCCAGCATCTTTATTGCCAGCAAAGCCAATGACCCTGTGAAGCGGACTCGCTTTGTCAAACTCGAGAATATCGAGGCTGGAGAGGACATCGTCGCCAGATGCCCCAAGAGCAGCGAGAGCATCGTACGCTGTTAGCTTGGTGAGATACTTTATTATTTCACCTTTTTCCTTATCTACGTCTGGAAAATCTGGTCGAGGAACCAAATGGTAGTTCTCTTTCCACCAACTGGTCTTATATTGGAGATAACTTGACTGTGTAAAGAAAACGTCTTCGCCTTCCTTGGGATAGAGAGAACGATAGTAGAATTCGAGGTCCATTGCTATTTGTGCCTTCCGAAGGTATTTGCCAAGAACATGCCCTGTTGCTTCTAAATCGATGCAGAGTTGGATTGGAATTTCTGTGAGAATAGCAGCATACTTAGTATAGCAGACTGTCGGGAACTTGTTTTGTGAGATGTATCGATGGATGGTAGTAGCGGAATCCGGATCCATTTTGTTGTTTGCTGCATCCATTTGCCCAGCTAGTTTCCCTTCCGTTTTAATCGTAGGAACGACATCACCACTGTTGGTGATACTGTAGCCACCTTGAATAACAACCTTTTCAGCAACTTCCGGTAGAATGCTTGGATTGGCATCTGTAAACTCGCGGATATCACGAAGTGAGGATATGCATAGAAATGTCAGTTTCTGTTTCTCTCGTCGTGCCTCGTTGCAGATGTTAAAGAGAAGCTCTGTGCCATCAAGAAAATGGGTATCTTGCGGCGCCATAAAATTCTTTGCGCCTTCTTCCCCTTCAAATTCGTATGGGTAAGGAATAGGTCTCTTTCCTCCTCCGCAGGTACCCTTAGCCACTGGAATAGCAGGTAAGTACAAATGATCCAAAACGCCACGACCATGCCGAGCTCGTTGCTTCTCAGGGTAGAAATTCGCTATGAATCCTCGAAGCACCACCAAACCGAGACGATGAAGCTCCTTGAGAACTACCCATGCAATTAAGTCATCCACATCCTTTGCGATGTCCGAGATGACTACGATATGAGGTGGTTTTTGGCCACCCGCCTCCCTTTGGCTAACGACCCCAAGTAGCGTTATGTAAACCTCCTCTTCTTCCTGCGGGAGACCGTTTGGTATAACAACCTTTCCAGAACAGTAGCCTATCTTCGAGGCATTTTCGCAGTAATCAAGGATCACCCCCTTAGAAGGTTTTCGATCATCGGTGTTGAAGCAAGAATCACAGAGCAAATCAATGAACTCCTTGCTGTACTGCTTCTTCCACACAGAATCTTTGAACTCTTCAAACTTTGACTGCTCATGATGTGACACAAACTGGCCATTTCTATCAAGCCGGAATCGATGCTGAGTAGCCAGAAGGATAATAGTGTTTGCCGTATGAATAAAATTATTCTCTTCGTTTTCCGTCAAACGTCTCCATACTTTCAACAATTCTTCTTCGAGTTCAAAAAATGGCCAACCTCCCCGGGGAAGTGTATCGAATTCGTCGAGTAGTTTAATGGCATTGTAGTTATTAGATTCGAGGAGTTGCCGTAGTCTATTGTCAAGCTCTGGCTTGATTTTGCTCGGCATATTTGAGATCAAGGAAAGTGCCTAATTGAATACCCGCAACCTGGTGCCCTCGAGCAAGGTGTTATTGATATTGGCCCGAAGAGTATCCCCCTTCACATCTATTGATGCTAGCAAATCACTCGTGCAGAAATCTTCGTACTACTGTCGAAAAGCCAATCGTAACTACGATTGTAGTTGTAATGACTTGCTTTAAGATTGTCTCCGGATGGATCTTGAGAACTGAATTGCAATGCTAGAAAGGAGATGGCTGGATTCATATTGCCGTTCAATGTACAAAGAGTTATTCACTGCTCAAAGAGTTATTCACTGGACAAAGGAATTGCAACCGTATGCAGAATGTTGTTTCCCCAGGGACAGGTGAGTAAGCATGTATTTGATCAAGGAAAAGGGAATACAGAGAATAAAGTCTCCCCTGAATAACTGACTATGAAACCCATTGGTCAATAAGCGTAGTAAAGTTGGGTGGCGACGATCTCGTGATTTCTTGTAGAAAAACTAGACGAGTTCATGTTAGTGGCTGGTGTGTGGCTGTGGATGAGGAATGTTTGACAGCTTACTTTGTCAAGCAGAATCCGCGAAAGAGACGTGAAAGAGGTAACTCGTGTGACAGCAGTATGACGCTTTAATTAACTCGAGTACCTATTTTCAGGATGATGGAAGGAAGTTTAGCAATCAAAATTTTTGCGATAAATCAAAAGTATGTAGCTTGGAGAAGACTTCTTATTAGATTCTATTCACAATTTTCTCACTCAATCATCATCTTTCTGAAAGCCCTGACGTCCACGACCTATCCGATCTCCTAAAGATATTTCTCCGGCCTTCTTGTGTAGACCTCTCACAAAATCTCCCTTGTCAGTGTATTTGGACGACTTTGCTCTTGCTAGTTCCTCCGCTTCTCGATCAGCGTTTTCTTGTGCTGCTAATGCTGCAAGACGCTTTTCACGATCCACATCTAATTTTGATGCATCTTGTTGCATAGCTGCTAATTTGCGCTGTCGTTCGGCATTTTTATCACCGGCGTCTTCGTCTTTTGGACCTACTTGAGATCTGCGATTATCCCTTCTCTCGTAGCCATTATCATTCCGTCCACTGGAATATTTGTCATTACCGTTGCGTCTCCCACGGTCATCATTATTATACCGGCAATTATCTCTGGGTCCAGGATATGACTTCCGACGATCTGGTGAGTTTCGTCGTTGGATTGGTGAAGGAGACCTCCTATCTGGTGATGAGGTATTCCCGCGACGGTTTCTCGTATATTCCCGGTTCCGGTCTACCCTCTCTCTTTCACGGTCCCCCGGTGAAGCAGATCTTGGTCGTCTGGTTTGGCCGAAGCTGTCTCTTCTGCGAATAGGAGATCGTGATCGAGAATAAGGTGATCTATCTCTTCGTCTTTCTGGTCTGCTGCTTCTGTGACTTCTATTTCCACTTTCTTCACGTCTTCGGCGCTTGCGTCGGCGCTCATCATCTGAATCATCGTGGTGTCTGTGACGATGTTTGCGGTGTTTCTTTTCCTTAACTGAGCCGTCTTCCCCCGCAGCAATTGCTAGTAATTGTCGCCTTTTAATGGGATCGTTCATCATAGCCTCATAGGCAGCTTGTTCTTGCTTCTTAATCGCTAGCATTGGATCTTCGCGAATTTTCGATGCCGTATCTCTGACAGTATTGGCATGTTGAAGAGCCATAAAACTGTCTTCTGATGCCTGCTTTTCCAACTTCTTATGCTCGGTACCCTTGATCAAGCCATCGATTCTTCGCTTTCCTAATAGATACCCCTCCATTTCTTCTGTTGTTCCTGCCTGGCCACTCGACGGCCCTTGGTACATCCAATCTACACGATCTACGCGCTTTCGGCTCCCAGCAGCCTCAAGCTTGGCTTGGATTTCCTCCTTAGCCCTCTCCTCCTTAAGCTCCTTGATGCGCTGGTCTGTTCTCTTTCTTTCATCCAGCGCCTTCTGTTCCTCTTCCCAGACTCGCCTCTGATTGCTCATGAGAACGGGGTGCCATGACTTCTTCAAATTCAAATCGCCACCCATTTTGACAGTTGTCGTTGACTCTGGATAACCGCAAAATTTTTGGTGGATCTTGTTTGTCACTTATCGTAGATTGATCGTGGTTTTCGAGGCGCTGGAAGAGCCCTGTTGTACAAGATGTAAAATGCAGTAAATATTGTTTGTTTATTGCGGTATAGAGGTTCGCAAGGCGGCGAGTTTTCCAGGCTGCGAAGACGCTAATTTTTGACGCTAAACAGCAACCAATAGACAGCTGCCGTTGAAGCTCCAGGCAAACGCAGCCTTGGAATAATCAACCTCACCCCAAAATCAACATTGAACATCCTACGTTTGTTCTCCGCAAATAAGAACACCTCAACTCCAGAAATTGTTGAAGAGTGTACATCTAGGACCTCATTTATTTTGCGCATTAACTTACACAATGTCTGACGATGAGGATTTTATGCAAGATTCCGACCAAGACGGGTACGTGAAGCTCCACCAACCTTTCGAGTATTGCTGATAGTTTAGGTACGATTTCGAATATGAGGAAGATGATGATGAGGAAGGTGGTGATGTCGATATTGAGAACAAATACTACAATGCGAAGCAAATGAAGGCTACTGACCCTGAAGCCGCAATCGAAGAGTTTCTGGGAGTTCCCGCATTAGAATCGGAGAAGGGCGACTGGGGATTTAAAGGTTTGAAGCAGGCTATCAAGCTTGAATTTAAACTTGGTCAATATGAGAGAGTATTTCTAGCTTTTCTGATTACCTCCACATTGTACTGACCTCCAAACCAGGCAGTGGAGCACTACACCGAACTCTTAACCTATGTCAAAAATGCAGTCACACGAAATTACTCCGAAAAGTCTATCAACAACATCCTAGACTATATCGAGAAGGGCTCAGAGGACGAGGCGGCAAGTCGTTGCATGGAGGAGTTCTATTCACAAACTCTTCAATCCTTCCAAAGCACAAATAACGAACGATTATGGCTGAAGACCAACATCAAGCTATCAAAGCTCTTTTTAGATCGTAAGGACTATGCTGCAGTCACAAAGAAGATTAAGGAGTTACACAAAGCATGTGAGCGAGAAGACGGTTCGGACGACCCTAGCAAAGGAACATACTCGCTCGAAATTTACGCCTTAGAGATCCAAATGTATGCCGAGATGAAGAACAACAAAGTTCTAAAAAGACTCTACGAACGTGCTCTGAAGGTCAGATCAGCTGTACCGCATCCAAAAATCATGGGAATCATTCGAGAATGTGGTGGCAAGATGCACATGAGTGAAGAAAACTGGAAGGACGCCCAGAGTGACTTTTTCGAATCGTTCCGAAACTACGACGAAGCTGGTTCGCTACAAAGAATACAGGTCCTTAAGTACTTGGTCTTGACTACTATGCTGATGAAGTCAGATATCAATCCTTTTGAATCTCAGGAAACAAAACCCTACAAGAATGACCCTCGAATTGCAGCAATGACCGACCTTGTGGATGCTTATCAAAGAGATGATATTCATCAGTATGAGA
Organism: Tricladium varicosporioides; assembly: GCA_021365295.1. NCBI lineage: Eukaryota > Fungi > Ascomycota > Leotiomycetes > Helotiales > Tricladiaceae > Tricladium > Tricladium varicosporioides. The sequence goes on from JAJTIW010000002.1 coordinate 2,297,904, forward strand.
ATGTTCTCAAGAACAACAGAGATCTGATGTCAGATACATTTATCGCAGAGAATATCGACGAAGTTACCCGCAACATGCGTACCAAAGCTGTACAAAAGTTGATCGCACCCTACACTCGCTTCAACCTCGCATTCATTGGCAAAGCCCTCAAGATTCCCGTTTCGGAAGTCCAAGATATCATTAGTTTCCTAATCGTGGATAAGAAGGTAAAAGGCAAGATCAATCAACAAGACGGTACTGTCGAGATTGAAGATAACAGCGATGCCGAACGTCTTCAAGCAATGCAGCAGTGGACATCGGCAATTGGCTCCTTGTATCAAACAGTGTTTGCCGATGGTGATGGTTTCAAGACCTCAGAAGTTTCGCAAATGACCGACGACATCAACAGCATGATGATGATAGGTGGAAGCTCTGGCATTTCTGTTGGCTCGAAGGGAACTGGCAACTGGGGTCTACGAGGAGGGGGCAAGAAGCCTGGAAAGAAAGGTGGATTGCAGAATATGTCTGCTATACTTGGGTGAGCTCTCTCTTTACGATAGAGTAAAGGAAGCTCAGTGGCGGGATATGTCCATGGCACTTATGAAGATATGGTCACACGCAGCAATGTATCATGAATGATTGATGGGTTGGGGCCAACGTTAGCGATGCGATATCGCCGTAGGTGCATGTCATGCATCGGAGAAGAGATGAAGATGGCATTCGCTATTGGGTTATGAGGGCTGCGCACATTTAAGTGCAGCATGTATATTCTCACCTCGCAGCAGACGAATGAGATCACTGATATTAGCATGGCGTTAATTGGAATGATATGATTCTGCAAAATAAAAAGCCCATCCATGAACTCCGATATCCCCCGTGGCGAAGCAGAATTGAACATGTCTCCTCTGCTGGCTATGAAGTATTTGCGAGGTAGGTCCGACTTTGATTGATGAACAGAAAGAAACGAAACTTGGTAGCCTGCTCTGCTCGACATAGGCTGCTGACTCTTGTTTGTGGGTGTAACGGGGAGTATGCAGCAGGCAAGATATGTTCTTCGCTTCAGCAGACTCCCGTCTCGCGTAGAGTACCAGGCAGGCTGGTGGTCGGAATGGCTGCAGAGCAGAGGTTTGATGTTACTAACAAAAAATATCCACGTATGGCAAAGATATAGCGGCTCGAATGGCCTAATGTTTTGTTGTACTTCCTGCAGAGATGCACCAGGCTGTGCTTCGTCAGTGAGATCAGGAAGGGTGCTGCACCAAACATTGCACCACCGCACCGTGGACGGGAGCGGGTAGCTGCAAGCCCTGCGGAGCAGAGGGACCAAAGTCAACCATCCTGGGGGCAGTCTCGCCCCTACAGCTTTCCTTGCCCTTTCACGAGCTTTTATTTGCCCTGCACTGCCAGCGCGCCGCAGGCTTCCCGGCCCGGCTAAGGATGCAACTCACTTAGCCAATGGCAGGTGGCCAGTATGGAGGGGGCGGCAAGGATTCGCAGTGTCGAGGACTGGGGTTGCTGGAGAGGATGGGGACGAATTTTTTTCATGTCGTTTCTGAAGTGCGCTTTTATGAGAACTGAGAGAACTACAACCACTGAGGATGAGGGGAAAGAAGGGAACCGAGCACAGAATTTCCCTCCTACGGTAGATCAATGTAGAGTAGAAGAGGGGAAGCTCTTATTGCTACATGCAGCCATCCGCTGCTTCTACGGAGTGATGAGTGAGAGTACATAGTCATCAATATAGCAGAGGTATCTACGAGGCAGCCTGGATCTTGGATTTTGAGGGACCAGCACAGCATCTGCTGGACCGTCCACGCCATCCTTTCGCAGCACTCTGGGTCCAATCCATGGCCTAAAACAAACGCAGAGTTACATCCTGGGGCCGAAGAGGGATCAATGGGTGGTAGGTCAGCTTGCCAATGTGATGCATCGATGCGCCATGCAGCAATTGGGAAGTCGTCACTGGAAAATCTTGGGGAAACAGACGCCTTAAACGCGCGGCAAGGCCAGCATTCCAGCTCAATGGACGACCACAACCTGTTCATTGGACGAAGCATCTAGAGCTAAGAGGTGACGAATAGTAAAGGCGTGCTTGGATAGGATGGTCGGATTGTCGTGGACTTTTCTGTGTGTCTGCGAGTCCCCTGTGAGAAGTAAATCCGAGGGGCTTGAGCTCTTGATCAGGTCCACAGAAGCTGGGGCAGCCCGTTGGCCTGAGGGCGATTTGAAATCTGGGGGCATTGTCCGTGCCTGCTCCCGTAGATGTCAGGTTGTCTGCAACTCTGCGTGCTGTTCCTGCTCCTTTGGTCCTCTCCTTTTGTCTCATCTTTTCCTGAAGCGACCAGACAGCCATTGTATCTCGAGGAAAGTTAACGCACGCCAGCAGTCGACGGCAGGGCTCGAGTTGATCGTTCCCGTGCTTGCCTGTTCCCATACTTCCCATAGACCTTCCTCTGCGCCGTGCAGCGGGGAGAGACCGGAAAGAAATTCCCTTGCCATTTCGTTCTTGGGCCCCAGGTCGCCTGGCGATCCCCCATCCCCCATCCCTCTTGGGAGTTAGATATTGGGAGTACATGTACCGTCAGATACCGGTTTCTGTACCTGTACTCTTCCTATCCAGACTTCGTTCTCCATTTTCACCCACTTTCTTCAACCACCTTCACGGGTCACTACAGAGCCGCCGTGCCGCAATCAGATAGTGACATCCGATAACCAGCACCAGAGTTCAGCAGAAGATCGAGTGTCTGCTCACCCACGGCACCGCGCAGCAAGAACTGGGCAACTCCCGGGCCTATAACGCCAACGGCGACAGCGACCACGGACACAAAGTGAGGAGACGAGCAGAGCAGGCCACACTTGCAACTCTGCAGAGCGTCTGCTGCTTGTTGTTGCTTTCTGGCTGAATATTTCCTGCGCGATTCGCCGATGTACCGACAACGTCCAGCAATCAACCACGCACCTCACGAGTCAAGGGCCAGTCTATAGCTGCCGCGGAGGCTGCACTTGCAACAGGGCCACCAAAGCTTAAACAAATCGCCGGCGGAAACATCAGGAAAGCTTCGAATATCTAGCTGCTGTCGACCAGAAGTGTGCGAGGTGTTGACCGCAAGAAAAGATCTTCCTAGAATCCTCAATTGTTGTTGGCTAGACGTTTGTTTTTCCTGTCTACGGGTGTTCGGTGTCGCACGAAATAGACGAAGGCCTGGCTCCACGAAATCTCAGCGCTGCATCGTACCTGCCGTGCAGTAAACTCCGTCCGTACTGCTCTAGTACCAAAGTCGCCGCGACACCGCGACACTGCGAAGCCGCTCGTAGAGGCAGCGACGACCCTTTTACTCAGGTCGTAGGTCGCAAGCAGAAGGGCAAACGGGATGTTCCAACCACAAGCAACACCATATTCGCCTTTTTCGCCGTATGGCATGACCGCACCAGTTAGCAACTTCCCCGGCTTTCAACCGTCAAACCTCGATAGTGGTCCAACAGTGTTTCGGGACCCTCCCATCTTCGCTTCCACCAGCAGTGGGAACTTCATCACCAACAACATCAACTACACACTTCCGCCGCAGACGAAGATGGCGAGCCACGGCATAAGCAATGAGATAGAAGCCCAGGAGGCGCTGGCTCGGGATTTCCAGCCGGCTCTGGAGGTATGCTAAAGTAACCCGAATTAAAGGCCCCCAAAACTGATCAGTTAGGGTCCGTTAGTAGGAGACAAGAAGAGCAGCCTTGCCATAACGGAGGAATATGCAAAGGCAGACCCAGTATACGTCGCGAAGACCTCTGTATGCTTACTTCCTACAACGTTCAATCCTCTGCTAATTATCTACTAGCACTTGCCACAGAGGTATTCGCATTACAGGCCGATTCTGGGGGATGGAAATTGCGGATGGCGGGGTAGGTCTTACCCCACAGCGTCGACGATGCGTTCTTCTACGATTTCCGTCGTAGTCCTCAGCTCCTATAGTACATCTTGTCACACAATCGCTAATCTAATGCAGCGGCTGGATTCTCATATTTCGAGACATTATTGCGACTGCGGAATAGAGGCCAAATCGAGGAAGAGCTTGCTCGCATGACATCGCTCGATAACTTCCTTACTACGGTTGGGGGATTTGAGGCGTGGGTATTCGAAGACATGGCGGAAGAAACTACCAACCTTCTGAGAGACTTAGCGGAGTTAGTGGAGCCTTCACCTCGAGATGCAACGGCCTTGCTCCAGCAACGATTCAACGACCCACAGGTGTCGAACGCGATTGTCTACCACCTCCGACTTCTAGCAAGCTCATGGCTACAGGGTAGCCCAGAGGTGTATCAGGGCTTCATACCAGATGACCTTGGGGTCGTTGGCTACAGGAAAAATATCTTGGAACCTGTAGATCAAGAGATTGATCACCTGGGCATGACTCTTCTCATCGACGTTCTGCTGAAACCAATTGGTTTTGCCGTCGAAATTGTGTATCTGGACAGAAGTGAAGGCACACAAGCAAACAGTCATGTAATACAGGCTCAAGATGCTAATGGTGTGCCCACGAATCCTGGAGGCCCCATGATTCACCTGTTGTACAGACCAAGCCATTACGATATTCTGTACAAGGATGGGCCAGCCATACCCCTCCAAGCACTCGGCGAGGTTACACGGAACCCGAATATTCAGGTCAACCGAGCGGTTAACATTGCGCATCAGCACTCTATCCAGAGCACTCCCATGGGCACCGATTATTCCCAACTCGATCTTACCACACTTCTTACCATCCCTGTTTTCGGTGTGCCACAACCATCTCACCACGGGTTCCCTTCTCAGTATCAGCCTGCAGTTGATCAAGCCTATGCACCATCTCCAATAAATTCCATCTCACCAATTTCACCTGGGGCTTCAGCAGCAACGACACCCTCAAGCACGACTTTACAGCCTTCGTTCTCAACCCAGCCGCCACAGCCACCTGCTCTCACATCACCGACATTGACTTCTCCCCATTCGTCTTTTCCACCAAACACTTCCCTCCCAATACATGCCTCGCCACATCGTCCATCGTTATCAACCCAATCACCTCTATGTTCCGATTTAACATCACCAAATTCCGCTGGAAGTGTTTTCCGTCCAAGTCAGTATGAGCTGCAAGCAGATTGGGCACAGACAGGGCCAGATCAATTTGTGACTACGACTTTTCGCAACAGTCACTACAATACGGCTCACTACAACAACCCAAACTTCCAGCCGGAAGAATGGGACCCAAAAGCCGAGGAACAACATTCAAGAAAAAGATCTAGTTGATCAAAAGACAGGAGAATATTTGTTCGTTGGAAAATCTGGGGTTGAGGGTAGCGATGTCTGACAAGTTATGAAAGAGGTTTGCATCTCGAGAACGACATTTAAAAATTCACCGGTGGATAATGTATGGGAGGGATTCGGAGAACAGAACCATACTGTGGGACACCATGCGTGAAGATACATCACATAAGAGGAACACGGACGCGACGGAACGACACGAAATGATCATCATGAACCGAAAGTTAGCGGCGAGCGAGGGAGCGATCGAATCGAAAATACCTTCAATGGCGTTGTTTATTGTGCTTTTCAGCCTGGTCTCTAATTTGCTCTGATTTGATTTTGATTTGCGATTCTTGCTTGGTTGTATGCGCGATTTATTTGCATGATACTCCCTACAGACCGAAGAACTCCACTAATGACCGATAAATTGCTCGAAATTTTCTTTTATACTTTTATTATATACTTGTCTTGTCTCAAGATCTTTTCATTATTCTTGCGCTCATCAAATTTCTCTCGAGTTATCTCTGCCGTACGTCATTATATTGTCATTGTCTATCCAGTAGTGCCTGTTGCGTATTGTACGGTGCTTGCCAGGCGTTTTTGATCACTGGGATTCTAAATCCGGAACGAAAAATTTGGAAATTCCATTGCGAATACTAGTTGGTGGTGTTGAAGCATTTTGATTGCTGGGCTAGGTTTGGTGGCCGCTTGCTTTTTGCATGCATTGGTTACGTCGAGGCGAGATATCCTCACATACACGAAAGAGGAAAGGAGCTGGCAGTTTGACCAGCAATCATACCTGAAGGCTAAGGGGGAACTCTAAAGTTGGAGGGGATGTTTGATTGATGTGGGGGATATGTAGTGGCTTGTTAGTAGTTGTTTGGGGGTGGAAATACTATAGTAAAATGAATAAACCCTTTGGTGGTGTGCTGGGTTAACAGTACCAGGCTAACCTACCGTTATTTTTAAACTAATTTATTTCGGGTATCGTTTGAATCTTCTGACATGATGCTGTGGTGATGATGTTGTGAAATTTCTTGATCTCGGCCTCAATTATTTGAGTTGTTCCCTAGCTAAGGAATTGTCTCGACTTCTTTAAACTTAGTACTTTAATCACCACCATAGTACGGCCTAACCTCAATGCAAGTGCTATAGTACCTGGTCCGGATCTTATGTAGGCTCCTACAAAAATGAACGTACTAATGTTGCTGGAAAGATGTACAATGGATATTTTTCGTGCGCACTGAACTCGATTTTGAGGATTCAGTAGGAATGAGATAGTTTTGGATCGAAATCCCTCAATGCTATATCCTAGATACTTCACCAGGATTAGTAAACTCCTAGCTTGGGTAGGAGATGTTGTCGATGTCTAGCGGAGGATACAGCGCTGAAGGCTACCTCTCTGGCTTTGTAGTCGAGTGTTAAGGGGAGTCCACGGGGTGTGATTATTGTTGGAAATTTCATGTCGCTTGTCGCCATTGATGATTCCCAGATTCGAATGATTCCGACTCTTTCTCATGTGTAGTTGAGAGGAAGACCGTCAAAGCATCAGTCAACATCTTCTAAATTCAACTCCTGCTGTCTCTTCAAACTCTCAAACCACTCTCTTCCCTCCACCCCAATCTCCTCTCCCAACTCCTTTCCCAGCTCCTCTAGACAAACCCAATTCACCCAAGCCTCCTCACCCCACAACTTCTCCACGAAAGTCTCCCCCCACTGCCCCGCAGCATTCATCATTGCGATCTCTTTCCCACGATTTCCCAACATCCTTTTGTCTTCATTCCCCATATCGCCCTGCACCTTTACCAAGCTAGTAACTCCCCGCCCCTCAATCCCACAGGCAACAATTCGTTCAAACCACCTCAAATCCGTATACAAATTTAGCCCCAGTCCAAAACTACTAATGTGCCTCCGCAAATGAACACCCAACGCGGCAATCTTCTCTTCTTTCTCCCCAGTCTTTCCGCCTTCGCGTGGGTTCACCCACACGCCCGGGTTCGAGGTTGTGAATGAAGGGATCTTGTACGTGGATAGGAGGGACATGGTGGTTTTCTCTAGGGCGCACACATAGTCCCTTACCCCCAATCCCTGGGGAAACCTCGGCGTGTGGATAGATTTTAGGTCGATGATGGGGTAAACAACCAACTGTCCTGGTCCATGAAAGGTCGTCAACCCTCCTCTACTTGTTGCGACCACCTCTGCCTCTTCAACCTTCTCCCTCCCTTCATATTTCAACTGTGTACTTAGTGGTTCGCGGAGAGTCTTTAGAGTAGAAGGTGGGAGTAGGGAGGGAGGGGATCGGCGACCAAAGGTGTAGACTGGAGTGGGGCTGAAGGTTAGGAGGTAGGGTGGTGGCTCAGGAATGGTCGAGGGAGATGCTTTGTATTTTAGGTGCTGGGTGACGAGAAGGGATTGGAGGGCTTGAGCGGTTGAGAAGGGGGTTGTGCCTGGGAGGTGGATATGCTTTATAATGGTGGGCATTGGATTGTGTGGAGAGATAGAGTGAGAGAGGTAGGAGTGGTGAAGAGAGAATGCAACGACGAGGCTGTGGATGGGGAAATTTGTGCGAGGCTGGGAGATGTGCGTTGAAGGTGACGTAGGTCGCCGTAGGGAGATCAAATGCCCCTTTCCCAATGGCGATTTCATATCTGGATTTTCTAAAATCATAGAAAATTTCATTTTAGATTCGTATCTCTCTCTCACTTTGGTTTACGGGTGTTATTCTAAGGGGATTATAGGATAAGGCTTAATACTAACTCGAAAGGAATTCAACTGCAGTCACAAGACTAATGGGATTTCCCTCGAACGGGATTTTGAATCGCTTACTAGAGCAGAGCTATTAAAATGATTGATATTGTCTGATATATCTCTGAGCATGTTGAAGTGTTCTCTACTGACGCATTTCTAGATTTGACTTATATTTGCATTATATTCGTATATTATAGACATTAAGTATTTCCGGATGGCGAGCGAGTCCTCACAACCTTCAAAACTCCTGACAATATGATACAATTTCTTCAATATCGTTCTCAACAATCTGAAGATCCAATCAGGTTCCAATTCTCAAAGCGAACAGTCGTTCGTGCTTATTGACCATGGGTATTCATATCATTACTCCCCCCTACACCTCCCTCGACATTCTCTCGAAGCTGCTTCTCCTACACAATCATTATTCGAATATTCTTCTAGTATAGGAGCAGCTTAGGCGTACTCGTCCTTGACTCGGCGTTGGCTCTCATTGTCAATGAATGAACCAGCGCGACGGCTTCGTTGACGACGGAAGAAACCGAGGTTTCCACCACCTGTTGCACCGGTGGAGCGCGCCGTAGCTGTGCTTCTTCTCTTGTTTTCTTTTCGGCCGCCGGCACCACATCCAAGGAAAAGGAAGATGGTTGCGAGGAACATGCAGGCCCAGGCGGCCCAGGTGAAGCCAAAGGCGTACCTGCCAATCGAGGCGGATTGGCCGTTGGCGCGGAAGCTATTGCGGGCTTTAACAAAGGTAACACTACGATATGTTAGTTGCACATTTTCCAATTAGATTTCTTCTTCTTACGTCATGAGAGAAGCTGCGAGAGTCATCCAGAAAAGAGCGTTTGCGACGAAGAACCCAGAGATTCCAGACGCAAGACGACTGCAGGGGGCGAGTACTGATGTAAAAAAGCTCAGAACATTCGTCACAAGAGCAATGAGATAGAAAACCCATCCGAATCGCCACATATAGTAGTAGTATTTGCTGGTGGTATTTTTATAATGGGAGCTACCAAGCATCAGCAATCATTCTCGATGACAATCGAGTTAGAGCATACCCAACAAGGTCCATTGGAGCACCAGATCCACCGCCAACCCAGGCAGATCCGAAAGGAAGATCGGGAATTGGAGAACCGCAGTTCTGATTTCCTTGCCCACAAACATAGAAGTAGGTCCATTGTGATACTGGTCTCGCACCATTGATATTCGATGTATCCGCTCGCAAGAAGTATGTCTTGTTCAATGGGGTAGTGTTCTTAACACCACTCAAAACAACGAAAAACATCAACACCAAAGACCCCGCAATCAAGATAAGAGACGCAGTCCCCATCGCACCACCTAGAGAACATCAGTTCATTGAACCTCAGGTTGACCTATCAGATGTGCGGGACAACTCACGAATTCCACCAGCCATGGCGATGATTTAATTGCTAATATTAGATGAAGAGACAGTGTTCACAAGAGAATGCTACCTTAAATGTTAGTTAACCTTTGACATTCCCAAAACTAACCATTGTCCATCAGAAACAAACTAAAAAAACAGCTTGGATCACGCAACAAACATACCTTGGCGTTTCGCTCGTGACACACGAGGATGCGACACTGCTGATACCTAGTCAAAGGCAATCAATTATCGAGACGAGTAGCAGAACAGAAGAACGGCTACTGATGCGTCGGAGGTTTGGGTTGAGGCTATTAAAGCTGATTATCTGGACAGGAAGTAGTGTGTGTCCTAGCTAGTTGGCAATGGCTTTATCATCTATGAGTGATGCCAACGATGACGATTCGTTTCGGCTGTTGCGATTAGTGCTATGACGGCTTCTGGAAACCCCAGCCAGAAAACAGGGGGGTTGTGGCATGCTTGCAGAGCTTTAAACTCAATTTAGTTAAAAGCTGTAATACTTGCGCGTTGACAACCCCAGAAATGTTTGTTTTCGTCTGGAACTGGGAGCTTCGGAGGACAAAGCAGTTGTGACCCAAAGGCTTGGTTCCTGAAAACTACGTCATAACATTTTTGGTGATGTATCCAGGAACACCACGGAAGCGAAATGAGGATGGAAGATGATGAGGCTGAATATCAACGCCAAAGGATGGAGAAATAAGTTCTGATGTCGAAAACAATCCTGACATGCGTTTCAGAAGATCAAGCAATACAGTCTGAAATGTAGGGTCCAGTATCCTCAAGGATTCCATGTGAAAATCTTCTGTAATCCCAGCCTTCAAGATCATACAGGCGGTCTGCTATGATGGGAGGCCAATTCGCTCAATCAACGATTCATGATTCCCGAGCATCCCAACTTCCCTGATTTTAACTCCTGCAAACACCGGTGATCACCAGCCAGGCATGACGACGGAATACTCAGGCCGACTAAAACTCGTTATCACGCACTACACTCAAAACGTTGGTGTCACATGCTTGCAGTTTCCAGAAAATATCAAATATTTAGAGCTGCAAGCTGCTTGGGCATCAACCCTCACCCTGGTGCTGTTCGAGGCTAATTTGGTTCATGATGTGTTATTTATCAACTTGCTGGTTTCTATATTGCTTTAGTGGCTCACATCTTGCCAACGCACCGGTATTTGACGCAGGTACCTGTAATAAAACATTAGCATGAGTATATAACTGGGCTAAGTCTTCACCGCCATCTGGAAGTTCTCCGATATGCCTTCCCTTTTGTCTAGAGCTTTGATCAATTCTGCGGTGGAGAAAAGAGACCACTGACTGGAATTGTATCATTTTGTTTTTGTGCTCATCCCCAGTATCTCGGAACAATAGAATAAACGTGTAATAGATGTTGTTATTTTACCCAGAGAATCATCGATACCTTAGCACTGTTTAGGACCTATCTGGAAGCTTCGATCAGTGGTCCAGAATACTCAGGATGCCATCGATCAAGTCAACCAGCTTCTAAAATTCCCCATATGAGAAGGGTTATCTCAAGCTTCCATGGGCGTAATAAGGAGTATCTTAACCTCCCATACCGCCATTTGGTCAATCACAATCAATGTCTTCTTAGCAATCCCGGAAGCAAATTAGTATTTCGCCAAGATCAACCCTCTGCTGCGGACCAGCAAGAATTGAAACCACTGCCGTTACTGAGACCAAATCTGTGTTTATTCATATTTACTAGCGATAGTATTAATTTTGACCATTTTCAGTATCTGCATAGTTTCTGCAGCCATTGGGGTCAGCATTCGATTCAATAGTCAATATCGCAGTCAGTTCCAAAGTCAGTGCGTTGCAAGCAAAAACGCTAGACAGAGGTTGAATGCATAATGGCATTTTTAATTCAATGATACGAATCGGAGAAAATCGAGGTAAGTGAATGAGAAAGGATGGGCCTGTTCTTGTCGTTAACATGATAGTAATCGCTGTCGTTGGGATAAGGAGAGCCTACCAGACCTTTTCTCTCTCACAGTTTTGATGGAACATTGCTTTGCATTATGTGCAGGTGACCTGTTCTCTCCACCAAGTGTCTACACATATCTTAAACTCCACGAGAAGTCCTCCAATCGTCAATCTATGATTCTCCAGGATGATAATCCCTTAGATTAGAAATATATTGCAGAGATAGGAGTCCAATGGTCCACTGCAGGCTGCGGTAAGTTTCTATGTTTAACCACTAACGTGGATGCCCGCGGAGAATGGTTTGTGGCTCCCTTAGGGAGGCAGGCTTTCAGGTCTTTATGGTTGAAAAGGTAACAGCAGACGATCCGCAGAGTGGACACCGAGGCAAGGCTGAATTGCGATTCCAGGAATTTCAAAATTGGTGATTCTCTTGTGGTAGAAATTGGGACTGTGGGAAGTGCTCCAAGGCTAGGCGCAACCTTTCAAGGTAAGAAACGTGGGTAGGTATTGCTTTTGTTGAGAGCGGCAAGAGCAATGTTCGGGAGTATGACTATAGAAAGAACTCCAATGCCCTTCCACCATAATATGCATTTAGAATTGGAAATTAAGTGCTAATAGTATAGAACGCACTAACTTGTGAATACATCACATGAAAATATTCCGTTCTTTCACTTACATGAGGAAGAAAATGGTACAAAAGATCAGAAATTTCAAGATTCTCAAACCCCCAAAATTAAAACGCCATCTCGCGGAAGCACGAGAGGCTTAGAGGCGTTCAAATAAAAAGGAACAAGTTTATACTAATTTGAATCCCGCTTTTTAACGTAGCCTTGACCTCAAATTTACCCAAAGGCTTGTGTCGGAGCCAACTCATTCCCAACTCAGCCAAGAGTTAGTTTGACCTGAATGCTCTAGTCAAAACGCACACCTTTACTGTTAACTGTTAACTATGATATGTTCTTGGTAGAATTCGTGTATGTGCTGAAAAAATGTCGGTTAGGTAAGATGAGCTTGCTAAGTTAATGAGGATGAAAATGATTCACTTTTCGGTTTTGATGCAAGGTGGTGTGACAAATAACTCTTTCTTTTCCAAAGCCAAGCCAGAGCTCGGCGAAAGCTGCAGCCATAAGGCTTGCAAGTCTAAGACTATTATGCTTTTGAAAAAGAGAGAATAGTAGGATTCCTTTGAGTTGAATCTTCCGTCGTAGTATTTTCTACAGCCACAACAATTTAATTTCTCTTTCTCTTTCCTACCGTGTAGTTTACATCCACTATACTGCTTACAAAATTGGACTTTACTGGTTGCGTTTTATTGCTAGAAATCTACACAGCATGGAATGAGCGAGCGGCTTTACCATCCAACAGGACTCCAAACTCTATACACTTTAATATCCATCGAAAAAACTCTCCCCCATGACAGCCAAATCATGCCATCTTTACCCTAATATAGGTTATTTTTAAATTCTACTGTGCTGAAACAGTCTTAAAATACGTCTTCGAAGTGATGAAATCTTTCGCCTGGTCAGTGAATAGGGGTTGGGCCGAATTGATACTTCTTTGTCCATTATTGGTATTTGACACTACTCTAGTGTACCAATATGAAATCTGTCTAAGTTTGAAATAGCTCTACCGATCTGCGCCTTGTAGTCTACCAACCACAAACCTCAATAACAAGAGCAAATCCCCGATTCGGTACACACCCACAGCCTCACAACTTCTCCCTCCCCACACTCTCGTTATCTGCCATCTGCCCTCTCCAAACTTTCAACCTCCCAGCACTCTCCCTCATTCCTCTTACAACCTGTTCCCTCGTCAAGTCTGTCAAACTCCCAATATCAACCTCCCTCTCCTTCCCATCAACCCCAAACATCATCCCGCCACCCACAAACCTTCCCTTTAGCATGTCCCTAACCGCTTTCCCCCACAACTCAACAGCCCTAACCCCCTGCTCCCAATCCTCAAACTGGTGAAAAAGATGCGGCATGCCTTCCATCTCCACATACCCCGTCCTCACTCCCTGCCCTTTCAGATCCCTCGCGACCATCTTAACACTATCCACCTCCATCTCTCCACCACCAGTACAAAACCATACATCTGTCCCCTTCTCCCCAGCCATACCCTTCCACTTCTCAGGCGGGGCGCTAACTTGGCTCACTAACGGATGTGGTAGCATTCTAGCCGTACAGTAGAAATGCTCTCGTGGTGGATTGGAAGGCCAGATAGACTGAACCGGATACCCAGGCCGCATGATAGGGTGATCCGTTTCAAAGAAGTCGGTCGGAGCATTGTTAACCCAACTTGGGATACCGAACGCATGATCGAAGGCGGGAGAGACATACGCTACTCCCCTTGGTACTTTCAGCTCTATTTCCTCTCCATTGAAATATATTGTTTTCGGGTGGCTACGCTTTCCCGGAGTTTGATTAAAGGATAATATTGCCAGAATTACAGAGGTGGCTATTGAGGCGCCGGCCGAATCGCCTGCGAATATGATCTTTTCGGGTGGGATGGGGGCGTGGATGGACCCAGGGGGAGGGTGTATTAGTGACTGAAATAATTTAGCATGTGGGGAATACTCGAGTTGACTTGCCCGTGTAGATCCGGTGGAAGATGTGTTTGAAACATGGTTGGCTTACAAGATAGGCATAGAAAACATCTAGAAGAGCAGCGGGAAAGGGATTTTGAGGCGAGACACGATATTTCGGAACGAAGACACGTGTGTTGGTAAGTTTGGACAGTTGTGCACAGAGGTTACGGTTCGTGGCTGGGCCGTTGGTTCTGTGAAGTATGAGTTAGTGATTGAGTTCGGGCATGTAACAGGCGAAAGTTTAGATGGGGAAAGCGCTGAATCGAAGAATTCCCGGATTTAATGATAGCTTGCTTTGAGGGTTGGGGTTCTAGCCGTGAAGCTTTGAACTTTTAGACGAATTTATATCCTTAATATGTGCCGTTTTACTAGTGCAGAGTTCATATTCATTTTGAAGAACATACGGGAGATGACTTTACCAACTTCTTTGAGCAACCCCTCCACATCTAGGACCAGTTCCTCCTGACCCAAATTAGGAAGAATAAAATCAGCTCACTTACAGAAACGCTCCGCCATAAACAAATAACACCGCCCCATCCCCCTCCACATCACCCCTCAATTTTTCATACCTCTCCCCTTCACTCCCCTCCTCTTTCATTCCCGGTTGCCACTCCTTTCTCCACGCAATCCAATGCCCCTCGAGTTTCATCATCTGAGGAACCTTGAAAGCGCCCTTATCGGTCCCATCTCCTAGCTCCTGAATAGCGCCTAATATAACATCTAACAAGTCGTTTTCCTTTGGAGCTGGAAAGTTTACTCGGGATACCCAGACGGGACCTGTGGCTGGAGGATCAGCACCGGTGGTGATTTGGCGCTCACGGATGGTGTATTTTTTAGTGAGACCAGCGAAAGCCGTGCGAATTTTGTCAGTCCGGGATTGGATTTGAGCACGGTTTGGGAGGATGGGTTTTTTGGGTTGAATTCTGGGTGTGTTCATTTTGAGGAGCTACGAAAGAAATGGGTTTTATCGTCTCTCTAGATGTAAGGCGGAAAGAGAGCAAAGTTCAAACTCAGAGAAGGTGCAATCAAATTTCAGAGTGGTCTACGTCTTAGGAAGGAGGAGGTGAGGTTATCGAAGAGGAGAGTTTGGTTTTAAGTCTCACTGCATAGTTCGCTAGTAGTTGTAGTATTGATTGGATACAGAGTACGACAGCAGTAGTCCTCCGCTATGTACGTAGTGACATGTTCCCAAGTTTGTAGCAAGTATTCGGCCCAACAGAGCATAGAGAAAGATTATGTTATCAAGTTGCTAGGGTTGAGGTCCCGATGGCTCCTTATTCCTTGCAGTTACAAGACCAGCACTTGGCAAGGAGAAAGTAAGCCTGTGGAGATCAAGATAAGGAGAAAATTTAACTTGTCCTGGTAAATCTGGCCTTAGCATGCGAGATAAAGAGGATGATTGGTGACATGTTGATTAAAGGGAAGAACTCTGCTGACGCCAAGGATAGAAGCGATTTCAAGTCTTATTTCCATACAAGTCCCAATTAGATGAATTTGCCAAACTCTAGGAATGGCAGCGAATTTCATAGTGAGATCTTGAGAAGTACTCTATGAGCCGGGCTAGCTTCATTGGTGTTGGGTTTTGGTTTTCTTCAGAAGGGCGCCTCTTTATAGGGGTGGGACAGCTGCCATTGATACCCTTAATTATTATCACTGTAGCAAAAACTTCGCGATTGTGAAAAGAATCTATTATTCTACAAGGAGGCCCTCATCTCTACCACGTTTGTATTCAATGGGGTATACATGTCGATCCTGAGTTTAGTAAGCGGGAAAGGAAGAATTGTAGCTTGCACTTTTGAAAATATAGCGGTTGTGATGAGCACACACCACGTTTTTTTTATTTTGTCCTTACTCAAGGAGATGATAAATTAGGGGAAACCTAGACCCGGCACATACCGCTCGAATAAAGGCAAAAGTCCCAAATTGTTAGGACTCGAGAATTAGCAGTCGTATCATGACCATTGCGTGGCCTATATGGCTTTGATAATCAGACGACTGCACTGCCACAACGTCGTCCATCATATATTAAGTGCATCATCAAGGACTTTGTCGACTTCGCCATAGAACAAATAATAGAGGCAACATAGAAACGAAGAAATCTCTATTTTGAGGGTTCTCGGTGGCTCAGAGAGCAGAGATCCAGGACAGAGTCGTTCTCCTGATAATTGCTTGACATTTATGCATTTGAAAACATCAAACATGATATTCGCGGACATCTAGCGACACTGCCACAAACCTCAATTGTAATCATGAAGTCGAAATTGTAGACACCTTCCCCCCTGTGCCCAGAATATATGAGTTCGTACGCTATCGATTCCGAGTGGCAAATTCTCCACAGAAGGTTTCTGAATTCCTGTGCCGCGCCATCTAGATTTCGCCAATCTTTCAGGTTGTGGATGGATCGCAAGTGCCAGATGTGCCGCAGTTGATGCTGATATTCTGGAACTTGCAGTATCTTACTTCGTATTTGTCTGTCTGACAGCCCGCAGCATTTGTGGACACGTAGGAGATCAAGAATTCGTGGTCGTAGTCGTGTGCCATCGTGCTGATGTTCCTGAGTGTTGATGTCCACAGTAGAAATTTTCGCCCTCTCATGCTTCACCACAACACCATGAGACCCGAAGCCGGCTCTGTCTGCGTCGGCGATCACCCATTTTGGGGGTGTCAGTCAGCGCCACCCAAGCCGAACAAGCCACTCTGAATCCCAGCGTGCATAAATTCTGGCGCTTCGTATTTCTCGAAGGCTAGGAGAAGCTGATGGAGCGGCTGTGGCCTGTTCCAATAATTCCTGGAGCTGAAATAATACTGTGTAATGTATCCCCGACGAAATCAATCTTGTGAGAGCTGGAAGAATCGTGTTGATTTGTATTCAATATATTCAATATATTTTGGAGAAGTGCATTGTTACAGAACAACTGGATTTCTAAAGTGGACTTTTTTATTAAACCGAGTCTAGCATTGAAAGATCCTAGCCTCCACGTGCTAGTTTAACTACTCATCTCGGCAACCCCCCCGCGAAAGGTCTCCCGTCACTCTCTCGACGTCGGATCTCTTCCTTGCTCTAGCACCTTCAACATCCATTTTCTTCTTACTCTTGCGCCGACAAACATACATTCGATCTGCGAAGACATCATACGCTCCTTACCACTGACAATTGCATCGATTTTGCGGCCCGTTTCTCTCCTTTAGCCAACCATCTACCACGACCCCCTGTGACTCCCGAAGCCCGAATAAATACATTCATCATGCCGTGCGGATTAGGAGGAAAAGAAGCCACCCAGAGAAAGCTGGTATTATTGTATGTTCATGTGCACGAGAATGCGATTTATGGAATTGCATTTTTAAAGAGACAAGATGCCTTCGTGGAAGAATGCTGACGCAATAATACAGAGGAGATGGTGCATGTGGCAAGACGAGTTTATTGAACGTTTTCACCAGAGGGTATGTCCAATATGACTCTGCTTCGATGTGAATCAAATGTCTTACAATTCTGCGCATAGTTATTTCCCAACAGTCTATGAACCAACTGTTTTTGAGAACTATGTACACGGTAAGTTACCATACTTTGCCAGTCTTGGAAGCCTCCATTGGCAGACCACAAAAAGCGAGGTGGAATCAGCTGCTGATGATACGGTTTTATAGATATCTTTGTCGATAGCGTGCATATCGAACTTTCGCTTTGGGATACCGCTGGACAAGAAGAATTCGATCGATTACGCTCTCTATCATACGATGACACCCACGCTATTATGCTCTGCTTTTCTGTAGATTCAAAAGACTCCCTGGAAAATGTCGAATCAAAATGGGTGGGTGAAATCGCTGAGAACTGCCAAGGCGTCAAGCTTGTTTTAGTTGCCTTGAAGTGCGATCTACGAGAACAGGGCGCGGACGAGGATGGAGAAGCGGCGGAAGGTGCCAGTGGTGCCACCAAAGAAAAGAAGGACATGATCAACTATGACCAAGGTCTTGAGGTTGCGAGACGGATAGGGGCTCTGCGATACCTAGAATGTTCCGCCATGCGAAATCGAGGCGTCAACGAAGCGTTTACGGAGGCTGCCCGAGTTGCACTCAGTGTGAAACCAAATGGAGAGAAGGACGGCTCGAAATGCTGTGTTATGTGACGTGTCTTTAGGAGTGTAAAAGGGTTTGATACCTTGGGTTTGGCGTTGAAGGTTGATTGAGCGTCTTCTTCACTGTTTTGTGATTGCACAAGTACATACTTTAAAATTCGGTTTTGGGCGGATGACCGTGCCTTTGGCGATTTGGTATCCTGCGAAAAGAAAGATCTCGAAAGAAAACGCAATTACGACGATCCGATCTCACGCGCGCCATCAATCAATTCAACTTCTTTTCTGACAGCCACTTCATACCCTTTTCTGGCAGTACGATTTTTCGGATCATATTTTACGTCTTCGATCCTGGCGTTCCGCATAATGGTGGTCACCTTATCAATTTATTTGCACCTCAATTCCTTCATCTTCGACTTTTCAATTCTTGCACATATATATTTCGATTTGAGGGCATATGGGGATGAGGGGCGTCTGGATATACTAAGTATTGTTGATAAGAGGAAACTGCTTTCATCTGACCGCTTTGTGGTGGACGAGGAATAGCTTGTCCATAATGGGAAGAACAAATATTGAAATCAAAGATCATACTTTCTATTAAGTAGAACCTCGGTCATGCCGTCTTATGTCACTATCCCCCTTGTTGCGCAATGGCTTTCGCAGCTGAAAACCCAAGGTTTAGCAAGGGCCTAATTTACCATCCCCACTTTTCAAGCTACGTTGAATTATTTCAAATTTGAGTCACTATATGGTCTAATCCACTATACTAACCAAGTCCATCGTTCAGCTCGTTCCCGGGAGCCAGATAACTCTAAATAGGTGCTCTTTAGTACATGCGGGGTAAATACCCACTAACTAGTTCTAGGGTCTCAGTTTCTCAGCTACCCTATCACTTTGAACTCAAATCCTACTCGTACAGTCTTTTCATTTTGCTATGCTAAACTATAAATCTACTAGTTTGATCTTCAGTCAGGCTTTAACCGAAAACTTTCTAGAAGTAGGAAAGAAGAAAAAGAATTGTAACTACAGTGGATATGAAACCGTTTAAGATTTATCTACCGGGTGAGAAATGAGAGAGACTAAGGAAGAGAGGTTCTAATTGATGGATTTGCCAAAGCATAAAATTGATAATTCTTGTTAGAAATACGGTACGCATTGGTAAGCCCCCTCTCTCGCTTCTTTCGACCCTCTCCCCTTTCCAGCCGTGTCTCATCCCTTCCCCACCTGTTCCATAATCCCCTAAGCTAACATCCCCCTGTTAGTCCAAAGTTCAAATACTTGGTAGTTCTCTGGCAATGTTCATATCTCCCAAGCTAGCGCCACAAAGAGGTAGAATTGGTCCAGTACCGGTATTTCAAAACGAAGATTGGTTTGGATGTGTAATTTTGGTGCTAGAAAGCTGAAGGAGAGGCGAGAGGGGTGCCATTGTTGTTTGTGTATGGGTGGCTTGGCAGTGTGGGTTCCTCTTGATTAGTGCTTGAACTTGGATAGGGAGGGGTGAGAGGTTAGTGAAGATAGGTGCCAATTGAGTGCCTAGTAGCTAGAAGTCACACTTATGCTCTCTCTGCTTAAGGCTAGGGATTGCAAGGTAGCTTTGATGTTGTGGCCGCGATTTTGCTGAATTAGTCTTTATTAGTGGGGTGGAGAATGCGAGTCCTCCCTCTTATTTTTGTCTTTTGAACGTGTGATGAAAATGAAAGGTGGTTAACTGATTTGAATGTATTTGTAGCAGGGGTTTGATATTAAATATTATAGGGTGACATAGCATAGGTCTCTGTTGAACTAGGAATATGATCGGTATAGTGAGCAAGTGAAATAGTGTGATCAGGGGTTGCTACACGAAGTTAACTTTAGGTGCAAGCAAATTGCGGTTTTGGAGGCTCAGGGAGTTTATATTCGAAACTGCCCCAGCGGCAAGTGCGAGCACACTCAGGGTGCGGCAAAATTGAATAATTCTGATGCCGTTTATTGTCGGATGGTGTCGCAGTGTTTAAGTGTTGCTGAGGCAAGAACTCTCGGGCCACCTAATCGCTTATTGAAAAGGGGGATCGCTAGGACGACTATCAATGCGAAGTGCGAAAGTAGGAATGAAAAAGAAATTAATAAATCAAAAAACCGTACCAGAATTTCTACAGCTTATAAGATATATAAAGACAATGATATATAAATCTGCGGGAAGCTGTCACGTGTAACTCGTAGTTTTCTCCCCATAGTTTCCTCCAAACTCATTCCCCCAAGACTCCCTTCACCGAACAATTGCTAACTCCGTCGTTATCGATTGGTAGAAAAA
Source organism: Tricladium varicosporioides (assembly GCA_021365295.1). Lineage (NCBI taxonomy): Eukaryota > Fungi > Ascomycota > Leotiomycetes > Helotiales > Tricladiaceae > Tricladium > Tricladium varicosporioides. Next base: position 2,318,193 of record JAJTIW010000002.1, read on the forward strand.
TATTCCTTCTACCGTATGCTCTACCCTTATTTCTTATCATATTTTACTAAATACACTAGGGTGTTACGATTGACTTTGGCGAATCATCCTTATGTACCAGCGTGTAGACAAAGATGATAACGATGATGGTTCGGTATCGTATCAGGGCATGCAATAGATTGGCGCCCTGATAATGATAGCAATCAACTAGATACATTTCCCCAGGGAATTAGCCAAGGAGTATTGTTACAAGGAGCAGGACTTTGCCAATCATCTTCTTTAAGATAAAGCTTTGGGCTGGACCATGTTGCTGGAACTTTGACGATTACTACAAGTTAGGATATTTCCTTGACTGTGCACAGTTATTCTCAAACAATCTATACTAAAATACGAAGATACTAAGCGCATTCTGAGATGCTTTAAAAGTTTAATGGGTTTATGATTTAGAAGTGTTTTCTAAGTATATATCAGGTGCTCAGTATATTGAGTTCGATGGGTACGGCATTCAAGGCTGGGGAAACGAGAAACTAAAAGTAAAAGCTACTTTGGAAACCCTTTTAGCAATTGAAAGTAAATCTATATGTTTTACTAAAACTAATCGGAATCATAATGTCGCTTTAGCGTTCTAAGTTGGAAAGCTTCAGTTCTACAAAACCCAATCAAAACTCCGACTCCCTTTCATAGCCCGAAAACACTATGCGAGTGAATAGCATCCGCATACTCTTATATTTGTAACCCTTCCCAAGAGGTTTGAATCAAGCCATCGCAACTTCCGCACCATCCATTTCCTCCTTCCCCTTTAGCTCGCTTGGAAACCTCCAGTAAAACACGCCCGTAACAAAAACCATCAACATACTATCAAACACGTACAGTGTCCATTCATGTTTCAGTGGGTATCCATCGTAGCCCATCACGAATTCGACAACACGGAAGATCGACCGGATCATGATGAGGAGGGAGACGAGGTAGAGCATGTGGAGGGATTGTTTCCATGGAATTTCGGAATGATAAGAGGCGGGTGTGGGGTTGGATCTCATGCGTGACTGTTGGATGAGGATGTTAGTATTGTTTGCATTTGGAAATGGGGGAGGGGAAAGGTGTGAGGGAAGGGGACGAACCTGAAAGAGAAGCGCAACAACAACAAAAAGCCCAAACATAATAACCTGAATCAACAAACCCGCTACAACCATCTTCTCCCCCGCGCTTGCTGTATTCGAATTAATCATCAACCCTGCACTGCCCCCTTGGATCATAAAGCTCATCACATCACCAAGCACAAACAATTTCGTAAGCCAGTTTACTCTAATCAGGGAATATTTCTCCGCGTTAACAGAACGTATTATTCGCCCGAGAGTCATGTAGATGGATGCTGCAAAGAGGGCTGGTGCAACGAGGATGAACATGTTTTGAATTATGAAGGGCATTAGTTTGCCGGTTTTGTTGTGGGCGGAGGCGCGCGCGCAGTAGCCTACGAATTCAACTGTTTATAGTCAGTATGGGAGTAATTGAGGATGAGCATTGGAACTGACAGAAACAGCCAAGGACGAAAGCAGTACAGAACCAGGTTTTAGTAGTGTACATTCGCCAGCCGAGGGCTATTGTTGCAATGACGAAGAGAGCGGCAAAAATTCCCGCTGCAGGTGCTGAGGGGATATACTTCCACAGGTAGTACCCATGGTGGCTCTCAAGGACTGCCATTTGATCTGATTGGAAACTGGATGATTGAGTTGTGATAGTAAGCGACAACAAGAAGGTATTATTGCAAAACGAGTGTTGGTTGGAGAGACCGTTTCAATTTGTAGTATGGGGAATTTTGTGTAAACCCTCTTTCATGTACAAAGGCAAGATTGATCAAGTAGGTTTAACTGAAAGTATGGGATACAAGTTATATATGAGTATGTGGGCTCTTTCTAGATCGGGGCTCTTGTCGAATCAGGGGCGCAGCCGGGTCGTAAATGTTTGTAAATACGATCGTTTATCGCATTTATCGTATAGCAGTCAAATACGTGTATACATATTCATCGAATACGATCGTATATCGTAAAATTTACGCATTCGTATTTGAGCACACATCAGATTATACTCAAGGCAAAGGTAGGAATAATTGATAAAGGTGTAGCTGTGATGTGGGAATCGAAGTTCCCAGAAATTCCTACGAAATTCGAATTTAAAAGTGTAATATATAAATATCGGCATAGACAGCCGAGAGCATCATACGGTAAAAGTGATGTTTCCAAATTTGCTTCAACTTACGACCAGTTCTCTGTGGATCAAAATGCAGACTCTAATAGGCTTTCCCTACACGACCCTAGATTTGTGCATTGCCCTTGCCGCAATTTTATCTGCCCAAACATTTCGATTGAGCCTCTCGTCGTGGATCCAGGCTACCAATTACATCGGGCTTCTTTACTGAATGTAGATTAAGCAGTTAGGAATCCGTAGACGCTGCTTAGGTTTATGTGTATGATTAAAAACTAAATAGAAAACCAAAACCACTTTTTTTCTAATCTAGGAGTTGTTTATTCTCAGAGGTATTGTGGGATTTGCTGTCTAAAACTTGTTTCGGGCATATTCCCCTCAGGAAGATTGACCCCCACCTCCCTATAACCCTCTATATACACCTTTCGTAGGCCGTGATATTTTTATAACCAGTCCATCCTCTGCTTAAGGGATGATCAAGATGATCGATTCGCACTCATTGCTTGCAAGTTGGTGTTTATTCCCGACATAATTGCGTGGAGTGAAGCGAAAAATCCGCTAAATATTGGCTACCTTTTGCAGAACCGTCAGATCTTCATTTTGTAAATGTAAAATTACGTTTGGCGGGCTTCTGAAGCTAGAAAAAAGAGTCGGTTTGGTAACGTCTAGTTCAATTGATGTGACCGTGGTTGATGCAACTCATGATTGAGTCGCGAGGCATACTGTAGATGGGAATCTTCGAGCCTGTGTTTGAGGAGCTTCTAACCTGCAAACATTGGGAACTGTATCGTTCTTGATAAAGATGAAATCAAGCGGCATGGTGCCAATCGTGACGCTCAAGATGTAGTGGATAGATATGCTTTTAGCTGATGGCTTTACAGGATTCACTCGAAACCCCACAAAGACTACTCAGTAGACTGAACTACAATAGAGTTGATAGGATTAGCTCTTTGTCTTCATATATCATAGGAGATAAATACCTCATGGTAAATTTTGATAGCTCTGTCCCTTTTAGAGATTGCTAAATGCCCCTGAGGTGTTAAGATTTGAGCAGGATGCTGAGTAGGATTTGAACATCAAACCATGGCATTTCCCCTAACTCTCAAGCTGGGATCCAACCAATCTCTGACATTGGCCATCTGAGCCAAATCTGGAAATCCTTGTTAATACAAGAATAGATTTCACCCATTAAGTGCTGTGCCCAACCCTTCATCCACCAGAACGAACTCAGATCATTCAATACTACGCAGAAGTATGAAAGAATAAGGAGTGCTAGTGGTCTTCGTTCCTGTAGCCGCTGGACAAACGTGTCTGACACTCGGTAGAACCAAACAAAAGTTACTTGCGGGGAAGCCTGTGTGGCACGTGTTCCAGGAGCAGCTTCTGCGGGGAATGATTTGGCTAGGGCATCAAGAGAAAACAAATACATCTCAAGATCGGGGTCTGCTTTGGCCGTCTCAGCAATCATCTCCCGGAGCTCGTTAAGGTGTTCAATATTGGCGGAACGCTCATTGTGTATATTCTGAATTGCGATTTGGAACATGGGCGCCAGCTCGCTGTGTCGAAGACCCTCATAGTTCATATCGATGATTGATCGCATCCCACGGAATAAAAGTAACCATTCAACAACGCCCTCATTTCCAAAGAGAAGGAAGTCTCCTGCTTTTGGGCCTAATCCCAAGGTGATTAAAGAACAAAGACTACCAAAAAGGTAGAGAGGGACAGCGGTCTCCGAGTTGATGAGTGGCAATAGAGAGGTTGCTGCACGTAGAGCAGTTTCGTAGTGATAATGTGCTTGATTCAGATATCGTGCGTGGGCATCCCCTTGTTTGAATTTTGTTAGATGAAGCGAAGACAGGGCGAGAGCGCCGTGAAGTAGAAAGGGGTATTGGAAGCCGATCTGAGGAACGACTACTCGGAAGAAAGTCTGAAGTGCTGGCACGTTGCTTAACGTATAGCTTGTTGATATATCGAAGTGATGAAGAAGCTCGAGATCCATAATGTTCAAAGACAGGTGATCTTGAGATGGGCTGACGAGCAACATAGGGTCGTGAACCGACGAGGCTGGAGTATCGCCTGCGGCAGTAGGTGTTGATATCTGGGGCGACGGAGCCAGGGCAGTTGGACTGTGCTGGGGTCGAGCAATATTAACAGAGTAGCTGCATTGGCTAGTGTGCCTCTCACAGTTTGTGCACTGAGGTTTTCTTTCATCACACTAAGAAATCAGCCGAATTCATTATCGTGTTCAGTTATTAGATCGAGGAGTTTGTGTACCTTTATTTTTCGCTTCTTGCAGTTATCACAGCCATTTCGCGATTTTCGATGCGATTTCCTTGAAATTTTCTTCACTGGCAAATTACCGCCATCACTGCCAGTGCCAATATCTCCATGTGTAGAAGACATGATCAAAAAGCCTAAGACGTTTCAATAGTCCCGTGGCGAGATTTCTTCAAATTGTCCACAGTCGGGCAGTGTGGCTAGTAATGTCTATAGAGTCTGCCTGCACGTGATATCGAGTGATGAAAGGGGTTGCGGTTGGCGATGCGTAGGAGCAGAGAACTTGTGATGTGCTCTCTTAGACGTATAGCGTATTCGGTCTCACCTTTGTACAAGTATTAGGGTTGCGAGAGTGTCGATGGACTCGGGCTTTGTCGTGTTGAAGTAGTCGTATCTTCGTAAGAAATACGAGATGCCAAGGAAGTATCTAGTCCGCTAAAGTTTCGGGCGCAGTAGTGTCGTAACACTCGAGTCAAGCGTCCTCATCGGACTCGTATAGAGTCTCGTATTCGATGACATCGTTCGTATTTCGTATTTATTTGTATCTTCAAATCCGCATCATGCTGCACCAATTGTCTTGTCATTCCAGCAAATCATTTCTTTCATACGCAAAACTCGTAAATTTGACAAAAATATTTTAGTGCTGGAACACGAAAACTCACTAGCAATTGAATTACTCTTCTACACCTGAACCTTCACACCCACACTCGAATCCGAGTCCGTACGGTAGCCTAGTTAGCATGGGACGCAATACGGAGAGCGATAACAACCTACATCCTCACCCCTCCGTTTCTGATAGGGGTATTACACGTGAGACCTCGCAAGAGAATTTCGAAGAGCCTCCACCTCCTCCGTACGAAGAGAACGAATCGATAGATGCTTCACAGCTCGCCCAAGACTCGGCTAAAATAACTGGTAATTATTATCTTTTTTGAAACCTGACATACTAAAAGTAACTAACAGTTTTACAAGATGATGGCCGAATTCAAGTTGATTTAAATTCAAAACTTGCCAGAACTTTATCAAGATTTATTCCAGATCCACCAGATTTTTCATCATGGACGCCAGATGCCCCCAAAACTCTCCCATGGAGTGTCAAGCTCAACATCGTCGTCCAAGTCGTAGGAAGCCGAGGTGATGTCCAACCATTCATCGCTCTTGGCAATGAATTACAGAAGTATGGCCATCGTGTACGGATCGCAACTCACAACACTTTTGAAGAGTTTGTGCTCAAACATGGTCTAGACTTTTACCCTATTGGTGGCAATCCAGAGGAGCTGATGGCCTACATGGTCAAAAATCCCGGGCTGATACCTAGTATGAAGAGTTTGAAGCAAGGCGAAATCCAACGAAAACGTCTCATGGTTGCAGAAATGCTAAAAGGGTGCTGGAACTCTTGCATCGACCCCGATCCACGATCGGGAGCACCATTCGTGGCAGATGCAATTATTGCAAATCCTCCGAGTTTTGCTCATGTGCATTGTGCTCAAGCTCTTGGAATCCCGGTTCATCTCATGTTTACTATGCCTTGGAGTAATACCCGAGCGTTTCCCCATCCGCTTGCAAATCTCAAACATGCTGGAAAGGATCTCACAACAGCCAACTACATCTCATATAGTGTTGTGGAATGGATGACTTGGCAAGGGTAAGTCAACACCAGCACTACAGATTACTCTGCTAATCAGTGGCAAAGTCTTGGGGACGTGATAAATGAATGGCGGTATACCTTGGACTTGGAACCCGTCTCTGCCATAAATGGGCCAAATCTTGCAAGTGCTTTGAAGGTACCATTCACATATTGTTGGTCTCCATCACTGGTTCCAAAACCGAGAGACTGGCCCTCCCATATAGGTATGTTTCCTGACATAGTTCTTGCCATGTTTAATATTGAACTATGACTAGATATCTGTGGTTTCTTCTTCCGAGATCCACCGAATTATACACCACCCCCAGATCTCGATGCATTCCTCCGTGCAGGGCCTCCACCAATTTACATTGGCTTTGGTAGTATTGTGATTGAAGATCCGGAAAAGATGAGCCATCTCCTTCTTGAAGCTATTCAAAAGTCTGGAGTACGAGCGATCATATCAAGAGGCTGGAGTAACCTCGGCGGTCCAAAACTTGAAAACGTGTTCTACCTTGGAGATTGTCCCCATGAATGGCTATTCCAGCACGTGTCAGCCGTTTTTCACCATGGGGGAGCCGGTACAACCGCTTGTGGTTTGCTAAACGGTAGACCAACGACCGTTATTCCTTTTTTTGGAGAGTTCGTATTGCAATGCCTATACATTTGAGAAGCTATGCTAATTTGTGACAGCCAGCAGTTCTGGGGTAACATGGTAGCAGCAGCTGGCGCTGGCCCAGCGCCCATACCTCATAAAACTCTAAATGCCCAAAACCTCTCAGAAGCCATTTCATTCTGTCTCACTCCTGAAGCATCACGGGAAGCCCATGGCATTTCCATGAAGATGAGCAAAGAGACTGGAGTCCATACGGCAGTGCAGTCTTTCCACTCCAACTTACCACTTGAAACTCTGTCATGTGACATCTTGCACAATCAGCCTGCAGCTTGGAGATACAAACGGAGGAACAAGACGCTCAAATTGTCAAAAATTGCGGCGGAGTTGTTGGGCGAGCATATGAAAGTTGACCTCCATAAGCTCGAAATCCACGAGCCCCGACGCATCCTCATTGAAACCCGCCACTACGAGCCTGTCTCCAGCATATCAACCTCCTTCTTCGGTACCTACTACAAAACGACAGAAGACGCAGTGGGAATCTTCTACCAGCCATACAAAGCGTACAAGGCAAATCGTGTCGAAAACGAGAAGCGAGCCGCAACTTTTTCATCATCATCCTCAGCTAGCAATATCAATTCAGACGCTCGCTCTATTGCTAGCAGCCATAAGAGCAGCCATACAACAGGTAAAGATAATGGAGAAGGAAGTAGTAGGAGTATCAGCCCAAACACAGCCAGAGGTAGTACAACTCGCAGCCAAAGTCCCTCGAAGGAAAAAAGCGCAGCTGGGGCAATGGCTCTTGCTTCTGCGAAAAGTCTTGGGAATTTCCATGGGAATTTCTTTAAGGGAATGGTTGTTGACTTGCCCTATGCTGCTGCTGAAGGGTTGAGAAACGTACCGAAGTTGTATGGGGATGAGGTGAGGGATAACGGACCTGTGACGGATTGGAAGAGTGGTGCTGTTGTTGGTGGAAAGGTATGTTTGCTCGTTTGCTGCGATAAGAAAGCGCATTGACAGTATACGTAGACGTTTATGTATGGCATGTCTGAGGGGCTGACAGATATTTTCACTAAGCCTTACAAGGGTGCGAAAGAAGAGGGAACTCTTGGTGCACTGAAAGGCTTTGGCAAGGGAACTTCTTCCTTGGTTACGAAGACTGGCTCAGGTGCGTTCTTCTCTTCCAATGTCACCATCCTCATTCCTTAATCCATCAAGCTAACGTTTCAATAGGATTGTTGGGATTGGTAGCATATCCAGGCCAAGGAATCTGCAAATCCATCCGCACTGCAGTGAAATCTAAAACCCGCCGAAGAATTATGATTGCGCGCCACTGCGAGGGAGAGTACCTCCTCAGAATTGCGAACGGGCACGGTTTGATTGATCATGCAAGAGTCCTAGCAGATTTCGATTCTCTTATGCGAGAAGAATAACGTAGAAGTGAACGATTTTCATAACTATGACTCGAATATGATTGATAGTAACAATAGATTTTGCGGGCGTGGAGTGTCCGGGGCAGGAAGGGTGTTTGAGGAGCAAGTATAGATCACCGATACCCTCAAATGATATTATGACAACAAAATAGAAGCATTTAGATTGGAGTGGCATACTTCAAGGGAGCGGTTTGTAACTAGAAATTTGGCTCTGCATTGACTTTCCGCCTCATGCGAGGTCATGGAAACCAAGTCTTTAAACAAGCTCCATGCCTTCTTATATGGTTAATTCGGATGGCTAGTGAACTTCTGTAAGAAAAAAGGCAACCCCCAAATGCACAAATATCTCAATTTTGCAGTTCTCAAACTGTCGTCAATCCCCATTTACTGTCGTACTCCTTTCCCATCCTTGCCCCTCCTCCAGCAATTATGTATCTGGTCCCCCCCAAAATTCTAACCCGAATAAGCGTATTTTCTTTTTTCAAAGCCTTGTATTCTTAGCGAAAAGATCTTCATGGATTTAGTAGAAATATTCGCATCCGTCGACACACGGGAACCTGACATGACCGAAGTGCGGAGTTTAGAGGTAGAAATCGACGAGGGGATCGGGACTTGCACGCTCCACAATCCGCAGCTGAGAGCTTACCACAGTGGGTGATGCCTCTTAAATTAGAATAAACGCTTCTATTTTGCAAAGATACACCGATACCATTAGACTCCATTCGGATGCTAGAAAATGTGTGTAAATTTGCACAATGTTAATAATCGCCAATTACTGCGCAGCCTATATAGGCCAATACTTCACCTGGAACTGACGATGTAGAAGGAAACTAGTATCATATTTTCCTCGAATATTTCCGAGGGAAGTTCATTGCCGACTCTCCATTCCCGATTAAACTAGGTTCCTTAGGCTCTGGCTTTCAATCATGCGAACTCAAATGCCACTGTAAAATTACTTATCATTGCCACTTTTCACTATTGTCGACTCATATTGCGTCTTCCCCCACACAACTATCCAAGTAGGGCGAATACAGAGCAGATGGGGTGGCTGAGTGAACGGATCAATTTATCCTTAAATTGACCACCAGGATGACTCTGAAGAAGAGACAGCATCATTTTCACTACTTTTTCGGCAATTATGAGTTTAAGAATGCTCGATCTTTCGGCTGGGATTGAATGCTAGGGGAAATTTATCAGAAGAGGGGGGATGGGCGTGGGATGAGGTGCAAGGGAAGCAGCCACAACCCTACCCTGTATGCCACTTTGCTGCCAAAACCTTTTGGACAGACTCTTAATCTCCTCTTTAGAGTCAGGTATTGTAACAAGTTATTCCTCTATAACCATAGTACTCGTCCTGGCTCATTTTCTGTATATGAAACACTGATATGATTCAGGCGAGGAACCTCATGTTTTGAATATGTATATCGTGGGATCAACTGAAAGAATACTTTTGTGATCTACCGGAGAATAAGAAAGTGTGGACTTTATACACTTGATAAATAATTTCCACTTGGACGGAATTGAAAACCTGCTAATTTTAAAAACTTGAGGACAAAATTTAAATGAGTGAGCCACTCGCAAGTTCTTCCTAAGATGTGGACATCGTGGAACACTTCTTGGACCAGAAGAATGGAGGCAAGTGATTGTGATACGAAAAAGTACAGAGGCCTCCTTGCAAATTGCAGTACGTTTCAGTTCAGATTCCATCTAAAGTTTCCACCTCGTAACTCCAACGCCATGCAGCATGCGATATCGTACCATCTATTCCCAATCGTCATCGTCATCATCCGTAACTGCCGCCTTTTTCGATGTTCCTCGTATGCCACCCTTTTCTCTCTTCTCCTCCTCCAAATCCTCTGCATCTCTCATCCTCTTCAATACTCTCATATCGTTGTCCTTGATAGCACCCACTTCAATGAGCAATTTGTCGATTTGTGGCATGGCTATTCTGACCCCACCAATTGTCATCAGCGTAACAACCTGCTTGACAATGTCTCCCTTGTGATATACTAATATTGTCGGACAATTCCTATCCGGATATCCTTCAATCGCCATATCCCCCCTAATCTGACAGAACTTAACCTCACCATATTCCTGTGCAGCCTGTCTCCAAAGTTCTGTCAACACCCTACTTTCGACATTCGTTCCTAACCCACTCGTCAAATTAACGAGCACAGGACCATTATTACTCGCTTCGGTAACTTCACGTGAATAATCTGGTTTTGAAATAGGATATACAGCTCCATGTAAAGCTTTCTTTGTCAAGGAAGCAAGTTCAGCTGTTCGCTGTTGCCTGTATTTCTCCAAAAAGTTTTCGTCTTCCAAATCTTCCAGTTCGTCGAGCTCGTCAAGATCTTTTCCCTCTAGTCTATTTTCATGTGCGAGGCGACGGCCTTCGAGGATTGCTTCTTCGATGAGAGGTGTAGGAGATGGAGGCTTTTCTGGGATCACGCCGTGCTTGCGGAGGATTTCGTTCCTGGGAACTAGTTAATTTTGTTGTGGTTTAAAATTGGAAGGAAATTACCATTCTGTATCTGCATTTGGGTCATCTATCGGCACACTTATGCGTTCTTCTACTGGTGCTGCCATATTTATGGAGTTATTGAAGTTGTCGCATTCTCAAAATGTTGCCTTGTCCCACGTAACTCATGAACCCCTCCATAGCAAACCGAGCAAACATGCTGAGCCACCCCTCATTGCGGCGGATACATACCGACGCCACACACGTGACTATTTCAGAACGGCTTAATGGGTATGGAAGAAGTTCTTAGAAAGTTTCAAGTTAGGAAATTTATCGAGGTAGGCAAAAAGGTTTAATATCGCACACATGTTGTTGAAGTACACCCTTTGCAGCGTTTCTACACACCTAAATAAAGCACACTTGAGGCTGATACAATTTTGGCGATTCACGGCAAACACGTGACCCACAAAATAGAGAAAATTCGCTAAGCTAAGCTGCTAGATAATTTGCCCCAAAAGTCGTCCCCTCCTTGAACTTCGACTTCCAAGCATCGACAACGACTGACCACCGCCATCTACGTCCTCCAAACTCGAACAATCGACGAAAGACCCGTCAGTCACTCTTCATCGATAAAATTTTCGCTCTCCAACCGTCAAGATGGTAAGGAACTCCCCTCCCTCGAAAGTGGATTGCGGCATTGCGGTGAAGGAAATTTGGCACACGACCTGACCGCCGATGGTGGAAAATTGAAGATATATTGTTGGCATATCACATGGAGGATAATTGAGACGATCAGGATAGAATGGAGGTCATTTTGGCGTGATTGAAGGATATCAAGGCCATACGCTAACGTGGTGCTGCCTGGATAGGTTCTCGCCGTTGATCTTCTCAACCCAACCCCAGCCGCTGAGGCTCGCAAGCACAAGCTCAAGGTACGGTTAAAATAATTTGCAGCTTCACCTTCGGAGCTTTAAATTTCAGGACGTGCGCTTAACATTTGGCAGAACTTGGTCCCAGCGCCACGATCTTTCTTCATGGATGTCAAGTGCCCCGGCTGCTTTACTATTACAACCGTCTTCTCGCACGCACAAACAGTTGTCATCTGCGCTGGCTGCTCAACAGTTCTTTGCCAACCAACTGGTGGAAAGGCTCGTCTGACCGAGGGATGTTCGTTCCGAAGAAAGTAGATACTCGTACCATCTACTTTCCTTACCTCGTTCCGGTTCTGCATTCACGTCTGGTCATGAGGGCTTAGACAGGCTTCTCATTCTTCTCTGCGCATACATTTGACGAATAGAAGATGGACATCGACCAAAAATCCTTGAGCAGCTAGCAAAATTAAGGGCGTTTGGGACATCCGGATATTTGCATCAAATCCTTTCTTTTTCCTCGTGTGTATCTGGAGGTGGTGGATGTGTGTCTCGATATGCGACATTTGCATGGGAAGGGCTGAGATGGCAATACTCCACATAGTGCTTAGAGGGTCTATCTTGATGGACCGTCTTTGATGCGAGGACGTGGTGCGCTTGTTCGAGGATTGCTACATACCCAGTGCAGTGGCAGATATTGGGGATTGTGCATTACGAAAATAAGATCTCCACAAAACATTTGTTCACCTATGTGAAGTGCTGTAATTCCAAACCTATTGATGCTCGAATATTGCCACCTTTAGATAATGAGTGGGGCATGTCCTGACCAAACTCATCGTCAATTGGACTCTCCTTTCCACAAATAAGAAGCCTCCAATTGCAACATCGTGGTGCAGTTTTCTCAAAGCCACTCTAAGCCCTGAACTAAGATTAAGCAAGAAAGCTTCAATGTGAAATATCTAATTCAAGTAAAACCTGTATAATAATCCAAACCCCCTTCAAAAAGAAAATATCAGCATAAGTACTAAACAATCTCTGACGGGCAATTGCCTGCAAACAAAGACATAGCCTTCCATTCCGCCTTCCCCGTCTTCAGATCTCAGATTTAAGGTGTAAGATCAAGGGATTAAATTGCGAATCAGAGACCACTCAACGCGAAACCCCCGCGCTAGTTCAATTACAATTGACGCGCGCGACCTCGGAGTCTGCACCCCAACCTCCTCCCATTCACGCAAACCAATCCCCCACCACACATTGGAAAGAGTATGCACACTGCATAAACCCCTCTTCGCACATTCATAACTTCGTCAGTCTTTACAATACTATCGATCATTTCCTCTACGATACTTGACGCTCTGTCGGATTCGAGAACGCAAGTGGAAAAGCCTCTTCGACCAAACTTCACGGCAAACTCCTTTCACGATTGCGACAAACACACCAGCAAGTCAACATCAGTTACTCCTCAAGACGTCTTCGGCACCAATTTCAAATTGATTTGCACCACCAATTCTTCATTCCTCATCTTCCAATCCACATCATCCTGCACCAATACTAGTAATCATGGCAACCCACCAAGCCAAGCGTCCCTACGCCGGTTCTCAGCCTTCAATAACCTCCTACTTTCCTCCATCTGACCCAAACACTCCATCCTCCTATAACATCAGTTCGCCCAGCACTCCCTCATCAAACCACACCCCTCCACTACCAGACAGCATCCGCGCCAACCTCCTTAGCGTCGGGATGCGCGTGCGGAAATCCGTCCCAGAAGGCTACCAAACTGTGCCGAAGAACACATTTGCATTGTTCTCTGACCCTTCTTCTCCTTCCAGTGCAAATCCTCCGAGTTTGATAGAGGGTTACGGTGTGAAAAAATCAGGGACGAGACCGAGAGCGAGGGAGTTGACGCCCTTCTGCGGCATACTCAAAGTTGGCGGGATGGCGACGCAAGCGTGGGGAATATACAATCCTCATGCTCACGGCAAAGATTTGGAGATGGACGAAGATTTGGAGGAGGAGGATGAATGCGAATGGCACCCTGTGAGCAGCCAAGATTCTGCTATTAGTATGGGCTACGATCAATATTCTGGCTTTGGCAACCAAAGTGCTTTTAACACCAATAAGCGTCGATTTGAAGACGAAAGTTTGGAAATTGACAATACATCAATCCATACCTTCGGCTTTGGACACAACGAGCGCCGAATAGCCATCCCCAGACGGCGAACTGGTGGTCTTGGGGCTCCACAGAAAGTGCCAGTTCATGGTGGTTCGTTTGCGTTCGGGCAGGAAAATCCAGGGTTTGGGACACCAGGGGACTTTGAGGATGCAGATTTCTTAGATTATGGGCTAGCGGAGGAGGTGGAGATGGGTGGTGTTTAGTGGGGAAGGAAATGAGAGAGGGAAAGGTGTAGACTTGTATATTGGCTGGTCTGTTGGCCTACGTGCATACTTGGGGCATTCATAGCATTAGGGGGCGTATTAGACTATCTTGATTTTCGGAAATTTAGGGGATGTTTCTGGAGGAGTTACCCTGGATGATTTGATCTGGCTCGATCTGGTAGATTTGCATATACTCTAGAAATACTGGATGTAAGTTTAGCTTAGCATATAAGTCTGGAATGAAATGAATAAATGAAAGTTTTGCGCGATTGTGCTGAATGTGGAAATTTTTGATAAGTAGTTTGGGTATAGAAAAAAATAGTGATGGTATATGAAAGGAAATAATTCAATTTAGTACCCATCACACCATCTGCGATCGTAAGCCCAATTTGGTATCAGAGTAATTCTATTCTACACTGCGCTCTTATAGAGTTCAAAATCTGTGGGACACTGAACAAGATATTATCAACTAAAGGATTGTGAAGTTCACTTTCCTCTCATGTGTAAGACCTGTGAAATGAAGGGAAGGGAGTGGGAGAGTGGAAAGAATTCAGACGAAATCATGACTATTTTGGGAAGACCTAGAGGTTTCGTTGCATATTGTAAGAAGATTGAATTCGAAATTCTTTGACTGAAATGGAAGGCTATAGTTTTGATTCACAACGACGATATTTGGTCTCGTACTGTCGTCAAAGCTGCCCACCACTTGAGTTACTTGTGAATTCGTACGTCTCATCAAAACTTGCTCCTTCAATAAATGAATCCCACATTGCCTATGAAACTGGTCAGCAGGTCCCACAAAATTCAAATGAAGATACGCACCCAGTCTATTTCAATATCTTGTTGTGGAAACGCGTTTTCAGTGGCTGCGGATTGGACTGGAGTCTCGGAATGGAAAAACAAGCTCTCGTCTGATAACCTATCAACCCTGTCTCCTGGCAATATCCCAAGTGACTCCAGCATATGTGACAATATCCGAAAGACCTTTTTTGCCTCTGGGGTCCTTTGCTGGGCCTCGTTCCAGATATGGTACGCGCCTTGAAGAGCCGAACTAATGGATCGCTGCTGGAAATCGTCACCATCATGAGGGTTCCTGCAAGAATCCGCAGCCGACTTTCTATGGCGCAATTCAAGACATAGAATCATAGCCGCAAGAACAAATTCATGATCTGTAAAAGTAAAGTGATAAAGATGTTCCGTGCCTTTCTTCTGTCGAAGCAATTGCACTTGCTTATAAAGGATACCCTGAAGCGAAAGCATTGCCAAAGCAGAACGTAGGCATCGTTTCCTCGAAGGTTCAAACTCTCCATTGATCCTGTTTTGAGCCAAGAATTTCCGGTGAAGTACACACATTCCTTGGTGGTAGAGAATTTCTAGCTGGATTCGTCGGCTCACAAGAGAAGTTGAGTCGTTCGTGGAGTCCTCTAAGGATTTCATCTGGAATTGTGAGGGTATCTTGGCTTGTGCATCGGACAGATCGTCGTCAAGCTGAAGGATCCGGGTGTACAAATATGGCTTTAGCTCACTCATGAGATCGACAATATCTCCAAGGACTTTGGCGAGGCTTTCTTTTGCTAGCATATATGAGATTGGAGTATCCTCAGAGTTTGGTCTCGAGGCGGGAAGCTCTGTCAACCCGTCATGAAGCTCCCAATCATATAGATTTCGCGGAAGTGCGGTGTCATAACAAGTGGAACGAACCGTGCAGGTGAGACCCACAGTAAATGATAAGAGAGAGTCGAGGCGGATGATGAAGTACCAGATGCGTCGTCGCATCTCACCTTCAGGTATAGAAATATTTGGGTAGTGTGAAGGGTCCCTTGACTAATTTAGAGCGTACTGGAAATTTAATAATGTGATTCATTACCTGTGATAACCCATCTGGAGAGCAACGCGAGTAAGCAGCCCAAATAGCATCCAAGCACCAGTTCCACTATTAGTACTACGTGCCTGCTCGACTATGGCGTGAAAGATTAATGTTTCTAATGTGTACGGCGCGCATTGAGTGATGTCTCCCAACGTTATACACTGGATTGTTCGCAAACGATAGAGTTCAGACATCGCTGTGATTCCCTGAAAATCTAAGGGTTCAACCTCTGCAAGTTGGTAGGAGGCTGTCACTAGACTAAGTATTGAAAACAATAGGCCCAGCCACATGATTGGCGTCTGCGAAGGAGTTTCCTGGTAGTCGTCATACTTCTTGTAGTAAGCATATATTTCAACATCAGCAAACCACGATCCTGTGGCACGACAAGGGTAGCAAGAAGTGTAAGGGTGGCAATACATGCAGATGTCTTAGGTCACACACTTTTTTCAGTACGAAAGGCATATGAAAAACTCAGAACACCCTCTAGCAAGGATGCTCTCATCCAAAAGGATGTTGAGATCCAATCATCGATAGTAAAATGAGTGCTCACCTGCTTCATGAATGTTGGCTTGTGCAATATTTCTGCCTTGTATTAGACTCTTCTACTAGGAATAGAACCCAACAAACTTACGGAACGACGGGACGGGAGTATCTTTTGGATTGAAAAGGGTTTCCAATACAAAATCGAGTAAATGCTTGTTTGGTAAAGTAGCCAGCAGTTCCTCAAAACCGACAGGCTCGATAGGTCCAGAAAATAAAGTCGGCCCAGGCGTGGTCGTGTTAGGGCTTGCTACCCAAGCATGAATGTTACCTTGACCATTTTGAACCTCTTGCACTTGATTCCATAGGTTCTTAAGCTCGTTGAGCTGCCCATCGATTAGTACTCAAATCTCGTGCAGCTGTGGTCTTCAATGAAAACCTACTTCATGGAAGACGTCACCCCAATGAGTCGAGCCTCTGTATTGCGATCGGCCATTGGAAACTTGTAGTACGCCAATACCATATTGAATCTCAGTTACACAATGACTTTCCTTTTCGTCATGAACAGAAGGAGGTGAATTAGTAGCATCTGGAGAGGGCTTATTGTTCTCGACTTGCGAAGCAAGGTTCCTGACCAGGCTCTCAAGGCGATTGATTCGCTGCTGCATACTCTCAGCTTGCGAGGCACTGGAAGCTACCGAAGGGGTGATATGCCTGCTACTCTGGGATGTTGCATACAGACAAACCTCGACCTCACCTCGGACGGAGCAATTCTGGCATGGTTCTTTTCGGTTACATTTTAATCTTCGGACGGATTAGCAAACGTGAAGAAGCATAATATTTTGAGGTTAGGTGGGGCTTGCTTTCGAGTGCGACAAGGGAAGCATGAGAGTGGTGCTCTTGTATTTCTGGTTGCTTTACGCGACTTCTGCTTCAAGGACAAGTCTGATGCCGCAGGTACTGTGCCGAGCAGTGCAGCAGCAGAAAGCTTGGAGCTTTTATTATCCATACAGATGCTGCCGGCCGGTTGATCAAGTGACAGTCCGAGGTCTTGTCAGTCATTATTACGGCAAACAGACGGACAATGTGCAAAGAGAGAGGGGACCTTGTAAGCGAGAAAGCAACACAGGGGTGCCAAGACATGATTGCAAATAACGTTAATTGATGCCTTATCCATGGTGATGGCAGCCTGAATTATCTTGAATTCCTCAATCTCCATATAACCCCCCAGATTCTCCCAGAGAGTTAACAATTCTACACTCGACAACTTTCCGTAAGTCCGAAAGTCCGACAGCTATTCTGATACCCTGGGTATCTCCAGCTCAACAGGCTCATCTCAAAATGCATATAATGAATACGACATCTCAAGTGTGGCTGTCCCTTACCTTTTCTATTCGCATGTGCATCGTCTCCATTACCCTCTGTTACTTAATCCCCTGCCTGCAAGTTTAAAACTTATAATAATGCCGCCTCCAGAAATTTTCTATCAATTTGTCCATCTCCCCTATCCTGATTTTGATTGCTCTACCAGACAATTTGCGTTGTCGGCTCGAATATCGGCATGGGAAAGGAAGCCGTGAGACACTTCACGCGGCTTAATGCAAAGAAAGTTATCATGGCTGTTCGCTCGATTGAGAAAGGGGAGAAAGCCAAGTTTGACATAGAGGGATCTACAAAAAAGAAAGGTGTACTCGAGGTTTGGGAATGTGACTTGGCAAGTTACGCTTCTGTGCTTGCCTTTGTTGCCAGGCTCGAAAACGAATCACGTCTAGATGCAGTAATAGCGAACGCCAGTGTTGCGACCGGGATTTTTGAGCTGGCTGAGGACAACGAAAGCTCTATTACCATCAATGTCATCTCCACTTTTCTTCTTGTTTTGCTTTTGCTTCCAATTATGCGGACTTCCGCTTCAAGATGGAATATAGAACCAGTCATTACAATCGTCGGCTCAGGCATTCACTCTTGGATCGATTTCCCAGAATGGGAGCAATCCAATATCCTGGAGTTTATGAATGATCCAAAGACCGCGAATATGAAAGATAGGTGAGTTTTACCTGCCTTTGAGACTACACCATTCACAAAGATTCAGATATGCTGCTTCAAAGCTTCTTCAAGTCTTCGCCTTTCAAGAGTTAGTTTTGAATATTAGAGGCAGAGAGCTCAGGGTTGTGGTAAATATGATTAGTCCAGGCCTTGTGAGGACAGCTTTAGCAAGAAATGCGACCGGTTGGGCAAAGTTCTCGATCGGGTTAATGAAACTACTCATGGGAAGAACCTGTGAGATGGGAAGCCGAACTCTGGTTCACGCAGCAATAGCTGCGGGATCGGACTCCCATGGCTTGTACTTCACAAATTGCAATCTTGCGCTGTGAGCACCTACATGTTTGCGTCTATCAGTGGCATTTTACTTAGCTGACGTATACTGCAGGAATAGTACGTCTCATTTTGTCAGAAGTCCAAATGGACAGAAGACCCAGAAACAGGTTTGGAAGGAAATTGTAAATAAGCTCGAGGCTATTCAACCCTGCGTTACTAGAAACCTATGAACAATATTAAGCGGCAATAGTGGGCAGCCACAGACGTGTGATTATTTTATTGGTATTAGAATCTGAAAATATATTTTTATTTTAATTTGTTAAACCTCATTTCAAGTTTGTAGCGTGGTTACATAACTTCTTTTCGCATATATATCTTATTGGAGCTTACGACTCCAACAGTGGTCTGAGCATAACATCCAAGTCGAATGCTAACACAAGAAATCCATAGTGAAATTTGCCACCCCTTTCAACCAGAGCAGGTTTACAGTAATAGAAATCATCATTCCTTGACGTTATCAATGTACCTGTGTGTTATCCATCGACACGTGACGGAATCTCATCACGTGCAGTATACCTTTAAACAACTTTGGAAATCGTTCGTAATTTCCTGCAGACAGCAACATCTCTTTCCCCTCAAACTTCACCCACCACCTGTGGGATTCCTTTCAATAACGCCTCTCGATGGGATCACCGCAAGGGATATCCCGCCATGACTGTGGCGTCAAGGGGGCAGCAGCCAGAAAAAAAAGCCAACGGCTCCCTTCCGCCGACTTCCAGTTCTTATGACAGTTCTAACAGGAGCAGGTTCCAACACTCGGCAGCCGCCCTGCAACAACAGCGATGCCTACAGTTCACCTTACCTTTCTACCTTGGAGCTTTGCACGACGAAATAACCCGAGTAGTTTAGTGTTACATGTTTTTTGACAGCGAAAATGTCTCCGGCTTATGTCTCAGTGTCGACGGCTGATTCCAACGAATAGGAACGTATTACTCTTCGCATTTTACCGCTTCAGTCCACTTGTTCATGTTTTTAAAACTCTTTTTCTCATGATTTTCTGCTAGACAAATGCGGGTATGAAATTTCACTACCTGCGGGCGGCGAAAATTCTTATATGTCAGGACCACAAGTAGTGATGATCTGCAAATGTAGAGGTAGTCCTCTTGCTTCTGCCTCCTGGGCAAGCTTATATTTGTTGATCAGGAATTTTCTATTATTAGATTCTGGAGGCCTGTATGTCGCTGAAGGTGGCGAGGTTAGAAACTCTACTCTCGTTATCCATCAAGGGGGAAACCTTCCAGCCTCACTGCGGCTTGTAAGGGAGATCACGCCACCAAATAGAGCTCTACTCAGATTATGACCATGTTCTTAAGCAGGGACCTACATATTTGTAGGGGATACAGAATGTTGTCGGTATGATAGATCAATCTTCCCCTTACTAATCAGCTCTGACAAAACCTTCTGTTGCACAAGGCAGTTTCACTAC
Organism: Tricladium varicosporioides; assembly: GCA_021365295.1. Lineage (NCBI taxonomy): Eukaryota > Fungi > Ascomycota > Leotiomycetes > Helotiales > Tricladiaceae > Tricladium > Tricladium varicosporioides. The sequence goes on from JAJTIW010000002.1 coordinate 2,338,173, forward strand.
GAACTCCTAATATATGCTCGCAAGTACATCTTTGATTTCTGTCTTCATTACTAGAATTATTTTCCATGCTCGTAATATTCAATAGTTACTTCCTCATAGGAGCATTCTCGTTCATGATACTGCTGCGCTAGGATAGTTATCTGGAACCTATCCTTGTCGGACTTCACCCCCCAGCCTCAATGAGAAGCTCGCCACCACGTACTGAATTCTTCACCGAAAATTCATTTATCGATAATGAGGACCATAGGATAACGAATTCCCCATGCGGTGATACATGCGACTGGCGTTCATCTTCATTCACCACACTCTCTCCTAAAATGTACTCTTGCAAGTTGCATGACGAATTACCAACAACATCCGTATATGGTTTACTTAATCAAAGCAAGATTGAAAGGTTGACTTTGGCATGTCACTCATCATCTAAGGAACTTCAGCGCAACCTGTCAATGTCATCTGATAGCTCAGTATCTGAAATAATGGAAGACCATACGGGTTTACTAGCACCAGAATCTAAAATGCCTTTAGAAGGCCTCTTTGACACCAATTATCTGGACAACGAAGCAGAATTGTGGAATTTCTGGTTCTCTCCAAAGCAACAAGATTTGCCAATTGAAAATCCTTTCTTTGAGAGCTCAACAGCACAAAGTCTTAGCCTCACATCTGCTCTATCACCAACTAGCAATTATTTGCCACCCACTAGGCCGCCCCTTCATCTCCAAGATTCGAGTTTATCGGCATACAATCGCAATTTTGCCTTGATGGACCTCTCTTCCCTTCATCCCCTTCCGGAATCTCCAAATATCACACCACAGTCTAACGCAAACCAGCAGAGCTCTGAAGCTACTCGCACTCCTTGGTGCACCCAACAACACCTCAATGTTTCTTCCCCTACATCAACCTACTCTCCTTTCCCACAATGCAACACAACTACCACCTTACCACGCATAACTCGACCATCAGCTACCCCTATCCAGCCTTATCAACAGCCTGCGTCAGAATCAAGACCCAAAACTCAGGAGCGCGCGCCGCATGCATCTTACCAGGATGACTGGCCCCCTCGCGTCTCGTCCCGTCTAAGTCGTCGCATCCAACAGCAACCAACCCAATTCCAAACACAAACACTAACACAAGTCCAACAAGAACAAACACGAGAACGCGCGTACACAACACCATCGCGTTCTCTTCCATTACCACACCACCCTCAATACTCCTCCAAACAACCACGCCATAAATCCCACCCCTTACCATCCTCTCACAACACAACGCACTACCCTTCTAATCTCAGCACCTGCACCACCCTCCTCGACTCCCCTCAAATGGTCAGCTCCAACAGCTCCAACTTCTATATCTGCAGCACCCCCACTTCACCCAACAACCCTCATGATGCCTCGGGTTCAGCACCAAAATCCTATCACGAGCTCATGGATCTCATGTTGCAAGAGAAATCCTTCTTTGAAACCGATGATGACGAGGATGAGGAAAAAAGCAGCCTCAGGAGCTTGTTGGAAGGAAATTTTCATCTTAGGAGTCACTTCGGGGGTGAGAAGGAGACGCTGGGTGGATTTGGAGTTGGAAATGGGGAGAAGAGGAGTTTGAAGGTTAAGGCTAAGAGTGCAGGAGAGGCGATCAGGGGAGTATTGAGGATTAGGAAAAGTGTTGGTTGAAATTTACCCTTTGACAGTCATGAAAACGACGTGTTGAATTTTCCTTTGTTTAAAATTCTTACGCTAATGATGATAATTGCGACGAAACCCGTGCGCTGATCTAAGAAGTAACGACAAATTGGCACGGGAGAATAGTTCAAAAGTTTCTTTAGATTTTCTAGAATTTTCACAACAGGGAGGATGAGCAGAGTCCATTGGTTATGAAAAGTTCGAAGGAAATGCTGGTTGACAGAACAGCGCAAATTTTTCCTTGAATTTATAATATCATTACCAGGCATAGAAAGCATGATCGCACGGATGGATTTAGAAGGAATTTCAAGCTTATGAGTGATGTATGTTTTATTATGTCAGTACAATAGTGTATAGTTTCCTTTGTTATAGTGTAGAATGTACAGAAAAATGAAATTATGTATGGGATTAGGAATTAGTTGTAGCCTGAGAAGAAAGTTAATTGTATTATCTATTAGTGCTATTTAATCGCTTACTGTTCCAAGTTGGTTTCGAACACCGTCAAGTCACCTTCACTTTCATACTTCCAAATGTCTCCTGATCTAAGTATTAGTCCTACGTAAGAAAGCATATATTTAATTTCTAATTTAAACTTCCCTATTCTCATACTCTGCATTCCCCAAGAGGATATAAATACCTCTATTTTTTTTTTTAAACCTGAATCTTTGTTTTACATGCTCGTCAAATAATAGTGAACGAGGTGGAAATTGATAGGAAAGCACTCAACGTGTCACCTAAGTCAAGATAAGAATATCCTCATAGTGATTTTAGGTACCGTAAAAAGAATTGCAAAGGCTATCAACGACTAGTGCCTTTGTACAATCTACTTTGGCAGCAATTGTATGTTGCCTAGGTGTCATAAGCTTTCATATTAATGTGTAAAGTCGAAAGAATTTTTATATTATTTACCAATATTGCTACGAAAGAGTAACCCTGCACTATATATAAGCAGTATAAAGACCCTGTATTAGAACCAGTGAAATATCGGACTAGTTTCTTTGTTTACATTAGACATTTAACACTTAGTGTTTGGCCAAGTTGAATACCGACATTCAGGGTAATTAGGAGATACGCTACAGAGATTAATAGGAACTTATGACCATGGATATTTTACCACCTGCAATATGCAAATATTCAGTGGGTGCTGTATTATCATGCTTCCAATAATAAATAGACTAGCCCTAGCCCAATTTTTTGTGGATGTTACTTTAATACTTGAGATGAATATCAACCAAGAAGCAGAAGATTCGATAGTAAAAAAGTTTTTGGCTATACAGCAGAAGATAAATCAAAGCTATCAAGAACAAAAAATGGGAGCAACTAAAAGTAGATAGCAGAGTTGACATCGAGATCTTCGTGTTCGCAGCTACCTCCTATAGTAGTTTGAAACCTGAGACAATTCACCCTAGTATCCTGAGATTGAATTTCGGACGAATATGCGCTTGGGTTAAGATGAAAGACTTCCTCTGTGGAATATTTATATATGCGGGGGACTGGTAAATGAATATTTAGGGAAACTGAAAACAGGCACTTGATGCGGTTAGAACTCTGCGAGATTCTGCAGATGTTAAAATTTCACCAAGAAGCCACTCTTTGATTTTGCGATAAAATGTCCCATTTCTAACTGAAAAATCGAATAATAAAATGGGATTGGAGTTGGGAGGCATACCGTAAATAGATCCGGATACGGCCGAAATCCTAAAGTCTGTAAGCTTTAAATATGTGCACTTACAACTGTCAATAAATTTATGCAAATAGCATCACAGTTTAAATTGCTTTACATTTCTTCCTTGCTCAGCAACCGAACTCAAGAACCTAAAGTAGTACCTATACTGCTCCAATCATGACCATCAGCCATGCCACACATGCCTCTTCAGCAGAGGGGAGTTATCGGGGAAAATAAAGAGAAAGAATGGTCTGCACTTGGGGCCCCTTAGATATTTAAACAGAAGCTATTAGAAATAAATGTTTTGGAAGATATTGTCGTACACGCTTAGTCGAGAGAGTTGAATATTGTCAGCATGTTCAGCTCTATAATTTTAGGAAGTAGAGCTAAGGAATTTTAAGTCTTTGTAGTCCAACGATCTTGAAAATTAAATCAGGCTACCATCCTTCCTATCATCGTGGTATCATCGTGCCCATGTATAGCTGACGCAATTTTAAGACTCAATTCCTGCCAAGAGCATGTCAATAGTCCATAGATAGCAAAGTTTGCACAGCCTTCCAAGGGGCTTCTTCGATAAGCGAGAGCGGAATAAACGAGTCACGGTTCACTACTTCCGTCCAATCATGTAACTCAAGCACTTGCCTATTGATCAAGTAGAATGTTTATCAATCGTCTCACATCTCATTTCATTTTTAAAAAGAGGCCCTCCAAGCAGATGTCAGCTTCCGACCCTCCGCCAGAATGATCCCATCACATGACTGGCGTTTGGTCATGTCCAACACCGAGTATATGCTTCATGAAGGCGCGTGCAAGCGGCCAGACATCGCCCAGCGGCCTCCCCGTTCGACCAACGTTTTGGCCATGAGCATCCAACAATTCCGTTTCTGCCTAAACCCTAACAGCCAACTCACTCACACGCGTTATTCTGACTTTTCGGAGACGAAAAAAAAAAAAAAAAAAAACGTTTAATCTCAAGTACCAACAATGATGCAACCACAAAACGTGAAGATCGAGACATTTCCAGTGTAGGATTTGCGGGGTATCTGTGAGCTATATGCGGGGTACATGAATTGTTCGTATAACAAGGGGTACACCCCTTTCGAGTTTTTTTTGCATGCATATCTCACAGTTCTATGAATTTAATTTCCCAGGCAAAGATTTATTCCAAATTAACCTCGTTACATCATTTCTAAGTAACAAGGTGGACACCGCTCGACATAAAAAAGGAAAACTGTCATACCCCCCTCCCCCCACGTACCCCATCTCGTTACTAACCCCAACAATCCAAGATCTGAACCTCATGTAAAGAAAAACGCCTAAAAATGAATGCAATGCTGATACGTCTTGCGACTGGTTTGCGACCCAATAAAAACTCCCGCTAAACGAGTGTGCTGCCTTCGTCCACGTTCATGACACTATCGTACACATACACGTACAAAGCCCCCCACCGCAGTTTTTAAAGTTCAAATTGCCATCCTGAAATACCATCACATAACCCTCAATTCGACGCCGCAGGTGGGCGCATCTATCGTATCATGAATGTTGCATGCTGCCTGAGAGGTGCCAAGGAAAGAGGCCGTCAGAGGGCGAACTGGCGAGAGGGTTCGTACAATTAACTCCTTCCAAATTAGGCGATTTCCATTTCGACTCATGTGGGAAATTGACTCATGATCATGTTGAGGGTTCTCGGAGAGGATTCGTGAGGCATTCGTGATGGTATTGACAGGTGTGAATAGTGTCAGTTTTGACGCCCGTAGACTAAAGAGTTGGTTAGAATCAAGAGCGTTGGAGGGTTTAAAGATTGTTTCGGAGGGAGAAATGAAAACTTACATGGATCTTCTGGTTGAGGAGGTGGGTGAGGTGGAGGAGTATTGCCAGATTCAGCCATTGAAGGATAAGGGGTAGTGGAAGGAGGAGTAGTTATAACCCTGAGTGCCATTTTGTTAATTGATTGCTCTGGTAATAGTTCCGATGAAACCGATAATTCTGAAAGATGAAAGTTGTGGAAATGTAAATGAGATGGTGTACTTTGAATTGAATGCTGGGTGAGAATGAGAGACACATTTGACGAGGAGGACACTCATCTTTATAATGAGGAGATCGAACGCCAGCCAACAAGTCGACCCAGACCCAAGATCTAAATTGAGTTTTGGTTGACTGAAGTGTTGGACCCCCTCATTTACGTGTTCAGCCCTATTTCTCCTTTCACTGTCCCTCCTCTCCTGAGCCTCAGCCTTGGACTTACTACAAGAGGATCAGAAATACGATCCGTCCTCTTAGAACAGAGGGTAGCCTGAGTCCACAATTCAGGGCGGACTCCAATGAAGTTGGGTCAGAAGACTCCGAGTATATACCGACAGCATGGTATTCAATCTGAGATGATCCAATGACCTAGTTTAGTCCCAGGCGGCCCTCTATGGCTGGTTCGCTAGTCGTAATTAGGATCCAGTAAGGATACGTGAATCGTTTGCAAGGACATGGAGAGAGTATCCTCAGTGCTCACCGTTTCTCTGGAAAGCTGCTTCAGCCTTCCTAGAAGCTGAGTCCAGGTCTGTTTACTCATACCAACAGCCAGATATGTCACAACATTCCACGTAGGGGACTAAGAAATTTCCTGCTTCCGGAGTAAGCTGCGAAAATGACAGTTGTGGCATGGCCACAATCTTCTTTTATGTGCCGCATGAATTTGAGCTCTAAGTGTGTCTCAATTTGTCAGCCTGACAGGACGGTGCTGTGCAGGGAATGAATGAAGGATTGAGGCTTTGGGTTTAGAAGTGCCGGTGCTATTTTCCTCGATCTAGTCATGATTCATCTTCCAAAGTATCTTTATGAATCTTGCTTTTTCTTTATTAGAGACCGCGCAATGAGCACGATAATTGAAACAGCGTGCTTAAAAAATATTATCAAGCAAACAAGCCACCAACTGACCATGCTTTATCGGTGAAGAAAATAGCTACAACTTGCATAAAAATGCAGCCTTATGCAGGCTGAAATTGTTCTGGAAAGCGTTTATCAACAATCATTGGTTGGATTGAGAAGTGACAGCTCAGGAATATACCGTGAGATGCTTGGCATCGGATCCACGCTAGGGTACCTGGCAGCGTCCTGCATGAACACTGAGCATCTTAATCGCGATTGCGGCGAATCTCAACGGGTTTTCGGGACCGACTGGATCTCGTGTGGTAGATGGGGGCTGGACTTGAGTTCCCAAACAAACATTGCGTCACTTGTTCAGGAGGTCGTGCGAACCGTGTGAAATGATAGGTAACTTGGGATGAACGCCTTAAACTTGATCTTTTGCATGTACGAGCAGCGATGCATGTGCCGTACGCTTCCGTGTGAATCTTAATCGGCCTTCGATAATTGGGTGGCCACTGTGGCCTTTATCTCTGCCGTATGATACCAGATAGTCTCTGCTCAGTCCAGTATTGAAGGTGGAATACCAACCAAAGACTACTTCAGCACTTGGTGGGTATGGAGCAAAGAGGACAAGGACACCTTGTGCTCTTCGTAGAAAGAGTTCATTGAAGCCTGACGATGCTAAACGACTCATCCCCAAACCTAAAGATGGCTTCTGTGACTATTCTGATATACGTGATTTCGCTGTTGCAATGAGGCTTGGGGACTCGGAATCCGGGTCGAGGGATTCTGGTCACCTAACCTCTGGCCCTGAATCGTGGCGCGCACGTGGGGAAGGTTGATCGGCCGAGCATAAACTGCCTTGTGCAACAATCAGCCAAACCCATGAATCTTTAAATGGTTCGCACCCGAGGAATCCCTACCACTAGGCTCTAACTCCTCGATACGTTGCTGACATAAGGAGCCTGCCAGTTTGAGCATTTAAATAGAAATAGGATGTGCAAAGAGGTGGATTTGCGATTATTGCTCGATTTAGATGAAAACGTAAAACGTTAGAAGCATTTCGAGAGAGTGCAAAAGTATTGATTTTTCGGTCGGAGTCTAAAGGAATCGTAATCGTAAAATCCCTGAGGCGCAGGTGCTGGCACGACGAAGCACTAGTCACATCTTGCATATGGCCTCCATTCCGGCCTCTCTCTTGCCTTGCAGTATTGGAAATGCAAAGCAGTAGAAGTGTTCTTGTGAAAAATATATCCAGTTTGGATATGCAGGTTCGTACATGATGACAACCAAGGATCGCAGAGCTGTAAAGGGTAATTAAAGCTAGGTATAGAATAACCAAGAGAAAACGGCATTTCTTGCCTGGGTCTGGAAGATGCTGGCGCTTGCTGCGCTCTGGCGCTTATTTGGCAGGCGCCGTTTTTCGTTGGTGAAATACAAGTTGAAATCTTAGTATTCGGATCAGCCTTGAAACGGCTAGATAAAAGCTAGACGACAGCAACCCCCCCTACAATAGCTTGCTAGTTTAAAGAAAACATGGTTCGCGGGTAACTCTGGGTAACAAATGCATAGTAATCGGCTAAATATACTATACTCGGTATCTGCAAGGATATAGCCTTCGAGAGACACCGGTGAGGTAGAATAGCGGTGAAGGCTTCTTTCGTTATCCGCCCCCAAGCAAAGTTGTAACACAACGCTTGTTTACTCTCATAATTGAAGATAAAGTAACATTTAGCATGCAAAACGAAATTTATTCTCAGTAGACAATCAGACAACCATTTGTGCATACGAGCTGACTATGATCATGAGGCGGTAACATACGTAGCTAAAGAAAAACAGGCAGGATATGACTATATCGGGAAAATATTTGAATACTCGGTGTCTTCAGACCACGGGCCAAGCAAACAAGGTTGAAATCTCGGAGACTTGAAACTTTCTGACAGATCAAGGTACTCAAAACTCAACAAACTCCATATTGGTAGATACACTCTAGTGCCGGCCGCTCCACAACTAATGGACTGGCACGACGGCAGACAAAAAATACATGCAGGGGCAAGTCCCCTTCAGTTGAAGATGTTGTATTATCGGTGTCAGATCCATTACCTACCCCTATAAACCTTCCTAAACATATCAAAATACTCCTTCTTGTATGCAATGCTGCCTTTCATCTCAGGAAAGCCTTTGTCTACCAACGTCAAAACCACCTTTCGCATAAGAAGACCCAAGGCAATCAATTCATCGTCATTTCCAATTAAATCCCGATTATCTTTTTCCTGCAAGTCAAGCAGTAGGGGATTGCTAGAGCGAAATAGTGCCATGTGAGTTGAAAGAACCAGTCGGAGGCTTATGAAGTGATAGTCGGCTTGTCCGTGGGCTTTTGTGTTTGGTATAAGAGTCAGCCTAAGGTATGGAAGAGCAGGGACCACACACCTTTTGATTGGAACCTTTGTGCAATGTTTGAAAGATGACTGGAGCTGATAGACAGGATTCGCATGAGTTGCCATAGAACAAGGGCCACTGGGTAGACTTGATTTCTTGACAAGCATCCCGCCGTCCGAAAAATAAGACGTTGCAGCATGGAAAAGAGATCTTTCTCAGCATACTTTAGGCGCTCGTATAACAACGTATCAACCCTGGCTTGAATCGTCCTGAAGTGGCGAGAGCCTTTGGGGTAGGCGCCGTCAGGCTTCACGCCAGCACGAAGAACAAATGCAATGGAAGATACTCTTAGCATTGCAGCGACAAGTTTAGACTAGAGAAGTAAGCATCATTGTTTTACACGAGAGATACCACATACCTCTGGCAATTTCTTTCTCACATAAGCAGTCCCTAGAATCTGTGCCATGGTGGTAGAATGAAATCTTTCTCCCGCGGCATGGACAAACTTAGAGGTGTATTCCATAGCCCATTGTTCTATCTGTCTCCCAAGGTCTTCGTTAGCCTCAAGTAGTAGCACCGCCATCTCGTCTTCGTTAGCTGTTTCAATTTGCTTATTATTTCCTGTTTTTAGGATGATGCTTCGTTGATCTGGAGAGAGTGCACTTAGATTTTGGATCTGGGCACGAAGCTTAATCGGGTGGGAGATCCGTCCGATTCCATCAATTGTGATAGTCTCGCACTGAATTTCAATTCTGCCATCAATAGGAGCATCAACTGCAAATGAAACAACCCGTCTCGTGGAGGAATGGTCGAAATCTAGAAACTTCAGCACAGGAACGAGTATGGGTAAACATGTGACCTACACTGATGCATAAGTTTTCCAACAAATGGACTCTCTCTTTGGCACTTCAACTCGTGCAGTCCATTGCCGTTCTTCAAGCAGGTCACGCACGGCGTTCCTGTTGAACATGTTCTTTTCCTGAATCTACACTGGTGACAAGCGCCCGCTTTTCGTACATCCCTTGCAGCTTTCCTGACGGGGGCATCCAATTTCCGACGATGCTTGACTGAGGAAAGTGCCCCAGGGGCATTCTCAAACACAAGTACGAACTCTGAAAGGCTATCTTGGGAAACCGCCGCCTTGCTCCTCTTCTCCGTAGGCTCAGGAGATGTTCGTTTTCGCTTGGAAATAGATGATGTAGGCTGTACTTGCTGCCGAACCAGGCTGGGAATTGGGTCGTTGGACTGCCATTCTAGATTCTGTGGAAGAGTTTTGGCTAATGGTGATACTGAAGTCCGGTCACTGCCCTCTGTCTCAGTTGCTGATAAAGGCCAGGAATGAATGTTTTCTTGCATTTTATTTATGGCTGTAGAACTATAACTGCTGTCGCATGCTATCGCCACATTGAGGCCTGGGACTGATGAGTAGGAGTTGTGCTCGAGTATTGATTTACTGGCAGTTTGTAGAGGCTGATGGGATGTGGGAGATGAGCCAGTGATACTATAACTACTTCCAGTACTATTTCTAGGTTGTCGCAGCTGCTGATTGAGGTTGAAATTCTGCCCGGGATTCCTCTCAGGGTTGGGCCCAACCAGTGGGCGATATACTGTGGTTTCGACATAACTGGCACTTTGATGGCCCAAGTTAGTGAACGGCATGTTGGTTTCAGAGGCTGGATAGAGCGACACTGGATGAGGAAGAGTCTCCTCGAAAGTGCCAGTAGCCGGCATCAAAAAAGATCCAGAATCATGTGACCAATTTCGATCAGAAGTCCATGGGAGTTCATGGCTAGAAACGTTTACGTTGGGAGGAAAACAGCCTCCATTGGCGCTCCAAGGTGATGCTTCAAAGTCGGGGAGCCAATTCTCTGCGACAAATGGCGTTGGAGTGTTTGGAGAGCTGTAATCATAGTTATGGTTGGGAAGTGCGCATGAAGTCGAAAGAGCCAGAGGGAAGGGTTTTTGAGGATAAACAATGAGAGGCCATTCGGGATGCTCTGGTCGTGTTCTTTCTAGCTCCCGTCGTCGTTGGTGGGCAGCGCCCAGCCTTGCTGGCGGAGGTTGTGACATTGTTTCATGTGCCCACAAGCTTCACAATGGAGCCCCGTCTTCTGGGAACAGACAACACCACATGCTGTTGTTTTGTGATGATGATGGTGATGATGTCGAAGGAGAGAAGACAGGAGGCGCAGATGTTAGAGCTTGTTGCTGGTGGTGGACGGAACCTGGAAATGCCATTTTCTGGGGTTGGAAGCTTCACCGGTGCAAGTGCCAGATAAGGAATGGACGTCCGCGAGAGCCTGTTCCTGTCCGCTAGCGATCCTGGAAAGAGCATCAAGATGCCGGCTTCAGGGTCTCATTGCTCCGCAGTTTTGCCAACGCCAACATGCCGGCGACCGGCAATATCATCGTGTATCTCGATCTCATCGTACTGCCGTACGATGAGATGCACAGGAGATGTCGCGCAGAAGGCAACGGCTAGATCAAGTCCTTGCTCGTGCACATGTCCCTCAACGCGCTTTACCCTTCCATGGACTCAACACCACACACTATTACACGGATTGGCATTCGGGCAAATCCCATAAGGATGGGTATGTTTTACTAGTTCTCAAGGGTGTCGGACCGGGAAGAATGGAATAGTAACTAACATTACTGTGTTAGAACTGGCAGAATCCCAAACTCTTTATGGGAACTTGTCTGATGACTACCTCGAGTGCCTTCGTCCACAATATCATTCGAACCAAATTTCAATCTACTGCTAGTAAATACATATCACATAGGAATGGCAAGGGAGAAGGATTATGTCGATCTAGAGGGAAGGGAACTAGTGCTGAAGTCTTCACGTCTCTCTGAAAGTTCTAAATATCCTTTCTGGCCTTCTTACTTCAATTCTTCCTGAATATCCTTACCTGGCAATGCTTCGAACAAAGCCTGCCCTACTTTTTTCACCCACATCCATGGCTCATAAAAATCCCAATCACTCATTCCTGCGTCATGATACTCCCAACCAGCTACACCACCAAATCCGGGATACATCTCTCGCAGATCTCTGATGGTCTTCTGCAGAGTTTCGATGTGAACGAATCCATTTGGCTGCCCATCCTCCGAGCAATCCAAGACTCCCATAACCACCCTTGAAGGATCCCAGCCATTTTCCACTACCGATTGAAAGAAAGGGGGACCCCTAGCAAACCCGCCATAGAACATTCCATTGTACCATGAGATGAGCTTCTCATCCGAGCCTGGTACTGTAGCATACGCATCCAGGTCAAAATAAGAGAAGCCAGAGAGATTTTGGCCAAGAGGGTCTGATAATGCAGATGCCAGTGGTGCCATCGTAATAATGAAATCGGAGCCGAAATCACGACGAAGGGCAGTCATCAGGCGGTACGGAACACTGATATCGACATCTTCCTCAACATCAATATCTAGTCCATCGAGATGATATTTCCTTATAAGGTCACGGAGCGGGTTATAATAAGCATAAAACTGGGGCCATATCAGTATTAATCGCTGATTGACAACATTGTCGACTCACCTCCTCATCAGTTCCGTTCAGTCCTAAATTAATCTTTTAGCGCCATTCAATCACAAGCTTCGGAAATTCGAGCCATATCGTTTAAGAACATATTCTTGGTTTGACAACGTAATATATTGAGGTAGCAGAGACACAAAAATGGAGATGAGGGGTCAAGGAGGATGTCAGGTACGTACTTTTATAGGTCCCCCCCGCCGCGCCACCCAGCAAAGCCATCACTTTAATACCATTCTTTTGTAGAATATTTACCTCCTTCCATATCCTATCCCATACCGACGAGTCAAGTGGATCATCGTTCAATCTAATCTGTCCAGGCTCCTCATGCAAGTGCATCGAGGCAAGAATAATGTGTGTAACTTTTGTCTCATAGTGGAGGAGCGGAAGTAGTGACAATCGTTCTTTGGTGGGCGTCGTGAAAGTTTGAACATACACCACAAGTTTTGGATCTATGTGTTTACTCGCGGCACGGCCACTGCTCTCGATTACTGCATCCTGCACCTCTAGGGTGCTATTCTCATTCAGAAATCCGTGGGCAAAGGCGAAGATTGAAAGGATGAGGAGAAGGAGCTTCATGATTGAAGCGGACTCTGAATTTCAGCTCATATGGCTCTGTACCAATGGACATCGAGTATTCGGCGCAGAATAGATTTTCTCAATAACGTTCAAAGTTTGGCAAGTTGAAGCTCATCGCAGCCCTCGTGATGCCGCGGCAAGGACACTTCATCCTCATCTGGGCTGCTAGGAAATATTGATGTACCATAAAAGGCTATTTCTGCAGGTGTCGTTCTCAATTAAGCATAAAGTGCCTGGCACATCCACTCATTCGTTGTAATTCCGGCTTGGCATGCAAAGGGCCGGCTATTTTCCCGTTTCGGTGACGTTTCTCAATGAAGAAGCCGTGAAGTTATTCCGATCCTAGATCATAATGGATACTCCCCAAAATCCGGGCCGACAGAGCTAGTCAAGCCCGGGTATGTCTGAATGTTCCCCGGTTATCCCCTATGGTGCAGGCGAATATAAGTTTATTCGCACGTGATGAAATATTTGTCGCATACATGTGACGCTAATATGTGCAGTAGAAGTAAGTAAATTTCTTCGAATGAATAGTAATTAGTTTACGTCTAATAACTGAACTCTTAGTAAGTATCTTATGTGTACTATGGTTGTGCAAATGCTGCTCAACCTACACTAAGCTGCAACTCGGAAGTCTTTCCGAAGTCATGATAAATGTCTTCCGAGTTTACTAAGCTAATTTTAAAGCAATCCCACTCTTCATATTTTTTAAAGGGCGAGCTATTAGAGGTATGGAAACCATAGATCTAACATGTGGCTTCGGACAATAGGGCACTGATAGCTGAGGTATGTCGGATAAGAGCCGTACCTAGGTAGCAGGTACGGATGACGCTGTCTCAAGGTTAAGTACTGTCTATACTCATTTTCTCCTTGTTGTCCACTAAATTCTCAACTTCTCTTTCATTTTATATAATTGCCATCATGGGTTCCATTCCGTCTCCCCACCCTGTGCGAATCATGAATATCAGCGGCTCACCTTGCGACAAACGCGATGCTATCGCTAAAGCCGCCGCAATGGACGAGCATATCGACGTTCTCGTCGGCGACTGGATGAGCGAACTGAACATGCCAACACGAGCCTACAATGTCACAAACGGCACCGGAATCGGCTATGAGGAATCCTTCCTCGAAGCCCTCGAACCGGCTCTCGAAAACATAGCCAAGAAAGGTATCAAACTCGCTTGCAATGCTGGTACAGTTGCAACTCAAGATCTTTATGACATGGTGGTGAAATTGGTAGCAGAAAAAAAAGCTACCATTGACAGTTGCCTGGATTGAGGGAGATGCGGTCCTGGATCTTGTTAAGGATGATTTGAGAGCTCACCCAGAGAAATTCATCCATATCTCGACTGGCCAGACGCTTGAGGAATGGGATTTTGACCCCTTATTCGCACAATGCTATCTCGGTGGCATGGGTATAGCGGCTGCCTTCTCCGCTGGTGCCGATATTGTCCTCTGTGGTCGTGTCGCCGACGCATCACCGATAATTGGTGCCGCAGCATGGTGGCACGGCTGGTCTCGCACCGATTATGATGAACTTGCTCGCGCCCTCATTGCTGGGCATCTAATTGAGTGCTCCGTTTATGTTACGGGTGGAAATTTCAACGGGTTCAAAACCCTCGATTGGGAGAGTATAACAAATATTGGCTACCCGATCGCTGAGATTTCAGCAGATGGCGATGTGGTGATGACGAAAGTTGAAGGTACAGGTGGGTTAGTGAGTCAGGAGACTTGTAAAGAGCAGCTGTTGTATGAGATTCAAGGGATGTACTATCTCAACTGCGACGTCACGGCCGTAATCAACCAAGCTTTGTTCACCGAACTAGCCCCAAATCGAGTCAGACTTTCTGGTATTACAGGTCTCCCTCCGCCTGCAACAACGAAGATGGGGCTGACAGCTTTGGGGGGATACCAAGCGGAATTGCATTGGGCGATGATTGGGCTTGATATTCCTGAACGGATGAAGCTACTTGAGAAGCAATTGAAGGAACATTTTGGGAAAGAAAGACTGAGCAGGTTTAGCACATGGGATTTGAGTGTTTACGGGAGTGCACCAGTGAATCCGCGTTGTCAGAATGAATGTATTGTTGATGTGAGGTTATTTGCTCAGGCGAGAGAAAGGGAGGCGTTAGAAGAGGGGAATTTTCTGAGGCCGGCGTTGGATATAAATATGCGTGAGTTTGAGAAGGGAGCGTGAAGTTAAGGAGTACTAATGTGTGTGTCTGGAAGATACGTATCCGAGTGCCACTTTTCATGCGGATTTGAGAACTGCTGTTCCGAAAGTCGTAGGTGCTAAAAGGTCCACCGTATGGCGGAAGAGCTAATACGAGGGAAATAGTATACAGAGTATTTTCCGACACTAATACCTCAACCTACTCAGACTATATACTTCTCCGATAGTAGAGAAGCTATTAAACTCCTCCCACCAACAAATACTATCCCGCACCCACATTCTCAACCATCCTATCCACCCACGAACCCAGTTCCGCTATCCACATTTAGCCCGACCCAGCGTATGGAACTCGGTCGTGTCGTTTATGCTCGCGCAGGAGACAAAGGCTCTAACTGCAACGTCGGACTCTTCGCCCGTTCCTCCTCCGAATGGCCTTGGCTTCGATCATTCTTAACAACTGAAAGGCTGATTGAACTTATGGGTGAAGAGTATAAAGGTGGGAAAGTGGATAGGATGGAGTTTGAAAATCTATGGGCTGTGCACTTTTTGTTGCATGATCATCTTGATAGGGGGGTAACGGCTAATAGGGGATATGATATTTTAGGGAAGTTTTTGGCCGAGTTTTTAAGGATGAGGGTTGTTGATGTGCCTGTGAGTTTTGTAGAAAACGGAGAGTTGCTATAAGTGAGGGATTAGATTGGATGAAAGTGCGAAGAAATTAGGTCGCACGTTTTCTTGTTGTGAAATGCCTTCAAACGCCTTCACTTTAAGCGCTGTTTTCGTTCTAATGGCTTAAGGTAGTGCCAGACAAAAGCTCCCAAAACTCGAATGTCGAAAAACCCTCTTCCTGTTACACTTTTTTCAGTTATATTCACTTTAGCGGTCCTTTTGTGCCAAAAACTTGAAACGACAATAGTCGAAACCACTTAAATTCCCGGCCTCGAACATCTTCTCGCTGTGGGATACTCAAATATCCCTCTTGGTAGTTTCATGGTTAGCACAGCCTGGAGATGAATTTTCACGATGTTAAAATCCAAATTACAATAATAGCGTATGAACGAAAAGCGCCGCATTTAATCAAGATTCAGAGAATATAAACCAGACGTTCTATATGACTCGTGAACGCTAAAGTAATGTTAGTATCAATATCAAAGTCACCAATCACGGACATCCGTTCCCACTGTAGAGTAAGCGAGAAGACCCTTAAATGCAGATCTCTAACTTTCGCAACTCCACTCTTATCAAGATATCAGAACACGATAAGATATCTCTGAAGCTATGCATGGATCACGGAATCTTGAAAGGTGGGCCAGTATTCCAGATTTCAATATGGCATTTCAATTTCCCCATTTACTGCTGCTTTTCCGGATATGTCCAAACTTCAAACCTTCTCCAAAGTACCAATTAGAGACGACTGAATCGACATGACATCCTCTCCTTCAACTCCTCAAGCAGACCAAAATAACACCAGTTTAAACCCTGGTAGCACACAGCGCCCACGACGAGCACGCGTTGCACTAGCCTGCCAACGCTGTAAAAAGCGCAAGCAAAAATGTGATGGGCAGACCCCTTCCTGCTCTAATTGTAGCAGTTTCAACACCCTCTGCAAATATGTCAAACCTCGACCCATCTCCCACTCCCGCGATCTATACCTGAAGGCCGCCGAGGCACGTGTGGCGGAGCTCGAGGGATTTGTGAAAGAGCAAGGCATTGCTGACAGTGGTCGTGACCGCTGGTGTCAGATACAGGAAAAGCTCGCGAATAGAGAGGAACACCAGGAATCGTCTGAGATACAGATATTGTCACCGCTACAGCAGGGTCAAAGTGATACGAATTATACGGATACGATAGGAACTGCAAGGAGGCCGTCGAAACGACCGTGTTTGGAGAATGAGCCTAACGAGGTGGAAATGGAATGGGGTAGTGAAGTAAGACGGAGGGAAATTAATGCGGTAGTTGACATATTGAGGGATCTTTCATTAGAGGCTAGTGGGGGCTATATTGGTGCAAGTAGTAGTATTACAATGAGTCGGATGGTTGGATCGCTTGTCAAGTCGAAAATAGATGGGCCCATGCTAAGAGGAGAGGAGCATTTGAGTCCTAAATCGCTTTCGGATGGCAGCCTCGAAGAGGAGGGGCAGATTGAACTTGGGAATGTGCCCCCCGATATAGGGGATAAGCTGTTGAAGGGTTATCTGAAGCATATTTCGACAAGGTGGCCGATTGTGCATTCAACGTATCTTCGTGGACTTCATGCGAGGAGAGATGACTTGGGAAGTTCGTATGAGAAGAGTGTTCTTCACCTTGTGTATGCGAGCGGAGGGCGCTTCCTAGAGACTACGGGAGAGACAGGAGCATTCTTTCCTGATCAACATCATTCTGCTGGCATGAAGTACCTGGATGAACTGCTCCAGTATCATGACATTCGCTCAGTTCAGATCTTGATATTACTAGCAATTTATAGCCTTAGGGCGCCCAAAGGTCCTGGAGCATGGACGTATATTGGTTTGGCGATGAGGTCTTGCATAGAACTAGGCCTGCATCGCCGTACAGTATCAAAGAGATATCCGCTTCTTGAGGTTGAAATGCGGAAGCGGATCTTCTGGACGTGTTACTCTTTAGATCGCCAGATCTCTATAATACTTGGTCGACCATTTGCTATTTCAGACAAGGATATTGACGTCGAGCTTCCACTTGATGTTAACGAATCGGTCCAAGACCTTACAACCCTCGAAGCAGCACTAGCCTTATCAAAATTCACACCATCAAATCAAGCGCCAGCAGTCTCAACATCGCTGAGTTGTTTCATTCATATCTGTCGTTTACGCAGAATAGAATCTCAAATTCAACAGAGTATATATCGTGTTGACGAAACGGTTGGTGCTTCCGAGACGGAGGTGGACTCTTTCGTCGAGCAACTAGAAAAATGGAAGGAAAATATCCCGAGGGATGCGAGACAGCACAACGCGGATAAGCCCAGCACGAAGACGGATACCATGGTTATTGATGGCTATGGATATTATGTATGTTTAAATTCTCGTATGTCGAAACCTTATTGACAAGTGAATGTAGATGGTTTACTACTACAAATGCATAAGGTTTCTACTTCATCCATTGCTCTCGGCCCAAGATACCAATGTGCGATTCCTTAAGAAATGTGCAGAGGCTTGCGGCGATGTATGCCAGACGTACAAGAAGCTCCACCAAAGTATTCCTGTTGGATTTTCGCTCATGGCGCTGCACTCAGTATTTCTCGCTGGTAAGTTTCAGAACTCCGACACCAGTAATGTTTTGCTCACTCAACAGGTCTCGCTCTTGTTTACTGCACCTGGATCTCCCCACAAGAGGTCTTTAGCATCAAGACATCCAACGATATGAATTCCTGCTCCATTGTTCTCTACATTATCACGGAGCGCTGGCCAGGAGCCAAGAAATACAGAGATACATATGAAGTGATCAAGCAATCACTTCTCGAGTCCGTTGAAGAAAGTGAATACGAACCTCGTCGTGCTATCCGAACATTAAATTCCGACTTGCTACCCTCAATGACTCGCAACGACGAAGGAAGTGCTGAGCTTTCGAGAATGGTTGCTGATATGGCTGGAGAACCTATGCAAGCTGACGATGACATCTTCAATGGCCTTAGCCCGGCTGGTATGCCTAGGGAGCTCACACCAAATGTGAACGGTATGGACATCAATTTTTTAACTCCAATGGATTTCCAGCAGCAAGGGCTGGTTGATGGGGGGATGTTTGCCTTTGACAATTTTGATGCAATTAATGCTTTTCAGACGCCGGGGTTTGATTTGAATCAGACAAATTTCTAGACAATCAATCACATATGAAGAATATTTTAGCGCTTGGCTTTATTTCTCTTAGTATGGATTCTATGAGTACTTTACAGAAAGTTCAGTCTCGGTTACTGTTACCTCTCCGTTCTTGACAGGTACAATCCTTCCGTTCGTCTTCGTTTCGCTCTCGGCTCCATTGATCTTCTCTGTAACCTGCTCGGTCATAGTATCTCCCTTAAAATCAGAACCATACCGGAATTTATGCCCGTAATGATCATTCCTCAAATACTTTTGCCCTTCAACGCCATACAAATTCTCTCTCAAAGTTCCTCCTGGAATATCATAATCATCCCACATCAAGCCACGCTTAACGAGTTCAGGTCGAAGCAAATACACCACATCTTCAAAACTACCTGGACTTGTCACATACGCAATATTGAAACCATCGACATCTGCTTCATCAATCCACTGTTCGAAAACATCGGCTACCATCTCTGGAGTTCCAACAGGCGCAGGATGGAATCCACCGAGGGCCATAGTTTCACCTAGTCTCCTTGGTGTCCAAGGATCCTTGTTCCCAGTTGATTTGTTGAAATTCTCGAGAAATGTATGTGTAGCAGCATCCCCTGGTGCATCCTTCAATTCAAATATTTCATCAAGCGGAAATCGACTTAAATCAATTCCCGTATAACCAGAAAATTGTGCTAGTCCCCCAACAATATCTGCATTTTCTCTCGCTCGCTCGTACTTTGCTTGTGCTTCTTCTAGTGTAGCACCAACAATAGGAGTTATGCCAACAAAAAATTTGATGGATTGTGGATCTCGGCCTTGTGCTGCAGCATCTGCTCGAATTTGAGTTATTGAGCCTGCTGTCTGAGATGGGACAAGTCCGCCAACATAAATTGCTTCAGCATGCTTGGATCCAAATGCTCGGCCCATTTTAGATGTTCCAGCCTGGAAAAGCACAGGCGTCCGTTGAGGTGAAGGATGCGTTTGGAATGGTGAGGAAGATTTTAAGTATTTCCCTACAAATTTGTCGCTGAGCACAGAGTTCTAAGTAGGAGAGCTGGAACAACATACCATCATGTGTAATTTTCTTTACCTTTTCCGGTTCATAGGCTACCCTCCTCTCCCTATCCCAAACCTTCGCATCATCCGCCCAGCTTCCTTCCCAAAACTTATACACCAAATCCATATACTCATGCGCAACTCCATACCGTTCATCATGCGGTACTACATCGTCCTGTCCCAACGCCAACGCCGCACTCTTACTCCAACTTGTCACCACGTTCCACGCCACCCTCCCCTCTGTCAAATGATCTAAACTGGCCATCGTCCTCGCCAAAATAAAAGGTGTCAAATAACTCGTACTACCCGTTACGCCGAACCCAACACTCTTCGTCACGCTCGCCATAGCGGGAATGATGACCATAGGGTCTAGAGCTGCAGTATGTGCTCCCGCACGGAGGATGGGAGCAATTGAGGAATCGTAGATATCGAAGAGAGAATAAGAGTCTGCAAAGAAAATGAAGGATATTTTCCCCGCCTCTGCAAGTTTGGCTAGGTTGAGCCAGTAGGGGAGGCGGTCTTTGCCGTAGGTTTGGTCAAGAGGGTCGCGCCACTGGCCAGGGGACATATGAGAACCTGTGCAGGCATTTTCGAAGAAGTTGAGATGGATACGCTTTTTGGACTTGGTGAGTGGTAGAGTATGGGAACTCATTTTGGGTGAAGCTGAGGTTTGAAGGACTGAAAATACTAGGACCAAGTGGTGCAAACGCAAAAGTAACCTCAAGTGAGAGGAAGAGAAGGAAGAAGACAAAAAACGAGCACTTAACTTGAGCAAACACGACTTCGGAAAGAGCACACCAAATCATTGTCTTCTTTCCTCAGGTCACCGGGATCAAATTCGAAGCCGCAACTTTTATCTCTCGAGTCGAGAAAGAAGGCTATTACGGAAGGCTGAAGAGTAGGGATGGGAAAGAAGGCTGATATGCCGTCGGGACCTCTTCCGATGGATCATAATCCGTTTAGGTTTGCCCCACTTTAAGATCATCAACATGTTGGTTCATCATGCAAGAACATGATTGCAATTGATTGTGGTGTAGTGCTTCGGCTTTCCGAGTTCTGATAAGTGTCGGGGCGCCGAATATTTGTCTTAGTGGCTTTGAGTGCAGTGGTGTTTAGATTGCTTCATTGAAGTGACTTCACCTGGACATTCAGTAAGTACAATCTCGCAAGGCTCTCAGAGTAATTTGGCAAGTATCTTCACAAAAGCTGCTAGATTATATCATGATTTAATGGTATAAAGCATTATTCTTGAAATATCTTCCGAACTCTATACCCCGCCTCTATCAACCTTCTCCAAAAACTCAGTCCAACTCTCACTAACCCCCTCCCAATCCCTATCCGGCTCAAAATTTCCTCCCTTTATCTCCACATTACTAACACCCTCCTCCCTCAGCCCCTTTACAAACCCAAAAAACTTCCATAGCACATCATCCCTCGCGCACATTAATAAGATCTTGCATTGCACGCGCTTGTACAATGTCTCTGCGTCTTGAGCCCAAACGGCACCGTATATCAGATTCCTCCCCTTCCACGCCCTCACATGATCAATCGCCTCTCTCTGCCACAACTCCAAGTCTCCTCCAATTCCCATATTTCCCAGATAATCCCATGTCTTCTGCAAGTGACTTCCATCTGGAACGGGTTCATTAAACGGCTTGAAATATATTTCTTTCATCGCTGCTCGCTCTTCTGCGTTCATGACTGTTGGGCCGATGAGGCAGATACTTGATATTTTAGAGGGATATGTTGCTGCTAGTTCAACGGCCAGGACAGCGCCGGAGTGGTGGCCAACCAAGTGAACCCCTTTCATTTCCCCCTCAAGGATTCCTATTTCTTTGAACGCAGACATGAACACCTCAACATACCAGCCTGTCCCTCTCGACTCGATCTCCAAGATTTGAGGGGGGGTGGGATCGAAGGATGAGCCGAAGCCGGGCATATCGGGAGCATAACAGCGGTGGCCAAGGGAAGAGTAGTGGTCCATTAAGTGTGTATAGGATGCGGAAGAAGAGGCAGACTTGTGGAGGAAGATAAGTGGTGTTGATTTTGGTGGTGCCGATGGGATTGAGTAGCGGTAGTGTATTTGCCCATATGGGGTGTCTGCGTATGCTTTCTTGATTATAGGTGATGAAGTCATGATTGAAGAATTAAGAAGCAGGTTGAAAGAAGGATGAGTATTGTTATTGAGTTGGAGAGGTACAGTGTTATTGTTTATTGAGGTGAAGATATATCTAATCAGAGACGTATCAAGACCGCGATGTGTGATGTAAGTGCTCAAGAGTGGGAAATAGCATGTAAATATCGGCATGCAAGTCCCGAAGCTATGGTCCTTATGCATATATGCATGCGTCTTTTCCAAGTCTGGAAATCGGGGAGTAGAACATTTATAGCGTTGATTCAATTACTCGCTACCCATTATGCAAGTCTACATCAATATCCGAACAGTAAAATTCTTCCTTCATTCTTCTTTAGCGTAGCAATACTCCAATGAACCCCATCAAATGCTCTAAGCGTGAGCTCCCTTTAAACTGGTTACAACAGTCTCCTTTTCAACATCCTGAGGAGTATCAACACCACTATTGCTTTCTGGGAATCCTTCAATAACCTCATGGTGCTCATTTCCAAAATACTCCTTGACATATGGGCGACCGACAGGTGGTATTATTAGGCACACAACATAGTATACCAGTCCGCCCCCTAGGAATCCAATGAACCAAGCTGCTTGGAACAACTTAAGCCAAGAGCCATTCGTGGATTTCCATCCACCGATAGCGACGATGAAGCCAGCTTTATTAAAATTAGTGTTTTGAACATGTGCAATAGGGTAAATATAAAAAACTTACGAAAACTCGGCCAAATACCCAGGGTCCAAGCCAAAAACGCCCTCCAATGCAATCCCCAATTAAACCAATAAATACTGCTACTATTCCCCACATACAAATCTGGCACCTTCCAATTCCTTCTCCTGACTAGCCAGAAATCAACAGCATTGATAGCAGCCAAAGGACTGATGAACATTCCAAAGGAATTCAGAACTGTGATGAACGTCCCGGGTGCGTTGACAAAACGCCAAGGATTTATCAAATACCCAACAAAACACATTATCAAACTCCCCCTCTTAACATCAATCCACCTCGGCGCAATACTCGCAAGATCCATACCGGCAGCCACTGAATTCTGTACCAGGTTGACTGAGATCTGAGACCAAAAGAATCCTAAGCCTGCGAAGAAACATCCTGCTCGGGTAGCAGCATTGTAGTTGTTTGTGAGGAGGAATTCGAGGAGTTGAATGGGCTGCCAGATTTCTTTGCCGTACATGTTGTAGACGGCTGAAGTAGCAAAGACACCGAGCATGGCGGTTATGGTTATTGTTAAAGGGACAGTCACGAGCTGATTGATGGCAGGTGCGCGCTTGGTCTTTGCATAACGGGTCCAGTCTGCTTGTCTGATGGAGGAGCCGGTCCAAGCCCCTGCTACGGAACTTACTGCTTGGAGCATACGAAAACTTCTTGTACTGCAAGATTTAGTTAGTTGATTGTGATGAAAACAGGAAATTTTACTCACGCAGCAGAAATACTCTTCTTTGGCCCTAGAACTGAAGCACCACCATTAGCCGCAACAGCCCATACGAACAATCCTCCCATAGTAGCGACTGAGGCACCGAAGGCCCAATATAAGAGCCTGTGATACTTGGTAGGATGCACTAACATCAAGGGTGTGAAAACAATGATGTAGATGATGAACCCCACAAGTTGATTTGTGGTGATGTCTGCTGATTCCGGTAGCGTGTTTGCCATGTGCTGGAAGGAGGGGAATATGCTGGACAGCATAACCTTTACAGCGAGGCCTCCCCAGTATGCTTGGATCCCAAAACTGTCAAAGGTTAGATACAGTGCAGTAAAACTTGAGGCTGTGCTTACTAGATGAAGTTGACGAAACATTTCAGCATGACCACAAAGTATGACCCGTACATGCCAAATGAAGCCCGACTCATCATTGGGAATCCCAAGTGGTATTGCACCTGAATAGCATTAGTCATTGCCATAAAAAAGGTATGCAGTTCCTGAACATACTCCTGGCTCTCCGCAAATGAAAGCAATCAACCCAGCGATGAAAGAGCCAACCAGAACCATGCCAATAGCTTCGCCTGCTGTAAGTCCATTTGCAAGATTACTTGAACCTAATGACCATGCAGAGGAGTTTACGGCCGCAGCAATCCTGGAATGGTGTCAGTTAAGTCCATCGTAGTTCTTGTGCTAACTCACCAGAAACCAAAGTATCCTTTGGCAGTGTAGTTACGCTCTTCTGGAGGGGCAGGGATGATGTCTCGATTGGTCCAACGATTGAACGACTTTTCATCCTGCCCATCTTCTTTAACTTCCCAAGAGGTGAAGGTACGAGGGATACGCGCCCTGTGACCTCTGAAAGACACCATGGTTGATAGCTCCAGTCACTTGCACGACGGAGGAGACAACGAGGAGGGATGGATGGAGGAAGTCATATATAGAGATGCACAGGCAATATAATATGCCAGGCAATTCCTAGCGATTGGAAGATATTACACCTCTCCCCTTGGCAACACATGCCGTTGCTTGAGAACCATTGTAAGGTCTCAGGCGGGCGCTAGAGAAGTGCAGACCCAACTTCGGGTAGCCTTCCGAATGTGATATCGAAGTATCTGCGAACGCAGAGCCCACCACAACGACATGCATATTGATGCTAGAGATAACAGAAGATAAGTAAGAGCCTTACGGGGATGTCCCTCCATATCAAATGCGACCCCGCTTTTAGAATTGCTGGAACTATGCACCCCACTTTTGATTCAGATCAGTAGAACATTGAGGCTGCATGCGATATTGATAACTTCATTCTTAAATCCCGATGGTCAGCAGAATCGAAAAGCTTCCCCTAATTCTATTTTCAAGGGATTCTTCATAGTTAGAGTCAGCTGATAAACAGAATGTTAGCCCTAATTGAGGCATACGATAAAGAAGCCTTAGTCCAGCGGAACCCACATGAAGATTTTGCAGCAGTGGAGGCTTCAAGACCGGACTACAATCCCGAGGCTGTTTGGATTCCAAGTAAAACACCGAATTCATTATGGAAGCCAGGTGATGGTGCTTCACGAGAAGGCTGGGACAAGAAGTCGATCGCCATTGATCCACATTCGCCAGGACGGACAGTAAATCAAAACTACAAGCTTATGATTTCTTCGACGGTACCACGACCCATAGCACTCGTAAGCACAGTATCAGCAGATGGAACGTGTAAGAACCTGGCTCCATTCTCGTACTTCAACAACGTCTCGAATGACCCTCCCCTTTACAGCTTATCTTTTCATGGAGAAGAAGCGAACGATAGTCTTCGAAATCTCCTTGAGACCGGCGAGCTTTCGATCAGCATTGTCAGTGACTGGTTTCTAGAAGCAACAAACTTCACTTCCGTCAATACGCCACCTCAAATATCCGAATGGATGGTGTCAGGTTTGCATCCAGCCAAAAGCTCCAAGGTCGTACCTCCTCATGTAGCGGAGTCGGCATTTAGTATGGAATGTAGACTTCACAGCACCATACCAATATATTCCAAGTCCGTTTACAGAGAAAATGGAAGTCCCGTACGAACAGCCACACTAGTGCTAGTTGAAGCCATTATGTTCCATGTCTGGGAGGATGCAATTGATGAGAAAAGGGAAACAGTTGATATCAAAGTCCTGCGACCAGTCTGGAGAGGTGGAGGGATAACATATGGAAACTGCCTCAACGGTTGGGAGACACCAAGACCAGATGCATTCCGTATATTAAGGCATGGTTCACCTGTAAAGCATATATTGCAATATCACGGTATTGATTGAACCATTCCTTAACCTCAACTGCTATTTTAGAGTTAGGTGCACATGTATAAAGAAATCCAGCTCATCACTCGCATAAAAACCCATTCCATGAACGTGATATTACGACATAATTTAGTAACTTTACTAGCCACTTGGCCGAGATGTAAATACAATTGGCTATCAAAAAAGAAGAGCGTGTTGTGGACTGGTGTCGTTGCGTAAGGACAAGTTCGATAGGCATTCTTGGAGATTCCTTTACCCCACATTGCAACCCCTCTTGAAAATTCTGTGGTGATCCCCTATGCAAGATATGATTAGATCAAGAGATTGTAAACATTGTAAATTGTTTTGTTTCACACAATGA
Organism: Tricladium varicosporioides; assembly: GCA_021365295.1. Taxonomy (NCBI): domain Eukaryota; kingdom Fungi; phylum Ascomycota; class Leotiomycetes; order Helotiales; family Tricladiaceae; genus Tricladium; species Tricladium varicosporioides. The sequence continues at coordinate 2,364,087 of JAJTIW010000002.1, forward strand.
ACTGCGTCTCTTCCTAGTTTTGAGGTTTTGTCATGTTGGCGGAGCTACAGATCTCCGAAGCCTTGCGCCTTTTTTCGTCATTACATTTTTGTTTTACCCACCTTTCCTTTTTGAGTGGTTTCTAGCTGAAAGAAACACGGCTCGACTGCAGATGGCACACCCCTAACCTATCGATCTCCACGCCCTCAGCCAAGGAACAAGGATCAGATGAATACCAATATTGATGGGGCTCTTGGAGGCTTGCATCTCGTCCGAAATACGGGCTAGAAAGTCTTGGGACAGGCAACTGTAGGAATACCAACACCATGACTTCAGAGCACCAGGATCAGCAACATCAACAACAATCCTCTCCTCCCTGGGAATCAGCGGGCCCCCATGATTCAATCTTCTCTGCCGCCTCTCCTTTGTGGCGCGGATTTTGGACATTGGTCAATATCGAGTTGAGCGACTTCTAATACGGAGTTGAACGACTTGCGCATATTCGAAAATCAACCTGCGGACGAAGCAGATTGTGACGATGAGAATACCCTCGCTTTCTGCAGTTCTTGGAATTGCAGGATGGACCAGTTACGCGTCTGCGGTGGTTAAAATGAGTATTTCGAGAGGCCCTGATCCGTTTGCAAATACGAATCATATTACCTCTCGATCGACAATTACCTCAGACCTACACAATAACCTCACGAGGGGTAGCTATTTTGTGGATGTGGAAGTTGGAACTCCTCCCCAAGCCCAACGGCTTGTTATAGATACAGGAAGTACAGATGTATGGCTGCTATCTGATAATACAGATTTATGTACAAGTAGAACTCTTCAACGCAAATATTTTGGAGGATGTATTAGTAGCTGTAAGAATTTCTAGCCACGTCCTGTTCCAATATTCTTTTTCTGATACCATCTTAGTTTCCACCTCGAAATCCTCGACTTTCAAAACCGTGGGCAAGGGACAATTTAATATTACATATCTAGACGGGTCCGGCGCTACAGGCGACTACATATTAGATACCTTCTCTATAAGTGGATCATCCTTAACAAATCTTCAAATGGGAATGGCTCTCAAAGCAACACTTGGTACTGGTCTTATGGGACTTGGCTACTCTATCAATGAGGCTTCGAACTCGCGCAAGAATATTGTGCCAGCCTTTACCTACCCAAGTGTAATTGAGACTATGGTCAGCCAAGGGAAGATTGCTCGGAAGGCATATAGTCTATACTTGGACGATCTGCAATCTTCCACAGGATCGATCATTTTCGGAGGGCTTGATACAGATAAATTTCATGGAACTCTTCTGCAACTACCTGTTATTCCATCCACCTTTCCTAACGGCACAAAAGTTTACGCCGAATTGGCCGTCGTCATGAGTTCCTTCGGTATTACAGGCCAACAAGGCAATACAGTAAATTTGACAGCGGATGGGACTAAGGAACCAGTCCTTCTTGATTCTGGCACAACTTTCAGTTACTTCCCAAATGATCTTGCAAAAGCGATCTATAAAAGCATAGGTGCTATAGACGATACTCGGAGGAGTGGGCTGGTACTCATCGATTGCATTGTACTTTCAACTTCACCGGCACTAACCTTCAACTTCGGCTTCGGCACAGCAGCCAACGGGGTTCAGATCAAGATTCCAATTCACGAGCTTGTTTTCAGTTTGAGCAGTCTCTTTAATGCCACTGAAGATCAGCTTCCCAGTTCTCCCTTCTCCTCAACTTGTGGATTTGGAATATTTCCCGGCAACGATATCGCCCTTACAATTCTCGGAGATTCGTTTCTCCGATCAGCGTACGTCGTTTATGATCTGGAAGCCAACCAGATCGCTATCGCGCAGACCAATTTCAATTCTTCGACAAGCAGTATTGTCGAATTCTCAGCGACTGCAACGAGGATACCGAATGTGAGTGGCGTCGCTTCAAGTGTAGATATTACACGCACTGCCAGTGCGGTTTTCCCTGGTATTGGTGGGATAGCAACTGGTACTGTAACTATCAGCCCGTCGGGTGCTGGTGCAACGGTGACGGTATCGAGCTCGCCCTCTGCGAGTAAAGCGGAAGCTGCTAGATCTGTACCGGTGTTTGATATTAGTCACATTGTCGTTTTAGGCGTTTCGAGCATTTTCGCATTTATGGGTTGCGGAGTGTTACTTCTCTGATAAATATTTGGCTAGCCGTTATTTGGAAATCATTATGGCACATCTATGAGTTACATAAAGACGGTCCCCTAGAACCGGTTACATGCATATAGAAAAGTAGATCTTGAGTAAGGTTTTGCATATGCGAAATAAATAACATTGAACATATCCGCTTCCTATTTTCCTTCTCATACTCTCCCGTCTCTTTGATAGCTCTAAAACTTGACGCAGAATCCCCCTTCATACAATTTCTCTTTGTGCCAGCATCTGCCATTAGCATCCTTTACAGTGTTTCTCGTTCTCAAGCTCTGTGGAGCCTCGGCTAGATGAAAATCTTGCAACTCAGCAACTCTTCTCTCTGCTTTGTTAACTGGGAATCCTCAAGTGCCTATACTATGCTCCATTAGCATTTACCAAATGGCTAGCATAGATAAAATCCTGAAGCAGCCCCAAAACCACGCAGTCTTCCAATCGGAGCAGCTCGTTTAGCAACTCGTCCAGAAGCACGGGGTTTCAATTCAGCTCGAACTGCGCCTCGATTTCTCAGCTTTTAGCTTCTACTGCGCTAGCGACAGTAATATCTTATAATATCATTCTATGCCCAGATTATTTTAAGAATCCACCTGGTTCTTGAAAGATACTCCTTGAGTCATTTATAACAATTTTAGAAGTTTCAAATTCATTGTAGACGCCATGCCTATCATTCTTAGTTTAGGTGATCCTTCCACACCATGGAACGTTACCATTCTGACCCTCCTCTGGGTTCTCCAACTTGTGACATGTTTGATTATGGGAGGCATCTCCCTTTTAGGGAGTGCGTTAATATATGGTGGAGTGAACACGTTTACCCTTGATGTTATGTGAGCTTCCAGACCCTATTTCCCACCCCCTGCCCTACCTACGATTGCCTTTACTTCAAGGTCCCCTAGGTTTTCTACAACATGTTCTTTTGTTCTAACTCTTTTAGCATGCTCTGCGCTTTTTCTTCGGATACATTGCCACCTTCCTCACGCTTCCTTACGAAATCTACAAATTTTATCGTCACACGCTTAGTACAGGGTTCTATTGCTGGATTCAAATGGTGAAGGTGTATTGGTCAGGAGGATTGTCGATGTTCTGGTTCATTTGTGTATTAGTGTCTGGAAATATGGCGAACTCTGGGAGCATTTTCCTATGGATGTGGATCCCGTGGTAAGTAGAGTGAGTGTATTGCGCTCGTTTTGACTCCTACTATCTTGGAATACTAGCCGACGCTATGGTGATTTTAGGGTGCCTTTTATCGCCGCATGGTATTATGGAAAGAAGGTTGAGAAAGAGTCTGGAGAAAGTTTTTATTGAAATAATAGACATTTAAGGGTTGATATTGGGAGCTTGCATTCTCTGGGGGTGGGAATAATGGGTTGGAGCCAAAACTGACGCATCCTACTGACCTCTACTACTTTCCTAAATAGCCAGAGCCCGCCCAAGATTTAATAAAAAAGTAAAAGTGTGCGCTCGACCTCCAGGCATCTCGTTCGCTCGCAAGACCATACGAAACCCAGCGCTGATTAATGCTTGACTATCTCAGCCGTGATCACCAATTCCGAATTATCTTTTCGTTGAGTCATTCGAAGATTCTACTTTCCTAATATTTCCACTGCGTTAGAACATACGAAATAAATTTAACTAAACTTGCTAGAAAATTTCATTGCCATTTAGGCGATTATAACTTACCTCTATCTCTTGCACGTGTCTAAGTTCCTAGTAGCCACCGATACAAAGAAAAAATTACTTTTAATATCACAAGGATATAGTTTATCTATGTCACATGCTTATTAGAAAAACGCCAAGGGTCACTAAAAAAGTTTATTCACCTCTTGCTAATTCTTTTGAGTACCAAAGAACATCAAATTGTTCAAAATTCGCTATTTGGACACCATTAAGAAGTGTACATGACACTAACCCCTACTGCACCTCCCTTCATTCAAATTCAACTCCGCCGAAATAAATCATAGCATTCTGCTAAACCAAAAAATATGCTGAATTTGCTAGGGAAGTGTGTACGAGAATTTTCTCACATGAACGGTCGAGTAGCGCTGGATGATTCATGTAGAGGTAAAGATTCATATTAGGGTCTAGTGACACTAAGAGATTTATGCAAAAGGAAATGGAGGATTAGTTGAGGCGGTGCCGCGTCTAGAATCGTGTCAAACCAAGGTCTAGTAGCTCTAGAAGAGTCATGTATAACCAAACAGACAAAAGACAGATAAAAAAACATGGATTTATCCCCTCGCTTTTGAAAGACGTCTGAGATTCGGCCAAATAAAATTACTTTATTGAACGATGATATTGCTTTGATAGAAATTAACTCTTGAAAGTCCAACAGGCCATACATAATTGCATTACATAGAGAACCAATCCTCTTGGTTTCAACTTCATAAAGTTTTACAGCCTATAAATACAAGTTTGACAACTTGAAATGGGAGTTCAGCTTTTCGTTTCTCCTTGTTATAATATTCAGAGTACTTTATGCAAAAGAGGACCATTATTGAAAGTTTAGTGTTGTGCACCTAAGACCTTGAGTAGATTATGAAGATCATACGGCTTTGAGGACCTGTGTATCTCACGAGGTTTAGGTCGAAACCCGGATCGAGTGTTACCCATGGCCGAACTACTAACTAATTGACAAATATTATTCATATAGCCTTGTCTCTCTCCTTCCTAAACAATCACAAGTATCGTAGATGCCCAAGATTTTTGGACGATGCCCGTACGTAGCTAATTTTAGTTGGGTAGGACTACCCCAGGTAACCTAGGTGTACAATTGTATAGCACAAAGGATTCGGGTCAAAAGCTCTTTATAGAGGCGGTCACGTGGCCGCGACATTATACATTCTAGTTTTGAATATTACGGAGAACGAAAATAAAAAGGTTAGGAATATTGTCTCAAATGTATATAGCCAACCGTTTAGTCTCGTAAAGACCCAGAGCCTTGACGGAGGACTAACAAAATCTCACACCTCACCTGTTTTCGCGAAGCGCCCGAGGGATTTTTATTTACCCCGCACTCTGTCGAACGCCTCGCTCGAAACCCCTCCTCTGCTACCAATTCTAATACCAATCCAGCTGACTGAAAAGACCCCTAGAACTAGAAGAAAATGACGCAAGAGTTCGTTTTCCTCTCAGCCTCTCATATCTACTCGAAGTCAGCATTCACCAGCTCACCTCATGCAACAGTTTCACTTCTCAGAGCAGCACGGGGAAGATTATTGCGGGTTCCTTAAGTTCAGATGGTGTCGGTAATGGCCGTCAAAAAATATTTAATGTCCGCAAGGAAATCCTGGAGAAATCACCTGTGATAAAAGGTTGGATCGAAGAACCAGAGACAATGCCCGAGTCGCTGCAGATGGACGGAGCACTGTATCTTCCAAATTGCGATCCTGAAATCGTCGAGACACTCATTCGGTACCTGGAAACTGGCCATGACACTACCTCTACTGAATATGAATTCGATTTCGATGATAAAGTAACCGAGTCTCTCCCGTTCCATACTCAAGATCCTATTTTTTACCTGAGACTCTACAAGCTAGCCGGGAGTCTCGCGTGCGTCATCCCCGCCTGTTCCTCAAACTTTGTGTCTTGATAGGCTGATAATCTCGATTTTGTGGCAGACTTGAGCGTCTCTGTATGGCTGCTCTGCGCAGAATCCGTACTCGTAAATATGACGCAGAAACGTTCGTCAGGATTTTGATGGAGGCAGAAAAAGGTAAGTTAATCGAGGCCGGGCCGTTCCGCGAATGGATGATTGCATATATGGCTCGGAACTCGGATACATTACGGGAATCGCCACATATAAGAAGTACAATCATGGAAGGTGGGCAGAAAGCTTGGGGAATTTGCTCAGCGTTGATGAGCTTTCTCGGTAACCTTAAAACGGACACTGCACTACCAAAGTCGGGGAGTGTGGGTAATGTAACAACTTCCTACGCATTTACACCTCCGTCATCTTCAAAGAGGTATGTAGGATTTAGCCCAACGTTCAACCTGGGTTATTCTTAGAGACTGATCACCTATTAAGATCCGTGTCTGCCCCCTTAAACACACGACAAAGTCGGTCATACTTGAAGAGTTATCAGAAATCTCCAAGCTCGAGCCCTGGCTCCAGCCGTGTAGAGAAGAAACGAAGAACAGAGAGAAGGGGTCTAAACGCAACGGTTGAAGATGCAGTGGAGTAGATAGTATAAGTCCCTCCTGTAAAAACGCAACGTGGTAGAGATTTTAAACAAGAAATAAAGATTTATACTTAGTAGTCATTCCTGTTAATGCAGCAAAGAAGCCTTAATACTCCACTTGAATTTAGAAACGAGAGCTAGAAGGTAAAATGTATGTATATAGTACGTAAACAGATGAAAATTTCTAACTACTCCTTAGTATTATGAGGGGTAAAAACTTTTCTACGTAGGAATATCAACACAAGCATTTGCATTTCTATCGTTAGACCTGAGCATGCATCAAGAGGCCCACTTTGGTACCCAAGAGGCTCGTTTTGGCTCCTTTAGTAATGCGAAGTACTCAGCGGCCGTTCCTCAAAATATATTCTGGGCAGTATAATACTATAGACCCCCTTTTCTAACATATGGTTTTGTGATAGGTATCTCTCTTGTAAATTTGTAGGCTTATAATTGTGAGATAATATATTGTTCTTATAAAAAACACCAGTGCAGAATATAATAAAAGGTTTTTTAGAGGTCTTTTTCACTCCATGATCGTGGGTCCACACCCTTAAACGCGACTTTTTTAGGTTTTGTGCCTCTGTCGCACAGTAACAGATCCTTACCCTAACTGGCGGTGGGAAGAGACGCGGCATTGGCATGAGCTCAAGGACTCCGCTGCATCAAATGGCAGTGGTTTACATGAAAGGCTGGCTGTGATGATACGAAATCAGACTACAACGTCTATCAGTAAAAGCACCACAATTACATGTATGTAATTCTTAAAGGTGAGAGACGTAACGTCAGAATGACTCTGGTTTGAAATAGTATAATTCTCAATCATCGTTAATGGTGAGATTTCATGTTGCTATTGAAGCTACCAAGTCATGAATGTTTTCTTGGGAATATACTATTAAATGCTGATTTAAGTAACTATAGAGAAATCTGCCGTGTAAATTGATGCTCCTCCGTCGAATTTAATCAAGGATGAGGCTTGTTTAACTTTATCAAAATCACTTTAGCATTGTCTTCCTCACCACCAACATTGTCCTTAAAGAAAAGACGACTGAGTGCTCTCTCGTCTACCTGAAATACGAATAACTCACGGTGAGGAAGAATAAATTAGACTTATCGATCCAGAAATTGTTCAAATTGATTGATCTATATAATTGAATGTGTTTTTGGAGTAAAATGCAGGTTGAAGCTTGATTACAATGGTAGGCCAAGAAGAGTAGGCCAATGCGCATTACTCATTCAACAAGGGGACTCTTTAAATAGATCTTCAGGCTGGTATGGTTTCAGAGGGGCCTCTCCTAGTTTCTTGATAACCCCTCAGAAAGCGAGGGATTTAGGGTCGAAAAGATGGTACAAATTAATGAGGGTTAGCCGTTGTGGAGGAGACCAATGAGTGCACGATGCCTAGTTGGCTGTCTCTCTTCACGTGATCCTATTTTGGCAAAGGCCAGCAACTCCACAACTCAGTTACTTTTCGTGACCAAAGGACTCGGCGACCTCCACTGGCGATACCGAATATTTGCGTTTCCATTAACACCAAAATGTCCGCAATGCGAATTGCGGCGCGAGATTGGGTGGCTGGTGCTCCCACATTAAGAACACATTTGGCATTAGACTTCCCAAAAATTAGCCAGTGGCTCCACTCCTCAGATTTACCAATCGAATACTCACAGGAGAGCTCTTGCACTTACTTTTCTTTGCTCCATTATCAAGATTCGGTGGACATAGATGAAGGATCCTTGGATCACCAGACTTTGCCTGCTTGGCTGGAAAAGGTAAGTTTCACTTTGATGGCGCCTTCTCGAGTTTTTACTGAAGTAACTAACCGCTGGGAGACTGCAGAGAAGAATGGACAGCTACCGAAGAGAGGGCTACGATTAATGCAAGTACACATACCGTTATAAATTTGGCATTTATGAGCAAGTTAATGTCAATCAAGTGACTAATAACTAAACCATAGTGTGGAATATCGAGAGTTTGACATCGTTAAAGGGTTTCCAATATCTTCACTTTCTCACGAATCCTTCACTCGTGTGAAGGACTGGATTGGGTGCCCAGCGCAAGATGCAAGTCCCCTGGGAAGGTATTTCACACCATCAATGGAATTCTGTTGTTCTTCCCTAACGAGCGTGGTGGGAATGAATAGTGAGTCTTACCCAGTAAAAATTCTCAAGGGATATTGTTCAACGGAATTATAGCCTCAAACCCTGTTCTCCAGCTCGAGCTGCCTTTTCATTATCCCAACAAATCTCGCATTACCATACGATATGATCGTGAAAGTAACATTACTTACGCTTTCTTAATTACGAGCAAGGGCGATAATATTGTTAAACCTCTATTTGATAGTTTGAAAAATTTCCCGGAATTTTGTGATCAGCCCTCCCTAATAGCGGGGCTACTTCTCGAGTATTCAATTTACATTTGCATTTTCAGGCTCTCTGGGTTCACCGACAGTATTGATGCACTGGAGAAGGAACTGGGCCAGCACAAACACCCAGGTGCCCCTTCCAAAGACCCGCTGGAGGTTAACTTTCAAGACACTACGAAGCTGCTGAATTGGATATCGTGTAGAGCAGGTATAGACACTGTACGGATCAGGAGTTTGAAAGAAAGCCTTGAGAAAGTTGTCAAATGGAAGGAAGCCGCATTGATAAAACCCGATATAAGATTGCAAGCCAATGATAGCCCTCAGGAAGATACGAAACTGCGGCGGGATACAATCATCAAGGAAGAAGAGGAACAATTTCTTGCTGTGTGTGACAATATTTTGCTTGAAGAGGACTTGATAGAAAAGAGATGCCAGCTCCTCATCCAAGTTGTATGATTCCATATTTTTGCTACTGGGCGCATCTAAAGACAACTTGGACTCACTTTTACAGGTTTATCAATTCATGTCCGCGCGAGATGCCCGGACAAACATTCAAATAGCAGAGAGCTCCGCCACCATATCGAAGGCAAGCAAGGAAGACAGCGCAATCATGCGAACTATTGCTATAGAAACAAAGAAAGATAGCTCTGCCATGAAGACTATCGCTATACTCGGCATGTTCTTCTTGCCAGGTACATTTGTTGCTGTAAGTTGCTCTCCATTACTCAAAAACGATTTCTCGAAGTGGGAGTTGACACATCAACTAGGCAATATTTGCCATGCCAGTCTTCAATTGGGATGTTAGTGGCTTTCCGAAAGCCAAAGTAGGTTTCAGTTACTACCTGTCGATAACCATTCCTTTAACATGCTTGGTTTTGACGACTTGGGCACTTGCCATGCTACTGCCCTGGCGAAGAATTTTAGACAAGCACTTGAAGAGTGAGAAATCAGAGCATAGAGAACTGAGCATTGAGCTGAGGTGAATTGCACTGTTGAGATTAACGGCTTCCAACCAATCAAGACGAATGATTTCATCAACTTAACGAGGTCTTGAGGGTTTCACGGATGACTCAATAGGGTAAATCAAGTATATTGTCAACTATCTGCTATGTGTCTGTTACTGTATAGAATAAGCTACAGCGGCATCCAGGTCTACGTATAGACTACCATAAATGTGGTTGGAACATTTAGGGAAGTGAATTGAAACATTCCCGTGGCAGAAATCCTTTTCGTTAAAAACTCTCAATAAATTAGCTACTCTTTGTAGCTGTTTCAGGCCAGCGGTATTCAAAATCACTATTTTGTCTATTCCTATACTTACATCAACTGCCTTTTAGACTTTGCTGTCTGCCTATGCCTCCTCATTCCACCTCATCGCTATTCTGAACACCATATCTTGTCCACTAATTTCGTCTAATAATACTAGGTCGTCCTAATCTCATAGACCCTCTTAGTCCTAGAATTACGACATGCAGGAATGATATTCAGTCCTAAGAAGTGGAGGTTTGTGTTACTCAAAGTAGGACCAAAATGCTTTTCAGCAGATACCAAACACAGGTATTGAACGCCGATGCGAAACAGAGGGTTCACGTTGTGAGACTAGTATTTGACGGAATGGCCCTAGCGGTAGTCAAAGATAACCTAGCGATTATCCACTTATGAAAAATTCTATAGAATTTGAGAATTGTTGAATAGTTCCTCCTTTAATAAAAGGAGTCAAGGGCTACCTCAGCTGACTCCTCATAACTCTACGAGAATGCGAAGTCTTAGGGGCATAAACAGATACGATTCTATTCCCATCCCTCCTGAACGTCTTCCCAGTAACTATGACACAGGTCTTAAAAGAGGCGGTCAGAATATTACAGATTATCACTGCCTGGATTCCTAAGTGTTGATAACCTTCATAAATAAGCTATCCCTAATGCTCTGTCACGATTCTTTATTGACGGAGATTCTCGCCCGCACCTAACGAAGACACATCGCTAAATTCATTAATCATATGATAAGGTTGAAGAGACAGGAAAGCAGCTCCTTGGTGGGGTTTAGCGAAGGGAAGGGCTGTAGTGGTGCGAGACCATCTAATTGCTTAGTAGCCTGGGGGAAAAAAAGGTTTAGATTAGAGGAGATAGGGTTAACAGATTTTTAGGTAATAGAATATTTGCCGGACAGATATTATCTAGGTAGGTTAGGCTCTAAGTTGCCTTATATCTACCATCGGTTTTCAGAGCTTGTTAGCTTAAATATAAGCCATAGGTGAATAGACAAATAGATTATTAACGGGGCATAAGATCACCCAGTCCTATCATTCTTTTAAAACATAAAGCTGAATTCGAACCACGAGAAACTAAGGAGCCTTCTTTAACCCAGTTTTGAGCAGATACATCTACCTGATTCTTACTAGCAAGCCGGAGCTCAGAATCCCCACTCACCTGAGAAAACCCTATACATCCGTGTACGACGATCTCTTACATTATATCTATTTTCCTGCCTTATAGGTCTATGGATGAAAAATTTTATTGTGCAAGGTAATCGAAGGTAAATACTGTTGGGATGGTGTTAACATCATCTGTCGGGCTATGCTTCTAAATCTCCTTAGGCATGAAGCCAGCAAAGAAACTGACTAATTCTGACCCCGTGACTATTTAGAGCAATTTATTATTGTATCAGAAGCAATTTGCTTTTACGAGAGGCTGTCGTACGTCTAAAATATCTTGGAAGCAGTTGAGTCATCATTTATGTTCTTCGGAGATTCAAGTCTTATGTATTTTCTATGCTAGGAAAGATCGTAGAGGAAATTGTTGCTTAGGTGCATAAAATTGGAGTCCGTGTCCTAAAAAAAAAAACACCGAAGCTCAAAATACTTAAAAGAAATCGATTTGCAAGGCTGGTGTTTAGTGGTTTGTAGATGTTAAGAATCCAAAGACTAGAAGGAACTGGGCAGAAGACAGGCGAAGAAAACTCCCTCAGAGTGCATTCGAGTAGAGTTTGATGCTTTTATTGTTATTGTACACACGAAGTCATGTTCAAGTAGCGGTTACTTGCTTCGAAAGATCGGCTTATAAGGGGAAATAAATCAATATTACTCTTAGTAACTTATTACGACCAGTTAAAACCCACGTTTGCCTAGGCAATCGAGTATCACTGAATTCTCCAATGTAACACAGGCTCTTTGCTAGTGAAATAGTCGTATGATCATTCGATAAACTAATTGCTAACGAAAGAAAAGAAAGAGCTTGAATTCGGGTGGGGTGATAATAACCCCTCCATTAGGATAGAATATACAGCATGTCACAGGCTGCTCCTATGCTAAATCCTTACATAACTGCGCAATTAGAAACAATACATTGCATTTGAAGCGTTGAAGAAATCTTTGCGGTTTGAACTTTCGACACATGTTGAAGCAAAATAAGGAAGCACGAGTGGCAGCTAAGCTGGCAGTATTGATTTGCACTTTGCTATGAACTAATTGGAACATTCAACGACAGTTCACTAGTGACGAACAGAGACAGCGATACACAGGTGAGCGCTAAGCTTATTTTTACGAGGAGTAGGGGAAGTCTGATACCAGCCATTCCTAAGATGTTACTCTTAAATCATGTGTTGATTTTTAAGCTGACATAGTGTTCCAGCGGGTTTATTGAAATTATATGTATCATTAGGTTATATTTGCTCCGCATAAGCTCATCCAAGTTGGGCTCATTGGGGAAGCAGACCCATCTCTGTTACGTTGGAATGCTTGTCTTGTGTACATGGCGCAGCTTTAACATGTGCTAATAGCGGGTAAGTGACCTTAGTTGTTTCTCTCGCTGTGATCATCTCTATGAAATCAATAAAGAGATCTCGAAATCCTGTAGCATCTTGTCCATGGTTCCACAATTTGGCTCGAAATGCTCGAGCCGGGCGGAAAATTGGCCAGCTTTGAAATAAGGGATAGAAGCGGGGGCTGATTTTAGTATATTTGGAGTCCTCGTGATCTATACCCGTTGAATGCGAAGCCCCGGCGCCATTGCAATGCACATACTCCAGAAACGCCGTTCATGTTATTCACGCTTCCCTTGCCACCTTTTTGGCTAGCTTCTTCTGTTCGTCGGCTGTTAGAGTTTTCTCATCCGTATCTTGGATAGCCTTCCCAATAGATAAAGTGCACTTAAGACTCTTGCTATCCACCCATACCTTTCCATTCCGCCCCACTGCGATTTCAAACGCAATGCCTTGCCCCCCAATTTCATCCAACAATACCAAGCCACCTTGATCTGCAGGCTTCGGTAGCATAAGTCTCCTAGACATCCCAAGCGATACATTAAATATCATCCCTCCTATCAAAGGACCTAAGCCTTCTGACTTCCCCGTTGATGAAGAAACACATTCTAGCTCAGGATCCATATGCTTATTCGCAAGCGTAACTCTAGCATAGACCAATGCTCCTTGTGCTAATTGCGGTCGTGTCTTCTTGGTTGCACCTTCGAAGGACAGTTGGGGAAGGGTAGCGTTGGAAGTATAGTCGCTAAGGCTAGCGTAAAAGACATCAACTGAGGACTTTTGTATCGTTGCAATGACAAGATCGCCGGCTGTTGGTATATACTATAAATTTATTAGACAATTGTCCTAGAAATATATAAATATTTCAATGGGACATACACGACCGCCATTGAACTCAACCCAGACGGCGTTCTTCCTCTTGTCTGTGCATAACTGCCCCGCGACTGTAGGCGTAATAGTGTTCGGAGGGATATGCCGTAAACCAGGACCAAGTTTTAAAGGTAATGTTGGATGTGATGGTAGCAAAGATGAGTCTAATTCTTGTCCTGGAAGGACAAACATTGTTGCTGCCATTCAAAGACGAGTAATTGTTGGATATATTCTATCAGCATTTTTTGGTGTTGTGTAAGAAGTTCAGCCTTGTCAAAAAGTGGGGACATCCCGCGCTAGTGAGATTTTTGCGATTGACACAGGAAAAAAGTTCGAGATTTGAAAATCGTTCATCAACACCAAGAAGCTAGTCTTCGCTCTATACATTTTCTTTATCCCTCTCTCACCTTCTTCGACAAAATGGCTGCCGACGGTGAATCTGTTAATGCAACTGCGCCCGCTGAGCGACATGCTATTGGCATCTGCTTTGGAAACTCTAATAGCAGTATCGCTATTACCAGTGTTGACGACAAGGCTGAAGTTATTGCCAATGAGGATGGAGGTATGTTCGGGGCTGGATTGGATAGTAGCTTGGTCGAATGCTAAATATATGCTCAGACCGTCAAATTCCTTCCATTTTATCCTACGTTGACGGAGAGGAATATAATGGTCAACAAGCTAAGCAACAGCTTATCCGAAACAGTGGAAACACCGTTGCATACTTTAGAGACTTCTTAGGGCAAGAGTAAGTTACAAAATTTCTTGCTCATTACTATGTGCTAATTCGTGGAATAGTTTCAAGTCGATAGACCCCACACATTGCCATGCCTCTGCTCACCCCCAAGAACATAATGGTACAATCGCATTCACAATACAAGATAAGGAGGGAGATGAGAAATCCACTGTGTCCATATCCGAAATTGCCACGCGCCAGTTTCGCCGATTAAAACAGTCTGCATCTGATTTCAGCGGAAAAGAGGTCAACTCGGCTGTGCTTACGATTCCTACCAACTTCGGCGAGAAGCAAAAGACAGCCTTGATAAAAGCAGCAGCTGATGCTGGTATTGAGGTTTTACAGCTCATCCATGAGCCTGTTGCAGCTCTATTGGCGTATGATGCTAGACCTGAGAGCAAGGTTGCGGACAAGAACGTAGTTGTGGCAGATTTGGGAGGAACCCGTTCTGATGTAGCAGTCATTGCGTCAAGGGGAGGCATGTACACAATTCTTGCTACGGCGCATGACTACGAATTTGCTGGTGTCCACCTGGACCAGGTTTTGCAGGATCATTTCTCGAAGGAATTTATCAAGTGGAACTCGATTGATCCTCGTGAGAATTCCCGCAGTTTGGCTAAGTTGAAGCTAGAGTCGGAGGCTACGAAAAAGGCATTGAGCATTGGTACTAACGCCAACTTCAGCGTTGAGAGCTTGGCCGAGGGTATCGATTTCACCTCGACCATCAACCGTCTGCGATATGAGACTATTGCTCGAAAGGTTTTTGAAGGTTTCAATCGGCTCATTGAGGGTGTCGTAAAGAAGGCTGGCCTGGATGTCCTGGAGATTGATGAAGTGATCTTGTCTGGAGGCACTTCACATACACCCAAAATCGCGGCCAATATGCGATCAATCTTCCCGGAGACTACCACCGTCCTTGCGCCATCAACTACACCCACGGCCATCAACCCATCGGAGCTGCAGGCACGAGGAGCCGCATTGCAAGCATCGCTAATTCAAGAATACGAATCGGAAGATATCGAGCAATCAACCCACCCTGCTGTAACAACCGTCAAGCACCTGACTAACGCTATTGGTGTATTGTCTATATCTGCAGATGACAAGCAAGGCGTCTTCACCCCCATCATCACCGCCGAGACGGCCGTCCCTGCAAGACGGACCATCCATGTTGCTGTTCCGAAGGAGGGTGGCGATGTCCTTGTCAAGATCGTGGAGGGTGGTAGCCATATCAAGGTCACAAAGCCGGATCCCGTCCCAAAGACGAATGGCAGCAAGGATGACGATAGTGACGAGGACAGTGATGATAGCGATGATGAGCCAGAGGAGCAGAGAGAGCGAGTCTGGAAGATTGGAAACGTGCTCGCTGAAGCTGCAATCAAGGGTACTAAGAAAGGTGCTAAGATTGAGGTCATGATTAATGTTGCAAACGACTTGGCAGTTACGATGACTGCAAGAGAAGTGGGTGCCAAGGGCGGTGTGAGAGGTAATATCAGCGCACCTTGAGCAGTGATGGATCAGATCTCAGGTAAATACATGGATTACAAAATGCTTGGTGTTTAGAAGGTCTTTTGCATGCCTACTTTCGGGATGGGTACGCTTCTTATTAGATGCCTGGTATTCAGCACGGCTACGAAATTACTATAGACTGCAAAGTTCATGACGGTATTGCAGGATCATAGAGCATAGCGACGAAAAGGAAATGAAAGTTATTCAAATCTCAGGTCTAGCTAGGGCATTTGACGTGGCAATTCTAAGTCTGTGTCAGATTATCTCGAGCAGAACATTAGAAATTTTAGGAGAGTTTCATGTTTGAGAGTTTGGTGGTATCGTACCTGAGATCTGGATGAACATTTTTGGGGCAGTCAAGGTGGTATTCGGACCGTTCCACCAGATCTGGTCAGGATACAGATCTTGCTTTGCTCCAGGTACAGTGCATCTAGGGTCCACGGATGTGAGTTTCCTTACCTGTTGGTGGGATATCTTTTAGTATTAGCTCTTGGAATAACCTCTAGGGTCCTGTCGACAACATTCAACTTAGGATGTTGGGATATACTGCTGGTTTAATTTGAATTCTCCCTCGACTGCCTTCTCAGATTTGTTCATGTCGAGAGTCAAGGACACTTGAACATTGTTAACAAGTCGACAGTAACTTTACTCTCTCGGAGGCTTCCTTCAGATCCTGAGTCTGGGGCCATATACCGCGATCATGTACCGCAACCCGCCATGGCCACAAACAAAGTACAAGAGAAGCAACACCCATGGGTGTAATAACTCCAGCACAACTTGCACAAGGGAGTTCTACACGTAGGAAAATCTCCGAATTAGCCGCGAATCTGGGGCACATTACTTGGTGCGCCCAGCGAAATTTTTCAGTATCTGGAGATACTTTCATTTTGGTGTGATGCTCTTACAAACAGAAGTCATCCCATCTGGTTGATTTCACACTGTGGTATTTCACAAATATATTTTATGCAGGCATAAATCGATTGCTACCTTCGCATCGAATTACTCCGCCTCGTTGGTACATGGTCGTTGTAACCCAATCTAAAAGCACCTTACAAGGACGGTTAAGGACAAGGTCACATTGCGAAGACATACGATTAAGCTTTCGCCAGTCGATTTGAGTAAACATTGAATGCGGCCAATCTAGGATTTTACCAAGCGACCTGAGTGTACATGAGCTCTACACGTCACTTGCGAGCGAAGTGGAGGAATTTATCGTGGCATCAATGTATTTCCACGTTACAGTGGAGTACACATCCTCTATTAACACTGTATTTTCTATGGTATTACAGGCGAGCTTGGGCAGCTGCCGTAAACAAGGATTGTCCGATTGATGAAAATTTGATTTGATGGTAATATAGGGTTAAATAGAAAATCTGCCGCAACGAGCGATTCTTAGATTCGGCCAAGGTTCCCCGCCTTCTTCGAGCTCGCTTCCTCACTTCAACGACACTTCATCAAGGTCCTCCCCCAAATGTTACCATTCTTCGTCCACACAACTTTCCAGAACACCAATAAAATAACCCCTATTCTCGACTACGACAATGGATCTGCCGTATTAGGTCCGGCTTCTTCACCTCGCTGCCGGCTGGAGCATGTCCCCACGGGGATCAACGTCCGGGGAATACACCGCTGGATGTCATCTTCATTCCCACTGGTAGTAAATGCTTTTCCGTAAATGCCCTCACCTGATCGAAACGGCTGTTTGTCCGGCCGGCACTCGAACTCGCGGTCGCCAAAATTGGCAGTGTTGTCGTCAGGTTCCGAGGCCAACTTCCTGTCTAGCAAGAGCAGGTGCTTGCGGCTTACTGGTCTCTAGCAGTACATTTCCATCCCATGACGTTGCCAACTATCGATCACTTGTTCTGAGATAGATTGGGTACTATATGTCTACAAAGCTACTGGAGAACCACTTCGTTTCCAAGACCTGGCTCGGAAGCCAGGTTCTTCCTCTGCGCTTTTAACGCCCCAATATGCCCACCACGCCTCGCAGTCCCCAAGAAATAGGTACGTTCCCATTTCTCATGGATGTTGCTGCGATCGGCTAAACGTTGAGACGAATGCTTCATCGGTCGCTAATGTAGAATGCGAAGCGTTATTGGCGGAGAATGAAAGTGATATTTTGATTGGCCATCTAGTTCCAGGCAATTCCCATGATATGTTTGTCAATGGATGGACAGGAAGCCAGCCAAATATCGGAGAGCTCATGCATATCCGGGATATATTCATCTCAATCAACGAACGTGAAGTTTCACATCTCGGCACCTCACGCAGACTCACAGACTCAGGATCTTTATCGCTGGGAGATAGTTGTGAGCTAGAGCATCTTTTCGTTAGGCCCATCTTTCCAGCCCTTCAATAGGAGACTTTTTACCTCCTCAAAAATACTTTTAAGCCACTTCCAGGCACACTGCAAACCCTATTGCATAGTCTGGGGTGCAGCTGAGATCCCCGAAGATGGGACAAGGATGCAGAGCCACAAGTGTAGCCCGGGACAAGGAATTGCGGGGAAAACACCTGTGTGTGACATGAGATGATATCGATGTTTTGCCCCTTTTTATCCTTCTTGTCACATCTAGCTAGGTCTTGTCTACTGTAAGTAATTTTCCCTCCGAGCTGGCTTGTCCAGATTAAGCTTATGGCCTGATTCGATGGAATAACATTCTCACCGGACGATCCATGCGGATATTCGAGGCGATACCATATTCTACAGAAGTCATCTGGCCATGAAGCTCTTTGCAAATCATATACCATCATGGGCTGCTTACCCAACTACTCAAGCAAACAGGCAGTATGCATTGAATTGGAGATTCCCATACCAATTGCTGCCGGCACCTGCCTCGACGGCCATTCCACTTTCAGTAACACGATGAGTGTCCTGGGTCTCGGCCATAGAGACTTCGACCTTGGCCGAGCACATTTCTATGAAGCTTCATACACAAATTGACGACGGCTGTATGGGCGTTTGTCCCGTCCATCCGCCATTGAAGTAATTGCTCGAGGAGGCTGTGACCGCGATTGCACCGAGCCTCTGTAATTGATCTTCAATGGGAGGTATATAAATCTTCTTTCCCCTCAAAACTTGTCTGGCCACCTCTACCCACCTCATTCTTCCCGATATAGAATTCGACATAATGTATCGCAGCCTTGCACTCGCCACCGCCTTGGTCGCCGCAGCCGTGCGGGGCCAACAGGTTGGTACACAACAGACCGAGACTCATCCGAGTATGACATGGCAGAAGTGTTCCTCTGGAGGCACTTGCACAACTCAGAACGGAAAAGTTGTCATTGATTCCAACTGGAGATGGGTCCACGACAAGACATCGGGCAGTTACAAGAACTGCTATGATGGAAACACCTGGAATGCAACCTTGTGCCCAGACAACAAGAAGTGTGCCGCAAACTGCGCGCTTGAGGGTGCCGACTACGCAAAGACATACGGAGCAACAGCTAGTGGTAACTCCTTGAAGCTTACTTTCGTCACCAAGGGCACATATGCTACCAACATTGGATCTCGTCTCTATCTCATGGATACTGATACCTCATACGCACAATTCAAGCTGTTGAACTCTGAGTTCACATTTGACGTTGATGTGTCGAACCTTCCTTGCGGTCTTAACGGTGCCTTGTACTTTGTCTCCATGGATGCCGATGGAGGAATGAAGAGATACTCGACTAACAAAGCCGGCGCCAAGTATGGTGTTGGATACTGTGATGCGCAATGCCCGCGTGATCTCAAGTTCATCAACGGAGAGGTAAGCCCCGCCCCTCCTTTCCCTAGCAGCCCCTTCCTCCACCCCTAAACCTAAATTTAAAAAATCAAAATTGACAACTAGTCTTATAGGGTAACGTAGAAGGCTGGCAACCCTCTTCCAACGACGCCAATGCTGGTGTCGGTGGTCACGGCTCCTGCTGCGCCGAAATGGATATCTGGGAAGCCAACTCCGTCTCCGCAGCCTACACCCCCCATTCCTGCACTACCGCCTCTCAAACCCGCTGCGACGGTGACAACTGCGGAGGAACCTACTCTTCTACTCGTTATGCAGGAATCTGCGATCCCGACGGATGCGATTTCAACTCGTACAGACAAGGCGATACATCATTCTACGGAAAGGGCATGACCGTTGACACCAGCAAGGTTTTCACCGTCGTGACACAATTCATTGGCTCTCCCTTGACAGAAATCAAGCGTTTCTATGTCCAGGGTGGAAAGGTCATCCCTAACTCTCAATCGTTGATCCCCAACGTTACCGGAAACTCAATCACAACCGCCTACTGCGATGCGCAAAAGGCCGCATTCGGTGACAACTACTCTTTCAAGGCTCAAGGCGGCATGAGCGGTATGTCGAAGGCCTTGGATGCTGGCATGACCTTGGTTATGTCCGTGTGGGATGACCACTATGCCAATATGCTCTGGCTTGATTCCACTTACCCAACTACTGCGACAACCCCTGGCTCAGCAAGAGGAACATGCGATGTCACCAGTGGTGTTCCCGCTGATGTTGAGGGCAAGTCTCCAGGTGCTAGTGTCATCTATTCGAATATTAAGTTTGGTCCTATTGGCTCTACTTTCAAGCAGCCTGCTGGCACTTAAGCGCTTGCACAAGCTCGAGCTTAAGGTCGTATGCTGGATGGGAGGGGAGGGGGATTGTACATACTTGTTGAAGTGGTATTTGGGGTTGAAATGAAGGAGGACTGGGACTTCCTGTTCATACTTTCTTTGAACTCATGAAATGAACGAATGGATGTAAATACTTTTCAGCTTGCACGTAGCAGGAAGGGCAAAACAAAAACATATTTGAAAGAAGGTAGAAAATCCAAGCTTCTTGCACCATTACATTCCTGTGTACTTATTTCATAAGCTTTACTCTAAACTAAGTTCTACGAACCGGTACATGCCACTTTTTTGTTGGCAGGTGGTTACTGTGGAAGCAGGCCTTGATATATGGCAACTCGTACATGTTGATTTCCACTACACAGTTAACTTAGTATCATCACCTGCCACCAAGGCTACAACTTGATAGCTAGCCCATATTCATTACATCTCTAGGTAGATCTTTACAAGTGCACTAACCGTAAGATATAAAACATCTGCGAACATAGTCAAGATAACACCAAACTTTCCTTTGTGGTATGACTTAGTATATTTTGCGCAATACTATGTAGCACAATGAATACCCAATAAACTACAGAGTGGCTGTTGAATGAGTGATGCGCATGGACTTGATATTCTAAGCCTAGCGCTGCAATCACAGCGTGAGAGATGGATTAATCCCACATAAAGGCAATTGTACTAAAGATAATGTACTCGAATTGCAATAGAAGCAAAAATTATGCAGGCTTATGACTAAGCTCATGGACCAATAAATACCAGCAGAAGAAACGTCTCACGGTATATCTAAGTTACTGTAGTGATGTCTCCATTATGAATCATCTTTCATATTGAGTACGAACGGCTGTGAATCTTTATTTAAAAATATATTCCTTGGATCTTTAACTCTTCTTAGCCTCACGCGAGAATTTAGAATTCATAATCCTAATTTAGAGAGTCAAATATTAATCATATTTGTGTCGATGCCTTTACAGTATTGTACCTTTCCTCTATAGTTAGCCTTTATCCTTTTAAGAATTGGATTTTAGACGTTTGTGAATATTTCTCCCTTAACGTAGAGTATATTCTCTATAAAACTAACATTGATAATGGGTAAACTTATCAAGAACCACTTGGCTAGACTTATTGTACTCACAGCAGCTGCTTGTTAGTTGGCCCCACTTCTCTTCTAGCTACTCTTTTTTAATTCCTTCTATAGATCAAGTTGTGGCAGCAGTTCATGGCTTCTTCTGGCGTAAAATATTCCGGGATTTCTTAACCAAAAGACTTGATAGGATAGTCAATCCCCCTATTATTCAGACAATTAACCTTATTCTCAGCCTTCTTGTACTAGCTTGGGAGTGGCCGGTCGAACTCGTAGCCGGCACTATTTTCCACCAAAGTATCAGGCTAAGCGTTTTGGCCCTAATATTCCCAACACTGATTGCGTTGCTTTTATATCAAGCTACTAATGCCGCGCTTTATTATACTATTGGTATTGGAGTATATTTTTGGGCATATAGGCATCAGGCACCCTTGTTAGGCTCAAGCCTTGCCCAGCAGCCTCACTCTTGCTACGCCCCGCCATGTCAGGCTTCTCAACCCGATTGATGCCTTGTTTCCGTCACATATGCTCTTGTTAACCTTCTTTGCTTCCAAGGTTTCTCAGCATGATGCTTTGTTGTTGTCTTCGCTCAATCCACTTTCACTACGCCCGTGGCTGCTTGTTCTGCGATGGTGTCATGCTCTCAGCCTTTCTTTCCTGTCGCCCTCGATCTTCATGGATCGTTCTCTTGGCCTCTCGGCCTTTTCTCGCCCTCAATCATTCTACATGCCGCCCTCTCAGCCTTTTCATCCTCCAATCGTATCCTGACATCGTTCTTCGCCCCTTCGCCTTCTCAGCTTCGCTCTTCCTCTATCCCACTCTCTTTTGTCGTCGTTTCGCTCGCTTGCGCCCTCGCCCCTCGCCCCTCGCCCTGCTTCGCCCTCAAACATGCAGAGCAGCAAGGCTCAGGAGCTTATGGCATTCAAGATGAGTTGGCACTCAGGCCCTGCCTTTTTTTTCTATACTGAAATCCGTCAACAATCCAAGCTGAGCATTATTACACGG
Organism: Tricladium varicosporioides; assembly: GCA_021365295.1. Classification (NCBI taxonomy): domain Eukaryota; kingdom Fungi; phylum Ascomycota; class Leotiomycetes; order Helotiales; family Tricladiaceae; genus Tricladium; species Tricladium varicosporioides. The sequence continues at coordinate 2,386,352 of JAJTIW010000002.1, forward strand.
CTAGCAAAATTTAGTATATTAAGGGCGAGACTTCCTCCAATATTCATCGTCGCCAAAATGGAGTCGTGAGTTTTTTTTTTTTTTTTGTGCTAATCAGTGGTACTGCAGCCTTAGAACACCTCAATTCGATGAGCGGCAAGACGAACACCTCGCCTATCTCTACGATGCGGTACATGGTGGGCTTGGTCATGGGTCAGGGTGGAAGGATGTCTCCTCCACTAGAAGCTTTGTTACCAATGTACCATATAGTAATAATGTGTTCGACTTTTCCAACTTAGCAGCGTCCGAGAATGATACTCTCGTTACACCAGGGCCTTCCGTCACAGGTTCCACCGTCGATCCTCCCCTCAACGACCATGAGAGCTCTTGGGCCGATGGATCTCAGGCCACTGTGGTCTATGATCCCTTCAACATAGCAGATGAGTTCGGCATCTACGACCATTCAATGGGTGTGGTGAATGACCTGACCTACCTGGATGCCAGTACTGGCTTCAATCACATGTCCATGCAACATGTCAACCCAGGAAGTGCACACCTCAATGGCGCATTCGATGTCCCTAAACTCGGCTCCAACTTTGTCTGTAGCAACCATGATCAGCTCACCAATGCAACCATTCCTACCGCTCTTGTGCCGGTTCCAACTCGAGCCCCAGCCGCAACTCCAACACGACCTATGCATCTCCACAGATGCAACTTCCTAACCTGCACCAGACGTTTCAAGCGTCCTTCCGACCTAGCTCGTCACCAATACACGGTTCACTTTAACATTCAACGCCATCTATGCCCGATCGTTGACTGTCCTAAGGCGGGAGGTAAGGGATATAGTCGTGCTGATAAGGTCACGGAGCATTTGTGGAGGAAGCATGGGGGTTTGGGGTATATTAAGGCTCGGGGTTAGAGCCTTGACTGTTTTTGGGACATGAAGGAAGGGGTTTTAACGTCTGCCTTAGTTTAATTGTGCTGCTTTCATGCTTAGCTTGAGGAGTTTATCTTGTTCTTTATGTCAATTCCTCACTATAGCTCTGTGCTTTCTGTACGCAAATATCCATACTCATACGCGTGATATGTGACAAGAATTTATCGTGTTGATTTGGCTAACTTACTCAGGAACCTTCATTAAAAAGCAGGAATAAAATCCGAGTTTCTATCATTGGTTGCATCTTCTCCATGGCTCATCTTATGCGCCCCGTACCGATGATGAAGTGCACCCTAATCTGGGTCGGAAGTTTCTCACGCTTCAAGACTTTATAATTAGTAATGTAGAGGAGAGGGTAGGAATACGCTTATTCATTCATTTCTGAAGATAACTAATAAACACGCTATTCTAGTGGTGATGCAGAAACGTTAATTATAACGATACCAAAATACTTCCTATGTAGGCAAAGAACACAAACCCTAGCCACTTTTCTATTCCACAACCGCTCTTCAAACCTTTGAAGAGGCTGTCACAACTCCATACCTAGTTGATTTTCTTGCCCACTTGGGGATAGATGTTACCAAGAGAGGTTGCAAGCGCTGCGATATGCCCACCATGTTGCGGGATAAGTTGATACTGGGGGATCCGGAGTCGATTGTAATATACGAGAGCTTTCAACACCGAAGGTATCGTGAAAGACACACGGCCGTTTTCGGCATTATTTTCTGCACTATAATTCTGTTCTATTCTTGTCCCAATGGCTTCGCTGACTGGCTGTGAAAGTTCATCATATAAAATTTGACTATTTTTTGAAGGTCGCCTATTGTCATGCTTGTTTTGTGTCTCCAACAGAGTGGTGTGTTGTGAGTTGTCCTCCCTGGCACCTATTACAACTTCGCCAGGCTGGCACTGAGGAGTTTCGTGTCTAGGTCGGGTTTTATCTGACGTTGTTTCGTAGGGAGAACCATAATTACTGCATGGCCCCTTAGCAGCGTCCGATGGGAGAGTTTTGTCTATGGATAGTTGGCCGTCCGCTTCGGATGATTGAACTGTAGATCCACCCTTAGTACTGCCTGATCCGAAAAAAATCCAACTCAACAAAGACCATTCACATCCGCTGGAGGTCTGGTAAGAATTAGAGTTTGATTTAGACTCAAATCCCATCTTCAATTTTGGTGTAGTATAGTTTGCAGGACACATATCGACTGGGCATTCCTCCAACTGAATTGGAACAATGTCCTTGCCTTTGCTGATGGGCGCAATATTTGAATTATAGTTATCTGCTCGACTTAACCAAAGTTCGCCTTTGTTTCTATCTTCATGAGGAAAAGAAACAGCCGAGAGAACACAATGTGGTGAGGCGAAATGTCTTTTCAATATCAAGTTTCGAAAGGGAATACGAATAGTTGTATCACCAAAACTAAAGTCAGTTGTACCAAGGTTTTGAGTATATGCACAGTCTACGAGCAAATATGTTTGCTGGCAATATGTCAATTCCATAGTAACCCCCAGATGTGTGCCAATTCTTTGGGCGAGCCCACGAGGAAGTTTGTGGCCCTCTGTACCTGTATCAATAATAGCTGGTAGGGCAAAGCCGTCATCGGTAACTTGGTTGCTTTTGGTTTCTCCAGAGGTGGTGATACCAATGAAAGCGATGTTGATTTCATTACAGATCCTAGCGGTAGTAACGGTTGACAATAAGTGTCGTTTCAAGCCACCAGAACACATTTTAGTATCAATGTCCCTGAAAAGAAAGGTCCCTAAGTAATCATCAGTCTCTGGGAGGTTACAATTGAGGTTGTTGAATGTCTATGTCTCACCGTGCGTTTTTCTTTCTCCGTTGAGGAGAGTGCTATAGACAGCGCTACCAACAAAGCCGCTGTCTGCCATTCGATCTAGGAGTGGTGATAGTTCTGTTACAGAATCGTTTCGTCTACTAGTACGCAACCCTAAAATTCCCATGTTTAATAGCCTTCTCCAGACCGTATACATGAAAACTCTCAAGTTAAATTTTCTGAGTTTTCCATTTTCCGGAGATAAATGATCTGAACACCATCGTAGGGCTGCCCATGGTGTAATATAAGATTTCAACGACGTCTCCCATGATGCTTTGACTGGTGTGGAATTTTTCACAGGGAGCTGATCTTCCAAAGGAGATTCATTGCATCTCCGGTTCACCTGAGTTGTAGCCGATTCAGCGTCCTGCACTAGTAGAGTTTTCTTGAGTGGTAATCTAAGGGTGACTGAAAGTTGAATTAGGACCCGGACGTGGGAAGAGATTGCTGGGATAACTCACTGTCTGCTACAAGAAATCCAGAAGAGATATTACCACTGTTGGTAGAACGAAGAGGAGCAACGAGATAGTGATCACTAGGCATTTCACCCCAAACCCAAAGACTCCAGTAGAAGATCAATCCAACAAGTATCGCAGGGCCAGGACATAACACGAAACACAAGACATGACCCAATGGGCCGAGGTTTCGAATTCTATTCATTCTGTAAGAGCTCGATAGAAGATTTGCTGTTGGAAAAAGAGTGCTTGGATGCTGTGGTGCTATAGTATTAGTTAGTCTAATCACGAGTACCCCTACGGCGAAGATACTATCTTACCTCTTAGCTGTTGGTGTGGAGTCAGGATATTGTTCCTGCCAAGTAGAATGCTTGACCAAAGTACGATCCTCTGGGTATGCAGAAAACGGAGAAAAGTAAGAGAGAAGTGACAAGTAGAGATAGCGGGCGTGAGGTATAAAGCAAGATTATGAATGATGAGTGGTTTCCAAAATGGTGCAAGCGATATGCAATTGATGTTGGAGATGTTGATGTTGGAGGAAGAAAGAAGAAGAAGAGACAGAGGAAGTGAATTTGATCCGTGGCACGCTAGTCCCGCGTTGTTGTAGAGAATGAAATTTGGAAGGAGCGACTTCCTGTTTTGAGGGCCTGTGAGCATTGCTGGGGGAGTAAGGAGGGGTTCGCCGTTCAATAGCACTGAGGAGGAAGGCGCGACTTATGGAAAGATTTGACGAGGGAGGAAATATAGTGATTAGTGAGGGTGCCAGAATTTCCACGATGAAAGCAATGTCGGCAATGGCTTGAGGATGTGCGCGCAATAAAGGCATCGAGTATGTGACGAGCTGTTCAAAGTGATCATGGCCACTAGACTGTTGGCGATAGTTTGGCAGTGCTTCCGAATGGTGTTTTGATTTAGATCCAAGAGCCTTTTCTGTGTCAAACAATGCCCGTTTATAAGGCTTGTCACCTGTCCGATGTACCAGTCAAGATCCTTCCTTTTTACTGCAATCAACTTTGTGTTTCAGCGGAGTAGCGCAAGTATTCATCGATATATTATCTACTTTAGCGTATCTCCTTAACTTGCCCTCGCCTCCCTGATTATGCAGTGTATGGTCATGCTTTTCCATCTTCCGCTAAGATGGTAGGATTCGTTGGCCTCCACAATTAGTCAACGTTTTTCTCCCTGAATGTGTAGAGGCTGTGTAATACTCTGAACCTTCTTCTCAATAGCATGGTCTAGCTTGGATCCTATCAACTTGCTAAACCAGATGAACCATGCCTTCTACATAGTCCGTTATCAAATACTTCGAAAGTAGCCCACCACATGATCCCATCATAAGACTGCCTTCACCCCTCTTACCTTGATCCACATCGAATCTGCCTTTGCCAACACATTCCCCTCACTATCTCTCACCTCAGCCTCCATAAAAATCTTCCTATCTCTCACCTCCTTACATTTCGCAACTACCACCACCGTCTGCGGCGTCATGACCTTCCTTAAATACTTTACACTCAACGTCCCCGTAACGGTACCGCTATTGATTGTCTCTTCATCCTTATTAATCGTTAAAAGCGTCCCAATTACATCATCCATCAATGTAGCTATTATCCCACCGTGTAACGCATTTGGCCCACCGTTCATCCCTGAACTGAGCGTAAAGAAAGTCCGGATTTCGGAAATCCATTTGGTGTTTGTAGGGGGGCGGAGGTAGGATGAGAGACAGTGCTTGATTGTTTTAGGCGTCTGGAGAGTTTCAGCTAGCAATGAGTCTTCCCGTGAGGCTTTGAAGTGCCGTGAGAATGTGGGCGTGATGATGTAGGCGGGGTCGGAAAGAAGTTTGTTGACCCAGGGTATGGAGCGGAAATAGACTTCGGCAAGTCGTTCTTGTTTCATGTCAACGATGCCATGGATCGTCTCAACAAGGGATGATTTATTTTCCATTTTGACAGGAACAGATCGGAGAATTTGAATACTGCTATTGTTAGAGCTGGTTCTTGGTGTTGAAGGCCGGGAAGTGGGAAATATGTCGGGCCGTGACAGAAGTAGAGCCGTTGGTTGGTGATAGGATATAGTTCCCGAGAAGACTAGTCCTAATAGAGATTTTAGCCCCCAACACCCTCCCCTTTTCTCTTTCTTATCACTTTGACATTCTTCTTGCTTTCATCTACATCACAACTTTCATTTTCTTCAAACGAGTGTCTTCTGGAAGCTTCCATCCTTTCGGGAGTTGGAAAGAGAATAAAATGTCGTCACGGGATTTATGTCAGCATCCCTTGCTGGCGTCAATTCCCCTCAGCTGTCATCCATAGACTAGATGAACTAACATCACATGTTCCTTTGTTCTCGTCTCACTTATTCAAACTTTAAACCTCACATCTCGGCACCACCACGCCGATATATCTTCTCTCGAGGCCCGCCAACCATATATATCCTTCCGATCATCTCAAACCTTCTCCTGAGCTCAATGCTGAATGTGGGGCTCCGATGGTGGGGTTCAAATTCACCCCGCATTCAATTCAGCCAAGAAGCCGCAATATGGCATTGAAATTTCGCTCGGGAGGAACATGTTGAGAACTTTCTTGTTTCATCAAAACTTCAATTGACTTTATTTCGATCTTTCGGTGACGAGTATAGCATTCCGGCGTCTCAGTGACGTTTCATCAGTACTTGCCATTGCTTGGCAGGATAAATTCGGATTTATATCGTTCCTGGAGAGGATCTCCCCGGATTTTCGTCCACCAATTTTTTATCTATTTGAATCGCGGCGCGGCAATACCGAAGGTCCTCAAGATCGAGAGAACCGTAATTCATCAACAATGAACGGCACCGTAGTTGACTTCACCCACTTTAGCAATACCATTGCTGGTGTCCCGCGTAGTAGTAATGATGTTCATCATGGCGTAAACCCATCGGATGGTAAACAATTATGGGACGTCCCGATTGCTTCCGCGGGAGACCTAGATGACGCAGTGAAAGCAGCTCAAAAGGCCTTCAAGACGTGGTCGAAGACGACATGGGCTGAAAGACAGGCGATTTTGTTGAAGATGGCGGAAGAGACTCAGAAGTATGGGAAGGAGTTGGGGGAATTGGTTATGATTGAGGGAGGAAAGCCTGTAAGTTCCTAATCAGATATTTTGGGCCTTTAGAGGAGGAGTCCTGACATGAATTGGGACAGCCGCCATTTGCAACTGGTGAAGCTATGGGCGCCGTTGCTGGGCTGAAATATTACGGTAACACCTTACCCACACCACACCCCAATCATGCCTACTAACCCCCCCCCCCAGGAACCCTCGAAGATCTCGGTGAAGAAACAGTAGAAGACGACCCCGAAAAACTCGTTGTAATGCGCCATGTCCCAAAAGGTGTCGTAGGTGCCATCCTCCCCTGGAACTTCCCTCTCATAATCGCCATCAACAAAATCGGCCCCGCCCTCCTGACCGGGAATTGCATAATAGTCAAACCCTCTCCCTTCACACCTTATTCCATTCTCAAGCTCACCGAAATACTCCAGCAATTCCTCCCCCCGGGAGTCTTGCAAGCGATGAATGGCGATGACACGATGGGACCCATGATGTGTGAGCACTTGGGCATTCAGAAGATTACCTTTACGGGGTCGAGCGCCACAGGAAAGAAGGTCATGGCTAGTTCTGCACGAACACTAAAGGATGTTACGTTGGAGTTGGGAGGGAATTCTGCGTGTATCATTTGCCCGGATGTTGATGTAAACAAAATCGCATCCCAGGTCGCGCTCGGCGCATTCTACAACTCCGGCCAACTGTGCGTTGCGAGCAAGCGTCTTTATGTCCACCAGGATGTATATCAAGATTTCAAAAAAGCCCTCGTAGAGGTTGTCAAGAACTGGAAGACTGGTCCAACATCCGATGCAGGAATCATGCTCGGGCCAGTACAAAACAAAATGCAACACCAAATCGTAAAGGAGTTTTTCGAGGATTGTGCGAGCGCAGGGTATGATTTTGCTCTTGAAGGAGGAAAGATTGGTGAGGGGAATGGATTTGTGATCCAACCTGCTATCATTGACAACCCACCTGACTCGGCGCGGATCGTGAGAGAAGAACAATTCGGTACGTGGACAAAATAATCTTTTCAATTCTCATCCATCATCTCACAATATTAACTCACCACCCCACAGGCCCAATAGTCCCCATGCTCACCTGGTCCTCTGAAGACGACCTTATCCACCGTGTAAACGACACGCAAACCGGCCTCGGCGGCGCAGTCTGGTCTTCTGATCTCGAACGTGCTCAGCGAATTGCTCGACAAATTGAGGCAGGCACAATCTGGATAAATAGTTTTGAGAAGCCACTTAGCCAGGCATATTTCAGTGGGCATAAGGAGAGTGGAATTGGGGGTGAAGGAGGAAAGTTGGGGCTGTATCATTATGTTAATACGCAAGTTATCCATTTGTATCGGGGGGATGTTGGAAAGGCGAAATTGTAAATAGTGTTAGAAAATGGGGTTGAGAGGCTTAAATTCGACCTGTTCCAAGATACTTGCTAATTTTAATTTCGATCAAAGTCTCGATTCGGACTTTCTGGTTGAGGATATGGAGACCAGAATGTGAAGGACTAGGTCTACTAGCGGCCTGATAGTCTGATTTTAGTTTTCCTTGTGTGCATTTCATTATTGTATTTTTGATACCTTTTCCTCATTATTTTCGAACCCCTGGGACATCTTTCAACCTCAGCATAAGTGGAGCTCACTATCCAAATTCCCAATTCCCTAATTCCCTTTGTCCCCCTTCCGTCCCCCGCCATTTAGGTAGCGAAAATTGCACCCTTCTGCATAGTCTGCTTAAAAGCCTGCAGACTTACTGCAGGTTGATAATAAGGAACTTCATGCCCGGCAGCAAATACTCTCAGCCAAGACAAGTTGCCCGCTGTTTTGTAAGTGCCTGCTGTTACCCCATTGACTGTATAGTTGGCGACAGCTTTTGCTTTAAACGCCGCAGCCTGACTATACGAGACGAGTTCCGCGGTCGCGAAATTCCCCACCCAGTTGCAGATCCAGTCAGCATCGCCGGCCCACATTAGGACTTGGATGCCGGACTGGACGACAGCGGAGAGGGTTGGGAGGAATGATCGCGCGGCTGTGAGAGGATGTTAGTTCTGGTTATGGACGGGAAGGAAGGGGAGGGGAAATAGGACAGGGGACTGACTGTCACCCGTTCCATAAAACAAATTCCCCGCTGGGTCCGAACACTCCGCATAAGTGCTGTTCGCCCCAATAGCCTTCACCACGGCCGCACTACTAATATAACTACTGTAAGTAACGGGTGGGTACGGATCCGCATACGGCTGGCGGACATCATACGGATCGAAATTTCCACTGTTGATTATAGCATTTTCGATTTTTGTCCCACAGGTATTGGCAGCTGAGGAGCAGGCGGCATTGGAGGAAGTTGTGGTTGTGCATTTTTTGAGGGCTGGGAGACAAGAGGAGGTGTAGGTGCTAGTGAACGAGTTGTATTGTGCGGTTGTAAGGATTTGCTTGTAGGTATTGTTATAGCTGTAGTCGATGAAGGATTTGTAGTTTATAGTTGGGTCGATCCAACCATTGTTTATTCCGAGGGCAATGAGATTAATGGGTTGGCCTGTCACGGTACCAGATTTGATGGCAGCATTTTGTGTTTGGAAGTAGTTGGCGAATTCTGGCCCATAATGTCCTCCGTAAGATTCAGTGAAAATTCCGAAGTCTTTGTTCTGGTACTGCGGGTACTGAGCGTAAAAAGCTTGCATGAAAGCCCAAACACATGGAGCTGCTGTCACTGTTGACGTAACAGGATCGGTACCGTATGAAAAGCCAGTGCCAATCGGTTGATCAATGTACAGCATGTTCGCGTATTCGTTCCAGCTATACTTGTTCAGGGAGGGTGCTGAAGCGCCGTTGTAGAACTGGCAAGGTCCGTTTTCCTATCGGGGGTTAAATGGGACCCTTAATATATATATATTAAACTGTACCTGGAACAAACCGATCATGGATGAACAGCCTGGACCACCATTGAGCCACATCGCCAGTGGTGCGGTTGAGGCATTGTTTCGTGCCTCAAAGAACCAAAACCACATATTCTGATTGTCTACGCCGTCAATTAGCTTGATCTTCACGAGGAATTGGATGGATTGTACTTACTGCCCACAGAAATGTATCCCGAGTACTGGTTGACCCCTGGGGTCGTCTCGCAGATCCCTGAGTTAGTCACATAATCCAAGGTTGCTCCAGTGGCTTCGTGCTGAAAAACGGTTCTTTTCACACCATCTCGTACAACATAGGATCGTTTGCCCCTCATGTGTGCTGGGAGTTCTTCACCAGCAGGGCTTTCTGTTGGTATTGCTGCACTAAAGAACGGGAAGGCCAGGGCCAGAACAACATTGCAAAATTGGAACCGCATTTTGAACACTCAGAAAAAGAGACGCAAGTAAATGCTGCCGGGTTGCAGCTCGAGGAAGCAGAGTACATGCTCATACTTATGAGCGCCATGACTTTGGCCCCACGATAACTCTCAATCTGAAAGCTTAGCATTGACTAAGTCCCGGGGCTGTATTCGTGCGGAGGATGGGCCCGATAAAGCAGGTATCCAGAAGCAATGAGAATTCCACTGCATGTGACAAGAGAAAGATATCGTGCTATTCCAGGGGTTTTGGTGATAAGAGAGATAGCAAGTGAGAAGTGCCGACTGAAACCGGGACCTTGTGAGTGACATGCATGTATGCGGTTAGGCTTGAACGCGGGGAACATATTGCAAGGGCTTTAAAGCTTGTATATTGCGCGATCATCCGCGTCGATTTTCTCGGTCTTGGTTCCTTGATAGGGAGTTGCGGATTGAGGGAGGCGTCGAAGAAGCTTTTGGCTAGTGATCTATCTGTTGTACCTGACATTATCAAGAGCTGCCTCTTTGGGATGTTCACACATGAGTGGGGTCTCGAGTAGTAGCCAAGAAGTTAAGCACTTGGTATGCTTGAAGTCAGGATGGTCCCAGCGGGCTGCGCCATTTCTTCCGATGGTGCATCATGAAGTAAGATCGATTCGTTATTGTGTAATGTAAACTCTGTGTTTCGTTTAAGTAGCGCATTATAAATATGACTCTCATTGGTGTTGTGAGGTGGGTGAAAAGGAAAGGGAGGTTGGAAGAAAGGTTGACGGCTAAAGTCAGGGCGGTGAGCAGGCATGGTATAGCCTGGATGAATTATGCCAAGCATCGCTAAATTTATAGGGGTCATTAGGACATGCGCAACACCAGAGCGAGATATAAGAGTTGATCTTTCAAGTAAGAAATTTGTAAGGGAAATACGAATTCTCAAAAAAGCAAATCTAGACCTTGTTCGATTGCTATAATATCCCTTCTACTAAATTTCTGATCGGAGCCTTATTTACTGATCAGTCTTCAGCAGCCCTCCAAATGTCCACCATGGTCTTTCCCTCCAAATTATATCCATCAACAAACAAAACACCAAATTGGGCCACGAAATTATCATAAGTTGTCTCCGGCTTTTCGACACAAAGGCTGCAGAGGACCTTTTTCAATCCGTTCCTGAAATCAAGTCTCGGATACTCTTTAATAATTTCATCCCAAACCTGCCTCGTCAGGACTCCACCAAAAGCTTTCTCTGGTCCCAAGAAATCCGCAGAAATACCAATACCACAACACCCAACCTCTTTCTCCTTGTACATGCCAATCGAAGGAGTTGTGTGAAGAGCTATCGTATCCCAGGCCAGTTGCAATCGATGCTTGTCCCAATGTTCTTTTTCCCCTTCTCGGATGAGGAATTCTCGAGCTGCATTCGCACCATCGACTTCGAATCTCTTGTCTTTGGTAACAATGCCACTCCCGTCAACGGTTCCCCTAGGCCAACCTAGATCATGCAAAATAGCTGTGATGGCATGAAGCTCAACATCGTGATCTTTCAGGTCGGGTATAGCATCGCAGATGAATTGGCCAAAGAGCCATGATCGCATTACATGATTGTAAGTGAAATCATCAGAGACAGACCTCACAAATTCGATCGCTTTGGTGATCAATGGGGTGTCGGGGACTGTGACGCCGGCGAGGACTCTTGTGGGTAAGGCATTAGACATGTTGGGCAAGTGATAGGATATTGACAAATTGATCCAAAGAGCAAAGACTTTGACTTTGAAACAGAGGAGAATGAAGAACCAAGAAGATGTTTGAATGTCGATATTTGTCTAAGAGAACTTCAAAATATCTCTTATACGTAACAGTCTCGGATATACAAGGGATATACGGCACATGGTGGCGAACCGATTTCGCCGGACACTCTGAATTGTCGAATCTGATGGGTGAAAATAATTTCAAATACTCGGATGTTCATGAAAATATGGCAATAATTGTAACCGATATTTCTCGGAATTTGGTTATTATTTCTACTAATAGACTAGGCGTTTTCGCCTCTCGGACACTCAACCCCTTCCTCTTCGCCATCTAGAACGCTTATATGATTTGTTTCCATGCATGGCTGCAATTATTCGCAACAAAACCCCTTCTCGATCTACTCTATCTTTCTATATCTATAAATTATTATATTTTTAAAGCTTAGATAGATCGTTATATTTGTGTGGAAAGGGAATCGGATAATAAGCGAACACACTGAAGTTACATTTCAAGATCAAGAGCTTCTAACACCAATTATTGTATTTCGATTGCGGGCAGTTGATTGCGCTCTACCATCCACACTTTCATGGCAAATTTTAAGAAGGAAAGCTCTGCTCTTCGACACTGCATTTGATGATAGTTGAGCCTATTGCGTGACCGTATGCCACTATAACTCCTCCCTATTCTTACGTAGTTTGGTTAAATACACTCTGTTCGTTTGAAATATATCATCAATTTCAGTAATCAAGACTGTTATAAAGTCATTGTTGCGTTTTTAAATTATCCAGACAAAATAGTAAAAGTTTTCCGACTCTCGTATAAAAGGAAATCTAGTCCCTAAGTATGGCTACGTTTATACATACGCATCTAATCCAAGCCTGCCTTGGGCTAATCAAACTATTTAATTCAAGAAATCAAGAGATTTGACTTCATATGTCAATTCTACAAGAGCTTAAAATGGGGTTGGATCGAGTGGCTTAGGATTCGTGATGCGTGGAAAACACAGGGTGTGGAGAAGGCGAAGCAAGGGTCACAAAGCCGTTGGCGTGGATTCAAAATTATGACTATACCTATTCAAAGGCCTCGTTCTCACCAAGACTCACTTAATATTGAAGCACTTCGTAAGTTTTTATAATTATCAAACTTTATGAAAAAAGTTGCACTGAAAACACCTAGGCTTGTCTGGTATGGCAATATCTAAGTCATTCAAACTAGTCCTTGGTTTCTATACGATCCCATCTAATCTTGGCATCTTAGATTGGAAAAGGACTAGATTACTATTTCGTTATGCGATCTAAATTGCTTGACTCTCAAAACCTCATCAGGTCCCTGATTCTCCCTAAAATCTATTCAAAGCACTCAGAATATATTGTCAATATGGCTCTTGCATGGGCTCTTTGATCATCAAAGGCACAGTCTGAGAATTATTCTAAACCATTTCCTCTACCTCCTCTGTCAACATAGGAGTGGAATTATCCCAACCAGGCCTGTAATCCAATTATCTTGGGTAGAAACAAAATCTGGGTTATCTTGTAAGGCCCGTTGGTATTTGACTCCTACCGCGACACTGATTTGAGTTATCTGGTATGTGCCCAGTGGGGAAAACATCCCTGGCACACGAGAGCCGAGATTGGCAACATCGTTGGCAGTTACACGGGGGGTCTCATTGATGCTTCCGGCTGGTTGTTGGTGTTGGCGATGACATCTTATTTAAGAATCTCTTTATTAAGCCGAACACGCACTTGCTAATACTAAAGTTGGCATCGATACCAAAGAGCTTTGACACCACTTAAGTCCCTGCTGCAAATTTAAACGTCAAATTGCCCTTCGCATGCATAAAAAGAGGATAATTTTTCCATCCAAGATGTGGTTTTACTATATGAATCTTTTTATATGGTGATTTTGAGATTCGGATTTCTTATTAGAAAATATTACTTCATGAGACCAGTTGCTCCTGATCTCTTTCAAAACATAATCACGCCTTAACTGTGGCTATAATTGCGAAGTGTTTTATTTGTCACGAAGGCCTTTGCCACAAGGGAATATCTATGTTGTTAACAGAGAGTATATTCATTCATTCTCTATCTATGTTTGTGATTTCATCTCTGATTATAATATTACACTTATCAATTAACATAAAACCGTAGTTCGCGTCAGTCGAATGCCTCGTCCCGGCTCACTTATGTGAAAACTGCATTAACACAAGCGCCTCCAACTGGGCAAGCCTTGTAGAGACTCAACCATGAATCTCCACCACAATACTGGGTAGCATCGCCACCACATTTGTTGCTGCAAGCAGCCAGACTAGCAACAGTCGTCTGTGGTTGTCTGCCTGGTGCGACAGAATTTCCACACCAACATTCCCGGCTATATTCTGAGCCGGCATAGGTATATCCCTTTGAAAGGCAGAAGTCGACGCACTTTCCATTCGTCATGATATCTTCTGCATATAATGCACCGGTGAGGGTTCTTCCCGGGCCATCCGTAGCTCTTCGTTCCTCAGGAGCACAGCCCATGAAGGCAAAGCCCTTAGAAGTCATGTCCGTATATGGAAGAGGGCTACTGCTTCCAGTAGATGTGGAACTGGTAGTCGTGGTGGCAGTACCAGTACCCGTTGAGGTGGTGCTGGTAGTTAACGTGGTGCTGGTAGCTAACGTAGTGCTGGTACTGCTTGAAGTCTGCGTGCTCCCTGTAGACGATGATGAGCTAGATGAGCTTTGTGCCACCGAAACCGCTCCCTTTGTATAAATCGAGAGGCGCAGCCCAGCACCGCAGAACTCTTGCGCATTGCCCTTGCATAGGAAGTTGCAGTCCGAAAGTGGGGCAGTGGTAGAGCCAGGATTAAATGTGTTACCACAGAAACATTCACGAGCGTATTCAGTACCGAAATAGTTGAAGCCGGAGCAGAAGGCTGCGCATGATTCGAGTGTCATTGTATCAGCAGCAAACGAGGCCCCAGTGAGAGCTCGCATGTTGGTGGCTTCTGTCCGACATTCTTGGAAGTTCCAGACGCCGCTGACAGTTGCTGGGTGAGTTGGGCCGGTTGGTGCATTTGATGTTGTAGAGGTTGAAGTGGTGGAGGTGCTGCTGGTAGAAGCAGAGGTAGCGGAGGTTGAGGCTGATGTTGTACTGCTTCCTGTACTTGATGTACTTGTCGCTGAGGTCGAAACACTGGTAGTTGTGGATGTGACACTACTCGTGGAAGAAGGGCTGCTGGTTGGAGTTGTGACAACAGATCCAGGGGCCTTGACAATCATTCTAACCCGAATACATGGATTCGTTGGGTCATCGGCTAAAAGGAGCCTAATTAGCAAATTGTGTTTCCCTTTCCATTCCCTACTTTAATGAGACTTACATGGATTTCCTGGAGGCGAATACCGAAACTCATACCCTCGGTTTCCAGAGGCTACTCGTACACAGATATCTCCTCCAAGCGGAGCACGTTCCATTTGCACAAATACAAGCTCGATTTGGACCTCATCGGTATCTGGATCGCAAGCATACGTGGGTTGGAAAATGGTTTTCGGATCTCCACGCTCTGTCATGAACATCTTGGTTGTGTTGTTGATTGGGTCATACTGAATATCCAATCTTAGTAAATCTCATTTTCAAATTGACTAGGTAGGGTAAGAACAAGCTCACCTCGCCTCCAATAACAGCATGAATGATGCCTTGAGCAATTGCTCCTTGAGTAAGGACAAGGTCAAATGCAGGCTCAGGCACTGGACTAAGAAACAAGTGTTTGTCTCCACCCCCGGCGGGGTTAAGGTTCATATAACGGTCATGAACGATAGGAAACGCAGGATTCTGAATCAAAATACCAAAACCAGTAGTAATCGTATTTGAAAGAGGGGTAGTCGGAAGTGTGCATGCTGTAGCAACAGTTGCATACGCCAACAAGGCTGATACCGAGAAGTGCTGCATATTCAATGTTGAAAGCTGGATCACGTCGTTCGAACTTTCAAAAAGATTTGCGGAGATGGTCTTGTGTTATATGTTGATCGATCCCGCATATACGGGTTGCGCCCCAACACGTACATGGCATATCTGATGTAAGCCATGATCTTCCCGATCATTTTTCTTTAATTTGTCCTTGGTATTCTATGCATGAACAAAGCGCCAGCACCTCCGCCTGCTTGTATGATAGGTTCATTGAGAAGTGGGCGAAACCCCTTGAGATGTGTTCAGCCTCAAGCCGAAGACTCAACAGCGAGTGGTAAGGCGAACTTATTCATCTCAGCCATATGTACCTAGTTAAGATAGGGAGTCCTTGCTACATACCCCTTAGCGAGCGCCATGTTGTGCAGCCACACCAATACCAAGATGGGATCGGAAAATCCCTATCAGCCACAAAATCAAACTAGGGGGAAGCTAACCTTTGAGTTACCCAAAACAACTCAAGAATTTATTATTTTTTGGAAGCCTGGGAAATCGATTCAGATGCACGACGATTCAAATTTCCACCCTGCATGAATAGCGATCTTGAGATATGCATAAAGAAGTAAGATACTCCTTGGATTGAAGGATCTTGGAGAAGTTTCGTTGAAGACTACTGAGACATACAAATCAAACGAAAAAGGCGGCCGAATTCCAGATTGAGCGAATTTTGCTTTTATTTCTCTTTGACACTTTGATAGTGAGACATGATAACTTGATACGATTGCTGGGCAAAGCGCTAAAATCCGGTCCCGTCCTCCCTTGGCCAGAGGCTGGACGCTGTTTGGGGGGTTATTGAAGCTGAGTAAAATTTGATGCGGTTTTCAAAAATAGGAGTTTCCTTTAACACCGATATGAGCTCGCAAATGTAGTCATGGGGTCTGGGGTTGCGGCTTAACAATAAGGTTCAAATCCCGAAGCGTTGCAGGGTGAGATAGTACAAAGCCCAACCAGCCCCGGAACCAACACTTCTTCCATCCTTTACTGTCATCATCAGAAGGAAATCATGTTTAAATAAACCCACAACTCGGTAGTGATGAGAAATTGGCGAGAGTTTCATGGAACTAGTTGAACTTCCCGATTCTCTTTAACAGAGGACATACTCCTTTGCCTCTCTTTTCTTATTTTCGTGTTCGACAATTGCCTGTCCATACATGTATCCATGAATGTACACATCCCCTACAAATCGATATCGTGAATGACCACAAAAATATTCTGGACGGAGGAGAATCGGGGTAGAGCAGCCAAAAGGAACCACGACGACGTCACCAGGCAACATTAAGCCACAGCCCATACCAACACCACCTTCGTCAGTGCGACAGAAGCAACGCCCCATCATATGCTTGCCAAAGTGTTCCTGAAGAAATTGCCGGCGAGTCTGTGACTCAAGATCTACTTTCTTATTGACATGAGACCTTAAGTCTTCATCTAGTGGAAGTTTAGGCAGTCGCTCCGAGATCAGCGTAGCAAACAAGTGGTAGCAAATCGTTAGCCACTGGGTGGATTGATCATATGTCTGAGGTACCTGGCCAAGGCTTAATGTCCTGCAAAACTTGTCTTGCGCCTGGCATGCAGCATCTCTACTTTCGTCTTTCAGAGACTCCAGGAATTTAGCTCTCCAGTGCAGAAATGTCATAAGGTAGTGTTCCAATGTGCAAATAGTTCCTACAGCAATACCGTGGATATCAATAGTACCAAGGTATACGGCAGAAATTTTGAGACGGCCTGAGGGGGCGAGGGGTAACTCGTAGCGGGCTGCAGTATATTTTGAAGCCGAGAAGCCGTATGTATTACCCATAGCTCCTGTTTGCGGAATATGTGACCAGTCAGGAACAAAGGAGGGCAAAATTATTGAGCCTGTATAAGTCGGGAAATGAATAGCTTCACAAATGATATCCAGGCAATGAGTTGTTACGAGGACAAATTTGACAACCTCTGTGTATATTTGCTCAACTGGATGGTTATAGTTGGCAGTAAATCTTTGGGATCCTTTAGACAAAACCCCAAGGACTCCAAAAACCTTGTCTTTTGGATCAGAAGCAAGTTTACTCCGGCAGGCACGCAGAACATCGAGGAACGATCTTCCACTGAGATTTGGAAGGCTGCCTGGGCCTTGGTATGCTAGAATTTGTGTGTAACTGAATGGGTTTAAAGAGGCAGCGCGGCGCTTTCCATTTTTCCACCAACAGGGAATATAATAATCTAGAAACCGTTTGACCTGATTAAAAGTTTGAGTTGCATGAGAATATACCTCCCACGGAAAGATAGTAGATCCACAGTATACCTTAATTGACTTTGCGTTCGAAACTTCTTGGACAACCCACAGCCTTTGCCAGTAGTCCCTCTCGTAAAGCGAGGCTATTGCCGCAAGGCCACCCATTCCAAGCTTCGATACTATGAAGGAAGTGACATCCGAGCGTCTGACTTTGCTCAGGTCGTGAAGTAAGTGAATTGCCTTGTCACTATCGTCCTCCTCCGGACCTAACCAGATGGCCACGAACTTAGCTTTCGAATATATGTCCGTCATTAACCGAATTTGTTGTGTCCGTTCATCTTCTTTTTCTTGGTTTATACAAAGAGCATCTGCCCATATTCGTACTGGCTCGGCTTTCTGTCCAAGTTCCCCTTGGCGAAGTGCCTCTTCGCGGAGTGCCTTTAAGACACCATGAAGACTAACAGCGATGAACATGATATGGCCATTCAACCTGATTTGCTGAGTTTTGCTAGGGTTTCCCCAAGCGTAAGAGACAGCCAAGTATGAAGGAAGTTCGTCAAGAGATTCGTTAGATATCTTACAGTTAATTATTGCGTCTCGGTCCAACAATATATCAACGAGCCTGAAGTCTGAGTGCTTGATAAGCGGCTTATATTGGTAAGTCTGACCATGATCCAGATGGAACGCTGAAGTGGCGGGAGGTGAGTCTAGGTGAGACGGAAAAGCCACTAACTTGGCAGACTGAGTATGCCAGGCTGATTGTGTCGAATCCACCAACGGGATGTTCTTAGGCGAAGGATAAAAAGGTTTAGCAAGAGGTGATAGAGTAGACGACTTGTGTCGATTGGAAAGGACTTTGCCATCTAAGTGGCCTATGTCATCTTTTTGATTTGCTGTGTCTCTGGCGCTAGATTGAGCGATGATAGGCGCTATGTTGATGAGACCAGAGGGACCTTCGTAATATCTCTTAGTGTGCTGATATAGATAGGGTTGGTATCGTGACAACTGAGGGGAAGAGTCAATTTCATGCTCCCAACCCTCTTCCAAGGCCGCCCTAAACACAGGTGGCGATGGAACCCGGTGGTACACCGAATAAATAGACCCTATGCTGTTCATTGTTACGGGCAATGGGGACAACCTTGGATTGATAGCGGGTGGGACGTAAGACTACGCCAAGATGAGCACAGTTCTTTAAGCCTAGGTCACAAGGAACTTACATTACTTCAACCGCCTTCGTTTAAATTGAATGGTAGATGTTGTGCACTTGAAAGCGTCAAAACAGGAGAGTTTGGCTTGTAAGAACTGTGCGATATCAATGTTACAGCCCAGCATAAAGGGTAAGTTGCCACGGTCGCTTCAATGAAGTGGGTAGCGTTGAAGCAGTCGACTTGAAATTGATATTCATTGAACAGATGTAAAAGATTAAATATTTCAATGCGCTGAAAGAAGAGCATGAGCAGGCAAAGGATATAACTTGTTAGATTTACGCCGTTGGAACCTTCAATGAGCCTAGAGAGATATGGCTAGGATTGAATGAATAGAGCATATTAGGTGCAAGATAATAGCATCATAAGAAGCGTTAAGCAGCCTTGTCCCTCTTAATAAAGGAATTCAAAGTGGCCAGTTATTATGTGGGGGTTCTACGCAGCAGACGCTTGCGGCTGATGCCACGCATGCAGCGGACTCGCGCTCGGTGAGGATCTAGAACAGAATTATTAGGGTCACTCCAAACCAATTACGTTCGTCGCCGCATATATATCCTCGCGATTTAATTGACTAGGTTTTCTAAGTGCAGCCCTGGCGCTTCAGCACACTTACCAACAACCTATAGCGTGAACCCACAAGATACTACAGCAGCATGATAGGCCGGAATAGGTTAGGCGAAGAAAGCTTGGAGAAGTGTCGACTATAGCGCTTCAAAAAATTTGAAATGACCAATAAGCTAGATAGCACAAGAATGGCATCGAATATAAGAATCCAATACTTTGTGCCCATGAGGAAGAGCTAAGGCCGTACAATACCAATGATATGGATCGTGCTGGCTCACCCATCGCTACTCGCCATGAGTTGATATAAAAATGCATTCCTAAGTAATTGGTGGGTAGTAGTAGATAAATTTTATTTAATAAAGTGTCTTGAGAAAAAAGCAAGATATTACGGAATGTTGTAAAATCCAGGACTCGCTAACGGCATCGATGAGATCAGCTGATGACAAACAAGAGTTCGACTTGAACTTTCAAAATAGGCCACTAGCCACTGGCTTGAAAAAACTCTCCCCCGGTGACAAATGTAAGTGAAATCATGTGTACGCAGGTATAAGGAGATAGAGAAGGCAGGTTGCTCAATTCAAATAGGAGCAAGAGTACAGTTCTTTTCATTTACTCTAAATACCAAATCCCGAGCATGCAAACGCCGTTTACTCAGAACAATATTCGGACGGTTTCCGGGATTGCTAGTTCAATTTATTGAAACCCCGTGTTCTTTACGGGATGGGCACGCCAATGCTGCCATTTACCATCTAACACGATCCATGACTGGCTTGACACCGTAAGGCCAGAACATAACAACAGCGACAACTGGGAAATACCTACCCACCGACACATTAGCAGATGGCCCTCGAAGTTAAACAGTTGACTTCTCCTTCGCACAGCCTACCCGTGTAAGGCTGGCCATAAATAACGCAGGGGTACTCACATCAAGGCAACACCCCCAACCTTCCTCCACTGCCTCGACCAGTCTGCCTGGGCCCTGTGTCCCTTCTCCGTCTTCACCATCGTCTCATATGACCTTCTTGTAATTTGTGCCGGCTTTGGGAACGCGAGTTGTCCCCGTGTGCGAGTGAGGGCTCTGGAGAGAATAGGAGACATCGTGATGGTTGAGAGTGTTCGAGGCTGGAGGTGGTGTAGACGAACTCGAGGTGAATGAGTGGGTACTGAGGACTGGCAAGGCTTTGAGAACGAGTCTGAAATATGCAAGCTTAAAGAAGAGTAGATTTCAAGCACCGAGAAACTTGTACGTCCCAGTGAGGAATATATAAAGAGAAGAGAATCTCCCAGACCCCGACCGCCATCTCACTCACCTCTCAAAGCCCGTACTTCCCCTCTTTCCTCCCAGACACACCCCAAACACCTTACCAATCCCGACCGCATAGCCAATATCTAATCGTCGTGTTGCTCATTGGCGGGGTCATGAAATGGGCTGTAGTGATTGGGTAAGGACTAAGAGGCGTGGAGGATCGCAGTTCCCCCCCTGAAAATGGTCTGGGAGGAGGAGGGGCGGCAGGGATTGTGTGGAGCGGGAGCTTATGCACCCCGCTTCCGTGCGTTTCAGGGTTGTGTGGGGATGGAAGTGGTTGGCGACGGGGATGAGATTAATTGTTATCGTGATTGATATCGCGATTGCGAATGCGATGTGATGTTGATACTTCTAGTGAGAGTGCTAGAATGAGTGCTGTGTCGTCCTGGATTTTTGTTTGATTTTCATCGTGAATTGCTTTTCAGAATTAGTCACTTCTGAGTCGTTCCTAGGTATGAACAGAAATGAGACCGAAGAGCGTCAGGCGCAGTTAGGCCATGAATAATCAGAACCCATAGCCTAGTTCGTCTCTAGCCCAATGATGGTCCTCTTGAGGTAAGGTGAGGCTAGTTGTCAGACGACTTTGTATTTGAAGATGGTAGATATTAAGTACAGAAGCAAACGGCAGTGGTATATCGAGCTCCCGCTCCAGAAAAAACTCAAATATCAGCGCCTAAACACTTTGATTACCCGTACCATGATATATATGACCTCCTCACATCAACATGTGTTAGCCGGGTCAAATCGGCTCACAACTCACGTGTTCCCATATCTAGCATAAGCATCTCTCTGAGCTCTCGTGGCTCGACAATCGACAAGTGATCATCTCGGCATTGGTGGAACTTTGATATATGTATCGGGCCTGTTAGCTTCAAGCGTCAACCTCATCGTGCGATATCTCGCTTCGATTTCCCGAATCAATGCCCAGACATCTAGTCCAGCAATTTCCTCCGGCTTTCCGAACCCCTGCATCAACATCTCAATTTCCCTCTCTTTTTCTTCAATGTACTCCCTCAGTTCACGCCATCCATTCCAATCCTGACGTAGTCTATTCGGTAAGCCTTGGCTTTTCATAACCGCAAGTAGACTGGCAAGTGCTGTGTTTGCGGCACCGAAAACGGTGATGAGGATGTGATTTGCCGAACCAGCCCCCAACGCAGTTACTGCTGCACCAACAACGATCTGGAGGAACATGGCACCAGTGAGGAGGAAGTCGCAGAACTGGTATTTGTATCGCGCCCATCGTTCGTTATTCAAGACCTGGTGGTAGACACCCTTGTTTGCTGCAGTAAGCTTGGGCTGCTTTGGCTTCTTCTCGTGTGGTTTTGGTATCTTCTCTTTTCCAAGGAGGGTTCGTTTTGGCTTGACTGGTTTTGGAGGAGGTATGCCTAGTGCTTCATCTGAAAGATCGGGAAATTAGTATTCGCTTCGTTTTCGAGCAGGTGGTCAAGTCGAGAACTGGGCAATGAGATTGTGATTCCCGCAGCCATATTTACAAGCACAAAACCATTCATACGGAAAGGTATAGGGAGAATGAAAGAGTTCAATTGTTCTTACGGAAGACATTCAAGGGGTCTGTAACAGGCTCATTGGCATTTGGATGATCGAAGGTCATCGGTTGTACATCGATGGTGATATGATCCTCCCCCTTCTCAATCGCATCATTGAAGCTTTTTGATGCATGTGCCGCCAATGGTCGCGTCACTGAAGATAAGCTTGGAACTTTCCCAGAGGCTCCTAGTATCGGAGATAGTGGTCGCTTCCCAGGAAAGAGGTCCGGTTTTTCATTAGCAGACATCGTATTTTGTGAAAGAACAATTCGAGGTTTAGGAGGGCAACGCAGCAGCAAAGGAAGAGAAGAAGAGGGAAAAAAGACGACAAGAATTGACAGCAGTGACACGGGTAAAATTACAACGATGCACAAGGCAAGAGCGATTGGAGATAGTCTCAGCCTTGTCAAGCCTCACTGTTGAGCGTGACTTCTTCTTCGCTCAAGAAGCGAGATTTGCGTCCCCAGCCAGCCACTTGCCAATCTTATCAACAATAAAGGCGAAAAGTGACGAGAAGAGCGGTGATTTGCTTTCTCTAGTCGAATGGAAACAATGTAAGTAATTCAACAATATGGAACCCAAGCCAAAGTCTCAGCCTAGACGGAGTGTCGCAATTAGATCACACAATTGAAAAGACAACAATCTGAGGAACAGATTGAAGACAGCGTAGCGGAAAGCGCCGCAAAAGTCTTGGCAAATCCTCTACCTCTACTGTCAATTATCAAAAATGTGAGAGTAAGTATCTTCTGCCTCTCCTTTTTGATAGGAGGTACTTGGTCGTTATCGTGAATTCTGCTTCGTCTAATTTGAAAGCAGATATTCTTTTAAGTATCTAAATTGCTCTCGGCCATTAGTTACTTCATTCGAGGAGCCTATGATGAGTCATCTATCCAATCGTAATGCGTAATCTATTTCCGATTTTCCCAATCATGTCCTTCGTCGAATGGACATGGTAGCCTTCATAGGAGGTAGAATGCTACCAGCAATGATTTGATTTGGTGGTCTTTCAGCAAGTGGCTTTATGTCGTAATTCAAAATGATATAAGCTAACAAGAGTTTCATCTCTTGAGCGGCAAAGAAACGACCAGGACAAGCGTGGCGGCCATGGCCAAAACTAAGGAATCTATCGGACGTAGTGACGGTCGAGAGGTTCCTCTGCTCAAGCACTTTTGCAAGATTCTGCTTGTTGGATAACTGAGATGAAGGTACTGAATCCTCACGAGCTCGTGAAAATCGAAAAGCATCGTATGTATTCGCTTCTGGATAAAAATCGTCATCGTGGTGTAATGCCCATGTAGCAAAACCTATACGACTGCCTCGGGGCAATTGTGTTCCATCCTTCATGGTTATCCCTTTTGGATCCGTGACGAGACGGTCCATCCCATGACTCATGAACGTGGATATCCGAAGGCTTTCTCGAAGAGCGCTGTCTGTTTTGACGAGCTTTGCCACAGAAACTTTATCCCAGACACCATTGCTTTCTTTTAGAGCCTGTTCAATCTCAGCTCGGATTTCTTGAACATAACCAAGCTCAGGTGGAGATGAGAATAGATCAAACAAAAGATTTGTGGCAGTAAAAGTACTTGTATGGACTGCGGCAAAATTTAGGGTCATCAGACGAAGAGCGATCTTTCGTGGGGTACGCTCAGAAGGTGGATGGTTGTCCAATTCGTTAATTATCCAAGTCGTGAAATCATTCGGTAGCGATTTCAAGTCGCCATTCTTTTGAGCCAGAGTTTTATCAGCAATTCTTTTGTGAATAAATGGGATAAGATGCTTCGCACACTTGTGAAAATGCCATCGATTGGGAATGAGAACAAATAGAGAAATCAATGGCTTCAGAAACTCTGGGAATAGTCTTAGAAATCCAGCAGCAACTGGGACATCTTGTGAGAATGCGCCGGCATTCTCCAGGTACTCATCATTGCGACCTGTTTTAATTAGCTACAACCCTCCTTCATCGATGGGGGGTTATACAAAGAGGGCTTCCCACAAATATCCGATTGGAGGTACGCGCCACAACCTTCATCATGGTCTCAAACACGACAACATCATTCCATCTCTGGGTATCACTGCCCCAGCCATCGCTGATCGCGCCTTCTAGTTCTTCAACGATCTCCGGGATGAGACCACTTAAGGATCGCGTCAAGTCTCTCCGAACAACGCCTTCATGAATAGGATTTTGTGCCATCAAGGGATCCAGCAATGTCCAGTCCGATTGAAGCACTTCGCGCTGCATTGCCCCAGAGTCCAATACACTGTCGGCTTGGTCCACGATCCATTTTATTTGTGAAGCTGGGACGAGGAGCATTGATCGATCGAGTCCTGGAAGGATAAAGCTGCGCTCGTTTCTCGAGAACTATCAAATCTCCTGTCAGCACAAAACACAGCAGTAGAACCAGGAACCGACCTCTTTGTAGCCAGAATTTATGACATCCAGCGCCCCTGAGCTCAGGCTTGCAAGCCGTGAACGAAGGCCTGCAAACCATCCTTGGTACAGACCGACTGAAGGTACCTGCGGAGGAAATTCCGCAGTGGCGTTGAGTTTCGCATGTGTCGAGTATCCAGCTGCAATCACCAACACTATGCCAGCGATGACGAGGGAAATATTGTCGAAAGCCATAGTGAAAGAGTTTGTTGACGGGGTTGATACCTGGCAACGCTGAATGAGACTGCAGGTTAGATATATATCTTTAGTTGCGGCGTAAAGTAGCAATTGGTTCCCGCCAGCGGGGGTACAGATACAACAGGTGCGTTGTAGTTATGTACTGTGCCGTTCCAGCACTCTGGTGCTGACATTTATGAAAGGTCTGACAGGCGTTTCGGACTGCCAATTGGGCAGCGAATCGCCCGAACTCAGCTGTGCATCGGCTAGTTCGATGGCCGATAGGTTAGGGTTACTGCTGACAGCCTTAAAACTTGGAAGAGAGCATCGGAAAGGATGCTGTGAACAAGAATTCGATACTTGCTTTCTCCTGAGTGGAGAAATATTGCAGGGTGTTGAATGCAAGCTCAAAGTATCACAGCATCTCCAACCCCACCGAGTGGGGAAGTGCGGCTCAGCACATTCCTCACTTAGCCCAACTTCACCAAGTCCAAATCAACGAATTGCAATACTAATCACGCTTAGCAGCCTCTAGTACCTATCTAATAGCTGAAATTAGAGATTTGTAGATCATATCTCCTTCACTAAATAGCACTGTTGCACGAACCACAGTTGTCAAAAGAACAAATTTCCATTTGCATTGAGAACTAGCTCTTCGGCGATAGCCTCCGTATGGGTATACTGTTCCTGCTTCTACGACTCGAAATACTGTGGTAGGTCTCTCTTAGCATTAAAAATATGAGTAACATTGTTGTGAATCACTGAAGAGCTAGAGGTGTATGCGAACGCTTCAACTGTGCCTTGGGCGATGGAAGAGAGGCTTCTCTCTTCCCGATGATATTGATATCCAGATATGGTGCGTGGTTTGGTTTATTGGTAGACGGAGTCGCATGGGAACAAACTGCTTTGAATTTAAACCATCCTTCAACATCATTCTGTTCAATCCTAATACCGAAAACCGTAAGGTTGGAAGTGTCGTATTAGCCACGAGTTGCTTGTTAAATATGACGGTCAAGACAACTACTACTGACAATTACAAGAACATCTTACAGCTTCAGCGCATCCGTGTTTCAATACTTTGGCACATTGGTTGAGGTTTGAGAAGCATAGTATCTACTACACTGAGAAGATTTTGGATAATATTAGGTTCATCTCACATGAGACGGCCTACTACTAATTGGTTCTTAGGCATTTCTACCTAAAATCTATAGCCACAACTAGTCATCGCCATTGCTTGCAGTTCTTTGACAATGGTTCGATCACATCTCCACACATAGCACCCCAAAATTTCATGTCATCCCAATCTGGCACCCGAGAACCCCCAACAGACCGATGAATGCAATGCGAGATGGCCTTGTCATATAAATCTGGGAGGGGATTGGTTGTGTCGTCTAGCCATTCCGTGGCAAGCGCAAGCCTTTGGTAGTAGCCACTCGGCGCTGATTCGCAGCCAAATCGTGTTTCCAGCGTAATCTCATGCCAAACTTCGAGAAGTAAGATCCCAAGCTCAAGAAGTGCTACTTTCGGCTCTATACTCGGTGAGTCCCCTGCGTTAAGGATGCTACTATCAAATGAGAGGGACACAAATGGCCGCCCGAGGTCGACTTGACATTTTCCTTGGCCGTCTGAGCATTTGGGGTTGAGCATAAAATACACCACCTCTTTTGACCATGCTCGCTCAAGCCACTGAGTTTGAATGAGCTGTAGGAGGTTCGAGGCAAGTTTGAGAGCAAGCAACATTCGAAACTTCCACGGGAGGATGGGGCCATGATTTCTTGAAGTGCCCGCTGAAAGAAGAGCTTTCAGTGTTGTTACTTCGGTTTGCTGCTGCCCAATAGGGCTTCCTTTATTGGTTGAAATAGTCCCTATTCGTTGTTTTTCTACAAGGACAAAAGTTGTTTGTCCATTATCATTTTGTGCCGTTTCCATGACACCACAGATGCTCTCAACAGTCGTGATTTCTCGCCTACTTCGTGACATAGTTCCAGAGGAGGCGAATGTCACTTGAGGCACACATGGATGTGAAGAGACACTTGTCTGATCGGCATGTTCATCATTCTCGTCGTCAAATACCTGCACACTCGCTTCATGCCACAATGTTTGTCCCTGATCCATGCTTGCCGCAAAAATCAACTGAAACACAAGGATCGGCTCAAAGCTTTCTTTACCAATTTGTTTTGATATTTGCACTGCAGTGTCAAGCCTGTCTTCGAGAAATAATCTTGCTTCGTGTTTGCTGTGACATCCAATTTTCCAGCTTTTCGATATTGCTAGAGACAAGTTTCCAGCGAATTTTCGGACATGGTGCAGCCCCCTTGCCAGCTTAACAGCCTTCTTTGAAGACATATCATCAACAGTCTGACGATTTGATAGCACTATTCTAGTGAAGCGATCGAGGGCGCTCGCTGTGTCGTCGAGCTCTTGCACGGCCTCTTTGAGTTGGGTTACACCAAACAAAAGCTTGATTCTGGGATTGAGATCTAGCCGTTTCCCGTTCGTGTCTTGATTAGCTTTGATTATTTCAAGGAGGTCGTCAGATGCATCCTGTTGCGATGGGTTAGTTTCCTTGGCAGAAGTTTGCAGGATTTTGGAGGGGTTAGTGAAATATTATTGCAAGTGGAACAAACCTTAAAGGCTGGGACAAGACCAGCTATGTTCTTTGCTATCCTTTTGACAATATCACTACTTTGTTGCAGTGCTCCAGCGAAGGCAGCATCGTTTTTTGTTCCTAGGTAATCCAGCACATCTTCTCGAACGGTTGGATTTTTCAAATAGCTCAGTGGGTCTTGGTCAAAACGCCATACGTCTTCACACCCGCTGGCCATGAGAAGCGACTTCACAGTTTCCTCAAGTATCTGCTGTTGTAGTAGGAGAGCACGAGCTAGTTTTTCAACGTATTTCTTCCTCCGAAAAGCGGCTCCCACTCTGTGGATCCCATCCTTCGAAAAGTCGACAGCTGCAAAAAGGATTGGAAGAGCTCCGAGCACAAGGCCAGCAACCTCAATTCCGGACATGTCGAGATTAAGCTGCCACAGGCAGAAATGTCTAGTGTTAAGGTCTTATATGAGGGAAACTATTGACGGATTGAGATTGCAATATGTCAGCCGGTCTAGTTTGAAAAGGGCAGAGAGTACATGGGTTTGATTGGCCTGTGTGCAAAAATCGTATTACTATTAGGGTGCCCCGCATTAGCGCCAAAGAGATCTCACATACCTCCACGCAGGTTGTGATTTATAGATTGTTGAAACTGACGAATCGGCCAGACCTATAATCCTTGATGTTCACATAAATATTCAGAGCAGCGAAATGAATTATCTACCAGGACAATGATAAAGGTAACAAGATCAACAACACTCGCAGAGACGGGCCTTGAGATATTCGCATTGTTCAAAAAGATCAAAAGGATCGATCAACATGTACACGGCGAGGAGTGGTCAAGTGCTTTGTTTGCAGCTGAGGCCGACCGTTTCGATTTATGGGCAGTCAATTTGGGTCTTTTTGTATCAGGCCACGGCTCTCTGGATTATCGCATCAGGGAAGCAGAAAGTCTCGAACGGACGATTCACAGGTTCATGAAGGATTTAAACGAATCTTTAAAAGAAGGTGCTTATCCCATTCAAGCTTACGTAGCTATGTTTCGCAACTAACCGGAAGTGCTAGTACTCGAATATTGTACAGGGGAATCTCAGCAGTTGGAGAAAGATGACATGAAAGATGCACCAGCCCGCTCCTTTGATGACTTGTTGGGTGAGAGTTTAGAGGAAGAAAGTGACCAAGAGCTAGAATCTGACTTAGGGTTACTCGTGGACAGTGTGAGAGACCCTATTGATCGACTTTATAAACTGTCCACAAGGATTCGCAACCCGTCCTCTAGGCTTGGATCTTCAAAGGCTCTTCAACTTCAGCAAGTGGATCCAGATTCTGGTGTGGATCTCTTGCAGGCTTTCGAGGCCTTCGATTACGACTTTGCTAGCTCACTGTTCCTACAGTACCGAAAATCTAAGGCGTTAGATGAGTGCCAAACCCTGGAGCCCATCGGGGAAGAGATTCAGAAGGATACGGATAATCACGTCTGGGAGCCTATCAGAAGCATCCTGTCGCAATATCAAGATCATATTTCGGCTGGCATCGAATCCTTTCTTGTCCGCCGTCTTGCACGTGCAAATGTGCGCAGACGACAGCAGTTCGCCTACTGGAGACGACATCGAGACAAACTTAGCCAACATACTCAAACATTTACACAGAATGCTGAGGCTGGGGAAGACCTAAACTCTTTTCTCGTCAATCCGAAAGTGCAAAATAATGATTTAAAAATGCCCATTGGTCCAGTTGCCCACTCGGTCACAACGGCCAGTCGCCTCAACATCTCACAATTGGTTGACAGGGATGATCGATCTACTGTTTCGGTGTCAGAATACGCCCCTTCAGCATGGCGACCAGGCAAGGAGATCATTGATTTTCCGCCTCCACCCAAAAGAGACCCCAACGAGAAGTTCTTCGAATGCCAATACTGTTTTACGCTGTGTTCAACTGACCTTCTGACTGAGAGAGCATGGAAGTGAGTAATTTTTCAAGGTTTTGCTAAAATTTGAAAACCTTAGCGGCTTAACCCAGTTCGCAGGGCTCATCTTATACACGATCTTCGACCATATATCTGCACCTATGAACACTGTAAGAATGCCGATCAGCTTTATGACAGTCGTCAAGATTGGATGCAGCACGAAAACTCATCACATAGAAGAGTATGGCGCTGTCCCGAGCATCCAGCTCGGAACTTCGCCCATATCCAGAAGTATCGCGAGCACCTACAGAGTGAACACCCGGAATACAACGAACAAATGACAGTAGACCAGCTGATTTATAGCGGTGAAACAAGCTTAGGTACTTCGGACCGGTGTTGTCCAATTTGTGAAATGAATCTAGAAGATGCGAGATCGTTACATACTCACTTAGCACTTCACCTGGAGCGATTCGCTTTATTCTCATTGCCAAGATCGATTGGTGATATTGACAGTGATTCCGTGGAAGGCAATTCGGACCAGGCCAATATTGCCTTTGAAGGTTCTAGAGATGAAGAATTCAATTCAGGTTTGGGTTCAATCTTTGAGCGCAGCACAATACATTCAACGTCGTCAAGCAACTTGGCATCCTTTGCTGCAAAAGACTTATCTTCAGTGGCACCTGAAAGTGACGGACTTTCCCCTGGAGTACCACTGGGCGAGTATAGGCCTACAAGCACTACTATTACTGGAACTAAAAATGTGGCATTTGGGATGTTCAGTCAAACGGGCCAACTCAACATAAAAACCATGATTCAGAATCCGCCGGACGGGGAAATCAGTATGGTCCATATAAACCTCGCTGATATCGATTACTTCGATTATCTTCAAGGCCTAAGCCCACAGGAGATTGAAGAGTATTGTCGCTTGAAGTGGAGGGAACATTCTCAGGGAAATCGAGAGTCAGGGCACAAGAAGGAAACCACCAATCTTGAGGCTGTTAAGTTAGCTAAGGCTGCAGCTGCCTCGCGAAAGCTGGAGAATGATGTTTCAGCTGAAAAAGATGAACTACGAGGACAAAAAGTAGACCTAGTGCGGGAGAGCAAGGATGGTATGGTGGATATGGACGAGACACCTCAAAACGCTGAAGGGTATTTCGGGAAAGATAATGAATGGAATAAAGGGAATCCACCATACAGCTTCTTGAAAGCCAGGGACAAAAGCATTCGGTTAGAAAATTACATTGATCCGATTCAAAAAATCGCTGCAACCGTGGCTAAAACTCTCAAAAGCGAGATGTTGGCACCAAACGTGCAGCTCCTAGTTGAAATCCTGCCACTACTCAACCATGAAGAGGTTCTCGATCTTCGTGTCCGGTATAAAAAGATTGTCAAAATTTCAGATGGGAGAGGTGTTAATGTTGCTAAACATATCAAGCTACGCCTTAAAGACGAAAACCCCAACCTCATGAAAGCATGCTACGCATGTGCTCTTGGGAAGTGGGAGAGTGAAGCATACTGGGCAAACTTCTTGTATCAGAACGAAAAGAGCAGGCGAGAGTTACTTATCGAGGCTTTGATGGGACGCACAAACCACGAGATTAGGGAAATCAAAGATGGTTTCAAGGACAAGAAGTATAATGATAGTCTGAAAACATGCATGAGGGTAGAACTAAAAGAAGACAGACTCAAGAAAGCTGTCTTGTTGGTCCTTGAAGAACGAAGAATGGAAGATGATGCCGTACTTGATCAAGTGTTAGTGAAGTTGGATGTTGAACAGTTACACCTTGCAGTGGATAGAGAAAGGCCAGATGAGAACTCGATGATAAATATCATCCTTTTAAGAAGTGATACGCACTTGAGAGAGGTTCTAAGGTTGTATCAAAGGGAGTATCAGGCAAACTTTGCACGAGAAATGCTGAAGAAGAGCGAAAATTTAGTCGTAGGTCTATCTTTCTCAAACACTTGACATATTCTGACATTACAACAGGGAGAAGTTCTGGCTCATGTCCTCAATGGCGTTATCAACCGACCTGTTCGCGACGCTTTGCTCATAAACCATGCACTGACTGCTCTAAGAAAAGATGAACCGTGTTCAGAACTCATCATTTCTAGGCTCTTGAGATATCACTGGGATCCAAAACACATGATCGACATCAAGAGGGCTTTTAGGGAACGATTTGGAAAAGATTTAAGAGAGGTGGTACGTGAAAGTATTGAAGGAGAGTGGGGGCAGTTTTGCGAGAGATTGTGTGCCATGCCTGTTGGATATAGGATCCTAGGGCTAGAGCCAATAGCATAATAGGTCATTCGGTTATGAAGGCATGTTGTCAGTAGCACCGAAGGTTTAGCTATTTAGGTAGGTCGGATATCCTGAGAATTCAGCAGTTCAGGAATTATAGAACACCTGCTGGCATGTGATTTAAGGCCGAAAAGTTAAGATTAGATCTATTCGAGGTGTCAAATTCTATCACTTTATCTACTATCATTGAGTTCCTCTACTCCGAAGTATCCTAAATCAGTGGAAAGTCGAATTTTTCATTTTGATTCCCCTAGCGATTGGTTGCTAGTAGACCGGCTGTTACTTTTCAATCAGTCTCTGTCTAGTCCCCTTG
This sequence comes from Tricladium varicosporioides, assembly GCA_021365295.1. Lineage (NCBI taxonomy): Eukaryota > Fungi > Ascomycota > Leotiomycetes > Helotiales > Tricladiaceae > Tricladium > Tricladium varicosporioides. The sequence continues at coordinate 2,418,177 of JAJTIW010000002.1, forward strand.
AATCAATGGGGTTTTCTCACCCCTACACTCTAAGTCTACTATCGCTATATCGTTATCCTGAAGGCTATAAGTGATAAACTTCTTCTATGTCTGGGTGCAGTGCAATAAATTATATTTTGTAGAGCGCGAAGAAACAAAGTCATTTAAATTGTTTGACAAATTAGAAAAGATGTGGGATAAGCTCAATAATTAAAAATGCTATCAGCACATGAAAACATGATAGTAGCGGAACGCCTGCGCTTGCTAGCCTAACTCTCTAGATCTCAAATCTCTCCATAGACCATTAGTCATTATTCTCCATACTTAGACTATTATAATACTTTGTGCTATTCCCACATTTACCCCTACCTAAGCAGCACCCTCCTTTTTCCCACCACCAAACATCCCCCCCAAATACCCACCAGCACCCTTCGCGCCATCAACCAAACCTCCACCAATGTTTTGCGCGCCACTCCCTACCATCTTCCCTCCCTCACTCAAACCGCTTACAACTCCTTCTCCAGCCCCCTTCGCATTCTTAATCATAGGGTCCGTATACCCTGCCGCTGGTCCGCCATAACTTCCCTTATCATCCCGTCCCTGGCGCTCGGCACGATTGATTCCCTCTTTCGATATAAGGTTTCCGATAGGTGCTAAGAGTCCATTTTCGCCAAGCTGGTTGCCAACAAGGTTGTGGACATCGTCTTGGATTTGGTCGACTTGTTTTATGCCGGTTATCTTTGTTTTATTCAGTGTCTCTGTGTAGGTTTTGTCAGTGCTGAAGTTTTGCTAAAAGGGCAAAAATAGCGATAGAATAAAGAATGGGTAGAGGCGTAGAGAGACGAGCAATACCTTTCGTAACATAGCTTGCTTTGTTGTCACCTTTCCCAAACCAGTAGAGATATTGGTCCTCGATCCAGGGCATCCAACGTTCATATTGATTGTTGTAGGCTTCCCTCACCCATTCAGTGTAGGTCTGTTTTTTCTTCTGCTCTGGCGAGAGAGCGTCATATTGTACATGCTTTTGCTCTTCTGTTGGCTCTACTGGCTCTGCACCTTTGTTGGCGAATGGATTACCCGGAAGGTAGTTCATTTTGGCGTTCTGGTAATATGTAGCCGAAATGTTTTCTTTCTTTCTTTTTTTGAAGATATATGATACAGAAGAAATTAAGCTGGAGTTGAATGGAAAAGCTCAAAGAAAGTGAATCTGTCAATAGAGATTTAAATATCACTTCAATTAAACTTGGCCAAAGCAGTAGATAATAACTTTCGATATGTGGCTGTGGAGCCGTAGCTAATGTTGCACCCATGACGTCAATAAAACCATGTTCTTAAATCTCAATAACCTGCGTCTAGGAGCTGGGTGGATGTTCTTCTTGGGTAAACAGGGATTAAAACCGGGTTAGAAGTTGTGGAGAAAAGGCGGAAGCGAATCAAGCAAATAAGAGATGGCAGTAAGGTTTCAGATTTAGTTGGCAGAAAGCTTGCTGCACGTGCTTAATGCCAACCCTATTTAAAATATCATTCTAAAAATTACAACTATGACATTAGAGGAATGTGGAGCAACTTCACAATTTCTTCAATTCACAAACAAAAATCACCTTAAGAGGTGAATAGTAGTCTAGTAGCTATGCTATATCAATAGCCGAGAAAGTAGCCTAAATAATTGTAGATCTAAAGTAGAATATTTATCAACGAAATTCTGCCTTACCTGCACCTCTCAAGAATGAGTGAATCCACACCCCAACATGTAATGTATTCCCTTTCCTAAGTGTTATGAGGATGTCTTTCATCTCTTTCACTTAGTCTTATGTATAATTCCCAATGGCAAGAAACTGTTCATACCTGTCTTTCTATCTTCCGCCTTGAATTGCATCAATTGCATCAATTGCACAAGAACCCTCTGATCCAACATAAGGCAACTAGTGAGACATGCCTTAGGCCTCCAGGCCTCACCAACACCCACCAACACCTAGACCAACAAATATTTGTTCATGTAGCCTAGATTGCAATTAATTACCATTCATATAACCATTCCAGGTAATCTAAGTACCTCCGATCATTCACATGAGTATTATACATTCGTGTCTCGCCCTCCCTGATTAAGAATATTATCTAAAATCCCTTGTCAGCTATCATGGTCCTCTACCAGGTAAACCCTGACCCCATTCCAGAATCCGATACATCCACCACCTATGCAGCAAATACACCCCCTGAAACCGTCGTGGCTAACAACGATGAATTTTTTGGAGATCCTAAACTCAAGTTCACATCCTCTGTCCCCTGGCCTGGCTCCACCTTTATCATCCGCTCAGCCTCGTCTGGACATGTGATCACGCTCCTTGACGGCCAAATTATGCTAGCCTCGCCAGGCGGGCGCGGTTCCATCCACTGGAAATGCGTGGAGAATAAAGGCTGGATAGGCTTCCAGAATGTTACCTCTGGGAGGTTTCTAGGTCATGATTTGTGGGGAACGTTGTGCTGTTCGGGTGAGAGACATCAGGGGTGGGAAAACTTTTGTGTCCGGATGAGGCCGGAGGGAGGTTATGTCTTGCTCATGACGCATTGGGAGAGGCTTTGGCATGTGGGAAGCAGTCTAGAGCATGGTGTGGAGAAGCTAGCAAAGCTCGGGGATGGGGGATCTGATGGAATCGTTTGGGAATTCGTGAAAGTTTAGCTAAGCCACCTGAATGCCTCTTCAGCAGTTTCGAAAGGGGTAAATTACAAAATAGATGCAAGCTTATAAGCATATCTGATATTTACCGGAAGTAGGAAGCTTGCGAGGACAGCAACAGGACGCTGTTTTAGTACGGATAAAACCATAACAAAAGAGCTTCTTTACATGGAGATACAATTCTGAGGTTTATCAACAAGGGTGATTGGACTTTAGTTGTAGGGTTTAAAACTGAGGATGAAGCCGTTTCATTTATATGGAAGGGGGGTGTTCATTACCTTAGTGCAGTACCGTCTTACCCTTGGAGAACCGAATCGGCTGACAGTGACCGTAATTTTTCAATGATTTGAGTTATATTATGCGAAAGATTTCGTAATATCAGAGAGTAGATGACAGCTGGGGCTTCACAAAAGGCAGCTTGTATACATTTTGGGCTTTTTATTTCCATTTTCACTAAAATCTCGCCTTCTACCATCACTCGCACGACCCTCGTTCCGCGTTCCTGTCTTGGATGTTGTACCTAGTAGGGTAAAAATAAAAATACTAGAACAATATCTCCATACTTCCCTAGAAAGAGTCGACTCACTGAACCTCGAGTTTGAATGACTGTCATTTTATGAATTTATCCACTACTTCTGGATGCAAACCAAAACTTGAATTCCCATGACGATGACCAATTTCCCGAAGAACATCTTGTCCTATCGTTGGAGAAAGCACGACGGGTGAAAGTTTTAATCCAGAATAAATAGACTTTAAGCAGCATACTATGAAAGTTAAGATGGCGATTTCAATGAGAGATAATTGGAGTTGCCCCCCTGAAAATCTGCCATGGGAACGCTAAATCCGGGCTTAGCTATGCACAATTTACAGGCCTCCACACCAAATTACGCCGCCGTTTATCCTGCACCAGAATTGCTTCCAGCCACGACACCATTTGTTTGTTCATTATATCTTCTAAAGGTCGAAGAAGCAGTGGCTTTTCTCGATTTTTGTAATTGCGATGCCGCTTGAAAGCATTTCAATCAGGCAGATGGTTATGGAACCATTATTTCCTGACTGCACATAAATACCCAAGCGAGGCTTCGTTACCGGCTCTTTGTTCGATCTTCGATCGTTCAATATTCTTGTACAGTTTCCTGGGTCTTATCTTGGTAGCGTTGTGTCCAATTGCTTCTTCTATTTGATAGCATAGTCGTGGGTTTCTTTTCGTAAATTATGTTAGGTAAATCTCGATTTCTTTGGTGTATTTATGGATAGACATGTATCCATTCCTCCCTTAATCCGGGACATGTGTGGAAATTTGAAGTTTTGATTTTGATTTATGATGATCTAATAGTAATATATTGGTAGAGTTAACTAGCGGTGCAGATATCGGAAGTCCGTACACCCGGCTATTGGTCATTAGTCGTTGGTTGTCGGGTCCCCCTGAGATCTGCCAGAAAGTGCTAATTTATCCGAATACAATATGACCCTCAAGGACAATCGCACCCAGAAAAAACAATCTTTTAATCTTACTTTATCCACGTGGGAAAAGGCATTACTGGGGCACAATGCCAATTGGGGCTAATATAATATGAACGCGGGGAAATGCATCCCACCCAGACCCAATCCCAAGATCCAAGGGCGCGGTCAAGCTTAAATAGCTCGTGCAACTCCAACTGCTTGGGATTGGAGATCCCAGCAAGATTGAAGTGACCAGAGGCTTCAGGAAACAACTCATCATGTCACCAACTACGCACTCATTACTGTACGGACTGGCTATACTACCAACTGCCTTTGCGGCCACTTCCACACTTCTAGCATCACACTTCAATGGGGCGATATTCACTCTCTCCTTGAATACGGATGGTAGTGATGGCACACTTGCCATAACTTCCGCCTCTGGAGGCTGTGGCTCTACACCGACTTGGTTACAGTACTACTCCGATACAAAGAAGCTGTACTGCTGGGATGAATCCTGGCAAGGCTACGGAACTATGGCAGAGTATAGTGTGTCAACTGACGGAACTCTCACTGTTACCGGCCAAGCAAAAACCACTGGAAATGACGTGCATGGAGTGCTGTATGGGGGGCCGCTTGGAAGAAGCTTTATAGCTACAGTGCAATAGTAAGTTCGCAGATACTACTGTCGCAGCCAAGCCATTCTAACATTTTGATAGTACTCCCTCAACCATCACAACCTACGCACTACCTTTGAAAGCTGGCCCTGATCGCCCATTCACCGTACCACTGCAGACGGAGACCTTCCACATGGCTGGTCCGGGCCCTAATGAACGACAACGCAACGGACCCCACCCGCACCAAGCTCTTCTAGATCCTACTGGGAAATTCATCCTTGTGCCCGATCTTGGTGCTGATGCAATCCACATCTTCGCTATCAATGCTACAAGTGGTCACCTTGACGCATGCCCTGATGCTCAAACAGCTCCAGGAGATGGTCCACGACATGCAGAGTGGTGGAGCCCAAAGGGTAATACTATGTCCTCGAGTGGCCTGAAGCTATTCAGCCTAAATGAGCTTGGGAACTCTGTTTCGGCTTGGAATGTCAAGTACAGCGCGGGGTGTCTAAGTCTCAATAAGACGCAGACGATAAGCACCTTCGCCGCGGGAAAAGTACCAGCCGCAACGGTGTTCAACGGCGCCTCATATCCTCCTAAAGCAGCTGAACTGCGCATCGTAGGCAACTTCCTTTATGCTGCTAACCGCAATGATAAGTTGTTTGGAAATCAGACAGACTCTTTGGCAACATATTCGATCAATCCTATGACAGGGACTGTTACTTGGGTTGAAGCAACAAGCGCCCATGCTTTTTACCCGAGGAGCTTTAGCATTAATAAGGCTGGCAATATGGTTGCTGTAGGCGGACAAACAAGCTCGAGTGTATCTATCATCGAGAGAGATACTGTGACAGGAAAGTTGGGGGACTTGATTACTCGGTTGCAGGTCGGGGGCCAGGGGACATATACTAATGAAGATGGATTGAGTTCTGTCATTTGGGTTGAGTAAATGAAAATTTTCGCACAGACTTGTGGTGACTCAGTGAGAAGAAAGGGACAATGATTAGAAGGTTTAAAATCAGGATAGTATAGGCTTTTTACGAATAAGGGAGTATGAAAAGCTGGGCTCAAGATGCTATTTGGTATTATGTAATGGCCGTGTTCATGGTTGCATATGAAACAATTGTGATTTGGTTAAGTGATACACTATCTATATTTAATTTCAAAACAGTAAGGATATCCATTCTGGTCGCCTTGATAGAGCACTTGAGGTAAGGGTTCCAAGTCAAAAATAAATAGTAATAGCTAAAGAGAGAAACAAATAAAAACAAGAAAAGACCCTATAGGCAGGTCTATTATATGGTATCACTCTAAAACTCTTTAAGACACGAAGAGAGTAAATTATTTAAAGCAGTTCATGGAGCTTCTAATTACAGCATGCCGCAATTTAGAGTACTTGGCTTAGAGTTTAGCAGGTTCCAGCCTGTAAATTTAGCTAAATATATACTAATATCATGGCTGACAATAATTTCCAGGCTGTTTGCCATAAGTAATAACCCTATTTACCCCGCACCGGAGAAAATTCATTGAACACCACCTGTATTAGTTTCAACTACAATCATAGGAAGCCATCAATTGAGTTCGTCCCAGATAATTTTTAGGTTGTGATGATTCCCCACTGGTGGCTGGTTCCCAGTCGTGCCTCTAACGGGCAAAAGTTCTCCCGCCTTGGCGAGGGGCTGACTTTGTCCATCATTGTCTCAAGAGATAGCTTGAAAATAAAACATGGCTTTTGACAAACAATGAACATTGGCTTTTGGACTTGCAATTTCGTCTCGCAAAACTGCAACATACTTAAGCGCTATTTCAATTTCGGCAGCGATTGGAGCAACGCTCTACAACCACTTCAACCTCAGTGACCTGAGAGATGTAGTGTCTTGAAGGCCACCAACAAACTCAACACAGTACAGCGAATTTCCAGCCACAAACAGGCCTTCATAGACGAGTACAATTATGACTGCCAGATCATCTTCACAATCTTCATCAAACCAGATGGCAAATGCGGTGGGATTGAGTGCACCCGCTGGACAAGCCCATATTTTCGGGAAGACAAGTGGTTGGTACCACGGCGCCAAGTATGATACTGGGGACATGTGGCAAGCAGCCATAAACGGAGAGAACGACACATTAAAACGATGCTTGAAAGCTGGCTTAAACGTCAACCACTCGCGGTGGGTCAAAGCTGACAAAGTTGTCGGTACTGGGGCAAGAAGTGTTGCGGATGCCGTGGCTTGCAGAAATAATGTGAAGGCCATGAGCTTGCTAATCGAGCATGGCGTTGATTTCTCTGGAACCACTATGGCTGCATTTGTGTCACACACTCAATCTCAGCGCGCTTTTCTCCTGACTGGAGACGACCGAAAACTAGCTGAAAAGGAGCCATGGACAACACCTTTACATCTTGCCTGTAGATATGGCTACCTTGATTTGGTCCGTATCATTTTAGAGGAAGGCCATGCGGATCCAAACACAAGGGACTGTCAAAACCGAACAGGTCTACATGCGACTATCATTGGGAATGGGGTGCCTGCAGTTGCAAAATTGTTGATAGACCGAGGAGCTACGGTTGACGCGAAGGATATGTCAGAAGCAACACCTCTCGCAGTCGCGGCGCTTTATGGTAAACTTGAACTAGTGGAGCTGTTAATGAATCATGGCGCAGTCCTTGATGCCATAGACAGTCGTGGCGAGACAGCTTTATATAATGCTTCCCTACGAAATCATTCTAGTGTTGTCGCGGCGCTGGTGGCACGTGGTGCCAACATAGATTTGCGAAATATTGATGGCATGTCCCCCTTTTTTAAAGCTGCAAGCTCGCTCAAGACTGAAGGCATGGATACTTTGACGGAATGCGGCGCAGACACCGATACACGAGACAAAAATGGCTGTACGGCGTTAATTCGAGCATCAATGGCAAAGAACATACCCCTAATCATGCATTTGCTGAAACTAGGAGTTGATATCGATGCTGAAGATAGTGACGGCTGGACACCATTTTTTGTTGCAATGCTTCACAACGATGAGGATCTCATTCGTATTTTTCTCGCTTACGGGTCTAACATGGAGAAGACTGATCATCATCACAACACCGCTTTACACCAGGCAGCGATGCTTGGTGCAAGTTTAGTCATCAGACATATGCTGGCACTCCATACCTTCAACAATACCAATAATACGCAAATGAACATCTTTGGCGAAACTCCTTTGGCCATTGCATGTAAGCATAATAACAGCCCTGTTGTGAAAATCCTGCTCAAACACGGCGCAAATCCCCATCAAATTGACCCAAATGGCTACCGAGCCATCGACAGAGCCATGTACTGGGGAAGCCATGCGTGTGTTCGTCTCCTCCTCGAGGCCGGCGTAGCTATCGATGACCGAATGCTTCATGCTCTCCAGCAGGGAAAACACGACAAAGCGGACGGTGCAGGAAGTCATGATATGATTCTCGTTCGCTTACAGTCTCAGTATCCAGCATTAGCCCAACCACTCACAACAACCTCGTCTCAGCTGCGGGATCTTTTCAGCCGGACCATCAAACGCGACAACCTTTCAGCAAGTATGCGTGAAAAACAGGGAAAGCCCCCATTAGATTTGACTCTCTCTATAGATGAGAAGAGCAGCGAGGAAGTCGTATCACCTGATCCATTTGAAGCGTGCATCCCGAAACCGCCGCCTCCCATAATCATCAATAATAGTACAACCAACATTAAGGCGAATGGAACTGGCACACTGGAAGTTGGGGCTGCAGGAGCAAATCTCGCACTGGGTATCACAAATACGATTTTGAACAGCATTTGAGATACTGCTTCGATTCCCCCCACCGCCCTCCCCCCCAAAGAATTCTGTGATGTATATACAATTAGAAAGAGCTAGAGAACCGCAAATTGTGTCCTGATATAGCCGTATATCTCCGACCTAAAGTACCTTAATTATGCCTGCAACAACAAGTGATGCCACCACGCCAAGAAAAAAACAATATGAGATAAGTCGAAAAGCTGTGAATTTCACATCGCAAGCGTATTAGCCGCTCTCTGACTCTACGATTGTTACTTGACTGCTGTTGAAGCCGTTCACTAGCATATCAAATACAGCGTGAGATATTTGTTAATAGACTTGCATCCGTGCTGAGATTCTCAAATGGATATTTACCTGCATATGGAATAACACTTCGAGGTCCCCACTCAAACTTGGAAGTATATTGGATGTATGAGTCTGGATCAAGTCAGTGATTCCGAAGGTCCAGCTGCGCAGAGAATATAGGCCAGCTACTGACACATGGTTCAAGAAACTTGAGTCCTACGATATCTATTATATAGCACACTTATCACTGTGGATAAAATGGAACATCACTAGAAATATCTAATAATAAGGATAGAGAATTTTACATAAGACATAATGCAGTGCTTTCTCAGCTACGGAGCTGTTTAGTATAGCTCCTAAGCATTTAAATGTATGCGTGTTTTTTCCAGTAGATTTATATAGAACCTTTTTCTTAGTTACAGATAAAACAATTGAACCTTCAATGCGTGAGCTAATAAAAACCATTTTTGATGAGAAAGGAGCTGAGATTCTCTTTTTTTTTTTTTTTAAAAAAAAAAAGTAATATAATAGGTATAGCGACCATAATGTTGCTATTAACAAGTCTCTCATAAGTTACCGCGCCACGTTAAGGAGGGAAACAAGGAGAGACAGTCTATAGAGGGCCAATGCTAGCTACCAAGAGAACTACTAGTAATTGGGACACCCCTCATTTTAGGGACATTAACTAGTACTCTCAACCCCTCCGCCTTCTTCAGAACAAACTATCTAGACCTCCCTTGCAGCCTTAAATCTAGCCTATTGTCGCTCTCAGCCACAACTCCAAATTCTATTGTCAGCTGCCGAACTACCATTCTATGGAATATTCCACAGCAAGTCATTGCTGCCAATCTTCTCAGTAGGTTCCCTGATGGATATTTTCAGCGACAATATTCCTTTCGATCTGCAGTGAGAATTGTGCTCACATATATACATGTCGTAGGACTCAAGTCTCTTAAATCACATGTCAGTTGACCTACACCCCTGGGCAACTAACCTTCAGAATCATTAGATTAGTCCCAGACTCCTATATCCAATATTGGTACACAAATAAGAGATATATCTATCAGCAAACTTGAAGTGAAAAGCAGAATGTCTCCTAAGCGGGTAAATCCCGAAAAAGAATACTCTAATAGATATATAATATCAAAATGATAATTAGGATGACTACTAACCCAGACAGATCCCGTGAGATGATGTCCAATTTCTTTTGTGAAGTTTAATCTTATAATAATTTATAGAGGTCCGCAGCTTGCTGTCTACAAAGTCATCAGTCGAGCTAAATAAAGCTGCTCTATTGCCAAAAGTCAATAACTTTAACCATAGTATTTGGTAATTTAGAGCCTAACGTAAATATTCAGTATGCTCTAGCAGGACCCAATTCGGCCGTTCCACGCCGATTTTTAGATTTGAAGTACTGGGACTGAAAGTGTGGCCTTGTTTTAGCCAGCATGACTACTATAAAGCTGTTACCATACAACAGAGATGAAAATCACCTTACCAGGATCTTATCACCTAGCCGCACATTACTCAGAGTGACTTATTATTATGTTAAAATAAGAAAATTATACCTTTCCAGCCAAATTTAACTATTGCCTATGAGCCTTGTCCTAATATTTTCAGGTTGTTAGCCAACGTTACAGTACCTGCTAGGATCCACTTTTCGTTGCAAATGTTTCTTGGTCTTCATTTTAAGCCCAGACATCAACAGATTGCTGCTTAGCGAAGATGAACCTTACTTTTCCTGACTCGATAGCCCCGGGAAAGCTCCACTATACGACACTTGAACCCTTACCTCGACTACATACTACCTTTTATGAATCTGCACGGTTCGCCGTTTACCACTCGGCGAGGAGCACTTCACTGATAAATACTAAACTTAACCTTTTTAACCCCCAACGTATAGTCAGTATCCTGTATGTCATGTGGACATACCGGGCCAACAAACCGGTAAAATTGTCTAGTGTTTTGTCCCCGTTTCTGTCGCTCTCTCAAAGCAACTGGCATCTGATACCCAAAAAAAGCACAGATCAAATCCCCAGGTTTAAGGTTAGCAGGCCCAAGTCCAACTTGACCCTTGTCCGTGGTGAAGAAAGAACGATCCCTTAGCCGCCCAAACCTCTGTTCGAAATGGTGGGCAAACAATTTAAAACTCTTTAGATTCCCTTCACGCTGCGTAGTCATAGCGGCATCCCACAATTGTGAAAAGGAGTATTGATGTCGATTGCCCGGTTGTTTACTATAATTCTGGGCCGCCATCACATGTCTGTTGCCGCCAAGCACTAGGAACAGGTTATCCTCGAATCTGACATCAAACTTTCCAGGGTGCTCAGCTCCCAATTGGCTTGTGGTTTCTTTTATGAGAGTAAAAGAAGCACCAGATTTCAGAAATCTTCGGTGTTTTTGAAAGTTTTCAAGCCGGATATTTTCTCGGTTTTCTAATGGTCCTAGTACTTTTGTTATTCTGCTGACTTCAACTCCAGAAATAACAAGCGTCCATTTTTTGATAGTTGCGGAAGCTTTACATCCTATACTCTTCCTGTTCACCAGGTCCATGTCTCGCCACGTTTTTCTTATGTCGGGTAGCCACGAAGGACCCGATTCGCTACTGTACCGGGACTGGAATTCGCAAAGAATATCGATTCTATCATAAACTTCCCAATAGGCCGTCACCAAGACTCTGATTAAGACATCAAAGGGTATATCGTATTGGGGTGGACACCTCTCACGAAGCCGCTCTGGGAGGAGTTCCAATAGTCCGTATATCTTATCCAATGGGTTGGTCGCCTTTAGAGGTGCCGCCCTCTTCAAGGTGTGAATAGGGTCTTCCTTAGAAAGTTGCCCAGCTTCATATTTCGACAGATGTGTGGCTATATCCAAAATATTCCAGAATGGAGCGTCAGGTGTCAAAGTGTGATGTCTCTCTTTAAACATTTGTGCTATGGTTCTGATGGCTGTGCGACCATCAACCTCTTCATTGCCGCATTTTAAAACCAATTCCTTCGCTAGGACCACTTCTTGAATAACCCAGACACGCGTCCAGTATTCCCGTGAGCAAAAACTATCAAAATATTTGGAAAATTCCGTGGAATTTTCCAAATCTAACTCTCTCTCGCCCCTGGAAGCTCGGTATCGCATCACCTCGCCGCTAGAATCGGCTGGATTTCCTAGCCAGGCTAAGACTTTTCTTGCCTTCTTATAAACTGTACCCATCTGCTTCACTTGTTGGGTTCTTTCCAAGGTATCGCCTTGGTTGATGCATAAAGCGTCGACCCAAAGTATTATCTCACTACCTTCTCTCCGGAGATACTTCATCGCACTGTAGAGATTCTCCCTAATATTGATCACTCTCTGATTGATTTTCAATGGGTAGCATGCTTTCGAGAGGCCCTAAACATAAGATAATGCGATATAGGGAATTCGAGGGTGGGGTTGTAGGTCTTGCGTATACATATCACATTCTAGAGCATCGTCCCATTTCCCTCGATGCAACTTGATTATTCGAATTTTGGAAGAATCACCCCAAAACCTGCATTCCGCAAATACAAGATCTGCAGTCATACTTTCCCGGACCCCTAAAGCAAGAATGTGGTGCCCTGAAGTGCAAAGCGATCAAAGTGAAGACCGCTCTCTTAGTGATGGCCGAACTGCAATTAATAGTGATATTTGAGAGTAGTTGCTCAGGAGCGCCCCCGTTTTGAATCAGCAGTGTTTGAGATTTAAGATAAATGCTAAGGGGAATGAAGGTTAGCTGCTAGCTTCCTGTTTTTTTGGTTTTTGGAGTAGTTCTCAAGTGTACAGAGATATGAAGAGAAATTTTGGTTAAAAGGGTGTAAAAAGGGAGCATCAGGTTTAAATTAAGCTGATAGGCGGCAGATAACCCTTGAGTTGCATAACGTTAACTTCAAAACGAGGCTTGGTGGACTACCACCAACCAGGCACACCATCAATGTTCTTAAGGGTGCATCTGACAATATATCAAGCATAGGGGAATTCACGTATTATTTGCCTTGTTTGCAGGGGTATTCTGCTTTCTGCCAATGAGTAATACCATCTCCATAGTAGGAGAGCCTACCTTAGCCCTTTGTTAAAAATGATTGAAGTCCTCCTCGAGTTCTGTTTGGATCGAGAAGTGGCGAGGGGAGTCATATAGGTCAAAACGTGTGAAGACCAGCCAGTTGATGCACCGGGGATACCACTCATTGCCGTGGTATAAGATGGGTCCTATGGGTAAGCATCGAGGAGTGGCGCCGATAGACGTTAATCGGGGGGAACCTGAAGTAGTCAAAATGCTGATGTCCTCTAAGTGGCAGAGGTACCCAAGTAGCATCATGGGAATTACGAGGATTCCGACCGAGTAAGGCTATTTATCTCTCAACAACAAAAAATAGAGATTGAGATCTAATGAGACTTTCGAGTGTCTATTTTTATCGGCACGGGTTCGAGGGGTAAGGTCTACCTAGAATTGGTGCGAAAAGTCTACTCTAAACTGGATTCCATGCTCCCTTATAAATAAACTCACGGCTCCGAAAAATTTCCAATTATTACTGTAAAAATATGGGAGATATCGTGGGTAATAGGGCAATGACTTGTTTGCTAGTTTATCTAGTTCGAGAGGACGGCTTGGCAGTATCATTCGACAATTTCCACATAGATAGTGACAAATCCAGCCTGTTCGCCACTAACTTCTACAGGCTCGGGTTCATAGGGGTTTTCGACTAGTTTGAAGCTTCAGTCAATAGATTGTATCTTTGCGAATCTTGTGCTACACTGTAAACGGAAAAGGACGGTGGGAATTCCTTGATGGAAATAAGGAGGTGGACCTTGTGCTGGCTTCCATACAGCGACTTTGCTGACCTGCATTACGGGAAAGAAAGAGCGGGGTGGAGTAGGAGGGTTAATTACCCCGCATCACAGCTGGGCACCAGGAGGAATTATCTGTTCAATAATTGGAGAGGAAAGTGACAACAACGGTTATGATTCTTCATCTAGAACTTAAGGGGGGTCATAGTCTGCGCACTTGGCAAGAACACGCCAAGGCTTTCGGTCTGATGGCGCGCCTTAATAGGGCTGCAGAACTATTTCGGAATCAAGGTTTGGATACATGGCTGTTGTCAACATCCACTGCTTACAGCAATACACGGTTCAATCATCACAAACCAAATTTCTAGCCCTTCTTTGTTACCTGTCGCGAAACTACCCACCATTTGCCTGCGACCCAAAAAGACAGTCTGCTAGGTTTATTGATGTTCATATCTTATATATTTCCTAATCATCAGGTAGAGTAAACAATCAAATTATCGATAGTTAACACTAATGCCTGTAAAAGTTCAACCAGCCGTTTTTGTTTAGCTTTGCACTTTTCGTCACCAGGCTCCAGTCGTTTTATAAGCATATATATACGCCGTAAATAGATCAATCTTACCCAAATTTTAGGTTTAATACGGGATATTTAATATGGAAAATGTCAGCTATTAGAAACCCTAGTCTATACACCCCTATTTCCAGATGTAATTTAATAACGATGTGGCAGTTCTGCCCTTCGTAGAAAAGGTTGAACAACAGTGTGACGTAGGATTTAGAAGAGTGTTTGGCCTTTTCCATCTCGTTCTACTGGGAGCATTGGATAGGCGATAGGCGATGAAGAGCAGAGAAACCAAAAAAAAAAAAAAAAACCTAGTTCGATAGTTTGTTTCTGTGCTTGATCGCTATGAATGTTGGACCTGAAAACAGCAAGTATTTTGGCATAAGGGTGTTGGAATGAGCTTACTGCCTTAAACATCTATGGCTTTGAAGTTATGTTTTCTGCTCTAAAAAAAGTTTATTTGTAGAGTGTTTTATTGACGTGGCTCGGACGTGATCCCCAGTGCAACTATAGCCAAAGACGCTAGTCGAAGCTTGTCTATCAATGGATATACCCCAGAAGATATTATAGGTCCCTATTATAATATACGAGCTGCATGTATTATTTTGAAATTAAATTGATGTGGTGTTGAATATTAACGGACTCGTCATAAAATCGAGATTCCTACTATCAGTTCATTTTCTGATTCTTATAGATTGCAAGCCTCCCGAGAGACTTGGCGCCTCTTTGTGGTGTCGCTACTTAGTGGGGGTTTCTTTGTGTACCACGAGAGTGACTCATTTGTCCATCATATTCTCCAGCGCATAATGTACAGCTATGCCAGCTTAGGAGTTAATATTGGACGGCCAGCGCATAACAACCGTTTGCAAGATGGGTCTCTGGCAGTTTGAAGTATTGGAGTAATTCTTTCAGACAGCCGATAATTACCACATTTTATTCCTCTATTTTTGCCTTCGCTATGACCGTCATCTTGGGTTTGAGTGAAAGCGAAAAGCCCAGGTCACCATTGCTGCCACATACAGCTGGGTTCTTAAAAAGGGCTCCAGAAACCGTGGCTGAGCAAGTTCGAGAACTGCTAAAGCTGCAAGATCAACAGCTAGAGCTATTCAAAGAGTATCAAGAGCGACTTCACGATCTTGAAAGAGAGTTCCATGATCGATATACACCTCTCTTTGATGCACGATCTAATATCATCAATCCCCCTTGCAGTCAACTTAACTCAACTACAACCGACCAACGGCTCTCCAATTCTATCACAACTATCGAATCAGATGTGGGAATCTCCAACTTCTGGCTTCGAGCTCTAAAGAATAATGCCACCTTAGGAGATTACATCACAAAAGGAGATGAAGCGGCTTTGAATTATCTACGCGACATTCGGCTAGAATACCCCAGTAGCATCGGGTTCAAGATTATATTTGAATTTGATCCAAATCCCTTCTTGAACAATCATGTGCTGACCAAAACATTCTTATACGAGAGAGATCCGGACGATTGTACTGGAGAATTGGTACTTGGGGAGGCACAAGGGGAGGAAATTCATTGGAAGGATGGCCGGGATTTAACGTCGGTCATCGCGATCGATGGGAACAGGAAGCATGGTAAGGAATCTACCGCCTTGCATGTTGGACCCGTAATATACTGACAATTGGTAAACTGAATGGCAGTTTACAAAGAAGTCGTTCATAAGCCTTCTTTCTTTGTATTCTTTGAGACCGTGACCAATTTGGTCGATGAAACGGATTCAGAGGATGATAGCGATGATTCAGGAAATGACGGTGATGATGATACTGATAGTGAAGATGAGAATGATGGCACTGATGGTGAAGAAGAAGGTGGTGATGAAGATGAAGATGATTCCGAAGTATCTCAATTGAAAGTACACTTCAGTATTGGAGAGGAACTCAGGGGTAGGATCATCCCTTGTGCAGTTCACTGGTACACGGGAGAGGCCCGTATCTACGAAGAATCTGATTGGGAGGAAGAATGAGAAGACGAAGGTTACAACACAGACAGTAAAGCTCTTGTCATTGTTCCGGAAACACTGAGCGACATTTACCATATTTTCAAGTACTTTTCTTTTCATTCGGAAACCTTGAAACCTATGGGGAATAAATTCCTTTGAAGTGCTCCCGAGCCCCATAGCGCCCCTTTCACCAGTTTTAGCCGTTGATCAAAAAGTTTGACGACTCGTGCCTTGTAATTTTAGCGACAATGTGCTGGGTTTTAGGGTCTGTGGTACCCAGTCTCTACAGTCTCACTGTAATGTAACCGCCATTCCGCCCGCATCGCCACGAGTATCTGTTGGGATTAACGACGATTACATTCTGCAATATTTCTCAGGTATCAAATGAATAGGAGAAGCAAGGTGAGGTTTCTCCAAAGGCATTTAGATATTGCCAGTAAATCGAATTTCTAGCTTATAAAGGGAAATGGACATAACGGGGTTCCAATATTTTCAAGTTTAGTGAGTCTTTGAAGTACGCAAGTCAATTGATTCCTACTCATCGATATCATTGCGCATAGTAGATAAGGATAACTAAGCAACATTTGCTTACCCCGACCTACGAGATCATAGCAGAAGTACTAGGTAACTTTCTTAGCATTAGGAAAAGGAACCTCTCGTCCTGCACCAGATTAGATTGCCCAACTCTCAGGTCATCCAATAGTTGATAAAGTATTATTCTTCACAAAGCCGCTATAACCTGGAAGCTCGTCGAGCATTCATCTGCAGAACCTATCCTTCGCCTGAAACTCAGCATATTGACGAGGTTCAATAAGTCTACTATTAAATAAATCCGAAAACAAACTATATGTATTCAAAGGAGCGACAAAGTGCAAAACGACTGCTCTCCGAATGCAAACCTCCTTCATATCCCCATTCTCCTCCTATATATGTACCACAATCCAATTCCCAGTAACAGTCCCAAAACAGAATTAGTCGAAAGCAAAACAAACCCTCGCTCTAACTCTATCACTACAGCGCATTACCTCTCAACTCCGATAAATTCCACTTAATGGCCCGGGCACTCAACACTCCAAGTCCAGTGGCTCCCGCAGATAGCCCCATCACCAGCACCAGATTGCTTCGTGCATTTCCCTTGGTCACATCCCTGATTGAGACCCGCAATCTTGCAGGAGTTGCCGTTGCACCGCTATCGCACACATGATATTAGCCCAAAGCGTGTAAATCCAACCACTCCCGGTGCGAGAAAATAAACAGGAAAAGGGAAATTCAGGTGGAAAGGGGAAATAAAGACATACCCCGCAATAAGCCCACCCATTTGGACATCCTCGAGCTTCGATAGTGGCGCCCTCGGCGTCACGAGTGATGAGTTTTGAGGCCTCCGCGTCAAGAACGGGGGTGGCAACTACAAAAGCAGTTGCTGCCAGGATGGAAGTGAGGAGAGTTGAGAATTGCATTTTATTTGTTGGTGGGGTGCTGATATTTTGAAAATGTGCTGTTGGAAAGTAGAGTGTGGATGTTGGTGTGGTAAGTCAATGTTAATGTTGTTAAGATATAAAGATGCTGATGATGAATTAAAATGGGAGAGGTCAACGTTCTTTATACTTTAATCAAGTAGTTGTTCTGTGCACAGCATTCACGTCGCCAATATGAACATAGCCTTCATTTTTGAGGGTTATAACGTACTCTCTGCGTTGTCGCTCTTCATGATACCTTCATTTAGTCACATAATCAGCGTGATCATGCCAAGCCTCAACCAATTCTCGGAGCATCCTCTGGACTTTCTTCGCAACTGGAAATCTATCCCCACAGCCAGGCAGATTATCTTGTTTGAAGCTCCCTTGAGAACAGTGCGAACTAGTTCTCAGGTAAGAAAGGAGGCGTAACAAGCCTCAATACGCCACTCACGTCTTGTTAGGGCCAGCCACATTGCTAATAAGCTTCAAGCAAAGTATTTAATTTACAGTAAGGACCGAGCATGCCCGCAAGGTTCTTGGTCAAGGAGAAGAGTACGATAAGTGGATCTTGAGACTGTGTTGAACGTTCGACAATGAACCCTGTCCATGTCTCACCTCATCCAATAGGCTAGCACTCTCGTTTCCCAGCATTGTGAATAACCAGAATATTGTATAACCTGGCTGAAGAAAACAATGTAAGGAAAACTGATGTAAGGAAATCTATTCAGGTTGGAGGATGGGTAATTTTGTATAAATGGAAACTTCATGATGTAGCAATGCTTCGAGAGGGCATGCATAAAACACTCCGTATATTGTGGCCTAGAATTGAACTGCAACTCCACCAAAGAGTCACAAAATTGCTCATAATATTTCTCCCAACATCATACGAATGCTCGCATCGATTCATCCTATCAATTCTTTAACCGCTTCAGTGCGGACATTCCCGAAGTTACGGGCGAGTCCCCACTTGGGTCCCCTGTCAGAAGTTTAGCCTCCCACCTTACAAGATCTCAGCCTTACAGATGATAAGCTGACCAGCAAACTAAGCCTCTTTTGTCTCTTTCTGTGCCACAATTGTCCAAAAAGGCATTCTAAACCCGTGAAAAATGGCACGTTGCACGAATTAGAGACGTAAGCTTTGTGGCTTGCTGCTCCTCTTTCCAAAGGTAGAGTTACGAAGCAAAAATAAGTATATTCTAGGCAGTTTGACTTGCCTGCTGTGTCCCAAGGTGAGAATGTATATACAGGGGGGATGCTTGTCTATGTTGTGCGGATACAGTTGGGGGGGGGGGGGGGAGAATTAAGCTTGTGGTGGTAGTGGAATCGAAATGTGGAGCCATGATGCTTTTCAACTCGGACTTCCCAGCGAATGGAACAAGCTGGAATGTGGAAAGTATCGTATTGTACATCACCCCAGGGCTTTTAACAGCTCTTTATGTTCTTTTGCAAGCTTTTTTGGATTATACGCTTCGAAGTAGAAAGCCCACATGCTGAGTGTTTGGTCGTTTGCGTTGTCTCTCGAGCCTGTTCAACATATTAGCACTCTCCCCAATCCAAACTCCATGATTAGGATATCGACTTACTTTCTCGCCCAACATGTTGCACAACGCTCCTCCCCAACGCCAACCTCTCCATCCCCCTCTCATCCGCCATCTGTTCCAATAAGCTATCTGTCTGCCCCTCACCCTTTTCTCTCAAGAACCCTGTTATTTCCCCTACTTTTCCCCGTGGGAATACTAAGGCTTGGCTACAGCAACCACCAATATTGAGATTGAAGATTTCGCCCTTGGGAATTAGGTTGTTTTTTCCAATCATGAAGAACATTACTGTGAATGCTGGCACGGTTATGAGACATACGCTGAGAATGGAGTAATTGGAGAGGTAAGTTTTCCTAAGAGTCTTGAATTTGTACCGGACAAGAAGGAGTATGATGAGAGATGAAGAGATTGCGAGGAAGAGTGTAAGGGCTAAGTGGTGATAGAAGAAATCCCTTTCGCCCCATAGCAATAATGTCTCGGTGAAAAAGAGGCGTAAGTAGAGCCAATTATGGAATTTGGGGTTTTGGGGTTGTGATTCGATTTTTCGGAGGGCATGAAGAGTTTTAACGAGCCAGGAATCAGCGAGGATGATGTCGTCTTCGAGGATTAGAGTGTATGGGGCAGTGGTGTAGTGGTGGCAAAAGGAGATGAGGGCTGTGTAATCACTGAGAGAAGGCGTCAGTTGGGGAACGGGATATCAAAGGTTAGTAAAATGGTCAACGTACTAGAGTCCTTTCTTTCCAAATTCCCTCCCTTTCTCCCATTTCCTCAGTCTCTCAAGCTCTCCTGAGCTAACATTATACCCGGCTGCAGAATCAATGGCATTCACCAACCACTGCTCTTTCCAACTTGGGTGAACTTCCGGATGTGTATCTGCGAACAGTACATGGACATATATCCTCTCCCTCTCTGACTCTGTCAATCCTTCCAACAGCGACCCAATCGCAATGTCAACATATTGTGTATTTTGTCTTTTAACTGTCGCAACCGCAACGCAGATTTCAGGGTTCTTGGATGCTTTCGTCAGATTGGCATTTGGTCGAGAAGCTTTCGTGATAAATTCATTCGCCTCGCTCCTGCGATAATCTGAATATATAAAATCATAGATATGATTAAGACTAAAGAAGGCAGAGTGAGGATCGCGCCAGAAATACCACTTGCCGATTACGAGGATTGACAACCAGACAATTGTGGTGAGACTCAGAATTATGCCAACATGGGATTTAAGTAGTTGTCGGACAATAAACTGAGTCCTCTTGGAAGGTAGGAGCATCCTTCGTGTCCAGCTGTTGGGTAACTTGGATTAATCATATTGATTGGAAAAACGAAAATGCAGCTTGTAGAACGAAAAATATGTGATATACTGCAGCAAAGCGAATTTGCCACACATTCTGGCAAATACAGCATGAATACACAACGCGTCCATCCAAAATACGAAGTAACCAATCTTGATATTGATTGGTGACTGGTCAGCTCGTTCTTCATGCAAGAACAAGGTCACTTCTACGCCGCGAACACCCGATTCGGAATATTTTGAAGTTCTTTAAAGGACCTAAATTTGGTACCGATAGAAAAATCTCCTGATATCATGGATGGTGCCTAGTCAGCCCATGCAAGATTAAATAGGATTGTACTGAGCACGAAATAAATGACCATTGGGTATAATACACCAAAACGTGGAACGAAGTCCGTACACGTATATTGTTTAAACAGTTAAGGTGGTATCTCGCACCATTTCTCTCAACTGCTCAATCTCCAACTCGAGGTTTGGAGTCATCTGACTCTTAATGTCCAACTGAAATTCTATCAGGCCTCTAACTTTTCGGCTTGGTTCAAGAAGCTTCCTCGCTATGAGCTCTCTCACAGGGAAGGTTCTACTAGCCCAATTCCAACTTATGTTTTCCAGTAGTAGCATAGTCAGTTTCACCCGTTGAAGTCCTTTCATTTTCGTACCAACAATATCCCACATCACTTCCCATGTCTTCGTGTCGTCCGGGTATAGGAGCTCACGCGTTGACTCACGAGATGACATATTCCAAGTTACCTGTAGAGTTTGGATGATTTCTAGACGCTGTATAGGGATCGTCCGCGCTAGGAAAATGAGTGTCTGTGCGTGGTTGACTTCGAAAGTATTCGTAGTGTAGAGAATGAAGATTCCTTCTCGATAGATTTGACGACAAACTTGAAGCAGGGCTATACAACCATCAGATTCTCCCCAAATATCGAGAGGCTCTAGGGCCAAGTATTTTCGAACAGTCGTTTCTCCTGAATTCGAATGTGGGCATCTCAGGTTATGTACAGGATCTATACACTCTCGGAGATGGTCATAAAATCGAGAGCGCTGCTCTCCTTGTTTGGCATTGCCGTCCTCATATTTGCATCTAAAATGCCCAAGTCGTTTCGGAAGTTGGGTTAAGTGCAATAGACCATTCCCCAAGACTTCTTTGTAAATCCGCTCACGAATATCAAACGGCAGCGAGAAAAACCCAGTAACGGACGGTTTGGTAGATTTCGAGATGAAAGAAGGTAAGTGGAGTATTTTTGAAATGCGAGACTGGCTAGGCTCTGAAATCGACAATGCTCTTCGCGGCAGGCGTAGCGGAGCCGGTTCGTTTGCCAGACGTTCCTTTCGTATTCTCTTATCTCTTGCCCTTTTTGCTCTTTGTATTGTAGGCGTGCCGCATTTTCCCACTGGGTGATTCCAAACGGCAACTGCGCATAAAACACAAGGACAAACTATACAGGAAAATACAACCACAGCTGCGCTTGCTGCACTCTTTGCTCTATCTTTGAATTTCTTAATTGCTTTTCTTCTTTCCATTGCCCGTTGAGTCTTCGTTGTCGTCACGTTTGAGGAGGAATAGCAATGAAGCAAGGCTCAAATATATCGAGTAAGGCGAAAGATTTAATCGAGGTGTGAGGGAATCGTCAAGGCCTTGTGTGTGGTGACCAGGTAAGTCGTGCCTGGCTTGTTGGTGGCTTCTGTTGGTGACTTGTAGCAGAATCCTGAAATATAACAAATTTGAAACATAAATCCAACAAAACAATAAATTTTGAGGAACACATTGTGAATGAACAAATCGAGATTTTGATGTGAGTAAATCAATTTGATATGATACCACAAGTCCCGACCCGATACTAACGAAGGACTTGAAATGTGAAAGCAGCGCTAGCAGAAGATTAAGTAGGAATAGTTGAATGGTATATTAACTGTAAAAATATGGATCACGATTGAGAGCGGAATTTTTTTCAATAAGTAGCAGATATTGATCAGAAAGTGAGCTATTCTACTATGTGTATGAAAGGTGAGGAGGGATGAGACGGTTTGAAATGGCAAAATCGTGAGGCACAGCAGCGATTGCATCACTGGCTTCAACGGCCACCGTAAAATCATCAGCACATTCTTTCACGTTCAGTCCCAAACCCCATAAGTCATCCCAAATCCACTTCCCACGCCATTGTACATCGTCCTGCTCTCAATCGCCAACATGTCGATGTTCCGCGCAAAGAAGCTGGACCTAGGATGTTTTGTGAACGTCAAGGTCATCCGCGACCACACCAAGAGACAGGTTTTCGCAGAGCATGAGACGGAAAGGTACGAATTATCCATACCCTTCCAATTGCCTACCCTGCTGGCCCATGCCTTTCACACAGTAGCAGGCGATGTTTGCAGGTTTGAGGAGGCACAATCACGGAATTCTCACTCATGTTGTTGCAACAGGCAAGCTCTCCGCTATATCATCCGCAACCTTTCCCTCCCCCAGCGAACACGCGCGCAAGCACAACTCCAATTAGCGCAGATGCATTGCTATACCCGACCGACGCAGATCCGGAATAGATGTATAGAAGGAGGGAAAGGGAGGGGCGTTTTAAGGGATTTTAAGATGACGAGGGTATGTTGCCATTGATGTGTCTCTGGGATAGAGAATGAAGGGTCACGGTAGCATTGGATATGAATGCTAATATTTGGTATTTGCAGTATAATTTTAGAGTGCATGCGCTAGCTGGCCATATTCCGGGGGTGAAGAAGGCGTCTTGGTAAAGCGTTGAATGCTGGGAAAGAAAGCTGGAAGATGTTGGTTCCATGAAGGAGATGTACATCAAAGAGAGATGGCGACACGGAAGGCGCTATTTCGACTCATTGTCACGATCAAACCAGGTACGAAAATATGTACAAAATAGACCATTGGTGGCGTTCTTGTGCGAGGAATTCTCAGCGAAAGACGCACGAAAACAGCTTCGCTTTCATAAAAATACAATAGTAATGCCCATTCCTCTCAGCGTATTGCTCTAGAAATTTGGTGTCCCCCGATTTCCCTGCAAGGAGTGTAATCTTCCTAATTGTAACTTCATCTGAAGACTTTCTATGGAAGAGCAGGCCCGTGACAACCACTGCAGTTATGCAAGCACGTAGTGATCATCTACTTGGCAAAGTAACTTGCATGAGTATGAACAGAACCACAAAAAGACATCGGTAGCAAGTAAAGAAAGACTTTTTGCATCCTAATTTCCATTTCTAGTATATCCAAATGTAGGTTGGCTAGTAATGATCCTGATTCGCTAACCTTGATTATAGAGATCTCTGCCTTTGCCAGACATAAGTATATATCGATCACTGCCTAAGAATATGTAGATAGCGCTGGATGCCCTTCTTATCTGATGACTCAAGTTCGAACCCGCCTTTCCTAGGGCATGATTCGTTCTAGCTTCACCCTCCATTTTTCGTCAGTTCATGGCTAACCTTCCTGTGGCTTTCACACGGTAATCCCAAATGGTAAGAGTCCTTAAAATATTCTGTCGTATCTGGTAGATATTTTGGATGTTAGATAGTTTTTTTTAAAAAGTCACTTCTAATTTTGATGATAGGCTCTCTTACACTAGATGAAAGGGGGAGTATGATTTAGACTAGCTGTAGCATCATGTGAATTTTCATTTTAAGACGAGGCCATTTCATGGTTCAAACTTGCGCTTCAAGCTCTTTTCTGCGGTTTCCACCTTACCAGGGCATACTACTCCTAAGGACAAATACCTTGCTTGTCTACTTCGTTGCTGGGAAGCGCCTACCCGAATGAAAACAAACAAGTCCTGTTTTCTATCATTCAGTCAAGCCTCTTCACCTTTGTGAGCGCCTCAATAATCAGAAACTCTCTTATTCAATTTTGAGAAGATAGTTGATTCATGCTAAATAACTCCTCTTCCAATTATCTGCACTTCTACCTATTATCAACTTTCTTCCTGGCATCTCAACCGTATCTCACCTCTTTAGCCAACCGCCTCATCATTTACTCAGCAGAGTTCTCCCCTCCCTTTTACATTAGCCCAAGACTCAACATTAGATATTTTCACCATCACAGGTGGATAATAATCTGAGATCATGTTTCGCCGTCTTCCATCTGGTCTCCCCCCAGACCCAACATATCCAAAGGACCTCAAAGGCCTTGGGCAAGCTTTCTCCTTTTCATCTTCAAACATTAAGACTAACTATCAACAGATACTTCATCAATGATAAAGATGAAATTCGCAACATCAAAAACCCAAGAGAGTACTTCAAATTCTTCCTTACTAAGAACGATCGCTACAACTGCATCCAGCGCGAGTCTATGAATGGTACTTCTCTCTTGCACTTGCTGTTCTTCAAATTCCGAAACTGACAACTAGATAGAGGTAATCCGCAATCTAGTTGAGGCGCGAATTGTCAAACATGGCCTGCAGAAACTCCTCCTTCCTTTCGGCACAACTGCAACACAACCTCACGTTCCCATCTTCATCTCCTCCAAGATAGAGTACGCCACCCGAGTAATAGTCCTCTTCTACGAACACACGCAAGATATCGGCATCCTCGCACACCGCGTAATCGGCGGCGCGGGGGGTATAAATTCCGGCTCTGTAATCAACGTGATCAGATCCATCCAATCCTCCCCCGACCCAAATGGAAATATCCCTGGTATCATTCTCGCGAACATGGGCCAACTCCGCTGGTGGAGGAACGGAAAGAAGGCTGTGACGCAGACGAGTTGGTACGCCCTCCCAGCAAAATCTGCTGTCTCTCCCCCATACCGCTTCGATCCCATTAAGAATACAATCCCAAGTAACAGAAATTCATCAGAGCACGTCTCCTACATCTTCAACACCGTCATTCACCAGCGCGTCAACCCATCCGCATCTATCCAAGTCATTGGTGTTAGCGAAGGTGCATACCAAGTCTCTGCGTTTTTGGATTCCTTTGACAATTTCGAGACGTGGAGTAAGAGGATTACGGCGGTGGCGAGTGTGAACAGTTATTTCTTGAGTAATGATGTTAAGAATGTTGAGTTTGCGGAGTGGTTTGAGAAGAAAGCAAGGAGCTATATCATATCCGATGAGCCAAAGGGTACTTTCATCGCTGGCCCTGAGGGTAAGAAGGGTGTGAGCGGGTACGGCGCTCCTTCGTTCTCTTTAGGTGAACAGTATTATTCTGAGATGATGTTAGTTAGGGGCTACGATACGGTCCTGCAGTGGTTTGCTGAAGTGGGCAATGATCGTGAATATGAGAATCCGGTTTTTGAGAGGTACGATTTGAGTGAGGATGATGTAGAGGATGATATTGTGAAATTGTGGGGTGGAAAGGGTGTTCCCTTGGAAGATAAAATCGAGCAAAAAGCTATTGAGGCTATGAATGATGAGGTGAAGCGGATGGAGGGTGGTGATGGGGTTGGGAAGGCTAATGGCGTCAGAACTAAAGAGATAGTCGACTGAGCCGCATGGGATGGTGAGTAGGGCCTAGCCATACCGAACACATTAAAAGGAGATACTGTCTGAGGGTCGAGCATGGTAAGATGTATTGCGGAGGATGAGCACTCATTTCGCTGCTGATATTTGAACAACTTCCATAGAATTGAGGAACATCTTTGCACATCAGGATTCTTTCCTCATCACCCGAAAACCATGGTGTTGATTAGAGCAGAAAAATAGACGACCTCAAAGGTATACACGCTATTTTCAATGCATTTAGCCCACCACATCCATACATAGCATCCGAACGCCCGTTTCTCATCCCGTATGCACATTTCTCCTCACTTTCCCCCTTCCATTATATCTTCCATGGAACTCCCCTAGCATCCGGAGCCGGCACAATATCAAGCAGCTCCCCAATCCTCCTCTTCCTGTCCCTCACAACCCCCTCCTCACTCCCCCACCTCCCTACTACATCCCCATCTTCCTTCCCAACAGCCCACCAGCTCCCCTTCGTCACGCGCCCCTTGATCTTCCCTTCCCTCTCTTCCCTAGCTAATCGTCCTACCATTTTCTCCCAGTTCTCGAGGGCGACTTGCAGGCACTGCTTACAGGCTTTTCTGCCTTCTTTATCTAATTCTTGAGATTTGGATTGGAGGCTGGAAGTGCGAGACAGACGCAGCTGCTCTTCAGCAATATCGACGGCTTCTCGGGTCCATGCTAAGCCATCTTCTCTACTTCTTATTGAATTTGAAGAGGAGGATTGGGATGCGTAAAGGATTTCCCCAATATTGGTCATTAATCCTGCTTCGAGGCATTTCTCATGTGCAGTGCGTACTGGTGGGTGGGTCCCATCTGGTGGTGAAGGAGGGAATGGTGGTTGAATGAATATAGATTTTAACACATCCAGTATCTTATTTGGGATTCCACTTTTCGATGGAGATTCTTGAGAAGGCGGTGATGGTGGCGGCTCTGGAAGCGAGCGCCGAGCTCGAAGAACGGAGAGAAAAATGGGAAGGGCTAGAGAGAGGTTGGATGTTGTCGCGTGGTGAATTGCTAGGGCTGTTGTGGCTGTGAGGAGGTTTTCGCTAGGGGGAGTAGTGTTCAGAGAGAGGATGTGGGTTTTAGGGTCGGAGGGCGGTTTGTCTTGAGGCGAAGAGGAGGCAGCAATATCGAGAGCCCATTTGTACATTTCTAGTGCTGTGTTCGGACTGTTTTTAAAATCGAGCCAGGCGCCATAGGCTAATGCTGCGTCTACTCGTTGTTTTTCTGTGAAGCCGGAGGTGGTGAGTATCTTCATGTAGAATGTTTCTGGTGCTGCAAAGAAGGGCTCGCAGTCCTCTTCTTTCGGTGCGGAATAGGCGCCTACTGGGACTGGACGAGGATTTGGGTTTGATGAGCCCATGACCATGGATCTGGGGAAAACGACGCCTCGTTTTGTGTCTATGACACAGTCTTCAAGATGTTCTGCTGCTCGTGCAGCCCCCATAAGAGATTCGTAGTATCCTCTCCGCCATGGTTCAGATTTATTTGCTATGTCGTATCCTGTCTTCCCTATTCCTTCTACGAGTATTCCCCCTTCTCCTTGCTCTATTAATCCTGCTCCATCTATATTTGGATCCTCAAGTCGCGCAATTATCTTCAAATAGTATTGTCCGGCGGCGGCATAATCCGTATATGCCACATCTCTTGTCTCTTCATCTTCCTTTCCCTTCGCCGAGTGGTAGAACTGCCGTGTAATCCATGACCATTCTGGAGCTGGGTTGTATGCTCGTTCTTTAATCTCGAAATGCACACCGAATGCTATAACAGTCGCAAGAACAAAGAACGTATAAACGTAAGCGGTAATTTTCAACCCCTTCTTCACCTCACTTTTCAGCCATATCTTCGTTTCAGTTGTCAGATATCGATTTCGTGGTTGATAGATGGTCGTTGAAGAGAGGTAGGGAAGGTTTGGACGGGTGCGTGGAACGCTATTCAAGGCGAAGAACCGTGGGTTTGTGGTATTTGGTGGTCGAAATGGGCGGAGGAAAAGTATTCGACGGATTGGGAGACGAGGACGCATGGCTGCGTTGTGGTGAGCTGTTGATGGTGTTGAAGAACTAGTGGAGAGGTGATCTCAGTGTTGGTGCCTCAGGCAACGATAAATAATATTGTCAATATCTAGGGTCTATCCAAACCAAATACATTTCACATCTCCCCCGATGCCTTCATTGCTTTTTCTGTGTTGCGACGTGGATTATAGCAAAATATCTTGCTCTATTACCCAGACCAAGGTGTGAAAATTAGCCTTTATCCCCATCCCCCGTGGCTACGAATCTTACCTCTGGAAACATTGCAACAGTCTAGTCGCTTCCTAAGCCCTTATTTGGAGCCCTTGCGCTTCTGGCTCTGCTCTATCACCATCACTCCTTTAATTTCTATCATTAATCCTCTCCTTGCCTCTTACCTAAGCACTTCATACCCTCTACAGTGTTCAGCATTCAATTTCTCTTTATTCATTGGTCTCTGCATGTCGATTCGTGAAGCCTAATTTGGAGGATGAAATTGGCAACTCGAGTGCTACGGGCAATAAGAGAAGAACAAGCAATCCTCAGTACCCAGGGATTCAGCAACCCTCCTCGAACACACTTCTTCTGCCTGAAAGCTGTACAATTGTTAATTATGAGAGGTGCTCTTGGGTGTGGTGAGGCACGAAGTGAGGAGCAAAAGCCATGCATTTGCTAGGTCTACGAGTGGAACCCACATAAGGTAGGTGTCGCTGACTAACTAGTGTGTGGATTCCACCTGGAATCCAGGGAAGGCTGTTCCTGGAAATTGGAACAGAAATGTCAAACTTATATGATAGGGAAGGAGAACGCTATATCAGCTCTAGGACCTCTGGTGGGATTGAAAGCCGAATCACCATCTTCTCAATTTTCCACTACTCAAAGCTCTACCATACTCTCATACATTTTAATCTTATAGTCTCCCTTAATTACCTAATTATCTGGGGTATTTTCTTGCTTAAATTCGACTTCCTTGATCTTAGAGTGTTTCTTAAATTTAGGATATCTAACATTGTACCATTAGTTAAAAATTAACTTGCAAGCTACATACTACTCGACATAGATATATATATATATGGAATCTTCCCCGACGTTTTCCTCCTGCTACCATGAACCCATTCGGTGTTCTATACTCTAGTCTAACAGAAATACTCTCGTGTAACAGAACTTTTGTGCCATCTAGAAATGATATGTTTTCATCTGGACTCCCCCCAAAAGTACCAGACACTAAACCGCTTCGATACTGACTTGCAAAAGCGCATACTATGTTCATTGAATGCTGTCCGTTTGTTACACGACACAATGTCGAAGATTCGATTTGCAACAAAGCCACTAAATCACCTAGAAGGAGTGTGTTTCCTCCAAACTTGCGCTTTTGAATTTTTCAATTGCTTAAATGCTAATTTTGTGATCCACGTATTATCAACACTCTCTCAGCGACACCTTGACTGCTTCAGCATATGCATTCAATGTGGTATGTACCAAGGGTTTGAAAGTGCGATATGCAATAAAAGAGTTTGCCGTCGCGGAAGGGGATATTTAATCCCGCCCGGATTTAATACGTGGAAGAAGGAATGGGGAAAGAGTGAATTTGGGTGGCGCTCTTGAGCGGCTTTCCTATGTTGACAGAACACATTGGTATGCTCGCACGATGATATCCCCTTTCTCAGAATCTCATAACCTCAATACGGCAAGTTAATGACTTACTACCAAATGAGGAAACCGGGACACCTTGCAGGTTTGAATTGCTAAATAGCCCCATGGCGAGACGTGGCAACTCTTCTTCAAACTCGTATTGGAATGAGGGAGAGATAGCGTCAGAGAATCCGCGGCGAACTTCCTTACAAACACACAATGTCCTCTCTTTTTTTCCTTCTTGTTGCAGTTATAACAATACCTAGGTTGGGGTAAAAATCGAGAATATTTACTGCCAGATTTACAATTTCCACTCACTGGATCTATACATATGTTTGATAAATGTGTGATTACTTCAGCTCTCATCCTCAGTCCATGACCAGTTTTTGTCCATCTGGGTCTATTCCTGACACGCACGGCATATATGCTGTCACCATGTCTAGGTTTTCCTTTTTTTTTTCCCCTCCCCTTATCGAGCCCAGGGAACACCTTTAAGTCACCTTTTCTTCTACCATTACTCACAATACTCATTTTCTATGCTGGGCGTAATTATAGCTCCTTTAACACATCTATTTTTGTTTTAACCAGCCGTAAGTCTATTCCAAATCAGATTGGCTTCTGCTACCGCAAACTCTGGCTAGGTTGACTGCGAGCAGGCTATGGATTTTCCTGGTGGCGAGGCTGTCAATAATTGAAAACGGGACATGTACGCTAAGAAACATCTTGAGAATTACTGGACAGGTATTAAACAATTTCTGTCTAATAAAATTACGCCGGTGAATGTCGCTTCGAAATGAAATTTCAACAGTATTTCCAACATTTATGATCCGCAGGAAATCCAACATGACTTACATAGCATAAGCAGAAATTTTCAAGCGCTTACAATCTTCTCAGAGATCATAGCGAATAGTTCAAATCAGCTAGACAAAATTGACAACAAGGGATCCTACAAATTGCAAGTAGAATTCTAGGCCAGGCAGCAAATGATCGAGTCTGGAGAGGGAAATATACTAAGAAATGTACTAGAACGTCCGTATTTGTTTACTAGTATGTGTTCCATCCTCGCAGAGGTCTACTAACCTTACCCGATTGACCGGAAAATCCTCTTGTAAAAATGCCCATAGCCCACATCTAGGAATACATATTGCAAGAAGCCAAGTCTCTATAAGCCCATATCAGCTAGTCGAGGAGGAGAAAGTCTTCTTAATATATGTTTCTTGCTCATTACTTTTAATGAAATGCGGATTTCCTAACCACCTCTTCAACCAGCAGATTAAAAGGAATTTTAAAATCATCGAGAAACATTCCTGTACGTTTCTTGGTCTCTGCACTCTCACCATTGAACATCTTATGGGGGTAGGGTATCAGATTGTAGAGAGGCGATTTATGGACTTGAAAGCACTTTTCCGATCTTCCGACAAATATGTTCACAAACTTTGACTTCATTTGACTAAGGGTATTGGCCAGAAACTGGTACGACTCATAATCCGCCGACCTATGCGTCTAAAGATGCTATGTCTGTACAAGTATCCCTAGAAGGCTTGACTTCGGGTATAAGTGCAGGGTCCAGCACCTTGTTCGTGACAGCAGTATTTCCTTACAATTTTGCGCATGCGTCCTGGAGCCTTGATGACCAGAAGGATATGGAATCATCAAGTTTCTGTTGTAGCAATTTTAATATGCTAGGTTGATTGCTTTGATGAGTCTCTGAGTTTACTAGCGAGGCTAACAATAATGAAAAAAGGCGAGGCTGAAGTCACGTTACCAATGCAAGGCTACGGGGATATTTTCATCTCACAGGGGTTACATGCCAATAACAGCTCGACAATGTCTATAATATAATCCTGCACTTTAAATCGGTTGGTCAAACCAATTCTTCAGCGTCGGATCAACGTGTAATATTTTAATTTTTGCGTGTAGGCCAAAGAAATCGAAGTTACTTTGAATTTGAAACTCTCCATTTACCAGATGACTCTTTGCTGGTAGGAAAAGTTCCTCTCCGATTGAGCGTCCCTTACTTCACAAAATGGCCGTTTGCTGGGAGATATAGTCCCTTCCAGATTGAGCATCTCCCACCTGGTGGCACATACTTGCGCTTGATTTTAGTTTAGTATTGATAGGAATAGTATTGACTTTCCGTTCCCAAGAGAGGAAAGGTTCCAGACCCAGCCCAATCTTCCAATGTAACTTACCAAGAATTATGCGATTTTGTGCCGTCTGTTGATACACCATGGCTTCGCGGTACCAAGCTCTGCGTTCATGATCTCCCTTTCAATACCGGCACATTTCTCCCCCGTCTTCTGACCCCAAGGAACCGAATCCTTCAATCTTGGTTGCGGCCAAGGCAATCGCGCGGAGGTTGTTGGATAATCAGCCATACCCGCTGCATGCCGGTTCCTTCTCCGACGACCAACAAATCGCCCACCAAATAATTTAATCCCTCGTGAATGTAGCTGGATTCTTCATCTATCATATATTAAGAGGAAGATGATAAGCGGGTCTCTGGAGAGTGTGGATTCTTGCAAGCGAAGAAGATTTCCCATGGCCCAATTGCGGGAGGTTAGGGGTTCACAATGTTAATGGGGCAGATATCGTTATCGCGAAGCCGTTTGGTGGAAACACCGGATCGTGGAGCGAAGCGGAGACGGATTCAGATGAGATGAGACGGTGTAGAACTGGAACACGAGTGTGCGGCGCCGGGCAAAGTTTCGAGAACTTCTCTATTTTGACTTTCTGACTTAACTGAGTTGACGAGTCTAATTCTGAAGATGTCTGTTTGTTATTTTTGGTTGTTATTGAACCTGATGACGCTGAAGACACCCAAGTGCATTGACGATGTGAGCATATCTTGAAGAATAAACATTTTGGGGGAGGGGAGGGGGAGCGTAGTCCAATATTCGTATATCTCGGATTCTACCTCGTTGTCGCAAACCAGTCTGTTCTGAGAAATTTGTGAAGAAGAACAGACCCCTGAACACTGATCCATAATTGGGTCCACAGCGGACAAAACATCCTTGGTAGTGTCAATCTGAAACCGTGCATCAGGGGGGGTTGGCGTCGCTGACATGACCTCATGAGAAACCTTGCAGGTCGCTGGGATGCAGCCGTGTGCTCAGAGATGTCTTTCTCTCATCCGCGAACCTCCTATTCTTGGGACACCGTCATTTCCAGGCCAACTCCTGAAGTCAGCAGCGCTTGAAGAGCTCATCCAGAGGGAATCTGAGAAGGGGCGGGATGTGTTGTTGGAGCTGAAGAAGAGGAATCCACTCAGCTGGGAAATTCGATGGGTCTGTTTCGGTTGTCCTGACAGCTTTGATGGAGTTGAACTGCAGTGGCTCGAGCCTACCAAGTCACGGGAGTTCTGGACCAGGGACTTCCTCAGAGCAAGAACTTGATAGTGTAAAGCGGCTGGTCGAGCTCGAAATACCACTGGGCATTCTGAGTTGAGCCTGTGGAAATTGCACAGAAGGATTCCAATGTCTGTGCTGCTTTTACACGGCTGAGAAGACAGCCAACGATATCAGGGGCTGTACCCCTCAGTCTGCATGTCGGACCGCTGTCGAGGCCATTCAGACCCTGTCAGTGGTCACTTCAGAGGTCCGTTGACTAGGATCTTCGGGGAGCGATGGCGACGATGGCGGCCTTGGAGGCGTGTTTCCGCTTGAGCCTTCACCAACTTTGCAAGTTTGGCACGTTGACTGCATGTTACACGGCCGTGATCAAATCGGGGGCTTCATATCGCTGGCTCTCAGGCTGCAGGCTCCCGAGTGATAGAGCCAAGTCACTGACGGCACATCCAGATTGGAGGGCAGAGCCACCCCACCGCTCACCGCATGGGCTCCTGGCTGTTGTGCTGGGAAGAGTCCGGAATACGCAAGCTGTGGCCAGTTGATGGTCAGGAAAAAGCCTGTGGAGACGTGGAAACCCTCGCAAGATACTTTATTCTTTGCTGTACGCCAATCACCGCTGTGATCAGCTCATTTCCCTGTGCCGACATTGGTCTTACGATTGAATGAACTCTTTGGCTTTTCTGGACTCCCAGTTTGGATCTCGACGAGACCTTCACTTCGTGTTTACAGCGCTGTGAGTTGTGCGCATTGGAGACGGGCTGCCGGGCATCGACGATACAACCGACGAGAACCCTTCTTTTCACCGCACCGGGATCATTTTCAATTACTGGGAGGCACCGCTTGATCGCTGCTTGATCACCGTTGAGCTCGAGGCTCTTTTCTCTTCCTCAGTCTCCGTCGGTACCAAATCCCAATATTGGGTCTGAAACTTCACTTGCACATTACTGCTTCTTTGTACATGTATGTATCTCCGATTTCTTTGTAATGTAATGTCCTCTGCCGTGCGAAGCCCCCCTCCCTTGGTACTTTCCTGGATTGGTTTCGAACTTCTTTCCATCACATCAAACGCTCTTTCCCGCGAGCCGAGAAACCCATCGAGATCACAAACGAACTTGGAGAAATCTCAACCTAGACAGAATCAACACCAAAGTTTTGGACACGACGAGAAAGAAAGCGTCACACACGATTTGCGTGGTTGCGTGGGTCTGGTTGTGCAAAGAAAAAAAAAAGTGGTGGGGAATGCAAACAGGTGGTGGTCGCATGAGAGATTTCCACAAGGCCTAGGGAATCCGAAACACCAAA
Source organism: Tricladium varicosporioides (assembly GCA_021365295.1). Classification (NCBI taxonomy): domain Eukaryota; kingdom Fungi; phylum Ascomycota; class Leotiomycetes; order Helotiales; family Tricladiaceae; genus Tricladium; species Tricladium varicosporioides. The sequence continues at coordinate 2,452,339 of JAJTIW010000002.1, forward strand.
TGTTCGCGGTTGATTTCACAACTAGCACGACTCTACTTCTCCGTTTGGGGGCGTACAATTGAGGGGAACAGTGGGCGATTGGTAGCCACTGCCTGTGGGTTAGGAGGATATTCGTCGGATACGTTACCGAGCGTCGTCTGCGGACTGTTCGAAGGACGACCTGCCGTGACCATCCAGACTCGACCTCCCTGTTTGCCCTTCCTCTGGTCTCCAAACAGTCGTCTTCTCCAATTGCCCACCCATCAAGCAACCGTGGGCTGGGTTTCGAATCGGCTGGCTCCCCTCGATCCTGTCAGCACCTGGAGAACACTCAGACACCTCGACATTCAGGACTTTACCTCCTTTTCTTCTTCTCTATACTTGCATGATCACTGGTGGTTGTTGTCAGTTGCTAATGCTCTTTGGCAGTCGGTTTGCGCTGGGGGACTGGAAGCGCATCTGAAGTCTCATCTGGACGATACTACTTTCATCACACCGATATGCGACCACAGTATTAAATCTATCCTATTACCGTAGACCTCAATCTCTGTCTATTCACCCTTCCGGCTCCTAGCGACCGATTACGCTCTTTAGCAATTCCGATTCACGCGTTGGAGCTTGACCTTCAACCCTTTTAGTTTTCAATTTCGATACCAATTTGTTCCAGTCCGACTGCGATACCATTCATTGAACTAAACACACATTTATCCAAAGGAAATCCTTGTACCCAATACCTATCCGGACTCGAACGCGATTCCTGTACAGAACTCACCGGCTACCAGCATAGCGCAATTCCAATCATCCAGATAGCTTCATGCATATATGCAAACGCGGGAAAACCTTTGGTTTCGAAGTGCTGGATCGGTCACGAGCTTAAGTCTCAAGGACCTTTTATATTTCCCAGGAACTAATTGCGATTTACGATATCATCAATAAAGATCGCATAAATGAGCCAACAATGGGCGCAACAATCCAGGTCTCCTGGCGGCGGAGGATCTGTGAGGCGTGCGCGAGAGCGGATGGAGGCAGGACTCCCACCAGAGGTACCTCAGCTTCCGCCACAAAAGAGTTATGATCCAAGCCGGCCTGCGCCAAACCCACCAGGAAACCGATCACGACCTCAAATGCCAGTGGGACTTGCAACAACCAGGAATGGGCCAGGCCCGATTGGCGTGGCGATATCACGACCAACCCAGGTACCACAATGGCCCCTGGCCGCTACGATCGAAGGACCGGACCCGCGAAGTAATCAACAATATCAACCACCCCCAGGTCGGGGCGCGCCTCCTCAGCGACCACCACGACCAAGTCACGTACCATCGATGCTCGACGCCTCGAGAGTACAAGAACACACACCTGCTTTCCAGTATAAACCGCAACAAAGCTCGTCGGAGAGAAGCATGATGTACTCGGATGATGATGTAACTTCGCCAGATGCAATTTATTCTCCCATGACACAATCATCCCGGCCGTCGACAATTTCATCCGTCGGGACGATACCAGATTTCCCGGTTCCTATCATTGGACCTCCCCGTAGAAGTGCTAATCTAGGACCTCCCCCAAGCTCAAGGCGAGGTGCATCCTCATATTACTCACAAGCATCATTTGTTTCACCCATTCCCGAAGAAAGCCCTAGGACTCAGCCCTCGCATGGATCGTATGCTTCAAGCGCCGCTATTCCGTCTAGCTGGGGATCTGATTATGGTGATGAGGAGGAAGGCATGGAATCGGGATTTGGTCACGATATAATAGAGGAGAGGGGGGAATCAAGAGGATCGAATGTTGATGATAGCGAGGATAGGGGGTTAATTCGAAGCGCGAGTGTGGGGAAGCGGGCGAAGCCATCAATGATCACAACCAGGAGTTCAGATCGCACGGAGCAGGTACGGCCATCCCCCCGACCTCAACAGCAATCTAAGTTGGAGAGGATGGGCGTTTTCGATGGAAATGCGGGGGGGAATGCGAGAGTAATAGAAGAGAATCCGAGAGAGACGATGTGGCCGATGGGAGAAGGAATGCCTCCTCGTGCTGTTTTGGCCCCTCAGAGAAATCAAGACCAACGTGGGATGGTCTGGCCGATGGCTGGAGATGCCAATTCACCGCTTGCAGGTGGAACTGGGTTGATCGATACATCAACCTCCTCCTCAGAAAATACAGTTCCCACACTCGCGACGGCAATCACCACCGATGATGCGGTACCGCCGGTCTCTAGGCCTCTGGATCAATCAGATGCGAGAGCTCAGGAAAAAGAGATGCTAGGAGCTTACAATGCAGCAAGTTCTTTACAACCTGGAGGAGTGACTCCAACGAGAACTCCAAGCCCTGGTGCCTTCAGCCGACTCTCTGCCATTCGACGACCACCTCGCCTCGACATGGATGCTGTCCGAGATGCAGAGGCAAGAGGTAGCTTGACAAGCTTACCTGATCTAATCCGGAGAGCTACGAGATTAGCGGCTATGATGGATCGTGGCAAGCGACCAGGTAGTCGATTAAATGATCTGAACGACTTCCCGATGGATGGGGTAGGGGAAAAAGATGCCTTTAGTCGTGAGTTACCCTGTCTAGGTCTCTGCCTTCTCACTAACATCAATAGCAATGGGCGATGAGAAACGCAAATCCGGTTTATCCGGTATGCTCGCAGCTTTCCCTCCCCCTGGTGTAGCAACCCCCCGCGAGGGAACCCCAGTCCGACCACAGTCATCTTGGCCTTCTGCTGGAGGATATAATGGCTCGCAAGGGACCTTTGATCCGCCTTCAAAGGAAGACAAGCAGAAGAAGAAGCGCCGCTGCTGCGGTCTTCCTTGTTGGGGATTTTTCATAATCATCGTAATTCTCCTAATCATTATTGCCGCCGCTGTGGTTGTTCCTCTCGAGCTGCTTGTCTTCCGCAAACCGAAGACATCATCATCATCCTCATTATCCGCCGTTCAACAATGCGAACAAAATACATCTACTGCATGCCAGAATGGCGGGACCTCACTTATTGCAACCGGCTCCTGCGCCTGCGTATGCACGAACGGCTTCACTGGTGCTACTTGCACAGTTGCGGGTGCGACAGGCTGTACTACAACGACGCTTGCTGGGTCGACTCTTGGAAATGTTACTCTTGGTGAATCTATACCTCGCCTGATATCTGCCGCGCAAACGAACTTCTCGATCCCTCTCTCTGACAGTATTATTCTTGCACGCTTCAATTCCGCAAGCTTATCTTGCTCTACTGAAAATGCGCTTGTCACATTTGATGGAGAATCTCAACGGAAGGGCAATGCAAATGATGTTGTTACACCAACCACGACAGCCTCATCGTCCGCTGCCTCGATCACAAGCTCACCAAATCGACGCAACGTAGAGGCTGACCCCGTCTCCCCTAGGGCAGCTTCCGTTACAACCGGCATAGTGGTTGATACCTCTTCGGTACCGACTCGTACCTCTACCATCTACCCTTCGATTGTCACATCTTCCGCCACAAGTTCTTCAACGGCTGATCCAACAGCGGTATTCGCGGTTACCGAACAGGTTCTTGATTTTGCCCGAGTGGCTGTCTTATATGTCTTGCAGCAAGAGACACTGGATAGTGCCGTTGCCGCTCAGTCTGCACTTCAGAAGTTCTTTGATCCTCTGAGCTTCACGAACCGGGCTGCGATGAATATTAGTCTTGGGAATGGCAATACCATCAACCTCGTCGGGTTTACCTTGGATGTGGGAAACGGAACCATAGGGAAGAATTCTTCAACCAAAGCCCGACGAGCGATACCCCGAAGGAGCAGCAACATTTGGGTCACCAGCTAATGCCCTACTTACACCTCTTGAATCTCTCACCCTCCCCTGAATTCCCTCCACCACTCGAGCTGGGATTGTACATATTTCTTCTCCCAGTTCTCGCCCTGATCGATATTTTCTATGTTTTCTAAAGAAGCCACTGGGGGCTGGCGTTTTTTTTGTTTCTTTCGATATACAGTGTTACAGCTCTTCACGACTGGACATTTTGGCCGGATTTAGTATTGCTCCGTGAGCGATTGCACTCTTTCACACATTTTCCATATGCTGCTCTTGAGCGGAAATTGAAGCGAACTGCATGGCATTGAACTGAACTGCATTCTGTTGCATATTATACCTATTGGCGGGGCCAGGTGTGCTGGTCGAATTCGATGATGTTTTTGGTTTTTTGGAAGCAATGATGGCAATAAATGTACAATATCCAGACGAGGAGCGAATAAAGACGAGATGATTGGAGTGGAGGGGTGGGTGGTGTGGTAGATGTAAAGTGAAACAGGGGACGATGGGGTTTATGATATCATAATGGATGGATTTATGAATTTCTCCCTCTCGAATCTAATGTGACTATGATTTTAATACTGCTCCTTGGACTCTAAGCAGATTTGCCCTCGTTGGCAAGTGCCAGGAAATTGCGAGGCTGTCAAGCTGGTCCGGCTGTCTTGATCATGACTTTTGGAATGCCACTCACCAGTTGAAGGGGCGGCAAGGCTAGTAGCAGCCAGCAACTTCGGCCGCTCCTAGTTTCTCCCAAGGTTCTTCGTTGTAATACATTTCTTTCATTTGTGTGGGGCTTTCTTCTTTCTATCTTCGGAATGATCTAGGCTGAATTATAGAGTGCTTCAAACCAGTGGGTGGAACTTCTGAGTTTCCAACAAAGCAAGATATCAAAATCACCACTCCGCGCGTCATGTCGGAATACGCTGTGGGAGTGGAGACATGTTCTAGATGAAAACATTATGAACAGACTACAAATTCTACAAATTGAAGCATCATACCAAGCCACGTAGTACTAAAGTACCTGTTCGATCGTGACCACAACATCTATATCTTCTGGGAATCAAGTCTGATATGCTCCACCCAAGATATTTCCTCCCCTACCCAGATAGGGAGATTTTGACTTGTCACTAACCAAGGACTTCAGCGGAGCTAGCAAATCGACTCCTGCTCGCTCTGCCAGTGCTGTTCTGCGTCTCTCAAAGAGGTTGTTGTACCAAGATACTTTTTACGTTCTAAATGACAGCTCGTTTGCTCTTCGTCGCTTATTTCTTGCCGGGTCAGTGTTCGGATAGGAGGTGACCATTTAGAGACCTCGTCAAAAATTCGAACTGGGGATTAAATTTCTGTCGGCACGCTAAAATCGGTACTTCGTCTTTCACTTCGCGAGGCTTGAGTGGTTGAACTTAATTGAGGATCATCTGCAAGGAGTAACCGATGGTTTGTCACGATGTGTGATGGGCTTCGGTTTATGCTGTGGTGTCAAAATTATAATTTCATTCTCTGGCAATGATTGTAACATTGTTGAGCTGATTTGTTTTTTGGTTGGCTTTCGGGACTGTTTGTGCGCATGTAGGGCGAGGTAGATCTGAGAATAGCTTTAAGAGGGAGGGACTTTGTGGTTTTATGAAATTTGGACGTCGCTCTGCTGTCCATCATTTATGCTTTCGGTGGTAGATTACACATGTTAGAATCACCGTAAAGACTAACTATGATATAGGAGATACTGGGGTATATTTTTGTTACGTTGTCAAAAAGAATATAACAATCTCCTCAGCTGGTCAAATAACTTCCTCACTTCACCATCTCTTCGACAACACCACGGCATTTACAGCAGCTCAAACCAAATTATCCACACCTTTCTTCCAAATCACAATCCCATCCTCTCTCAGATCCAACCGCCAAAATCCAATTCTCAACCCTTAACGTTTTCCTCACATCCCTCTTGGCCACGTCCTTCCTTGCACTCACCCTCCCTACCTCCGAAACCCCAGCTTCAGCATCGACGCCCAAACCTCCGCACTCCAGGATGACCTCCCCTGTACGTCCTCCAATACAATACTGCGGAGTACATAGGCCAGACTCACTAGCTGATAAACCCAGTCTTGTAACAGCTGCCATTGCACTTCTCGTACTTGTTGATATTCTTCAATATGCTACAAGGCTCGATTCATTTTTTTAGGCTAATGAATAACAGTGGGTGCCAGATCGGGAAATGCACGGTTCAGAGTGGCTGTGGGCTGTGGGCTGTGGCATTGTTTTCCACAGCACGAGGATTATTCAGTGCCCTGGGACGAAACGAATTGTTTTCTTGCTGTGTACGGCAAGTCCCTTCATGGTGCGGCTGAGGATACGATTGGGAGGTTGCCTATGGGCTGGATGTTGATTGGCTGCTTGTGGCTGTCTGCATGCTTTCGATCTTATCGGGCGTTTGCTTGTAGTCGGTCCCATGCGGGTTTTCGGTTGGATATCTAGGGTTGTAATGTTTGTGTTGAATAGATTGTCCAATTTTGAATAATCAGTAGTGTTCTACTCCGCACTAGCTACATTTCTTGTGTATTTTATGTGACTATTTTGGGGGCGGGGGTGGGGAGGGGAAGGATATGGCATGTGATCTGGCGAGAATGCACTTACGACACTTTAACTTTGTTAGAAAAAGAAGGCTCGACAACCGAAATAATATACCTCATAGACGTGTAGTTGAATCTTCAAAGATTATTGTAATAGGTCTTTGCTGGGTCTAGTGAAGTGTAACCGAAAAGCCGAGACAACCAGTGGGAAGTGGGCTCCTTCCGCCGATCTAGTAATGACATTCCCTAGCCAAATGAACGAGATGTTAAGATGAAAGACTACAACTAATGAGAATGTCCAACCTACTTCCACTTATCGCTCAAAAGTTTGCAGAAGGAGGAAATTCATAGTGACTATTCCAACAAGAAATTACCAAAGCCTTGAGCCGACCATCCCTAACCTTTTGAATATATGATCACGAAGCATAACTACATTATCATCTCCACAAACCAAAAGCTTCCAATCAAACCATTGGAACCAATTCTAGCTCTCTTATCATCCATACCAATATACATATCACAGTGGTCTAAAAGACATGCCTGAACCCGCCCAAGCCTTTCTCAGGTGGTAATGGGATTGCCCTGAGACGAGCCTGGAGGAGTATCTGCAGTAGCATTCTCTTGAACGGTAACGAACGTCTGGTCTGCCTGACTTGGTTGGCCATTGGGTCCGCCGTTCGCTTTCTCTGACTGAAAAAACCGCCCTCGGGGTGACATAGGTGAATGTGAGTTGGAAGTTGTTGAAAGTTGTTTAGCTGCACAATTTTAATTAATAAACGTCCTCCGCTCCAGTCAAAATCCCTCCAAGATACTTACGATGGAATTGTAGCAAGTTGACATTCTCATTTCCGCCAGCAAGAGCAGCTTCTTCATCTGGATACAGTAGACCAATTTGCTCATCACCATGATCCTGCCCCGGGTTGGCGGTCTCGTAGCCAAGAAGCTTGAACATTTTGTAGAAACCTGCTGCTACTGCGGCGCCCATGAATGGACCGAGCCAGTAGATCCAGTGATAGCCTGGGAAACTGGCATTGATGACATCAGGGCCGAAAGCTCGTGCGGGATTGACACCAGAGCCTGTATAATAGACGGCTAATCTCAAGTTAAAACCAGACATGTAAATGCTAGGCGATGGGCTTACCAGCTAAATGGGCAATGAACAAACTCAGTCCAATACCAAGTGGTGCCAGGGCTCGGGCTCTGTGCTTTTCGGCTGCGAGCAGCAAAACAACAATCACAAGCTGCATGGTGATGAACATCTCAATGAAAAGGCCTTGGACAATTGATGTATCATTTCCAAGTGATACTCCAACAAGGAGTGGTCCTGGGAAAAGTGCGGAGACTACCCCAGCCGCTGCGATGCCTCCGAGTATTTGGCACGGGAAGACAAGGAGACCTCTGATCCAGGGGACTGCTCCGCTAAGGCAAAGACCAAGGGTAACCTAAGGGATCAGTGAGTATAAGGATTTGATATTCGGCAATTAAGAAGTACCGCAGGATTCAACATTCCCCCATTGATACGGTAGAACGCCCAAACATTGGCAGCAAGTGAACATCCAAAAGCAGAGGCGATATACAGCAAGGCAGTGACATCAGGAACCTGCACTGTATCGTCAGGATTGGCATCTGCTTTCATGGCAGTAACGGCTTGTTGAGTTGGTGCAAAGGCAAAGAATAAAAACATGAAGGTCCCGCAGAACTCTCCCATCATAACAATGAAGTGATTCCGAATCGTGTTTTTTGTGCCAGCCCGCCATCCTACTGCGGGAGCGTTCCCTGCATCAATTCTTCCCGTGGGTGTCATACTGACTGTATTTTCGAGAGCAATAATATTGTTTGTTAACCGGCAAGGCAGAAAACGATACTCAAAGCTTGTGATCCTGCAAACTTCAAAAATGAAGTGAGGGATGGGAGTTTAAGGACAATCTCAGCGCCTCAACCCATGTACTGTCCATCTTCTTCGTGCAGCTATTCCTCGGTTCTAGTTGCAACTTCGAAATCGGAAATGGGCCAGACACAACATGGCGCAGGACTTCGCTGGCACAAAGAATGAACATGGCGACTACATTCCACAGGGGAAATGCACGCAGAACCATGGTTCACTGTTCACGACATTATTTGCTGGTGGTGTGATTTGGAGGACTTGGGTGGGTGCGTACCCGGTATGGAGCCTTCTCGGGCGGCGGGGCGTAGGTGTTTGTCAGTTTGTGTGCAGGTGCATATGCAGTTATTCAAGCCACAGATGGGTGGTACAGATAGATATATTGTTCGAAAAGCGAGAAATACAGGGGTATTGTTACGTAAACTCAGCTATACATGGAGCTAAAGTAATTGTTGCATGCGATAAAGCCTCTTATAGATCTGAGAATAATAGCTCGTGATTGTGAAGCCATGTCTTATTGTGTACTCTCCCCTCCCCGGCTCACTTAATTATTTTTTTTGCCACTTTTTATAGTCATCTTACCACTATTTTATCATGCGAGGAACAAAATCGTAGCAGCTTAACTACAGTTCGACACAATTAATACTCGTTCACAACTATCGAGCGAGAGAGGGTCAAGTGCCGCTGCAATAGCGTGCCGACAGCAATTCCACATCCTCAGTTGTCTAATGGTTTGGAGTTCTGATGGTATGTGGAAGGAATTACCAATAGATTTTAACAAACCACATGTGATTCTTAATCATGAAGTCTTGTGAAGTAAGAAACGGTATTGGTATATATGGTAGTACCTGGGCTAAAAAGTTGCAAAATATGTTGCGAACCAGGGGAAGAGGTAGGAAAATAGGGACTGGTTTATGTTTTACCTCTTTTGAGACAACATCCACACGGCATTGTGGTTTTAGCTTACCACGTAATTGTTGCATCATCTGAAACGCAAGACACTGCAAACTATTCTATTTCAGTGACTTCATTCAGGTAATATCACTTTCGTTATTGCAGTGACTTTCGACAATGGATTTAGTGTTGTGTTGTTCGCTAGAGTAACCTTGCCAAGAGATCATCATACAAAACATCGCAAAAGTCCCCGCGTATCGCAAGACTACTGTGGTGTAGCAGCACAAAATCAGGGAAGACACGATTTACAACTCTAACCGCAGTATTGCTATATGTTTGAGGCCGAGTAGATGATGTAATTTCTGTACGGGGGACGCTCGATGCTGAGATCAAAACGGGGATCGAGACATGGAAGTGACGGGTTTAAAAGAGGTGAAAGTGAGGCGATTTAGATTGTACACGCATAGTGATTTCTGATGATATTCGGGGAAATAGTCTTCGGGAGAAACATGATCGACCGGGACTTGGCAATAACTGACACGATCGGAAAGTTCAACCCGTTAGAATACAGTACTCCCTTGTCACTATCTAGTTCTTGGTGGTAAACCAGTGATGGGGTTGTAGCAACTTCTAAATGACGACAACATGTTGATACATTTCGGAATGAGTTGATCATGTGGTGAATTGTCAATGCCCCACGACTAATCATGTTTTGGCACTAAATTATCAAGACTCGGAATTAAAAGCTTGTGATACTATTGAAGAGGCAAAAATCAATGAAACTTCCAGGCTCTACAAGAGTGTTAGCCAGAGAAGTGATCACGGAACAAGCAGAATCTCGCGTCGGGCATCAACGAGTGAAATTGTTCCCGAGACGGAACAAATGATATGAAGATCCAGGTCAAGGATCTATTCAGAATCGTAATAAGTGACTGTAAAGAGCTAAGGAGTTTTGACTTCGTCACTTGGAAGTACCACCTAGTTAGCGGATTCAAAATTGTCTGAGGAAGCAAAACTTGTGTGTAAATTTTGGTATTCTGACTCTCTGGTCATTGTTGAGGTGTATAACGCTACACAGAGTTTTTGGCGCTCCGTTTGCTTTCGGAGTTCGGAGGTTTTGATCTTCGTTGTGAACTAATATTAACTATGAGGTTGACAGCTTAGTGGGCCCACATAATTCATCTTCGTCAAAGAATTATCCCCACAATAACTATTTTAGCGACGTCGCTTAAGCTTTCTAGGGGAAGAGCTCCGCCTCTACCTCCGTGACCAGCGGTGTTCTTTGACTTTTCAGTCAAGTGTGAGATATTCACTAAAACCCATTCAAATTTTTGAGGCTGGTCGATCCCTAGATTTAAATAAATTGTTATGGGGGGAATTATATCTACAATAGCGTCAACTCATGGTTTGATTTTAACAGGCTTCCCGAGATGTTGTTTTCCTCCAGCTGTTTCCAATAACCACCAACCTAACCTGGGGTGATGCACGAGGTGAGGGGCAAAGGTTTTATATTTGCTAAGTCTACGAGTGGAACCCACATATAGTAGATGTCGCTGACTAACTAGTGTGTGAGTTCTAGGTAGAATCCAAGGAAGGCTGTTCCTGGACAATATTGCAAAAAGTAAGCAATTTCTGCCTTCACAGCTGAACCATCTAGGCTCATCAGCTTTTTGTAAAAAGCACCGTGGGACCACTAGCATACGCTGACTAGCTCCTAGGTATTGATAGGTCTGTTGATGTCTAAGGTGTTGTCGGGTCTGAGGTGTTCACTTGGAGGTGAACTCGTCATTTATATCAGAGAAATAAGTTTATATATGCAGCTGATAAAATTGGCTGAGCATGAAGCCCCTATCTAACGAGAGGCGTTGGCCTTGTATAGAGCCTTTAACCCCCGCGCTAGTCGTATTCGCCTGTGAGCAACACTCGCAAGTGTTGCTAGCATATGAGCATCAATATCAAAACCACGTGACTGTCGGCTTCTTTGAATCCTATTCAATTGCAGGAGCCCAACTGTTCCCGGGGCGTTAGCTTGTAGGAGCTGAATTATTCCCGGGTTCTAGACAAGTTGTAAAGAAACGGGACTGTAAGCGTACTGATGAGACATGACAACTAACAATCTTGAGGTCTTGACACGTGATAATAAATTCGTGTCACCTCCATTCTCTCTCCATCTTGAAATACCCTCGATATTTCTACAACCATTACATCCCAGCCATGGTTATCTTTAATCAGACGGTAGTGTATCTCCTTGTCTAGGGGCTGGGTCTTTGCACCTTGAGCCAATGGTTACCGTCGAACACATGGAACTGTGCACCATTACTGTTGCACGATAACCTAGCGCACAACTCCTTCTTATTAGAAACTTGTTACAAAACCTGATCACTAAAACTAATTTATACTTCGAAGCAAATTGAAAGGCAAGTATTAGACTTATTTTCAGATTTTATAAGCCGGTCCCTCAGTTGACCATGGCTGTTAAACTCTCCCTTCGTAAACAAAAACCGAAAGTTATTGGCTGCCAGCCCACGACGAGACAGGCTGTTATTAATTGGTGGATACAGAATAGCGCCGTTTCGTCTTCGCAATTGAAGAACTTTAAACTGGCCTATGGCGAATATCATCTCTTGGCTTTCACAACAACCATGCCTTTCTCTCCTTTACCACCCTCCTTAGATCTTCACCACCCCAAATTCCGCTTCAAACCTAAATCCTTTAAGTTCTATCAATATTATCCAACCTTTCCTCTAAAGACCCTTTTACTCTCTATACGATAACCTCATTGTGGTGAGGCACGAAGTAAGGAACAGAAGCTATGCATTTGCTAGGTCTACGAGTGGAACCCACATAAGGTAGGTGTTGCTGACTAACTAGTGTGTGGATTCTAGGTGGAATCCAGGGAAGGCTGTTCCTGGACACTCATACTATTCACTGTAGCAGATTTCTTCCTCATACGGCTTTACCTTTATTTTATTAAATTCTACTGCACCGTCCTCTACAAATGACTTCGAAATCTCAATGAGAGCTTTAGCCGCTTCGTTTTCGCTCCTGAATGCTACTAGCACAAGTTTGGACTCTGACTCTGCTGGATCTATGGATATTTCGAATAGCCGTCGATTGGCAATCATCGTCAGTGCCATCCTCGGCTGTTCATTGCTCCTTTACTTAAATGCGGGGTGGTTTTGTTATTATCAGCGGGCGAGGAGGGAAATGACGAATATGGCACAGCATAATGGAATCGTGGAGTCAACAAATGGTTATGGGTAACATCGAAGACCAAAGAGATACCTCAACAAGTCATTAGAAGTGATACAGGGGACAGATGAATTGAAACTACCCTATAATATTTAGTAAAAAAATATAAAAGGATTGTATAAAAATAGGATATAAATTATACTATATTCTAATTGACTATACCATTGTAAGATATTCTCATAAATAAATGATTATATACTACCTTGTCCTCGAATGAACATTATTGCTGTCAGGTATTCTAATACAGGATTAAATGATACCTATTGTACATAATAAATATAACTAAATCTTCTGATATTTAAGCAATAAGCCATTAAAGTAATTAAAAAAAAATTATAAGGTATCTATTACTAGAAGTCAACTAGAAATAAGTAGCCGCACTAGTTTTAGGTATCTGGTACATCAAGCCGTGGCTGCACGCCATCCCATTTCCCCACCATACGGGTATCACCAATTTCCCCAGTTTCCCCAGCCAAACATTTTCCAAGCTACTTTTACAAGTAAGCACAGCAGAGCTTTGTAAATTTCGCATCCCTAGATGGGAACTCGAAGCCTCGTCTACTTTCTTAGCATTTTATGTAAAATGCGCGTGAAAAATAGGTAGATATTATATGTTCGTGCGAAGAGGTCCACAGCGCCTGCTGAAACAGGTGTCTCGTATGAGGCGGGGTTGGGCAGTTGAGAAGATGTCTCACACAATCGTATCGTATCTGGAACATTGTCTCGAAAGCATCATATCTTGGCAAAATCAACCTAGGTGGGGATAAAGTGCTTCGAATCATCTCTTTGCTCAGTCGCAGATTCGGGGAACGCAGCAATAGCAGCTATAATGGCTCCAGCCATGAAGATGATCGCAATCATAGCCCAGATAACACCCCAACAGGCTGAAGAACCTCCGTATCGTTTTGCAAAGACGCTTGCGTCGGATTCGTTGACTTTGCGGAGGATGAGATCATCGCACTGTAGGTAGACCTTTTAGCAGAAGGAGGCGGTGAAGGGGGCGAGTATGCTTACGATATCCCAAACACTGTAGAGCGCGGACATTACTCCAATGAAGAGGACAACAAATCTCAGCGCCTCAGCATGTGCAATGAACCAGCATCCAACCAATAATCCCACCGCAGCTAAAACAGTGCAGACTGTAAGCCAATCTCTCTTTCCCCACCACAGCGTGAGCAAGAAGCAGACACCCAAGACTAAGCTTGCAACTTTACTTGCGACAATGTTGAAGCCGCAGAAGATCAAGAGAGCGCCAATGATTGAAGACCCAAGATATCCAGCTGGAAGTGTAAGTGCTGTTATACCTCCAGACATGTGTGTTACACCTCCTTCTCGCGGGTCCAGAGATATGGACTTCACTCTTCCTCCTGTACAACATGCTGTTATGGCGTGTCCGAATTCGTGGAATGCGATCACCAGCATCTATAGGAAAATTAGTTAATAACCCCTTCTCATCTGCAACGTTCTTCAGCATACCTTGAAAGGCCATAGCACCCATTTGATATACGGAATATTCCAAAGAGCTGCAATAACCACCACATAAACTGCGATAATCCCAAGAGTGACGCTCTGCGCTTTATTAACCGTTAACCCTCTCTTCACTATATGTCTCGCAGACAATGCAGCAACCTGTGGTCCTACTGCCACTACTGCTCTTCGTGCATGTTGTAAAATTTGTCCTGTTACCGGTGCCATGGTAGTTATTGAATTCGAATGCAGTTCTGCAAGAATGCTTGAAGAAAAGTTGGGACGACAGTTGGATATATCCTTCCCCACCTGACGCGTATGTTTCACATTCTGATGACTGCGCCTCGACTGATGATGATGAGTGGCTGGGCGCTTCTATTTTAATCCTTGAGCCTCAGCGGGTTCACGAAGATCCTGTCATCAAAATTTCGTGTAACCTTTTTGTAAACTTGCAGGGTCGCAAGGTAGGGCAAGCGCCGGCATTTCTTTGTATTTCGTTTACTCCAAAGCAGCAAATGTTATCAAGATCGATATACAGGCGCGCTTGCCCCTTTTCAGTCTCGAGCTAACGCAAGACTGGTCCTATGGTCCTATGAGCCACACGTGATATGTCAGATTCCAGGTACCGAAAGTGTACGTGGATCTCCGACAATATTGCCAAGCTCTGCACTCTGTAATGCAAATTAAAATATTTCTTCAAGATATGAAGCCTCAAAGTTTCTTCGAGTTCAAGTGAGCCTGGTTCACGTGATGACTTCTTAGTTGTAGACCGAGGCTTAATCTCGGAACAAAGGTTCCGAAAACTTTCTGAATTTCAACAAGTTTACACCACAAGGAGCTTACAAAATGTCTCTTATATAATTGTCTTAAGTAGCCCGAGGAGGGGCTCTTTCTGGTGGAAGTGCCAACCATGAATGAGCAAATGACCCCACATTCACCCCACCTGCCCCTTCAAGTACGGTGAGAGAACTTCGGCATTAAATCCGTCTAAACGCCTCCCTAGGTAGAACTCATGACGTCCGAGCAGTTTCAACCCACATAGCTTAAAAGTAAATATTTCCCCAGCCAGGATGGAATAACTTCTCTCCTTAGATTCTATATTTCAACCTCCTAAACTCAACGTAGGCTCTGTTCCCCTCAATTGGATAATTCGGACTCACACTACCCAACTCCAACTTTCATAATGGCTCCCAAGCAAGGATATCCACAGACCGGCAAGCGTTTTGAGCCCAAGGACATGCTCTTTCGTTTTCTTGGCGATACCGGTCTTAAGGTTTCAGTCCTTGGTCTTGGAGGATGGCTTACATATGGTTCCGACCAAGGAGTCAAGGAGGTTGAACAAACAGCAGCATGTATGCAAGAAGCGTGGAACCATGGCATCAATTTCTTTGATACAGCTGAAATTTATGCTGAGGGGCAATCCGAGATAATTATGGGCAAAGCTTTGAAGAAATGTGGCTTCGAGCGTGATGATTATGTTATTACGACGAAGTTGATGTTTGGTGATGGTGAGTGTGGGGCTTTGGAAAATTGTTTGGAAATGTTGTGTTGACTGAGTATAGGAAATGGATACCCAAATAACCACGGTTTATCACGAAAACACATCATTGAGGGCATGAAGCGTTCATTAAAGCGCCTCGAGCTTGACTCTGTTGATGTAGTATATGCTCATCGTGCCGATTTTTGGTGCACACCAATGGAGGAGACTGTCCGAGCTTTCAACACACTCATTGAGCGCGGCCATACTCACTACTGGGGAACATCAGAATGGAGTGCTTTTGAAATCGAACATGCTCAACATGTTGCCACACGCCTCGGTCTTCAAGGTCCAGTTGTTGAGCAACCTCAGTACAATATGTTTATTCGAGAAAGATTTGAGAACGAATACGCACCCTTGTATAAGCTTTACAACTATGGAACAACTATTTGGTCACCTCTATACCAAGGCCTCTTGACCGGAAAATACAATAATGGTATTCCTGCTGACTCACGATACGCTACTGTCTCCAAAGATGGTGCCTCGAAATTCGACACTCCGGAGACAAAAGCACAAATTGAGAAAGTCAAGTCCTTGACCAAGATCGCAGAAAAGCTCGGCGGATCAGTAGCATCTCTTGCCTTGGCCTGGGTTATCAAGAACCCTCACGTCAGTTGTGCAATTTTGGGAGCAACAAAGGCCGAGCAGATTACGGAGAATGTTAAGTGTTTGGAGCTATTGCCGAAGATGAGTGATGAGGTTATGAAGGAGATCGAGGAGGTGCTTGGGAATAAGCCTGCAGATAATGGGCCAACATTTGGAAGAGGAGTTATGAGTTTGAACAAGGCTCTGGCTAACTTGTAAGGTACCATCGCAACCTTGATTGCTGCCATTTAGAAATATATTCTAGTCACCCACTCAGATCTCTGATTAATTCTCGGGAAACTCTACGTTTATTCCGACTCAGACATAATATTAACCTGAATAGAACGATTTTAAACCACATAAATCATTATTTAATAAGAGTAATATACCCTAATTAGGATTGGGAATAAGATTAAAGTTATATAAATGTTCTTTCAGGCCTTCAGATGAGGGGGGGGGAGGGGGTGTGGTACATATATGTTTAGATTTAATATCTCCTTGTGTAAAAGCAGAGATCATAGGCGCGCGGGTTACGACAGACCTTCGCTGGGGATACATCAGCGACCTGTTTAGAGTATATTCGAGTACACACATGCCCCCTCAACGTGCAAACACGGCTCCATCAAATACACCAGTCTCTTATCAGCTCTCCAATAGTACTGTAATTGGAGGTTCATGGCTAGCGTCTTGTACAGGCTGATAGTTCCACTTTGCTAGCCAACGTAATTTATTATTTAATTATTTTCTTATAATATAGAGAAGAGTTGGATATATGAGTCTAGGATCAAGTCAGTGGCTCCGAAGGCTCAGCCGATCAGGGAATACAGGTCAGCTCCTGACATCTGGCCCAGGAGACTTACGACTCATATATATAGCACACTTCTCACCGTAGATAGACCCAAAATATCTAACGAGGAGAATATATACAGCTTTGACGTATCTAGCGTTCTTATGGGAGCTATTGCAACTGCTAAGGTAGTTACTAGCTCAGAGCCAAGGAACTTTATAAAGACTATATAGCCAGGGGATCGCCAGTAGGTGTCTATTATACAAGTACTAGCCCATACGGCCGGGCAATTCTTCTATTTATTATCTTGAGGGAAGCAAACCACCTCTCAGCTTGGTACGAGGACTTTAGCCTTCCACAGGATTAGGTAATTATATTAAGTGAAAACAGCTAAACAACGAACGAAATTGGGCACGAGTGGATTCAGCGTTTACAAGCACACATAGAGCCATACGGGGGGGACATACCATCTTTTAATCTGGACGGCCGCAAGCCGCATATCTCGACGTAATTCCAACAATATTGCCAGGGCAATAAAATTGTAATGATTTATATGCCGCCGCATTCGTCGCATATTCTTCAGCCCCTGATGCTGGGTGTTTTTCTTCGCTGAAAGCGTCATACGGCAAGTAGATTGAGAATTTAGTTCGCATATAAATCAATTACATCACTAAGCTCGAGTCCCTCCCTGCATTTCAAGCTGAATTTACAGAGTATGATATCGAGAGTGGATTCCGAGCGACTGGACTGTACCGTACGATCCTGGCGACGTCCTTTCTCACCTAGATCTCCGGTTAAAGAGGCCAACTTCACCTATTAAAAAGCTAAATTGGACTTCTAAGACGCCAAAGAATGCAATAGAGCTTAAATTCTAGACAATATATCCTAAAAACTGTATCGTATGACACTATGATAGTTCTCCAATATCAATCAATGAGGCATTTGACTAACTTGTCAAGGGAGCCCAAATCATGGTAACACTCGGCTATGCTTCTTAAGGCCGAAGCCAGGGCCTTATAAGAGGCAAGTCGGCCTAAAAGAGAAGGGGGAAAAAAGCAAGTCTCGTATTTACCAAGGTGGTAGCCTTACGGTTAAAGATGGCGAGGAACTTGAGCAAAATACTTAAACTGAGCAAGAAGAGAGTAGTGATACTGTGCAGTATTAGCGCTCGGAAGGCGATGACGTTATAGTTTATGTAATCGGATTGAGCATAATGCTCGTACGTGTAAGGAACTTTAGGGTTTAATTTTGGTGGAGTGGTAGGAGTATTTATTAATAGCGTTGTTATAATATAGTAGGAGTTATTATGTTTAGTATTTTGGTGACCCAATCATTTGCAAAATACGCTAATCGAAAATTATATATGTGCAATTATCCCATCTGTCCACTTTTCAATGCTTTAGAATGGAAATACCACTTGATCAATACACCAAGGATCAGTCCTAAAATGGAGCAGGCCACGGACACAGCAATGGCGATAACGGCGCCTTTTGATAAT
This sequence comes from Tricladium varicosporioides, assembly GCA_021365295.1. Lineage (NCBI taxonomy): Eukaryota > Fungi > Ascomycota > Leotiomycetes > Helotiales > Tricladiaceae > Tricladium > Tricladium varicosporioides. The sequence goes on from JAJTIW010000002.1 coordinate 2,470,561, forward strand.
CCTCCACTTGAAACAGTGGCTAAGCAGGACAAACTATTAGAACAGCCATCCAAGCAATTATACAGGTCACTTACCGGGTGTTGAGACATTTGAACTCGAACTCGAACTCGAACTCGAACTCGAACTTGTTGTGGTCGTTATTTCTGGTGATGACCTGGAAGTAGTCCTCGTGGGAGGACTTGTCGTTGTTACTGTCGCTGTGGTAGGAATCACTGCACTAGTTGTCACACCATTAGAATTGACACAAGCCGGAATTCCATTCGAGTTATAGCCGCATGTTTGCCCAGTAACGCAGTATCCCACGACCGTCACATAGTCGCAACATATTGTATTGTCCGGAATACATTTGGCCAGACCCGTCAAACCGCAGCACTTGAATCCGGCGAGGCAGTCATATGTTCGACCATATGCTAGTAATTTTGTCAGTTATATCCTATGATCCAGTACCTCTTCGGAGCCCAGTGGTGGAACGTACCGTCCGAGAAACAATAAGAGGCACGTTCTTCCAGTACTGCACTCGTCTGCTCTAGTGCTCTTCCAACCAGACCAGCTTGGGTTGCTGTTAAAGTGTGGCTGAGAACGACCAGTAGAGGAAGTCTCAAGAATATCATTTTCAATTTTCTTTAATGGCCACTGTTATAGATAATAGATGGTGCTATAACTCCCGTTAAGTAATGAAGAAGGAAGGAAGGAAGAAGGTGAACAAAGTTTCGACTCAGGTGTGGAAGATCTTTACCCTTCTTCCCCAACTCAGCCTCAAATATTATCAGGCTAGTAAATCTAAACGGGTGGTTTAGCGAATCGGGACTGGTTAGGATGCATCATTGTTGTTTTGTCACCTGTGGCTTGAGACAGGCAATATGTCTTGCTTCCAGCTCGCGATGTGTGCGGGGAGGCAGAAGTGCGCACATTGCCTCGATACATCATCAGGAATCTCACAGCTTAATAATTTATCAATACGCAAACTATGAGAATGAAATTAAAGATTGGGTGTAAGAGTTTGTGTACCTCCATTCTCTCGATAGGCTGTATTGGACTATTAGAGTAGAAGTGTGTCGAATAAGTGATGATTTCAAGCACAGCCTTAGCTAGTCTAGCCCCCACAACCACCATTTTATAATATAAATAGCAAAACACACATACAGTTTCTGAATCAATCAACATATTTTCCAATCATATTCACCTGTGCATTTGGTAAGCAAATCAGCCTTATAAATTCTCTCTGATTCAACAGAGTGTTATACGAGGTCTTGTGAAAAGAAGGCTGCAAAAGAAAGCATATGGCGTTGTTGATTGCGCCTCAGGAGTCAGGACTTTCTCAAGGAACAAGATTGAACGCAAGGCTTGCAGTTGTCACGAGCGCCCCATAGGTTGCCACGTGATCCTAGGAGCCACGCTCCTAGTGTTGAAGTGACATCTAGCGGCCTAAGGCATATGACGGTGCCAGCCCGTGTGTTTCAGGCACATTCACTAGTTGCCCTCCATATGTGCATATGTGACCTGAAGATTCTCGTAGTTCATCCTGTACATCACACAGTAACATTCAGACAATTGACAATATGCTTGATTTGCCCTAATTTTAGTCCTGCTACGAGTCCTCAAGACCTCGTTGTGTTGATGACATGCCTCGTCCGATTAATCGAAGTCGTTAGTTCCAATACCTGGGAGCTACGAGACTCTCAAGAATTCTAGGTACTCTGAGGGCACAACCCTTGGACTGTCTCTGGCTCTCGGGGCTTTCCAGAAAGATATATTAAGTAATCAGATAGCTAGGGAACTACTAGAATTAGTGACCAAGGATATATAATACACTTGCTTATGTAATATTTAAGTACCTATAAATACTCTTATAAATATTATACAAGATAAGCAAGAATAAACAAGTTAATTATATTATTATGTATGATTGCCCTTCCCTTTGCTCCCCTCATAAGCTTTTAGTTGACCTTCCCAAATCGTTTCGAGATTCCAATTTGGATTTATTTTCTCAACGCTCTTTTCTTAATAACAAGCGAGTGGTATTAATTCTTTACCTTAACTACAGCATTTTACTCCTAATCTTCTTTGGCTACGTCACCTCGCTCCTTACAATCTTATTGATTGGAGTAAGTGATATGAAACTAATGAAGTATCTATTGTCAAGAATATTAACTCATACCTGTTTACTATAGATTCCTCCTATTTTAACCTACATTGTTCCCGGACAATAAATTTCCTCGCCTAACCCTCTAGCTCCACAAATCATTCCATCGCCGGCTCCACTTTGCGAAGTGCAGCCGCCCACTGTACACCTATGATTGAAGCCTGCAATCTTACAGCTCGAGCCGTTACAGGTACCGCAGATACCCCATCCATTGGGGCACGACCAACGTGTGTCGAGGGAGGTGGGAGTGTTTTCTGGTGGAGGTCTATCGATTGCTTCAACGTCGAGAGGATTGGCTATGGTAAGGCTGATGGTGAATGCCAGAGTGGCGATGATAGCTGTGGGCTGCATTATTCGCATTTCGGTTTGGTTTTTGAGTTTCTTCGTGTTGGTCTTTTGATTATTGTGCCTCTGTGTTATGTTTGAGTTTTATTAAATGTTGTTCCTGACAAAGTGAGTTGAGGAAAATGGGAGGTGAATGTTCTTGTATTCAAATCTTGCCTTTGTTTCTGTTTTTTTTTTGTTTTAACCATGGAATTTCAGGGTTTCACAATAACATTAATCTTATGATACACTCTCTTTGTTCAATGGGATCATTGTGTGAAGAATATAAGGTATGGCTCTGTATAACAAAATTCCTTTGTTTTAATATCAGTCAGAGCACATGTACAAAAGCGGCCACAGTAAACCACCCGGTGCTCATATTATTTAATGGATTCAAAGGGAGCCTAAAGGGAGTTTTCTTCAGGTCAGACACGGTAGTTCGTGCACAAAAGTTCATGCATTTTGGCTTATTTCTAACAATACCTTCACATATCTAATAAGATATCCAGCAGCTATTGCTACAAGTGTAACATAGCGATAAGAAAGCATCTTTAGCCTCGAGTAAATATAGAATAAGTGATTCTTGATGAATGCTAGGCTGATCTTGACATTATACAGTTTAATCTTTTGCCCGCCAGGTGGGACCGAAGAAACATTTCTTTGTCAAGCAAATTTAGAACGTTAATAGAATTCATGAAAGCGTTTTGTAATACTCCGTGACATGAAATTGTGAAATTCTAGAAAGCAGTGTGTTGTAATAGAAATCCCAAGGAGAACGACAGCACTATCATCTGCAAATCCCCAGAATTACCCCCTTTAATCTTTTCCTGATCTCTTTACTTGTCAAGAGCCTTGGAAATTTATGAGAAGGTCAAACTGTGATGGATTAGTGGAGTAAAAGATGGGCGCATTAGCATTGACCTGAACGTCACCAAAAGTGATGATTAGCTTTCAAGTAAGATAGAACCATATATACTGAGACACTTAAATTAGACCTCAATACTATTATATTTAATGAGCCGTAGTCTGAGTTTGGTTTCGCCAAATGTTGCTTCCAACTGTTGAAGTGTTGGTTGACGTTTGAAATTGCGCTTTCAACTTTGCTCGACTCAATTAGGAATAGAGACGTCTCTACAAAAGAACAGATACAAGGTCAATCTATGATACAAGACAAAAATCACAAACTGCTCGTATAAGACCTGTTAAAGCGTGTAGGATAGAAAAGCCAACGCGATACTAAAACTTAAAGAGAAACAACAACTTTCTTCGCCGAAACACCTTTTCTCTGAATATCACACGCCTCCTGGATCTTTTCAAGCCCCCTCCCAATAATCATAGCCTCAGGTGCCGCAACAAAGGTTCCCTTCTCCAACGCCTCTGGAAGAAAATCCGCAAAAACAGCTTTCCCAACACCATTATGAGCCGTGGAGCTCGAAAACACAAATCCCGACTTGACACCTTTAAGTATCCCCTTAGCCTTGTACGTCGCAATCCATGAAACAAATGAATAAGCAGTCCTCAACATGATAAAACTCTCTGGCTCTTTTTCAGGCGATGGGTACGAGACTAGAGAGACGAATTTATTTCCTGGGACTTTGCTAAGGACTTCCATGCATACTTCTGGGCCATTACGACCAATTGCTACTGCTCCCGCTGCTGATTTACCTTCGAAAGCTTTGATGATTTCAGCAGTGGGGTTGCCATGGTAGTCGAATGCTTTTGCTGCGCCAAGTGATTTGACTAGGGAGAAGTTAGCGGGAGAGCAGGTTGTTATTACTTCGTAACCGGCGGCGGTAGCAAGTTGGATTGCGTTACAGCCTACGCTCGTCGAGCCGCCCCAGATGAGTACGGCTTTGCCTGTTAATTGGGTGTTTTGAGATGGAAGTTGGAGGTTGAGTTGATCCTTTTCAAAGAGAGCTGCTGCCGCCGTAGCGAGGCCGAGCGGAATGACTGCGGCACTTTCGTATGAGATACTGCTGGGTATCTTTGATGAAAGGTCCGGTCGGAGGACAACAAATTCCTGGAATGCCCCTTCTGAAGAGTCGTTGATCTTCTCGTCTGATCCGACAGCAAATCCGAGGACCCTGTCGCCAATTCGAAATGAAGAAGTATTCTTTCCCACTTCGACAACTTCACCAGAGACATCGAAACCAAGGACGAAAGGATATTTCAACCATTTATACATGATATCCCCTTTTTGAGGGATGATCCAGTCAACAGGGTTGATTGCAACAGCATGGGCTCTGATGAGAATTTTGTCATCTGGTGGTGATGCATATGGTGCATCCTTGACAACTAGTTTGGCAGCTTGCTTGGCTGGAAGATATGCTGCTCTATTGGTAGGCATGATGAGTCTGATAATTGGAGATAGCAGGGTGAAGTATTTAATCTGAAAAGTTGAGGGAGAGAACCCAGATATAATCTGAAAGACGATTTAATGGTTCTTGTATTACTCGATTTTGATGAGTAGTAGTCGCTGAAGGAAATTTGTAATGTAGACAAGAGACGGTTAGAAGGGCAACTTTATACCTTGGAAGTAAAATGGACTAGCGGCAATGAGAGTTCAAATCAGAGACGATTGAACTGAATCTCATTTCATCCTATGAGTTCGGAGGATAGTTGACTTTGTAACGGATGAATTTCGCAGCTATCATCCGCGGCAGAACTTCGGCACGGAGGGTCATTCATGAGCAACATGTCACAGCTTGAGGTCTATAGAGCTTCTCGGCCACAGACACATGTTCGACAACCATTTGGTCAACCGGTTGTACTCACAATACTGATTGGCAAATTTGTTTCAAGTTCCAAGTTTCTGGTTTGGAAATGATACGGGCTCTATGTGCGCAATACATCCATCCATCATAGGTGCAGCGCTGAAGCGCTAGAGAGCCCCTGAGCGGCAAGTTGAAGGTGTCGTACAATACGAAGAGCACGAGCTGGCCAAATATACTGTGGATTCTCACAGCTCCGCACAAACAGCTGCTGTTAAGGATGATGGTGATTGGGGATGGTCTAGTTGGTGGTTTGAACATACCGCCGCGGAGGGTCGCACTCGCTTGCGTTGAAGTTTAGTGATCTTGGCATCTCAGGCACAGTATATACGTTGCTCAGGGCTGACCTCTCCTTTCTTCTTGAATCATGACTTCAAACTTCGAATATCAGCATTATATGCTTCAATATACTCTAGTCGATCATAAATATTGACAGAGGATATTCAGAGATAAGTATTGTACGAAATCCGCCACATTTCACGTGAATGCGACGAAGCTCGGATGTTTCAGAGTACGGGAGAACGGTCAAGGAGTATTCCTTCAAGTCGAAGAAGAGACAAGCCACAGCTTTCTTGCACTCTGTGTAGAAGACGAAAGTGAGTTCGGAGGTTATTCCCATGGCTACCGTTAATCATTTATAATACACAGATTGAGATGTGATCGAGAGCAGCCTTGTGGAAACTGTGTGACCCGTGGTCAATCCAGCACTTGCACATTCATTGCTTCATCAGTCTCGAAGAATTCTGATAGTGGTCAAATACCCATCCAGAATGGGGCGAGCCAGTATGATCATGAAACGCCCCGACCACGAGCTTTAAATTTAACAGCAACCATCACTGCCGGGAAGCTACCGCAACGTGTTCATTCATCAACACCTACTTCGGATGCTGCGGTTTTGACTCACCAGCCAGACGTCGCAATATCTGAAAAGACATTAGTACCTCTCTTTCGAGATGCAGAGGATCGACTCATTCTCACCGATCACGAAACAACATTCGTCCCTGGGAATGACTGGAGAAAAATGCTAGAGGATGTAAGAGACTTTGTCTATTTCTTGATTCTTGGTTCTGAGGGCCTCTCTATGAACCCAAGTAACATATTAGTCTCAGATTGCGATACCCGAAGCAACAGACTCTCATGAGTCGCTTAAGCCTTGTACGCCTGTTAGTACATCTTTGGATTTCGAAGAGCCAGACATGTTCTTCGGGCACTATAAACGAATGACCCCTCCGGAAATCCTGGCTGCAATGCCCGCAAGGCCAATTACTGACCGTCTTGTGGCCGCCTACTTCATGGAAAAGGATATATCATCTGGTATATCACATCTTGGTTGTGACAGAAGATAACACTAAAAGTCATATAGTTGTCGTTCACAATTCCTCTTTTCTCAAAAAGGTAATTACTCATCGAATTGCAGTATCACTACTCCTAATCTAATTTCAGCCAGTACGAACAATTCTGGGCACATCCAAGGGACTCCCCAATTGTGTGGGTTGGTCTTCTGTTCTCAATTATGTGTCTGATGACATGCTTTCAGGAGCGTGCAGTGATCCCTTTCTCGGAAAGAAAGTACCAGATTGCAGCATACAGAGAGAAATCAATCCAGTGTCTCGTCCTTGGAAATTATGCCAAAGGTCCTAAGTATACCATTGAGACCCTTCTCATACATCATCGAATCAACAACCTCCGAAATGTCAACAGCACTGAGACTTCTCTTTTTCTTGGCTTTATTATACGCCTTGCACACCATTTTGGCTATCATAAGGACCCCAGTCAATTTTCTAACCTGTCAATATTTGAGGGTGAACTTCGACGAAGGGTGTGGTTCTTGATAATTCTGTTTGAATCGCTTACGGCTGTAAGGTCGGGTCTTCCCAGAACGATATACCCATTTTATTCTGATGTTGCGGAGCCACAAAGCATATTTGACGAAGATATTTACGAACACATGACGACCCTGCCTCCCGCAAAATCAGGTGGTACTCTTCCAATGATTACATACATGATAGCAAAGGTTAAAATTTTAGATGTTGGCGTTGCGATAGTGGCTCTCGGAGCTAGAAGAAATGATGTGGCAATTGACGAGATTAAAAGCCTTGACACATTACTCGACGGCACCTATACTTCGATACCACAAGAACTCCAGCCTAAGTCGATGGCGGCATCACTCATGGATGCTCCCGACCTCATCATAAATCGTATCGACCTGGCGCTTCTTTACCAACAGTCCAAATGTGTTTTGCACCAGCGATATGTGGATTACCCCGAAAACACCTGCCTCAGGTCAAACTCTGGCAGTATCTGTATTAAGTCTGCTACGGAAATTTTAAGCTACCGGTCGATTTTGTACCAGGAATCGCAATCAGGTGGAAGATTTCACCAGCATGGCTGGAATGTTTCCTACCTTGACAATGATTGCTTTTCGCTTGCGACAACTATACTTTGCCGTGAAGTGATAGCACAAGTTCGAAACCCGAAAGTTTCCCCAGTAGGACTCCAAGAAGGAACGCAGCTTAGGGATGCATTAAAGCGAACAATTGAAATACTTGAAAGCGTCCCAAACCCTTCACGGGACGATCAAAAGCTTGCTGGAGTGATTAGAATGGTGGTGGAGAAGGCACGAATATTTGACACAGCAAGCAAAGATCTGGATTCATCCATGAATGAATCTGATGACATATCTGCCCCCCACTCACCAAGTAAGTCTAGCAACACAACTTCGCAGGCTGATCTTACTCATTCAAAGTTTGATCTGGTCTATCCCGGTTCTTGGATGTGGCACTGACATTTTCGAGTCAATTTATGGACAGGTGGGCTTCCACATATGGAACACATCGTAGGAAAGAGGAAATCCATGCAACCAACAACTATGCATTGGCTATTGAGGCAGACTGGCGCTGGTGAGGTCGACTATTCGGATATCGATCATTGATCGCGATTTCACTGCGGGACCTTGAGCGTTCGGGTCAAGTATGCATGACTGAGTGACAGCTTACTCAAAGAATTTCTGAAGAAAGTCGTCAATTCATAGTTTTAGGAGAGAATTATTAGGGATGTCGGCTTTTAAGCATTTTGGTCATTCCATGACAACCACAAATTTTCCACCACCTCGTTGGCCAGCCTTAGAGTATGCCTCGACGGCATCCGCCAGCTTAACCTGCGTCCATTTTGCACTATCAGTAACTCTCAGAACCCCCTTGTCAAACTCGTCGCTCATGGTCTTCAACTCTGCAGCGAATTCCCCAACAGTGTAAAGCAAGGTATTGCATCCAACCAGTACCTTTTCTTTTCGGTAGAAACCTAACATATCGAATGTCAACTCCGTACTTCCACTTTTAGGTGCCGCAATGAATCCCAAGCGGCCACCCCTTGCCAGCTTTTCAACTGCTGCCCGTGTCATAGCTGGCTGACCAACGGTATCAATCACAACATCAACACCCTTTCCGTTAGTCAATGCGTCCACGGTGTTAAACTCTGGATCTTTCGATGTGTTGACATCTGCGTTTTCCTGTCTTGACCCCTCCAAGACTCGACAGCCCAATCCCTTCGCCAATTGCACAACAGCTGAACCAACAGCACCATTTGCTCCTAAGACCAGAACAGTCTCTCCATTTTTCGGTGCTGCCTTCTTTAACACCATCTGCGCTGTCGTGAATGGAACGCCAACTGTTGCCGCTTCTACAAAACTCAACTTCTTTGGCTTCGGCGCAACAGCCTCCTCTGGAACAAGAATATACTCAGCTTGAGCACCATCCTCAGTGAAAGCCAGCGTATTTCCACTTGTTCCATAAACTTCTTGTCCAATGAGATGGTCTGGTCCATCGGCAACGATGCCCGAGAAATCTCGACCAGGGATGCGGGGGAATGTGGTGTAAGGAAATTTGCCTTGGGCATTCATAATATCACTAGGTTGAATGGCTGAGGCGTAGACTTTTATGATTAGGTGGTTGGGTTTGAGGGTTGGTTTGGGGGCATCGCCGAATGTCAAGGATGATTCCCCATCAATCTTCGTGATTTTGAGCGCCTTCATCGACATAATTGCGTTGTTTAGTGTTGGAAATGCGATTGTGGTTTGAAAGTGTTGGTGATATGAACCGAATTCCTAACTTAGGCCGGCTTGGAATATGTGATGGTTGACCCTCGAGGTGGGATAATGCGGAGGCTGGAGGGGAAGAAGAAGCTTTATATTCCACGACTAAGTGACTTATTCAATTTCTGTTCCTCAAAGGTCACTCAAGGAGGTTATTCCTTCCTTTTAATGCTCGGTTAAAACAGCACTCACTACAGGCGCAACCTGCTTACTCATCCCTGAAACCCAGCTAGTAGCTTTATAATCAATTTTAATTGGTCCGTACATTTTCCGTTCCAGATGGAAATCTTCGGATCGGGTTCTTTCTGCTGACATCACAATCCATCCAAATCATTAACATCAACTATAATGCTACAAAAGCGAGGCAGTATTATGTTATGCAGCTCAAATCCCACGAGATACCAGCACAAAGAAAATTGTGGATCTCGCATTCCGGTCTACGGAGTTCGGTAGTCGGAACCTTTTGCAATCAATTGGTAAGGGCTGACTTTTCAACGCCTCAACCAGTCTACCAGGGCTACCATACCCACCCGTCAAAGTGGATAACTTTCGCAAGCCCAAAATGCAACTGATCTCCACTACATTAGCCCACGAGAGCAAATCAGAAGTTACATCGGGCGTTCAAGCTTCTGCTATCTTGGTAGGTTTAGAGTCGCCATACAGCGATGAGCAGATGTCACCGGGAATGTGGGACGGCTATGGTGGGCGGAAAAGGAATTACCATCCGCGGTGTTGACAAAAGGATTTCTAACCAGAAAATAATGATTGAAGGATCTTTATAAGTATTTCATCTCTTTCCAACCAGGGTGGGTTAACCCGTAGGGCTTTGCATCATTAAGCTGTAAAACAATAGCTGCTGCATCCCCACAGTCGGCGAGCCCAGCATTCTTCGAACTCGACGCGTTAGCAGTTGAATGCCCTAAGAGGAAAACACCAAGCAGTACGAAATGTCTTCAATCGCAGCCAGGAGTACGGGAGATGACGAGGCGGATATCGAGAAACGAACCATGAATAACGAAGGCCTCTCATCCGAAGACAATGAAGGCCTCGAATATCCCACTGGCCGAGATATCCCCTTGCACCAGCAAGTTACGAGAGAAGATGAACAACACCATGTCAGTCTAGCTGCTCACCAAACACAGTCATGGGTCGAACATCCAAAGAATTTTGCGCACGAAATGGGGTTTCTTGCGGTTCTGTGTATGGCGCAGCTCATGACACAGGCTGGTCTTGCACAGGTCATCGTACCACTACATATAATTGGGAACAGCTTTGGGATTCGATCACCGGGTCAATTGAGCTGGTTTCCTGCGGCATATTCGTTGACAGTAGGCACATTCATTCTGCCGGCTGGAAGATTGGGAGATCTATACGGTCACAAGAAATTCTTCATTGCTGGATTTCTGTGGTGGGCGCTCTGGTCGCTGATTGCTGGTTTTGCTGTGTACTCTGGACCGGTATTGTTCGATGTCTGTCGCGCGCTTCAGGGAATTGGACCAGCATTCTGCTTACCAAACGCTATTGCTATCTTGGGACGATCTTATAAACCAGGTCTGAGGAAGTCAATGGTATTTAGTGCCTTTGGTGCAACAGCTCCAAGTGGATTCGTCATTGGAGCTGTGTTTAGTTCTCTTCTTGCGGGATATGCGTGGTGGCCATGGGCGTTTTGGATCAACGCCATTGTATGTGCCATTCTGGCTGTACTAGGCATGATTCTCATCCCCAAAACACCTCCTCCATACCTGGATGGTTCCGAGAAAACGTCAACACGAATTGATGCACTTGGTGGTGTTAGTGGGGTCGTTGGTCTCGTCCTCTTCAATTTTGCATGGAACCAAGCCCCGATTGTTGGTTGGCAAAATCCTTATACCTACATTCTACTCATCATAGGGCTCTGTTTCCTCGGTCTCTTTGGGTATGTCGAGCTCCGAGTTAGCAAATTTCCCCTCGTTCCATTTAGAGACATGTCTGCAGACTCAGGGTTCATCCTGGCATGCATGGCCCTGGGGTGGTCGAGCTTTGGTATCTGGGTTTACTATGCGTGGCAGTTTTTGCAAGAGTTGCGGGGCGTCAGTCCCCTTCTTGCAACAGCCCAGTTCTCACCGGTTGCAGTCAGTGGACTTTTTGCAGCTGTCACCACAGGATATATTATTCACCGAGTCCCTGGCAGTTTTACTATTGGGATTGCAATGCTTGCTTTTACCGTCGGGTCAATTCTTCTAGCTACGGCACCTGTAGATCAAACATACTGGGCTCAAACCTTTGTTTCTTTGGTTATTATGCCTTGGGGGATGTAAGTCATCATCTCATCTCGACCTTCCTGAACCTTGAATACTGACGATTTTACAGGGATATGTCATTCCCAGCAGCGAACTTGCTTCTCAGCAATAAAATGGCCCGAGAACATCAGGGTGTCTCAGCTAGTCTGGTAAACACAATCATCAACTACTCCATTTCACTGGCCCTTGGTATCGCAGGCACAGTCGAAGTACACGTAAACAATGGCGGAACCAATGCATCGGATCTGCTAACAGGATATAGAGGTGCATTATATTTAGGCATAGGCATGGCTAGCGCCGGTGTCATAACTGCAGCATTGTTTGCCCTCGAAGATTGGAAGTATAGCAAGAGAAAGTGATTTGCAAATACTGAATTTCGTTACGACTTCCTCGCATATATCCATTCATATAGACATATATAGATTATGCACTACCCAGTCCTTCTCGATGTCAAATCTACTTTCCTCGTACATATTACGAATTTCCAAACATGACGGCGTGACGGGAGTGTTGAACCACCAAAACTTCCAAGCATTTTGCCTCCATCTGCCATTCCGAGCTATCCGACGGATCATGTCGGAACCTTTTGCTCCAAACTTTTCTATGTCTAGATCATCGGATTTCCAGAATCGCATTGCTCCTGTGCATGTTTCTGACAATCACAGGTCTCATCAAAATTCCACCGTACAGGTTTTTCTTGCCGCGTTATCAGATCTGATCCGCATATTTCCAAGGAATCCTATTCGCCTGACTGGGGTCCAACCTTTAAAGCAGCCCCATGACGTAGTATCGTCTACTCCACTTCACTACTAAGCCAGCAACCAATATTATTGATCGATCGGTCCGGAAATCCTAGCTACCCTGATTACTGTACGCTTTGCAGATTATTATTACCGCGTGCAAAATCGCGCTGGGGATCTCATCTTATCTTTTTCTTTCTCTCCCAATATTTTACGTTCTTCTTGCTTTTAGTGTTGGATCGATCTTAGGGATTTTGGTGTATGTGCAATTAGGACTCTTCCTTAAAGGGAGGACAAAAAGATGCCAGAAGTCAACACAACGACTACAACGACTTCATACACGACGACTACGCATATCCCGGTGATTCAAACAACCCCTCCAAATTCCGGCAGTACAAGTACGGGTACAGCAGCGCCGCTTGGATCTGGGATTGGCACAAGACCAAGGTCTGGCTCGCAAAGATCGGGAAGGAGTCATAGGAGCAATGAGACAAATGTTATTGATTATGCGCCGATACCGAGGGAACGCCAACGGCCGTCGATTAGGATTCGGAGAGAGAGTTCGCAGTTGAGCGTTCCGGGGCCTAGACAACAAAGTCGGAATTCTGGGCAAAATTCAGAACAAAATTTGGGGCAAGGGGGTGATGGATTACACGTACTTGGTGGGCAAAGCTTGGGCAGAAACAGGAGTAGTTCCGCACCCCAGCCTCTCCATTCCGATGCTCAAATTCATATTATCGGCAACAATGGGCGGACAATGCGAGGGAGTACTAGTATGGCGCATATGCCTGGTGTGGTCGAAGAGTCCATGAGTCCTACCAATTCCGATATCCACCAAACAAACACAATATCAGCCACTAGCCTCCATAATGACAACCCGCATACTCTCCATGTTCCGGCGATAGCCAGGCCGGGGAGCTCGAGTGTTACGAGTGGGAGTGGGGATTTGGGCGTTGATGGAGGGAGAAGGAGGTTAAGGAGGGCAAGAACGAATATTGCAAATTATAATGAGGAAGATGATTATGAGGACGGGTTGGTAGATATTTTAGATATTATCGGTATGTTTCCGCATTTTGGTATTAATTATCAGGAGCAATTGGAATGGCGCTGATGGGAGACAGACCCAGAGGTGGCAACCCTTTCCACCCTAACTAACCTCCAAAATTCCCTCTTCGTCCCCGACCTTGGCAAATTCCTCAATCGTCGTCCAACCTATAACCTCACGCGACGCCCAGAAGAAATCGAAGAAGCTGCATCCGATAGCTCCTCAGCCGCCGGCACACTTTCAATCGAAGAGCGAAAACGCCGACCCACTTTAGCGGGCCAGAGAACACATACAGGCGGAACATTGAATACAATAAGCTCGAATGTAAATGATAGGTACTATGCGGTGTTGCCACATGGTGTTAGTTTACCTGGTTGGACCGAGGAGGAAAAGTTGGAGTTGAATGATCATGTGAGGCATATGTTACATTCAAGACGGAGTAAGTTTAAGAGGAGTATGAAGGGGTTTGGACAGTATGTTAGTAAGCGTAGGTCCTCCCAAATCCTCCCCATTTTAAGAGAACGACTAATTGGAATGGAACCACAGCGTTGGGGTTTTTCGTCACACTTTACGCTACACTCATAACACTTTTCGGACTTGCCTGGGTTTTATTCCTAATCGGCTGGATCAACGTAGGTGGCCGTAAAGACTACATAGTCAACGTAATCGACAACGTCCTCGTCGCCCTTTTCGCCATAATGGGCGACGGCCTCGCACCCTTCCGCTGCGTAGACACCTACCACATGTGTTTTATCGCGCACTACCACCACCTAACCTGGCGCCTCCGCCGCGAACAGGGCCTCAAAAAGCTCCCCGATCACAACGATCTCCCCGCCATCCCCCCTTCAGAGCTAGAAGCTGACGACTTAATCGACCGGCAAGAATTCTCTGTCTTGAATGAAAACCAGCAGAAAAGACTTGCCCACCATCAGAAGAAATTCTCAAAATCTCACTCCTTTTATAAACCACACGAGACTTACACGCATCATGCGTTTCCTCTCAGGCTGTTAGTAGCGATTGTAGTGTTATTGGATTGTCATAGTTTGTTGCAGATAGCGTTGGGGACTTGTACTTGGGCTATTAATTATCACGTTAGACCGTTTGCTTTGACAACGGTTATACTGTGTTGTAGTATCACTGTTAACATTACAGCAGGAGTTTTGATTACGATTGGTGACCATAGGTTCGTCCTTTGTTTTTTTTTTCCCTTTCCTTTTTTTCCAGGATGGAAAGGAAGTAGGATCTAATATGGAATAGGACAAGAAAGAGGGACATAATAGAGAAAATTTTCCGCCAGGAGCTCACCGCCGAAGCGATGAAAAAAGTTCAAAAGGCGAGAGAGAGGGAAATAGAAATGCTGGGTAGTGGTGGGCTGTTGCAGGGTGAAATACCTAGGCCATTGGAGAGTTTGAATTCCAATGAGACAAGTGCCTATGCGATGCCAGCTGGAGGGATTACCCCATTGGACGAAAGAGGATTGATACCACCACCTAAGGTGGAGATCAGTCAGATATAATTTATTATCATTAATTTGAGTGTTTCGACTCAGAACCGTTAAATTATATCCTCACTGACTCACAAATGAGTGACACTCTATTGAAAAGCGAAATATATTTAACCTCATACCGAATTAAGCTTCGAACTTTACGGTATCTTCCATTAAGGGGTTAAAATTGAATTATTTTAAGTTTACTGTTGAATGTCACTTCACCATGCTGTAGCTCTAGAGATTGTAAAATTCATCGCCCAACAGAAAGAATTCATTAGAAGTGTGGTGGTACTTTCAACACAACATCAACTGAAATACACGTACTACATAAGGTTAATTTCTAAATTATCTCATAAAACCTGTTCTGGCAGGGGAGCAAATATTAAAGACAGTGTATTGGCGCGGTGGTACCGTGGGGGGGAAGGGATTGGTGTACAACGATTGTGAAGTAGAAAAATAGTGGTTGCATCGTCCGAGGATGAGACTATATCAATGCTAGGTGCAGCTCTGTTACACATCACCAGAAGAGCCCTTACCCTCAAACGCCTATTCCCCATGATCTGTTAAATCGAGAGTCTCGTAATATCACATTTAGAGTATTGTGGTTAGCGTGGAATACCCTTTCTGAGATTCTTATATCCACCAACACCACCCATTAGCTTATTATACAATTATATTCTGTTATTTCTATATATACAACGTGATTTACTGCTTGAGTGGCCCTGGTAACACCGCAAAATTCTGCCTGATTAGACATAGTCCTAAACTGCTCATAGAAGCTCACTCCTCTAATCATCTTCCCCCAACACATCATCACCTTGCGAGGCTATCAGTCTGTGTAAAATTAGTGCGATATAATCCAAAAGCAAAATTAACCTCTGTAGGGCGGTTTGAGATTTAGGGTTTATCATATTTTCAGAGGTGTACTATTTGCACTTTGGTGTAAACCTTGACTCACATTTTAAAGGATGAGGATTACGGATCTACTTGACTGAATCACATCCATCACCGCGGAGGGCCGTCGATGACAGCCAACTATGAGAGGCTGGTAGGGTTTAGAGGTGGGCGAGGAATAAGTCACTAGAGTGCGACCATTAAAGATATGACCACGGTTATAATAATAAGTTTTTATAGGGGGCAACTGGCACTGGGGAAGGGTAGCTTGAATTCCTCAGGTGGGGTGGGGTGGGCAAAAAACCAGAGAAAAAAACCACCTTGCACCCCTATTCAGTCTAGATCTACCGGTCCTGAGGCGGCAGCCCCCGGATCTCTCATGCAATAGTCGAAATTACCGTCCGCATGGTTCCCCCAATATTGGGGAAACTTGATTTCTGGACCAATCCCTCCTAGCACTGTGTACGTGAGCAGAAACACGAGAACCTGTGTTCCGCCATCAAGAGCTGCTGCTAGGACATAGTTGTACTTGATAAACCACTCAGGCTTGTAGCGGCGCAACCAGAACTGGCTTGCAAAGCCGATGATGAAGTACGAAAGCATCGAAGAAGAGATTCCAACGCTAAGAAACCCAGCATATGCAAGGATGATAGGCGTGTTAATCTTCCAGAAACCGACTTTCGGATACGCACGATGTAGGGTGTGGAAGAAAAAGGGCGGCAAAAAGCCAAGTAAGAGGGCAATTGGTACCAGTGCATACCGGGAACCTGGAGAGAACATTTCTTTGGCTAGTGCTCCCCATGCGATGGCCTGGGAACATGTGTTAGGAGATTTCTGGAAAATGTACTCAAAATACAAAGGGGGAGAGTTGCCCTAGAAGACGTACTTGGGAGTTGAACTGTTGAATATTTTGACCGGACCAAATATTAGTGCCTTGGATAGACAGGAGGATGTCCCTCTGGTTCGTCGTAATTTCAACCATCATGATATAATTGACAACCGAGCCAACCAAAGTCCCCACTACCTGCGCAAAAAAGGTTGTACGTGGTGGTATCTTTGCATATTGCCCAAATTTCAGATCTTGTACCATACTGATCCCCTGAAGGACGGAATTATAACCAAAAAGCGTGAAATACATGTTTGCCAAGGGCTGGCCGGGATGAAGATATCCTCCTATCATCTGCACGATGGGCTGGACATTTCCCTGAAACCCTGTCAATGCAACTTGTGCGCCGAAGAATAGTATAAATGTGCCAGCGACAGCAAGGCTAGTAAGAAAGCCATACCAAGGGAGCGTTGATTCCGCTGCATAGATGGCGACAATGCCTAATATTACGGATGTTATGAGGATGGCGACGTACCACCAGCTAGGGCATTCTGAATAGGCTAACATTAATAGGTAATGAGGATCCTTTTCTTTATCGTCCTGTCGGCTGATATGGTTCTGATCCTGCCAGAATTTTAGGTTCCATGATCGAGGTGAGAGTGCCCTTCTGATACTACTTGGCGAAAGGAAAGAGTAGCCAGTCTTGATATCATCCCAATTCCAGAGCAGGAGATGACTTATTGTTGCCGTGACTGCAAGGTTGTTGGTTAAAAGGAACATGGCATAAGTTCCGGCGAAATAGGGAATTCCTTCCTTTTCTAGTGCTGCTGGGAGTAAGATGTTTCGATCATCGAGGATCTCAGTTTGGTTGTATATGACATATTTTGAGCTTGTCGATTCCTGGGAGAAAAGCAGTTGTGACAAGAAGGGGAAGTCTTGTGCTCTCCATATATTCATATAGTAGACACTGAGAAAGAGGATAATGCAACTGATGTATCCAACTAGGCTGTTCGTCAGAGTTAGAAGAGGGGTCCATAGGGGCTTGCTGGAGATAAACTGCCAGTCCAAGCCCAAGGATAATATTCCAAGACCTTCGTTGCCGTTCGAACCTCCAAAAATATTCGTAAAGACCAGGTTGTCCCGCTTGACTAGGCAAAATACACTGACTCCCGTTAAGATCGGCATTATATACTCCGGAAATACCTCCCAGACGAAAATCCCAGCAAATATCCACCAGAAAAAATGCAAGCGCTGCTTTGTTTCTTTCCGGTCGCGGTGGAGTGTCTCGAGTAAGGTGTTCATAGGAAGTAGACTTGGCCAGATCATTTTTGTTGGGTAGACTAAGGCTTTGCGGAGAAGCCCTGCGAAGCCATACCCAAGGCACTGGGACGAGAAGACGATGAGAATAGATATTAAGACACTTGGTGCTGTATCGTAAAAGAGCCGCTGAACAGCAATTACTTCCACTGCTAGGGCGGTCTGGGCAGATGATGAAGCTATTACGACCATTGCTGCGTGCTCCTTCATATTGAACGGGTGTGGATTAAACCAGCGACCAATAAATCCACTCTTTGGAATCGCCCATTCCAAGAAGATACCGAAGATATAGCTGAGTAACGCCAGGAATATGTTCGAAACATCTAGAGTCACTGGTCGAAAGAAATAAATCGTCTCCATAATAGCTCCGAAGATTCCCAACCCAATTCCTACAACAAGATTATTAAGGCCAAGATAAAAAGACCAAGGACTCTATGTAACACCCACCGATAAACCACATCCGAAAAGTCCACATCGTATCGGAGAAACTTTTCATCTAAAGGTGTAAGAGGCACCTTTTCAGAATCATCAGAAAATCCCATTCTGCTTGCCGTCACTCGAAAACTACTTCGTTTGTCGATCCGAGGCATGGGGAGCAGGGTTATTGATGGCTGATTCAGGCCCAGAGTTATTGGAGAATGTATAGAAAATACGAGAAAAAGGGTGCCAGCGCCAGCAGAAATGGAAATCAGAATACACCAAGGTGGACAACTACTAGAGCATCGATCAACGAAGGGAGGGGGTTACGATCAAGGGGATGTATGAATAGTGTTGTCCATAACTTGTCATCACCAACCTCGGGTAAGATAGGTATAGGGTGCGGCTCTGATCTGGCAAGTTTGCCTGGGCAGATATTTTTAACCCAAGTATACACCCTTCGCACATATTCCAAAATGTCTCAGATGGGTATTGTCCGCGAGGTTTCGGTTAGTGTCAGAGCTCTCTGGCCCTGGGAGATCAAACCGTGGAAGGGTTAAGTTTATGACTTCTATTTACCCCACATTATCCAAGGTTGTTATCCTCCTTCAAGCTAGAATGATGGGGCTGTGGCAGTATGCCACTGACATAAAAGCACTCGATACTTAGGGACGCTACACTCCGTTGCTATCCAATAACATAATTTCACACACGATGGAATATACCGAACGTGTCATGAGGGGTTAATCTACTTGGGTCTTTAGAAGTTCAAAACGTCCAGATATGATGTACGAGACCTTGGCTTCTTCAGGGGGGTGTCTTAAAACCTGAATCCTGTCGTTCGAGATTAGATCTCTGGGGTCTTTGCGAGATCGTTCTATCGCTTAAACTTTACGACTTTGAATTATCATCAATAGTCCGAGCTTAATTACTAAGTTCTTCGGAATTTGGCCAGACCAATGGGCAGGGGTGGATTCGGACGCTTGGCAACTGATGCTTCGTCACTGGCAGTTTGTAATTGGTAGTGCTCAACTTCCTCAGATTTTTGTGTTTCTGCGGGGTGGGATATATGAAAGAAAAGGAGCTTTGTCTATTACGACTGCTGTCTCAAGCTCAAAAAATTTCTCCTTCCAACAAAACTCCCACTTTGGGGTATCGACTAAGTGTCATGTTTTCTTGGGTTGACAGGGGCTTGATTAAGAGCTGTTGCAATCAACAACACCACTAGGGCAATATGAAAGCCTCACCGACAAATTCCTCAATCCCCATCTTCTTGTCATCTACAAGTCATTGCAGTCTAAGATATTCTATTTCATAATGGCCCAAGGAGAAGTTGTTGCGTACAACATTGCCGCTTTCCTCGCCACTCTCTTTCTCCTCGAATTTGGAGCGGATAAATTCATCGATCACACCGCAATTGTCGCGCGCCGCACAGGACTTTCAGAAACCATCATCGGGCTGCTTACTGCTGGCGGAGAATGGGAAGAAGTAGGCACTAGCCTCCTTCTATATTTTATACTCTAAAATAGATTTGCTGATAAGACATCCTAGCTTGCAGTTGTAGTCGCATCTCTTGCGCGAGGCCGCTCGTCTCTTGCGCTAGGAAACATCATTGGTGCAGCTGTCTCTAATATCCTGGGTGCATTCTCCCTTGGTCTCCTATTTTATGAGAAGGGAAAACCAATTACGTTCGACAGAAGCTCGCGGATATACTCAATCGTTCTGCTCGTTCTAACAACTTTCATCACACCCATTACCTACTTTTCAAGAAGAATAATTTGGCTAGTTTGTGGAGCTCTTCTGATTACTGGTTTTGGGGCCTATATTTTGTCGGTCGGTATTGCTATTAGCAGGGGGGTTCTCACTGCCCCTGAAGCTTCAGACTCTGATAGTAGTGACGATGACAGTAGCGATGAGGCGAGCACAGTTCGGGGGGGTGAAGGGAGGTTGACCTGCCCTGATCAAGTTGGAATTTCACCAAGTGATCCAGCTCTTCCTAACGCAAAGAAGCCTTCAGCGAGTGATGAAGTGGCCCCACGACCGGCTCTGGTGACTCTAGCTCCAACACCTCCATCACCGACACCTCGCCGAAAACAACATAATCTTCGGTACCACCTTTTCTACCTGTTTCTTGGCTTTCTCGCTATCTGTCTCGCTGGCTACGTCCTCTCCCAAGCTGCCACTAACATCACGGATCAATTTGGCATCTCGGACGTCCTCTTTGGGGTCATAATCCTCGCAATCGCGACAACTCTTCCAGAGAAATTTGTCGCCGTTATGAGCGGTTCCCGAGGCCATACCGGGATTCTCGTCGCCAACACTGTGGGTAGCAACATTTTTCTCCTCGCATTGTGTGCTGGGATTATTATGCTTGATACAAAAGGTACTCTTGACGGGGGCAACGTGACGATCTCCGAGTTGGTAGTTTTGTGGGCTTCGACCTTGGGTTTTGTTTTTACGGTCTGGTTCGGTGGGAGATTTTGTCGGTGGATTGGAGCGGTGATGCTAGCCTGTTATATTGCTTTCATTGTCTGTGAATTTACAGTCATCCACAGAATAGCAAACTAGAAAGGAGCGCAAAATTAGTTACCGGAGGGTCTTCCCACTTGATAGTTCCTAGAAAAATAGAACAGCAATATTTGAGATAAGTTATTAAGATTTGTCCTAGCCATTAGATCTGCGCAGGTTAGTCTCCATTCCACTGCGACACCAAAGAATACTGACCAGGTTAGGTGCAGAAAACACATAATATTCTGTAAGGCCTTATCAAGCGTCCGGTGAGCCCGCCAAGAGGCCGCAATCTGTGTTTATTGAGCCATTTCTTGAAGTTGATTCACTACAATGGCTACATGTGTTCTCCTGTTGTCACGCCCCAAGTGCACCAATTTATCATAGAACCTTATTCACGATTTTTAAACGCCATCTACACACCCTATGTATACTTCTTTTCTCATCCCTCATTTCATCCTCATTTCATCTCCTGTTCCTCTTCTCCTGGTCTCTCACCCAGGTAACAGGATCTCTCCACCTAGGCAGGGAAACCAAACTCTCGACTCTAGAGTCTCGCACCGCGATTGTGGCAGGTGTCTCCCAGCGTTCCCTCCCTTCTATATCACTTTTATTTCTTTCCTTCATTCTCATTCCTTGCCGATTCCCATTTGATCCTCCGCCATCGTAATCATTTTTTCCGCTCTCAATGAGACTCTCACTTTGCAACTTCCTCCGTTGCGACCATGACCACATTAAAGACCCGTTCCGTTCCTGTGGCTGTAACAAACTACGCCTCACAAAGTCTGAGGACTCCTGGCGATCGACGGAATTTTTGGCCAGATTATACGTTAGAGGTGGAACAGAAGGAGGGATCTCTCCCACTGTCGTAGAATTAGCTTGACTAGATCCCCAGATCCTACTTGCGGTGTCTTGGCTCCTTCTGTGTTGAGAGTTGGCGAGCATCGGGGTGGACTTGCGATGGCGAAAGAGCGACTTGTAAATGCAAAATACGAGGAGGATAATGACGGCAGCACTGGCTAGATCTGGTGTTAGTATTAATACGGTTAATGGAGAAGTCAAGTGTAGGCCGGAAGGAGTGTTTACTGCCTGCTGCTGCTGCAATGAGGACGGCTGTGGTAGGTGAAGACGTGGAGGATGATGATGCTGGGAGAAGAGAAGGTGTTGGTGTGAGGGCAGAAGGAATTCCGGGAAGTGTTGAGGTTGAAGCAGGAAGTATTGTACGAGTCGGCGATGATAGCTTTCTAATTAGTCTACTTCATGGCCATTTGAGTCCTTATTAAAACTTACCAGCGAAGTAGCGGTTCCTAGAAGGGATGCAGGGCTTTTAAGCGTCGTTGATACTCCCAATCCTACTAAGTTGGATGTTTGTGAAGACCGGTTGTTGTCGTTATCGTTATCGTTCTTTTCATTGTCGCCATCACCTCGCTTATCCAGTCTTGAAAGAGCTGCATTGTCTATTTGCAATGATTCTGTGAAAGACATGGTAATGATGCCTTACTAAGGCGAGGGTTAGGAGCCAGCTCCAGGTTATTTAGAGATATGAGGTTGAGAAGATGATCCTAAGTAGAGGTATCATGAAATCAACCCAATTCGAGTAAGATGCAGGCAAGTTTGACAGGCAGGGGTGGCCAAGATCTGAAACCTGCCATCCAGATGTCTAAATATATCGTGTAGCAGAATAAGGCTCGTGGAGAGTAAGTATAGCCGAGACCATTCACGTCACAAATATCAGAGGGGATGAATTGTAATGCGGCTACAACGGTGTTAGAGATGGACCTGCGACTTTGCCAAGCGACACAAAACCAATGCCATGTTTGTGGTTCTAGCCATCGAAAACTCTCTAGGTTGGACTTGAGATGTCACATATTACGTATTTTGCTCTTGCTGTAGCCCTTGAGCTTTGACACCCCTCTATTCTCTAGCTATCTGCGGGACAATGTCCAAAACTTCACCACTCAAGCTGTCGACGTTGCAAGCCCTCGCAAAGTCAGGCCTAGTAAGGTCATTTGGGCTAACAGTTCGTATTTCAGGAAGTTTTATTTTTGAACGGAATGGGCCGAACTCAAGGAATCCAAACCGATGAATATAAATCACGCAAAGATACTTTATAAGACGGTAATTACTGTAATTGCTTAATATTCCACGTAGGAAACGAGTCTCCTAAGAGCATTAACTTCGACAGATTATAAGAACGAGAAAAAAAAGTTGGATTATATCATGTCGATAATATATTCTTTAATACCACCCTGCCCTAAAAATACTCCAATGTACTCGCTATCATCCACTTGAGTTTTTGTGTTTTTGCATAACTCAATAAGAGTAGGTACAGCGCTATGTGCAGGCTCTACCCAACTAAATTGTCCAATCCGACGATATTCTCCCTTCCTTTCTCCTGTTGGCTCAACCATTATTCCAAAGTAGCGTTCCGTATCATTGCGTAGATGCTTGATAATAGGCAGAAAGTAAACTTCAATAGATTCCACATTTCCAGTATCCAAACAATCGAATCTACAGTAAACATCTTCCTGCTCTTGAGCAAATTCCGCAGATAAATACCAAAGCTCATCATCCTGGTATATTGAAGCCCGTATGAAATATTGACATCGAAGACGAAGACTCGCGCCTTTCATTTCTCCAAATGTGTCTTGGGAAGTGTATTCGATCTTGACGTCTTGAACAGTTGCTAGCTTTCTCTGTATTCCAAAAGGGACATCAGAAAGACTTGAAGAGCCAATTGAGCTTGCACTAGAAGCCCAAGACCAGGAAGGTGCAACATATGGGGATATTCTCGGCAGAGGTGTGTAGGCATACCAAGTAAGTTGCGTTTCAAGATCTTTTCTCCACATACCAGCAACATATTCATCCTTATTGCCCTCCTGAACAATCCTTGCAAGACCAGACATAGCGATCAGTTTGTCTCTGCTATACGTCAACTTGCATGCAGAGTACTTCTGTATGATAGCGCCCCAGTTATCATTCTGCAGGGGACGGCGGAGGAAGCGAAAACTGCGATCAAGACATTCTGGTAACTGCTCTGGGAAGGTCTCACAAGCTAGTCTCTCCTGACATTCCCAAAAAACTTCTTTCTGAGTGAAGTGCAAATTTCGGCAAGAAAGAACTCGTTCTTGAAGAACCCAGCCTCGACTAACTAGTGGAGAATCCAACAGAGATCTTTGGAATGAGATGGGAACGCAATCAAATAGAAGAGATTCATCTCCATGGCTTCCCCGAATCTGACACCTCCAGGAGGAGCCGCGTTTTTGAAAACATCCAAATGTCCCATTCTTGGCACTTGATGCGGAAATATTTATGCTTGATCCTCTGTAAACGGAGCTCATTAAAGCAGCCTCCTTCCTCCAGTCATCATCGTCATCCTGGACAATGCACAGCGAATCAATCCATAAATAATTTAAACCCAAGTGCTTAGCCACATATATTGCATCATTGAACGTGTTTGTCAGTGCTTCTCTAGGTATTTGTCTTTTAAAAGCATCAAGGTTATCCTTCTTAAGTGTTGAGAAGGGTAGAGATCCCCAACAGTGACTCAAAGTTGCGTACCCTGACACCTCTTCCATTTCAGAGGCAAGCGAGAGGCAAGGATATTTCCCACCCAAGTAGAGAAGCCGAGTCGGTATATGGCGATGTTTGAGGCCACTACATGTCTTGTGAGATGCCAAACATGAGCTTAGCCACTGTTTGGCATGTGAGAGAGAATCTCGCGTGCTTTTTGAATATCTATCTTTAGGTTCATACACCAGTGCTATGAGAGACAAACAAATAAGCAACAAGTAAGCAACAGTTAGAGAAGCGGATATTACCTTGATCAGAAGTAGCATATAAAGTTACACTGCATATGGCGCGGCATAACCCCTTACTTGTTTCATCTGTGCCTTTAGGAGAGGCTTCATCTGATAGCACATTCAGAACGAAGACCCAGTCCTCAGAAGCGTGGGGATAGTTGCATTTCGTGATATCCAACTGCTTTCTCCGTTTGAAATAAGCCACCTGCTTTGAATCGTAGACGATTTTCTTTGCTGAGTTAAAAAATTGCTCGCAAAGGTTGCACCCAGCGACAGCTGATAATTCAAGCTCCCCTAGGCTTTCGAGGTGTTCGGTACGGTAAGATGGTACACTCCCGTTCTTTGACTCTTGTAACGTACGAACTACAACTGGCCAGTTGTCGAATACCTTCTGGCAATGAACGCAAAGTTGGGCAAAGGGCCGCTTGCTGAACAATGCATCTTTATGGGCCTGCATTTTAACGATCGGACTAATTTGGGCGGAAGGCATGCAAGATTTACGACAGTATGTTTAAATTTTCTGTCGCAAGTAATCGTTGGGGAGTAGACGCTAGAGTAAAAATCACAGCTAGGTCCTAAGGTTACAAGGCCCTGGCCTCTCTAGTAAAAAAAAAAATAAAATCAGTGGAATTTTCGATCCTAACCAGTCGCGGGCAAGATCTGAAGCCTAGCAAGTACAGGGATCCATAATTCTGCGACCCACTGAAGAAACAATAATCAATTGAATTTCGGAGAAGTTGCGCGGGGCAGTAAAACCGGTTCTATTCTATTTGTCCCAGCTAATGACTTCACTGTTATCTCCTATATTTGTTGCTAACTCCTCAAACTAAGCATGATATCTTCGTGCTCGTTGTATCTGAGTAGACCATGAGATTACGATATGCAGTGAGTCATCCTGCAGCCATTGGTTTCTGTGCCACACAGAACCTGAGATATCGGATCATGCAATAACAAATAGCAAACTTCACAAAATGGCGTGATGGGATATAACATAATGGGGGTGGATACTAGAAGGTTTGGAGTCTATAGAAGACGGAAATTTGATAGGCTAGGACTCTGAATGTCAGGTCCCATGCATGCCATAACCTTGAGAGGTGAGTATTTGAAGTATAGGGGGAAAACTACCCATCACTTAGAGATTAGAGCATAATATAGCACAGCATATCGAAAGGTTGAGAGTTGTAGTATAATTTCTTGAGAACAATCTTATTTTAAGAATTTGTCAAGAAATTGACTTATTTATTTTGTTCTGTCATACAATTTTGGAGTGTTTCCCAATTCTCCCCAACACAACCATCAACTACATCCCCTTACTTTGGAGTTTCCGGCCCTGTCAACACGAAACTAAACATTGCTCTCCCAGGGATACTTCCAGTAACAACTCCATCCGCAACCGTAACATCCGTCTTTGTCATATCATTTTTGTCATTCGTCAACCAGCCCACTGCATCTGTTGCCTTCCACCCAGTAACTTCAATCGATACGCTAGCAGCGCTTGTTCCAGTATTAATAATGTTTACTGCCACACTTCCATCCACATTCTTAAATGCGGTGGTCTTGAAACTTCCACCAGTCGTCCCAAGTCTCACTGCACCGGGTCGAACAGTACGGGAGTATTGCGCTAAGGCCCAAAGACGTTTAGAAACCGTATAGCTGGTAGCATCAGCTTGAATAAGCTTTTCATTTGTACTCCCACCCTGCGTCCCGACCCAATAAATATACGCACTGACATTCGCATTCGTAATAGCGGTATAAAAGGTATTCGCCCACGTCATTCCCTCCCCGCTTCCTCCTGAACTATACCAACTCGTTGTCCATCCACCGTTTAAATCTGAGTATTCAGTCTGCCAACTATGATGTGTACTACTCAAAGAGCCGGAAGCCCGACTTGTATATTCGTGCGATGAGACAACAGAAATCATACTATCGGCGCCGGCGGATTTGAGGCCGGAGTAGATGGTCTGGGCTTGGGACCAGCCAGTGGATTCGCAACACACGATGCCGATATTGGACATATTTGCTGCATCGAGAGCGGGGCGGAGAACTTTAATGAAGGCGGCAGCTTGGGCACCATTGCTCAACATCGAAGCATACGATGCTCTATTTTAGAGTATTAGTTGACATGTTTAAAAATGGAAGTAAAATAGAAAACATAAAGACATACGTAAAATCTGGTTCATTCAAAAATCCAACATGTGTAATCGGAACCCCTCCGTCGATGTAGTATTTCATATACTGGATCAAATAAGCAGCATACGCTGGCCTCCACGCATCCAAAAGTGTACCCCCATTAGCATCATTCCCGTTGCTCTTCATAAAACCCGGCGCACTCCACGCATTCGAGTAAAACGTCTTAACACCATATTTAACCGCTTGTTGAGACACCCAAAACTGCCCGGAGTCTTTCCCATCCCACACATATTGCGGTGTAGCCGTTGCACTTCCTGGAGATTTTGGGAGGATAGTATTCATCCAGTCGGAGCGTGAATCAACAGATGAACCGAGGCCATTACGGAGGATGGTAAAACCGGCACCAGAAGTGGAGTTGAAAAGGAGGTCGACGAGCGCGGTGCGTTTGGGCTCGGGCATGTTGACAATTAGGTTGGCGCGTTGGAAAGCTTCAGAGATTCCGAAGCCATCCATGGTTTGGTATTTCTTGGTGGGGTCGACGGTGATTTTTGTGGTTGATTGTCTCGGCCCTAGCTGGGGGATTGCTAGGACTGCCATGGGCAGTGCCACAGCAGCGAAACTTTGTGCAAGAATCATCTTGGTGTTTGCTGGAAGGGCTCAATTGACAAAACTTGACTTGGACAACCTTGAAATGTTGAATTCGGAACCGGGGATACTTATAAGCCCCACAAAGATTTGAAGCTCCACCTCCATTAGCTTGAGCCCATATTGCCTGTGCGGCAATTCCCTCGTGGTAATATATGAAATTGAATGAAGAAAGCGCTTTCATAATTTAACCACATCTCCCGTTTTGATAAAATATCATGTGATGATACATGCTGAGGTGCTTGATTCTCATGGGTTTAGAAATTTGTTGGGTAAGATATCATAAAATCACACTCTTATTGAATACAACTGTAATGAAACATATCTGATTTCACTTGAGAGTAATGGAAACAGAAAACCCGTTAGAATTGGTACCCAAAAGCAACCTTCAAAATTTCTGCATGCGTCGGATAAACTTCCGATATTGTTCGCAGAAAGAGAACGGGCTGTGCCGAGGTAGTGATATAAAATTGGGAGAGCTTCAAACTAAAGAGCATCCCGCGATGATCACAACCATAGTACAAGGTTGTACCACAAAGAAATCATGTAGCAGATCAATAACTCAAATACCTCCCCACAGACATGGGACGAGAACAGCTCAACCCCAGGCTAGATTGTCACTAGATCTTCTTAGCTCAATCGATCATTGTGGGGAAACCTCTTCGTCCTCAAGACCCGGCTTGGGATGCAGTCGGCATTGTGGAAGACCAGGACATGGTCATCCCATCCGAAAGTTGTTCGAGAAGGTGCAAAGGATGAAAGGGAGCATAGTTTATCCCTTCGAATACCAAAATAGAAATCGGAGAAGGAAGAATTGGAGCGGAAAACGGGTAATAAATAAGCCTAAGTGACGTTTGTCGCGGAAGCGAGACGGGCTAATATAGTTCAGGAATTTCGAGGAGGTTTGATTGCAGATTTAGCCAACTTATATCATGGGGTTGCCTTAGCAGCGCTTACTAAGATAATAACGATATCAAAGTTTTGACTTGATGGAGTCCTTGTCGCCTACTTCCTCCTTTGCTTTTTCTCTCATGATCTTTCGCAAGATCTTCCCTGACTAAGTGTCTAGGGTTAGCATCTTCTCAGACTTATGGCTGCATGTTTCTCTTACCGGATTCTTTGGCACAATATCAACGAAGTTGACACCACCAACCAGTCGCTTATGCCTGCTAACTCTTTCTGCCAGCCAATCCATAATCTCCTTCTCACCAGCGGTCTGACCCTCTTGAAGAACGACATATGCTCGTGGAACCTCTTCTCCCTGGATGGTAACACCAACAACACAGGCATCTCGCAATTTTGGATGGTCAAGGAGCACAGCTTCAAGTTCTGCTGGAGCAACTTGGTTCCCTTTCACCTTAATAAGCTCCTTCATTCTATCGAC
The DNA here is from genome assembly GCA_021365295.1 of Tricladium varicosporioides. Lineage (NCBI taxonomy): Eukaryota > Fungi > Ascomycota > Leotiomycetes > Helotiales > Tricladiaceae > Tricladium > Tricladium varicosporioides. The sequence continues at coordinate 2,499,366 of JAJTIW010000002.1, forward strand.
GATGAAAAATCTGCCTTTATCATCAATGTATGCAATGTCGCCAGTTTTCATCCATACTCCGTCCGCACATGTAACAAAAATTTCTTCAGTTGCTGCTTGGTTGCGCCAGTAGCCTTTCATGAGACTGTTAAATTATTAGCAATAGTGTAAAATTAAGGTCAACTCAATTTTGAAAGTACGAACTTTGGAGCCTGAACCCATATTTCGCCTCGCTCCCCAACAGGGACTTCAACTCTTCCATCTGTATCCATTATTTTCGCGCTGCAATTTGCATTCAGCTCTCCTACGGAATCCGGCAGCGGCTCGCTGCGTGGATCCCAGCCAAGTAGCGAGCATGTCGCCTCTGTCATTCCCCACCCTTGCTATATTCTGTCTTAGTGGCCAATATTGCAGTTAGGCCAGGGAACACACCTTCATTCTAACATTTCCAGCAGGCCATAGCGCTTCAGCCTCTCTGCTAACCTCAGCTCCCAGCGGAGCTGCGCCAGAGCCGATTTCTCTGATGCTGCTAAGATCATATTTTCTACTAAGGGGAGATTTCGCAAGCAACTGATTCATGAGTTAGTTGTGCAGTTTTTATCTTTACCTTCATGTAAAACACTTACTACGACAACGGGCGGAACCATAGCCAGTACTGTAATGCGAAATCTCTGGATATTCTCAAGAACCTTGACGAAATCAAATTTTGGCATTATGTAAACTGGGATACCTCTCCTCGGACCGCCAGCAATAAAAATAGTTTGAGCCATAGCATGGTACATGGGAAGATAGCAAAGCCATTTCCTACAAGCTTGTTAGGTTCATATTAACCATGAAGGGGCAGAATATTCTTACGCGGTCTTTCTCAGCTCTTCTGACTTGGGATCCAAGGTGTGAAGGTGAGCATACTGTGTGGCATTCGCAATATATGCATAATGTGTGATCATCACTCCCTTTGGCACACCCGTTGTTCCTGAGCTATAGTTCAAGCAACACACTGCATCTTTTGGATCTTCGTGTTCATGCCATTTGAACTCTTTCCCAACATGTTCACTCTCGACCAAGGTACTCCAGTTACGGATACCAAGCCTCGACTTTCCTATTCCCTCGAAAAGCTCATCATCAAACTTGAAGACTTGATGATTAGACATGCCAATACTCTTTGCGGCGGCCACTCCCATCTCCAAGCTTGCATCAGAACAGATAAGGAATTTGGCATCCGAATCTTTCAATTGATAGGCTAATTCTCTCTCTACAAAGCCCGGGTTTGCGCCGGTGAAGATGCCGCCAGCCATTACAATTCCCATGAATACGACTGGGAAAAAAAGACTATTTCCTGAAAAAAGCAAAACCCGATCTCCGGGTTGCAAGCCAGCCTTTTGTAAGCCAGCCGCAAGACGCGCTGACCATAGTCGAAAGGTTTCGTGCGTAAGAAAGTGTGTGTCTGGTCGATCTGCATCTATGAACGCGACTCTATCTGGAAGTTGAGAATTTGGAGGCCCGAAAAGCCATGTTGGAAGAGTACAGACATCAATTGGAACCTGCCACTGAGAATGAATTGGCATGCTGAAGATAATAGAGCTAGGGGTAGTAATCTAAGAAGAGGCAAGGGCAGGGTGAGGCCAATACAGTTGAGGCACAATTATGAAGGTTAATTCATTCAAATCTATTAGAAAATGAACAAGAGACCTTAGACATGTTTGAAATTTGGATTGACGAAGTGACCATTCATTACCCCAGGTTCGGTACCGCGTGCCGCTTCAAAGTGTGGGGTAAAGGATAGGCCGAGGCGAATACCCCACGATAACCGGTCAACATGGTATATCAACCTTGACTTCATGTCGATTTCTGTAAAATATAGTAGGGTCCTCTTCGCAACAAACAGTAGAGCTTTGTAATTTCAACAAATTGACTCATATGTAAAAATGCTCAAGGATCGGTTCAAGCAATCCGTTGTGCGACGTAGGAGTCAGACGAGGGGTGTTGGACCTGAGATGGCGGGGTAGATCTTGGCCCTCTGATTACCATCGTCTTGCTAGCTCATACTATCGTAAAACTACCTTCCCTCCATTGCCAATCATTTGAAGGTCTTCGTGGGGAGCGAAGAGGCTCACATGCACCAAGTCGTTTCCACGTTTGCTGGCCGTCAATCAGCCTGTCAGAGGGATGCAACAATAAAGCGTACCCATGAGTATAGGTTTCGATATCCTCCATATCCATGCTTTGATTCCCCCTTTCCAAAACAAAAAGCGCAGTGTAGTTGATTCCTGCCTTTGGTGGGGTTTCGATATTGTACATGTCATCAAGTCGAGCAGTTCCAAATGGCAATCTGACCTGGTTGGGTGTACATATTTCTAGTGGGACCTCGCCGAAGTTCTCTTCTTCTGCGCTGGGATGAAACTGAATCACGTCCAGGTAGAATCCACTAACTTTGATGAAGCCGTCACTGATCTGGCCGAAAGTATCAACACCCAGCGGGGTAATGCCTGCCTCGATAATTCTCAGATCAAAAATCGTGTGAAAAGTGTGTTCTCTACCACGACAAGGGTAAAAGGTCGACCATGGAATTGCTGCCCAAGACCACGATGGCGCTTGATATGCATATTCCTGGAGTAATTCATTTGCGCTTCAAATGGTGTCAGTATTCGCAGAGCCGTTGCTAGTTTACGCTTATCGGAAGTCTTTCTGCTCTGTGATTACCAAAGAGACTATCTAGGGCTCGTGTTGGAAGTGAGATGAGCAGTAAGGAGATGCCTAAGACTTACTCAGGAATGCTCATTGTCCTCCAAGGATCAGCAAACCACAAGAGATCATCGAGATCTTCACGCCAGATTCCAGCGAGGTACTCGTGTTTGGTGGCTTCACGAAACAGGTAAGCAAGGCCAGAAATAGCAACAAGTCGATCCGAGTGTTTAGTCAGGTACCGTCCTGAATATCGGGTAACTATTCGCCACCAGAGCGAGTCTGGAAGCTCTTCTTCACTTCTAGATGCTGTATCAAGCTTAGGCTTGGGCCATGAAATCGCTTGTCCTAGAGGGAATTCTAACTTAGTTGGGCTAGAACCAAGTATTTTGTCATTTTCCAGTGTCAGCATTCCAGACTCCTTGACTGAGGCTGGTCTATTTTTTGAAAATGATTCTAGATATGTTATTATACGCTTAAAGTCAACTCCCTCAGAGACCACAACATATCCTGGACTATAAGGTTGTTCATGAACGAAAGGGCTTCCTTCGCGGCATGCACAACTCAAGCACTCCCAAAACATCTCTTGACTACCATAATGTACAATCCTTGTAGAGAGGAGCCTTTCTTGGAGAGCCCACCCTCGGGTGTTTAGCGGGCCGAAACCAAAGACTTGCCTATGAGTAGGTGCAGATTTTCGTATAAACAAATTTCCTTGAGGATTCAGGGGAACTGAAGGTCTCAATATTCGTTGTTTGAGAATACCGCCTCGACTATCCGTGGAATCCAAAGCAGATATCGTAATTCTACTGTTCCTATAGTATTCTTTCATTTGTTTTGATTCTTCTTGCCAGTCTGGTACAGAATCTTGGATTATACAAAGTGAATCAATCCAAAGGTACTGGATCTGTAGCCTTTTTGTGATTTTGATTGCATCTTTATAGGTTTGTGGTAGTTCGGATAACTCAATATTTTTATATCTTTGAACTATGTTCTCACATGTAGTGGTCGGGAGCTTCTGCCTGCCCCAGCAGTGGCTCAATGTGGCATATGCGCCCTTTAAGCCATCGCTTTTGATCAGGATTGGATTTTCATTTTGGACATCAATGACACGGGATGGAAGTGATGAATCCAATTGATGGCACTTCTCGTGCCCATCTTGGCAAACACTTATCCAGTAGTTCAACAATGAGAAGCACTCGTCTGATTCCGGATCCTCATTAATCTGGCCAAGGGAGAGTTGTTTGTGCGTCGGCAATGATGGATTTTCTGGTAGCTGTCAAAGGTTGCACATGGCGGTGTAGAATATATGACGGAGCTTACCCTTAGTCTGAAAAATATCAAACTTTAGTGATTGAACATCATCTGCTACTTCTTGGCTGCCGCCTGTTTTTGGCTGCATAATACGAATCCAGAGAGCATCCACACCATAGTTGGTTTCTGAAGTAGAAGAATATCCAATTTCAGCTTCATCCCAGTCGTCAGACTCTGTACCGTGGTATTGGAGGATTAATTTGCAACACGAGCAACCGTTACCAGCAGACATGTGTAAATCCAGCAGGTCTACCTCAACCATTTGCGCAACTGGAAAAGGTCGTATGTTTGCACATCTGTCACAAAGCGGCAGCCAAGGATCACCTGCCATCTGGAATAAACTGTGATTTCTCTTCAAAATTGCAAGTTATAAGTTAATTACTAGGTCAAACTTAAGGTCAGAGAGGAGGCGGGCATCGATCGTGGCGCAGCAGAGCTTCACCGCCTTCGCCACAAAATGAGACAATCGCCGGAATGGGAATAGCAAGGAAGCTGTCCGTTGTTCTTGCATTCATTGTCCATCTCACTCAATAATGTTTAACGACTGTCGGGGAAAGTATTTCCCGTCTATTGAAAGGAATAAAATCGTTACGGTATTATTTTCATAACCTTAAATCGGTTATTTACTTCGCTTTCACCAACATACATGCCTGATTCTAAGAGTGTACCTTCGGGGGGTCCTTAACCTGGATTGATGATACCTCTGATAGTTTTCGACGGCGGGCTACCATATTCCGAAATACCGAAGACTGGGCCCGCAACAAACAGATGAATTGATCTCAGCTCAAAATGAGTTATCAAAGCTTATAACTGTAGAACCACCTCCATCGGAAGTATCCGATCAAAATTATATCAAATATCCTCCAGAAGTGCAGAATACCAATCACCTCGCATAAGTGGAAGATCCCGTTAATGATCTTCAATATTTATTTTCGCAGCAAGACGACTAAGAAGGGAACTAAAATGAGCCACCAGATTTCACATGGAATTCTAATGGCTTCATAAATGATATGGAAGTACAAGATTCTACAAATAAAACAATAGGATAGAAACCTAAAAATCTATTTACTTCTGAGTCCTCGGATCATGCCGGCGACTTAGATATGATGGCTGTATGCCCTGTTCAAGGATTTCAAACTTCAACTAGTGAATTCTCTTTCAGCACAGAGTTACGTTATAGGTAATCCCTTTTCGATTGTCGCTGTTAGGCAATATCGAGTCAAGTTATTGCGGGTTCCTAAATGGGAAGGGGCAAGAACTCAATTGATTTTTAGGGTACCAAATTAGACGATGAAAGCCGTAATCTCTTCAAGTAATTCCACAAGAATTCAAAACTCTTGCCGAAATATTTCCTCCCTTGTTCACTTTCGGCATGATACCTTCAAGCATTATTAAAATAAATACAATATCTCGCTACTCATCTACAAGTGCTGTTAAGTCTTCAATGAGCAATGATTTGCTTGTTTGCTGTAATCAACACAATCAGAGGGCACACTGCAAAACATGGTTGAACACAGCCACAAACTATGATGCTTCAACCCTTCAGGACGCTCCCTTTCGTGGAGAATATATCAGCACATGGGTATAAGGGAGATGGCCTATTCATCCCGAAATATTTTCTCTGTGGATCACTACGCGCCAGCTATGACGATCTGATAGCTGGATTTGATCCTGTATCTGTGGAGGATCAAATATAAATATGGAACACCCATTCGTCGATTCGAACCAGGATCACAAGTTACTTTCCTCGAAAGGTCTTCCGGACACACGACGCAGAACGGAAGACTGCAAACAGATCCAGGGTCAAGCCGCCCTGGAGCTGTCGGTTTTGATGAAAATACATTGCATGGTACGTATTGGGTTTTCATCTGACAGGATTTCGACAGCTATCGTGGGGTCAAGCTCAAGTTGTGGCAAAGCACGTTGGTTGCCTCTAATAGGACGTCTCCATTCGATGATTGCGATGAGGCAAATTCAAATTCGATTCACCAATGCCACCCAAGATATTGCAGAATAGCCACATTGGAAATTGCCAAGACGGGTGCAGCTGTTGAATAAGGATCATAGGTATTGCCGAGAATTGAGTGCATCCCAGGAGTTCGGCAGATCCAGTTTCGAATCGGCACGCAAGTTTGCTATGCGATGTTGCACACAACTGCGGGGAAACGATACAGGCCATCGAAGGTTATTTGAATGTCGAAGGGTTTGTAGTCTCGTTGTTATTAATTGCCAAGGGCGAGTCAGGCTTTTCTATTGGCCAAATCATGGAAGGCAATTCTTCCGGCCACCAGGTAATGACAAACAAATCCAAACATCCTCTCTCATATGTCTATTCATCAAAATTACATGTCGCGTCCTCATGGTGAGGTCATGCGGAAATATCCTATCTGCCGCTATCAGTTGAATGAAGTTGTTCCATATTAGGCTTTGCCTTGAATGCGAGATTCGACCATTGTGGCAATACCCCGAGATAATTATACTTGAAAAGATGGGCGTCCCCAGAGAATTTCCTTTTCACGACCCGTTACTAAGTGGCGTTGAAAGTCGACAAGAATAATCCAATATGTCTCCAATCCCAGCGTTCATGCGCTGCCTCGCCGTTATGGCCGTACTTGGCCTGACAAGTGCTGCTCCTGAGATCAAGAAACGTGCCTGTGCGAGTATTTCACCAAAAGCCAATCCAACAATGATGTCTGGCTATACGGCCAAAGTTGTTGCCAACGGACTGAAAACACCAAGAGAGATAATCTTTGATCCCAAAGGGAATTTACTTGTCATTGAACAGGGCGGTGGGGGAATCAAATTGATCACCTTGACCGACAATGGAGGAACTGATGTCTGCCAGGCATCCGCCAAAACACTCGTTGCAGACAGAGCGGTCCGTACTACCTTTCCTCAAGCCACTTTGAACGCATCTGTTTGCGTGTTCAGTTACCTCTCCAACCTCCCTTTTCCGCCGTCATAGTTTAAAGTATCACGTTATTATGTAAGAATGCATGCTAATTCACCATAGCTCAACCATGGACTTGAAATTACGCCTGATGGAAAATGGCTCTTCGCATCTTCCGTTGCAAGTGTCTTTGCTTGGCCCTACGACGCAGCAGCTGGGACTGTTGGCACTAAGAAAACCGTTGTAACAGGAATGTCAATTTCTGGCCCTTACCATCTTACTCGAACACTTCGCATTCCACCAATGAATCCTGATGTCATATTGGTTCAACGAGGGTCAGATGGCAATATCGATTCTGCACAAACAGCCACCAGTGGAGGACGATCGCAGACTCGAATTTTCAACATTGAATCCATTCTTGCAACTGGCGTAGACTTCCAGTCTGGAAAGCTTCTTGGTTGGGGCCTGAGAAACAGTGTCGGCTGGGGTCAAGACCCTACCACTGGGGCCATCGTAAGTTTGCCTATTCATGTGATTCTAATTTCGCTACGCTGTACATTTACTGATCAGCTTTCACAATAGTGGTCAGTGGAAAACTCTGCCGATGATATCAAGAAAGGAGGCAAAGATGTCCACACCAACAATCCAGCAGAGGAACTAAACTACCATGGCTTGTTAAATGATACATCTTCTGCTGAATTTGGATCCAACTACGGATATCCATCTTGCTTTTCAGTCTGGGAGACTTCAAGTCTTGGTTCTAAAGTTGGTCAACAAGTATCAATCGATGCCTCTGTTGGCGCATCTACCGATGCCGACTGTGCAAAGAAAACTGCTCCTAGATTGGTCTTCCCCGCACATACAGCTCCACTTGACATCAAGTTCAAGAAGGATGGTAGCGCTGCGTTCGTTACCTTCCATGGTAGCTGGTACGTATTTCTGTTGGCTAGCCTGCAAAAGATATAACTAATATCGCATAGGGATCGCTCGCCCCCTGATGGATATCGTCTATCAAAGATTGAGTTCAAGAACGGTATGCCTGTGCAGCCAAGTACCAGCACCTCCGCTGCGATCAACATCATGCAGAACGGAGCTATGGGATCGTGCCCTAATTCCTGCTTCCGTCCAACCGGCCTAGCATGGGATAGCAAGGACCGACTGTTTATGTCGAGCGATACCACGAATGAGATCTTCATCATAGGAGGTGTATAGATGGATGCGCGAAGTTCAAGTGACTAGCTAGGGAAGGATGAAGGCATCAAAGGAGAAATTGTCCTTGTGGAGTTTCGTTACTTATCATCAAAGTTGTATATATGACGTATCTAAACCGTCGTTTACGATCTGAATTGATCAAATTAGTACTCCAATCCAATTGCCTCAAGCTCCTTTCATAATCGGGATCGGGTTGCGATGCTTACTATCCCCATCCGTCACTCAATCCCTCCATCACATAACCCCCCGAATTTGTCATCACAAACAAATATATATTACCTTCACAGCCTCCTCGATCAATCAAGTCGGGCACTCGTAGAGTATTATCAATATAGACTGACCACCATCACCATCTCGAAAGTGGGCAGGAGAAGCTTCTAATAATGGACATGGCTGAGCGTGCGCGTCACGTGCTCAACACACAGCCCCCTCGCCAGGCTTGGAGGGGTTGCATGGTAATAATTCAGGAACGGGATATACTCCGATGCAGTCTTTTCCCTTTCGGCATGTCGGTTCTGAAAAGAGCCGATGGTTCACATCACCATCACAAATGTTGAAGTGTTTTGATAGAAGAAGATGAAACATATCATAAGTGTTTACAAAACCACTTGACCTGCAAGTGCAAGTCCTTTAATTTCCCAAACTTTGCTCCATGATCCATAATCACATCTTGGAATCCTAGTTTCCACGTTTCTTCCCTCTCCAAATCGGGAAATCTACGTTCCTGCATCCCTACGGCGCAGACACCGCATCCACCCTGTCGAGTAATCACCAGCAATACAGATATCAGCATGCGTACGTACCTGCATCATTTTCAATATTTCATTGCGAAGCTGCGCCCCAAGCGAAATAAACATGTAGCTTTTTCAAGCCCTTTTGCAGTTAATCGATAATTATGCTTCCGAGAATTGCATTTGCGGCACAATGCCAGGAAATAGTACCCAACATAACCCGGTGGATGGTGGTGTTTCTTCCTGCTTAACCTTTCTGTTGGTTCCGTTTGATGTTTTGCTCCTGGCTTAATCTTAAATCTTAATTTTGTCTGAAGCTTCTGTTTGAAGCTTGATAAGATTGAGAAACTGGAAGATGTCGCTCAAAACCATGGATCTCTTCCATGCCATACCCTCCCCTTCCAACGATTCCAACACTCCTCAAACGCCCCAAACACCACAAACACCACACACACTCCAAACTCCCATATCGCCACCACCGACCTCACCACCACATTCTCCTCTCCCTCGTCTACCTCCGCTCCCGCGACCGAAGCCTCCTCGGCCAGTGCGGAAGTCTTCTGAAGGGCCAGAGGTGGTGCAAGAATATCTCGATCATAAACAAAATGGAGGTGCGTTTGTGTTTGATGGAGAAAGATTCAAGCGGCAGCGGGTAGGGAACGGAACATTAAGTCAGAAACAAATTGATCCTGATCAGGTGGAGACGAAGAGGTGGCCTAGTCCCGTAGTACCGAATGAGAGGAGGAGCTTTGTACCATTTTTGAATCAGGGGGAAAGAGAGGAAGATGGGTGGAGGAAGGAAAGGAGAAAGACGGGGATTTGTTGGATGGTGGTAGTTGGCTTGGTGGCTTTTCTGGTTGGTGGTGGTATTGGTGGCGGTATTGGAGGTGCGTTGGTTGCGAGAGAGAAGGCTAAGAGCACTGTGGCTACCGAGTACGTTGTTTCGGAATTCTTAGGTATCATGAACTTTGACTGACATCCTCCCGCACAGAACACCAGCCCTAACACCAACAGCAACAACAACTCTAGCCACCTCCTCTCCCACCGCAACAATGATTCTCGATCAAGCCGGCTGCCCCTTAATTATTAATAAAAACTACACTACTCCCTCCACATCTAAAACTTATCGACAGTTTTGCGGCTCGGACACTGTCTCCTCTAATCCAGGTACAACAATAAGTATGGGTAATGCGACGGCGAGTACATTGAATGAGTGTTTGGATAAATGTTCGAGTATGAATGGGTGTATGGCTGCGACTTGGGTTATTTTTTCAGCAACTAATCCGGGAAGCAACTCGGTGTGCTTTTTTAAGAGTGAGGTGGGGGTTGTAACAACCGTTAGTGACAGGGCCCTGGCAATGGGGGTTTTGTTGTAGATTTACTGTCTCGATGTGAAGGAGCTGGCAGGTAGCATTGTTTATACGATTTTGCGAGAGGAAATCTCTGGTTTTGGTCCAATGGTTGTTTTTATGGCGTCTGAGGATGGCTTATTGGGAGGGATAAAATCACACTCGTTACGAAGATCATGATCAGGGTATGGAGTCAAGGAAGATAAAACGCTCGCTATCGGATATGGGTATTTTGAGAAGATATCACTGGTTATATATGGTTTAGGGCGATTTAGATGTTGTAGCTTCTTGTCTATAATAAGTACTCTACTACAGAGTAATTAAATTAATAATAATTTGAATAATGAACTTTGTTCGGAAAACTGAATAAAGACATCCCTTGAATGGTGTAAAAGTGAAGACCAAGAATTTAAGACTAACGAGGCCATAGATAAATTGAGAAGAAGTTTGGGTTTGGCTTATATTAAACTAAAAAGGCTGGTAAGCCAGCCTTAAGGGATGGCTTTTCTAGGTTCACCTACGCTAGTGCTATCACCCATACATGGTATTGGAAAATGACTAAAATCTGCTAGGTTTCTGTATCCTGAATCTTGCTCACTATAAAACTTCACACTGATTATGCAATAAAGGAGTTCCTTGAAAAATGGCGAAAAAGGAACATGCTAGTGACTTGCCTAAGAAAATTAGCTTCAAACTATATCGAGATTTGCGGGGGAGCCCCCATCAATAATTTTAACAGAAGGTCGACAAAGGTGCTCCAGATTTCGAAAGATATAAAATATATTAACCATTTATGTAGCAAATGGTGGAGAATTCTTCTTGCTTTTATCAAACATATCTTCCTCAATCAGTGGTACAGATATTCTTTTCACTCTTCGGTCAAGCCACATGATTGATACTCACAATGACGAGTATTCTACCTCTGTGAAGAAAAGTAACGCATATTCAAAACATGTAGGAACAATCTAAAACCAGAACCAGAATCAGAATCAGAACCAGTAGAATATCTTTGCCTAAGCCGTCACTCTTTGCCTATCAGCCACTAGTTGCACATAATGCCGTCAGACTTGCGCTTAGATGTGTGTCGGCAGAAGTAGAGTTCTCAATAGAGTATACAACTCTATCACGCTATGATCAAGATTTCGTTAATTACATTGCACTGTCTAATTTTGGTGAGGGGGGCGACAGAGATACGACAAATTATTATTGGCGGCTGCCCATTCCACAACACAGTTACCTTAGAATTAGCGTTACAGCACATACAGCAAGCAGAGCGGTCACACGAATCTGGGCCGATGCACTATGGATCAATCAGGTCGATGGTCTGGAAAGAAGCCAACAAGTCTCTTAAATGAGATCCATCTACGCCGTTGTCAGGCACAGGGTTATATATTTAAGCAATTCTACTAAGAAAATATATTCTGTTTTCATCAAGCTCACATCGCTCGGTAATACTAGCAATGTTTGGTCACTTGGATGAGACTTAGCCTCGATGTACAGCGAAGTGGCATTGAAATCTTCGACCAACGGGTTCAAGTACAAACCCGCCAACAACTCCGGTTTGCTCGAGTTTGGAGTTTTCAAAAACTGTTATCATCTCGCAGTCCCCGGTTGAAATGTGAAAAGAAAAGTTTTAAATGGGCAAATATTGCCAGTTCTTGCACATTTTACACCTTGATGAAAAAGTGACTAAAATTAAAGTTTTGGATAAAAGTGAGGCTGGAAGAGCTAGCTTCAACTCGTTCCAATTTCCAATATTACACAATCAGCAATGGCAATGGCAATCCTCTGCCTTTAAGAAAATTATTAGGGGTGTCTGACGCTAGAGATATGATATACGCCCATTTCGGGTTGTATCTGATTCACCTCCCGGACAGTTAGAACACGAATCCGATTATTCAGGGACCTAACATGCGTTATTATTTAATGTTACAGGTTAATTTCTCGAAATATACATGGATCTTAGGATTCTATATCATGTCGAAGATGTGGACCCGCGAAAGCGGCGTCAAAGAATTCCTACTTGCGTCCCAGACTGGACCTCAAATAAGTTTCAGGCCCACGCTACTATAATTGAGTCCACGCTAATATAATCGACTACGCGAGCCCAGTATGGGTGCAGGATTTTCATTTGTACTGCCTACTGAGGATAAACATCAACTAGTATTATGTGAAGGATATAATATTGGACGAATTGAAACAACAGGATCTAATACTCTGAGTTTTTTTTTTTTTTTGCTATAGTTCAGGTGAATTGGAAGGTTGTGGACAAGATAACTAGACCCTGAATGAAAATTTATTTGCATCATAGCCCTCTCAATTCAAACAATAAATGTAACTTGTGTACTGTTAAATTTATTACCACCATTCTTGAGGTCACTCAATATGAAATTGAGGAACTGGTTCTGTACTAATTCTAGCCACGCGAGTAGACCAGAGACCGTATACATTTACTAGTTGACAACAAACACTCTAATTCTACCAATATTATGCCTATAATATTAATTAAACTGAAATATAAGTAGAGATATTGATACTGTAGTACAGTGTAGAAAGGTATATTGGTGCAAGATCAAGAAGCAGAAAAGTAGTGATTGTATTGTCGGGGAGCAAGAAACGAAGCTCGTACAGAGCAGTATATATACATATGAAATAGACACTAAGCTGAATATAGACCGGTGGAGGATTAGGTGAGACTGACACTTGGATTCTTTAACAAGAGAAGACCACGCACAGGGGGGTTGAGAATATAGACCTTAGTTCTTAGCATACATCGAAACCCCAAATAATCTATTAAGGTAGCACCTTCTAATACATGCCACAATTAGTTAGGAATAGAGATGGTGGCTAGGTATGCCTCACCTCGATCTATGTCTTTTGGAATGCCGCTACTTGACAAGGTCAATTGTGATTACATTTGTGCTTTTTCCAGATACCATCTGCTTTCTAGTTTTCACTAATATTGATTCCACCCTCATAGGGAGACTCCAAAGTAATTGATCCGACCCACCCTTCCATTTTCGAGTTGTCGATTTCTGGCGATCAAGGCGGTTGTAAGAACGCATAATGTCTTCAACGGTCTCGTTCTCGAGAGGAACCAAAATATCTATAGAGGTAGACATTTCTTCTGTTTTCAGCAGCACTATGAATGCATCCTTTTGTCCATATTTAAAATAGGCTGCTCCAAAAATTTGGCTTGGTAAATGCGTTCTGTTTGGGCTTAACAAATGCAGCTCGTCCCCCTCTGGAAGAAGAGAGTGGTAGCAAAACCCGCTCCTTAAACCGAACCCCCATTTTACTGCGTTTTTGTCCCATTTTAATGCTTTTTCTTCCCATTTATATACGCCACCACCTGCAAATAAAAAGCCATTCTCTCGAAGTGACGTAGTAGCCCTTATAAGATATTGCTCACATATGTGCGCCTTTATTGTCGAACGCGATTGTTCGACATACACCCTCGTTTTTCTCAGCTCCTCAGCTTCCGAGTTCCTTACGGGCAATAAAGGTGTCGTAGGAACTCGATAAAACAGGCCTTCCACTGTTGAAGATAAGCTTAACTCAATGCCGACTTTTGTGGTGCGGTCTTCCGACGTATAACAGTCTAGAACAGCACAAAGTGAGTCAGCTGAACGTACATCCTTTTCACGAAGCGCTATCTTCTTTGTGGGTAGCTCAATGTTTATACCCTTGTTACTGAAGGTGATCGATTTACTATCACGCGTTTGGGAGCCAGCAACTATGTGGTCTGAGTGACTAAATGCAGCTGGCGATGAAGCAAGAAGACCTGAACACTGGGATGATGTCCAAGCAAAAATGCTTTGATCATCCGAAAGCTTTAGAATCTCTTCCTGGAGTCGCAGGAATGCATGATCACCACCCTCGCCATATATCATCGGCATATGGACATTAAATAGTCCCATCAGGCAGTATGCTAGGTCCTCCGCTCGTGTGGTCTTGCGATTTGCAGCCCACGCCATTCTTTGAGCAACGCTTGCTTTGTCAACGGAGCCCCCTAAAAGTATTCTAAGATGAATTCCAGTCGTGGCGATGATAGATTTTCGCAAACTCGATTTTGACCCGATTTCCTTCCAGTCTGAGCTAAAAAATAGAAGATTAGAAGGTGCGATTAGTTCCTGGAGAGTCCAACCCCTAGTAAACCAGCGACTTCGGGAAAAGGCAGATTCAGAGGCCTTGGGATCCCCAGTAGACTGCACGTCTGACAAGTAGACGTAGCAAACGTCGGCTATCAAATACCACCGATACATAGAATTGATCGCTTCTGACAACTCGGAGCTACTCGTTTTGTCGATACAGCAAGTATCAACCCATACATGTTTAAATCCGTCGCTCATTGCGATCTCGCAGCATTGCTTGATTTTCTTGTACCCTGCCTTCCTCGTGCTTATTTCGTCGCAGCCTTGCATTTCCTGAAATGAGACTTCCTCCTCACCCCACATGTGTGATAAGATGGCATATGGGGGAACATATTGGTCGATGAATTCTTCCACCTGAAGGGTAGTGGTATTGATAAGACGCATGGCTTAGGGTATATGACTAGTTTTTGTTGGCGTGAAAGCCGTTTAGACTTTGGGACTTTGGGGGTCGTAGGACAAAGAATACAAAATTTTGTGGTGCCATAACTTCAAGGCAACGAAATAAGATAGTGGCCAATAGTGTGATCTTGCTAAAGTGAGGCGGATAAGCGATGGTCGTGGCTTGGAGTCGGTAATGTGCGTGGGAGTTATGTAAGCAAAGAAGAGTTGAATCCTTATGGCAGTTCAAGAATAAGGCAGAGCAGGCAAGTATGCCTGATAAAAGTGTTGCTGAAGAGGTGGCAAACCATCAGCCGAGATGATTTAGACCAAGATGAAGGGAATTAACCGAGGAGCCTTGTTGTGAAGCTTGCTGTAGCTCACCGATACTGTCAGAAGGCCAGCACTAGGGGTACAACCCAAAGTTTAAAGTCGAGGAAAGAGAGACAGTGTAAGTAAAACCTTGTTAGGGAAGGAGCCTTGTAACAGCGGAAAGGAAATTTTTGGAAGTAGTTAAGAGGTAGGACGAGGAAAGAAAAGGGCTCTACAGGTATTGCCAAAAGAAGTGACTTGGTAATATACTGCGCAATGGGATCCCATGGGACGGGGGATGGAAATGTGCCCCCATCCCATGGGATCCCATCCTATTGGTGGGATAGGATGAGATATAGTCATCTTACCCATGGGATCCCGGTGGGGGCCCTATTAGGGATTATATAATTTCACGTGATTTTTAAATTTAAAAATAGAAGTTTTAAAAATAGAACTTATATTATTATACTAACTTTTCTACTAATCTAGCTTTTATATAAGATATTTAACTTTTATAGATTAAGATTTTACTTATTTAGTATAGAATATAAGATATTTAACTTTTATAGATTAAGATTTTACTTATTTATGTTACGATTCTCGTTATCACGTGCGACCTAGGCCTGAGGCTCGGTTATTGCTATATAACACAGAGAACCTAGGGAGTCGGCACGGGGGGTCACGTGACCAGGTCATGTGATCAGGGACGAGGGACGAGGCTTGGCACGAGGGACGGTCGTCCTTCGTCCACCCCTCATCCCGTCGTTCTGGGAGCAGGAAGGTTCTATATAAGTTATAGTATTTCCTTAGATAGGAGCTTCGTGCTCAACTCACCTTAGTAACTTCAACAAGTACTTCAATAAAGTATCTTTGATAACACTTGGGAACACTATATTGACTCGCTCGCTCGTATATACTCTTTTAACACAACCCCTACGTTCCACTCCTAAAGCACAGCGGCCCAGACAACCGTCAGGACCGTGAGGATCGTTATAATTTAGTATAGAATATAAGTGAAATTTAAAAGAGTAAAATCTATATATTTGAATATCTAGCTTTCTAGTCTACTAGATTATTTTTGTATATCTAATTTATCTAAGATTACTAGAGAATTTGAAACTAGTTATACTATATCTTATTAACTGAACTAAGTATATATCCTTCTATTGAATTATAATACGCTTAGTATAAATAGTAGCAAGGTTAGTAACTATAGTATATAGAGATTAGTAGAAAAATTAGTATAAGAATAAATAGAGACTTACGCTTAAACTCTATAGTTAATATACTCTCTGAACACTCTTGAAGAGCTTCCAAAGTACTTTTTTGAATACGAAAGCTAGATTATATAGTTATATTATTTATAATCTCTCTAATCAAGCGGGCGAATAATGCCTTCGGGATCAAAAGTTCAGTTATTTTCTGATATCTTTTGATCTCTTGGAGTACTTTTGCTATAATTATATATTAGTAATTATATTAATTATTCTACTAATCTACTTACTGTTAGACTTTAAACGATATTGACGCCTTGGAGGCCTGAGTAATCTCTTTTTATTTGATTGTCTAATTTTTTTCTTTGGAGTCTTTTTAGTAGTTTTGATAACCTTTTTTTTGACAAAAGTCTTGTTAGCAGGCTTTTTATTTCTTGTTCTTGTATTTGAAGATATTGTAATTCTATAATATATAGTAATTAATATAATAATTAGTATATTTAGAGCAAAATATTATATATCTAATAGTTAAGTAAAGTTATTATTATTATTAGAAGGTAAGGTTTTAGAAATTGAGCTTTAAAAGTTATTAAGGCTAGAAATTTCAGATATTAATTTACTAATATAATTTTTAACTTTAGATTTATTAAAATTTAGAAATATTTCTAATTTTTTTAATATTATTAATATTATAACGCTAGCTCTAGTACTACTCTGAGATATATAGGAGCGAATATAAGTCTAATTATACTAGAATTAATAGGCTATATCTAAGGATATTTTGAATATACTAAAAGAAAAAGAAGAAGAAGGATCCCAAGCTCTTTTTCAAGCTTTACTACCCCTGACGTACAGACTCAAGTCCGAGATTGGCCTGTTCTCAACTTGTTCTATATACGACAATTACCTGACCAAGATATATATAAAATATTAATATTATATTACCCCCCTCCTTCTAAAAGAACCTGACCCCAGGTTCTGAATTAAATCTAATTCTAGAGGTATAGCCTATTGCGAGGTTACTAATTAATTATCGAATTTTTTTGTATACTATTTCGGTGCTAGGTCGGAGGAGGTTCGTAGTAGCTATAGTATTAGTTGGTATATTCAATAATAAATATTATTAATATTGTCAACAGTGAATTACAATTTTGCTATTGTTCTAGCTATAATAGATAACTGTCGCAAAAGAAGAGGTTAATATTATAATAAATAAAACTCAGGATCTTCCTCGAGTTTAATTCTTTCTTTCTTTTCTTTAGACCTCTATTATAATTATAATAATAATAAAATTTTGCTACTATTATTATTATTAAGTAAGTACTAAACCTGATTCTGGAGTATAGCTAGACTAACTTTATTATAAAAAAATACTAGTCTCAATTACTCTTGGTATACTTGTAGAGGTCTTCTAGGTCTATTATATTTGCTATGCCTACTAAATAATTGTTAAGAATAGTTATTAATATAATTTCGGTTTTGTTACTTTGTCCAAATATAACTATTATATATATTAGAAAAATATATATACTCTTATAAGTATTTCGAATTTACTCTAGTATTAGTCCGAATACTAATCTATAAAGCTTCTATAGTTCATCAGTAACGAGTTCCGGGAACTAGAAGCTATTATTGAAGCTAATAACAAAGTTATTATAAAGGCAGCTATTATAGAGTTAGACTATATCCTTCGTCTAGCCTCCTCTAGTATACTTAGAGATACTTCTAGGTTATTGCTCGGCCTATTAAAGAAGATATATACCCTTCGAGTATTATTAGAGGAGAGTTTAGCAAAGGAGAGGGAGAGGCAGGAAATAGATTGAACCTGAATCAATATTAATATTAAACTAATAATTTATAGAAGTTAACAATATTGATTGTAATTTTGGGAAATATTGTCTTAATATTATTCGCCAAACAGGAAAAGTGTCCCGCAAGGGAATCGGCCAAGAGTCGACCTTTCAAGTACTCTTGTAGTAGCTTGGTCGGATCTAATTCAATTACTAATCCTTATAGTAACGGGGTAGAGGAGACAGAAGGAGAGGAGGAGGAGGAGGGTATATACAAAGACATTAATATAGGCGCAGAGAAGGTTAAGTTATAATAGAAAAGGTTTTGGCCTTGTCTTAGAAAAGAGGTAATATAGTTTATTAATATTCTAGATTAGAAGAGATTTTATAACTTTATAATAATTAATAGTCCTAGTTGACTATTTTCTTGTCCGAAACTAGCTTGACTCCTTTTTGTGTCTTAAAGTACTTACTAGCTACTTGGTTATCTGCTAAGTAATTATATTCTTCTAATCCTTCTTCTTACACTTGAATTTATTCTTGTAGTTATAGTAGAGGCCCTGGCTTACTTGAGTAGTCTTGATAATAGTTCCTTAGCTTATATAAAGCTCCTAAGAAATTCGAGGCTAGATATTATATTAAGTCCGGATTATAGCCGACTCAAGTTATATAATAGTA
Source organism: Tricladium varicosporioides (assembly GCA_021365295.1). Taxonomy (NCBI): domain Eukaryota; kingdom Fungi; phylum Ascomycota; class Leotiomycetes; order Helotiales; family Tricladiaceae; genus Tricladium; species Tricladium varicosporioides. Next base: position 2,518,049 of record JAJTIW010000002.1, read on the forward strand.
GAGTTTTTCTTGTACTAGTTTAGAAGTTAGAATCTTGTCTACTTTTTATTCTTCTTTTCTAGTAATAGCTTTACTCGGAGACTAAGCTAACTTTTGACCTAGTAGTAGATTGTTTAGATACTTCTTTAGAACGTCCGGCAAGAAAATATTATAGATCTTGAAGCTGTCTAGTAATTATAGTCAGTATCTATAACTAATTTGTTCAAGTATTATAAAAGGTCTATTAAACTTGTTTTCTAGTTTATAATTTAGCTAGTAGCTCTTTAGGTTATATATAAAAAGATATATTCGATTATCTAGTTACTAATTGACTTTATATTAGTACTTGTTTATTTGTTATATTATTCTTTTCTAAGTCTTTTTGATATTTTCTTTAATTACTTACTATATACTATATATCTAACTCGTTAATAAAATAATATTATCAATATTAAGTTTTTCTATTAAAGTAGTTAACTTAGGCGATTTTTAGTCTTAGCTGTTTCTTGGTTTTATTTTATATTTGAGCTAATATAGAGTTATTCCGATAATAGAGTATAATAATATCATTTAGGCCTTATTTATAATAGATATTAACTTGCTCTAATTATTCTAAAAGTAAGTAACAAATAGCCTTAGTCTTTAATCAATATATCGATTTATAATCTCTATTTGACTATCTGTTTCCTTGTAATAAACTATAGAGAGTTTAACCTTGATATTAATAATATAATAGAATTCTTGTTAGAATAAAGAAATAAACTATAGACTATAGTCAGAAATAATTGTTTCCAGGATATATCCGAATCAATATATTTATTAAATATATAGCTAAGCTATCTTACAAGTATTGATTGTCTTGTAATATAGTATTAATATCGAATCCTTCTTGAATCTATCAATAAATACAAGGATTATATTATAGCTATATTTGTCTTTATTGAACTTCTTGAAATCTATATAAATATACTATTATAAGTAAACAGATACAAGTAAAAAGTAAAGTAGATCTTGCTATTTAGTCTAGTATAGGTAAGTATAGCTACAAAAGATATAATTATTAACAAACTACTTTATATCTAATTCTATTCCGACTTAGTAATATTGCTTAGCTAGTAATTAGTAGATCTTCTTAATATCAAAATATACTATTGACAGTTAAGTATAGACCTCTTGAATCAGGTATATACAAAGTACTATTTTATATCTAATATATATTCGACCTTTGTAGAGAAGTAAATTATCTTTTACTAAATAATTAATAGATATCTTATTTTGTAAGTCTTTAAATAACAATCTATTATTTTCATAGAGTAGCTCCTATAACTAATCCGAGTCTAATATCATTTTAGTATAAGTGTCAATATTAATAGATATTAAATCAGTAGTCTAGTTATATTGATTAGCTACAAAGGTTAAAGCTAGTTCAGAGTTAATTTGCGAGTAAAGCTAATATAGTTCTAGTAAGACTTGAGATCGACTATCGAGCTTAACTTGTTTTTGTACTACTAGATCTTGCTCTTATTATATGAGAATATTAGCCTTCTAATTACTTTTGTCTATTGTATAAGTAATTTAGAAATTAAAATCAGACAAAAATTCTATTTAGTATACTTGCTTAGCTATAAGTACTTTAATAATTATAAAATATTCAAGTAACCTATAATCCGAATATATATTGACTCTAGTTCATATTAATATTAATTCGAGTTATTATCGTCGGAACGACTCAACAATTATATATAGTTCCTTGTTATAGATCTCTCAATTTGATTTGTATCTGTTTAGGACGTAAGAGTAGAATCTAATAGAGTATTACTTTTTATTATTATATAGTTAAGAGAGTACTTTAGTAATTATACTATTAGACAAGTTAGTTTCTAGCTTTGTAGCTAATTCGGGATCGAAGTAGTAAATATACTAAATTGCTAGAAGTTGGCGCTTAAGCTCGTCGAAGGCTTCCTGGCATTCCGACGTCTAGTTAAAAGGTTCTAAAGGATGTCCGAGTATACTCAGAGGCTTGGCTATTATATTGAAGTTCTATATAAATTGTTAGTAGAAGTTACAAAATCCAAGGAATAACTTAATACTAATAATTATAATAGAGCGAGCTTAATTATATAAGTATTCTACCTTGTTTAGGTCGACCTCGATTCTACTAGTTATAAAAATATAATCTAGATATTTAATTCTTTCTATACTAAACTTGCTTTTCTTGATATTAGCCTATAGTCTAGCTTCGCGCAGGCATCAGAGTACTTTCTGAACTTACTCTTTATACTCTCGGGAATCTTTAGAATAAATAAGAATGTCGTCTAGATAGGCTATATAGAAATTATCTAAATAATCTATCAAGATATTGTTTATATAATACTAGTATATAAAAGGGCTATTGCAGAGTCTAAATAGTAACACTTTGCATTTATATATCTTATATCAGGTTCTAAACGTTATATAGTCTTCTGACTTGAGGTTTATTTAGATTCTATAAAAAGCTTGTCAAATATCTAGCTTAGTAAATATCTTGGCCTTAGAGACTCTAGCCAGAAGTTTATTAATATATAGTAATAGATATATATCCTTTCTAGTTATAATATTAAGCTTATAATAGTTAATATAGAAACGTAGGCTATTATCGGGCTTCTTTATAAAGAGTATAGATAAGGCAAAAGAGTAATTGCTAATAATTATAAAACTATAATTGAGATTATTTAGCAAGTATTACTTTATAGCCTATAACTTATCTATAGATTGTCTATATAAAGGTATATAATTGTAAGTTAGCTCTTTGTCTAGCTAGATCTTGTAGTTATATAGCCTATAGAATAAGAGTCGATTTAACTCTGACTTCGAAAAGATATCCTTAAATATAATATAATACTTGAGTAGCTTTTGATATATAAGCTCTAGTATCTCGTCATTCTCTCGAGTTATATCTAGTTTGCGATCTTCTAAGAGTTAATTAATCTTATATAGACTTGTCTAAAAGAACTCAATATTCGCTTTTTTTATTATATAATATAGAATATTCGCGCCAATCTCGCAAATGTCAATATAAGGTTTCAGGGCTAGTTCGGAATAGTTCTATATTCTCTTTAGTCTTGTAATAAGTTCTAACTTAGAATTCTCTACTAATAATAGTTCTTGAGTTATCTTGTAATATTGACATTTTATATATATCTTAGTTAGATAATTGTTATATATAGGACAAGTTAAGAACGGGCCAACCTCGAACTTAAGTCTATATATCAGGGATAATAAAGCTTGAAAAGGAGCTTAGGATTTTTCTTCTTCTTTTTCTTTTAATATATTCAAAATATCCTTAGATATAATCTATTAGTTCTAATATAATTAGACTTATATTCGCTCTTATATATCTCAGAGTAATATTAGAGCTAATATTATAATATTATATTTTGAATATTATTTTAGTCGGGGACAATATTCAGATAATATCTTACTCTAACTTTGATTCAGAATAATTATAAACTAAGTCCGGAATTAATTATAATAAAGTTATAATTCTAGAGATCTCACAGACGACTAATAATTCGAGGGATTTGAATTAGCTCAGATATAGCCAAAAAAGACACTCAGAAAGTACAGAGGTAAACAGGACTATCAAAAATCCTATAAGAGAAGTACTAGCCCAAAAGATAGAGTAATAACAGACCCTCTTGTCAATAACCCCGAATTTGAAGTATTAGACTTAATATAGCTACAATAGTAAACTAAGCAACTTTACAACTAAAGCTACTAACAAATAGTACTAAAGGCAACTCAAATCCTTCTTAGCGAAGCAACTCCCAAGATAATAGAACTTTATCGATTCGAGGGAATAGTAATCAATATAACAGAAACAGACAATACTTAACTCTGAGATATAGCCAATATAATAATCGCGATTATACTAATATAAGCGAGTTACAAGAAATAATCCAATCAATTGAAGATCGATTCAATAGCTTGAGAAGAGATTAGTAATAAGAGTAGAAAGAGCTTCAGACTCACTTTCTTTACTCTCAAGAAACTATTATATAACTATTTAATAATATATATAGTTACGGCAATAGACAAACCCCGAATCCGCCCCGAATATAGATAGAACCTATATATATATATATATTAAATAAAATAGGATTATAAGATAAAGTATATTCTTTAGTAGAGAAGAGTATAGAATTTGAGTTTAATATAATTAGTAATATTAATTTTAGACCTACCTCAATAAAGCTAATAGACCAAAATATATTTATTTTAATATCGAATCTAATATATAAAAGAACTCCAAGACTTAGCAAGAATATCCCTGAGGCGAATTTACTTGATAATAGATCTAATCCGACATTCTAACAATAGAGAGCTTCTATATATAACAAACTTCGAGAAAATATTGACTACTTTGTTATAGAGTAGTCCTGTTATATATATATATAGTTAAAAACTATAGGTCTAACGAGAGTATATCTTACTCCTTGTTATATATTTACTAACAGACAATTTAACTTAGTAGAGGAAATACTAACTTGCCTAAAGACCTACTTCCTCACTAGAATAGAGAAAGAAGAGGCCCGAAACCGATTTAATGATATATATATACAGGACAAATTGTATTTGTAGGAAAGCTTTCCTGAATTCAAGGCGAGGTTTTTGACTAATACTATTAAAAGAGATATATTAAAATCTAAGTAGTTTCATTTCTTGTAGAATAAACTACTAACTTGGATTCGTCTATAAAATATAGCTATAAAGGACCTTTGGAAAAAAAACTTCTCGGCAATAGTTTAGTATCTAGTCCGAGTCGAGATAAAGAGAGCCAGACCTTCTAATAGGCTATCCCCTTCTAATAATAAAAAGGTCATACCTCTAACAATAAAGAAGAGTATCTATTAAGTTAATACTAGGTCTAGCTCTTCTAGATTTTTAATAAATCTATAACTTTCTAGCTCCGGACTATCTTCCTATCCTTATAACTTTATAACTACTAAGACTAATAGTCTATAATAATATATTTTTATACTAATTCGGACTACTCTCGGTTATATACTAAATACTTCTATAACAATTAGTTCTAAGTGTTATTAATATAACAAATATAAATATTTCAAGAATAAGTACCCAAATCTACTTAATATTAATAAAATAGATAAAGAAGTTACTATATTAAAAGGAAATATAGAGGGGAATATAAACAAAAAAATAGACGAGTTACTAAAAGGAAACAGACAGACTTAGGCAAAGACTCCTTTCTAGGTCTCTACAAATATAATCTATCCAAGTTAAATTTATCTTACCTACTAAATAGTATTTATTTTCTAGTTTTCTATACTCTAACTATAAATAGAATTAGTATTTTATTATAATTACTTGTAGATACTAAAGTATATAGTTATTTATTTCTAAGCCAGAACCTGACTAGTTAACTTATAAAAGTACTTGATATATTCTATTAGATACTTCTATATCCCCTTGAAGTGACTAATTATAATAGCAAGTATATAATACAAATAACTTAATATTTATATTTATATCTAACTATAGACAAATATCGTATATATAATATACTATTTATAATCCTTGATCTTGAAAAGTACAATTATATTATTAAAGTTAAGTTTATAAAATAATTTAAGCTACTTCTAAACTTTACTCAGAACTAATTTAGATAGCCTTCGGAGTACCCCTGCTTTTAGGTCTAGTCAAAGGATATCTTGATTTCTTATAAATATAACTTTCACAATAAATATAAATTATATATTCAAGCTGACGTCGATTAAAGAGATTATATAATCGAAAAGAATAAATGTCAGAGATATACTAAAGTAAATATAATATATTAGTCGAAACTAATATATTCTTTCTATATCTAGAAGAGACCTAGATTAATATTAATACAAGTATTATATTAACAAGACTCTCCTTCTACTATAAAAGCTAAGTCTAGTAGAAGCTAAGTAAGAGATATAAAGCAAAGAATCGCTAGAATAACTCAAGAACTATTATTAGTAGAGAATTCTAAGTTAGAACCTACTACAAGACTAAAGAGGGTACAAAACTACTTCGAATCGACCCTGAAACTTTATATTGACATTTGCAAGATTGGCGCGAATATTCTATACTATATAATGAAAAGAGCAAATACTAAGTTCTTTTAGACAAGTCTATATAAGATTAATCGACTCTTGGAAGATTACGAACCGAATATAATTCGAGAGAATAACGAGATACTAGAGTTTATATATCAAAAGCTACTCAAGTATTATACTATATTTAAAGATATCTTCTCAAAGTTAGAGTCGAACTAGCTCCTATCCTATAAACTATATAACTATAAGATCTAGTTAGAAAAAGAGCTAATTTATAGCTATATACCTTTATATAGACAGTCTATAAATAAGTTATAGGCTATAAAGTAATACTTACTAGATAATCTTAATTGTAGTTTTATAACTACTAGTAATTACCCTTTTGCCTTATCTATACTCTTTGTAAAGAAGCCCAATAATAGCCTATATTTCTGTGTCGATTATTATAAGCTTAATATTATAATTAGAAAGGATATATACTTATTATTATATATTAACGAACTCCTGACAAGAGTCTCTAAGACTAAGATATTTACTAAGCTAGATATTCGACAAGCTTTTTATAAGATCCAAATAGACCCCGAGTCAGAAGACTATATAATATTCAGAATCTAATATAGGATATATAAATACAAAATATTATTGTTTGGACTCTGCAATAGTTTTTTTATATATTAATATTATATAAATGACGTCTTAATAGATTATTTAAATAATTTCTATATAGTCTATCTAGACGACATTCTTGTTTATTCTAAAGATCCCCAAGAATATAAAGAGCAAGTTTAGAAAGTGCTCCGATGCCTATACAAAGCTGGACTATAGGCTAATATCAAAAAGAGCAAGTTTAATATAGAAAGGACTAAATATCTAGATTATATTCTTATTATTACTAAAATCAAAGTCGACCTAGACAAGATAGAATATCTATACAATTGAACTTGCCCTATTATAATTACTAGTATTAAGTTATTTCTTGGATTTTATAACTTCTATTAACAATTTATATAGAACTTCAGTATAATAGTTAAGCCTCTAAGTATACTCGGACATCCTTCGGAACCTTTCAACTAGACGTCGGAATACCAGGAAGCCTTCGACAAGCTCAAGCGTCAACTTTTAACAATTTAGTATATTTACTACTTTGATCCCAAATTAGCTACAAAGCTAGAAACTAATTTGTCTAATAGTATAATTACTAAAGTACTCTCTCAGTTATATAATAACGAAAAGTAGTACTCTATTAGATTCTACTCTTATATTCTAAACGGATACAAACTAAACTAGGAGATTTATAACAAGGAGCTATATACAATTATCAAGTTATTCCAATAATAGTGACTCGAATTAATATCGATATAAACTAAAGTTAATATATATTCGAATTATAGATTACTTGAATATTTTATAACTACAAAAATACTTATAGCCAAACAAATATACTAAATAAAATTTTTGTCTAATTTTAATTTCCAAATTATTTATATAACAGACAAAAGTAATTAGAAGGCTAATATTCTTATATAACGAGAGCAAGATTTAATAATACAAGAATAAGTCAAGCTCAATAGCCAATCTCGAGTCTTACTAAAACTATACTAGCTCTATCCCCGAATTAACTCCGAATTAGCTTTAACCTTTATAGTTAATTAATCTAACTAGACTATTAATTTAATATCTATTAATATTAACGCTTATACCAAGATTATATTAGATTTAGATTAGTTACAGGATTTACTCTACAAAGACAATAAATTATTATTTGAAGACTTACAAAACAAGATATTTACTAATTATTTAGTAGAAGATAATTTACTTCTCTACAAAGGCCAAATATATATTAGATATAAAATAGTACTTTGTATATATTTAATTCAAGAGGTTTATACTCAATTGTCGATAATATATCTTAATGTCAAGAAGACTTACTAGTTACTAGCCAAGTAATATTACTAAGTCAGAATAAAATTAGATATAAAACAATTTGTTGACAACTATATTCTCTGTAGCTATACTCACTTATATTAGACCAAATAGCAAGGTTTACTTCATCCTTTACCTATATCTGCCTATTTATAATAATATATCTATATAAATTTCAAGAAGTTCAATAAAGACAAATATAATTATAATATAATCCTTATATTTATTAATAGACTCGGGAAGGATTCGATATTAATATTATATTATAAGACAATCGACGCTCGTAGAATAACTTAGTTATATATTTAGTAAATATATTAATTCGAATATATTCTAGAAACAATTATTTCCGACTATAGTCTATAATTTGTTTCTTTATTCTAGTAAGAATTCTATTATATTATTAGTATCAAAATCAAACTCTCTATAGCCTACTACAAAGAAACAGATAGTCAAATAGAGATTATAAATTAATATATTAATTAGAGACTAAGGCTATTTATTATTTACTTCTAGAATAATTAAAGCAAGTTAATATCTATTATAGACAGGGCCCAAATAATACTACTATACTCTATTATTAGAATAGCTCTATATTAGCTCAAGTATAAAATAAAATCGAGAAATAGCTAGGACTAAAAATTACTCAAGTTAGTTACTTTAGTAGAAAGACTTAATATTAATAATACTATTTTGTTAGCGAGTTAAATATATAATATATAACAAGTAACTAAAGAAAATATCAAAAAGACTTAGAAGAGAATAATATAATAAATAAACAAATACTAATATAAAGTTGATTAGTAATCAAGTAATCGAGTATATCTCTTTATATATAATCTAAAGAGCTATTAGCTAAATTGTAAACTAAGAAACAAGTTCGACAAACCTTTTATAGTACTTGAATAGATTAATTACAGATATCGACTACAATTATTAGATAGCTCTAAGATCTATAATATCTTCTTGCCAGATATTCTAAAAAAGTATCTAGACAATCTACTATTAAGTCAAGAGTTAGCTTAGTCTCCGAGTAAAGCTATTGCTAAAAAAGAAGAATAAAAAGTAAACAAGATTCTAGCTTCTAAGCTAATACAAGAGAAACTCTATTACTATATAACGTAAGTCAGCTATAATCCGGATTTAATATAATATCTAGCCTCGAATTTCTTAGGGGCTCTATATAAGCTAAGAGACTACTACCAAGACTATCTAAGCAAGCCAAAACCTTTACTATAGCTATAAGAATAGATTCAAACATAAGAAGAAGGATTAAAAGAATATAATCACTTAGTAGATAACTAAGTAGCTAATAAGTACTTTAAAACACAAAAAGGAGTCGGGCTAGTTTTGGACAAGAAAATAGTCAATTAAGACTATTAATTATTATAAAGTTATAAAACTCCTTTTAATCCAAGGTACTAATAGATTATACTATCTCCCCTTTAGGACAAGGCCAAAACCCCTTCTATTATAACTTAACCTCCTCTATATCTATATTAGTATCTTTGTATATATTCTCCTCCTCCTTTTTTTTTCTCGTCTTTTCTACTCTATTACTATAAGGATTAGTGACTAAGTCGGATCTAATTAAGCTACTACAAGAGTACTTGAAAAGCCGATTCTTGGCTAATTCCCTTATAAAACACTTTTTTTGTTTAGTAGATAATACTAAGATAATATTTCTCAAAACTATAATTGATGTCGCTAACTTCTATAAACTATTAGCTTAGTATTAATATTAGTTTAAATTCGACTTATTTTCTGCCTCTCCCTCTTTTCTGCTAAACCCTTCTCTAATAATATTCAAAGGATATATATTTTTTTTAATAGGCCAAGCAATAGCTCGAAAGTATCTCTAAATATACTAGAGAAGGCTAGGCAAAGGATATAGTTTAATTTTATAATAGCTATTTTTATAGTAGCTCTATTATTAGCTTTAATAATAGCTTCTAGTTCCTAAAACTTATTATTAACAAACTATAAAAGCTTTATAAATTAGTATTCGAACTAATACTAGAGTAGATTCGAAATATTTATAGAAGTATATATACTTTTCTAATATATATAATAGCTATATTTGGACGAAGTAACAAAACCGAAATTATACTAATAACTATTTTCAATAATTATTCAGTAGATATAGCAAATATAATAGACCCAAAAGGCCTTCGCAAGTATATTAAGAATAGTTAGAACTAGTATTTTTCTATAATAAAATTAGTTTAACTATATTCTAAAATTAGGTCTAATACTTACTTGATAATAATAATAATAGCAAAATTTTATTATTATTATAGCTATAACAGAGATCTAAAGAAAAGAAAGAAAGATATAATAATGTCTCTTTTTATATAGGTGTTAGTTTAGAGTACCTGGCTTATTTGGATTACTGGTAAGTACTAGTGAACTAGCTATTGTTAGATTCAAGGGTTCGAGGTATCTGAATTACTTAGTCGTTATACTCGAAGGTATAGTTTGTTACTTCTGACTATAGAATAAACTTGATATTCAGAATAGTACTAAGAGTTGAGTATAAAGCTCCTAACTAAGGGTAAAGATATTATTATATAGAAATCCCTCTTGCTTTTGCGCGATTTGCGCGATATCGCTCAGAGTATATATAACAAGTCAATAGTCGTGTAAGTATATAACTATATTATATGATTCCGATAGCTCCAGGGCCCCTTGTGTTCCCGAGATATCTAAGGCTCTCAGGGCCCTGGGCCTTGAGAACCTTAGGTTCTCAAGGCCTTTTTGTCTATATCTATAGTCGTAGAAAACAATGACTAATTAATTATATAATTATTTACTTTCTATAACAATAAAATAGTCCTGTGACTTTGTATATAATATTATCCTTTATCTAGTCTAGTATATCCTTGTACTTAAGTATACTAAAGGAAACTTCGTGTAAGATCAAGGAACTTCCTTTTTTTCTTTTAATATATTTTCTAAACAATTCAAACCTCGCGATAATAATAAAGCTTTGGTTCGCGAGATCTATAATACTAGCAAGAAAATAGTTCTATATACAAATTGTAAAAAAGATAGTTTCAAAGATTATATAGCTCCTCGAGACAAATCTCTCTCTTGGTATAGTTATTATATATATTTAAAGAGATCCTGTGACGTCCGCTTTATAAATTATATACTCTAAATAACTGAGTAAGAGAGCTTGGATTTATAGATTAAAAGACTTGATACTAAGAAAGAGGAAGCGATAGCGAAGATCCTTTGTCTAAAGAAACAAAAACGATTTCTCTATTAGAGAAGACAAAAGATAATAATAGCAAGGTTGAATTCCTTGGACGAGTTAAACGCTTTGGAAACCCTTGAAGCTAAAGAGAAGGAGGAAGTTAAACAAAAGAAAGAGATAGAGAAGCGGGGTATTGATCTAGCTAATCCTACTCTTTCCGAAGGTTCCTCCGCGGGGGTCCTTTCTGACCCTGCGTTAGGCGCCTGGGCGACCGACGCTATTG